>JASDDO010000014.1:649851522-654651522 GCA_030015575.1 Agapanthus africanus
CCACTATAATATACATCATATGTACAACAATGGTCTCTAGGGCATATATACAATTAACAATCTCCCACTTGCACTAAGACCAGCTGTTGTAGTATCTCATACCCAACATCCCGAAAAGTCTCTCAAATTGTATCTGGGGAATGGCCTTCATGAGTGGATCCACAGTGTTATCCTTCGTGTCAACTCTCTTGACCTCAATCTCACGGCGATCAACCATCTCCCGGATCAGCTGATACCGCCTCAGAATACGTCTGGACTTCTGATGGGACCTGGGTTCCTTGGCCAAAGCTACAGCTCCATTGTTATCACAATACAAAGGTATTGGATGCTCAATGGACGGAAACACACCAAGTTCAGTGATGAATTTCTTCATCCAGACAACCTCTTTGGTAGCATCGTTGGCAGCGATGTATTCAGCCTCCATCATCGAGTTTGCCACGGTTTCTTACTTGGAACTCTTCTAACAAACCGCCCCTCCATTTAGGGTAAAGACAAATCCCGAGTGCGACTTAGAGTCGTCCTTATCACTTTGGAAGATCAAATCGGTAAAGGACTCCACCTGGAGTTCTCCGTTACCATACACCAAGAACATCTCTTTTGTCCTTCTCAAGTACTTGAGAATGTTCTTCACAGCTGTCCAGTGACTCTCTCCTGGATCTGCTTGATAGCTACTCACTACACTTAATGAGTATGCTACATCGGGTCTGGTACATAGCATCGCGTACATGATAGAGCCTACTGCCGAAGCATAGGGTATCCCTTGCATACGAGCTCTCTCCAAATCAGTCTTAGGAGACATCTCTTTGGAGAGAGTGAGTCCAGAGATCGTGGGTTGGTTACCACGCTTGGATTCTTCCATACTAAACCTCTTTAGTATGGTGTCAATGTACCTGGATTGGGACAATCCCAGTATCCTTTTATATCCATCTCTATAGATCTTAATCCCCAAAATGCAGGAGGCATCACCTAGATCTTTCATTGAGAATCTATGTGATAAGAATAGCTTGACCGAGTGCAGCATAGGAACATCATTTCCTATCAAGAGTATGTCATCCACGTACAATACGAGTAAGACAACCTTACTCTCTGCAACCTTCTTGTAAATACAAGGTTCATCTACGTTCTTGATGAAGTCAAACTCTTTGATTACAACATCAAAACAGATGTTCCAACTCCGCGATGCCTGCTTTAACCCGTAGATGGATTTAAGCAGCTTGCACACCTTTCCGCTGCTCCCACTTGTTCCCCTCCGAACGGCGGCCGAGACGCGGGGACGTCTGTGCCTGGGGTTCGGGGCAGATGCTAATTGGTGCTATCCGTCCACCTCTCCGAAGATGCTAAGTTGATTTATGGCACCGTGCATCGGAGGTTTGAACGGATGCGTCCGATGTAGCAGACTTCGTCAGATTCCCCCTTGCTTGAGGGGTTTTTGATTGTGGGGACGCTCTTCCCTGCAGGCGCAAGCCCCTGCAGTTAATTACGCTACTGCATCGCGGTAACCACTTTCTCCTTCTCCAGATGGTCACTTCGTGTCGTGTGTGTTTATTTTATGTTTTGTTGCCCGTGGATTGTTTACGGAGACCGAGTTATGTCGTCGCCCGTAGGGCGTGGACTAGTCCAAATCCGTATTATCTTAGATTTGGGTTTGGGGGTTTGGTTTGAGGATATGTTAGCCATATTTGAGGCCAAGTTCAACTCAAACGTTTGTTAAGGATACGTTAGTCTAGCCTGAGACTAAGATCAACTTAACGGGATCGTTTAAATCCGACAAAAGAGCATTTGGACTCCATTGTTCCAGTTTAGGGACGTAGTGGTCCATTGCATGTATGGCCGTCGGGACCCGTCACCTCTCTGATGACGTTGAAGGATTACAACGACAGATATCAGAGGAGTTCAGAGATGTACCCTCGAACCAGAGTTAATTGGGGGGATCTATAGTCCAGTTTGGGACTAAAGTCTGTTTGAAAGGTTTAAGGATACGTTAGCCATATTTAAGGCTAAGATCAACTTAAACGGGATCATTTAGATCCGACAAAAGAGCAGACGTGGGCTCTATTGTTCCAGTTTATGGACATGGTGGTCCATTGCTAGTTTAAGGACATTGCGGTCCATGGGTAGTTTAAGGACATTGTGGTCCAGGTTAAGGACGTCGTAGTCCATGGGTTTAAGGACCCCACAGTCCATTGTTAGTTTTAAGACATCTCGGTCAAGGTTAAGGACGTCGTAGTCCATGGGTTTAAGGACCCCACAGTCCGTCGTTAGTTTTAAGACATCTCGGTCAAGGTTAAGGACGTCGTAGTCCATGGGTTTAAGGACCCCACAGTCCATTGTTAGTTTTAAGACATCTCGGTCAAGGTTAAGGACGTCGTAGTCCATGGGTTTAAGGACCCCACAGTCCGTATCAATGCGTGGTCATCGGGACCCGTCACCTCTTTGAAGACGTTGAGGGATTACAACGCCAAGTATCAAAGGAGTGAAGAGATGTACCCTGGAACCGGAGTGGATTAAATAGTCTTTGGCCCAATTTGGGATCAAGACCAATTAATTATGTTATGAGCCCATTAGCCCAGTTAATTACGAATTGAGGACTTATGGCCATCTTGGGCTAAGTCCAATCAGGTCTGGAATATTGGCTTCCTGTTGGTCCATTGAAGGAGAGGCTTTGCCTCTGGCCATTTAGCCAAGTGGACCAATGCCTAGTGTTAAACACTAAAGACCAATCAGTGTTGAACACTGGGAATGAGATTGATGAGTCAGTGTTTAACACTAAAAGATAGTTGGTGTCAAACACCCGCAACAAGGCTTTCAGATTAGTGTTGAACACTAAAACAGACCAGTGTTAAACACTGGCAACAGAAATCCCAAATTAGTGTTGAACACTAAGGTAATCAGTGTTGAACACTGCAAATAAAGTTCTTTGTTTAGTGTTGAACACTAAGGCCAAACAATGTTTTAACACTGGATTCAGGGGTTCCAATTTAGCGTTAGACGCTGAGGCAAGAGGGGTCACGTGGTAGCACGTGAGGGCGCCTTCCCTTCGTTCGTTCTGCTGAGAAGATCGCGTCTTTTGGAGCATCACGTGTCATCACGTGACGGGTGTTTAAATGAAGTATGTTAAAGCCTTTGCCAAGAGTCACGTGGGTCACGTGAGGCACTGCCTCAAAGGGGCTCTCTGTAGATCTTTTTAGGGGTCACGTGGTGACACGTGACCCTGCCTCTATATATGTTGTTTAGAAGATCTGTTAATCCCTTTCAGGAATTAAATTCCTCGAAGAGTTGAATCCTGACAATAATTTCAGAGGAATTAAATTCCTACTTCCTTTTAAAGAGTTGAACTCTGAATTTTCTGTAGGAATTAAATTCCTCATATATGTGAAGAACTGAATAGGGTTAAATCCTAATAAAAGCTTTAAGGAATTAAACTCCCACTCTCTGTTAAAGAATTATGATTAAGGGAATTAAATTCCCGTTGTTTCAACAGAACTAAGTTCTTAACTAGGGTTAAACCCTGTTTCTTTTTGTTCTGAAGGAATTAAATTCCCATAGTTCTGTGAGAATTAAATTCTCGTGCTTCCATTCCCTCTCTATGCTTTGGATCTGCATGGCAGGATCTCAACTCATTGAGAATTAAATTCTCAACTTCAAGGGGAGATGTGCACTTTACAGATCCTCCATCAAAGAGAGAAGAAATATGTCCTTCTGTTTTATATCAGAGTTAAACTCTGTTGAGAATTAAATTCTCTTTTCTTTCAATGAAACCTTCCCTTTCTTACCTAGGGTTTTCTTTTGCAGAAGATCCAAATTCCTCTAAAGTATCAAGGCTCTCTCTCTTCTCTTCCCTCTGCACATCTTTTTTTTTGTGTCTCTTGGCTCCTATTTATAGGAGAAGCAGCCGAGTCAATTAGTTTTTTGATGAATCTTTCATTGAGAGATTTGATTTGTATCCATCATTCGTTTTGGACCTTTGGATTATTAGGTGAATTTTATTCACCATTGGATTTTAAATCCAGAGATTCTCCTTTGTTATTTTGGTTAGATTTTACGGGGAAATCTTTCCAAATTCGAGATTTTCCCATGGATAGATGATATTTAATCACCTTTAAATCTTTAATTCAATCGGTTGCTTTTGGAAAGATTTGAGAGGTCTTTTCTCTGAATTTAATTCTGTTAACAGCTATGCTTTGAAGTCGGTCACGTGTGGGCACGTGACCCTTGGTCACGTGTGGGCACGTGACCCCCTTGGAACGAGCCCTCTTCTTTCTTTTTGCGCTCTGCTTTCTGGTCGCTGCTTAGCTGTCACGTGCCACCACGTGACCCCTGGTCATGTGTGAGCACATGACCCCTGGTCACGTGTGAGCACGTGACCATCGTCTGGAGCCTTTTTCTTGATTTAACCGGAGAACAAATCTGCTGCTTTTGATTATCACGTGCCAACACGTGACCCTGGTCACGTGGGAGCACGTGACCTCTTCTGAAACCTTTTCCTTGATTTGATCAGGGAACCGGTTTGCCTTTGAAGCCGCTTTTAATTGTCACGTGCCAACACGCGACCCAGGTCACGTGGGAGCACGTGACCCTTTCTGAAGCCCTTTTCTTTGATGTAGTCGGGAAGCTGAATTTGCCTTGCCGATGCTTTTAGATGTCACGTGCCAACACGTGACTGCTGGTCACGTGTAAGCACGTGACCCTTTTCTGAAGCCTTTTCCGTAAGCTTTCCTGATTTTAAATCAGGAAACACCACTATCTATGAAGCCCTCTGGCTGAGTCATGTACACGCACTCCTCTAAATTACCATTTAGAAAGGCGGTCTTAACATCCATCTGCCAGATTTCATAGTCATTGTATGCAGCAATGGCAAGTAGGATCCGGATGGACTTAAGCATAGCCACTGGAGAAAAGGTTTCGTCATAATCCATACCTTTTCGTTGACGAAAACCCTTTGCAACAAGTCTAGTTTTGAAAGTATTAACTTTTCTATCTATACCAAGTTTCTTCTTAAAAATCCATTTGCTCCCAATGGGTTTTACCCCTTTAGGAGCAACTTCCAAAGTCCATACTTTGTTGGTATACATGGATTCCATCTCAGATCGCATTGCATCCAGCCACTTCATAGAGTCTCCACTCGTGATGGCCTGCTCGAAGCTAGTCGGGTCATCATCTTCCATGATGCAATCCTCGCTCCCACCGTCTATGAGAAAATCGTAGTATCTCTTAGGTGGATGAGGAACCCTACTAGATCGGCGGAGAGGCTGGGGTTCGTCGGGAACTACTGAATCCTCTAGTTCCACTAAATCTTCTGTTGTAGTTTGTGTAGCTGGAACTTCTTCCAGTTCTACCTCATTGCCACTAATTTCTTTTTCAAGAAATTCCTTTTCTAAAAAGGTAGCATGTCGAGAAACAAACACTTTTTGTTTTTCAGGGTGGTAGAAGATATTCCCTCGCGAATGCTTGGGATATCCTATAAACTTACACAGAAAAGACCTTGCCTCGAGTTTGTGCGGATTTTGCTTTTTAACATAGGCCGGGCAACCCCATATCTTAACAAAATTAAGATACGGTCTCTTTCCCTCCCATATCTCATATGGAGTGGTAGGCATTAATTTGGTTAGAACTCTATTCAATAGATATGCTGCTGTCTCAAGCGCATAGCCCCAAAAGAAAATAGGCAACTCAACAGTGCTCATCATAGAGCGCACCTAATAGGGTACGATTCCTCCGCTCCGATACATCGTTGTGCTGTGGTGTATAAGGATGAGTAAGTTGAAAGAGAATCCCATTCTCTTTTAGATAGTCCAGGAACTCATTGCTCAAGTATTCTCCTCCTCGATCAGATCGTAGGATTTTAATATTTTTACCCGTTTGGTTCTCTACTTCGATCTTATATTTTCTGAATTCCTCAAAAGCTTCAGACTTGTGTTTTATCAAGAACACATGTCCGTATCTTGAGAGATCGTCAGTGAATGTAATGAAGTACGAGGAACCATCCCTGGCATGTGTAGACATGGGACCACATACATCACTATGTATCAGTCCCAAGAGTTCCGTAACTCTTTCTTCGTGTCCACTAAACGGAGTTTTGGTCATCTTGCCTTTGAGACATGACTGGCAAGTGTCATAGGATGAAAATTCGAACGTATTCAAATATCCATCCTTGTGTAACTTAGCTAGTCGTGTCACATTGATATGACCTAGTCTACAATGCCATAAGAAGGATTCGTTCATTTCTGAACTCTTCCTCTTGTGTGGGTTTTGTATATTAAGGACTGTAGTTTGATTCAGAACGTATATGCCATTATTTAACGATCCTGATCCAATCAACTTTTGATTCAGGAAGATGTTCATAACATTATCCTGTACTACAAAATTATATTCTTCTTTACTCAATAAAGATACTGATATAAGATTGCATATCAGGGTCGGAATGTAATAGCATTCGTTCAGAATCAATGTATTACCATTTGGTAATACAAGGTGATATTCGCCAACAGGTTTGGCTGCAACATTTGCACTATTCCCTACTCTTATAGAATGATCACCCTCTCCCAATTCTCTATCTTTCCGTAGCCCATATAACATATTACATATGTGGGATCCCGATCCGGTATCTAATACCCAGGACGTAGAGTGAACTGAGAAACAGTTCTCGATAACTAACACACCCGAAGAAGATGCATCAGCATGCTTATTCTTCGTTTGGGCGGCGTGAGAATCCGGATATTCTCCTAATTCCTGCTCTGTCTTATAACAATTATAAGAAAGAACGGGACCAACGTTCCCCTACTCAGTATAATAAGCGGGTTCGGTCAATACATCCATATTATTATCTTGATTAAGGCCTGACATGATCGCTACCTGGAGAGAGAGAGAAGAAAACACTTTAGCGTATGCTCTTACAATATTAGATTGGTTATTATCTTATCTAATCAGGATGGCTCGCACTGTTTTCATCAAATCTTCCTTTAAACCCTAAAAGGTAAGACTAACCGGGATTAATTACACCTTACAAGTTCGCCAATCTTTCGGCCAGGCCAGTGTTGGTACTTTGAGGGAGGTTCCCCGTGCTTTCGCACGGACCTAATTAAAATAAACCTTGTTTTCCCAGATGCATAACCCCGTTAACACCTTTCTAGACACCTACTTGATCCGCTAATTGTCCTGTGTAAAATTCTCCCAGGAGTAACTCTTACTCGCAGTGGGTATCAGGATCCAACTATCTCATAGGAGGTATGCAATCTCATTGCAAATTTCAACACTTGAAATTCCTGATAATTCTTTTACCCATAGCATCCTATGACCTTGACGGAGGCCAACAAACCATAGGCTGCTAGTCAAGTTCAACCCGTACATTTCATGATTGAATCAAACCCACCCGCACGACCTTTGACGGAGGCCAACAAAGTCGTACGACTACCCTAATCCAATCTTATCTAATGTTGCAGATAAACACTATTTAGCTACCGCACACTACGCCTTGACGGAGGCCAACAAACGTAGCACGAATACTAAGTAGCACTTATCTGAAATGACGGAGGGTTACGCAGGTTTTGAAGAAAACCATCAGCGTAATGAACTTGATATCGTTGTAGAAACAAGTGATTTTGAAAAGGAGTGGTTTTTGAGGCTTTTTCTAGTTTTGCTAAAGAGGTCACTCCCGGTGAAGGGATCTCGGTTCTTTCCTTATCGAATAAGGTGCAGGATATTTCACAAATACTGCTGTGCAAAGCAAGAACTATAGAAGCAATCAAAAACAAAACCGAGTGAGTTGTAGCATCTGCTAGTTTCGCTAAAGAGGTCATTCACGGTGAAGGGATCTCGGTTCTTTCCTTATCGAATAAGGTGCATGATATTTCATAAATACCGCTGGGCAAAGCAAAAACTAGAGCTACCCTTTTTTATAAATTTGATTCTACAACATCTTTTAGGTTTCTTTTCCTTTCATTAATCTCATTAATGAATCCCATCATTTAAGCTTCCTAAGCATCATAGAAGAAACGAAAATACAACGTACGCTTATGCCATCCGCATTCGCCACAGTGTCCCGTTATGCACCGTTAGGTTACTTAACTAACAGCATACCGGGACGGGACTAGCGCGGGTGCAAAACATAAGCAACGTTTATTATATATCATATATACAATAATAAAGCATTCGTCTCACGCATATAATATGATCACATCACAGTATATCAAAAGCAGAAGAATCATATGAAATATTGGATATACTAGGAGGTCCGTGTTTTATTTTGAGCCTGTATAAAACACGGATTCCACGGTCGCGATGAATAGCCAAACCCACACCCCTAGATCCCTACGAGAGCGGCAAGTGACCTTGCCAATTCTAGAGTTTAGGAGACCCGGTCTCGACTCCTCGAGATGGCCTTCTACTGAACCCTAGAACCCGGTCACTTGTGCTCCCCTTCTTGGGTCTATCCTAATGCGGAAAAGTAAATAATATACAATGGTGACATCATCCTCAACCCGGAAGTGCCCCAATAAAAGAATATTACATACAATGAATTTTACATGAATGAAAATAAAAACCCTCATCTCACATAAAACCCCCGGCTATTCAAAACACGACGATCCAATATAATATATCACAGCAACACATAATATCTCATATCATCAACGTAAGCAAGTATGCGTATCCCGATTGTCGTTGATGTATTGCAACGAAGCCGGCGATACACCACATACTACACTTACGGTCGTAGAAAAGAAAAGTGAAAAACTACAACATTTGGAATCCACAATCACCTTAGACATCGTAAACCCGAAATATCACATATTATGGATTTCATGCCTAACTATGTGAATTCCACATATTATATCACATTCAGATATATCAAGACGATGTTTAACGTTTCGATCGAATCAACATACACCCACAAATTACCCCGAAAGCTCAACACTTGAGCAAAGTCACAAATACTCAAAAACGCGCCGCAGTGTCTATGGACTAGCCGTAGAAGGGGTTAACCAACGCCTCACCTGTGACACCACGGAACTACGGCAAACCCTAAGGTTCGATCGCGATTCCGTGGGCATAGAATCGAGTTAAGGTTATTATATTCTTCTAGAGGGTCCATGGGAACACTTGCATGACTATTGAATATGAAGTTAACTTAGGAAAATTACAACACTTGGAAATTTCAGCGGGGTTAAGATGAGGGGTTTTGAAGTTCGTTCGAACTGCTAAACATTGTCAAGGTTACCAATACAGTGTTAGAATATACGATTATGAAACACTACAAATTAGCCCCTAATCAAAATAATCATCACATGAAAATTTAGGCTAAGCAAACAATACCTGAAACCCCAAATTCAAGACAACAGAGCACTGGAGAAATACGAGGGCAATTGGGGGTAGGGGGCCGAGCAGGCCGGATTTTGGATGAAAGTGCTCGGCCAAAATCCGAGCACTGGTCCCCGTATTTCACCTGTGTTCATTATTTGTCCCATACAGTGTTTTGCAGCTGTTTAAAAAATTTTAAAATGACCTTTTAAAAAATTTCCAGAGAGCAAAATCTAAGGTTTCACATATCGTGTTTTCGGAGTCGATTTCGTTTTCGTAATAGTTTTAACACCGTGTCTAAAATTCTAGCTTGGCTCTGATACCACTGTTGGGATTCCCTTGCACCTAGTCTAGTGTATGGAAGCATCACACATGCCATCTTAAAATTTTAGAGAGGTGCAAAGCAAACAAACCATGAATCATAACTAGAATGGTTTAGGGTAACAACAAATTGTATCACATACAAAGAACTTTTAAACACTAAGTGAAGAAATTACAACCTTTGCAGTCTTCCCTTGGTGACTCTTTGGACCTTTGAGAGTTTGGAACGGATCGCTAGCAACCTTCCTTGTCCACGATGATCCACCTGAAGTCCCTTTGCCCAAAACTCCTTACTTTACTTGGTCTTTCAAAGAAGTATAGCAAAACACCCTACACAAATGGGCTAGAGAGGTGTAGAATTATGATGTGGTTTGTGTTCTCTAATCAAAACCCTTTCTTTTTATCAACCCCACTCTTTAGAAAAATCAAGAGAGCCAGGAGGAAGAAGAAGATAATGGTGGCTAAAGCTTTTGTCAAAAGATAATGATAAAATCTTTTTTTGAAAAATGAGAAAAGAAAGTATATATATTTTCCTTCTCTCATCACAAACCATGGTTAACTAATATCTAGATATTTTGTATATGGGTTAAAGTCCAAATGAAAAATCAACCATGGGTCAAAGCTAGGTCAAAAGAAAGAAGAGTGTAGAAAAATCAATTATTGATCTAATTTCCATTTGCTTCTTTAAACCATATACAAATATATATATATATATATATATATTCAAATATATATATATATATATATATATATAAATATAAAAAAATAATATATATATATATATATATATATATATATATATATATATATATATATATATATATATATATATATATATATATATATTAGTGAACCATGTGAGTCTTGCATTGCCACCACTTAGTGTATCATCAACCATGATACTATGTATGTATGTATGTGTCCATACACATCAAAATGTGCATACATGCATGCATACATCTTCAACAAAGAAAAGGGTTTAAATAAAGAATTAAACTAAAAGTCAAATGTTAAATCAACACTTGATTTAACAAACCGGTCATATCACATACGACCCGACCAATAGAAAAACGTCCGATTAACATACGGTATCACATACTCGCATTCAATCGGGTCCCCGCGCATATCTCATATGCGCACCACATCGTTTCGCCTAAGCTAGAAACTCCTGTGTGGGACTCTAAGACTCGTCAATACGTCGACAGTAGGTGATGATCATATCAAACACCTACAAGCTGCAAGTAGTCAGCTAAACCTAAAGGCCACCCGGGTATTGAGCGATCAGAAGAAAACCAGCGAAACTGTCAAAACTCCCGTCGAGCCAATTAGTAACACTACCGTACAGTCCGATCTCTTCGTCTCATATGTCGCATATCCAGTCTAGGGGTGGTGAACGTCAGACCCTAGTAACCGATAAGTCTTGTCGATGTGAGGCTCATAACGGGTCGAGAAACTACTGATAACACTTACCAGTAGATCTCCATATTAGCCCTGGCCAGGGACTTCCGGTTATATCCAATAGAACACAGTGCAACATCAACCCCCAATACCGGGAGAGACGAAACCCCTCCCATCGCTCATTGCCTCCATGTGATTCGGGACTGTACCCAAAAGCCACCGTTTTGCACGTTCTCGTGAATGTGGTAAGGTGGAAATCAAAGCACAGTGGGAATCACACAAGACTCTATGACGATCTTGGTTCTACAAACTAACCTGTACCGGTGTCACCAGAGAACTTCTATCTGACGATAGGTATAATACCATCTAGGAGTTCTCGGCGAGTCCGTTCAGTGTACCCAGTCTCCATTGAGCACCCGTACACCATCTTTGATGTCAAACACCGATGGATATGGGATCATCCATCGCCCATCATATGGGTCAAGATGCGTATACGCTAGTCTACTCTGGAGTATCGATGCCCTGTCTCGATACTCCCTCGACTCGGAACAGTTATAGGATATACTCGTTGACTACCCTGGCCCCATTAGTATGATCTGCATCATAGTCCTAGTAGTCAAGTACATATTCCAAGGGCTTTATCAACATGTGAGAGCAAGACAGTAAACCAATACAAGTCAACATGTTAAGACAAAGTGAAACCAGATAGCATACTATCATATCGAGCAAGAAAGTCCTCTCTATATATATCCAAGCATCCACTATAATATACATCATATGTATAACAATGGCCTCTAGGGCATAAATACAACTAATAGGAGCAACTCATCATTTGCCTTTGTTGATTTGAACAAAGGTGGCTTAGCAAACAGGGTTAAGATCCTATCGACTAAGGCTTTTTGACTTTTTGAGCCGTAAGGGTCTCGTAAAGATGTTTCTTCCTATGAGTCGTGGGGATCTCATAGGTGTATTTTCTCCTTGGGAATCGTGGGGATTCCTAAGTGTATTTTCTCTTATAAGTCGTAAGGATCTTACAAGAGTATCTTCTCCTTATAAGTTTAGGGGACTTACAAGTGTCGTTCACCATATAAGGAAATTTTTTGCCATTGGTGGAACTTGGTAGGGAAATGTTTATTCGTGCCCATGGATTGTATACAAGGGTCAATATTGGACCGTCTGTAGGGCAACTTGGGGGATACGATAGCTTAAGAATATGTTTAGATCCCTATAGCTTAAGACTTTTGAATCCTACGAGTCATGAGGTCTAATAGGGGGGATTCTCCTTACGAGTCGTAGGGATCTCGCAAGTGTAATTTCTCCATAAGAATCGTGGGGATTCTTAAGTGTGTTGTTCCTTTGTGAGTCGTAAGGATCTCACACAGGTATTTTCTCCTCACAAGGTCGAGAGGACCTTGCAAGTGCCTATGAATTTTTAGTTCGTGCCTTTTCAGGTTTTCATAAACTCGCCGGCAGTCCTGCTGTGTTTACTCACGGCGTCCTTTCGGGTTTTCATCCGTGCCTATTTTTCTTGTGGACATACCCTTTTTTATGAGATTGCGCCCTTCTGGGTTTTCACAAGCTCGCCGGTAATCCTGTTGTTTTTACTCACGGTGCCCTTTCGGGTTTTCATCCGTGCCCATTTTGCTTATGGACATACCGTTTTTTAATGACCCATCTGTTTGCCAGTGGGACATGGGGGTGACTTCACCGCTAGAGTAGCTGTGTAGCTAGTGGGACTTGAGTTGCAGTCTTCGCTGTTGGGGTTTCGATTGCAATATAGATCTCGAGGGGGCATATCACCGTTTTGGAGGCGATGTGCTAGTTTAGGGACATCTCGGTCCATTATCGCCTTGTTTGAGGCATATAATTTCTAGTTTAAGGATTCTCGGTCCAATGTCGCCATATTTGAGGCGGGGTTTTAGTTTAAGGACATCTCGGTCCGTTATCACCATGTTTGAGGCGAATTCTTAGTTTAAGGACATCTCGGTCCATTATCGCCATTTTTGAGGTGACGAAGCTTCTTTGCATACTACTCTCAGAGTTCTAACTCAAGAAGATAGCGAGCAGACACGAGCGTCATCATCTATCATAGACCTAAGTCGTGACTTGCCAAGCGTAGTATTTTTTGAGGAATCGGCCGTTTATTGGCCGGAAGGGTCTTTCGCCATGCATATCCATGAGCAGGTAGGCTCCACCTTGGTAGGCTTTGTCTTTGATGTACGGGCCTTCACAGTTTGGCTCAAATTTTCCCCGTTTTGTACGATTGGGATCATTGGCCTTTTGACGACTGGTACGAGTTCGCATTGGTGGAATGTTCTCGTCCTGGTCAGTCTTTTATATGACCATGTCATCCTTGCCTCATAAGAATCCAGGTTTTGCTGTGCTATAAGGCGGGTTTCGCCGAGAGCATCGAGCTCTTCGAGTCGAAGATGAGCATTTTCTTCATCTGTCAGCTCATATCGAACCGCTACTCGTAAAGAAGGGAGTTCTATTTCCAGAGGAAGCACTGCTTCCGTGCCGAATATCAACATGTATGGTGTTGTATTCGTAGTTGTTTTGAACATTGTTCGGTACGCCTAGAGAGCTTCGTGCAGCCTTTCATGACAGTCTTTTTTATTTCTGGACACCGTTTTCTTTATAATCTTTGTCAAGGTCTTGTTTAAAGCTTTAGCTAGACCGTTGGCCTGAGGATTATAGACTGAAGAGTATCTCCAATCTATTTTATGCTGTTGTGCGAAGCGGTTGATTTTATGGCTTCTATAAGCTGGTCCATTATCCGAGATAATTCATCGCGGAGTGTCGAATGATAGCATACTATCATGTCGAGCAAGAAAGTCCACTATATATATGTCCAAGCATCCACTATATCACCAATAATGGCCTCTAGGGCATACATATTCCTAACAATCTACCACTTGCACTAAGGCCAGTTATTGTAGTATCTCATACCTAACATCCCAAAAGTCTCTTGAATAGCATCTGGGGAATGGCCTCGATGAGTGGATCCGCTGTGTTATCCTCTGTGTCAACTCTCCCGACCTCGATCTCCCGGAGATCAACTATCTCCCTAATCAGGTGATACTGTCTAAGAATATGTCTGGATCACTGACGGGACCGGGGTTCCTGGGCCAAAGCCACAGCTCCTGTAAGTCTACGCTAGCGCCCCGGCAGTCTACAGACGCCAAATGCGGAACAAAAACTTTTTAACTGGCGCTATCGTATACTTTAACCCGGATCTGCCATTATTGCTAAACTAACAAACTGTAAAGAGTGTAGGAAGATTGTACCGAACGATCCGAGTCCTTCGTTCTTCAACCATCATCCCACGCTCCGTTGCGGCTGCTCCGATCTCGTCGATCTCCGATCTCCTCGTCGAGGTGGCACCACATGATCGGTTCTTTAAACGGGCTCCCGCCTCTGACTCGAGGCAACTCGATCGTCAAGTTTGCTAAAAGAGACGACCAAGAATGATGTAGAGAATGAGTAGATGACTTTGTCTCACTTCGTCCAAGTCCGTGGACGATCGGTTAATGAAGTTGCCGTGGAAATCGGGTGATGGAATGAAATGAACTGTGAATTCCATACACCCCAAAACTATCATATCTTTTCTAACCGATGAAATCAACAACCATGAGAGAGAGAGGAGGGGGCCGGCCTCTTATAAAGAGAGGGGGGGTGACCGTAGGAGAGGGGGGTGACCATATGATAAATATCATATGTGAACACAAACAAATATCTTGCTTAAAGATCTTAAGCAAAACAAGAAAGTAATGAAATCAAAGCATGAGTCACAAAGCTTAGTCACAAATTCTAGAACCTTCTAGAACCTTCTAGAAGCGCGACTCACTCTCATCCAAGAAAAGATAAATCCGCCTTTAACCAAATGTTAAAAGACGGCTGATAGAAAACTGGAAACTGGCAACTTCCAAAAGTGATCCTGAAACGAATTTCAGGACAACCCCGAAACTGTATAAATATACCCGCATTTGTATTACGACCGAATACAAATGCAACTGAGACAAAGATATTATACCTACTCAATATAATACTCGGATCCGGCTTAAACCAAAGCCGACCAGTATTATCTGCCCGAAAAATAACACGTGCGTAAACGCACGTGCATTTTCCGAACCCTGCCATAAAACCATACGGCCTCTACAACGTTTCGCCCGAACTTAGGAAACTGTCTGTGGGGAACTCTAATGACTCGTCAGCACCCTGGCAGTGGGTTTAACCACAAACCGTCAGCGGCACTAGCTATGCGTAACGGCTGCCCATGGACTGACCTCAAGGGTGGCCGAGGAGCGAACTCAAGGGAGACCGATGAGAGAACTCCTCCGAAAACCCTACTGAGCCTAACAGTGACAATGTATATACAGTCCGGTCCGTTCGTCAATGAGTATCGCATATCCGCCTAGGGGGCTAGCAACGTCAGACCCCCAATAGCAGTATAAGTCGTGTCGGAGTGAAGCCCAATAACACCCTGAGATACTACTGGAGTACCTACCAGTAAATCTCCTGCCACGGCCGTGGGCTTTGTGTAATGGCTCTCCTAGACACAGCACGATCTCGCCCCCAATACCGGGAGAGACGAATCCCCTGCCGATCCGCTCACGTGCCTCCATATGGCTCGGGACTGTACCCAAAAGCTACCTGTTTGCACGACTCCTTTGAACCGTGGTAGGGTAGAAATCAAAGCACAGTGGGAACTCACACGAGACAAATGACGACCTCAGGTCGATGAACTAACCTGTACACATGTCACCAGGGAACTGCTATCTGACGGTAGATATAATACTAACTAGCAGATTCCCGGAGAGTCCTGTCCGGTGTACTCATAACCCAATGAGCACCTGTATACATCTTAGGTGATCCAACTGACACCAGTGGCTTGTGAGACCGGCCATCGCCCCTCGTCGGGGTCTCGACTGTACACACTAGTCTACTCCGGAGTATCGATGTCCTGTCTCGAAACTCCCACGACTAGGGACCACAATTAAGGATATGCATATAAACTACCCAACTCTCACGTATATGATCGCCATCATACTGTTGGTAGTAAAGCAAGATCCTAAGGGCTCTATCAAAGTGTAACATGCAATCAGTCATCTGAACATGTACACGACTGATAAAGGCAAACCAGATAGCATACTATCATCTCGAGTAAGACTGTGCTACCGGGATAGGTCCTCCGCAATCATTGCAATCACGTACCTGCGATCCAATAATTGACTATGAGGGCACTATCTCCAACAATCTCCCACTTGCACTCAAGGCTAATATTGCGATGTCGACTACTCACAGCCCGTGTGAAACCGAACATCCAACTCCTCTACTAATCAGTTTCACAAAGCCCGTTTGTAAAACTATTGTGTTCGAGAAATAGCCTCGGTGAGTGGATCCGCCTAGAAGTATCTTTCTTTATCTCTCTTAATCTCAAGTTCGCGGAGAAAGCCATCTCCCGAATTGAGTAATACCTGTCTTAGAATATGTCTGGATATCTGATGGGACCTTAGTTCATAAATGAACTCCATATCCAAACTTCTTAGACTGAATCGATCACTGAACCTAATCAGTATCGGGCACCTTGCTTCCCATAGTATCCTCTTGGACCACCTGTCCATAATACTGTCCCTCTTTGTCAGAGGGAAAAACTATAACTCTGACAATCACTCTGTCATCCACGTCACCTTTGAAGCCTGGAATGATAATCGTCTCCCGAAGGAGGCTGCCGTCATCAAATCCGTAGAACATGCACTTATGTTCTATAACTGCTTCCTTATGTTTCTCCAGGATTGGATTAATACAAACTCATTGCATCTAGTGCAAAACCAACATTTGGTGTGGTACTTGACATCTCATGATTGACTCAATTGCCTAAGCAAGTGATCTGCCAATCATGCACATCCCTCTCCCCTTTAGTCTGTAAGACACCTTTAGAGAGGGTGACTCCATCACCTGTAGGTACACCACCATGCTAGGAGTCAACTATTCCAAAAACCATTAGAATATCTGTCAAAGTACCCACATTGGGAAACTACCCAAATCCAGATCTAAAACCATAGATCTAGAAACCAGAATGTCAAATATTATATCCATATCCTGTCTGGAGAAACAACTGTGTGACGACTACAGTACAACCGATCGTAGTATAGGAATTTTACTTCCTACTCTGTGTATGTCATCCAGATACCATGACATCACACCCTACTGCCTTCTTAACTGATCCATCCCCTATTCTGATTGAAGTCAAACCCATGACTGTCACATCAAAATTAGATGATCTATCTCCGCTATAACTGCTCTAGTCTATAAATAGACATAAGTTACTTGCCCACCATGCTTCCGCTGCTCCCACTGACTACGACAACCCTCCTACCGGGTCTCATATCCTGGAACAACAGTAGTGTCAAGTCTGGGTAGATAAGAACCTCCCTGTCACCGTCCTTGAGCCTACCGAAGTACCTCTCGGGTGTCTGAGGTTACCTACCATACCTGCGGAGTGGCTATTGGAATGTCAAACCTGATTGAATGTATAGGTCCTATTAAATTTTCCGTAATCGTTCGCGGTTCTGGAATCACTTCCAGTTCTACCATACTCCCACTACTGTTTTCTGAAAAAGATCTGTTTTACTAAAACTGTGGCGAGTCAAGAACAATATCACTATTGATCTTCCAAATGGTAGAATATCAACCCTCGTCATAGCCAGGGTCAACCCACAAACAGCCATTACAGAAACGTGCCCTGAGTTATCCAGTGTCTGGTTTTAATCATAAGCTGGACAACTCCACGTACCTCAATATCTTTTAAGGTACGAACTATTCTATATCCAATATAGAAACTTTGGCACTAATTTAATTGGAACCATATTCGAATCATGCAGCTGTCTCCAGTGCATATCTACTTAATGGAAAGAGGCTAATCAGCATTACTCAACTTAGGAATCCATCCAATTATGAGTAACCTGAAAGAGAAACACGTTTCTCAAAACCATTACTATCATCTGAATACCAATCACAATAATCTACATCTTCGATCTCTTTGAAGAATCCCGATACTTGTGACACCTGGTTCTCTACTTTATTCTTATACCCACAACTTCTCAAAACTTAGACCTTGTATTTCTACGAAACACTCGTCTAAATACTAGAGAAGTTATAAGTAAACAGAACATAGTACGAGGACCTACCCCTTTGTCCTGATGGACACTGGACAACATACAATACTCTGTATAAGTCCGCTGAGTTAAACAACTCATAACCTGTGCGTTGTAGGTGGAAAACTGTACCCTGGCGATTTCCTCAAATATCACCAATTACTACGAATTCCGATATAATGAGGATAATCACCAAATTCCCAATATCTTACTCCCACTCATCATCTGTAAAACCATACAGATATGAGAATGAAACCTGGTAAATACATACCCTTGGAGTAAGTGTTTAATCGGGAAAACAGTTTTTCCTTTAACAATGCACTGAAACATGAAAATGTTTCGTAGGGGTATCCTGGTATTCATAGTAATGCCTCTTCCATAATCCAATTCATGACTTCAACCGTATATTTTATTGCCATCTCTCCAAATCCCTTTATTTGTCTTTAGTCGTTACCTTCTGTACACCATCGTTAGGCTAAATGGTTTTCTTCCTTTCCTACCGTTCGGCACCAGCCTATGGTTTGGAAGAAGACTATCCAGTAAGCATAATAGGTGTACCCTCCTAAACCAAGGAGTACTCGCATCTCGAGAGAAGGTGACGATAAAAGACAATTGAATAATACCTTATTCTTTTAAAGGTGAAATAGGAGTGGCGATGAAGTACGCGGTTTTGGTCGTGAATGATATCAGTCGCAATTTACTTTGCCCTCTTTCTAATCCCTTTATTTTGTCTTTACATATTACCTTCTGCACACCCTACTTAGGCTAATTGGTTTTCTTCATTCCTTACCTTTCGGCACCAGCCTATGGTTTGGAATAAGACTATCCAATAAGCGTAATAGGTGTACTCTCCTAAACCAAGGAGCTCTCGCAACCTGAGAGAAGGTGATAATAAAAGACAACTGAATAAACCAATTCTATTTCTCCTGAACCTGGATCCATCCCCGAAGAAGTCCCTTCGAGTTCGTATATAACCATACGATGGATCTATCCAATGGAAGTGGATATCCGTAGTAATACGGGTGTTATGAGAAATGCAAAGGGTAAAAGAAGGAGTGGCAATGACTTATGCAACTCAGACAATCCAAAAGCCAGTATTTTAAGAAGGTTCGGTCAACCT
Source organism: Agapanthus africanus (assembly GCA_030015575.1). Classification (NCBI taxonomy): domain Eukaryota; kingdom Viridiplantae; phylum Streptophyta; class Magnoliopsida; order Asparagales; family Amaryllidaceae; genus Agapanthus; species Agapanthus africanus. Next base: position 649,870,813 of record JASDDO010000014.1, read on the forward strand.
GGTCACTGAGTCATAGTCTAGGGTCGGTCAAAAGGTCGCTGTCAAAGAGAGAGAGAGAAAAGAAACACTCTGCGTGCACTCTAACCTAGATCAGAATGGTCATAACTTTATCTAATCCGGAAACCTCCCACTGTCCTGTCAAATTCTCCTCCAAACCTAAAGAAGAATCAATCGGGATCACCCGAAGAGTAAACCAACTCATCAGTGGGAATCAGGATCCAACTCTCATCGCATGATAACGTGATGGAATGCATCCACGTTACTCATACTCCAAAAGGTATGCGCATACTCGGCAAGTTTCAGTTTCTTTAGAAACTCCTGATATTATTTTTGCCCCATGCTCTTATAACCTTGGCTTTGGTCAAAGTGTCATAAGTCACATGCCAAGTTCTACCTGTCACTATCTTGTCAATTTGAACCCACCCGCACATGCCCCTGACTTTGGCCAATCGGCAGAACGACTGTCCCAAACTAACTCATCTATCTATGCAACAATTGAATACCCAGCAGCTACCAAACACTATGCCTTAACTTTGGCTAAAATGCATAGCTTGAATACTACTAAATACCCAAAAGAAGTGACGGAGGGCTACGACTGGTTTTTGGCGAAAAACCTTTAGCGTAGTGAACTTGATATCGCTGAAGGAACCTGATAGCTTTTTAAAATATAGTGGCGAAAACCTTTTGCTAAAGAGGTCACTCCCGGTAAAGGGATCTCGGCTCTTTCCTCGTGGAATGAGGTGCAGGATATTCCACTGAATACCGCTATGCAAAGCAACTTGTAATCGACTATAGTAAAGTTATTACCCTGACGCAAACTTCTGTCCAAGGGGTCGGTCCCGGTAAAGGGATATCGGCCCTTGCCCCGTCGAATGAGGTGCATGATATTCCACTGAATACCGCTATGCATAACAAAAGGAAACGTCTTTGTAACAACACTTTTTAAATTGTTCCAACAACTGTATACAGGTTTGTTTTACTTTGCGTTGATCAGAATCAACGCAGTCCCATCATTCGATCACACCAGAAAAGAACGAAAATAAAATGTACGTATATGCCATCCGCATTCGTCGCTGGGTCCCGTCATCACCCGTTAGGTTACTTAACTAACGACAGAGCGGGGACTGGACTAGCGCGGGTGTAAAACATATACAACATCTAATAGTATATAAACCAATATACATAATCGCTCCAGGCGTGATAATATGCAACATTACAGAAAAGTAATAAGCATCACAGAACAATACAGATATCTGGGATCCCCGAGTTTCACAGAGCCGCTGCTGAAACTCGACGTTCCCCTGTCGTGTGGATAGCCTGTGCAATGAAACCTAGACCCCTACGGGTGCGACAAGTTACCCGCCAAAACCTGAAGCGAGGTAGTCCCCACAGCATAGTGAATGGAACACCCGGCACTTCACGGAATCCGGTAATCTTGGGCACCCCTCCTTGGGTCAACCTGTACCCCCTACGAGTGCGGCGAATAGTCTGCCAATTCTGAAGTGGGGCCCCTCTGCCTCTCAAAGCCATGAGATGCGGACCCGTTGCTTTCCCGAACCCGGCTATCCATGCACTCCGTCTCGGGGCAAAACCTAGTACAGTAATGAAAAATAGTACAATAGGTACATCGACCGCAACTTGGTCGTGCCCCAAAAGAATATTATACAACAGGCAGTGACGGCAGTCCACAAGTTGGACGCTCGCCCCGCAATATCAAATGTACAAATAAACACAAACTGTACTATCATTGCACACTGCTATCCATCACGACAAATCCGCAACATCACAGCACAACACAGAACATCAACGCGAATGTCACGTTCGCAAACCCGTCTAAAAGAACTATAGCAATCAGACGCGGTTTACCGATCAAATGACATTCCCGGTCGGAGATATAATGTAAGCACTGTAAACTAACATGTTTAAATTTCGATCGACCAAATATCAAGAAGTGGGCCCCACGCAAAACTGTAGAACAGTAATAAAACCTGGGCCCAAACTGTATATATCAAAAACCCCAAAATCCCAAACAGAACCCACTGGAAAAATTTGGGAGCACGTGCTCCCCACGTGGCCGCGGATGCGCGGCCAAACCATGGATTTGGCCGCCCTTCCGCGGCAGCTTGGAGGGATCACGACCCCAAATTTTGTCGTGGCTCTTAGAATTCCCTGCACGGATTTTTAAGACATCCAGAAATAATTTTTGAGACCGTTTAAAAATAACAGAAACTGTCGGGTAAGGATTTTGTCGGTTTTGATTTTCGGTCGGATTGATGTTTTAAACGCGTTAGCACAAGTTAGTATAGCAAAATGGTGAGGCTCTGATACCACTGTAAGTCTACGCTAGCGCCCCGGCAGTCTACAGACGCCAAATGCGGAACAAAAACTTTTTAACTGGCGCTATCGTATACTTTAACCCGGATCTGCCATTATTGCTAAACTAACAAACTGTAAAGAGTGTAGGAAGATTGTACCGAACGATCCGAGTCCTTCGTTCTTCAACCATCATCCCACGCTCCGTTGCGGCTGCTCCGATCTCGTCGATCTCCGATCTCCTCGTCGAGGTGGCACCACATGATCGGTTCTTTAAACGGGCTCCCGCCTCTGACTCGAGGCAACTCGATCGTCAAGTTTGCTAAAAGAGACGACCAAGAATGATGTAGAGAATGAGTAGATGACTTTGTCTCACTTCGTCCAAGTCCGTGGACGATCGGTTAATGAAGTTGCCGTGGAAATCGGGTGATGGAATGAAATGAACTGTGAATTCCATACACCCCAAAACTATCATATCTTTTCTAACCGATGAAATCAACAACCATGAGAGAGAGAGGAGGGGGCCGGCCTCTTATAAAGAGAGGGGGGGTGACCGTAGGAGAGGGGGGTGACCATATGATAAATATCATATGTGAACACAAACAAATATCTTGCTTAAAGATCTTAAGCAAAACAAGAAAGTAATGAAATCAAAGCATGAGTCACAAAGCTTAGTCACAAATTCTAGAACCTTCTAGAACCTTCTAGAAGCGCGACTCACTCTCATCCAAGAAAAGATAAATCCGCCTTTAACCAAATGTTAAAAGACGGCTGATAGAAAACTGGAAACTGGCAACTTCCAAAAGTGATCCTGAAACGAATTTCAGGACAACCCCGAAACTGTATAAATATACCCGCATTTGTATTACGACCGAATACAAATGCAACTGAGACAAAGATATTATACCTACTCAATATAATACTCGGATCCGGCTTAAACCAAAGCCGACCAGTATTATCTGCCCGAAAAATAACACGTGCGTAAACGCACGTGCATTTTCCGAACCCTGCCATAAAACCATACGGCCTCTACAACGTTTCGCCCGAACTTAGGAAACTGTCTGTGGGGAACTCTAATGACTCGTCAGCACCCTGGCAGTGGGTTTAACCACAAACCGTCAGCGGCACTAGCTATGCGTAACGGCTGCCCATGGACTGACCTCAAGGGTGGCCGAGGAGCGAACTCAAGGGAGACCGATGAGAGAACTCCTCCGAAAACCCTACTGAGCCTAACAGTGACAATGTATATACAGTTCGGTCCGTTCGTCAATGAGTATCGCATATCCGCCTAGGGGGCTAGCAACGTCAGACCCCCAATAGCAGTATAAGTCGTGTCGGAGTGAAGCCCAATAACACCCTGAGATACTACTGGAGTACCTACCAGTAAATCTCCTGCCACGGCCGTGGGCTTTGTGTAATGGCTCTCCTAGACACAGCACGATCTCGCCCCCAATACCGGGAGAGACGAATCCCCTGCCGATCCGCTCACGTGCCTCCATATGGCTCAGGACTGTACCCAAAAGCTACCTGTTTGCACGACTCCTTTGAACCGTGGTAGGGTAGAAATCAAAGCACAGTGGGAACTCACACGAGACAAATGACGACCTCAGGTCGATGAACTAACCTGTACACATGTCACCAGGGAACTGCTATCTGACGGTAGATATAATACTAACTAGCAGATTCCCGGAGAGTCCTGTCCGGTGTACTCATAACCCAATGAGCACCTGTATACATCTTAGGTGATCCAACTGACACCAGTGGCTTGTGAGACCGGCCATCGCCCCTCGTCGGGGTCTCGACTGTACACACTAGTCTACTCCGGAGTATCGATGTCCTGTCTCGAAACTCCCACGACTAGGGACCACAATTAAGGATATGCATATAAACTACCCAACTCTCACGTATATGATCGCTATCATACTGTTGGTAGTAAAGCAAGATCCTAAGGGCTCTATCAAAGTGTAACATGCAATCAGTCACCTGAACATGTACACGACTGATAAAGGCAAACCAGATAGCATACTATCATCTCGAGTAAGACTGTGCTACCGGGATAGGTCCTCCGCAATCATTGCAATCACGTACCTGCGATCCAATAATTGACTATGAGGGCACTATCTCCAACAGCTCCATTGTCATCACAATACATATGTATTGGATGCTCAATGGTAGGAACCAAGTTCATCCTATGAACTTATTCATCCAGACAACCTCTTTGGCAGTATCGTTGGTAGCGATGTAATTAACCTCTATCAACGAGTCTGCTACGGTATATAGCTTGGAACCCTTCCAACATACCGTCTCTCCACTGAGGGTAAAGTCAAAACTCGAGACTGATTTTCAGTCGTCCTTATCACTCTGGAAGCTCGAATTGGTAAAGGACTCCTTTTGGAGTTCACCGTTACCATACACCAAGAACATCTCTTTAGTCCTTCTCAAGCACTTAAGAATGTTCTTCACAGCTGTCCAATGGTTTTCCCAAAGATCTTTTCGATACTTACTCACTACACCTAGTGAGTAAGCTACATCTGGTCTAGTACATAACATCGCATACATGATTGACCCGTCTGCCAAAGGCATTCCTTGCATGCGAGCCCTCTCCAAATCAGTCTCGAGAGATATATTTTTGGATAGAGTGATTCCTGAACAAGCGGGTACATTACCACGCTTAGAATCATCCATACTAAACCCTTTTAGCATGGTGTCTATGTACCTGGATTGGGACAATCCCAAATTCATTTAGATCTATCTCTATTGATCTATATCTCCAGGATGTATGAGGCATCAGTTAGATCTTTCATGAAGAACCTTTGTGATAAGAGGAGCTTGACCGAGTGTAGTATAGGAACATCGTTTCCTATCAAGAGTATATCATTCGCATACAATACGAGGAAGACAACCATACTCTCTACAACCTTCTTATATATACATGGTCCATCTACCTTTTTGATGAAGTCAAATTCTTTGACAGCTTTATCAAAACAGATGTTCCATCTCCGTGATGCCTGCTTTAACCCGTAGATGGATTTAAGCAGCTTGCACATGCTTCCTCTGCTCCCACTGTCTACGAAGCCCTCTGGCAGTGTCATATACGCTCTTTTCTAAATCACCATTTAGAAAAGCGGTTTTGACGTGCAGTTTGCCAGATTTCGTAGTCATGGTATGCAGCAATGACAAGTAGGATCCTGATGGACTTAAGCATAGCTTTGAAAGTCTCAACTTTTCTATCTACACCAAATTATCTTTCTCAAAGATCGTCTTGTTCCCAATGGGTTTTACGCCAGGAGCAACTACCAAAGTCAACACTTTGTTGGTGTACAAGGATTCCATCTCAGATCGCATAGCATCCAGCCATTTCACAGAGTCCCCACTCGTGAAGGCCTGGACGAAACTAGTTGGGTCATCATCTCCATGATGCAATTCTCGCTCCCACCATCTATGAGAAAACCGTAGTATCTCTCAAGTGGATGAGGAACCCTACTAGATCTACGGAGTGGCTTCGGTTCGTCAGGAACTATTGAATCCTCCGGTTCCAACAAATCATCAGTTTTAGTTTGTGTTTGCTGGAACTACTTCCAGTTCTACCTCATTGCCACTAATTTCCTTGACAAGAAATTACTTTTCTAAAAAGGTGGCATGTCGAGAAACAAAACATCTTTTGTTCCTCGGTGTGGTAGAAGATATACCCTCGCGAATGGTTGGGATATCCTACAAACTTGCACAGAACTGACCTTGCCTCGACCTTGTACGGATTTTGCTTTTCAACATAGGCCAGACAATCCCATATCTTAACTCGTTTAAGAGACAGTCTCTTCCCATTCCACATCTTATATGGAGTGGTAGGCAACGGATTTGATCGGAACTCTATTCAATAGGTATGCATCTTCTCAAGTGCATGTCCCTGAAAAGAAATAGGTAACTCAGCAGTACTCATCATAGAGTGCACCATATCTAATAGAGTGCGATTCCTCCACCCCGATATATCATTGTGCTATGGTGTATACGGAGGAGTAAACTGAGAGAGAATCTCATTCTCTTTTAAAAAGTATCGGAATTCCGTGCTCCAGTATTCTTCTTTCCGATCATATCGAAGGATTTGAATACCTTTACCCATCTGGTTCTCAACTTCGTACTTATATTCCTTGAAAATTCTCAAAAGATTCAGTTTTGTGTTTCAACAAGAACACATGTCCGTATCTTGAGAGAACATCGGTGAATGTAATAAAGTACGCGGAACCATCCCTGGCATATGTAGACATAGGACTGCATACATCACTATGTATCTGTCCACGAGTTCAGTAGCTCTTTTTCCGTTTCCAGTAAACGAAGATTTGGTCACCTAGTCTTTGAGACATGACTGACAAGTATCATAAGATGTAAATTCGAACGGATTCAAATATGCATCCTTATGGAACTTCAGCTAGTCTTGTTTCATCGACATGACCTAGTCTACAATGCCTCAAGGAGACTTTGTTCATTTATGAACCGTTCCTCTTGTGTGTGTTCTGTACGTTAGAACCGTGTTTTGATTCAGAACTTTTATACTGTTATACAATGTACCTTACCCAATCAACACTTGATCTAGGAAAATATTCACAATATTTTGGTACAGAATAACAGTTGCTTAGAATCAATGTATTACCAGTTGGTAACACTAGGTAATATCTGCCAACTGCTTTGGCTGCAATAATTGCACCATCTCTACTACTAGAGACATATCACCCTTTTCCAGTTCTTCACCTTTCTGTAGCCCATATAACAAATTACATGTGTGGGATCCTGATCCGGTATCCAATACCCAGGACGTAGAGGTAACTTAGAAACAGTTCTTGGTTATGAACACACCCGAAGACAATGCATCAACATGCTTATTATTTGTTTGGGTGGCGTGGGAATCCGGATATTCTCCTATCCTTTCTCAGACTTATGACAATCATAAGGTATAGCGGAATCAAGCCCAGTATAATAAGTATGTTCGGTCAAAACATCCATATTATTATCTTGATTTAGGTATATTGGTCGCTACCAAGAGAGAGAGAAGGATAATCACTTTGCGTGCGCTCTTTGCAAGATTAGATTAGTTATTTTATCTAATCAGGATGGCTCCCACTGTTTTTATCAAATCTTCCTTCAAACCCTAAAAGATAAGATTAGCCGGGATTAATTACACCCTATAGATTTGCCAATCGTTCGGCCATGCATGTATCGGTACTCCGAGTGAGGTTCCCTGTGCTTTCGCACGGACTTAATTAAAATAAACCTCGTTTTACTAAAAGCATAACCCCGTTGACACTTTTCTAGACACCTACTTGATTAGCTAACTGTAAAGTGCAAAACTCTCCCAGGAGTAATTCTTACTTGCAGTGGGTATCGGGATCCAACTATCATATAGAAGGTATGCAATCTCATTGCAAATTTCAACACTTGAAATTCCCGATAATGTTTTTACCCCTAGCGTCCTATGACCTTGACGGAGGCCAAACTACCCATAGGCCGCTAGTCAAGTTCAACCCGTTCATTTCTTGATTGAATTGGACCCACCCACTCGACATGATAGTATGCTATCAGGTTACCTTTATCTTAACATGTAGACTGGTATTTATACTGTCAGTCTCTTACATGTTGATAAAGCCCTTATGATATGTACCTGACTACCAGGATTATGATGAGATCATACTAGTGGGGCCAGGGTGGTCCAAAAGTACATCCTTTAATCAGTTCCTAGTCGAGGGAATATCGAGACTAGGGCATCGATATTCCAGAGTAGACTAGTGTGTATTGTCCCTTAGAGGGCGATGGTTGATCCCACAACCATTGGTGTGCGACATCAAAGATTATACACATGTGCTCATTGGAGAATGGGTACACAGAACAGGACTCGCCGAGGACTCCTATGTGGTAGTATACCTACCGTCAGATAGCAGTCCTCCGGTGACACTGAAACAGGTTAGTCTGTAGACCCGAGATCGTCATAAAGTCTTGTGTGGCTCCCACTGTGCTTTGATTTCCTTCTTACCATGCTTAAGAGGAGTTGTGCAAATAGGTGGATTTTGGGTACAGTCCCGAGTCACATGGAGGCAATGAACGATAGGAGGGGTTTCGTCTCTCCCGGTATTAGGGGTTGATGTTGCGCTATGCTCGATTGGCTATAATTTGAAGTCCCTGGCCAGAGCTGCTTCCGAGATTTACTGATAAGAGTTATTAGTAGTTTCTCGAACCGTTATAGGCCAGACATCGGCATGACTTATCACGTTATTGGGGTTTGACGTTTACCACCCCTAGACATGATATGCGACATATCAGACGAAGAGACCGGACTGTACGGTAGTGTTACTGATAGGCTTCATGGAGACTATGGACAAGCTTGCTTGTTGACCTTCATATCGCTCAATATCCGGATAGCCGTTACGTCCATCTAGTACCGCTGACGGCTTGCAGGTGACTGATGTGATCATCACCTACTGCTGGCGTATTGACGAGTCTTTAGAGTCCCACACAGAAGTTCCCTGGTTCAAGCGAAACGAAGTAGGACACATATGTGATTGTAGGGTTCCCTAGGCGGCCGCTGGGTTTCGGGAGGCATCGACCATGCCGTTTTCAAAAATTTGGCGCGCTAAAGAACCCTAATGCTAGAATATAAACTAGAGACTTAGACGAACAAGCATGTAATCATTTTTACATCTAAGTGAACAAGGAATACAACCTTTGTAGACCGGTCCTTCACTTCAATAGCTCCGTATAGTAGTCCCTTCGCTCCAAGTAGTGATCTCCCAGACTCTAATGAGGCTCCACAAGGTGAAATGAACAAACTTGCTTGAAGTCTTCGAGGCCGAAGATGATCTACGTCGAGAAGACACTAACTCAAGCTACCTCTTCACTGAGTGATGAACTTGATGAAGAAACAACCCAATCTAAATGGCTAGTAGAGAAGAGGTTGATGAAGTAGGAATTTTGCTCACTATAGAAATAATTTTCTCACTATTTTTCTTCATGTCCCATAAACCTAGAGAGCTAAGCTCTTGATGAAGAAGAAGATGAAGAGAGAAGAGAATGAAACTCATGAGGTGAGAATAGCAACCATGGGTGAGTTAGTATCATATACTAACTCATGTAGAGACTAAACTATGGCTAACAATAATGGTTAGGTTAATAAATATCTACAAGTAAAACAAAATTAGTGGACTTGGTCAATGGTTCCACAAGCTTCCACAAGCTTCAACCATGTGACTAATTACCAACTAATTTGATTTACTTTAAATAAATAAAACCCATCATTATTATAAGCATAGTGTGAGTCTCATACACCCATGTAGCATGTGGCATCAAGCATGACACAAAATAATGTACATTAATATATATCACATTGTTAGGAATTCACCCCCGCGCGCAAACGCGTATGTTTTGAAATATAAGATATGGTTTTAGGAAAACGGATTGCGCACGCGAGATCGTTCTCGTTTTACAATTTATAACCGCAAGTGCACGGGTTGTAGCGAGCCGGCAAGCAAGGGTCGATCCGCAGGGAATTGTGTATTAAGCATTGTTGTTTAAGGTTAACAAATCAATGAATTGGGGTTTTGTCACAAAAAATATAAAGAATACGAAAAGCAAAAAAAAAGAGGAAAACAAGTTAAGTGAAGAATGGTTGTGGTTTGGTTCGGAAGGTCGAATCGCGACGTTTACCTCTACACTCCCTTGGTCATGAGTTGTCCGGCCTTACCTTAATCTCGGCATGAAGCACGACTTGTCAATGCGATTGCGGAGCAAAAACCGTCAAAGTCCGATATTCGCCGCAAAACACAAAACGAGTCCTTTTGATCACTTACCGTTCGTATGTCCGCGCTTGGGGTATCAACACTAAACACAAGGGTTAGCAAGCATACCGCAACAACAAAAACACAAGTGGTTAGTGAGAGCAAATGATATTAGTGTTGAGTTTGCTAAGAAGTGGTGATGGTATATCGTATATGAAATTAAGAGATTTGTCAAGTCCTTAATCACAAGATACAATATCCAAGCTTAGCGAACTTAACACTAAATAGATTTTACCTTAAACATTGGAAATGGGGAAAGAGAATGAATACGGTCTATGAGGAGGTTATAAGTAACCATGTGTCAAAATACCGTATCATATCAATACATTAGCAATATTTTAAGTTAGAATCATAAGTTAAGCATTTTAAATATAATCAAGAGGTGGAGGAGGCAAAGCCTTTTATCTCACTTCCTCACCCACATCACAACCAAAATAAAGAATTAGTTAAGCATGATAATAAAAGCAAGTAAGTAAAGAAAGCAATAAAAGAAACAACAATTATATTGAACACTTGAAATGAGATATAAGATTTGGTATCTTGTTCAACCTCCTTAATGAAGCTCTCCAAGAGAGCTTCAAGAGGGAAGAAGAAGAAGAAACCAAGTGAAGTTCACTCACCCTCAAGCTAAATCAAAAATAAACAAACTATCAAAATGTATTACATCTATTTGGCATGACCCTTTTATTTAGATCAGTTCTGGTATTTATAGGCCACAAAACAGAATAAACAAACAATATACAAGTGATGATGTGGCACTAATAAACAATCATAGAAAATATGGGGTCAAAAGGGGGTAGGGGCCGAGGTCGTCGGATCTGGTGGTCTTCTCTCCGGCTCAAATCCGAGGAGAGGGGCTCGTGCTGCAGTGGTGTTCTTGTGTGCACTCCAATAACACTCTAGTTCTGTTTGCTTTGTGAATTTTAACCTGGTTTGTATGTAGAGAAATGGAGGGAAACTTGGTCTTTACATCACATCCAAACTTTATGCAATAAATGCATTCATACCCACTTGCACAAGTTGTGTGCCCACTTGTTTTCTTTATGATGCCAAGGCAGCCTACCATGGTCTATGGCAGCCCCCTACCTGGTCCATAGCATGTGCACACTTGTGTGTTGGACCAATTTTATACAAAAAATGTGTACACATGTATTATTTCCAAAAGAGCTCATGGGGTATCGGTCGGTTTTCTGGTCTGCTTGCAGTGTCGGCTCCCAACGTCATATCCGTTATTTTGAGTATATTTTCAATGTTGTATCACGAATACCTATAAACTGTAATAACTAAGTAGATATTGATTAAAAGTGCCGATAAATAGAAAAACAGATAACGAATGAGAGGTAATATAATGCAGTTTTATGAGATGAACAAATACCCCCAAACTTATCTTTTGCTCGTCCCGAGCAAAACAAAAAAATCCTAGCCTCACTTTCGCAGGGAACGCGATTGCACTGAGCATGTGCAACAAGCCGTTAAATCTCTAGGTGTCCCTAGTAGGAGGAGTGTTGTCTCCTGAGGGTTTTCAACGGATTACACCGACAAAATCCAGTCAAATTAGTAATGAGAAGAAACTATTAATTCTAATCCTAAAGTTAAGAATCAAGGCTAGAAGTTCTATCACCCAAGTTAGAAACATTAAACCCTATTTTTCACTCCTCGCAATTTGTTTAACAAAAGCTAATACGTGTCTTTTCGTGATTGTGCGGCAGTGTCAACAGGTTTTTAAAAACTTGATTATGGTCATTATGTCAAAAATTATGGCCCAGGATAAACTTCTAAAGGATCACACAAGTTTAGAAGAAGTTAAGATTTTCTCAAGTTTTATTCTCCAGTTAGGTTTGAAGTTAGAATATATATCAATTTTAACAGAAAACCCAAGTCTTATTGTTTACTCCTACTTTTCACCTGTTTTTGTTCATACACACCTTTCATTATCGTGCAAAACGTCTTAATAAATACAACCCTTCATATCTCCGTGAAAAAACTGTTTCAATAGAAAATTCGTCTCCACCAAGATTATTCTCCCACAAAGAATCGTTAGGACTTTTAATTCGGAGAGAACACTTGCTTAGCTTATTTTATCTGGCGATTGGAAATTTAGCGAGCTTTGGGTCAATGACTCCCAAACCAGATGGTTTTAGGGCATTAGGTGTGGTGACACCCCAAGGACTTAATTACCCAAGTTACCAAGGCCACAAAATAAAAGACTCATTTTATTTTAAATAATTTAGCACTTTAGTGAAAACGGAGATATTGCCAGCCTTTTCTTTTAAATCAGAAGACGTTACATGTGATAAGGTGTGTAATTACTCCAACAAGGTTCTAGATGGGTTATTTTTCAGACTTTTAGCTTCTGTTAAAATCTCTATAAAATTCTTCATATCTGCTTCACTGTATGTACTATTCTTGATATTTTGCTTAACTCAGACAAACCTGTTTGATCCTCAAGATTTTTATCAATTTAAAAAATTATAGACATGTCAGACTTTCATCACATTCTTAAAAACATACGATACATGAAAAAGTGTTATAAAAGACGTATATCAGCTAAGGTTAAACACACAGGAGGGTTATTTTTCAGGTCGTCAATCTCATAGCAAGAATTTAGTTATTTCTATCATATCAACCGAACCGTCAGATTTTGAATCAAAGTTCCCCTGCTAACCAACATGACAAAGTTTTTATAATTTTCAAGAATTTTTCAATTTTTATAAATTTTTTCTATACAATACAGTACAAAAGCAGATATGAAATGCAACTACATGCAAAAGAAAAGAAAAATACAATAAGTAAATGTTGAAATGCAGGAAATATGCAAATGCAAACTATATGCAGATACAAAATACCACCACCAAGCTCCACCCAAAACTGATCCGGACAATGTCCTCATCGTCGTTTTGCTTTGCCTTTGCCTCGGCTGCTTTCGCTTTCCTCGTCCTGTTTAGCTAAGAGCTGGCTTAGCTGTTCCTTGATCTCCTTGTTCTGGCAGATTATAGTCTTGATGCCGCGGACTTCCATTCTGTGAAGCTCGTAGGGATCCGTCGGAACGTCATCTCCCAAGTATATCTCGGATGAAGTCTGCGGGGCCGCGTGCTCGCTGGGGTCGGTAGGGGTCCAAATCTGCTGCTCACTCCTGGGATCTATGTACCATGGTAAGATCTTCTCTATCTCCACCAGTACAATATCGTACATCGTGAGACAGGCCGTGAAATCGTCGTCCGTCATATAAGATCGGCAAATTTGGGTAATGAGGACGGGAAGCAGAGATTTCCGCACAGCAATACTTTCCTTGATTGTGGCGAAGAGCATGCTCGCCATGCAAAACTGGTAGTCTCTGGTCATCAAACAATGGACCATGTGCCCTACAATCGCTGGAAAAGACGATACGCGCGTGATCCCCCTAACGTTGCGATATACCCAGCGGCATGCCGTATAGGCGTTCCTGTAAATCTGCTGGGCATTCAGCCCAGCATCTCGTAGTTCACATCGATTACCCAGAACTGTCCTATACTGCGCCAATTCTAAGGGTTTTTGAGAGCCAGAATGCATCGGGATACCGGTGACGTTGGATATGGTTTCAGCGGAAAATATCCTACGTCTACCGCAAAATTGAATTCTAACCCTATCTTGGAATATTTCTCCATCTCTTAGTGCGTCATATAACTCATCGTCTAAACTCTCACATGCACACAAACCCTCTTCCCCATAGAGCAGAAATTCCCAACATAATTGTTGGATTGCATCACAAAAATAATGCCCAAACACATCGTGCGAGAAAATGGCAACGAAATTGTGTTCCAATTCAAATGGGGCCATTCTCAAAGGTCTGTGGAATTATCAGAAAGTAAACAGTATAGGAGAGGGGGAAAAAGAGTTTCTTACAGCCAGAAAGAAGAAGATCGACGTTTGGAGGAAGTCTGGCCGAGCCCGCCGGATCTGGTAGGGACTTCGCCGGCCGTAATCCGAGGGGGAGAGCTAGGGTTTGGTGGGAGGCTGCGGGAAGAGGAGAGAGAGAGATATATCTATTTTGAGGAAAGAGTAAGTGAGGGCTTGGGTTGGGGCAGTGGTCTTATAAAGGAATTTTGCAACAAAAAAAACCCCCAAAATGAAATCCTAACATATTTTCACTCCCTCTCAAACAAAAAATTGAAAACAGTCTCGTCCCGCAAACAAAAACAACACTCATCCCCTAACGGGTGAGATTTTATTAAAAACTAAGAAAAAACAAAGAAAACAAAAATCATAATATTCATAATCTAAATGACATGGTTAATGCAGAAGTTAATACCAGCCATAAGAAAATTTTGTCAATATAGTGCCATGGATGGCAAAAGAATAGGTATATTAAAAAGAAAAAAGAAAATATACAAAGAATGGTTAGATGTTAGTAAAGGGCATGGGTGCGTGAAGGAATGGGTTAGAAGACGCTGAAGGTGAAGACGAAGTTTTGACGAGGAAAAAGAATTAATGTTCAAATGAATTGAATTTTCAAGAATTATATGTGGAGTTTCAAAATCAGGTTCGTTTAAAAACCGGAGTTCATCCGCAAAAAATTCAGAAAAAGAAAGGTTCAAAGGATGATCCCAAGATGATCCCGACTCAAACTCACCAAGAATATCAATTTCATCAGCAAAAATCTCCTCAAAATACGACAAGAAAGAATAGTGTTCAGTGCTGTCTTCTTCCCTATTATTTTTCACGATCCTACTCTCGCTATTCACAAACTCTCTCAAAATGATTTCTCCCTCATCACATTCACAATCGGGTAGGTTCATATCATCTAAAAACGTAGATTCCCACCCTAATGTTTCTTCCGAAACAATATCACTAGGTGATACAAAAATTGTGGGTTCCTGATCATTGATCTTTTCCAACAATTTATCCCAACCATACCCGTCAAATTCACAAGGTTCCTCCTCTAAAGTTGGAAAGCAAAAATCAGTCGGTTCAAGAATATCCTCTTCAAGTATTATTTCAGTTAAATCAATCTCTAAATCACAAGTGACAAGAGACTCAGTGGATACCTGAAGGCTAATGGTGGACTGACTTGGAGGTTTTGCTTGTGTGTCCTGGGAACACCTAGTCAATTCTGTTGTATCATCACCTATGAAATCATCTAAATTGATCTGATCACTTATTTCACTCGGGTGACTCCCTAGCTGACAGATGTTGACACTATGGGGTTCCGATTGACTGTGTTCACTCCCTAGAATCCTCTCAGCTAAATGTTTCGTTTGTTCCTCGATTCTAGCCAATGATTGAGCTTGATTAACAAATAATTGCTCAGATTGCTGTAAAAACAGGGCTAGCGTAGCAGCTGATTGGTTCTCGACCGCAGTCATTACTTCAATACCCTTTTCAAAAGTGGTCAACCTAGCATCTATCTCACCGTCACTCCCTAATGATGGTTCAATTGTTTCGGGTTGGAGGAGTTGTGATGGTGGTGATGCTAGAGCAGTCATTCTGTCGACCTTTTTCTCTAAATCTTCAATCATTTGGTCTATGGTTGAAGTGTGACTGGGTTCAGGAGTGTTAGGTGGGTGACCGTTATCAAAAATTTGGGACGGTTGGTCATCCCCTAGAAAAGGACAATTTTCATGAATGTTGGAAGAATTTTAGCAATTTGTACAAATCAATTGGGATTGAGTATAAACAAAAGAGTAAGAATCGTGCAAAAATGAATTGTATTGTGTATCACCCATAATAACAAGAATTCACGAAAATCACAAAAATAACGAATATCACACCCCTGACAGTCTATATTATTCTAAGTCAACTAGACCTGTTCAAGAACCTGATTGACGAAGTAAAACTGTATCGAGAAATAGGCTCAAGATATACTGATCACGAAGCCAGGTAAGTGCAAGAGAGAAGGGGAGGTTTTCCAACGCTTTCGCGAAGGTCCTTAATTAAATAACTCTTTCTCTTGAACACTTGCCTAGACACCCCGTGAACGATATACCGTTAAGCAAAGTTCTAAACACAGTTAACTTCTCCTAATGAGCGCGAAGTCCTTAAAGTCAAAGTTCTAGTTGATTTTAAATTACTGTGGGTATGCAAGAATGCAGTTTTGTGATTTGTGGGCTACGGAGAAAAGGTGATGAAATTCTTTACCGTATCTTGTTTGGTCATTTATGCCCTTAATTTCCGTATTAAGATGCAATGCGCAATCAATAAAAGAATTTAAGAAAATCAATCAATTAAAGCAATTCTTTTTCAATTTTGTATTATGCACTGCAAGAAGTACAGTTAGTTCTCTTTACAATTGGCAGCAAAATTTGTGCGAAGAATTCTGCAAAAGATAGAAAGTTGGATTGCGTCGAATTAGAGCGAAGGTGTTAGGAAATACGTACCGATATGATTTGGTTTAAGAAAACCACTTTGAATTGATCCAAGTCGTTGAATGTTCGCTTGCGCGGGTCAAACTATCCGGATCTTTGGCACTATACTTCGCTAACATCTTGAAACTGAATTTGAACCTCGCTCCGCACGATCGCTGGTCGTAATTCCGCGAAAAACCTAAAATGTCGGAAAATACGATATTTAGTGTCAAAAGCGATACGTGTGCCCCAATTCCTGCATACTCAAAATTGGAAAAATCAAACAAGACCAAAAGAGTACCAACACTGTACTGGAGATCACCAAAATGGAAAAAACGAAAACCCTCACAATAAGGCCGGCGAGCTCGGACAAATCCTTGATGTCGCCGGATTTTTCAGAGAGTTAGGTGCATGGATTTTTAGTGGAATCTCAAGGAAAGATGAATATTCTAATGGTATTATTTGATTTTTAAGTTGGATTACAGAGTGATGGCAGATTCAGCAACAGAGAACAAAAGTTAGAAAAATTGTTAGAAGTGTGTATATGTTAGTATTGAAAAAAATTTGAGTTAGAAAGTTAGTTTTGTTAGTAGAACCAGAAATAACAAGACCTAATACTACCAACTCCCCGGCAACGGCGCCAAAAACTTGTTGGGAATTCACCCGCACGCCCAAACGCGTATGTTTTGAAATATGAGATATGGTTTTAGGAAAATGGATTGCGCACGCGAGATCATTCTCGTTTTACAATTTATAACCGCAAGTGCACGACGCGTTGTAGCGAGCCGGCAAGTACGGGTCGATCCACAGGGAATTGTGTATTAAGTATTGTTGTTTAAGGTTAACAAATCAATGAATTGGGGTCTTGTCACAACAAATATAAAGAATACGAAAAACAAAGAAAAGAGGAAAACAAGTTAAGTAAAGAATGGTTGTGGCTTGGTTCGGAAGGTCGAATCGCGACGTTTACCTTTACACTCTGTTGGTCATGAGTTTTCCGGCCTTACCTTGATCTCGGCATGAAGGACGACATGTCAACGCGGTTGCGGAGCACAAACCATCAAAGTTCGATATTCGCCGCAAAGCACGAAACGAGTCCTTTTGATCACTTACCGTTCGTATGTCTGCGCTTGGGGTATCAACACTAAACACAAGGGTTAGCAAGCATACCGCAACAACAAAAACACAAGTGGTTAGTGAGAGAAAATGATATTAGTGTTGAGTTTGCTAAGAAGTGGTGATGGTATATCGTAAATGAAATTAAGAGATTTGTCAAGTCCTTAATCACAAGATACGATATCCAAGCTTAGCGAACTTAACACTAAATAGATTTTACCTTAAACATTGGAAATGGGGAAAGAGAATGAATACGGTCTATGAGGAGGTTATAAGTAACCATGTGTCAAAATACCGTATCATATCAATACATTAGCAATATTTTAAGTTAGAATCATAAGTTAAGCATTTTAAACATAATCAAGAGGTGGAGGAGGCAAAGCCTTTTATCTCACTTCCTTACCCACACCACAACCAAAATAAAGAATTAGTTAAGCATGATAATAAAAGCAAGTAAGTAAAGAAAGCAATAAAAGAAACAACAATTATATTAAACACTTGAAATGAGATACAAGATTTGGTATCTTGTTCAACCTCCTTAATGAAGCTCTCCAAGAGAGCTTCAAGAGGGAAGAAGAAGAAGAAACCAAGTGAAGTTCACTCACCCTCAAGCTAAACCAAAAATAAACAAACTATCAAAATGTATTACATCTATTTGGCATGACCCTTTTCTTTAGATCAGATTGGTATTTATAAGCCATAAAACAGAATAAAAAACAATATACAAGTGATGATGTGGCACTAATAAACAATCATAGAAAATATAGGGTCAAAAGGGGGTAGGGGCCAAGGTCGCCGGATCTGGTGGTCTTCTCGCCGGCCCAAATCCGAGGAGAGGGGCTCATGATGTAGTGATGTTCTTGTGTGCACTCCAATAACACTCTGGTTCTGTTTGCTTAGTCAATTTTAACCTGGTTTGTATGCAGAGAAATGGAGGGAAACTTGGTCTTTACATCACATCCAAACTTTATGCAATAAATTCATTCAAACCCACTTGCACAAGTTGTGTGCCCACTTGTTTTCTTCATGATGCCAAGGCAGCCTACCATGGTCTATGGAAGCCCCCTACCTGGTCCATAGCATGTGCTCACTTGTGTGTTGGACCAATTTTATACAAAAAATATGTACACATGTATTATTTCCAAAAGAGCTCATGGGGAATCGGTCGGTTTTCTGGTCTGCTTGCAGTGTCGGCTCCCAACATCATATCCGTGATTTTGAGTATATTTTCAGTGTTGTATCACGAATACCTGTAAACTGTAATAACTGAGCAGATACTGATTAAAAGTACCGATAAATAGCAAAACAGATAACGAATGAGAGATAATAAAATACAGTTTTATAAGATGAACACACATATATACTAAGTGTACACAAGTGAGAAAAAGAAATCTTAAATGAGCTAATATTAGTTAATGTAAGATAATATATCAAATATATAATTATATATTAAATTATTAAATCAACACTTGATTTAATAATCTAGCTATATCACATACAACCGACTAATATCATATATATCAACTTATCGAATCAACACTTGATTCAACAGTCCGGCTATATGATATATAACCGACCAATTCACATATCGCTAGAATAGAATGCGGTATCACATACGCGCATTAATCTCGGTCCTGTACATATCACATATGTGCTTCTATTTCGTTTCGCTTGAGCTAGGAAATCTCTGTGTAGGACTCTAAAGACTCGTTAATACACCGGCAGTAGGTGATGATCATATCAGTCACCCACAAGCCGCAAGTTGTCTGCTAAACGTAACGTCCACCCGGGTATTAAGCGATCAGAAGATCAACAAGCAAGCCTGCTCATACTCCTGTGAATCCAATCAAGTAACACTACTGTACAGTCCGGTCTCTTCGTCAAATATGTCGCATATCGCATCCTGGGGGTGGTAAAACGTCAGACCCCAATAGCCTGATAAGTCATGACGATGCAAGGTCCATAACTGTTCGAGAAACCACTGATAACACTTACTAGTAAATCTCAGCAATCCTGGCCAGGGATTTCCTGTTATGGCCAATCGAGCATAGCGCAACATCAACCTCCAATACCGGGAGAGATGAATCCCCTCTTATCGCTCATTGCCTCCATGTGACTCGGGACTGTACCCAAAAACTACCGTTTTGCACGATCTCTTGAACGTGGTAAGGTGGAAATCAAAGCACAGTGGGAATCACACAAGACTCTATGATGATCTCAGGTCGACAGACTAACCTGTACCAGTGTCACCAGAGAACTGCTATCCGACGATAGGTATAATACCATCTAGGAGTTCTCGGCAAGTCCGTTCAGTGTACCCAGTCTCCACTGAGCACCCGTATACCTTCTCTTATGTTAAACACCAATGGATGTGGGATCATCCATCGCCCATCATATGGGTCAAGAAGCGCATACGCTAATCTACTCTGGAGTATCGATGCCCTGTCTCGATACTCTCACGACTAGGAACAATTGAAGGATGTACTTACCGACTACCATTACCCCACTAGTATGATCCGAATCATAATCCTGGTAGTCTAGTACTCATCCTAAGGGCTTTATCAACATATAATAGAGAGACAATAAGTGTACATGTTAAGATAAAGAGCAACTAGATAGCATACTATCATGTCGACCAAGAAAGTCCTCCCTATATATGTCCAAGCATCCACTACAATATACATCGTATGTACAGTAATGGCCTCTAGGGCATACATATTACTAATAGTGATATGTGCGAGGGCCTGATTAAATACGTGTATGTGAAACCGTATTGTAATCTGGCAGTTATCTGTTATCGGTTCGGTTATATGTGATATAACCAGATTGTCGAAACAGGTGTTGATTTGATAATGTGATATACAGATAAATGATATTAGTCGGTTATATGTGATATAACCGGATTATCAAATCAAGTGTTGATTTAATAATGTGATATATATTATATGTGATATAATTATATCTTAACTAATATCATTAGCTCACTAAATATTTCATTCTATATATATATATCTATCTATCTATATATATATATATATCTATATATATATCTATCTATTTATCTATCTATCTATCTATATATATATATATATATATATCTATTTATATCTATATCTATATCTATATCTATATATATATATATATATATAGCATGGAATGATTTCTATATTTGAGAAAAATAGAAATGAGGTGGAAAATGAGAGCATGGTTGCAAGCATGGGCTTTATATTTGTTTATTCATCTTGACTCACTATTTAAGCATGGTTGCAATTTTATATTACAAAATTCCATGCTTGAATGAGTGGGGGTCAAGGGTTGCCATTGATTCTAAGCTCATTTCCAACACTTAGCCATATTTTTCTTTAGTTGTTCCCATGGTTGCTCTCTAGCTTCTTCAACTTCCTCATTGTCATAGTTTAAGCTTCAACCCTCACATGTGATGTGAACCATGAAGCTTGAACACAAACTTATGAGCTTTAACATCCCTTACTTCACCATCCTACACTTGACTAGTGATCAAGTGTAGCGTGTTTACTACGCTAAAGAGTTTAGTGTAGAGGTAGCTTAAGTTGGAGGGACTTCGCGTGGATCATCTTCGGCACGAAGTTCATTGGAGGAAGCTCGTCCAAAGTCTCAAGTGGAGCCTAGCAGAGTCGCAGGACTACTACACGAAGCATGTGAAGTGAATGACTCGATCTATGAGGGTATAGCCATCTTTCACTTTCTTCTATTTTACTTGATATCGAAACTAAAACCCTAATCAACTAGCTAAAGATCTTGTTAAGTCTAGCTTTGCACCATAAAAATTTGAATTTGGCATGCTTGATGCCACTTGGACCCCGTGGTGGTACTAGGGCAGACTTTCACCGAACCGATAGATGACATGTGTCTTGAAGAAATGGAGGATGTTCTCTGTCTTTACCTCTCTTAGTGGTACTGCTTCTGCCCACTTGGAGAAGTAGTCGGTCGTTGCCAGTATGAACCGATATCCTTTGGACGATGCCGGTTCAATGGGGCCAATTATATCGGTTCCCCACATTTCGAACAGCCAGCTAGCCACTGTTGGGTGTAGCGGATTTGGATGCTGGTGGATGAAGTCCCCATGAATTTGGCATGAGTGACACTGCTTCGCATATTCAAGGCAGTCCTGAATCATTGTGGGCCAATAATAACCCATTCTTTTGATCTTCAGCTTCATCTTTGGCCCAGCTTGGTGAGAACCACAGAGTCCGTCGTAAGTTCCTTGGATAACTCTCTTCGCTTCTTATGGCCCTAGGCATCTTAGCCATAGACAGCCGAACGATCTTTTGTATAAAGTATCATTGACAAAGGCGAATGACATAGCTCGTTTCATGAGCTGATGTCGATACGACGCACTTTCGGGCGTTCGTCGAGATTTGAAGTAGTCTATGAAGACTTCTCTCCAGTCGATGACCTTTTCTTCATCCTCTATTTGAAGGGCTGCTTTTTCGGTCGTTTCTTTTCCTTCGGATAGCTCTGTTAAGTCTTCTGAGAATATATCTGTTGGCGTGAGAATCCTGCGACTTTGCACGATGATCTTTACGTCATCGAGATATTCGTTGGCTAATTTCTTAGCCGATTTGGCCAACGCATCCGCCTTACTGTTTTCTGCACGCGGTATAATCTCCAGGATGTAGGAGGGGATTTGTGTCAACAGTTGTTGCACTCTTTCACCATATTTTATCAACTCTGGCTTGCACGTCTGATAGTCGCCATTTACTTGGCTAACGATCAGCTGGGAGTCTCCATATATGAGGAGGTCTTTCATTCCCATGTCGACAGTGATCTCAAGACCTGCTATCAAAGCTTCATATTCATCTACGTTATTAGTCCTTGGCTCTGTTAAGGAAAGAGAGTAACGCAGTATCCCTCCTTGCGGAGTCACGAAGATAAGGCCCACTCCGGCTTTGATTATAGGTGTTGTGCTTTCGCCTCCTCAAGGAAGATGCTCCGTCGAAGTAGAGTTCCCATTGGGAATCACTTTCTTCCTTTTCTCTTTCGATTGTGTCGAACGCATGTTCATCCGGCAACCCACAATTTAAGGGGGAGTCGGCTAGTATCGGATACTCGGCAAGGAAGTCAGCAATGGCCTGGCCTTTCACTGCTTTGAGGGGTTGATACGTTATCGAGAACTCCATCAGGAGGAGTGCCCATTTGGCGAGCCTTCCCGTTAGTATGGCCTTCGACATTAGATATTTGAGAGGATCCACCTTTGATATAAGATGGACCTTATGTTTCAAGGTGCAATGTCTGAGCTTCGTTATCGCGAAGATTAGTACCAAACAATGCTTTTCGATGGGGGATGTTCCCCTCCGAAAGGCGGCGCACAGGACCGCGATGTCCTGACGCTAGGATTCGGGGCAGATGCTATTTGGTTTTATCCGTCTACCTCTCCGAAGATGCCAAGTTGGTTTATGGCACCGTGTATCGGAGGTTTAGACGGATGCGGCCGATGTAGCAGACTTCGTCAGATTCCCCCTCGCTTGAGGGGTTTTTGATTGTGGGGACGCTCTTCCCTGCAGGCGCAAGCCCCTGCAGTTAATTACGCTACCGCATCGCGGTAACAACTTTCTCCTTCTCCAGAATTTCAGTTCGTGTCGTGTGTGTTTGTTTTGTTTGTGGTTGCCCGTGGATTGTATACGGAGACTGAGTAATGCCGTCGCCTGTAGGACGTGGATTAGTCCAAATCCGTATTTACTTAGATTTGGGTTTGGTGCTTTTAGTTTAAGGATACGTTAGTCGCGTTGCGGCTAAGATCGACTTAAACGTTCGTCAAGGATACGTTAGTCCTGTTTTGGACTAAGATCAACTTGACGTAGTGATCGATTTAATATCTGGCCGTCGGGACTCGTCACCTCTCTGACGTCGCTGAGGGATTACAATGACAGGCGTCAGAGGAGCTCGGAGATGTACCCTTGAACCAAAGTTGGTTTGGAGTTTTATCGTTTATTTAAATATCTAAGGACACGTTAACCGTATTTGGGGCTAAGATCAACTTAGACGGGACCGTTTAGATCCGACAAAAGAGCGTTTGGGCCCTATTGTGCCAGTTTAGGGACGTGGTGGTCTATCGCCAGTTTAGGGACGTGGTGGTCCATATTCCAGTTTAGGGACGTGGTGGTCCATCGCCAGTTTAGGGACGTGGTGGTCCAATATTAGTTTAGGGACGTTTCGGTCCGATATTAGTTTAGGGACGTTTCGGTCCGATATTAGTTTAGGGACGTTTCGGTCCGATATTAGTTTAAGGACGTTTCGGTCCACGAGTTTAAGGACCCCGCAGTCCATAGCGATGTGTGGTCGTTGGGACCCGTCACCTCTTTGACGTCGTTGAGGAATTACAACGATGGATGTCAAAGGAGTTTGGAGATGTACCCTCGAACCAGATGTAGATTGATTTAGGAGAGCCATTTTGCTCAGTCAATTTAATTTAAGGACTTATGGCCACGATTGGGCTAAGTCTAGTTGAAAATGTCCAACATTTTATTTGCTTTTGCATTGCATTTCTTTTTATTTTTATTTGGGCTTTGCCCAGAAAGGATGCAAAGCATCAATTTGTTTTGGGCTCTGCCCCCTTTTTATTGTATTGCAATTTAATTTGGCCTACTAGGCCCCTCTGATTTGGGCCTGGCCCTTCAGTAAAATGCATTGCATTTGTCAGGCGCTTTGCGCCAATCACTGAGCGCAAGCGCTTGTGGTGAGGACACGTGTCATGCTCTGGTGAGCGCAAGCGCAACAGCGCAGTGCGCTGCGCTAGTGCGCTGTGCTGTTGCGTTGCTGACACGTGGCGCGCTCTGGTGAGTTGCGCCCGTTCCAGAGAGCAAAGCTCTATTTCAAGGCGCGTAGCGCAAGTCGTTCTGCAGCTGACACGTGGCGCGCTCTGGTGAGTTGCGCCAGTTCCAGAGAGCAAAGCTCTATTTCAAGGCGCGTGGCGCAAGTTGTTCTGCAGCTGACACATGGCGCGCTCTGGTAAGTTGCGCCAGTTCCAGAGAGCAAAGCTCTATTTCAAGGCGCGTAGCGCAAGTTGTTCTGCAGCTGACACGTGGCGCGCTCTGGTGAGTTGCGCCAGTTCCAGAGAGCAAAGCTCTATTTCAAGGCGCGTAGCGCAAGTTGTTCTGCAGCTAACACGTGGCGTTCTCTCAGGAGCGCAACAGCGCCGTTTGAAAGTGCAAAGCACTAAGAATCTTTTTAGATTCCAGAACAGAAGTGCAAAACACTATTTGTTTTCTTTGATCTAATTAGGATCAAAGAAAAATGAGTTTTTCTCTTTATTTCAAGAACCAGAGGTTCATAAAAGTGCAAAGCACTATTTTTTTATTTTATTTATTTTTTTTTGTTTTAAAGAACCAGTGGTTCATATGAGTGCAAAGCACTATTCATTATGTGAAGATCATTGATTAAATGATTTATCAAAAGAGATTTCTTTTCTCTCGTGAAGGTTTTTACCTTCTTCTTTAAATTTTTCTCAGAGTTCTCTCTGTTTGAAGCTCTTGATTTTTTTTTTCCAAGAAATGTTGATGATATCTCTTCTCTTCTTGGCTCCTATTTATAGGAGAAGGAAAAGAATCAATTTGTTTAGCAAATCTCTCATTGAAAGATTTGATTTGATCGTTGAGAGATTTGATTTATATTTATCATTAATCTGGGTCTTTAGATCATTCAGTGAATTTTATTCACCGTGGATTTTAAATCTAAAAGATATTCTATTTGTTATTCTGGTGAGATTTTCAGGGAAATCTTTCCTTGTCCAAGATTTTTCCATAAATTGATGATTTTTAATCATCTTTGGATCTTTAATCCAACGGTTCCCTTAATCCTTTTCCATTTGGAAAGATTTAGAAGCTTTTAGAATTTTAATTCTATTTCGAAAGATTTTTAGAGAAATTTAGAATTTTAATTCTACTAATCTGTAAGGTTTTCAAAGCCTGTCACGTGCTGGCACGTGACCCTTGGTCACGTGTGAGCACGTAACCCCGAAATTGGTTCCTTTAACAGTCGCTTGTTCATATTGTTGTTTTAACCATCACGTGTCAACACGTGACCATTGGTCACGTGTGAGCACGTGATATTTCATTGAGATAACTTCTGATTTTTAATCAGGGAACAGATTTTAGAATTTAATTCTATTCATTATTTTAGAGGCCTTAAGAGCCCATCACGTGTCTGCATGTGGCCCATGGTCACGTGTGAGCACGTGATGCCCCGTTGGGGTCTTTTCTAAGTTTTTATTATATCTTCTAACTCCTCCAGCGGATTCTTAAAAGCCCATCACGTGTGAACACATAATGCCTCATAACTTTTGATCCCGGATGAATTATGAAGCCCATAATATATCAAATCGAAGGGTTTTTCGAGACGCTTTCAATACAATCAGAATTTATCCGTTTCTCTTTCGGGAGTTTGTCAAAAAACAGCCCGGAAGATACTGGTTCGTATTTCCTTAAGCGTATCGCTGCCATTTGATACCTTGGACTCTTTTGCGCAGAAATTTTTGGCGGGAACAAATGCCCCCCACTACTTTGCCCACGTAAGTATGTACGTGGGTGAAGTAGTGCAGAGTTATGCAGTGTTATGCATGGCGTATGACCAATTTTGGGTTGATGTATCACTTTCAGAATCTTGATCTGAGAAGATACCAGTTTTGGGTTGATGTATCACTTTCAGAATCTTGATCTGAGAAGATTACGAGCGGACACAAGCGTCGTCATTTATCATTGACTCAAATCTCAACTCTTAAGGGATATAGTTCCAACCCTTAACTCCATGAGCCGCATCCTTCTATTTCTTTTTTTTGTCTCACTCTGGCGTGGAGTAGTTCATACGCTTATGACTAAGTTCTCCATTTCAGTGGCATGTAGCTTTAGCAAGTGTGGCCCATAGATGGTCGGCCCATCTTGACTTCTTTGCAGGGCAGTGATGGCTTAGGAGACAGGGGTAGGATCTGCCACCTAAGGCTTTTCAACTTTACGAGCCGTGAGGGTCTCATAAAGACTTTTCTCCCTACGAGTCGTGAGGATCTCGTAGGTGTATTTTATCCTTGGGAATCGTGAGGATTCCTAAGTGTGTTTTCTCTTATAAGTCGTAAGGATCCTATAAGAGAGTTTTCCCTCTTACGAGTCGAGAGGACCCGTAAGCGGTTGTTTCCCTCCTTATCGAGATTCGACTTTGGAGAGTGTGACCCGTGGATAGTATGCAAGAGACCGTTTTGGGCCGACTTGCAGGGTCCCAGTGCTTAGGAAACAGGTTTTTTTAATCCCTACTGCCTAATGCTTTATCTCACGAGTCGAGACGCATCGAGAAAATCTCGCAAAGACATCAATTTCCTCACGAGTCGAAACGGATCGAGCAGATCTCGCAAGAACATCTTAACGTCGCATTTAACCTCTGCTCTTTACGACAGAAGCCCGTTAAGGTTGGTGGTACTTAGGGTTTTGGCCATCGTACCGTCGCATAAGCTGATATAGTCCTGGATAGGCAATCGTGCTGTTCGAGTAGCCCTGCGACTGCCGTGTCTCTAATCCCTTCGGGGGCTGGACAAGACGTCTTCAAGCAATCCTCCTTGGCAGTTTGACCGTCAGAAGAGCAAGCGCTAGGAATTTGCCATGCCGCTTTTTACTTGAGGTTAAGCTCATTTTGGAGAGCCCCGATGAGTCATAACCACTCCGCGCTGGTGTGGGGATGATCTCCGATAATCTTTCGGGCTTTATATGAGTTGCCGTTAAGACCCTGAAGCTAGGAATTTGGCCTTTGCTTCGTTTGCTGGCATTGCGTCTGCTGTATCGAGACGAATGTTGCGGTGGGAACTAGGGATTTTGCCGTGGCTCCGTTTGTTTGATGACGTTACGTTTGCTGTGTCGAGACGAACGTTGGGGTGACATTTCGTCTGCTGTATCGAGACGGACGTTGAAGTGGTGACCACTCCACACTGGTGCGAGATGATCTCCGATTGTCTTTCCGGTTTTATATGACTTGCCGTTAAGACCCTGAAGCTAGGAATTTAGCCTTCGCTTCGTTTGCTGGCATTGCGTCCTCTGTATCGAGACGAATGTCGTGGTTGTCTCTAGGTTACTGGTGAACCGCCGAGGTTTGGAACTAGGGATTTTGCCGTGGCTCCGTTTGTTTGATGACGTTACGTCTGCTGTGTCGAGACGAACGTTGGGGTGACATCTCGTCTGCTGTATCGAGACGGACGTCGAAGTGGTGACCACTCCACACTGGTGCGAGATGATCTCCGATTGTCTTTCCGGTTTTATATGACTTTCCATTAAGACCCTGAAGCTAGGAATTTAGCCTTCACTTCGTTTGCTGGCATTGCGTCCTCTGTATCGAGACGAATGTCGTGGTTGTCTCTAGGTTACTGGTGAACCGCCGAGGTTTGGAACTAGGGATTTTGCCGTGGCTCCGTTTGTTTGATGACGTTACGTCTGCTGTGTCGAGACGAACATCAAGGTGGTGACCACTCTGTGCTGATGCGAGATGATCTCCGATTGCCTTTCCGGTTTTATGTGAGTTACCGTAAAGACGTTGAAACTAGGAATGTGGCCTTCGCTTCATTTGCTTTGTCATGTCTGAATCCCTGCTGGAGGAAGAACGCTGAGGTTGACATTTCGTCTACTGTATCGAGACGAACGTCATGGAGGTGACCACTTCATGTGAGATGGTCTCCGATTGTCTTTCCGGTTTTATGTGAGTTACCGTTAAGACGTCGAAGTTAGGAATGTGGCCTTCGCTTCGTTTGCTTTGGTGTGTCCAAATTCTGTTGGAGGACGAACGCTGAGGTTGACATTTCGTCTACTGTATCGAGACGAACGTCAAGGAGGTGACCACTCTGTGCTGATGCGAGATGATCTCCGATTGTCTTTCCGGTTTTATGTGAGTTACCGTAAAGATCTTGAAGCTAGGAATTTGGCCTTCGCTTCATTTGCTTTGTCACGTCCGAATCCCTGCTGGAGGAAGAACGCTGGGGTGACATTTCGTCTGCTGTATCGAGACGAACGTCAAGGTGGTGACCACTCTGTGCTGGTGTGAGATGATCTCAGATTGTCTTTCCGGTTTTATGTGAGTTACCGTAAAGATCTTGAAGCTAGGAATTTGGCCTTCGCTTCATTCGCTCACACTGTGTCTGGTGTATTGAGACAAATGCTGAGGTGGAGCTGGGATTTTGCCATCACTCCGCTTTGTTTCGACCATAGGGTCTTTTGTTAACGTTGCATCTGCCTCCAGCTGGACTGCGGAGGAATGCTGTTGTTGACATTGCGTCTACTGTATCGAGACGAATGCTGAGGTGAAGCTGGGATTTTGCCATCGCTCCGCTTGATGGTGTAACATCTGTGTCCTGTTGGAATGAGGAGGCACACCGTTGTTGGTCTCCAGGCTGTAGACGTGGCCATTGAGATTTAGAACTAGGGACTTTGTCATGGTTCCGTTTCGTTGCGATTCTGAGGTCAGTTGTTGACGTCATGTCTGCATCTAGTTGGAGTGAGGAGAAACGCCGTTGGTGATCTTTAAGTTGTCGATATTGACGTCGAGACCCTGAAGTTAGGGACCTTCCTTTGCTTCATTTGTTGACATCGTGTCTGTAATATTGCGACAAATGTCAAGATGGTCTCTAGGTTATCTATGAACCGTCGAGATTTGGCTTCGCTTTCTGGTGGAGCCTGTTGGGAAGGTATTGTTCCCTTTTTATCTGTGCCCCTGGATTGTATACAGGGATCGATGTGATTTCACTTGTAGGGCAAAAGTTTCATTCTTTCATTTTTTTTATTCTTTCCGCGATGCTCAATCATTTCAGCTTTTATATCGCGAAGGTCGCGATTGCCCAATCATTTCGGCTATTTTTCGCGGTGCCCAATCATTTCGGCTATTTTCTTTATTTTTACTCGCTGCTTTTTTTTGCGAGTTGCCCAATCGTTCGGCTGTTTTGTATACATACATTTTTACTTGCTGATTCTGTTTGCAAGTTGCCCCATCATTTCGGCTATTTCGTATGCATTTTTTTTTGGCTCGCTGATTTATTTTTTTTGCGAGTAGGGGATTTGGGATCTGATACCAATCTTGGCATCAGCATCGCTGCGACTGGGATATTGCCAGGAGCGAATCATCATTTGCCGTAAAAGGACTTGGAATTTGATACCGGTTTAGGCATCAGCATCGCTACAACTGGAATATTGCCAGGAGCGAATCATCATTTGCCTTGAAAGGGCTTGGAATTTGATACCGGTTTAGGCATCAGCATCGCTACAACTGGAATATTGCCATGAACGAATCATCATTTGCCTCTGTCGATGTTGAACAAAGGTGGCTTAGTAAACAGGGTTAAGGGTCCTGTCGGCTAAGGCTTTTGACTTCATGAGCCGTAAGGGTCTCACAAAGGTATTTCTCCCTACAAGTCGTGAGGATCTTGTAGGTATGTTTTCTCCTTGGGAATCGTGAGGATTCCTAAGTGCATGTTCTCTTGTAAGTCGTAAGGATCTTACAAAAGGGTTTTCTCCTTATAATTGGAGAGGACTTAAAAGTGTTGTTTGCTGTACAAGTATATCCCTAGTCACGGATGGGACTTTGTTAGGGAAATGTTTATTCGCGCCCGTGGATTGTATACAAGAGCCAGTATTGGACCACTTGTAGGGCCATAACGAAAGTTGTGGGGTTTCCTTAAGCACAAGTTTAGGTCTCTGTAACTTAAGACTTTCAAATCTTATGAGCCGTGAGGGTCCCATAAGAGAGTTCTCCTTACGAGTCGTGAGGATCTCGCAAGTGTATTTTCTGCTTAGGAATCATGGGGATCCCTAAGTGTGCTACTCCCTTTGTGAGTCGTAAGGATCTCACGCGGGTGGTTTCTCCTTACAAGGTCGAGGGGACCTTATAAGTGTTTCTTAACGAGGTTGCGCCCTTTCAGGTTTTCACAAACACTCGCCGGTAGCCCTGCTGTTTTTACTCACGGAGCCCTTTCGGGTTTTCATCCTTGCCCATTTTGCTTGTGGACATACCGTTTTTTTTTATTCTCTTTTTTTTTTCCTTTTCCTTTTCTTCTTTTTTTTTTTTAAAAACGAGGTCGCGCCCTTTCGGGTTTTCACGAACACTCGCCGGTAGCCCTGCTGTTTTTACTCACGGAGCCCCTTCGGGTTTTAATCCGGGCCCATTTTGCTTGTGGACATACCGTTATTATTATTATTATTATATATATATATATATATATATATATATATATATTTTAAAACGTCAGCCTGAAGATGCTGCGGGTTGGGAGTAGTTTAACGACGTTTCGGTCATTTGCAAGTTTTAGGACATTGCGGTCCGCCGTTAGTTTAAGGACATCTCGGTCCGTTGTTAGTTTAAGGACGTTTCGGTCCGTTGTCCAGTTTTAGGACGCAGTGGTCCGTTAGGCTTTCTCTATGAATGAGCATGATGCCCCCGGCGTGTCCATATTTTTCGGAGCATGCGGTTGTGGCGGGTTCACCTTCCAAATTTCGGACAACGCGAACTTGCCCTGTTGGTATTGGTCTTCAACCCAGTTTTTGAAGACGTAGCAGTCCTCGATCAGGTGACCTACTGTTTGGTAGTAAGGGCAATAATTAGGATTATTAACGTCGCCTGGCTGCAACGGACGTTTTGGATTTGGCAGATTAATGAGTCTGTTGCGCACTGCCAGCTCGAACAGTCCCCTTGTTTTATCTTGCGGAAACGAGTAAGGACGTTTCAACTTTTCCTGGAGGGATTGTCGCTTGTTGCTTTGGCAAGCAACCGGTCTAGGGTCACCTGATTGTTGGTGAGTGCTGGCGACGAGGGCCGTTTTTCTTTTTCCTTTATCCTTTTTGTTCGATCCTTTGTTTATGGGGTCGAGATTTTTTCCGAGTAGCATGCGATTGCACGGCTGAACGTTCTCGCAGCTTCTCAATTCCTTTATTTTTGAAATAGATTCCCCGATGGAAGAGTTGGGGGTAGCTTCTTCGTCAGAGTCGCTTCCAAAGGTGATAATTTGTGATCCCTTGAAGTCGGCTATATGACAGTCGGCGGTGGCTCTTTTGCGCTCATCTATCGCATTTTTCCGATGTCCACAAGCTTCACACTTTGTCCTGTCGAAGTGTCGCTTTTGAGCGACATACCCTTGCCACCAACAGTTAAAGGATTCGCAGTCTTCGGTAGGATGTATGATCTTCTGATGATATAAACAGAAGTTAGGGTGCATCTCTACCTCAGAGAAAGGATTTTCTTTGGAGGGCGGTAGCTTCATTCCTACTGATAGAGCTTTGGCGAACCGTTTCCTCGTCTTGAATTTGTTTTTACCCGCAGTGTATGGCTTTTGATTTGACGGGAATACCTTGGTTCTTTCCAGTATGGCCATTTCATGCTCTTGAATGGCTTTTGCTTTCAGACGAATTTCATTTAGGAAGGCATCGATCAACTTGTCCGACGGCCGCGGAATTTCTGTTTCAGGGTCCGCCGTTGATTTCTCAGCGCAAGGATCCTCCTCATCATCCGTCAGTGAATGAGAAATCACATGACAAGTCGCTACGTAGTCTTCGGATTCATCCGATAAGTTTTCTCCATCGTTTTCATCCTCGACGAAAGAACAAGTTGCCCCCGGCGTGTCCGTCTTCTTTTGAGAGTGCGACTGTGGTGGGTTTACCTTCCAGCTTTCAGACAGCGTGAACTTGCCTTGCAGGTATTGATCCTCGATTCATCCCTTAAAGACGAAACAATCCTCAATTGGGTGACTTACCGTTTGGTGGTAAGGGCAATAATTGGGATTATTAAGATCGCCTGGCTGAGACAGACGCTTTGGACTCGGCAGATTAATAAGTCTGTTGCGCACTGCCAGCTCAAACAGTCTTCTCGTTTTATTCTGCGGAAACGAGTAAGGACGTCCTAGCCTCTCTTCGAGGGATGGGCGTGGACGCACGTTGTTTTGGCGAGCGACCGGCTTTGAGTTGCTCGACTGTTGCTGAGCGTTGGCGACGATGATCGCTTTTCCTTTCTCATTTCGGGGATCGGGTCTTGGAGGAGACGGTCTATGGCCCATCTGGTCCATTTAGGCTAATTTGTCGATCAAGGCCTGGAAGGTGGTCGGCCTGAAGAACATCATGAATTGCGAGATGGTCGCCTGCGGATCGAGAGTGCCCACAAACATGCCTACCGCAGGTGCCTCTTCTATGCGTTGTTCGCATTTCGACCATAGGTTTCGCCATCGTGTTGCGTATTGGACCCACGTTTCGCCTGGCCTTATCCTGGCATTTATCAGTGCTGTTATCGGGGTGCGTTCACTAGCACTCGCGAATCTTTGTGTAAACAGCAGTTCCATCTCTGCAAATGTTTTGACAGAGTCGTTAGGTAGCTCCGAATACCATTCAAAGGCTATTTCTGCTAAGCTGCCGACGAATTGACGTAGCAACAATCTGTCATCGCCTCCAGTATTGCCGCATAAGGCCCTGAATTGAGCGACATGCTGATGCGGATTCCCTGTCCCTTTATATACGTGGAATTTAGGGATCGTATATCCTGGCGGGTAACTGATTTGGTCATACCAGCTCGGATACGGTCGTCCGGTTCTAACAATTTGCCCAGCCGCTTCATTCGCCTGATGAACTCGGATCTGCTGAGCTATATATTCATCTAGGTCGACTTTGGAGATTGCTTCCTCCTTGGCTGTTGACAGTTCCGGCGGAGGATTTGACGTTTCTCCCCTGTCGTCTTCAAGGACGATCGGAGGGTCTTCAGCAGGAGGGTCCGGCTGTAACATCATCCCTACCATATCTTGGAATAGAAGCGCCATCTGCTTTATGTTAGCCGCTTGCTCTGCAGCTTCTTTGTCCCTCTTTTCGAGAACTCTGCGTAAAAAGTCAGCGTCGGTTTCTTGTTCTTGACGCTCATCCGAAGACGTTTCAGAGCTTTCTTTTGGCTCAGTGAGTGCAGCCATTGTAGTCATCATTTCCTGAAGCTTTTGTTGTTGCTCCTGGGCTTTCGTCACGGATCGGGTGAGCAGTCGGTGGCCCGTAGAAGTGCGGCTTTCCTCCTTTCCAGAAGTCATATAAACAGTGTGCACCACCATGCCCCCAGACTTGGGGCGTTTGTGTTCGGTGTCTTAGCGATTTGCCGAAGACACAGGGGCTTCTTGCGGCCTCCTTTTTTGAGTGATTGGAGTTAAGGAAGCCGTTGTAGTGGGCACCCAAGTAGCTTTTTCTTTTTGTGCTTTGACAGAGTAATCCTTCCCCTGCCGAACCTTCATCTTTTTCTGTCGTCGGAGGCAGTCTTGATCGATCACCGACTCTTGAACCTGTCGCCAGACTTTGTAAATTTTAGAGGACAGCCGTTGAAGGGGCTGCTCTAGCTTCTTCTCTGGAATATTCTTCACAGATGAATAAGTTCGCTTTAGCACCGCAGTAGGAGAGTTTCTGCGCACCGAGTTCAGCAACTCAAAGCTGTTCTTGGTTGGAACAGCAGTATCGATCTCCACCATTAGAGTTGGAGGAGTAAGTCCAGAGGGGGAGTTGCCTCCAGCCTTCTTCACACGGCGCCAGTAGCGACGTCGGGCATGTCGTGCTAATGGAGTTGTTTCAGCTATAGGGGTGACCTCCTCATGCCCCCTGTGTTGGTCAGAATATACCGGTACCAGCTTTTTAAAGATCGACGTCCGTTGAGCGGGGACGGCCAACTTGTCAGAAGCGGACTTCTGAACATGGGAAGCAACCTTGGTGATTTTGCCAGGAACGGGAGTGGGAATGGCTATCCGTTTCGGGATAACGCCTTCTGGTATGGCAGGCTTCTTCATGAGCCTGTTAGAGCTCTGGCCTAGTCCGTTAAAAACTGAAGCAGTGGAGTTGGACGACCCGTTGAGAGGGGTTGCGGCAGTGGTAAGCCGATCAGAGACTGACTTCTTTGGAGCTTCTTGCAATGTCATTGGGGCGTTGAAGCTCATTGATGGGAGCATGGTCCCAAAAAATAGTCCAGTGGTGGCTTGAGCCACCTGCTCCACCGGCATTTTGAAAAGGGAGGCCGCTTGGGGCCCATAAGTCACTCCTCCAGTAATGACGGAGCGAGAGTTGTTGCTGCAGGCGATGCAGTTCGAAGCCATTGATCTTCTGTTTTCTGCACGGAGCAAGACACTAAATCTTAGTACCTTGAATCCACAGGCAATCACAGCAAACCGCGATTTGTTCGCGAACACGACACACGAAGTGTGGAGTGGAAAGAGGAAGAGGTCCCACCGGGCGTGCCAGAATCTGTTCCCCTCCGAAAGGCGGCGCACAGGACCGCGATGTCCTGACGCTGGGATTCGGGGCAGATGCTATTTGGTTTTATCCGTCTACCTCTCCGAAGATGCCAAGTTGGTTTATGACACCGTGTATCGGAGGTTTAGACGGATGCGGCCGATGTAGCAGACTTCGTCAGATTCCCCCTCGCTTGAGGGGTTTTTGATTGTGGGGACGCTCTTCCCTGCAGGCGCAACCCCCTGCAGTTAATTACGCTACCGCATCGCGGCAACAACTTTCTCCTTCTCCAGAATTTCACTTCGTGTCGTGTGTGTTTGTTTTGTTTGTGGTTGCCCGTGGATTGTATACGGAGACTGAGTAATGCCGTCGCCCGTAGGACGTGGATTAGTCCAAATCCGTATTTACTTAGATTTGGGTTTGGTGCTTTTAGTTTAAGGATACGTTAGTCGCGTTGCGGCTAAGATCGACTTAAACGTTCGTCAAGGATACGTTAGTCCTGTTTTGGACTAAGATCAACTTGACGTAGTGATCGATTTAATATCTGGCCGTCGGGACTCGTCACCTCTCTGACGTCGCTGAGGGATTACAACGACAGGCGTCAGAGGAGCTCGGAGATGTACCCTTGAACCAAAGTTGGTTTGGAGTTTTATCGTTTATTTAAATATCTAAGGACACGTTAACCGTATTTGGGACTAAGATCAACTTAGACGGGACCGTTTAGATCCGACAAAAGAGCGTTTGGGCCCTATTGTGCCAGTTTAGGGACGTGGTGGTCTATCGCCAGTTTAGGGACGTGGTGGTCCATATTCCAGTTTAGGGACGTGGTGGTCCATCGCCAGTTTAGGGACGTGGTGGTCCAATATTAGTTTAGGGACGTTTCGGTCCGATATTAGTTTAGGGACGTTTCGGTCCGATATTAGTTTAGGGACGTTTCGGTCCAATATTAGTTTAAGGACGTTTCAGTCCACGAGTTTAAGGACCCCGCCGTCCATAGCGATGTGTGGTCGTTGGGACCCGTCACCTCTTTGACGTCGTTGAGGAATTACAACGATGGATGTCAAAGGAGTTTGGAGATGTACCCTCGAACCGGATGTAGATTGATTTAGGAGAGCCATTTTGCTCAGTCAATTTAATTTAAGGACTTATGGCCACGATTGGGCTAAGTCTAGTTGAAAATGTCCAACATTTTATTTGCTTTTGCATTGCATTTCTTTTTATTTTTATTTGGGCTTTGCCCAGAAAGGATGCAAAGCATCAATTTGTTTTGGGCTCTGCCCCCTTTTTATTGTATTGCAATTTAATTTGGCCTACTAGGCCCCTCTGATTTGGGCCTGGCCCTTCAGTAAAATGCATTGCATTTGTCAGGCGCTTTGCGCCAATCACTGAGCGCAAGCGCTTGTGGTGAGGACACGTGCATGCTCTGGTGAGCGCAAGCGCAACAGCGCAGTACGCTGCGCTAGTGCGCTGTGCTGTTGCGTTGCTGACACGTGGCGCGCTCTGGTGAGTTGCGCCCGTTCCAGAGAGCAAAGCTCTATTTCAAGGCGCGTAGCGCAAGTCGTTCTGCAGCTGACACGTGGCGCGCTCTGGTGAGTTGCGCCAGTTCCAGAGAGCAAAGCTCTATTTCAAGACGCGTGGCGCAAGTTGTTCTGCAGCTGACACGTGGCGCGCTCTGGTAAGTTGCGCCAGTTCCAGAGAGCAAAGCTCTATTTCAAGGCGCGTAGCGCAAGTTGTTCTGCAGCTGACACGTGGCGCGCTCTGGTGAGTTGCGCCAGTTCCAGAGAGCAAAGCTCTATTTCAAGGCGCGTAGCGCAAGTTGCTCTGCAGCTAACACGTGGCGTTCTCTCAGGAGCGCAACAGCGCCGTTTGGAAGTGCAAAGCACTAAGAATCTTTTTAGATTCCAGAACAGAAGTGCAAAGCACTATTTGTTTTCTTTGATCAAATTAGGATCAAAGAAAAATGAGTTTTTCTCTTTATTTCAAGAACCAGAGGTTCATAAAAGTGCAAAGCACTATTTTTTAATTTTATTTTATTTTTTTTTGTTTTAAAGAACCAGTGGTTCATACGAGTGCAAAGCACTATTCATTATGTGAAGATCATTGATCAAATGATTTATCAAAAGAGATTTCTTTTCTCTCGTGAAGGTTTTTACCTTCTTCTTTAAATTTTTCTCAGAGTTCTCTCTGTTTGATGCTCTTGATTTTTTTTTCTTTTCAAGAAATGTTAATGATATCTCTTCTCTTCTTGGCTCCTATTTATAGGAAAAGGAAAAGAATCAATTTGTTTAGCAAATCTCTCATTGAAAGATTTGATTTGATCGTTGAGAGATTTTATTTATATTTATCATTAATCTGGGCCTTTAGATCATTCAGTGAATTTTATTCACCGTGGATTTTAAATCTAAAAGATATTCTATTTGTTATTCTGGTGAGATTTTCAGGGAAATCTTTCCTTGTCCAAGATTTTTCCATAAATTGATGATTTTTAATCATCTTTGGATCTTTAATCCAACGGTTCCCATAATCCTTTTCCATTTGGAAAGATTTAGAAGCTTTTAGAATTTTAATTCTATTTCGAAAGATTTTTAGAGAAATTTAGAATTTTAATTCTACTAATCTGTAAGGTTTTCAAAGCCTGTCACGTGCTGGCACGTGACCCTTGGTCACATGTGAGCACGTAACCCCGAAATTGGTTCCTTTAACAGTCGCTTGTTCATATTGTTGTTTTAACCATCACGTGTCAACACGTGACCATTGGTCACGTGTGAGCACGTGATATTTCATTGAGATAACTTCTGATTTTTAATCAGGGAACAGATTTTAGAATTTAATTCTATTCATTATTTTAGAGGCCTTAAGAGCCCATCACGTGTCTGCACGTGGCCTATGGTCACGTGTGAGCACGTGATGCCCCGTTGGGGTCTTTTCTAAGTTTTTATTATATCTTCTAACTCCTCCAGCGGATTCTTAAAAGCCCATCACGTGTGAACACATAATGCCTCATAACTTTTGATCCCGGATGAATTATGAAGCCCATAATATATCAAATCGAAGGGTTTTTCGAGACGCTTTCAATACAATCAGAATTTATCCCTACTGCCTAAGGCTTTATCTCACGAGTCGAGACGCATCGAGAAAATCTCGCAAAGACATCAATTTCCTCACGAGTCGAAACGGATCGAGCAGATCTCGCAAGAACATCTTAACGTCGTATTTAACCTCTGCTCTTTACGACAGAAGCCCGTTAAGGTTGGTGGTACTTAGGGTTTTGGTCATCGTACCGTCGCATAAGCTAATATAGTCCACGATAGGCAATCGTGCTGTTCAAGTAGCCCTGCGACTGCCGTGTCTCTGATCCCTTCGGGGGCTGGACAAGACGTCTTCAAGCAATCCTCCCCGGCAGTTTGACCGTCAGAAGAGCAAGCGCTAGGAATTTGCCATGCCGCTTTTTACTTGAGGTTAAGCTCATTTTGGAGAGCCCCGATGAGTCATAACCACTCCGCGCTGGTGTGGGGATGATCTCCGATAATCTTTCGGGCTTTATATGAGTTGCCATTAAGACCCTGAAACTAGGAATTTGGCCTTTGCTTCGTTTGCTGGCATTGCGTCTGCTGTATCGAGACGAATGTTGCGGTGGGAACTAGGGATTTTGCCGTGGCTCCGTTTGTTTGATGACGTTACGTCTGCTGTGTCGAGACGAACGTTGGGGTGACATCTCGTCTGCTGTATCGAGACGGACGTCGAAGTGGTGACCACTCCACACTGGTGCGAGATAATCTCCGATTGTCTTTCCGGTTTTATATGACTTGCCGTTAAGACCCTGAAGCTAGGAATTTAGCCTTCGCTTCGTTTGCTGGCATTGCGTCCTCTGTATCGAGACGAATGTCGTGGTTGTCTTTAGGTTACTGGTGAACCGCCGAGGTTTGGAACTAGGGATTTTGCCGTGGCTCCGTTTGTTTGATGACGTTACGTCTGCTGTGTCGAGACGAACGTTGGGGTGACATCTCGTCTGCTGTATCGCGACGGACGTCGAAGTGGTGACCACTCCACACTGGTGCGAGATGATCTCCGATTGTCTTTCCGGTTTTATATGACTTGCCGTTAAGACCCTGAAGCTAGGAATTTAGCTTTCGCTTCGTTTGCTGGCATTGCGTCCTCTGTATCGAGACGAATGTCATGGTTGTCTTTAGGTTACTGGTGAACCGCCGAGGCTTGGAACTAGGGATTTTGCCGTGGCTTCGTTTGTTTGATGACGTTACGTCTGCTGTGTCGAGACGAACATCAAGGTGGTGACCACTCTGTGCTGATGCGAGATGATCTCCGATTGTCTTTCCGGTTTTATGTGAGTTACCGTAAAGACGTTGAAACTAGGAATGTGGCCTTCGCTTCATTTGCTTTGTCATGTCTGAATCCCTGCTGGAGGAAGAACGCTGAGGTTGACATTTCGTCTACTGTATCGAGACGAACGTCATGGAGGTGATCACTTCATGTGAGATGGTCTCCGATTGTCTTTCCGGTTTTATGTGAGTTACCGTTAAGACGTCGAAGTTAGGAATGTGGCCTTCGCTTCGTTTGCTTTGGTGTGTCCAAATTCTGTTGGAGGACGAACGCTGAGGTTGACATTTCGTCTACTGTATCGAGACGAACGTCAAGGAGGTGACCACTCTGTGCTGATGCGAGATGATCTCCGATTGTCTTTCCGGTTTTATGTGAGTTACCGTAAAGATCTTGAAGCTAGGAATTTGGCCTTCGCTTCATTTGCTTTGTCATGTACGAATCCCTGCTGGAGGAAGAACGCTGGGGTGACATTTCGTCTGCTGTATCGAGACGAACGTCAAGGTGGTGACCACTCTGTGCTGGTGTGAGATGATCTCCGATTGTCTTTCCGGTTTTATGTGAGTTATCGTAAAGATCTTGAAGCTAGGAATTTGGCCTTCGCTTCATTCGCTCACACTGTGTCTGGTGTATTGAGACAAATGCTGAGGTGGAGCTGGGATTTTGCCATCACTCCGCTTTGTTTCGACCATAGGGTCTTTTGTTAACGTTGCATCTGCCTCCAGCTGGACTGCGGAGGAACGCTGTTGTTGACATTGCGTCTACTGTATCGAGACGAATGCTGAGGTGAAGCTGGGATTTTGCCATCGCTCCGCTTGATGGTGTAACATCTGTGTCCTGTTGGAATGAGGAGGCACACCGTTTTTGGTCTCCAGGCTGTAGACGTGGCCATTGAGATTTAGAACTAGGGACTTTGTCATGGTTCCGTTTCGTTGCGATTCTGAGGTCAGTTGTTGACGTCATGTCTGCATCTAGTTAGAGTGAGGAGAAACGCCGTTGGTGATCTTTAAGTTGTCGATATTGACGTCGAGACCCAGAAGTTAGGGACCTTCCTTTGCTTCATTTGTTGACATCGTGTCTGTAATATTGCGACAAATGTCAAGATGGTCTCTAGGTTATCTATGAACCGTCGAGATTTGGCTTCGCTTTCTGGTGGAGCCTGTTGGGAAGGTATTGTTCCCTTTTTATCTGTGCCCCTGGATTGTATACAGGGATCGATGTGATTTCACTTGTAGGGCAAAAGTTTCATTCTTTCATTTTTTTTATTCTTTTCGCGATGCTCAATCATTTCAGCTTTTATATCGCGAAGGTCGCGATTGCCCAATCATTTCGGCTATTTTTCGCGGTGCCCAATCATTTCGGCTATTTTCTTTATTTTTACTCGCTGCTTTTTATTGCGAGTTGCCCAATCGTTTCGGCTGTTTTGTATACATACATTTTTACTTGCTGATTCTGTTTGCAAGTTGCCCCATCATTTCGGCTATTTCGTATGCATTTTTTTTTGGCTCGCTGATTTTTTTTTTTTTTGCGAGTAGGGGATTTGGGATCTAATACCAATCTTGGCATCAGCATCGCTGCGACTGGGATATTGCCAGGAGCGAATCATCATTTGCCGTAAAAGGACTTGGAATTTGATACCGGTTTAGGCATCAGCATCGCTACAACTGGAATATTGCCAGGAGCGAATCATCATTTGCCTTGAAAGGGCTTGGAATTTGATACCGGTTTAGGCATCAGCATCGCTACAACTGGAATATTGCCAGGAGCGAATCATCATTTGCCTCTGTCGATGTTGAACAAAGGTGGCTTAGTAAACAGGGTTAAGGGTCATGTCGGCTAAGGCTTTTGACTTCATGAGCCGTAAGGGTCTCACAAAGGTATTTCTCCCTACAAGTCGTGAGGATCTTATAGGTATGTTTTCTCCTTGGGAATCTTGAGGATTCCTAAGTGCATGTTCTCTTGTAAGTCGTAAGGATCTTACAAAAGGGTTTTCTCCTTATAATTGGAGAGGACTTAAAAGTGTTGTTTGCTGTACAAGTATATCCCTAGTCACGGATGGGACTTTGTTAGGGAAATGTTTATTCGCGCCCGTGGATTGTATACAAGAGCCAGTATTGGACCACTTGTAGGGCCATAACGAAAGTTGTGGGGTTTCCTTAAGCACAAGTTTAGGTCTCTGTAACTTAAGACTTTCAAATCTTATGAGCCGTGAGGGTCCCATAAGAGAGTTCTCCTTACGAGTCGTGAGGATCTCGCAAGTGTATTTTCTGCTTAGGAATCATGGGGATCCCTAAGTGTGCTACTCCCTTTGTGAGTCGTAAGGATCTCACGCGGGTGGTTTCTCCTTACAAGGTCGAGGGGACCTTATAAGTGTTTCTTAACGAGGTTGCGCCCTTTCAGGTTTTCACAAACACTCGCCGGTAGCCCTGCTGTTTTTACTCACGGAGCCCTTTCGGGTTTTCATCCTTGCCCATTTTGCTTGTGGACATACCGTTTTTTTTTATTCTCTTTTTTTTTTCCTTTTCCTTTTCTTCTTTTTTTTTTTTAAAAAACGAGGTCGCGCCCTTTCGGGTTTTCACGAACACTCGCCGGTAGCCCTGCTGTTTTTACTCACGGAGCCCCTTCGGGTTTTAATCCGGGCCCATTTTGCTTGTGG
The DNA here is from genome assembly GCA_030015575.1 of Agapanthus africanus. Classification (NCBI taxonomy): domain Eukaryota; kingdom Viridiplantae; phylum Streptophyta; class Magnoliopsida; order Asparagales; family Amaryllidaceae; genus Agapanthus; species Agapanthus africanus. The sequence goes on from JASDDO010000014.1 coordinate 649,912,592, forward strand.
ACATACCGTTATTATTATTATTATTATATATATATATATATATATATATATATATATATATATATATATTTTAAAACGTCAGCCTGAAGATGCTGCGGGTTGGGAGTAGTTTAACGACGTTTCGGTCATTTGCAAGTTTTAGGACATTGCGGTCCGCCGTTAGTTTAAGGACATCTCGGTCCGTTGTTAGTTTAAGGACGTTTCGGTCCGTTGTCCAGTTTTAGGACGCAGTGGTCCGTTAGGCTTTCTCTATGAATGAGCATGATGCCCCCGGCGTGTCCATATTTTTCGGAGCATGCGGTTGTGGCGGGTTCACCTTCCAAATTTCGGACAACGCGAACTTGCCCTGTTGGTATTGGTCTTCAACCCAGTTTTTGAAGACGTAGCAGTCCTCGATCAGGTGACCTACTGTTTGGTGGTAAGGGCAATAATTAGGATTATTAACGTCGCCTGGCTGCAACGGACGTTTTGGATTTGGCAGATTAATGAGTCTGTTGCGCACTGCCAGCTCGAACAGTCCCCTTGTTTTATCTTGCGGAAACGAGTAAGGACGTTTCAACTTTTCCTGGAGGGATTGCCGCTTGTTGCTTTGGCAAGCAACCGGTCTAGGGTCACCTGATTGTTGGTGAGTGCTGGCGACGAGGGCCGTTTTTCTTTTTCCTTTATCCTTTTTGTTCGATCCTTTGTTTATGGGGTCGAGATTTTTTCCGAGTAGCATGCGATTGCACGGCTGAACGTTCTCGCAGCTTCTCAATTCCTTTATTTTTGAAATAGATTCCCCGATGGAAGAGTTGGGGGTAGCTTCTTCGTCAGAGTCGCTTCCAAAGGTGATAATTTGTGATCCCTTGAAGTCGGCTATATGACAGTCGGCGGTGGCTCTTTTGCGCTCATCTATCGCATTTTTCCGATGTCCACAAGCTTCACACTTTGTCCTGTCGAAGTGTCGCTTTTGAGCGACATACCCTTGCCACCAACAGTTAAAGGATTCGCAGTCTTCGGTAGGATGTATGATCTTCTGATGATATAAACAGAAGTTAGGGTGCATCTCTACCTCAGAGAAAGGATTTTCTTTGGAGGGCGGTAGCTTCATTCCTACTGATAGAGCTTTGGCGAACCGTTTCCTCGTCTTGAATTTGTTTTTACCCGCAGTGTATGGCTTTTGATTTGACGGGAATACCTTGGTTCTTTCCAGTATGGCCATTTCATGCTCTTGAATGGCTTTTGCTTTCAGACGAATTTCATTTAGGAAGGCATCGATCAACTTGTCCGACGGCCGCGGAATTTCTGTTTCAGGGTCCGCCGTTGATTTCTCAGCGCAAGGATCCTTCTCATCATCCGTCAGTGAATGAGAAATCACATGACAAGTCGCTACGTAGTCTTCGGATTCATCCGATAAGTTTTCTCCATCGTTTTCATCCTCGACGAAAGAACAAGTTGCCCCCGGCGTGTCCGTCTTCTTTGGAGAGTGCGGCTGTGGTGGGTTTACCTTCCAGCTTTCAGACAGCGTGAACTTGCCTTGCAGGTATTGATCCTCGATCCATCCCTTAAAGACGAAACAATCCTCAATTGGGTGACTTACCGTTTGGTGGTAAGGGCAATAATTGGGATTATTAAGATCGCCTGGCTGAGACAGACGCTTTGGACTCGGCAGATTAATAAGTCTGTTGCGCACTGCCAGCTCAAACAGTCTTCTCGTTTTATTCTGCGGAAACGAGTAAGGACGTCCTAGCCTCTCTTCGAGGGATGGGCGTGGACGCACGTTGTTTTGGCGAGCGACCGGCTTTGAGTTGCTCGACTGTTGCTGAGCGTTGGCGACGATGATCGCTTTTCCTTTCTCATTTCGGGGATCGGGTCTTGGAGGAGACGGTCTATGGCCCATCTGGTCCATTTGGGCTAATTTGTCGATCAAGGCCTGGAAGGTGGTCGGCCTGAAGAACATCATGAATTGCGAGATGGTCGCCTGCGGATCGAGAGTGCCCACAAACATGCCTACCGCAGGTGCCTCTTCTATGCGTTGTTCGCATTTCGACCATAGGTTTCGCCATCGTGTTGCGTATTGGACCCACGTTTCGCCTGGCCTTATCCTGGCATTTATCAGTGCTGTTATCGGGGTGCGTTCACTAGCACTCGCGAATCTTTGTGTAAACAGCAGTTCCATCTCTGCAAATGTTTTGACAGAGTCGTTAGGTAGCTCCGAATACCATTCAAAGGCTATTTCTGCTAAGCTGCCGACGAATTGACGTAGCAACAATCTGTCATCGCCTCCAGTATTGCCGCATAAGGCCCTGAATTGAGCGACATGCTGATGCGGATTCCCTGTCCCTTTATATACGTGGAATTTAGGGATCGTATATCCTGACGGGTAACTGATTTGGTCATACCAGCTCGGATACGGTCGTCCGGTTCTAACAATTTGCCCAGCCGCTTCATTCGCCTGATGAACTCGGATCTGCTGAGCTATATATTCATCTAGGTCGACTTTGGAGATTGCTTCCTCCTTGGCTGTTGACAGTTCCGGCGGAGGATTTGACGTTTCTCCCCTGTCGTCTTCAAGGACGATCGGAGGGTCTTCAGCAGGAGGGTCCGGCTGTAACATCATCCCTACCATATCTTGGAAGAGGAGCGCCATCTGCTTTATGTTAGCCGCTTGCTCTGCAGCTTCTTTGTCCCTCTTTTCGAGAACTCTGCGTAAAAAGTCAGCGTCGGTTTCTTGTTCTTGACGCTCATCCGAAGACATTTCAGAGCTTTTTTTTGGCTCAGTGAGTGCAGCCATTGTAGTCATCATTTCCTGAAGCTTTTGTTGTTGCTCCTGGGCTTTCGTCACGGATCGGGTGAGCGGTCGGTGGCCCGTAGAAGTGCGGCTTTCCTCCTTTCCAGAAGCCATATAAACAGTGTGCACCACCATGCCCCCAGACTTGGGGCGTTTGTGTTCGGTGTCTTTGCGATTTGCCGAAGACACAGGGGCTTCTTGCGGCCTTCTTTTTTGAGTGATTGGAGTTAAGGGAGCCGTTGTAGTGGGCACCAAAGTAGCTTTTGCTTTTTGTGCTTTGACAGAGTAATCCTTCCCATGCCGAACCTTCATCTTTTTCTGTCGTCGGAGGCAGTCTTGATCGATCACCGACTCATGAACCTGTCGCCAGACTTTGTAAATTTTAGAGGACAGCCGTTGAAGGGGCTGCTCTAGCTTCTTCTCTGGAATATTCTTCACAGATGAATAAGTTCGCTTTAGCACCGCAGTAGGAGAGTTTCTGCGCACCGAGTTCAGCAACTCAAAGCTGTTCTTGGTTGGAACAGCAGTATCGATCTCCACCATTAGAGTTGGAGGAGTAAGTCCAGAGGGGGAGTTGCCCCCAGCCTTCTTCACTCGGCGCCAGTAGCGACATCGGGCATGTCGTGCTAATGGAGTTGTTTCAGCTATAGGGGTGACCTCCTCATGTCCCCTGTGTTGGTCAGAATATACCGGTACCAGCTTTTTAAAGATCGACGTCCGTTGAGCGGGGACGGCCAACTTGTCAGAAGCGGACTTCTGAATATGGGAAGCAACCTTGGTGATTTTGCCAGGAACGGGAGTGGGAATGGCTATCCGTTTCGGGATAACGCCTTCTGGTATGGCAGGCTTCTTCATGAGCCTGTTAGAGCTCTGGCCTAGTCCGTTAAAAACTGAAGCAGTGGAGTTGGACGACCCGTTGAGAGGGGTTGCGGCAGTGGTAAGCCGATCAGAGACTGACTTCTTTGGAGCTTCTTGCAATGTCATTGGGGCGTTGAAGCTCATTGATGGGAGCATGGTCCCAAAAAATAGTCCAGTGGTGGCTTGAGCCACCTGCTCCACCGGCATTTTGAAAAGGGAGGCCGCTTGGGGCCCATAAGTCACTCCTCCAGTAATGACGGAGCGAGAGTTGTTGCTGCAGGCGATGCAGTTCGAAGCCATTGATCTTCTGTTTTCTGCACGGAGCAAGACACCAAATCTTAGTACCTTGAATCCACAGGCAATCACAGCAAACCGCGATTTGTTCGCGAACACGACACACGAAGTGTGGAGTGGAAAGAGGAAGAGGTCCCACCGGGCGTGCCAGAATCTGTTCCCCTCCGAAAGGCGGCGCACAGGACCGCGATGTCCTGACGCTGGGATTCGGGGCAGATGCTATTTGGTTTTATCCGTCTACCTCTCCGAAGATGCCAAGTTGGTTTATGGCACCGTGTATCGGAGGTTTAGACGGATGCGGCCGATGTAGCAGACTTCGTCAGATTCCCCCTCGCTTGAGGGGTTTTTGATTGTGGAGACGCTCTTCCCTGCAGGCGCAAGCCCCTGCAGTTAATTACGCTACCGCATCGCGGTAACAACTTTCTCCTTCTCCAGAATTTCACTTCGTGTCGTGTGTGTTTGTTTTGTTTGTGGTTGCCCGTGGATTGTATACGGAGACTGAGTAATGCCGTCGCCCGTAGGACGTGGATTAGTCCAAATCCGTATTTACTTAGATTTGGGTTTGGTGCTTTTAGTTTAAGGATACGTTAGTCGCGTTGCGGATAAGATCGACTTAAACGTTCGGCAAGGATACGTTAGTCCTGTTTTGGACTAAGATCAACTTGACGTAGTGATCGATTTAATATCTGGCCGTCGGGACTCGTCACCTCTCTGACGTCGCTGAGGGATTACAACGACAGGCGTCAGAGGAGCTCGGAGATGTACCCTTGAACCAAAGTTGGTTTGGAGTTTTATCGTTTATTTAAATATCTAAGGACACGTTAACCGTATTTGGGGCTAAGATCAACTTAGACGGGACCGTTTAGATCCGACAAAAGAGCGTTTGGGCCCTATTGTGCCAGTTTAGGGACGTGGCGGTCCATATTCCAGTTTAGGGACGTGGTGGTCCATCGCCAGTTTAGGGACGTGGTGGTCCAATATTAGTTTAGGACGTTTCGGTCCGATATTAGTTTAGGGACGTTTCGGTCCACTATTAGTTTAGGGACGTTTCGGTCCAATATTAGTTTAGGGACGTTTCGGTCCAATATTAGTTTAAGGACGTTTCGGTCCACGAGTTTAAGGACCCCGCAGTCCATAGCGATGTGTGGTCGTTGGGACCCGTCACCTCTTTGACGTCGTTGAGGAATTACAGCGATGGATGTCAAAGGAGTTTGGAGATGTACCCTCGAACCGGATGTAGATTGATTTAGGAGAGCCATTTTGCTCAGTCAATTTAATTTAAGGACTTATGGCCACGATTGGGCTAAGTCTAGTTGAAAATGTCCAACATTTTATTTGCTTTTGCATTGCATTTCTTTTTATTTTTATTTGGGCTTTGCCCAGAAAGGATGCAAAGCATCAATTTGTTTTGGGCTCTGCCCCCTTTTTATTGTATTGCAATTTAATTTGGCCTACTAGGCCCCTCTGATTTGGGCCTGGCCCTTCAGTAAAATGCATTGCATTTGTCTGGCGCTTTGCGCCAATCACTGAGCGCAAGCGCTTGTGGTGAGGACACGTGCATGCTCTGGTGAGCGCAAGCGCAACAGCGCTGTGCGCTGCGCTAGTGCGCTGTGCTGTTGCGTTGCTGACACGTGGCGCGCTCTGGTGAGTTGCGCCCATTCCAGAGAGCAAAGCTCTATTTCAAGGCGCGTAGCGCAAGTCGTTCTGCAGCTGACACGTGGCGCGCTCTGGTGAGTTGCGCCAGTTCCAGAGAGCAAAGCTCTATTTCAAGGCGCGTGGCGCAAGTTGTTCTGCAGCTGACACGTGGCGCGCTCTGGTAAGTTGCGCCAGTTCCAGAGAGCAAAGCTTTATTTCAAGGCGCGTAGCGCAAGTTGTTCTGCAGCTGACACGTGGCGCGCTCTGGTGAGTTGCGCCAGTTCCAGAGAGCAAAGCTCTATTTCAAGGCGCGTAGCGCAAGTTGTTCTGCAGCTAACACGTGGCGTTCTCTCAGGAGCGCAACAGCGCCGTTTGGAAGTGCAAAGCACTAAGAATCTTTTTAGATTCCAGAACAGAAGTGCAAAGCACTATTTGTTTTCTTTGATCTAATTAGGATCAAAGAAAAATGAGTTTTTCTCTTTATTTCAAGATCCAGAGGTTCATAAAAGTGCAAAGCACTATTTTTTTATTTTATTTTTATTTTTTTGTTTTAAAGAACCAGTGGTTCATACGAGTGCAAAGCACTATTCATTATGTGAAGATCATTGATCAAATGATTTATCAAAAGAGATTTCTTTTCTCTCGTGAAGGTTTTTACCTTCTTCTTTAAATTTTTCTCAGAGTTCTCTCTGTTTGAAGCTCTTGATTTTTTTTTTCCAAGAAATGTTGATGATATCTCTTCTCTGCTTGGCTCCTATTTATAGGAGAAGGAAAAGAATCAATTTGTTTAGGAAATCTCTCATTGAAAGATTTGATTTGATCATTGAGAGATTTGATTTATATTTATCATTAATCTGGGCCTTTAGATCATTCAGTGAATTTTATTCACCGTGGATTTTAAATCTAAAAGATATTCTATTTGTTATTCTGGTGAGATTTTCAGGGAAATCTTTCCTTGTCCAAGATTTTTCCATAAATTGATGATTTTTAATCATCTTTGGATCTTTAATCCAACGGTTCCCATAATCCTTTTCCATTTGGAAAGATTTAGAAGCTTTTAGAATTTTAATTCTATTTCGAAAGATTTTTAGAGAAATTTAGAATTTTAATTCTACTAATCTGTAAGGTTTTCAAAGCCTGTCACGTGCTGGCACGTGACCCTTGGACACGTGTGAGCACGTAACCCCGAAATTGGTTCCTTTAACAGTCGCTTGTTCATATTGTTGTTTTAACCATCACGTGTCAACACGTGACCATTGGTCACGTGTGAGCACGTGATATTTCATTGAGATAACTTCTGATTTTTAATCAGGGAACAGATTTTAGAATTTAATTCTATTCATTATTTTAGAGGCCTTAAGAGCCCATCACGTGTCTGTACGTGGCCCATGGTCACGTGTGAGCACGTGATGCCCCGTTGGGGTCTTTTCTAAGTTTTTATTATATCTTCTAACTCCTCCAGCGGATTCTTAAAAGCCCATCACGTGTGAACACATAATGCCTCATAACTTTTGATCCCGGATGAATTATGAAGCCCATAATATATCAAATCGAAGGGTTTTTCGAGACGCTTTCAATACAATCAGAATTTATCCGTTTCTCCTTCGGGAGTTTGTCAAAAAATAGCCCGGAAGATACTGGTTCGTATTTCCTTAAGCGTATCGCTGCCATTTGATACCTTGGACTCTTTTGCGCAGAAATTTTTGGCGGGAACAAATGCCCCCCACTACTTTGCCCACGTAAGTATGTACGTGGGTGAAGTAGTGCAGAGTTATGCAGAGTTATGCATGGCGTATGACCAGTTTTGGGTTGATGTATCACTTTCAGAATCTTGATCTGAGAAGATACCAGTTTTGGGTTGATGTATCACTTTCAGAATCTTGATCTGAGAAGATAACGAGCGGACACAAGCGTCGTCATTTATCATTGACTCAAATCTCAACTCTTAAGGGATATAGTTCCAACCCTTAACTCCATGAGCCGCATCCTTCTATTTCTTTTTTTTGTCTCACTCTGGCGTGGAGTAGTTCATACGCTTATGAGTAAGTTCTCCATTTCAGTGGCATGTAGCTTTGGCAAGTGTGGCCCATAGATGGTCGGCCCATCTTGACTTCTTTGCAGGGCAGTGATGGCTTAGGAGACAGGGGTAGGATCTGCCACCTAAGGCTTTTCAACTTTACGAGCCGTGAGGGTCTCATAAAGACTTTTCTCCCTACGAGTCGTGAGGATCTCGTAGGTGTATTTTCTCCTTAGGAATCGTGAGGATTCCTAAGTGTGTTTTCTCTTATAAGTCGTAAGGATCCTATAAGTGAGTTTTCCCTCTTACGAGTCGAGAGGACCCGTAAGCGGTTGTTTCCCTCCTTATCGAGATTCGACTTTGGAGAGTGTGATCCGTGGATAGTATGCAAGAGACCGTTTTGGGCCGACTTGCAGGGTCCCAGTGCTTAGGAAACAGGTTTTTTAATCCCTACTGCCTAAGGCTTTATCTCACGAGTCGAGACGCATCGAGAAAATCTCGCAAAGACATCAATTTCCTCACGAGTCGAAACGGATCGAGCAGATCTCGCAAGAACATCTTAACGTCGCATTTAACCTCTGCTCTTTACGACAGAAGCCCGTTAAGGTTGGTGGTACTTAGGGTTTTGACCATCGTACCGTCGCATAAGCTGATATAGTCCTCGATAGGCAATCGTGCTGTTCGAGTAGCCCTGCGACTGCCGTGTCTCCGATCCCTTCGGGGGCTGGACAAGACGTCTTCAAGCAATCCTCCTTGGCAGTTTGACCGTCAGAAGAGCAAGCGCTAGGAATTTGCCATGCCGCTTTTTACTTGAGGTTAGGCTCATTTTGGAGAGCCCCGATGAGTCATAACCACTCCGCGCTGGTGTGGGGATGATCTCCGATAGTCTTTCGGGCTTTATATGAGTTTCCGTTAAGACCCTGAAGCTAGGAATTTGGCCTTTGCTTCGTTTGCTGGCATTGCGTCTGTTGTATCGAGACGAATGTTGCGGTGGGAACTAGGGATTTTGCCGTGGCTCCGTTTGTTTGATGACGTTACGTCTGCTGTGTCGAGACGAACGTTGGGGTGACATCTCGTCTGCTGTATCGAGACGGACGTCGAAGTGGTGACCACTCCACACTGGTGCGAGATGATCTCCGATTGTCTTTCCGGTTTTATATGAATTGCCGTTAAGACCCTGAAGCTAGGAATTTAGCCTTCGCTTCGTTTGCTGGCATTGCGTCCTCTGTATCGAGACGAATGTCGTGGTTGTCTCTAGGTTACTGGTGAACCGCCGAGGTTTGGAACTAGGGATTTTGCCGTGGCTCCGTTTGTTTGATGACGTTATGTCTGCTGTGTCGAGACGAACGTTGGGGTGACATCTCGTCTGCTGTATCGAGACGGACGTCGAAGTGGTGACCACTCCACACTGGTGCGAGATGATCTCCGATTGTCTTTCCGGTTTTATATGACTTGCCGTTAAGACCCTGAAGCTAGGAATTTAGCCTTCGCTTCTTTTGCTGGTATTGCGTCCTCTCTATCGAGACGAATGTCGTGGTTGTCTCTAGGTTACTGGTGAACCGCCGAGGTTTGGAACTAGGGATTTTGCCGTGGCTCCGTTTGTTTGATGACGTTACGTCTGCTGTGTCGAGACAAACATCAAGGTGGTGACCACTCTGTGCTGATGCGAGATGATCTCCGATTGTCTTTCCGGTTTTATGTGAGTTACCGTAAAGACGTTGAAACTAGGAATGTGGCCTTCGCTTCATTTGCTTTGTCATGTCTGAATCCCTGCTGGAGGAAGAACGCTGAGGTTGACATTTCGTCTACTGTATCGAGACGAACGTCATGGAGGTGACCACTTCATGTGAGATTGTCTCCGATTGTCTTTCCGGTTTTATGTGAGTTACCGTTAAGACGTCGAAGTTAGGAATGTGGCCTTCGCTTCGTTTGCTTTGGTGTGTCCAAATTCTGTTGGAGGACGAACGCTGAGGTTGACATTTCGTCTACTGTATCGAGACGAACGTCAAGGAGGTGACCACTCTGTGTTGATGCGAGATGATCTCCGATTGTCTTTCCGGTTTTATGTGAGTTACCGTAAAGATCTTGATGCTAGGAATTTGGCCTTCGCTTCATTTGCTTTGTCACGTCCGAATCCCTGCTGGAGGAAGAACGCTGGGGTGACATTTCGTCTGCTGTATGTGAGTTACCGTAAAGATTCATCTTCAAATTGTACTTCCGAAGACGTTGGAACACTACGTTTAGATGTTCCCAATGTTCCTCGTAAGACTTGCTCTTCACCACTAGGTCCTCGATGTAGCATTCGACAATCTCATGGATGAGGTCATCAAAGATCTTCGTCATGTCCCTCTGGTAGGTAGCGCCAGCGTTCTTTAAACCTAAAGGCATCACCTTGTAGCAGAATATGCCCAGCGGAGTTCGGAAGGCAGTATGATTTTGGTCTTCAAGATGCATTTTTATTTGGTTGTACCCTGAAGATCCATCCATAAAGGATAAGACCTCATGGGTAGACGTGTTATCAATCATCAGCTCAGTAACGGGTACTGAGAAGTCATCCTTCGGGCAGGCTTTGTTAAGGTCCTGAAAGTCCACGCGGATGCGCACCGTCCCATTTTTCTTCATCACTGGAACGATATCGGCGATCCAGTCGGGATATTGAACTTCTTGGATGAAGCCGGAGTCAATTAGTTTCTTGACTTCGGAGTTGATACTCATCTCGAGTTTGAGCCGCATTCTTCTTGGCGCTTGCTTGACTGGCTTGATATATGGCGATATGACCAGTTTATGTACCGCTACTTTTGGATCTAGACCCGGCATCTCGAAATAGTTCCACCCGAAATAGTCTTTATATTGCATGAGCATGTCTTTTAATGTGACTACCTATTTTTCAGATAGTAGCCTACCGACGAACGTTGGCCTCGGATCATTTTCCGTCCCTAGGTCAATTTTCCTCAGGTTGTCTGCCGTAGTATGTATCCCGTCTTCCATCTCTTTTGGTGCTGGTGGAAACTCTGAGATCACCTCGTTCTAATCTTCATTTGCGAAGCACTTGAAGGGGTCATCTATCGTCTCGTCCCCTCCCTCTTTTGAGAGTGTTATCATGTGGTAGGTACGGGTTCGCTTCCATTCTTGACGTTGAGATGGTCCTACCCTCGCGGTATAGGTCCTTTTTGGCTCATGCTTTTGCGGCGGGGTCACCCTCCAGCTGTTGGATAAAGTGAACCTGTCATGTTGATACTGGTTCTCGACCCAGTCTTTGAAGGTGAACCAGTCTTCAAGAGGATGACCTATGGCTCGGTGGTAGGAGCAATAATCCGGATATGGACCTCGTTTATTTGTTCGGGGTGCCGAGACTCCGGGAGTGTCACCATTTGGTGCTTCATGACAAGGTTAAATATTTTCCTTGTCTTGTCTTGAGGGAAAGAGTATTCTCTATCCATCTTCTTTATAAAGGACGGGTTCCAATCGACTTTTCCTCGATTGCACGGCTTCTTCGATCCGTTTTTCTGTTTTCGAGCATTGTTTGCATTCTTCACCTTGTTTTTGCCTCTATTTTGGGATTTTCCCTCGTGGCGAGAACGTACAGTTGGTTGAGGATGAAGGGCATTGTAGTCATTTTTCTCCGCGGATTGCTGATTGAGACGTTGCGTTCTGGCCTTTTCATAAATAGCCATTTCGCAAATGTGGTTATCCCAAATTTTTTGACAGGCTTCTTTTATTAGCTTGTCAACTTGTTCTTCGAACGACGGACTTAATGTTCTTAGAGCGTGATTTCGCTCTGTTTCAATGTCACAGCTATTTGGAAGAGCGTTCTCATATTCACCGGAGCTGTTTATGAAGCGGCAGCTGTGGAATCACTCCCGTTTCTTGGATCGAACGTATCCGAGCCCAGTTGTCTCCATCTTCCCGTTGTGCATTTTTCACTGGGTCCCAGGGATATCCCAAATCTTTTTGTAGAAGTGGGCTTGTCGAACAGTTTGTTCGAAGGGTACACCTTGGCATCTTAATAGCCTTTTCAATCCCTCCACGTAGTATCTTGGCAAACAGATTGGTTGAAGCTTATCAAGTGCATTTTTGGCACCGTGCTAGACTTCTTTCTTTACTCCGGTCTCCGTAGATTGGTAAAAGAGGATCGCATTTTCACCTCTTCGCCTGGGAGGCACGTAGAAAGTCTATAGTTCCTGTACGCTGTATGTATCGAGCGCATCAAGTTCCTTATAATGCCGAGGCGGAGCCATTGTAATTTGTAGATTCTAATCCGCTCCGGCGAGGGTTTGCACTGATGGGCGGATGGAGAAAATGGCGTTAGCCTCGTCCTCAGAGTCACTGCCAAAGACTAGAATAGGGGTCGATGGTCCGGGCTTGTTGTTTTCTTTCTGGGGTTGCCCCGAGTAGACTATTTCTTCATCTTCCTCGGAATCGCTCCCAAAGATCGGGATAGTGGCGACGGACTTCTGTTCATCCTCCGGCTTATGATATCTTTCCGTGTCTTTGAAGTCTGATAGAAAGTACTTTGCATCTTCATATTTCCGAACCTCATTTACGGAGAATGGATTCAGCTCCCCTGTGACGGTGCATTCCAAACCATCTTTGAAATACTTCATAAACTAATGTTATATAGAAAGGATGACGTTGTACTCATGCAGCCAGGGTCTACCGAGCAAAGCGTTATAACAAGTCTTGGCGTCAATGACGTGAAATTTAATGTCAGTGATGAGAAACCCGAAGCGTAACGTCAAAATTATGGACCCAAGCGTCCGTGGAGATTGTGAGTCGAACTCGGAGATGGTATTTTTGTCCCGAGCCAAGTGCTGAACGTTCATGCAAATCTCTTTCAGCACTTTCACGTCGAGAAGGTTGACGGAGGATCCGTTGTCGACAAGGATTTTTCCTATCTTGATGTCGTAGCAGTACTCGGTGACGTATAACGGGCGGTTATGCTCGCACGTACCAAGGAGGAGGTCTTCATCGCTGAATGTAACGTCAGCTGTGTAAACCTCCGCCAGCTCATCCTTCATCTTCTCTTCTACGAGGAAAGCTTGGAACTGATTGGGGTCTTGTAATACCTTGATCAGAGACTCCCGTGCTTCTTTGGACAAGAGGAGAGCATCCAATATACTCAGTTGTGAGGGTATTTTCCTCAAATGTGCCAGGACGTTGTAATCCACCTTATTTTCCTTAGGCGGGTCCCTCACTGTGAGCTCTTTGACAACTCCACCGTCGAGGGCAATTTCCTCAAGGATTTTTTCTTTTCCTTTGTCTTTTTTGCTCGAACCTTTGTTTGTAGGTCCAAGGTTCTTCTTGGGCAGCGTGCGGTTACGCAGCTGAATATTCTCGCATTTTTCTCCTCCTCTTCTTTTTCGGAGGTGGAGTCTTTGAAGAGAGGGCCGAGGGGTATTTCTTCCTCAGAATCGCTCCCGAATGTAAGAACTTGGGTTTTTTTCACTTTTTGGACTGGTCTCAACCATATGACAGTTGCCAGTCGTTTTTTTACACGTACTTGTCGCACCTTTTTGCTGTCGATGGGCTTTGCGCTTCATCCCCTTGAAGTGTTTTTGATGGGCAACGTATCCTCCACCATTTCTTGAAGGCATTGCATTCTTCAGTGGGGTGAGTGACCCTCCGATGATATAGGCAGTATGTCATGCCTCGCATCCCAGTATACGGGCAGAGGCCACAACGGGGCCGCTACGTATTTACTCAGAAGTAAACACGCTAAGCGTATCTAAGCAATATAAAATAAAATGTACATAAGAGACAAAATGTAACCGAACATCAACTTTATTTATTAACATTCTTTTTACAATACGACTTAAATGAAAATACATGTACTGAAAGGAATGCTTAAACAACGGCATAACAAAAATGAAAATGAAATGTACAAGTAAACTAGTGCTCTGGGTCAAAGGCTAGCTGATCCAAATCCTCGCTGGTGGGCTCTGTCTCCAGAAGGTCCGATCCATCTGACAACATTCCAAAGAAAGAAGAAAAGGAATGTCGTCAGTGAACAATCGCTCGGTAAGTCCCAAAAGTAGGAAGAGACAGAATAGACAGAAGGAGAATGTAACTTTTAAAGTTGTATTATATTGTTAATGCTGTTGTTTGTAGCTTGGTACAGAAAATGCCAGTGTATATGAGAGGAGTCTCACTATCCCAGAGACTAAGGTATACGGAGTACGAGGAACCGTTCAGCCACGGTACAACGACAATGGAGATTCATGTTAGGTGTCTTATGGTTGCAGTCTCGTGCCACTTCTAACACCTTCCGTACCAATCTACCCCTTATAAACCCTGTGATATCTTGATTGTATTGTTTGTATTGATTGTATTATATTGTCTTGTATTGTAGATTGTATATGGATGACTTGCCGAAACCATGATATCACTAAATGGAATAGATATAATGGATGTACATGTAAATGGAGTATATCCATGGTTCGGTTAAGTCAAGTTGTATAGATTGAATAGCTTGAATAGATTGAATATATGGATTCATATTGAATTGTGGTTTCATATTTGAATCACATTCAAGTCGGATTGATTATATTTAGACTCAGTCTGAGTCAGACAATTAGAAAAGAAATTGAAGTCCTGAATTAGGTTTTGATGTTATCGGTAACTGCTGCACATGGACGGCAGGATTTATGTCTTTTTCCAAGACAATTACCGTATTGATAACACCGTTTGTTAGATTGTCTACCTTAGATAGGCAAGCACCCATATCTCCGGCTCCATGAGGCTCAAGAGTCTGGTCCCTCTTAAACCTATGTTTACTAGGGTCCTTATTGTAATTTAATATAATTTGAGGGGGGTTTATATAAAAATAGTTTTGGCATAATTTCAAATACACCTCAACTATTTAATTATCGTATTTAGGGTTTTCATAGATGTATATTTTATAAATGTGAAATTTCAAGGAAATAGAACCTAATTTGATAGTATATGGTATTTTCTTGAAATATTGTACTTGTGTTGTATTTGGATGGTATTTTCATGTAATAGTGATTCCTTTGATTTAGAAAACTTGGAATTTTTATATAATTAAAATAGATATTTTGATAATAGTTATATATATATATTTAATGAAAATAATTTATTTATTTTCTTGTAGAAATCTCATTTTCTAAAGAAAAATGTATAAAAATTCCATCGAGATTGAATGCTCCTTGCGGAGGTCTGCATCTCGCTCTACTAAACTCGAGGATGTGCGATAATCCACACCATCCCGAACGGGGTCCCCAAAATTGTCACGACCCGAAATATTAGTTCGTGACCAGCACTTAAATCACGCAACGTCTAAAGGCGTAACGTAATTCAAGTAAGCTGAAACCCAGAAATCTAAACCTTTTTAAGAAAATAAAGGAGGTAAAGTTTTGAAATAAAGGTATAATGAAATCAAGTTTTCTTAATTCATAGAAAAAGAACATGAAAATGCAAGTGAAATTTACTAGTTTGAAAACGTGTTTCGTCATTTAAAAATTTGGGCAGCACCTCCTTTGTGTATTTTGATCCAAAACCATAAATACATAACAAGAATAATGGTATCCCCAAGCGGAAGTTAGCTCTTCGCCAACCGGTGGATCACAACCACGCAAGACAGTATATAAGTATACGACTCCCAACGGCGAAGCTCACCACTAAAGATAAAGAAATAAGCAAGACATCAACCCCAAATGCGAACATAAAACCCATCGCTCAAGTCTCGCAACTACAAGTCTCACTAAGTCTCATTACTTACACAAATACTAGTTTGATTTGATGGAGTTGACTAGATACAATAGGAAATATAAATACAAGAGTGGGTACGATACAAATTTCCCACCTACCAATGCAAAACACCCGAAAGCAACTGTGTGCCAGCCATGTCGCTACTGATCCATGCGGTCGACCTGCAAGAACTGTGACACAACGGGGGTGAGTTGCCAACTCGTGAGTAGAAAAAAATCTACAAGAAGAAATCGAATAAACAACGACTCCTAGGTCAACTATATCATAAAGGTAATACTATGATATCTAGGATGACCATATCTACATCTGTGCCAACAAATTAAT
Source organism: Agapanthus africanus (assembly GCA_030015575.1). Classification (NCBI taxonomy): domain Eukaryota; kingdom Viridiplantae; phylum Streptophyta; class Magnoliopsida; order Asparagales; family Amaryllidaceae; genus Agapanthus; species Agapanthus africanus. The sequence continues at coordinate 649,928,218 of JASDDO010000014.1, forward strand.
CAACACCTATAAGAATGCGGACAACATCCGACCATATAATCAATGTATGTAAGCATGTGGATCTCGTCCACGTGTCGACCAATGACACAACAATATCATACATGTAAATATCATAAAAAGCATATACATGAAAGTATGAGGATATAAATCAACGTGTGCCCCTTGCAACACCTCAAATCATGGAACCTGAGTGTCCAGTATCGACACTCGAAACATCATGAAAACCCATGTCCAGCATCGACACGTAAATCCTCATATCTCAGGCGCCGTATCCTCGGATCGGCCCTCAAATACATCGTCTCAGGCGCCGCCTACTCTGGTCGGCCCTCATATCCATCTCATGACTCCGGTCGGTATCCTCCGGATAACCGACGGGTCCAAATACTATCACCGGTAGGTAGTGCTCCCCTGCCAGGCTCACCGTCTAACAATACGAGTCTTCTTGCCCCAGGATACCTCACGGGTCCACCATGTACCCGCAGACGGTGCCTACCGCTCCTCGAATCGGGTTTCACATGCCACTCTCAGAACCGAGAAAACACATGGTGGACACACTGAAATATCATATCAAGAGAAACCGGGTTTTTAAAACAATACATACTTTCTTAAAATAATACCACGGTTCTCAAATCCAGAAATCTCATGAAAACAACATATCTCAATGCGTATAATCGTAAAGCATGATGTATGCGACATATGATAGAAACGTAAGCATATCCGTATATCATGCAACATGGAATAATGATGTGACACATTAAGGGAAAACGCTCTTTTAAATGATTCCAGTTTTAAAATATATCATGCGGTTCCCAATTTCTCCAAAGTCGAATGCAATATCATATAAAGGTGCATAGGTAACTATAGCAAGTAAATTATGCAAGGAGTCATATCATGATGCAGCAGTCCTACTGTGTAGTGACATGGCAATTATCGATGATGAAGTGTGTGAGCCGGAAAATCTGTGTGCGTGTAACATACGCATCATCGATAATGGTGCAAGTGTACTAGCACATGTATAAGTAATGCAATGCGAATAACATGAATGCAACATAAGGTAAATCATCAGCTAAAAGCTATAAGGTATACGTGTCTACAAGACCGAGTCGACGATTCTATCAATTGGCATCCAGCCTCACAGCAACGCGTACGGTATAATCCATCGTACGGCATCCTCTAGTCAAGGGTATGGATCAATCATCAAGTCAACTCATCACGTACGGAAAAATCATCATACGGCGGCATTAAGCTATCAGGATCCTATCAACCTATAAGCCGATGAGGGTACGAACCTAACGTCTCGTACGGCTATCACTCACGATTCACAACATATATAAATATATCTATATACCTATATCCCAGGTCACATCCATAACAATCTCATATCAGGGAACCGACAAGGTATCAATCATCTCAATCGACTCACATCCATATACCAACATATCATCATATCACATATTAAATCGTATTCTCTTTTTATCATAATTATATCTCACATAAAGTCACTTCACCAAAACATACTACCTTTTACTATAAGCATGCGTATCTAATCTTAACATACACACCCGAACCATACAATCAGTTTTTAAAAGGTGCGAATCGTAGTTTTGAAAGTAGGGGTTACGGTGTTTTTAAGGAAAATATATCGTTTGAAAATCCGTAATGTCCCTCAAGGTATCTGTTTAAAAGATGCATATGATTCTTCGGTTTGGAAATAGGTATGGTTCGGATGACACAATTACGTCGGCTATCTAGTCCTATTGTATCCTAAACGGCAATATCGTCAAACGCCATCCTCAAATTCCGTCATCACATATTAGTCGTATCAAAACACTTCTAACTATCCTTTAGTTTATAATATGATTTCACTAACCATCTTTTAACTCTAACCCTAGTTTCCTAATCTAGTTTTTCTTAACCATATGCTACAAATCGGTTTCCACCAAAACTTTGTGGGGGTGCTATACGCCATCCACCCGACTTCTCCCGTAGATATAGATCTACTCACCTTGGTCTTCGCTTGCCGAAGTCGATGACGCCATGCTCCGTCTCCTCGGAATCTACACGAAGGTACCTACAATAACAACACATATCACAACGCTATTAAAATCAAGTTCTGAAATCCAATACGGCACGCGCAATGCTCATAGGTTAGAACCTATAGCTTACACGTACAAAATCAACCAAACAACCCTTGTTGTTGATGTACAAACATCCAACAACTAATTTCAAAACCAAATAGCAAAACTTAACATTCAAAATACATAAAACATAACCAAAAACCACACCAAAGTGCTCCCAGATTTTGACTCAGGTGAAATTGGGATGAACAAACAAGTATAGGGTGTTATATATGGGGTATTTGAGATACTGGGACAACCTGGAACCCAACCAACACAGAATGGCCGGCCACCTACCCACAAAATCCGGCCACCTCGGCCATGGTTGTTCCTTTTTGGTTCGTCTGGTCGGGGTGGTCTCCTAGTACCCTAATTTGGTCCCTAGAGTTGTTTGGTAAGCTCAGAAATTCCCCAGGTTATCCCATATTTCCTATAGACTCACAATTCATCACAAAACCGATACGGCTAAAATCCTAAATCCGTATTTAGGGTTCTAAGCTATGGTCCAGGTCAAGAATCACCTCTAAAGTCTTATTGCCAGCCACTAAACATCATCAATTCCCAAACCCTTCTCTAGAATTTCAAAGTTCACAAATCCATCACTAAACGACTTCTAAACTTAAACAAAATGCTAGGAAATCAAAACTACCATAACTGAAAAGAGATATACCTCATGGTTACACCCAAGCAAAACATTAGAAGTCCCAAGTCTTCAAAATCTAACCTTGCTTGGTCTATTGCGATGAGGGTGAGGAGGTGATCATCTTTTGTGAAGGGGGTATGAGGTTTTGATGAAAGATTGGGGATGGGTCATGAGGGTAGAATGAGAGGCTTGAGGATGAAGAAGGAAATGAAAGAAATGGTGGGGGAAAAGATATGGGGCAGCACTCTCCCCCTCTCTCTCTTTCTCACTCTCATCCTCTCTCCTAGCATGCTCACTCTCATTATTATGTCCCCCCTCTCTCCTCTCAATCATTCCTCTCAATTCTTTTCTCACCACAATAAAACCATAACATAAAACAACACAAATGAACATGTAACCAAATGAAATATGTCATGGTGCACTAACCATGAAAACTGTAGAAACACAGATTTGGCTTAATCGCGATTAGCAGTGCACTAATCTGGTTTTTATCCAAACTGCATATAATAAATTTTAAAATGCCAAATCCTTTAAATATATTTTTAAATGAATATATCATTTTAATTTTCATTTATTTCACAATTATCGGTATATATTTATACCCTTTTTCGAAAACCCCAATTTCGCAAATCGGGCAGTTTTCGGGAAATATTTTATTTTAATATTAAATTCCAAAAATAATATTTTATATTTTTTGAAATGTTAAAAAAATGGGTTGTAGAGGCGCAATTGCATGGAAATGATTAATACACTTTTGTATAGAAAAGGTTTTTATAAGTTTAGGGTATTTATTTGTAAATCGTATTTCCCATATTCTATTGTCCCAAAATCAACCGTGCTATAATAGAGATGTGTGTTGTGATGAGGTAGGTCATTACCTTGTGAAATATCTAAAGGTATAGCAAGGTATAAAGGTTTTAATGTCGAAATGAATAGTATGTGGTATTTTTATGTAAAAATGGGATAATTGTCACAAAAATGATTATTTTGAGGCAAAACTTGATTTAATGGTTTTTTAATGTTTGTTAAGAAATATGTAAGAATATGAAGTTATCTTGATTAAGAAAAGTATAGTTTTTAAAGAAAAAACCGAATCAGAAGTCGGACTAACTCCGCTTTCGTCGGGTTTTAGTTTCTGAAAGTTTTAGAATAGAGAAAAGAAAAGAAATAGGGATTTACTATCTTTGATGAGAGGGGGGAGGTAGAAGGAGGTCTATGATTCGTCGATGCTTCATTTCGTTGCCGGAAACTCCTCGTATCGTCGCCAGAACTTCGTCGGAGCTTCGCCTTTCGTTAACTCCACTTGCACAATATAAGACTTGGGAATTCTTGAGAGTTTTGGCAAGGATTTGTGAGTGAGGAGGGGTGTGAAATGTAGTGGTATTTATAGGAAACATTAGGGTTTAGGGGTGATGAATATTGCATTAAATTTTTTCATTAAAATGGAATTTGAAGGGTTGTATTATTCTCTGTAAAGGTGCAGAGTAAATAAGCAATACTGGAGTTATGGGAGGAGTCCAAAGGTCTAGGGTAAAAGAAAAATTTTGGGTTTGGGCTTGGAAAATCCGGTGGCGCCAGCCCCAGATCAATTCTCGTCGGTCCGATCATGGAGGTGGGGGCTCGGATTGGGGCCACGTGTCCCTGACAGTCTGAATATTAATTTGTATCTGTTTGTTTTGAGTGTGACTCTTGGTTTTACGTGTTGTGCATATGAAGACTCTTGGGCTTCTAAAAAGATTAAAAGAAATTAAAACAAAAAGATAATGTGGCCGACGGGATTCGAACACAGGGGCTACGTCACAGCAGTGTAAGGTTTTACCAATGATCTACAAGTGCTTTCTTGCTGTTCTAAATCAAAACAAATACTTATAGCATTCACAGGATTTGCAAATACCCTAATTGTACATGAATTTTCTGTACATAGAAATTGGAGTTGTTACATAGTAGTTTGGATGTGAATCCTCTCCGTCGAGGTGTATGACCCCGGGAGAGCTTCCCACGAGAGGTGGTAGCTTTATTCCCCTTGACAGGGTTTTGGCGAACCGCTTCTCTGCCTTGATCCTGCTCTTATTTGTTGCAGGTGTGCTCCGGCTTGGTTGGAGTACTTTACGATTCATCCTCGCCGCAGCTTCTTCATTCTTACCTGACACTTAGCCTTTTCGTATATGGCTGTTTTGCATTCTCGGTCAGTTTTGCTTTTTCGAAAGGCTTTGTTTAACAGCCTATCGATCGAGTCTTCTTCTGGCAGTTTCGGGGACTTTTAACGCCGTATCTGCCCCCAGTTCCTCTGCGTTGTTTTCTGACACTGAGGGAGCTTCTTCGCCATTTAACAACGAATGGGAGACCATATGGCAACTAGCTACATAGTATTCAGTTTTTTCTGATGGGTCATTTTCCTCATCGTTGTCACTATCTTCATTCTCAAGAATATGCTTGAGGAACTCTTCGAGGGTGAATAGTGTCCGTGCCTTCTGGTTGTACTCTTCCAACACGTCAATGTACTTTTGTATGTTTGTGCGCTTGTCATCATACTCGGCAGGCTGCACAGGCTTCTTGGTCCTCTTCTTTTTCTTTGAAGACTTTGATGGCTTGACTTTGGGATTTTGCCCTTCGTCAACAACTTTCAGTATGGGACATGGTTTCAGCATCCTTTCAATGATTTCAGATTCAAGTGGGCTCTTCCACCTGACCGCCGGACATGCCTGTAGATCCTTCAGCATTCTTTTGGTCTTTGTTGAAAGAATGATTTCACATGGAGTTTCTTCCACGAGCGAGCATGATGCCCCCGATGCATCCACCTTTTTGGGAGTGTGCTTCTGAGGTGGGTTCACCCTCCAGTTCTCAGATAGCGCGAATTTTCGTTGTTGGTACCGGAACTCAACCCAGTTCTTGAAGACGTAGAAATCCTCAATTGGGTGGCTCACCATTCTGTGATAAGAGCAGTAGTTGGGGTTGTTGACGTCGCCAGGTTACGGTAGACGCCATGGGTCTGACAGTGTGATGAGTTTGTTGCGCATTGCCAACTCAAAGAGTCTCCTCGTTTTATCACGGGGAAACGAGTATGCGCTGTCTAGCCTTTCTTCCAGGGATAGGCGTGGACGTGCATTGTTTTGGTGAGCCGCCGGTTCTGGGTCGCTCGGTTGTTGTTGAGTGTTAGCGACGAAGGCCGCTTTACCTTTACCCTTGGCGTTTCGAGGGTCCTTTTTTAAGGAGGAAGGTCCATGGCCCATCTGTTCTATTTAGGCTAGCTTATCGATCAGAGCCTAGAAGGTCGTCGGCTTGAAGAACGTCATGAACTGGGACACAGTCGTTTACGGATCTAAGGTCCCAATGAACTTGCCTATGGTTGGGGATTCTTCGACGCGTTGTTCGCACTTTGACCACAGGTTCCGCCACCGGATCACATATTGGACCCATGTTTCTCCTGGCTTTACCCTGGCATTGATCATTGTCGTGATTGGGGTGCACTCGCTTGCGCTGACGAACCGTTGTGTGAACACCAGTTCCATTTCTGTGAATGTCCTCACGGAGTCATTTGGGAGCTCCGAGTACCATTCAAAGTCTATCTCCGACAGGCTGCCAACGAACTGGCAAAGCAACAGTTTGTCGTCACCTCCAGTGTTGCCGCACAGAGCTATGAACTGCGCGACGTGCTGGTGTGGGTTGCCCGTCCTCTTGTACACATGGAACCTGGGGATCGTATATCCTGGTGGGTACTTGATTTGGTCATACCAGCCTGGATAAGGTCGTCGATACGGTCGTCTAGTTTTGACAGTTTGGCCGGCCGCTTCATTCTCTTAATGAGTTCGTATTTGTTGAGCGATGTAATCATCAAGAGCAGCCTTGGAGATCGTTTCCTCCCTGGCCACTGATAGAGCCGGAAGAGGGTTTGATATTTCCCCTCTGTCATCCTCGATGATTATCGGCGGATCCTCGGCTGGAGGTTCTGGCTGGATTATCATTCCAACCATGTCCTGAAATAAGAGCGCCGTCTGCTTTATGTTGGCAGCTTGCTCAGCAGCTTCTTTGTCTTTTCATTCAAGCTCCCTTCGCAGGAACTCTATATCGGTCTCCTGCTCTTGGCATTGTTCAGATTCTGGTTTCGGACATTCTTTCTGCCCGGTGATTACTGTCATTTTGGTCAGCATATCTTAGAGCTTTTGTTGTTTCTCCTGAGCTTTTGTCAGCGACCGAGTTTGCGGCCGGTGACCTACGGAAACAAGGCTTTCTTCTTTTCCGGAAGCCATGTAAACCATATGCACGATCATGCCCCCAGACTTGGGGCGTTTGGGTCCAGCGCCCTTGGAATTTTCCGCAGGCAGTGGGATTTTCTCCGGCCTTGTCCTTTTGTGGGAGGTCGAAGTTGAAGGAGCCGTTATGACAGGCACCTCTGTAGAAGAAGCCCCTTGCTGTATGACGGAAGAATGATCTTTCTTTTGCCGAGCCTTCGATTTCTTCGGTCGGCGGAAGTAGTTTTCATCGATCACAAAGTCCTGGACTTTTCACCAGACTCTGTGAATTTGGGAGGAGAGCCGCTGATGGGGCCGCTCCTGCTTTTCCAGCACAGGGACCTCAACAGGAGGAGATGATTTCTTCAGTACCGCTGTGGAGGAGTTTTTGCGCACCCTCTTCAGCGGTTCAAAGCTGTTCTCGGTTGGAATAGCAGCATCGACTTCCACCATTGGAGCTGGTGGGGTAAGTCTAGAAGAGGAGTTGCCTCCGGCTTTTCTTACTCGGCGCCAATGGCGACGTCGAGCGTACCTTGCTGAAGGGACCACCTCGATTTCAGAAGCGGTTGCAGCTTGCCTCTGGTTTTGTTGATGAGCTCCAGCAGTTGCCAGCCTGTTAAAGACCGACGTTCTTAGAAAGATTTGATTGGAGACGGTCGGCCTCTCGAAGGCCGATCGCTAGACTGGTGATGCACTTTTGAAGGCTTCATTTGCAGCAGGAATTAGGAGGGCTATCATTTTTGGGGTAGCCCCTTCGGGAATCACGAACTTCTTTACGGGCCCGCTTGATCTTTGGCTCAGTCTATTAAAGACTGAGACCCCCTTTTTGGATGACTCATTGAGAGGAGCCGTTGCAGTGATCAGTCGGTGGAAGACCGACTTCTTGGGAACATTGGGTTGCGGCGTTGAGGCACCGGCGCTCATTGGTGGGAGTATGGTCGGTAGTAGCTTGATTTACCTTCCCTACCGGCATTGAAAAGATGGAGTCCGCATTGGGCCCGTAAGTCACTCTTCCTATTGGGGTAGAGCGGGAGTTGTTGTTGCAGGTTGTGCAGTTGGAAGCCATTGATGTTCTCTTCTTTTGCACAAGAACAAGACACCAAATCTTAATACCTCGAATCTAAGGGCAACCATAGCGAACCGCGATTTTTTTCGCGAAAATGACACACGAAATGTCAAGTGAAAAGAGAAAAAGGTCCCACTGGGCGTGCCAGAATCGGTTCACCGCCGAAAGACGGACCAGGACGTTGAGACGTCTGGCCTGAATTCTGGGGACAGATGCTATTTGGATTTATCCGTCCACCTCTCCGAAAATGCCAAGTTGATTTATGGCACCGTATATCGGAGGTTTGGACGGATGCGGCTGTTGTAGCGGATTTCGTCAGATTCCTCCTCGTTTTATGAGGAGTTTTTGATTGTGGGGACGCTCTTCCCTGCAGGCGCAAGCCCCTGCAGTTAATTACGTTACCGCATCGCGATAACCACTTTCTCCTTCTCCGGAAGTTCACTTCGTGTCGTGTGTTTTCTTTTGGTTTTGGTTTCCCGTGGATTGTGTACGGAGACTAATTTATGTCGTCGCCCGTAGGGCATGAATTAGTCCAAATCCGTATATTTAGATTTGGGTTTGGGTTGATTTAAGGATTGTTAATCTGGTTTGAGATTAAGACTAGCTTAAAAATATGAGCATTTGGGCTCTATTATTTTAGTTTAAGGACATCGCGGTCTATTATCGCCATTTTGGAGGCGAATGTTAGTTTAGGGACATTTCGGTCCTTTATCGCCATTTTGGAGACGAATATTAGTTTAAGGACATTTTGGTCCTTTATCGCTGTATTTGGGGGTGAATATTAGTTTAGGGACATTTCGGTCCATTATCGTCGTATTTGGGGGCAAATATTAGTTTAAAGAAATTTCGGTCCATTATCCATCTTGTGCGCACGTATATTTTTTTACGTGACGAAGTGAATAATGGTGATATGGAATGCGCCCAATTTGGGGCACGATCCAATTTGAGGCGTGCGCGTCAATTTAGAAGTGCATCAATCGAAAGAAGTTTTTGGTCGTCCGGATCCGCAACCTCTCTGAAGACATTGAGGAATTACAACGACATGTATCAGAGATGTGAAGAGATGTACCCTTAAACCAAATCCCGCATTTGAGGGAAAGGGGGTGATGGACCTAAGGATCGTTAGTCATATGTGAGACTAAGATTATCTTAGGAGGTATAGGGTGAAGATCGGTTTGGATATCAGTTTGGATATCACAAACATAAGCTTAGCCAATTTGGGCTAAGGCTGGGTTTTGGGTTTTGAACTTAGGTTATATGTTCCTTTAGTTCAAGAATGTTTTGTCTGGTTTAAGAACCATTAATCTAGTTTGAGATTAAGACCAACTTAAACATATGAGCGTTTGAGCTTAATTTATTTTTAACTAAGAATACGTTATTCTTATTTGAGACTAAGATCAACTTAGCAATATTTAAGGATCATCAAATCTTAGTTGAGATCCAACAATAGAGCATTTGGGCTCAGCTGCAATTGACTCCAGAGGGGCTTAGCCAATTTGGGCTTTTAGTCTGCCTACTCTTCTTCTTCTTTTTATTCAAAAAGTGCTAAGCACTTATTTGGGCTATGTTTATTCAGTCCTTTTCTTTTTATGCAAAAGTGCTAAACACTTATTTGACGCTCTGACACTCACATGGGTGTCATGTGAAGTATCTAATTATGGGCGCCGCTCAATGAGCGCTGAGAGATCTGCCAATTTTCCTGTTTATGAAGTGCTAGGCACTTTACTTTCTTCTTTTTTTTTTGGTGGCGCCCACATGAGGAGCACATGAGGCGCTGGGCGCTGCCCAATCAGTACTAAGCACTCAGCGTCTCTTATTATTTTTATGGCGCCTACGTGAGGAGCACGTGAGGCGCTAGGCGCTGCCCAATCAAATGCTAAGCACTCGGCCGTTTTGTCTATTTATGAAGTGTTAAGCATTCTTTATGTGGCGCCCATATGAGAAGCACATGAGGCGTTAGGCGCTGTTGAAGAGGGACGCCCACGTGGGAAACACGTGAGGCACTAGTTTCTTTTATATGGAGATTTAATCTCTGTTGATATTTTTAGAGAACTTAAATCTCTGTAAATGGTATTTTGACCATTAACGATCACCAAGATCATTATTTTGAGGATCTTAGATTGGTTGTTTTTTTATTTTAAAAAAGAAGAACTAAGTTCTTGATTTGAAGGAACTAAGTTCCTGGAGTATTATGGACTCCATGTTTTTTATGTTCTTGTATCAGTGAAGCTTTGGAAACTGGAAACTTTCTTTTCTCCTCTGAATATTTGATTCTCAAGAACAAGATCTTCCCGATGAGAATTAAATTCTCAACTTGTGGGAGACTTGTCTTGTGGATCCCAGATCCAGAGAAAGAACTAAGTTCTTTTGAAAGGGTTAAATCCTTAGATTTGGTATTGTAGAGATATTTTGATCTCTTTTCTTTACCTAGAGTTTCGAGAATGAAGCTCTTCTTCTTTTTTTGAGAAATGAGTTCTCTTTTGTTTTGGAAGCTTTCTGTAAAGCTTATGGGTGGTTTTCTCTATATGAGACTTGAAGTCTCGGGTTCTTTATATAGTAGAGGAAATTTGTTAATTAGCTTTGAGGAAATCTCTCATTGAGATATTCCAATTGATTTGGGGAATTTTACCCACCATTGGATCTTTGATCCAAGGGTTTCTGTTTTACGGAAAATATTTTCTTGTTTTTTTAACATGATTGGGAAAATATTTTCTCATATGCAGAGTTTTATTCTGTGAAATAGTGATTTTTAATCACCATTGGATTTTTAATCCAAGGGTTCTCTGTTTTACAGAGGGCAATCTTTCTTGTTTAGAAAGATTGAGGGAATATATCCCAAAATAGAATTTTATTCTATGATCCAACCGAAGGTATCTTTCTTATTTTTTAAAAAGATTTGGGGAATGTTTTCTCCCGACAGGATTTAATTCTGCATTTTTGATGATTTATCATCTCCATTGGATCTTTGATCCAACGGCTCTGTTTAACAGAGAGTAGAATTTAATTTTACCTTGGCGTCGGCGCTCACGTGTTATGCACGTGAGGTGCCACCTGAGAGTTTTAACTTTTATTTAATAGATTCTTTTGTGCTTTACACACTGGCGCCCGCGTGAGGAGTACGTGCGGCGCTATATGAGAGTTTTAACTGTTATTTCATTTAATAGATTCTTTTGTGCTTTGCACACTGGCGCCCGCGTGAGGAGCACGTGAGGCGCCACCATAAGATTTAATCCTATAAGATTGGCTCTGGTGCTGGCGCCCTTGTGGAGGACACGTGAGGCGCTGCCTCATTAATTTTGAACAGAGCTTTGCTCTTTTATTGGGGGGAAACAGGGTTCACAAAACATGTGAGGATTAGGGCTGTAGGGTGTTTTTCGTCACCCTATTGAGATGGGAATACGCACGCGCTTGTTAGGCGTACTATAGATTCCCCCTGCCTAGGGTAGGCCGGGGTTTAATGATTGTGGGGATCCGAATCTCCGGCAGCCGCGAACTAAGCTGCCGTTAATTACCCCCCGCCTTTGGGGCGAGGGAACCTCCGATTGACGGGTCAAACTGGTCATGCGAACTCAATGTGCAGTGTACGTGTGTTGTTAATTAGGAGGGGGGGTTTGAATATATCGGGAGCCACGCAGAGTTTTTACGGGGGTCCCGCTACCCGGATAGCGGGCTGGGGGTCAAAGGGGCTAGCAGCCCCCTTGCGGGGTGCGGGACAGCGCCCCGTTAGAAATTTTTTTCTAACAGGGACAGTGTTGTGGAGTATGTGTATGTGTACATTTGTATACATATGTATATATATACATGTATATATAAATAAAGGGGAAAAAGACATCCAAAGGATGCGTGGGGCCAGCGCCTAGGCGCTTGAGCGCAAGCGCGCCACGTGTCGGCACGTGGGCGCTTTGCGCTCGAGCGCAGAGCGCTGGAGCGCAAGCGCGCCACTTGTCGGCACGTGGGCGCTTTGCGCTCGAGCGCAGAGCGCTGGAGCGCAACGCGCCACGTGTCGGCACGAGGGCGCTTTGCGCTCGAGCGCAGAGCGCTGGAGCGCAACGCGCCACGTGTCGGCACGTGGGCGCTTTGCGCTCGAGCGCAGAGCGCAAGCGCGTCACGTGTCGGCATGCGGGCGCTTTGCGCTCGAGCGCAGAGCGCTGGAGCGCAAGCGTGCCACGTGTCAGCATGTGGGCGCTTTGCGCTCGAGCGCGAGGCGCTAAAGTGCAAGCGCGCCACGTGTCGGCACGTGGGCGTTTTGCGCTCGAGCGCAGTGCGCCAGAGCGCAAGCGCGCCACGTGTCGGCACGTGGGCGCTTTGCGCTCGAGCGCTAGCGCACCAGTGAGGAAAATGGGGGTTTTTAGCCCCGGAAATTCTCTAAAGAGAAAAAAGGGTGGAGTTAAACTCCTAATATGCTTTGGGTTAAGGAAATGGGTCCTTCTTCTTCCTTTGCTGGCCGATCTTAGAGATAAAGAGATGTGAGATTTAAAAATATTTTCTTTTTGAGATCTGATGGCAGATCTGAGTTCCCCTTAATGGGTTTTGTGGTGGAAAACTATTTAGTTTTTGAAAAAGGAAGAGTAAAACTCTTGATTTAATTCAAAGGAAAAAAGAAGGTTTTAGAATCTTGAAGAAGGAAGAAAGATCTCAGATCTGAAACTTTTTTTTGGAAAGAGAAAAGTTGTTGGGATATTTCATTATCCTTGCCTTTATAGGCTATACACTTTACACATAGCCCCTTGGGCTTCACAAAATGGCATTTTGCCTATCCCATGGCTCATGTACCATTTCTTTTTGCACATAAGCCATGGGCTTTACAAAAATTTGGCTTTATGCCTATTTTTCTTACATTTATCCAAAAAAATAAAATAAAAGAAATACAACAAAATTATTTATTACAAAATTTTTATCTTGGCATGGGGGAAGGCCGGTCGCTTCATGTTCGGGCTTGACCCGGGCATGGGCCCACTGGATCTGGGCTTGGGCCCACTTGGCTTGGGGTTGACTTTGATTTTGACTTGGTCAACCGGGGTGTAAATTTTTACCCCAACAAATTGCCCCCCATCAAAAAATTCACACCACATATGTGGGTCGTGTTCATGAAATTGATGGATCTTCTTTTACTTGGAGGCGACCTGATTTGGTTCCCGCTTTTTGGGAAGCTGGCACTGCCCTTTTTACGACATGGACGGTCGTTGCTTGACATGTCTCCGAGACGGAGTGTCCGTGATAGACGTTTCCCTGGCCCGGAGTGATCTGGTTCCCGTTTTGTAGGAATCCTGCGCTGCCCTTTTTACGACTTGGACGGTCGATGCTGCCCTTTTTGCGACTTGGACGGTCGATGCTGCCCTTTTAGCGACGTGGACGGTCGATGCTGCCCTTTTTACGACTTGGACGGTCGATTCTGCCCTTTTTGCGACTTGGACGGTCGATGCTGCCCTTTTTGCGACTTGGACGGTCGAGGCTGCCCTTTTAGCGACGTGGACGGTCGGTGCTGCCATTTTAGCGACTTGGACGGTCGATGCTGCCCTTTTTGCGACTTGGACGGTCGATGCTGCCATTTTAGCGACGTGGACGGTCGTTGCTGCCCTTTTAGCGACGTGGACGGTCGGTGCTGCCATTTTAGCGACGTGGACGGTCGGTGCTGCCATTTTAGCGACGTGGACGGTCGTTGCTGCCCTTTTTGCGACTTGGACGGTCGATGCTGCCATTTTAGCGACTTGGACGGTCGGTTCTGCCCTTTTTGCGACATGGACGGTCCGTCCTGCCATTTTAGCGACTTGGACGGTCGGTTCTGCCATTTTAGCGACTTGGACGGTCGATGCTGCCCTTTTAGCGACTTGGACGGTCGGTGCTGCCCTTTTAGCGACGTGGACGGTCGGTTCTGCCCTTTTTGCGACTTGGACGGTCGATGCTGCCCTTTTAGCGACGTGGACTGTCGGTGCTTGATTTGACTTGCTCTGCTTCTTGCAATGTCAGGGGTAGACTTGACTTGCTCCGCTTCTTACGGTGTCGAGATTGGATTCTGACTTGCTCCGCTTTCTGTGGCGTCGGAGTGGAAGTTGACTTGTTGATTTTGATTTGGGTTGACATCAGCATCGCTATACTGGAATATGGTACCAGGAGCGAATCATCATCTGTCATGGAGAGGATTTTGGGATTTTGGTTTTTGTTTGGCATCTGCATTGCTGAACTGGAATAATGCCAGGAGCAACTCATCATTTGCCCCGAGAGGATTTTGGGATTGGTTGTTGTTTTTTTTTTGTTTGGCATCTGCATTGCTGCACTGGAATAATGCCAGGAGCAACTCATCATTTGCCCCGAGAGGATTTGGGAGAGATTGGGATTGTTTTACGCCCGTGGATTGTATAAGGTTTTGCAGGATGTATGATCCAGACCGTAGGGCCGGAAAAATTTCGGGACTTTGTCGGTGTCTGCATCGCTGCACTGGAACATGGTACCAGGAGCGACTCATCATTCGCCGTTGGGGTATGGGATTTGGAATTTGGTTGGCGTCTGCATCGCTGCACTGGAATATGGTACCAGGAGCGACTCATCATTCGCCATTTGGGGATTGGGGAGCGATGGCTTAGGAGACAGGTTTAGATCCCTATCGCCTAAGGCTTTTCAATTTTATGGGCCGTGAGGGTCCCATAAAAGCATTTTCTCCCTACGAGTCGTAAGGATCCCGCAGGTGTATTTTCTCCTTAAGAGTCGTGAGGACTCCTAAGTGTGTTTTTCCTTTATGAGTCGTAAGGATCCCACAAAGGTTTGTTCTCCTCATGTATCGTGAGGACACATGAGTGGGTCTTCTCAAGGGAGCATAATTCCAAAGGCGGAGACCAGCCGCGTAACTGGTAATTGTGGTGGGGCATGGGTATGACGAGAATTATTTGAGCCCGTGGATTGTATGCGGTAGTCAATTTGGGGACTAACCGTAGGGCTGGGAGAATTTTGAGAAATTGAATTTTGGTTGGCGTCTGCATCGCTGCACTGGAATGTGGTACCAAGAGAGACTCATCATTCGCCGTTTGGGGACTTGGAATTTGAATCTTGTTTGGCATCAGCATTGCTGCACTGGAATAATGCCAGGAGCAACTCATCATTTGCCATTGGGAGGACTTGGGATTTGGGTTTTTGGTCGGCATCAGCACCGCTAACACTGAAGCGAAATGCCAGGAGCGACTCATCATTTGTCGTTGCCCGTTGGCGAACGATGGCTTAGGAGACAGGTTTGGGTCCTATCACCTAAGGCTTTTCAATTTTATGGGCCGTGAGGGTCCCATAAAAGCATTTTCTCCCTACGAGTCGTGAGGATCCCGCAGGTGTATTTTCTCCCTAGGAATCGTGAGGATTCCTAAGTGTGTTGCTCCTTTGTGAATCGTAAGGATCTCACGCAGGGGGTTTCTCCTCACAAGGTCGAGAGGACTTTGCGAGTGTATTTCATCTCTTTTCACGAGTTTGCGCCCTTTCGGGTTTTCACAGACTCGCCGGTAGTCCTGCTGTTTTTACTCACGGAGCCCTTTCGGGTTTTCATCCGTGCCCATTTTGCTTGTGGACATACCGTTTATTTCTTCTTTTTTTTTCTTTTTTTTTTTGCCGCTGGTGGGACTTTAAAGTAGTCTCGCCGGCAGGATTTGGGAGAAATAGGGGTCATTTACGCCCGTGGATTGTATACGGTTTTGCAGGATGTCTGATCCAGACCGTAGGGCTGATGTGCTCAATTCGCCTGCGACTTGGAGCATTCATGTGTAGTATTTCTTGAGATATCGGCCATTGATGGGTGGCATGGGCCTTTCTCCCTCAGCACTTATTAGTTGGTAGGATCCTCCGTCGAACACTTTCTCGATGACGTATGGTCCTTCCCAGTTCGGCTCGAATTTTCCCTTGGCATGTCGATTGGGGATGATCGGTCTTTTGAGGACCAGCACCAATTCACCTTTCTTGAAAGCGCGGAGACGGGTTATCTTGTCATAGGCCCGTGACATTTGGGCTCGGTATAGCTCCAGATTTTGCTGCACCGCGAGCCTCTTTTCTTCGAGGGCATCGAGTTCTTCAAGTCGAAGGAGCACGTTTTCCTCTTCTGTCAACTCATGCTGAACGGCCATTCTTAAGCTTGGAACTTCGACTTCGAGGGGGAGGACCGCCTCCACTCCGAAGAGCAATGAGTATGGAGTGGACTGAGTTGGAGTACGGTGCGTGGTACGATATGCCCACAATGCCTCGTGAAGCTTGAGATTCCAGTCTCTCTTGTTGGCTGAAGCATTTTTCCTCAGGAGCTTGCATAGAGTCTTATTGAAGGCTTCGGCTAGCCCATTGGCTCTTGGATTATAGATGGAGGAATATCTCCAGTCTATCTTGTGCTGAGTAGCGAACCTTGAGACATTGAAGCTCTTGAAAGAAGGCCCGTTGTCAGAAATGATTCTTCTTGGTGTACCGAAGAGGTATAGAATATTATGCTGGAAGAATGTCAGAATATCCTTTGTCTTGACTTCTTTTAGCGGGATAGCTTCAGCCCACCTGGAGAAGTAGTCTGTCGTGGCCAGTATGAACCGGTGGCCTTTAGATGACGGAGGATCAATTGGGCCAACAATGTCGGTGCCCCAAACTTCTAAGGGCCACGACGCCACTGTAGGATGCAATGGGTTGGGATGCTTGTGAATAAAATCACCGTGAATTTGGCAGATATAACATTTCTTTGCATGCTCTCCGCAATCCCGTATCATGGTGGGCCAGTAATACCCAAGCCATTTGATTTGAAGTCGCATCTTGGGGCCAGATTGGTGAGCACCGCAAACGCCCGAGTGGACATCTTTCATGACCTTTTGGGCTTCGGCCAATGACAGACACCTGAGCCAGAGTTGGTCATATGACCTGCGGTATAACGTGTCATTTACAAACACGTATCGGAGAGCTCTTTTCTTCAGCTGAATCCTCGCAGATTTTTCTTCGGGCAGCTTGTCGTATCGGAGGTACTCTATGAAGGGTTCTCTCCAATCGGGCTCGTCTTGGATGATCGAAGCTTCTTCCGCAGGACTGCTCTTCTGTTCCGCGCTTTCCTCTTCTCATAGAGAGACTGGGGGTAGAATTTGCCGGCTCCTGACTGTGATCAGAATTTCGTCCATGTCAGGATCAGCCAGCTCCTTGGCCAAGCGAGCGAGTACATCAGCCTTTCCGTTCAACGCTCTAGGGACTCTCGTTAGTTCAATATGAGTGAACCGTTTCATGAGTTCCACCACTCGACCTCTGTACCGTGCTAACTCGGGTTTGTATATCTTATAGTCGCCGCTTACTTGGTTGACGACGAGCTGGGAGTCACCGTAGACTCGTAGCCGACGGATTTCTATTTCTACGGCAAGCTCCAAACCAGCTATCAGAGCTTCATACTCAGCTTCATTGTTTGTCCGAGGCTCGGTGAGAGCAAAAGAACGCCGTAGGGTTCCCATTGATGGTGTGATGAACACCAATCCTATCCCTGCTTTTATCTCCGGGACGCTTGATTTACTGGAGGTCCTTATTGACGAGGCTCCATCGAAGTAGAGCTCCCAACATGGCTCATCTTCCTCGAGGTGCAGCACTTGTTCATCGGGTAACTCACAATTTAGCGGCGACCCTTCTGGTATGGGATGAGCGGCGAGAAAGTCTGCAATAGCTTGCCCTTTTACTGCTTTCTGAGGGGTATAAACTATGTCAAACTCAAGTAGCATGACAGCCCATCTTGCCATTCTGCCGGCTAGGCTTGCTTTGGTCATCAAGTGTTTGAGCGGGTCGACCTTGGAGATCAGCATAACCCGATGAGCGAGCAAATAGTGCCTCAGCTTCTTCACAGCAAATATTAGAGCCAGGCATTGCTTTTCGATTGGGGAGTAGTTGTGTTCCGTCCCGACTAGAGTTCGACTGAGGTAGTAGAGGGCATTTTCTTTTCCTTCCTCGTTATTCTGGGCAAGGAGCGCACCGAGTGACTCGTCCAGCGCGGCAGTGTAGAGAATCAGCGGTTTATTTGGAATGGGAGCGGCCAGCACTGGAGGGTAAAACAAGTATTGTTTGATGCTTTCGAACGCTGCTTGACATTCGGCATCCCAGATAAAAGGAGCTCCTTTCTTCATGAGCTTTGAGAAGGGCCTACATCTCCCTGATAAATTTGAGATAAACCTCCGTATATAAGCAAGCTTGCCTTGAAAAGATCTTAGCTGCGTCAGACTCTTCGGAGGGGGCATCTCCATGATGGCCTTTATCTTTGATGGGTCAACTTCGATCCCTCGATGTCGGACTATGAAGCCCAGGAATTTTCCCGATGACACGCCAAAAGCGCACTTCAGAGGATTCATCTTCAGATCGTATTCCCTCAGTCTGGTGAGAACGGTCCTGAGATCTTGGATATGATCGGCCTTGGCTTTAGTCTTGACGACCTGATCATCAACATAACATTCGACGACTTTATGGATTAGGTCATCAAAGATATTAGTCATTGCCCTTTGATATGTAGCACCTGCGTTCTTCAGTCCGAATGGCATTACCTTGTAGCAATATATTCCGACCGGGGTTCGAAATGCTGTGTGCTTCTCATCCTCAGGCGTCATATTGATCTAATTATATCCAGACGAGCCGTCCATAAAGGTGAACAGTTCGTAATTTGAGGTGTCATCGACCATCATTTCCATGACCGGTAGCGGGAAGTCGTCTTTAGGACATGCCTTGTTGAGGTCCTTGAAATCGACACAAACTCGGATCTGCCCATTTTTCATCTTCACTGGGACTATGCATGCGATCCAGTCTGCATATTTCTCTTCCCTGATGAAACCGGCCTCGATGAGTTTCTTGGTTTCCTCGATGACCTTTTCTTCCAACTCCCTTCTCATTCTTCGAGGAGCTTGTTTGACTGGCTTAGCATCAGGAGATATAGCCAGCTTGTGCACGGCTACCTCAGGGGAAAGGCCAGGCATTTCTTTGTAGGTCCACGCGAAGCAGTCGACGAACTCACGCAGCAGGGCAATTATCTGCTCTTTCATTTCCTC
Organism: Agapanthus africanus; assembly: GCA_030015575.1. Lineage (NCBI taxonomy): Eukaryota > Viridiplantae > Streptophyta > Magnoliopsida > Asparagales > Amaryllidaceae > Agapanthus > Agapanthus africanus. Next base: position 649,947,276 of record JASDDO010000014.1, read on the forward strand.
CGACAAGAGTGAGCTGATGTAGGTCGGCTTTGGATTATCGGGCGTTCCTAAGTCAATCTCGGTTAGCTCATCAAAGGTTGCTTGTCCGCCATCTTCGAGCTCTTGAGGAGCTTCTTCTGGCTCGGATATCTCGTCATCATCATTTGATCTTTCGCTGGCCTCACCAACATGGATCATGTAGCACGCTTTGGAATCAGGTTGAATGTAGCCTATGCCCCGTCTATCTGGAATTCGTCCATCGATGAGTGCTCGGACCTGGGGCGGATACCATAGCCCTTCGTAAATCTTTGCTTCGGACTCCGTTTGATATAACCGGCATCCGCACTTCTTAAAGTATTCCCGCATCTCGGGCGCATAGTATCTGGGATTGAGGACGGCTCTTATGCCTCTCTCATAGGGAAGGCACACGACAGAAAGGTCGTCCGGGTGCACAACGGGGTTTGACCTATAAAACAGGATGCCCTTCTGTCCATTTTTCCTCCCGGGCAAGTAGAAAGTTTTCAGCTGGTCCACGGTAGAGACAGACAATGTGTCGAGCTCTTTGCACATCCGTTCCGGCACCCTTGTGATGGCCAGGGACCCTTCAGCGACTTCGAAGGTCTCTCGTAGTTTCGCTTGCTGCATGGGGGACCAATCTGCACAGCTGTTGCATGGCAGCTCCTCTTCTTCTGACTCTTCAGTGTCACTGCCAAGATGAGGGCGGACTTTGCTGCTAGATGGGCCTTCAGTAACAGATTCGTCCGTATCGCTGCCGAAACGAGGGCGGGTTTGGCGGAAGGACGGGCTTCCAGCGCCGGACTCATCAGTGTCGCTGCCGAAATGCGGGCGCACTTGGGTATTTTTGCTTTTGAAAGTGATAGCCGGCGCAGATTTGCTTTTGAGTCTTGGGGCTGTTCTATCCTCAGTTAGTTGTGGCTTAGCATTTTGGTGGTTCATAAAGTACCGAGAATCTTCATATCGGACTTCATGCACACCGAACGGCTGGATGTCTCCGTCAATGCGTCTTTCTTCGCCATTTTTAGTATACTTCATGCATTGATGGAGAGTTGACGGAATGATACCGTAATCGTGGAGCCACGGCCGCCCTAAGAGAATCTTATAAGATGTGTCGGCATCGATCACGTATATCTTAGCTTCAGTTTGCAGATCCCCAAATTTGATTGGCAAAGCTATAGACCCCAGAACTTGCTGGCAATTTTGGTTGAAGCCTTGAATGACAATCCTTTCCCTTGACAGGTGTCGGACGTCCATTGACAAACTCTTCAGAGTTCGCAAGTTCATGATGTTCACTGTGTCCTAGAATCCGTGGAACCTGCGTCAGATAAGGTAGCGACCCCGGATCAATCAATATGCGATTAATTCGATCTCCGTCGTTGTACCCGGTCACGTAAAGCGGCCGATTATGCTCAGTCGTTCCCAGTAGCAAGTCTTCATCCTTAAATGTGACTGCGGCGGCATGCAAAGCGTGCTGGGCTTCTTTCATATTTATTTCCGCAAAGTGAGCCTGATACCGCTCGGGGTTTTGTAGAGCATGAATGAGAACATCTCTAAGCTCCTTAGATAGGACCAAGGCGTCGTAGATGCTCAGCAGAGATGGAAGCTTCCGGAGATGCGCCAAGACATTATAGTCCACCGAGGAAGGACTTATGTTTTCATCAGCCGGTTCTCTGCCATCTTCTTCATTAGCAACTTGTTTTTCCTTCCCTTTTGGGGCGTTGCCCTGATTTTGCGGTAGAGCCCTGCCGCTTCTGAGCTGGATTTGATTGGCCTTTGTAGAGAGCTCCTCGTCCTCTTCGGGAAAACAGAGATCATCCTCGGAGTCGCTGCCAAGATGGATGGCGTAGCAGGTCACTACTGGGATCTCTTCATTGGAGTCTTCTTCTAACTCCTCCAGAATTTCAGTCGCTTGTACATGGAAGAAATCCTTCAATTGAATCAATGTTCTTTCCTTTTGTTCATATTCTTCGAGGGAATCGATATATTTTTGAATGGTCGATCTCCCTGCAGACTCTTTTTCGCGCCGAGCTGCACTTTTTTTCTTCTTGAGCTTCTTAGATTTTGAGCCTGATGGAGCCGCATTGGCAGCTGGACTGGTAGGCTTCTTCTGCCCTTCCCATTCTGTCCTGGGTTCTTTCCGAAGTAGCTTTATCATCTTCTTCGTCTTATTAGATATGTGCGTACTCTACGGAGGCCGCGATGAGTCCGTTTCATTTCTCAGGGCAGCGGGTTCGGCTGTCTGCTCTCAGAAGGCTTCAGCTTCCGTCTGTATAAAGTTGGTGGTTGCAACTTGATTGTTCACCAACACGCTTTTGGACAGCTCGATCTCTCCAGCCTTGTACTGCTTCTCGACCCAGTCTTTGAAGATATAACAATCCTCGATCGCATGGCTCACTACTCGGTGGTACGGGCAATACAGAGGATTGTCGGTCATTTTTGCTTCTTGGGGTCTTTTCGACTCCGGCAATTGTAGGCCATTATTCAAGGCATCTTTAAATATCTTGCGGACCTTGTCCCTTCTGAAAGAGTAAACCTTGTTCTTTTTCTCCTCTAGGGAAGTCCCATCTCCTCCCAGCAATGGCTTTCGAGACCGGTTGGCTTTGGATTCGCCCGCCCTTCGCTTTTCTTCTTTGTCGGAGGTATTGAAGACATTGGTACTGCTGGAACTCCCGCTTCTACGGTTGTCGTCCCGCTTGCTTTTCCAGGTTTTGTCTCTCTGAGAGTCCGGCGGGGACTCTTGCTTCGAGCGTTCCAGCATTTGGACTTTCTTGGTTAGCTCCTGAAATGTCTTGAGGCCCGCTGTACACAAGAATGGGACCATCCAATTGCTGAGGTTTCCAATGAGAAGGCTGACGGACTGGTCCTGCTCCAGCGGCGGTTCGCACTTGACTGTGAGATTACGCCATCGGGCGATAAAGTCGGTGTTGCTTTCATTCTTCCCCGGTTTGGTCCTCACAAGGTCGGCAATGGAGATTTTATCACTGACACTCATGAACCTTTGCCGAAACAGGGACTCCATTTGGGCAAAGGTAATGACGGACCCGTCCGGTATACTGGCATACCAGTCGAAGGCGACGCCGGTCAGGCTGTTGACAAACTGACGAAGAAGGAGCGCGTCATTGCCCCCTGTATTTCCGCACGATGCTTTGAAGTGGGCGACGTTCTGGTTTGCATTCCCCGTTCCATCAAATCTTCCGAACTTAGGAATGACGCAACCGCTTGGGAACTCAATCAGATCGTACTGTGCGGGATATGGCCGTCCACTACTGCCGATTTCTTTCTGAGCTTCGGCTTCGGCCACCAATGTTTTAACCTTGCTGGTGATCAAATCCATTATCCGATCCTGTGTTAGCGGGATTGTGCTCTCTAGGGCCAAGGCGTCCCCAGAAGCGGAATATGGCCGGCTTTCATTTGGCTCGACCAGTCTTGGTCCCAAAGGAATAGGCATTGGCTACATCGGATTGTCATCACCCGGCTGATTAGTAGCGGCGTGTGCCTGATTGGGAGGCGCTCGAGCAATTTGAGCCGTAAGCTGCATCACCACGTTCGTTAAGTCGTCAATCTTTGAATAGAGCTTGGCCATCTCTTTATCTTTGCTCCTGAGCTGTTTTCGAAGCTCTTGAAGCAGCTCCTGCTCCGCAGTCCTGGGGCGGAAAGTCGGCTCTTCCTCGCTGTCCGAGCTTGACTCTACATGGACCGAGGGGTCTATCTGCCTATCATCCTCATCGAGAGGGTTTTCTTCATCCAGCGGGGGCGGCTGTTCTTGGGCGGCGGCAACCACATTCAGGCTAGATTGGGCTTGGGATGTGGTGGCCCCGTCCTTGCTTTTGCTGCGAAGGTTGTCGCTGGGGCGCCCGCCTGCCATATAGACCGTATGGATGATGTATCCGGCCGTCTTTCTATCATCGGCGGCTGATTTCACGGATCGCCGTCTTGACCCCCTTGCTTCGGTAGCTGGTAGTCGATTGAAGGCGGCTGGCCCAACCAGGTTCTTGAATGGTGCTGGCGCTTCTTTTCTGGGTTTGCCCCGCTGCTTTCGTGCGGCACAGAGTGCTTGATAGACTCTTGAAGAGACAGTGTCATACTTTTTCTGTTGGGGCCGGGACACGTCTCTTTGTGGCACTGTTCGGACCGCTGTCTTCTTGATTCTGGCGGTCATGGCGTTTTTCTGAACCCACTTCAGAGGCTCGAAGGAATTGCTGATTCTTACGTCCGACTCAGCCGTCGTCGCAGGGCAACCCCGCTCTTGGAACTTCACACGATTCCATTTGGCCGAAGCCTTGGCCCTCTTGTTGGCTCGATACCTGAGCCGCTTCTGCCTTAACTTTTCCATTCTAAGCACCTGGCAGACTTCGGCTCTTTGGGAAGACACCGCAGACCGGGCGATGGAGGGCCTTGGAGATACGCTCGATTGTACATTTGTTGGAGTTATCGCCTGAGCTCGTCCGCAACATTTGATGTTTCCCTTTGTACCGAAGTTCTTGCCCCCCGCTGGAGCGCCAGGGACTCGTTCAGACACCATCTTAAGTTTCGGTTGTGGTGCCTTGGCGATCACGACATTCGGCCTCTTACCCCTTGAGATTGGCTTGGCCACCTGTTTCGCCGGGATTTCCGCCAGATGAGCGCTTCCGGCAGGGTAGATGGTGACGGAGCCAAACTGGCGGGGCGGTTCCTCCCAATGTTGACTGAGGCTTGCAGGGAGAACCACACGAGCGTGATCTTGACCACGTACGGAATCGGGGTCACGTTGGAAGCTGAATTCGTCTGGGGAGACATTGTCGTCGAATGTTGATTGCTGCACGGAAAAAAAGAACATCATTTCAGTATAGGGAATCGATATGTATATTGATTGAGTTCGCATGAACGTTTAACCCGAAATATGGGAGGAGGGATTGGTCCCATCGGGCGTGCCAGAATCTGTAGGGTGTTTTTCATCACCCCATTGAGATGGGAATACGCACGCGCTTGTTAGGCGTACTACAGATTCCCCCTGCCTAGGGTAGGCCGGGGTTTAATGATTGTGGGGATCCGAATCTCCGGCAGCCGCGAACTAAGCTGCCGTTAATTACCCCCCGCCTTTGGGGCGAGGGAACCTCCGATTGACGGGTCAAACTGGTCATGCGAACTCAATGTTCAGTGTACGTGTGTTGTTAATTACGAGGGGGGTTTGAATATATCGGGAGCCACGCAGAGTTTTTACGGGGGTCCCGCTACCCGGATAGCGGGCTGGGGGTCAAAGGGGCTAGCAGCCCCCTTGCGGGGCAGCGCCCCGTTAGAAATTTTTTTCTAACAGGGACAGTGTTGTGGAGTATGTGTATGTGTACATTTGTATACATATGTATATATATACATGTATATATAAATAAAGGGGAAAAATACATCCAAAGGATGCGTGGGGCCAGCGCCTAGGAGCTTGAGCGCAAGCGCGCCACGTGTCGGCACGTGGACGCTTTGCGCTCGAGCGCAGAGCGCTGGAGCGCAAGCGCGCCACGTGTCGGCACGTGGGCGCTTTGCGCTCGAGCGCAGAGCGCTGGAGCGCAACGCGCCACATGTCGGCACGAGGGCGCTTTGCGCTCGAGCGCAGAGCGCTGGAGCACAACGCGCCACGTGTCGGCACGAGGGCGCTTTGCGCTCGAGCGCAGAGCGCTGGAGCGCAACGCGCCATGTGTCGGCACGTGGGCGCTTTGCGCTCGAGCGCAGAGCGCTGGCGCGCCACGTGTCGGCATGCGGGCGCTTTGCGCTCGAGCGCAGAGCGCTGGAGCGCAAGCGCGCCACGTGTCGGCATGCGGGCGCTTTGCGCTCGAGCGCAGAGCGCTGGAGCGCAAGGGCGCCACGTGTCGGCACGTGGGCGTTTTGCGCTCGAGCGCAGTGCGCTGGAGCGCAAGCGCGCCACGTGTCGGCACGTGGGCGCTTTGCGCTCGAGCGCTAGCGCACCGGTGAGGAAAAGGGGGGTTTTTAGCCCCGGAAATTCTCTAAAGAGAAAAAATGGTGGAGTTAAACTCCTAATATGCTTTGGGTTAAGGAAATGGGTCCTTCTTCTTCCTTTGCTGGCCGATCTTGGAGATAAAGAGATGTGAGATTTAAAAATCTTTTCTTTTTGAGATCTGATGGCAGATCTGAGTTCCCCTTAATGGGTTTTGTGGTGGAAAACTATTTAGTTTTTGAAAAAGGAAGAGTAAAACTCTTGATTTAATTCAAAGGAAAAAAGAAGGTTTTGGAACCTTGAAGAAGGAAGAAAGATCTCAGATCTGAAACTTTTTTTTGTAAAGAGAAAAGTTGTTGGGATATTTCATTATCCTTGCCTTTATAGGCTATACACTTTACACATAGTCCCTTGGGCTTCACAAAATGGCATTTTGCCTATCCCATGGCTCATGTACCATTTCTTTTTGCACATAAGCCATGGGCTTTACAAAAATTTGGCTTTATGCCTATTTTTCTTACATTTATCCAAAAAAATAAAATAAAAGAAATACAACAAAATTATTTATTACAAAATTTTTATCTTGGCATGTGGGAAGGCTGGCCGCTTTATGTTCGGGCTCAACCCGGGCATGGGCCCAATGGATCTGGGCTTGGGCCCACTTGGCTTGGGGTTGACTTTGATTTTGACTTGGTCAACCGGGGTGTATATTTTTACCCCAACAAGGGCTTTTTGGAGGAAGAAGATAAAGAGAGCAAGAGAGTGTGTGAAATGAGCTCAAGGAAAATATACAAGTGAAGAACGGATTCTCTCTTTACCTCACTTATTGAAGCATCCAATGTTATCAATTAATATATTAGAACCATGCTTCAATAGTGACAACAAATGAATAAACTAAAGAAAAAGCCACGCCTCACCTATTACACAAATATATCTTATTTTCCACCTCATCTTTTCTATTTTCTTAAAATAGAAAATCCAATATATATATATATATATATATATATATATATATCAATATCACATATATACCTATAAATATATATTAAGAGAATAATAATTAATGAGCAATAATATTAGTTAATATATAATTATATCAAATATAAATATATATTATATTATTAAATCAACAATTGATTCAATAATCTGGTTATATCACATATAACCGACTAATATCTTTTATCTGTATATCATATTTTCAAATCAACACTTGATTCAATAATCCGGTTATATCACATATAACCTAATCGATATAATATGACGCCAGATTAGAATACGGTATCACATACTCGTATTTAATCAGGCTCCTGCACATATCAGCATATGTGCCCTACTTCGTTTCGCTTGAACTATGAAACCTCTATGTGGGACTTTAAAGACTCGTCAATATGCCAGTAGTAGGTAATGATCACATCAGTTACCTACAAGCCGTTAGCGGTACTAACTGGACGTAACGGCTACCCGGGTATTGAGCGAATAGAAGATAAAAAAGAAAGCTTGTCTAAACTCCAATGAAGCCTATAAGTAACACTTACCGTACAGTCCGGTCTCTTCGTCTGATATGTCGCATATTAAGTCTAGGGGTGGAATCGTCAGACCCCAGTAACTTGATAAGTCATGCCGATGTATGGCTCATAACGGTTCGAGAAACTACTGATAATATTTACCAGCACATCTCATCAGCCCTGGCCAGGGACTTACTGTTATAGCCAATCGAGCATAGCGCAATATCAACTCCCTATACCGGGAGAGACAAAACCCCTCCTATCATTCACTGCCTCCATATGACTCAGGACTGTACCCAAAATCCCCCTGTTTGTACGACTCCTTTGAGCCGTGGTAGGGAGGAAATCAAATCATAGTGGGAAACCACGCAAGACACTATGATGATCTCGGTTCTACAGACTAACCTGTACCAGTGTCACCAGAGAGCTGCTATCTGACGATAGGTATGGTACCATCTAGGAGTTCTCGGCGAGTCCTGTTCGGTGTACCCATTCTCTAATAAGCACCTGTGTACAATCTTTGATGTCAAACACTAATGGTTATGGGATCAACCATCGCCCCCTACAGGGTCATGAAACGTACACACTAATCTACTCTGGAATATCGATGCCATGTCTCGATACTCCCTCAACTAGGAACAGTTAAAGGATGTACTTGTGGACTACACAAGTCCCAGTAGTATGATCCGTATCATAGTCCTGGTAGTCAAGCAAACATCTTAAGGCCTTTATCAACATGTATCTGAGAGACTATATAATAATACAAGTGTACATGTTAAGATAAAGATCAAACAGATAGCATACTATCATATCAAGCAAGAATGTCCTCTATATATGTCCAAGCATCCACTATATCATACAATAATAGCCTCTAGGGCATACATATTCCTAACAATCTCCCACTTGCACTGAGGCCAGTTGTTGTAGTATTTTATACCCATCATCCCAAAAAGTAACTCAAACTGCGTCTGGGGGAGGGCTTTCGTGAGTGGATCCGCTGTGTTGTCCTTCATGTCAACTCTCCTGACCTCGATCTTCTGGCGATCTACTATCTCCCGGATCAGGTGGTACCACCTAAGAATATGTCTGGATCTCTGATGGGACCGGGGTTCCTTAGCCAAAGACACTGCTCCATTGTTATCACAATACAAAGGTATTGGATGCTCAACGGATGGAACCATACCAAGTCAGCAATGAACTTCTTCATCCACACAGTTTCTTTGATAGCATCGTTGGCAGTGATGTATTCAGCCTCCATCGTTGAGTCTGATACGGTATCTTGCTTGGAACTCTTCCAACATACCGCCCCTCTATTGAGGGTGAAGACAAAACCCAAGACCGACTTGTTGTCGTCCTTATCACTCTGGAAGCTTGAATTGGCAAAGGACTCCACCTGGAGTTCACCGTTACCATACACTAAGAACATTTCTTTAGTCATTCTCAAGTACTTAAGAATGTTCTTCACAGCCGTCCAGTGCTTTTCCCCAGGATCTGATTGAAACCTACTCACTACACCCAGTGCGTAAACTAGATCTGGTCTGTACATAACATTGCATACATGATAGACCCAACTGCAGAAGCATAGGGTATCACTGTCATGCGAGCCCTCTCCAAATCAGTCTTGGGAGACATCTCTTTGGAGAGAGTGATTCCTGAACAAGGGGGTAAATTACCACGTTTATAATCTTCCATACTAAACCTCTTTAGTATGGTGTCTATGTATCTAGATTGGGATAATCCCTACATCCTCTTAGATCTATCTCTATAGATCTTTATCCCCAGGATGCAGGAGGTATCACCTAGATCTTTCATGGAGAACTTTTGTGATAAGAAGAGCTTGACCGAGTGTAGCATAGGAACATCATTTCCTATCAAGAGTATGTCATCCACATACAATACGAAGAAGACAACCTTACTCTCTACAACCTTTTTGTGTATATAAGGTTCATCTACGTTTTTGATGAAGTCAAACTCTTTGACCGCCACATCAAAATAGATGTTCCAGCTCCGCGATGCCTGCTTTAATCCGTAGATTGATTTAAGCAGCTTGCACACCTTTCCGCTGTTCCCACTGTCTACGAAGCCCTCTGGCTGAGTCATGTACACCCTCTCTTCTAAATCACCATTTAGAAAAGCGGTTTTGACGTCCATCTGCCATATTTCAAAGTCATGGTATGCAGCAATGACAAGTAGGATCCTGATGGAATTAAGCATAGCGACAGGAGAAAAGGTTTCATCATAGTCGACACCAGGTCGTTGACGAAAACCTTTTGCGACAAGTCTAGCTTTGAAAGTCTGAACCTTTCCATCTTCACCAATTTTCTTCTTCTTGCTCTCGATGGGTTTTACCCTTTCAGGAGCAACTTCCAAAGTCTATACTTTGTTGATGTATATGGATTCCATCTCTGATCGCATAGCATCCAGCCATTTCATAGAGTCTCCACTTGTGATGGCCCGCTCGAAACTAGTTGGGCCATCATCTTCCATGATTCAATCCTCGCTCCTACCGTCTATGAGAAAACCGTAGTATCTCTCAGGTGGATGAGGAACCCTACTAGATCTGCGGAGTGGCTGAGGTTCGTTGGGGACTATTGAATCCTCCGGTTCTACCAAATCATCAGTTATAGTTTATGTAGCTGGAACTTCTTCCAGTTCTACCTCATTACCACTAATTTTTTTCACAAGAAATTCATTTTCTAAAAAGGTGGCATGTTGAGAAACAAACAATTTTTGTTTCTCAGTATGGTAGAAGATATATCCATATGAATCCTTTGGATATCCCACAAACTTGCACAAAACAGACCTTGCATCGAGCTTGTCCGGATTTTGCTTTTTAACATAGGCCGGACAACCCCATATCTTAACTCGTTTAAGAGATGATCTCTTCCCATTCCATATCTCATATAGAGTGGTAGGCACGGATTTGGTCGGAACCCTATTCAATATATATGCAGCTGTCTCAAGTGCATATCCAAAAAGAAATAGATAACTCAGCATTACTCATCATAGAGCGCACCATATCTAATAGGGTGCGATTCCTCCGCTCTGATACTCCATTATTGTAACATAATGAAAATTTAGAAATAAATAAAATTAAATAATTAAATAATAAAATGCCAATTTTAAAAAGTTATTAAAACAAAATATGACATTTTCATAAGTAGTGTGTGAAACTAATTAAAATTTAATTTTATCTTGTAACATAAATAAATTACAAGGGTTTTAGTGATAAATTTAGCTTCATTTTTATAAAATGGTGTTTATATAATAACATAGGTAGTGAGGGGTCTTTGTGTAAAATTTAGGAAAAAGTGCAAACTTGGAAATGTTGAGGGTGTATGTGAAAAAAGGGTTAGGAAATGTTTTGGCTCAGAAATTCCTCAAAATACCACAAATTAGGATTTATCTTGCACATCCACCTCATCCTTGCATGAAAATCCCACTTTTTCTCCTTACTACACCACCTCCTTGCATGAAACAACCACACCCTTACTTGGTGACACCTCCTCCTACACCTCACTCATTCCCTTTACCCTATATCTTGTGTTCAGATCACTTAACCAAATAAAAATCATAAAAGTTCAAAGAAAGAAAGAAAACACTTAGAACTCACAAAAGAAAAATAAAAGAGAAGAAGAACTAGGTGCTAAGGAGTTCACCATCAAGGTAGGAGTGAAAGACTTGGGTATCTTAGAGGAAGTATTTCAACCATCCTCAGTATGTATAATTCTTAATTCAGTAGGTTTTAGTTCTGTAATTTGTAAAATTTTAGAAACCGGTTATCGGAAAAATTGGTATTTTAGGGAAATATAGTCTCTGTGAAGATCTGCTATCACTTAGATAATAACTAATTTAACTAAACAGTACCTTAATTTTATACACAAGACCTAGAAATTACCATAAGAATACGAGCAAGAGGGCTCGGATTTTGGCCGGTGAGACCTAGGCAAATTCCGGCGTCGCCGGATTTTTGAAGGAGTTGGGTGTTTTGGGTTTTTTGGGTAGGTCTCTGTGTAGGTGTTATGATATTTGGTATTGTTTATTTAAATTAATTTAACAGTATATGAAATTTGGGGACTAATATCGGAAAATGGATCAAAATTCTAAAATACGACACGGTAAATTCATAACGCGTTTAAGTTTTCTGTTGCAAACAGCGAGGGGTAAAAATCCAGTTAAGATAAGTGTTAGATAGTTTAGAATAGTCGTACGTGGTATAGTTAATACTTAACATTCGTATTTTTATATTTCACCGTATCGAAGTTAGCCGTTTCTTATACAAGTTAAATTCAATGTTAGATTTGAGTACGGGAACCTCGGAGGCCGTAAGGAAAGGAAAAGGATTGGCGATTTCTGAATAGATTACGACGTATTCCGGTGAGTAGACTAAACATCTACCGGGGGATTTTGTATAGATGGCGTGATATGCCCGTAGTTTAGATAAATAAAATAAGCTTTTGTATGTTAAGTTGATCATATGCATCCATATATATAAATATACATCGTCATGTTAATAGTTGTTAGAACACAGCACCATTATCGACGAGTTATGCTGCACATGCACATATTTACATGTTCCACTACACCTCATCAATATTAACATGTCACTTTTACACTTTGTAATTATCCTGTTAAATATGATTCTATCATACCTTAAACATCATTAACAGTAGTACTTTGCATAAATGACATCATGTTTCGTATTTAAATGTTCGAAGTTGATATAAGAGGAAATTGTATTATTGAGAATTTATGGTTTTGAATTTTCCTATACTGTTGCATAAATTCAGTGATTCTTCAAATTGATATGAGATGTCCACCATGAGATATTGTTTTTATGATTTGATTTTATTCCAGACCGAGTGGAGGAGCTATACGGTCGCAGATTTTTACGCTATCCAGACTGAGTGGGGGAGCTATACAGTCGGATTCATGGTGGACCCGGTCGAGACCGAGGGGCAGGAAAGCCGCATTTGGGGCGGGGAGCCTAGCGAGGATACTCGATACCGGAGATAGTAGTGAAACACGGTGGATGTTCAGTTGATAAAACTGCACTTTTAATATGACATTTTCCTTACTATTTATATATAATAAAAGATGTTTATTATAAATATGACACATATAAGGGTTTATCCGTAAAAATATTATTTTCATGTGTTTATATATTATAATTAACATTATAAAGGAAAATGGTAAGCATATAATATTTGAACTATTTTAATATGAAATATCTTTGACCAATTCTCTTAAAACTAAAATATCATGACAAATGGTTAAAATAATATCTCAATAAAAACAAATTCTACTAATATCATTTATTGAGATAATTGTGTAGGAATTATATCATGACTAAAATCAAGGAAATCCGAGTTGGCGAGATCAAATCTGCCGAAGATATTCAAGTAAATTGAAGAAACCGATTCTGGCAGAAACATAGAGAAGATTTTCAAAGTCTAGATATTCAAAAGATCACGAAGAGCTACATAGATGAAGCCCCAGAAATTTAAGGCCAAGATCCCACCATAAGACCGTGGATCCGCGGTCAAACCCATCCAACGGCCGCGGTTCCGCCGCATTATAAGGGAGTTGGGATTCTGGATTTTTTGGTTAGAATCGTAACAACTAGTTACCATATTAGGAAACTAGGGTTCTAGCTCTGTGACTATAAATAAGGACCGAGAGCCTCTTGGAAAAATCATCAAGCTGAAGAGATCAAAGTCCACGACAGGCTCACGCATCCAGGCTGATCATCAACGGTTCATCTACCTCCTTAGGAGAGATCGAGAAGCAAAACTAGCATTTTGTAATCATTTTCTAAGGGAACAAAGTGTAAATGAATTTTGTCGATTAATAAAGGTAGTTGTTTTCTTATTCTATCTCTTTGTAGTTTTTAATATGATTTCTCTCTCCATCTCTTCTTCTTCCAACATGCACGAGTAATTCTTCACTTGTTAGGGTTCATGGGATTCGGGTAGGTTAATGGATGATGAAGATCCTTAAACTCTTTTTAAGTCTTATAAAGTTTATAAACTTTATCAAAAGAATATTTAACATCCTAATTGTGCGCGCTATCAATTCATTGATAATCGCGACCACGATTAGAGATTATATTAACTATTGTTTTGGTAAAAACTAGATATGAACGGAGTTCTATGTCGAGATAGGGGTTAAGAGTGGGAACCCTTTTCCCTCCAGAAACCCTAATCTACATGCATCACTGTCGTTCTAGTTTTAAATCTATTAAAGGATAAAAAGAGTAATCTTTAATTAATCATCCATAACTACTAAATCCCAATGAACCCTACAAGCCCCCTTTTAATATTAAACCTACATCCGTAGTTAATCTAGATCTATATTTTGCATCCGTGTTTAACGTAGATCTAGATCCTACAACCATTCTTCACCATTCTTTTTTCCTCTATTCTTCCTCTTTCTCAACATGCCTAATGTAAGAATAAAATATTCAACGTTTCCCTGAGGACGATCCGTACTCATCTCGGTCTAGCTACACGCAACACCGTTATTGATTGCGGTTAACTACTACACATAAATCTAGATCAATCAAATGGCGCCGTTGCCGGGGATACTTGCGTAATTTTTTATTCTTACTATTTGTGTTGAATTCTTATTCGATCATTATCATAAACAAAACAAAACTGCAAATTGTATATTTAACGATTATTGTGTGAATTTTGCGAGGGAATCTGGAGTCGAGACTTGAGGAAACAGAGAGCCAAAGACATTCATCAAGATCCAGAGGAGAACAGGAGGCCACATAGCAAAAATCATCAAAATATCCCCTCAAAGCACGGCGGAAGCGCGGCAGAAAGGCTATTTTAGCGGCGGATCCGCGGCTTAAGTGAGGAATTAGGGTTTCAAACTTCTCTGGTGAAATTTTCAACTCATTCTCTCTCCTCTGAAATCCAATAAAATATCTTTTCTGCAGGATTCTTTGCAAAATATCGCCGCTCAAAAATCTTTTTGCAAAGTTTTGTTATTGGTTTGTTATTTCATATTTTAATATGGATTTTTAAGGGGCAAGACCAAAATTCAGATTAGGTAGGGATTTTATCACCCTTCCTAAGCCCCACAAATCTCAAAATGAGTATCTGCATCAACCCTACATTAATTTAAAAAATATCTAGATAAGACTCTGAGGACTGTCGCGCTCAATAAGGACAGAGGAAGGTCGTAGGTAATTTATCGCTTATCTGCATTACTTTTGTGGTGCCTAGGCAAGTGTGTCTAAGGCAAGTGGTTACTTAATTAGGCCCGCTATTTTCGGTGATTCGTATAGTGGATACCTTCCACTTACCTGGCCACAAGAGTAGTAAAGAGGTGGTAGAGGATTGTTCCTACGGCTTGTCCTTTGGAAGTCTAGGAGCGGTCTAGAGACTTGACCTAGGTAACCTTAGTTCTAGGGTTGTTTGTGCATTTTTGTGTGATTTGTCTAAGTCCGACACACTTTTCAAAACAGAACATTTTTAAAAGTACATATGCTGCCACTTGCGCTAAACCCGCTTAGTGCATGCTTGGCTGGACACGGGATTCTAGTGCCCGCCTTGTCCGCATTTCTTCAATCGACTCCGAAGTCGGTACTTCTTCGTTTTCCTTTTCCCCACCACACACCATGTCAACCGAGATGGACGGTGCTCCATCAAATTATAACACCACGCTGCCACCGCCCGTAGGTGAGTAGAATCCACCGCGCATCTCTCTCCAAGAGAGATGCTATCCTATCCGTGGTCCACTTCCCACTTGCTTATCTATTCCACCAGCCAACGGGGATAATTTTGAAATTAAACCCCACTACATCAATCTGTTACCTAAATTTCATGGGCTTGAGTCTGAAGACGCGTACGTTTTCATCACTAAATTCGAAAATGTATGCGCAATGATGGGTACTTCACAACTGACTGTGGATGCTATGCGCTTGCGTCTTCTCCCATTCACTTTGTGCGACTTGGCAGAAAAGTGGCTTTATAATACTACTGCACACTCTATCACTAATTGGGATGAATTCGCAATAGCATTTCTTAAGAAGTTTTACCCAAACCATAAGACCGCCCGTGTTAGGAACGAGATCAACCAGTTTACCCAGCTTCCCAATGAACCATTTTGGAAGTGCTTTGAACGTTTCAAGGATCTGCTTGTCCAATGTCCTCATCATGGAATAAATAGATGGGATTTGTGCCGAATTATATATGAGGGCATTAATCCAGCGACAAAGCAGATGCTTGAAACAAATTGTCAATGCAATTTCATGTCTAAAGATGATGGTGAAGCTTGGAAATATCTGGAAGACCTCGCTGAAAACACTTTGCAGTGGGAAAGCGTAAGACCACCTTCATCTAGAGGAGGTATCCATCAGCTCGATATTTCCATCGCAGTAAAAGCCGAAATGGCAGCGATGCAGAAGAAACTCGACGCCATTGAAAACAAATTCTCATTAGTCTCCCTAAATCAGGTAACGCTTCCCAAGACCGTGTGTGGTTGCTGTTTAGATCCTTCACATTTGACGGAAGAATGTCCTATGAATGCACCGTTTCAAGGTCACGAGCAAATTAATGCTGCTTTTCAGCAGCGAGTTAGAAATGATCCTTATTCTTCCAGGTATAATTAAGGATGGAGGAATCATCCTAATTTTGCTTGGAACCAAAACCAACCCCAAAATCAAAACCAATTCCAAAGCAATTATCAAAGATCTTCTCTACAGCAACAACAACCACAACCACAAAGTCAGCACCCCTTTCAGTCACAAAATTTTCAAAATCCGGCCAACACTTCTACACCGCAATTGGCCGGTACTGATAACTCTTCACTCGCACAAACTTTGGATTTGTTTTTGAAACATACCATTCAAATGTCGGCTGATATAAAGTCTTCTATTGATACCATAAAGAAAGACTCTGCCTCCCACAGTGAGAGTATTAAATCAATAGAAGCCCAAATTGCATGATTAAACGTCGAAATGAGTGCTAGAGAGAAAGGGAAACTTCCGTCTCAACCCCTACCAAATCCTGGCCACTCACAAAATTAAAATGTGAGTGCCCTTACTACGTTGAGATCGGGAAGAGTGCTGGATAACCAAGTGGGTGAACAAGTTGATGATGTTAGTGATACCAATGATACCCTGGCTTCTACTTCTTCCCCTAATTCGTCTAGTCTCCCACCTTCTTCCGAGCCTATTCTCCGTGTTCCCCAAGGCTCGAACCCTCAGCCCACTTCCACAAATCTATCTAAAACGATCCCCACTCCAATTCTGGGATCCATTCCATCCCCACAATCCTCTCCAATGTTGGACCCAACCCTTATTGATAAAGCACCTTATCCAAACAGGTTAAGGGGCAACAGACCAAGTCCACAAATGGAGAAGATTGTGGAAATTTTTAAGCAAGTTAACATAAACATTCCTCTCCTAGATGCTATTCAAAAAGTTCCGTCTTATGCGAAAATCCTAAAGGACTTGTGCACTAAGAAGAGAAAAGTTCAAGTACCTAAAAAAGTTTTCCTTGCGAGTAATGTGAGCACTGTTTTTACACAACAACTACCCAAGAAACGAAAGGACCCCGGAAGTCCTACAATTTCTATTTCTATTGGGGGTAAAAATATCAATCGTGCTCTACTCGATTTAGGTGTTAGTATTAACTTGCTTCCGTATTCTATTTATGAGAAATTAGGGATCGGAGAGTTAAAACCTGCGCATTGCACTCTTCAGATGGTCGATCGATCTATCACCCAACCCAGGGGTGAGCTAGAGGATGTGTTAATCAAAGTCGGGGAATTTATATTTCCTGTGGACTTTATCGTTATTGATACACAACTTGAAGCGAACCCACGAAACCAAATTCCGGTAATTTTAGGTCGACCTTTTCTTGCTACTTCCAACGCTGTAATCAATTGCCGAGACGGCTCTATGACCCTATCCTTTGGGAAGAAGTCAATTGAGCTCAACATTTACAAGTTGGGAAGTGAACCCTCTGAACCCTATGCTCATATGTGTTCTGTCGAAACAATAGATTCCGACAGCAGCGAAATTGAATAGCTTCATGATACCGATCTCGACTCCGCTATTACATTGTTGTCCGGGTCAACATCTAACGCTGAATAAGGATCTTTTATGGAGTCCGAGTATCATCCCGTTCTTTCCGATGAGATTCTTATTCGGGATATCGATGAAAGTTTTGAAGAAATTTTCGCTGACGAACTTGCATTCTTAGAAAATATGGGTGTTGTGATGAATCAACCTCAACACAAGGAAGTTGAACCATCACCACTTCTTCCTATCAACAACAAGAATGCGAGTAATCCACCTTCATTGTTTCGTCTCTACAAACCGAGACGTAAACCCATTCTTTACCACCTCCTATTTCCCCACTTCTTCAAATCTCTGATTTTCCACCAACCAGTAAGTTTCATCGATAAATTTTTTGAATGATTGGTGTTGACTTTTGGTATTTGTAAGGCTTTACTTTGACCAATAACTTTAAACCCCCACAATAATTTTAAATGCTTAATACTATTTTACTCAAGTTTGGGGGGATATGTTGGCTCTTGAAAGAAAATTTTTACAAAATTATGAGCCAAAAATAAGTTTGGGGGAGGATTATCACTTTCAATTTTTGTTGCCCCCGTTAATAACCTTTCCTGCCAAGTCTACAGGTTTTTGAGATTTAAAAGAGACAACAGCGAGGACACTGCTGCAAACAGGTTTGGGGGATGTTTGTGCTTATTTACGCGTTACTTTGCACTGTACTATATATAAGCACAAATTTTTTTTGATAATAAAAGAGTTGAAAGTGAAAAATTATATATGAAAGATAGGAATAGTTTAAGAAAAATAAGAAAGTTAGATGTTTTCTTAAACAAAACTGGTAATAAGTAGTTATGAGCTGTTGTCCCAAGGGTTAGTAAGATGAAGGAAATTGCTAATCTGAGAATAAAATTAAGTCTGAAAAATAATCCTTATTCTTGACGCCAAACATTTGAACGCTGATACCCTACTATACGCACTTACACACATCTTGAAACTTGGGATAGTAGAGGATACCTTGAAATGCTCTTGTCTAAAAGCCTTAGTATATAAAAGAAATATATATATATATATAAGTGGTGGTGAAGAAAAAAAAATGAACACTGGTTTTATAATTACCAAGGCAGCATAAAAAATATAGCGAGGGTGCTTTATCATCTAGTGCCTTAGACCAACTGGTTAAGGAGCCACTGCTAAGCCTTAGGTATTGCAAGACGAGGAATTACTCCTAAATGCGCGAGCACATTTTGTAATCGCTCGGTTAGTACCTCAAGAAGTATTAACGGTCGCATGAAGGATGTGTGAGCAATTCCATCTAAAATATTCACCAACTATAAAGTACTTTGGAAGATGGACAAGAGTATGATAGCTTGAATTGAATTCTCTAAGTGTAGAGATGTATTTTACACACACGTAGGGGTATATGATCAATGTTTGGAAGAAAGATAGGGAGGAAGACTAAATGCGATGTTTTATTGAGGGATGATGTGGTTTCTAACATCTTTTCACGACCATTAAGATAGGGCTCATAGCAACCGAAAAGCTGGTATAGTTGGAAACTCTTATTTTCAAGTTCTTTCTTTTATAAGTTCTTATCTTTTTATGTAACTTTCACCATCTTTTTTTATTATAGGATTTTGTGGGTGTAATCCGCGCGCGACCACGATTAGAGATTAAATTAACTATTGTTTTGGTAAAGGCTTGATATGAACGGAGTTCCATGTCGAGATAGGGGTTAAGAGTGGTAACCATTTTCCCTCTAGAAACCCTAATCTACATGCATCACTGTCGTTCTAGTTTTAAATCTATTAAAGGATAAAAAGAGTAATCTTTAATTAATCATCCATAACTACTAAATCCCAATGAACCCTACAAGCCCCCTTTTAATATTAAACCTACATCCGTAATTAATCTAGATCTATATTTTGCATCCGTGTTTAACGTAGATCTAGATCCTACAACCATTCTTCACCATTCTTTATTTCTCTATTCTTCCTCTTTCTCAACACGCCTAAAGTAAGATTAAAATATTCAACGTTTCCCTGAGGACGACTCGTACTCATCTCGGTCTAGCTACACGCAACACCGTTATTGATTGCGGTTAACTACTACACATAAATCTAGAATAATCAGTGGATATCTAGATGATACCGACCGGTGTTATTGATTACAAGATCGTTCGAGGAACGATGCCTGATGGAAACAGAAGATTTGTGTCGATGTTGGACATGGAAAGATGAACTTGATTTGGAAATAAGTAATGAGATTTCATTCTTAATTTATATGATTATTAATATAAATTCATGCTTTCACATGCTATCATGCATCATACTCATCCTTATCGCAATTAGTTATAGTTGTCATATTTACATTATCAGCTGTTATATGTTAGTCATATTCACTGAGTTGGCAACTCACCCCCGTTGTGCCACAGTTCCTTGCAGGAGTAGAGTAGACGGTTAGTAGCAGTGCAGATCCACTTATCAGCTTTTATTGCATCTTTTGCTAGGTGGGTTATCTATGTAGTAACCTCCTCTTTTGGTATTGTATATTGAATCTAGAATATCTCCATCAGACCTTGTATTATGAATTAGAACGAGAAGTGGTTGTATGTATATTATTTGACAGATGAGATCGTTTAGTTATATGAAATGATATTTCTTTTACTTATATCTGAGATTCTTATTGATGCCGTATAAAGTTGTATATTTATTTCCGCTATTGGCATTGTTGATCCCAACTAGGGATGCAACCAAATTAAACACTTTATAACTGTTTTTGTTATGAATTCAATAGGGAGTTACTGTTAAGATCTTAATTACTTAAAACTGTGATTTTACTTAAAACTGTATTTTTCTAAAATTCCGCAAAAAGAGGTTTTGATCTTGGTTTTTGGCTTACTCGAGTTGTGTAGATATCTTTAGATATTATACAATCTAAGTGCCGGTCACATCCAAACTTTGGGCCGTGAAAAAATTGGTATCAGAGTTTAGGATTAATCTTATGGAATCGAGTAGTGAATTAAAGTAAGTCGGATTGAGTTCGTTACGTAGGATGACCTTTGGTTTGATGGAGTAGATGAATTAGGATGAGTGCAGTACCGTACGTATGTTCTGCAGCATATTTATGTTACAATACTCAAAATAACTAACCTTAGGATGTCTATCTCGATTTATCCTTCCTTTGATTCTTAATTATTAATTACTCCTATTCGTAAGTCTTATCAACTCTCGTTTCTTGTTCCAGTTGCTATGGCTACGCGAGCTAGACGAGCCACAGCCAGAGATGCAGCTAGGGAGAATCCGCCTGTGACTACGACTGGGGCACCGGACATTCTGGCGGTGCATGAGCATGTTGATCCTCTTCCTCCAGATCGACTGACTAGGATAGAGGTGGGCATGTTAGGACTGCAGCACGTGGTAGGACAGTTGGCTGAGGCCACTCGAGTACAGAGACATGATCAAACACCGATGATGGTAGAACCCGATGAACAGCCTATGCAGACTGTCGCACTGGTAGAACCGAGAGTAATGAAGGTATCTCTTCTAGAGTTTATGAGGTTGAGACCTCCGGTATTTACAGGGACCGATGTAGCTGAAGATCCTCAGTCCTTTCTAGATAGGATGGCGAGGATTGGCAGATCTTTGTGATGTTCTGATGCGAGGTTAGTAGAGCTGACTAGCTTTCGATTGGAAGGACTTGCACAGGAGTGGTGTGAGTCGATGGAGAGAGGGCGAGCTTCTGGTCTTCCTTTGATGTCGTGGACCGAGTTTTCTGATGTCTTTCTTGCCAGATTTCTTCCACAGAGTGTGGGAGACGCAAAAGCTAGAAGTTTTGAAGCATTGCGGAAATCTGCGAGTATGTCGGTGGCGGATTATGATTTACGATTCACCTAGTTGTCGCGCTATGCTCCATACTTAGTTCCTACGGAGGAGCTTCGGGTGAAGAGGTTCATAAGGAGTTTGGATACGCAGTTGTTTCTTGCAATAGGCTCCCAGCATTTCGATACTTATGCGCATGCCATGGATGCAGCTATACGAGTGGAAGAGCGTCTGAGCGAGGCAGTGATTATTCCGGAGTCAAAAAGAACCAGACCTATGGGGTCAATAACCAGGCAGTTCGGCAGAGGTTGAGGCAGGCACATTCCAGGCCGCAGTTTTGGACGAGGTTGGACCCAGGGCCAGATGTTCAATTCATATCCCAATGATCATAGGCCCCCATCTACATGTTTTAGTTGCGGACTTCCAGGACATTATGCGAGAGATTATAGACCCCAGGGAGGGACTGTTGTTCCACAGGCTGCTTTACCCCCTCCACCTTCTACTTTGATGGCCTTACTTCCTCCCCCAATTGGCACTATACGCCAAACTGTTGCACCATGAGGTCGAGGCTTTGCAGGACGCTTTCAGAGAGGTCGAGGAGATCGAGGGAGAGGACGACAGGATGCGGGCAGGGGCCAGGCACGAGTTTTTGCGCTGACTCCACAGGATGCCCAGGCATCAAATGCAGTTGTGACAGGTACTCTTACAGTATGTTCCTTAGATGCACATATTTTATTTGATCCTGGTTCTACACATTCTTATGTATCTTCACGCTTTGCACTTTCTCTGGGGAGAGAGTCGTCGTTGTTAGAGTTACCGTTAGTGGTGATTACTCCGGTGGAAAATTCTTTTGTAGCTCGACATGTATTCAGGTCGTGTTCAGTACATATCGGTGATAGGGATTCATTAGTTGATCTAGTTCTCCTAGATATGTTATATTTTGATATACTTCTTGGTATGGATTGGTTGGCCGCTTGTCATGCTTATGTAGATTGTCGGGGGAAAGCGGTCAGATTTTGTTTTCCGGGTGAACCGAGCTTTGTTGTGCAAGGAGACTGTAATTGAACTCCTGCCAACATGATTTCTGCTCTTTGTGCGGGACGGCTCTTGAAGAAGGGTTGTCATGGGTTCTTAGCATTTGTTCAGGACTTAGGAGCCACCGAGATTCCGTTGGACCAGGTTCCGGTCGCACGAGAATTTCCAGATGTATTTCCTGCTGAATTACCAGGATTACCACCAGATCGCGATATTGAATTTTGTATCAACTTGATTCCGGGTGCGGGGCCTATTTCTATACCACCCTATCGGATGGCCCCGACGGAGTTGAAGGAACTCAAAAGCCAGTTGCAAGAGTTGTTAGATAGGGGACTTTTCTGTCCAAGTGTATCACCGTGGGGAACTCCTGTCTTATTTGTTAAGAAGAAGGATGGTAGTATGAGACTGTGCATTGACTACAGGCAGCTGAATCGAGTTACTGTGCGAAATAGGTATCCATTACCTCGTATCGATGACTTATTCGATCAGCTACAGGGAGCTGGCTACTTCTCAAAAATTGATTTGCGGTCAGAGTATCACCAATTGAGGGTTCAGAAGGATGATATTCCGAAGACTGCTTTTCGCACACGTTATGGGCATTATGAGTTTTTGGTGATGTCATTCGGACTCACCAATGCTCCAGCTGCTTTCATGGATATTCTTGTTTATTCATGGAGCCGAGAAGAGCACGAGCAGCATTTGTGCATCACGTTGCAGACCTTGAAGGAGTATCAACTGTTCGCTAAATTCTCCAAGTGTGCTTTCTGGCTGGATAGTGTAGATTTCTTGGGTCACGTAGTTACAAGAGATTGGATACGTGTGGACCCAAAGAAGATAGAAGTGGTACAACACTGGCCCAGACCTGTGTCAGTTACAGAGGTTTGAAATTTCTTGGGTCTGGCCGGTTATTACAGACGTTTTGTGCAGGATTTTTCTCGGATCGCTGCACCGTTGACCGGATTGACTAGGAAGGAAGTTCCATTTCTTTGGACAGATGCATGTGAGCAGAGTTTCCAGCAGTTGAAGACTCGCTTGACGACTGCACCTATCTTATCTTTACCTTCTGGGTCAGGTGGTTTCGTGGTGTATTGTGATGCCTCTCGATTGGGTTTAGGCTGTGTGTTGAGGCAGCACGGCAGGGTTGTAGCTTATGCTTCTCGGCAGTTGAAGAGGCACGAGTAGAACTACCCCACTCATGCTTTGGAGATGGCTGCAGTAGTTTTCGCACTGAAGATTTGGAGGCATTACTTGTATGGAAAGTCATGCCAGATTTTTACAGATTATAAGAGCTTGAAGTATATTTTTCAGCAAAGGGATCTGAATCTAAGGCAGCGTCGATGGATGGAACTCGTGAAGGATTACGATTGTGAGATCTTGTATCATCCAGGCAAAGCAAATGTTGTAGCAGATGCTTTGAGCCGGAGGCCTGCTGGTAGCTTATCTCATGTGCGCACCTTACAGAGGCAGTTTTCCACAAACTGGCAGATTTTATTTGATAGCTGTATACAGTTTGAGTTCACATCGACAGGAGGACAGTTAGCACATGTTCGCACCCTTCCTCAGTTATTGGATCGTATTCGAGAGACGCAGCCCGCAGATACTCGTATATCGAAGATTATGGATCAGGTTAGGCAGGGAAGAGAGTCGGAGTTCGTAATAGATGACCGTGGAGTATTACGTTTTGGGACTCGTCTTTGTGTGCCAGATTCGGATGGACTGAGAGGTGAGATCTTAGAGGAAGCCCATCGATCAGTATACAGTATTCATCCTGGTTCCACCAAGATGTATCATGACTTGAAGGATGTTTATTGGTGGGAAGGAATGAAGAGGGATGTTGCGGAGTTTGTTTCGATATGCTTGACTTGTCAGCGAGTCAAGGCCGAGCACCAGAGGCCGGCAGGAGAGTTGCAGCCCTTGCCCATTCCGGAGTGGAAATGGGAACAGATTTCCATGGATTTCATTGTGGGTCTACCCAGGACTAGCAGAGGGTATGACTCCATCTGGGTGATTGTAGATAGATTGACAAAGGCAGCTCACTTTCTTCTGGTGAAGACGACGTATGGGTTTGCACAGTATGCTCAGATTTATATCGATGAGATTGTACGATTGCATGGAGTTCCGACGTGCATAGTATCCGATAGGGGTACCCAGTATACCAGCAGGCTATGACAGAAACTTCAAGAAGCTCTTGGTACCCGATTGAGTTTTAGCACAACTTTTCACCCACAGACAGTTGGTCAGTCAGAGCGGACCATTCAGACGCTAGAGGATATGCTACGAGCTTGCAGCCTTGATTTTGGTGGTAGTTGGGATCGTCACTTACCTTTGATAGAATTCTCGTACACCAACAGTTTTCAGGAGACGATCCAGATGGAACCCTTTGAAGCTTTGTATGGGAGGAAATGTCGATCACCCGTTCGCTGGATGGAACTGAGCGAGGGTAGCATTTTGGGACCGCAGATAGTACAGGAGACTACGGAAAAGATTCAGTTGATACGGGACAGAATGAGAGTGGCCCAGTGCAGACAGAAATCATATGTAGATCGACGTCGTCGTAGACTCGAGTTTGAGGTGGGAGATCATGTGTTCCTTCGTGTATCTCCGATGAAAGGTGTGATGCATTTCAGGAAAAAGGGGAAGCTCAGCCCCAGATATGTCGGACCTTACGAGATTCTGGAGAGAGTGGGTGCTGTAGCTTATCGTTTAGCACTTCCACCGAGTTTTCCCGATGTGCATCCGGTGTTTCACGTGTCTATGCTTCGCAAGTATCTTCACGATCCTTCTCACGCGATCCAGCATCAGACCTTACAACTTGAGCCGGATTTATTCTACACAGTGCAGCCAGTAGCTATTCTAGACCGGCAGGCAAAGAAACTGAGATCAAGGGTACTTCCATCTGTAAAGGTTCTTTGGAGAGGAACAAATCGTGAGGAGATTACTTGGGAGACCGAGAATGCGATGCAAAAGAAATTTCCACATCTTTTTGAAGGTATGTCTAGTTAAGTTTTAAATTCGGGGACCGAATTTTCTTAAAGGGGGAATATTGTAACATAATGAAAATTTAGAAATAAATAAAATTAATTAATTAAATAATAAAATGGCAATTTTAAAAAGTTATTAAAACAAAATAGGACATTTTCATAAGTAGTGTGTGAAACTAATTAAAATTTAATTTTAGCTTGTAACATAACTAAATTACAAGGGTTTTACTGATAAATTCAGCTTCATTTTTATAAAATGGTGTTTATATAATAACATAGGTAGTGAGGGGTCTTTGTGTAAAATTTAGGAAAAAGTGCAAACTTGGAAATGTTGAGGGTATATGTGAAAAAAGGGTTAAGAAATGTTTTGGCTCAGAAATTCCTCAAAATACCACAAATTAGGATTTATCTTGCACATCCACCTCATCCTTGCATGAAAATCCCACCTTTTGTCCTTGCTACACCACCTCCTTACATGAAACAACCACACCCTTGCTTGGTGACACCTCCTCCTACATCTCACTCATTCCCTTTACCCTATACCTTGTGTTCAGATCACTTAACCAAATAAAAATCAGAAAAGTTCAAAGAAAGAAACAAAACACTTAGAACTCACAAAAGAAAAATAAAAGAGAAGAGAGAAGAGAAGAAGAACTACGAGCTAAGGAGTTCACCATCAAGCTAAGAGTGAAGGACTTGGGTATCTTGGAGAAAGTCTTTCAACCATCCTCAGTATGTATAATTTTTAATTCAGTAGGTTTTAGTTCTGTAATTTGTAAAATTTTAGAAATCGGTTATCGGAAAAATTGGTATTTTAGGGAAATATAGTCTCTGTGAAGATCTGCTATCACTTAGATAATAACTAACTTAACTAAACAGTACCTTAATCTTATACACAAGACCTAGAAATTACCATAAGAATACGAGCAAGGGGCTCGGATTTTGGCCGACGAGACCTGGGCAAATTCCGGTGTCGCCGGATTTTTAGAGGATTTGGGTGTTTTGGGTTTTTGGGGTAGGTCTCTGTGTAGGTGTTATGATATTTGGTATTGTTTATTTAAGTTAATTTAACAGTATATGGAATCTGGGGACTAATATCGGAAAAGGGATCAAAATTCTAAAATACGACACGGTAAATTCGTAACGCGTTTAAGTTTTCTGTTGCAAACAGCGAGGGGTAAAAATCCAGTTAAGATAAGTGTTAGATAGTTTAGAATAGTCGTACGTGGTATAGTTAATACTTAACATTCGTATTTTTATATTTCACCGTATCGAAGTTAGCCGTTTCTTATACAACTTAAATTCAATGTTAGATTTGAGTACGGGAACCTCGGAGGCCGCAAGGAAAGGAAAAGGATTGGCGATTTCTGAATAGATTACGACATATTCCGGTGAGTAGACTAAACATCTACCGGGGGATTTTGTATAGATGGCGTGTTATGCCCGTAGTTTAGTTAAATAAAATAAGCTTTTGTATGTTAAGTTGATCATATGCATCCATATATATAAATATACATCGCCATGTTAATAGTTGTTAGAACACTGCACCATTATCAACGAGTTATGCCGCACATGCACATATTTACATGTTACACTACACCTCATCAATATTAACATGTCACTTTTACACTTTGTAATTATCCTGTTAAATATGATTCTATCATACCTTAAACATCATTAACAGTAGTACTTTGCATAAATGACATCATGTTTCGTATTTAAATGTTCGAAGTTGATATAAGAGGAAATTGTATTATTGAGGATTTATGGTTTTGAGTTTTCTTATACTGTTGCATAAATTCAGTAATTCTTCAAATTGATATGAGATGTCCACCATGAGATGTTGTTTTTATGATTTGATTTTATTCCGGACCGAGTGGGGGAGCTATACGGTCGCGGATTTTTACGCTATCCAGACTGAGTGGGGGAGCTATACAGTCGGATTCATGATGGACCCGGTCGAGACCGAGGGGCAGGAAAGCCGCATTTGAGGCGGGGAGCCTAGCGAGGATACTCGATACCGGAGATAGTAGTGAAACACGGCGGATATCTAGATGATACCGACCGGTGTTATTGATTACAGGATCGTTCGAGGAACGATGCCTGATGGAAACAGAAGATTTGTGTCGATGTTCGACACGGAAAGATGAACTTGATTTGGAAATAAGTAATGAGATTTCATTCTTGATTTATATGATTATTAATATAAATTCATGCTTTCACATGCTATCATGCATCATACTCATCCTTATCGCAATTAGTTATAGTTGTCATATTTACATTATCAGCAGTTATATGCTAGTCTTATTCACTGAGTTGGCAACTCACCCCCGATGTGCCACAATTCCTTGCAGGAGTAGAGCGGATGGTTAGTAGCAGTGTAGATCCACTTATCAGATTTTATCGCATCTTTTGCTAGGTTGGTTATCTATGTAGTAACCTCCTCTTTTGGTATTGTATATTGAATCTAGAATATCTCCATCAGACCCTGTATTATGACTTAGAACGAGAAGTGGTTGTATGTATATTATTTGACAGATAAGATCGTTTAGTTATATGAAATGATATTTCTTTTACTTATGTCTGAGATTCTTATCGATACCGTATAAAGTTGTATATTTATTTCCGCTATTGGAATTGTTGATCCCAACTAGGGATGCAACCAAATTAAACACTTTATAACTGTTTTTGTTATGAATTCAATAGGGAGTTACTGTTAAGATCTTAATTACTTAAAACTGTGATTTTACTTAAAAACTACATTTTTCTAAAATTCTGCAAAAAGAGGTTTTGATCTTGGTTTTTGGCTTACTCGGGTTGTGTAGATATCTTTAGATATTAAACAATCTAAGTGCCGGTCACATCCAAACTTTGGGCCGTGACAAGCTGTGGTGTATACAGAGAAGTGAGCTGAGAGAGAATAGCATCCTCTTTTAAATAGTCTCAGAATTTTGTGCTTAAGTATTCTCCCCCCCCCCCCCGATCAGATCATAGGATTTTAATACTTTTACCCGTATGGTTCTCAACTTCGTACTTATATTCCTTGAATTTATTAAAAGCTTCAGATTTGTGTTTCAACAAGAACACATGTCCGAATCTTGAGAGATCATCGGTGAATGTAATAAAGTATGAGGAACCATTCCTGGCATGTGTAGACATAAGACCGCATACATCTCTATGTATCGGTTCCAAGAGTTCAGTGGCTCTTTCTCCATGTCCAGTTAATGGAGTTTTGGTCATCTTGCCTTTTGAGACATGACTCGCAAGTTTCATAAGATGTAAATTCGAACGGATTCAAATATCCATCTGTATGCAACTTAGCTAGTCTGGTCGCTTTGATATGACCTAGTCTACAATACCACAAGAAGGCTTCGTTCATTTCTGAACTTTTCCTCTTGTGTGTGTTCTGTATGCTTAGAACCATCGTTTGATTTAGAACATATATACCATTACATAACGTACCAAACCCAATCAACACTTGATTTAGGAAAATGTTCATAAAATTATCCTCCAATTCATAGTTATATCCTTCTTTATGCAACAAAGAAACTGATATAATATTCCACATCATGTTTGGTACGTAATAACAGTCGTTTATAATTATTGTATTACCATTTGGTAATACCAGGTGATATTCGCCAACTACTTTGGCTGCAACAATTGCTCCATTCCCTACTTTTAGAGACATATCACATTTTCCCAGTTCTTTACATCTCCTTAGCCCATGTAACAAATTACAGACATGGGATTCTGATCCGGTATCCAATACCCAGGACGTAGAGCAAACCGAGAAACAGTTCTCGAAAACGAACACACCCGAATAAGATGCATCATGTTCTTTCTTCGTTCGGGTTGCATGGTAATCCTGATATTCCTCTATTCCTAACTCAGACTTATGGCAATCATAATAAAAAGAAGAACTAACGTTCCCCAGCTCAGTGTAATAAGCGGGTCCGGTCAATACATCCATATTATTATCTTGATTAAAGCGTGTCATGGTCGCTACCAGGAGAGAAAGAGAGAGAGAGTGGATAACACTTTTGCGTGCGCTCTTTGCAAGATTAGATTGGTTATTATCTTATCTAATCAGGATGGCTCCCACTGTTTTTATCAAATCTTCCTTCAAATCCTAAAAGGTAAGATTAGTTGGGATTAATTACACTTTACAAGTTCGCCAATCGGTCAGCCAGGCAGGTATTGGTACTCCGAGGGAGTCTCCCCATGCTTTCACATGGAATTAATTAAATAACCTCGTTTCCACAGGGGCATAACCCCGTTAACACCTTTCTTAAACACCTACTGGATTAGCTAATTGTAAAGTGGAAAACTATCACAGGAGTAACACTTACTCGCAGTGGGTATCGGGATCCAACTATCTCATAGAAGGTATGCAATCTCATTGCAAATTTCAACACTTGAAATTCCCAATATCTGTTTTTACGCCTAACGACCTATGACATTGACGGAGGCCAACAAACTATAGGCCGCTAGTTAAGTTCAACCCGTCATTTCGTGATTGAATTAAACCCACCCACACGACCCTTGACGGAGACCAACAAGATCGTATGACTACCCTAATCTAATCACATCATATGCTACAGATAAGCTCTAATCAGCTACCGCACACTACGCCTTAACGAAGGCCAACAAACGCAACACGAATACTAAATAGTTCTTATCTGAAATGACGGAGGGCTATGACTGGTTTTGAAGAAAACCTTTAGCGTAATGAACTTGATATCATTGTAGAATCAAGTGATTTGAAAAGGAGTGGTTTTTGTAGTATTTTCTAGTTTTGCTAAAGAGGTCACTCCCGGTGAAGAGATCTTGGCTCTTTCCTCATCGAATGAGGTGGTGGATATTCATCAATGAATACCACTATGTAAAGCAAGAACTAGAGAAGCTATCAAAAAAAACCGAGTGGGTTGTAGCATTTGCTAATTTTTCTAAAGAGGTCACTCCCGGTGAAGGGATCTCGGCTCTTTTCTCATCGAATGAGGTGCTGGATATTCATCAAGGAATACCACTATGCAAAACAAAAACTAGAGCTACCTTTTGAAAATTTTGATTCTACAACATTTTAAGGTTTCTTTTCTTTCCATTAATCTCATTAATAAAGTCTCATCATTTATGTTTCCCTAAACATCACAGAAAAAAAAGAAAATAGAACGTACGCTTATGCCATCCGCATTCGCCACGGGGCTCCGTTATGCACCGTTAGGTTACTTAACTAACGGCAGAGCGGGGGCTGGACTAGCGCGGGTGCAAAATATAAGCAATGTTTATATATATATATATATATATATATATATATATATATATATCATTCATCTCACGCAGTTATATGATCACATCACAAAACTCAAATAGCAGAAGTCAACATATGAAATATTGGATATACTAGGAGGCCGTTGTTTTAAACTCAGCCAGTAATGAAAAACACAGATTCCACGGTCGTGATGAATAGCTAAACTCACATCCATAGACCACTACGAGAGCGGCAAGAAACCCTGCCAATTCTAGAGTTAGGAGACCCGGTCTCGACTCCTCGAGATGGTCTCCCACTGGACTCTAGAACCCGGTTACTTATACTCCCCGTCTTGGGTCTATCCTAATGCAGAAAAGTAAATAATATAAATCAATGGTGATATCATCCTCAACATGGAAGTGTCCCAATAAAAGAATATTACATACAATTTTACATGAATGAAAATTGAAAAACTCTCATTTCACGCAAAAATCCCCGGCTATTCAATCACGACGATCTAATATAACATATCACAGCAACACATAACATCACATGTCATCAATGTAAGTAAATATGCGTATCCCGAATTTCGTTGACATATAGCAACGAGATCGGGGATACCCCACGTATTACACTTACGGTCGTAGAAAAGAAATGAAAAACTACAATAATTAGAATTCGCATATTTCTTAAACATCATAAACCCGGAATATCTCATATTCCAAATTTCATGCCCAACCTTATAAACCTTGCATTTTAGTCTCAAATCGAAAACACTTTTCAATAACATAGTCGGGTAATTCAACAAGATTCCTAACTACCTGATCGAATGCTCGTCGGGAACTTAAGTAGATGGCCGCACCCCCGATGCCGTCGACGAAGTGCACATATACGGAACACCGCGGCCGTGAGCACCCGAGTGGATGATTTTGGCAACGGGGTTCTCCTATAGTCACTTGGTCGGGGCTATGGGGCGTGGCTATCTAGTAATATTACTCGGCGAGTGTTCGCGTACTATACGCGATTGCGACGGAGTTTTGAGCCAAATCGAAACTCCATGGCAATCGATGAACCGAGACTAAACCGCTAGATTTATAATTAGCAAACTAGTTTTCACAAACTAATTAAATGTGGATTCCAAATATTGTATCACATATCAATGCTTAAACCCGAAACGATATTAAAACTGCGAATACAAAATACTCCGAATTGCCCCAACAGAAAGATACATCACATGCAACTTGGGCAAAATCAAACAGTACCTAAAACCCTAATTCCAAATTTCGAGAACACCAAACAAAACTCGACACAAAATTCCATGATGGGGCCGGCCAGGCCGGGATTTTTCAAGATGTGGCTGGCCACATGTAGGAATTATTTGCTCATTTTTGTAGAGTGTTCTAGTTATATGAAGAAGAGCACTCTGCAACTATTTAAAAAAAATTTAGAGGCTCTGGAAAATTCGACAGAAACTAGAATTTCGATGCTACAGTTTCGGAGTTGTTTCGGTTTCGCAATTGTACATTCATCATCTAATACTCTAGCTTGGTTCTGATACCATGAAAGTATATCCTAGCACCACCACAAAGTTTTAACCGGCATCAAGCATGCAATTTTAAAATTTTCTTGGTGCTAAGCTACACTAACTTAGAATCTAACTAGAGTATTAGGGTTTAAAGCATGATATAACAAAAACTACACTATGTGAAGAATGCTACAACCTTTGTAGACCAAGTCTTTCATTTCTAAAGCTCCGGATAGTAGTCCCTACGACTCCTCGTAGCTCAATTTGAAGAAGGATCGAGCTTGCTCCTTGATCTTCCACGCCGAAGATTATCCACCCGAAATTTCTCTAGGTCAAGCTACCTCTTCACTAATATAGTATTAGTGAAGTAAACAATCTAGTCTAAAGTGCTAATCTAGAATAGGATGATGAAGTAAGGTGTTTAGCTCACTAAGAAAAACTCTAAAGACTTAAGGTTCACAACACATGTGAGGGTTATGGCTTTCTGGAGGAAGAAGATGAAGAGAGCAAGAGTGTGTGTGAAATGAGCTCAAGGAAAATATACAAGTGAAGAATGGCTTCTCTCTTTACCTCACTTATTGAAGCATCCAATATTATCAAATAATATATTAGAACCTTGCTTTAATAGTGACAACAAATGAATAAACTAAAGAAAAGCCATGCCTCACCCATTCTACAAATACCTCTCATTTTCTACCTCATCTTTTCTATTTTATTAAAATAGAAAATCCAATATATATATATATATATATATATATATATATATATATATATTAAGAGAATAATAATTAGTGAGCAATAATATTAGTTAATATATAATTATATCAAATATAAATATATATTATGACGCCGGATTAGAATACGGTATCACATACTTGTATTTAATCAGGCTCCCGCACATATCAGGATATGTGCCCTATTTCGTTTCGTTTGAACTATGAAACCTCTATGTGGGACTCTAAAGACTCGTCAATACGCCAGCAGTAGGTAATGATCACATCAGTTACCTACAAGCCGTCAGCAGTACTAGCTGGACGTAACGGCTACCCGGGTATTGAGCGAATAGAAGATCAACAAGCAAGCTTGTCCAAACTCCTATGAAGCCTATAAGTAACACTTACCGTACAGTCCGGTCTCTTCATCTGATATGTCGCATATCAAGTCTAGGGGTGGAATCGTCAGACCCCAGTAACTTGATGAGTCATGCTGATGTATGGCTCATAACGGTTCGAAAAACTACTGATAACATTTACCAGTAAATCTCATCAGCCCAGGCCAGAGACTTACTGTTATAACCAATCGAGCATAGCGCAACATCAACTTCCTATACCGGAAGAGACGAAACGCTTCCTATCGCTCACTTCCTCCATGTGACTCGGGACTGTGCCCAAAATCCACCTGTTTGCATGACTCCTTTGAGCCGTGGTAGGGAGGAAATCAAAGCACAGTGGGAACCACACAAGACACTATGACGATCTCCGGTCTACAGATTAACCTGTACCAGTGTCACCAGAGAACTTCTATCTGACAATTGGTATGGTACCATCTAGGAGTTCTCGGTGAGTCCTGTTCGGTGTACCCATTCTCTAATAAGTACCCGTGTACAATCTTTGATGTCAAAAACTAATGGTTATGGGATCAACCATCGCCCCCTATAGGGTCATGAAACGTACACACTAATCTACTCTGGAATATCGATGCCCTGTCTCGATACTCCCTCAACTAGGAATAGTTAAAGGATGTGCTTGTGGACTACACAAGTCCCAGTAGTATGATCCGCATCATAGTCCTGGTAGTCAAGCAAATATCCTAAGGGCTTTATCAATATGTATCAGAGAGACAGTGTAATAATACAAGTGTACATGTTAAGATAAAGAGCAACCAGATAGCATACTGTCATGTCGAGCTAGAAAGTCCTATATATATATGTCCAAGCATCCACTATATCATACAATAATGACCTCTAGGGCATACATATTCCTAACACATATGATGATATGTGTGGGAGCTTGATTAAATACGAGTATGTGATACCGTATTCTAATCTCGCGATATATGATATTGGTTAGGTTATATATGATATAACCGGATTATTGAATCAAGTGTTGATTCAATGATTTGTTATATGTATATATATTTGATATTGGCTGGTTATATATGATATGACCGGATTATTGAATCAAGTGTTGATTTAATAATGGATATTGAATATTGTCGGTTATATGTGATATAACCGGGTTATCGAATCAAGTGTTGATTTGATAATTTGATATACATATAAATGATATTAGTCGGTTATATATGATATAACCGGATTATTGAATCAAGTGTTGATTTAATAATTTAATATATATTTATATTTGATATATTTATATATTAACTAATATTGTGCTCACTAAAGATTTTCTTCTCTTCTAATACATTTAATATATATGTGTTATGTATTAATATATGTATTTATATATTGTATCATGCTTGATGATACATTGAACATGGGTGTATGAGACTCATACCATGACCTAAATATTATTGGATAATTATTTATTAAGAGGAAATAAAAATTAGTGGATAATGAGCATAGCTTAGATGCTTGTAGAAGCATGTAGAAGCTATGACTCATTCCACTAATTTTGTTTTACTTTAGATATTTTCTCACCCAACCATATATCTTTTTGCCCATGGTTAACAATCTCACTTGATCACTTGAGATATTTCTTCACCCAAGTTCATCTTCTTCCTCTTTAGGTTTTCTTGAGTTGAAGAAAGAGAAAGAGAAAGAGAATTTTAAAGTGAGAAAAATTTCTACTTCATCAACCTACAGTCATCTAGCCCATAAGTTTAGGTTGTTAGCTTCACTAATACTTGATTAGTGAAGCATTAGCTTGAGTTAGAGAGATTTTAAGGTGGATCATTTTTGGCCTCGAAAAAAACGAAGCAAGTTCGTTCCTTTCACCAAATGGAGCCTAAGAAGAGTTTTAGGGACTACTACTTGGAGCTAAGGGACTACTACTTGGAGCTTTAGAAGTGAAGGACCAGTCTACAAAGGTTGTATTCTCTATTCACTTACTGTAAAACTTCTTTACATGCCTAGAAAACCCTAATACTCTAGTTAGATTCTAGGTTAGTGTAGCTTAGCACTCTAGATTTTTTAAAATTGCATACTTGATACTTGTTTAAACCTAGTGGTGGTGCTAAGACACACTTTCATGGTATCAGATCCAAAGCCAGAGCATTAGACGATATTTAGAAATTACGAAAACTAAACAACTCCGAAACAGTCGTATCGAAATCCTAGTTTTTGTCGAATTTTCCAGAGCCTCCAAATTTTTTAAACAATTGCAGAGTGCTCTTTTTGTTGCCAAATGTACACCAGAGAAAAACAAGAACTAAAGTCCTTAATGTGGCCGGCCACATCCCCATTTTGGCCGGCCTGGCCGGTTTTGTTAAGTTAGTTTGGGCTCATTTTTGTTTGGTGTTCTTATGGCTTGATTTTAGGGTTTCAAGTACTGTTTTTTTTTTTTTGCCAAGATTGCATGTGATGTTATCTTTTTATTGGGGCAATTCAGAGTGTTTCGAAGTCGCAATTTAATATCGTTTCGGGTTTAAGTTTGATATGTGATACAATAATTAGAATCCACATTAAATTAGTTTTGTGAAAACTAGTTTATAATTTGTAAATCTAGCGTTTTAGTCTCTATTCATCGATTTCCATGGAGTTTCGATTCGGATCAAAACTCTGTTGCAATCGCGTATAGTATGCGGACACTCGCCGGAAAACGGTACTAGATAGCCATGCCCTATAACCCCGACTAAGTGACTATAGGAGAACCATGTTGCCATAAAAATCCACTCAGGTGCTCGCAGCCGCGGTGTTCTGCCCAAGTGCACTTCGTTGACGGCATCGGGGGTGCGGCAATCTATTAAAGTTCATGATGAGCATTCGATCATTGAATCAGGAATCTGGTTGAATTACCCGACTTGATATTGAAAAGTGTTTTCAATTCGAGACCTAAATGCAAGATTTAAAGGGTTAGGTATGAAATCCGAGATATGAGATATTCCGGGTTTATGACGTCTAAGAGATATGCAAATTCTAATTATTGTATTTTTCATTTCTTTTCTGCGACTTTAAGTGTAATATGTGGTGTATCTCCGATCTCGTTGCTATACGTCAACGACATCTGGAATACACATATTTACTTACGTTGATGACATGTGATGTTATGTGTTGCTGTGATATGTTATATTGGATCATCGTGATTGAATAGCCGGGTTTTTTTTACGTGAGATGAGAGTTTTTATATTTTCATTCATGTAAAAAGTTGTATGTAATATTCTTTTATTGGGACACTTCCGGGTTAAGGATGATGTCACTATTGATATATATTATTTACTTTTCCGTATTAGGATAGACCCAAGGCAGGGAGCATAAGTGACCGGGTTCTAGAGTCCAGTGGGAGACCATCTCGAGGAGTCGAAACCGGGTCTCCTAACTCTAGAATTGGTAGGGTTGCTTGCCGCTCTCGTAGGGGTCTAGGGATGTGGGTTTGGCTATTCATCATGACTGTGGAATCCGTGTTTTTCATTATTAGCTTAATTTAAAACACGGACCTTCTAATATATCCTATATTTCATATGTTTGTTTCTGCTGCATGAGTTCTGTGATGTGATCATATAACTGCGTGAGACGAATGCTATATATATGATATATATAATAATCCTTGATTATGTTTTGCACCCGCGCTAGTCCATCCTCCGCTTTGCCGTTAGTTAAGTAACCTAATGGTGCATGACGGGGCCTCGTGGCGAATGCGGATGGTATAAGCGTGTTCACCGCCGAACCACGGAGACACGACCGCGCGGGTCCTTCTGGCCTGAAATTCGGGGCAGATGCTAATTGGTGCTATCCGTCAACCTCTCTAAAGATGCCAAGTTAATTTATGGCACCATGTATCGAAGGTTTAAACGGATGCGGCCGATGTAGCAGACTTCATCAGATTCCCCCACGTTTGAGGGTTTTTTGATTGTGGGGACGCTCTTCCCTGCAGGCGCAAGCCCCTGCAGTTAATTACGCTACCGCATCGCGGTAACCACTTTCTCCTTCTCCATATGGTCACTTCGTGTCGTGGGTGTTTGTTTTGTGTTCGGTTGCCTTGGATTGTATACGGAGACTAATTTGTGTTGTCGCCCGTAGGACGTGGACTAGTCCAAATCCGTATCTTTCTTAGATTTAGGTTTGGGGGGTTTGTGTTTAAGGATACGTTAGCCTTAGTTGAGGCTAAGATCAACTTAAACGTTTGTTAAGGACACGTTAGTCTACTTTTAGACTAAGATCAACTTAACGGGATCGTTTAGATCCGACAAGAAAACAATTGGGCTCTAATATTTAGTTTAGGGACATTGCAGTCGATTACCAGTTTAAGGACATGGTGGTCCAATGTTAGTTTAAGGACATCCCGGTCAAGGTTAAGGACATCATAGTCCATGGATTTAAGGACTCCACGGTCCGTTGTTAGTTTTAAGACATTACGGTCGAGGTTAAGGACATCATAGTCCGTGGGTTTAAGGACTCCACAGTCCGATGTTAGTTTTAAGACATTACGGTCAAGGTTAAGGACATCATAGTCCATGAGTTTAAGGACCTCACAGTCCGGTATTAGTTTTAAGACATCACGGTCGAGGTTAAGGACATCATAGTCCATGAGTTTAAGGACCCCATAGTCCGGTATTAGTTTTAAGACATCACGGTCGAGGTTAAGGACATCATAGTCCTTGAGTTTAAGGACCCCACAGTCCGTAGTAATGTATGGTTGTCGGGACCCGTCACCTCTCTGACGACGTTGAGGGATTACAACGACGGATGTCAGAGGAGCAAATAGATGTACCCTCGAACCGAGTGTAAATTGATTGGAAGAGCAGTTGTGCTCAGTTCAATTTATATTGAGGACTTATGGCCAGAATTGGGCTAAGTCCAGTTAAAAATGTTTAACATTTTATTCATGTTTGGCCTGTTAGGCCTTTATTTGGGCTCTGCCCTTTTAATAATGCGTAGCATTTATCAGGGGCAAAATAGTGGTCTGATAGTGCGCCACGTGGCTTGTCAGGCACTTTGCGCCAATCAAAGAGCGCATTGCGCTAGCGTATGCCAAGGTGACACGTGTCACACTCAGCGCTAAGCGCAAGTCTGTTAGCGCACTGCGCTTTATAAGTGCGCTGCGCCAGTGAGTGACACGTGGCGCGCTCTAGCGCAGTGCGCCAATCCAAGAGCGCACTGCACTGTTATTAGAAGCGCAAAGTGCAAACTGTTCTGTGGTTGACACGTGGCGCTTTCTGGCGCTGTGCGCCAATCCAATAAGCGCGAAGGGCGCAATTCAAGAGTGCAATGCACTGTCCAATAGCGCAGAGCGCATTTTGATCAATTTAAGATCAAAGAACAAGTTTTTTTGTTCTCTTAAAAGAAGCTTTGCCTCAAGATCCAAGAACCAAAGTTCTTGTTCTTATCGAAAGGCTATGCCTTTATAGATCAAAAGATCTGTTAATGAAGTAAATTACTTCTTTTAATCTTTTATAATTAGATCTTTCTTGATCTTTTTCTTTTCTATTGAAGATCTTGATCTTGTTCTTAGATCTTTGATCTTTTTTTGGAAGATGATTCTTCTTTTTTAATGAGATGATTTCATCTGTATTTATTCAAGAACACAGTTTTTTATCTTTAAAGATGAAGAAATGATCTTCTTTCTTCAAAGGCTTGCCTTTCTTTCTCTTTGAATTCTTTTCTCAAAGTTTTTAGAGGGTTCTCTCTATGTGAGACTTGAGGTCTTGGGGCCTTTATATAAGGCCAATTGATTTGTTAAGTTAGTTGCAGAGATCTTTCTCTGATTGGGGATATTTCCCCACCGTTGGATCTTTGATCCCAGGGCTTCTGTTTTACAGAAGATAATCTTCTTATTTTAATAAGATTGGAAAGATCTTTCTAGAACAGAATTTTAATTCTGATTAATTAATAATTTATTATTTAAATTCCAGTGCTGGCGCAATTGGAGCTAGCGCACCTACGTTTGACACGTGACGCGCAGCGCAGAGCGCAGCGCAACTGCGCTAGCGCATCTGTGTTTGACACGTGGCGCGCAGCGCAGAGCACAAGGGATCTGAAGCGTTGCTTCTATTTTTTTAAATTTTGAATTTTGAAACAGAGCTTTGCTCTGATTGGGGGTGCGCTGCCTAGGGCGCAGCGCTCCTGGCGCTGGCGTATCTGCTTTTGACACGTGGCGCTCAGCGCGCAACGCAAGAGATCTGAAGCGTTGCTTCAATTTTCGAATTTTGAAATTCAAACAGAGCTTTTCTCTGATTAGGGGAAACAAATTCCCCCCACCGTTGCGCTCACGTGGCGCACACGTTAGTGCAGCGGTGGCAACATCTGAACCTTTGGATCAACTTCAGCGCCTATAAATAGGACCCTTGGTTCTCAGATGATTATCATCTTCAAGAATTTTTATCTCAGAGCCTTGCTCTCATTTCCAAGAATTTCAAGAGTTAAAACTCTAGAAAATTTTAGGCAAAAATTAAATTAAATTAAATTAAAATAACTTAGGGGTTTTACCCATTAACAGAGCCTTGCTCTTATAGATCTTTTGATCTAAAGAAAACCCCTTTAGGGTTTTAAAAAACAGAGCCTTGCTCTCAAGAACCCATAGATCTAAATAGATCTTTCCTTAGGGTTTCTTAGCCCATGGGTCAGAGCTCTGCTCTTTTGACAATGTATAGATCTTTTGATCTTTTGATGAAGAACTCTTAAGAGTTTTTTCATGGATCTTTAAGATCCCAGAATTTCAATTCTTAAGAATTAATTTTCATTAACTTTGATGGATTTTTCCATCATCATTACAGAGCTAGGCTCTTTAAGGAATTTTATTCCCTCGTGACCAGAGTCTGACAAGTGTCACTCTGTTACAGAGCTTTGCTCTGAAAGGGAGATTTTCTCCTTGTCTCGAGGGATTTCTCATTTAATGAGAATATTCTTTGAGGATTTCCTCATTAACTGACAGTCTTATCCAATGATGAGGCTGTCTTATTAATTGATACGTTGTCATCTGGATTTTGTGGGTCCACCTTTGGTCCCCTTTCCACTGCATTGCAGTGTAGTACAAATTTTAAAGTATCGCTCAGAATTTTAAGATTAAATTATAGTACTGATAATTGAATTCTTTTCTTTTTCGCAGGCGACATGTCTTCTGATCTTTCGTTCCCGTTTTTCCGCTCAGAAGGGGGATTCCCTGAGGCACCGGTGGACCGGGAGGTCCTTGCGCTTATTAAAGATTACGACCCGGAATACAAAAACCTTCACCTGTGGGGTAGGTGGTACAACGAAATTATCAAAGGTCGCCGAAGCTTCTCTTGTGCGACGCCGTCAGAGCCGATCTCATCGATCTCATATGCAGACGTACCCCCGGTGAACTATGCCGTGGAGGTCGTAAATTGGAATTCGGAAGGTCTTCTTCAACCTTCGATTGCTGCTATACCCATGCAGCTGCCGGCAGCCTTGGATATTTTGGGACGGCGCATATGCCAGGGTGAGTCGCGCCTTTGGGGACAACCCTACAACATCGGGTTGACCCCTCGACACTCGGCAGGGTATCTGCAGTGGGCCAGGTACATTTTGTCAGCGAAGAAGGCGCATCTGCTGAAGATCGGCCTATACCCTGCAGTTTACGCCTCGCTGTTCGAGTACCTTGCTCCTCCGACATGGTGGGTTAAGGCGTTTATGGAACAATGGAACATCCCCACCCATACCTTTCTTCTAATGGACAGGGAAGTTTCCATCCCCTAGAGGAATTTGCTGAGATTTCCGGTTTGCCGGTGAGGGGGGAGCACTATGAGGAGCTGCTTCCTCCTGATGAATATGTTTTTGCCACCAAGCCGTTGGTGATGGGCTTGACGCCGGAGAACGCTATTCAGCACCAGTTTCCGAGTCTGGTAAAGGTGCTGAATATGTATGAAAGTCTTTACTTGGAATCGGGAGGCCGGGGAGTTAGTTTCGCAGACTTCATCGCCCGCTTTCTTCGACCGGAGATTCTATCGCAACGGGGCAAAAAATTTGCCAAGCTTGACGACCCCTTCGGCCTTGGCTTAGATCGTCGACCAGCACTGGAAGCCGATCAAAAGGGTTTTTACCTCCCCGATGCTGCAATCATCCCCTTATCAGAAATCGCCGCTCCGGGCATCGACGAGGAGACTTTCTTTCTCGGGTTTCTGGGGTTATGGTTGTGCTGGTTCGCGCTCCCTATGCACCCTCTCTACATGAGGCCGTCCATCTTCTACCCAGCACATCGAATGGTGGCTGGCATACAATTGGCCATCGGAATTGCCGGGTTGGCCCACCTGTACCTTGGTCTTAGCATGGCGGCGGACGCAACTGAACCGGGGGTGCAACCTGCTAACTTCCCGATGCACTACTTTACTTCGTGGATGGAGATGCACGTGCTCGGGGTATTTGGTACTCATAAAAGACCCTCGTTTTACGAAAAGTACAGATTCCCAAGAGTTATGCGGCTGATCGGCGCTTCTATCGTGAATCCGCCTCCATGGGAGGCTAGGGGGTTGCTTCTTCATCCGTGCACGGTCGGAGCGGGTATTTCTTTCACGGACAAGGTCCTGACAATCGGCCCGGAGACCTCCAAGGCGGTGTTTGCGTTGCGCGGTAATTTCAAGGACGGGGCCTCCGTATTAAAAGCCCGGGAGATTCTACATCTATACTCCATTCGGCCGGGCTTCCTCGTGTTCAGGCAGAACGAGGTAGCGCTTTTTATGAGATACAACCCCCATCGCTTCGCCCAGCAGTTAAGTTATAACCAGGGGGTCCCATTGGAGGTGATTTTGGAAGAGCCTGAGGCCACCAGAGAAGGGATACAGAGTGCTCTACATCACTTTATGCGGCTAAATACGGGCTCCCACTTCTTC
Source organism: Agapanthus africanus (assembly GCA_030015575.1). Taxonomy (NCBI): domain Eukaryota; kingdom Viridiplantae; phylum Streptophyta; class Magnoliopsida; order Asparagales; family Amaryllidaceae; genus Agapanthus; species Agapanthus africanus. The sequence continues at coordinate 649,989,301 of JASDDO010000014.1, forward strand.
ATTAGCGAGTCGACTTGCATTCCAAGGGCCCTCAATGTGTACGGGGCCTGGTATCAGCACGCGATGGGCGCTGTTATCAGGGAAGAGAAGCGGCTGCTGCTTGATCGCAAGGGTGCGCCCCCCGCCAGCGATCGCAACGTCCCCCTAAAGCGAAGGACCCCTAACCCTCCTCCACTAAGAGGAGATGCTGGAGATGAGCCTCCACGTATGCTAAGCCCTACGCGTGGATTGCCCCGTGATCCTATAGACGTGCCCTCAGTGCCCCGTGCTCCCATGGAGACGGTAAACGTGGTTTCGCCTGAATCCGGTGTGGGCTCGGACCTCGGGACCCGCCGTCCCAAGGTGCCCACGAAGCGTAAGCTGATTTTGGGTGCGACCGGAGTTCGCGAGCAGAAGAGGAATAAGAAGTCGATCCTCTCTGCTGACGTTGCATTTGGTCAGGAACCTCATGCTCCTTATAGCGAGGGATTAGGTGAGTACGGGACCAACGAGGGCCTTTTAATACCGCCAGATGACACTGATCTGGCGGCCGCCATCGCAGCTTCTGAGCGATTGGCAAGGCGCGACGAGTGGTTGGCTAAACTCGCGCAATCAGGTAATCACTAGTTGTATTTTTCGTCATTGCATTGTACTTCTACCGTTGTTTTTGACCAACGCTTTTCCTTTTTTAACAGGCATATCTACCGAGGAAGCCCTTGCCAGTTCTCTTAAAACTTTCGAGGAGGAGGAACGACTCAGAGCGTCCTTAGGCCTTGGTACATTTCTGTAACACCCGTCCCTCTTTATACCAATATTTGAGTTTCTCGTTAACTTATGAGATTTCATTTTATTTATAATTAATTATTAGTTTATTTATTTTGGAAACTCCATTAGACCCTAAACTCCCAATCATTTTTACCCCGCTATCTTCTCAAACCCTAATTCCAATCCCTTATTTTTCCTTTCCTATTTATATAAACCTCGATCTCGGCCTAGAACTCCATTTCATTTTAAGTATTTTCCTTAGCCAAGTTTAAAACAAAATGTTAAATGTAAAGCCAAATTCCCAAACTATTCTTTTATAACTTAAATTAATTTTTTTAAACCCAAAACACATCCCCGAGACCATCCCCTCAATTTGTAAAAGAAACTCTCTTTATTTTAAGAACCAGCCCAAACACATTAGATTTTTATTAATATTTATAGAATTTCCCCGGCCCACTTCAGTCTCAGCCCACTTCGTTTTTTTTAGGGAATTGATTTTCTTTTTCCTTTGTGAGCCCGGCCCGTTCTCCTTCGGCCCGCTCTTCACCCGACCCGACCCGATTCCTTAAACCTTCCTTCTTCCCCTCCTCAAACGGTAACATCCCCTGTTCACGCGCGATCCCCCTTCCTCCGCTCACGCCCGCATTCCTCGCCTCCACCAACGCCCGTGCTCGCCCCCGTTACACCCACGACACGCGATCCCGTCTCCATATCTCTTCTGTCGTACACACCCACGCACCCTTCTCCTCATCTCGTTTTCTCTCTCCCTCGTCCTCCTTCTTCCTCCCTCTCTCGAACCCACTAACCGCCCCTGGCACTCCCCTCCCCTCACCGGAGCTCCGACCTCCACCGTCATCTCCTCCCCATCTCTCCAACTCTCATCACTCTTCCTCTCACCCTCACCTCCACCGTCGACCACCATTAAACCCGAGCTCCCCATTCCCTCCTTCATCCTCCACGAGACCCCTACACGCACTTCGAGCTGACCCCGGCCGATCTCCCTGCACCCCGCAGCTTCGACCTCCCCTCGTCGTCAGCAACATCACCCCAGTCGACTCCCTCAACCTCTCTCTCTCGTTCTCCCCTTAACACCTTACGACACCATCGCCTGAGCACCCAAGCATTGGAACCCATCGACCCCATCACCATCATCATCATCACCGTCGCCGCCAACCTCCACCCTCGCTCACCCGAGCCTTCCTCCTCACTCCCTCAATCTCTCTCTTTCTCACTATACCCTTTCCTCTCCCTCTGTGCCTTCTCTCTCCCAGCTCTCTCGCTCTCAGTCTCTCTATCTCTCATCTCTCTCCATCTCTCTCTGTGCTCTCTCTCTCAGCTCTTTCCCACTCTCCCTCTGTGCTCTCTCTTTCTCACTGCATACTCTCCCTCTCATCTCTCACTGCATACTCTCTCTCTCTCTCTCTCTGCCTAATCTCTCTCTCTCTCTCATTTCTCTCTCTCTCTCTAGCACTCTCTCTCTCCCTCTCCAAATCTCACCGTCTCTCCATTCCCTATCAACCTACACCACCACACGACATTGCCCGAGCCCGCAACAGCCAACTCCGACAAGCTCGAGCCAAGATCGAGACTTTTGTCACTGTGGTGCCGTGCCGGAATCGGCGTTTCCGTGCCGCGCGTGTGTCACGTTCGTGCCATTACCACTGCCGTGCATCGCCTAGACGCCTCCAGGCAAGTTCCCTACTTGCTACATGCTACTTTCGTTAATTACAAATCGACATCGTATATAATTCATGTTTTACTTTCCGTTAGATTATTCGACACAAAACTGTTCGATGCTTGTTCTCTTAGGAAATCATTATCAAATTTGACGGAACTGGATAAATTACATTGGCCCGTGTAGGGATGGGTAACGTGTGCAAATTTCGCTGGAAAATTTGATCGTTAACGACTAAAACAACTACCCCCAAGTTTAATCGTAAAACTGTAATTTTATTGTACCTGAAAACCGTTAAATTCACCATAAATCATATACATACTAGAATGGTGCGTTCGAGGGCTCAAATCGAAGACGACTCGACGAACTTTAACCCTATACTAGTTTCCTGACATTCCTGTACTTAAACCGTGATGATAATTGGATCGGAGTGCGACTCTGGACTGCAGTCCAGAGCGACTCCAGTTGTTGCTTGCTGTTCCGTAATGGGTACCACAAGATCTCCTTAACTCGTAGGTTGCAGAACTCCACTTTTTACTGTAGGTGAACCTGTTAGCTAGACAACACAATTAATTTCATTCTGTTTCGTTACCGTTTGATATTTAATCTGCAATTTAATAGATCGGGGCGCATAACAGTCCCAGCAGAATCAGAACAGACATATTGGCATTGAATAGGGTATATCTCCTGACGTACAGACGCGGTCGAAGATCCGTCTATTGCGTTGAAAACCTTACTGAAAACCCTAGAATTTATCCAACTGTAGCGTCGCTAAATTCCGATCCCAACTGGGATCAAAATGCGTTGCGAAGAGGACTTCTGATTCTGAAATTGGATTTCCAGCCGCGAGCGCTTAAAATGAAGTGGTTATAATTAATGATCCTGGAACCCGATTGGCTTGAAACCAAATTTGATGGATGGACAACTGAACATACTAATCGTTACCTATTTATTGTTTCGTTAAACTATATACGTACGTTTCATGATAAATCGTGCAAGTGATAGGACACCATTTTTATGACACTTTAATCATGCTTCATATACTGTTTACGTATCATATCATACCCATATCATCGCAGTGATTACATAGTGATATCGTGCATTTACCCAGTGTTAGATTTTAGTGATGATTGTGGCAAGTACGTCAGCGTTCGTGTATCCGTGATTAAGTGGAAGTGATACGTACTTGTACACAATCAGTGACCCTATTATTTCTATTGCATTGTCGACGTCTGTGGGATGCGTGTACGTGTGACTATAAGTGGTATGGGACACTTATGGAAGCGCTTGCACGGGTGTCATAGATAAGGCATCCGACACTGCCATTTATCTTAGGTATTAGTCGGGACGTGCTTGATGGAGGTCCTGCCTCCAGTTCTCGCGCAGACTTGTCACGGATCGATTAGTATTTAGGGTTATGGTTAGCGTTTGATGTAGACCACGGGGTGTGGGGTAGTTTAAGTGTGAGTTCAACAGAATCTCGGGAGTCCCATGCCGGCTTATATATTTAGGGAGATATATGGAGATTTACAGGGTATGTGATATACACCGTGATATACATGTTACATGCTGGGCCCGTGGTCCCTTGCCCTTGGGTTCTACCCTTGGGTGGAGGACACTCACGAGTGGTTGATTCTCATACTTGGACTGACGATAGGCTTAGCGACCTGTGCAGTGAGACTTAGAGACTGATAAGGATACTGGCATTTATATACCTTATATACTGTGCTGACATTCGTGACATATCGTTCTACTACTTTATTGCTCCGCTGCATTGATTACTGCACATTCCTATTCCTGTTGTCATTGATTTACTGTTATTCATATCTATTACCACTGTTAGAACTGTCACTTGATTTTATATATATATTATATTGCTATTGTGTCGCTCTGACGGCCTGAGTATGCATGCTCAGTGTGAGGAGAAGATTTAGCCTGGACCAGAACTAGACGTGCATCACAGACTTCTTGACTTGCCATTCCGAGTTACATTCGTTTGTTCCACTTCAGGTCAGTCTTTACATTGTCTCATTCAGTTACTGCATTTCTCATTACCTGCGCATCATTTACTGTTTACCATGAAAAACTAGAAGCCGAAGTGTGACTACGGCAGGACATTTCCTTGACCGTAGGAGTATGGCTGGCCTTGTCTACCCCTCGTATTCCGTATTTTGGGAAGCGGGGCGTGACATGGTTTAGTTGGTATCAGAGCCCAGGTTTTGCATCGGTTGGGATTGCAGTTTCCCGTGTATAGTTTGGCAATCTAAGACATCCCTCAGTCTAGGTTGTAAACTTGTCATCCTTGATCCATATTCACATTGTATGTTCTGCTATCCATTCACTAGGGTTTCAGGTAACTTGGCAAGGTTTCGTGGTTATAATTGTGAACTACATCACGATTACACTACCATACTCTCTTTAAGTGACTTGGAGTCGTACGGTTGGTTCTTCACTTATAATAAATTCAGCACCTCTGATATTTTTGAATCCTTGTCCTATCCATATTATATTCTGATTCGTATACCTTGTGACTTATATCATCCTCAAAATCATTGTTTCAGGATCATGTCTTTCAACGACTTTTCCTCTATCTCCACTCCCCAGAATCAGGCTGTTGAGATCCTTAGCGTGCTGCAAGGTCTAAAGGAAGCCCAGGAGCGGACAAATGACTTGTTGGCTGAAGGACTGAGAAGACAGGTGAATCAGGCATCGGCGGCTGTCTCCAATCACAAAGGGATCCCCGTTAGACGAGGAAAGGAGAAGAAGATGAAGCGTCAATTTGTTCCCCAGCGACAGAAGCAGCAGAAGACCACATGCTGTGGATACTGTAGGAGGCCAGGACATCTTCAGAAGGATTGTCGCCGCGCCCAGGGGAAATGTCTGATATGCGGGTCCAACAAACATCTCATCAATGGTTGCCCAGAAAGGAAGGAACTACAAGGAGGAAACTCGTCCACACTCCCCACTTCTGCCACATGAGGATTATCGCGTAGTTCGAACTTCGACGATAAGGCGGATCTAACGCAGGATTCAACTCACGCGACGAGAATGCAATGTTATAACAGTCGAAGAATGATTTTTCATGTTATCTACTTTCAGTAATAATATTGTCATTTTTATGAATGTTTCTTTCCGTTTGAAACCTTGTATCCGCTGAACTTTTAGTTGAATGCAATAAAATTTGAATCGTAATATATGTATCATTCTCTTGTCATTTCCCTTGTTCATACTATTCAGTAGCATAACATTTTAATCTTGATTTTACAATTCCTGCCACCGCATATCTTTCCATACTTCGTACACTTGGCCATTTTCCTTATTCATTCCATTGTCTAATCATGACTCTTTTTCTTTCAGACCATGGCCCACCCTGGAGCAGCGTCGCATCTAGATGAGAATACACAGTCATGCGTTTCCTTAGATCACACACTGACGAGTTCTGATGATGAGGTCAATGGTCCCCAGGTCAACTTTGGAAACAACGATTCAGAGGACGAAGAAGTAGCCGCCCCAGAGTTTAACGTGTTAGCTGATTCCGACGAAGAAGAAGGAGATCCTGAAGAGAACCCTATAGAGGAAGACCCGATAGGGGAAGATCCCGATGAAGACCCGATAGAAGAAAATCCAGTTGAGGAAAATCCCGTGGAAGAAAATCCAGAAGAAGATAATCACATGGAATCGGACCTTGATGAAGAAGCTCCATCCGAGGAAGAAGGACCAGAAAATCAAGACCCTGCTGTGGAAGAACTTCCAGTGGCAATGCCTGCAAGACGATATGACAATAGACGCCCCTACCTGAGTGCGCGAGCCTACCGCAACCTATTGAATCTCCACAACCGCGACTGACGGAATTTCTTTTGATGTTGTCTTTCTGGCCAAATAAAATGTGTATAGTTTAGGGCCACTCTTCATCTTTGAGAACGCCTTGTTTCAAATTTTCTTGAATGAAATAAATCTTCTGAATTCGTAAATCTTTTGATTATTGGTTCGCTCGATACTTGTTTATTGCCCATATCCATTTATTTTCTGCGGAGATTCCTGACTGTCCACCCCTACTCATTGTATAGTCTTCACCCTCGATTCGACTAGAAAGTACCGCACCCTGATCCTTGGAATGAGCCACCATTCATCCTTCGTCTGTACCCTGTTTGAGGTCCTTCTGGGAGGAGGACCTTCCTTGTGAATTATCGAGTTCATTAGCTTTTCAAATTCTTGATTCTTAGGATTTACCTTGTAGTCCTTTCGTTGCTCACCATTACTTCCTATGCTGACCCTATCCCAATCTCCTTAACATTCAGCCTAAAGCCGCCACACCCCGACCTTCTGATTGAGCCACACCTTGTAATCACTACCCTAGCTAGCCCTATTCATATTGGTGATTTCTCTATTACCCCAAATATATTTAGAGACATTATTATTCAAAATTTTGTTTTCATTATCTTGTAATTATCGAGGAGTGTGCTTTATCGACTATTCCCGTTTCACGCATTTCAAGTACTTCACCACTAGTTTTCCCATTATATTTTTTTTATAGCGCAACCTTACATCGCGCATATTTTCGATCCATGTTTCTTATTTTCACTATATGAGTTTTCTACGTTATTTGAACGATAAATTATCCTAAAATGTTTTAACCTACCGACAAATCTTTCGCTACGTTATTATCGTTACTTTATTTTCGGGCGTTGTGCATATAGTTACTATTATAAGTGATTGGACTTTATACTTATTATTTTTGTTGTGCTACTTTCAATATACTTATATGTGCACACATTTGGGTTTGATTCTATTGAACACGCCTTGATTGTTATTGTTCGTTGTTGTTGTTATTGCTATTCTGGTATATATGTAGTTGCTCCTATAGTTATTCCGGCCTTATCCCTATTTAGACCTATAATTTTTTTGAATGATGTTATTACATATTTATAACTTCAAATTTCTTCGTTCACTTATACCTATTAGATGGTTACGTGCTAGTTTGCAATATAATAGCTTTCGCCTATATTTATATAATTTACCGTTTACTTTAAATTTCGAGTACGAAATTTTTATAAGGGTGGTATGATGTAACACCCGGCCCTCTTTATACCAATATTTGAGTTTCTCGTTAACTTATGAGATTTCATTTTATTTATAATTAATTATTAGTTTATTTATTTTGGAAACTCCATTAGACCCTAAACGCCCAATCATTTTTACCCCGCTATCTTCTCAAACCCTAATTCCAATCCCTTATTTTTCCTTTCCTATTTATATAAACCTCGATCTCGGCCTAGAACTCCATTTCATTTTAAGTATTTTCCTTAGCCAAGTTTAAAACAAAATGTTAAATGTAAAGCCAAATTCCCAAACCATTCTTTTATAACTTAAATTATTTTTTTTAAACCCAAAACACATCCCCGAGCCCATCCCCTCAATTTGTAAAAGAAACTCTCTTTATTTTAAGAACCAGCCCAAACACATTAGATTTTTATTAATATTTATAGAATTTCCCCGGCCCACTTCAGTCTCAGCCCACTTCGTTTTTTTTAGGGAATTGATTTTCTTTTTCCTTTGCGAGCCCGGCCCGTTCTCCTTTGGCCCGCTCTTCACCCGACCCGACCCGATTCCTTAAACCTTCCTTCTTCCCCTCCTCAAACGGTAACATCCCTTGTTCACGCGCGATCCCCCTTCCTCCGCTCACGCCAGCGTTCCACGCCTCCACCAACGCCCGCGCTCGCGCCCGTTACACCCACGACGCGCGATCCCGTCTCCATATCTCTTCTCTCGTACACACCCACGCACCCTTCTCCTCATCTCGTTTTCTCTCTCCCTCGTCCTCCTCCTTCCTCCCTCTCTCGAACCCACTAACCGCCCCTGGCACTCCCCTCCCCTCATCGGAGCTCCGACCTCCACCGTCATCTCCTCCCCATCTCTCCAACTCCCATCACTCTTCCTCTCACCCTCACCTCCACCGTCGACCACCATTAAACCCGAGCTCCCCATTCCCTCCTTCATCCTCCACGAGACCCCTGCACGCACTTCGAGCTGACCCCGGCCGATCTCCCTGCACCCCGCAGCTTCGACCTCCCCTCGTCGTCAGCAACATCACCCCAGTCGACTCCCTCAACCTCTCTCTCTCGTTCTCCCCCTTAACACCCTACGACACCATCGCCTGAGCACCCAAGCATTGGAACCCATCGACCCCATCACCATCATCATCGTCACCGTCGCCGCCAACCTCCACCCTCGCTCACCCGAGCCTTCCTCCTCACTCCCTCAATCTCTCTCTTTCTCACTATACCCTTTCCTCTCCCTCTGTGCCTTCTCTCTCCCAGCTCTCTCGCTCTCAGTCTCTCTATCTCTCATCTCTCTCCATCTCTCTCTGTGCTCTCTCTCTCATCTCTTTCCCACTCTCCCTCTGTGCTCTCTCTTTCTCACTGCATACTCTCCCTCTCATCTCTCACTGCATACTCTCTCTCTCTCTCTCTCTCTGCCTAATCTCTCTCTCTCTCTCATTTCTCTCTCTCTCTCTCTAGCACTCTCTCTCTCCCTCTCCAAATCTCACCGTCTCTCCATTCCCTATCAACCTACACCACCACACGACATTGCCCGAGCCCGCAACAGCCAACTCCGACAAGCTCGAGCCAAGATCGAGACTTTTGTCACTGTGGTGTCGTGCCGGAATCGGCGTTGCCGTGCCGCGCGTGTGTCGCGTTCGTGCCATTACCACTGCCGTGCATCGCCTAGATGCCTCCAGGCAAGTTGCCTACTTGCTACATGCTACTTTCGTTAATTACAAATCGACATCGTATATAATTCATGTTTTACTTTCCGTTAGATTATTCGACACAAAACTGTTCGATGCTTGTTCTCTTAGGAAATCATTATCAAATTTGACGGAACTGGATAAATTACATTGGCCCGTGTAGGGATGGATAACGTGTGCAAATTTCGCTGGAAAATTTGATCGTTAACGACTAAAACAACTACCCCCAAGTTTAATCGTAAAACTGTAATTTTATTGTACCTGAAAACCGTTAAATTCACCATAAATCATATACATACTAGAATGGTGTGTTCGAGGGCTCAAATCGAAGCCGACTCGACGAACTTTAACCCTATACTAGTTTCCTGACATTCCTGTACTTAAACCGTGATGATAATTGGATCGGAGTGCGACTCTGGACTGCAGTCCAGTGCGACTCCAGTTGTTGCTTGCTGTTCCGTAATGGGTACCACAAGATCTCCTTAACTCGTAGGTTGCGGAACTCCACTGTTTACTGTAGGTGAACCTGTTAGCTAGACAACACAATTAATTTCATTCTGTTTCGTTACTGTTTGATATTTAATCTGCAATTTAATAGATCGGGACGCATAACAGTCCCAGCAGAATCAGAACAGACATATTGTCATTGAATAGGGTATATCTCCTGACGTACAGACGCGGTCGAAGATCCGTCTATTGCGTTGAAAACCTTACTGAAAACCCTAGAATTTATCCAACTGTAGCGTCTCTAAAATCCGATCCCAACTGGGATCAAAATGCGTTACGAAGCGGACTTCTGATTCTGAAATTGGATTTCCAGCCGCGAGCGCTTAAAATGAAGTGGTTATAATTAATGATCCTGGAACCCGATTGGCTTGAAACCAAATTTGATGGATGGACAACTGAACATACTAATCGTTACCTGTTTATTGTTTCGTTAAACTATATACGTACGTTTCATGATAAATCGTGCAAGTGATAGGACACCATTTTTATGACACTTTAATCATGCTTCATATACTGTTTACGTATCATATCATACCCATATCATCGCAGTGATTACCTAGTGATATCGCGCATTTCCCCAATGTTAGATTTTAGTGATGATTGTGGCAAGTACGTCAGCGTTCGTGTATCCGTGATTAAGTGGAAGTGATACGTACTTGTACACAATCAGTGACCCTATTATTTCTATTGCATTGTCGACGTCTGTGGGATGCGTGTACGTGTGACTATAAGTGGTATGGGACACTTATGGAAGCGCTTGCACGGGTGTCACAGATAAGGCATCCGACACTGCCATTTATCTTAGGTATTAGTCGGGACGTGCTTGATGGAGGTCCTGCCTCCAATTCTCGCGCAGACTTGTCACGGATCGATTAGTATTTAGGGTTATGGTTAGCGTTTGATGTAGACCACGGGGTGTGGGGTAGTTTAAGTGTGAGTTCAACTGAATCTCGGGAGTCCCATGCCGGCTTATATATTTAGGGAGATATATGGAGATTTACAGGATATGTGATATACACCGTGATATACATGTTACATGCTGGGCCCGTGGTCCCTTGCCCTTGGGTTCTACCCTTGGGTGGAGGACACTCGCGAGTGGTTGATTCTCATACTTGGACTGACGATAGGCTTAGCGACCTGTGCAGTGAGACTTAGAGACTGATAAGGATACTGGCATTTATATACCTTATATACTGTGCTGACATATCGTTCTACTACTTTACTGCTCCGCTGCATTGATTACTGCACATTCCTATTCCTGTTGTCATTGATTTACTGTTATTCATATCTATTACCACTGTTAGAACTGTCACTTGATTTTATATATATATTATATTGCTATTGTGTCGCTCTGACAACCTGAGTATGCATGCTCAGTGTGAGGAGAAGATTTAGCCTGGACCAGAACTAGACGTGCATCACAGACTTCTTGACTTGCCATTCCGAGTTACATTCGTTTGTTCCACTTCAGGTCAGTCTTTACATTGTCTCATTTAGTTACTGCATTTCTCATTACCTGCGCATCATTTATTGTTTACCATGAAAAACTAGAAGCCGAAGTGTGACTACGGCAGGACATTTCCTTGACCGTAGGAGTATGGCTGGCCTTGTCTACCGCTCGTATTCCGTATTTTTGGAAGCGGGGCGTGACAATTTCGGTTTACTATGTCTCTGCTTCCATCTCTTATGAGTAATCTGACCCTCTCTTTGTTTTATCGCAGGTACCACGAGGCCTATCCCACAAGCTGACGTGGCGATTCTCCCTGGGCCAGCTACCGAAGTCCCGGCCTCTTCGGGATTGCCGCAAGAGTCCCAACTTAAAAAGCCGATGATGGAAGCTTTGACGGCTCTGGAGGCAACCCTGAATGCGGATGACGACGCCTTGCTGAAGGAGGCTTCCAAAAGGTCTGTCATGACGGCCCGGGAGGAGAGGAAACGCATGAGGTGCGCGACAAGGGAGCGTAGCGCTGCTTTGGCTGCGGGAGCAGGCTCAAGCGCCGTTACTCCCGCTGCTACTCCTTCAGAGGAGCTTCCGGTCGCCTTGTCTACTGCTCACAGACGGGCGGCACGTGCAGCTCGGGAAGCCAACGGTAAATCCACCTCAGGTAATGTGTTTTTGAGGCTTTGTTGTCAAAATTTTAAACTATCAGTTCTTATGTATCTTGTCCTGCAGGGCCGAGTCTTACTGAAGGAGTGGCGGCGACCGTCGAGCCTGAGGGGACGGTGGAGGAGGAAGCAGCTGAACCCGAGGCGACGGTAGGCGATGTAGTCGGGGCCGAGCTACTGGTTGACGAGACAGTCACGACTGCTATGCCCGAGATAGCTACCAATGCCGAGCCCGAGGTGGCGGCTGGTGAGACGGCTGCTACGGCCGAGCCTGAGGCAGCAGTGGATGAAGCGGCTGCGACCATTGAGCCTGAGGTGGTAACGGGCGAAACGGACATGATCGCTGAGCACGAGATGGCCGCTCTTTCTCAAGAGTCGGGCACCGTTCCGATCATCGCTCTCCCTGGTTACGGCTCCTTGTCGTCTCCCGGCGTCGCGAGCGTGACGACGGCTCCTGTAGAGTCGGGCGACGAGGCAACGGGAGGTAAGACCGTCCCAATGGAGGAGGGAGACGCCACCGTTGCATCAAGTGATGCCTTCGTTAGGGCTCCGGCCGGCGACTCTTCAGGTAAATCTTGGGTCACCGCCCTTCTTTATTTATTCTTCAATCTTTCCTAATAAAGTTTATCTTGTTTCTAATGCAGGTGTGGCTAGTGCTGAAATCGAGCTGCTCGAGACAGCGCCGCCAGTTACCATCCTGACGGTGACCACCCCTCTGCCTTCTCTCGTACCATCGCAAATGCCGGAAGGTATGGATTTGTAACCCATTAGTCTTATCCCTCGGGCGTATAATTCATGTACTGACGTCGAGTCATCGCGTTTTTGCAGGAGTTCTCCTTGACCACCTATACCAGGTGCTGCACCCACACTTCTCCTTCTTATCCGAGACGAGTCCGCCTGCTGGTGTCGGTGGGTGTTTTCTCTAAACAATGTCCTCTTCTTTAACGGGCAGTCGCATTATTGCTAATCTCTTCTTTATATTGCTTGTAGCCTTACGAATCGAAGGAGGGGACGAGGCTGTCGTTGCGCCACCAGTACTCCCAACTCTGCCCCCTGCTGCAACCGGTATAGTAGACTCTACTTTTTTTTCTTGTTTTCTTTATTTCTTGAGCCGACACCTGATTATGATCTATTTTGCAGCAATCACATCGACTCCAACCCCGTTCGAGTCTCGTATTATAATGCCGGTCGAGCCCTTTTTAAGGCGTCCATCATCCAAAGGTGCCGTGACCAGCCTACGCATGTTAAGCGAGTATATCGAGGAGTTCGATGCAGAGGCTCCCACATCTGCCGTGGATTTTGCCGCAGAGATTAACCCTATGCTGGCGACGCTCATGAACTTTCACGGTGAGGGTGTCGTTGAGTCTTGGGTTAATCGCTGCTGGGAGGTCGAGGCTTGCTTGCATGAGCTTGAGCTTAAGCGTCCGGCACTTGAGATTCTGGCCACGAGCACTCAACGGGCGGCATGGATCGAGCAGAGCACTTCTTACTTTCTCCATCTCGAACAAGAAGTGGCTTTAAAGTGAAGGGAATGCAAAGAAACTTCAAGCGAGTCTGCTCGACTGCGTGCTGAGGCCGGCGCGAACGCTGCCCGGGTGAAAGTTATCTTCGAGGGCCTTCTGCAATGTATCTCTGATGGGTTATCATTGAAGCAGAAGCTCGATGTCGTTGAGCGTGATGCACAAGATCGTGAAGCAGCTCAGCGAGTCGTCGAGGAACAACTCTCATCCTACTTGCAGCAGAGAGCCCAGGTCGAAGCAGAGTTGGCTGCAGTAGCTGGTCAGGAAGATGGGCCGAGGGAAGTGCGCGAGCGGCTAACCAGATTATTAAAAGCGCTTTCCTCTCAATGAAAATTTTGTATCATTTGTAATTGTGAATAAAATGTACTTGTTCTTTTATCCTTTAATACGATGTATTTTGTATCCAATCGAATTCATGAATAAAAGATACACGTTCTTCATAATGTCTTGTGTCATTTCTCTACTTTCTTCTTTCTTGCTGTGTTGTTTGCCCTGTGACTTTAGCGAGTGCGGTCTGTAGATAGTATGTAACTGTCAATCTTGTGCTCTTGGTAAGGTAGTGATGGCTTAGGAAACAGGGTTAGGATCTGTCACCTAAGACTTTTCAACTTCATGAGCCGTGAGGGTCTCATAAAGAATTTTCTCCCTACCGGCCGAGAGGGTCCCGTAGGTGTAATTTCTCCTTAAGAATCATGAGGATTCCCAAGTGCGTTTTATCTTGAAAGTCGTAAGGATCTCACAAGAGAATTTACTCCCTTACGAGTCGTGAGGACCCGCAAGTGATGGGTGAAGTTGTCCTTATCCGTATTTCACGGAGTTAAGGGTTGCTCTGGATGCTTCCCACGGGTTCACTGCCGTGTTTGGTGAGGACCAGGCTCCGCTCTGGATGTTCTTCGGGGTACCGTAGTTTAAATACATCGCGGTCAAGGTTAAGGACATCATAGTCCGTGGATTTAAGGACTCCACAGTCCGTTGTTAGTTTTAAGACATTACGGTCAAGGTTAAGGACATCATAGTCCGTGGATTTAAGGACTCCACAGTCCAATGTTAGTTTTAAGACATTACGGTCGAGGTTAAGGACATCATAGTCCGTGGATTTAAGGACTCCACAGTCTGTGAAATGTGTGGTTGTTGGGACCCGTCACCTCTTTGAAGACGTTGAGGAATTACAACGATATATATCAAAGGAGTGACGAGATGTTCCCTTCAACCAAGGTAAAATTAACTTGAAATCATTATGGTTGATTGTTAGTTTTAAGACATCACGGTCGAGTTTAAGGACATCATAGTCCGTGAGTTTAAGGACCTCACAGTCCGACGTTAGTTTTAAGACATCGCGGTCAAGGTTAAGGACATCATAGTCCGTGGATTTAAGGGCTCCACAGTCCGATGTTTGCTCTGGATGCTTCCCACGGGTTCACTGCCGTGTTTGGCGAGGACCAGGCTCCGCTCGGGATGCTTCACACGGGTTCACTGCCGTGCTCTGCGAGGACCAGGATCCACTCTGGACGTTTTCCACGGGGTCAGAAGTGACGTTATCTGCGTTCCACATAACCAGGAATTTTTCTCCAGATGCTTCCCACGGGTTCATTGCCATGTTTGGCGAGGACTAGGCTCCGCTCTGGATGCTTCACACGGGTTTACTGCCGTGCTCTGCGAGGACCAGGATCCGCTCTGGACGTTTTCCACGGGGTCAGAAGTGACGTTATCCGCGTTTCACGTAACCAGGTATTTTGCTCTAGATGCTTCCCACGGGTTCACTGCCGTGTTCGGCGAGGACTAGGCTCCGCTCTGGATGCTTCACACGGGTTCACTGCCGTGCTCTGCGAGGACCAGGATCCGCTCTGGAAGTTTTCCACAGGATCAGAAGTGACGTTATCCGCGTTCCACGTAACCAGGAATTTTGCTCTAGATGCTTCCCACGGGTTCACTGCCGTGTTTGGCGAGAACTAGGCTCCGCTCTGGATGCTTCACACGGGTTCACTGCCGTGCTCTGCGAGGACCAGGATACACTCTGGACGTTTTCCACGGTGTCAGAAGTGACGTTATCCGCGTTTCACGTAACCAGGTATTTTGCTCTAGATGCTTCCCATGGGTTCACTGCCGTGTTCGGCGAGGACTAGGCTATGCTCTGGATGCTTCACACGGGTTCACTGCCGTGCTCTGCGAGGACCAGGATCCGCTCTGGACATTTTCCACGGGGTCAGAAGTGACGTTATCCGCGTTTCACATAACCAGGTATTTTGTTGATTATATCCGCATTTCGCGGAGTTGGGATTTGACTCTCGGTCATCTGTACACCGTCGAGTCATGGAACTGGGAGTTGCCGCTATTCCGCTTTGCTTGATGTTGTGTCTGTTGAGACGAATGTTGAGATGCTCTCTAGGCTATCTGTGACCCATCGAGATTTGGCTTCTTCTTCTGATGAAACCTGGGGGAGGAGGAGTGTAATTCCTTCTTCGTTTGCGCCCCTGGATCGTATACAGGGATTGATGTGATATCACCTGTATGGTATAAATTTCATTTTTTATTTTTATTTTATTTCTTTCTACGATGCTCTATCATTTCAGCTTTTATATCGCGAAGGTCGCGATTGCCCCATCATTTCGGCTATTTTTCGCGGTGCCCAATCATGTCAGCTATTTGTTTTATTTTTACTCGCTGCTTTTTATTGCGAGTTGCCCAATCATTTCGGCTATTTCGCATGCATATATTTTTACTTTCTGATTTTGTCGCAAGTTGCCCCATCATTTCGGCTATTTCGTATGCATGTGTGGCTTGCTGGCTTTTCGCTGCAAGTTTAGAATCAGACACCGATTTCGGAATCAGCGCCGCTACAACTGGGATGTTGCCAGGAGCGAATCATCATTTGCCTCTGTCGATGTCGAACAAAGGTGGGTTAGTAAACAGGGTTAGGATTCTGTCGACTAAGGCTTTTGACTTCATGAGCCGTAAGGGTCTCATAAAGGTATTTCTCCCTACAAGTCGTGAGGATCTCGTAGGTGTGTTTTCTCCTTAGGAATCATGAGGACTCCTAAGTGTATGGCTTCTCGTAAGTCGTAAGGATCTTACAAGAGAGTTTTCCCCTTATAAGTCGAGAGGACTCACAAGGGTTGTTCACCGTGCGAACATATCCCTAGTCACGGGTGGGACTTGGTTAGGGAAATGTTTATCCGCGCCCGTGGATTGTATACAAGGGTCAGTGTTGAGCCACTTGTAAGGCAGTATCGGAGGTTGTGGGCGTTACTTAAGAACAGGTTCAGGTCTCTGTAACTTAAGACTTTCAAATCTTATGAGCCGTGAGGGTCCCATAAGAGAGTTCTCCTTACGAGTTGAAATGAGAAATCTTAGGAGATTTACAAGACGCTTGAAATGATTGGAAAATGCTGGATATTTTTGCCTGAGGTTTCGTCGGTTTTGCACGATGTCGGGGATGAAAAGAAGGTCCATGCAATCAAGGAGCATAGCGAAAGGTTAGCTATTGCTTTTGGGTTGATAGAGGTTGAAGTTGGCAAGCCTATTAGAATTGTGAAGAATTCGAGGGTTTGTGGAGTTTGCCATGAGTCTTGATTTGAAATATGACGGAAGAAAACTTCGTATCAGCATAATAACCAAAACCAAAAACTCCGCATACGTCAGATCCATCTATGGACTCATCACCGGAAGTCGTCCAGATCTCTGAGCATGTTTTCTTTGTCTGGCATTCACTGGAATGCATATTCCAGTGCAAAAGGGCCAGCAGTATGTTCTCATATCATGGCCAGTCATCGAATCACAACCTAAACAACACATGGAAAATATAGGCCAAAAGCTTTCGACATTCCCAAATTTTAGACGGTCGCTCTTGGGGTCGGGATCGACAATCTCGGCCGTATCAGAACTGGATAACAAATTTTATACCGTTTGAGAAAAATAATTATTAAATAACATTTAACTTAAGTATAAACAATTTGTCAAATTCTTTTACGATTATTGATGTCTAAAGTCATATCAATGATGTGAAACTAACCGTAAAAACTTATAATAAACATATTAAACCATTAATTAATCAATTAACTCATTAGGGAATATTCTAACCATTAATAAACTTCATACGAAAAACCACATTATAAAAATGATAATCACGGTATTGTCATATGCTATTGGTCTAAAAACTCAGATGGTCACTTATTGGATCGGAATCAGCTATCTCGGATCAGGATCGGCCGAGGTTTCAAACCATGCTTTATTGTTCCCTTTTCCAAATCGACCAAGGGTTGGGATTATAAATCAACATAGCTTAGGAAGCAATCAACAAAACACGATGCCTTATTTAAGGTCCATATCGGTTTCTAACATATCAAAAGCATCTTGACCGCATCTGGCTAACATCATCCCTTTGGCACTTCTACTACGGATATCAACTGGTAAGTTACTCGAGGGAAGAAAAGCTGAACACCAACAACTAGGATTTATGCCTCTTCTTCGGCCCGAGCTCTGTATCGACCTTGAATCTTGAGCTTGAGAGCTGAGTGGCATCAACGGTATCTGCTTCACTATCTTCGCCAAAAACTTATCCATCTCTCTGCGGTGTTGTTTGCTGCATCAGGGTCACCGGTAACATGCCATAATGCCACGTCCCGCTTTCCAGTAGACGGAAATGATTATGTGGCAAGCCCGCGGCATATTTATCCATAAAAGGTAATTTTCTAAATAATATGCTAAGCGTATTGAAACAATAATACACAATGGAAGAATAAATGTTGACTGTAAAACTTTTCAACAAATATTTTTATTTACATTCAAACATGAAATGTTTACAGATACAAGAGTTCAACTGAAAAGTAAATACAATAACAGAAATGCATAAACAAGTGGAATACATGAACCAAAAAGAAAAGGATCGCCAGTCTAAGCCCGAGCAGCGATCCGGTCGTACTCCTCTCCTGTAACGTCCACCTCCTCCGTGTCCACGGTATTTGACGAACATTTCAAGAAATAAAGATGGTTGGAATGCCCGTCAGCGAACTAGCGCTCGGTAAATCTCAAAGCAGAGTAAAAGTGAAAGTGACGAGTATAGAATAATCATGAAGTATTGTATATGTCGAGTAAGAATATATGTAAATGAATATGGGTATATGTACTATAAGTCTCTATTTGGTTTCTATATTAACGTTAAGTTTTAAGTGTGAATATCAACGTAACCGTAGAAGTATTCACGAGCTCAAGAGAGGGACTCCAGGAGTAAGAAAACACGGGCTCATTTCATGTGTCAGTATTGGGACTACAAGCCGCGAAGGAGTCGACCCAACTGAGATTCTTAGAATTCAAATAGGTTAATACGGAATTCCTGAAGTTCCGTTGGATTCACATCTGAAACTATCTCATACACCCCGAGCAATATATATTATAACTATTAGATGTCCATAGTTGATTGCTTGGTTTATTTTAATTTCTTGATTGAAACCGTAGATTGCAAAACTAAACAAATGTAGTCGAGTAAGTTAAGTAGAATGCGAATCATGTCAATCGCAATCCTGAATCGAGTCAAGTTAGTTCGAGTAGAATGAGATCGAATTACCGTTCAAGTTTAAATTCGAGTTTAGAGTTTAAGTTCGAGTTTGTATTCGAGTTTGTGTTCGAATTATAGGCATTTCTTGTGAATGGATTTAACTCTTGAATTCCTTAAGTTCGGGAGTAATTGGACAATTGTTGCATATGGACGGCAGGATTTGGGTCTTTTTTCAAGACAATTGCTATCGATAACTCCGTTAATTGCAGTGTTGTCTAATCTGAATAGGCAAGCATTCACTTTCTCTGGCTCCCTACGGCTTAAGAGAAAAGATGCCGCTTAAATTTATATTAATCTAGAGTCCTTAAAGATTTATTCTAGTTTGTTTACAGTGTTTGCATTTTTCGAGAGTGTTTTATGAAAAATATTTTAATATTGTTTAAAAATAAATCTCGAGGATAATTTAGAATATTAAGAGTTTTATAGAAATGTATTTTAGTTTCAATGGTATTTTTGTGATAAAACCTAGTTTTTGAAAATTTATTATATTTTTCTGAAAACTACTACTTTTGGAATTTTGATTGTATTTTTTTAAAATTTTAATTTTTCATTTTAAAATATAATTTTCACAGTTTGTTTTCTTTGAAAATACGGATTCATAATTATATATAAATTTTCCAAAGTTTAATTTGTTTTAAAAAAAAAGTCGTATTTCATTAAGCCGTATTTTTATTTTCTTTCGGGACCGAATTCTCCGTGAGAAGTTTTGTATCTCACTCTACTATCTAAGAACGTGCGATAGCCCGCACCATCCGTAAACGGGTTCCCCTAAAAGAGTTGTAGATGTGCAATTGCAAAGATCTTAAAAATATTGATTAAAAACATATATTTATAAAAATAATGGTATTTTATTATAAACTGTTTCTTTAAATTAAATATACATCTAAAACTTCGTGGTATGAAACCACAGTGTATGTGATGGAGCAGGTCCTTACCCCGTGAGTTTTGTAGAGGTATATATGCTAGTTATCGAATAAATGGTTATATTTAAAGCTCATGGTATTTATATGAAAAAGTTTGTTATATGTTTATTTCATATGGAATTTTAATTACATAAAAAGATAAATAGTGTGAATAACATTTTAAAGTAATGTTAAAGGATTGGTGTAACTTATTTGGCCTATGAAAGATACTAAAAGTTAAAAAATATAAATAAGGTTAAGATTAACTCCACTTTGTCGATATTGTTTTATAATGCGATTTGAGTCAAAATGGAAGAGAGGAATAGGGACTTACGGTTCTCAGAGCATTGACAAGAGAGGAGAAGCCTTCGGGGAGCGTTGAGAATGGTTTCGGTGTTCGATGGAATGAACTTTGATCGCTAACTCCACTTGACTAGCCTTAACCCTTATTGAACTTAGAGAATTTTTGAGAAATTTTTAGAATAGAGGAAAGCAGGGGGATGGGGGGGTATTTATAGAGATAAAATGAAGGTGTCTGAATTGAAAAATTGATTTAAAAGAATTTAAAATAGGATTAATAGGGAATTGAAGAGTCTCTAGTTAATTTCGGAGAAATCAAACAACAAAGTGGAGTAGAGGGGAGCTGAACGGGTGCACGGGCGAAGCACGGAGGCAATTGGAGCAAGGTAAACCGTCGGTGGCGGCTAGATGGGGCATTTGGGCGGTTGAGATTTGTCCAGGTGTCTTGAATTTTGGGCCATGTGTTTTAATCTGTGTTAACTCCTCATTTATCCCGTCTGATTTTTCTGGAACTTTTCGATTCTACATACGCTATGGCACAACAGTGGAGAAGCTTAACCGGTGAGCTACAAGTTGTTTTTTGCTTTTGTTGAACAAAATTAACTTATAACTTCTAATCAGGCTGAAATACCGTTTCTATACATTTTGAATAAGTTACATTTGTATCAAAGTCGTTACACATAATGTATGAAAGCTCTTCTTCAACAAATCAGGTGCTCGAACATGACGATTGCTTTTAGTTTTATGAGTATAACGAATCAAACAGACATAATTGCGAGCCAGGTCAGGCAAATGAAGCGAGCCGGGCTGATTCGCTTCGTGAATCCCCTGACTTGCTTCATTGACGACTCGCCTCGCTTAGTCGGTGATGCAAAGCGAGTTGAACTCGCCTCACTTAGCCGGTGAGGAGAAGCGATGCGAGTTCAACACTAGCCGTCGCCGACCTTGCTCACCTTGCCGCCTCTTCTAGGCGAATCGCGAGGCGAAGCGACTCGTGCGAGTCAAACGAGCCAACTTGCCTGACTCTGTTTTTTTTCAAAATAAAATAATCCTTAATATTAAAAAATTAATAAAGTTAAATTAAATGAAAAATAAACAAACATTGTCGTTAATATAAATCAAATTGTAATTAAATAATACAATTTTTTTTACATTAAAGACCGAACCCACTCGACATGCCTACATATCCCTCGTAAATATTGATCTCAATGAGAAAGAATCGGGTCTACGTAGTTCTTTTTCTACTATCACTAATTCTTACTCACTAATCGTTGCCGCCGGTTGTGGTTCCTCCTTTGATGTTGGAATCTCCCGATCCTGTAAGCTCTTCTGGTATATAATTCGAGTCCAAAGTGATTTTATTTTGTTTCCTAACAAATGCCGCTTTCCAATCTTATGAGCAAAATCATGAATTCTATAGTGTCTTATGCCAAGCAGTATCTTTTTCGCTTAATATCCTACCACCTATACTAAAAGCATATTCTGACGCTACTGTGGACATCAGAATGGTTAGGAAACCACAAACCATTGTGGAAAGTACTGAATACAAATGTCCGTGGCTTTTCCACCAGGCTAAAACGTCAATCTCATCTATAATATAATCTACATCTAACCCAATCAACAAATATATTGTTAATTCATTTAAGATTGACGATGATGAGGCCATAGGGCTTTGTGCCCTTTTCGATTGTTGAAAAAGTACAAAGGCCGGAGTCGAAATTGACACGTCTTTTCTCTTGGAACTTTCACGAGAGTTGATGATATCGACGGTTGTTTTAGACGGTCACTTTTGGGGTCGGGATCGACAATCTCGGCCGTATCAGAACAGGATAACGAATTTTATACCGTTTGAGAAAAAGAATTATTAAATAACATTTAACTTAAGTATAAACAATTTGTCAAATACTTTTACGATTATTGATGTCTAAAGTCATATTAATGTTGTGAAACTAACCGTAAAAACTTATAATAAACATATTAAACCATTAATTAATCAATTAACTCATTAGTGAATATTCTAACCATTAATAAACTTCATACAAAAAACCACATTATAAAAATGATAAACAGGGTATTATCATATGCTATTGGTCTCAAAACTCAAACTGTCATTTATTGGATCGGAATCAGCCATCTCGAATCAGAATCGGCCGAGATTTCGAACCATGCTTTATTGTTCCCTTTTCCAAATCGACCAAGGGTTGGGATTATAAATCAACATAGCTTCGGAAGCGATCAACAAAACACAATGCCTTATTTAAGGTCCATATCAATTTGTAACATATCAAAAGCATCTTGACCACATCTGGCTAACATCATCCCTTTGGCACTTCTACTACAGATATCAACTGGTAAGTTACTCGGGGGAAGAAAAGCAGATCAACAACAACTAGGATTTATGCCTCTTCTTCGGCCCGATCACTGTATCGGCCTTGAATCTTGCAGCTTGAGAGTTGAGTGGCAACAACGGTATCTGTATCACTATCTTCGCCAAAAACTTAACCATCTCTCCGCAGTGTTGTTTGATGTTTGCTGCATCAGGATAACCGGTAACATGCCATAATGTATGAAAGCGCTTCTTCAACAAATCGGGTGCTCGAACATGATGATAGCTTTTAGTTTTACGAGTATAACGAATCAAACAGACATAATTGTGAGCTCTTAGGACGGAGTCGGTGCTTTGTGTAAGAGCCTTTTAGATGCTGATTGGTTAGATCTTATGGCTACTGTAACCAGCATCCTCTGAAGTCGAGTTTTCTTTCCAATTCTCAAACTCTGAACCACCAAAAACCAACCGCTTGATCCCTACATAGCTGTTAAAAGAAAAGGCCATGGTAGTTATATTGACAGATGATAAAATATTTCAACTGCTGATTTTTTATGCACCTCATGTAATAGGGAAAAGTCGAAACTTACTCGGAGCTTATGCAGGATAAGGCATTGATCAAGACATCCAGAAGCAGTGGTTCACTGGTTCCAATATCCAGGCCAATGTTTGTTAAAATCTGGTTCCAGTTCTAAAGAAGCACTAAAGTGTGTGCTAGGTTGTCTTGTATTTCAAGGTCGCCAATGTTATAAAAGGTAGTTGGTGTCACATTTGCTCCTTCGATAGCATCATATTTTGGTCTTTTAGTATTCAAAGGTGACTGTGACAGCTGCGGTGATTTTAACCAAAACAAGCATTTATCAAGAATGCAGATGGGAGAATGTTCAACAATATAAAAAAGGAGAAACTCTCTCTAAGTGATACCCGAATCCTTTATTGTGAAGAACGTGATGTATATATGCTATCATAGGCAATCTTATAATTAAGGACGCCATAACAAACCAGGGCTAAAAAATGAAGTGTGTTTCATGCTCAGTCAGAAAGTGATGATTATGTTATTAGTGAAAACCAAGGCATAAAATCCTGTCTCGTTTGATTTAACTATATATTTTACAATATGAAGCAGTGCAATCTGAGGAAACAGGAAACAAGAAGATAAACTAGTAAAATAAAAGCTCTATAGATTAGTAGAAATAAAATGCAGGTAAAATTGTGTGCTGGACTGAGCATTCAGTATCTCCTGTGGAGGTTTTTTTCCCGGCTTTTCTTTGATAGCTGGATTTGCTAAGTAGGCACACTCCGGACTTGTCAATAATAATGTTATTAACGCATTGGTAATTCAACCACAAGCTGACATAAACTTATTCTGAAGAAAGGTATTGAACATACTTATTTTTCTAAATCTTTCTTCAGTTGGTTAAAAAACCGAGCACCGAAAACTTATTTACAAATAATTGCCCTCTCAACTAAATTGAACTTTTACCTAGACATGTCTATTTATTTTCGGAAATTTTTAATCTCCAAGAAATGTGAGTCATGGCGCTTACCGATTTTTCTCTTTGATGTTAGATTGTTTCCAAGTTCATGCAACCAGCAAGGTAAGATTGCTAGGATGTTGCAAAATTATTATCTTATTTATATAACTAATACAAAGGAACAATAATGCATATTTTCCTGTCCAAAATTAGATGGTCTCAAAACTCAGATGGTCATTTATTGGATCGGAATCAGCCATCTCGGATCAGGATCGGCCGAGGTTTCAAACCATGCTTTATTGTCATATGCTAATTGTTGGCTCTTTTTTGACTAATCTTGATTACTGTGTCGTCAAATATGTCTACATTCAATTTTCATGTAAATTGAATATCGTTCGTCCTTACATTCTATGCTTGCAATAGTAATGGTTTTGCGACAATAAAACATGTCACGGTGTTGGATGAATGAACAAGGAGTATCCAAACGACATAAAAATTGGAGCACACACAGTTTAAGACATTTACCCAACAGTAAAAATTAAGACAAGATTGATATGGCGGGTGCCGACCGTTCAGAAAAATAACGGACCGTTGACTTTTTAATTTAGGTAATTTTCTACCATGCCATGCACTTTGTAACTCTGCATCCTCCTTGGCCATTTATCACTCTGTAAAATTACATTAAAATACAATTGACTACCGTGTTTTTTCATTAAAATCACTTGAAAGCTTTTTTATTATAACCAAAATACGGTTTTCAACATCTCGTCAATAGACCAGGTCTGGGCCTGGGCCTAACCCAGCCCGTTGATAAAATATGTCTGGTATAGATGTGTTTGGTCCCAGACCCATTTAATGGCTTCATAAATTGGTCGGGTTTAGGTCTCTTTGTATCGTACCCGTTTAGACCCGACCGATTTATCTTTTATGTACATATGTAATCTATAAGGTAGATTAAAAGTTGTGGATTATAGACTAAAGTTATTATAGATGTGGATTATAGCTTTTAGGTTACAGTAATCACAAGTTTTAGAAATAAGATATGTAATCACAAGGTTTAGAAATAAGATACCAACGGTTCCGTTGATTTTCTATTATGTGTTAACTTTTGAAATTAACTTATAAGTTTGTAAACTATAATGATGTGGTTTAAAAAATAAAAAGTACATAAAAGGGTCGGGCGACCGGATCAGACCCAATTATTTATATGTTTGGGTTTGGATTATATATATAATACAAACCCAGACCGTTGATAACATTGGCGACCTTGAGATACAAGACAACTTAGCACGCATTTGGAACACAATTTTCCTCAATCTTGCTAAGGCACTTTAGTGCTTTTCTAGAACTGGAACCAGATTTTAACAGCTATTGGCACCTTAACAGGGTGGATATTAGAACTAGTGAACCACTGCTTCTGGATGTCTTGATGTCAAACACCGATCGATACGGGATCAACCATCGCCCCATACAGGGTCAAGAAACGTACACACTAGTCTACTCTGGAATATCGATACCCTGTCTCGATACTCTCTCGAGTAGGAACTGTTAAAGGATGTTCTTGCGGACTACACAACCCCACTAGTATGATCTGCATCATAGTCCTGGTAGTCAAGATAACATCCTAAGGGCTTTATCAACATGTATCAGAGAGACAGTATAATAATACAAGTGTACATATTAAGATAAAGAGCAATCAGATAACATACTATCAAGTCCTCAATATATATGTACAAGCATCCACTATATCATACAATAATGGCCTCTAGGGCATATATATTTCTAACACTTAATCAGCTATCCAGCAAACTCCAAACGATATATGTTTGATCCTAAGTCGTTTCACAAGGCATTATGGAGAAATTTCAGATTTATGGTACAACGCTATGAAGGATGAGATGAAATCTATGGTTAGAAATAAAGTTTGGGATTTTGTTGACTTACCGAAAGGAGTCTTTGTCGTTGGCTGTAAATGGTTTACAAGACCAAACGAGATTCATCAGGTAAAGCTGAACGATATAAGGCCAGACTTGCAGTCAAAGATTTTACTCAAAAAAGAAGACGTCGACTACCATGAAACCGTTTCTCCAATTTCTAAGGAGTCTTCTAGAATCATCATGGTTATAGTAGCTTATTATGATTTAGAGCTATATCAAAGGGATGTGAAAACGGCATTCTTGAATGGGGGCTTGAAGAGGAGATATACATGAGGCAGCCAGAAGAATTTGGTCAAAACAATCATTTGGTATGCAAGCTTAAAATATCTATATACAAACTAAAATAAGCTTCTCGACAATGGTATATTAAATTCCACAATATTGTTATCTCATATGGATTTATTTAAAATATTGTGGATCAATGCATATACATAAAGGTCAAGGGGATAAGGCTTATTATTTTGGCCTGGTATGTGGATGACATATTGCTTGCAAGTAATGATATAGGGTTATTATATAATAGAAAGCAATTGTTATCCCAAAATTTTGATATGCAGGAAATGGGTGAAGCCTCATAGAGATTCAAAGAGAGAGATCCTTAAAGAATTTAGGATTATCTCAGAAGACCTGCATTGAAAAGTCTTGAATAGGTTTTAGATCCAAGATTGCGCGCCTAAGGAATCACCTATAGTGAAAGGGGGCAAATTTAGCCTTGATCAATGTCCCAAAAGCATTTCGGAACAAGAGAAGATGGAGGGCAAATTCAGCTCCAGCAATCCCATGCGCAACTCATCCACCTCGGCCTCGCCATTCATCGCTCCACCCTCTCCCACCT
This sequence comes from Agapanthus africanus, assembly GCA_030015575.1. NCBI lineage: Eukaryota > Viridiplantae > Streptophyta > Magnoliopsida > Asparagales > Amaryllidaceae > Agapanthus > Agapanthus africanus. Next base: position 650,015,927 of record JASDDO010000014.1, read on the forward strand.
CCTCTCCCTCCTCCCTCTCCCCTTCTCCCTCCTCCCGCTACCCCCTCTCTCCCCTTCTCTCTCCACCCTCTCCCACCTCCTCTCTCTCCTCCCATTTCAATTCAATGGCAGATTACGGTATTGCCCCTGAAATGGAGCACTATGGTTGCATCGTCGACCTTTTGGATCGGGCTGGTATCGTATTTGAAGCCCTAGAATTGAAAAGATGAGCATCAAACCCGATTCAGTTTTGTGGATCACTTTGTTAGGTGCATGCAAAATTCATAATTTAGTCGATTTGGGAGTAAAAATCGGGAACAAATTGATCGAATCCGAGCCTGAACATGATGGAAACTATGTTCCTCTTACATCAAAAATTAAGGTTACATCTTTCGGTAACGGTGCAATATAGAATTCAAACCATATGTATGAGTTTGAAAAGTCAAACCTGGCAACAAAAAAAATACCAAGGCAAATTAGTCAAAACAGGATTGCATGTGTACACTATCGCTATTAAGATGAAACAGAATAATTGAAAATTTAACTATAAAGCTGCTAACAAGAAAAGTTTAATGGCAAGCCAACACAGTGACTATCAAGTCTAAGAAATCAAGTGTTTCCATATTGTATTCCAGAACATATGCTGGTAACCTAGCGCTAACAACATGATCCTTGATTTTTCTATTATTTATTTATTTATTTGGGGGACAGCTGTAAAATTTCTGAAGAGTTAATATGTATTTGCTAAATCCTACTTTGAATAAAAGGGCTGCACTTTGCCCCCGACTCTAACACCGTTCATTACCAATTCCGTTATATATCTTGTTTCTTTTCCTAAAACACCCTTATGGTAATCTTTTTCATATGACCGATTCACCTTCATAAGATCAATTGCAATAAAAAAAACCAATCTTTCTTTCTTTTCACCCTAATTAATCAAGATCCACTTCCATTTGTAAAGATGAGCAGTAAAATGGAGTTGCCTGAAGGTGATTTTGGAAAGATAAACAGACAAAGTTAATGATGTCAACTCAAGGGGGTTTCCTACTGATCAAGCAAAAGTGAAGGGGGTTTACTTCAATATAGCCTTATTTTATTTTATCGAAATAACAGGCCATAATCTATGCAAGTGCGGTTTGAACCCCAAACTCTTGCGACTTCCAAGACGCTTCACCGCTATGCTATAGTGGCGCTTGCAAGGGTTTTTTCCGAAATAGGGTGACTATATATTAAAATTATTAAAATAATATAATTTAAATTATATTTAGCACAATAGGACGGTTTATTAAAGGCGGGATCTCATAAACCGCCTTATCAGGCCCCACCTCCGCCCATACAATAGAGAGAGCGGGTTCCTAGAACCCGCCCCCACCCTCCAAATGAAGAGAGCGGGGTTTCTAGAACCCGCCCATTTTATTGCATGGGTGAGAATTTTTAAAATTTTAAAATATTAAAATAAATTGAAAAAGAATTTAAAAAATAATTTTTTAAATCTCGGTTAAAAAACCCTTTCTTCAAACGTAAAGTATAAGATTATTGTTTTTCTTACGAACGTGATGGCAAGTGTTATTACAGTTCATATAGAATTACTATAAATATAAATTTTGAATACACTTCATTACCAAAATGAATCCATCAAAATAATAATACAAAAAAATCATATCATACTAAAATGTAAATTGTACAAGTTTCTTTACAAGCGCTAACTAATTTTTCGTCCGTTGCTTTCTCACGATCTCGAAGGTCCCGCCCCTGTTGAGTGTCCAGAACATCTGGTCCTATAATGACCTGGTTGTTTGCATAGGCTATATCTGGCATGCCTTTGCTGAGGATCAGCATCCATTGTCATTCGATCTCGACGCACCTTAGGTCTTCCGGGTCCTATATTTTTGTCCAGCGGTAATACAGTCGGTGTTTGTCTGTTTCCAGTATAATAGTGCCAGCAGCGACTGTCTGGTATATGATGAAATTTTGGATCGTATGCGCCTTGGTAATTGAAAACTGTATAATAACGGAAAGCAAAATTGTAATGTGGCTTATGCATGTTGCTCGCAGCAGCAATTGCGTGGACACAAGGCAAATGTTGTTGCTGGAAACACCCGATGAGCACGAAGAGAGCCATTCATCTCTAAAATTTACGGTATATTGAATCGCATTACTCCCCGTAACTTGAAACTCCGCTGTGCTAAACCTTTCCGATCTGTAGTATTGTGATCTGCACTCTTTTCCGGAATATATATTCGTAATACGCGGTGAGTGGAGTCTCCATCGCCAAAGACTTTTCCCTTCTTTGCACAAAATAAATATTCATTCTTAAAAAGGTTCGAACAATCAACCCTTGTATCAGTAAGCCTCTAACACATTTAAGGACCCCGTTGAAACTTTCAGACATATTAGTGGTCATTAGTAGATATCTGCATCCATTATCATGTGCTTGTGACCACATGCGTACTGGATACTCATCTAACCACGCTTTCGCTGCTTAATCCATCTCTCCAATTTTCGTCGCTTGATCCATCTCTCCAATTTTCGTCATGTATATGTCATGAACATTAGGGTCGGACGCTTCACCGGTTTTGTACATAAGCTTATGTAGATCTGAATTTTTAAATTTTCTATCAAAATTTTGCCAGAAGTGCCGCATGCAAAACCTATGTGGGGTCGTCAGAAATACAGCTCTCATTGCAGCTAGTATTCCTAGATGTCTATCAGATATGATACATAAATCAGTTTTATCAATAACAGATAGGATACTTTTGAGTTGACGAAAAAACCATGACCAGGATGATGTATTTTCAGCATCGACAATAGAAAATCCCAACGGAAATATACCGTTATTAGTATCAACACATGTAGCAATTAACATGCAACCTATGTACTTACCATATAGATACGTCTTATCTACGCACAATACCGGCCGACAATGTGTGAAACCAGCCGCACAAGGAGCAAAGCACCAGAAAGTTCTTTGAAACTTGACACGGCGATCGATATCCGTTTCTGTGGTTTTTAATCGGTATACGGGCCCTAGATTTTGATGATTTCATGGCTTCCATAAAATGGACTAGTGGGTTGTATGAGCTTTTCCAATCCCCAAATATCTTGCATATTACATTTCTACGAGCATCCCATGCCTTCACATACGAAATCTGAATTCTGTGTTGTCCGCTGACATAGAGCCGTATCTCTCGGGAAGTCATCGCCATATCTGTACGGATTAGTGGCATGATTAGTGAGCAAATGTAAGATGAAGTGCAATTCATGTGATCTTTTAACATAATAGAATTGATACAAGTATGTTCTTGGTTGTATTTCGTGACCTTCCAAGCTTTGGCTCTTTTGGAACAACATGCATGCAATCTTCACTTATATTCAGGAGTTTTCGTACATACCACGGTATAGTACGTCTTATTTGACTCTTCGTTTTAAATGTAACATTTTTTTGAATAGCCCACGACTTCAGTTTACAAATAAGATCTCCTTTTTCCTGAATATCTCCAACAGTGACGCAATTTTCGCTTGCTACAGTCGCTTCCAAATAGAGTTCAGTATTTACTTCTGCCACGGCTAAGTCTACCCAACTATAATCTTCCAGCGGATCGAGACCGGGATCTTCTAGTTCGACAAAATCATTATCCGCAGCCATATCATCAATCAATGCTACTTCATTCAATTCAGCGGCATAATCCACGCTACCTCCCCATGATGACCTTCACCGAGGTTTTATCATCATCACTGTCACTCATATCAATGTCATCCGTGGCAACATAAGGCCCGGGTGCAATATACGATGGTTGAGTTTGGTATAATGTGGATGGTTCGGGGTGAAAAGACCGGAAAGATGTGGACGGACATGCTTGGAATGCGCTACTTGGATCGTGTTGGAATGATACGGAGGTATGGGAAAATCTGCGTTTAGTATATAAATTTTTCTTAATATTTTCGTATTACGAAGAATATAAACATAATCACCACTTGTTTCAGTTTTATTTACCTTTGGAAAGTTGTATATGGCAATTCTTGTTGTTCTTCAGGTGTGCATGCAACTGCAGCAGACGATTGGGAAAATCTGTATTTAATATTATAAAATATATTAGTATTTTGGTATTACAAAAGGACGATTTATAAAATGTTTACCCTTGAGTTTGAAGGTTTGAATAATCATGCGTATAGTCGTATCCACCGAGACTAAAGGTATCATCGTTAACCATCGGACCGTATCCTCAGTAACTATCTCCAGCATTACCATCAAAAGTACCCGTTGGAGCGACATCTGATGCTTCCAATTGTTCCTTCTGAACTAAAAGTTCAAAAGAATGCTGGGTGTTTACCAGACCGAAGTCTATAATCGAAGATATTGAAGTATCGTCTATAATTTCAACCAATGCATTTCCACTAAACAGAGGTCATATACAACTTAACTTAGGCTTAATTTCACGGGGACCGTATTTCGTGATTTTAAACACTTTATTCTCGAGTTCATTATAAGTTGTTGATAATTCTAATCGCATAATTCTTGCGCGCCCGCCCATATACTCGGGACCTTGTGCACTTCTCACAATCTGGCCATCGTATTTACATACAACAAATAAACTTGAACTTACCATTATCTGCATCAAACAATATCAACCCAACAATAAATAAAAAACGTCAACAACTGATGTAATGATTATATTCATTGAAAATTAAATAAACGTTAAATTAAATTTACATACATTTGAATTTCGACAGATAGAGCTATAGGGATAGAGAAAATGAGAGGGCGGGTTCCGTTTGAAGGGGTGCACATAAGATTTTGAAGGAGGTGCAGATGCAAATCGGAGCAGAATGGAGAGCAAATGAGAGGAGGAATGACGGGTTTTTATAGGTATTTGGTGGTAAAGGGGTCACGGGTTCTTGGAACCCGCTATCCCCTTTTGACAACACCGCAGGAGGAAATAGATGGATGATTTCACAATACAAAGGGAGATAAAGGGGTTACGGGCTTGTCTTGAATTAAGTAAAATTATTTAAAATATTAAGTAGGGCGTTTTCCAAGAACCCGCCCTCTCCTTTTTAAATGAGGGGGCGTTCCATTCTAACAAATTCGATTTGACAATACAAGGGGTCAGAGTCGTGCGCTATTGGGTTAAGAGTCACGGTCAACTGGGTTAAGTAAATTTATTTAAATTCCTTATTTTTAACTAAGAGGACGAGTTTTAGGAACCCGCTATCCCTTTCTCGCAAATACGGGTGATTTGACAACACAAAGGGGTTACGGGTCACGGGCATGTCTGGCTAGAAAATTATTAAAGGAGGGCGTGTTCTAAGAACCCACCCTCTCCTTTTGAAATGAGAGCGGGATCTTGGAAGAGGCACCGAGATTCTTTTTGAAAAAAACAAAACCTATGTATTGCCCTTTTTTAAACATAGATTTGACAACACACCTCAGATTATTTTTTTAAACAAACAAAAGATTCGTATTATCACATCTCCATTTTTAAACTACGATTAGACAACACATGGGCATAAATTATTTTTTAAAACAAACAAAAGGTTCGTATTATCACATCTTTTTTAAAGGAAGATTTGACAACACATGAGATTTTGTTTTAAAAAAAAACAAATGCTTTCTATGGGCGAAGATGAGAGCGGGTTCTTGGAACACGTCCTCCTTGCCCTATAAAACCCGGCTTCTTCGCTCTGATTTTCACTATCTATGTCCAAACCCCCTTCTATACCCACCAACTTTCCAAATTTTTCAAATAATTGTAATTTCAAAAATATTTCAATGGAGAATCAACCATTCGGCAAAATCACTGCTCGTAAATCAAAACGAGTATAGATCTTTCAGTATATTATACGAGGAGGAAATATTCAAAACTTATTAAATTTGTTTCAATTGCCCATTTCTTTTAATTCTAATATTTGAAAATAATATGAATAAATCTTACAGGGTTGAGATAATCTTACAACGGTCAGTCATAATTCTGACAAGTGGCAAGTTGCAGATTATCGTATAATCGAGCGGATTTGAAAAGCCGGAATTTATGAAGCTTCATTATTTCGTCATATCCAACTCGACCACAGTCTCGTTACCTCTCTTGTTGAACGTTGTAGAAAAAAGACTCATACTTTTCATCTTAGATGGGGTGAGGACACGATCACACTCCAGGATATTGACCTTTTACTCAGTTTACGGGTGAATGAACTTGGATTAATTGGAGGTACAATTGTGGGTCCAGAAACCGAGCACCCATATTGGGATACATATATTGAGTCTGCTCTCGGACAGATATAATACGTAATTTTTTTAAATAACAAGTTTAAATATGTTACAATGATATTAATTAACAATTAATTGTAAAATTCAGGTACCAGGAAGGTATACTAAGGAGTATAAGATCAGTTTAAACTGCCTCAAAAATACATTTACTAATATCCCTGATGAAACTACCGATGATGTCTTGGATAGACATGCACGTGCCTACATTCTGTACATGATCGGTTCTTGGTTGATGCCGGACCAATCGGCAACGCATGTCCATCCTTTATACATTGGGTTTCTTACGGACTTTGATGTGTGTGGCCAGTATGTTTGGGGAGCAAGGGTCCTGGTCTATCTTTACAAGGAACTAGATAAGGCATGTGTTCTTACGAAGAATAAAATTTGTGGCTGCATTAAATTATTTCGGGTACATAATATTTTTTTAAAAGCTTGGTATTTGTAAAATTGTAATATTGGTTCTTTCTAATATTATGACACTTTATATATATATATATATATATATTTGGTCATGGGAGCACATGTGTATGGGAAGCCCAGATCGCATTCATATTTCTGCCGTGGATACCCCTGGAAAGCCTCTCGGTTCTTGGTGGAGTGGCAAGAAATCTTGTAAGGCTCCTCGTCGAGTACTTAAATATTATAAAGATGAGTTGGATCGCATTGAGGCGACTCAAGTAACCATACATTAGGCAATTAACTTTGTTTAAAAATTTTAATTTAGCTTCACTACAATTTTCGTACTATATTATTTGCGCAGTTCACATTGACGCCTTATACAGTAGATCGTCTGCAAGAATTACCCGGCATCTGTATCGAAGGAGAGTCGGTTTGGCGGGCTCGATACCCACTATTATGCATTAATATCGGAGTGATGCACCTACCGGACCGGGTGTTGCGACAGTTTAGTAGATTGAAACATATTCCTGTTCCGCCGCCTGCGTCTATAACAATAGAGAAAGACATGCGAGGAGGAAAGGCGAAGCGTGATTGGAGGGAGCACCATCATCAATATTTACTGAGATGGGAAAATAGGCAGTGTAATATTGCCTTACAGCAAATAGGTGACTAATCAACTGCCGACACTACAGAAACATATATACAATGGTATAAGCGTGTCACTGTAAGATATTTTTCTACTCCCCCTAACGATTTTCCAAACATCCGGCAGTACGAGCCTAGAGGCCACGTGGAACGAGAAATGATAAGTTAAAGTTTTTAAATTAAATTAGTTTTTAAAATCCGGCGGTATGAGTCAATAATTATATCTTATTTTTAATGTAACGACAGACTCGTGGGTTGCATCATATACAATCATTGATATATGATCCATATCCGACTGATGCTGGTCCAGATACTCGGGCTTTATTTTCTACTGTAGACTCATATATTGGCGTTATATTCGGTTCATATCATATGCTTCCAAATTTATCGCCATTGCTAGAGCCGCGGCATGAGCCGGCAACAGAGCCGCAGCATGAGCCGGAACCAGAGCCGCGGCATTTGGCAGATCCAGAGCAGCGGGATCAGTGATTCGGAGCACCATACTGTCAGCAGCAACCCTGGCATATTGAACAAGCGCAACAACCGGAACAACGACAGTCTTCGAGGACATGTTTTGCGCAACAACAGCTGTCTTGGGGATCAGGCTTTGCGCACCATCAACAGTCTTGGGGAACAGGTTTGCGCAGCCTTTGGAGCCAGGTTTTGTGCAACAGCAGCAGCATGAAACCGGGACAGGTTCTTCGCAACAGCAGCTCAGTTGGGAGACGGATTTATCGTCCTACATACAGTTGTTGGGAGGCAGCACATATCCGACACATGTCCCACATTCAGGACTTGCGGAACAACAGCCTGTCCAAGACGAAGCAGAAGAGCCGCCGCCGCCGCCATATACCCAAGACACGGGAGGGTCATCCAGTCAAGCCTTCTCGGATTAGGAAAGGGAAAAGAAAAGCGATAATTGTATACTTTTACAAATGGGTGTCAAAGTGTCCAATTTTTTTGATGGATTCATTTTGTTAATTTAGTGTATACAAGATTCATATTTATAATAAAATATAAATATTCAATTACTTCTATATAAACTGTAATAACACATGTCACCACGTCCGTAACAAAAACAACAATCTTATTATTTATTACTCTTAAGAAAGGGTTTTTTAAACAGAGATTTTTTAAATTCTTTTTTGATTTATTTTAATTTTTTAAAATTTTAAAAATTCTTAGGGCGGGTTCCTAGAACTCGCTCCCTTTATTTGCATGGGCGGGGGTGGGGCCTGATAAGGCGGGTTATGAGATCCCGCCTTTAATAAACCGCACTATTGTGCTAAATATAATTTAAATTATATTATTTTAATAATTTTAATATATAATCACCCTATTTCGGGGGGGGGGGGGGGGAACCACTTGCAATTTAGCCTTATTCTGTTACGGAATTTTTCTTTGCATTTTTCCTGCTCTTTAACAAGTCTCCAAAGGTCTGACGTAAACTTGGATAAAATCCAACACCATCAATCTAACACCAACTCCTAAGTTCAGCCAAAAGTTTTTTTTAATCAAATCACATACTTGGATCCCAAATTTTCAAGAGCTTACTGGTTGAATATAACTTTGATCGGCGTCGCGGACCCAGGTTTGGCATGCAATATCCTACTCCTCTTCCTCCTTATCCTCTCCTCAACCTACAAACAACCCATCAAAACACAACCAAATTCATACACCTTAACACACAAACACGCACACATACACACAAAACATCAAAGATCCGATTTTTACCTTGGATTTAGCCTTTGGGGGGTCATCGAAGCAACTCCCGAGGATCTCAGCGAACTCTGGGTCTCTATCCTAGTCCCTCTCGTCCTCTCTCACTCTAGACGAAAACCCTCCCTCTTCGCTTCGCTCGTCGCCGTCTTCGTTGTCGATCGAGAGCTCGGGCTCCACCGGTTGGGGTTTAGATAGGGGTTTAGGGTTTCTGTTGGGTTTGGATTTGGAGGCGAAGTGAGGGGCTAGGGTTTTGGTGTGATTTGAGGAAGATGGGTGGAAATTGCAAAGGAATTTGGAGGTTGGAAGTGGAAGGAGATGCAGTGCTGGGAATTGGAAGTGGGGCTGAGTAAACATTGTCACTGATATTGTTTGGGCAAGGATAAAAATCCATAGCCTAGATATTGGCCACTCTAAAAGTTAATTGTTGGCTCTTTTTTGACTAATCTTGATTACTGTGTCGTCAAATATGTCTACGTTCAATTTTCATGTAAATTGAATATCGTTCGTCCTTACATTCTATGCTTGCAATAGTAATGGTTTTGCGACAATAAAACATGTCACGGTGTTGGATGAATGAACAAGGAGCATCCAAACGACATAAAAATTGGAGCACACACGGTTTAAGACATTTACCCAACCGTAAAAATTAAGACAAGATTGTTATGGCGGGTGCCGACCGTTGAGAAAAATAACGGACCGTTGACTTTTTAATTTAGGTAATTTTCTACCATGCCATGCACTTTGTAACTCTGCATCCTCCTTGGCCATTTATCACTCTGTAAAATTACACTAAAATACAATTGACTACCGTGTTTTTTCATTAAAATCACTTGAAAGCTTTTTTATTATAACCAAAATACGGTTTTCAACATCTCGTCAATAGGCCAGGTCTGGGCCTGGGCCTAACCCAGCCCGTTGATAAAATATGTCTGGTATAGATGTGTTTGGTCCCAGACCCATTTAATGGCTTCATAAATTGGTCGGGTTTGGGTCTCTTCGTATCGTACCCGTTTAGACCCGACCGATTTATCTTTTATGTACATATGTAATTTATAAGGTAGATTAAAAGTTGTGGATTATAGACTAAAGTTATTATAGATGTGGATTATAGCTTTTAGGTTACAGTAATCACAAGTTTTAGAGATAAGATATGTGATCACAAGGTTTAGAAATAAGATACCAACGGTTCCGTTGATTTTCTATTATGTGTTAACTTTTGAAATTAACTTATAAGTTTGTAAACTATAATGATGTGGTTTAAAAAATAAAAAGTACATAAAAGGGTCGGGCGACTGGATCAGACCCAATTATTTATATGTTTGGGTTTGGATTATATATATATAATACAAACCCAGACCGTTGATAACATTGGCGACCTTGAGATACAAGACAACTTAGCACGCATTTGGAACACAATTTTCCTCAATCTTGCTAAGGCACTTTAGTGCTTTTCTAGAACTGGAACCAGATTTTAACAGCTATTGGCACCTTAACAGGGTGGATATTAGAACCAGTGAACCACTGCTTCTGGATGTCTTGAAGTCAAACATCGATCGATATGGGATCAACCATCGCCCCATACAGGGTCAAGAAACGTACACACTAGTCTACTCTGGAATATCGATGCCCTGTCTCGATACTCTCTCGAGTAGGAACTGTTAAAGGATGTTCTTGCGGACTACACAACCCCACTAGTATGATCTGCATCATAGTCCTGATAGTCAAGCCAACATGCTAAGGGCTTTATCAACATGTATCAGAGAGACAGTATAATAATACAAGTGTACATGTTAAGATAAAGAGCAATCAGATAACATACTATCATGTCGAGCAAAAAACTCATCAATATATATATCCAAGCATCCATTATATCATACAATAATGGCCTCTATGGCATATATATTCCTAACACTTAATCAGCTATCCAGCAAACTCCAAACGATATATGTTTGATCCTAAGTCGTTTCACAAGGCATTATGGAGAAATTTCAGATTTATGGTACAACGCTATGAAGGATGAGATGAAATCTATGGCTAGAAATAAAGTTTGGGATTTTGTTGACTTACCGAAAGGAGTCTTTGTTGTTGGCTGTAAATGGTTTACAAGACCAAACGAGATTCATCAGGTAAAGCTGAACGATATAAGGCCAGACTTGCAGTCAAAGATTTTACTCAAAAAAGAAGACGTCGACTACCATGAAACCGTTTCTCCATTTTCTAAGGAGTCTTTTAGAATCATCATGGTTATAGTAGCTTATTATGATTTAGTGCTATATCAAAGGGATGTGAAAACGGCATTCTTGAATGGGGGTCTTGAAGATGAGATATACATGAGGCAGCCAGAAGAATTTGGTCAAAACAATCATTTGGTATGCAAGCTTAAGATATCTATATACAAACTAAAATAAGCTTCTCGACAATGGTATATTAAATTCCACAATATTGTTATCTCATATGGATTTATTTAGAATATTGTGGATCAATGCATATACATAAAGGTCAAAGGGATAAGGCTTAGTATTTTGGCCTGGTATATGGATGACATATTGCTTGCAAGTAATGATATAGGGTTATTATATAATAGAAAGCAATTGTTATCCCAAAATTTTGATATGCAGGAAATGGGTGAAGCCTCATAGAGATTCAAAGAGAGAGATCCTTAAAGAATTTAGGATTATCTCAGAAGACCTACATTGAAAAGTCTTGAATCGGTTTTAGATCCAAGATTGCGCGTCTAAGGAATCACCTATAGTGAAAGAGGGCAAATTTAGCCTTGATCAATGTCCCAAAAGCATTTCGGATCAAGAAAAGATGGAGGGCAAGCCATATGCTTCCATGTTTGGAAGTCTTATGTATGCACTCGTTTGCACGAGACCGGACCTTTCCTTTGCGATGGGAATATTTTGGTGTAATTTTCACATTTTAAAATCCTCTTTCCCGTCCTCTTCTTCTTTAATGCGCAGGGGTCTCTCATGGCTTCAGCTGCTCCTCCCCTCTCTTAATCCCCCATCATCATCACCGTCTCTCTCCCATCGCCAGCTCCGGCAATCCCACGCGCAACTCATCCACCTCGGCCTCGCCATTCACCGCTCCACCCTCTCCCACCTCCTCTCTCTCCTCCCTCTCCCCTTCTCTCTCCACCCTCTCCCACCTCCTCTCTCTCCTCCCTCTCCCCTTCTCTCCACCCTCTCCCACCTCCTCTCCCCCCTCCCATTTCAATTCAATGGCAGATTACGGTATTGCCCCTGAAATGGAGCACTATGGTTGCATCGTCGACCTTTTGGGTCGGGCTGGTCTCGTATTTGATGCCCTAGAATTGAAAAGATGAGCATCAAACCCGATTCAGTTTTGTGGATCACTTTGTTAGGTGCATGCAAAATTCATAATTTAGTCGATTTGGGAGTAAAAATCGGAAACAAATTGATCGGATCCGAGCCTGAACATGATGGAAACTATGTTCTTCTAGCCAGTATTTACGCTAAGGCTAAGAAATGGGAGGGTGCGAGTAAAATTAGGAGATTGATGTCTAATCGCGGCACGAATAAACTAGCGGGATGGAACTTGATCGAGGCGAATGGAACCGTTCATAAATTTGTAGCAGGGGATAAAGAACATGAGAGATCTTAGGAGATTTACAAGACGCTTGAAATGATTAGGAAATGCTGGATATTTTTGCCTGAGGTTTCGTCGGTTTTGCAGGATGTCGGGGATGAAGAGAAGGTCCATGCAATCAAGGAGCATAGCGAAAGATTAGCTATTGCTTTTGGGTTGATCGTGGTTGAAGTTGGCAAGCCTTTTAGAATTGTGAAGAATTCGAGGGTTTGTGGAGTTTGCCATGAGTCTTGATTTGAATTATGATGGAAGAAAACTTCGTATTTGCATAATAACCAAAACCAAAAACTACGCATAATAACCAAACCCGAGCCAGTTCCATTTATTGATCTCCATCTCAAAAAGTCACTCTTTAAGCATGTTTTCGGAGTCTGGCATTCATCTACCATTCCATCTATATCGACTCATCTATGGACTCATCACCGGATGTCGTCCAGATCACAGCATGTTTTGTTTGTCTGGCAATCACTGGAATGCAAATTCCTGTGCAAAATGACCAGCAGAATGTTCTCTCATATCATGGCCAGTGTTCGAATCACAGTGGTTTTAGACGGTCACTTTTGAGGTCGGGATCGACAATCTCAGCCGTATCAGAACAGGATAACGAATTTTATACCGTTTGAGAAAAAGAATTATTAAATAACATTTAACTTAAGTATTAACAATTTGTCAAATTCTTTTACGATTATTGATGTCTAAAGTCATATTAATGATGTGAAACTAACCGTAAAAACTTATAATAAACATATTAAACCATTAATTAATTAATTAACTCATTAGTGAATATTCTAACCATTAATAAACTTCATACGAAAAACCACATTATAAAAATGATAATCACGGTATTGTCATATGCTATTGGTCTCAAAACTCAGATGGTCATTTATTGGATCGGAATCAGCCATCTCGGATCAGGATCGTCCGAGGTTTCAAACCATGCTTTATTGTTCCCTTTTCCAAATCGACCAAGGGTTGGGATTATAAATCAACATAGCTTAGGAAGCAATCAACAAAACACGATGCCTTAGTTAAGGTCCATATCGGTTTCTAACATATCAAAAGCATCTTGACCGCATCTGGCTAACATCATCCCTTTGGCACTTCTACTACGGATATCAACTGGTAAGTTACTCGGGGGAAGAAAAGCTGAACAACAACAACTAGGATTTATGCCTCTTCTTCGGCCCGAGCTCTGTATCGACCTTCAATCTTGCAGCTTGAGAGCTGAGTGGCATTAACGGTATCTGCATCACTATCTTCGCCAAAAACTTAACCATCTCTCTGCGGTGTTGTTTGCTGCATCAGGGTCACCGGTAACATTCCATAATGTCACGTCCCGCTTTCCAGTAGACGGAAACGATTATGTGGCAAGCCCGCGGCATATTTATCCATAAAAGGTAATTTTCTAAATAATCTGCTAAGCGTATTGAAACAATAATACACAATGCAAGAATAAATGTTGACTGTAAAACTTTTCAACAAATATTTTTATTTACATTCAAACATGAAATGTTTACGGATACAAGAGTTCAACTGAAAAGTAAATAAAATAACAGAAATGCATAAACAAGTGGAATACATGAACCGAAAAGAAAAGGATCGCTAGTCTAAGCCTGAGCAGCGATCCGGTCGTACTCCTCTCCTGTAACGTCCACCTCCTCCGTGTCCACGGTATTTGATGAACATTTCAAGAAATAAAGGTGGATGGAATGCCCGTCAGCGAACTAGCGCTCGGTAAATCCCAAGGTAGAGTAAAAGTGAAAGTGACGAGTATAGAATAATCATGAAGTATTGTATATGTTGAGTAAGAATATATGTAAATGAATATGGGTATATGTACTATAAGTCTCTATTTGGTTTCTATATTAACGTTAAGTTTTAAGTGTGAATATCAACGTAACCGTAGAAGCATTCATGAGCTCAAGAGTGGGACTCCAGGAGTAAGAAAACACGGGCTCATTTCATGTGTCAGTATTGGGACTACAAGCCGCGGAGGAGTCGACCCAACTGAGATTCTTAGAATTCAAATAGGTTAATACGGAATTCCTGAAGTTCCGTTGGATTCACATCTGAAACTATCTCATACACCCCGAGTAACATATATTATAACTATTAGATGTCCTTAGTTGATTGCTTGGTTTATTTTAATTTCTTGATTGAAACCGTAGATTGCAAAAGGAAACAAATGTAGTCGAGTAAGTTAAGTAGAATGCGAGTCATGTCAATCGCAATCCTGCATCGAGTCAAGTTAGTTCGAGTAGAATGAGATCGAGTTACCGTTCAAGTTTAAATTCGAGTTTAGAGTTTAAGTTCGAGTTTGTATTCGAATTATAGACATTTCTTGTGAGTGGATTTAACTCTTGAATTCCTTAAGTTCGGGAGTAATCGGACAACTGTTGCATATGGACGGCCGGATTTGGGTCTTTTTCTAAGACAATTGCTTTCGATAACTCCATTAATTGCAGTGTTGTCTAATCTGAATAGGCAAGCATTAACTTTCTCTGGCTCCCTACGGCTTAAGAGAAAAGATGCCGCTTAAATCTATATTAATCTAGAGTCCTTAAAGATTTATTCTAGTTTGTTTACACTGTTTGCATTTTTCGAGAGTGTTTTATGAAAAATATTTTAATATTGTTTAAAAATAAATCTCGGGTGTGATTTAGAATATTAAGAGTTTTATAGAAATGTATTTTAGTTTCAATGGTATTTTAGCGATAAAACCTAGTTTTTGAAAATTTATTATATTTTTCTGAAAACCACTACTTTTGGAATTTTGATTGTATTTTTTTAAAATTTTAATTTTTCATTTTAAAATATAATTTTCACAGTTTGTTTTCTTTGAAAATACGGATTCATAATTATATATAAATTTTCCAAAGTTTAATTTGTTTAAAAAAAAGTCGTATTTCATTAAGCCGTATTTTTATTTTCTTTCGAGACCGAATTCTCCGCAAGAAGTTTTGTATCTCACTCTACTATCCTAAGGATGTGCGATAGCCCGCACCATCCGTAAACGGCTTCACCTAAAAGTGTTGTAGATGCGCAATTGCAAAGATCTTAAAAATATTGATTAAAAACATCTATTTATAAAAATAATGGTATTTTATTATAAACTGTATTCTTTAAATTAAATATACATCTAAAACTTTGTGGTATGAAACCATAGTGTATGTGACGGAGCAGGTCCTTACCCCGTGAGTTTTGTAGAGGTATATATGCTAGTTATCGAATAAAGGGTTATATTTAAAGCTCATGGTATTTATATGAAATAGTTTGTTATATGTTTATTTCATATGGAATTTTAATTATATAAAAATATAAATAGCGTGAATAACATTTTAAAGTAATGTTAGAGGATTGGTGTAACTTATTTGGCCTATGAAAGATACTAAAAGTTAAAAAATATAAATAAGGTTAAGGTTAACTCCACTTTGCCGATATTGTTTTATAATGCAATTTGAGTCAAAATGGAAAAGAGGAATAGGGACTTACGGTTCTCAGAGCAATGACAAGAGAGGAAAAAAGAGAGAGGAGAAGCTTTCGGGGAGCGTTGAGAGTGGTTTCGGTGTTCGATGGAACGAACTTTAATCGCTAACTCCACTTGACTAGCCTTAACCCTTATTGAACTTAGAGAATTTTTAAGAAATTTTTAGAATAGAGGAAAGCAGGGGGATGGGGTGGTATTTATAGAGATAAAATGAAGGTGTCTGAATTGAAAAATTGATTTAAAAGAATTTAAAATAAGATTAATAGGGAATTAAAGAGTCTCTAGTTAATTTCGGAGAAATCAAACAACAAAGTGGAGTAGAGGGGAGCTGAACGGGTGCACGGGTGAAGCACGGAGGCAATTGGAGCACGGTAAACTGCCGGTGGCGACTAGATGGGGCATTTGGGCGGTTGAGATTTGTCCAGGTGTCTTGAATTTTGTGCCGTGTGTTTTAATCTGTGTTAACTCCTCATTTATCCCGTCTGATTTTTCTGGAACTTTTCGATTCTCCGTGTATTGCACGTGCAACTCTCGGGCTTTTGAAAAGTTAAAAAAATTTATAAAAATAATTAAGACCGATTGGAATTGAACACATACGCTGTGGCACAACGGTGGAGAAGCTTAACCGGTGAACAACAAGTTGTTTTTTGCTTTTGTTGAACAAAATTAACTTATAACTCCTAATCAGGCTGAAATACCGTTTCTATACATTTTGAATAAGTTACATTTGTATCAGAGTCGTTACACATAATGTATGAAAGCTCTTCTTCAACAAATCAGGTGCTCGAACATGACGATTGCTTTTAGTTTTACGAGTATAACGAATCAAACAGACATAATTGTGAGCCAGGTCAGGCAAATGAAGCGAGCCGGGACGATTCGCTTCGTGAATCCCCTGACTTGCTTCATTGACGACTCGCCTCGCTTAGTCGGTGATGCAAAGCGAGTTGAACTCGCCTCACTTAGCCGGTGAGGAGAAGCGATGCGAGTTCAACACTAGCCGTCGCCGACCTTGCTCGCCTTGCTGCCTCTTCTAGGCGAATCGCGAGGCGAAGCGACTCGTGCGAGTCAAACGAGTCAACTTGCCTGACTCGGTTTTTTTTCAAAATAAAATAATCCTTAATATTAAAAAATTAATAAAGTTAAATTAAATGAAAAATAAACAAACATTTTCGTTAATATAAATCAAATTGTAATTAAATAATAAATTTTTTTTACATTAAAGACCGAACCCACTCGACATGCCTACATATCCCTCGTAAATATTGATCTCAATGAGAAAGAATCGGGTCTACGTAGTTCTTTTTCTACTATCACTAATCGCTGCCGCCGGTTGTGGTTCCTCCTTTGATGTTGGAATCTCCCGATCCTGTAAGCTCTTCTGGTATATAATTCGAGTCCAAAGTGATTTTATTTTGTTTCCTAACAGATGCCGCTTTCCAATCTTGTGAGCAAAATCCTGAATTCCATAGTGTCTTATGCCAAGCAGTATCTTTTTCGCTTAATATCCTACCACCTATACTAGAAGTATATTTCGACGCTGCTGTGGACATCAGAATGGTTAGGAAACCACAAACCATTGTGGAAAGTATCGAATACAAATATCCGTGGCTTTTCCACCAGGCTAAAACGTCAATCTCATCTATAATATAATCTACATCTAACCCAGTCAACAAATATATTGTTAATTCATTTAAGGTTGACGATGATGAGGCCATAGGGCTTTGTGCCCTTTTTGATTGTTGAATAAGTACAAAGGCTCACTAGTAAAATAGGGGGTTGCCCCTACGGATATTGTAATCCGTAGGGGTAGAAATAACTTGGCCCTACGGATTAATCCGTAGGGCTAAAAGGTTGCCCCTACGGGCAAAGACGTCCAAGAATAAAAATATTAATTCTTAATTAGGTGTTTGCCCCTAGGGAGCCGCAAACAAAGGACCTACGGATATGTCCGTAGGGGCAAGTAAATATCGATTTAACAAAATCCCAGATCGATCGCCTACGCTCACTTCCCTCTCTCTCTCTCTCGATCGCTCGCGAAAATAAGCCCCAAATCGCCACGCCGTCGCCGCCAAGGTTGTTCTCCTCGTCGCCACCGCCGGTTTCATCGCCACTGCTGTTCTCGTCGCCACCGCGCGCGGTTCAGGTCGTCGCCACCGCCGTTCAGGTCGTCGCCCCAGCCCCAGCAGCCGTTCAGGTGAGTAAATCTCGAGGTAAGTTAAAGAATTTATTGGATTATTTTGGGCTTAGGGTTCATGGCACGCGAGTTGGGGTTGGGCTGGGGTCGCGGTCGCAATCGGGGTCGGGTTAGGGTTGGGGCAGGGGCTGGGCTGCGGGGTCGGGTTCGGGGTCGGGGTAGGGTTAGGGTCGGGGTCGGGGAAGGGGAAGGGTCAATTTATCAAATTTTTTATTGGGGGTGCGGCTGGGGCTGCGGGCTGGGGCTAGGGCTGGGCTGCGGCTAGGGCTAGGTTGGGGCTGGGGCTGCGGCTGCGGCTAGGGCTGTGCGTCCTCCAGAGTGCGATCATAGGATCGGTGAAGTGAGGTGGCTGGATATGAGATACGATGGATTTCCATGTGTTCAATGGAATGCTGAGGGTCAGAGTCGGTTATTCATATATCTCCCAAAAAAGAATGAGTTTGTTATCAAAGGTGTATTGACTTCTACATCAAGGAATATCAGTTATATGTCATCCAGTGACTACGTCTGTTTCTGGACCAACCATATTTATGAATCGTTTCTTCTTTTTCCTTCTTACGTATATTTACTAGTTCAGACTGTATGCACCTCTGCAATCAACGCCGAGAACTTGTACATTATAGGTTAATAGACATATGCTATGAAATCACGGTGCATATCGAATTCATGATATGTTATAGTCCCTCATTATTTTTACTGTGGTGAGAAAGCAGTCGCTGGTGGCCACAAGCCATAGAATTGGCAGTTGTCCTACCTGCGATAACATCTTACAAATCATCAGTAGACATCTCTGTTATATTAATCTTTTAATGTCTGCATGCATGCATGTTTATTTGCATATTTCCACTTGTTTGTGCCATAGTTTTTGTGTGCATGTGTGCGTGTGTGCCACGGTTATATTTACTTCTACATCAAGGAATATCAGTCGCATGGCAGGATTTAGTCCGGTTTTGGCCTAACCGCATTTATGAATTTGTCTTTTAGATGTTTTCCTGAGTGTCACATCGTTCTCACCCAAGTTTGTAAGCCATGTTCATTATTCTTTCAATTCTTTTAACTTGAATATGCCAGTTATTGTTCCGTTTACTATAAAGTTGCAACAAAGAGTCTCTGTTAGCACTTCCATGCACCATTTACATGTTTTTATCATATCCACTCCTATCTATCCAGAAAGTCAACATCTTCTGGTATTTGTTTTCAAAAAGAAAAGATAAGAGAGGAAAAGATATTTGGCCGTCTCATATTTGAGCCATACTTTTGATTTTCTTGCAGATTCTGGGTTGATTTTCTGTGATAATTCATAAACATAGTAATATTTGTAATGTTTCTTCTTGTTAGTCTAGCTTTCCTCTTATGAATGCCAACACTGTTTTTGCCCTCCTTTTCTTCGGGGCACATGATATCTTGCACCTCTCCTCTCGAAAACTTATTTCTCTTTTATTTTATATATCTTTATTTTATTTTATCTTATTTGCTACGCTTTGTTTTGTTTTATTATATTTTTCCTCTGCTAATTATATTCTTCTAGATCATGTTTGCCTAATCTATCCGAGGCTTAGCATAATCTAGTTGCGATAAACAATTCCATCTTCTGCTACTATGGTGGCACTGAGAAACTTCCATTTAGAAATGATAGCACGTATTTTGTGGAAGTACTGTACATAAGTAAAACCACAACGGGCATGACAAATTTGTTGACCAGGTTCCGATTACTGTGTGAAAGTTGTTCGGATGAAATTCTAATTCTGGTGGAATTGAAACCGATAACCGGTTCATATGGTGATTTAGGCTGCTTGAGTGATATTTGTGCCTACATTGATGCCTCAAGCAACGAATCAATGATGTGGATCACAAACTAATTAAATAAATTTTGAATACCAATCTGGACTGGGATTTGTGATTGGGGAGAAGTTTGTGTGCTCATGGGCATGGCACAAGTCTGGAAAGTAATTTTCCTTTTTAGGGAGTTTTCGGCATTGAAATCTCACTAGTTGATAATGTTAAATAAGTTCTAGTCCTAGTTTGCTACATTTTTTTTATATATAGTAGATGGTGATACTTCTTTAAGTAAAAACAACCCTACACTTAAGCGAAATCATAAATCGAAACACACATATATAGAATACAACTCATACATGGGTATCCTCAAATCTAACTTTAATTATCGATAATTTATTTTTTTCAACGATAAACGCACACACAAAGCATATACACGGATTTTCTCCTTTGTCAGTAACCATCCCGTTCTTAGATTTCTCAATATAGTCATCATAACCTACAATTTATATGATACAGTCTAACATGGCCCATGAGTACGTCAGGGTTATGGACTGGATGTATGTGAATTGGCAACAATGTATGCAACCTAAGTTTGTCACTGGAGTTTCCGCTTTCATTGAATTTGCACGCGCACTTAAAATAACAACCTTTATACTAAAAATATATGTATGTCATTACTTAGTAGTTTATGGTTTTTAGATGCAAAAGCCATTTGAGAAATACTTTTCCTACCCACTATTAATCCATATTCTCAATATAGTCATTGAATTTGCACGCGCACATAATAAGAAGGAGAAGACAATAATGTGGCAGAAGAAATAGGAGAAGACAGTAATGTGGCAGAAGAAGAAAAAAATGGCATTCCTTGTTCTCTGTTTTAGCATCAATTTTCTGATATGAACTAATGATGGCTTTCACATAGGCTTTTCCCTTTAGAGACTTCTTAGTGTCCAATAGAAAGTATACATCAGATTTGTGCAGGTCAGGTTCTTCTATGATTTTCAAGAGTCTCAACTGATTCTGTAAATTACACCCTAGTTGGGTGATACTTTTACCACTTCTCACTGCAGGTGCGCTCTCTAATATCCATTTTGAATGTAATATTATCGATATTCAAAATGGATATTAGAGAGCGCACCTGCAGTGAGAAGTGATAAAAGTATCACCCAACAAGAGTGTAATTTACAGAATCAGTTGAGACTCTTGAAAGTCATAGAAGAACCTGACCTGCACAAATCTGATGTATGCTTTCCATTGGACACTAAGAAGTCTCTAAAGGGAAAAGCCTATGTGAAAGCCATCATTAGTTCATATCAGAAGATTGATGCTGAAACAGAGAACAAGGAATGTCATTTTTTTCTTCTTCTGCCACATTACTGTCTTCTCCTTCTTTTTCTGCCACATTACTGTCTTCTCCTTCTTATTATGCGCGCGTGCAAATTCAATGACTATATTGAGAATATGGATTAATAGTGGGTAGGAAAAGTATTTCTCAAATGGCTTTTGCGTCTAAAAACCATAAACTACTAAGTAATAGCATACATAATTTTTTTAGTATAAAGGTTGTTATTTTAAGTTTTCCCTTATAGAGATATGATCTAACTGCATCTATAAACTATAAGTGTGCAGAAAATTATGATAAGAAACCATAAGAAAGGGTCGTAGCCATGCATAACCTTGAATCTACATACCAAATCATGCAAAAGCATGCACTTATTGTCACCTTGCCTTGGAATATAAAATATCTTGGAAGACTATAAGCGAGCATTAAAATCTTGATAGCTTTTGACTTCAACATATATTTTTCTCAAGTACCATGAAATATACTTCCTCCGTATAAACCGTTTTCAGGAAGATGGATTAATAATGACAAATTATCCATTGTGGCTCACTAGGTTAGCATTATCTCTTCTATTGACCATCTTACTAATCTGCTTGGTAAATTTATTCGGAACCGGCTGCGAATCATTAAAAGACATGCATAAGAAAGAAAGCTAAAATACAGATATATAGCATACCGATACATCGAAACTTCAAAGTTGCGATGACAATCCATAGATATTTATTTCTACACACGTGGTGCGCGTGCGAATGCGTCAGGCATCATGGACAAATATTTCAGAACACGGAAAGTATTATTCGTATAAAGTAATTAAAACTTTTAAACACCTTGGGTAGATATTTTCTTAGTTGATGCAATCATATCATGAGGACTAAATTTAAGCTATTATACATATGCATATGTATTTTTCTAACCTAATATATCACACACACACACACACACACACACACAGAGAACACCAGGTAGCAGGATCCTGAAGAAATGGAGTCCATAGTATTGCTCATCATCATCATCCATGATCCCTTTGATAATATTTTTTCTAAGGGATCATGGATGATGATGATGAGCAATGCTATGGACTCCATTTCTTCAGGGTCCTGCTAGCTGATTTCTCTACCAAACTGGTGCTCTCTCTGTGTGTGTGTGTGTGTGTGTGTGATATATTAGGTTAGAAAAATACATATGCATATGTATAATAGCTTAAATTTAGTCATTATGATATGATTGCATCAACTAAGAAAATATCTACCCAAGGTGTTTAAAAGTTTTAATTACTTTATACGAATAATACTTTCCATGTTCTGAAATATTTATCCATGATGCCTGACGCATTCGCACGCGCACCACGTGTGTAGAAATAAATATCTCTGGATTGCCATCGCAACTTTGAAGTTTCGATGTATCGGTATGCTATATATCTGTATTTTAGCTTTCTTTCTTATGCATGTATTTTAATGATTCGCAGCCGGTTCCGAATAAATTTACCAAGCAGATTAGTAAGATGGTCAATAGAAGAGAAAATACTAACCTAGTGAGCCACAATGGATAATTTGTCATTATTAATCTATCTTTCTGAAAACGGTTTATACGGAGGAAGTATATTTCATGGTACTTGAGAAAAATATATGTTGAAGTCAAAAGCTATCAAGATTTTAATGCTCGCTTATAGTCTTCCAAGATATTTTATATTCCAAGGCAATGTGACAATAAGTGCATGCTTTTGCATGATTTGGTATGTAGATTCAAGGTTATGCATGGCTACAACCCTTTCTTATGGTTTCTTATCATAATTTTCTGCACACTTATAGTTTATAGATGCAGTTAGATCATATCTCTATAAGGGAAAACTTAAAATAACAACCTTTATACTAAAAAATTATGTATGCCATTACTTAGTAGTTTATGGTTTTTAGACGCAAAAGCCATTTGAGAAATACTTTTCCTACCCACTATTAATCCATATTCTCAATATAGTCATTGAATTTGCACGCGCACATAATAAGAAGGAGAAGACAGTAATGTGGCAGAAGAAGGAGAAGACAGTAATGTGGCAGAAGAAGAAAAAAATGACATTCCTTGTTCTCTGTTTCAGCATCAATCTTCTGATATGAACTAATGATGGCTTTCACATAGGCTTTTCCCTTTAGAGACTTCTTAGTGTCCAATGGAAAGCATACATCAGATTTGTGCAGGTCAGGTTCTTCTATGACTTTCAAGAGTCTCAACTGATTCTGTAAATTACACTCTTGTTGGGTGATACTTTTATCACTTCTCACTGCAGGTGCGCTCTCTAATATCCATTTTGAATGTAATATTATAGATATCCATGCTTGTTTATGTCAAAATTACTTATATTGTCAATGTTTGATTGTCTAGTTGTTGGTGATGCGTCCATATCAGGGACAAAGGCCACTCCCGTTCCTCCAGGTATGTTTATATATTATATAGGGCATGTATATTGATTTAGAATGCTATATCATAAATATACACACATTCCTTTTGCTCTTAGTCGTCCAACTCATTATCATGGGCTGCTTGATGAGATTAGATTTGCGCCTGATGATCTATAAGAGCTTTTTCACTCCCTGTCATATGTGCAAGCAGCGCTATATGCGAGTTTACCTTGTTAGTATGTATGTACTGAAATTAATTAATATTATTCAAATTTTGATACATGCAGATACCAGAGGAGCACATCTTCTATCTCTGTAGGTAAGGCTTTGAATTTGTTGATTTTGGTATTTCTTGTCAATTTTATAGACCAGTATGTGCTAAATATAATGTTCTGACAGTTGCTAGGGGGAAGGCAGCATTCGAGGCTGCTGACCCCAGTCCTGGACGCCGCACACGGACGGCACCACGGAGGTTGGGAGAGAGGCCGAGGACTGGGCTCTAGGAGGGCCCATATGAGGTTGGACTCCACCCCGGTGGTTACTTCTTCCGTCTCCAGTGAGCGACGTATCCAGCAGGAACTGGAGAGCTTGAAGGCCACCGTTCAGGAGTTGAAGGAGATGCTGGTATGTATACTACTTAATAGTAAAATATAATGTCATATTATAGATATCAACATATCCAATATCAGTACATAGCCTGAGCTTATTTGGTTGTAGACTTATGTTTTATTAATCATACATGTACATATCTAATTAAAATAAACTACAGTTTTCCAAACTAGATATCCAAATGGGGTTTCAAAATAACTCGATAATGATAAGAATTCGAATAAAACAGAGTTCTTACACGCTTATTGCACACGTTAGGTCCAGACACGACGGGATAGGCGCAAGATTCTAGCGTTTATCAGAGGTGGAGCTGGACCGAGCTAGGCTAGCATTTTGATTCTTATTTTTTGAAACATGTATTTATTTATATGATACATATTGTACTACATTTTGAAACATTTTGGGCGATATTGATTTTGGTTTATATTTATATCATATTCAGTTTTTTGGTTTCTTTTGTATATTATATGGGTTTTTTGGTTTCTTTGTGTTTCTTAATTAGAAAACTAAATGTTAATGCGTTGTGCAGAAACAGGCCGCTCAGAATACGGAGAACAAGAAGTCGGCGAAGAGGGATCGCCCCACTTACACAGGTGGCTCGAGGAACATTACTCGAGCCATGGAGTTATCGGTAAATTAAGAGTTATTCTCTAATATTCTGCAATATTAAGAGTTATTCTCTAATATTTCTAATATTAAGAGTTACTTTCTAATATTGCAGACATCTCGGACCGTGGCGTCAGGTGGTACACCGAGCGTGCTGTCCGCATATCTTGCCGTCCACGGCACCTCAACAGATCCCGCCACGGGCGAGCTTCGATATCCCGACGTCGCTACCCAGGAGTACTGCGTAAGTGTTAATATTTTTTCTACCCAAATTTGAAATTTTAGTTTTGGAAGGTTCAAGTTTAAATTTTATACTTATACTTTACTGCTTAATGTGGGTGTAGGAGCGGGTGGTTGAGCAGGCCCAGGCCTCAGGGATCGATTTTACCGGACAGAACGATCCGAGGCTGCTGACCCCAGTTCTGGACGCCGCACACGGAGGGCACCACGGAGGTTGGGAAAGAGGCCGGGGATTGGGCCCTAGCAGGGCCCATATGAGGTTGGACTCCACCCCGGCGGTTACTTCCTCCGTCTCCAGTGACCGGCATGTCCATCATGAACTGGATAGCTTGAGGGCCAGCGTTCAGGAGTTGAAGGAGATGCTGGTATGTATACTACTTTATAGTAAAATATCATTTCATATTATATACATATCAACATATCCATAATTAGTACGTAGCTTGAGCTTATTTGGTTTTAGACTTAAGTTTGATTAATCATACATACATATGTAATTGAAATAAACAACGCTTTTCCAAACTAGATATCCAAACAGGGTTTCGAAATAACTTAATAATGATACAAATTCGAATAATAAACAGTTCTTACACACGTTATATCCAGACGCGACAGGGTAGATCGGCCGAGCCTCCACATGCATCTCCTTCGGTTGCAGCTCCGCAAGCCACTACATCGGCTGCGGTTCCGCAGACAGCTCCTGTAGCTCCACCGCCCACTCAGACTCCCGCAGCCGCGGCTCCACAAGCGACTACCTCGACGGCGGCTGCGCAGACCACATCGCCGGCTCCACATGCCGCTCAGACTCCCGCTCGCGACGAATTGCAGAGTTTATTGATCGAGGAGCAGGCGCGTGTTATTCTATCGTTATTCAGAGATGGAGCTGGACCGAGCTAGGGTAGATTTTTGGTTCTTATTTTTTGAAACATGTATTTATTTATATCATACACATTGTACTACATTTTGAAACGATATTGATATTGGTTTGTATTTATATCATATTCAGTTTTTGTGTTTCTTTTGTATATTATATATATGCGTGAGATGTGATTATGAATACTACAATATATGATTTGATTGATGTATATATTATTGTGCACATGGCGGGAAAAAATCAAGCAGCCCATTTTTAAAAAAAAATTACAGACAATATGTACCTACGGATTAATCCGTAGGCACACATGTTACCCCTACGGATATGTTCGTAGGGGCAAAATATCAGCAGTAACTGATATTTCCCCCTGATCTCAGTGCCGGGGGGTTGGGAAAGCCCCTACGGATATATCCGTAGGGGCCACTGCCTCTCCCCTACGGCGTTATCCGTAAGGGCAAAATATCAGGAATCCTGAATTTGTGCCCCTACGGAAACGTACCTACGCACGTATCCGTAGGGGGTAGTACATACCCCTAAGGACATATCCGTAGGTCCAAGTGATTTATTAAAATAAACCGTAAATAATATAAAATCTTATACCCTACGGCTTAATCCGTAGAGGCAACAGGACCTACACATAAATACGTAGGGGCAAAAATTTGACCGTAGGGGCAAGTTCAGGGCCTCAACTTGCACCTGCGGCCTTTGCACCTACGGGGTATTTTTTCGCCCCTACGTATATATCTGTAGGGGCAGTGGGTTGCCCCTACGGATAAATCCGTAGGGGCAACCCTTCTTTGTAGTATAGAGGAAAGCAGGGGGATGGGGTGGTATTTATAGAGATAAAATGAAGGTGTCTGAATTGAAAAATTGATTTAAAAGAATATAAAATAGGATTAATAGGGAATTGAAGAGTCTTTAGTTAATTTCGGAGAAATCAAACAACAAAGTGGAGTAGAGGGGAGCTGAACGGGTGCACGGGCGAAGCACGGAGGCAATTGGAGCACGGTAAACTGCCGGTGGCGACTAGATGGTGCATTTGGGCGGTTGAGATTTGTCCAGGTGTCTTGAATTTTGTGCCGTGTGTTTTAATCTGTGTTAACTCCTCATTTATCCCGTCTGATTTTTCTGGAACTTTTCGATTCTCCGTGTATTGCACGTGCAACTCTCGGGCTTTTGAAAAGTAAAAAAAATTTATAAAAATAATTAAGACCGATTGGAATTGAACACATACGCTGTGGCACAACGGTGGGGAAGCTTAACCGGTGAACTACAAGTTGTTTTTTGCTTTTGTTGAACAAAATTAACTTATAACTCCTAATCAGGCTGAAATACCGTTTCTATACATTTTGAATAAGTTACATTTGTATCAGAGTCGTTACACATAATGTATGAAAGCTCTTCTTCAACAAATCAGGTGCTCGAACATGACGATTGCTTTTAGTTTTACGAGTATAACGAATCAAACAGACATAATTGCGAGCCAGGTCAGGCAAATGAAGCGAGCCGGGACGATTCGCTTCGTGAATCCCCTGACTTGCTTCATTGACGACTCGCCTCGCTTAGTCGGTGATGCAAAGCGAGTTGAACTCGCCTCACTTAGCCAGTGAGGAGAAGCGATGTGAGTTCAACACTAGCCGTCGCCGACCTTGCTCGCCTTGCTGCCTCTTCTAGGCGAATCGCGAGGCGAAGCGACTCGTGCGAGTCAAACGAGTCAACTTGCCTGACTCGGTTTTTTTTCAAAATAAAATAATCCTTAATATTAAAAAATTAATAAAGTTAAATTAAATGAAAAATAAACAAACATTTTCGTTAATATAAATCAAATTGTAATTAAATAATAATTTTTTTTTACATTAAAGACCGAACCCACTCGACATGCCTACATATCCCTCGTAAATATTGATCTCAATGAGAAAGAATCGGGTCTACGTAGTTCTTTTTCTACTATCACTAATTCTTACTCACTAATCGCTGCCGCCGGTTGTGGTTCCTCCTTTGATGTTGGAATCTCCCGATCCTGTAAGCTCTTCTGGTATATAATTCGAGTCCAAAGTGATTTTATTTTGTTTCCTAACAGATGCCGCTTTCCAATCTTGTGAGCAAAATCCTGAATTCCATAGTGTCTTATGCCAAGCAGTATCTTTTTCGCTTAATATCCTACCACCTATACTAGAAGTATATTTCGACGCTGCTGTGGACATCAGAATGGTTAGGAAACCACAAACCATTGTGGAAAGTATCGAATACAAATATCCGTGGCTTTTCCACCAGGCTAAAACGTCAATCTCATCTATAATATAATCTACATCTAACCCAGTCAACAAATATATTGTTAATTCATTTAAGGTTGACGATGATGAGGCCATAGGGCTTTGTGCCCTTTTCGATTGTTGAATAAGTACAAAGGCTGGAGTCGAAATTGACACATCCTTTCTCTTGGAACTTTCACGAGAGTTGATGATATCGACAGTGGTTTTAGACGGTCACTTTTGAGGTCGGGATCGACAATCTCAGCCGTATCAGAACAGGATAACGAATTTTATACCGTTTGAGAAAAAGAATTATTAAATAACATTTAACTTAAGTATTAACAATTTGTCAAATTCTTTTACGATTATTGATGTCTAAAGTCATATTAATGATGTGAAACTAACCGTAAAAACTTATAATAAACATATTAAACCATTAATTAATCAATTAACTCATTAGTGGATATTCTAACCATTAATAAACTTCATACGAAAAACCACATTATAAAAATGATAAACAGGGTATTATCATATGCTATTGGTCTCAAAACTCAGACGGTCATTTATTGGATCGGAATCAGCCATCTCGAATCAGAATCGGCCGAGATTTCAAACCATGCTTTATTGTTCCCTTTTCCAAATCGACCAAGGGTTGGGATTATAAATCAACATAGCTTCGGAAGCGATCAACAAAACACAATGCCTTATTTAAGGTCCATATCAATTTGTAACATATCAAAAGCATCTTGACCACATCTGGCTAACATCATCCCTTTGGCACTTCTACTACAGATATCAACTGGTAAGTTACTCGGGGGAAGAAAAGCAGATCAACAACAACTAGGATTTATGCCTCTTCTTCGGCCCGAGCACTGTATCGGCCTTGAATCTTGCAGCTTGAGAGTTGAGTGGCAACAACGGTATCTGTATCACTATCTTCGCCAAAAACTCAACCATCTCTCTGTGGTGTTGTTTGATGTTTGCTGCATCAGGGTAACCGGTAACATGCCATAATGTATGAAAGCGCTTCTTCAACAAATCAGGTGCTCGAACATGTTGATAGCTTTTAGTTTTACGAGTATAACGAATCAAACAGACATAATTGTGAGCTCTTAGGACGGAGTCGGTGCTTTGCGTAAGAGCCTTTTAGATGCTGATTGGTTAGATCTTATGGCTACTGTAACCAGCATCCTCTGAAGTCGAGTTTTCTTTCCAATTCTCAAACTCTGAACCACCAAAAACCAACCGCTTGATCCCTACATAGCTGTTAAAAGAGAAGGCCATGGTAGTTATATTGACAGATGATAAAATATTTCAACTGCTGATTTTTTATGCACCTCATGTAATAGGGAAAAGACGAAACTTACTCGGAGCTTATGCAGGACAAGGCATTGATCGAGACATCCAGAAGCAGTGGTTCACTGGTTCCAATACCCACCCTGTTAATGGTGCCAATGTTCGTTAAAATCTGGTTCCAGTTCTAAAGAAGCACTAGAGTGCCTTTTAGCTAGATAGAGGAAAATTGTGTACCAAATGCGTGCTAGGTTGTCTTGTATCTCAAGGTCGCCAATGTTATAAAAGGTAGTTGGTGTCTCATTTGCTCCTTCGATAGCATCATATTTTGGTCTTTTAGTATTCAAAGGTGACTGTGACAGCTGCGGTGATTTTAACCAAAACAAGCATTTATCAAGAATGCAGATGGGAGAATGTTCAACAATATAAAAAAGGAGAAACTCTCTCTAAGTGATACCCGAATCCTTTATTGTGAAGAACGTGATGTATATATGCTATCATAGGCAAACTTATAATTAAGGACGCCATAACAAACCAGGGCTAAAAATTGAAGTGTGTTTCGTGCTCAGTCAGAAAGTGAAGATTGTGTTATTAGTGAAAACCAAGGCATAAAATCCTGTCTCGTTTGATTTAACTATATATTTTACAATATGAAGCAGTGTAATCTGAGGAAACAGGAAACAAGAAGATAAACTAGTAAAATAAAAGCTCTATAGATTAGTAGAAGTAAAATGCAGGTAAAATTGTGTGCTGGACTGAGCATTCAGTATCTCCTGTGGAGGTTTTTTTCCCGGCTTTTCTTTGATAGCTGGATTTGCTAAGTAGGCACACTCCGGACTTGTCAATAATAATGTTATTAACGCATTGGTCATTCAACCACAAGCTGACATAAACTTATTCTGAAGAAAGGTATTGAACATACTTATTTTTCTAAATCTTTCTTCAGTTGGTTAAAAAACCGAGCACCGAAAACTTATTTACAAATAATTGCCCTCTCAACTAAATTGAACTTTTACCTAGACATGTCTATTTATTTTCGGAAATTTTTAATCTCCAAGAAATGTGAGTCATGGCGCTTACTGACTTTTCTCTTTGTTGTTAGATTGTTTCCAAGTTCATGCAATCAGCAAGGTAAGATTGCTAGGATGTTGCAAAATTATTATCTTATTTATATAACTAATACAAAGGAACAATAATGCAAATTTTCCTGTCCAAAATTAATTTGGAGACTTTGATTTCGTATTTTGAGCAGAAGGCCACACATTTCTAACAGCAACATCTGTTAGCACTAAAAACGGAAGGGGCGTCTCATGTAGCATGTACAGTGTGTGCATTTAAAATCACTGATCTATGATGAGAACTCCTCAATAGTTTGAAATATTGTACTGCATATTATACTGCTTTTTTATGATTGGAATTAGAATAGTTTCATTTGGACCTAAGTAAAATTATTGATGAATCAGATTGCAAAACTAAACAAATACTGTGTATTCACTCGTGCAGTTATGCTCTATCATGTCTACGCCATATATTCAAATTCTGCTATAATATCCGCACTTGAAGAAATTAATGGAACGTGTGATACCTGAATGTTCATAGAATTGCACCCTCCCAGTCGCCCAATAATATGCCAAGATCGAATTGTCTGCAAATGAACAGATTAACTAAAACAGAAGGCTGCTACATATAAATCAAACGGAAATATTCAAAAGTTCCTCTTACATAAAAAATTAAGGTTACATCTTTCGGTAACGGTGCAATATAGAATTCAAACCATATGTATGAGTTTGAAAAGTCAAACCTGGCAACAAAAAAAATACCAAGGCAAATTAGTCAAAACAGGATTGCATGTGTACACTATCGCTATTAAGATGAAACAGAATAATTGAAAATTTAACTATAAAGCTGCTAACAAGAAAAGTTTAATGGCAAGCCAACACAGTGACTATCAAGTCTAAGAAATCAAGTGTTTCCATATTGTATTCCAGAACATATGCTGGTAACCTAGCGCTAACAACATGATCCTTGATTTTTCTATTATTTATTTATTTATTTGGGGGACAGCTGTAAAATTTCTGAAGAGTTAATATGTATTTGCTAAATCCTACTTTGAATAAAAGGGCTGCACTTTGCCCCCCGACTCTAACACCGTTCATTACCAATTCCGTTATATATCTTGTTTCTTTTCC
This sequence comes from Agapanthus africanus, assembly GCA_030015575.1. Lineage (NCBI taxonomy): Eukaryota > Viridiplantae > Streptophyta > Magnoliopsida > Asparagales > Amaryllidaceae > Agapanthus > Agapanthus africanus. The sequence goes on from JASDDO010000014.1 coordinate 650,047,807, forward strand.
TAAAACACCCTTATGGTAATCTTTTTCATATGACCGATTCTCCTTCATAAGATCAATTGCAATAAAAAAAACCAATCTTTCTTTCTTTTCACCCTAATTAATCAAGATCCACTTCCATTTGTAAAGATGAGCAGTAAAATGGAGTTGCCTGAAGGTGATTTTGGAAAGATAAACAGACAAAGTTTATGATGTCAACTCAAGGGGGTTTCCTACTGATCAAGCAAAAGTGAAGGGGGTTTACTTCAATATAGCCTTATTTTATTTTATCGAAATAACAGGCCATAATCTATGCAAGTGCGGTTTGAACCCCAAACTCTTGCGACTTCCAAGACGCTTCACCGCTATGCTATAGTGGCGCTTGCAAGGGTTTTTTTCGAAATAGGGTGACTATATATTAAAATTATTAAAATAATATAATTTAAATTATATTTAGCACAATAGGACGGTTTATTAAAGGCGGGATCTCATAACCCGCCTTATCAGGCCCCACCTCTGCCCATGCAATAGAGAGAGTGGGTTCCTAGAACCCGCCCCCACCCTCCAAATGAAGAGGGCGGGGTTCCTAGAACCCGCCCATTTTATTGCATGGGTGAGAATTTTTAAAATTTTAAAAAATTAAAATAAATTGAAAAATAATTTAAAAAATAATTTTTTAAATCTCGGTTACAAAACCCCTTTCTTCAAACGTAAAGTATAAGATTATTGTTTTTCTTACGAACGTGATGGCAAGTGTTATTACAGTTCATATAGAATTACTATAAATATAAATTTTGAATACACTTCATTACCAAAATGAATCCAACAAAATAATAATACAAAAAAATCATATCATACTAAAATGTAAATTGTACAAGTTTCTTTACAAGCGCTAACTAATTTTCCGTCCGTTGCTTTCTCACGATCTCGAAGGTCCCGCCCCTGTTGAGTGTCCAGAACATCTGGTCCTACAATGACCTGGTTGTTTGCATAGGCTATATCTTGCATGCCTTTGCTGAGGATCAGCATCCATTGTCATTCGATCTCGACGCACCTTAGGTCTTCCGGGTCCTATATTTTTGTCCAGCAGTAAGACAGTCGGTGTTTGTCTGTTTCCAGTATAATAGTGCCAGAAGCGACCGTCTGGTATATGATGAAATTTTGGATCGTATTCTCCTTGGTAATTGGAAACTGTATAATAACGGAAAGCAAAATTGTAATGTGGGTTATGCATGCTGCTCGCAGCAGCAATTGCGTGGCCACAAGGTAAATGTTGTTGCTGGAAACACCCGATGTGCACGAAGAGAGCCCTTCATCTCTAAAATTTACGGTATATTGATTCTCATTACTCTCCGTAACTTGAAACTCCGCTGTGCCAAACCTTTCCGATCTATAGTATTGTGATCTGCGCTCTTTTCCGGAATATATATTCGTAATACGCGGTGAGTGGAGTCTCCATCGCCAAAGACTTTTCCCTTCTTTGCACAAAATAAATATTCATTCTTAAAAAGGTTCGAACAATCAACCCTTGTATCGGTAAGCCTCTAACACATTTAAGGACCCCGTTGAAGCTTTCAGACATATTAGTGGTCATTAGTAGATATCTGCATCCATTATCATGTGCTTGTGACCACATGCGTACTGGATACTCATCTAACCACGCTTTCGCTGCTTGATCCGTCTCTCCAATTTTCGTCATGTATATGTCATGAACATTAGGGTCGGACGCTTTACCGGTTTTGTACATAAGCTTATGTAGATCTGAATTTTTAAATTTTCTATCTGAATTTTTAAATTTTCTATCAAAATTTTGTCTGAAATGCCGCAGGCAAAACCTATGTGGGGTCGTCGGAAATACAGCTCTCATTGCAGCTGGTATTCCTAGATGTCTATCGGATATGATACATAAATCAATTTTATAAATAACAGATATGATACTTTTGAGTTGACGAAAAAACCATGACCAGGATGATGTATTTTCAGCATCGACAATAGAAAATCCCAACGGAAATATACCGTTATGAGCATCAACACATGTAGCAATTAACATGCAACCTATGTGCTTACCATATAGATACGTCTCATCTACGCATAATACCGGCCGACAATGTATGAAACCAGCCGCACAAGGAGCAAAACACCAGAAAATTCTTTGAAACTTGACACGGCGATCGATATCCGTTTCTGTGGTTTTTAATCGGTATACGGGCCCTAGATTTTGATGATTTCATGGCTTCCATAAAATGGACTAGTGGGTTGTATGAGCTTTTTCAATCCCCAAATATCTTGCATAATACATTTCTACGAGCATCCCATGCCTTCACATACGAAATCTGAATTCTGTGCTCTCCGCTGACATAGAGCCGTATCTCTCGGGAAGTCATCGCTACATCTGTACGGATTAGTGGCATGATTAGTGAGCAAATGTAAGATGAAGTGCAATTCATGTGATCTTTTAACATAATAGAATTGATACAAGTAAGTTCTTGGTTGTAGTTCGTGACCTTCCAAGCTTTGGATCTTTTGGAACAACATGCATGCAATCTTCACTTATATTCAGGAGTTTTTGTACATACCACGGTATAGTACGTCTTATTTAACTTTTCGGTTTTAAATGTAACATTTTTTTGAATAGCCCATGACTTCAGTTTACAAATAAGATCTCCTTTTTCCTGAATATCTCCAACAGTGACGCAATTTTCGCTTGCTACAGTCGCTTCCAAATAGAGTTCAGTATTTACTTCTGCTACGGCTAAGTCTACCCAACAATAATCTTCCAGCGGATCGAGACCGGGATCTTCTAGTTCGACAAAATCATTATCCGCAGCCATATCATCAATCAATTCTACTTCATTCAATTCAGCGACATAATCCACGCTACCTCCCCTTGATGACCTTCACCGAGGTTTTATCATCATCACTGTCACCCATATCAATGTCATCCGTGGCAACATAAAGCTCGGGTGCAATATACGATGGTTGAGTTCGATATAATGTGGATGGTTCGGGATGAAAAGACCGGAAAGATGTGGACGGACATGCTTGGAATGCGCTACTTGGATCGTGTTGGAATGATACGGAGATATAGGAAAATCTGCGTTTAGTATATAAATTTTTCTAAATATTTTCGTATTACGAAGAATATAAAGATAACCACCACTTGTTTCAATTTGATTTACCTTTGGAAGGTTGTATATGGCAATTCTTGTTGTTCTTCAGGTGTGCATGCAACTGCAGCAGACGATTGGGAAAATCTGTATTTAATATTATAAAATATATTAGTATTTTGGTATTACAAAAGGACGATTTATAAAATGTTTACCCTTTAGTTTGAAGGTTTGAATAATCATGCGTATAGTCGTATCGACCGAGACTAAAGGTATCATCGTTAACCATCGGACCGTATCCTCAGTAACTATCTCCAGCATTACCATCAAAATTACCCGTTGGAGCGACCTCTGATACTTCTAATTTTCTTTCTGAACTAAAAGTTCAAAAGAATGCTGGGTGTTTACCAGACCGAAGTCTATCATCGAAGATATTGAAGTATCGCCTATAATTTCAACCAATGCATTTCCACTAAACAGAGGTCATATACAACTTAACTTAAGCTTAATTTCACGGGGACCGTATTTCGTGATTTTAAACACTTTAATCTCGAGTTCATTATAAGTTGTTGATAATTCTAATCGCATAATTCTTGCGCGCCCGCCCATATACTCGGGATCTTGTGCACTTCTCACAATCCGGTCATCGTATTTACATACAACAAATAAACTTGAACTTGCCATTATCTGCATCAAACAATATCAACCCAACAATAAATAAAAAACGTTAACAACTGATATAATGATTATATTCATTGAAAATTAAATAAACGTTAAATTAAATTTACATACATTTGAATTTCGACAGATAGAGCTATAGGGATAGAGAAAATGAGAGGGCGGGTTCCGTTCGAAGGGGTGCGATGAGATTTTGAAGGAGGTGCAGATGAAAATCGGAGCAGAATGGAGAGCAAATGAGAGGAGGTATGACAGGTTTTTATAGGTATTTGGTGGTAAAGGGGTCACGGGTTCTTGGAACCTGCTATCCCCTTTTGATAACACCGCAGGAGGGAATAGATGGGTGATTTCACAATACAAAGGGAGATAAAGGGGTTACGGGCTTGTATTGAATTAAGTAAAATTATTTAAAATATTAAGTAGGGCGTTTTCCAAGAACCCGCCCTCTCCTTTTTAAATGAGGAGGCGGGTTCCAATTCCATTCTGACAAATTCGATTTGACAATACAAGGGGTCAGAGTCATGCGCTATTGGGTTAAGAGTCACGGTCAACTGGGTTAAGTAAATTTATTTAAAATCCTTATTTTTAACTAAGAGGGCGAGTTTTAGGAACCCGCTATCCCTTTTTCGCTAATACGGGTGATTTGACAACACAAAGGGGTCACGGGTCACGAGCGTGTCTGGCAAGAAAATTATTAAAGGAGGGCGTGTTCTAGGAACCCACCCTCTCCTTTTGAAATGAGAGCGGGATCTTGGAAGAGAGACTGAGATTCTTTTTGAAAAAAACAAAACCTATGTATTGCCCTTTTTTAAACATAGATTTGACAACACACTTCAGATTATTTTTTTAAACAAAAAAAAGATTCATATTAGCACATCTCCATTTTTAAAGGACGATTAGACAACACGTGGGCATAAATTATTTTTTAAAACAAACAAAAGGTTCGTATTATCACATCTTTTTTAAAGGAAGATTTGACAACACATGAGATTTTGTTTTAAGAAAAAACAAATGCTATCTATGGGCGAAGATGAGGGCGGGTTCTTGGAACACTTCCTTCTTGCCCTATAAAACCCGGCTTTTTCGCTCTGATTTTCACTATCAATGTCCAAACCCCCTTCTATACCCACCAACTTTCTCAATTTTTCAAGTATTGTAATTTCAAAAATATTTCAATGGAGAATCAACCATTCGGCAAATCACTGCTCGTAAATCAAAACGAGTATAGATCTTTCAGTATATTATACGAGGATGAAAGATTCAAAACTTATTGAATTTGTTTCAATTGCCCATTTCTTTTAATTCTTATATTTGAAAATAATATGAATAAATCTTACAGGGTAGAGATAATCTTACAACGGTCAGTCATAATTCTGACAAGTGGCAAGTTGCAGATTATCGTACAATCGAGCGGATTCGAAAAGCCGGAATTTATGAAGCTTCATTATTTCGTCTTATCCAACTCGACCACAGTCTCGTTACCTCTCTTGTTGAGCGTTGGAGAAAAGAGACTCACACTTTTTATCTTAGATGGGGTGAGGATACGATCACTCCAGAATATTGGCCTTTTACTCTGTTTACGGGTGAATGAACTTGGATTAATTGGAGGTACAATTGTGGGTCCAGAAACCGAGCACCCATATTGGGATACATATATTGAGTCTGCTCTCGAACAGGTATAATACGTAATTTTTTTAAATAAAAAGTTTAACTATGTTACAGTGATATTAATTAACAATTAATTGTAAAATTCAGGTACCAGAAAGGTATTCTAAGGGGTATAAGATCAGTTTAAACTGGCTCAAAAATAAATTTACTAATATCCCTGATGAAACTACCGATGATGTGATAGACATGCACATGCCTACATTCTATACATGATCGGTTCTTGGTTGATGCCGGACCAATCGGCAACGCATGTCCATCCTTTATACATTGGGTTTCTTACGGACTTTGATGTGTGGCCAGTATGTTTAGGGAGCAAGGGTCCTGGTCTATCTTTACAAGGAACTAGATAGGGCATGTGTTCTTACGAAGAATAAAATTTGTGGCTGTATTATATTATTTCAGGTACATAATATTTTTTAAAAGCTTGGTATTTGTAAAATTGTAATATTGGTTCTTTCTAATATTATGACACTTTATATATATATATTTGGTCATGGGAGCACATGTGTATGGGAAGCCCAGATCGCATTCATATTTTTGCCGTGGATACCCCTGGAAAGCCTCTCGGTTCTTGGTGGAGTGGCAAGAAATCTTGTAAGGCTCCTCGTCGAGTACTTAAATATTATAAAGATGAGTTGGATCGCATGGAGGCGACTCAAGTAACCATACATTAGGCAATTAACTTTGTTTAAAATTTTTAATTTAGCTTCACTACAATTTTCGTACTATATTATTTGCGCAGTTCACGTTGACACCTTATACAGTAGATCGTCTGCAAGAATTACCCAGCATCTGTATCGAAGAAGAGTCGGTTTGGCGGGCTCGATGCCCACTAGTATGCATTAATATCGGGGTCATGCACCTACCGGACCGGGTGTTGCGACAGTTTGGTAGATTGAAACATATTCCTGTTCCGCCGCATGCGTCTATGACAATAGAGAAAGACATGCGATGAGGAAAGGCGGAGCGTGATTGGAGGGAGCACCATCATCAATATTTACTGAGATGGGAAGATAGGCAGTGTAATATTGCCTTACAGCAAATAGGTGACTAATCAACTGCCGACACTACAGAGACATATATACAATGGTATAAGCGTGTCACTGTAAGATATTTTTCTACTCCCCCTAACGATTTTCCAAACATCCAGCAGTACGAGCCTAGAGGCCACGTGGAACGAGAAATGGTAAGTTAATTTTTTTTAATTAAATTAGTTTTTAAAATCCGGCGGTATGAGTCGATAATTATATCTTATTTTTAATGTAACGACAGACTCGTGGATTGCATCATATACAATCATTGACATATGATCCATATCCGACTGATGCTGGTCCAGATACTCGGGCTTTATTTTCTACTGTAGACTCGTATATTGGCGTTATATTCGGTTCATATCATATGCTTCCAAATTTATCGCCATTGCTAGAGCCGCGGCATGAGCCGACAACAGAGCCGTAGCATGAGCCGGAACCAGAGCCGCGGCATTTGGCGGATCCAGAGCACCGGGATCAGTGGTTCGGAGCACCATACTGTCAGCAGCAACCCTACCCTGGCATATTGAACAAGCGCAACAACCGGAACAATGACAGTCTTCGGGGACAGGTTTTGCGCAACAACAGGTGTCTTGGCGATCAGGCTTTGCGCACCATCAACAGTCTTGGGGAACAGGTTTTGCGCAGCCTTTGGAGCCAGGTTTTGTGCAACAGCAGCAGCATGAAACCGGGACAGATTCTTCGCAACAACAGCTCAGTTGGGAAACGGATTTATCGTCCTACATACAGTTGTTGGGAGGCAGCACATATCCGACACATGTCCCACATTCAGGACTTGCGGAACAACAGCCTGTCCAAGACGATGCTCAAGACGAAGCAGAAGAGCCGCCGCCGCCGCCATATACCCAAGACACGGGAGGGTCGTCCAGTCAAGCCTTCTCGGATTAGGAAAGGGAAAGGAAAAGCGATAATTGTATACTTTTACAAATGGGTGTCAAAGTGTCCAATTCTTTTGATGGATTCATTTTGTTAATTTAGTGTATACAAGATTCATATTTATAATAAAATATAAATATTCAATTACTTCTATATAAACTGTAATAACACATGTCACCACGTCCGTAACAAAAACAACAATCTTATTATTTATTACTCTTAAGAAAGGGTTTTTTAAACAGAGATTTTTTAAATTCTTTTTTGATTTATTTTAATATTTTAAAATTTTAAAAATTCTTAGGGCGGGTTCCTAGAACTCGCTCCCTTTATTTGCATGGGCGGGGGTGGGGCCTGATAAGGCGGGTTATGAGATCCCGCCTTTAATAAACCGCACTATTGTGCTAAATATAATTTAAATTATATTATTTTAATAATTTTAATATATAATCACCCTATTTCGGGGGGAACCACTTGCAATTTAGCCTTATTCTGTTACGGAATTTTTCTTTGCATTTTTCCTGCTCTTTAACAAGTCTCCAAAGGTCTGACGTAAACTTGGATAAAATCCAACACCATCAATCTAACACCAACTCCTAAGTTCAGCCAAAAGTTTTTTTTAATCAAATCACATACTTGGATCCCAAATTTTCAAGAGCTTACTGGTTGAATATAACTTTGATCGGCGTCGCGGACCCAGGTTTGGCATGCAATATCCTACTCCTCTTCCTCCTTATCCTCTCCTCAACCTACAAACAACCCATCAAAACACAACCAAATTCATACACCTTAACACACAAACACGCACACATACACACAAAACATCAAAGATCCGATTTTTACCTTGGATTTAGCCTTTGGGGGGTCATCGAAGCAACTCCCGAGGATCTCAGCGAACTCTGGGTCTCTATCCTAGTCCCTCTCGTCCTCTCTCACTCTAGACGAAAACCCTCCCTCTTCGCTTCGCTCGTCGCCGTCTTCGTTGTCGATCGAGAGCTCGGGCTCCACCGGTTGGGGTTTAGATAGGGGTTTAGGGTTTCTGTTGGGTTTGGATTTGGAGGCGAAGTGAGGGGCTAGGGTTTTGGTGTGATTTGAGGAAGATGGGTGGAAATTGCAAAGGAATTTGGAGGTTGGAAGTGGAAGGAGATGCAGTGCTGGGAATTGGAAGTGGGGCTGAGTAAACATTGTCACTGATATTGTTTGGGCAAGGATAAAAATCCATAGCCTAGATATTGGCCACTCTAAAAGTTAATTGTTGGCTCTTTTTTGACTAATCTTGATTACTGTGTCGTCAAATATGTCTACGTTCAATTTTCATGTAAATTGAATATCGTTCGTCCTTACATTCTATGCTTGCAATAGTAATGGTTTTGCGACAATAAAACATGTCACGGTGTTGGATGAATGAACAAGGAGCATCCAAACGACATAAAAATTGGAGCACACACGGTTTAAGACATTTACCCAACCGTAAAAATTAAGACAAGATTGATATGGCGGGTGCCGACCGTTCAGAAAAATAACGGACAGTTGACTTTTTAATTTAGGTAATTTTCTACCATGCCATGCACTTTGTAACTCTGCATCCTCCTTGGCCATTTATCACTCTGTAAAATTACACTAAAATACAATTGACTGCCGTGTTTTTTTCATTAAAATCACTTGAAAGCTTTTTTATTATAACCAAAATACGGTTTTCAACATCTCGTCAATAGGCCAGGTCTGGGCCTGGGCCTAACCCAGCCCGTTGATAAAATATGTCTGGTATAGATGTGTTTGGTCCCAGACCCATTTAATGGCTTCATAAATTGGTCGGGTTTAGGTCTCTTCGTATCGTACCCGTTTAGACCCGACCGATTTATCTTTTATGTACATATGTAATTTATAAGGTAGATTAAAAGTTGTGGATTATAGACTAAAGTTATTATAGATGTGGATTATAGCTTTTAGGTTACAGTAATCACAAGTTTTAGAAATAAGATATGTAATCACAAGGTTTAGAAATAAGATACCAACGGTTCCGTTGATTTTTCTATTATGTGTTAACTTTTGAAATTAACTTATAAGTTTGTAAACTATAATGATGTGGTTTAAAAAATAAAAAGTACATAAAAGGGTCGGGCGACCGGATGAGACCCAATTATTTATATGTTTGGGTTTGGATTATATATATATAATACAAACCCAGACCGTTGATAACATTGGCGACCTTGAGATACAAGACAACTTAGCACGCATTTGGAACACAATTTTCCTCAATCTTGCTAAGGCACTTTAGTGCTTTTCTAGAACTGGAACCAGATTTTAACAGCTATTGGCACCTTAACAGGGTGGATATTAGAACCAGTGAACCACTGCTTCTGGATGTCTTGATGTCAAACACCGATCGATATGGGATCAACCATCGCCCCATACAGGGTCAAGAAACGTACACACTGGTCTACTCGGGAATATCGATGCCATGTCTCGATACTCTCTCGAGCAGGAACAGTTATAGGATGTTCTTGCGGACTACACAACCCCACTAGTATGATCTGCATCATAGTCCTGATAGTCAAGATAACATCCTAAGGGCTTTATCAACATTTATCAGAGAGACAGTATAATAATACAAGTGTACATGTTAAGATAAAGAGCAATCAGATAGCATACTATCATGTCGAGCAAGAAAGTACTCAATATATATGTACAAGCATCCACTATATCATACAATAATGGCCTCTAGGACATATATATTCCTAACACTTAATCAGCTATCCAGCAAACTCCAAACGATATATGTTTGATCCTAAGTCGTTTCACAAGGCATTATGGAGTAATTTCAGATTTATGGTACAACGCTATGAAGGATGAGATGAAATCTATGGCTAGAAATAAAGTTTGGGATTTTGTTGACTTACCGAAAGGAGTCTTTGTCGTTGGTTGTAAATGGTTTACAAGACCTAACGAGATTCATCAGGTAAAGCTGAACGATATAAGGCCAGACTTGCAGTCAAAGATTTTACTCAAAAAAGAAGACGTCGACTACCATGAAACCGTTTCTCCAATTTCTAAGGAGTCTTCTAGAATCATCATGGTTATAGTTGCTTATTATGATTTAGAGCTATATCAAAGGGATGTGAAAACGGCATTCTTGAATGGGGGTCTTGAAGAGGAGATATACATGAGGCGGCCAGAAGAATTTGGTCAAAACAATCATTTGGTATGCAAGCTTAAGATATCTATATACAAACTAAAATAAGCTTCTCGATAACGGTATATTAAATTCCACAATATTGTTATCTCATATGGATTTATTTAAAATATTGTGGATCAAAGCATATACATAAAGGTCAAGGGGATAAGGCTTATTATTTTGGTCTGGTATGTGGATGACATATTGCTTGCAAGTAATGATATATGATTATTATATAATAGAAAGCAATTGTTATCCCAAAATTTTGATATGCAGGAAATGGGTGAAGCCACATAGAGATTCACAGAGAGAGATCCTTAAGGAATTTAGGATTATCTCAGAAGACATACATTGAAAAGTCTTGAATAGGTTTTAGATCAAAGATTGCGCGCCTAAGGAATCACCTATAGTGAAAGGGGGCAAATTTAGCCTTGATCAATGTCCCAAAAGCATTTCGGAACAAGAGAAGATGGAGGGCAAGTCATATGCTTCCATGTTTGGAAGTCTTATGTATGCACTCGTTTGCACGAGACCGGACCTTTCCTTTGCGATGGGAATATTTTGGTGTAATTTTCACATTTTAAAATCTTCTTTCTCGTCCTCTTCTTTAATGCGCAGGGGTCTCTCATGGCTTCAGCTGCTCCTCCCCTCTCTCAATCCCCCATCATCATCACCGTCTCTCTCCCATCGCCAGCACCAGCAATCCCATGCGCAACTCATCCACCTCGGCCTCGCCATTCACCACTCCCACCTCCACTCCCTCCTCTCGCTACCCCCTCACCCACCTCCTCTCTCTCCTCCTATTTCAATTCAATGGCAGATTACGGTATTGCCCCTGAAATGGAGCACTATGGTTGCATCGTCGACCTTTTGGGTCGGGCTGGTATCGTATTTGAAGCCCTAGAATTGAAAAGATGAGCATCGAACCCGATTCAGTTTTGTGGATCACTTTGTTAAGTGCATGCAAAATTCATAATTTAATCGATTTGGGAGTAAAAATCGGGAACAAATTGATCGAATCCGAGCCTGAACATGATGGAAACTATGTTCTTTTAGCCAGTATTTACGCCAAGGCTGAGAAATGGGAGGGTGCGAGTAAAATTAGGAGATTGATGTCTAATCGCGGCACGAATAAACTCGCGGGATGGAACTTGATCGAGACGAATGGAACCGTTCATAAATTTGTAGCAGGGGACAGAGAACATGAGAGATCTTAGGAGATTTACAAGACGCTTGAAATGATTGGAAAATGCTGGATCTTTTTGCCTGAGGTTTCGTCGGTTTTGCACGATGTCGGGGATGAAGAGAAGGTCCATGCAATCCAGGAGCATAGCGAAAGGTTAGCTATTGCTTTTGGGTTGATGGTGGTTGAAGTTGGCAAGCCTAATAGAATTGTGAAGAATTCGAGGGTTTGTGGGATTTGATATATGACGGAAGAAAACTTTGTATTTGCATAATAACCAAAACCAAAAACTCCGTATAATAAACCAAACCCGAGCCACAGTTCCATTTATTGATCTCCGTCTCAAAAAGTCCCACAATGTCTTTATGCATGTTTTCGGAGTCTGGCATTCATCAACCAAACCCAGGGCAGTTCCATCTATCGACTCGACAGATCCATCTAATCAGCTCATGGAAATGCATATTCCAGTGCAAAAGGGCCAGCAGTATGTTCTCATATCATGGCCAGTGATCGAATCACAACCTAATCAGCTCATGGAAATCATAGAACAATAGCTTTCGACGTTCCCAAATCAAAGTCCATTAACAGAAAATTTTGGTTCCGACTTGGTAGGGGTGCACCAGGCCCATGCAACAGTGCAACACACCGGCGACACATGTGAACCCCAGCAGCAAGCTGCTGTTGATGGGCCCTCAACCAAAAAAAAATTAATTTAATATCGTAGTGAGCAGATGGCCCACATATCACAGGTAATAAACTGATAAGAACATATACGACACTTGATCTTAGCCAAAAGGCCGAGAAAGGTATGAGTCTTCTCGTCACACCATGAGCCTCATTTATAGCAGCTCTCACAGCCTCAGTTTCCTTCAGCAGGCGATGTGGGACTAAAGTTTGACTTAAAATAAAAAGATGGCAAACGCACTTCCAGCAGCAAAGGAAAATTTGCTGGGGCGTTATGTCAACAGAAATTGACACATCTTTTCTCATCAAAAACTTTTGGCCTTTCCCACCTCCAGATCCAAAAAATACACCTAGAATCTGCACCTAAGAGATTATAATATGAATGCATTAGAAATTTTCTCTTGGAACTTTCAGGAGAGTTGATGATATCGGCGGTGGTTTTAGACGGTCACTCTTCGGGTCGGGATCGACAATCTCGGCCGTATCAGAACAGGATAACGAATTTTATACCGTTTGAGAAAAAGAATTATTAAATTACATTTAACTTAAGTATAAACAATTTGTCAAATTCTTTTACGATTATTGATGTCTAAAGTCATATTAATGATGTGAAACTAACCGTAAAAACTTATAATAAACATATTAAACCATCAATTAATCAATTAGCTCATTAGTGAATATTCTAACCATTAATCAACTTCATACGAAAAACCACATTATAAAAATGATAATCACGGTATTGTCATATGCTATTGGTCTCAAAACTCAGATGGTCATTTATTGGATCGGAATCAGCCATCTCGGATCAGGATCGGCCGAGGTTTCAAACCATGCTTTATTGTTCCCTTTTCCAAATCGACCAAGGGTTGGGATTATAAATCAACATAGCTTAGGAAGCAATCAACAAAACACGATGCCTTATTTAAGGTCCATATCGGTTTCTAACATATCAAAAGCATCTTGACCGCATCTGGCTAACATCATCCCTTTAGCACTTCTACTACGGATATCAACTGGTAAGTTACTCGGGGGAAGAAAAGCTGAACAGCAACAACTAGGATTTACGCCTCTTCTCCGGCCCGAGCTCTGTATCGACCTTCAATCTTGCAGCTTGAGAGCTGAGTGGCATCAACGGTATCTGCATCACTACCTTCGCCAAAAACTTAACCATCTCTCCGCGGTGTTGTTTGCTGCATCAGGGTCACCGGTAACATGCCATAATGCCACATCCCGCTTTCCAGTAGACGGAAACGATTATGTGGCAAGCCCGCGGCATATTTATCCATAAAAGGTAATTTTCTAAATAATATGCTAAGCGTATTGAAACAATAATACACAATGGAAGAATAAATGTTGACTGTAAAACTTTTCAACAAATATTTTTATTTACATTCAAACATGAAATGTTTACAGATACAAGAGTTCAACTGAAAAGTAAATACAATAACAGAAATGCATAAACAAGTGGAATACATGAACCGAAAAGAAAAGGATCGCTAGTCTAAGCCCGAGCAGCGATCCGGTCGTACTCCTCTCCTGTAACGTCCACCTCCTCCGTGTCCACGGTATCTGACGAACATTTCAAGAAATAAAGATGGATGGAATGCCCGTCAGCGAACTAGCGCTCGGTAAATCCCAAAGCAGAGTAAAAGTGAAAGTGACGAGTATAGAATAATCATGAAGTATTGTATATGTCGAGTAAGAATATATGTAAATGAATATGGGTATATGTACTATAAGTCTCTATTTGGTTTCTATATTAACGTTAAGTTTTAAGTGTGAATATCAACGTAACCGTAGAAGTATTCACGAGCTCAAGAGTGGGACTCCAGGAGTAAGAAAACACGGGCTCATTTCATGTGTCAGTATTGGGACTACAAGCCGCGGAGGAGTCGACCCAACTGAGATTCTTAGAATTCAAATAGGTTAATACGGAATTCCTGAAGTTCCGTTGGATTCACATCTGAAACTATCTCATACACCCCGAGTAACATATATTATAACTATTAGATGTCCTTAGTTGATTGCTTGGTTTATTTTAATTTCTTGATTGAAACCGTAGATTGCAAAAGCAAACAAATGCAGTCGAGTAAGTTAAGTAGGATGCGAGTCATGTCAATCGCAATCCTGAATCGAGTCAAGTTAGTTCGAGTAGAATGAGATCGAGCTACCGTTCAAGTTTAAATTCGAGTTTAGAGTTTAAGTTCGAGTTTGTATTCGAATTATAGACATTTCTTGTGAATGGATTTAACTCTTGAATTCCTTAAGTTCGGGAGTAATCGGACAACTGTTGCATATGGACGGCAGGATTTGGGTCTTTTTCCAAGACAATTGCTATCGATAACTCCGTTAATTGCAGTGTTGTCTAATCTGAATAGGCAAGCATTCACTTTCTCTGGCTCCTTACTGCTTAAGAGAAAAGATGCCGCTTAAATCTATATTAATCTAGAGTCCTTAAAGATTTATTCTAGTTTGTTTACACTGTTTGCATTTTTCGAGAGTGTTTTATGAAAAATATGTTAATATTGTTTCAAAATAAATCTCGGGGGTGATTTAGAATATTAAGAGTTTTATAGAAATGTATTTTAGTTTCAATGGTATTTTAGCGATAAAACCTGGTTTTTGAAAATTTATTATATTTTTCTGAAAATTACTACTTTTGGAATTTTGATTGTGTTTTATTAAAGTTTTAATTTTTCATTTTAAAATATAATTTTCACAGTTTGTTTTCTTTGAAAATACGGATTCATAATTATATATAAATTTTCCAAAGTTTAATTTGTTTTAAAAAAAGTCGTATTTCATTGAGCCGTATTTTTATTTTCTTTCGAGACCGAATTCTCCGCGAGAAGTTTTGTATCTCACTCTACTATCCTAAGAACGTGCGATAGCCCGCACCATCCGTAAACGGCTTCCCCTAAAAGGGTTGTAGATGCGCAATTGCAAAGATCTTAAAAATATTGATTAAAAACATCTATTTATAAAAATAATGGTATTTTCTTATAAACTGTATTCTTTAAATTAAATATACATCTAAAACTTCGTGGTATGAAACCATAGTGTATGTGATGGAGCAGGTCCTTACCCCGTGAGTTTTGTAGAGGTGTATATGCTAGTTATCGATTAAAGGGTTATATTTAAATCTCATGGTATTTATATGAAAAAGTTTGTTATATGTTTATTTCATATGGAATTTTAATTACATAAAAAGATAAATAGTGTGAATAACATTTTAAAGTAATGTTAGAGGATTGGTGTAACTTATTTGGCCTATGAAAGATGCTAAAAGTTAAAAAAATATAAATAAGGTTAAGGTTAACTCCACTTTGCCGGTATTGTTTTATAATGCGATTTGAGTCAAAATGGAAGAGAGGGATAGGGACTTACGGTTCTCAGAGCAATGACGAGAGAGGAAAAGAGAGAGGAGAAGCCTTCGGGGAGCGTTGAGAGTGGTTTCGGTGTTCGATGGAACGAAGTTTGATCGCTAACTCCACTTGACTAGCCTTAACCCTTATTGAACTTAGAGAATTTTTGAGAAATTTTTAGAATAGAGGAAAGCAGGGGGATGGGGTGGTATTAATATAGATAAAATGAAGGTGTCTGAATTGAAAAATTGATTTAAAAGAATTTAAAATAGGATTAATAGGGAATTGAAGAGTCTCTAGTTAATTTCGGAGAAATCAAACAACAAAGTGGAGTAGAGGGGAGCTGAACGGGTGCACGGGCGAAGCACGGAGGCAATTGGAGCAAGGTAAACTGCTGGCGGCGGCGAGATGGGGCATTTGGGCGGTTGAGATTTGTCCAGGTGTTTTGAATTTTGTGCCGTGTGTTTTAATCTGTGTTAACTCCTCATTTATCCCGTCTGATTTTTCTGGAACTTTTCGATTCTCCGTGTATTGCACGTGCAACTCTCGGGCTTCTGAAAAGTTAAAAAAAATTATAAAAATAATTAAGACTGATTGGAATCGAACACATACGCTATGGCACAACGGTGGAGAAGCTGAACCGGTGAGCTACACGTTGTTTTTCGCTTGTGTTGAACAAAATTAACTTATACCTCCTAATCAGGCTGAAATACCGTTTCTATACATTTTGAATAAGTTACATTTGTATCAGAGTCGTTACACATAATGCATGAAAGCTCTTCTTCAACAAATCAAGTGCTCGAACATGACGATTGCTTTTAGTTTTACGAGTATAACGAATCAAACAGACATAATTGCGAGCCAGGTCAGGCAAATGAAGCGAGCCGGGCCGATTCGCTTCGTGAATCCCCTCACTTGCTTCATTGACGACTCGCCTCGCTTAGTCGGCTTAGTCGGTGATGCAAAGCGAGTTGAACTCGCCTCACTTAGCCGGTGAGGAGAAGCGATGCGAGTTCAACACTAGCCGTCGCCGCCCTTGCTCGCCTTGCCGCCTCTTCTAGGCGAATCGCGAGGCGAAGCGACTCGTGCGAGTCAAACGAGTCAACTTTCCTGACTCTGTTTTTTTTCAAAATAAAATAATCCTTAATATTAAAAAATTAATAAAGTTAAATTAAATGAAAAATAAACAAATATTTTCGTTAATATAAATCAAATCGTAATTAAATAATACATTTTTTTTACATTAAAGACCGAACCCACTCGACATGCCTACATATCCCTCGTAAATATTGATCTCAATGAGAAAGAATCGGGTCTACGTAGTTCTTTTTCTACTATCACTAATTCTTACTCACAACCTATCACTAATTTGGCAAACTGATATTGTTTGGGCAAGGATAAAAATCCATAGCCTAGATATTGGCCACTCTAAAAGTTAATTGTAGGCTCTTTTTTGACTAATCTTGATTACTGTGTCGTCAAATATGTCTACGTTCAATTTTCATGTAAATTGAATATCGTTCGTCCTTACATTCTATGCTTGCAATAGTAATGGTTTTGCGACAATAAAACATGTCACGGTGTTGGATGAATGAACAAGGAGCATCCAAACGACATAAAAATTGGAGCACACACGGTTTAAGACATTTACCCAACCGTAAAAATTAAGACAAGATTGATATGGCGGGTGCCGACCGTTCAGAAAAATAACGGACCATTGACTTTTTATTTTAGGTAATTTTCTACCATGCCATGCACTTTGTAACTCTGCATCCTCCTTGGCCATTTATCACCCTGTAAAATTACACTAAAATACAATTGACTACCGTGTTTTTTCATTAAAATCACTTGAAAGCTTTTTTATTATAACCAAAATACGGTTTTCAACATCTCGTCAATAGGCCAGGTCTGAGCCTGGGCCTAACCCAGCCCGTTGATAAAATATGTCTGGTATAGATGTGTTTGGTCCCAGACCCATTTAATGGCTTCATAAATTGGTCGGGTTTAGGTCTCTTCGTATCGTACCCGTTTAGACCCGACCGATTTATCTTTTATGTACATATGTAATATATAAGGTAGATTAAAAGTTGTGGATTATAGACTAAAGTTATTATAGATGTGGATTATAGCTTTTAGGTTACAGTAATCACAAGTTTTAGAAATAAGATATGTAATCACAAGGTTTAGAAATAAGATACCAACGGTTCCGTTGATTTTTCTATTATGTGTTAACTTTTGAAATTAACTTATAAGTTTGTAAACTATAATGATGTGGTTTAAAAAATAAAAAGTACATAAAAGGGTCGGGCGACCGGATGAGACCAAATTATTTATATGTTTGGGTTTGGATTATATATATATATAATACAAACCCAGACCGTTGATAACATTGGCGACCTTGAGATACAAGACAACTTAGCACGCATTTGGAACACAATTTTCCTCAATCTTGCTAAGGCACTTTAGTGCTTTTCTAGAACTGGAACCAGATTTTAACAGCTATTGGCACCTTAACAGGGTGGATATTAGAACCAGTGAACCACTGCTTCTGGATGTCTTGATGTCAAACACCGATCGATATGGGATCAACCATCGCCCCATACAGGGTCAAGAAACGTACACACTGGTCTACTCGGGAATATCGATGCCATGTCTCGATACTCTCTCGAGCAGGAACAGTTATAGGATGTTCTTGCGGACTACACAACCCCACTAGTATGATCTGCATCATAGTCCTGATAGTCAAGATAACATCCTAAGGGCTTTATCAACATTTATCAGAGAGACAGTATAATAATACGGGTGTACATGTTAAGATAAAGAGCAATCAGATAGCATACTATCATGTCGAGTAAGAAAGTCCTCAATATATATGTACAAGCATCCACTATATCATACAATAATGGCCTCTAGGACATATATATTCCTAACACTTAATCAGCTATCCAGCAAACTCCAAACGATATATGTTTGATCCTAAGTCGTTTCACAAGGCATTATGGAGAAATTTCAGATTTATGGTACAACGCTATGAAGGATGAGATGAAATCTATGGCTAGAAATAAAGTTTGGGATTTTATTGAATTACCGAAAGAAGTCTTTGTCGTTGGTTGTAAATGGTTTACAAGACCTAACGAGATTCATCAGGTAAAGCTGAACGATATAAGGCCAGACTTGCAGTCAAAGATTTTACTCAAAAAAGAAGACGTCGACTACCATGAAACCGTTTCTCCAATTTCTAAGGAGTCTTCTAGAATCATCATGGTTATAGTAGCTTATTATGATTTAGAGCTATATCAAAGGGATGTGAAAACGGCATTCTTGAATGGGGGTCTTGAAGAGGAGATATACATGAGGCGGCCAGAAGAATTTGGTCAAAACAATCATTTGGTATGCAAGCGTAAGATATCTATATACAAACTAAAATAAGCTTCTCGATAATGGTATATTAAATTCCACAATATTGTTATCTCATATGGATTTATTTAAAATATTATGGATCAAAGCATATACATAAAGGTCAAGGGGATAAGGCTTATTATTTTGGCCTGGTATGTGGATGACATATTGCTTGCAAGTAATGATATAGGGTTATTATATAATAGAAGCAATTGTTATCCCAAAATTTTGATATGCAGGAAATGGGTGAAGCCTCATAGAGATTCAAAGAGAGAGATCCTTAAGGAATTTAGGATTATCTCAGAAGACATACATTGAAAAGTCTTGAATAGGTTTTAGATCAAAGATTGCGCGCCTAAGGAATCACCTATAGTGAAAGGGGGCAAATTTAGCCTTGATCAATGTCCCAAAAGCATTTCGGAACAAGAGAAGATGGAGGGCAAGTCATATGCTTCCATGTTTGGAAGTCTTATGTATGCACTCGTTTGCACGAGACCGGACCTTTCCTTTGCGATGGGAATATTTTGGTGTAATTTTCACATTTTAAAATCTTCTTTCTCGTCCTCTTCTTTAATGCGCAGGGGTCTCTCATGGCTTCAGCTGCTCCTCCCCTCTCTCAATCCCCCATCATCATCACCGTCTCTCTCCCATCGCCAGCACCAGCAATCCCATGCGCAACTCATCCACCTCGGCCTCGCCATTCACCGCTCCCCCCTCTCCCACCTCCACTCCCTCCTCCCGCTACCCCCTCACCCACCTCCTCTCTCTCCTCCCATTTCAATTCAATGGCAGATTACGGTATTGCCCCTGAAATGGAGCACTATGGTTGCATCGTCGACCTTTTGGGTCGGGCTGGTATCGTATTTGAAGCCCTAGAATTGAAAAGATGAGCATCGAACCCGATTCAGTTTTGTGGATCACTTTGTTAGGTGCATGCAAAATTCATAATTTAGTCGATTTGGGAGTAAAAATCGGGAACAAATTGATCGAATCCGAGCCTGAACATGATGGAAACTATGTTCTTTTAGCCAGTATTTACACCAAGGCTGAGAAATGGGAGGGTGCGAGTAAAATTAGGAGATTGATGTCTAATCGCGGCACGAATAAACTCGCGGGATGGAACTTGATCGAGGCGAATGGAACCGTTCATAAATTTGTAGCAGGGGACAGAGAACATGAGAGATCTTAGGAGATTTACAAGACGCTTGAAATGATTGGAAATTGCTGGATCTTTTTGCCTGAGGTTTCGTCGGTTTTGCACAATGTCGGGGATGAAGAGAAGGTCCATGCAATCCAGGAGCATAGCGAAAGGTTAGCTATTGCTTTTGGGTTGATGGTGGTTGAAGTTGGCAAGCCTATTAGAATTGTGAAGAATTCGAGGGTTTGTGGGATTTGAAATGACGGAAGAAAACTTTGTATTTGCATAATAACCAAATCCAAAAACTCCGCATAATAAACCAAACCCGAGCCAGTTCCATTTATTGATCTCCATCTCAAAAAGTCCCACAATGTCTTTAAGCATGTTTTCGGAGTCTGGCATTCATCTACCAAACCCAGGCCAGTTCCATCTATCGACTCGACAGATCCATCTATGGACTCATCACCGAAAGTCGCCCAGATCTCTGAGCAAGTTTTCTTTGTCTGGAATTCACTGGAATGCATATTCCAGTGCAAAAGAGCCAGCAGTATGTTCTCATATCATGGCCAGTGATCGAATCACAACCTAATCAGCTCATGGAAATCATATCACAATAGCTTTCGACGTTCCCAAATCAAGTCCATTAACAGAAAACTTTGGTTCCGATTCGGTAGGGGTGCACCAGGCCCATGCAATAGTGCAACACACCGGCGACACATGTGAACCCCAGCAGCAAGCTGCTGTTGATGGGCCCTTCCCCAAACAAAAATTAATTTAATATCGTAATGAGCCAATGGCCCACATATCGGATATTAAACTGATTAGAACAGATACTACACTAGATCTTAGCCAAAAGGCCGAGAAAGGTATGAGTCTTCTCTTCACACCATGAGCCTCATTTATAGCAGCTCTCACAGCCTCAGTTTCCTTCAGCAGGCGATGTGGGACTAAAGTTTGACTTAAAATAAAAAGATAGCAAACGCACTTCCAGCAGCAAAGGAAAATTTGCTGGGGCGTTATGTCAACAGAAATTGACACATCTTTTCTCTTCAAAAACTTTTGGCCTTTCCCACCTCCAGATCCAAAAAATACACCTAGAATCTGCACCTAAGAGATTATAATATGAATGCATTAGAAATTTTCTCTTGGAACTTTCAGGAGAGTTGATGATATCGGCGGTGGTTTTAGACGGTCACTCTTCGGGTCGGGATCGACAATCTCGGCCGTATCAGAACAGGATAACGAATTTTATACCGTTTGAGAAAAAGAATTATTAAATAACATTTAACTTAAGTATAAACAATTTGTCAAATTCTTTTACGATTATTGATGTCTAAAGTCATATTAATGATGTGAAACTAACCGTAAAAACTTATAATAAACATATCAATTAATCAATTAGCTCATTAGTGAATATTCTAACCATTAATCAACTTCATACGAAAAACCACATTATAAAAATGATAATCACGGTATTGTCATATGCTATTGGTCTCAAAACTCAGATGGTCATTTATTGGATCGGAATCAGCCATCTCGGATCAGGATCGGCCGAGGTTTCAAACCATGCTTTATTGTTCCCTTTTCCAAATCGACCAAGGGTTGGGATTATAAATCAACATAGCTTAGGAAGCAATCAACAAAACACGATGCCTTATTTAAGGTCCATATCGGTTTCTAACATATCAAAAGCATCTTGACCGCATCTGGCTAACATCATCCCTTTAGCACTTCTACTACGGATATCAACTGGTAAGTTACTCGGGGGAAGAAAAGCTGAACAGCAACAACTAGGATTTACGCCTCTTCTCCGGCCCGAGCTCTGTATCGACCTTCAATCTTGCAGCTTGAGAGCTGAGTGGCATCAACGGTATCTGCATCACTACCTTCGCCAAAAACTTAACCATCTCTCCGCGGTGTTGTTTGCTGCATCAGGGTCACCGGTAACATGCCATAATGCCACATCCCGCTTTCCAGTAGACGGAAACGATTATGTGGCAAGCCCGCGGCATATTTATCCATAAAAGGTAATTTTCTAAATAATATGCTAAGCGTATTGAAACAATAATACACAATGGAAGAATAAATGTTGACTGTAAAACTTTTCAACAAATATTTTTATTTACATTCAAACATGAAATGTTTACAGATACAAGAGTTCAACTGAAAAGTAAATACAATAACAGAAATGCATAAACAAGTGGAATACATGAACCGAAAAGAAAAGGATCGCTAGTCTAAGCCCGAGCAGCGATCCGGTCGTACTCCTCTCCTGTAACGTCCACCTCCTCCGTGTCCACGGTATCTGACGAACATTTCAAGAAATAAAGATGGATGGAATGCCCGTCAGCGAACTAGCGCTCGGTAAATCCCAAAGCAGAGTAAAAGTGAAAGTGACGAGTATAGAATAATCATGAAGTATTGTATATGTCGAGTAAGAATATATGTAAATGAATATGGGTATATGTACTATAAGTCTCTATTTGGTTTCTATATTAACGTTAAGTTTTAAGTGTGAATATCAACGTAACCGTAGAAGTATTCACGAGCTCAAGAGTGGGACTCCAGGAGTAAGAAAACACGGGCTCATTTCATGTGTCAGTATTGGGACTACAAGCCGCGGAGGAGTCGACCCAACTGAGATTCTTAGAATTCAAATAGGTTAATACGGAATTCCTGAAGTTCCGTTGGATTCACATCTGAAACTATCTCATACACCCCGAGTAACATATATTATAACTATTAGATGTCCTTAGTTGATTGCTTGGTTTATTTTAATTTCTTGATTGAAACCGTAGATTGCAAAAGCAAACAAATGCAGTCGAGTAAGTTAAGTAGGATGCGAGTCATGTCAATCTCAATCCTGAATCGAGTCAAGTTAGTTTGAGTAGAATGAGATCGAGCTACCGTTCAAGTTTAAATTCGAGTTTAGAGTTTAAGTTCGAGTTTGTATTCGAATTATAGACATTTCTTGTGAATGGATTTAACTCTTGAATTCCTTAAGTTCGGGAGTAATCGGACAACTGTTGCATATGGACGGCAGGATTTGGGTCTTTTTCCAAGACAATTGCTATCGATAACTCCGTTAATTGCAGTGTTGTCTAATCTGAATAGGCAAGCATTCACTTTCTCTGGCTCCTTACTGCTTAAGAGAAAAGATGCCGCTTAAATCTATATTAATCTAGAGTCCTTAAAGATTTATTCTAGTTTGTTTACACTGTTTGCATTTTTCGAGAGTGTTTTATGAAAAATATGTTAATATTGTTTCAAAATAAATCTCGGGGGTGATTTAGAATATTAAGAGTTTTATAGAAATGTATTTTAGTTTCAATGGTTTTTAGCGATAAAACCTGGTTTTTGAAAATTTATTATATTTTTCTGAAAACTACTACTTTTGGAATTTTGATTGTGTTTTATTAAAGTTTTAATTTTTCATTTTAAAATATAATTTTCACAGTTTGTTTTCTTTGAAAATACGGATTCATAATTATATATAAATTTTCCAAAGTTTAATTTGTTTTAAAAAAAGTCGTATTTCATTGAGCCGTATTTTTATTTTCTTTCGAGACCGAATTCTCCGCGAGAAGTTTTGTATCTCACTCTACTATCCTAAGGACGTGCGGGCTACCGCACCATCCGTAAACGGCTTCCCCTAAAAGGGTTGTAGATGCGCAATTGCAAAGATCTTAAAAATATTGATTAAAAACATCTATTTATAAAAATAATGGTATTTTCTTATAAACTGTATTCTTTAAATTAAATATACATCTAAAACTTCGTGGTATGAAACCATAGTGTATGTGATGGAGCAGGTCCTTACCCCGTGAGTTTTGTAGAGGTATATATGCTAGTTATCGAATAAAGGGTTATATTTAAAGCTCATGGTATTTATATGAAAAAGTTTGTTATATGTTTATTTCATATGGAATTTTAATTACATAAAAAGATAAATAGTGTGAATAACATTTTAAAGTAATGTTAGAGGATTGGTGTAACTTATTTGGCCTATGAAAGATGCTAAAAGTTAAAAAAATATAAATAAGGTTAAGGTTAACTCCACCTTGCCGGTATTGTTTTATAATGCGATTTGAGTCAAAATGGAAGAGAGGGATAGGGACTTACGGTTCTCAGAGCAATGACGAGAGAGGAAAAGAGAGAGGAGAAGCCTTCGGGGAGCGTTGAGAGTGGTTTCGGTGTTCGATGGAACGAAGTTTGATCGCTAACTCCACTTGACTAGCCTTAACCCTTATTGAACTTAGAGAATTTTTGAGAAATTTTTAGAATAGAGGAAAGCAGGGGGATGGGGTGGTATTAATATAGATAAAATGAAGGTGTCTGAATTGAAAAATTGATTTAAAAGAATTTAAAATAGGATTAATAGGGAATTGAAGAGTCTCTAGTTAATTTCGGAGAAATCAAACAACAAAGTGGAGTAGAGGGGAGCTGAACGGGTGCACGGGCGAAGCACGGAGGCAATTGGAGCAAGGTAAACTGCTGGCGGCGGCGAGATGGGGCATTTGGGCGGTTGAGATTTGTCCAGGTGTTTTGAATTTTTGTGCCGTGTGTTTTAATCTGTGTTAACTCCTCATTTATCCCGTCTGATTTTTCTGGAACTTTTCGATTCTCCGTGTATTGCACGTGCAACTCTCGGGCTTCTGAAAAGTTAAAAAAAATTATAAAAATAATTAAGACTGATTGGAATCGAACACATACGCTATGGCACAACGGTGGAGAAGCTGAACCGGTGAGCTACACGTTGTTTTTCGTTTGTGTTGAACAAAATTAACTTATACCTCCTAATCAGGCTGAAATACCGTTTCTATACATTTTGAATAAGTTACATTTGTATCAGAGTCGTTACACATAATGCATGAAAGCTCTTCTTCAACAAATCAAGTGCTCGAACATGACGATTGCTTTTAGTTTTACGAGTCTAACGAATCAAACAGACATAATTGCGAGCCAGGTCAGGCAACTGAAGCGAGCCGGGCCGATTCGCTGCGTGAATCCCCTCACTTGCTTCATTGACGACTCGCCTCGCTTAGTCGGCTTAGTCGGTGATGCAAAGCGAGTTGAACTCGCCTCACTTAGCCGGTGAGGAGAAGCGATGCGAGTTCAACACTAGCCGTCGCCGCCCTTGCTCGCCTTGCCGCCTCTTCTAGGCGAATCGCGAGGCGAAGCGACTCGTGCGAGTCAAACGAGTCAACTTTCCTGACTCTGTTTTTTTTCAAAATAAAATAATCCTTAATATTAAAAAATTAATAAAGTTAAATTAAATGAAAAATAAACAAATATTTTCGTTAATATAAATCATATCGTAATTAAATAATACATTTTTTTTACATTAAAGACCGAACCCACTCGACATGCCTACATATCCCTCGTAAATATTGATCTCAATGAGAAAGAATCGGGTCTACGTAGTTCTTTTTCTACTATCACTAATTCTTACTCACTGATCGCTGCCGCCGGCTGTGGTTCCTCCTTTGATGTTGGAATCTCCCGATCCTGTAAGCTCTTCTGGTATATAATTCGAGTCCAAAGTGATTTTATTTTGTTTCCTAACAGATGCCGCTTTCCAATCTTGTGAGCAAAATCATGAATTCCATAGTGTCTTATGCCAAGCAGTATCTTTTTCGCTTAATATCCTACCACCTATACTAAAAGCATATTCCGACGCTACTGTGGACATCAGAATGGTTAGGAAACCACAAACCATTGTGGAAAGTACCGAATACAAATGTCCGTGGCTTTTCCACCAGGCTAAAACGTCAATCTCGTCTATAATATAATCTACATCTAACCCAGTCAACAAATATATTGTTAATTCATTTAAGGTTGACGATGATAAGGCCATAGGGCTTTGTGCCCTTTTCGATTGTTGAATAAGTACAAAGGCTGGAGTCGAAATTGACACATCTTTTCTCTTGGAACTTTCACGAGAGTTGATGATATCGACAGTGGTTTTAGACGGTCACTTTTGGGGTCGGGATCGACAATCTCGGCCGTATCAGAATAGGATAACGAATTTATACCGTTTGAGAAAAAGAATTATTAAATAACATTTAACTTAAGTATAAACAATTTGTCCAATTCTTTTACGATTATTGATGTCTAAAGTCATATTAATGATGTGAAACCAACCGTAAAAACTTATAATAAACATATTAAACCATTAATTAATCAATTAACTCATTTGTGAATATTCTAACCATTAATAAACTTCATACGAAAAACCACATTATAAAAATGATAAACAGGGTATTATCATATGCTATTGGGGTCAAAACTCAGACGGTCATTTATTGGATCGGAATCAGCCATCTCGAATCAGAATCGACCGACATTTCAAACCATGCTTTATTGTTCCCTTTTCCAAATCGACCAAGGGTTGGGATTATAAATCAACATAGATTCGGAAGCCATCAACAAAACACAATGCCTTATTTAAGGTCCATATCAATTTGTAACATATCAAAAGCATCTTGACCACATCTGGCTAACATCATCCCTTTGGCACTTCTACTACAGATATCAACTGGTAAGTTACTCGGGGGAAGAAAAGCAGATCAACAGCAACTAGGATTTATGCCTCTTCTTCGGCCCGAGCACTGTATCAGCCTTGAATCTTGCAGCTTGAGAATTGAGTGGCAACAACGGTATCTGTATCACTATCTTCGCCAAAAACTTAACCATCTCTCTGCGGTGTTGTTTGATGTTTGCTGCATCAGGGTAACCGGTAACATGCCATAATGTATGAAAGCGCTTCTTCAACAAATCGGGTGCTCGAACATGATGATAGCTTTTAGTTTTACGAGTATAACGAATCAAACAGACATAATTGTGAGCTCTTAGGACGGAGTCGGTGCTTTGCGTAAGAGCCTTTTAGATGCTGATTGGTTAGATCTTATGGCTACTGTAACCAGCATCCGCTGAAGTCGAGTTTTCTTTCCAATTCTCAAACTCTGAACCACCAAAAACCAACCGCTTGATCCCTACATAGCTGTTAAAAGAAAAGGCCATGGTAGTTATATTGACAGATGATAAAATATTTCAACTGCTGATTTTTTATGCACCTCATGTAATAGGGAAAAGTCGAAACTTACTCGGAGCTTATGCAGGATAAGGCATTGATCAAGACATCCAGAAGCAGTGGTTCACTGGTTCCAATACCCACCCTGTTAATGGTGCCAATGTTTGTTAAAATCTGGTTCCAGTTCTAAAGAAGCACTAGAGTGCCTTTTAGCTAGATAGAGGAAAATTGTGTACCAAATGCGTTCTAGGTTGTCTTGTATCTCAAGGTCGCCAATGTTATAAAAGGTAGTTGGCGTCACATTTGCTCCTTCGATAGCATCATATTTTGGTCTTTTTGCATTCAAAGTTGACTGTGACAGCTGCGGTGATTTTAACCAAAACAAGCATTTATCAAGAATGCAGATGGGAGAATGTTCAACAATATAAAAAAGGAGAAACTCTCTCTAAGTGATACCCGAATCCTTTATTGTGAAGAACGTGATGTATATATGCTATCATAGGCAATCTTATAATTAAGGACGCCATAACAAACCAGGGCTAAAAATTGAAGTGTGTTTCATGCTCAGTCAGAAAGTGAAGATTATGTTATTAGTGAAAACCAAGGCATAAAATCCTGTCTCGTTTGATTTAACTATATATTTTACAATATGAAGCAGTGCAATCTGAGGAAACAGGAAACAAGAAGATAAACTGGTAAAATAAAAGCTCTATAGATTAGTAGAAGTAAAATGCAGGTAAAATTGTGTGCTGGACTGAGCATTCAGTATCTCCTGTGGAGGTTTTTTTCCCGGCTTTTCTTTGATAGCTGGATTTGCTAAGTAGGCACACTCCGGACTTGTCAATAATAATGTTATTAACGCATTGGTCATTCAACCACAAGCTGACATAAACTTATTCTGAAGAAAGGTATTGAACATACTTATTTTTCTAAATCTTTCTTCAGTTGGTTAAGAAAAAGAGCACCGAAAACTTATTTACAAATAATTGCCCTCTCAACTAAATTGAACTTTTACCTAGACATGTCTATTTATTTTCGGAAATTTTTAATCTCCAAGAAATGTGAGTCATGGCGCTTACTGACTTTTCTCTTTGTTGTTAGATTGTTTCCAAGTTCATGCAATCAGCAAGGTAAGATTGCTAGGATGTTGCAAAATTATTATCTTATTTATATAACTAATACAAAGGAACAATAATGCATATTTTCCTGTCCAAAATTAATTTGGAGACTTTGATTTCGTATTTGAGCAGAAGGCCACACATTTCTAACAGCAACATCTGTTAGCACTAAAAACGGAAGGGGCGTCTCATGTAGCATGTACGGTGTGTGCATTTAAAATCACTGATCTATGATGAGAACTCCTCAATAGTTTGAAATATTGTACTGCATATTATACTGCTTTTTTATGATTGGAATTAGAATAGTTTCATTCGGACCTAAGTAAAATTATTGATGAATCAGATTGCAAAACTAAACAAATACTGTGTATTCACTCGTGCAGTTATGCTCTATCATGTCTACGCCATATATTACTATGAGCTTTCAAATTCTGCTATAATATCCGCACTTGAAGAAATTAATGGAACGTGTGATACCTGCATGTTCATAGAATTGCACCCTCCCAGTCGCCCAATAATATGCCAAGATCGAATTGTCTGCATATGAACCGATTAACTAAAACAGAAGGCTGCTACATATAAATCAAACGGAAATATTCAAAAGTTCCTCTTACATCACAAATTAAGGTTACATCTTTCGGTAACGGTGCAATATAGAATTCAAACCATATGTATGAGTTTGAAAAGTCAAACCTGGCAACAAAAAAAATACCAAGGCAAATTAGTCAAAACAGGATTGCATGTGTACACTATCGCTGCTAACAAGAAAGGTTTAATGACAAGCCAACACAGTGACTATCAAGTCTAAGAAATCAAGTGTTTCCATATTGTATTCCAGAACATATGCTGGTAACCTAGCGCTAACAACATGATCCTTGATTTTTCTATTATTTATTTATTTATTTGGGGGACAGCTGTAAAATTTCTGAAGAGTTAATATGTATTTACTAGATCCTACTTTGAATAAAAGGGCTGCATGCACTTTGCCCCACGACTCTAACACCGTTCATTACCAATTCCGTTATATATCTTGTTTCTTTTCCTAAAACACCCTTATGGTAATCTTTTTCATATGACCGATTCTCCTTCATAAGATCAATTGCAATAAAAAAAACCAATCTTTCTTTCTTTTCACCCTAATTAATCAAGATCCACTTCCATTTGTAAAGATGAGCAGTAAAATGGAGTTGCCTGAAGGTGATTCTGGAAAGATAAACAGACAAAGTGAATGATGTCAACTCAAGGGGGTTTCCTACTGATCAAGCAAAAGTGAAGGGGTTTACTTCCAAGACGCTTTACCGCTATGCTATAGTGGCGCTTGCAAGGGTTTTTTTCGAAATAGGGTGACTATATATTAAAATTATTAAAATAATTTAATTTAAATTATATTTAGCACCATAGGACGGTTTTTTAAAGGCGGGATCTCATAACCCGCCTTATCAGGCCCTACCTCCGCCCATGCAATAGAGAGCGCGGGTTCCTAGAATCCGCCCCCACCCTCCAAATGAAGAGGGCGGGGTTCCTAGAACCCGCCCATTTTATTGCATGGGTGAGAATTTTTAAAATTTAAAAAAATTAAAATAAATTGAAAAAGAATTTAAAAAATAATTCTTTAAATCTCGGTTTAAAAAACCCTTTCTTCAAACGTAAAGTATAAGATTATTGTTTTTGTTACGAACGTGATGGCAAGTGTTATTACAGTTCATATAGAATTACTATAAATATAAATTTTGAATACACTTCATTACCAAAATGAATCCATCAAAATAATAATACAAAAAAATCATATCATACTAAAATGTAAATTGTACAAGTTTCTTTACAAGCGCTAACTAATTTTCCTTCCGTTGCTTTCTCACGATCTCGAAGGTCCCGCCCCTGTTGACTGTCCAGGATATCTGGTCCTATAATGACCTGATTGTTTGCATAGGCTACATCTGGCATGCCTTTGCTGAGGATCAGCATCCATTGTCATTCGATCTCGACGCACCTTAGGTCTTCCGGGTCCTATATTTTTGTCCGGCGGTAATACAGTCGGTGTTTGTCTGTTTCCAGTATAATAGTGCCAATAGTGACTGTCTGGTATAAGATGAAATTTTGGATCGTATGCGCCTTGGTAATTGGAAACTGTATAATAATGGAAAGCAAAATTGTAATGTGGGTTATGCATGCTGTTCGCAGCAGCAATTGCGTGGGCACAAGATAAATGTTTTTGCTGGAAAACACCCGATGTGCACGAAGAGAGCCCTTCATCTCTAAAATTTACGGTATATTGATTCTCATTACTCCCCGTAACTTGAAACTCCGCTGTGCCAAACCTTTCCGATCTGTAGTATTGTGATCTGCGCTCTTTTCCGGAATATATATTCGTAATACGCGGTGAGTGGAGTCTCCATCGCCAAAGACTTTTCCCTTTTTTGCACAAAATAAATATTCATTCTTAAAAAGGTTCGAACAATCAACCCTTGTATCGGTAAGTTTCTAACACATTTAAGGACCTTGTTGAAGCTTTCAGACATATTAGTGGTCATTAGTAGATATCTGCAACCATTATCATGTGCTTGTGACCACATGCGTACTGGATACTCATCTAACCACGCTTTCGCTGCTTGACTCATCTCTCCAATTTTTGTCATATACATGTCATGAACATTAGGGTCAGATGCTTCACCGGTTTTGTACATAAGCTTATGTAGATCTGAATTTTTAAATTTTCTATCAAAATTTTGTCTGAAGTACCGCAGGCAAAACCTATGTGGGGTCGTTGGAAATACAGCTCTCATTGCAGCCAGTATTCCTAGATGTCTATCAGATATGATACATAAATCAGTTTTATCAATAACAGATAGGATATTTTTGAGTTGACGAAAACACCATGACCAGGATAATGTATTTTCAGCATCGACAATAGAAAATCCTAACGGAAATATACCGTTATTAGCATCAACACATGTAGCAATTAACATGCAACCTATGTACTTACCTTATAGATACGTCTCATCTGCGCACAATACCGGCCGACAATGTGTGAAACCAGCCGCACAAGGAGCAAAGCACCAGAAAATTCTTTGAAACTTGACACGGCGATCGATATCTGTTTCTGTGGTTTTTAATCGGTATACGGGCCCCAGATTTGATGCTTTTATGGCTTCCATAAAATGGACTAGTGAGTTGTATGAGCTTTTCCAATCCCAAATATCTTACATGATACCTTTCTACGAGCATCTCATGTCTTCACATATGAAATCTGAATTTTGAGCTCTCCGCTGACGTAGAGCCGTATTTCTCAGGAAGTCATCGCCACATCTGTACGGATTAGTGGCATGACTAGTGAGCAAATGTAAAATGAAGTGCAATTCATGTGATCTTTTAACATAATAGGATTGATACAAGTATGTTCTTGGTTGTATTTCGTGACCTTCCAAGCTTTGGCTCTTTTGGAACAACATGCATGCAATCTCCACTTATATTCAGGAGTTTTCGTATATACCACGGTATAGTACGTCTTATTTGACTCTTCGGTTTTAAATGTAACAATTTTTTGAATAGCCCACGACTTCAGTTTACAAATAAGATCTCCTTTATCCTGAATATCTCCAACAGTGACGCAATTTTCGCTTGCTACAGTCGCTTCCAAATAGAGTTCAGTATTTACTTCTGCCACGGCTAAGTCTACCCAATTATAATCTTCCAGTGGATCGAAGCCGGGATCTTCTAGTTCGACAAAATCATTATCCGCAGCCATATCATCAATCAATGCTACTTCATTCAATTCAGCGGCATAATCCACGCTACCTCCCCTTGATGACCTTCACCGAGGTTTTATCATCATCATTGTCACCCATATCAATGTCATCCGTAGCAACATAAGGCTCGGGTGCAATATACGATGGTTGAGTTCGGTATAATGTGGATGGTTTGGGGTGAAAAGACCGGAAAGATGTGGACGGACATCCTTGGAATGCGCTACTTGGATCGTGTTGGAAGGATACGCAGGTATGGGAAAATCTGCGTTTATTATATAAATTTTTCTTAATATTTTCGTATTACGAAGAATATAAACATAATCACCACTTGTTTCAGTTTGATTTACCTTTGGAAGGTTGTATATGGAAATTCTTGTTGTTCTTCAGGTGTGCATGCAACTGCAGCAGACGATTGGGAAAATCTGTATTTAATATTATAAAGTATATTAGTATTTTGGCATTACAAAAGGACGATTTATAAAATATTTACCCTTGAGTTTGAAGGTTTGAATAATCATGTGTATAGTCGTATCCACCGAGACTAAAGATATCATCGTTAACCATCGGACCGTATCCTCAGTAACTATCTTCAGCATTACCATCAAAATTACCCGTTGGAGCGACATCTGATACTTCCAATTGTTCCTTCTGAACTAAAAGTTCAAAAGAATGCTGGGTGTTTACCAGACCGAAGTCTATCATCGAAGATATTGAAGTATCGTCTATAATTTCAACCAATGCATTTCCACTAAACAGAGGTCATATACAACTTAACTTAAGCTTAATTTCACGGGGACCGTATTTCGTGATTTTAAACATTTTATTCTCGAGTTCACTATAAGTTGTTGATAATTTTAATCGCATAATTCTTGCGCACCCGCCCATATACTCGGGACCTTGTGCACTTCTCACAATCTGGCCATCGTATTTACATACAACAAATAAACTTGAACTTGCTATTATCTGCATCAAACAATATCAACCCAACAATAAATAAAAAACGTTAACTGATATAATGATTATATTCATTGAAAATTAAATAAACGTTAAATTAAATTTACATACATTTGAATTTCGACAGATAGAGCTATAGGGAATGAGAAAATGAGAGGGCGGGTTCCGTTTGAAGGGATGCAGATGAGATTTTGAAGGAGGTGCAAATGCAAATCGGAGCAGAATGGAGAGCAAATGGGAGGAGGTATGACAGGTTTTTATAGGTATTTGGTGGTAAAGGGGTCACGGGTTCTTGGAACCCGTTATCCCCTTTTGACAACACTGCGGGAGGGAATAAATGGGTGATTTAACAATACAAAGGGAGATAAAGGGGTTACGGGCTTGTCTTGAATTAAGTAAAATTATTTAAAATATTAAGTAGGGCGTTTTCCAAAAACCCGCCCTCTCCTTTTTAAATGAGGGGGCGGGTTCTTGGAACCTGCTATTCCATTCTGACAAATTCGATTTGACAATACAAGGGGTCAGAGTCATGCGCTATTGGGTTAAGAGTCACGGTCAATTGGGTTAAGTAAATTTATTTAAATTCCTTATTTTTAACTAAGAGGGCGAGTTTTAGGAACCCGCTATCCCTTTTTCGCAAATACGGGTGATTTGACAACACAAAGGGGTCACGGGTCACGGGCGTGTCTGGCAAGAAAATTATTAAAGGAGGGCGTGTTCTAAGAACCCATCCTCTCCTTTTGAAATGAGAGAGCGGGATCTTGGAAGAGGGACTGAGATTCTTTTTGAAAAAAACAAAACCTATGTATTGCCCTTTTTTAAACATAGATTTGACAACACGCCTGAGATTATTTTTTTAAACAAACAAAAGATTCGTATTATCACATCTCCATTTTTAAAGGAAGATTGGACAACACATGGGCATAAATTATTTTTTAAAACAAACAAAAGGTTCGTATTATCACATCTCCTTTTTTAAAGGAAGATTTGACAACACATGAGATTTTGTTTTAAGGAAAAATAAATGCATTCTATGGGCGAAGATGAGGGCGGGTTCTTGGAACACGTCCTCCTTGCCCTATAAAACCCGGCTTATTCGCTCTGATTTTCACTATCTATGTCCAAACTCCCTTCTATACCCACCAACTTTCTCAATTTTTCAAGTAATTGTAATTTCAAAAATATTTCAATGGAGAATCAACCATTCGGCAAATCACTGCTCGTAAATCAAAACGAGTATAGATCTTTCAGTATATTATACGAGGAGGAAAGATTCAAAACTTATTAAATTTGTTTCAATTGCCAATTTCTTTTAATTCTAATATTTGAAAATAATATGAATAAATCTTACAGGATGGAGATAATCTTACAACGGTCAGTAATAATTTTGACAAGTGGCAAGTTGCAGATTATCGTATAATCGAGCGGATTCGAAAAACCGGAATTTATGAAGCTTCATTATTTCGTCATATCCAACTCGACCACAGTCTCGTTACCTCTCTTGTTGAGCGTTGGAGAAAAGAGACTCACACTTTTCATCTTAGATGGGGTGAGGACACAATCACACTCCACGATATTGGCCTTTTACTCAGTTTACGGGTGAATGAACTTGGATTAATTGGAGGTACAATTGTGGGTCCAGAAACCGAGCACCCATATTGGGATACATATATTGAGTCTGCTTTCGGACATGTATAATACGTAATTTTTTTAAATAAAAAGTTTAATTATGTTACAGTGATATTAATTAACAATTAATTGTAAAATTCATGTACCAGGAAGGTATACTAAGAGGTATAAGATCAGTTTAAACTGGCTCAAAAATACATTTACTAATATCCCTGATGAAACTACCGATGATGTCTTGGATAGACATGCACGTGCCTACATTCTGTACATGGTCGGTTCTTGGTTGATGCCGGACCAATCGGCAACATATGTCCATCCTTTATACATTGGGTTTCTTACGGACTTTGATGTGTGTGGCCAGTATGTTTGGGGAGCAAGGGTCCTGGTCTATCTTTATAAGGAACTAGATAAGGTATGTGTTCTTACGAAGAATAAAATTTGTGGCTGCATTACATTATTTGTATTTGTAAAATTGTAATATTGGTTCTTTCTAATATTATGACACTTTATATATATATATTTGGTCATGGGAGCACATGTGTATGGGAAGCCCAGATCGCATTCATATTTCTGCCGTGGATACCCCTGGAAAGCCTCTCGGTTCTTAGTGGAGTGGCAAGAAACCTTGTAAGGCTCCTCAACGAGTACTTAAATATTATAAAAATGAGTTGGATCGCATGAAGGCGACTCAAGTAACCATACATTAGACAATTAACTTTGTTTAAAATTTTTAATTTAGCTTCACTACAATTTTTGTATTATATTATTTGCGCAGTTCACGTTGACGCCTTATACAGTAGATCGTCTGCATGAATTACCCAGTATCTGTATCGAAGGAGAGTCGGTTTGGCGGGCTCGATGCCCACTACTATGCATTAATATCGTGGTCATGCACCTACCGGACCGGGTGTTGCGACAGTTTAGTAGATTGAAACATATTCCTGTTCCGCCGCCTGCGTCTATGACAATAGAGAAAGACATGCGAGGAGGAAAGGCGGAGCATGATTGGAGGGAGCACCATCATCAATATTTACTGAGATGGGAAGATAGGCAGCGTTATATTGCCTTACGGCAAATAGGTGACTAATCAACTGCCGACACTACATAAACATATATACAATGGTATAAGCGTGTCACTGTAAGATATTTTTCTACTCCCCCTAACGACTTTCCAAACATCCGGCAGTACGAGCCTAGAGGCCACATGGAACGAGAAATGATAAGTTAAATTTTTTAAATTAAATTAGTTTTTAAAATCCGGCGGTATGAGTCAATAATTATATCTTATTTTTAATGTAACGACAGACTCGTGGGTTGCATCATATACAATCATTGATATATGATCCATATCCGACTGATACTGGTCCAGATACTCGGGCTTTATTTTCTACCATAGACTCATATATTGGCGTTATATTCGGTTCATATCATATGCTTCCAAATTTATCGCCATCGCTAGAGCCGCAGCATGAGCCGGCAACAGAGCCGCAGCATGAGCCGAAACCAGAGCCTTGGCATTTGGCTGATCCAGAGCAGCGGGATCAGTGGCTCGGAGCACCATACTGTCAGCAGCAACCCTGGCATATTGAACAAGCGCAACAACCGGAACAACGACAGTCTTCGGGGACAGGTTTTGCGCAACAACAGCTGTCTTGGGGATCAGGCTTTGCGCACCATCAACAGTCTTGGGGAATAGGTTTTGCGCAGCCTTTGGAGCCAGGTTTTGTGCAGCAACAGCAGCATAAAACCGGGACAGGTTCTTCGCAACAACAGCTCAGTTGGGAGGCGGATTTATCGTCCCACATACAGTTGTTGGGAGGCAGCACATATCCGTTAATATAAATCAAATTGTAATTAAATA
Organism: Agapanthus africanus; assembly: GCA_030015575.1. Taxonomy (NCBI): domain Eukaryota; kingdom Viridiplantae; phylum Streptophyta; class Magnoliopsida; order Asparagales; family Amaryllidaceae; genus Agapanthus; species Agapanthus africanus. The sequence continues at coordinate 650,084,446 of JASDDO010000014.1, forward strand.
ATACAATTTTTTTTACATTAAAGACCGAACCCACTCGACATGCTTACATATCCCTCGTAAATATTGATCTCAATGAGAAAGAATCGGGTCTACGTAGTTCTTTTTCTACTATCACTAATTCTTACTCACTAATCGTTGCCGCCGGTTGTGGTTCCTCCTTTGATGTTGGATTCTCCCGATCCTGTAAGCTCTTCTGGTATATAATTCGAGTCCAAAGTGATTTTATTTTGTTTCCTAACAGATGCCGCTTTCCAATCTTGTGAGCAAAATCATGAATTCCATAGTGTCTTATGCCAAGTAGTATCTTTTTCGCTTAATATCCTACCACCTATACTAAAAGCATATTCTGACGCTACTGTGGACATCAGAATGGTTAGGAAACCACAAACCATTGTGGAAAGTACCGAATACAAATGTCCGTGGCTTTTCCACCAGGCTAAAACGTCAATCTCATCTATAATATAATCTACATCTAACCCAGTCAACAAATATATTGTTAATTCATTTAAGGTTGACGATGATGAGGCCATAGGGCTTTATGCCCTTTTCGATTGTTGAATAAGTATAAAGGCTGGAGTCGAAATTGACACATCTTTTCTCTTGGAACTTTCACGAGAGTTGATGATATCGACAGTGGTTTTAGACGGTCACTTTTGAGGTCGGGATCGACAATCTCGGCCGTATCAGAACAGGCGTTTGAGAAAAAGAATTATTAAATAACATTTAACTTAAGTATAAACAATTTGTCAAATTCTTTTGCGATTATTGATGTCTAAAGTCATATTAATGATGTGAAACTAACCGTAAAAACTTATAATAAACATATTAAACCATTAATTAATCAATTAACTCATTAGGGAATATTCTAACCATTAATAAACTTCAAAGGAAAAACCACATTATAAAAATGATAAACAGGGTATTATCATATGCTATTGGTCTCAAAACTCAGACGGTCATTTATTGGATCGGAATCAGCCATCTCGAATCAGAATCGGCCGAGATTTCAAACCATGCTTTATTGTTCCCTTTTCCAAATCGACCAAGGGTTGGGATTATAAATCAACATAGCTTCGGAAGCGATCAACAAAACACAATGCCTTATTTAAGGTCCATATCAATTTGTAACATATCAAAAGCATCTTGACCACATCTGGCTAACATCATCCCTTTGGCACTTCTACTACAGATATCAACTGGTAAGTTACTCGGGGGAAGAAAAGCAGATCAACAACAACTAGGATTTATGCCTCTTCTTCGGCCCGAGCACTGTATCGACCTTGAATCTTGCAGCTTGAGAGTTGAGTGGCAACAACTGTATCACTATCTTCGCCAAAAACTTAACCATCTCTCTGCGGTGTTGTTTGATGTTTGCTGCATCAGGGTAACCGGTAACATGCCATAATGTATGAAAGCGCTTCTTCAACAAATCGGGTGCTCGAACATGATGATAGCTTTTAGTTTTACGAGTATAATGAATCAAACAGACATAATTGTGAGCTCTTAGGACGGAGTCGGTGCTTTGCGTAAGAGCCTTTTAGATGCTGATTGGTTAGATCTTATGGCTACTGTAACCAGCATCCTCTGAAGTCGAGTTTTCTTTCCAATTCTCAAACTCTGAACCACCAAAAACCAACCGCTTGATCCCTACATAGCTGTTAAAAGAAAAGGCCATGGTAGTTATATTGACGGATGATAAAATATTTCAACTGCTGATTTTTTATGCACCTCATGTAATAGGGAAAAGTCGAAACTTACTCGGAGCTTATGCAGGATAAGGCATTGATCAAGACATCCAGAAGCAGTGGTTCACTGGTTCCAATATCCACCGTGTTAATGGTGTCAATGTTTGTTAAGATCTGGTTCCAGTTCTAAAGAAGCACTAAAGTGCCTTTTAGCTAGATAGAGGAAAATTGTGTACCAAATGCGTGCTAGGTTGTCTTGTATCTCAAGGTCGCCAATGTTATAAAAGGTAGTTGGTGTCACATTTGCTCCTTCGATAGCATCATACTTTGGTCTTCTAGCATTCAAAGTTGACTGTGACAGCTGCGGTGATTTTAACCAAAACAAGCATTTATCAAGAATGCAGATGGGAGAATGTTCAACAATATAACAAAGGAGAAACTCTCTCTAAGTGATACCCGAATCCTTTATTGTGAAGAACGTGATGTATATATGCTATCATAGGCAATCTTATAATTAAGGACGCCATAACAAACCAGGGCTAAAAATTGAAGTGTGTTTCGTGCTCAGTCAGAAAGTGAAGATTATGTTATTAGTGAAAACCAAGGCATAAAATCCTGTCTCGTTTGATTTAACTATATATTTTACAATATGAAGCAGTGCAATCTGAGGAAAAGCTCTATAGATTAGTAGAAGTAAAATGCGGGTAAAATTGTGTGCTGGACTGAGCATTCAGTATCTCCTGTGGAGGTTTTTTTCCCGGCTTTTCTTTGATAGCTGGATTTGCGAAGTAGGCACACTCCGGACTTGTCAATAATAATGTTATTAACGCATTGGTCATTCAACCACAAGCTGACATAAACTTATTCTGAAGAAAGGTATTGAACATACTTATTTTTCTAAATCTTTCTTCAGTTGGTTAAAAAACCGGGCACCGAAAACTTATTTACAAATAATTGCCCTCTCAACTAAATTGAACTTTTACCTAGACATGTCTATTTATTTTCGGAAATTTTTAATCTCCAAGAAATGTGAGTCATGGCGCTTACTGACTTTTCTCTTTGTTGTTAGATTGTTTCCAAGTTCATGCAATCAGCAAGGTAAGATTGCTAGGATGTTGCAAAATTATTATCTTATTTATATAACTAATACAAAGGAACAATAATGCATATTTTCCTGTCCAAAATTAATTTGGAGACTTTGATTTCGTATTTGAGCAGAAGGCCACACATTTCTAACAGCAACATCTGTTAGCACTAAAAACGGAAGGGGCGTCTCATGTAGCATGTACGGTGTGTGCATTTAAAATCACTGATCTATGATGAGAACTCCTCAATAGTTTGAAATATTGTACTGCATATTATACTGCTTTTTTATGATTGGAATTAGAATAGTTTCATTCGGACCTAAGTAAAATTATTGATGAATCAGATTGCAAAACTAAACAAATACTGTGTATTCACTCGTGCAGTTATGCTCTATCATGTCTACGCCATATATTACTATGGGCTTTCAAATTCTGCTATAATATCCGCACTTGAAGAAATTAATGGAACGTGTGATACCTGCATGTTCATAGAATTGCACCCTCCCAGTCGCCCAATAATATGCCAAGATCGAATTGTCTGCATATGAACCGATTAACTAAAACAGAAGGCTGCTACATATAAATCAAACGGAAATATTCAAAAGTTCCTCTTACATCACAAATTAAGATCTCCATGCACGTAAAAGAGATTAGCACCCAACATGATAAATGACAGATCATGAGCGCCAACTTGAGCACCCTGTTGAAGGAGAGAAAACAAAGGAGATCATGGTCACGTGCTCCCACGTGACCCCTGAAGAAGCTCTTCAGAAGAAAAATGGGGAATAAATCTAAGGCAGTTTCTATTTTAGGGCGCCTCACGTGACATCACGTGACCCCTTAATAGTGCTTAATACTTTTCAAAAGAGAATAAAACAGAGGCAGCTTTCAGTCTTTGGGGAGGCTTCACATGATCCCACGTGACCCAATAGTGCTCAATACCCAGAAAAGAAAAAGGGAACAAATTTAAAGAAGCTGTACCAAATCTCAGGCGCCTCACGTGAGCGCCTCAAAATTTCAGTGTTTAACACTACTTCACGTGACTCACCTGAGCGTTTCAAATCTTCAGTGTTTAACACTACTTCAAATGCCTCACGTGACCCCACGTGAGCGCTTCAAATCTGCAGTGTTTAACACTATTTCAAACGCCTCATGTGACCCCACGTGAGCGTTTCAAATCTTCAGTGTTTAACACTATTTCAAGTGCCTCACGTGACCCCACGTGAGCGTTTCAAATCTTCAGTGTTTAACACTACTTCAAACGCCTCACGTGACCCCACGTGAGCGCTTCAAATCTTCAGTGTTTAACACTACTTCAAGCGTCTTACGTGACCCTACGTGAGCGCTTCAAATCTTCAGTGTTTAACACTACTTCAAACGCCTCACGTGACCCCACATGAGCGCTTCAAATCTTCAGTGTTTAACACTACTTCAAGCGCCTCACGTGACCTTACGTGAGCGTTTCAAATCTTCAGTGCTTAAACAATACTTTAAGACCTCACGTGGGAGCACGTGAGCGCCGAACATATGCTAGTGTTTAACACCATGATAGGCCAATCTTAGCCCGAGTTAGCTAAGTCTCCCAAAGCCAAAACCTTGTTTTTAATCGAGTCCTAATTATGTTCAGGTCTTTCAAAATTGATCTCAGATGGCATTCAAAGTAATGTTCATCCCATTCCTTCTCAATCTGGCATTTGGTTCAAGGGTACATCTCTTCACTCCTATGATATTTGTCGTTGTAATCCTTCAACGTTTTCAGAGAGGTGACGGGGCCCGACAATCAGACATTCCACGGACTGTGGGGTCCTTAAACTCATGGACTATGATGTCCTTAAACTTTATGGACTGTGGGGTCCTTAAACTCATGGACTATGATGTTCTTAAACTTTACAGACTATGATGTCTCTAAACTACCATGGACTGTGAGGTCCTTAAACTCATAGATTATGATGTCTTTAAACTTTACAGACTATGACGTCTTTAAACTTTACAGACTATGATGTCTTTAAACTCTACGGACTATGACGTTATTAAACTTATGGACCGCAATGTCCATAAACTAAACAATAGAGCCCAAATGCTTTTTTGTTGGATCTAAATGATCCTGTTAAGTAGATCTTAGTCTAAAATTAGACTAACGTATCCTTAAGAAACGTTTAAGTTGATCTTAGTCTCAAATGAGAATAACAATCCTTAAACCCAACCCAAAACCAAATATAAGAAAATACGGATTTGGACCAATCCATGCCCTACGGGCGACAACATAAATTAGTCTCCGTATACAATCCACGGGCAACCAAAAATAAAACAAACACACACGACACGAAGTGACCATCTGGAGAAGGAGAAAGTGGTTACCGCGATGTGGTAGCATAATTAACTGCAGGGGCTTGCGCCTGCAGGGAAGAGCGTCCCCACAATCAAAAACCCCTCACAATGAGGGGGAATCTGACGAAATCTACTACAACGGTCACATCTGTCTAAACCTCCGATATACGGTGCCATAAATCAACTTGGCATCATCGGAGAGGTGGACAGATAAAACCAAATAGCATCTGCCCCAAAATTCAGGCCGGACGTCCCGGTTGCGTCTTTCGGTGGAGAACAGATTCTAGCACGCCCGGGGGACCTTTTCCTCTTTCCACTCCACACTTCGTGTGTCGTGTTTTGCGAACGAATCGCGGTTTGGTATGGTTTCCCCAGGATTCGAGGTACTAAGATTTGGTGTCTTGCTCCGTATAGAAAAAGAAGATCAATGGCTTTCAACTGCACCAGCTGCAACAACTCCCACTCTGTCCTTACTGGAGGAGTGACTTATGGGCCTCAAGAAGCCTCCGTTTTCAAGATACCAGTGGAACAGGTGACGCAAGCCACCACTGGGCTGTTCTTTGGGACCATGCTCCCACCAATGAGCTTCAACACCCCAGTGCCGTCGCAGGAAGCTCCGAAGAAGTCGGTCTTTGATCGGCTTACGACTACCACGACCCCTCTCAACAGGTCGCCCAAATCCAACGCCTCGGTCTTTAACCGATTGGGCCAAAACTCCAATGGGCCCGTGAAGAAGTCCGCGATACCTGAGGGGGTTATCCCGAAACAGATAGCCATCCCTGCTCCAGTGAACGAAATCGTCAGAGAGACTTCTCCTGCTAAGGGATCAGTCTTCGCTAGGATGTCCGCTCCAACTCCCGCTTCAGGCAAAGTCACCAAGGCTGCTTCCCCTGGTCGGAAGTCTGCCTTCGACAGGTTGGCCATCCCCACTCAACGGACGTCATTTTTCAATAGGCTGGCACCAACGGCAACCCTTCACCAGGATAGGAGGCATGAAGGAGCCACCCCCATAGCTGAATCAATACCGTCTGCAAGGCATGCTCGACGTCGCCACTGGCGCCGAGTGAGAAAAGCTGGAGGCAGTTCCCCTTCTGGATTTACTCCGCCAGCTCCAGCGGTGGAAGTCGATGCTGCTGTTCCAACTGGGAACAGCTTTGAACTACTTAATAGGGTGCGCAGAAATTTGCCAATTGCCGTGCTAAAGAGGTCTCCTCCACCTATGGAGAATGCTACAAAGATAAAGCTGGAGCAGCCCCATCAGCGGCTGTCCTCTAAAATTCACAAGGTCTGGCGACAGGTTCAAGAATCGGTGATCAACCAAGACTACTCCCTGTTCCCCTCCGAATGGCGGCGGAGACGAGAGGACGTCTAGCCTGAGATTCGGGGCAGATGCTATATGGTTTTATTCGTCTACCTCTCCGAAGATGCCAAGTTGATTTATGGCACCGTGTATCGGAGGTTTAGACGGATGCGGCCGATGTAGCAGACTTCGTCAGATTCCCCCTCGCTTGAGGGGTTTTTGATTGTGGGGACGCTCTTCCCTGCAGGCGCAAGCCCCTGCAGTTAATTACGCTACTGCATCGCGGTAGCCACTTTCTCCTTCTCCAGAATTTCACTTCGTGTCGTGTGTGTTTGTTTTGTTTGTGGTTGCCCGTGGATTGTATACGGAGACTGAGTGATGCCGTCGCCCGTAGGACGTGGATTAGTCCAAATCCGTATTTAATTAGATTTGGGTTTGGTGTTTTTAGTTTAAGGATACGTTAGCTGCATTTGAGACTAAGATCAACTTAAACGTTCGTTAAGGATACGTTAGTCTGATTTAAGACTAAGATCAACTTAACGGGATCATCTAGATCCATTTCCATTTTAAGGACGTAGTGGTCCATTTAATATATGGCCGTTGGGACCCGTCACCTCTCTGACGACGTTGAAGGATTACAACGATAGGTGTCAGAGGAGTTTAGAGATGTACCCTTGAACCAAAGTCGATTTGGAGTTTTATAGTCCATTTGAATGTTTAAGGATACGTTAGCCGTGTTTGGGGCTAAGATCAACTTAAACGGGATCGTTTAGATCCGGTCAAAAGAGCATTTGGAGGCTCCATTGCTCCAGTTTAAGGACGTGGTGGTCCATTGCCAGTTTAGGGACGTGGTGGTCCATTATTAGTTTAAGGACGTTTCGGTCCGATATTAGTTTAAGGACGTTTCGGTCCGATATTAGTTTAAGGACGTTTCGGTCCACGAGTTTAAGGACCCCGCAGTCCATATTGTTGTGTGGTCGTCAGGACCCGTCACCTCTCTGACGTCGTTGAAGGATTACAACGATAGGTGTCAGAGGAGTTCGGAGATGTACCCTCGAACCGGTCGTAAATTGATTTAGGGAGCAGCCGTGCTCAGTCAATTTAATTTGAGGACTTACGGCCACGATTGGGCTTAGTCCAATTGAAAAATGTTCAACACTTTTATTTGTTCTTGGCCTGTACTAGAGCTTGGCCCATTTTTAAATAATGCATTGCATTATTTTCTATTTTTGGTTGGGCTCTGCCCAACAAGGATGCAGAGCATCAATTTTACCTGGGCTCTGCCCATTTATTGCTTTGCAATTTAATTTAGCCTGTTAGGTCTTTTTAACTTGGGCCTGGCCCTTTAGCAAAAGAAATGCATTGCATTTTCAGGCGCTTTGCGCCAATCAAAGAGCGCAAGCTCTTGTGGTGACGACACGTGCCATGCAAGCGCAGTGCGTTGCGCTAGTGCGTTGCGCTTGCGCTGCTGACACGTGGCGCACTCTGGTGAGTTGCGCCAATTTCAGAGAGCAAAGCTCTATCTTAGAGCGCATAGCGCAAGTGGTTCAGATACTGACACGTGGCGCTCTCTGGTGGCTTGCGCCAACCCAAGAGCGCAACACTGCAGAGTTTCAAGTGCAGAGCACTATTAATTTGAGAATCTTTTAGATTCAAGAACCAATGGTTCATAAAGGAAGTGCAAAGCACTATTTGATTTCTTGATCTAATTTAGATCAAAGAAAAACAAGCTTTTTCTTATTTCAGGAACCAGAGGTTCATAAAAAGTGCAAAGCACTGTTTTTATTTTGTTTTTTATTAAAGATCATTGATCTTGTTTTTAGATCAATGATCTATCAGAAGAAATTCTTCTATCTAAAAGGTCTTTTTTACCTTTCTTTTTTCTCTTGGAATTTCTTCAGAGTTTTCTCTGCTTGAAATTTTTGATTTCACAAAATGTTTATGCCTTTGATTTGAGGTCTAGGGGTCTTTATATAGTGCCCATAAATTAGTTAAATTTGTTAAAGAGATCTTTCTCTGAGTGATTTGGGGAATTTTCCCCACCGTTGGATCTTTGATCCAAGGGCTTCTATTTTACAGAAGAAAATCTTCTTGTTTTAACAAGAACAGAAAGATTTCTTTAAAATCTTAATTCTGTTTGGCGCAAATGCTCCAGCACGTGACACGTGTCACGCAGCGCACAGCGCAGCGCAACTGCGCTAGCCATCTGCGTTGACACGTGTCAAGCAGCGCAAAGCGCAGCACAACTGCGCTAGCACATCAGCGCAAAGCGCAGCGCATCAGCGCAAAGCGCAGCGCAAAGCGCAGCGCAACTGCGTTGACACGTGTCGCGCAGCGCAGTGCTTGCGCAACTTAAGCGTTGCTTCCTTTAATTTTGCTTTAAATAGAGCTTTGCTCTGATTGGGCGCGCCTTCTTGGGCGCTGCGCTGACGTATCAGCACCTGACACGTGGCGCGTTGCGCCCGAGATTTGAAGCGTTGCTTTAAAATTTGAATTTTGAATTTCAACAAAGCTTTGCTCTGATTGGGGAAACAAATGCCCCCTACCGTTGCGCTCACGTGGCGCGCACGTGAGTGCAATGGTGGCAAGCTCTTGACCGTTGGATCAAGGGGTAAGCTGAAGGGGCGCAAGCGCCTTATAAATAGGACCTATGGCCCTTAGGAAATCTTCACTATTTCAAGATTTTTGATTTTCTAGAGCTTTGCTCTTGCTTAAGAACTTCAGAGCTTTGCTCATTTACAAAGTTAGAAACTTTAGGTAAAAATTAATTTAAATTAATCTTAACCAAAGAGCTTTGCTCTCACAGATCTTTTGATCTAAAGAGATCCCCATTGAGGTTTCATAAACATAGTTTTGCTCTCAAAAACTTATAGATCTGCAGAGATCTTGTTCATGGGTTCTAACCCATGAACAGAGCTTTGCTCTTGAATCAACTATAAATCTTTTAGATCTGAAAAATGAAGAATTTTTCATAAGTTTTTCATGGATTTTTCAAGATTCCAAAAATTTTATTTCTTTTAAGTGTAAATTTTTTTCTGATGGACCTTTCCATTATTACCATAGAACTATACTCTTTTAAGGAATTTTATTCCTTTGAGACCAGAATTTGACAAGTGTCATTCTGTGACAGAGCTTTGCTCTGAAAGAGGAGATTTTCTCCTTGTCTCTAGGGATTCCCCACTGATGAGAATATTCTCTTAGGGATCTTTTCTTTAACTGACAGTCTTACCCAATGATGAGGCTGTCTTATTAAATAAGGCATTTTCATCCAGATTTTGCGGGTCCCCATTTGGTCCCCTACCCACTGCACTGCAGTGTGATTAATTTTAATTTAATTAATTTTTAAATCCAGTTAATTGAAAAATATTTAAACGCTAAACGTTGGAATTGCAGCACTAATGGCTAATTTCTGTTCATTTGCAGCGATCATGTCTCTCGACACCTCGTTCCCGTTTGTTCGTTCAGAGGAGGGATTTCCCGAAGCGCCCTTGGACCGTGACGTCTTGGCTATGATTAAGGACCACGACCCGGAATATAAGAGTCTCCACCTTTGGGGGTCGTGGTATAACCAGATTATCATGGATCGACGGAGCTTCACGTGCGCCGTACCGTCAGAACACATCACGGCAATTCATTACGCCACCCCACCCTCGGTGCAGTATGCCATGGAGATGGTTGATTGGACCTCGAAAGGCTTTCTTCATCCCGCCATAGATGCGATTCCGGTCCAGCGTCCTATGGTTTTGGATATCCTAGGACGCCGTATTTGTCAGGGCGAGGCGCGACCTTGGGGGCAATCATATAACATTGGTCTGATCCCCCGCCACCCGATCGGTTATCTGCCGTGGGCCCGGTACATCCTGTCGACGAAGAAGTCGCAGTTGATAAGGTTAGGATTGTACACCGCGTTGTACGTCTCTCTATTCCAATATCCCACGCTCCCCACCTGGTGGTTCAAGGCTTTCTTGGAGCAGTGGAATATTCCTACCCACACTTTCCTTGCCATGGATTGGGAAGTGTTAATCTCTTTGGAGGAGTTCACGGAGGTATCCGGTTTACCAGTCATAGGGGAACATTATGAGGAGTTGCTCCCGACAGACGAGTACGTCTTCGGTGCTAAGCCGGTGGTAAGGGGGCTCACGCCGGAGAATGCTGTTCAACACCAATTCCTAAGCTTGATTAAAGTGTTGAACATCTATGAGTCCCTTTTCATCGAACATGGGAGTCGAGGAGTTAACTTTGAGGATTTCATCGCTCGGTTTCTTCGCCCAAGCGTCCTCTCATCAGAAGCTGCCAAGTTCGCTACCCTGGATGACCCTTTCGGCCTAGGTGTGGACAACCTGCCGGAGAAGGAGATAGACCAAAAGGGTTTTTTTTTCTTCCGGACTTCCCGACTATGTCTTTTGCAGAAATTGCGGCCCCCGGGATGGACGAGGAGGCCTTTTTCTTAGGATTTCTCGGGTTGTGGCTGAGTTGGTTTGCGATCCCAATGCACTCTCACCATATGTGGCCCTTTGTCTTTTACCCAGCCCACCGGATGGCCATCGGGGTAAAGGTGGCCGTTGGGATTGCCGGCTTGGCACGCCTATATCATGGCCTCAGTCGAGCAGCGGATGCTAATGAGCCCGGGGTACTGCACGTGGTCTTCCCGATGCACTACTTCATATCGTGGCTCGAATTACACACGGCGGGTGTCTTCGGCATGCATAAAAGGCCCTCGTTCTTCGACAAGTGTGGTTTTCCTCGCATTATACAGCTGATCGGCGCATCAATTGTGACCCCATCACCACGGAATGCCAGGGGTTTACTCCTTCGCCCTCACACCGTTGGAGCCGGGATGTCCTTTGTTGACAAGGTATTGACCATTGGAAAGGCGTCCACCACTGCGGTGCAACCATTACAAGACTCCTTTAAGGATGGAGCCTCAGTTTTGACGGCCCGGGAGACCCTCCACTTGTATTCTATTAGACCGGGCTTCCTAGTCTTCAGGCAGAACGGTGCGGCAATTTTCATGAGATATAACCCGCATCGTTTTGCCCAACAACTGGGCTACGATCAAGGGGTACCCTTGGAAGCTTTCCTACTGGAACCTGCTGCCACTGAAGAAGGGATGGAGAACGCGCTGCATCATTTCATGCGCCTGAATACGGGTTCTCACTTTTTTATCAGTGCGCCGGCCTGCGCCCCACGACTCCTCAACGTATATAAATAATGGTATAATCATGCGACGGGAGCCGTTATAAAGGAGGAAAGGCGATTGCTGGTCGACCGCAAGAGTGTGCCTTACCGACCGTAACGCTCCCTTAGTGCCAAGGACCCCGGTGGTCCCCCCTCTAAAAGATGCCAGGGCCGGACCATCGCATGCGCAAAGTCCTCCGCACGGATTGCCGCTCCCTGATATTACAGATGCACCTCCAGCGCCCTGTGCTCCAGTGGAGACAGTGGTTGTAGCCTCGCCGGAGTCTGGGGTGGGTGCAGACATCGGGACCCGCCGTCCCAAAGTGGCTGCTAAGCGTAAGTCGATCCCACGTGCACCTAGGGTCGGAGGGCAGAAGAAAAAGAAGTCGCTCTTCGCTGCAGATGTCGCGTTCAGTCAGGAACCCTACGCTCCCTATGCCGAGGGCCTGAGCGAATATGGGACTAACGAGGGATTAGTCATGCCGCCGCCGGATGATACAGACTTGGAGGCCGCTCTCGAAACTTCAGCGTGGTTGGCAAAGCGTGACGCGTGGCTAGCTGAGCTTGCGCAATCAGCTAACTACTAGTCGCATTTTCTTTATTGTATCATATCCTCCTCATTGCCTTTAACTAACGTTTTTCTTTCTTTTCTTCCAACAGGCATCACTGATGAAGAAGCCATTGCCGCTTCCCTCGAGACTTTCCAAGAGAAGGAACGTCTCAGAGCGTCTTTAGGCCTTAGTAAGTTTCAATTCATCAAGCTTTCATTTTCTTTGTGTTATGGTCAATTTAACCTCTCCCTTTTTATGGCAGAAACCTCAATGCCGTTCCCGCCAAGTGACGCAACTGCTCTGCCAGCTGCCGATGTTCCTGCTTCCTCGGGGCTACCGCGGGAGGTCCGTCTTGAAGAGCTAATGAGAGATGCCTTAAAGGCTCTGGAGGCATCTCTGAACGAGGATGAAGATGCCTTGAAGGAAGCGTCGAAGAGATCCATCGCGACAGCTCGGGAGGAGAAGAAACGGTCTAGGCGCGAAGCGAAGGCACGCCGGGCTGCTTTGGCCACGGGAGCGGGCCCCAGCACCGTCCCTCGTGCTGATACTCCCTCCGAAGAGGCCCCTGTCGCCCTATCCACTGCTCGCAGACAAGTGGCGCGCGCAGTTCGGAGCGCAAATGATAAATCTACTTCAGGTAATATTTCTCTCAGAATTTTGTTGTAAGAATTATGATGCCATCGGTTCTTATATATTTTATCTTGCAGGGCCAAGTCCGACCGAGGGGGAGGCGGAGACCGTTGAACCCAAGGAAACAGAGGAGGCGGCACCTGCCGAACCTGAGCCGACGGTGGGCAACGTCGTTGAGGCTTCGGAGCTTGAGATGGAGGTTGAGGGGTCTGCAGCCGAGAAGGTCGTTGATGCCGAGCCTGAAGTGGCGGCAGATGAAATGATCATTACAACTGAGCCCAGGGTGGTGGCGGACGAGGCGCTTGAGGCCGGCGACCTCGTGGTGACGGCGGATGAGCCGATGGAGACCGCGGAGCCCGCAGTAGCAGCGGGTGAGATGGGTACGACTCTTGGGGAAGAGTTAGCCGCTCTCTCCCAAGAGTCCGGCAACGCTCCAATCATTGCCCTCCCCGCCTACGATCTTTCGCCGTCTCCTGGCCGCGTGAGCACGACGACGGTCCCTATCGAGTCGGGCGATGAGGCCACGGGCGGTGGCCTCATGTCGATGGAGGAGGGAGTCGCCTCCGTTTCAGCCGGCAGCTCATCAGGTAAATCCCAAGTTGCTGTCTTTCTTTACCTTACAATTCTTTCTGACAAATTCACCTTTTTCGTAACGCAGGTGCAGCCAGCGCCGATGCCCCACTGCTCGAGGGAGCGCCTTCAACGACTGCCTTGGCGGTGGTCACCTCTCAACCCTCTCTCATACCATCGAAGATGCTGGAAGGTATGGGTTTGCAATTTATTAATCTTATCTTTCAGACGTATAATTTGTGTACTAAAGTCGTACTGTTATGTCTTTTTCAGGAGTGCTCTTTGATCATCTATATCAAGTGTTGCTCCCACACTTCTCCTTCCCATCCGAACTCGCTTCTTCCTCTGGTGGCGCTGGTGAGCATGACTTCCATTGATATCTTCCTTTTCCATTGATGGAACTACTTCTAACCTTTTTTCTCATCTCGACTACAGTGCTACAGATTGAAGGAGGGGATAAAAGATCAGCTGCGCCACCGGCCCTTCCGGCCTTGCCACCTGTCTCAGCTGGTACGGCGACTATCACATTGATAACTCCCCCCTCTTTATTTTCTGTACTGTTATCTGATCACATCTTGTTTCTTTTCAGCTGTCGTTCCAGTCTCGGCGCCCTTCGAGCCTCGCATTACAATGCCGGCGGGTCCTTATCTGAGGCGTCCATCTTCGAAAGGCGCCGCGAATAGTCTGCGCATGTTGAGTGACTACGTCGAGGAACTCGACGTTGAAACTCCTACATCTGCCGCAGACTTCGCTACGGCGGTTAACCCGATGCTGGTGATACTCGTGAACTTTCATGACGAGGGCATCATCGCATCTTGGGTTAACCATTGCAGGGAGATCGAGGCCCGCCTGCATCAGCTGGAGTCGATGCGTCTTGCTCCTGAGACCTTAGCCGCCAGTAATCAAAGAGCAGCGTGGATTGAGCAGAGTTTTTCTTACTTCCGCCATCTCGAACAAGAAGTCATTTCAAGGCGTAAGGAGCGCGGTGAGACTTCGAGCAAGTCTGCCCAACTGCATGCTCGGGTGGAGGCCAATGCTGCACGGCTGAAGGTTGTCTTTGATGGCCTTCTGCAATGTCTTTCCGAAGGGTTATCATTGAGGCAACAGCTTGACGTTGTCGAGCGGGATGCACCCAGCCAGGAAGCAGCCCAGAAGGCGGCCGAGGAGCAACTTTCATCTTTTTTACAGCAGCGGGCCCAGGTGGAAGCGGAGGTGGCCGCGACAGCCACTCAGGAGGAGGCGCTGAAGGAAGTGCGAGAGCGGCTTGCGGATTTGTTAAAGACACTTCCTCCTCAGTAGCTATCCCTCTTTGTATCATTTGTACTTGTAAATAAAAAATGTATATATATATTTTTTATTCTTTAGCACAATGTATCATGTACTCAATCAAGTTTATGAATAAAAGATACACATTTTTTGTAATGTCTTGTGCTATTTCTTTGCTTTTTCTTTTCTTATTATTAGCATGCTGTCACAATTAGCAGATAATAGAGTAAGCACCTTGATTTCTTCATGAGATAACGATGGCTTAGGCCGCAGGTCCAGATCTGCCGCCTAAGACTTTTCAACTCTATGAGCCGTGAGGGTCTCACAGAGACTTTTCTCCCTACGGATCGAGAGGATCTCGTAGGTGGGTTTTCTCCTTAGGAATCGTGAGGATTCCTAAGTGTGTTTTCTCTTGTAAGTCGTAAGGATCCTATAAGAGAATTTTTCCCTCTTACGAGTCGAGAGGACCCGTAAGCGGTTGTTTCCCTCCTTGTCGAAACTCGACTTTGGAGAGTGAGACCCGTGAATAGTATGCAAGAGACCGTTTTAGATCGACTTGCAGGGTCCCATTGTTCAGGAAGCAAGTTTTTTAGTCCCTGCTGCCTGAGGCTTCATCTTGCAAGTTGAGACGAATCGGGAATTTTCCCGCGGTGACACTGGTTTCTCTACGAGCCGACGCGAATCAGGAGGCTCTCGTCAAGGATTGTTTGTTTCCCTGAATTGAGGTTTTTGCCAAGGATTATTTGTTTCCCTAGCGCCAAAGATTATTTGTTTCCCTGGTGTTGAAACGAGTCGAGAATTTCCCACGGAGACACTGGTTGCTCTGCGAGTCGACGCGGATCAGGAGGCTCTCGTCAAGGATTGTTTGTTTCCCTGAGTTGAGGTATTTGCTAAGGATTATTTGTTTCCCTAGCGCCAAAGATTATTTGTTTCCCTGGTGTTGAAACGAGTCGAGAATTTCCCACGGAGACACTGGTTGCTCTGCGAGTCGACGCGGATCAGGAGGCTCTCGTCAAGGATTGTTTGTTTCCCTGAGTTGAGGTATTTGCTAAGGATTATTTGTTTCCCTAGCGCCAAGGATTATTTGTTTCCCTGGTGTTGAAACGAGTCGAGAATTTTCCACGGAGGCACTGGTTGCTCTGCGAGTCGACGCGGATCAGGAGGCTCTCATCAAGGATTGTTTGTTTCCCTGAGTTGAGGTATTTGCTAAGGATTATTTATTTCCCTAGCGCCAAGGATTATTTGTTTCCCTGGTGTTGAAACGAGTCGAGAATTTCCCACGGAGGCACTGGTTGCTCTGCGAGTCGACGCGGATCAGGAGGCTCTCGTCAAGGATTGTTTGTTTCCCTGAGTTGAGGTATTTGCCAGGGATTATTTGTTTCCCTGGTATTGAAACGAGTCGAGAATTTCTCACGGAGACACTGGTTGCTCTGCGAGTCGACGCGGATCAGGAGGCTCTCGTCAAGGATTGTTTGTTTCCCTGAGTTGAGGTATTTGCCAAGGATTATTTGTTTCCCTGGTGTTGAAACGAGTCGAGAATTTCCCACGGAGGCACTGGTTGCTCTGCGAGTCGACGCGGATCAGGAGGCTCTCATCAAGGATTGTTTGTTTCCCTGAGTTGAGGTATTTGCTAAGGATTATTTGTTTCCCTAGCGCCAAGGATTATTTGTTTCCCTGGTGTTGAAACGAGTCGAGAATTTCCCAAGGAGGCACTGGTTGCTCTGCGAGTCGACGCGGATCAGGAGGCTCTCGTCAAGGATTGTTTGTTTCCCTGAGTTGAGGTATTTGCCAGGGATTATTTGTTTCCCTGGTGTTGAAACGAGTCGAGAATTTCCCACGGAGATACTGTTTGCTCTGCGAGTCGACGCGGATCAAGAGGCTCTCGTCAAGGATTGTTTGTTTCCCTGAGTTGAGGTATTTTGCTGAAGACATTGGTTTCTTCGGAGTTGGGATGGACTGTTGAGATTTGACTTCGTTTTCTGGTGAAGCCTATTGGGAAAGTATAGTTCCCTCTCTGTTTGCGCCCTTGGATTGTATACAGGGATCGATGTGATCTCAGCTGTAGGGCCAAAGTTTTATCATTTTTTTTGTTTTATTTCCGCGATGCTCTATCATTTCAGCTTTTATATCGCGAAGGTCGCGATTGCCCAATCATTTCGGCTATTTTTCGCGGTGCCCAATCATTTCGGCTGTTCATTTTATTTTTACTCGCTGCTTTTTATTGTTAGTTGCCCAATCATTTCGGCTATTTCGTGTGGATACGTTTTTACTTGCTGCTTTTTATTGCAAGCTGCCCCATCATTTCGGCTATTTCATATGCATGTGCGGCCTACTGGCTTTTAGCCGTAAACCTGAAATTAGACACCGATTTCGGCATCAGCACCGCTACAACTGGGATATTACCAGGAGCGAATCATCATCTGCCTCTGTCGATGTCGAACAAAGGTGGCTTAGCGACCAGGGTTAGGGTCCTGTCGACTAAGGCTTTTGACTTCATGAGCCGTAAGGGTCTCACAAAGTTATTTCTCCCTTCAAGTCGTGAGGATCTTGTAGGTGTATTTTCTCCTTAGGAATCGTGAGGATTCCTAAGTGTTTGTTCCTCTGTAAGTCGTAAGGATCCTACAGGAGGGTTTTCTCCTCATAAATCGAGAGGATTTACTAGGGTTGTTCATTATGCGAACATATCCCCAGTCACGGATGGGACTTGGTCTGGGAAACGTTTATTCGCGCCCGTGGATTGTATACAAGGGCCAGTATTGAGCCACTTGTAGGGCAATATCGGAAGTTGTGGGGGTTGCTTAAGCACAGGTTTAGGCCTCTGTAACTTAAGACTTTCAAATCTTATGAGCCGTGAGGGTCCCATAAGAGAGTTCTCCTTACGAGTCGTGAGGATCTCGCAAGTGTATTTTCTCCTTAGGAATCGTGGGGATCCCTAAGTGTGTTGCTCCCTTGTGAGTCGTAAGGATCTCACGCGGGTGGTTTCTTCTTACAAGGTTGAGAGGACCCTATAAGTTTCTTTTAACGAGGTTGCGCCCTTTCGGGTTTTCACAAACACTCGCCGGTAGTCTTGCTGTTTTTACTCACGGAGCCCTTTCGGGTTTTCATCCGTGCCCATTTTGCTTATGGACATACCGTTTTTTTTATTCTTTTTATTTTCTTTTTTTTTACGAGGTCGCGCCCTTTCGGGTTTTCACGAACACTCGCCGGTAGCCCTGCTGTTTTTACTCACGAAGCCCTTTCGGGTTTTCATCCGTGCCCATTTTGCTTATGGACATACTGTTTTTTTTATTATATTTTTCTTTTCTTTTTATCTCGTCAGCCTACGGATGCTGCGGTATTAGTTTAAGGAAATTTCGGTCCGCCATTAGTTTAAGGACGTTTCGGTCCATCATTAGTTTAAGGACGTTTCGGTCCATCCAGGAAGGGGCTGGCTACTGCTTATAGAGTTCGAGCTCAGGAAGATAGCGAGCGGACATAGTCGTCGTCATCTATCATTGACCTAGGCGGTAATTCACTAAGCGTGGTATTTCTTTAGGAATCGGCCGTTTATTGGCCTGTAAGGCCTTTCACCGTGCATATCCATGAGTAGATAGGCTCCACCTTGATAGACCTTATCTATGATGTACGGGCCTTCATAGTTTGGCTCGAATTTTCCCCGCTTGGCGCGATTGGGGATCATAGGCCTTTTGACCACTAGCACGAGTTCGCCTTGGCGGAATGTCCTCGGTCGGGTCAATCTTTCATATGAGTGCGTCATCTTTGCTTTATAAACTTCCAGATTTTGTTGCGCTATGAGCCGTGTTTCTTCAAGGGCATCAAGCTCCTCAAGCCAAAGGTTAGCATTTT
The DNA here is from genome assembly GCA_030015575.1 of Agapanthus africanus. Taxonomy (NCBI): domain Eukaryota; kingdom Viridiplantae; phylum Streptophyta; class Magnoliopsida; order Asparagales; family Amaryllidaceae; genus Agapanthus; species Agapanthus africanus. Next base: position 650,102,885 of record JASDDO010000014.1, read on the forward strand.
CTTCGTTCGTCAACTCGTAGTGGACCGCCACTCGCAGAGAGGGTAACTCTATCTCGAGGGGGAGTACTGCTTCCGTCCCAAATACCAACGCGTACGGCGTTGTGTTCGTGGCCGTCTTGAATGTGGTTCAATACGCCCAGAGATCTTCTTACAGTCTCTCGTGCCAGTATCTCTTATTTCGGGACACCGTCTTTTTCATGATCTTTTTCAAGGTCTTGTTGAAGGCCTCGGCTAGACCATTAGCTCGTGGATTATAAACCAAGGAATATCTCCAGTCTATATTATGTTGTTACGCGAAGCGACTGATCTTGTGGCTTCTATATGCTGGCCCATTATCGGAGATGATCCGTCGCGGAGTTCCAAACCGATATATGACGTGCGTCTTGAAGAAGTGGAGGATATTCTCCGTCTTCACTTCCCTCAGCGGTACTGCCTCTGCCCATTTGGAGAAGTAGTCGGTTGTCGCCAGGATGAAGCGATGTCCTCTAGACGATGCTGGTTCGATGGGGCCGACTATGTCAGTTCCCCACATTTCGAATGGCCAGCTAGCCACCATCGGGTGTAGCGGATTTGGATGCTGATGGATGAAATCCCCATGAATTTGACATGAGTGGCATTGCTTCGCATATTCGAGGCAATCCTGAATCATCGTGGGCCAGTAAGATCCCATCCGTTTAATCTTCATCTTCATCTTTGGGCCTGCTTGGTGAGAACCGCAGAGTCCGTCATGAACTTCCTTAACGACCCTTTCCGCTTTGTCAGGCCCCAGGCATCTCAGCCACAGAGAATCAAACGACCTCTTGTATAGAGTATCATTGACGAAGACGAAAGACAGAGCTCGTTTCATGAGCTGATGTCTTGTGGACGCATCTTCGGGCATTCGATGGGACTTAAAGTAGTCTATGAAGACTTCCCTTCAGTCCTCAGCCTTTTCTCGTTCTTTTATTTGTAAGGTCGTCTTCTCAGTCGCTCCCTTTTCCTCGGATGATTCCGGAGGTACTTCTGCTGGGGAAAGCACCCGACGACTTTGTACCACAATTCTAACGTCATCGAGGTTCTCGTCAGCCAGTTCTTTAGCAAGTTCGGCCAACGCGTCTGCTTTGCTGTTTTTCGCGCGCGGTATGCTTTCCAAAGTATAGGAGGGAATTTGGATCAACAGTTGTTGCACCTTTTCACCGTACTTTACCAACTCCGGTTTGCACGTTTGGTAGTCGTCGTTTACTTGACTAACGACCAGTTGAGAATCTCCGTATATGAGGAGGTTTCCAATTCCCATGTCAATAGCGATTTCGAGGCCTGCTATCAAAGCTTCGTATTCGGCTTCGTTATTTGTCCTCGGCTCTGTTAAGGAGAAAGCGAAGCGCATTATCCCTCCTTGTGGAGTCACGAAGATGAGGCCTATCCCCGATTTGATTATAGGGGTACTTTGTTTGCGCTTCTTCATGGAAGATGCTCCATGGAAATAAAGCTCCCATCGGGTATCATTCCCATCGATAGAGTCAAACGCATGTTCGTCTGGCAACTCGCAATTCAGAGGAGAATCGGCCGGTATCGGATGCTCAGCAAGAAAGTCGGCGATGGCCTGGCCTTTCACTGTCTTGAGAGGTTGATACGTTATCGAGAGCTCCATCAAGAGCAGAGCCCATTTAGCGAGTCGACCTGTTAATATGGCCTTCGACATTAAATATTTAAGAGGGTCTACCTTCGAGATGAGACGGACTTCATGTGCCAATGCATAGTGCCTGAGCTTTGTTATCGCAAAGATCAACGCCAGGCAGTGTTTTTCAATGGGGGAGTAGTTGCTTTCTGCCCCCAGTAGAACTCGACTTAAGTAATAAAGAGCTCTCTCCTTCCCTTGATCATTCTCTTATGCCCATAATGCGCCTAAGGAACCTTCGAGGGCGGTTGTGTAAAGAATGAGAGGCTTTCCCTTAACCGGAGCAGCCAACACTGGCGGGTTCTGCAGGTACTGTTTAATCTCGTCCAGCGCGCTTTGGCATTTTTGGTCCCAGACGAACGGGGTTCCCTTCTTCATCAGGTGGCTGTAAGGACGGCACTTGCCTGAAAGGTTGGCTATAAATCGTCGTATATACGCGAGCTTCCCTTGGAGAGACCGCAGCTGTTTGAGAGTCCTTGGCGGAGGCATTTCCATGATCGCCTTGATCTTTGACAGATCTATCTCGATTGTTGGAGATAGTGCCCTCAGAGTCAATTATTGGATCACAGGCACGTGATTGCAATGATTGAGGGAGGACCTATCCCGGTAGGACAGTCTTACTCGAGATGATAGTATGCTATCTGGTTTATCTTTATCATCGTGTACTGCTTTAGGTGACCTGACATGTCGCTATTACACGTTGATAGAGCCCCTAGGATTCTTGCTTGACTGCCGGCAGTATGATGGCGATCATATACGTGGGAGCTGGTAGTCTATAAGCACATCCTTAAAAGGTCCCTAGTCGTAGGAGTTTCGAGACAGGGCATCAATACTCCATTAGTAGACTAGTGTATACAGTCGAGACCCCGACGAGGGGCGGTGGCCGGTCTCACAAGCCACTGGTGTCAGTTGGTTCACCTAAGATGTATACAGGTGCTCATTGGGTTATGAGTACACCGGACAGGACTCGCCGGAAACCTGCTAGTTGGTCTTATACCAGACGTCAGATAGCAGTTCCCTGGTGACATGTGTACAGGTTAGTTCATTGACCTGGGGATCGTCATTTGTCTCGTGTGAGTTCCCACTGTACTTTGATTACTACCCTACCACGGCTCAAAGGAGTCGTGCAAACAGGTTTTAGTTGGGTACAGTCTCGAGCCACATGGAGGCAGTGAGCGGATCTTCAGGGGTTCGTCTCTCCCGGTATTGGGGGTGAGGTCGCGCTGTGTCTAGGAGAGCCATTACGCAAAGCCCTCGGCCGAGGCAGGAGATTTACTGGTAGGTATTCCAGTAGTATCTCAGGGCGTTCTGGGCTACACTCCGACACGACTTGTACCGCTTTTGCGGGTCTGACTTTTACCAACCCCCTAGGCCCGACATGCGATGCTCATAGACGAACGGACCGGACTGTACGGATATTGTCACTGACAGGCTCAGTTGGGTGTCGGGGTGAGCTTCCTCATCGACGTCCCTTTTGGTCAATAGCTGGTGGCCCGTCACGTATTGGCTTATACCTCTGACGTGCTAGTGGTTAAATCCACAGCCATAGTATTGACAAGTCTTTAGAGTCCACCACACTTACAGTTACTCAAGCTTTCGGGCGAAACGCTGTAGAGGCCGTATGGAGATATGGCAGGGTCCGATCAGATACGTGCGGTATTGCACGGATCAGGATCGGACAGTTTTGTACTAGTGGCCGTATAGTGATATGGCAGGGTTCGATCAGATACGTGCGGTATTGCACGGATCAGGATCGAACGGATTTTACTAGCCGGCTTTGGTTTAAGCCGGTACTAGTTTAGTACAGTGTAGATTTTGTCTCATTGCATTTGTATCCGGTCGGAATACAGATGCGGGTGTGTATGCACAGTATCGGGGTTTTCCTGTAATTTATTACGGGACCAGTTTTCTGGAGTTGCCAGTTTGCATTCCGTCCCGGCCGGTTTTCCTTTGTTCTTTCCCGGCCGGACTTTTCCGATGGAGGGGGTAATTTGCAGTTTTGCAAATTACACTTTGTGGAGGATTTTCTTGCATATGTATTTATCATGATAGCATCTTTTAGATGCTATTCTTTTCCTTCATGATTTCATGCTTTATTGTGAAAAGATTGGATTTGAGGTTGATGTAAGTTTGGTGATGATTATGTCTTGATGTGGTCACCACTTGCTTTACCCTACACTCACCTCCCTTCATGCTTCATATTACCTCCTCCACCATTCTCATTTAGAGGTTAAGTTTTTTTCATAAGTGAGAAGGAGAGAAAAAGAAAGAGAGAAGAAGAAGAAGAGAGCTTCATAGTTTCTTTCTTGATATCATTTACTTGATAGAAAAATGCAAGCACCATTTTTCTAATCCTTGTTTCCTCCATCATCCTCAATGGCAACTACATAACCCCAAAGAGACAAGCATCATCTACACTACATTCTACAGCATTTCTTGGGCATGTCGAGTTGCCGGCTTCATGCCCGAGTTGCCTCGGTATTGAGGCGGGAGCCCGTAAAAGACGCAGGCGATGTGGTGCCCTTTCCGGCGAGGAGGCGACGATATGGAGACTACACTTTCCGCGGGAGATCGGGACGATGACGAGAAGACCGGAGGACTCGGATCACTCGGTATACTTCTCTCACCCTATCTCTTGATTGCTAGCATTAGGTTAATGGTTACGATCCGGGTTTTCTTTGTCCGCGGTAGCGCCGGTTTCCGAGTAAGGAAAAAATTTTGATTCCGCATTTTGGCCTCGAGTACGAGGCCGGGGCGCTGCCGTGGCGCAACATGGTATCAGAGCCACGCCATTAACCTTACCTAGCTTGTTCTAATGTGTTTTTCAGTTCCGATCGACCGAAATTCCAAAAACCGTATTTTTCCTTCACATCAGTTTCTGTCGAAATTTTTTGGAGTCTAAAAATTTTTCAGGTTGTCTCAGAATGATGTGCAGGGAGTTCTAAGAATACTGCAAAAATTTGGTAAAGTGATCATGCCGTACGACCGCGTAAGCGCGGCCTGAGCCCCTCATTGGCCGCGCTTCCACCGCAAGAATTAGGCTTCACTTCACCAATTTTTCTCAGTGGTCTTGTGGGCTTAAATTAGGGGTTTTGGAATATTAAAAATGGGCCCAGGTTTTCTGTGAGTGCTACAGTTTTGTTTGGGGCCCACTTGTTAAGGTTTGATCAATCGGAAAATTTTAAACACATTATTTCACAGTATTTACATTATATCTGCGACCGTGAATGTCACTTGATCGGTAAATCTCGTCTAACTGCTATAGCCCGGTTAGACGGATTTGCGAACATGACTTTCACGTTGATGTTCTATGTTTATGCTGTGTTGTTGCGGATCGGTCGTGGGGGATAGCCTGGATGCAATGCTAGTACAGTATTGTTATATTATGTACATTTGATATTGCGGGGCGAGCGTCCGACATGTGGACTACCGTCACTGCCTGTTTGTATTATTCTTTTGGGGCACGACCTGGTTGCGGTCGATGTACCCGGTGTATGTATATTTTACTTTCTGTACTAGGATTACCCCGCGGCGGGGTGCACGGATAGCCGGGTTCTGGAGGGCAACAAGCCCGCATCTCATGGCATTGAGACGGAGGGGGATTCACTCTGGGATTGGCGGGCTATTCGCCGCACTCGTAGGGGGTACAGGTTGACCCAGGAGGGGTGCCCAAGTTGCCGGATTCCGTGGAGTGCTGGGTGGTCCATTCACGGAGCTGAAGGGGGCTGCCTCGCTTCAGGTTTTGGCGGGTGACTTGCCGCACCCGTAGGGGTCTAGGATTTCATTGCACAGGCTATCCACACGACCAGGGGAACGTCGGGTTTCAGCAGCGGCTCTGTGAAACCCGGGGCTTCCAGATATCTGTATTGTTCTGTGATGCTGTACATTTCTGTGATGTTGCATTTCTTATCACGCCTTGAGCGAAATATGATATATTGGTATATATATTAGTAGATGTTGTATATGTTTTACATCCGCGCTAGTCCAGTCCCCGCTCTGTCGTTAGTTAGCTAACCTAACGGGTGATGACGGGACCCAGTGGCGAATGCGGATGGCATATACGTACATCAGTATATTTTCGTTCTTTGTGGTGTGATCATTTGATGGGACTGCGTTGATTCGGATCAATGCAAGCTAAACAAACCTATTCTGATGTTGTTGGAACATTTTTCAAAAAGCTGTTATTGCAAGGACGTTCACTTTTGTTTTGCATAGTGGTATTCATTTGGAATATCCTGCTCCTCAGTCGACGAGGCAAGGGCCGAGATCCCTTCACCGGGAGTGACCCCTTGGACAGAAGTTTGCGTCAGGGCATTAACTTCACTATAGCCGATTACTTTTGCTTTGCATCGTGATATTCAGTTGGAATATCCTGCACCTCATTCTACGGGGAAAGAGCCGAGATCCTTTCACCGGGAGTGACCTCTTTAGCAAAGGCTTTCGTCACTATATTTTTATAAAAACTATGCAGTTCCTTCAACGATATCAAGTTCATTACGTTAAAGGTTTTTCGCCAAAAACCAGTCGTAGCCCTCCGTCATTTCCTACAGGTATTATTTAGTATTCGTGCTGCGTTTGTTGACCTAGTCAAGACGTAGTGTTCGGTAGCTAAGTGGTACTTGTTTGTTGCATAAGTGGGATTGGTTAGGACAGTCGTGCGGCCTTGTTGACCTAGTCAAGGGCACGTACGGGTGGGTTTAATGCAATCCAGAATAATGACGGGTTGAACTTGACTGGCGGTTTATGGTTTGTTGACCTAGTCAAGGTCATAAACCGCTTGGGGTAAAAATCACATCGGGAGTTTCAAAAGAACTGAAACTTGCCAGGCATGCGCATACCTTCTGGAGTGTGGTGACGTGAGTGGATTCCGTCACGTTATCATGCGATGAGAGTTGGATCCCGATTCCCACTGATGAGTTAGTTTACTCCTCGGGTGACCCCGACTAATTCTTCTTTCAGGTTTGGAGGAGAATTTGAGGTACAGTGGGAGGTTTCCAGATTAGATAAAGTGATAACCATTCTGATCTAGGTTAGAGTGCACGCTGAGTGTTTCTTTTCTCTCTCTCTTTGGCAGCGACCATTGACCCGACCCTAGACTATGACTCAGTGACCAAGTTGACCGAACCTTCTTAATACTGGCTTTTGGATTGTCAGAGTTGCGAACCTCATTGCCACTCCTACTTTTACCCTTTTCTCCAGGACACCCCGTATTACTACGAACGTCCACTTCCATTGGACAAAACCATCGTATGGTTAGATACGAACTCGAAGGACTTCGAGGATGGTTTCTGGTTCTGGAGAAAACGAATAGGATTATTCAGTTGTCTTTTCTTTTCACCTTCTCTCAGGTTGCGAGTACTCCTTGGTTTAGGAGTAGTACACCTATTACGCAAATTGGATGGTCTTCTTCCAAACCATAGGCTGGTGCCGACCGGTAGGGAATGAAGAAAACCAGTTAGCCTAAACGGTGTACAGAAGGTATTAAGATTAAGACAAAGCAAGGGATTAGTAGGAGGGCAAAGTAAATTGCGACTGATATTCACGACCAAACCAAGTATTTCTTCGCCAATCCTAAATCACCTTTGTATTTCTCCAGGACACTCCGTATCACTACGAAGATCCACAGTTTATTGGATAATCCATCGTATGGTTATATACGAACTCGAAAGGAACTTGTTCCAGTTCGGGGATGGATCCTGGTTCAGGAGAAATAGGAATAAAATACATTCAGGTATCTTTTATCTTCACCTTCTCTCGCATTGCGAGTGCTCCTAGGATTAGGACAGTACACCCTTTATGCTTTTTGGATAGTCTTCTTCCAAACCATAGGCTGGTGCCGAACGGTAGGGAAGGAAGAAAACCATTTGGCTTAAAGGGGTGTACAGAAGGTAATGACTAAAGACATATAAAGGGATTTGGAGAGGTGGCAAAGAATTATACGGTTATAGTTGTGAATCTGGATAATGGAAGAGGCATTACTAGGAATACCAGGATACCCCGACGAAACATTTCAATGTTTCATTTTCAACTGTGTACTGTTAAAAGAAAACTGATTTCCCGATTAGACGCTTGCTCCAGGGTATGTATTTACCAGGTTGGATTCTCACATCTGTATGGTATTACAGATGCTGAGTGGGAGTAAGTTATTGGGAATTAGGTGACCATCCTCTTTATATCGGGATTCGTTGTAATTGGTGATATTTGAGGAAGCCACCTGGGTTGTTTGCCGGTCGGCAAATATTTGGTTTTGAATATCCGCTGTTGTGCACCAATTTCAAATTGATATATCTGTACGTCTATTTTCATAGAGTGAGATATACCTTTTGATATTATGTCGATGACATTTACCTATATCAGTGGATGGTTAGGTAAGGAGCATTAAACAGCGGTGTAATTCTTCTTAACCATAAGTACAGTTTTCAACCTACGACACACAGTGAAAGAGTTGTTAGACTCAGAGGACTTATACAGAGTATTGTATGTTGTCTAGTGTCCATCAGGACAGAGGGGTTGGTCCTCATACCATATTCTGTTTACTTTTAACTTCTCTGGTTCTTAGACATGTGTTTCGTGGAAACACAGGGTCTAAGTTTTGAGGAGTTATAGGTATTTGAATAGAGTAGAGAACCAGGTATAGCAAGTATCGGGATTCTTCAAAGTGATCGAAGATGTAGATACTTGTGTATGGTATTCAGTTGATAGTAATGATTAAGAGAACTTGCTTCTCTTTCAGGATACTCATAATTGGAAGCATTCCTAAGTTGAGTAACGCTGATCGGCCTCCTTCCATTTACTTTACATGCACTGGAGATAGCTGCATGATTTGAATCTGGTTCAATTAAATCAGTGCCTCTGTTTCTATATTGGATATAGAACAGTTCATATCTTGACATTGTTAAGGTACGGGGAGTTGTCCGGCTTATGCTTAAAACCAGACACTGGACAACTCAAGGCACGTTTCTGTAATGGCTGTTTGTGGGTTGACCCAGGCTATGACGAGGGTTGATTTTCTACCATCTGGAAGATCAATAGTGATATTGTTCTTCACTCGCCACAATTTTAAAAGAAATGGATTTTTTCAGAAAACAGTAGTGGGAGTATGGTAGAACTGGAAGTGATTCCAGAACCGCAAACGATTACTGAAGATTTGATAAGGAACCTAAAGATTCAATCTGTTTTGACATTCCATTGGCCACTCCGCAGATAAGGTGGGTAACTTCAGGCACCCGAGAGGTACTCTGGTAGCCTCAAGGACGGTGACAGGGAAGTTCTTGTTCACCCACACTTGCCATTGTTGTTGTTCCAGGCTGCGAGACCCGGCAGGAGGATGAGTATAGCGTCGTTCTAAACTAGCTTTAGAAGTGCACGTCTATATGACTCTACCAGAGGGTTGTCGTAGTCAGTGGGAGCAGCGGAAGCATTGGTGGACATCAGGCTTATGTCTATTTATAGACTAAAGCAGATGTAGCGGAGATAGATCATCTATTTATGATGTGACAGTCATAGGTTTGACGTCATCAGAATAGGGGATGGATCTGTTGAGAAGGTAGTAGGAAGTGATACTCCTATACTACGATCGGTTATACTTTGGTTGTCACACAGTGGTTTCTCTACACAGGACTTGGATATTATATCTGACATTCTGGTTACTGGATCTATGGTTTTAGATCTAGATTTGGGTGGGTTCCCAATCTGGGTACCTTGACAGCATTCTATGAGTATTTAGAATGGACGACTCCTGGTACGGTAGTGCACCTGCAGTTGATGGAGTCACCCTCTCTAAAGGTGTCTTATAGACTAAAGGGGAGAGGGATACTCATGATTGGCAGATCACTTGCTTAGGCAATTGAGTCAATCATGAGATGTCAAGTACCACACCAGATGTTGTTCTTGCAGTAGATGCAATAAGTTGATATTAATCCAATCCTGGAGAAACGGTCGGAAGCAGTTTTAGAACATAAGTTGATGTTCTAGGGATATGATAACGACAGCCTCATTTGGGAGACAGTTATCATTCCAGGCTTCCAAGGTGACATAGACGACAAGAAGGTTGTCAGAGTTATAGTTTTCCCTTCTGACGAGGGGCAGTATTTTGGACAGGTGGTCCAAGGCAATACTGAGGGCGGCATGGCGCAGGATACTGATTAAGTTCAGTTGACGATACAGTCTAAGAAGTTTGGATTTGGAGTTCATTTATGAGCTAGGTCCCATCAGACATCCAGACATTCTAAGACAGGTATTGCTCATTTCGGGAGATGGCTTTCTCCGCGAACTTGAGATATAGAGAGACATAAAAAGAAACATCACAGCGGATCCACTCACTGAGGCTATTCCTCGAACGCAATAGTTTCGCAAACGAGCTTTGTGAGACTGACTAGTAGAGGAGTTGGGTGTTCGGTATCACACGGGCTGTGAGTATGCGGCATCGCAATAATTAGCCTTGAGTGCAAGTGGGAGATTGTTGGAGATAGTGCCCTCAGAGTCAATTATTGGATCACAGGCACGTGATTGCAATGATTGAGGGAGGACCTATCCCGGTAGGACAGTCTTACTCGAGATGATAGTATGCTATCTGGTTTATCTTTATCATCGTGTACTGCTTTAGGTGACTTGACATGTCGCTATTACACATTGATAGAGCCCCTAGGATTCTTGCTTGACTGCCGGCAGTATGATGGCGATCATATAGGTGGAGCTGGTAGTCTATAAGCACATCCTTAAAAGGTCCCTAGTCGTAGGAGTTTCGAGACAGGGCATCGATACTCCATTAGTAGACTAGTGTATACAGTCGAGACCCCGACGAGGGGCGGTGGCCGGTCTCACAAGCCACTGGTGTCAGTTGGTTCACCTAAGATGTATACAGGTGCTCATTGGGTTATGAGTACACCGGACAGGACTCGCCGGGAACTTGCTAGTTGGTCTTATACCAGACGTCAGATAGCAGTTCCCTGGTGACATGTGTACAGGTTAGTTCATTGACCTGGGGATCGTCATTTGTCTCGTGTGAGTTCCCACTGTACTTTGATTACTACCCTACCACGGCTCAAAGGAGTCGTGCAAACAGGTTTTAGTTGGGTACAGTCCCGAGCCACATGGAGGCAGTGAGCGGATCTTCAGGGGTTCGTCTCTCCCGGTATTGGGGGTGAGGTCGCGCTGTGTCTAGGAGAGCCATTACGCAGAGCCCTCGGCCGAGGCAGGAGATTTACTGGTAGGTATTCCAGTAGTATCTCAGGGCGTTCTGGGCTACACTCCGACACGACTTGTACCGCTTTTGTGGGTCTGACTTTTACCAACCCCCTAGGCCCGACATGCGATGCTCATAGACGAACGGACCGGACTGTACGGATATTATCACTGACAGGCTCAGTTGGGTGTCGGGGTGAGCTTCCTCATCGACGTCCCTTTTGGTCAATAGCTGGTGGCCCGTCACGTATTGGCTTATACCTCTGACGTGCTAGTGGTTAAATCCACAGCCATAGTATTGACGAGTCTTTAGAGTCCACCACACTTACAGTTACTCAAGCTTTCGGGCGAAACGCTGTAGAGGCCGTATGGAGATATGGCAGGGTCGGATCAGATACGTGCGGTATTGCACGGATCAGGATCGGACAGTTTTGTACTAGTGGCCGTATAGTGATATGGCAGGGTTCGATCAGATACGTGCGGTATTGCACGGATCAGGATCGAACGGATTTTACTAGCCGGCTTTGGTTTAAGCCGGTACTAGTTTAGTACAGTGTAGATTTTGTCTCATTGCATTTGTATCCGGTCGGAATACAGATGCGGGTGTGTATGCACAGTATCGGGGTTTTCCTGTAATTTATTACGGGACCAGTTTTCTGGAGTTGCCAGTTTGCATTCCGTCCCGGCCGGTTTTCCTTTGTTCTTTCCCGGCCGGACTTTTCCGATGGAGGGAGTAATTTGCAGTTTTGCAAATTACACTTTGTGGAGGATTTTCTTGCATATGTATTTATCATGATAGCATCTTTTAGATGCCATTCTTTTCCTTCATCATTTCATGCTTTATTGTGAAAAGATTGGATTTGAGGTTGATGTAAGTTTGGTGATGATTATGTCTTGATGTGGTCACCACTTGCTTTACCCTACACTCACCTCCCTTCATGCTTCATATTACCTCCTCCACCATTCTCATTTAGAGGTTAAGTTTTTTTCATAAGTGAGAAGGAGAGAAAAAGAAAGAGAGAAGAAGAAGAAGAGAGCTTCATAGTTTCTTTCTTGATCTCATTTACTTGATAGAAAAATGCAAGCACCATTTTTCTAATCCTTGTTTCCTCCATCATCCTCAATGGCAACTACATAACCCCAAAGAGACAAGCATCATCTACACTACATTCTACAGCATTTCTTGGGCATGTCGAGTTGCCGGCTTCATGCCCGAGTTGCCTCGGTATTGAGGCGGGAGCCCGTAAAAGACGCAGGCGATGTGGTGCCCTTTCCGGCGAGGAGGCGACGATATGGAGACTACACTTTCCGCGGGAGATCGGGACGATGACGAGAAGACCGGAGGACTCGGATCACTCGGTATACTTCTCTCACCCTATCTCTTGATTGCTAGCATTAGGTTAATGGTTACGATCCGGGTTTTCTTTGTCCGCGGTAGCGCCGGTTTCCGAGTAAGGAAAAAATTTTGATTCCGCATTTTGGCCTCGAGTACGAGGCCGGGGCGCTGCCGTGGCGCAACATCGATACCCCGGTGTCGGACGATGAATCCCAGGAATTTGCCTGAAGAAACTTCGAATGCATACTTGAAAGGGTTCATCTTCAAGTTGTATTGTCGAAGGCGTCGAAATACAGTCTTTAGATGCTCGAGATGTTCCTCGTATGATTTGCTCTTGACCACGAGGTCGTCGATATAACATTCGACGATTTCATGTATAAGGTCATCGAAGATCTTCGTCATGGCCCTCTGATAAGTGGCACCGGCGTTCTTTAATCCGAAGGGCATCACTTTATAACAGAATATTCCCAAAGGGGTCCGGAAAGCGGTATGCTTTTGGTCTTCAGGATGCATCTTTATCTGATTATACCCTGATGAGCCATCCATGAAGGAGAAAACCTCATGAGTGGACGTATTGTTTATCATCAGTTCGGTGACTGGCATCGGGAAATCATCCTTCGGGCAGGCTTTGTTGAGATCCCGAAAGTCCACGCATATGCGCACCGTCCCATTTTTCTTCATCACCGGGACAATGTTAGCGATCCATTCAGGATATTGAACCTCCTGGATAAAGCCAGAGTCGATTAACTTCTTGACCTCGGCGTTGATGCTCATCTCAAGTTCGAGCCGCATTCTCCTCGGCGCCTGTTTGACTGGCTTGACGTCCGGGGATATCGCCAATTTGTGCACAGCAACTTCTGGATCTAGTCCTGGCATCTCGGAATAGTTCCATGCGAAGCAATCTTTATGCTGTACAAGGACGTCTCTTAATGCAGCCACCCTTTCTTCAGATAGTAGCTCGCTGACAAATGTCGATCGCGGATCGTTCGCTGTCCCCAACTCAATTTTCTTGAAGTTATCTGCAGTAGTATGTATTCCATCCTCCAGTTCTTTCGGCGCTGGTGGAAACTCTGAGATCACCTCATCATTGCTGTTTTCGAAGCACCAGGGAAGGCTGTCCATGTTCTCAGGCTCTTCTTTTAATATTGTTATCATGTGACAAGTACGAATCCGGTTCCAATCCCAATATGGAGTTGGTTCTGTTCTTGTGGCTTTGGGTTCGTGCTTCTGTGGCGGCGTTACCCTCCAGTTGTCAGACGGAGCGAACTTGCCGAGCTGGTACTGATCTTCAACCCAATTCTTGAAGGTGAAGCAATCTTCAAGAGGATGCCCTATTACTCGATGGTAAGAGCAATAGTTTGGGTCAGAGACTTTGCCTGCTTGTTCGGGGTTTTTGGACTCCGGCAGTGTAAGCATTTGATGTTTTAGAGCAAGATCAAGTATCTTCTTCGTCTTGTCCCGAGGAAACGAGTACGCTCGATCCATTTTCTTCACGAGGGATAGATCAATAATGCTTAACTCCCGTTTGCGTGGCTTCTTAGCCCCGCTTTGTTGCTGTTGTGCGCTTTTTTGGCCTTTCGACTTGTTTCTGCCTCTGCGTCGAGCCTTTCTTATAACAGGTTGACAAGGAGCGGCATCTTCATTTTTCACGGCCTGTTGGAGGAGGCGTTGCGTTTTGTCTTTCTCGTAGATGGCCATTTCGCGGTTATGATCGTCTCAAACTTTTTGACCAGCTTCCCTTATAAGCCTGTCCATTTGTTCTTCAAACGACGGACTGGGCACTTTTGCATCAGGAACTTTTACTGGTTCAGGATTAGTGTCCTCTCGTTGCACATCTGCTTCTTCATTGAAGTCGTGCACGACGTAACAGTCGCGGAGCATCTCTCGTTTCTTGGAGCGAATGTATCTGAGCCCGATTGTCTCCATTTTCCCATTAGGCAGCTTGTGTTGAGTCCCGGGAACGTTCCAGACTTTGTCATAGAACTTGGCTTTTCGAACGGTCTGCTTGAAGGATATCCCCTGGTGTTTCAGTAACCTTTTCAAGCCTTCTGTATAATATCTGGGTAGACGGATGGGTTGAAGCATGTCTAGCGTAGGATCCGCCCCCTGCCAGATTTCTTTCACCACTTTGTTTTCTTCAGAGCGGTAGAATAGAATTGCCTTCTCGCATTCTCGCCTGGGCGGGACATAGAACGTCTGTAGCTCCTCTACACTGTCGGTATCGAGCGCATCCAGTTCTTTATAATGTTTAAGCGGCACCATGGCGACTTGCAGACTTTGCTCTTCATCAGCGGAAGTTCGTATTGAAGGTCGAGCAGAGAATACAACATGGACTTCATCCTCCGAATCACTACCAAAGATCAATGTAGGAGCAGATGGTCCCGGCTTGGTGTATTGGGGCGGACTTGAATAAACTATCTCCTCTTCCTCCTCGGTATCACTGCCGAAGACAGGGATGGTAGCGTTAGTTTTATCCTCCGGCTTATGACACTTTTCCGTGTCTTCGAAATTCGGCAAGAAATATTTAGCATCTTCATATTTGCGAACTTCATTCACGGAAAACGGATTCAGTTCTCCCGTCACGGTATACTCGAGACCATCTCTAAAATATTTCATACACTGATGCTGTGTAGAAGGGATGATGTTATACTCGTGTAACCATGGTCGGCCGAGCAGAGCGTTGTAGCATGTCCTGGCATCTATGACGTGGAATTTAATGTCCGTGACGAGCAGTCTGAAGCGTAGCGTCAGTATCACAGATCCAAGAGTCTTTGATGATTGGGAGTCGAACCCGGAGATGGTGATCTTGTCCCGAGCAAGGTGTTGGACGCTCATGCAGATTTCCTTTAACACCCGCACATTGAGTAGGTTAACAGACGACCCGTTATCGATCAGGATTTTGCCTATCTTTATATCATGGCAGTATCCCGAGACGTAGAGAGGGCAATTGTGTTCGCACGTTCCAAGGAGAAGGTCTTCATCGCCAAAAGTGACATCTACCGTGTGCACGTCCTCCAACTCATCCTTCATCTTTTCTTCGGCCAGGAAAGCTTGGAACTGCTCTGGGTCCTGTAGTGCCTTAATTAACGAATCTCTCGCCTCCTTTGATAGTAAAAGGGCGTCAAGAATGCTGAGCTGCGAGGGTAGCTTCCTCAGATGCGCTAAGACGTTGTAATCCACCTTATTTTTCTTCGGCGGGTCTTTGGCAGCTAGCTCTTCCATGACTTGGTCATCTAGGGCGATGTCCTCAGAGACTTTTTCTTTCCCTTTATCTTTTTTGTTTGGGGGTCCGAGATTCTTTTCGGGCAACGTGCGATTACGCAGCCGGATATTTTCACAAATCTTCGGCTCTTCTTCTTTTCCCGAAGTGGACTCTTTAAAGAGGGGGCCAAGCTCCAGCTCCTCATCAGAATCGCTCCCGAACATGAGCACTTGTGATCCCCCGGCGTTGACCATGCGACAATTGTCGGTAGTTCTGTTAAGCCCTTCGGTCGTATCATTCCATTCTTGGCGAGTCTTGCGCTTTTCCCGCTTAAAATGCTGCCGGTGAGCAACATATCCTTGCCACCATCTATCGAAAGTTTTGCACTCTTCAGTGGGGTGCGAAATCTTCCGATGATACAAGCAATAGGAGGGGTGCATTTCCGCTTCTCCAGTAACGCTTCCCTCAGAGGATGGTAGTTTCATACCCATCGACACGGCTTTAGCAAACCTCTTCCTCATCTTGAATTTGATTTTGTCCGCAGTGGGTGTGCTTTGCTCCAGCGGGAGTATCTCAATTTTTCGTCAAGGCGTTGGCGTTTGGCCTTTTCGAATATGACCGCCTCGCGCTCCCGATCAGCTTTACTTTTTAAGAGAGCTTCATTAAGGAATGCGTCAATCACTTCATCCGATGGCCCCAGAATTTTTGGTTTGGGATCTGCCCCCAGCTTTTCAGTACAAGGAGTCTCCTCATCGTCTACGAACGAATGTGAAATCACATGACAGCTTGCCACATATTCCTCGGATTCATCCGACGAACTATCTCCCTCATCTTCCTCTTGAAAGACGTGGTTGAGGAACTCTTGGAATGTAATGGGAGTTCGTGCCCTCTGGTTGTATTCCTCCAGCGCGTCAATTTGTTTTTGCAAGTCCGTGCGCTTGTCGCTAGGCTTCACGGGCTTCTTTGACTTCTTTTTCTTCCTCTTTGAAGATTTCGACGGCTGGTTATGAATGCTTGGGCCACTTCCCTCGATCTTTTGAGTTGGACGAGGCTTCAACATCCCTTCAATGATCTGCGGCTCCAACGGGTTCTTCCACTTGATCGCTGGGCATGTTTGAAGATCATTTAGCATCCTCTTCGTCTTGGCTGATAATACAACCTCCCAGGGAGCTTCTTCAACGACAGAGCACGTTGCCCCCGGCGTATTCATTCCCTTAGAGATGTGGGGCTGCGGTGGATCCACCTTCCATTTGTCGGATAATGCAAACTTGCCCTATCGGTACTGGTCTTCAAGCCAATTTTTGAAGACGTAGCAATCCTCGATCGGATGACCCAGTACTCGATGATAAGGACAGTAGTTGGGCTCATTGACGTCACTTAGTTGCGATGGACGTTTTGGATCCGGCAGATTTATGAGTCGATTGCGCAACGCCAGCTCGAATAACCTTCTTGTTTTATCTCGGGGAAACGAGTAAGGACATCCCATCCTATCCTCAAGGGGTACGTAAGGGCGCATATTATTTTGACGAACGACCGGCTTCGGGTTGTTCGGCTGTTGCTGAGCATTAGCGACAATGATCGCTTTCCCCTTTCCCTTCTTATTTCGGGAGTCCGGCTTTGGAAGAGGAGGTTTATGGCCCATTTGATCCATTTGCGCCAGCTTGTCGATTAGTGCCTGGAAGGTGGTCGGCTTGAAGAACATCATAAATTGCGAGATGGTCGCTTGCGGATCGAGGGTTCCCACAAACATTCCCACCGCAGGAGCTTCTTCTATGCGCTGCTCATATTTTGACCATAAATTATGCCACCGTATAGCATATTGGACCCATGTCTCACCCGGCTTCACCCTGGCATTAATCAATGCCGTTATCGGGGTACGCTCACTGGCACTCGCGAAACGTTGGGTAAACAGCAATTCCATTTCAGCAAAGGTCTTGATAGAGTCGTTCGGGAGCTCGGAATACCACTCGAACGCTGTATCTGACAAGCTACCAACGAACTGGCGAAGCAACAATTTATCATCCCTGCCGGTGTTGCCGCAAAGCGCCCTGAACTGGGCAACATGCTGGTGGGGATTGCCAGTCCCTTTATACACATGGAATTTTGGTATCGTATAACCTGGCGGGTATTTGATCTGGTCGTACCAGCCCGGATACGGTCGCCCTATTTTTACGACCTGACCGGCTGCTTCTGTCGCTTGATGGACCCGGATCTGCTGAGCTATATATTCGTCCAGGTCGGCTTTAGAGATTGCCTCCTCCTTGGCTGTTGACAGAGCTGGCGGAGGATTTGACGTCTCTCCCCTATCGTCTTCAAGGACGATCGGGGGATCTTCAGCAGGTGGATCTTGTTGAATCATCATGCCCACCATGTCCTGGAACAGGAGGGCCATTTTCTTTATGCTGGCTGCCTGTTCCGCAGCTTCTTTATCCTTCTTCTCCAATATGCGACGAAGGAATTCAGCGTCAGTTTCTTGTTCCTGACGTTCGTCCGAGGATGTTTCAGGGCTTTCTTTTAGCCCAGTGAGTGCGGCCATCGCGGTCATCATCTCCTGGAGCTTTTGCTGTTGCTCTTGAGCTTTGGTCACTGACCGTGTAAGCGGTCTATGACCTGTGGATGCACGACTGTCCTCCTTTCCTGACGCCATGTACACTGTATGAACTATTATGCCCCCGGACTTAGGGCGTTTAGGTTCACCATCTTTGGCATTTGCCGCGGGCGCGGGGGTTTTCTTCGGCCTTCTTCTTTTATGGGCCGTCGAAGTTGAAGGGGCCGTTGCAGTGGGCACCCTAGCGACTGTTGTCCTCTGCTATTTAATAGGACGGTCCTTTTCTTTTTGCACCTTCGCTTTTTTCTGTTGACGAGAATGATCTGGGTCAATCACGGAGTCTTGAACCCTCCGCCAAACTTTATAAATTTTTGAGGACAGCCGTTGAGGGGGCTGTTCCTGCTTTGTTTTCAGAACTCTCCCCATAGGTGGAGGAGATCTTTTTAGTGTAGCAGTTGGAGAGTTCTTACGTACCCTCCTCAGCAGTTCAAAGCTGTTCCCAGTTGGAATAGCAGCGTTGACTTCCACTACTGGAGCCAGTGGAGTTAGCCCTGAGGGGGAGTTGCCCCCTGCCTTCCTCATTCGTCGCCAATGGCGACGTCGAGCATGACGAGCCGTTGGGACTGGCTCGGAGATAGAGACAGCTTCTTTTTGCCCTCTGTCTGAATGAGGCGCTGCTGGTGTTAACCTCTTAAAGACTGAGGTTGTCTTTTGAGGGGAGATATTCAATCTGTCAAAGACAGATCCTCGTGCAGGGGCCGAAGCAGGAATAGTCAGCCTTGAAAAGACTGACTCTTTGACGGAAGAAGCCGCCTTAACGACTTCAGGAGCAGCAGTTATTGCCTTCCTTGGGACAGCCAATTTAGAGTTCTGATCCAGCCTGGAGAAAACAGAGGCTGTTGGTTTGGTAGTGGTCGACCCGTTGACAGGGGCCGTTATGGCAGTGAGCCGGTCGAAGACCGACTTCTTATTCACTTCCGGTGCGGGTCTTGGCATAGAGAAGCTTGCAGGTGGGACCATGGTCCCGAAAAACAGGCCGGTGGTGGCCTAGGTCACCTGTTCTACCGGCAGAGCGAGGAAGGAGGCCGCTTGGGGCCCATATGCCACACCTCCATGTGAGGTAGAATGTCCGTTGCAGTGGCACTTCGAGCAGTTGGTGCAGTTAGAGGCCATTGATATTTGAGTTCTGCGCCAGGCAAAAGACCAAATCTTAGTAACTTAAAATCTGAAGGCAACCATTAACAAACCGCGATTCGTTTGCGAAGATGACACACGAAGTGTGGAGTGGAAAGAGGAAAAGGTCCCACCGGGCGTGCCAGAATCTGTTCCCCTCCGAATGGCGGCGGAGACGAGAGGACGTCTAGCCTGAGATTCGGGGCAGATGCTATATGGTTTTATCCGTCTACCTCTCCGAAGATGCCAAGTTGATTTATGGCACCGTGTATCGGAGGTTTAGACGGATGCGACCGATGTAGCAGACTTCGTCAGATTCCCCCTCGCTTGAGGGGTTTTTGATTGTGGGGACGCTCTTCCCTGCAGACGCAAGTCCCTGCAGTTAATTACGCTACCGCATCGCGGTAGCCACTTTCTCCTTCTCCAGAATTTCACTTCGTGTCGTGTGTGTTTGTTTTGTTTGTGGTTGCCCGTGGATTGTATACGGAGACTGAGTGATGCCGTCGCCCGTAGGACGTGGATTAGTCCAAATCCGTATTGACTTAGATTTGGGTTTGGTGTTTTTAGTTTAAGGATACATTATCCGCATTTGAGACTAAGATCAACTTAAACGTTCGTTAAGGATACGTTAGTCTGATTTGAGACTAAGATCAACTTAACGGGATCATCTAGATCCATTTCCAGTTTAAGGACGTAGTGGTCCATTTAATATATGGCCGTTGGGACCCGTCACCTCTCTGACGACGTTGAAGGATTACAACGATAGGTGTCAGAGGAGTTCAGAGATGTACCCTTGAACCAAAGTCGATTTGGAGTTTTATAGTCTATTTGAATGTTTAAGGATACGTTAGCCGTGTTTGGGGCTAAGATCAACTTAAACGGGATCGTTTAGATCCGGTCAAAAGAGCATTTGGAGGCTCTATTGCTCCAGTTTAGGGACGTGGTGGTCCATTGCCAGTTTAGGGACGTGGTGGTCCATTATTAGTTTAAGGACGTTTCGGTCCGATATTAGTTTAAGGACGTTTCGGTCCACGAGTTTAAGGACCCCGCAGTCCATATTGTTGTGTGGTCGTTGGGACCCGTCACCTCTCTGACGTCGTTGAAGGATTACACCGATAGGTGTCAGAGGAGTTCGGAGATGTACCCTCGAACCGGTCGTAAATTGATTTAGGGAGCAGCCGTGCTCAGTCAATTTAATTTGAGGACTTACGGCCACGATTGGGCTTAGTCCAATTGAAAAATATTCAACACTTTTATTTGTTCTTGGCCTGTACTAGAGCTTGGCCCATTTTTAAATAATGCATTGCATTATTTTCTATTTTTGGTTGGGCTCTGCCCATAAAGGATGCAGAGCATCAATTTTACCTGGGCTCTGCCTATTTATTGCTTTGCAATTTAATTTGGCCTGTTAGGTCTTTTTAACTTGGGCCTGGCCCTAGCAAAAGAAATGCATTGCATTTTCAGGCGCTTTGCGCCAATCAAAGAGCGCAAGCGCTTGTGGTGAGGACACGTGCCATGCAAGCGCAGTGCGCTGCGCTAGTGCGCTGCGCTTGCGCTGCTGACACGTGGCGCACTCTGGTGAGTTGCGCCAATTTCAGAGAGCAAAGCTCTATCTTAGAGCGCATAGCGCAAGTGGTTCAGATACTGACACGTGGCGCTCTCTGGTGGCTTGCGCCAACCCAAGAGCGCAACAGTGCAGAGTTTCAAGGGCAGAGAACTATTAATTTGAGAATCTTTTAGATTCAAGAACCAATGGTTCATAAAGGAAGTGCAAAGCACCATTTGATTTCTTGATCTAATTTAGATCAAAGAAAAACAAGCTTTTTCTTATTTCAGGAACCAGAGGTTCATAAAAAGTGCAAAGCACTGTTTTTATTTTGTTTTTTATTAAAGATCATTGATCTTGTTTTTAGATCAATGATCTATCAGAAGAAATTCTTCTATCTAAAAGGTCTTTTTTACCTTTCTTTTTTCTCTTGGAATTTCTTCAGAGTTTTCTCTGCTTGAAATTTTTGATTTCACAAAATGTTTATGCCTTTGATTTGAGGTCTAGGGGTCTTTATATAGTGCCCATAAATTAGTTAAATTTATTAAAGAGATCTTTCTCTGAGTGATTTGGGGAATTTTCCCCACCGTTGGATCTTTGATCCAAGGGCTTCTGTTTTACAGAAGAAAATCTTCTTGTTTTAACAAGAACAGAAAGATTTCTTTAAAATCTTAATTCTGTTTGGCGCAAATGCCCCAGCGCGTGACACGTGTCACGCAGCGCACAGCGCAGCGCAACTGCGCTGACGCGTGTCAAGCAGTGCAAAGCGCAGCGCAACTGCGCTAGCGCATCTGTGCTGACACGTGTCGCGCAGCGCAACTGCGCTGACACGTGTCGCGCAGCGCAACTGCGCGAGCGCATCTGCGCTGACACGTGTCGCGCAGCGCAGTGCTTGCGCAACTGAAGCATTGCTTCCTTTAATTTTGCTTTAAATAGAGCTTTGCTCTGATTGGGCGCGCCTTCTTGGGCGCTGCACTGACGTATCAGCGCATGACACGTGGCGCGTTGCGTCCGAGATTTGAAGCGTTGCTTTAAAATTTGAATTTTGAATTTCAACAGAGCTTTGCTCTGATTGGGGAAACACTCCCGCCGACCGAAGAAGATGAAAGTTCGGCAAGAGAAGGACCACCATGTCGTACAACATAAGGTGCCGTCTACTTAGGTGTCCGCAGTAACGGCCCCCTCAACTTCGACCGCCCACAAAAGGAGAAGGCCGGAGAAAATCCCCGGGTCTGCAACGAATCTAAAAGACATTGAATCCAAACGCCCCAAGTCTGGGGGCATGGTAGTGCATACTGTTTATATGGCTTCCGGAAAAGAGGAAAGCCGTGCTTCTACGGGTCACCGACTGCTCACCCGATCAGTAACAAAGGCTCAGGAGCAACAACAGCAAAAGCTTCAAGAGATGCTAACGAAGATGGCCGCACTTACTGGGCCAAAAGAAAGCCCAGAAATATCGTCGGATCAGCGTCAGGAGCAGGAAACCGATGCCGAGTTTCTCCACAGAATCCTCGAGAAGAAAGACAAAGAGGCCGCGGAACAAGCGGCCAACATAAAACAAATGTCGCTTTTATTCCAAGATATGGTCGGGATGATGATACAGCCGGATCCTTCAGCTGAAGACCCCCAGATTATCCTTGAAGACGACAGAGGGGAGACATCGAACCCTCTTCCGGCTCTATCAGTAGCCAAAGAGGAGAGGATCTCCAAAGCCGTCCTGGATGACTATATCGCTCAACAGATACAAGCTCATCAGGCGAATGAAGAAACTGGCCAAGCTGTCAGAACTGGGCGACCATATCCAGGATGGTACGATCAGATAAAGTACCCGCCGGGATATACGATCCCTAAATTCCATGTGTACAAGGGGACGGGCAATCCCCATCAACATGTCGCTCAGTTCAGGGCTTTGTGCGGCAACACTGGAGGTGACGATAAGCTACTGCTTTGCCAATTCGTCGGCAGCTTGTCGGAGACAGCGTTCGAATGGTATTCAGAGCTTCCCAATGACTCCGTCAAAACTTTTACGGAGATGGAACTGCTATTCACCCAGCGTTTCGCCAGTGCTAGCGAACGTACCCCAATCACGGCATTGATCAATGCCAGGGTGAAGCCATGCGAAACCTGGGTTCAATACTCTATTCGATGGCGAAATTTATGGTCAAAATGTGAACAGCGCATAGAGGAAGCTCCAGCCGTGGGCATGTTTGTAGGGACCCTCGACCCTCAGGCGACCATTTCTCAGTTCATGATGTTCTTCAAGCCGACCACTTTCCAGGCCTTGATCGACAAACTGGCCCAAATGGACCAGATGGGCCATAGACCATTCTCCTTGAAAACGGAGCTTCGAAATGAAAAGGGCAAAGGGAAAGTGACCTTCGTCGCCAACGCTCAACAACAACTGAGTGACCCGAGACCGGTTGTTCGCCAAAGCAGCAAGCCGCGATCCCTCGATGAGAAGTTGAGACGTCCTTACTTGTTCCCCCGAGATAAAACAAGAAGACTGTTCGAACTGGCAGTGCGCAACGGGCTCATCACTCTGCCAGAGCCGAGACACCCACCGCAACCAAGTGATGTCAACCATCTTAACTATTGTCCCTACCACAGAGTAGTGGGTCACTCAATCGAAAATTGCTATATCTTCAAAAACTGGGTTGAAGACCAGTACCAGCAAGGCAAATTCGCGTTGTCTGAAAACTGGAGGGTAAACCCGCCACAACCGCACGCTTCTAAAAAGACGGATACGCCGGGGGCATCATGCTCCTTTATAGAGGAAGCTCCATGGGAAGTTGTTCTCTCGGCGAAAACTAAAAGAATGCTGAAGGATCTTCAAGCATGCCCGGCAATCAGATGGAGAAGCCCGCTAGAGCCAGAAATCATTGAGCGGATGCTGAAACCGCGCCCAACACCGAGAACTGGTAACGATGGGCAAAATACTCAGGCTCAGCCGTCAAAGTCTTCAAAGAAAAAGAAGAAGACCAAAAAGCCCGCGCAGCCTGACGACAAGCGCACAGACCTGCAAAAGCATATTGACGCGCTAGAGGAATACAATCAGAGGGCGTGAACCCCGGTCACACTCCAAGAGTTTCTCAACCATATCCTTGAAAGTGGATATTACGACAATGATGAGGGAGACGACTCGTCAGAGGAACCCAAAGATTATGTGGCAAGTTGCCGCATGATCTCTCATTCGTTGCTAAATAACGAAGAAGCTCACTCGGCGTTGGAAGATAACATAGAGGAGCTGGGGACAGGAGCAGTGCTAAACCTTGGATTATGTGACAAAGTCTACCAAGGTGGGGTTTACTTGCTCATGGATATGCATGGCAAAAGTCCCTTCAGGCCAATAAATGGCCAGTTCCTGAAAAAATACTACGCCTGACGAGTCACGGCCCGGGTCAATGATAGATGACGACGCCTATGTCCGCTCGCTATCTTCCCAGGTCCAAACTCTATAAGTAGTATCCAGCGAAACCGTTGTCTCCAAAATGGCAACAATGGACCGAAATGTCCTTAAACTAACAACGGAACGCAATGTCCTAAAACTATCGATGGACCGAAATGTTCTTAAACTAACAACGGACCGCAATGTCCTAAAACTATCGACTGACCGAAACGCCGTTAAACTACTACAAACCGCAGCATCCTAGGGCTGACGCAAAAAAAAATGGTACGTCCAGAAGCGAAATGGGCACGGATGAAAACCCGAAAGGGCTCCGTGAGTAAAACAGCAGGGCTACCGACGAGTTTTGTGAAAACCCGAAAGGGCGCAATCTCGTTAAAAGACACCTGCAAGGTCCTCTCGACCTTGTAAGGAGAAAATACCTGCGTGAGATCCTTATGACTCACAAGGGAGCAACACACTTAGGGGTCCCCACGATTCTTAAGGAGAAGTTACACTTACGAAATCCTCACTACTCGTAACGAGAATTCTCCTATAAGACCCTCATGGCTCGTAGGATTCAAAAGCCTTAAGCTATAGGAATCTGAACCTGTTCTTAAGCCATCACATTCCATAAATGGCCCTACAGGTGGTCCAAATACTGGCCCTTGTATACAATTCACGGGCACAAATAAACGTTTCCCCAACAGAGTCCCACGACTGACGAGGGATATCTTCATATGGCGAACGACACTTGTAAGTCCTCTCGACTTATAAGGAGAAAGCATTTTTGTGAGATCCTTATGACTTATAAGAGACCATACACTTAAGAATCCTCACGATTCATAAGGAGAAAACGCATCTACGAGATCCTCACGACTCGTAGGGAGAAATACCTTTATGAGACCATTACGGCTCATGAAGTCAAAAGCCTTAGTCGACAAGATCTTAACCCTGTTTGCTAAGCCACCTTTGTTCGAACCGACAAAGGCAAATGATGATTTGCTCCTGGCAATATCCCAGTTGTAGCAATACTGATGCCTAAATCGGTATCAAATTCCAAGTCTAAACTCGCGGTTAAAATCAGCGAGCCAAAAATGCATATGAAATAGCCGAAATGATAGGGCAACTTGCAACAAAATCAGCAAGTATAATATATGCATACAAAAATAGCCGAAATGATTGGGCAACTCGCAATAAAAAGAAGAGAGTAAAAAGAAAAAATAGCCGAAATGATTGGGCACCGCGAAAAATAGCCGAAATGATTGGGCAATCGTGAACTTCGCGATATAAAAGCTGAAATGATAGAGCATCGCGGAAAGAAATAAAAAAATAATGATGAAACTTTTGCCCTACAGGTAAGTCCACACTGACCCCTGTATACAATCCATGGGCATAAACAAAAAGGGAACTATATTGTCCCACCAGGTTCCGTCAAAGGGAAGCCAGATCTCAGTGGCTACATCTACAAGCCTAGAAATCAACAACAACGTTCTTCCTCTTCCCCAGCAGGAGGCAGACGCGGCATCAACAAACGGAGCCATGACAAAGTCCCTAGTTCCAAATCTCGACGGTTCACAAACAGCCTAGAGACTACCCCAGAACCATGGCAAAGTCCCCTAGTTCCAAATCTCGATGGTTCACAGACAGCCTAGAGATCACCAACGGCGCTTCTCCTCACTCCAGCAGGATGCAGATGCGACGTCAACAAATGACCCAGGGTCAGAACAACGGAGCCATGGAAAAGTCCCTAGTTCCAAATCTCGACGTTTCACAGACAACCTAGAGACTACCCCGGAACCATGGCAAAGTCCCCTAGTTCCAAACCTCAACGGTTCACAGATAACCCAGAGACAACCTCGACATCTGTTGCAATATTGCAGATACAATGTCAACAAACGAAGCCAAGGAAAATCCCTCGCTTCAGGGTCTTGACGGCAACTCAAATGAGACCTCAAAAGACTATTGGAGATCATCCCACACCAGCACGGAGTGGTCATGACTCACCGGAGCTCCCAAACCGAGCCTAACCTCAAGTAAAAAGCGACATGGAATATCCCTAACGCTTGCTCTTTCGACGGTAATAGCACCTGGAAGATTACTTGAAGACGTCTTGTCCAGCGCCGAAGGGATCAGAGACACGACAGTCACGGGGCTACTCGAACAACAAGATTGTGTATCGAGGAATACACCAGCCAACGCGATGGTGCGACGGGTAGAAAACCCTAGTACCACAGACCCTAATGGACTTCTATTAGCAGGAGTTAACTGTGACGTTAGGACATCCTTGCGAGAACTTCTCGATTCGTCTCGACTCGTGGGTAAAATAATGTTCCTGCGAGAACTTCTCGACTTGTCTCGACTCGTAGGGAAAAGCCTTAGGCAATGGGGATAAAGACCTGTTTCCTAAGCACTAGGGCCCTGCAAGTCAGTCTAAGATGGACTATATTGCATACTATTCACGGCCACACTCTCCAAAGTTGAACATCGACAAGGAGGGAAACAATCACTTACAAGTCCTCTCGACTTGTAAGGGAGAAAATTCTGTTGTGAGATCTTTATGTCTCTCAAGAGAAAACGCACTTAGGAATCCTCACGACTCCTAAGGAGAAAATAAACCTACGGGATCCTCACGATTCGTAGGGAGAAAAGTCTTCATGAGACCCTCACGGCTCGTAAAGTTGAGAAGTCTTAGGTGGCAGGTCCTAACCTTGTCTCCTAAGCCATCATTGCCCTGCAGGTAAGTCCATACTGACCCCCGTATACAATCCATGGGAATAAATGAAAAGGGAACCACATTTCCCGACAGACTCTGTCAAAGAGAGGGTCAGATCTCAACGGCAACATTTACAGCCTGAAGACCGACAACGGCGTTCCTCCTCATTCCAGCAGGATACGGACATGACATCACCAATCGGAGCCACAGCAAAGTCCCCGGTTCCAAGACTCTACAGTTCACAGACAACCTAGAGTCAATCCGACACCACAGAAAGCGGAAATACGTCTTCCAATGACCTCCGTCTCGGAAATACGTCATCCAATGACCCCGTCTCGAAAATACGTCAACCCTGACACTGCAGAAAGTGGAGTACACCGTAGGAGGCGGAGCACGTCAACCTAGACACCGTAAAAAGCAGAACAAGTCAACTAACCCTAAGGAAATCAGTGTCCTTGGCGAAATATCTTGATTCAAGGAAATCAGCGTCCTTGACGAGAACCTCTCGATTCGTTTCGACCCGCAGGGAAATTAGTGTCTTTGCAGGAATCTTTCGATTCGTCTCGACCCTCAGGGAAATCAGTGTCCTTGGCAAAATATATCGATTCAGGGAAATCAGCGTCCTTGACGAGAATCTCTCGATTCACGTCGACCCGTAAGGAAATCGGTGTCTTTGCAGGAATCTCTCGATTCATCTCGACCCCTAGGGAAATCAGTGTCCTTGGCAAAATATCTCGATTTAGGGAAATCAACGTCCTTGACGAGAATCTCGATTCGCGTCAACCCGCAAGGAAATCAGTGTCTTTGCAGGAATTTCTCGATTCGTCTCAACCCCAGGGAAATCAGTGTCCTTGGCAAAATATCTCGATTCAGGGAAATCAGCGTCCTTGACGAGAACCTTTCGATTCGCGTCGACCCGCAGGAATAGCTTGATTCGTCTCTGCAGGAATATCTTGATTCGTCTCAACCCCAAGGAAATCAGTGTCCTTGGCAAAATACCTCGATTCAGGGAAATCAATGTCCTTGACGAGAACCTCTAGATTCGTTTCGACCTGCAGGGAAATCAGCGTCTTTGCAGGAATCTCTCGATTCGTCTCGACCCCCAGGGAAATCAGCGTCCTTAGCAAAACTTCTCGATCCAGGGAAATCATTATCCTTGGCGAGAATCTCTCGATTCGTTTCGACCCGTAAGGAAATCAGTGTCTTTGCGAGAATTTCTCGATTCGTCTCGACCGGCAGGGAAATTAGTGTCCCCGCGCATGAAAAGAAAATTCTCTTGTGAGATCCTTACGACCCTCAATAGAAAACGTACTTAGGAGTCCTCACGACCCATAAGGAGAAAATACACCTACGGGATCCTCTCGACCTGTAGGGAGAAAAATCTTTATGAGACCCTCATGGATCATAAAGTTGAAAAGTCTTAGGTGGCAGATACTAACCCTGTCTCCTAAGACATCACTGCCCTGCAGGGAGGTCAAGATAGACTATCTACGGCCACACTCTCCGAAGTCGAACATCGACAAGGAGGGAAACAATCACTTATGAGTCCTCTCGACTTGTAAGGGAGAAAATTCTCTTGTGAGATCCTTACGACTCTCAAGAGAAAACGCACTTAGGAGTCCTCACGACCCCTAAGAAGAAAATACACCTGCAGGATCCTCTCGACCCGTAGGGAGAAAAGTCTTTATGAGACCTGATCAATCGAAAATATTGCATTTTTAACACATCAATTTTCCTATTCTTTGCAATCATCTAAATGTGTTTGGTATAAATATAGCACATATTAGCAATTCATCTGAAAAATATCAAATAACATGTGTTATATATTATAATCGGCATTATGAGGGAAATTGTGTGTTTATTATTACATGCATGATCTTTGTATATCAAACACTTGTCTCGAGATTGTGTGCAGAAAATTCTCCAGGTAAAAGAGCCGGAACTGTTAAAAGTGCTGATAAAACGCATCAAGTCCAAGACTTGTGATCTGGCAGTAAACAAGAAAGTATAAAAATATTCCAGACATCAGGAAAGTGCCATAAAGCCAACACCAGAATACACTGGAATTTTCATGCACTGACTCCTCCATATGGTCGCGGATCCGCGGCCGAGTCAGGCGGATCCGCGGCCGATTCAACTCGTCGGCGGTTGGAACTTTTCCCGAGGCTTCTCTTTTAACGGCCAAACTTCTTCAAGATGCTTCAAAGTCCCTAGAAATCCCCAGAAACTTCCTTCCAATAGCAAGTCTTCTCATGCAAGCTAGCTAACTACCTTAATCTAGAAACTTCTCTACCCTAGCTTCTCAAACAAGTCTCATAACAACCAAGATTCCAAGGGAAGATAGACCTAGCTTCTAGGGGAAGCTAAAGGGAAAATTATAAAAGGACACCTAGGGCTTCATTACAAAGCTTGTTCATTACTTGAGTTGTTGAATATTGAGCTAAATTTCCGCAAGTTGAGTGACACAACTTGCAACTCAAAACCCTAGCCCAAATCCAATTCCAAAGCCAAATCAAGATCAATCGAGAAGCGAATCAAGCAAGCAAATGAAGATCCTTTTGAAGCAACGCCGACCTTCATCTGAGCAAGAGATCCAAGACGATCCGCGACTCAAGAAGATCGATGCGAAGCTAATTTTGGCGGATCTAGTTACTTCCTCAAATCTTGTAACCTCGAGTTGAGTGAATTGTACCTAATCGTCGATTAATAAAGGTGAATATTATAAATCTTGCTTTTCTTTACATTCTTGCATTATGAAAAGTTACCGATTCTTGATTCTTTTCTTTTTCATGATGTGTGAGTGAAATCTCCGCTTGTAGCAGAATCGAGAGAATAGGTAGATGATGATGATTAAATTCTTGAACGATTCTTAAGTCTTATGAGTTTTGTAACCTTTAGGAAATTAAATCATCAAAAACCTAATTTGAGCGAGATCGCTTTCTTGAATGTTTTCGCTCCAAATTAGAGATCAACGATCGGTGATTTAATTTGCTAGAGACTAGAATTTGAATGATAATCAATGAAAAGACAAGGGATGATGATGGAGAAACCCTAGTTTCTTCAATAGATCCTTAAATCTTATCAATCGTCATCGATCTAGCTACAAATCTTCAATAGATAAGAATTAGTAATCATTAGTATTCATCATCACTATCAATTAGATCGATTCCTACAAGCTATTCTACAAATCTTGAGAATTCAATTGGTTTGGATATTTTCTTGATCTTTATTGATTCTTGATTTTAGATCTATTTCTTGATGATTCTTGAAACTAAATTTCACAAATATTGAATCATTTTTTTTTATCTTTTAATTTTCAACTCAACTAAAACGATAACGAACAAATCACACTTTATCAGTGGACGATCCGTATTCATTAACGCGCTACATCGACACCGTTAATTGATTGCGGTATAAATTTCTTTGGTTGTGAAACATTTTAAATACGACACGAAGATATGATCAATCAAATGGCGCCGTTGCCGGGGATGGTGTGCTAATTTGTTCGTTTTTGTAATTTGAGTTGAAAAATTTATTATTCCATTAGAATTTTTAGATCAAAATTCGAACAAGCGCTTAACGATTTGTTGTGATTTGTTGCAAGGAGATCTGGAATCTGTGGAGCGAGAGAAAAATTTTTCAGAGCATCTTAGATAGTTTAGTGAGTCAACAAGAGTCTCTATAGAAATGTTTGTGCAGGGATCTTGTCATCAGACCGCTGAACCGCGGCCAATCGAAGCTTATTGCGGCGGATCCACGGTATTCTTGAGGATTCCGTGCACCAAATTTTCTAGGTGAATCTCTGTCTTTCTTATCTCCTCCCTTCTCTGTCCATTAACCAATTTCTGCAGGATTCTTTGCAAAAATTCGCAGCGCCGCTAAAAAGAAAAATTGTTGCGTGTTTGATCTTAGTTGTTTGCATTTTTAATACGGAAATTAAGGGGCAAAGAACAAATTCAGATTAGGTGGGGATTTCATTACCCTTCCTAAGCTCCAAAAATCACAAACTTGCATCCGCATCACCCTTACTAACTAAAAAATATCTAGATAAGACTTTAAGGACCGTCGCGCTCACTTAGGACAGAAGGGAGTCGTGGGTAATCTATTGCTTATCCGCGTTTCTTTTGTGGTGTCTAAGGCAAGTGGTTTCTTAATTAGGCCCACTACTTACGTAGTGGAGAACCTCCAACTTACCTGGCATTTACCTGGCTACAGAAGGGGCAAAGAGGCAGTAGAGGATCTATCTTGCTACTTGTCTTCTACAAGTCTAGGAGCGGTCTAGAGACTTGACCTAGGTGACCACTAGATTTAGGGTTGCTTGTGCGTTGTTTGTGTGAATTTTTCAAAAAAAAAAAATCCGTCTTTTTCAAAACAAACACCAATCCAAACTTTTCCTTAATTATCACTTTACGCTGCCACTTGTGCTAAACCATTTAGTGCATGCTTGGCTGGACACGGGATTCTAGTGCCCGTCTTGTCCGCGTTCCTCCTATCGACTCCGAAGTCGGTATTTCTACGTCTACTTTTTCTTCACTCACTACCACACCCACTTCGATGGATGGTTCTCCATCGAACTTCTTTAACACTACTCTGCCACCATCCGCAGGTGCGCAGAATCCGCCCCGCATCTCTCTCCAAGAGAGATGTTACCCTATGCGAGGTCCTCTTTCGACCTGTCTTACCATTCCACCAGCCAATGGGGACAATTTTGAAATCAAACCACAATACATCAATTTTCTACCAAAATATCACGGTCTCGAGTCTGAAGACGCATACGTCTTTATTACCAAATTTGAAAATGTATGCGCTATGATTGGTACTTCACAGTTTTCTGTGGATGCTATGCGTCTACGTCTTCTCCCATTCACTTTGTGCGATATACTCGAGAAGTGGCTTTATAATATAGCTGCACATTCTATTTCGAATTGGAGAGAATTCGTAACAGCTTACCTAAAGAAATTCTACCCTAATCATAAGATAGCTCGAGTCCGTAGCGAAATAAATCAATTTACCCAGCTTCCAAATGAACCATTCTCGAAGTGTTTTGAACGCTTCAAGGATCTGTTAGTTCAATGTCCTCATCACGAAATTCCTAGATGGGATCTGTGCAGAATCATATATGAGGGCATTAATCCTACAACAAAACAGACCATTGAATCCATGTGTCAAGGCACCTTCATGAATAAAGATGATGGTGAAGCCTGGAGATTTTTAGAAGATTTCGCTGAAAGAACTTTACAGTGGGAGAGTATAAACCAGTCATCGTCTAGGGTTGGAATTCATCAAATTGATGTTTCCATAGGAGTTAGAGCTGAAATGGCAGCAATGCAAAAGAAACTCGAAGCTATGGAACATAAATTTTTAGCAGCCTCCCTAAATCAGATGCCACTTTCCAAAACTGTCTGTGGATTCTGTTCTGATCCATCACATCTTATGGAAGAATGTCCCTTAAATTCCCCGTTTCAAGGTCAAGAGCACACCAATGCTGCTTTCCAACAAAGACCTAGAAACGATCCGTATTCTTCCACTTATAATCAGGGTTGGAAGAATCACCCTAACTTTGCTTGGAACCAATCACAAACTCAAAACACGGTTCCAAACCAAAATAATTTCCAGAGGGGTCCTCCACCACAACAACAACCACTTCAAATAAGTCATCACCCCTACCAATCACAAAATTTTCAAAATCCGGTCAACACTTCTGCACCACACAACAATTCTTTGCAATTGACCGGTACTGATAACTCCTCTTCTCTCGCACAAACCATGAATTTGCTTCTGACAAATTTCATGCAAGTTTCGGCTGAGATGAAGTCTTCCGTCGATAAAATCCAGAAAAACTCTGACTCCCAAAGTGAGAGTATTAAATCGATGGAAGCACAAATTGCCCGAATAAATGCTGAATTGAGTGCTAGAGAGAAAGGGAAACTTCCAGCTCAACCTTTACCCAATCCTGGCTATTCATATCATGTGAACGCTATCACCACGTTGAGATCTGGAAGAGTGCTTGACAACCATGTTGGTGAAGAGATTGATAATAATGAAGAATCAATCGATGATACCCCGGCTGAGACTCTTCCTTCCACTTCTACTTCTACTTCTGACCCCAGTTCGTCTACCCCACCATTTTCTCCTGAGCCTATTCTCCATTTTCCCCAAGGCTCGCACCCTCAGCACACTTCTTCTAGTCCACCAAAGACGATCCCCACTCATATTCTTGGATCTTTCCTACCCACACGATCTTCTCCAATATTGGACCCTGCTCTTATTGCTAAAGCTCCTTATCCGAATCGGTTAAGGGGAAACATACCAAGTCCGCAAATGGAGAAGATCACTGAAATTTTTAAACATGTTAATATTAATATCCCTCTCTTAGAATCTATACAACAAGTCCCGGCTTATGCAAAAATTCTCAAGGACTTGTGCACTAGGAAGAGGAAGACTCAAGTGCCAGAAAAGGTGTTCATGTCGAGTACTGTAGACACAGCTTTTCCCCAACAATTACCTAGAAAATGTAAGGACCCTGGCTGTCCTACAATTTCTATTTCTATTGGGGGTAAACACATTAACCGTACTCTACTTGACCTTGGCGCAAGTGTTAACCTGCTTCCTTACTCGGTTTATGAGCAGTTAGGGATCGGAGAGTTGAAACCAGCTCACTGCACTCTCCAGATGGCCGACCGATCAATCACTAAACCTAGGAGCTGGAGTATGTGTTAATAAAAATCGTGGAATTTGTATTCCTTGTAGACTTTATTGTTCTTGATACACAGCCTGTAGTGAACCCACGGAATCAAATTCCGGTGATCCTTGGTCGCCCCTTTTTGGCCACTTCCAATGCTATAATCAACTGTCGTAACGGCTCTATGACCCTATCCTTCGGGAAGATGTCAATTGAGCTGAACATTTACAAGTTGGGAAGTGTACCCTCCGAACCTTCTGCTCAAGCATGTTCTGTCGAATTAATGAATGTCGACGGCAGCGAATTTGATCAGCCCCATGATACTGATCTAGACTCTTTTCATATGTTGTTGCTTGACCCAACTATGTATCTTACACATACGGACTCTTCCATTAAGTTGTCCGGGTCAACATCTAACACTGATTATGAACCGTTTTTGGAGTCTGAAGGTCACCCCGCGCTTTTTGATGACATTATTCTTCGGGGTATTGATGAGACTTTTGAGGAAATCTTCGCTGATGAACTCGCATTTTTAAAAGACACGAGTGTTGAGATGAATCCACCTCAATACAAAGAAATTGAACCTCCATCCCTTCTTCTGGACTATAAAGAGAATGCGAGTAATCCATCACAATCACTGTGTTGTCTCTCCAAAACGAGACGCAAACACATTCTATTCCACCACTTACCTTTTCCCTACTTCTTCTTGGCTTTCTACAACATGTTCTTCCACCAACCGGTGCACTACACCGATAAAATTTTCGAATGGTTGGTGTTGACTTTCGGTCTTTGTAAAGCTTGGCATTGACCAATAACTTTGACCCCCTCTTGTGATTTTCAAAGCATAACATTATTTAACTCAAGTTTGGGGGGGGTATAATCTGGCTCTTGAAAATAAAATTTTTACTTAAAATTGTGAGCCAAAAATAAGTTTGGGGGAGGATTTTCACGATCGTATTTATTGCCCCTGTTAATAAATTTCCTCCCAAGCTTACAGGTTTTCGTGATCTAGCAGAAGACAACAGTGAGGACACTGTTGAAAACAAGTTTGGGGGAGGTTTGTGCTTATTTACGCATCACCTTGCATCATACTTTGCATAAGCACAAAACATATAATAAAAAAACCATAATTTTTTTGTACATAAATAAGATAATAAAAGATTAGATAGTGAAAAATTACATTCAAAAGATTAGAAAAATTTAAGAAAACCAAGAAAGTTAGAAGTTTTCTTAAACAAACTAGTAATAAGTAGTTATGAGCCGTTGTCCCAAGGGTTAGTAAGATGAAAGAAGTCGCTAATCTGAGGATAAAAATAAGTATGAAAAATAGTTTCTATTCTGGAAGCCAAACATCTGAATGCTGATACCCTACTATTCGCACTTACACACGTCTTGAAACTCGGGATAGTAGAGGATACCTTGAAATGTTCTTGTCTAAAAGCCAAAGATAATAAATGAAGCATAAAAGATAAAATGGTGAAGAAAAATAAACACTGGTTTTGTTATCGTCAAGGCAGCAATAAAAAATATAGCGAGGGTGATTCATCACCTAGTGCCTTAGACCAACTGGTTTGGGAGTCACTGCTAAGCCTTAGGTGGTGCAAGACGAGGAAAATACTAATACGTCTACTCAGCAAGCACATGAGTAATCGGTCGGTTAGTATCTCAAGAAGTATTAACGGTCGCATGAAAAATGTGTGAGCAAATTCCATCTAAATATTAATTAAAAAGTACTGAGATAGATGGACAAGAGTATGATAGCTTGAATTGAATTCTCCGAGTGTAGGGATGTCTTTTACACACACGTAGGGGTATATGATTGATGTTTGGAAGAAAGATAGGAATGAAGAATAAAGACGGTGTTTTATTGAGGGATGATGTGAATTCTAACATCTTTTCTTGACTATTAAGATAGGGCTCATAACAACCGAAAAGCTAGTATTAGTTGGAAACTCTAATTTTCAAAGTCTTTCTTTTACAATTCTTATCTTTATATGTAACTTTCACGATCTTCCTTTTATTATGGGATTTTGTGGGTGCAATCCGCTGAAAACCCTCAGGAGACAACACTCCTCCTACTAGGGACACCTAGAGGTTTAAAGGCTTGTTGCACGTGCTCAGTGCAATCGTGTTGCCTACGAAAGTGTGCTAGCTAATTTTTCTTTTTCTTATATTTTCTCCTTCTCTTGAATAAAACAAGTTTGCTCGAGACGACCAAAACTAAGTTTGGGGGAATTTGATCAGTCGAAAATATTGCATTTTTAACACATCAATTTTCCTATTCTTTGCAATCATCTAAATGTGTTTGGTATAAATATAGCACATATTAGCAACTCGTCTGAAAAATATCAAATAACATGTATTATACATTATAACCGACATTATGAGGGAAATTGTGTGTTTATTATTACATACATGATCTTTGTATATCAAACACTTATCTCGAGATTGTGTGCAGAAAATTCTCCAGGTAAAAGATCCGGAACTGCTAAAAGTGCTGATAAAACGCATCAAGTCCAAGACTTGTGATCTGGCAGTAAACAAGAAAGTATAAAAATATTACAGACATCAGGAAAGTGCCATAAAGACAACACCAGAATACACTGGAATTTTCATGCACTGACTCCACCATATGGCTGCGGATCCGCGGCCAAGTCAGGCCGATCCGCCGCGGATCCGCGGCCGATTCAACTCGTCGGCGGTTGGAACTTTTCCCGAGGCTTCTCTTTTAACGACCAAACTTCTTCAAGACGCTTCAAAGTCCCTATAAATCCCCAGAAGCTTCCCTCCAACAGCAAGTCTTCTCATGCAAGCTAGCTAACTACCTTAATCTAGAAACTTCTCTACCCTAGCTTCTCATACAATCCTCATAACAACCAAGCTTCCAAGGGAAGATAGACCTAGCTTCTAGGGGAAGCTAAAGGGAAAACTATAAAAGGACACCTAGGGCTTCATTACGAGGGTTGTTCATAACTTGAGTTGTTGAATATTGAGCTAAATTTCCGCAAGTTGAGTGACACAACTTGCAACTTAAAACCCTAGCCCAAATCCAATTCCAAAGCCAAATCAAGATCCATCGAGAAGCGAATCAAGCAAGCAAATGAAGATCCTTTTGAAGCAACGCCAACCTTCATCTGAGCAAGAGATCCAAGACGATCCGCGACTCAAGAAGATCGATGCGAAGCTAATTTCGGTGGATCTAGTTACCTCCTCAAATCTTGTGAATTGTACCTAATCGTCGATTAATAAAGGTGAATATTGTAAATCTTGCTTTTCTTTACATTCTTGCATTATGAAAAGTTACCGATTCTTGATTCTTTCCTTTTTCATGATGTGTGAGTGAAATCTCCGCTTGTAGCGGAATCGAGAGAATAGGTAGATGATGATGATTAAATTCTTGAACAATTTTTAAGTCTTATGAGTTTTGTAAGCTTTAGGAAATTAAATCATCGAAAACCTAATTTGAGCGAGATCGCTTTCTTGAATGTTTTCGCTCCAAATTAGAGATCAACGATCGGTGATTTAATTTGCTAGAGGCTAGAATTTGAATGATAATCAATGAAAGGACAAGGGATGATGATGGAGAAACCCTAGTTTCTTCAATAGATCCCTAAACCTCATCGATCGTCATCGATCTAGCAACAAATCTTCAATAGATAAGAATTAGTAATCATTAGTATTCATCATCACTATCAATTGGATCGATTCCTACAAGCTATTCTACAAATCTTGAGAATTCAATTGGTTTGGACATTTTCTTGATCTTTATTGATTCTTGATTTTAGATCTATTTCTTGATGATTCTTGAAACTAAATTTCACAAATATTGAATCATTTTCTTTTATCTTTTAATTTTCAACTCAACTAAAACGATAACGAACAAATCACACTTTCTCAGTGGACGATCCGTATTCATTAACGCGCTACATCGACACCGTTAATTGATTGCGGTATAAATTTCTTTGGTTGTGAAACATTTTAAAGACGACACGAAGATATGATCAATCAAATGGCGCCGTTGCTAGGGATGGTGTGCTAATTTGTTCGTTTTTGTAATTTGAGTTGAAAAATTTATTATTCCATCAGAAATTTTAGATCAAAATTCGCACAAGCGCTTAACGATTGGTTGTGATTTGTTGCAAGGAGATCTGGAATCTGTGGAGTGAGAGAAATTTTTTTCAGAGCATCTTAGATAGTTCAGTGAGTCAACAGGAGTCTCTGTAGAAATGTTTGTGCAGGGATCTCGTCATCAGACCGCTGAACCGCGGCCAACCGTAGCTTATTACGGCGGATCCGCGGTATTCTTGAGGATTCCGTGCACCAAATTTTCTAGGTGAATCTCTGTCTTTCTTATGTCCTCCCTTCTCTGTCCATTAACCAATTTCTGCAGGATTCTTTGCAAAAATTCGCAGCGCCGCTAAAAAGAAAAATTGTTGCATGTTTGATCTTGGTAGTTTGCATTTTTAATACGGAAATTAAGGGGCAAAGGCCAAATTCAGATTAGGTGGGGATTTCATTATCCTTCCTAAGCCCCAAAAATCACAAACTTGCATCCGCATCACCCTCATTAACTAAAAAATATCTAGATAAGACTCTAAGGACCGTCGCGCTCACTTAGGATAGAAGGGAGTCGTGGATAATCTATTGCTTATCCGCGTTTCTTTTGTGGTGTCTAAGGCAAGTGTGTCTAAGGGAAGTGGTTTCTTAATTAGGCCCACTACTTACGTAGTGGAGAACCTCCAATTTACCTGGTACTTACCTGGCCACAGAAGGGGCAAAGAGGCAGTAGAAGATCTATCTTGCGACTTGTCTTCTGGAAGTCTAGGAGCGGTCCAGAGACTTGACCTAGGTGACCACTAGATTTAGGGTTGCTTGTGCGTTGTTTGTGTGAATTTTTCAAAAAAAAAATCCATCTTTTTCAAAACAAACACCAATCCAAACTTTTCCTTAATTATCACTTTACGCTGCCACTTGTGCTAAACCATTTAGTGCATGCTCGGCTGGACACGGGATTCTAGTGCCCGTCTTGTCCGCGTTCCTTCTATCAACTCCGAAGTCGGTATTTCTACGTCTACTTTTTCTTCACTCACTACCACACCCACTTCGATGGACGGTTCTCCATCGAACTTCTTTAACACTA
This sequence comes from Agapanthus africanus, assembly GCA_030015575.1. NCBI lineage: Eukaryota > Viridiplantae > Streptophyta > Magnoliopsida > Asparagales > Amaryllidaceae > Agapanthus > Agapanthus africanus. The sequence continues at coordinate 650,141,450 of JASDDO010000014.1, forward strand.
CTCTGCCACCGTCCGCAGGTGCGCAGAATCCGCCACGCATCTCTCTCCAAGAGAGATGTTTCCCTATACGAGGTCCTCTTTCAACCTGTCTTACCATTCCACCAGCCAATGGGGACAATTTTGAAATCAAACCACAATACATCAATCTTCTACCAAAATATCACGGTCTCGAGTCTAAAGACGCATACGTCTTTATTACCAAATTTGAAAATGTATGCGCTATGATGGGTACTTCACAGCTTTCTATGGATGCTATGTGTCTACGTCTTCTCTCATTCACTTTGTACGATATAGCCGAGAAGTGGCTTTATAATACAGCCGCACATTCTATTTCGAATTGGGGAGAATTCGTAACAGCTTACCTAAAGAATTTCTACCCTAATCATAAGACAGCTCGAGTCCGTAGCGAAATAAATCAATTTACCCAGCTTCCAAATGAACCATTCTCGAAGTGTTTTGAACGCTTCAAGGATCTGTTAGTTCAATGTCCTCATCACGGAATTCCTAGATGGGATCTGTGCAGAATCATATATGAGGGCATTAATCCTACAACAAAACAGACCCTTGAATCCATGTGTCAAGGCACCTTCATGAATAAAGATGATGGTGAAGCCTGGAGATTTTTAGAAGATTTCGCTGAAAGAACTTTACAGTGGGAGAGTGTAAACCAGTCATCATCTAGGGGTGGCATTCATCAAATTGATGTTTCCATAGGAGTTAGAGCTGAAATGGCAGCAATGCAAAAGAAACTCGAAGCTATGGAACATAAATTTTTAGCAGCCTCCCTAAATCAGATGTCACTTTCCAAAACTGTGTGTGGATTCTGTTCTGATCCATCACATCTTACGGAAGAATGCCCTTTAAATTCTCCGTTTCAAGGTCAAGAGCACACCAATGCTGCTTTCCAACAAAGACCTAGAAACGATCTGTATTCTTCCACTTATAATCAGGGTTGGAGGAATCACCCTAATTTGCTTGGAACCAATCACAAACTCAAAACACGGTTCCAAATCAAAATAATTTCCAAAGGCGTCCTCCACCACAACAACAACCACTTCAAATAAGTCTGCACCCCTACCAATCACAAAATTTTCAAAATCCGGTCAACACTTCTGCACCGCACAACAATTCTTTGCAATTGACCGGTACTGATAACTCCTCTTCTCTCGCACAAACCATGAATTTGCTTCTGAAAATTTTTATGTAAGTTTCGGCTGAGATGAAGTCTTCCGTCGATAAAATCCAGAAAACTCTGACTCCCAAAGTGAGAGTATTAAATCGATGGAAGCACAAATTGCCCGAATAAATGCCGAATTGAGTGCTAGAGAGAAATGGAAACTTCCAACTCAACCTTTACCCAATCCTGGCTTTTCACATCATGTGAACGCTATCACCACGTTGAGATCTGGAAGAGTACTTGACAACCATGTTGGTGAAGAGATTGATAATAATGAAGAATCAATCGATGATACCCCGACTGAGACTTTTCCTTCCACTTCTACTTCTACTTCTGACCCTAGTTCGTCTACCGCACCATTTTCTCCCGAGCCTATTCTCCGTTTTCGCCAAGGCTCGCACCCTCAGCACACTTCTTCTAGTCCACCAAAGACGATCCCCACTCCTATTCTTGGATCTTTCCTACCCACACGAACTTCTCCAATATTGGACCCTGCTCTTATTGCTAAAGCTCCTTATCCGAATCGGTTAAGGGGAAACAGACTAAGTCCGCAAATGGAGAAAATCACTGAAATTTTTAAACTTGTTAACATCAATATCCCTCTCCTAGAATCTATACAACAAGTCCCGGTTTATGCGAAAATTCTCAAGGACTTGTGCACTAGGAAGAGGAAGACTCAAGTGCCAAAAAAGGTGTTCATGTCGAGTACTGTAGACACAGCTTTTCCCCAACAATTACCTATAAAACGTAAGGACCCTGGCTGTCCTACAATTTCTATTTCTATTGGGGGTAAACACATTAACCGTGCTCTACTTGACCTTGGCGCAAGGGTTAACTTGCTTCCTTACTCGGTTTATTAGCAGTTAGGGATTGGAGAGTTGAAACCAGCTCACTGCACTCTCCAGATGGCCGACCGATCAATCACTAAACCTAGGGGTGAGCTGGAGGATGTGTTATTAAAAATCGGGGAATTTGTATTCCCTGTAGACTTTATTGTTCTTGATACACAGCCTGTACTGAACCCACAGAATCAAATTCCGGTGATCCTTGGTCACCCCTTTTTGGCCACTTCCAATGCTATAATCAACTGTCGTAACGGCTCTATGACCCTATCCTTCATGAAGATGTCAATTGAGCTGAACATTTACAAGTTGGGAAGTGTACCCTCCGAACCTTCTGCTCAAGCATGTTCTGTCGAATTAATGGATGTCGACGGCAGCGAATTTGATCAGCCCCATGATACTGATCTAGACTTTTTTCATATGTTGTTGGTTGACCCAATTATATATCTTACACATACAGACTCTTCCATTAAGTTGTCCGGGTCAACATCTAACACTGATTATGAACCTTTTTTGGAGTCTGAAGGTCACCCCGCGCTTTTTGATGACATTATTCTTCGGGGTATTGATGAGACTTTTGAGGAAATCTTCGCTGATGAACTCGCATTTTTAAAAGACACGGGTGTTGAGATGAATCCACCTCAATACAAAGAAATTGAACCTCCACCCCTTCTTCTGGACTATAAAGAGAATGCGAGTAATCCATCACAATCACTGTGTCGTCTCTCCAAAACGAGACGCAAATACATTCTATTCCACCACTTACCTTTTCCCCACTTCTTCCTGGCTCTCTACAACATGTTCTTCCACCAATCGGTGCACTACATTGATAAAATCTTTGAATGGTTGGTATTGAATTTCGGTCTTTGCAAAGCTTGGCATTGACCAATAACTTTGACCCCCTCTTGTGATTTTCAAAGCTTAACATTGTTTAACTTAAGTTTGGGGCGGGGGGTATAATCTGGCTCTTGAAAATAAAATTTTTACTTAAAATTGTGAGCCAAAAATAAGTTTGGGGGAGGATTTTCACGATCGTATCTATTGCCCCTATTAATAAATTTTCTCCCAAGCTTATAGGTTTTTGTGATCTAGCAGAAGACAATAGTGAGGACACTGTTGAAAATAAGTTTGGGGGAGGTTTGTGCTTATTTACGCATCACCTTGCATCATACTTTGCATAAGCACAAAACATATAATAAAAAAAACATACATTTTTTTTGTACATAAATAAGATAATAAAAGATTAGATAGTGAAAAATTACATTCAAAAGATTAGAAAATTTTAAGAAAACCAAGAAAGTTAGAAGTTTTCTTAAACGAACTAGTAATAAGTAGTTATGAGCCGTTGTCCCAAGGGTTAGTAAGATGAAAGAAGTCGCTAATCTGAGGATAAAAATAAGTCTGAAAAATAGTTTCTATTCTGGAAGCCAAACATCTGAATGCTGATACCCTACTATTCGCACTTACACACGTCTTGAAACTCGGGATAGTAGAGGATACCTTGAAATGCTCTTGTCTAAAAGCCAAAGTATGAAGGAAATAATAAATGAAGCATAAAAGATAAAATGGTGAAGAAAAATGAACACTGGTTTTTTTATCGCCAAGGCAACAATAAAAAAATATAGCGAGGGTGTTTCATCACCTAGTGTCTTAGACCAACTGGTTTGGAAGTCACTGCTAAGCCTTAGGTCGTGCAAGATGAGGAAAATACTAATACGCCTAATTAGCAAGTACATGAGTAATCGGTCGGTTAGTACCTCAAGAAGTATTAACGGTCGCATGAAAAATGTGTGAGTAAATTCCATCTAAATATTAATTAAAAAGTACTGAGGTAGATGAACAAGAGTATGATAGCTTGAATTGAATTCTCTGAGTGTAGGGATGTTTTTTACACACACGTAAGGGTATATGATCGATGTTTGGAAGAAAGATAGGAATGAAGAATAAAGACGGCGTTTTATTGAGGGATGATGTGAATTCTAACATCTTTTCTTGATTATTAAGATAGGGCCCATAACAACCAAAAAGCTAGTATTAGTTGGAAACTCTAATTTTCAAAGTCTTTCTTTTACAATTCTTATCTTTATATGTAACTTTCACGGTCTTGCTTTTATTATGGGATTTTGTGGGTGCAATCCGCTGAAAACCCTCAGGAGACAACACTCCTCCTACTAGGGACACCTAGAGGTTTAAAACGTGCTCAGTGCAATTGTGTTGCCTACGAAATTGTGCTAGCTAATTTTTCTTTTTCTTATATTTTCTCCTTCTCTTGAATAAAACAAGTTTGCTCGAGATGACCAAAATTAAGTTTGGGGGAATTTGATTAGTCGAAAATATTGCATTTTTAACACATCAATTTTCCTATTCTTTGCAATCATCTAAATGTGTTTGGTATAAATATAGCACATATTAGCAACTCGTCTGAAAAATATCAAATAACATGTGTTATACATTATAACCGGCATTATGAGGGAAATTGTGTGTTTATTATTACATGCATGATCTTTGTATATCAAACACTTGTCTCGAGATTGTGTGCAGAAAATTCTCCAGGTAAAAGAGCCGGAACTGCTAAAAGTGCTGATAAAACGCATCAAGTCCAAGACTTGTGATCTGGCAGTAAACAAGAAAGTATAAAAATATTACAGACATCAGGAAAGTGCCATAAATCCAACACCAGAATACACTGGAATTTTCATGCACTGACTCCACCATATGGCCGCGGATCCGCGGTCGAGTCAGGCCGATCTGCCGCGGATCTGCGGCCGATTCAACTCGTCGGCGGTTGGAACTTTTCCCGAGGCTTCTCTTTTAATGGCCAAACTTCTTCAAGACGCTTCAAAGTCCTTAGAAATCCTCAGAAGCTTCCCTCCAACAACAAGTCTTCTTATGCAAGCTAGCTAACTACCTTAATCTAGAAACTTCTCTACCCTAGCTTCTCATACAAGCCTCATAACAACCAAGCTTCCAAGGGAAGATAGACCTAGCTTCTAGGGGAAGCTAAAGGAAAAACTATAAAAGGACACCTATGGCTTCATTACAAAGGTTGTTCATTACTTGAGTTGTTGAATATTGAGCTAAATTTCCGCAAGTTGAGTGACACAACTTGCAACTCAAAACTCTAGCCCAAATACAATTCCAAAGACAAATCAAGATCCATCGAGAAGCGAATCAAGCAAGCAAATGAAGATCCTTTTGAAGCAACGCCGACCTTCATCCGAGCAAGAGATCCAAGACGATCCGCGACTCAAGAAGATAGATGCGAAGCTAATTTCGGCGGATCTAGTTACCTCCTCAAATCTTGTAATCTCGAGTTGAGTGAATTATACCTAATCGTCGATTAATAAAGGGGAATATTATAAATCTTGCTTTTCTTTACATTCTTGCATTATGAAAAGTTACCGATTATTGATTCTTTCTTTTTTCATGATGTGTGAGTGAAATCTCCGCTTGTAGCGGAATCGAGAGAATAGGTAGATGATGATGATTAAATTCTTGAACGATTCTTAAGTCTTATGAGTTTTGTAACCTTTAGGAAATTAAATCATCAAAAACCTAATTTGAGCGAGATCGCTTTCTTGAATGTTTTCCCTCCAAATTAGAGATCAACGATGGGTGATTTAATTTGCTAGAGACTAGAATTTGAATGATAATCAATGAAAAGACAAGGGATGATGATGGAGAAACCCTAGTTTCTTCAATAGATCCCTAAATCTTATCAATCGTCATCGATCTAGCTACAAATCTTCAATAGATAAGAATTAGTAATCATTAGTATTCATCATCACTATCAATTAGATCGATTCCTACAAGCTATTCTACAAATCTTGAGAATTCAATTGGTTTGGACATTTTCTTGATCTTTATTGATTCTTGATTTTAGATCTATTTCTTGATGATTCTTGAAACTAAATTTCACAAATATTGAATCATTTTCTTTTATCTTTTAATTTTCAACTCAACTAAAACGATAACGAACAAATCACACTTTCTCAGTGGACGATCCGTATTCATTAACGCGCTACATCGACACCGTTAATTGATTGCGGTATAAATTTTTTTGGTTGTGAAACATTTTAAATACGATACGAAGATATGATCAATCAAGACCCTCATGGCTCATAAAGTTGAAAAGTCTTAGGCAGCATGCCTGAACCTGTTTCCTAAGCCATCGTTGCCCTACAAGAAGGTCAAGATGGACTGTTTACGGGCCACAGTTGCCAAAACCTCATTCGCTAATGAAATAAAGAAGCTACTTACGGATTCTCACAATTCGTAAGGAAAAATACCCGAGTGAGATCCTTACGACTCATAGAGGCGATGAACACTTAGAAATCCTCAAGATTTCTAGGGAGAAAATACACCTACGGGATCCTTCGACTCGTAGGGAGAAAAGTCTTTATGAGACCCTCACGGCTCATAAAGTTGGAAAGTCTTAGGTTACAAGGACTCCAAACTTGTCCCCTAAGCCTTCAATTCTACGGTCATACATTACTTTGCACTACTTCACCTATGTACATACATACGTGTAACAACCCTAAATTTCCTATACAAGTTTTTACAAAAAAATTTCAAAATCCATAAAGGGGTATTTATTGCCTGAGCACAAGATAAGTAATTAATTAGCAATTTAATTACAAGAAGGAGATTGTGGCTCATTGGTAATACCTTGCACTGATGAACCAAGCCACCAGAGTTCAAATCCCATACCCCATATTATTTTTAATATTAATTTGTTTTGAATTTTTTAGAAGCCCAACAGTCAACACGTGATAACTCCTAAATTTTCCACTACACATGAAAAAATAAATATACCAGAGGCTACACCAGACGACCCCCCACCTCCCTGACCTCCGACTCGGCCCGACTCGGCCGGCGGACCGGCCGACTCGGCCGGCGGACCGGCCGACTCGGGACGGCGCCGCCGGCCGGACTTGGCCGGACGACCGAGTCCCCAACTGCAAACTTGTGCCTTTTCACCTTCTCAACATCCCTGCACACTCCATTTATTTGGATCGTTTCCAGAGAGCCCATTAACCACCATTTACTCCATTTTTTAATGATTTTCAATACATTTTTACATTTTTTTAAATTAAAACCCTTCATCTACCCCAACCCTAGCCTAACCCTATAAATACCAACCCTACACACTGCCCCCTCATCCCAAACTCTGAGCCAACTCTCAAGAATTTTCAAGAAACCTTGTGTACTTTGAAAACGAGCAAGAAGCAAAGCTACAACGAATTTTCCGGCGAACTTCCGACGACCATCCTAAGAGCTCCCGGCGACGAAACGACGCACCGGCGACTCCTCCCGATCCATCTCCCTCTCCTTGTTGTCCTAAACCCGTAAGTCCCAGTTTCTATTTCTCCTTTCTATTCTAAAAATACGGATTTACAAACCCGACGGAATTGGAATAAATCCGATTTCCGATTCGGTTTTCTTATAAAACTTCACTTCTCGTTAATACAATTATGCTTAAACTCTCTCATGTTGACTATTAAACACTAATCAACCAAATTGATCAATTTTCATTTCATAAAATGATGACTATTTCACTTTATCGTATTTTTCATTTAAATACCACATTGTTTCAATTATACATTTAACTTCGTTAAACTTGCTATATCTTTAAGTAGACCACGAGGTAATGACCTACCTCCTCACACACTCATATGCAACATAACACGATACCCTCGAGAACTTAGAATACGAGAAAACAAACATTTTCATTTAAATACCCTTTACTTAATAAAACCATTTCTAAAAGATTTAGTATTGATACATCTTTGCAAATAAATAACCTTTGAGCTAATAAAAAAAATATCTAGACTCAGCCAATTAAGGATTGTCGCGCTCATTAGGACAGAGGAAGGTTGTGGACATTCAGTCGTTTATCTAAACCTGACTTTGTGGTGCATAGGCTAGACAAGTGAGAAAGGTAACTTTAAAAGGCCCGTCTCACGGTGATTCATGAGCGGATCTCTCATTTCTTCACTTGTACTTACTTGACCACAATTGGCGGTGAAGAGGCGATTTGAAAGATATCTCACAACTTGTCGCTTTGGACCAGTTAGGAACAGTCTAGTTGACTTAGGAGACCCTAAAACATAGAATACGGGAAATCGACATCTTTACAAATAAATACCATTTATTATGAAAATAGGATATTTTCACTAGAATAAAATCTACATTTAACGATTAATAAATACTTGGGGTGTATTTTGAAAACTATACAAAAGTATTTTTACATAAAACCCCTTCAAGTTCTATAAATTACCCTAAGGACCCTAGTAAACATAGGTTTAAGCGGGATCAATCTAATGAGCCTCAGGGAGCCGAAGAAGTGGGCGCTTGCCTACTTAAGGTAGATAACTTAATAATGGTGTTATCAATACGGTAATCGTCTTTGAAAAAGACACAAATCCTGCCATCCATGTGCAGCGGTTACCGATAATATCAAAATAATCAGGACTTCAATTTACTTTTCTAATTGTCTGACACAGTTTGAGTCTCAGTATAATCTGACTTGAATATGATTCAAGTACAATCTACAATCTACAATCTACAATTTACAATATTACAATTCAACATGAATTCATGAATCCATTATTCCAGATATTCAATCTATCAACTTGACCGAACCGAACCATGGATATACATTTCATTTACATGATTATACAGTTACATCCATGATTCTACAGTTACATACATGATTCTCCAGTTACATCCGTTTACTGATATCATGGTTTCAGTCAGTCATCCAATTATACAATCTATACAGTTTACAATACAATACAATACAATCAAAACACTACGGGGTTTAAGGGGTAGACTGGTACGGAATATCTTAAAGGTGGCACGAGGTGGTCACTTAAGACGTAATTACATTCATGCCGTTGTTCCGTGGTATTATCGACGGAGCCTTGTACTACGGATTACCAACGTCTCCGGTGTAAGTATGACTCCTCTCGTATACACTGGCATCTTCTGTACCAAGCTACAAACAGCAGCGTTAACACAATATTATAACAATATAATACAACTTTAAAAGATACCTTCTTACTCTGTCTATTCTATTTCTCCCTTATCTTTGGGACTTACCGAGTGATCTGTTCGCTGACGACATTCTCTTTCTTTCTTCTTTGAATGTCGTCAGATGATCTGGACACGTAAGAGATCGAGCCCACTGTTGAAGACTTGGACCACTTTGTTGAAGACCCCGACTCTAGTTCATTGTACTCTTTCCATTTCAGTACTTTTCTTTTCTGTTATGCGATTGTTTAGGCATTGCTTTTTATTCAGTTGTATTTACTTTCCATGCATTGTACAGAAAGAATGTGAATAAATAAAGTTGCCGTTTTTATTATATCTTGTCTCTTGTGCTTTACTTTTATATTGCTTAGATACGCTTAGCGTATTTACTTCACAGTAAATACGTAGCGGCCTCGTCGCGTCCCCTTCACCGTACACTGGGAAGCGGGGCGTGACAATACGTGGGCAAAATAGTGGGGGGCATTTGTTCCCTTATAAAAATTCAGAACAAAAAAGGAAAAGGAAAATTCCCCATTAATGAAAACATCACGTGTGAGCATGTGATCATCAATTCCTTATAAAGAAAACTCATAGAGGGAAAACGAAAAAAGTTCCCGCTAGTGGAGCATCACGTGCAAGCACGTGATGCATCTGTATGCAGAGTAAGCGGCTCCACTTAGTAAGCGGCAACTAAAGCCTCACGTGCAAGCACGTGACCGACTTTCACACAAAACGTGTGGGACCCAGTTATAAAATAAACAATGAACAAAGAAGCTCACGTGTTACCACGTGATGCCTTCCCTCTGTTTGGACTGCTTCATACAAACAAACTAAGATAATTCTGTGAAGGGTCACGTGCTACACGTGATGGGCTTCTATGCCTTCTGAACCGATAGAATTAAATTCTTAAACAAAAAGGGTCAAAACCCTATTTGGAAAACATTTCCCTAGATCTTTCTAAACAAGAAAGACTGCGCTCCGCAAAGCAGAGCGCCTTTGGATTAAAAATCCAATGGTGATTAACAATTACCAATTGACAGAAAAAGATTCTGTACGGGGAAATATTTCCCTAATCTTGGTAAAAACAAGAGAAACAACTTTTGTAAAACAGAAATCTCTGGATTAAAAATCCAACGGTGAATAAAATTCACCGATTGATCTAAAAGATCATTTTGGTTGATTATAAAATCAATCAACATCTCTCAATAAGAGATTTTCTGAACAAATTGATTTTTTTCTTTCTCCTATAAATAAGAGAGAAGATACACAAAAAGAGGGAGGAACCCCCCATAAACTCCAAGTTCAAAAAGGAAGGAAGAAAAAAAGAAAACAAGAGAAAAAACCCCTTTGTAAGCCAAAAGAAAAGAATTGAATTCTCCAAAGAGAGGAAGATCCCCTCAGAGAAAAAGAAACCCTAGGGGATTTAACTCAAGATCTCCATGCACATAAAAGAGATTAGCACCCAACATGATAAATGACAGATCATGAGCGCCCACGTGAGCACCCTTGTTGAAGGAGAGAAAACAAAGGAGATCATGGTCACGTGCTCCCACATGACCCCTGAACAAGCCCTTCAGAAGAAAAAGGGGGAATAAATCCAAGGCAGTTTCTATTTTAGGGCGCCTCACGTGACATCACGTGACCCCTTAATAGTGTTTAGCACTTTTCAAAAGAGAATAAAACAGAGTCAGCTTTCAATATTTGGGGAGGCCTCACGTGATCCCACGTAACCCAATAGTGCTCAGTACTCAGAAAAGAAAAAGGAAACAAATTCAAAGAAGCTGTGCCAAATCTCAGGCGCCTCACGCAACCTCACGTGAGCACCTCAAACTTTCAGTGTTTAACACTACTTCAAACGCCTCACGTGACCCCACGTGAGCACTTCAAATCTTCAGTGTTTAACACTACTTCAAATGCCTCATGTGACCCCACGTGAGCATTTCAAATCTTCAGTGTTTAACACTACTTCAAGCACCTCACGTGACCCCACGTGAGCGTTTCAAATCTTCAGTGTTTAACACTACTTCAAGCGCCTCACGTGACCCCACGTGAGCGTTTCAAATCTTCAGTGTTTAACACTACTTCAAACGCCCCACGTGACCCCACGTGAGCGTGTTCCCTCATAAAACATCAGGAAAAACCCCCAATGGAGAATCACGTGCCCACACATGACCATGGGTCACGTGCAGACACGTGATGGGCTCTTAATCCATCTAAAATAATAAGAATTAAATTCTAATCAACAGGGGTCACGTGCCACCACGTGATGAGCCTTTAAACCCACTAAAAAGAATCAAAGGTATAATAAAACAACAAGGAAAAAACCCAATGGGCATCACGTGCTCACACGTGACCAAGGGTCACGTGCCGACACGTGATAAGTTCCTGAGTTCTTAAAAAACCCAGAATTTAAGTCTGGTTAAAAGTTTATTCAGTGGGTCACGTGCCACCACGTGATGGAGTCTTAAGAAGCTCTCTGAGTTAAAGGAAAGAAAACCCTAAACGGGGCATCACGTGCCCACACGTGCCAGGGGGTCACGTGCAGACACGTGATGGGTTCCTAAGCTCTATGATTAATAGAATTAAATTCTAATTAAATAATAAAACAATGGGGTCACGTGCCAACAAGTGATAGGCTTTTAAACATTCTGAACTAATAGAATTAAATTCTAATTAAAGGAAATCAAAAACCCTAATATTTCCCTAGATCTTTCCAAACAAAAAGATTGCGCTCTGTAAAGTGGAGCATCGTTGGATTAAAAATCCAATGGTGATTAAAAATCACCAATTTATGGATAGATTCTATACAAGGAGATATTTCCCTGAAATTTGCCAAGAATAACAGACAAAATATCTTTTGGATTAAAAATCCAATGGTGAATAAAATTCACCGAGTGATCTAAAAGATCATGTTGGTTACAAAATCAATTGAAATCTTTCAATGAAAGATTGTCTAAACAAACTGATTCTTTTCTTTCTCCTATAAATAGGAGCCAAGAAGAGAAGAAAATGAGATTTTTTTTGGAGAGATACAACAACAGAGAGAAAAAAGAAGAGAATTTAATTCTCCAGAGAGAAAAGAAGATTCTGAGAAAGAAACCCTAGGTGAGAAAGGGAAAGAGATCATAAGCTCCACAAAACAAGAAGAGAATTTAATTCTCAAACTAAGAGTTTAACTCTTCTGAATAAGAACTTAGTTCTTTCTCTTGTTGAAGATCTGCAGAAGAAGATCTTCCCATAAGTTGAGAATTTAATTCTCATCGGGGAGATTCTGCCATGCAGATCCAAAACTTAGAGGGAGAATTGAGTTTAAAAGAATTTAATTCTTCTAAATTCATAGGAATTTAATTCCTCCAAACAAAATTAGGGTTTAACCCTATAAAAGAATTTAATTCTTTCAAATACATAGGAATTTAATTCCTCTAAATAAAATTAGGGTTTAACCCTATAAAAGAATTTAATTCTTAAACAAGGGACTTAAAACTGTCCATGCACGTAAAGAAGTCAGTATCCAACCTAATCACGTGGCAACATGTGACCCTCCCTTCAATGGTCAGAAAAGAACAAATGAGATGGGGTCACGTGCTCCCACGTGACCCTTGGATAAATTCCTCAAAATAAAAAGGACAAAGCCTAGCCAGAACAAACTTTGGGCACCTTCATGTGCTCCCACGTGACCCTTGAACAAACTCCTCAAAATAAGAAGGGAAGAACAGATTTTGGGCGCCCTCACGTGACCCCTAACAGATCCTTTTAATATCCAGTGCATGGATGCCCATCACGTGTCCACACGTGATGGCCTTGAAGACTAAAGTATTTAACACTTATTCTGAGAATAAAATAAGGGAAGCTTGACCCAATCCTAGGGTGCCTCACGTGTCCGCACGTGAGCGTTTCATTCTTTAGTGTTTAACACTATTTTAAGCACTGCATCCTTAGTGTTTAACACTTCTGTGAATATTCTGAGAATAAATAACAGAGGCAAGGCCCAATCATCAGGCGCCTCACGTGACCCCACGTGAGCGCTTCAGTCTTAGTGTTGAACGCTATATTTTTGATGCATCATGTGGGAGCATGTGATAGCCGAATATACTCTAGTGTTTAACACTATATCCAAGCCAATCTTAGCTTGAACTAGCCAAGTTTTCCAGAGACAAGACTCCCCTTTTGACTGAGCTTCAAATACTTTCTTGTTTTCCAAGATTGATCATCTCATATGGTATATGAGTGTTCAACACTCAATAAAAGATAAAATATGGTCAGAACCCAGGCCCATGCTTAGCATTGCTAAATAATGGGGAGCTGAGCCCAGACAAATGTTCAACAGTCCAAACAAAGGTCCAACATTTTAAAACCTAATTGGACTTAGCCCAAGTTGGCCATAAGTCCTCAACTCAGATTTGACTGAGCCTATGTGCTCATAATCTAATTAATTGATCTTAGTCCCAAATTAGACTACATATTTCCCAATCAACTTTGGTTCAAGGGTACATCTCTTCACTCCTTTGATATTTGTCGTTGTAATCCTTCAACGTCTTCAGAGAGCTGACGGGTCCCGATAACCAATCATTCCATTGACTGTGGGGTCCTTAAACTCATGGACTGTGATGTCCTTAAACTTTATAGACTATGATGTCTCTAAACTACCATAGACTGTGGGGTCCTTAAGCCCATGGACTATGATGTCCTTAACCTTTACAGACTATGATGTCTTTAAACTAGACCACCATGTCCTTAAATTGGTAATGGACCGTAATGTCCCTAAACTAAACAATAGAGCCCGAATGCTCTCTTGTTGGATCTAAACGATCCCGTTAAGTTGATCTTAGTCAAAAATTAGACTAACGTATCCTTAATTAACGTTTAAGTTGATCTTGGTCTCAAATGAGACTAACGTATTCTTAAACCCAACCCCAAACCCAAATCTAAGAAAATACGGATTTGGATTAATCCACACCCTACGGGCGACAACATAAATTAGTCTCCGTATACAATCCACGGGCAACCAAAAACAAAACAAACACCCACGACACGAAGTGACCATGTGGAGAAGGAGAAAGTGGTTACCGCTATGCGGTAGCGTAATTAATTGCAGGGACTTGCGCCGGCAGGGAAGAGCGTCCCCACAATCAAAAACCCCTCAACGAGGGGGAATCTGACGAAGTCTGCTACATCGGCCGCATCCGTCTAAACCTTCGATATACGGTTTCATAAATCAACTTGGCATCTTCGGAGAGGTGGAAGGATAGCACCAAATAGCATCTGCCCTCGAAATTCAGGCAAGACGAACCTACGCGGTTCCGTCTCTGTATTCGGCGGAGAACATATTCTGGCACACCCGGTAGGACCTTTTCCTCTTTCCACTCCATACTTCGTGTGTCGTGTTTTTCCCGCGATTAGATAATAGAGGTGTGTATGTTTTTGGTTGCCCTTAAGGGAGTGGATACTGAAGCCGGCATTTCGTCTCTATGAAGAATGGCGTTTGCTCCCACCCTAGCAACTCAGGATCTGTCATATCCGGTGGAGTCAAGTATGGGTCACTTACAGCCTCAAATCTCTGCAATCCGGCTCTTCAAGAAATCAACAGGCTTCTTTTTGGGTCGATACTCCCACCTCCCACCCTCGGTGCCTTAACGTTGAAGGAGGAAGCTCGGAAGAAGTCTGTCTTCTACAGGCTGGCTCCCCAAGCAACAGCTTTGCCGCCGGGATCAGTCCTCAAACAACGGGCACATGCCAATGACCGAGGTCGACGCAGGGGGTAGAATTTTCAAGCACTCAAAGGAAACAGGGAGCAGGCTCGGCAAAATCCTGAAGCTAATCAAATCCCGGCCGTAATAAACGGTCGACGTCGATATCAGTATCATACAAAATGAGCTGGGAGCAGTTCTCCGTATGGTCCTGTTTCAACCCCAGTGGTGAATGTTGTTGTTCCAACTGGGAACAACTTCAAATTGCTGTGAAGGGGCAGGCAAAGTTCTCTTACCGCAATATTGAAGAAGTCTCCGCAGCCCGTGGAGATCCCACAAGAGCAGAAACCAGTTCGCTCCCTGAGACGACTTTCCTCATCTATATATAAGGTGTGGAAGCAGGAGAAAGAGACTCACCCCAAGACGGATCCTGATACAGCGGTTCCTCCCAAAACCAAAGCGGCTTTTCACAAAAAAGAGAGGCCCAATAAAGCTCAAGTGCCTGAAGCAAACTCCAAAGGCCAAAACTCCAAACACCCCAAGCCTGGGGGCATGGTAGTTCACATAGTCTATGTGGTGAATTCCAAAGATGAAGTTCGAGCTTCTACTAATCACCGACCTCAAACTCGGTCCTTAACAAAAGTTCAACTGCAACGTGAAAAGTTGCAGGAGATGCTTGCTCAGGCGGCACCACTCGCTAATCCATCGTTTAAGGCAAATCCCGAAGTCGCACCTGGAGAAAGAGGTCTAGCTTGGTGCCGATTCTACACTTGACAAGTTCCAGCCCATCTGTTTGCCCAGATACTACACAGAAGGATTAAAAAGGCTGTTGAGGCGCCAAGGCGTACCCTTCAAACAGATTGCTCAAAAAGCCCAGTTCTACAACAGGATCTGGAGCGTCTCTGGAACTCAGCAAAAATTGCCCAACGGGAGAATGGAAACGATCGGGCTTGGATATGTTCAATCCAAGAGATGGGAACGATTCCATGACTACTACGTTATACATGACTTCGATGAAGAAGGAAATGCTCTGTTAGAAGACGCTATCCCTGAACCAAAACGAGGTCTCGCCATCAAAATGCCAAGTCCATCGTTTGAAGAACAGATGGACAAGCTAATAAGGGAAGCGTGTCAGAAGGTCCGGGACGACCATAGCCGCGAAATGGCCATTTACGAGAAAGCCAGGACGCAGCGCCTCCTTCAACAGGCTGCAGATAATGACAATGCTCTTCGTCGCCAACCTGTCATACAAAAGACCCGGCGCAGAGGCAAAAATAAACCAAAGAACGGAAAGAACGTTCGACAATAGCGTAGCGGGTCTAAGAAGCCAAGCGATCGAGAATCGAACAGCCGGGATCCGTCTTTTATAAAGAAGATGGGTCGAGCATATTCTTTTCCCCAAGACAAGACAAAGAAGATATTCGATCTTGTCATAAAACATCAGATAATGACACTCCCGGAGTCCAAGCACCCCGAGCAAGCAGACAAGGTCTTCCACCTAGACTATTGCTCCTATCACCGAGCAATAGGACATCCTCTCGAAGACTGCTTCACCTTCAAGAACTGAGTTGAAGACCAGTAACAACTCGGCAGATTCGGTCTATCCAATAGTTGGAGGGTAAGTCCGCCACGGAAGCATGAATCAAAAGCCACTTATGCGATGAGAGTAGAACCGGATCAACATCGGTCTTGGAAACGATCTCGTACCTGTCACGCGATAACGCTGTCAGAAGAAGAACCCGAGAATATGGATGACCTCTCTTGGTGCTTCGAAAACAATGAAGATGAGTTGATATCAGAATTTCCACTTGCGCCAAAAGAGCTGGAAGATGGGGTACATACTACTGCAGATGACCTCAGAAAAATCGACTTTGGAACGACAAACGACCCACGGCCGACGTTCGTCAGTGAACTATTGTCTGAAGAAAAGGTGGCTACGCTCAAAGGCGTGCTCATGCAGTATAAAGACTGTTTTGCATGGAACTATTCCGAAATGCCCGGATTAGATCCAGAAATAGCCGTCCACAAATTGGCGATATCTCCGGACGTCAAGCCGATCAAACAAGCACCGAGAAGAATGCGGCTCGAGCTTGAGATGAGCATCAATGCCGAGGTCAAGAAGCTAATCGACTCCGGCTTCGTCCAAGAGGTTCAGTATCCTGACTGGATCGCCAACATCGTCCCAGTGATGAAGAAAAATGGGACAGTGCGCATATGCGTGGACTTCCGGGATCTCAACAAAGCTTGCCCGAAGGACGACTTTCTAGTACCGGTCACTGAGCTGATGATAGATAATACGTCCACTCACGAAGTTTTCTCCTTCATGGATGGCTCATCAGGATACAATCAGATAAAGATGCATCCCGAGGATCAGAAGCATACCGCTTTCCGGACCCCTTTGGGCATATTCTGCTACAAGGTGATACCTTTCGGTCTAAAGAACGCCGGTGCCACCTATCAGAGGGCCATGCCGAAGATTTTCGATGTCCTCATACATGAAATCGTCGAATGCTATATTGACGACCTCGTAGTTAAAATCAAATCATACGAGGAACATTTAGAGCATTTGAAGATCGTGTTTCAGCGCCTTCGGAAATACAACTTGAAGATGAACCCTTTTAAATGCGCGTTCGGAATTTTCTCGGGCAAGTTCCTAGGATTCATCGTCCGACACCGAGGCATCGAGATAGACCCGTCGAAAATCAAGGCGATCATGGAAATGCCTCCGCCAAGGACTCTCAAGCAACTGTGGTCTCTCCAAGGAAAGCTCGCGTATATCCGGCGATTTATAGCCAATCTCTCCGGCAAGTGCCGTCCTTACAGTCACCTAATGAAGAAGGGAACCCCGTTCGTCTGGGATCGCAAATGCCAAAGCGCACTGGACGAAATCAAGCAATACCTACAGAATCCGCCAGTATTGGCCACTCCCGTTAAAGGAAAACCTCTCGTCCTATACACAACAGCCCTCGAAAGTTCTTTAGGCGCGCTGTGGGCACAAGAGAACGACCAAGGGAAGGAGAGAGCCCTCTACTATTTGAGTCGAGTTCTCCTGGGGGCAGAAAACAATTACTCCCCCATTGAAAAACACTGCCTGGCGTTGATCTTCACGATAACGAAGCTCAGACACTATGCTTTGGCACATGAGGTCCACCTCATATCAAAAGTGGATCCTCTCAAATACTTGATGTCAAAAGCCATATTAACGGGACGACTCTCTAAATGGGCCCTACTCTTAATGGAATTCTCGGTGACATACCGACCCCTCAAGGCAGTGAAAGGCCAGGCCATCGCCGACTTCTTCGCTGAGCATCCGATACCCGCCGATTCTCCTTTGAAATGCGAATTACCCGATGAGCACGCGTTTGACACGATCGGTGGGGAGAGAAGAGAGAATGATACCCGGTGGGAACTCTATTTCGATATAGCATCTTCCATAAAGAAGCGCAAACAAAGCACCCCTATAATCAAATCAGGGGTAGGCCTCATCTTCGTGACTCTACAAGGAGGGATAATGCGCTTTGCCTTCTCCTTAACAGAGCCGAGGACGAACAATGAAGCCGAATATGAAGCTTTGATAGCAGGTCTTGAGATCACTGTCGACATGGGAATCGAGAACCTCCTCATATACGGAGACTCCCAGCTGGTCGTTAGTTAAGTAGGCGGCGACTATCAAACGTGCAAACCAGAGTTGGTGAAGTACGAAGAGAGAGTGCAGCAACTGCTAATTCAAATTCCTGCCTACACCCTGGAAAGCATACCGCGTGCGAAAAATAGCAAAGCGGATGCATTAGCCAAGCTCGCTAAAGAACTGGCCGACGAGAACCTCGATGACGTGAGGATCGTTGTGGAAAACCATTGGGTTCTTGCACCGGCAGAAATATCTTCGGAGTCTTCCAAAGAAAAGGGAGCGACTGAGCAAACGTCTTTACAAATAAAAGACCGGGAAAGGCTATGGATTGGAGATAATTCTTTATAGACTACTTCAAATCCCGTCGAACGCCTGAAGATGCGTCCTCAAGACATCGGCTCATGAAACGAGCATTGTCTTTTGCCTTCGTCAATGATACTCTGTATAAGAGATCATTTGATTCTCTGTGGCTAAGATGCTTGGGACCTGAAGAGGCAAGGAGAGTCATCCAAGAAACTCACGACGGACTCTGCGGTTCTCACCAAGCTAGGCCGAAGATGAAATTAAAGATCAAAAGGATGGGCTACTATTGGCCCACGATGATTCAGGACTACCTTGAATACGCGAAGCAGTGCCACTCGTGCCAAATTCATGAGGAATTTATCCACCAGCATCCAAATCCACCACACCCAACGGTGGCTAGCTGGCCGTTTGAAATGTGGGGAACTGACATAATTGGCCCCATCGAACCAGCATCGTCCAGAGGACATCGGTTCATACTGGCAACAATCGATTACTTCTCCAAGTGGGCAGAAGCAGTATCACTAAGAGAAGTGAAGACGGAGAATATCCTCCATTTCTTTAGGACACACGTCATTTATCGGTTCGGCACTCCGCGACGGATTATTTCCGATAACGGGCCAGCCTATAAAATCCATAAAATCAGCTGCTTCGCACAACATCATAATATAGACCGGAGATACTCTTCGGTCTATAATCCCCGAGCTAACGGTCTAGCTGAGGCTTTCAACAAGACCTTGACGAAGATCGTGAAGAAGACGGTGTCCAAAAATAAGAAGGACTGGCACGAGAGATTGCATGAAGCTCTCTGGGCGTATCGAACTACGTTCAAAACAGATCGCCGTACGCATTAGTATTCGGCACAGAAGCGGTACTCCCTCTGGAGATAGAGTTACCCTCCCTACGAGTGGCGGTTCACTACGAGCTGACAGACGAAGAAAATGCTCACCTTCGGCTTGAGGAGCTCGACGCCCTTGATGAAACTCGACTCATAGCGCAACAAAACCTGGAGGATTATAAAGTAAAGATGACGCGCTCATACGAAAGATTGACTAGGCCGAGAACATTCCGCCAAGGAGAACTCATGCTAGTGGTCAAGAGACTTATGATCCCCACACGTGCCAAGCGGGAGAAATTCGAGCCGAACTATGAAGGCCCGTACATTATAGACAAAGTTTACCAGGGTGGAGCCTATCTACTCATGGACATGCATGGCGAAAGACCTTTCAGCCAATAAACGGTCACTTCCAGAAAAAATACTATGCCGACGAGTCACGGCCTAGGTCAACGATAGATGACGACGCCTATGTCCGCTCTCTATCTTCCTAAGCCCATACTCTATAAGTAGTAGTCGGCTTTCAGACCGAAATGTCATAAACTAACGATGGACCGAAATGTCCTAAAACCAACGACGGACCGAAATGTCCTAAAACTAACAACGGACCGAAACGTCCTTAAACTAACGATGGACCACTATGTCCTAAAACTGGCTATTGACCGAGAAGTCGATAAACTACTACGGATCGCAACATCCCAAGGCTGACAAAAAAAAATAAAATAAAAAGAAATATATATAAAAAAAAGAAAAAGAAAACGGTATGTCCATAAGCAAAATGGGCACGGATGAAAACCCAAAAGGGCTCCATGAGTAAAAACAGCAGGACTACCGGCGAGTTTTGTGAAAACCCGAAAGGGCACAATCTCATTAAAAGACACTTGCAAGGTCCTCTCGACCTTGTGAGGTGAAAATACCTGCGTGAGATCCTTATGACTCACAAGGGAGCAACACACTTAGGGATCCCCACGATTCCTAAGGAGAAGTTACACTTATGAGATCCTCACGACTCGTAAGGAGAATTCCCCTTTGAGACCCTCACGGTTCACATGGTTCAAAAGCCTTAAGCTACAGGGATCTGAACCTGTTCTTAAGCCATTCCAACCTCCAATGCTGCCCTATAAGCGGTTCAATGCTGACCTTTGTATACAATCCACGGGCACGAATAAACATTTCCCTAACAGAGTCCCACTAGTGACTAGGGATATGCTCACACAGTGAATGACCATTGTAAGTCCTCTCGACATATAAGGAGAAAACACTCTTGTAAGATCCTTACGACTTACGAGAAACTATACACTTAGGAATCCTCACGATTCCTAAGGAGAAACCACACCTACGAGATCCTCTTAACTCGTAGGGAGAAAAATCTTTATGAGACCCTTACAGCTCATGAAGTCAAAAGCCTTAGTCGACAGGATCTTAACCCTGTTTACTAAGCCACCTTTGTTCGAACCGACAAAGGAAAATGATGATTCGCTCCTGGCAATATCCCAGTTGTAGCGATACTTATGCCTAAATCGGTGTCAAATTCCAAGTCTATACTCGCGGCGAAAGTCAGCGAGCTATAAAATGCATATCAAATAGCCGAAATGATAGGGCAACTTGCAACAAAATCAGCAAGTAAAATATATGCAGACAAAATAGCCGAAATGATTGGGCAACTCGCAATAAAAATCAGCGAGTAAATAAAACAAATAGCTGAAATGATTGGACACCGCAAAAAATAGCCGAAATGATTGGGCAATCGCGACTTTTGCGATATAAAAGCTGAAATGATAAAGCATCGCGGAAAGAAAAATATATAAATTGAAACTCTTGCCCTACAGGTGAGATCACATCGATCCCTGTATACAATCCAGGGGAACAAACGAAGAGGGAACCATACCTTCCCCCCAGGCTCCGTCCGAAAGAGAGCTAAGTCTCGACGGTTCACAGACAGCCTGGAGATCATCTCGATATTCGTCTTATTACAACTGACGCAACATCAGCAAAGCGGAACCGCGGCAATTCCCAGTTCCATGACTCGGCGGTGCACAGACAACCAAGAGTCAACCCCCGACTCCGTGAAATGCGGATAAAGTCAACTCCTGACTCCGTGAAATGCAGATAAAGTCAGCAAATCCTGGTCCTATGGAACATGGCTTATGTCAATCCTGACCCCGTGGGAAGCGTCCAGAGCAAATCCTGGTCTCGTGGAACATGGCTAATGTCAATCCTGACCCCGTGGGAAGCGTCCAGAGCGGATTCTAGTCCTGTGGAACACGGCTAATGTCAATCCTGACCCCGTGGGAAGCGTCCAGAGCGAATCCTGGTCTCGTGGAACACGGCTAATGTCAATCCTGACCCCGTGGGAAGCGTCCAGAGCGGATCCTGGTCCTGTGGAACACGGCTAATGTCAATCCTGACCCCGTGGGAAGAGTCCAGAGCGAATCCTGGTCTCGTGGAACACGGTTAATGTCAATCTTGACCCCGTGGGAAGCGTCCAGAGCAAATCCTGGTCTCGTGGAATACGGCTAATGTGAATTTTGACCCCGTGGGAAGCGTCCAAAGCGGATCCTGGTCCTGTGGAACACAGCTAATGTCAATCCTGACCCCGTGGGAAACGCCCAGAGCAAATCCTGGTCCTGTGGAACACGGCTAATGTCAATTCTGACCCTGTGGGAAGCGTCCAGAGCAAATCCTGGTCCTGTGGAACACGGCTAATGTCAATCCTGACCCCGTAGGAAGCGTCAAGAGCAAATCCTGGTATCATGTAACACGGCTAATTTCAATTCTGACCCCGTGGAAAGCGTCCAGAGCGGATCCTGGTCCTGTGGAACACGGCTAATGTCAATCCTGACCCCGTGGGAAGCGTCCAGAGAAAATCCTGGTCCTGTGGAACACGACTAATGTCAATCCTGACCCTGTGGGAAGCGTCCAGAGCGGATCCTAGTCATGTGGAACACGGATAATGTCAATCCTGACCCCGTGGGAAGCGTCCAGATCGGATCCTGGTCCTGTGGAACACGGCTAATGTCAATCCTGACCCTATGGAAAGCGTCCAGAGCGGATCCTGGTCCTGTGGAACACGGCTAATGTCAATCCTGACCCCGTGGGAAGCATCCAGAGCAAATCCTGGTCCCGTAGAACACGGCTAAAGTCAATCTTGACCCCGTGGGAAATGGCCAGAGCAACTCCTGACTCCGTGAAATGCGGATAATCAACCCCTGACCCCATGAAATGCGGATAATGTCAACCTCATCAATCACTTACAGGTCCTCTTGACGTGTAAGGGAGAAAACTCTTTTGTGAGATCCTTACGACTCTCAAGAGAAAACTCACTTAGGAATCCTCACGATTCTTAAGGAGAAATTACACCTACGGGATCCACTTGACCTGTAGGGAGAAAATTCTTTATGAGACCCTCATGTCTCATAAAGTTGAAAAGTCTTAGGTGGCAGATCCTAACTCTGTCTCCCAAGCCATCGTTGCCTCGCAGAGAGGTCAAGGTAGAGTTTCTATGGGCCACAATCTCCGATAAGAAAGGAAACAATCGCTCACGAGTCCTCTCGACTCGTCAGAAAAACTCTCCTGTGAGATTCTTACAACTCTCAAGAGAAAATACACTTAGGAATCCTCACGATTCTTAAGGAGAAATTACACTTACGAGATCCTCACGACTCGTAAGGAGAAATACCTTTATGAGACCGTCACGGCTCATAAGGTTGGAAAGCCTTAGGAGGCATATCTGAACCTGACTCCTAAGCCATCGCTGTCCTACAAGGAGATCAAAATCGATTATCCACAAAATGCATTTACTAAAAGGGACACACCACCATGAAGCAAAATATGTATTTATTCATGAATCAAAATGAGTACAAAGTACAATTTATGAAAGAATAAAAAAAATACTCTCATTCAGGAGTATGTACAAAAGAAGAATAAAAAGAAAATTATACAATTCTTCAAGCCGGTGGACGATTTAATAAATTTTCCAGTTCATCCTTCTTCCGCTGGGCCTCGGCTTTATGATTCATTATTATTATAAGACGGGCCTCCACTTGAGACTGTTGGGCTTGGTACAACGAAAGCCGACTTTCAAGCTCTTTTTCGGTGACTTTATGAGCCTCGACCATTTCACGAGTAAAAACGACGGCTTTATCAATGGCTACCACCTCCCTGATAGCTTCTTGAAGCACCCGCCAAAGTTCATATGCCTGAGTGGTCTTGGCCGTAAGATTAGCTTGAAGTTCTCCCAGCGCGTTTGAAGCCAGCTTCCTCTCTGAAAATTTTCGGCTGAGCCTCTTCTCGCATGACAACATATTGGCGGCGCACCGTTCGATCAGCCCCCGCAAGCCCGCCTTTGCAGCTACTGAAGGAAGACGCGAGCACTCAAGGCTATGTAAGCAAGCCTCCACCAGACGACAAAACTCAACCCAGACTTGTACCAATGTTTCGCTATGGTAAGCAGCTAGAAAGGGGAGAGAACTGTTGGCTTCAGCGGCAAATTCTTCGGCCGTGATCAAACTACCAGCACGAAGGTCTTCGATCAGAGCTGACAAAGAGTGAAGGCTTAACTTTGCCATCCGTTCCGAGGCATGTAGAGCATAGGGGCCGGGTGGCATGACGATGCGAGATTCCAGTGCGGTAAGAACTGGAAAAGCTGTTAAGATTCATAAACAGTCAGCGAGGTTCACAAGCAAAGAGCAGATGGAACAACATCAAAACTTTACTTACCCACAGTCATGCAAGAAGGGTCCAAAAGATCCCCAGGCCCGTCAAGAATCTCAACTTCGTCATCGGCTTCCAGAACTGCAGAAGACATCAGTATCATTATACGAAATAATGATAATGCCGCGAAGTAGGCGAACAACACTAACCTTGCCCGGAAGATAGGACGATGCGTTGAGGGGATATTGCATGCGGAGCGGCCAGCTCTAGCAGACGCTGAAAAGACTCCCTGGGGGACAGGTCCGCGATGGACGCCGCCAATCCTCGTAGCTCTGAAAAGACAGAAGGGTTCAGTTAATGAAGAGATTATTAAAATAAAATATAGAAGGCTACCTTCAATGCTCCTCCCGCTCTGAACTGGAGGGATAGCAGCTTCAGCGGCCTCCTTCATGCCCCCAGGCACATCATCGGGGACATGGGCCGGTATAACAACTCCCAATTGAGGAGCAGCGGCCATCACTATAGGCTCCAATGAAAGGACGGTGGCCTCGACTACCTGTCCCATAGTCTCTGGGCCGTCCCCAGAAAGATCCATTGAACCATCGGCCAATGAAGATGCTTCTTCCGGGAGAGCAAGCACCGGCGGAACGAAAATCAACAATGGGAGCTCCGCGGCAGGAAGAACTGGTGTATCGACCCCCTCCACACTTACTAGTGTCTCATCGGGGATATTTACAGAGTCCATAGTCAATGCGCGACTCGAACTCAGATCCTCTGCCATTACCGAAGTCCCTGCAAAGTTTTCACGAGGATAAGATATATATAGATATATATATATATATATATATATATATATATATATAAAGCAGTGCAAAATACTACAAAAAGAAATATAAATGTACCAATGCGCAAAGGAGCTTCTAGTATGGCTTTTTCAAGCCGGCGTTCCTTCTCAAGAATTCGTGCTCGCCGGGGTTCGAGGGTAGACTCGTGGCCACCGGTCCACAACGAAAGTGCATCTTCGGCATCGGCCGAGATAGGTTGCTTAAGGGCTATCTTGCCTCCCTCTTCCAAAGGACCTATAAATATCCGCCGTATCGATGGAGGATCTTCGTAGAAGATGACGGCAGGATAAGGCCTCTTCGGGATCCTTACATTCTCAGTCTCATCCTGGGAGCGTCTTATAGCCTCGGCCAATTTTGTGGCTTCCTCGGCAGATGAACCTGGAAAAAGAAAATCACCATCTGGCTCTTGCATAGCTAGTGGTTCATCTTGAAAGATAGGCTCTGATTCCACTAAAAAGTCGAGCAGATTGGTGACCATCTTCTTTCGCCTCTTGGACCCAGAACTAACACCAGAAGACGATCGCTTCTTTCCCTTCGGTGCTTTAGTGCGACATTGACCCACTTCGCCTTCAATATCTTCTCTCGGCGGTGCTACCGATGATGACACTGCCATTGCTGATGCCGCAGCTGATGATACTGCTACTGGCGCCTTATTGGCCCTTGCTTGAGCTTTAGTGCACAGCGGCATACCAGCTGTGGGAGTTAGATCCACTCCCGCCGCTTTAGAAATAAGTACGGCACCAGTATCTCTCAGGAGAGGGTGAACCATTGCCCGCGGTCGCGGCGGGACTCCCGTAGCCTGGATCGGAGTGGGAGCCCTATATCCAAGGAGCATCCTCCTTTCCTCAGAAATAATGGGACTGACTCGGTAGAGGTACCAGCCCGTGAAAGCCCCCACACATCGAGGAATGTAGTCAGCTTCGGGAATCACGAAGCGAGAGCCGGTGTTCAGCCGCATGAAGTGATGAGCAGCGTCACGAACAACTTCTGACGACGGGCTGGGCTCCACTGTAAACGCCTCAAAAGGGACACCCTGGTCATATCAGTTGCCGACCAAAGCGGTGTGGGTTGTACCGCATAAAAAGGGCCGCACCATTTTGACGAAACACCAGATAACCCGATCTGATCGAATATAAGTGCATGGCTTCCTTGGGCTTCAGGGAGGGTGCTCCCTCTTTTGACGAGTCAAAAAGCTGCTGAATCGGTCCTGAAGGAGCAGAGAGGATTCGATCGTTAAATACCATCCTGCCCACATTGGCATAGGGATTAAGCAGCACACAAATAGCTCCGGACTGAGTCGGATCAGGAGCAGAAGCGTCCACCAACCTCATGAGCCGCGGAAAAGTGTAGGCATCATAAAAGCTGGGTCTCTGATGCGCGGCAAATGCCCCTAGCACATGCATCTCAATCCATGACTTAAAGTAATGAAGAGAGAAACTCACTACGTTCATGCCTGGGTTGAGGTATTGGCTGCAGCGCTTAGCCCATGATACAGATGCGCTAGCCCCGCAATGCCCACAGCTAGTCGCGTCCCTCCGGCGATGCGATGAGTAGGGTAAATGACCGAAGCTCTCATGAATCGACGATGCGTTGGAATAACGAACCAACTGAGCCAGAAGCTGATAAAACCCACGAAGAAAGTCTCTTCATCTATGCCAGGAGCTGCGATCGACTCAAAAGGTGCATCCGACAGGATTGGAATGTAGAACTGCGGCAAATCCTCTTCTCTAGCCGGTAGCTTATTTAAACCGAATCCGAAGGGGTCGTTGATATTCGCGAACTTCGGAGCCGTCTTTGATAGAACGTCTCCGCGAAGGAAGCAGGCAATAAAGCTTTTGAAAGTGACGCCCTGTTCCTCTGACTCTGTGAACAGCTTCTCAAAAATGCCCAGAGCCTTGATTAGACTTAGGTGCTTGTGGCGGACGACATTTTCAGTCGACAAGCCGTCAAGCATAGCAGGCTCAGCTTTGAAAACATACTCATCAGAAGGCAGCAGTTCTTCATAGAGCGTCCCCCTGATCGGCAACCCCGAGATCTCGCGAAACTCTTCCAGAGAAATTGAAACTTCGCGGTCCCCTAGCAAGAAGGTGTTGGTAGGAATATTCCATTGATTTAGGAAAGCCTTAACCCACCAGACATGGGGAACTGATAGTGGAAGAGAGACGCGTACACCGCCTGATAGAGCCCGACCCTCTGCAGTCGCGCACGATGGGCAGACAGGATATAACGAGCCCAGAGAAGGTAGCCTGTAGGATGTCGAGGAGTAAGCCCTATTTTGTAAACCTGTCCCCAGGGCTGAGCCTCACCTTGGCAGATACGATGCCCTAAGATGTCTATAGCTGGCACAGGGTGGTTTGGAATCCCAGTTGTCGACGGCTCAAGCCGTCCCGTAGGGGTCCAATTCAACATCTCCACAGCAAAGGCGGTACGTGGACGCTCCATCGGCAAAAATGGGTAGGTAGGCTCTGTTGGTATCTCGCAAAGGAAGCTGCGGCGACCGCGGATGATATGACCATACTAGGTCCCCCATAAAAGTAAATTGGTGCAATCTGGGTCATGAGCCCTGATCATTTCCATCACCTCTTCGTCAGACGGTGACTGAGGAAAGACAGCCTCTGAGCAGGTGAAAGGGAAGTATGGAAGAGAGGCCATTGTTCCTGAAACAAACAAAAGGAAACTGTCAGTGAAGCCCACACGTGTGTGTGTGTGTGTGTGTAAGACAGTGAAAGAAGGCGACAAGCCGCTTATTTCATGGGACCATTGGTTACAAAACACAGGTGCCCCATAAAATCAAGATGGCGGCTCACTAATGATGAAGCAGGGTAATCATTATGAGAACAAAAGGAAGATTCTCAATAAATGAACAATGGATTTCAAACAACTCTACACATTCCCCAAGGAGAAAACCCACTGCAGAACCCTATGCAAATCATGAAGGATCTCTCTGAATTTTTTTTTTCAAAGAACAACTCAGGACAAGAAAATCCCAAGGAGTTCTCTGTGAAGAACTAAGTTCTTTAGGGGAATTAAATTCCCAGAAAATTGGCAGAGCTAAGCTCTTGGAAATGGAATTAAATTCCATAGGGAGGACAAGTATCATTATCAAACCCCTAAGATCAGAAAAATGCCTAACAATGGGGTTTGCTAACTAGAGATTATGCACTCCTAAAGATCAGAAAGATGGGTTCTTTGAAGGGAAAAACCCTTGGTGTGGATTTAAAATCCAAAAAGAGTTCTTTATATATATATATATATATATATATATATATATATGAAAGTTCTTCGGTTGTTCAAAACCATTACCTGAAAAAAAGATTCTTTCTTGGACAGAGTTAAACTCTGAATTTTTTAGAATAGAGAACTGAGCTCTGAGGAAGAGAATTAAATTCTCAGAAAGGAATAAGCAAGGAAGAAGATGAAAGAGTGGAGGCGCTTCTGAAGAGACCCCTGCATTTACAGGATGTGATGGAAAACGGTTCATCTACCCCCTTCCCTAGGCAGATCCAACTGCCACGAAAGTTACAGTGTTGCACTCACGTGCAAACATGTGAGAACAACGCTGTGGGGGCATTTGTTCCCTCATAAAACATCAGGAAAAAACCCCAATGGGGCATCACGTGCCCACACGTGACCATGGGTCACGTGCAGACACGTGATGGGCTCTTAAGCCCTATAAAATAATAAGAATTAAATTCTAATCAACATTCCACCATATGATGGGTCTTTAAACCCACTAAAAATAATCAAAGGTATAATAAAACAACAAGGAAAAACCCCAATGGGGCATCACGTGCTCACGTGACCAAGGGTCACATGCCGACACGTGATAAGTTTCTGAGTTCTTAAAAACAACAGAATTTAATTTTGGTTAAAAGCTTATTCAATGGGTCACGTGCCACCACATGATGGAGTCTTAAGAAGCTCTCTGAGTTAAAGGAAAGAAAACCTTAAACGGGGCATCACGTGCCTACACGTGACAGGGGGTCACGTGCAGACACGTGATGGGTTCCTAAGCTCTATGATTAATAGAATTAAATTCTAATTAAATAATCAAACAATGGGGTCACATGCCAACACGTGATAGGCTTTTAAACATTCTAAACTAATAGAATTAAATTCTAATTAAAGGAAATAAAAAACCCTAATATTTCCCTATATCTTTCCAAACAAAAAGATTGCGCTCTGTAAAGTGGAGCACCGTTGGATTAAAAATCCAATGGTGATTAAAAATCACCAATTTATGGAAAGATTCTATACAAGGATATATTTCCCTGAAATTTGCCAAGAATAACAGATAAAATATCTTTTGGATTAAAAATCTAATGGTGAATAAAATTCACCGAGTGATCTAAAAGATCATGTTGGTTACAAAATCAATTGAAATCTTTCAATGAAAGATTGTCTAAACAAATTGATTCTTTTCTTTCTCCTATAAATAGGAGCCAAGAAGAGAAGAAAAGGAGATTTTTTTTGGAGAGATACAACAACAGAGAGAAAAAAGAAGAGAATTTAATTCTCCAGAGAGAAAAGAAGATTTCCTCAGAAGAGAAAGAAACCCTAGGTGAGAAAGGGAAAGAGATCATAAGCTCCACAAAACAAGAAGAGAATTTAATTCTCAAACTAAGAGTTTAACTCTTCTGAATAAGAACTTAGTTCTTTCTCTGGTTGAAGATCTGCAGAAGCAGATCTCCCCATAAGTTGAGAATTTAATTCTCATCGGGGAGATTCTGCCATGCAGATCCAAAACTTAGAGGGAGAATTGAGTTTAAAAGAATTTAATTCTTCTAAATTCATAGGAATTTAATTCCTCCAAACAAAATTAGGGTTTAACCCTATAAAAGAATTTAATTCTTCCAAATACATAGGAATTTAATTCCTCTAAATAAAATTAGGGTTTAACCCTATAAAACAATTTAATTCTTAAACAAGGGACTTAAAACTCTCCATGCACGTAAAGAAGTCGGTATCCAACCTAATCACGTGGCAACACGTGACCCTCCCTTCAATGGTCAGAAAAGAACGAATGAGATGGGTTCACGTGCTCCCACGTGACCCTTGGATAAATTCCTCAAAATAAAAAGAACAAAGCCAAGCCAGAACAAACTTTGGGCACCCTCACGTGCTCCCACGTGACCCTTGAACAAACTCCTCAAAATAAGAAGGGAAGAACAGATTTTGGGCACCTTCACGTGTCCTCACGTGACCCCTAACAGATCCTTTTAATATCCAGTGCATGGATGCCCATCATGTGTCCATACGTGATGGCCTTGAAGACTAAAGTGTTTAACACTTATTCTGAGAATAAAATAAGGGAAGCTTGACCCAATCCTAGGGTGCCTCACGTGTTCGCACGTGAGCGTTTCATTCTCTAGTGTTTAATACTATTTTAAGCACTGCATTCTTAGTGTTTAACATTTCTGTGAATATTCTGAGAATAAATAACAGAGGCAAGGCCCAATCATCAGGCGCCTCACGTGACCCCACGTGAGCGCTTCAGTCTTAGTGTTTAACACTATATTTTTGATGCATCACGTGGGAGCATGTGATAGCCGAATATACTCTAGTGTTTAACACTATATCCAAGCCAATCTTAGCTTGAACTAGCCAAGTTTTCCATAGACAAGACTCCCCTTTTGACTGAGCTCCAAATACTTTCTTGTTTTCCAAGATTGATCATCTCATATGGTATATGAGTGTTCAGCACTCAATAAAAGATAAAATATGGTCAGAACCCAGACCCATGCTTAGCATTGCTAAATAATAGGGAGCTGAGCCCAGACAAATGTTCAACAATCCAAACAAAGGTCCAACATTTTTAAACCTAATTGGACTTAGCCCAAGTTGGCCATAAGTCTTCAACTCAGATTTGACTGAGCCCATGTGCTCATAATCTAATTAATTGATCTTAGTCCCAAATTGGACTACAGATTTCCTAATCAACTTTGGTTCAAGGGTACATCTCTTCACTCCTTTGATATTTGTCGCTGTAATCCTTCAATGTCTTCAGAGAGGTGATGGGTCCCGATAACCAATCATTCCATGGACTGTGGGGTCCTTAAACTCATGGACTATGATGTCCTTAAACTTTATAGACTATGATGTCTCTAAACTACCATGGACTGTGGGGTCCTTAAGCCCATGGACTATGATGTCCTTAACCTTTACAGACTATGATGTCTTTAAACTGGACCACCATGTCCTTAAACTGGTAATGGACAGTAATGTCCCTAAACTAAACAATAGAGCCCGAATGCTCTCTTATTGGATCTAAACGATCCTGTTAAGTTGATCTTAGTCTAAAATTAGACTAACGTATCCTTAATTAACGTTTAAGTTGATCTTAGTCTCAAATGAGACTAACCTATTCTTAAACCCAACCCCAAACCCAAATCTAAGAAAATACGGATTTGGACTAATCCACGCCCTACGGGCGACAACATAAATTAGTCTCCGTATACAATCCACGGGCAACCAAAAACAAAACAAACACCCACGACACGAAGTGACCATCTAGAGAAGGAGAATGTGGTTACCGCTATGCGGTAGTGTAATTAACTGCAGGGACTTCCGCTTGCAGGGAAAAGCGTCCCCACAATCAAAAACCCCTCAACGAAGGGGAATCTGACGAAGTCTGCTATATCGGCCGCATCCGTCTAAACCTTCGATATACGGCTCCATAAATCAACTTGGCATCTTCGTAGAGGTGGATGGATAGCACCAAATAGCATCTGCCCTCGAAATTCAGGTAAGACGAACCTACGCGGTTCCGTCTCTGTATTCGGCGAAGAACAGATTCTGGCACACCCGGTGGGACCTTTTCCTCTTTCCACTCCACACTTCGTCTGTCGTGTTTTTCCCGCGATCAGATAATTGCGGTGTGTATGTTTTTGGTTTCCCTTTGGGGAGTGGATACTGAAGCCGGCATTTCGTCTCTATGAAGAATGGCGTTTGCTCCCACCCTAGCAACTTAGGATCTGTCATATCCGGTGGAGTCAAGTATGGGTCACTTGCAGCCTCAAATCTCTGCAATCCGGCTCTTCAAGAAATCAACGGGCTTCTTTTTGGGTCGATACTCCCACCTCCTACCCTCGGTGCCTCAACGTCGAAGGAGGAAGCCCAGAAGAAGTGTGTCTTCTACAGGCTGGCTCCCCAAGCAACAGCTTTGCCGACGGGATCAGTCCTCAAACAACTGGCACATGCCAATGACCGAGATCCACGCAGGGGGCAGAATATTAAAGCTCTCAAAGGAAACAGGGGGCAGGATCGGCAAAATCCTGAAGCTAATTAAATCCCGGCCGTAATAAACGGTCGACGTCGATATCAGCGTCATACAAAATGAGCTGGGAGCAGTTCTCCGTATGGTCCTGTTTCAACCCCAGTGGTGAATGTTGTTGTTCCAACTGGGAACAACTTCAAATTTCTGTGAAGGGGCAGACAAAGTTCTCCTACCGCAATATTGAAGAAGTCTCCATAGCCCATGGAGATCCCACGAGAGCAGAAACTAGTTCGCTCCTTGAGACGACTTTCCTCATCTATATATAAGGTGTGGAAGCAGGAGAAAGAGACTCACCCCAAGACGGATCCTGATACAGCGGTTCCTCCTAAAACCAAAGAGGCTTTTCACAAAAAAGAGAGGCCCATTAAAGCTCAAGTGCCCGAAGCAAACTCCAAAGGCCAAAACTCCAAACACCCCAAGCCTGAGGGCATGGTAGTTCACATAGTCTATGTGGTGAATTCCAAAGACGAAGTTTGAGCTTCTACTAGTCACCGACCTCAAATTCGGTCCTTAACAAAAGTTCAACTGCAACGTGAAAAGCTGCAGGAGATGCTTGCTCAGGCGGCACCACTCGCTAATCCATCGTTTAAGGCAAATCCTGAAGTCGCACCTGGAGAAAGAGGTCTGGCTTGGTGCCAATTCTACACTTGACAAGCTCCAGCCCATCCATCTGCCCAGATACTACACAGAAGGATTAAAAATGCTGTTGAGGCACCAAGGCATACCCTTCAAACAGATTGCTCAACAAGCCCAGTTCTACAACAGGATCTGGAGCGCCCCTCAGCAAAAATTGCCCAAAGGGAGAATGGAAACGATCGGGCTTGGATATGTTCAATCCAAGAAAAGGGAACGATTCCATGACTGCTACGTTATACATGACTTCGATGAAGAAGGAAATGCTCTGTTAGAAGACGCTTACCCTGAACCAAAACGAGGTCACGCCATCAAAATGCCAAGTCCGTTGTTTGAAGAACAGATAGACAAGCTAATAAGGAAAGCGGGTCAGAAGGTCCGGGATGACCATAGCCGCGAGATGACCATTTACAAGAAAGCCAGGATGCAGCGCCTCCTTCAACAGGCCACAGAGAATGACAATGCTCTTCGTCGCCAACCCGTCCTACAAAAGACCCGGCGCAGAGGCAAAAATAAACCAAAGAACGGAAAGAACGTTCGACATCAGTGTAGCGAGTCTAAGAAGCCACGCGATTGAGAATCGAACAGCCGGGATCCGTTTCTGTAATTTTCTAAATTTTCCCCAATTTATCGGTATTTAATTATACCGCCTTATTAAAATATTCAATATAATATTATTTAATTATAAAAATCCCAAAAAATAATATTTTATTGTTCTGAAATGTTACAATCTTCCCCCTTAAAGAAATTCGGTCCCCGAATTTAAATTTAAACCCCTCAAATACTAAAACATTTTAGTAAAAAGTCCAAGTTGTCAGGGCTCCGAAATCATCAATACATAAAATGCATCATGGCGCAATGCATGCGCATGAACAATGAGCAGATAACTCCAAATCAAAACTCCGTCAAGCATCTCGCAATCATCAGAGTCTTGGTGAAGACATAAATGTCAAATCTAATACGAAAACCAATATGATATAAATCAAAACTATACATGTAAACATCTGAAGGAAATGCATGCCAAACCTTTCATGTTGCTGTGCGATGCGCGTATCACGGCACAGTGGCGGACGTCTATGGTAAGAAAATAACTATGTATATATACCCTTTATTTAACACATACGTCCCGCCGTTTTGAAAATAATTTAGAAGGGTTTCCTTGTTTTTAAACGTTTCGTGTCATATCAGACACATAGGTAAATTCTGAGACTATAGCTCCCTTTTTGGAAATCCCTTCGATAACTATCAATGCATGCAAAATATATCCAGGTACTGTCCTCTGACTAGTCCTGCTCAGTACGAAAACAAATGGCAAATATCATAAAAACGTACTGCTCCATAAGAAATCAATCCCAAAATGTGCATATGAATGCTACGTGCGTCTGGTGCGCACGGAAATCAAAACCCATGAATGTGCCATACATGTGTACAGAAACAACATCTAAGTGCATCGGGTGTGCACGAAATAAATGTCAAGGGCAACGGGCATGCCTGACAACAATATCAGGTGCATCTGATATGCATGAAAAATCTCAATTTAGTGCATCTGGTGTGCACCAAAATCACATTTCATAACATGCGCCCAACTGTAGGGTTGCTAGGCACGCTCACAAGGTTCTACGAGGCATCAACCATGCCCGATTAAAAATTTAGCCGTGCAGAACAACCCAAAGCCGGATCTTTAAACTAGAGTTTAGGTGAAAACAAGCATGCTAAACTCTTTAACACTAAGTGAGAGGGATTACAACCTTTGTAGATCCGGTCCTTCACTTCTTAAGCTCCGTGTAGATGCCCCCTTCGCCGCGATCGTGAACTCCGGACTCTAGAGAAGCTCCACAAGAAGAACGAACGTGCTTGCTTCGATGACTTCGAGGCCGAAGATGATCTACGTCGGGGAGACACTAACTCAAGCTATTCCTTCACTAGGTCATGAACTTTGTGAAGAGAACACACTCTACTACATGGCAAGTAGTAGAGGATGAAGAAGTAGGAGGTGGGCTCACTTTAGAATTGATTTTCTCACACTTTTTCTCAAACTCCATTGAAGCTAAAAAGCTTTTGTTGAATGAAGAAGAAGAAGAAGTCTAATGAATAATTCATCCAAATGAAAACTTATCCAATGAATTATTGCACCATGGTTGAGTTAAGCCCTCATGCTTAACTCATGTAGAGAATTAACCAAAGTATGAGGTTAAGGGTTGGGTCAACTAATATCCTAAGGAATGACAAAAGAGTTTACTTTGTCAATGTTTCTTCAAGCTTCATTAAGCTTGATAATTTTGACCAAAGTCTCATCTCTTTTGTTATTTGTTAGGAAATTAGTAAACCCTAATTTAACCTTGATTTGGTTTAAGTCTCATACACCCAACTTGTATGTATCATCAAGCATGATACAAACATGTACACTTGCATATATCACATATAAACAATGTGCACAATCTAGTGAGAAAATAAATCATAAGTGAGTTAATACTAGTTAATGTAATGTAATATATCAAATATATAATTATACATTAAATTATTAAATCAACTCTTGATTTAATAACCAAGCTATAACCGACTAATATCATGTGTAACAACTTATCGAATCAACACTTGATCCGATAACCCGGCTATATCGCATACAACCGATCAATGTCACGAATCGCGAGAATAGAATACGGTATCTCATATCGTATTAATCTCGGTCCCGCACATATCACATATGTGCTCCTACTCCGTTTCGCTTAAGCCAGGAAACCCCTGTGTAGGACTCTAAAGACTCGTCAATACGCCGGCAGTAGGTGATGATCATATCAAACACCCACAAGCCGCAAGTGGTCTGCTAAACGTAACGGCCACCCGGGTATTGAGCGATCAGAAGATCAACAAGCAAGCCTGTACATTCTCCTTTGAATCCAATCAGTAACACTCCCATACAGTCCGGTCTCGTTGTCTGATATGTCGCATATCTCGCCTAGGGGTGGCAAACGTTAGACCCCAGTAGCTCGATAAGTCGTGTCGATATGAGGTCTATAACAGTTCGAGAAACTACTGATAACACTTACCAGTAAATCTCAGCAACCCTGGCCAGGGATTTCCGGTTATAGCCAATCGAACACAGCACAACATCAACTCCCTATACCGGGAGAGACGAATCCCCTCCTATCGCTCATTGCCTCCATGTGATTCGGGACTGTATCCAAAAGCCACCTTTTTGTTAGTGTATATGCCCTAGAGGCCATTACTGTATCATACTAGTTTGTATATTACTTAATGGAAGCTTGGGATATTCACCTTGTATAGACAATCTTGCTCAATATAGTAGTATGCTACTTGGTTTGTTTCTACTTCAATGTGTACATGTGTTTATTTTAGTATATCACCTATACACATTAGTGGAGCCCTTAGGATCTTTGCTTGATTACCAGCGTTGTGATGGCAGTCACACTAGTGGGGGCTGGGTAATCTATAAGCACATCCTTATACAGGTCCCTAGTCGCAGGACTATCGAGACAGGGCATCGATACTCCGGAGTAGACTAGCGTATGCGCTTCTCATCCCAGTGTGGGAGATGGTCTGTCCCACAGCCATCAGTACGTCGTACTAGAGATAGTGTACGGGTGCTCGTTAGGTTACGAGTACACTGGACAGGACTCGTCGGGAACTGACCGGTTGGTATTATACCTATCGTCAGTTATCAGTTCCCAGGTGACATGAGTACAGCTTAGTCCGCTGACTTGACACTGTCACTTCGCCTCGAGTGTGTTCCCACTGTACTTTGATTACTACCCTATCACGGCTCAAAGGAGTCGTGCAAACAGGTAGTGGTTGGGTACAGTCCCGAAGCACTTGGAGGCAGTGACGGTTAGACAGGATTCGTCTCTCCCGGTATTGGGGGTTGACATCGCGCTGTGTCTAGGAGAGCCATTACACGAGTAGTCCCTGGCCAGGGCAATCGAGATATACTGGTAGGCTTCCAGTGTTATCTCAGGGTGTTTTGGGCTTCACTCCGACACGACTTGTACCGCTATTAGGGGACTGACGTTTACCTCCCCCCTAGGCCCGCCATGCGATGTATCAGACGAACAGACCGGACTGTATGGAGAATGTCACATTCAGGCTCAGTAGGAGTTCAGATGGGTTTCACCTCGTCAGTCTTCTTGTCAGCATTTACCTGGGGACCGTTACGCACAGCTAGTGCCGCTTGCGGTCTGTGGTTAAACCCACTGCCAGCGTAGTGTCGAGTCCTTAGAGTCCCACATAGAAAGCTATTCGCCTTTAGGCAAAAGAGTAGAGGTCGCATGGTTTTGCGGCAGGTCGCATGGTTTTGCGACAGGGTTCGGTCACATCCGTGCACTTATGTACGTACAGTGTCCGGACAGTTTACACTAGCGGGCTTTGGTTTAAGCCAGATCGTAGTGTACGTATTGGGATTGGATTTATCCAGTATGTATTCGTGTTCCTCGGAACACGGATGCGGGTGTGTATGCACAGTTGACGGAGAGACAGAGGCAGAGGATTCTCATTAGGGTTGTTGACCGTTGACTGTTGACTATTGACTTTTTGCTCAACCCTAATGAGAATATGATATATGATTAACAATAATATTGATTAAGTATTATGGTGACATGGTTGTTGAGGGGTTGACTTTGTTGACTTGTTGACTTTGTTGACCGGTTGACTAGGTTTGACTAGTTGACCATCATGATGACAATGACTATCATTTCATGGCAAAGACTTTTTACTTGCTTGTTTCTCTTGTGAGAAATGAGTGCATGAAATGATATGGCTATTGTAGCTTAAACCATTTACACAATACTTGATTACTATTTTTGTGATGATGGTTTTGGATTATGAGAGCCAAGAGAGAAAAGTCCTCTCTCATTCTATCATTCTCATTCTCTCTCTTGTTCTTGAGCTCTCATCTCCTTCCTCTTGCTCTCCCTCTCTTAGTCTATGGTTCACTTGTCTCATGTGTTGAGAACCAAGAACCATAGAGAAAATCCCAACACACTCTTCTCTACTCACTCTAGCTCACAAGGTTTAGCAAACCAAGTGAACTAGTTTCTTCAAAGATCGAAGAAGAAGCCAAAGGTAGAAGCTTTCGAGGTGGATCTATCTTCGGCGCAAGGAGACGACGGAGTGAAGCCGATCCGGACAACTATCGAGGCTTGAAGACGAAGGAGATCAAGAAAGAAAGGTATAACCCCCTAACCGAGTAGTTAACAACTCCTAGTTAGGTTGTTAGTTAGATGTTTAACAAAGATCCGGTTTTGAGTCCATGTTACCACCTCTAGAAAAATTGTTTTTCACTAAATTCCGCATGCCCGAAAGTACCGGGAGAGGTAGCATGGACTTACAGTGGTATCAGAGCCTAGTTAAACTCTATCTAACATGTTAGCAAAGTAGCTAGAAGATCGATCAAAGAAAAAGTCCCGAAATGAACCCCGATATCATGCTTGCTGCCGAATTTTTCCTGTGTTCCAAAAATGATAAATCATAGCTTAAAATTCGGCTCAGGGTTTTTATAACAAACTGCCAAAATTTCATCCACTGAACCGATCAAAGCGCCGCGGAAACGCGGCGGGAGCGTGCTCCCGCCGCGGTTCCGCGGCCGAGTTGACTCGGCAGTGGGAAATTTTGATTGCAGTTTGTTCAGTGGGGTATTTTGGGATTTTTGGAATATGTATTTTCTGCCCAGATTTTCCAGAACGAAAATTTTGTGTTTGGGGCCTATAAATCCGTATTTTTGATCGAACTTCTAAAAGACTTAAGCTGACGGGTTTTTCTGTAATGTGATATTTGTATTGAACGTCTGCTAATTGCTATATGTCGATTAGTGGGGGTTATACAAATCTGTGATCTGTAATGTTGCTGGAATGTGTATATGAATTCATTGGATTGTCGCGGATGAATAGCCGGGGGTTGTGAGACGAGAGTTTTCTTTTCTTTCAATTCATGTAAATTTGTAAATTGATGTAATAATTATTTGTATGGCCGCACAACCGGGTCGGGGTTGTAGCCGTCATTGTATAATTTCTTTTTACTGTTTTTGCTCCTAGGATACACCCATGGAGGGGGTGCACAAACTACCGGGTATGCCGAAGTGCCGAGTGGCCTACTCACGGGGATGAGGGAGGTTGCTTCGCTTCGGGTACTTGGCGGTAGTTTTCCGCACCCGTAGGGGTCTTGGGTGGGGTATTGGCTATTCACCGCGACCGTGTAATCTGCTTTTCGTTACAGGCTCGTACGAATTGCAGGTTCCTAGTATATCCAATGTTTTCATCTGTGATCTGAAATGGCTATCATTGCAATATATCTATATATGATATTATTTAGGCGTTGCTTATGTTTTACAGCCGCGCTAGCCCAGCCCCCGCTCTGTCGTTAGTTAAGTAACCTAACGGGTAATGACGGGGCCCCGTGGCGAATGCGAATGGCATAAGCGTACGTCATATTTTGGTTGTTTTCTGCAATGGTAGGTTTAAATGATGGGACGCATTAAAAGAACTAATGCAAGAATATCACGCATTAAAAGAACTAATGCAAGAAAATAAACCATGTAAAAGTCGTTGGAACACTTTCGAAAAACCACTCGGTTCTTTTCAAAACAAACTTTTAAAATGCGGAGTTTGAGCCACTCTTTTTAAAAGCTATCTCGTTCCATCGACTATATCAAGTTCACTACGTTCACGTTTTTTCCAAAACCATCCGTAGCCTTCCATCATTTCAGTTAAATATTCGGTAGTATTCAAGCTATGTATTTTGACCTCACGCCAAGGCATAGTGATTGGTAGCTGCCGGATATTTATCTGTTGCATAGATAGAATGCGTTGGTTTGAGACAGTCGTACTGCCATTTTGGCCTACGTCAAGGGTATGTACGGGTGGGTTCAAATTAACCTGGATAATGATGGGAAGAACTTGACATGTGACTTATGACATTTTGACCTCACGCCAAGGTCATAAGAGCATGGGGCAAAAAATCTACATCGGGAGTTTCATAAGTACTGAAACTTGCTAGCGTTGCATACCATTTGGAGTGTGATGATTATGGTAGGATTCCTTCAGTTTCGTCACGCGATGATATTTGGATCCCGATCCTACTGTGAGTATATGCTACTTCTCGGGAAATTTCTCACTTAACGATCAATGCTATAAACCAAGTAGGTGTCTAGAAAGGTGTTAGCGGGGCTACGCTCCCAGGGAAAAGAGGTTCTTAAATTAAGGAACTTCGCGAAAGCGTTGGAAAACCTCCCTCGAAATACCGACACCAGCCTGGCCGAACTGTTAAGCAAGTATTGTACGGTGAGATTGATCCTGACTAATTCTTCCTTTTTGGTTTGAGGAGGGATTCGAGAAACAGTGGGAGCCATCCTGTTTAGACAAATTAAAAACCACTCTAAACTTGCAAGAGCATCATGCTGAGTGTTTCTTCTTCTCTCTCCTAATTGCAGCGACCAATCGACATGACTGGACTTAAGTTACTTCTAGATAAAAACATACTGACAGGGCCAAACTACAAAGATTGGCTCAGGAATGTCAAAATGGCAATCACTTACGACAAGCTGGGGTATCTTCTTACCACCAAAGCCCCCCTGTCCCAAGTCCCACCTCCAGCGTCGCGGATAAGGAAATCCGTAAGACTTGGGAGATTGATAGCGCGAAGGCCAAGTGCCTCGTACTTGCCTCTATGGACAACGAACATCAGAGGAGGCACGAGAATATGGACCTTGAATCCATATTTCTCCATACAAAAGAACTGTATGGAGAGCAATCTCGTATCGCAAGATACGAAGTGTCGAAGAAGTTATTTTCGGCAAGGTTGGCCATCGGATCATCGGTAGCGGAACACGTGCTTAAGATGATTGGCTTCATTGAGGAGCTCGCGGAACTTGGGACCACGTTGGAGAATGAGCTCTATACTGACTTGATTCTCCAGTCCCTTCCTTCCACTTACGCCCAGTTTATACTGAACTTCAACTTACAAGAAAAAGAAGTTGAATTTTCAGAACTCCTCAACATGCTGAGGAGTGCAGAGGGCACCCTACAGAAAGGTAGGGAAACATCCACTTTGTTTGTAGGAGGATCTTCCTCTTCTAGGTCCAAGGCGAAAGCCAAGGGAAAGAAGAAGAAAGCCTTCGCCAAACCAAGGGGCGGTGTTAGTAAAGTGGATACGAAGGGAAAAGCAAAGGCAACAAAGAAAGCAGGGCAGCTTGTGGACAAAGAAGAATGCTTTTATTGTCATAAGAAAGGACATTGGAAGAATGATTGCAGGGCTTGGAAAGCCAGGACACAGGAATTGAAGCAGGTTGCGGGTTCAGCTTCAGGTGTGTATGTTATTGAAAACTGTCTTTCAATAAACTCTACTTCCTGGGTATTGGATACCGGATCAGGATCTCATATCTGTAATTCTTTGCAGGCGTTGAGAAACCGTAGGGTTTTGAAGGCAGGTGACATGACCCTCAAAGTTGCAAACGGAGCTAGCATGGATGCTAAGGCCGTGGGGGACTATCACCTGGGAATGTCAGATGGACATGTTTTGGTTTTACCTAATTGCCTTTTTGTACCCAACGCAACTTGTAATATCATTTCTGTATCTTTAGTTTCTAAAGAAGGTTATGAATTTGTGTTTGTAAGTAATGTTGTAAACATTCACCTTAATCAAGTTTTGATTGGGTCAGGTACATTGAGCAATGGTATATACGTATTAAACCAACCACAGATTTTCAATGTCCAGAATACACACAAAAGAAAGTCTCCGGAAATTAATCAGACTTTCTTATGGCATTGTAGACTAGGTCACATCAATGAGAGAAGGTTGACGAAGTTACATACAGAAGGATATTTGAATCCGTTCGAATATCAATCGTATGCCACTTGTCAATCCTGTCTCAAAGGAAAGATGACAAAGACTCCGTTCGCTGGACACGGAGTAAGAGCGAGCGAGCTCTTGGGACTCGTACACAGCGACGTGTGCGGTCCAATGTCTACACATGCGCGAAGCGGTTATTCTTACTTCATTACTTTTACGGATGACTTTTCAAGGTACGGTTATGTCTTCTTAATGAAACATAAGTCCGAAGCCTTTGGAAAATTCCAGGAATATAAGAATGAAGTAGAAAAACAAACCGGCAAAAGTATTAAGATTCTAAGATCGGATCGAGGTGGAGAATACTTGAGTGCCGAGTTCCTGGACTATTTAAAAGAGAACGGAATTCTCTTTCAGCTTACTCCACCATACACTCCGCAACATAACGGTGTATCGGAGAGACGGAACCGAACCCTATTGGATATGGTTCGGTCCATGATGAGTAACACTAAGTTATCGCGATCATTCTGGGGGTATGAGCTAGAATCAGCTGCATACCTTTTGAACCGAGTTCCAACTAAGACTGTGCCTACCACACCATATGAGATATGGAGTGGGAAGAAACCCTATCTTCAATATTTGAAGATCTGGGGATGTCCGGCTTTTGTCAAAAAGCAGCATGCGGACAAGCTCGAGGAACGCTCAGTACTGTGCAAGTTTGTGGGATACCCAAAGAACTCCAGGGGGTATCTCTTCTATTACGCAGAGGAACAAAAGATCATTGTTTCTCGTAATGCCCATTTTCTGGAACACCAGTTCTTAGAAAAGGAAACAAGTGGGAGCGAAATAGAACTGGAAGAAATTCCAGAACCACAGACTATTACTGAAAGCTTAGTGGAACCAGAGGGTTCAAAAGAACATGACATTCCTACGCCGCTCCGCAGAAGTAGTAGGCAGTCTCATCCGCCCGAGAGATGCTACGGTTTTCTCATAGACGGGGATAGAGAGGATTGCATCATAGATTATGATGAGCCTACTAGCTTCCAGCAAGCCGTTCAGAGCGTCGACTCGGTAAAATGGCTGGATGAAATGCGGACCGAAATGGAGTCCATGTACACCAACAAAGTATGGACGTTGGACATTGCTCCAGACGGGGTAAAACCCGTAGGATGCAAGTGGATCTTCAAAAAGAAGATTGGTGTAGATGGACAGGTTGAGACCTATAAAGCTAGACTGGTTGCAAAGGGTTTTCGTCAAAGACCTGGTTTGGACTATGACGAGACTTTTTCTCCAGTAGCTATGCTGAAATCCATTCGGATCCTTCTTGCCATTGCTGCCTTCCACGATTATGAGATTTGGCAGATGGACGTAAAGACAACTTTTCTAAATGGAAATTTAGAGGAGTGTGTCTATATGGACCAGCCAGAGGGTTTCATTCAGAGTGGGAGCAGCGGAAAGGTGTGCAAGTTGCTTAAGTCCATTTACGGACTAAAGCAGGCATCGCGGAGTTGGAACATCTGTTTTGATGAGACGGTCAAGGAATTTGGCTTTATCAAAAATCCAGATGAACCATGCATCTATAGTAGATTTGTAGCGAGAACTGTAGTATTCCTCGTTTTATACGTGGATGGCATTCTCTTAATAGGAAATGACATTCCTATGCTACAATCTGTCAAGGGGTTCTTGTCACATAGGTTCTCCATGAAAGACCTGGGTGATGCCTCATACATCCTGGGGATCCGGATCCATCGTGATAGATCCAAGAGGATATTAGGACTTTCACAGTCCAGGTACATCGACACCATACTGAAAAGATTCAGTATGGAAGATTCCAAGCGCGGTAACCTACCGGCTTGTCACGGGATCATCCTCTCTAAAGAGATGTCTCCCAAGACTGATTTGGAGAGGGATCGCATGTCTATTATACCTTACGCTTCTGCGGTAGGCTCTATAATGTATGCGATGTTGTGTACCAGACGGGATGTAGCTTATGCACTGAGTGTAGTAAGCCGGTATCAGTCAAACCCAGGGGAGAAACACTGGATAGCGGTAAAGAACATTCTCAAGTACCTGAGAAGGACTAAGGAGATGTTCTTGGTGTATGGCGGAAAAGACCTCCAGATCGAGGCCTTTGCTGACTCCAGCTTCCAGAGTGACAAGGATGATTCCAAGTCCATGTCGGGTTTTGTCTTTACCCTCAATGGAGGGGCGGTGTGTTGGAAGAGTTCCAAACAGGAAACCGTTGCAGACTCGACGATGGAAGCAGAA
Organism: Agapanthus africanus; assembly: GCA_030015575.1. Taxonomy (NCBI): domain Eukaryota; kingdom Viridiplantae; phylum Streptophyta; class Magnoliopsida; order Asparagales; family Amaryllidaceae; genus Agapanthus; species Agapanthus africanus. Next base: position 650,185,422 of record JASDDO010000014.1, read on the forward strand.
TACATCGCTGCATCTGATGCCGTAAAAGAAGCTGTCTGGATAAGGAAGTTCTTGAAAGAACTTCAGGTGATTCCGTCCATTGTTGATCCAATACCTCTGTATTGCGACAACAACAGGGCTATAGCTTTAGCGAAGGAACCAAGGTCCCATCAGAGATCCAGACACATCTTGAGGCGGTATCACCTGATCAGGGAGATCGTGGATCGCCAGGAGATCGAGGTTCGGAGGGTCGCTTCAGAAGATAACACTGCAGATCCATTCACCAAGGCCTTGCCCCAGACTCAGTTCGAGCGGCTGATCGAGATGATAGGTCTTCGATACGCCGGTACATGGCCTTAGTGCAAGTGGGAGATTGTTAGTGTATATGCCCTAGAGGCCATTACTGTATCATACTAGTTTGTATATTACTTAATGGAAGCTTGGGATATTCACCTTGTATAGACAATCTTGCTCAATATAGTAGTATGCTACTTGGTTTGTTTCTACTTCAATGTGTACATGTGTTTATTTTAGTATATCACCTATACACATTAGTGGAGCCCTTAGGATCTTTGCTTGATTACCAGCGTTGTGATGGCAGTCACACTAGTGGGGGCTGGGTAATCTATAAGCACATCCTTATACAGGTCCCTAGTCGCAGGACTATCGAGACAGGGCATCGATACTCCGGAGTAGACTAGCGTATGCGCTTCTCATCCCAGTGTGGGAGATGGTCTGTCCCACAGCCATCAGTACGTCGTACTGGAGATAGTGTACGGGTGCTCGTTAGGTTACGAGTACACTGGACAGGACTCGTCGGGAACTGACCGGTTGGTATTATACCTATCGTCAGTTATCAGTTCCCAGGTGACATGAGTACAGCTTAGTCCGCTGACTTGACACTGTCACTTCGCCTCAAGTGTGTTCCCACTGTACTTTGATTACTACCCTACCACGGCTTAAAGGAGTCGTGCAAACAGGTAGTGGTTGGGTACAGTCCTGAAGCACTTGGAGGCAGTGACGGTTAGACAGGATTCGTCTCTCCCGGTATTGGGGGTTGATATCGCGCTGTATCTAGGAGAGCCATTACACGAGTAGTCCCTGGCCAGGGCAATCGAGATTGTAGGGTTCCTAGGCACTCTTGTGAAGGTTCTTAAGGCATCAAACATGCCCGGATTAAATTTTAGACGTGCCGAACAACCCAAAGCCGGGATCTTTGCTAGATTATTAGGGTTTAATATGCAATAAGATAACTTTTATCTAAGTGTGAGGGATTACAACCTTTGTAGTCCGCTCCTTCACTTCACAAGCTCCGAGTAGAAGTCCCTTTGCCGCGATCCACGATCTCCCGGACTCATGAGAGGCTCCACGACTCGAACGATCCATTCTAGCTCGTCGTATTCCGAATCTCCGATGATCTACCTCGAGGTTTCAAAGAACTCAAGCTATCTCACTCTTAAAGAAGTGAACACACTAATCCCATGGGCTAGATGAGATGTGGATGAGAGAGTAGTAATTTAGCTTTCTTTTTATATCATTTTCTCATAATCTTTCATCACATAAGAATTTTCAAGAGAGCTTCTTCAAGAGAGAAGAAGAAGAAGATAATGGATAATCAAAAGATAATGATAAGGTGATACAGCCTCAGAATATGTCTGGACTTCTGATGGGACCTGGGTTCCTTGGCCAAAGCCACAGCTCCATTGTTATCGTAATACAGAGGTATTGGATGCTCAATGGATGGAACCACACCAAGTTCACTAATGAACTTCTTGATCCAGACAGCCTCTTTAGCAGCATCGTTGGCAGCGATGTATTCAGCCTCCATCGTTGAGTCTGCAACGGTATCCTGTTTGGAACTCTTCCAACATACCGCCCCTCCATTGAGGGTGAAGACAAAACCCGAATGCGACTTAGAGTCGTCCTTATCACTTTGGAAGCTGGAATCGGTAAAGGACTCCACCTGGAGTTCTCCATTACCATACACCAAGAACATCTCCTTAGTCCTTCGTAAGTACTTGAGAATGTTCTTCACTGCTGTCCAATGACTCTCTCCAGGATCTGCTTGATACCGACTCACTACACTTAGTGAGTATGCTACATCGGGTCTGGTACATAGCATCGCATACATGATAGAGCCTACTGCCGAAGCATAGGGTATACCTTGCATGCGAGCTCTCTCTAAATCAGTCTTGGGAGACATCTCTTTGGAGAGAGTGAGTCCAGATATCGTGGGCTGATTCCCACGTTTGGATTCTTCCATACTAAACCTCTTTAGTATGGTGTCAATGTACCTGGATTGGGACAATCCCAGTATCCGTTTAGATCTATCTCTATAGATCATGATTCCCAATATGCAGGAGGCATCACCTAGATCTTTCATTGAGAATCTCTGTGATAAGAAGAGCTTGACTGATTGCAGCATAGGAATATCATTTCCTATCAAGAGTATGTCATCCACGTACAATACGAGGAAGACTACCTTACCCTCTGCCACCTTCTTATAGATACAAGGTTCATCTATATTTTTGATGAAGTCAAACTCTTTGACTACAACATCAAAACAGATGTTCCAACTCCGCGATGCTTGCTTTAACCCATAAATGGATTTAAGCAGCTTGCACACCTTACCGCTGCTCCCACTATCTACGAAGCCCTCTGGCTGAGTCATGTACACGCACTCTTCTAAATCACCGTTTAGAAAGGCGGTCTTAACATCCATTTGCCAGATTTCGTAGTCATGGTATGCAGCAATGGCAAGTAAGATCCGGATGGACTTAAGCATAGCTACTGGAGAAAAGGTTTCGTCATAATCCACACCTGGACGTTGACGAAAACCCTTTGCTACAAGTCTAGCTTTGAAAGTCTCAACTTTTCCATCTACACCAAATTTCTTTTTAAAAATCCACTTGCTCCCAATGGGTTTTACCCCTTCAGGAGCATTTTCTAAAATCCACACTTTATTGGTGTACATGGATTCCATCTCAGATCGCATTGCATCCAGCCATTTCACTGAGTCTCCACTCGTGATGGCCTGCTCGAAACTAGTCGGGTCATCATCATCCATGATGCAATCCTCGCTTCCACCATCAATGAGAAAACCATAGTATCTCTCAGGTGGATGAGAAACCCTACTAGATCTGCGGAGAGGCTGGGGTTCGTCGGGTACTACTGAATCCTCTGGTTCCACTAAATCATCTGTTGTAGTTTGTTCTGCTGGAACTTCTTCCAGTTCTACCTCAGAGCCACTAATCTCTTTTGCAAGAAATTCCTTTTCTAAAAAGGTGGCGTGTTGAGCAACAAACACTCTTTGTTCCTCACTGTGGTAGAAAATATACCCTCGCGAATGCTTGGGATATCCAATAAACTTACATAAAACAGATCTTGCCTCGAGTTTGTCCGGGTTTCGTCTTTTGACATAAGCCGGGCAACCCCATATCTTAACAAAATTAAGATATGGTCTCTTCCCTTCCCATATCTCATATGGGGTGGTAGGCACAGATTTGGTAGGAACTTTATTCAGTATGTATGCCGCCGTCTCAAGCGCATACCCCCAGAAGGAAATAGGTAACTCAGCCTCGCTCATCATAGAGCGCACCATATCTAATAGGGTGCGATTCCTCCGCTCAGATACACCGTTGTGCTGTGGTGTATAAGGAGGAGTAAGCTGAGAGAGAATCTCATTCTTTTTTAGATAATCTAGGAACTCACCACTTAAGTATTCACCTCCTCGATCAGATCGAAGAATCTTAATACTTTTGCCCGTTTGGTTCTCTACTTCGTGCTTATATTCTCTGAATTTCTCAAAAGCTTCAGATTTGTGTTTCATCAGGAATACATATCCGAATCTTGAGAGATCGTCAGTGAATGTAATGAAGTAGGAAGAACCGTTCCTGGCATGCGTAGACATGGGACCGCATACATCACTATGTACCAGTCCTAAGAGTTCGGTAACTCTTTCTCCGTGTCCACTAAACGGAGCTTTGGTCATTTTTCCTTTGAGACATGAATGGCAAGTATCATAAGATGATAATTCGAACGGATTCAAATAACCATCTTTATGTAACTTAGCCAGTCGTGTCGCATTGATATGACCAAGTCTACAATGCCACAAGAAGGATTCGTTCATATCTGAACTTTTCCTCTTGTGTGTGTTTTGTATATTCAGGACTGTATTCTGATTTAGAATGAATATGCCATTATGTAACGAGCCTGATGCAATCAACTTTTGATCTAGGAATATGTTCATAACATTATCCTGTACTACAAAATTATATCCCTCTTTACTCAATAAAGAAACTGATATAATGTTGCACATCATGTTCGGTATATAATAGCACTCATTTAGAATCAGTGTATTACGACTTGGTAATACAAGGTGATATTCGCCAACTGCTTTGGCTACAATACTTGCACCGTTCCCTACTTGAACGGAATGATCACCTTTTCCCAGTTCTCTACCTTTACGTAGCCCATGTAACTGTTTACATATGTGGGATCCTGATCCGGTATCTAATACCCAGGACGTAGGGTGAACTGAGAAACAGTTCTCAATAACTAACACACCTGAAGAAGATGCATCAACATGCATGTTCTTATGGGCGGCGTGAGAATCTAGATATTCTCCTGTTTCCTGTTCAGTCTTATAACTCTTATAAGAAAGAACGGGTCTAACGTTCCCTTGCTCAGTACAATAATCAGGTTCAGTCAATACATCCATATTATTATCTTGATTATGGCCTGAAATGGTCGCTACCTGGAGAGAGAGAGAAGAAAACACTTTAGCGTATGCTCTTGCAAGATTAGTGTCACGACCCGAAAGAGCACGTGACTGGCACTTAAACCATATGAAGTCTATAGGACCCCATCTGATCCAAGTAAGCCAAAAGCCCAGAAATCTAAAACCATTTTTAAGAATAAGTAAAGAAACTGGTTTAAGAAGTGAAGAAAAACATGTTTGAAATCAAGGTTTTTAAATAACTAAGCCGAAGGTGCGTTTTAAAAACAGTAAGTCTTTTCTAAAAATTTCGGCAGAGTTTCTTTTGTAAAACTGGCCCCGAATGGGGTACAACAAGGATAACAATATATATATGTAATGATAAAGGCATCCCCAAGCGGGAGCTAGCTCTTCGTCAATCGATGGTCACAACCACACAATGATATGATAATATACAACGCCAAGTGGCGAGGATCAAATCCAAAAGAAAGCTCAAAAGCAATAAGAAAACCGCAATACTACTAAGCGCGACTCTAAGGTCGAAGTAATACAACACTGTCTCTAAGTCTGAAACAATATACAAGTTTTGGTTGATGGACAATCTAGATACAATGAATAATACAAGAACAATGGCGGTTCTGATACAAAGAACCCACCTAACCAAGCAAGTCACCCAAATGAAGCAGTGTGCCAGAAATGCCGCTATGGAATCTGTACGGCAAAAACCTGCAAGGACTGGGGCACAACGGGGGTGAGTTGCCAACTCGTGAATAGAAAGATATCTATAAGCAGGAATCGAATGCATGACCCATCCTAGGTCAAACGATCAGATATAAATAAACCTCAATATGAATAAAGCTGAAGCATGCTAAACTGGCAATGAAATCTCTATACATGAGTGTAATGCCAAGTGCTCGTGTCAGTGCCTCAAGTAATAGCATGTCATGAATATGAGGTATAACAATGAACTCAATCTGCACACACGTGGATCCCGTCCACCGGTCACCCACTGACAATAACCATCATGCATGTAAATGTCATAAAGCATATGCATGGAAAATAGGAGGATACAACCAAAAGCATGGAACCTGAGTGCCTAACATCGACACTCGAAATCATCATGAAAACCTGTGCCTAGCATCGGCACGTAAATCCTCACATACCGGGCATCCGTCTGTCCGGGTCAGCCCTCTCTCAAAGTATATATCGGGAATCCGTCAGTCCGGGTCATCCCTCTATCAATACATCGGGCATCCGTCACTCCGGGTCAGCCCTATATCAATCCATCGGGCATCCGTCAGTCCGGGTCAGCCCTCTATCAATCCATCGGGCATCCGTCAGTCCGGGTCAGCCCTCTATCAATCCATCGGGCATCCGTCAGTCCGGGTCAGCCCTCTATCAATCCATCGGGCATCCGTCAGTCCGGGTCAGCCCTCTATCAATCCATCGGGCATCCGTCAGTCCGGGTCAGCCCTCTCTCAGTACATGCCTCTAGCACCGAGAAAACACGGGGCGGCGCCCCAAAATATCATATCAAGGGTAACCGGTTTTTTTTAAAGTAATGATATATTCTCTCTTTAAAACACCCTCGGTTCCCAAATCCAGAAATATCATAGAAACAACATATCTCAATGCGTAAAATCAAGCATGAAGTATGCTACATGTAAAGGAATGTATGTACATCATCATGTCATGCAAGGATCATATACTGAATGCAATAATGCTACAGTGTAGTGACGTGGCAATTATCGATGGTAAGTGTGTGAGCCGGCAATAAGTGTACGTGGAACATATGCATCATCGATAATGGTGCTGGTGTCCTAGCAGCATAACTGAATATCACAACAATACAAGCGATGCAATGCGGATAGCAGGAATAATGCGGAAACAATGATCAACGCTACAGCACAGAACCTGTCCCAATAGGTATGTCATGTAACCTTGCCTTTTGAAATAAGACGAATCAGGGCTTTTGGTAAAGTAAGGGCTAAGGTGTTTTAAGAAGAGATGCATCATTTGAAAATATCCGTATTACCCTTTTTCTTATCTTTAAAATATTCCCGATTCGTTAGTTTTGAAAAAGGTATGACTCGGTCTAGTCCAATGTCTACTGAGAAATCTAGACAGGAGGGGTATGAAACCACCTAATCTGAGTCAATATATATAAGTATAGATATGATAGTCGGTGATCTCGCCTCAATACCATATCGTAAGATATCCTCAAGTATGAATGCGGGTAAAGCACATGTCCAAAGGCCCGCTAAACTATCATATCGCACCTCAAGGCAACTATGTCACATCGCCGATCTCACGGCCTCACATCAAGTGTCATCACAAATCCATGTATCATCCTCAATCCCGTATATAAACACATGGTCCCATACCCACGTGTAGATATACACACCATCATATGAAAGAATGAATGCAAGAATGTGTATAGGTATATGTGTAAGTGTAGGTATAAGCGCAATCGCTACCCTAGGGTTCGCACTGTACTACACCAATACAATCTGAGCATCAAAGCTACCAATATCAATAATCCTAACCACACATAATAATATACGTGTGTATACGTATTCGTATACAACACCACGGACTGCGGGGGTGCTATACGCCATCCACCCGACTTCTCCCCGTAGATATAAATCTACTCACCTGCATCCTGCGTGTCGGTATCGATGTCGCCATGCTCTTTCACCTCGGAATCCTTACGAGGGTACCTAGAATAATAAACAGTCGCAATACGTATTAATGTCAAGGCAGAAAACCGATACAGCGCACGGTGTGCTCATAAGTTGAAACCTATGGCCCAAACATGCAAATCCAACACTTAACCCCTGTTGTCGATGTATGAACACCCGACAACCAAATACAAATCCAAACACCAAGAAAGTGCATTTAAAAATACGGAAAACATCGCCTAAAACACACCAAAATGCCTCCAGATTTTCCCCAGATGACCATTTGCCAAAACTATATATAGGAGGGGTCTAATCTAGTGCTAAAAGAGCCCTGGAACAAAAATGGAACCATTTCCCTCTACTCTGGCCGCAAATTGCGGCCAGAATGATGATTTTGGCGGCCACGGTTTAGAGTTAGGGGCTCGGGTCTTGGTGGTAGCTTCCTAGGTGCCTGCACGACTCCCTGTCCACTCAATTTTATTTTTGGTGCCCCAGGGTTGCTCCAGATTCCATAACACCTTCACAGATTTCACAAACCGACATGAAAAGTTCCATAATTCCGTATTTTTAGTTTTCCAGTGGGATTGGTCTGGTTTTCTAGTCCATATAGGGTCTAGGGTCACCTTCTAAGCTCAATAGCAAAGTCACAACTCAATTTTCCCCTTATCCTCTCTAGTTTTGTCCAAAGTGCACAAAATCACACGATATCGATATGAAACTTGAATTAAACCTTAAATACAACAATTAACACTCTAATTGAGAAGAAATTACCTCACATGAACCTCATGAATCCTCAACAACACCAAAACATCTCCTTTCTTGGTCCAAAGCATAGATCTTGGGCTTGTGGGCAATTTTTGTGAAATGAGTGTGAGGTTTTGAGTTAGTTTTAATGGTGTAATTTGGAGGATTTGAAGGAGGAGGAAGAGGGAAGAAGGGAGCAGCAGCAGCAGCACAAGGAATGGGGGAGAGAAAAATGAGGGTGAAGGAAATGATGGAAGCATGGTTTCAAAAATAAAGGGTTGACTATACCTACCCTCTCTCATTATTACATACCTTTTTCCTTTTCTTTTCTTTTCTTTATCCAAATCCTTCTCACACCAATAGTATCCCCAAAGTAACATGGTAGGAAAAATGTAACACAAGTCCAAAAATGATACGTGCACATTTTGCACAAAAAGCCGAAAATCCGATTAGCGATTTTTAATCGCGATTAGCACTAAATTAGCATATAAATGATCACAAACACTAAAAAAAGGCATAATTCCAATAAATAACCCATTTTAGAATTTTCCATAATTTTTCATAATTTTTCATAATTTTTCTCCATTTATTTGCATTTAAATATTAATTTAATATTAAAATAATCAATAAAATAATATTAAATTATAAAAATTCCTAAAAATAATATTTTATTATTTTGGAATGTTACAATCTACCCCCCTTAAAGAAATTCGGTCCCCGAATTTAAATTAAAACCCCCAAGTACTAAAACATTTCGATACAAATCCCAAGTCGTCGGGGCTCCGAAATCATCAATACATAAAACGTCACAGCGCAATGCATGCGCATGGGTACTGAGCAGATAACTCAAAAACAACGCTCCCTCAAGCATCCCGCAATCATCGGAGTCAAGGTAAAAACACAATGTCAAATCTAATACAAAAACCGATATGATATGGATCAAATCTACACATGTAGACATCCAATCTAAACATGTGAATAGCTGATGAAAAAGCATGCCAAGTCTTTAAAAATCGCTGCATGATGCACATAACACTGCACAGTGGGGACGTTTTTCATAAGAAAAACTATATATGTATATATATATATCCTTTGTTTACCAAACACGTTCCGCCGTTTTGAAAACAATTTAGAAGGGTTTCCTTGTTTTAAAACATTTCGTGTCATATCGGACACGTAAGTATATAAATATCGAGACTATAGCTCGCTCCTTGGAGATCCCTTCAAACTATCAATGCATGCAAAAGTACATCCAGGTACTGTCCACTGACTAGTCCTGCTCAGTATGAAAGCAAAATCCAACATCATAAAAAGTGTACTGCTCCAAAAGAAATAAATCCCAAAAATGCACATAGCACAATCCTGTGCGTCTGGTGCGCACGGAAATCAAAAATCCACATATGTGCTAAACAGGTGTACAAAACAGCATCTAGGTGCAACGGGTGTGCACGAAGCATCTGTCGTAGGCAACGTATGTGCCGGACAGCCACAAATCCGGTGCATCTGACATGCACGAAGAAACCTCGATTTAGTGCATCGGGTGTGCACCAAAATCGTATCTCAAAACATGCGCCCAACATGCGCAAAAATCCAAATCGGTGCACCCATCGTGCACGAATGAAATCTAAACCCTGCGCACTCAACATGCACGGAATCACGAAATCCAACAGCAAACGCCGAACATGCGTAAGTCACATCAAAAGCACGGAGTGCAAAAGCCAACCATCAATATCAGGGTCAAAATCAACGATATAATGCGGCTCAAACCCAAATCAAGGGTACCGCAAGGGAAAATCCCACAACCGTGTGCATCAGCGTGCACAAATCCAATCATAACACTAAAATGCGTGAAAACTATGCTGGAAGCATAAATCAAATCACCGGCATATAATAGGCACGAAATCACAATCAATACCTCAAAAATAATAATGATGCGCCGGGTATAAATGCCCAATAAGTGCAACCATGGTGCACGAAAACAGAAATCATAGAACTCAGCCATCAAAATCAATCATGCAAATAGATCGCCAAAATACCGAAAACCCAAACTGACAGATACGTGATAATCGAATCACAAAATCACAGAGCATAAATACTGTCGTCGGTACATCAAACTCTCGCGGTGCAAGATCTCCACTTGCCTCTTGCTCGCGACTGGCGTCCTCTGTATCTGGTTCCTGATCCTTCCTGCAGATTGCCAATCTCGCAATCCATCGGCTCACCGGCCCGGTCAGGAGTGCTGACAGGAACGATTCCGTTCAGGCACTTCCTTGTCACCTCTCGGTCAATCCTCACGACAGCTCGTAAAGCAATATGTCACTGGCCTCGGCCTCCGGCTCTCTGAATGCACATCACACATCTGATCCTGGGTGCAAACGTCATAGCACGGTGTCCTGGAAGGAATCCTGCTCAAGGTCTCTGCCGATCTTGCCTATGTCGATCTGTACGGAGGTTGGTACTCTCGCATAGTTTCTTCTCGTCCAATGGTCATCTGTGTCCTCAGCACCGCATTTCCTCGGGAATTGGTCGCCTCCCAGCGCCTCTGTAAGCATATCTGACCTCTGGTCTCGACGGAAAGTAATGACAGCTCAACAGCGTTTCGCACGAACCTCTTGTTCCGCTTGTCTGTATCATCGTCCATTTCAACATCGCGTCTCTATCTGCGCACTGCAATGTCCTCGCTACGTCCATCCGAAGTCCCTCACGCGGACTCGAAATCACAACTCGGTATCTTCCTCACTCAGTAGAAGATATCTAGCCGAACATGTCCTCAGCGTGCACGTCACATCTCTGATGTCAGCGGAGTAGAACGTCATCTCATCGAAATCTCGTGCGAACTCCTTACTCCACCTGGTTCACAAATCGACTGATTCGGACTCAACTCATCGTGGCTACACGAACTGCGCTCCGGCGGCTATGCTCGCATCTGGAGTCTCCCAAGCAGTGTTCCATTTCAATATCCGAAAGATGTCGAACCATCCGATCGACTCGTCAGAACCTCATAATCCCCCAAGAACTCACACCTCGGGTACAGTTTAATAGTATCGAGTACATGCCACAGCGTCGGTGGTCCAGCCGTAGAAGGGCAAACCCAAGCCTCACTAATGGCGCCGAGGAACCGCCGCAAACCCGAAGGTTCAAAGGCTTTCACACGGTCATTAAGTCGAGTTAGGGTTTCATTCTTCTAGAGGGTCCATAGAATCACCTGCATATCTTTCCGTATACTTTAAACTTGGAAAATAGGCTCCTGACATTCGATCGTCTCAATCGATTCTCAACGAACCTGCGTGAAGTCGTCTCTAGCTGGAAACAATCTATCTGATGACCTCGCATCGGGGTAAGCGAACTCACCACACGTCCTAGTCATTCATCCTCGGTGACTAGCGACTCGCTATCATCTCTCAAGAATATGCTCATGCTGCAGTAGCTCCAATCATCTGGGCGATATCTCATCATTTGCAGCAACAACTGGCTCATACGCCTATACGCCGAACAATGCCTCAATCCTCCAGAAAGGCAACACATTGGCGGCCATCTCTGAATCGGTCTGCTCTAGATCTGAGTAAGACTCTCCACACTGGAAATCTTCAACTCACTAGGCCCGCTCTGGCGCAAAATCGGACGAATCACCTTCGTCTCTCAAATCGGGTAGACTAGCTATCATCTGTCGCATATCTGCCTGAAAGCTACGGCAATCTCAGCTCGTAAGCTTCGGAAGCGACATCCTGTAAATCTCAGCAACAGCTGGTCCATCTGTCTGCACGGTAGGAGACATCACAATCTCTGAGGTAAGCTGTACATCAACAGTCCTCTCTCAACTGGCAGCTCTAACACGGCCCGATCACCCGGTGCAGAACCAAGCACTCGCCCCCACTAGGGGTCACAATCACCATCACTAACTCGAGACGTTCCCATGTCACCAAAAAACACAATGGTCGGCCCTCGTACCAAACGAGCTCACACCGGCCGTGACCCTAGCAGCAGTCCAAACTGCGCTCAACCACGGTGACAGGAATCTCAATCGAGTATCACAGAGAGCACATCAGTGGCAAGAAGGGAAACAACAGATCCAAAGTGGATACATGATCATAGGAAGGAACAGCATCAATGAAGGTATGATCATGAAACTAATAGAATCGGGGATCTCAAATGGATGTATAATCATGGATATGAAAAGAATCACTAATCTCGAAAGTATGTACCTCCTAAGGCTCCTTAAGCGGAGTGGCGTGTCATAAGTATGCCGCGGAACATACCAACGGTACGTCACTCTACTTTAGTCACCTAATCCATCAACCAAGGGTCATCCTAATACAACGAAAGTTCGGGTCGAATACCCCCTCGACCAAGTCTAAGTTCCGTAAGGTCAAGCCAAAGTTCCGTATATAAACAACTCCCTAGGCTCCACATAGTCAAACTTAGACTCGAACCAAGGTCAACCTAGCGCTTTGATACCAACTTTGTCACGACCCGAAAGAGCACGTGACTGGCACTTAAACCATATGAAGTCTATAGGACCCCATCTGATCCAAGTAAGCCAAAAGCCCAGAAATCTAAAACCATTTTTAAGAATAAGTAAAGAAACTGGTTTAAGAAGTGAAGAAAAACATGTTTGAAATCAAGGTTTTTAAATAACTAAGCCGAAGGTGCGTTTTAAAAACAGTAAGTCTTTTCTAAAAATTTCGGCAGAGTTTCTTTTGTAAAACTGGCCCCGAATGGGGTACAACAAGGATAACAATATATATATGTAATGATAAAGGCATCCCCAAGCGGGAGCTAGCTCTTCGTCAATCGACGGTCACAACCACACAATGATATGATAATATACAACGCCAAGTGGCGAGGATCAAATCCAAAAGAAAGCTCAAAAGCAATAAGAAAACCGCAATACTACTAAGCGCGACTCTAAGGTCGAAGTAATACAACACTGTCTCTAAGTCTGAAACAATATACAAGTTTTGGTTGATGGACAATCTAGATACAATGAATAATACAAGAACAATGGCGGTTCTGATACAAAGAACCCACCTAACCAAGCAAGTCACCCAAATGAAGCAGTGTGCCAGAAATGCCGCTATGGAATCTGTACGGCAAAAACCTGCAAGGACTGGGGCACAACGGGGGTGAGTTGCCAACTCGTGAATAGAAAGATATCTATAAGCAGGAATCGAATGCATGACCCATCCTAGGTCAAACGATCAGATATAAATAAACCTCAATATGAATAAAGCTGAAGCATGCTAAACTGGCAATGAAATCTCTATACATGAGTGTAATGCCAAGTGCTCGTGTCAGTGCCTCAAGTAATAGCATGTCATGAATATGAGGTATAACAATGAACTCAATCTGCACACACGTGGATCCCGTCCACCCGTCACCCACTGACAATAACCATCATGCATGTAAATGTCATAAAGCATATGCATGGAAAATAGGAGGATACAACCAAAAGCATGGAACCTGAGTGCCTAACATCGACACTCGAAATCATCATGAAAACCTGTGCCTAGCATCGGCCCGTAAATCCTCACATACCGGGCATCCGTCAGTCCGGGTCAGCCCTCTCTCAAAGTATATATCGGGAATCCGTCAGTCCGGGTCATCCCTCTATCAATACATCGGGCATCCGTCACTCCGGGTCAGCCCTATATCAATCCATCGGGCATCCGTCAGTCCGGGTCAGCCCTCTATCAATCCATCGGGCATCCGTCAGTCCGGGTCAGCCCTCTATCAATCCATCGGGCATCCGTCAGTCCGGGTCAGCCCTCTATCAATCCATCGGGCATCCGTCAGTCCGGGTCAGCCCTCTCTCAGTACATGCCTCTAGCACCGAGAAAACACGGGGCGGCGCCCCAAAATATCATATCAAGGGTAACCGGTTTTTTTTAAAGTAATGATATATTCTCTCTTTAAAACACCCTCGGTTCCCAAATCCAGAAATATCATAGAAACAACATATCTCAATGCGTAAAATCAAGCATGAAGTATGCTACATGTAAAGGAATGTATGTACATCATCATGTCATGCAAGGATCATATACTGAATGCAATAATGCTACAGTGTAGTGACGTGGCAATTATCGATGGTAAGTGTGTGAGCCGGCAATAAGTGTACGTGGAACATATGCATCATCGATAATGGTGCTGGTGTCCTAGCAGCATAACTGAATATCACAACAATACAAGCGATGCAATGCAGATAGCAGGAATAATGCGGAAACAATGATCAACGCTACAGCACAGAACCTGTCCCAATAGGTATGTCATGTAACCTTGCCTTTTGAAATAAGACGAATCAGGGCTTTTGGTAAAGTAAGGGCTACGGTGTTTTAAGAAGAGATGCATCATTTGAAAATATCCGTATTACCCTTTTTCTTATCTTTAAAATATTCCCGATTCGTTAGTTTTGAAAAAGGTATGACTCGGTCTAGTCCAATGTCTACTGAGAAATCTAGACAGGAGGGGTATGAAACCACCTAATCTGAGTCAATATATATAAGTATAGATATGATAGTCGGTGATCTCGCCTCAATACCATATCGTAAGATATCCTCAAGTATGAATGCGGGTAAAGCACATGTCCAAAGGCCCGCTAAACTATCATATCGCACCTCAAGGCAACTATGTCACATCGCCGATCTCACGGCCTCACATCAAGTGTCATCACAAATCCATGTATCATCCTCAATCCCGTATATAAACACATGGTCCCATACCCACGTGTAGATATACACACCATCATATGAAAGAATGAATGCAAGAATGTGTATAGGTATATGTGTAAGTGTAGGTATAAGCGCAATCGCTACCCTAGGGTTCGCACTGTACTACACCAATACAATCTGAGCATCAAAGCTACCAATATCAATAATCCTAACCACACATAATAATATACGTGTGTATACGTATTCGTATACAACACCACGGACTGCGGGGGTGCTATACGCCATCCACCCGACTTCTCCCCGTAGATATAAATCTACTCACCTGCATCCTGCGTGTCGGTATCGATGTCGCCATGCTCTTTCACCTCGGAATCCTTACGAGGGTACCTAGAATAATAAACAGTCGCAATACGTATTAATGTCAAGGCAGAAAACCGATACAGCGCACGGTGTGCTCATAAGTTGAAACCTATGGCCCAAACATGCAAATCCAACACTTAACCCCTGTTGTCGATGTATGAACACCCGACAACCAAATACAAATCCAAACACCAAGAAAGTGCATTTAAAAATACGGAAAACATCGCCTAAAACACACCAAAATGCCTCCAGATTTTCCCCAGATGACCATTTGCCAAAACTATATATAGGAGGGGTCTAATCTAGTGCTAAAAGAGCCCTGGAACAAAAATGGAACCATTTCCCTCTACTCTGGCCGCAAATTGCGGCCAGAATGATGATTTTGGCGGCCACGGTTTAGAGTTAGGGGCTCGGGTCTTGGTGGTAGCTTCCTAGGTGCCTGCACGACTCCCTGTCCACTCAATTTTATTTTTGGTGCCCCAGGGTTGCTCCAGATTCCATAACACCTTCACAGATTTCACAAACCGACATGAAAAGTTCCATAATTCCATATTTTTAGTTTTCCAGTGGGATTGGTCTGGTTTTCTAGTCCATATAGGGTCTAGGGTCACCTTCTAAGCTCAATAGCAAAGTCACAACTCAATTTTCCCCTTATCCTCTCTAGTTTTGTCCAAAGTGCACAAAATCACACGATATCGATATGAAACTTGAATTAAACCTTAAATACAACAATTAACACTCTAATTGAGAAGAAATTACCTCACATGAACCTCATGAATCCTCAACAACACCAAAACATCTCCTTTCTTGGTCCAAAGCATAGATCTTGGGCTTGTGGGCAATTTTTGTGAAATGAGTGTGAGGTTTTGAGTTAGTTTTAATGGTGTAATTTGGAGGATTTGAAGGAGGAGGAAGAGGGAAGAAGGGAGCAGCAGCAGCAGCACAAGGAATGGGGGAGAGAAAAATGAGGGTGAAGGAAATGATGGAAGCATGGTTTCAAAAATAAAGGGTTGACTATACCTACCCTCTCTCATTATTACATACCTTTTTCCTTTTCTTTTCTTTTCTTTATCCAAATCCTTCTCACACCAATAGTATCCCCAAAGTAACATGGTAGGAAAAATGTAACACAAGTCCAAAAATGATACGTGCACATTTTGCACAAAAAGCCGAAAATCCGATTAGCGATTTTTAATCGCGATTAGCACTAAATTAGCATATAAATGATCACAAACACTAAAAAAGGCATAATTCCAATAAATAACCCATTTTAGAATTTTCCATAATTTTTCATAATTTTTCTCCATTTATTTGCATTTAAATATTAATTTAATATTAAAATAATCAATAAAATAATATTAAATTATAAAAATTCCTAAAAATAATATTTTATTATTTTGGAATGTTACAATTAGATTGGTTATTATCTTATCTAATCAGGATGTCTCCCACCGTTTTTATCAAATCTACCTTAAAACCCTAAAAGGTAAGATTAGCCGGGATTAATTACACCCTACAATTTCGTCAATCTTTCAGCCAGATCAGTGTCGGTACTTTGAGGGAGGTTCCCCGTGCTTTCGTACGGACCTAATTAATGTAAACCTCGTTTTCCCAGAGGCGTAACCTCGTTAACACTTTTCTTAGACACCTACTTGAATGACTAATTGTCCTGTGTAAAACTCTCCCAGGAGTAACTTTTACTCGCAGTGGGTATCAGGATCCAACTATCTCATAGGAGGTATGCAATCTCATTGCAAATTTCAACACTTGAAATTCCCGATAATGCTTTTGCCCCTAGTGTCCTATGACCTTGACGGAGGTCAACAAACCATAGGCTACTAGTCAAGTTCAACTTGTCATTTCTTGATTGAATTAAACCCACCCGCACGACCCTTGACGGAGGTCAACAAGGCCGTACGACTACCCTAATCCAATCTGCATCATATGCATAAGCAGGTAAATACTAATCAGCTACCGCACACTACGCCTTGACGGAGGTCAACAAACGTAGCACGAATACTAACTAGTGTTTATCTGAAATGACGGAGGGCTACGCAGGTTTTTCAGAAAACCCTGAGCGTAATGAACTTGATATCGTCGTAGAATCGAGTAATTTTGAAAAGGAGTGTTTTGAGGCTTTTCTTAGTTTCGCTAAAGGGGTCACTCCCGGTGAAGGGATCGTCGGCCCTTTCCTCATCGAATAAGGTGCAGGATATATCATATATACCGCTGTGCAAAGCAAAACACTAAAAGCAATCAAAAGACAAACCGTGTTTTGTAGCATCTGCCAGTTTTGCTAAAGGAGTCACTCCCGGTGAAGGGATCTCGGTCCTTTCCTCATCGAATAAGGTGCAGGATATATCGTATATATCACTGTGCAAAGCAAAACTGTAGCTACCCTTTTTATAAAGTTTTTGATTCTTCAACATCTTTAGGTTTCTTTTCTTTTATTAATCTCATTAATAAAAATCCCATCAGCTTATGCTTCCTAAGCATCACAGAAGAAACGAAAGCAGTAATATTTATATATCAGCATATATATATAGTATAAGCATTCGTCTCAGGCAGTAATATGATCTCATCACAGAACATTGCAGCAGAAGAACATATATGAAATATTGGATATACTAGGACGTCCGTGTTTTCAATACGAGCCTGTATAAAACACGGATTCCACGGTTGCGACGAATAGCCAAACCCACATCCCAAGACCCCTACGAGAGCGGCAAGTAACACTGCCAATTCTAGGGTTAGGAGACCCGGTCTCGACTCCTCGAGCTGGCCTCCCACTGGACCCTAGAACCCGGTTACTTATGCTCCCCTACTTGGGTCTACCTAATGCGGAAAAGTAAATAATATACACTGGTGACAGCAACCGCAACCAGGAAGTGCCCCAAATAAAAGAATATTACATTACAAATGAATTTTACATGAATGAAAATAAAAACCCTCATCTCACATAAAACCCCGGCTATTCTGATCGCGACGATCCAATATAACATATCACAGCAACACATAATATCTCATATCATCAACGTAAGCAAGTATGCGTATCCCGATTGTCGTTGATGTATAGCAACGAAGCCGGCGATACACCACATACTACGCTTACGGTCACAGAAAAGAAAGTGTAAAACTACAATATTTGGAATCCACAATCACTTTAGACATCGTAAATCCGAAATATCACATACTTCGTATTTCATGCCTAACTCTATGAATTCCACATATTGTATCACATTCCAGATAAATATACGGTATTAAACTATTTGAACAGATAATCAAACACCCAAAATTTCCCGAAGTGCACAACTCTTGAGCGGAGTTCAAATAATCCCAGAATATGTCACAGTACCAGTGATCCAGCCGTAGAAGGGCCAAGCCAACGCCTCACATGTGGCACGCCGTACTGCCCCAAACCCGAAGGTTCAAAAGGCAGTTCAAGACGGTCACATAATCGAGTTAAGGTTTGTTGTCTTCTAGAGGGTCCACCGCTTAACTTGTACAATTTTCCGAAAGATTTAAACCCAATAAAAATTCAACGCTTGAAAGTTTGCCGTGCCGGAATAAAGTGAGTTAATGATATCCGTTCAACCAGTTTAACAGTTTCTAAATATCCGGAAAGAAATACGAATTTAAATATTCCGATCGAATCTACGATTACAAAATAAACCCCATATTTTATAAACACCTGAGACAGATTAAAAATATCCAGAATACTCAGCAAGTAACTACGGGAATTACCATGAAGCCACGTGTCCTGATCTTACTGTTCCGCCGCGGAAGCGCCGCTCAAGCCATGCTTGCGCCGCGCTTCCGCCGCTGTTTGGTGGAATTAGAGGCTCGGATTTTATGGTAATTCTTATAATTGCCTGCTGATTTTTTTACATATTTTTAATTCTGAAAAATCCCAAAATTTAAAAAATTTCCAGAGAGGGGTCCATTTTGTCCGTTTCGGGTTCGATCGGAGTTTTAACTTCGTAAACACATCGTCTAATTCTCTAGCTAGGCTCTGATACCACTGTAGGGTTCCTAGGCACTCTTATGAAGGTTCTTAAGGCATCAAACATGCCCGGATTAAATTTTAGACGTGCCGAACAACCCAAAGCCGGGATCTTTGCTAGATTATTAGGGTTTAATATGCAATAAGATAACTTTTATCTAAGTGTGAGGGATTACAACCTTTGTAGTCCGCTCCTTCACTTCACAAGCTCCGAGTAGAAGTCCCTTTGCCGCGATCCACGATCTCCCGGACTCATGAGAGGCTCCACGACTCGAACGATCCATTCTAGCTCGTCGTATTCCGAATCTCCGATGATCTACCTCGAGGTTTCAAAGAACTCAAGCTATCTCACTCTTAAAGAAGTGAACACACTAATCCCATGGGCTAGATGAGATGAGGATGAGAGAGTAGTAATTTAGCTTTCTTTTTATATCATTTTCTCATAATCTTTCATCACATAAGAATTTTCAAGAGAGCTTCTTCAAGAGAGAAGAAGAAGAAGATAATGGATAATCAAAAGATAATGATAATCATTTCCTTTTGTGATGAATAGAAATATAAACATATGATTGAATTATTAACCATGGTCAAGGATGATTGGATGAGAACAAGTAGAGAAACAACTAGAGTTAGGGTTTGGTTAAGTTAAAATTGTGTCATCACAAAATATCTTTACAAATGACAAAAGAAAATTGCTTCTAGAAAGAACTTGAAGCAACTAAACCTAATCAAACCCTAACCTCAATTAATCATCCTTAAACATGTTTAACAATTAATCATATCATGTCACAATAATATATATCATATATATATTATATATTTGCAACAAAAGAAAATAATACAATTAACATATATCGCATATATATCAATGTATCATCCACTGAGAAAATGAAATAATAAAGTAAGCCAATATTAGTTAATATAATAATATATCATATATATTATTATATATTAAATCATCGAATCAACACTTGATCCGACGATCCGGCTATATCGAATATAACCGGCTAATATATCATGTACCGATTCATCGAATCAACACTTGATCCGATGACCCGATTCATATCCATAAATCGCGAGAATATAATACGGTATCCCATATCGCATTATTCTCGCTCCTGCGCATATCACATATGTGCCACTACTCTGTTTCTCCTGAGCCAAGAAACCTCTGTGTAGGACTCTAAAGAATCGTCAATACGCCGGTAGCAGGTGATGATCATATCAAACACCCACAAGCTGCAAGCGGTCAGCTAAACGTAACAGCCACCCAGGTATTGAGCGATCAGAAGATCAACAAGCTAGCCTGTGCGTTCTCCTATGAATCCGATCAGTAACACTCCCGTACAGTCCGGTCTGTTCGTCTGATATGTCGCATATCAAGTCTAGGGGTGGTATACGTCAGACCCCAGTAACCGATAAGTCGTGTCGATGTATGGCTCATAACGGGTCGAGAAACTACTAGTAACACTTACCAGTAAATCTCTATATCAGCCCTGGCCAGGGACTTCCAGTTATAGCCAATCGAACACAGCACAACATCAACTCCCTATACCGGGAGAGACGAATCCCCTCTTATCGCTCATTGCCTCCATGTGATTCGGGACTGTACCCAAAAGCCACCGTTTTGCACGCCCTCTTGGACGTGGTAAGGTGGAAATCAAAGCACAGTGGGAATCACACAAGACTCCATGACGATCTCGGGTCTACAGACTACCCTGTACCTGTGTCACCGGAGAACTGCCATCTGACGTGTGGTATATCACCATCTGGGAGTTCTCGGCGAGTCCGTCCAGTGTACCCAGTCTCCACTGAGCACCCGTACACCATCTCTGATGTCTAACACCGATGGATATGGGATCATCCATCGCCCATCATATGGGTCAAGATGCGTATACGCTAGTCTACTCTGGTGTATCGATGCCCTGTCTCGATATACCCTCGACTAGGAACAGTTATAGGATGTACTCATCGACTACCGCGACCCCACTAGTATGATCTCATCATATTCCCAGTAGTCGAGTACAGATCCTAAGGGCTTTATCAACATGTGAGAGTAAAACAGTAAACCAATACAAGTCAACATGTTAAGATAAAGTGAAACCAAATAGCATACTATCATGAAGAGCAAGAAAGTCTTCTCTATATATAACCAAGCATCCATTATAATATACATCAAATGTACAACAATGGCCTCTAGGGCATATACATAACTAACAATCTCTCACTTGCACTAAGGCCAGCTGCTGTAGTATCTCATACCTAGCATCCCGAATAATCTCTCAAACTGTATCTGGGGAATAGCCTTCGTGAATGGATCCGCAGTGTTGTCCTTCGTATCTACTCTCCTGACCTCGATCTCCCGGCGATCAACTATCTCCCTGATCAGGTGATACCGCCTCAGAATATGTCTGGACTTCTGATGGGACCTGGGTTCCTTGGCCAAAGCCACAGCTCCATTGTTATCGCAATACAGAGGTATTGGATGCTCAATGGATGGAACCACACCAAGTTCACTAATGAACTTCTTGATCCAGACAGCCTCTTTGGCAGCATCGTTGGCAGCGATGTATTCAGCCTCCATCGTTGAGTCTGCAACGGTATCCTGTTTGGAACTCTTCCAACATACCGCCCCTCCATTGAGGGTGAAGACAAAACCCGAATGCGACTTAGAGTCGTCCTTATCACTTTGGAAGCTGGAATCGGTAAAGGACTCCACCTGGAGTTCTCCATTACCATACACCAAGAACATCTCCTTAGTCCTTCGTAAGTACTTGAGAATGTTCTTCACTGCTGTCCAATGACTCTCTCCAGGATCTGCTTGATACCGACTCACTACACTTAGTGAGTATGCTATATCGGGTCTGGTACATAGCATCGTATACATGATAGAGCCTACTGCCGAAGCATAGGGTATACCTTGCATGCGAGCTCTCTCTAAATCAGTCTTGGGAGACATCTCTTTGGAGAGAGTGAGTCCAGATATCGTGGGCTGATTCCCACGTTTGGATTCTTCCATACTAAACCTCTTTAGTATGGTGTCAATGTACCTGGATTGGGACAATCCCAGTATCCGTTTAGATCTATCTCTATAGATCATGATTCCCAATATGCAGGAGGCATCACCTAGATCTTTCATTGAGAATCTCTGTGATAAGAAGAGCTTGACTGATTGCAGCATAGGAATATCATTTCCTATCAAGAGTATGTCATCCACGTACAATACGAGGAAGACTACCTTACCCTCTGCCACCTTCTTATAGATACAAGGTTCATCTATATTTTTGATGAAGTCAAACTCTTTGACTACAACATCAAAACAGATGTTCCAACTCCGCGATGCTTGCTTTAACCCATAAATGGATTTAAGCAGCTTGCACACCTTACCGCTGCTCCCACTATCTACGAAGCCCTCTGGCTGAGTCATGTACACGCACTCTTCTAAATCACCGTTTAGAAAGGCGGTCTTAACATCCATTTGCCAAATTTCGTAGTCATGGTATGCAGCAATGGCAAGTAAGATCCGGATGGACTTAAGCATAGCTACTGGAGAAAAGGTTTCGTCATAATCCACACCTGGACGTTGACGAAAACCCTTTGCTACAAGTCTAGCTTTGAAAGTCTCAACTTTTCCATCTACACCAAATTTCTTTTTAAAAATCCACTTGCTCCCAATGGGTTTTACCCCTTCAGGAGCATTTTCTAAAATCCACACTTTATTGGTGTACATGGATTCCATCTCAGATCGCATTGCATCCAGCCATTTCACTGAGTCTCCACTCGTGATGGCCTGCTCGAAACTAGTCGGGTCATCATCATCCATGATGCAATCCTCGCTTCCACCATCAATGAGAAAACCATAGTATCTCTCAGGTGGATGAGAAACCCTACTAGATCTGTGGAGAGGCTGGGGTTCGTCGGGTACTACTGAATCCTCTGGTTCCACTAAATCATCTGTTGTAGTTTGTTCTGCTGGAACTTCTTCCAGTTCTACCTCAGAGCCACTAATCTCTTTTGCAAGAAATTCCTTTTCTAAAAAGGTGGCGTGTTGAGCAACAAACACTCTTTGTTCCTCACTGTGGTAGAAAATATACCCTCGCGAATGCTTGGGATATCCAATAAACTTACATAAAACAGATCTTGCCTCGAGTTTGTCCGGGTTTCGTCTTTTGACATAAGCCGGGCAACCCCATATCTTAACAAAATTAAGATATGGTCTCTTCCCTTCCCATATCTCATATGGGGTGGTAGGCACAGATTTGGTAGGAACTTTATTCAGTATGTATGCCGCCGTCTCAAGCGCATACCCCCAGAAGGAAATAGGTAACTCAGCCTCGCTCATCATAGAGCGCACCATATCTAATAGGGTGCGATTCCTCCGCTCAGATACACCGTTGTGCTGTGGTGTATAAGGAGGAGTAAGCTGAGAGAGAATCCCATTCTCTTTTAGATAATCTAGGAACTCACCACTTAAGTATTCACCTCCTCGATCAGATCGAAGAATCTTAATACTTTTGCCCGTTTGGTTCTCTACTTCGTGCTTATATTCTCTGAATTTCTCAAAAGCTTCAGATTTGTGTTTCATCAGGAATACATATCCGAATCTTGAGAGATCGTCAGTGAATGTAATGAAGTAGGAAGAACCGTTCCTGGCATGCGTAGACATGGGACCGCATACATCACTATGTACCAGTCCTAAGAGTTCGGTAACTCTTTCTCCGTGTCCACTAAACGGAGCTTTGGTCATTTTTCCTTTGAGACATGAATGGCAAGTATCATAAGATGATAATTCGAACGGATTCAAATAACCATCTTTATGTAACTTAGCCAGTCGTGTCGCATTGATATGACCAAGTCTACAATGCCACAAGAAGGATTCGTTCATATCTGAACTTTTCCTCTTGTGTGTGTTTTGTATATTCAGGACTGTATTCTGATTTAGAATGAATATGCCATTATGTAACGAGCCTGATGCAATCAACTTTTGATCTAGGAATATGTTCATAACATTATCCTGTACTACAAAATTATATCCCTCTTTACTCAATAAAGAAACTGATATAATGTTGCACATCATGTTCGGTATATAATAGCACTCATTTAGAATCAGTGTATTACGACTTGGTAATACAAGGTGATATTCGCCAACTGCTTTGGCTACAATACTTGCACCGTTCCCTACTTGAACGGAATGATCACCTTTTCCCAGTTCTCTACCTTTACGTAGCCCATGTAACTGTTTACATATGTGGGATCCTGATCCGGTATCTAATACCCAGGACGTAGGGTGAACTGAGAAACAGTTCTCAATAACTAACACACCTGAAGAAGATGCATCAACATGCATGTTCTTATGGGCGGCGTGAGAATCTAGATATTCTCCTGTTTCCTGTTCAGTCTTATAACTCTTATAAGAAAGAACGGGTCTAACGTTCCCTTGCTCAGTACAATAATCAGGTTCAGTCAATACATCCATATTATTATCTTGATTATGGCCTGAAATGGTCGCTACCTGGAGAGAGAGAGAAGAAAACACTTTAGCGTATGCTCTTGCAAGATTAGATTGGTTATTATCTTATCTAATCAGGATGTCTCCCACCGTTTTTATCAAATCTACCTTAAAACCCTAAAAGGTAAGATTAGCCGGTATTAATTACACCCTACAATTTCGTCAATCTTTCAGCCAGATCAGTGTCGGTACTTTGAGGGAGGTTCCCCGTGCTTTCGCACGGACCTAATTAATGTAAACCTCGTTTTCCCAGAGGCGTAACCTCGTTAACACTTTTCTTAGACACCTACTTGAATGACTAATTGTCCTGTGTAAAACTCTCCCAGGAGTAACTTTTACTCGCAGTGGGTATCAGGATCCAACTATCTCATAGGAGGTATGCAATCTCATTGCAAATTTCAACACTTGAAATTCCCGATAATGCTTTTGCCCCTAGTGTCCTATGACCTTGACGGAGGTCAACAAACCATAGGCTACTAGTCAAGTTCAACTTGTCATTTCTTGATTGAATTAAACCCACCCGCACGACCCTTGACGGAGGTCAACAAGGCCGTACGACTACCCTAATCCAATCTGCATCATATGCATAAGCAGGTAAATACTAATCAGCTACCGCACACTACGCCTTGACGGAGGTCAACAAACGTAGCACGAATACTAACTAGTGTTTATCTGAAATGACGGAGGGCTACGCAGGTTTTTCAGAAAACCCTGAGCGTAATGAACTTGATATCGTCGTAGAATCGAGTAATTTTGAAAAGGAGTGTTTTGAGGCTTTTCTTAGTTTCGCTAAAGGGGTCACTCCCGGTGAAGGGATCGTCGGCCCTTTCCTCATCGAATAAGGTGCAGGATATATCATATATACCGCTGTGCAAAGCAAAACACTAAAAGCAATCAAAAGACAAACCATGTTTTGTAGCATCTGCCAGTTTTGCTAAAGGAGTCACTCCCGGTGAAGGGATCTCGGTCCTTTCCTCATCGAATAAGGTGCAGGATATATCGTATATATCACTGTGCAAAGCAAAACTGTAGCTACCCTTTTTATAAAGTTTTTGATTCTTCAACATCTTTAGGTTTCTTTTCTTTTATTAATCTCATTAATAAAAATCCCATCAGCTTATGCTTCCTAAGCATCACAGAAGAAACGAAAGCAGTAATATTTATATATCAGCATATATATATAGTATAAGCATTCGTCTCAGGCAGTAATATGATCTCATCACAGAACATTGCAGCAGAAGAACATATATGAAATATTGGATATACTAGGACGTCCGTGTTTTCAATACGAGCCTGTATAAAACACGGATTCCACGGTTGCGACGAATAGCCAAACCCACATCCCAAGACCCCTACGAGAGCGGCAAGTAACACTGCCAATTCTAGGGTTAGGAGACCCGGTCTCGACTCCTCGAGATGGCCTCCCACTGGACCCTAGAACCCGGTTACTTGTGCTCCCCTACTTGGGTCTACCTAATGCGGAAAAGTAAATAATATACACTGGTGACAGCAACCGCAACCAGGAAGTGCCCCAAATAAAAGAATATTACATTACAAATGAATTTTACATGAATGAAAATAAAAACCCTCATCTCACATAAAACCCCGGCTATTCTGATCGCGACGATCCAATATAACATATCACAGCAACACATAATATCTCATATCATCAACGTAAGCAAGTATGCGTATCCCGATTGTCGTTGATGTATAGCAACGAAGCCGGCGATACACCACATACTACGCTTACGGTCACAGAAAAGAAAGTGTAAAACTACAATATTTGGAATTCACAATCACTTTAGACATCGTAAATCCGAAATATCACATACTTCGTATTTCATGCCTAACTCTATGAATTCCACATATTGTATCACATTCCAGATAAATATACGGTATTAAACTATTTGAACAGATAATCAAACACCCAAAATTTCCCGAAGTGCACAACTCTTGAGCGGAGTTCAAATAATCCCAGAATATGTCACAGTACCAGTGATCCAGCCGTAGAAGGGCCAAGCCAACGCCTCACATGTGGCACGCCGTACTGCCCCAAACCCGAAGGTTCAAAAGGCAGTTCAAGACGGTCACATAATCGAGTTAAGGTTTGTTGTCTTCTAGAGGGTCCACCGCTTAACTTGTACAATTTTCCGAAAGATTTAAACCCAATAAAAATTCAACGCTTGAAAGTTTGCCGTGCCGGAATAAAGTGGGTTAATGATATCCGTTCAACCAGTTTAACAGTTTCTAAATATCCGGAAAGAAATACGAATTTAAATATTCCGATCGAATCTACGATTACAAAATAAACCCCATATTTTATAAACACCTGAGACAGATTAAAAATATCCAGAATACTCAGCAAGTAACTACGGGAATTACCATGAAGCCACGTGTCCTGATCTTACTGTTCCGCCGCGGAAGCGCCGCTCAAGCCATGCTTGAGCCGCGCTTCCGCCGCTGTTTGGTGGAATTAGAGGCTCGGATTTTATGGTAATTCTTATAATTGCCTGCTGATTTTTTTACATATTTTTAATTCTGAAAAATCCCAAAATTTAAAAAATTTCCAGAGAGGGGTCCATTTTGTCCGTTTCGGGTTCGATCGGAGTTTTAACTTCGTAAACACATCGCCTAATGCTCTAGCTAGGCTCTGATACCACTGTAGGGTTCCTAGGCACTCTTATGAAGGTTCTTAAGGCATCAAACATGCCCGGATTAAATTTTAGACGTGCCGAACAACCCAAAGCCGGGATCTTTGCTAGATTATTAGGGTTTAATATGCAATAAGATAACTTTTATCTAAGTGTGAGGGATTACAACCTTTGTAGTCCGCTCCTTCACTTCACAAGCTCCGAGTAGAAGTCCCTTTACCGCGATCCACGATCTCCCGGACTCATGAGAGGCTCCACGACTCGAAAGATCCATTCTAGCTCGTCGTATTCCGAATCTCCGATGATCTACCTCGAGGTTTCAAAGAACTCAAGCTATCTCACTCTTAAAGAAGTGAACACACTAATCCCATGGGCTAGATGAGATGAGGATGAGAGAGTAGTAATTTAGCTTTCTTTTTATATCATTTTCTCATAATCTTTCATCACATAAGAATTTTCAAGAGAGCTTCTTCAAGAGAGAAGAAGAAGAAGATAATGGATAATCAAAAGATAATGATAATCATTTCCTTTTGTGATGAATAGAAATATAAACATATGATTGAATTATTAACCATGGTCAAGGATGATTGGATGA
Organism: Agapanthus africanus; assembly: GCA_030015575.1. Classification (NCBI taxonomy): domain Eukaryota; kingdom Viridiplantae; phylum Streptophyta; class Magnoliopsida; order Asparagales; family Amaryllidaceae; genus Agapanthus; species Agapanthus africanus. Next base: position 650,213,326 of record JASDDO010000014.1, read on the forward strand.
GAACAAGTAGAGAAACAACTAGAGTTAGGGTTTGGTTAAGTTAAAATTGTGTCATCACAAAATATCTTTACAAATGACAAAAGAAAATTGCTTCTAGAAAGAACTTGAAGCAACTAAACCTAATCAAACCCTAACCTCAATTAATCATCCTTAAACATGTTTAACAATTAATCATATCATGTCACAATAATATATATCATATATATATTATATATTTGCAACAAAAGAAAATAATACAATTAACATATATCGCATATATATCAATGTATCATCCACTGAGAAAATGAAATAATAAAGTAAGCCAATATTAGTTAATATAATAATATATCATATATATTATTATATATTAAATCATCGAATCAACACTTGATCCGACGATCCGGCTATATCGAATATAACCGGCTAATATATCATGTACCGATTCATCGAATCAACACTTGATCCGATGACCCGATTCATATCCATAAATCGCGAGAATATAATACGGTATCCCATATCGCATTATTCTCGCTCCTGCGCATATCACATATGTGCCACTACTCTGTTTCGCCTGAGCCAAGAAACCTCTGTGTAGGACTCTAAAGAATCGTCAATACGCCGGTAGCAGGTGATGATCATATCAAACATCCACAAGCTGCAAGCGGTCAGCTAAACGTAACATCCACCCAGGTATTGAGCGATTAGAAGATCAACAAGCTAGCCTGTGCGTTCTCCTGTGAATCCGATCAGTAACACTCCCGTACAGTCCGGTCTGTTCGTCTGATATGTCGCATATCAAGTCTAGGGGTGGTATACGTCAGACCCCAGTAACCGATAAGTCGTGTCGATGTATGGCTCATAACGGGTCGAGAAACTACTAGTAACACTTACCAGTAAATCTCTATATCAGCCCTGGCCAGGGACTTCCAGTTATAGCCAATCGAACACAGCACAACATCAACTCCCTATACCGGGAGAGACGAATCCCCTCCTATCGCTCATTGCCTCCATGTGATTCGGGACTGTACCCAAAAGCCACCGTTTTGCACGCCCTCTTGGACGTGGTAAGGTGGAAATCAAAGCACAGTGGGAATCACACAAGACTCCATGACGATCTCGGGTCTACAGACTACCCTGTACCTGTGTCACCGGAGAACTGCCATCTGACGTGTGGTATATCACCATCTGGGAGTTCTCGGCGAGTCCGTCCAGTGTACCCAGTCTCCACTGAGCACCCGTACACCATCTCTGATGTCTAACACCGATGGATATGGGATCATCCATCGCCCATCATATGGGTCAAGATGCGTATACGCTAGTCTACTCTGGTGTATCGATGCCCTGTCTCGATATACCCTCGACTAGGAACAGTTATAGGATGTACTCATCGACTACCGCGGCCCCACTAGTATGATCTCATCATAGTCCCAGTAGTCGAGTACAGATCCTAAGGGCTTTATCAACATGTGAGAGTAAAACAGTAAACCAATACAAGTCAACATGTTAAGATAAAGTGAAACCAAATAGCATACTATCATGACGAGCAAGAAAGTCTTCTCTATATATAACCAAGCATCCATTATAATATACATCAAATGTACAACAATGGCCTCTAGGGCATATACATAACTAACAGAGATATACTGGTAGGCTTCCAGTGTTATCTCAGGGTGTTTTGGGCTTCACTCCGACACGACTTGTACCGCTATTAGGGGACTGACGTTTACCGCCCCCTAGGCCCGCCATGTGATGTATCAGACGAACAGACCGGACTGTACGGAGAATGTCATATTCAGGCTCAGTAGGAGTTCAGATGGGTTTCACCTCGTCAGTCTTCTTGTCGGCATTTACCTGGGGACCGTTACGCACAGCTAGTGCCGCTTGCGGTCTGTGGTTAAACCCACTGCCAGCGTAGTGTCGAGTCTTTAGAGTCCCACATAGAAAGCTATTCGCCTTTAGGCAAAAGAGTAGAGGTCGCATGGTTTTGCGGGAGGTCGCATGGTTTTGCGGCAGGTCGCATCCGTACACTTATGCACGTACAGTGTCCGGACAGTTTACACTAGCGGGCTTTGGTTTAAGCCAGATCGTAGTGTACGTATTGGGATTGGATTTATCCAGTATGTATTCGTGTTCCTCGGAACACGGATGCGGGTGTGTATGCACAGTTGACGGAGAGACAGAGGCAGAGGATTCTCATTAGGGTTGTTGACCGTTGACTGTTGACTTTTTGCTCAACCCTAATGAGAATATGATATATGATTAACAATAATATTAATTAAGTATTATGGTGACATGGTTGTTGAGGGGTTGACTTTGTTGATTTGTTGACTTTGTTGACCGGTTGACTAGGTTTGACTAGTTGACCATCATGATGACAATGGCTATCATTTCATGGCAAAGACTTTTTACTTGCTTGTTTCTCTTGTGAGAAATGAGTGCATGAAATGATATGGCTATTGTAGCTTAAACCATTTACACAATACTTGATTACTATTTTTGTGATGATGGTTTTGGATTATGAGAGCAAAGAGAGAAAAGTCCTCTCTCATTCTATCATTCTCATTCTCTCTCTTGTTCTTGAGCTCTCATCTCCTTCCTCTTGCTCTCCCTCTCTTAGTCTATGGTTCACTTGTCTCATGTGTTGAGAACCAAGAACCATAGAGAAAATCTCAACACACTCTTCTCTACTCACTCTAGCTCACAAGGTTTAGCAAACCAAGTGAACTAGTTTCTTCAAAGATCGAAGAAGAAGCCAAAGGTAGAAGCTTTCGAGGTGGATCTATCTTCGGCGCAAGGAGATGACGGAGTGAAGCCGATCCGGACAACCATCGAGGCTTGAAGACGAAAGAGATCAAGAAAGAAAGGTATAACCCCCTAACCGAGTAGTTAACAACTCCTAGTTAGGTTGTTAGTTAGATGTTTAACAAAGATCCGGTTTTGAGTCCATGTTACCACCTCTAGAAAAATTGTTTTTCACCAAATTCCGCATGCCCGAAAGTACCGGGAGAGGTAGCATGGGCTTACACTTTTTGCACACCCTCTTGGACGTGGTATGATGGAAATCAAAGCACAGTGGGAATCACACAAGACTCTATGACGATCTCGGGTCAACAGACTACTCTGTACCGGTATCACCGGAGAACTGCCATCTGACGTAAGGTATAATACCATCTAGGAGTTCTCGACGAGTCCGTCCAGTGTACCCAGTCTCCACTGAGCACCCGTACACCATCCTTGATGTCAAACACCGATGGATATGGGATCATCCATCGCCCATCATATGGGTCAAGATGCGTATACGCTAGTCTACTTTGGTGTATGGATGCCCTGTCTCGATACACCCTCGACTAGGAACAGTTATAGGATGTACTCGTCGACTACCGTGGCCCCACTAGTATGATCTCATCATAGTCCCAGTAGTCGAGTACATATTCTAAGGGCTTTATCAACATGTAACATAGAGACAATCAGAGTACATGTTAAGATAAAGAACAGCCAGATAGCATACTATCATGTCGAGCAAGAAAGTCCTCCCTATATATGTCCAAGCATCCATTACAATATACATCGTATGTACAGTAATGGCCTCTAGGGCATACATATAACTAACAATCTCCCACTTGCACTAGGGCCATCTGTTGTGGTATCACATACCCAATAATTAGCTGTGGTTGAAGTATCTCATACTCAACCATCCCATAAAAGTCTCTACTGGGAAAAAGGCCTTTGTGAGTGGATCCGCGCTGTTGTCCTCTGTGTCTACTCTCCTAACCTCGATCTCCCTGGAGATCAACCATTTCCATGATCAGGTGATACTGCCTAAGAATTATATCTGGATTTCTGATGGGACGTGGGTTCCTTGGCATAAGCCACAACTCCATTGTCACACAATGGTAGGAACGAAGTTCATCTCATGAACTTATATATATCCAGACTGCCTCTTTGGTAGCATCCTTGGTAACGATGTATCTTGCCTTTAATCGTCTAGTAAGTCACGGTATCTATCTTGGAACTCTTCCAACATACCGTCCCTCCACTGAGGGTAAAGACAATGCCTGCGACTGACATTCAGTCGTCCTTATCACCCTAGAACCTTTCCAGTGATTTTCCCAGGATCGATTGACACCATCTCACTACAACTAGTGAGTATCCTCACATCCAATTAGATCTATCTCATAGATCCAAAACCCATGATTTAGGAGGTATCACCTCGATCCTATACGGAGAATCCTTATGATAAGTGGAGATTGACCGAGCGTAGCATAGGAAACTCCTTCCCTATCTGGAGTATGTCATCCACGTACTCTACGAGGATCACCACCATACTCCCTACTACCTTTTTGTATATACAAGGTTCATCTACCATTTTGATGAAGTCAAACTCTTTGACTACCACATCAAAAAAGATGTTCCAACTCCGCGATGCCTGCTTTATCAACATAAAACATCTTGCACACGTTTCCGCTGCTCCCACTGTCTACGAAGCCCTCTGGCTGTATACTTATAGACGCTCTCTTCTAAAACATCATTTAGAAAAGCAGTCATGACACCCAACCGCCAGATATCGTAGTCATGGTATGTAGCCATGGCAAGTAGGATCTGGATGGACTTAAGCATAGCTTTGAAAGTCTTGACTTTTCCATGTACACCAAGTAATCTTCTCGAGATATACTTGCTCCTGATGGGGATTTAACCCTTCAGATAAAGCAACCAAAGTCCATACTTTGTTTGTGTATAAGGATTCCATCTCAGATCGATAAGCATCCAGCCATTCTTACAGAGTCCCACTCCTGATAGCCTGCTCGAAACTAGTTAGGTCATCATCTCATGATGCAATCCTCGCTCCCATTGTCATAGAGAAACCGAAGTATCTCTCAGGTGGGTGAGGAACCCTACTAGATCGGCGGAGAGGCTGAGGTTCGTTGGTTACTATTGAATCCTTCGGTTCTACCAAATCATCAGCTGCAAGTTGTATAGCTGGAACCCTTCCAGTTCTACATAACAGACATTGCCTCAAGCTTGTCCGGATTTTGCTTTTAGACATAGGCCGGACAACCCCCAAATCTTAACAAACTTAAGATATGGACTCTTCCCTTTCCATATCACATATGAAGTGGTAGGCAACTGATTTGATTTGAATCCTATTCAATAGGTATGCAGCTTCACAAGTGCATAACTCCCAAAAGGAAATAGGCAACTCAGTAGTACTCATCATAGAGCACACCATATCACATAGGGTGTGATTGCTCTGCCCCGATATACCATCGTGCTATGGTGTATCCGGAGGAGTAATGCTGAGAGAGAATCTCATTCTCCTTTAGAATAATCCAGGAATTCCGTGCTCAAGTATTCTCCTCCTTGATCTCATCAAAGGACATAATACTTATACCCGTTTTTAGTTTTCTACTTCTAGCTTATATTCCGTGAATATCTCAAAAGCTTCGGACTTGTGTTTCAACAGGAACATATGTCTGAATCTTGAGAGATCATCAGAGAATATAATGAAGTATAAAGAACCGGTCTTGGCATGTGTAGACAGGGGACCTTCATACATCAGCATGTATCAATCCCAAGAGTTCACTAACTCTTTCTCTGTTTCCAATAAACAGAACTGTGGTCATCTTATCTCTGTGACATGACCGGCAAGTTTCACAAGATGTAAATTCAAACTAATTTAAATATGCATCTATATGTAACTTCAGCTAGTCGGGTCGCATTGATATGACCTAGTCTACAATGCCTCAAGAAGGATTCGTTCATTTCTGAACTCTTCCTCTTGTGTGTGTTCTGTACGTTAAGAACTGTGGTTTGATTTAGAACGTCTATGCTTTTAGATAACGTGCCTGAACCGATCAACTCTTGATATAGGAAATGTTCAAAACATTATCCAACAATACAAAATTATATCCTTTCTTTACTAATAAAGAGACTGATATAATGTTGTATATCAGGTTCGGTATCTAATAACATTCGTTCAGAATCAATGTATTATGGTAATACAGGGTGATAGTGACCAACAGACTTGGCTGCAACACTTGCACCGTTTCTATCTCATGAAACTTATCACCCGTTCTCAGTTCTCTACCTATCTGTAGCCCATGTAACAGATTACATATGCGGGATCCTGATCCGGTATCACATACCTAGGATGTAAAGGGTATTGAGAAACAGTTCTCTGTAATGAACACACCCGAAGATGATGCATTAACATGCACTTTCTTCGTTTGGGCGGCACGGGAAATCCGGTATTCCCCAATTTCCTGCTCTGTCTTATAACAATTATAAGTTGGAGCGGGACCAACGTTCCCCAGCTCAGTATAACAAGCGGGTTCGGTCAATACATCCGTATTATTATCTTGATTAAGGCGTGATATGGTCGCTACCTGGAGAGAGAGAGAAGAAAACACTCAGCGTATGCTCTTGCAAGATTAGATTGGTTATCTAATATATCTAATCAGGATGTCTCCCACTGTTTTAGTCAAATCTTCCTTCAATCCCTAAAAAGAAAGACTAGCTGGGATTAATTACACGCTACAAGTTCGCCAATCTTTCAGCCAGGCTAGTGTCGGTACTTTGAGGGAGGTCCCCCGTGCTTTCGCACGAACCTAATTAAAGTAAACCTCGTTTTCCCAGGGGCGTAACCCCGTTAACACCTTTCTAGACACCTACTTGATCGGCTAATTGTAATGTGTAAAACTCTTCCAGGAGTAACTCTTACTCGCAGCGGGTATCGGGATCCAACTATCTCATAGAAGGTATGCAATCTCATTGCAAATTTCAACACTTGAAATTCCCAATAATATTTTACCCCTAGCGTCCTATGACCTTGACGGAGGCCAAACTACCCATAGTCCGCTAGTCAAGTTCAACCCGTCATTTCCTGATTGAATTAAACCCATCCGCACGACCCTTGACGGAGGCCAAACTACGCCGTACGAATACCCTAATCCAATCGCATCATATGCTAGCAGATAAGCATTAGAAAGCTACCGTACACTACGCCTTGACGGAGGCCAAACTACCGCAGCACGAATACTAACTAGTACTTATCTGAAATGACGGAGGGCTATGACAGGTTTTTAAGAAAACCCTTTGCGTAATGAACTTGATATCGTTGTAGAATCGAGTGATTTTTAAATGGAGTGTTTTTGAGGCTTTTCTAGTTTTGCTAAAGGGGTCACTCCCGGTGAAGGGATCGTCGGCCCTTTCCTCATCGAATAAGGTGCAGGATATTTCACAAATATCACTATGCAAAGAAAGAACTATAGAAGCAATCAAAAGACAGACCGAGTTTGTAGCATCTGCTAGTTTCACTAAAGAGGTCACTCCCGGTGAAGGGATCTCGGCTCTTTCCTTATCGAATAAGGTGCTGGATGTTCTACAAGGAACACCGCTATGCAAAGCAAGAACTAGAACTACCAGTTTTTAAACAAGTTTCTACAACATCTTTAGGTTTCTTTTATTTCATTAATCTCATGAAGTCCCATTTTATTATGCTTCACAAGCAACAGATATGAAACGAAATAAACAATATATAATATATATCTCATATATATAATATAAACATTCGTCTCAGACAGTAATATGATCTCATCACAGAACATTGCAGCAGAAGAACATACATGAAATATTGGATATACTAGGATGTCCATGTTTTTAATACGAGCCTGTATAAAATACGGATTCCACCGTCGCGATGAATAGCCGAACCCACATCCCTAGACCCCTACGAGAGCGGCAAGCAACACTGCCAATTCCAGGGTTAGGAGACCCGGTCTCGACTCCTCGAGATGGTCTCCTATTGGACCCTAGAACCCGGTTACTTGTGCTCCCCGCCTTGGGTCTACCTAATGCAGAAAAGTAAATAATATACAATGGTGACATCATCCTCAGCCCGGAAGTGCCCCAATAAAAGAATATTACATACAAATGAATTTTACATGAATGAAAAAGAAAAACTCTCATCTCACATAAAACCCCCGGCTATTCAGAACGCGACGATCCAATATAACATATCACAGCAAAATATAATATCTCATATCATCAACGTAAGCAAGTATGCGTATCCCGATTGTCGTTGATGTATAGCAACGAAGCCGGCGATACACCACATACTACGCTTACGGTCACAGAAAAGAAAGTGTAAAACTACAACAGTTAGAATCCGCAACCTTCTTAGACATCGCATGCCTAACAATTATAAACCCCACATTTTAGTCTCATTATCGAAAACTCTTTTCAATATCAAGTCGGGCAATTCAACAAGATTCCCGACATCTTGATCGAATGCTCGTCGCAAACTTTAGTAGACGGCCGTACCCCCGGATGCCGTCGACGAAGTGCACTAAGGCGGAACACCGCTGCCGCGAGCACCCGAACGGATGCTTTTGGCGACGGGGTTCTCCTACAGTCACTTGGTCGGGGCTATGGGGCATGGCTGTCTGTTAAGTTTACCCGGCGAGTATCCGCGTATGCTACGTGATTGCGACGGTCTTTTGATTACATCAAAATTCCGTGGCAACCGATCATCTGAGACTAAACTGCTATGTTTATAATATTCAAATCAGTTATCTCTTAACTATATGTGGATTCCAAATATTGTATCACATTCCAGATAAATAGACAATGTTAAACTTTCCGATCGAATAATCAAACATCCAAGTTTTCCCAAATAGTTCTCAACACTTGAAATTAGTTTAAAAACATCCATCACATGCTACAGTACCAATGGTCCAGCCGTAGAAGGGTCAAGCCAACGCCTCACATGTGGTATGCCGTACTGCCGCAAACCCTAAGGTTTAGAGGCAGTTCAAGACGGTCACATAATCGAGTTAAGGTTTGTTGTCTTCTAGACGGTCCACCGCGTTACTTGCATGACTTAGAACGTTCTTAAACTACGGAAAAATCCGACGCTTGGAAATTTTTCCGGCAGGGGAAAAATGAGTTATTGATATCCGTTCGAACTTTTTAACAGTTTCTAAAAATTATCCGGACAAAACTAAACGAAGTTAAATTATCCGATCGAATCAACGAGTCCCCAATACAACCCTAGAAAACTCAACACTTGAGTGGAATTAAAAAATTCCCAGAAAAAAATGACAATAAAGGACCTAAGAATAAATATATGAAATATGAGGGACTAAGTCCAAATTTTGGCCGCGTAACCGCCGCCAAACCCATGGTTTGGCCGCGGTTCCGCGGTCACGTGAGCGACTTAGTGGACCGTATTTCACAGTAATTCTTAGTTTTTCCTGCTTGTTTTTCTGAGCATTTTTAATTCATAAAAAAACACATTTTTGAAAAATGTACAGAGAAGGGTTCGTGTCGGGGTTTCCGGGTTCGAACGGATTTTAAACTTCGCCTAAAGCTCTAGCTTGGCTCTGATACCACTGTAGGGTTGCTAGGCACGCTCACAAGGTTCTATGAGGCATCAACCATACCCGGTTAAAAATTTAGCCGTGCCGAACAACCCAAAGCCGGATCTTTAAACTAGAGTTTAGGTGAAAACAAGCATGTTAAACTCTTTAACACTAAGTGAGAGGAATTACAACCTTTGTAGATCCGGTACTTCACTTCTTAAGATCCATGTAGATGTCCCTTCGCTGCGATCGTGAACTCCGGACTCTAGAGAAGCTCCACAAGAAGAACAAACGTGCTTGCTTCGATGACTTCGAGGCCGAAGATGATCTACGTCGGGGAGACACTAACTCAAACTATTCCTTCACTAGGTCATGAACTTTGTGAAGAGAACACACTCTACTACATGGCAAGTGGTAGAGGATGAAGAAGTAGGAGGTGGGCTCACTTTAGAATTGATTTTCTCACACTTTTTCTCAAACTCCATTGAAGCTAGAAAGCTTTTGTTGAATGAAGAAGAAGAAGAAGTCTAATGAATAATTCATCTAAATGAAAACTTATCCAATGAATTATTGCACCATGGTTGAGTTAAGCCCTCATGCTTAACTCATGTAGATAATTAACCAAGGTATGAGGTTAAGGGTTGGGTTAACTAATATCCTAAGGAATGACAAAAGAGTTGACTTTGTCAATGTTTCTTCAAGCTTCATGAAGCTTGATAACTTTGACCAAAGTCTCATCTCTTTTGTTATTTGTTAGGAAATTAGTAAACCCTAATTTAAGCTTGATTTAGTTGTCTCATACACCCAACTTGTATGTATCATCAAGCATGATACAAACATGTACACTTGCATATATCACATATAAACAATGTGCACAATCTAGTGAGAAAATAAATCATAAGTGAGCTAATACTAGTTAATGTAATGTAATATATCAAATATATAACTATACATTAAATTATTAAATCAACTCTTGATTTAATAACCCGGCTATAACCGACTAATATCATGTGTAACAACTTATCGAATCAACACTTGATCCGATAACTCGGCTATATCGCATACAACCGATCAATGTCACGAATCGCGAGAATAGAATACGGTATCTCATATCGTATTAATCTCGGTCCCGCACATATCACATATGTGCTCCTACTCCGTTTCGCTTGAGCCAGGAAACCCCTGTGTAGGACTCTAAAGACTCGTCAATACGCCGGCAGAGGTGATGATCATATCAAACACCCACAAGCCGTAAGCGGTCTGCTAAACGTAATGGCCACCCGGGTATTGAGCGATCAGAAGATCAACAAGCAAGCCTGTACATTCTCCTGTGAATCCAATCAGTAACACTCCCATACAGTCCAGTCTCGTTGTCTGATATGTCGCATATCTCGCCTAGGGGTGGTAAACGTCAGACCCCAGTAGCTCGATAAGTCGTGTCGATATGAGGTCTATAATAGTTCGAGAAACTACTGATAGCACTTACCAGTAAATCTCAACAACCCTGGTCAGAGATTTCCGGTTATAGCCAATCGAACACAGCACAACATCAACTCCCTATACCGGGAGAGACGAATCCCCTCCTATCGCTCATTGCCTCCATGTGATTCGGGACTGTACCCAAAAGCCACCTTTTTGCATGCCCTCTTGGACGTGGTATGATGGAAATCAAAGCACAGTGGGAATCACACAAGACTCTATGACGATCTCGGGTCAACAGATTACTCTGTACCAGTGTCACCGGAGAATTGCCATCTGACGTAAGGTATAATACCATCTGGGAGTTCTCGGCGAGTCCGTCCAGTGTACCCAGTCTCCACTGAGCACCCGTACACCATCCTTGATGTCAAACACCGATGGATATGGGATCATCCATCGCCCATCATATGGGTCAAGATACGTATACGCTAGTCTACTTTGGTGTATGGATGCCCTGTCTCGATACACCCTCGACTAGGAACAGTTATAAGATGTACTCGTCGACTACCGTGGCCCCACTAGTATGATCTCATCATAGTCCCAGTAGTCGAGTACATATCCTAAGGGCTTTATCAACATGTAACATAGAGACAATCAGAGTACATGTTAAGATAAAGAACAACCAGATAGCATACTATCATGTCGAGCAAGAAAGTCCTCCATATATATGTCCAAGCATCCATTACAATATACATCGTATGTACAGTAATGGCCTCTAGGGCATACATATAACTAACACCAACATGTGCGAAAATCCAAATCAGGTGCATCCATCATGCACGAATAAAATCTAAATTATATGCATTCAACATGCACGAAATCACGAAATCCATTATCAAGCGCCGAACATGCGCAAAATCCAATCCGGTGCACAAGAAGCACAAAACAAATATCGAGTATCACAATCGGAATCGACGGTATACAGCACATTTCAATCCAAATCCAAATCAGGTATACCGTGGTATATAATCTCAATCATGCAAATAAATCGTCCAAAATATCAATCAAAGATGGCGGAAATAGTCCCGCTCTGGCACATCCTCTAAAGATCTCTGGCCAACTATCTCGTCGACGATGCCGAACTCTGGCCTACTGGGTGTGCATAATATGACCGCTCCTGGGTCCAAGTCTTCTCGTATATTATTCCAGAAAGGTTCTGTCGAAGTCTCTCCCAAATCTCGTTTCTGCCGAACTGCCCGGAAGCCATCGTCTTTTACTAAATCAATTCCTTGTTCCGGAATGGCTACATACTCATCGTGACTCCTTCTGGAAGGTATATCTATATACAACGCCTCTGTATGCGTATCACATCTCTGATGTCAGCGGAGTGGAACGTCATCTCTTCAAGATCTCGTGCGAACCACTTACTCCATTTTTCTCTAATGTCGACTGATTCGGACTCGTCTCTTCGTGGCTGCATGGACTGCGCTCCAACGGCTATACTCATATCTGGAGTCTCCCAAGCAATGTATCCCATCACATGATATCCGAATGATATCGAACCTTTCGATCGATTCGTCAAAGTTCCATAATCTCCCAAGAGCTCAACATCTTGGGTACAGTTTAATAGTATTCCAGTACATGCCACAGTACCTGTGGACCAACCATAGAAGGGCAAACCCAAGCCTCACTAATGGCACCGCTGAACTGCCGCAAACCCTAAGATTTCAAAGCGTTCTCATGGTCATTATGTCGAGTTAGGGTTTCATTCTTCTAGAGGGTCCATAACATTACTTGCATTTGTCTCTGAATACTTTAAACTTGGAAAATGGGCTTCTGACATTCGACCGTCTCTATCGACTCCCAACGTACCTGCGTAAAGTCGTCTCTAGCTGGAATCAATCAATTTGATGACCTCGCATCAGGGTAGGCAACGAATCACTTGTTCTAGTCCTTCCTCCATGGGTAACTAGCAATTTTCTATCATATCTCTAAGTACAACTCGTGCGGCAATAGCTCCAAACATCTGGGACGATATCTCATCATTCGCTGCAGCAACTGGCTCATTGTCCGCACGCTGAACAGTGCCTCAATCATTAAATAATCGGTGCATCGACGGTCATCACATTCTGGCTGGCCTCTAGCAGTATCCTGATCCTCTGGTGCTGATCTGCATGTCCGAGAAATCTCGTAAAAGCGATCTATCAACGCTCATGGCGCGAAAAACACAATAAAACGACACCTCTATGCCATCGTGTGTCCCTGGAATCACGCCCTGGTCAGTCCTCGTCCGTGACGAGCTCGTGCTGATGCAACTCTAGCCGTAGCTCTCTCTGCCCGTGCAATTGTGGCAGCACAACCATAAACCGATATCGATGATGATAGATCATAGGAATGAATATAATGTTGTGCAAGGAAATGTACATCCTAAGGCTTCTTAAGTGGAGTAGCGTATCGTAAGTATGCCGCGGAACATACACACGGTACGTCACTCTCCTTAAGTCACCTACTCCATCAACCAAGGTCAACCTACGCGACGAAAGTTCGGATCTAATGCCCCCCTCGACCAAGTCTAAGTCCCGTAAGGTCAAGCCTAGATTCCGTATATATATAAACGCCCTAGGCTCCGCATAGTCAAACATAGACTCGAACTAAGGTTAACCTAGCGCTCTGATACCAACTTTGTCACGACTCGAAATGGCACGTGACTGGCCCTTGAATCATAGGAAGTCTATAAGATCCCATCTAATTCAATTAAGCCAAAAGCCCAGAAATCTAAAACCATTTTAAAATAATAAATGAAGGAAAACTGGTTTTAAAGAAGTGGTTTTAATAGCATAAACCGAATTATGCGTTTTTAAAATCCCAAGTCTTTTCTGAAAATTTCGGCAGAGTTTCCTTTGTAAATACTGGCCCCAAACGGGATACAACATGAATAATATATGCACAATGATAAAAGGCATCCCCAAGCGGGAGCTAGCTCTTCGTCAATGGACGGTCACAACCACGCAAGCAATATAATATACAACGCCGAAGGGCGAGGGTAAAAACTCAAAAGGAAACTCAAAATATCAAGAAAACCAATAATAATACAAGCACGACTCTACGGTCGAAATAATAAACAACTAGTCTTCTAAGTATAATAAATAATACAGTCTGGTTGATAGAGTTACTAGATACAACTGAATGTAAATAAAATACAATGGTGGTCACGATGCAAGTGAACCCACCTATCAAAGCAAATCACCCGGAATGGAAGCAGTGTGCCAACAAAGCCGCAATGAAACCTGTACGGCAAAACCTAAAAGAAACTGTGGCACAACGGGGGTGAGTTGCTAACTCGTGAGTAGAAAACATCACAGAGCAGAAATCGTATGTATGACTCAGTCCTAGGTCAATACGATCAGTAATATATATCCTCAATATGATAAAGTCTGAAGCATGATAAGGTGGCAAGGTTAAACATCTAAACCAAGTGTAATACCAAGTGCTCGTGTCAGTGCCTCAGGTAGCAACATATCATGAACATGAGGTGTGATCAATGTAATTATCATGAAATCAGTGTCAACTATATCATGAATGTCTATAAGTATGAGGATATCATCCAACTATGTAATCAATGCTTGTATGCATGTGGATCTCGTCCACGTGTCAACCAATGACATAACAACATCATGCATGTAAAATTCATAAAAGAATATGCATTAAAGTATGAGGATATACATCAACGTGTGTCTCTCGCGACACAACAAAATCATGGAACCTGAGTGTCTAGCATCGACACTCGAAAACATCATGAAACATGTGCCCAGCATCGGCACGTAAATCCTCATATATCGGGTTCCGTCAGTCCGGATCGGCCCGTATCATCTCTCGACTCCGGTCGGTATCCTCCGGATATCCGCCGAGCCCAAGTACTATCACCGGTAGGTATGCTTCCCCTGTCAGGCTCATCGGCGTGGTCCATCGACATACCTTTCTTGCCCCGGGGTACCTCCGGGTCCCACCATGTACCCGCACACGGTCCACGACTCCTCCTCGCATGGGGTATATATATATCAGAACCGATAAAACTCATGGTGGCTGCTGAAATATCATATCAAGAGAAACCAGGTTTTTAAAACAGTACATACTTTCTTTTGAAATACCCACGGTTCTCTAATCCAGAAATATCATGGAAACAACATATCTCAATGCGTATAATCATAAAGCATGATGTATGTGACATACAATAGAAATGTAAGCATATCAGTATATCATGCAACATAAAACAATAATATGCACATATCGAGGGGAAACCTCTCTTTTAAATGAATCCAGTTTAAAAATATATCATGCGGTTCCCAAATCTCCAAAATCAAGCCAGAATCATCTATGTATGTGCAAATATGTATGTATGCAAGTATGAGTGTACAATATGTATGCACGTAAGTATGTCATGCAAGGAGTCATATCCTGATGCAACAGTCCTACTGTGTAGTGACATGGCAATTACCGATGATGATGTGTGTGAGCCGGCAAGCAGGTGTACGTGGAACATACGCATCATCGATAATGGTGCTGGTGTCCTGACAGCTTGGGTTTAATATAATAATAAACACATTTAAACATGCAATGCGATGCGAATAGCAAGAATATGCGAAAAATGAATAATAAACACAACAGTGAAGAATCTACATCAATATATATATATATATATATATATATATATATATATATGTCATACAGTTTTGCCATTTGAAATAACACGAATCGTGGTGTTTAGAAAAATAAGGACTACGGTGTTTTTAGGAAAAGATGCGTCTTTTGAAAATATCCGTAGAATCCCTTGGCCCGTCTTTAAAATACTCACGATTCGTTAGTTTTGAAATAGGTATGACTCGGGTCTTGTCTAACATCTATAAGTAAACTACATGACTAATCGTAAGGTAAGGAAACCACCTAAATCTGAGTCGATACATATAAATATAATAGTCGGTGATCCGGCCTCAATAGCATCACATACGATACAATATATATATTATGACATCCTCGAGTCAAGAGTGCGGATCTCTCATAAATATATAGCTCGTACGTAAATCCGTCGTATGGCATCCCAAATCTGGGTACGGGTCAAATATCACATTCATCTCATTATTCATCTGGTATCCATTATCATCATATCCTGTATTAGGGGTACTGATCTAAGTCTAGTACGTATTGATACCATCTATATATATATATACGTGTATGAAAACACACGCCTAAAGGCCCGCTATAATCTCATGTCGTATCTCATAATACGAACCAAAACATATCACCGATCTCATGGCACCATTCCCAATCTCATCGACTCATCTCCAAATACCATATACAATCCTCATCATCCATGTGTAGGTATACATATATATACATAGTCCCATACCTATGTGTGTGTGTGTGTGTGTATATATATACGTATCCCCAAATACGCACAAGTATAACAAAGTAAGCATGTGGGTGTAAACCTCATTCTAGGGTTCGCGACTAAGAAGCTAAACTAAGTTACTTATAACTACCATAAACTAAACCATGAACACAAAATCATATCTTGATAATCATCCACGTAACATAAAACATATATATAACCATATATATATAAACTATACTACGAACTGCGGGGGTGCTATACGCCATCCACCCGACTTCCCCCGTAGATATAATCTACTCACCTTGCTCTTTGCTTGTCGTTGCCGACGTCGCCACGCGCTTACTTGTCGTCTCGAAGTCCTTGTGGGTATCTATACATCATAACATATCGTGTCGCATTAAAACCTAATTCAAAATCAAAAAGACACGCTAAAAGCCTATAGGTTAGAACCTACGGACTACACCTTTCAAACTACCAAACAACCCTCGATATCGTCGTACAAACGTCAAGTGATCGAGGTAAAACACAAATACTAAAATCCAGAATCCAAAATACGAAAAATATAACCCCGAATCAAAACAACTCATGAAATTAGTCCCAGATTTTACCCTAGGCCAAACTAGCCAATTCTGCATACAAGAGGAGTCTAATTTACTGGAGATGGAGCTACAGACGAAGCACGAAGCCCATTGCTCAAGCTCTGGCCGCAAATTGAGGCCAGAAAAGTTTTATTTGCGGCCCAGATGAGGGTGTAGGGGCTGGGGTTAGCTTCCTAGGTGCCTGCACACTCCTCTGTGTTTGCTAAATAATTTTTCAGGTACCGAGTCACTCCACATTCCAATATACTACCACAAATTTCCAGAATTTCAAATGTCGGAATTTCTAAATTCTGAGGTTTGGGGTTTACTCTATGGTTCCAGTCCAATATACATTCCCTACAGGGGTTTAAGGTCACTATAAGCCTCAATTACGCTTTTGGAATCAATTCAAACCCTAATCCTTTTCTAGGAATTTCCAAACCTCACTAAATATCGCCTAATCATTTCTAAACATGCATGGAAGCTAAAGTAAACTAAATTATACACTAATGGTTCAGAATTTACCTCATTTGGCACTCATGAATCCCCTAGGGCACCAAAATGCAAACTTTCTTGGTCCAAAGTGAAGCTTGTGAGCTTGTGCACATTTTTTTGTGAAGAGGGATGGACTTTTGATGAGTTTTTGGATGTGGAAATGGGGGTGTAGTGAGGAGGGGAAAGAGGTGCTGCCATGGTGAAAGAAAAGAGAAGAGAGAATGATGAGGATGATGAATGAATACAATGGCTCTTGGTCAAAGAGACCCCTCACCTCACTCTCTCTCTTGCCCATCCCTCCATTGTTTAATATTTCCCTTTTTCTTTTTCTTTTTCTTTTTCTTTTTCTTTTGTTTTGTTTTGTTTTCTTCTCTTCTCTCTTAATAAACCCAAAACATGCATGAAGAAATAAAGAAAAGCCATGGAGGAAAATGTAACGCAAGTGTAAAAATGATATGGTGCATGTTTTGCATAAAACAAGCTTAATGCGCGATTAGCGATATTTAACCGCGATTAGCATTAAAATAGTGTATAATAAATCATAAAATTTCATAATTGCTTAAATCCAATAAAGCACTCTCATTTCAGTAATTTCTGTAATTTTCCAAATTTTCCCCAATTTATCGGTATTTAATTATACCGTCTTATTAAAATATTCAATATAATATTATTTAATTATAAAAATCCCCAAAAATAATATTTTATTTTTCTGAAATGTTACATGCGTCCCGACAACCAGACATTCCACGAACTGTGGGGTCCTTAAACTCATGGACTATGATGTCCTTAAACTTTACGGACTGTGGGGTCCTTAAACGCATGGACTATGATGTCCTTAAAATTTACAGACTATGATGTCTCTAAACTACCATGGACTGTGAGGTCCTTAAACTCATAGACTATGATGTCTTTAAACTTTACAGACTATGACGTCTTTAAACTTTATAGACTATGATGTCTTTAAACTCCACGGACTATGACGTCCTTAAACTTATGGACCGCAATGTCCCTAAACTAAACAATATAGCCCAAATGCTCTTTTGTTGGATCTAAATGATCCTGTTAAGTAGATCTTAGTCTAAAATTAGACTAACGTATCCTTAACAAACGTTTAAATTGATCTTAGTCTCAAATGAGAATAACGATCCTTAAACCCAACCCAAAACCAAATCTAAGAAAATACGGATTTGGACTAATCCACGCCCTATGGGCGACAACATAAATTAGTCTCCGTATACAATCCACGGGCAACCAAAAATTAAAAAAATACATACGATACGAAGTGACCATCTGGAGAAGGAGAAAGTGGTTACCGCGATGCTGTAGCGTAATTAACTGCAGGGGCTTGCGCCTGCAGGGAAGAGTGTCCCACAATCAAAAACCCCTCACAATGAGGGGGAATCTGACGAAGTCTGCTACAATGGCCGCATCTGTCTAAACCTCCGATATACGGTGCCATAAATCAACTTGGTATCATCGGAAAGGTGGTCAGATAAAACCAAATAGCATCTGCCCCAAAATTCAGGCCGGACGTCCCAACGTCCCAGTCGCGTCTTTCGGCGGAGAACAAGAAGAACCCCCCATAAACTTCAAGTTCAAAAAAGAAGAGGAAGCAAAAAAAAAGCTTTAAGAGAAAAGAAGGAAGAAGAACTTTCTTCAAGGTAAATAAAGATAATAGAGATCATAGTATCTCATCTGTATATCCGAGGGCTTAACCCTCATAAAGAACATAGTTCTTTCCCCTGGATCCGAGATCCATGAGACAAGTCTCCCATAAATGAGAATTTAATTCTCGTGGGGACGAATTTGTTCTTGGGGATCGAAGATCCAGGGGGGAACAGAGAATTGAACATCTTCAGAAAAATACACAAAGAAAGAAACAACGCCAAGCGCTTCACGTGCCCCTCACGTGGGCGCTGCTCAAATAAAGAGTGCTTAGCACTCAATTGTTGGCGCTCAGCGTCAAGCGCCTCACGTGCCCATCACGTGGGCGCTGCCCAAATAAAGAGTGCTTAGCACTCAATGGTTGGCGCTCAGCGCCAAGCGCCTCACATGCCCATTACGTGGGCGCTGCTTAATATGAAGTACTCTGCACTCATCAAACAGTGCTTAGCGCCAGGCGCCTCACGTGTTCCGTGCGTGGCCACCATAAAGAGTGTTTGACACTCCATAAAAAACCAAAAAAAGAGGATAAAGTAAAGGGTGAGCGTCAGAGCCCATATCAATGCTCAACACTGTTTGCACAGAAAAGGGACTAAGCCCAAACAAGTGTTTAACACTTTATTCAAAGACTGGGTGGGCTGTGTCCAAGTTGACCAAAAGTCCCTAATTGAGATCAACCGAGCCCATGTGCTTACCATTTTCCAAATTGGTCTTAGTCCCAAACACGACGATTGATCTTCCAACGGACATTGGTTCAAGGGTACATCTCCTCACAGCTCTAATAAATGTCGTTGTAATTCTTCAGCGTCTTTAGAGAGGTGGTGGGTCCGGATAACCAACAACTCTTTAGTGTACTCCCAAATTGACGGGCACATTCCAATACGGACCACAACGTCCTTAAAATAGCTATGGACCGCAATGTCTTTAAACTAACTATGGACCGCAACGTCCTTAAACTAAAACAATATATAGTCCAAATGCTCTTCTCCTGGGTTTGAATGATCCCAAAAATCCTGTTGAGTAGATCTTAATCTAAAATTATACCAACGTATCCTCAACAAACATTTAAGTCTATCTTAATCCCAAACGAGATTAACGATCCATAAACGAAACAAACCCAAATCTAAGAAAATACGGATTTGGACTAATCTACGCCCTACGGGTGACAACACAAATTAGTCTCCGTATACAATCCACGGGCAACTAAAAATAAAACAAACACACACGACACAAAGTGACCTTCTGGAGAAGGAGAAAGTGGTTATCGCTACGCGGTAACGTAATTAACTGTAGGGACTTGCGCCTGCAGGGAAGAGCGTCCCCACAATCAAAAACCCTTCACAACGAGGCAATGGTAGTACAGTTTGGTTATATTTGTACATTTGATATTGCGGGACGAGCGTCCGACATGTGGACTGCCGTCACTGCCTGTTTGTATATTATTCTTTTGGGGCACGACCGGGCTGAGGTCGATGTACCCATTGTATATTTTTACTTTCTGTACTAGGATTACCCCAAGGTGGGGTGCACGGATAGCCGGGTTCTAGAGGGCAACGGGCCCGCATCTCATGGCTTTCAGACGGAGGGGGATTTACTCTAGAATTGCCGGGCTATTCGCCGCACTCGTAGGGGGTACAGGTTGACCCAAGGAGGGGTGCTCAAGTTACCGGATTCCGTGAAATGCTGGGTGGTCCATTCATGTTGTTGAAGGGGGCTGCCTCGCTTCAGGTTTTGGCGGGTAACTTGCCGCGCCCGTAGGGGTCTAGGATTTCATTGCACAGGCTATCCACACGACCAGGGGAACGTCGGGTTTCAGTAGCGGCTCTATGAAACCCGGGGATCCCAGATTATCTGTATTGTTCTGTGATGCTTATTACATTTCTGTGATGTTGCATTTTATCACGTCTTGAGCGAATATTATATATTGATATATATATTAGTAGATGTTGTATATGTTTTACACCCGCGCTAGTCCAGTCCCCGCTCTGTCGTTAGTTAAGTAACCTAACGGGTGATGATGGGACCCAGCGGCGAATGCGGATGGCATATACGTACATCGTATTTTCGTTCTTTATTGGTGTGATCAATTGATGGGACTGCATTGATTCGGATCAATGCAAGCTAAACAAACCTATTCTGATGTTGTTGGAACATTTTTTTCAAAAAGCTGTTATTGCAAGAACGTTCTCTTTTGTTTTGCACAGTGGTATTCGGTTATGAATATCCAGCACCTCAGTCGACGAGGCAAAGGCCGAGATCCCTTCACCGGGAGTGACCCCTTGGACAGAAGTTTGCGTCAGGGTAATAACTTCACTATAGCCGATTGCCTTTTGCTTTGCATCATGGTATTCAGTTGGAATATTCTGCACCTCATTCTACGGGGAAAGAGCCGAGATCCCTTCACCGGGAGTGACCTCTTTAGCAAAGGTTTTCGCCACTATATTTTTATAAAAAGTTATCCTGTTCCTTCAACGATATCAAGTTCATTACGTTAAAGGTTTTTCGCCAAAAACCTTCCGTAGCCCTCCGTCATTTCAGATTAGTATTGCTTAGTATTCGTGCTACGTATGTCATGCATTGCCGAGGCGTAGTGTTCGGTAGCTCTGTAATGCTTTTCTGTCGCATGGATATGTGGATTGGTTAGGACAGTCGTACGGTTATGTTGGCATTGTCAAGGACTCGTACGAGTGGGTTTAGCGCAATCAAGATAATGACGGGTTGAACTTGACTAGGACTCTTTGATATGTTGGCATTGTCAAGTTCACTTGGGTCCTAGGGGTAAAAACACACATCGGGAGTTTCTAAAGAAACTGAAACTTGCCAGGCATGCGCATACCTTCTGGAGTGTGATAATGTGAGTGGATTCCATCACATTATCATGCGATGATAGTTGGATCCCGATTCCCACTGATGAGTTGGTTTACTCCTCGGGTGATCCCGACAAATTCTTCTTTCAGGTTTGGAGGAGAAATTGAGTTTACAGTGGGAGGTTTCCTGATTAGATAAATTGATAACCATTCTGATCTAGGTTAGAGTGCACGCTGAGTGTTTCTTTTCTCTCTCTCTTTGGCAGCGACCATAACCCGACCCTTGACTATGACTCAGTGACCAAGTTGACCGAACCTTTGTAAAACACTGGCTTTTGGATTGTCAGAGTTGCATACCTCATTGCCACTCCTACTTTTACCCTTTTCTCCAGGACACCCCGTATTACTACGAACGTCCACTTCTATTGGATAAAACCATCGTATGGTTATATACAAACTCGAAGGAACTTGTTCCAGATTCGAGGATGGTTTCCGGTTCTGGAGAAAACGAATAAGACTATTCAGTTGTCTTTTCCTTTTACCTTCTCTCAGGTTGCGAGTGCTCCTTGGATAAGGACAGTACACCTATTACGCTTATTGGATAGTCTTCTTCCAAACCATAGGCAGGTGCCGAAAGGTAGGGAATGAAGAAAACCAATTAGCCTAACGAAGGTGTACAGAAGGTATTAAGTAAAGACAAATAAAGGGATTAGTAAAATAGCAAAGTAAACTGCGACTGCTATTCACGACCAAAACCAAGTATTTCATCGCCACTCCTACATCAATTTTGTATTTCTCCAGAACACTCCGTATCACTACGAAGATCCATAGTTTATTGGATACTCCATCGT
This sequence comes from Agapanthus africanus, assembly GCA_030015575.1. Lineage (NCBI taxonomy): Eukaryota > Viridiplantae > Streptophyta > Magnoliopsida > Asparagales > Amaryllidaceae > Agapanthus > Agapanthus africanus. The sequence goes on from JASDDO010000014.1 coordinate 650,235,865, forward strand.
ATGGTTATATACGAACTCGAAGGAACTTGTTCCAGTTCGGGGATGGATTCTGGTTCAGGAGAAATAGGAATAAGGTATTATTCAGTTGTATTTTATCTTCACCTTCTCTCAGGTTACGAGTGCACCTAGGATTGGGACAACACACCTATTATGCTTATTGGATAGTCTTCTTCCAAACCATAGGCTGGTGCCGAACGGTAGGGAAGGAAGAAAACCATTTGGCCTAAAGGGGTGTACAGAAGGTAATGACTAAAGACATATAAAGGGATTTGGAGAGATGGAGAAGAAATATACGGTTATAGTTGTGAATCTGATAATGGAAGAGGCATTACTAGGAATACCCAGATACCCCTTCGAAACATTTACATGTTTCAGTTTCACTGTGTATTGTTAAAAGAAAACTGATTTCCCAATTAGCCCTTGCTCCAGGGTATATATTTACCAGGTTTGATTCTCACATCTGTATGGATTTACAGATGATGAGTGGGAGTAAGTTATTGGGAATTGGGTGATCATCCTCATTATATCGGGATTCGTTGTAATTGGTGATATTTGAGGAAATCACCCGGGTTGTTTGCTGGACTGCAAATATTTGGTTTTGAATATCCGTTGTAATGCACCAATTTCAAATTGATATATCTATACGTTTATTTTTATAAAGTGAGATATAACTTTTTGAAATTATGTCTTTGACATTTACCTATATCAGTAGATGGTTAGGTAAGGAGTATTAAACAGCGGTGTAATTCTTCATAACCATAGTACAGTTTTCAACCTACGACGCATAGGATTTGAGTTATTCAACTCAGAGGACTTATACAGAGTATTGTATGTTGTCCAGTGTCCATTAGGACAGAGGGGTTGGTCCTCATACTATATTCTATTTACTTGTGACTTCTCTAGTTCTTAGACAGGTGTTTCGTAGAAACACAAGGTCATAATTTTGAGAAGTTATAGGTATATGAATAAAGTAGAGAACCAGGTGTTACAAGTATCGGGATTCTTCAAAATGATCGAAGATGTAGATACTTGTGTATGGTATTCAGTTGATAGTAATGATTAAGAGAACTTGCTTCTCTTTCAGGTTACTCATATCTGGATGGATTCCTAAGTTGAGTAACGCTGATCGGCCTCCTTCTATTTAGTTGACATGCGCTGGAGACAGCTGTATGATTTGAATCTGGTTCCAATTAAATCAGTGCCTCTGTTTCTATATTGGATATATAACGGTTCATATCTTAACGATGTTAAGGTACGGGGAGTTTTCCGGCTTATGCTTAAAACTAGGCTCTGGATGACTCAAGGCACGTTTCTGTAATGGCTGTTTGTGGGTTGACCCGGGCTATGACGAGGGTTAACTTTCTACCATCTGGAAGATCAATAGTGATATTGTTCTTGACTCGCCACAATTTTAATAAAAATGGATTTTTTCAGAAAACAGTAGTGGGAGTATGGTAGAACTGGAAGTGATTCCAGAACCACAAACGATTACTGAAAATTTGATAAGAACCTAAAGATTCAATCTGGTTTGACGTTCTATTGGCCACTCCGCAGATATGGTGGGTAACCTTAGGCACCCGAGAGGTACTCTGGTAGCCTCAAGGACGGTGGCAGCGAGGTTCTTGTTTACCCAGACTTGACACTACTGTTGTTCCACGCTATGAGACGCGGCAGGAGGGTGAGTATAGCGTCGTCCTAAACTAGCTTTAGAAGTGTACGTGTATATGACTCTGCCAGAGGGTTGTCGTAGTCAGTGGGAGCAGCGGAAGCATAGTGGACAGGAAGCTTATGTCTATTTTTAGACTAAAGCAGAATATAGCGGAGATAGATTGTAACACCTTAGAATGTGTTTTGTAGCTAATTATATTTTAATATATTGTTTTTAATAAAAAGTTTACCAAATTAAGTTTTAAATATTTTATCCTAATTATTGAGTATTTTATTAGAATTTTGTTAGACACACACACTTGTGCATGATAACTAGGGTTGTTTTTGGAGTTGAGCCATGTTTAGCAATATGGTTAACTAACCATTTTCTCTTAATTTAGCTTTTAGTTTTGTTTATGTGCATGGTTGCTATTAGGAAATGATTTGGAAAAAAGGGGTTTTTATTTCTTTTCTTGATGGTTGACTTTGTGTGAGGGTGGGGGCATGGGAGGTATGGTGTGAGCCATGCCTCATCATGAGGGAAGTGAGAGAGAGGGGGTCTAGGCCTTGTTCCCTCATTCCTCCTCTCATTTTCTTTCCTTTCTCTCATTCCCTCACTCACACACACACACACACACTCACCTGAGAGAGAGAGAGAGCAGCAGAAGCAGCAGCTGCCCCAGCAACACCAAACAACAACAGCAATAACAAAGACAATAGCAACAGCAATAGAAGTAGCAGCAAGCAGCATCATCATCAACATTATCATCATCATTATCATCAGCAGCAGGAGCAACAGGAGGCAACAGCAGCAGCAGCCATCAGCATCACCATCATCATCTCAGCAACAACAACAAGAACAACAGCAGCAACAGAAGCAGAAGCAGCAACAGGGGCAGAGGCAGCAGCAGAGCAGCATCAGGAGCCCCAGCAGCAGTAGCAGCTCCTCTCCACTTCTCCTCCTGCTTCTTGGGATCCAATAGAGTATATTTTCAGAACCCTATTGCTTGTTGTGTAGCTTGTGTGCTAATTAGCTTGTTTAGTGCTAGTTTTGGGGTTTTGTGAGATATTGTGGTAATTTGTTGAATTGGTTAGCTACCTTAGGTTAGTTTAGTGTTAATAGGGACACTTCAACTGAGAAACCCCCTGATTTCACTAAAATACCATAAGGTTTGTTAATTGTGCAAAATTGGTGTTTTAAAGTGAGAATTGTGATATTTGTGATCTGCTATAGACCCGGACCTTGCAGAGTAAAATTGAGGAAACTGGAGCATGTACACTAGGGATAGATGACACCCCCAGAATACGAGACCCCCATTCCCTACTGTGGCCGCCAATTCCTGCATTCTGGCCGCAATTTGCGGCCAGGAAGGTGACTTGGGTGTTGGGGTTTTGGTGTAGGGCTCCTGCTGTGTTCTCTAGGTCCTTGACATGTCTAGTTTTGTAATATCTTACCTGTAGGAAAATCTGGGACTACATATCGCTTTGGTGTTTAGTTGTGTTTGCGCGATACGCGCGATACGTGAGTGGGTTCTGTGATCCAGCGTATCGCGGCGTGTCGCGATGGTTTTAGACGCGTACACACACGATTCAGCGTATCGTGCACACGCGCGTTTAGTTCGCGACGCGAGTTTCTCGTTTCGTTTCGATATCGCGTTTCGAGAGATATTGGGCTTATATGTGATTTCCATGTCTTATTTGCAGGTTTGCAGACAGGGACTACAGACACCACTACAGGGGGAGCAGATGATAGGATTCACCCCGCGTGGAGCTTAGGTGAGTAGATATAACATCTACAGGGGAATCGCCCGCATGGCGTTATGCGTCTGGGCTAGGATTCAATTTCCTGTCGCACATTCTACGTCATTGTAGAATTGCGCATTTACTGCATTTCCTAGATATAGCTATATATTGTGACTAGCAGCCGTAGGACACTGCACACATTATTGACGGTTCCTGTTGCACGAGCACGGATTGCATGCTACACACACACCGTCAATAATTGCCATGTCACACACTACCCCTTATAGCTACCATTGCTTACCACACTTGACATCTAGTTTATCGGTATACCTATAGTGTATCATACCTTTAGTGATAGGTATATTTTCACTTGCGATACAGCTACAGGTATACCTCCTGCATAATTTACCTATACCGGGAGGGATTTCCTACATATGTTACTATACCCAGGGGGGTATACGACATCAGTTCCTATAGGTAGATACCTATACTTTGCTACACCTGTATGTTAGGTACATATTCAGTTGTTGTCGCATGTTCACATTTACTGATGTTACTTAGCTGTACCTTATCATGATTTCGCATACATCTGGTTCAGCTATATACTTGTGTTTACCTGCTCGCATTCAGATATATCGCATACATCTATTCCTGTATTTATGCATTGTTTATCTGGATTTCATATGATGTTTTCGGGATTTGGGAACCGCGGGAGTTCATGAAATTATGCATACATGTAACAACCCGGTTTCCTTGATATGATATTTCGAGCGTCCCCCATGAGTTTTATCGGTGCTGATTACCTACTCCATACGAGGTGTGGTTGCCGTATGAGAGTACATGGCGGGGCCCGGTATGGTTCCCCTCGGCAAGAAGATCGATGGGTTTGCCGATTGAGCCTGGAGGCGGGCGAGTACCTACCGGTGATTGTTTGGACCTGGCAGTTGTCTGGAGGCTACTGGCCAGAGTAGAGAGATGGATGCGGGATGACCTGTACTGTCGAGGCCGAGGGCCGACACTGCAGACGGACCCCGTGGGCTGTCCGGACTGACGGAGCCCCATATACGAGGATTTCTGTGTCGATGCTTGGCACACGGTTTCATGATATTTCTTTAAACCCCTTTTTGTTTATATAACAGGGGACTTAGCCGTTGTTATATATACCCTTACACCAATATTAGTGGAATGGGACGCTAATATATGTGTATTGCCCCCATCATATTTATTTCTGTATATATATATATATCTTTAGGATGTTAGATTCATATTGAGATTGGACTTGGGATACTAGGTGATTCATTGGGACTTGGACATTGGATATACCTATGTGATTGGTGATTTGTACGTTCGGGATATAGGGGATTACTCGATACTGTACATTGAGGAGATGTGAGATTTATTTGATGTGAGTGCCCAATATGGGGCCCGGTTTGAGGATTTGGGATTGGAGTATCTTGATGGATTGTGATCCTACTACGACGTCAGGTTTCCGTGGAAAATGACATTCCACCCTATACCTCACCATTACCTATCTTATGCACAGATTCATACATTGGTAGTACTTGTAGTGTACCCTTATGATAGTTGCATATTTGCTTTCTCACATCTCTACTGCATACTATTGTCATGTTACTATCGCTTCACTTATTGATTGTACCTGCTAGTGTACTCTCTTTATTCCAGCATTGCATGACATATTATTACTACTGTAATCGCATATCTTAGATTCATGCTGTACGTGCATTCCTGCGATTACCTGCATATGTTTTATACTATTCACGAGTTGGCAACTCACCCCCGTTGTGCCACAGGTGTTTCAGGTTGTTCCCCAGAGTAGTCGAGACAGGCTATTCTCCTATCCAGCTACCATCTTTTGCTACAGATACCGCATCAGCTCACAGTACCATTTTGCATAGGTGGGTTAGACGGTTATCTGTATTATATTTTGTACCTTCGTTGTATTGTACTCTCCATCTACTGTTGTATTATTGACATAGAGACTTGGTGAGGACGTAGTGTGTATTATTGTGGATTAAATGTCTTTTATATATACAGCTTTTTTCTCTACTGTCCTTATTCTTTTGTTGTATTCATATTGACTAGTCTTTACAAAAAATGGGGTGTTGCTAAAATTTTAAAGAAGGAAAGTAAGACTTTTAAAGAATTTGGGTTGCGATTTCAATTGTTTCAAACTTATATTATCTTTTCCGTATTTTTTTATGGTTTAGATTTCTGGGTTTTGGCTTTCTTTTACTACGTTGCGTCTTTAGGCGTTGCGTAGTATTAGGGCCGTCACGGGCCATTCTTGGGTCGTGACAAAGTTGGTATCAGAGCGTTAGGTTTTACCTTTCGGAGTGTAGGATGACCTTAGTATGATGGAGTAGGTAGCTTAAGCAGAGTAACGTAGTGTGTGTATGTCTGCAGCATACCCACAGCGCGGTACCTTGCATTAAGTGACCTAAGTACAATTTGCTTGACATTCCTTCCTTGATGATTCATATCTTTGAGATTCGATTTCCTCATTCTTATCGAATCTCATCTTATATCTATTTATAGCCTTGCCGCCGATGACTATGGGGACCCAGAGCGATGCAGCGAGGGCCGAGGTCAGGGTTAGCTCGGGTGAGACGAGCACTGACCAGGATGGCACTCTAGTTGCACAGGTGCAGACGGATCAGCCTACGATCTATACTATGGATAGACTTTTGGTAGAGATGCAGGAGTTCCGCCAGACGATGAGTTCTTTGGTGGATGTCGTTCGGGAGCTACGACAGGAGGTTGTCACCCCCGTTACTCAGCTGTCCCTTACGATCAGCATGCAGCAGTCCGTCACCTATATAGCACCAGTGGTTGCAGCCCCAGTTGACGAGGCACATATTTCAGAGGCTCAGAGAGTTCCAGGACAGTGGAGGACTCGTACCAGCGTACCAGCCCAGAGACAGAGGTTTGGTCGTCGAGACAGATTTCATGGCCGTAGCGGGAGTAGCAGAGGCTTGGGACGAGGACAGTCGTTCAGCTCTCATCCCCAGGATGGTCAGCAGTCAGCACGTGGATGTTTTCGATGTGGAAGCTTTCAGCACTTCGTCAGGGATTGTTCCTCAGCACGGCGTCAGGATCGTATTCAGAGAGGCCGTGAACGTGGGAGATTCGCTCAGAGGGCTCAGGCTACCAGAGGAGTTCATCCAGCTGCGAGTAGAGGGCAGACACAGGAGTTTACTTCTACTCATCGAGACGCGCAGACGTCCAATGTGGAGTTTTCAGGTACCCTTGAGTTATATTTTCTCTTGGTGTATTTGTTTGTTTCTTGCTTGTACTGTGGTTGGGTAGATTAGTCGTAGTAGTTGTTTTAACTTCTGTCAGCGATCCTTTTGTTGCGCGACACGTATTTCAGTTTTGTGCCAATCGGATAGGAGATAGAGATTTCGTCCGTCGTTTTGATCTTTCTAGAGATGTTGGATTTGACGTTCTCCTGGGCACGGATTGGTTAACTGCGTGTTAGGCGTCTGTGGACTGCCGTGTGGAAACAAGTTAGGTTTTGTTTGTCCCGGCAAGTCAGTTCTTGTTGTACAGGTGGATAGTGGTGCCGCCTCTTACAGCTTGAATTCAGCCTGTTTAGCTATTCGGCTACTGAGGAGATGTCGTGGATTCTTGACGTTCCTTCGTGATACCGGAGCCACCGTGGGATTGTTGGACCGGGTTCTTTTCGTGCGAGAGTTTTCCGACGTTGTTCCAGATGAGCCGGCGAAGCTGAGGGAGCTTAAGGATCAGCTGTAGAGTTTTGGTTTGGGGAGTTTTGTGTGTCTGAGTGTTTCGCTTTTGGAAGCCCCTATTTCTGTTCGTCGGGGAGGAAGACGGCAGTTTAGGGTTGCGTATCGACGGATCGTCAATTGAACCGGCTTACGGTGCGGATAGGTATCCTTCACCTTGCCGTGGCGATTTCTTCGATCAGCTCCAGAGTGCGAGGCATTTTTCTAAGTGTGCTTGGGATCAGGTCATCATTATTGCGGATTCGGGATGATGGCATTCCGAAGACTGCCTTATGCGTGCTACGGGCTTTGTGTGTTTCGGTGAGTCGTTGGATTCCCTGTTGCCCTAGCAGCATTCGTAGATATGATGAACCAGATTTCTGCAGGCCGTTCCTCGACCAGTTTTTGTTGTGTTATTTACGACACTCTGGTCTACTTAATGTGTCTTGAGGGACAGGAGTAGCACTTGAGGATTTGTTATGCAGATACTGGGAGAGTACCAGCAGTTGCTAAATTCTCAGAGTGTTTCATCAGGCTTGTTTTGTGTTGACTCCTAGGTCTTGTAGTCACGGGAGACGGCTTCGTATGGTTCCGAGGGAGATTGTGACCGTACGGCTTAAGTCCAGACTTGTGTGCCGGACGGAGATCCGCAGATTGTTGGGCTTAGCAGGTTTTACCGCCGTTTCAGGCAGGATTGCTAGTGTGGTGCTGCACCAGTGACTGAATGGACCAGAAGGAGGTTTCTTTTCTGTGGACTGAGGCATGTGTACGGAGTTTTCGGCAGTTGAAGATTCAGTTAACAACTGCATCAGTCTTTCTTTGCTTTTGGTTCGGGCGACTTTGTTGTTTAACTGTAATGTTTCTTTAGTGGGCTCGAGGGTGTACTGAGGTGACACTATAGAGATATCGCTTTTGCTTTCCCTACACTTGGGGGAAGTACGAGGAGGATATTCCACTCATGATCTGGAGATGGCCGCGGTGGTTTTGCGTTGGAGATGTGGAGACACTACTTGCTTGAGAGTTGTGTCAGATTTTCCACGGACCACTAGAGCTTAATGTACATCTTCCTGCAGCAGATTTGGATTGTTGTGTTGGTCTTCTGCAGATTTACAGTTCTTGTGTGATCGTCGAGTATAGCTTAGTTCGTCTCTACGGAGAGGACAGCTTGCTCATGTCCGCGCCCGACCACTTTCCTTAAGTCGTTTTCGTGAGACACTACCCGTCGAAGCTCGTACGTCAGAGATATTTGAGCATATTCGGCTGGGTAATGATTCGGAGACCTTGATTGTGACAATGATATGCTAAGTTAGGGACGCGTTCGTGTACCTGGTTTCATCGGGTAGAGACGTATAATCCTAGAACATGCACATCTGTCAACCCCCTCTATGCATTCAAGTTCCACCAGCTTTGGCGTGACTTGTGAGATAGTTACGAGTGGACAGGGATGTAAAGAGAAGCTTCAGGTTTCGTTTCAAGTGTCTGCTGTGTTGTGTGCTTTGGGTCGAGCATCTGAGGCCGGCTGGAGAGTTGCAATCTTTTACCGTTCCGAAGTAGGAATGGGAGCAGATCTCCACGAATTTCGTTATGGTTTCCACCTAATTTTGGTTAGGGTGTGACTCCATTCGGATTCTTGTCATCCGATTTTACTCAGTCTGCTCAGTTGTTTTGTTTAAGTTGTGTGTTTGTTGTGTTGTTGGTCGTCAGCAGCTTGGGATCGTCACTCGCCATCGTTAGGGGTCTCTTTCGATAGCTATTATCAGGAGACACTCCAATTGGCCACCCTTAGGCTTAGGGGTTAGGTCGTGTCGATCGCCAGCCTGTTGTTTTCTGACTCTGCGTAGGTAGGATTTTGGACCCCAGCTATGCCTTGGAATTCGGAGTTAGTCCAGTTGTGTTCAGGTCAGGATGGGAACTGTCCATTGCAAACAGATGTTTTATGCGACTGTGTTGGTCGCAGGCCTGAGTGCGCAGTGGCAAGTCATGGATTCCTATGGACTTTCCGATGAATGACGTGTTGGATGTTGGGAAACTTATCCCAGGATTTTAGGTCCTTTTAGATCCTATTAGCGAGTTAGTTTCGTTGCCTTTAATTTGGCACTTCCGCCCAGATTATTGGATTTCCACCCCGTATTCCTTGTGATAATACCTTACAATTACCTTCATGAACTTCTCACATGATTTGGCATCAGACCATTGAGCTGGACGCGATCTTTAGTTCACCAGCAGCCATGGGTGTTAATGGCTCGGCAGGTGGAGGAACATCGGTCAAGAGTCTTGCCATCTGTGAAGGGTTTCCTTGGACGTAGCCGTATAGTGATTTAGTCACTTGGGAGGCTGCGAACGAGATTTGAGGATTTTAATCTTCTCTTTGAAGGTACACATAAAGGTATACTTTTTAAATTCGGGGACGAATTTCTTTTAAGGGGGGGAGATTGTAACACCTTAGAATGTGTTTTGTAGCTAATTATATTTTAATATATTGTTTTTAATAAAAAGTTTACCAAATTAAGTTTTAAATATTTTATCCTAATTATTGAGTATTTTATTAGAATTTTGTTAGACACACACACTTGTGCATGATAACTAGGGTTGTTTTTGGAGTTGAGCCATGTTTAGCAATATGGTTAACTAACCATTTTCTCTTAATTTAGCTTTTAGTTTTGTTTATGTGCATGGTTGCTATTAGGAAATGATTTGGAAAAAAAGGGTTTTTATTTCTTTTCTTGATGGTTGACTTTGTGTGAGGGTGGGGGCATGGGAGGTATGGTGTGAGCCATGCCTCATCATGAGGGAAGTGAGAGAGAGGGGGTCTAGGCCTTGTTCCCTCATTCCTCCTCTCATTTTCTTTCCTTTCTCTCATTCCCTCACTCACACACACACACACACACTCACCTGAGAGAGAGAGAGAGAGCAGCAGAAGCAGCAGCTGCCCCAGCAACACCAAACAACAACAGCAATAACAAAGACAATAGCAACAGCAATAGAAGTAGCAGCAAGCAGCATCATCATCAACATTATCATCATCATTATCATCAGCAGCAGGAGCAACAGGAGGCAACAGCAGCAGCAGCCATCAGCATCACCATCATCATCTCAGCAACAACAACAAGAACAACAGCAGCAACAGAAGCAGAAGCAGCAACAGGGGCAGAGGCAGCAGCAGAGCAGCATCAGGAGCCCCAGCAGCAGTAGCAGCTCCTCTCCACTTCTCCTCCTGCTTCTTGGGATCCAATAGAGTATATTTTCAGAACCCTATTGCTTGTTGTGTAGCTTGTGTGCTAATTAGCTTGTTTAGTGCTAGTTTTGGGGTTTTGTGAGATATTGTGGTAATTTGTTGAATTGGTTAGCTACCTTAGGTTAGTTTAGTGTTAATAGGGACACTTCAACTGAGAAACCCCCTGATTTCACTAAAATACCATAAGGTTTGTTAATTGTGCAAAATTGGTGTTTTAAAGTGAGAATTGTGATATTTGTGATCTGCTATAGACCCGGACCTTGCAGAGTAAAATTGAGGAAACTGGAGCATGTACACTAGGGATAGATGACACCCCCAGAATACGAGACCCCCATTCCCTACTGTGGCCGCCAATTCCTGCATTCTGGCCGCAATTTGCGGCCAGGAAGGTGACTTGGGTGTTGGGGTTTTGGTGTAGGGCTCCTGCTGTGTTCTCTAGGTCCTTGACATGTCTAGTTTTGTAATATCTTACCTGTAGGAAAATCTGGGACTACATATCGCTTTGGTGTTTAGTTGTGTTTGCGCGATACGCGCGATACGTGAGTGGGTTCTGTGATCCAGCGTATCGCGGCGTGTCGCGATGGTTTTAGACGCGTACACACACGATTCAGCGTATCGTGCACACGCGCGTTTAGTTCGCGACGCGAGTTTCTCGTTTCGTTTCGATATCGCGTTTCGAGAGATATTGGGCTTATATGTGATTTCCATGTCTTATTTGCAGGTTTGCAGACAGGGACTACAGACACCACTACAGGGGGAGCAGATGATAGGATTCACCCCGCGTGGAGCTTAGGTGAGTAGATATAACATCTACAGGGGAATCGCCCGCATGGCGTTATGCGTCTGGGCTAGGATTCAATTTCCTGTCGCACATTCTACGTCATTGTAGAATTGCGCATTTACTGCATTTCCTAGATATAGCTATATATTGTGACTAGCAGCCGTAGGACACTGCACACATTATTGACGGTTCCTGTTGCACGAGCACGGATTGCATGCTACACACACACCGTCAATAATTGCCATGTCACACACTACCCCTTATAGCTACCATTGCTTACCACACTTGACATCTAGTTTATCGGTATACCTATAGTGTATCATACCTTTAGTGATAGGTATATTTTCACTTGCGATACAGCTACAGGTATACCTCCTGCATAATTTACCTATACCGGGAGGGATTTCCTACATATGTTACTATACCCAGGGGGGTATACGACATCAGTTCCTATAGGTAGATACCTATACTTTGCTACACCTGTATGTTAGGTACATATTCAGTTGTTGTCGCATGTTCACATTTACTGATGTTACTTAGCTGTACCTTATCATGATTTCGCATACATCTGGTTCAGCTATATACTTATGTTTACCTGCTCGCATTCAGATATATCGCATACATCTATTCCTGTATTTATGCATTGTTTATCTGGATTTCATATGATGTTTTCGGGATTTGGGAACCGCGGGAGTTCATGAAATTATGCATACATGTAACAACCCGGTTTCCTTGATATGATATTTCGAGCGTCCCCCATGAGTTTTATCGGTGCTAATTACCTACTCCATACGAGGTGTGGTTGCCGTATGAGAGTACATGGCGGGGCCCGGTATGGTTCCCCTCGGCAAGAAGATCGATGGGTTTGCCGATTGAGCCTGGAGGCGGGCGAGTACCTACCGGTGATTGTTTGGACCTGGCAGTTGTCTGGAGGCTACTGGCCAGAGTAGAGAGATGGATGCGGGATGACCTGTACTGTCGAGGCCGAGGGCCGACACTGCAGACGGACCCCGTGGGCTGTCCGGACTGACGGAGCCCCATATACGAGGATTTCTGTGTCGATGCTTGGCACACGGTTTCATGATATTTCTTTAAACCCCTTTTTGTTTATATAACAGGGGACTTAGCCGTTGTTATATATACCCTTACACCAATATTAGTGGAATGGGACGCTAATATATGTGTATTGCCCCCATCATATTTATTTCTGTATATATATATATATCTTTAGGATGTTAGATTCATATTGAGATTGGACTTGGGATACTAGGTGATTCATTGGGACTTGGACATTGGATATACCTATGTGATTGGTGATTTGTACGTTCGGGATATAGGGGATTACTCGATACTGTACATTGAGGAGATGTGTGATTTATTTGATGTGAGTGCCCAATATGGGGCCCGGTTTGAGGATTTGGGATTGGCGTATCTTGATGGATTGTGATCCTACTACGACGTCAGGTTTCCGTGGAAAATGACATTCCACCCTATACCTCACCATTACCTATCTTATGCACAGATTCATACATTGGTAGTACTTGTAGTGTACCCTTATGATAGTTGCATATTTGCTTTCTCACATCTCTACTGCATACTATTGTCATGTTACTATCGCTTCACTTATTGATTGTACCTGCTAGTGTACTCTCTTTATTCCAGCATTGCATGACATATTATTACTACTGTAATCGCATATCTTAGATTCATGCTGTACGTGCATTCCTGCGATTACCTGCATATGTTTTATACTATTCACGAGTTGGCAACTCACCCCCGTTGTGCCACAGGTGTTTCAGGTTGTTCCCCAGAGTAGTCGAGACAGGCTATTCTCCTATCCAGCTACCATCTTTTGCTACAGATACCGCATCAGCTCACAGTACCATTTTGCATAGGTGGGTTAGACGGTTATCTGTATTATATATTGTACCTTCGTTGTATTGTACTCTCCATCTACTGTTGTATTATTGACATAGAGACTTGGTGAGGACGTAGTGTGTATTATTGTGGATTAAATGTCTTTTATATATACAGCTTTTTTCTCTACTGTCCTTATTCTTTTGTTGTATTCATATTGACTAGTCTTTACAAAAAATGGGGTGTTGCTAAAATTTTAAAGAAGGAAAGTAAGACTTTTAAAGAATTTGGGTTGCGATTTCAATTGTTTCAAACTTATATTATCTTTTCCGTATTTTTTTATGGTTTAGATTTCTGGGTTTTGGCTTTCTTTTACTACGTTGCGTCTTTAGGCGTTGCGTAGTATTAGGGCCGTCACGGGCCATTCTTGGGTCGTGACATAGATCATCTATTTTTGATGTGACAGTCATGGGTTTGACTTCATCAGAATAGGGGATGGATCTGTTAAGAAGGTAGTAGGGTGTGATGTCCTGGTATTTGGATGACATACACAGAGTAGGAAGTGAAATTCCTATACTACGATCGGTTATACTTTGGTTGTCACACAATGGTTTCTCCACAAAGTATATAGATATAATATCAGACATTCTGGTTACTAGATCTATGGTTTTAGATCTAGATTTGGGTAGTTTCCCAATCTGGGTACTTAGACAGCATTCTAAAGGTGTTTTAGAATGGACGACTCCTGGCACGGTAGTGTACCTGCAGGTGATGGAGTCACCCTCTCTAAAAGTGTCTTACAGACTAAAGGGAAGAGGGATGTGCGTGATTGGCAGATCACTTGCTTAGGTAATTGAGTCAATCATGAGATGTCAAGTACCACACCAGATGTTGTTTTTGCAGTAGATGCAATAAGTGGATATTGATCCAATCCTGGAGAAACATTCGGAAGCAGTTTTAGAACATAAGTGGATGTTCTAGGGATATGATAACAGCAGCCTCCTTCGGGAGACAATTATCATTCCAGGCTTCCAAGGTGACCTGGATGACAGAGTGGCTGTCAGAGTTATAGTTTTCCCTCTGACGAGGGACAGTATTTTGGACAGGTGGTCCAAGCGGATACTGAGGGAGGCATGGCGCAGGATACTGATTAAGTTCAGTTGACGATACAGTCTAAGAAGTTTGGATTTGAAGTTCATTTATGAGCTAGGTCCCATCAGATATCAAGACATATTCTAAGACATGTATTGCTCATTTCGGGAGATGGATTTCTCCGCGAACTTGAGATAAAGAGAGACATAGAAAGAAACATCAGGGCGGATCCACTAGCTGAGGCTATTTCTCGAACGCAATAGTTTTGCAAACGGGCTTTGTGAGACTGATCAGTAGAGGAGTTGGGTGTTCGGTATCACACGGGCTGTGAGTATGCGACATCGCAATAATTAGCCTTGAGTGCAAGTGGGAGATTGTTGGATATAGTGCCCTCAGAGTCAATTATTGGATCGCAGGCACGTGATTGCAATGATTGAGGGAGGACCTATACCGGTAGGACAATCTTACTCGAGATGATTGTATACTATCTGGTTTGTCTCTATCATCGTGTACATGCTTTAGGTGACATTGTGGTTCACTATTACACGTTGATGGAGAATAGTATGCTACCATGGTTTGTCTTTATCATCGTGTACTGCTTTAGATGACCTTATAGGTTGCTATTGCACGCTGATAGAGCCCTTAGGATTCTTGCTTGACGACCAACAGTATGATGGCGATCATATACGTGGGAGCTGGGGTCTATAAGCACATCCTTAAAAGGTCCCTAGTCGTGGGAGTTTCGAGACTGGGCATCGATACTCCATTAGTAGACTAGTGTATACAGTCGAGACCCCGACGAAGGGCGGTGGCCGGTCTCACAAGCCATTGGTGTAAGTTGGTTCACCTAAGATGTATACAGGTGCTTATTGGGTTATGAGTACACCGGACAGGACTCGCCGGGAACATGCTAGTTGGTATTATACCTAGCGTCAGATAGCAGTTCCCTGGTGACATGTGTACAGGTTAGTTCATCGACCTGAGATCGTCATTTGTCTCGTGTGAGTTCCCACTGTACTTTGATTACTACCCTACCACGGCTCAAAGGAGTCGTGCAAACAGGTTTTAGTTGGGTACAGTCCCGAGCCACATGGAGGCAGTGAGCGGATCGGCAGGGGTTTTGTCTCTCCCGGTATTGGGGGTAAGATCGCGCTGTGTCTAGGAGAGCCATTACATAAAGCCCTCGGCCGAGGCAGGATATTTACTGGTAGGTATTCCAGTAGTATCTTAGGGTATTCTGGGCTACACTCCGACACGACTTGTACCGCTTTTGGGGGTCTGACTTTCACCAACCCCCTAGGCCCGACATGCGATGCTCATAGACGAATGGACCGGACTGTACGGATATTGTCACTGACAGGCTCAGTAGGGTGTCAGGATGAGTTCGCTCATCGACCTCCCTTTTGGTTAATACCTGGTAGCTCGTTATGTACGGCTAATACCTCTGACGTGCTAGTGGTTAAATCCACAGCCAAAGTATTGACGAGTCTTTAGAGTCCCCCACTGACAGTTTCTCAAGTTTCGGGCGAAACGTTGTAGAGGCCGTATGATATATGGCAGGGTTCTATCATATACGTGCGGTATTGCACGGATCATGATCGGAAAGATCATACTAGTGGGCTTTGGTTTAAGCCGGATCCTAGTATTAGATTTGTTGGATTACTTTAGTCTCATCGCATTCGCATTCGGTCGGAATGCGGATGCAGGTATGTATATACAGGTGAGGGGTATCCTTGTGATCCGTCACGAGTTTACTTTAGATGTTGCCGTATCATTTTATTGTTGTATACATTTGGGTTAATGTTTACAAATGGAAATTATGAGCTAGAAACCACCATTTGTGCATTAAATGATACATGTACTTCAAGGGTGAGTCATGATATCATTTCTTGTGCAAACATCACATTATGTGATTGATTTGTGTTGATATGAGAGGAAGAGAGAGAGAGGGGCTGCCATGTATAGGTGAGCTCTCATATTATTCTTCACACTCTCTCTCATTTTTGATCATAGCAACATAAAAGAAAAAAGAGAGGAAACTCCTTCTTCTTCCTCTTTCTTCTCTAGCTCAAATCTCCATTAATGGCAACACCTCTAACCTCTATTCAAACCCATGGATGTAAGAGACAAAGCGATCACAAACATTCTCTACAACATCTTGGACATGTCGGCTAGCACACTTCGTGCCCAAGTTGCTTCGGATGAAGCGGGAGCCCGTAAAAAGACTCGTAGATGTGGTGCCCTTTCCGACGAGGAGATCGAGACCGGAGTAGCCGCGAGGAGCTTGGGATGGTGGCCAAAGACCGAAGGACACGGATCGACCGGTATAGCTTTCTATCCCTTCTCTAGTTGCTAGTTTATAGGTTAATGGTTCGATCCGGGTTTTAAGCATACGATAGCGCCGGTTTTCAAGTTTAGAAAAATTTTCGTTTCCGCATTTTGGCCTCGGAAAGACGGCCGGGGCGCTACCATAGACTTACACTAATGATCGATAACACATCCACCCATGAAGTCTTCTCATTCATGGATGGATCCTCAGAGTACAACCAAATCAAGATGCATCCTGAAGACCAAAAGCACACTGCTTTCTGGACTCCGCTGGGCATTTTCTGCTACAAAGTAATGCCTTTTGGTCTGAAGAACGCTGACGCCACCTACCAGAGGGCCATGACAAAGATCTTCGATGACCTCGTACATGAGGTTGTCGAATGTTATATCGACGACCTCGTGGTTATAAGCAAATCATATGAGGAACATTGGGAGCGTTTGAAAATAGTGTTCCAGCGTCTTCGAAAATATAATCTGAAGATGAACCCTTTGAAATGCGCGTTTGGAGTTTCCTCAGGCAAATTCCTAGGATTCATCGTACGACATCGAGGCATCGAAATAGACCCGTCAAAGATCAAGGCGATTATGGAAATTCCTTCGCCAAGAACTCTCAAGAAACTACGGTCTCTCGAAGGAAAGCTCACGTATATCTGGCGGTTCATAACTAACCTCTCCGGCAAATGCCGCCCCTACAGTCATCTAATGAAGAAGGGGACCACATTCATTTAGGATCGTAAATTCCAAAGCGCACTGGACGAAATCAAAAAAATATTTGCAGAACCCGCCGGTACTGACCGCTCCAGTCAAGAGAAAGCCCCTCATCCTCTACACAACAGCTCTTGAAGGTTCTTTAGGCGTGCTATGGGCACAAGAGAACGACCAGGGGAAGGAAAGAGCTCTCTATTATTTGAGTCAAGTTCTTCTGGTGGCAGAAAACAATTACTCCCCCATCGAAAAGCATTGCCTGGCACTGATCTTCGCGGTAACGAAGCTCCGACATTACGCCTTGGCACATGAGGTCCATCTCATATCAAAGGTGGATCCTCTCAAATATTTGATGTCAAGAGCCAAACTAACGGGAAGGCTTGCCAAATGGGCCCTCCTCTTGATGGTGTTATCGATAGTATATCGACCCCTCAAGGCAATAAAAGGCCATGCCATCGCTGACTTTCTCGCCGAGCATCCGATACCAACTAATTCTCCCTTAAACTGCGAGTTGCCGAACGAACACGCGTTTGTCGCAATCGATAGGGAGAAAGAAGGGAGTGATACCCGATGGGAACTCTACTTCGATGGGGCATCATCTATGAAGAGGCGGAAGCAAAGCACCCCCATAATCAAAGCCGGGGTGGGTGATTAATGTAGGATTTTAACGATCAAAAATATAATTACCGCAATCAAGAACGGCGTCGCTTGTAGCTAGCCGGTGAGTACGGGTCGGTCCACAGGGATTTTGTGTTTTCCTAATCGCTCAAACGAGTTAATTCTGATGGGTGTCGGATTGATTTATTAAATCTAAAAACTACCAAATTAAGTTATACTAAGATTATCTAGATCTAAGTCTTGCTAGGGTTAGGTTTAGGGGAAGTTGAGAGATTAAAGGTTTCCTCACCGCTTTCAATGCCCTATTATAGATCTATTAGGTGTTATGGTAATTATCAATAAAGTGGATTAGAATCATTTGGGAAGATGTTTCTTCCTCTAGGTTCTTGTCCTTCCTTTATCGATCCTTACCCTAACCTCCATGGAAAACACGCGCAACCGGTCCTTTATACTACGGTATCACCGTTACCTCGAGGGGTAAGGTGCCGCAGGGAACGGTGTGTGTGTGTATGCATGGAGTTCTAATTCTTATGTGTGAAGGGGCAAGAAAGGGGTGAGAGATCTCATCTCTCAAACATTTCCCTAAAGCTAACCCTAACAAGTGAGGAGACTACTCGCTCATTAGGGGATTAAAAGACATTCTAAATTAAAAGTAAACTAAAGCAAAGAAATAAAAGGAACTTACTAATTTTTATTGATGGCTCTCTCCAAACATCAACGCAGTACAGATCTAAATTTATGAAATGAAAAAAGGCATAGCCTCATACAAGATTTAGAGTTCCTATTTATAGAGGATAGGAAACCCTAGGGTTACAATGACTCGCACATCTGCTATTACAAAAATACCCCTAAGAAAAGACCTAGTCAACAATACGCGCACCGCCATAAAACTTCGCGCCGACACGGGCATAACCCGGCCGCGGAACCGCGGCCGCAGCCAGGGTTTGGCCGCGGTTCCGTGGCCAAAAGATGGACTTGGCTTATTCTTTTTCTGGTGCTGTCTCTTCATGACTTGTACTTCCTGTTTCTTTTGTAATTTTCTCAAATTGACTTCTAGGTCTTCTCCAGATCTTCCAGTGAATATTTGCAGTGGACTTTTAACCGTTCGCTTTGTAATCTTGGAACTTGCGTTGCCTTGTACTTTGTGAACTGATCTTTGTGTAGGCTTGATCAAGATCCTTCTATTTGTTGGTTGTAGTTCCACTTTTGCATCGTCTTGTTATCTTTTTCGCTGTTTTAGATCCAAGAACCTGTAACCTGTACTATGTAGCAGACATGGGTCAAAAGCACCTGTTTATTTGTAAAATACATAAGAATGGGGAATATAATAATGCAATATTATGGTATGAATAGTGGGCCTTATCCTCGTAACTACGCAAGGAGGGATAATGCGTTTCGCCCTTTCATTAACAGAGCTAAGAACAAACAACGAAGCGGAATATGAAGCTTTGATAGCAGGTCTCGAGATCCCATTGACATGGGAATCGAAAACCTCCTCATATATGGAGACTCCCAGCTAGTCGTCAGCCAAGTACACGTGCAAGCCAGAACCGATCAGGTATGGTGAAAGAGTGCAGAAATTGCTAACGCAAATCCCCTCCTACACCCTGGAAAGCATACCGCGTGCGGAAAATAGCAAGGCGGATGCGTTAGCCAAACTCGCTAAAGAACTGGCCGACGAAAACCTCGATGAAGTAAGGATCATTGTGGAAAGCCGCCGGATTCTCGCGCTAGCAGAAATAACTCCGAAGTCGTCTGAAAGAAAGGGAGCGACTGAACAAGCGGTCTTCCAAATAGAGGAAGAAAAGGCTGAGGATTGGAGAGAAGTCTTCATAGACTACTTCAAATCCCATCGAACGCCCGAACACGCATCATCAAGACATCAGCTCATGAAGCGAGCTCTGTCTTTCTCCTTCGTCAATGATACTTTATATAAGAGATCGTTCGATTGTTTGTGGCTAAGATGTCTGGGACTAGAAGAAGCAAGGAGATTCGTCCAAGAAACTAATGACGGACTCTGCGGTTCTCATCAAGCCGGGCCAAAGATGAAGCTGAAGATCAAAAGAATGGGTTACTATTGGCCCACAATGATTCAAGACTTCCTCGAATATGCGAAGCAGTGCCACTCATGCCAAATTCACGGGGACTTCATCCACCAGCATCCGAATCTGCTACACCCGACATTGGCTAGCTGGCCATTCAAATGTGGGGAACCGATATAATCGGGCCCATCGAACTAGCATCATCCAAGGGACATCGGTTCATACTAGCAACAACCGATTACTTCTCTAAATGGGCAGAAGCAATACCGTTAAGAGAGTTGAAGACTGAGAACATCCTCCATTTCTTCAAGACACATGTTATCTACCGGTTCGGCACTCAACGACTATCATCTCGGATAATGGGCCGGCCTACAGAAGCCGCAAGATCAGTCGCTTCGCACAACAGTATAAAATAGATTGGAGATATTCTTCAGTCTATAACCCCCGAGCTAACGGTCTAGCTGAGGCTTTCAACAAAACCTTGACGAAGATTATAAAGAAGGCGGTGTCCAGAAATAAAAAGGACCGGCACGAGAGATTGCATGAAGCTCTCTGGGCTTATCGGACCACATTCAAGACGGCCACGAATACAACGCCATTCGCGTTGGTATTTGGCATGGAAGAAGTACTTCCCTTGGAGATAGAGCTACCCTCTCTATGAGTAGCGGTTCGATGTGAGATGACGGATGAAGAAAATGCCCATCTTCGACTTGAGGAGCTCGATGCCCTCGATGAAACTCGTCTCATGACGCAGCAAAACCTAGAAGCTTACAAAGCAAGGATGAGCGCTCATACGAAAGATTGACTAGACCGAGAACATTCCGCCAAGGCGAACTCGTGGTAGTCGTAAAAATACTTATGATCCCCAATCATGCTAAATGGGGGAAATTCGAGACGAACTGTGAGGGCCCGTACATCATAGATAAGGTCTACCAAGGTGGGGCCTACTTGTTCATGGATATGCATGGGGAAAGACTCTTCCGGCCAAAAAACGACCGGTTCCTTAAGAAATACTACGCGTGACAAGTCACGGCTCAGGTTAATGATGGATGATGACGCTCGTGTCCGCTCTCTATCTCCCTGAGTTCAAACTCTATAAGTAGTATCCAGCGAAACCTCGCCTCAAAACCCCCACGGACCACAACGTCCTTAAACTAGCTATGGACCGAGATGTCCTTAAACTAATAATGGACTGAGATGTCCTTAAACTAACATTGAACCGAGATGTCTTTAAACTAACAACGGACCGAGATATCCCTAAACTAACAACGTCGCCTCAAACACGACGATAGTAGAGTGCAAGTCCACAAGTCCCAGTGGTGAAGAATGCAATTCAAATCCTACCGGCAAACAAATGGGTCACATGCGGAGAAACTATTCTTGAGAGTTTCATCGTGCAAAAAAAAAAACGGTACATCCACAAGAGAAATGGGCACGGATGAAAACCTGAAAGGGCTCTGTGAGTAAAAACAGCAGGACTGCCGGCGAGTTCGTGAAAACCCGAAAGGGCGCAGACTCGTAAAAAAATTCATGCACGCTTGCATGCACTTCTCGACCTTGTAGGGAGAAACTACCTACTGTTTCCCCCAATCAGAGAGCAAAGCTCTATTCAAAATTTTAAATTTGAACTGAGGCAGCACCTCACGTGCAAAGCACGAGAGTGCTAATGCCAAGAGCGCCAGCGCTAAGAGTCAAAGACTCTGAGACAGCGCCTCACGTGCAAAGCACGGGAGCGCTCGCACTAAGAGCGCCAGCGCTAAGAGTCAAAGACTCTGAGGCAGCGCCTCACGTGCAAAGTACGAGAGCGCTAGCGCCAAGAGTCAAAGACTCTGAGGCAGCGCCTCACATGCAAAGCACGAGAGCGCCAGCGCTAGAACTAAATGTTCTCCGCCTTTGGATCAAAGATCCAACGACGATGATAAGTCATCAAATTACCAGAATAAAATTCTGTTGAGGAAATACTCCTTAAATATTTCCAAACAAGAAAGATTGTGCTCTGTAAATCAGAGCACCGTTGGATCAAAGATCCAATGGTGATTAAACATCACCGAGATACAGAATAAGTTCTGTATGGGAAAATATTTTCCCAATCTTGCTAAAAACAAGAAAGACGACTTCTGTAAAACAGAGGCCCTTGGATCAATGATCCAATAGTGGGAAACACCCCCAAATCAATGAGAGATTTCCTTAACTGATTCAACAAATCAGCCTTCCCTATATAATGGACCCAAGACTTCAAGTCTTGAAAGGAGAAACCCTCTATAAGTTTCAAGTTCTCAGAAAAAAAAGAGAAGAGCAAGCTCTAAGAAGAAGAACCTTCTTCAAGGTAAATAAAAAGAAGAGAGATCATAACATCTCCTCCATGTTTGAGAGTTAACTCTCACATCGTAAGAACTTAGTTCTTTTTCTAGATCACAGATCTACAAGACAAAGTCTTTCACAAAAAAAGAAGAGATCATAGCATCTCCTCGTAAAAGAAGAACTTAGTTCTTAGATCCACAAGACAAAGTCTCTTATAAACGAGAACTTGATTCTCAGAGCACAGAATTGATCAGAACTGCCAAAGAAACGCTTTAGTGCTCCAAGTCCGGCGCTCAGCGCCAAGCGCTCCACGTGCTCCTCATATGGGCGCTATTTTATAATAAGCGCTTTAGTGCTCCAAGTCTGGCGCTCAGCGCCAAGCGCTCCATGTGCTCCTTACGTGGGTGCCATTTTATAAGAAGCGCTGTAGCGCTCCAAGTGTGGCACTCAGCGCCAAGCGCTCCACGTGCTCCTCACGTGGGCGCCCTTTTATAAGAAGCACCGCAGCGCTCCAAGTTTGGCGCTCAGCGCCAAGCACCCCATGTGCTCCTCACGTGGGCGCTAAGGAATTACAAAGCGCTCTGTAAATAGAGCTCAGCGCCATAAAGAGCGCTCAACACTCATATGCTGGCGCTCAGCACCAAGCGCCCCACGTGCTCCTCACATGGGCGCTAATTAACACAGAGCGCTCTGCGCTCCTCAAGAAGAGCCTAGCACCATGAAGATTTTTCAACACTCATAAAAAAAGTGGGTGTCAGTAGCCACATAAATGTGTAGCATTGTGTGCACAGAGAAAGGACTGTGTCCTAGCAAGTGTCTAACACTTTATAAAAAAAGAAAATGACAAAGACTAAGTGGACTGAACCCAAGTCGGCCAAACTCCTAATTAACCGAGCCCATCTGCTCTTTATTTTGCCAAATTGGTCTTAGTCCCAAACATGACTACAGATCTCCCAACCAACATTGGTTCAAGGGTACATCTCTTCACACCTCTGATATGTGTCGTTGTAATTCTTCAACGTCTTCAGAGAGGTGGCGGGTCTGGATAACCAGAGACTCTACAGACTATGATGTCTTTAAACATGGACTATGAGGTCCTTAAACTCATGGACTATGATGTCCTTAAACCCAATGGACCGCAACGTCCCTAAACTAAACTCTATGGACTATGAGGTCCTTAAACTCATGGACTACGATGTCCTTAAACCCAATAAACCGCAACGTCCCTAAACTAAACTCTATGGACTATGATGTCCTTAAACTCCATGGACTATGAGGTTCTTAAACTCATGGACTACGATGTCCTTAAACCGAATGGACCGCAATGTCCCTAAACTAAACTCTATAGACTATGATGTCTTTAAACCATGGACTACGAGGTCCTTAAACTCATGGACTACAATGTCCTTAAACCCAATGGACTGCAATGTCCTTAAACTAAAACGATAGAGCCCAAATACTTTTTCGTTGGATCTAAATGATCCTCAAGCCTTGCTAAGTAGATCTTTGTCTAAAATTGGACTAACGCATCCTTAACAAATGTTTAAGTTGATCTTAATCTGAAACGAGGTTAACGATCCTTATATCCACCGGACCCAAATCTAAGAAAATACGGATTTGGACCAATCCACGCCCTACGGGCGACAACATAAATTAGTCTCCGTATACAATCCACGGGTAACAAAAAGCAAAACAAATACACACGACACGAAGTGAACATCTGGAGAAGGAGAAAGTGGTTACCGCGATGCAGTAGCGTAATTAACTGTAGGGGCTTGCATCTGTAAGGAAGAGCGTCCCCACAATCAAAAACCCCTCGCAAGCGAGGGGGAATCTGACGAAGTCTGCTACAACGGCCGCATCCATCCAAATCTCCGATACACGGTGCCATAAATCAACTTGGCATCTTCGGAGAGGTGGATGGATAAAACCAAATAGTATCTGCCCCTAAATTCAGGCAAGACGACCTACGCGGCCTCGTCTCTGTTTTCGGCGGTGAACAGATTCTGGCACGCCCGGTAGGACCTTTTCCTCTTTCCACTCCACACTTCGTGTGTCGTGTTCGCGATCAAATCATGGTTTAATGTGGTTGCCCCTGGATTTGAGATACTAAGATTTGGTGTCTTGCTCCATGCAGAGAAAAGAAGAGCAATGGCCTCCAGCTGCACTAACTGCAACAACAACTCCCACTCCGTCCTCGCTGGAGGAGTGACCTATGGGCCCCAAGCGGCCTCCATCTTCGCCATGCCAGTAGAATAGGTGACTCAGGCCACCACTGGACTGTTCTTTGGGACCGTTATCCCACCGGCAAGTTTCAGCGTCCCAATGTTGTCACAAGAAGCTCCGAAGAAGTCGGTCTTTGGTCGGCTTACAACTACCACGACCCCTCTCAATGGGCCGTCCAATTCTAAGTCTACTGCATCAGTCTTCGACAGGCTGAGCATAAGCTCCAGTGGGCCCGTAAAGAAGCCTGCAATACCTGAAGGAGTTATCCCGAAGCGGATAGCCATTCCAACTCCGACGGACGAAGTCATCAAAGGGGATTCTCTTGTTAAGGGATCGGTCTTCGCAAGACTGGCCGTTCCAACTCCTACTGCAGGCGGGGTCATTAAAAATGCTTCCCCTACCTAAAAGTCAGTCTTCGACAGGTTGGACGTTTCTTCTCAGCGGGCGTCAGTATTCGATAGGTTGGCACCAATAGCAACCCTTCACCAGAACTGGGGGCATGATGAACCCACCCCCGTAACTGAGCCAGTACCATATGCAAGACATGCTCGACGTCACCACTGGCCCGAGTGAGGAAAGATGGGGGCAGTTCCCCTTCCGGACTTACCCCACCAGCTCCAATGGTGGAAGTTGATGCTGTTGTTCTAACTGAGAACAACTTTGAGCCGCTCAGGAGGGTGCGCAAGAACTTTCTAACTGTCGTATTAAAAAGGTCTCCTTCACCTGCTGAAAATGTTACAAAGGCAGAGTCAGAACGACCCCCTCAGCGGTTGTCCTCCAAAATCCACAGGGTCTGGCGAAAGGTCCAAGACTCTGTGATTAACCAAGACTACTCCCGCCGGCCGAAGAAAATGAAGGTTTGGCAAGAGAAAGACCACCCGTCGTACCACAGAAGGTATCGTCTGCCTGGTTGCCTATCACAACAGCCCCCTCAACGTCGACCGCTCATGAAAGGAGAAGGCCGGAGAGGATCCCTGTGTCTGCGACAAATCTCAAGGGCACTGAATCCAAACGCCCCAAGTCTGGGGGCATGGTAGTGCACACCATCTACATGGCTTCCAGGAAAGAGGATAGCCGTATCTCCACGGGTCATCGACCACTCATCCGATCAGTAACAAAAGCTCAGGAGCAACAACAGAAGCTCCAGGACATGCTGACAAAGATGACCGCACTCACTGGGCCAAAAGAAAGCCCGGAGATATCGTCAGAGCAGCGCCAGGAGCAGGAAACCGATGCCGAGTTCCTCCGAAGAATGCTCGAGAAGAAAGACAAAGAGGCCGCAGAACAAGCGGCTAACATAAAGCAAATGGCACTTCTGTTTCAAGATATGGTCGGGATGATGATACAACCGGATCCCCCAGCTGAAGACCCTCAAATAATCATTGAAGACGACAGAGGAGAGACATCAAACCCTCTTCCGGCTCTATCAGCAGCCAAGGAAGAGACCATCTCCAAAGCCGCCCTTGATGACTATATAGCTCAACAGATACGAGCTCACCAGACGAGCGAAGTGGCCGGCCAAATCGTCAAGACTGGACGACCTGTTCATATCAGAATTTTGCATTATTATATCACCCATTCTTAATCATATTACATATAAATAGGTGCTTTTGATCCATGTCTGCTAAATAGTTGCAGGTTACAGGTTCTCAGATCATTACAGTGAAATTCGTGAAAAGTTGCTACAAATGTGAGACTACGACCAACAATAGATGAATCCGTATGATGCCGCCTACTAGTTCAAGGAAAAAATGAAAATCATTAGATAGTTCAATGCACAAAGCACAAGGGCAATACAAGATTCAAGAATTCAACGCGAAGCTCAAAGCAAAAGTCCACATCATTCTGCACTGTTGGAAATCTGGAAAGAAATAGAAGAGATTCTGAGAAACCCAGTAAAGAAAACAGAAGATTAAAGCAACATGAAGCAACCCTGAAGAAATAAGCCCATGATTCCACCAATTGGCCGCGGAAACGCGTCCAAACAGGCTATTCTGCTGTGGAACCGCGGCCGTATAGTGCACGCGTCGGTTCATGTGTCGGTAGGTGTCGGTGCTTTGACCCGACTTTCTTAAGGTAGTTTGGTAAATTCATGTACGGATCAGATTGTAACCTAGGGTTTTCCTATCTATAAATAGGAGGGCTCAAAGCCAAATAATGCGTGACTCTTTTAGGGTGCCTCTTTTGGAGGGTGCCTCTATTCAGTTTTTAGTCTTCTTTTTAATTTCTAGATTTCAATTCAATTATAATGCGTTGTTGAGAGGATATCAATAAAGTAAGTTTTCATTTTATCTCGCATTGTTTTTATCTGAATTTTAATTCCTGCAATTTCTTATTTGTTCTTTTATTATTTGCAAATTAGTTCATCAATTAAAATATAAAAAAATGAATTTTATTGTCACCTTCCTAATGAGTGAGTAATTCCTCACATGTTAGGGATAGGAAAGGGAAGGTTTGAGAGAAGGAAACCTCTATCACTCCTTTCTTTGCCCAAATAATTTTAATTAAAATGACTCTTTTAGATCAACCATAATCCGCTCACTACGACACCTTATCATACATGATAGCGGTGATTCCCTAGTTAGACCGGTTGTGGTTGAATTAACTAGAGGTTAGGGCTAAGAGCCAAGAACGGACGGACAAGGACCAAAAGGAAGAAACTAAGTTTCTTCCTAGTCGTGCTAATCCCCGTTGTTGAATATTACCCTAACACCTATATTCTTAACTAGGGCATTGAATGAAGTTAGAAGAATCCCTATTTCGAACCAACCTAATCCTAACCCTAGCAAGCCTTTAAATCAATTTATTCTCATTCTTAGATCGTAAAACAAAACCTACCAAAGTTAGGACTTAACTCGTTAGAACTTAGAGAAAAGGATACCATTTCCCTGTAGATCGACTCGTACTTAACCGGCTAGCTACCAAGCGACACCGTCTTGATTGCGGTATTCTTAAATTTTAAAACGCACACGCAAATAGCACAACAATCACGACCCTATCCGAGTTGGTACGATCAAATAAAGTACCCGCCAGGATATACGATCCTTAAATTCCATATGTATAAGGGGACGGGTAATCCACACCAGCACGTTGCTCAATTCAGGGCTCTGTGAGGTAATACTGGGGGTGATGACAAACTGCTGCTTCGTCAGTTTGTTGGCAGCTTGTCGGAGACAACATTCGAATGGTACTCCGAGCTCCCGAACGACTCTGTCAAGACATTTGCAGAAATGGAGCTACTGTTTACACAGAGATTCGCAAGCGCTAGCGAGCGCACCCCGATCACCGCACTAATTAACGCTAGAGTGAAGTCGGGAGAAACCTGGGTTCAGTACGCCATTCGGTGGCGGAACTTGTGGTCAAAGTGTGAACAACACATAGAGGAAGCTCCAGCCGTGGGCATGTTTGTAGGGACCCTCGACCCTCAAGCGACCATTTCTTAATTCATGATGTTTTTCAAGCCGACCACTTTCCAGGCCTTGATCGACAAGCTCGCCCAAATGGACCAGATGGGCCATAGACCGTCCTCCTAAAAAAACGGTGCTTCGAAATGAAAAGGGCAAAGGGAAAGCAACCATTGTCTCAAACACTCAACAACAGCCGAGTGATCCGAAACTAGCTGCTCGCCAGGGCAACAAGTCGCGATTCCTCGACGAGAAGTTAAGATGTCCTTACTCGTTCCCCCGGGATAAAACGAGAAGGCTATTCGAACTAGTGGTGCGCAACAGGCTCATCACCCTGCCAGATCCGAAGCGCCCACTGCAGCCCGATGACGTCAATAATCCCAACTACTGCCCCTACCACTGAATGTTGGGCCATCTGATCGTAGATTGCTTTGTCTTTAAGAGCTGGATTGAGGACCAGTACCAGCAAGGAAAATTCACCCTGTCTAAAAACTGGAGGGTAAACCCGCAACAACCGCACGCTCCGAAAAAGATGGACACGCCGGGGGCATCATGCTTGTTTATAGAGGAAGCTCCATGAGAAGTTGTTCTCTCGGCAAAAACTAGAAGAATGCTGAAGGATCTTCAAGCATGTCCGGCGATTAGGTGGAAAAGCCCGCTGGAACCTGAGATAATTGAGGGAATGTTGAAACCACGCCTAACCCCGAGAGTTAGTAGCGATGGGAAAAATACCTAGGCCCAGCCGTCGAAGTCTTCAAAGAAAAAGAAGAACACCAGGAAGCCAACGCAGCCCGACGACAAGCGCATGGACCTGCAAAAGCATATTGATGCGCTGGAGGAATATAACCAGAAGGTGTGAACCCCGGTCACACTCCAAGAGTTTCTCAACCACATCCTTGAAGGAAGAAATGACGATGATGATGAGGAAGACGACTCGTCAGAAAAACCCGAAGATTGCGTGGCAAGTTGCCACACGATCTCTCATTCGTCACTAAATAACGAAGAAGCTCACTCGGCATTAGAAGATAACATCGAAGATCTGGGGGCAAGATCGGTGCCAAAATCCTTGGAACCGTCAGACAAGATGATTGACATGCAGCTGAGCGAAGCCCGTCAGAAGAGTAAAGCTGATCGAGAGCGTGAAATGACCATATTCGAAAGGGCCAGGCATTGGCGTCAAGTTGAGGAAGTCATGGTAAGGATGAGTCGCAAAGCGCTTCAACCAGATCAAAGCACGCCCATGACAGACAAAAGCAAGCTTAAGGCAAGGAAACGATTCGCTAAAGCCCTGTCAATGGGAATGAAGCTGCCATCTCCCGAAGGAAATATGCCTGGTGGTATACGCCTTGACGAAGCGGATGTACATCCTAACTACTGCTTGTACCATTGAAGGGTCACACACCCTATCGAAGAGTGTAACGCCTTCAAGAACTGGTGGCAAGGATATGTTGCCCACCGACAACACGTCAAGCGATTGAAGCGCAAGGCTCGTCAGGAGAAGAGAAATACGACAGATGAGCGAAAAAGAACTGTCGACAACTGTCACATGGTTAATACCAAGAGATCTCAAGTTCTCACCTTCGGAAGCTACTCTGATGAAGAAGTAGCCCTCGGCCCTCTCTTCAAAGAATCCACCTCAGGAAAAGAGGAGATAAAGAACTATGAAAATATTCAGCTGCGTAGTCGTACGTTGCCTGAAAAGAATCTTGGACCCACAAACAAGGGGACGAACAAAAAAGATAAAGGGAAGGAAAAATTCCCTGAGGATATCGCCCTCGATGATCGAGTCGTCGAAGAGCTGGCAGCCAAGGACCCGCCCAAGAAAAACAAGGTGGATTTCAACGTTCTGGCACATCTGGGGAAGATACCCTCGTAGCTAAGCATTTTGGATTCCCTTATGCTATCTAAAGATGCGCAAGATTCTTTGATCAAGGCACTACAAGAGCCCGACCAATTCCAAGCTTTCCTTGCCGAAGAAAAGATGAAGGACGAGCTGGAATAAGTGCACACAGCTGACATCATTTTCGGTGATGAAGATCTCCTCCTCGGAACGTGTGAGCACAATCGTCTCCTGTATGTCACCGGGTACTGCCATGACATCAAGATAGGGAAGATCTTAGTTGACAATGGGTCCTCTGTCAATCTCCTGAATGTGAGGGTGCTAAAAGAAATTTGTATAAGTGTCCAGCACCTCGCTCGGGATAAAATCACCATCTCCGGGTTCGACTCCCAGTCATCACGGACACTCGGGTCTGTGATTCTGACATTACGCTTTGGGCTGCTCATCACTGACATCAAGTTTCATGTCATCGACGCCAAGACCTGCTACAACGCTTTGCTCGGCAGACCATGGTTACACGAATACAACATCATCCCTTCCACACAACATCAGTGTGTGAAGTATTTTAAAGATGGCCTCGAGTATACAGTGACGGGGGAACTAAACCCATTTTTGGTAAATGAAGTCCGAAAGTACGAGGATGCAAAGTATTTCCTACCAGACTTTGAAGACACAGAAAGATGCCATAAACCGGAGAATAAGCAAAAAGTTATCACCACTATTCCGGTCTTCGGGAGCGATACCGAGGAGGAAGTGTTAGTGTATATGCCCTAGAGGCCATTACTGTATCATACTAGTTTGTATATTACTTAATGGAAGCTTGGGATATTCACAGTTGTATATACAATCTTGCTCAAAATAGTAGTATGCTACTTGGTTTGTTTCTACTTCAATGTGTACATGTGTTTATTTTAGTATATCACCTATACACATTAGTGGAGCTGTAGGGTGTTTTCGTCACCCCATTGAGATGGGAATACGCGTGCGCTTGTCAGGCGTACTATAGATTCCCCCTGCCTAGGGTAGGCCGGAGTTTAATGATTGTGGGGATCCGAATCTCCGGCAGCCGCGGACTAAGCTGCCGTTAATTACCCCTCGCCTTTGGGGCGAGAGAACCTCCGATTAACGGGTTAAAATGGTCATGCGAACTCAATGTGCAGTGTACGTGTGTTGTGTTTTGAAAGGGGGGTTTGGATATATCGGGAGCCACGTAGAGTTTTTATGGGGGTCCCGCTACCCGGATAGCGGGCTGGGGGTCAAGGGGGCTAGCAGCCCCCTTGCGGGGTGCGGGGCAGCGCCCCGTTAGAAATTTTTTTCTAACAGGGACAGTGTCGTGGAGTATGTGTATGTGTACATTTGTATACATATGTATATATATACATGCATATATAAATAAAGGGGAAAAAGACATCCAAAGGATGCGTGGGGCCAGCGCCTAGGCGCTTGAGCGCAAGCGCGCTACGTGTCGGCACGTGGGCGCTTTGCGCTCGAGCGCAGAGTGCTGGAGCGCAACGCGCCATGTGTCGGCACGTGGGCGCTTTGCGCTCAGACGCTGAGCGCTTGGGGGCAAGCGCGCCACGTGTCGGCACGTGGGCGACTTGCGCTCGAGCGCAAGAGCGCCACACGTCGGCACGAGGGCGACTTGCGCTCGAGCGCAAGAGCGCCACGTGTCGGCACCGGGGCGACTTGCGCTCGAGCGCTTGCGCTGAGCGCAAGCGTGCCACGTGTCGGCACGCGGGCGCTCTGCGCTTGAGCGCAAGTGCACCACGTGTCGGCACGCGGGCGCTCTGCGCTTGAGCGCCGGCGAGAAAAAGAGGCTTTTAGCCTGAAAAAATTTCTCAGAAGAGAAATCAGAGAGGAGTTGGACTCCTGAGTGTGTTTTTCTTCCTTTTTGGGGGTTTAGTGAAAGATGTTCTTCTTCTTCCTCCTCTGTTAGCTGGATCTTGAAGATCAAGAGCTGTGGGATTTTAAAAATCTTTTCTTTTTGAGATCTGATGGCAGATCTGAGTTCCCCTTAATGGGTTTTGTGGTGGAAAACTATTTAGTTTTTGAAAAAGGAAGAGTAAAACTCTTGATTTAATTCAAAAGAAAGAAGAAGGTTTTGGAACCTTGAAGGAGGAAGAAAGATCTCAGATCTCAAACTTTTTTGGAGAGAGAAAAAGTTGTTGGGATATTTTATTATCCTTGCCTTTATAGGCTATACACTTTACACATAGCCCCTTGGGCTTCACAAAATGGCATTTTGCCTATCCCATGGCTCATATGCCATTTCTTTTTGCACATAAGCCATGGGCTTTACAAAAATTTGGCTTTATGCCTATTTTTCTTACATTTATCCATAAAATAAAATAAAGGAAATGCAAATGCAACAAAATTATTTATTACAAAATTTTTATCTTGGCTTGGGGGGAGGCCGGCCGCTTCATGTTCTGGCTCGACCCGGGCATGGGCCCACTGGATCTGGGCTTGGGCCCACTTGGCTTGGGGTTGACTTTGATTTTGACTTGGTCAACCGGGGTGTAAATTTTTACCCCTACAGGAGCCCTTAGGATCTTTGCTTGATTACCAGCGTTGTGATGGCAGTCACACTAGTGGGGGCTGGGTAATCTATAAGCACATCCTTATGCAGGTCCCTAGTCGCAGGACTATCGAGACAGGGCATCGATACTCCAGAGTAGACTAGCGTATGCGCTTCTCATCCCAGTGTGAGAGACGGTCTGTCCCACAGCCGTCAGTACGTCGTACTTGAGATAGTATACGGGTGCTCGTTAGGTTACGAGTACACTGGACAGGACTCGTCGGGAACTGACTGGTTGGTATTATACATATCGTCAGTTATCAGTTCCCAGGTGACATAAGTACAGCTTAGTCCGCTGACTTGACACTGTCACTTCGCCTCGAGTGTGTTCCCACTGTACTTTGATTACTACCCTACCATGGCTCAAAGGAGTCGTGCAAACAGGTAGTAGTTGGGTGCAGTCCCGAAGCATTTGGAGGCAGTGACGGTTAGACAGGATTTGTCTCTCCCGGTATTAGGGGTTGATATCGCGCTGTGTCTAGGAGAGCCATTACACGAGTAGTCCCTGGCCAGGGCAAGCGAGATATACTGGTAGGCTTCCAGTGTTATCTCAGGGTGTTTTGGGCTTCACTCCAGCACGACTTGTACCGTTATTAGGGGACTGACATTTACCGCCCCCTAGGCCCGCCATGCGATGTATCAGACGAACAGACCGGACTGTACGGAGACTGTCACATTCAGGCTCAGTAGGAGTTCAGATGGGTTTCACCTCGTCAGTCTTCTTGTCGGCATCTACCTAGGGACCGTTACGCACAGCTAGTGCCGCTTGCGGTCTGTGGTTAAACCCACTGCCAGCGTAGTGTCGAGTCTTTAGAGTCCCACACAGAAAGCTATTCGCCTTTAGGCAAAAGAGTAGAGGTCGCATGGTTTTGCGACAGGTCGCATGGTTTTGCGACAGGGTTCGGTCACATCCGTGCACTTGTGCACGTTTAGTGTCCGGACAGTTAACACTAGCGGGCTTTGGTTTAAGCCAGATCCTAGTGTACGCTTTGGGATTGGTTTTATCTAGTATGTATTCGTGTTCCTCGGAACGCGGATGCGGGTGTGTATGCACAGTTGACTGAGAGACAGAGGCAGAGGATTCTCATTAGGGTTGTTGACTGTTGACTATTGACTTTATGCTAAACCCTAATGAGAATATGATATATGATTAACATTAATATTAATTAAGTATTATAGTGACATGGTTGTTGAGGGGTTGACTTTGTTGACTTTGTTGACCGGTTGACTAGGTTGGACTAGTTGACCATCATCATGACAATAGCTATCATTTCATGGCAAAGACTTTTGCTTGCTTGTTTATCTTGTGCAAAATGAGTGCATGAAATGATATGGCTATTGTAGCTTAAACCATCACTAATACTTGATTGCTATTATTGGTTATGATGGTTTTGGATTATGAGAGCCAAGAGAGAAAAGTCTTGCTCATTCTATCATTTCCATTCTCTCTCTTGGCTTGATCTCTCACCCTCTTCCTCTTGCTCTCCCTTTCTCTCTAGTCTATGGTTCATTTGTCTCATGAGTTGAGAAGCAAGAACCATAGAGAAAAATCCCAACACACTCTCCTCTACTCACTCTAGTTCATAAGGTTTAGCAAACCGAGTGAACTAGTTTCTTCAAAGTTCGAAGAAGAAGCCAAAGGTAGAAACTTTCGGGTGGATCGATCTTCGGCGTAAGGAGACGATGAGGTGAAGCCGATCCGTACAACCATCAAGTGTAGAAGACGAAGGAGTTCAAGAAAGCAAGGTATAACCCCCTAACCGAGTAGTTAACTACTCCTAGTTAGGTTGTTAGATAGATAGTTTAACAAAGATCCGGTTTGAGTCCATGTTGCCGCCTCTAGAAAATTGTTTTTCATCAAATTCCGCATGCCCGTAAGTACCGGGAGAGGCAGCATGGACTTACAGTTGTATCAGAGCCTAGTTAAACTCTATCTAACATGTTAGCAAAGTAACTAGAAGATCGATCAAAGAAAAAGTCACGAAACGAACCCGATATGTCAAGTTTCTGCCGAATTTTTTTTCTGTTCAAAAAATGATAAATTTCATCTTAAAAATCGGCTCAGGCTTTTTATTAAACACCTACAAAATTTGGTCCAACGAACCGGTCAAAGCGCCGCGGAAACGCGGCGGGAGCACGCTCCCGCCGCGGTTCCGCGGCCGAGTTGACTCGGCCGAGGTCCAAATTTTGTGCAGTGTGTTTCTGGGGTTGTTTTGGGATTTCTGGAATATGTCTTTTCAGCCCAGATTTTCCAGAAAGAAAATTTGTGTTAGGGCCCTAAAAATCCGTATTTTTGATCGAACATCTAAAGAATTAAGCTGACGGGTTTTTATCTGTGATGTGATATTTGTATTGAACGTCTGCTAATCGCTATATGTCGATTAGTGGGGGTTATACAAATCTGTGATCTGTAATGTTATTGGTATGTGTATATGAATTCATTGGATTGTCGCGGGTGAATAGCCGGGGGTTGTGAGACGAGAGTTTTCTTTTCTTTCAATTCATGTAAATTTGTAAATTGATGTAATAATTATTTATATGGCCGCGCAACCGGGTCGGGGTTGTAGCCGTCATTGTATAATTTCTTTTTACTGTTTTTGCTCCTAGGATAGACCCATAGAGGGGGTGCACAAACTACCGGGTATCCCGAAGTGCCGAGTGGCCTACTCACGGAGTTGAGGGAGGTTGCTTCGCTTCGGGTACTTAGCGGATAGTTTGCCGCACTCGTAGGGGTCTTGGGTGGGGTATTGGCTATTCACCGCGACCGTGTAATCTGCTTTTCGTTACAGGCTCGTACGAATTGCGGGTTCCTAGTATATCCAATGTATTCATCTGTGATCTGAAATGGCTATCATTGCAATATATATCTATATATGATATTATTTAGGCGTTGCTTATGTTTTACAGCCGCGCTAGCCCAGCCCCCACTCTGTCGTTAGTTAAGTAACCTAACGGGTAATGACGGGGCCCCGTGGCGAATGCGAATGGCATAAGCGTACGTCATATTTTGGTTGTTTTCTGCAATGGTAGGATTAAATGATGGGACGCATTAAAAGAACTAATGCAAGAATAACACGCATTAAAAGAACTAATGCAAGAAAATAAACCAAGTAAAAGTCGTTGGAACACTTTCGAAAAACCACTCGGTTCTTTTCAAAACCAACTTTTAAATGCGGAGCTTGAGCCACTCCTTTTAAAAGCTATCTCGTTCCATCGATTATATCAAGTTCACTACGTTCACGGTTTTGCCAAAACCATTCGTAGCCCTCCGTCTTTTCACATGAATGGTCAATAGTATTCAAGCTATGTTTGTTGGCCAAAGTCAAGGCATAGTGATTGGTAGCTATTGGGTATTCATGTGCAGCATAGATAGATGCGTTGATTTGGAACAGTCGTACTGCCTTGTTGGCCAAAGTCAAGGGTAAGTACGGGTGGATTCAAATTAACCTGGAGAACGACGGGTAGAACTTGACATGTGACTTATGATTTGTTGGCCAAAGTCAAGGTCATAAGAGCATGGGGAAAAAATCCACATCGGGAGTTTCATAAGTACTGAAACTTGCTAGAGTTGCATACCATTTGGAGTGTGATGATTCTGGTAGGATTCCTTCAGTTTCATCATGCAATGATATTTGGATCCCGATCCTACTGTGAGTATATGCTACTCCTCGGGAAATTTCTCACTAAACGATCAATGCTATAAACCTAGTAGGTGTCTAGAAAGGTGTTAGCGGGGCTACGCCCCCAGGGAAAAGAGGTTCTTAAATTAAGGAACTTCGCGA
Organism: Agapanthus africanus; assembly: GCA_030015575.1. NCBI lineage: Eukaryota > Viridiplantae > Streptophyta > Magnoliopsida > Asparagales > Amaryllidaceae > Agapanthus > Agapanthus africanus. Next base: position 650,271,790 of record JASDDO010000014.1, read on the forward strand.
AAGCGTTGGAAAACCTCCCTCGAAGTACCGACACTAGCCTGGCTGAACGGTTAAGCAAGAATTGTACGGTGAGATTGATCCTGACTAATTCTTCCTTTTTGGTTTGAGGAGGGATTTGAGAAACAGTGGGAGCCATCCTGTTTAGACAAACTAAAAACCACTCTAAACTTGCAAGAGCATCATGCTGAGTGTTTCTTCTCTCTCTCCTAATTGCAGCGACCAATCGACATGACTGGACTTAAGTTACTTCTAGATAAAAACATACTGACAGGGCCAAACTACAAAGATTGGCTCAGGAATGTCAATATGGCAATCACTTACGACAAGCTGGGGTATCTTCTTACCACCAAAGCTCCCCCTGTCCCAGGTCCCACCTCCAACGTCGCGGATAAGGAAATCCGTAAGACTTGGGAGATCGATTGCGCGAAGGCCAAGTGCCTCGTGCTTGCCTCTATAGACAACGAACATTAGAGGAGGCACGAGAATATGGACCTCGAATCCATATTTCTCCATACAAAAGAACAGTATGGAGAGCAATCTCGTATCGCAAGATACGAAGTGTCGAAGAAGTTATTTTCGGCAAGATTGGCCGTCGGATCATCGGTAGCGGAACACGCGCTTAAGATGATTGGCTACATAGAAGAGCTCGCGGACCTTGGGACCACGTTGGAGAATGAGCTCTATACGGACTTGATTCTCCAGTCCCTTCCTTCCACTTACGCCCAGTTTATCCTGAACTTCAACTTACAAGAAAAGGAAGTTGAACTTTCAGAACTCCTCAACATGCTGAGGAGCGCAGAAGGCACCCTACAGAAAGGTAGGGAAATATCCACTTTGTTTGTAGGAGGATCTTCCTCTTCTAGGTCCAAGGCGAAAGCCAAGGGAAAGAAGAAGAAAGCCCCCGCCAAACCAAAGGGCGGTGTTAGTAAAGTGGATACGAAGGGAAAAGCAAAAGCAAAAGCAAAAGCAACAAAGAAAGCGGGGCAGCTTGTGGATAAAGAAGAATGCTTCTATTGTCATAAGAATGGACACTGGAAGAATGATTGCAGGGCTTGGAAGGCCAGAACACAGGATCTGAAGCAGGTTGCGGCTTCAGCTTCAGGTGTGTATGTTATTGATAACTATCTTTCAATAAACTCTACTTCCTGGGTATTGGATACCGGATCAGGATCTCATATCTGTAATTCTTTGCAGGCGTTGAGAAACCATAGGTTTTTGAAGGCAGGTGACATGACCCTCAAAGTTGCAAACGGAGCTAGCATGGATGCTAAGGCCGTGGGGGACTATCACCTGGGAATGTCAGATGGACATGTTTTGGTTTTGCGTAATTGTTTTTTTGTACCCAACGCAACTTGTAATATCATTTCTGTATCTTTGGTTTCTAAAGAAGGTTATGAATTTGCGTTTGTAAGTAATGTTGTAAACATTCACCTTAATCAAGTTCTGATTGGGTCAGGTACATTGAGCAATGGTATATACGTATTAAACCAACCACAGATTTTCAATGTCCAGAATACACACAAAAGAAAGTCTCCAGAAATCAATCAGACTTTCTTATGGCATTGTAGACTGGGTCACATCAATGAGAGAAGGTTGACTAAGTTACATATAGAAGGATATTTGGATCCGTTCGAATATCAATCGTATGCCACTTGTCAATCCTGTCTCAAAGGAAAGATGACAAAGACTCCGTTCACTGGACACGGAGTAAGAGCGAGCGAGCTCTTGGGACTCATACACAGCGACGTGTGCGGTCCAATGTCTACACATGCGCGAAGCGGTTATTCTTACTTCATTACTTTTACGGATGAATTTTCAAGGTACGGTTATGTCTTCTTAATGAAACATAAGTCCGAAGCCTTCGGAAAATTCCAGGAATATAAGAATGAAGTAGAAAAACAAACCGGCAAAAGTATCAAGATTCTAAGATCGGATCGAGGTGGTGAATACTTGAGTGCCGAGTTCCTGGACTATTTAAAAGAGAACGGAATTCTCTCTCAGCTTACTCCTCCATACACTCCGCAACATAACGGTGTATCGGAGAGACGGAACCGAACCTTATTAGATATGGTACGGTCCATGATGAGTAACGCTGAGTTACCGCGATCATTCTGGGGGTATGCGCTAGAATCAGCTGCATACCTTTTGAACCGAGTTCCAACTAAGACTGTGCCTACTACACCATATGAGATGTGGTGTGGGAAGAGACCCTATCTTAATCACATTAAGACATGGGGATGTCCAGCTTTTGTCAAAAAGCAACATGCGGACAAACTCGAGGCACGCTCAGTACAGTGCAAGTTCGTGGGATATCCAAAGAACTCCAAAGGATATTTCTTCTACTGCGAAGAGGAACAAAAGGTTTTTGTTTCTCGTCATGCCTACTTCTTGGAAACTGAGTTTTTGGAAAACCAGATAAGTGGGAGCGCAGTAGAACTGGAAGAAATTCCAGAACCACGAGCTATTACTGAAAGCTTAGTAGAACCAGAGGGTTCAAAAGAACAGGACATTCCTACGCCGCTCCGCAGGAGTAGTAGGCAGTCTCATCCGTCCGAGAGATACTATGGTTTTCTCATAGACGGGGATAGAGAGGATTGCATCATAGATTATGATGAGCCTACTAGCTTCCAGCAGGCCATTCAGAGCGTTGACTCGGTAAAATGGCTGGATGCAATGCGGACCGAAATGGAGTCCATGTACACCAACAAAGTATGGACGTTGGACATTGCTCCAGATAGGGTAAAACCCGTAAGATGCAAGTGGATCTTCAAAAGGAAGATTGGTGTAGATGGACAGGTTGAGACCTATAAATCTAGACTTGTTGCAAAGGGTTTTCGTCAAAGACCTGGTTTGGACTATGACGAAACCTTTTCTCCAGTGGCTATGCTGAAATCCATTCGGATCCTTCTTGCCGTTGCTGCCTTCTACGATTATGAGATTTGGCAGATGGACGTAAAGACCGCTTTTCTAAATGGAAATTTAGAGGAGTGTGTCTATATGGACCAGCCAGAGGGTTTCATTCAGAGTGGGAGCAGCGGAAAGGTGTGCAAGTTGCTTAAGTCCATTTATGGACTAAAGCAGGCAACGCGGAGTTGGAACATCTGTTTTGATGAGACGGTCAAGGAATTTGGCTTTATCAAAAATCCAGATGAACCATGCATCTATAGTAGATTTGTAGCGAGAACTGTAGTATTCCTCGTTTTATACGTGGATGGCATTCTCTTAATAGGAAATGACATTCCTATGCTACAATCTGTCAAGGGGTTCTTGTCACACAGGTTCTCCATGAAAGACCTGGGTGATGCCTCTTACATCCTGGGGATCCGGATCCATCGTGATAGATCCAAGAGGATATTAGGACTTTCACAGTCCAGGTACATCGACACCATACTGAAAAGATTCAGTATGGAAGATTCCAAGTGCGGTAATCTACCGGCTTGTCATGGGATCACCCTCTCCAAAGAGATGTCTCCCAAGACTGATTTGGAAAGGGATCGCATGTCTATTATACCCTACGCTTCTGCGGTAAGCTCTATAATGTATGCGATATTGTGTACCAGACCGGATGTAGCTTATGCACTGAGTGTAGTAAGTCGGTATCAGTCAAACCCTGGGGAGAAACACTGGATAGCGGTAAAGAACATTCTCAAGTACCTGAGAAGGACTAAGGAAATGCTCTTGGTGTATGGCGGAAAGGACCTCCAGATCGAGGCCTTTGCTGACTCCAGCTTCCAGAGTGACAAGGATGATTCCAAGTCCATGTCGAGTTTTGTCTTTACCCTCAATGGAGGGGCGGTGTGTTGGAAGAGTTCCAAACAGGAAACCGTTGCTGACTCGACTATGGAAGCGGAATACATCGCTGCATCTGATGTCACAAAAGAAGCCGTCTGGATGAGGAAGTTCTTGAAAGAACTTCATGTGGTTCCATCCATTGTTGATCCAATACCTCTGTATTGCGACAACAACGGAGCTATAGCTTTAGCGAAGGAACCCAGGTCCCATCAGAAATCCAGACACATCTTGAGGCGGTATCACCTGATCAGGGAGATCGTGGATCGCCAGGAGATCGAGGTTCAGAGGGTTGCTTCAGAAGATAACACTGCAGATCCATTCACCAAGGCCTTGCCCCAGACTCAGCTCGAGCGGCTGATCGAGATGATAGGTCTTCGATACGCCAGTACATGGCCTTATTGCAAATGGGAGATTGTTAGTGTATATGCCCTAGAGGCCATTACTGTATCATACTAGTTTGTATATTACTTAATGGAAGCTTGGGATATTCACAGTTGTATATACAATCTTGCTCAAAATAGTAGTATGCTACTTGGCTTGTTTCTACTTCAATGTGTACATGTGTTTATTTTAGTATATCACCTATACACATTAGTGGAGCCTGTAGGGTTCCTAGGCACTCTTGTGAAGGTTCATAAGGCATCAAACATACCCAGATAAAATTTTAGACGTGCCGAACAACCCAAAGCCGGGATCTTTGCAAGATTATTAGGGTTTAGCATGCAAGATAATATCTTTTTATCTAAGTGTGAGGGATTACAACCTTTGTAGTTCGCTCCTTCGCTTCACAAGCTCCGAGTAGAAGTCCCTTCGCCGCGATCCTCGATCTCCCGGACTCAAGAGAGGCTCCACGACTCGAACGATCCATGCTAGCTTGAAGTGTTCCAAATGTCCGATTATCTACGTCAAAGTTGCAATAACCCAAGCTTTCTCACTCTAAAGAGATGAACACCCTAATCTCATGGGCTAGATGAGATGAGGATGAGGGAGTAGTATTTATGCTTTCTTTTAATTCACTTTCTCAAAATTTATCATCACAAATGGAATTTTCTAGTGAGCTCAAAATCAAGAGAGAAGAAGATGATAATAGAAAATGATAAATTCCTTTTGTGATGAATAGAAAAGAAAACTATATGATTGATATATCAACCATGGTCAAGGATGAGTGGCTAAGAGTTTGTAGAGAATAAACTAGATTTAGGGTTTGGTTAGGTTAAGTTATGAGTCATGGAAAAATATCAATCATAATATCTTAACCAAGACAAAGAAAAGCTTCTAGAAGGTGCAAGAAGAAGCTAACCCTAATCAAACCCTAATCCCATTTAATCATCTTTAAACATGTTTAATAATAAATCATATCATGTCACAATAATATATATCACATATATATTATATATTTGCAACAAAAGAAAATAATACAATTAACATATATCGCATATATATTAATGTATCATCCAGTGAGAAAATGAAATAATAAAGCGAGCCAATATTAGATAATGTAATAATATATCATATATATTATTATACATTAAATCATCGAATCAACACTTGATCCGACGATCCGGCTATATCGAATATTACCGACTAATATATCATGTACCGATTCATCGAATCAACACTTGATCCGATGTCCCGGTATATATCGAAATATCGCGAGAATATAATACGGTATCTCATATCGCATTATTCTCGGTCCTGCACATATCACATATGCGCCTCTACTCCGTTTCGCCTGAGCCAAGAAACCTCTGTGTAGGACTCTAAAGAATCGTCAATACGCCGGTAGCAGGTGATGATCATATCAAACACCTACAAGCTGCAAGCGGTCAGCTAAACGTAACAGCCACCCAGGTATTGAGCGATCAGAAGATCAACAAGCTAGCCTGTGCATTCTCCTATGAATCCAATCAGTAACACTCCCGTACAGTCCGGTCTGTTCGTCTGATATGTCGCATATCAAGTCTATGGGTGGTAAACGTCAGACCCCAGTAACCGATAAGTCGTGTCGATGTGTGGCTCATAACGGGTCGAGAAACTACTAGTGACACTTACCATCAAATCTCTATATCAGCCCTGGCCAGGGACTTCCAGTTATAGCCAATCGAGTACAGCGCAATATCAACCCCCAATACCGGGAGAGACGAAACCCTCCTATCGCTCATTGCCTCCATGTGACTCGGGACTGTACCCAAAAACCACCGTTTTGCACGCCCTCATGGACGTGGTAAGGTGGAGATCAAAGCACAGTGGGAATCACACAAGACTCTATGACGATCTCGGGTCTACAGACTAACCTGCACAAGTGTCACCTGAGAACTGCCATCTGACGTGAGGTATAATACCAACTGGGAGTTCTCGGCGAGTCCGTCCAGTGTACCCAGTCTCTACTGAGCACCCGTATACCATCTCTGATGTCAAACACCAATGGATATGGGATCATCCATCGCCCATCTCATGGGTCGAGAAGCGTATACGCTAGTCTACACTGGTATATCGATGCCCCGTCTCGATACACCTATGACTAGGGACATTAAAGGATGTACTTATGGACTACCATGTCCCCACTAGTATGATCTGCATCATAGTCCAGGTAGTCAAGTACACATCTTAAGGGCTTTACCAACATGTAACTATATGACAGTTTAAAGAGACTACTATACATGTTAAGATAAAGTGCAACCAGATAGCATACTATCATATCGAGCAAGAAAGTCATCTCTATATATGTCCAAGCATCCAATATAATATACATCATATGTACAACAAAAGCCTCTAGGGCATATACATAACTAACAATCTCCCACTTGCACTAAGGCCAGCTGCTGTAGTATCTCATACCTAGCATCCTGAATAATCTCTCAAACTGTACCTGGGGAATAGCCTTCGTGAATGGATCCGCAGTGTTGTCCTTTGTATCTACTCTCCTGACCTCGATCTCTCAGTGATCAACTATCTCCCAGATCTAGGTGATGCCTCCTGCATATTGGGAATCATGATCTATAGAGATAGATCTAAACGGATACTGGGATTGTCCCAATCCAGGTACATTGACACCATACTAAAGAGGTTTCCTCATCTCATCTAGCCCATGAGATTAGGGTGTTCATCTCTTTAGAGTGAGAAAGCTTGGGTTATTGCAACTTCGACGTAGATCATCGGAGATTTGGAACACTTCAAGCTAGCATGGATCGTTCGAGTCGTGGAGCCTCTCTTGAGTCCGGGAGATCGAGGATCGCGACAAAGGGACTTCTACTCGGAGCTTGTGAAGCGAAGGAGCGGACTACAAAGGTTGTAATCCCTCACACTTAGATAAAAAGATGATAATAGAAAATGATAAATTCCTTTTGTGATGAATAGAAAAGAAAACTATATGATTGATATATCAACCATGGTCAAGGATGATTGGCTAAGAGTTTGTAGAGAATAAACTAGAGTTAGGGTTTGGTTAGGTTAAGTTATGAGTCATGGAAAAATATCAACCATAATATCTTAACCAAGACAAAAGCAAAGCTTCTAGAAGGTGCAAGAAGAAGCTAACCCTAATCAAACCCTAATCCCATTTAATCATCCTTAAACATGTTAAATAATAAATCATATCATGTCACAATAATATGTATCACATATATATTATATATTTGCAACAAAAGAAAATAATACAATTAACATATATCGCATATATATTAATGTATCATCCAGTGAGAAAATGAAATAATAAAGCGAGCCAATATTAGATAATGTAATAATATATCATATATATTATTATACATTAAATCATCGAATCAACACTTGATCCGACGATCCGGCTATATCGAATATTACTGACTAATATATCATGTACCGATTCATCGAATCAACACTTGATCCGATGTCCCGGTTCATATCGAAATATCGCGAGAATATAATACGGTATCTCATATCGCATTATTCTCGGTCCTGCACATATCACATATGCGCCTCTACTCAGTTTCGCCTGAGCCAAGAAACCTCTGTGTAGGACTCTAAAGAATCGTCAATACGCCGGTAGCAGGTGATGATCATATCAAACACCTACAAGCTGCAAGCGGTCAGCTAAACGTAACAGCCACCCAGGTATTGAGCGATCAGAAGATCAACATGCTAGCATGTGCGTTCTCTTGTGAATCCAATCAGTAACACTCCCGTACAGTCCGGTCTGTTCGTCTGATATGTCGCATATAAAGTCTAGGGGTGGTAAACGTCAGACCCCAGTAACCGATAAGTCGTGTCGATGTGTGGCTCATAACGGGTCGAGAAACTACTAGTAACACTTACCAGCAAATCTCTATATCAGCCCTGGCCAGGGACTTCCAGTTATAGCCAATCGAGCACAGCGCAACATCAACCCCCAATACCGGGAGAGACGAAACCCCTCCTATCACTCATTGCCTCCATGTGACTCGGGACTGTACCCAAAAACCACCGTTTTGCACGCCCTCATGGACGTGGTAAGGTGGAGATCAAAGCACAGTGGGAATCACACAAGACTCTATGACGATCTCGGGTCTACAGACTAACCTGCACAAGTGTCACCTGAGAACTGCCATCTGACGTGAGGTATAATACCAACTGGGAGTTCTCGGCGAGTCTGTCCAGTATACCCAGTCTCTACTGAGCACCCGTATACCATCTCTGATGTCAAACACCAATGGATATGGGATCATCCATCGCCCATCTCATGGGTCGAGAAGCGTATACGCTAGTCTACACTGGTATATCGATGCCCCGTCTCGATACACCTACGACTAGGGACCTTGAAGGATGTACTTATGGACTACCATAACCCCACTAGTATGATCTGCATCATAGTCCAGGTAGTCAAGTACACATCTTAAGGGCTTTACCAACATGTAACTATAAGAAAATTTAAAGAGACTAGTATACATGTTAAGATAAAGTGCAACCAGATAGCATACTATCATATCGAGCAAGAAAGTCATCTCTATATATGTCCAAGCATCCAATATAATATACATCATATGTACAACAATGGACTCTAGGGCATATACATAACTAACAATCTCCCACTTGCACTAAGGCCAGCTGCTGTAGTATCTCATACCTAGCATCCTGAATAATCTCTCAAACTGTATCTGGGGAATAGCCTTTGTGAATGGATCCACAGTGTTGTCCTTTGTATCTACTCTCCTGACCTCGATCTCCCGGCGATCAACTATCTCCCAGATCTAGGTGATGCCTCCTGCATATTGGGAATCATGATCTATAGAGATAGATCTAAACGGATACTGGGATTGTCCCAATCCAGGTACATTGACACCATACTAAAGAGGTTTCCTCATCTCATCTAGCCCATGAGATTAGGGTGTTCATCTCTTTAGAGTGAGAAAGCTTGGGTTATTGCAACTTCGACGTAGATCATCGGAGATTTGGAACACTTCAAGCTAGCATGGATCGTTCGAGTCGTGGAGCCTCTCTTGAGTCCGGGAGATCGAGGATCGCGGCGAAGGGACTTCTACTCGGAGCTTGTGAAGCGAAGGAGCGGACTACAAAGGTTGTAATCCCTCACACTTAGATAAAAACATGATAATAGAAAATGATAAATTCCTTTTGTGATGAATAGAAAAGAAAACTATATGATTGATATATCAACCATGGTCAAGGATGAGTGGCTAAGAGTTTGTAGAGAATAAACTAGAGTTAGGGTTTGGTTAGGTTAAGTTATGAGTCATGGAAAAATATCAACCTTAATATCTTAACCAAGACAAAAGCAAAGCTTCTAGAAGGTGCAAGAAGAAGCTAACCCTAATCAAACCCTAATCCCATTTAATCATCCTTAAACATGTTTAATAATAAATCATATCATGTCACAATAATATATATCACATATATATTATATATTTGCAACAAAAGAAAATAATACAATTAACATATATCGCATATATATTAATGTATCATCCAGTGAGAAAATGAAATAATAAAGCGAGCCAATATTAGATAATGTAATAATATATCATATATATTATTATACATTAAATCATCGAATCAACACTTGATCCGACGATCCGGCTATATCGAATATTACCGACTAATATATCATGTACTGATTCATCGAATCAACACTTGATCCGATGTCCCGGTTCATATCGAAATATCGCGAGAATATAATACGGTATCTCATATCGCATTATTCTCGGTCCTGCACATGTCACATATGCGCCTCTACTCCGTTTCGCCTGAGCCAAGAAACCTCTGTGTAGGACTCTAAAGAATCGTCAATACGCCGGTAGCAGGTGATGATCATATCGAACACCTACAAGCTGCAAGCGGTCAGCTAAACGTAACAGCCACCCAGGTATTGAGCGATCAGAAGATCAACAAGCTAGCCTGTGCGTTCTCCAGTGAATCCAATCAGTAACACTCCCGTACAGTCCGGTCTGTTCGTCTGATATGTCGCATATCAAGTCTAGGGGTGGTAAACGTCAGACCCCAGTAACCGATAAGTCGTGTCGATGTGTGGCTCATAACGGGTCGAGAAACTACTAGTAACACTTACCAGAAAATCCCTATATCAGCCCTGGCCAGGGACTTCCAGTTATAGCCAATCGAGCACAGCGCAACATCAACCCCCAATACCGGGAGAGACGAAACCCCTCCTATCGCTCATTGCCTCCATGTGACTCGGGACTGTACCCAAAAACCACCGTTTTGCACGCCCTCATGGACGTGGTAAGGTGGAGATCAAAGCACAGTGGAAATCACACAAGACTCTATGACGATCTCGGGTCTACAGACTAACCTGCACAAGTGTCACCTGAGAACTGCCATCTGACGTGAGGTATAATACCAACTGGGAGTTCTCGGCGAGTCCGTCCAGTGTACCCAGTCTCTACTGAGCACCCGTATACCATCTCTGATGTCAAACACCAATGGATATGGGATCATCCATCGCCCATCTCATGGGTCGAGAAGCGTATACGCTAGTCTACACTGGTATATCGATGCCCCGTTTCGATACACCTACGACTAGGGACATTAAAGGATGCACTTATGGACTACCATGTCCCCACTAGTATGATCTGCATCATAGTCCAGGTAGTCAAGTACACATCCTAAGGGCTTTACCAACATGTAACTATAAGACAGTTTAAAGAGACTACTATACATGTTAAGATAAAGTGCAACCAGATAGCATACTATCATATCGAGCAAGAAAGTCATCTCTATATATGTCCAAGCATCCAATATAATATACATCATATGTACAACAGTAGCCTCTAGGGCATATACATAACTAACAATCTCCCACTTGCACTAAGGCCAGCTGCTGTAGTATCTCATACCTAGCATCCTGAATAATCTCTCAAACTGTATCTGGGGAATAGCCTTCGTGAATGGATCCGCAGTGTTGTCCTTTGTATCTACTCTCCTGACCTCGATCTCCCGGCGATCAACTATCTCCCAGATCTAGGTGATGCCTCCTGCATATTAGGAATCATGATCTATAGAGATAGATCTAAACGGATACTGGGATTGTCCCAATCCAGGTACATTGACACCATACTAAAGAGGTTTCCTCATCTCATCTAGCCCATGAGATTAGGGTGTTCATCTCTTTAGAGTGAGAAAGCTTGGGTTATTGCAACTTCGACATAGATCATCGGAGATTTGGAACACTTCAAGCTAGCATGGATCGTTCGAGTCGTGGAGCCTCTCTTGAGTTCGGGAGATCGAGGATCGCGGCGAAGGGACTTCTACTCGGAGCTTGTGAAGCGAAGGAGCGGACTACAAAGGTTGTAATCCCTCACACTTAGATAAAAAGATGATAATAGAAAATGATAAATTCCTTTTGTGATGAATAGAAAAGAAAACTATATGATTGATATATCAACCATGGTCAAGGATGAGTGGCTAAGAGTTTGTAGAGAATAAACTAGAGTTAGGGTTTGGTTAGGTTAAGTTATGAGTCATGGAAAAATATCAACCATAATATCTTAACCAAGACAAAAGCAAAGCTTCTAGAAGGTGCAAGAAGAAGCTAACCCTAATCAAACCCTAATCCCATTTAATCATCCTTAAACATGTTTAATAATAAATCATATCATGTCATAATAATATGTATCACATATATATTATATATTTGCAACAAAAGAAAATAATACAATTAACATATATCGCATATATATTAATGTATCATCCAGTGAGAAAATGAAATAATAAAGCGAGCCAATATTAGATAATGTAATAATATATCATATATATTATTATACATTAAATCATCGAATCAACACTTGATCCGACGATCCGGCTATATCGAATATTACCGACTAATATATCATGTACCGATTCATCGAATCAACACTTGATCCGATGTCCCGGTTCATATCGAAATATCGCGAGAATATAATACGGTATCTCATATCGCATTATTCTCGGTCCTGCACATATCACATATGCGCCTCTACTCCGTTTCGCCTGAGCCAAGAAACCTCTGTGTAGGACTCTAAAGTATCGTCAATACGCCGGTAGCAGGTGATAATCATATCAAACACCTACAAGCTGCAAGCGGTCAGCTAAACGTAACAGCCACCCAGGTATTGAGCGATCAGAAGATCAACAAGCTAGCCTGTGCGTTCTCCTGTGAATCCAATCAGTAACACTCCCGTACAGTCCGGTCTGTTCGTCTGATATGTCGCATATCAAGTCTAGGACTGGTAAACGTCAGACCCCAGTAACCGATAAGTCGTGTCGATGTGTGGCTCATAACGGGTCGAGGAACTACTAGTAACACTTACCAGAAAATCTCTATATCAGCCCTGGCCAGGGACTTCCAGTTATAGCCAATCGAGCACAGCGCAACATCAACCCCCAATACCGGGAGAGACGAAACCCCTCCTATCGCTCATTGCCTCCATGTGACTCGGGACTGTACCCAAAAACCACCGTTTTGCACGCCCTCATGGACGTGGTAAGGTGGAGATCAAAGCACAGTGGGAATCACACAAGACTCTATGACGATCTCGGGTCAACAGACTAACCTGCACAAGTGTCACCTGAGAACTGCCATCTGACGTGAGGTATAATACCAACTGGGAGTTCTCGGCGAGTCCGTCCAGTGTACCCAGTCTCTACTGAGCACCCGTATACCATCTCTGATGTCAAACACCAATGGATATGGGATCATCCATCGCCCATCTCATGGGTCGAGAAGCGTATACGCTAGTCTACACTGGTATATCGATGCCCCGTCTCGATACACCTACGACTAGGGACCTTAAAGTATGTACTTATGGACTACCATGTCCCCACTAGTATGATCTGCATCATATTCCAGGTAGTCAAGTACACATCCAAAGGGCTTTACCAACATGTAACTATAATACAGTTTAAAGAGACTACTATACATGTTAAGATAAAGTGCAATCAGATAGCATACTATCATATCGAGCAAGAAAGTCATCTCTATATATGTCCAAGCATCCAATATAATATACATCATATGTACAACAATAGCCTCTAGGGCATATACATAACTAACAATCTCCCACTTGCACTAAGGCCAGCTGCTGTAGTATCTCATACCTAGCATCCTGAATAATCTCTCAAACTGTATCTGGGGAATAGCCTTCATGAATGGATCCGCAGTGTTGACCTTTGTATCTACTCTCCTGACCTCGATCTCCCGGCGATCAACTATCTCCCAGATCTAGGTGATGCCTCCTGCATATTGGGAATCATGATCTATAGAGATAGATCTAAACGGATACTGGGATTGTCCCAATCCAGGTACATTGACACCATACTAAAGAGGTTTCCTCATCTCATCTAGCCCATGAGATTAGGGTGTTCATCTCTTTAGAGTGAGAAAGCTTGGGTTATTGCAACTTCGACGTAGATCATCAGAGATTTGGAACACTTCAAGCTAGCATGGATCGTTCGAGTCGTGGAGCCTCTCTTGAGTCCGGGAGATCGAGGATCGCGGCGAAGGGACTTCTACTCAGAGCTTGTGAAGCGAAGGAGCGGACTACAAAGGTTGTAATCCCCCACACTTAGATAAAAAGATGTTAATAGAAATTGATAAATTCCTTTTGTGATGAATAGAAAAGAAAACTATATGATTGATATATCAACCATGGTCAAGGATGAGTGGCTAAGAGTTTGTAGAGAATAAACTAGAGTTAGGGTTTGGTTAGGTTAAGTTATGAGTCATGGAAAAATATCAACCATAATATCTTAACCAAGACAAAAGCAAAGCTTCTAGAAGGTGCAAGAAGAAGCTAACCCTAATCAAACCCTAATCCCATTTAATCATCCTTAAACATGTTTAATAATAAATCATATCATGTCACAATAATATGTATCACATATATATTATATATTTGCAACAAAAGAAAATAATACAATTAACATATATCGCATAAATATTAATGTATCATCCAGTGAGAAAATGAAATAATAAAGCGAGCCAATATTAGATAATATAATAATATATCATATATATTATTATACATTAAATCATCGAATCAACACTTGATCCGACGATCCGGCTATATCGAATATTACCGACTAATATATCATGTACCGATTCATCGAATCAACACTTGATCCGATGTCCCGGTTCATATCAAAATATCGCGAGAATATAATACGGTATCTCATATCGCATTATTCTCGGTCCTGCACATATCACATATGCGCCTCTACTCCGTTTCGCCTGAGCCAAGAAACCTCTGTGTAGGACTCTAAAGAATCGTCAATACGCCGGTAGCAGGTGATAATAATATCAAACACCTACAAGCTGCAAGCGGTCAGCTAAACGTAACAGCCACCCAGGTATTGAGCGATCAGAAGATCAACAAGCTAGCCTGTGCGTTCTCCTGTGAATCCAATCAGTAACACTCCCGTACAGTCCGGTCTGTTCGTCTGATATGTCGCATATCAAGTCTAGGACTGGTAAACGTCAGACCCCAGTAACCGATAAGTCGTGTCGATGTGTGGCCCATAACGGGTCGAGAAACTACTAGTAACACTTACCAGCAAATCTCTATATCAGCCCTGGCCAGGGACTTCCAGTTATAGCCAATCGAGCACAGCGCAACATCAACCCCCAATACCGGGAGAGACGAAACCCCTCCTATCGCTCATTGCCTCCATGTGACTCGGGACTGTACCCAAAAACCACCGTTTTGCACGCCCTCATGGACGTGGTAGGGTGGAGATCAAAGCAAAGTGGGAATCACACAAGACTCTATGACGATCTCGGGTCTACAGACTAACCTGCACAAGTGTCACCTGAGAACTGCCATCTGACGTGAGGTATAATACCAACTGGGAGTTCTCGGCGAGTCCGTCCAGTGTACCCAGTCTCTACTGAGCACCCGTATACCATCTCTGATGTCAAACACCAATGGATATGGGATCATCCATCGCCCATCTCATGGGTCGAGAAGCGTATACGCTAGTCTACACTGGTATATCGATGCCCCGTCTAGATACACCTACGACTAGGGACCTTGAAGGATGTACTTATGGACTACCATGTCCCCACTAGTATGATCTGCATCATAGTCCAGGTAGTCAAGTACACATCCTAAGGGCTTTACCAACATGTAAGTATAAGACAGTTTAAAGAGACTAGTATACATGTTAAGATAAAGTGCAACCAGATAGCATACTATCATATCGAGCAAGAAAGTCATCTCTATATATGTCCAAGCATCCAATATAATATACATCATATGTACAACAATGGCCTCTAGGGCATATACATAACTAACAGAGCCCTTAGGATCTTTGCTTGATTACCAGCGTTGTGATGGCAGTCACACTAGTGGGGGCTGGGTAATCTATAAGCACATCCTTATGCAGGTCCCTAGTCGCAGGACTATCGAGACAGGGCATCGATACTCCGGAGTAGACTAGCGTATGCGCTTCTCATCCCAGTGTAGGAGACGGTCTGTCCCACAGCCATCAGTACGTCATACTTGAGATAGTATGCGGGTGCTCATTAGGTTACGAGTACACTGGACAGGACTCGTCGGGAACTGACTGGTTGGTATTATACCTATCGTCAGTTATCAGTTCCCAGGTGACATGAGTACAGCTTAGTCCGCTGACTTGACACTGTCACTTTGCCTCGAGTGTGTTCCCACTGTACTTTGATTACTACCCTACCACGGCTCAAAGGAGTCGTGCAAACAGGTAGTAGTTGGGTGCAGTCCCGAAGCATTTGGAGGCAGTGACGGTTAGACAGGATTCGTCTCTCCCGGTATTGGGGGTTGACATTGCGATGTGTCTAGGAGAGCCATTACATGAGTAGTCCCTGGCCAGGGCAAGCGAGATATACTGGTAGGCTTCCAGTGTTATCTCAGGGTGTTTTGGGCTTCACTCTGGCACGACTTGTACCGCTATTAGGGGACTGATGTTTACCGCCCCCCTAGGCCCGCCATGCGATGTATCAGACGAACAGACCGGACTGTACGGAGACTGTCACAATCAGGCTCAGTAGGAGTTCAGATGGGTTTCACCTCGTCAGTCTTCTTGTATGCATCTACCTGGGGACCGTTACGCACAGCTAGTGCCGCTTGCGGTCTGTGGTTAAAACCACTGCCAGCGTAGTGTCGAGTCTTTAGAGTCCCACACAGAAAGCTATTCGCCTTTAGGCAAAAGAGTAGAGGTCGCATGGTTTTGCGACAGGTCGCATGGTTTTGCGACAGGATTCGGTCACATCCGTGCACTTGTGCACGTTTAGTGTCCAGACAGTTAACACTAGCGGGCTTTGGTTTAAGCCAGATCCTAGTGTACGCTTTGGGATTGGTTTTATCTAGTATGTATTTGTGTTCCTCAGAACGCGGATGCGGGTGTGTATGCACAGTTGACGGAGAGACAGAGGCAGAGGATTCTCATTAGGGTTGTTGACTGTTGACTGTTGACTGTTGACTGTTGACTATTGACTTTATGCTAAACCCTAATGAGAATATGATATATGATTAACATTAATATTAATTAAGGATTATAGTGACATGGTTGTTGAGGGGTTGACTTTGTTGACTTGTTGACTTTGTTGACCGGTTGACTAGGTTTGACTAGTTGACCATCATCATGACAATAGCTATCATTTCATGGCAAAGACTTTTGCTTGCTTGTTTATCTTGTGCAAAATGAGTGCATGAAATGATATGGCTATTGTAGCTTAAACCATCACTAATACTTGATTGCTATTATTGGTTATGATGGTTTTGGATTATGAGAGCCAAGAGAGAAAAGTCTTGCTCATTCTATCATTTCCATTCTCTCTCTTGGCTTGATCTCTCACCCTCTTCCTCTTGCTCTCCCTTTCTCTCTAGTCTATGGTTCATTTGTCTCATGAGTTGAGAAGCAAGAACCATAGAGAAAAATCCCAACACACTCTCCTCTACTCACTCTAGTTCACAAGGTTTAGCAAACCGAGTGAACTAGTTTCTTCAAAGTTCGAAGAAGAAGCCAAAGGTAGAAGCTTTCGGGTGGATCGATCTTCGGCGCAAGGAGACGACGGGGTGAAGCCGATCCGTACAACCATCAAGTGTAGAAGACGAAGGAGTTTAAGAAAGCAAGGTATAACCCCCTAACCGAGTAGTTAACTACTCCTAGTTAGGTTGTTAGGTAGATAGTTTAACAAAGATCTGATTTGAGTCCATGTTGCCGCCTCTAGAAAATTATTTTTCATCAAATTCCGCATGCCCGTAAGTACCGGGAGAGGCAGCATGGACTTACAGGAAGAAGAGATAATCTATTCGGGGCCACCCCAATGCAACAAGCCGGGACCACCTACCCCTATTCTGGTTTTTGGTAGTGACTATGAAGACGAAGTCAACACAGTGTTCTCTGTCTATCCATCAGTGCAGGCCCTCACTGGAGATGATCAGAGTCTGCAGATCTCCATGGTTCCGCGGCAGCACTACAGAGAGCTCGATATGCTCAAGACATCTAGTGTGCAAGAGCTACAGACGTTCTACGTACTTCCCAGGCGAAGAGGTGAAAAGGCGATCCTATTCTATCGATCCGGGGAAACCAAAGTCGAAAGAGAAGTCTGGCATGGTGCCAATCCTGCGCTCGACAGGCTCCAAACCATTCGTCTGCCCAGGTATTACACCGAGGGATTGAAAAGGTTATTAAGATGCCAAGGCGTACCATTCAAACAAACTCCTCGACAAGCTCAGTTCTATAACAGGATCCGGAACGTCCCCGGAACTTAGCGAAAATTGCCCAACAGAAAAATGGAAACGATCGGGCTTGGATATGTCCAGTCCAAGAAACGGGAGCAATTCCATGACTGCCATGCCATAAAGGACCTGGATGAAGAAGAGGATGCTCTTTTAAAAGACGCTGACGTTGAACCAGAACGAAGTCCTGTCATAAAAATGCCGAGCCCGTCGTTTGAAGAACAAATGGATAAGTTGGTGAGGGAAGCGAATCAAAAGGCCCGGAATGACCACAGCCGTGAAATTTCCATTTACGAGAAAACCAGGATGCAACGTATCCTTCAGCAGGCCACAGAGGATCTTGGTCACCTCCGTGACCTCCTTGAGTCGAAGACGATCCACCCGAGAGTTGTACACCGAGCTCCACCTCGAGCCGAGGCAACTAGGGCAACGAGATCGCTAGTCTAGATGCCCTAGGTTGTGTAGTAGAGATATATGGAAGTGTTTGTCTTTGTGGGATCTTTTTCTCTCAACACATGAGATCAAAAGAAGAAATCAAGAGGAGGAAGAAGGAGGAGCTAGCAACCATGAGAGCTTTTCTTTTCTTCTCACAAGAACAAGAGAGAGAATGAGAAATGAATTATGAGCTAGAGAAATGAACCATGGTTGCAATAATGCAAAAAAATCATCATAACCAATCCTTTCATGATAAAGTTGATGGCTACTAATTGAATTGACCATTTTCATAATCCATAAAAGAAAAAGAAATCCAAAGAAGAGTGTAGACCTCTCATGAAGGTCAACGGTCAACTTCGGTCAACAGGTCAACAAAGTCAAGAGTGGTCAAGGTGGTCAAATGGTCAATGCAATTAGCCATCACAAAATTATCACAAAAAGGATTAGTAAAATAATGTCTCCGGCTCATAATGGTTTTGACCGAACGAATTGTCAAAACCCTAATGAGCCTGCCACATAACGGTTTTGGCCGAACCAACTGCCAAAACCCTAATGGGGCACCTCCTCCTTTATCGCTCCTCAAAACTGTGCATACACACCCGCATCCGCATTCCGTAGAATGCGAATGCACAGAAGACAAAACAAATCCATCCGTGCAGTACTAGGATCCGGCTTAAACCAAAGCCCACTAGTATTGCCTGCCCGAACAGCATACGCACACAAGTGCACGTAAGTGATCGCAGCCCTGCCGTAAAACCATACGGCCTCTACACGTTTCGCTCAGTGCAGGGAAACTCTCTGTGTGGGACTCTAAACACTTGACACTACGCTGGCAGTGTGTTTAACCACAGACCGCAAGCGGCACTAGCTGTACGTAACGGTCCCCAGGTAGATATCGATAAGAAGGCCGATGAGATAAACCCATCCGAACTCCTACTGAGCCTGTATGTGACAATCTCCGTACAGTCCGATCTGTTCGTCTGATACATCGCATGGCGGGCCTAGGGGAGTGGTGAACGTCAGTCCCCTAATAGCGGTACAAGTCGTGTCGGAGTGTAGCCCAGAACACCTTGAGATAACACTGGAAACCTACCAATATATCTCGCTTTCCCTGGCCAGAGACTACTCATGTAATGGCTCTCCTAGACACAGCGCGATGTCAACCCCTAATACCGGGAGAGACGAATCCTGTCTAACCGTCACTGCCTCCAAGTGCTTCGGGACTGCACCCAATTACTACCTGTTTTCATGACTCCTTTGAGCCGTGGTAGGGTAGTAATCTATGTACAGTGGGAACACACTCGAGGCGAAGTGACAGTGTCAAGTCAGTAGACTAAGCTGTACTCATGTCACCTAGGAACTGATAACTGATGATAGGTATAATACCAACCAACAGTTCCTGACGAGTCCTGTCCAGTGTACTCGTAACCTAACGAGCACCCGCATACTATCTCCAGTACGACGTACTGATGGCTGTGGGACAGACCACCTCCCGTGCTGGGATGAGAAGCGTATACGCTAGTCTACTCCGGAGTATCGATGCCCCGTCTCGATAATCCTACGACTAGGGACCTGTATAAGGATGTGCTTGTAGATTACCCAGCCCCCACTAGTGTGACTGTCATCACAACGCTGGTAATCAAGCAAAGATCCTAAGGGCTCCACTAATATGTATATAAGCGATATGCTAAAAGAAACACATGCACATATAGAAGTAGAGACAAACCAAGTAGCATACTACCATTTTGAGCAAGATTGTCTATACAACTGTGAATATCCCAAGCTTCCATTAAGTAATATACAAGCTAATATGATACAGTAATGGCCTCTAGGGCATATACACTAATAATTTCCCACTTGCACTAAGGCCATGTACTGGCGTATCGAAGACCTATCATCTCGATCAGCCGCTCGAACTGAGACTGGGGTAGGGCCTTTGTGTTAGTGTATATGCCCTAGAGGCCATTACTGTATCATACTAGTATGTATATTACTTAATGGAAGCTTGGGATATTCACCTTGTATGTACAATCTTGCTCAAAATAGTAGTATGCTACTTGGTTTATTTCTACTTCAATGTGTACATGTGTTTATCTTTGTATATTGCTTATACACATTAGTGGAGCCCTTAGGATCTTTGCTTGATTACCAGCGATGTGATGGCCGTCACACTAGTGGGGCTGGGTAATCTAGAAGCACATCCTTATGCAGGTCCCTGGTCGCAGGACTATCGAGACAGGGCATCGATACTCCGGAGTAGACCAGCGCATGCGCTTCTCATCCCAGCGTGGGAGACGGTCTGTCCCACAGCCATCAGTACGTCGTACTTGAGATAGTATGCGGGTGCCCGTTAGGTTACGGGTACACTGGACATGACTCGTCGGGAACTGACCAGTTGGTATTATACCTATCGTCAGTTATCAGTTCCCAGGTGACATGAGTACAGCTTAGTCCGCTGACTTGACACTGTCACTTCGCCTCGGGTGTGTTCCCACTGTACTTTGATCACTACCCTACCACGGCTCAAAGGAGTCGTGCAAACAGGTGGTGGTTGGGTGCAGTCCCGAAGCACTTGGAGGCAGTGACGGTTAGACAGGATTCGTCTCTCCCGGTATTGGGGGTTGACATCGCGCTGTGTCTAGGAGAGCCATTACACGAGTAGTCCCTGGCCAGGGCAAACGAGATATACTGGTAGGTTTCCAGTGTTATCTCAGGGTGTTTTGGGCTTCGCTCCGGCACGACTTGTACCGCTATTGGGGGACTGACGTTTACCGCCCCTTAGGCCCGCCATGCGATGTATCAGACGAACAGACCGGACTGTACGGAGAATGTCACACTCAGGCTCAGTAGGAGTTCAGATGGGTTTCGCCTCGTCGGTCTTCTTGTCGGCATTACCTGGGGACCGTTACGCACAGCTAGTGCCGCTTGCGGTCTGTGGTTAAACCCACTGCCAGCGTAGTGTCGAGTCTTTAGAGTCCCACACAGAAAGCTTTTCGCCTTTAGGCAAAAGAGTAGAGGTCGCATGGTATTGCGACAGGTCGCATGGTTTTGCGACAGGGTTCGGTCACATCCGTGCACTTGTGCACGTACAGTGTCCGGACAGTTTGCACTAGCGGGCTTTGGTTTAAGCCAGATCCTAGTGTACCTTATGGGATTGGATTTATCCAGTTTGCATCCGTGTTCCTCGGAACGCGGATGCGGGTGTGTATGCACAGTTGACAGGGAGGCACGGACAGCGGATTCTCATTAGGGTTGTTGACAGTTGACCGTTGACTTTTTGACTTTTTGCTCAACCCTAATGAGAATATGATATGTGATTAACTATTATATTAATTAAGTATTATGGTGACTTGGTTGTTGACTTTGTTGACTTGTTGACTTTTGTTGACTTGTTGACTTTGTTGACCGGTTGACTAGGCTTGACTAGTTGACCATCATGATAACCATGGCTATCATTTCATGCCAAAGACTTTTACTTGCTTGTTCATTTAAGTAAAATGAGTGCATGACATGATAAGCTTATGGTTGCTTCTACCATCACATAAGACTTTTGTTAATATGATGAGTTATGATTACTTTGGATTATGAGAGGGTGAGAGACAAAAGAGTTGCTCATTCTTTCTTGCTTATTCTCTCTCTTGTTCTTGAGCTCTCCTCTTGCTCTCACCCTCAACCTCTTGCTCCCTCTCTTGATCTATGGTTCTCTTGTCTCATGAGTTGAGAATCAAGAACCATAGATAAAATCCCATTCTATATCATCTCTACTCATTCTAGTTCACTAGGTTTAGCAAACCAAGTGAACTAGTTTCTTCAAAGAACGAAGAAGGAGCTAAAGGTTGGAGCTTTCAAGTGGATCTATCTTCGGCGTACGGAGACAAGAAGGAGCCTTCGAACCACCATCGGAGCTTGAAGAGAAGGAGTTCAAGTTTAGGTATAACCATCTTCATCCGAGTAGCTAAATATCTTTAGCTTAGTATGCTAGTTTTAGTTTAGGTAAAGATCCCGACCTAGCTTAGTCCATGTTGCCTCCTGCGTTAAAACTTTGATTTTATACCGTTTCCGCCTCCCCGTAAGAACCGGGGGTCGCAACGTGGACTTACAGTGGTATCAGAGCCTAACTAAACTTAAACTAGCTTGGTAGTGAAGTGTAACGAAGTTCGGAACCGGAAAAATCCAAAAACCAAACTTTTACAAAAACTGAGTTTCTGTTGAAATTTTTTCTGGTCAAAATGAAAAACTTTATACTCCTAAATTCGGCTCAGGGTTTTGTTAGAACACCCATGAAAAACGGCCCACTAATTCGTTCAAACCGCCGCGCTTCCGCCGCACGAGGTAGGCATGTGCCGCGGAAGCGCCGCGGTTTGTCGTCTTCAGTGCATCGTTTTTCGTGCAGTGTGTGTCTGTGTTGGTTTTGGGATTTTTAAAATATATTATATGTACCCAGATTTTCCAGAAAAGAAATTTCCTTTTGGGGTCCTATAATTCCGTATTTTTTCCCGAACTTCACTGCACTTTGACTATGATGGTTATATCTGTGATGTTTGCATGTATTGAACGTCGGCTAATCGCTATAAGACGATTAGTCGGGGTTATACATGATCTGTAATGTGCTGGAATGTGTATATGAATGTGTTGGACTGTCGCGGGTGAATAGCCGGGGTGGATGTGAGATGAGCTTTTGTTTTTCTTTCATTCATTGTAAATTTGTAAATTGATGTAATTATTATTTGTTTGGCCGCACAACCGGGTCGGGGTTGTAGCCGTCATTGTATAATTCTTTTTACTGTTTTTGCTCCTAGGATAGACCCATGGAGGGGTGCACAAACTACCGGGTATGCCGAAGTGTCGAGTGGCCTACTCATGGAGATGAGGGAGGTTGCTACGCTTCGGGTACTTGGCGGGTAGTTTGCCGCACCCGTAGGGGTCTTGGGTGGGGTATTTGGCTATTCACCGCGACCGTGTTATCCGCTTTTCGTTTCAGGCTCGAAAGGATTGCGGATTGCTAGTATATCCAATGCATTCATCTGTGATCTGTAATGTCTACTATTGCTATATCTATAACTATTTAGGCGTTGCTTATGTTTTACAGACGCGCTAGCCCAGCCCCCGCTCTGTCGTTAGTTAAGTAACCTAACGGGTAATGACGGGGCCCAGTGGCGAATGCGAATGGCATAAGCGTACGTCATATTTTGGTTGTTTTCTGCAATGGTAGGAATTAAATGATGGGACGCATTAAAAGTACTAATGCAAGAATATCACGCATTAAAAGAACTAATGCAAGATAATAAACCAAGTTAAAATCGTTGGAACACTTTCGAAAAACCACTCGGTTCTTTTCAAAACCAACTTTTAAATGCGGAGCTTGAGCCACTCCTTCTAAAAGCTATCTCGTTCCATCGATTATATCAAGTTCACTACGTTTACGGTTTCGCCAAAACCATTCGTAGCCCTCCGTCGTTTCATATGAATATTCAACGGTATTCAAGCTGTGTTTGTTGGCCTTAGTCAAGGCACAGTGTTTGGTAGCTGGTGGGTATTCATATGTTGCATAGATAGAATGCGTTGGTTTGGGACAGTCGTATTGCCTTGTTGGCCATAGTCAAGGGTAGATACGGGTGGATTCAAATTAACCTGGATAACGACGGGTAGAACTTGACATGTGACTTATGATTTGTTGGCCTTAGTCAAGGTCATAAGAGCATGGGGCAAAAATCCACATCGGGAGTTTCATAAGAACTGAAACTTGCTAGATTTGCATACCATTTGGAGTGTGGTGATTCTGGTAGGATTCCTTCAGTATTCGTCACGCGATGATATTTGGATCCCGATCCTACTGTGAGTATATGCTACTCCTCGGGAAATTTTTCACTAAACGATCAATGCTATAAACCTAGTAGGTGCCTAGAAAGGTGTTAGCGGGGCTACGCCCCCAGGGAAAAGAGGTTTTTTAATTAAGGAACTTCGCGAAAGCGTTGGAAAACCTCCCTCGAAGTACCGACACTGGCCTGGCTGAACGGTTAAGCAAGTATTGTACGGTGGGATTGATCCTGACTAATTCTTCCTTTATGGTTTGAGGAGGGATTCGAGAAACAGTGGGAGCCATCCTGTTTAGACAAATTAAAAACCATTCTAAACTTGCAAGAGCATCATGCTGAGTGTTTCTTCTTCTCTCTCCTAATTGCAGCGACCAATCAACATGACTGGACTTAAGTTACTCCTAGATAAAAACAAGCTGACAGGGCCAAACTACAAAGATTGGCTCAGGAATGTCAAGATAGCAATCACTTATGACAAGCTGGGGTATCTTCTTACCACCAAAGCTCCCCCTGTCCCTGGTCCAACTTCCAGTGTCGCGGATAAGGAAATCCGCAAGACTTGGGAGATTGATAGCGCGAAGGCCAAGTGCCTCCTGCTTGCCTCGATGGACAACGAACATCAGAGGAGGCATGAGAATATGGACATGGAGTCCATATTGCTTCATACAAAAGAACTGTATGGAGAGCAATCACGTATCGCTAGATACGAAGCGTCGAAAAAGTTGTTTTCGACAAGAATGGCCGTCGGATCATCAGTAGCCGAGCACGTGCTAAAGATGATCGGCTACATTGAGGAGCTCGCTGACCTAGGGATCACATTGGAGAGTGAGCTATATACGGATATAGTTCTCCAGTCCCTTCCTTCCACTTACGCCCAGTTTATAATGAACTTCAACCTACAAGAAAAGGAGGTTGAACTTTCAGAGCTCCTCAACCTGCTGAGGAGCGCAGAGGGCACCCTACAGAAAGGTAGGGAAACATCCACTTTGTTTGTAGGAGGATCATCTTCTTCTAGGTCCAAGGCGAAAGCCAAGGGAAAGAAGAAGAAGGCCCCCGCCAAACCAAGGGGCGGTGTTAGTAAAGTGGATACGAAGGGAAAAGGAAAAGCAACAAAGATAGCTGGGAAGCTTGTGGATAAGGAAGAGTGCTTCTATTGTCATAAGAAAGGACACTGGAAGAATGATTGCAGGGCCTGGAAGGCCAGAACACAGGAATTGAAGCAGGTTGCAGCTTCAGCTTCAGGTGTGTATGTTATTGAAAACTGTCTTTCAATAAACTCTACTTCCTGGGTATTGGATACCGGATCAGGATCTCATATCTGTAATTCTTTGCAGGCGTTGAGAAACCGTAGGGTTTTGAAGGAAGGTGACATGACCCTCAGAGTTGCGAACGGAGCTAGCATGGATGCTAAAGCCGTGGGGGACTATCACCTAGGAATGTCAGATGGACATGTTTTGGTTTTGCGTAATTGCCTTTTTGTACCCAACGCAACTTGTAATATCATTTCTGTATCTTTAGTTTCTAAAGAAGGTTATGAATTTGCGTTTGTAAGTAATGTTGTAAACATTCACCTTAATCAAGTTTTGATTGGGTCAGGTACTTTGAGTAATGGTATATACGTGTTAAACCAACCACAGATTTTTAATGTCCAGAATACACACAAAAGAAAGTCTCCAGATATTAATCGGGCTTTCTTATGGCATTGTAGACTGGGTCACATCAATGAGACACGGTTGACTAAGTTACATAAAGAAGGATACTTGGATCCGTTCGAGTATCAGTCTTATGCCACTTGTGAATCTTGTCTCATGGGAAAGATGACAAAGACTCCGTTCACTGGACACGGAGAAAGAGCGAGCGAGCTCTTGGGACTCATACACAGTGATGTGTGTGGTCCAATGTCTACACATGCGCGAAGCGGTTATTCATACTTCATTACTTTCACAGACGATTTCTTTAGGTATGGACATGTCTTCTTAATGAAGCACAAATCCGAAGCCTTTGAGAAATTTCAGGATTACAAGAATGAAGTTGAAAAACAAACAGGCAAAAGTATTAAGATTCTAAGATCGGATCGAGGTGGAGAATACTTGAGTACCGAGTTCCTGGACTATTTAAAAGAGAATGGAATTCTCTCTCAGCGTACTCCTCCATACACTCCGCAACATAACGGTGTATCGGAAAGGAGGAATCGAACCCTATTGGATATGGTTCGTTCCATGATGAGTAAGGCTGAGTTACCGCGATCTTTCTGGGGTTATGCACTGGAAACAGCTGCACATCTCTTGAACCAAGTTCCTACTAAGACAGTGCCTACCACACCATATCAGATGTGGAGTGGGAAGAAACCCTGTCTTAAATCCTTTAAGACATGGGGATGTCCGGCTTTTGTAAAAAAGCAGCATGCGGACAAGCTCGAGGCACGCTCAGTACAGTGCAAGTTTGTGGGATACCCAAAGAACTCCAAGGGGTATCTTTTCTACTACGAAGAGGAACAAAAAGTTCGTGTTTCTCGTCATGCCTACTTCTTGGAAACTGAGTTTTTGGAAAACCAGATAAGTGGGAGCGCAGTAGAACTGGAAGAAATTCCAGAACCACAAAACATTACTGAAAGCTTGGAGGAACCAGAGGGTTCGAAAGAACAGGACATTCCTACGCCGCTCCGCAGGAGTAGTAGGCAGCCTCATCCGCCCGAGAGATACTGCGGTTTTCTCATAGACGGGGATAGAGAGGATTGCATCATAGATTATGATGAGCCTACTAGCTTCCAGCAGGCCGTTCAGAGCGTTGACTCAGTGAAATGGCTGGATGCAATGCGGACCGAAATGGAGTCCATGTACACCAATAAGGTATGGACGTTGGACATTGCTCCAGACGGGGTAAAACCCGTAGGATGCAAGTGGATCTTCAAAAGGAAGATTGGTGTAGATGGACAGGTTGAGACCTATAAAGCTAGGCTGGTAGCAAAGGGTTTCCGTCAAAGACCTGGTTTGGACTATGACGAAACCTTTTCTCCAGTAGCCATGCTGAAATCCATTCGGATCCTTCTTGCCATTGCTGCCTTCCACGATTATGAGATTTGGCAAATGGACGTAAAGACAGCTTTTCTAAATGGAAATTTAGAGGAGTGTGTCTATATGGACCAGCCAGAGGGCTTCATTCAGAGTGGGAGCAGCGGAAAGGTGTGCAAGTTGCTTAAGTCCATCTATGGACTAAAGCAGGCATCGCGGAGTTGGAACATCTGCTTTGATGAGACGGTCAAAGAATTTGGCTTTATCAAAAAATCCAGATGAACCATGCATCTATAGTAGATTTGTAGCGAGAACTGTTGTATTCCTCGTTTTATACGTGGATGACATTCTCTTAATAGGAAATGACATTCCTATGCTACAATCTGTCAAAGGGTTCTTGTCACACAGGTTCTCCATGAAAGACTTGGGTGATGCCTCGTACATTCTGGGTATCCGGATCTACCGTGACAGATCCAAGAGGATATTAGGACTTTCTCAGTCCAGGTACATCGACACCATAGTGAATAGATTCAGTATGGAAGATTCCAAGCGCGGTAACCTACCGGCTTGTCACGGGATCACCCTCTCTAAAGAGATGTCTCCCAAGACTGATTTGGAGAGGGACCGCATGTCTATTATACCCTACGCTTCTGCGGTAGGCTCTATAATGTATGCGATGTTGTGTACCAGACCGGATGTAGCTTATGCACTGAGTGTGGTAAGCCGGTATCAGTCTAACCCTGGGGAGAAACACTGGATAGCGGTAAAGAACATTCTCAAGTACCTGAGAAGGACTAAGGAGATGTTCTTGGTGTATGGCGGAAAAGACCTCCAGATCGAGGCCTTTGCTGACTCCAGCTTCCAGAGTGACAAGGATGATTCCAAGTCCATGTCGGGCTTTGTCTTTACCCTCAATGGAGGGGCGGTGTGTTGGAAGAGTTCCAAACAGGAAACCGTTGCAGACTCGACGATGGAAGCGGAATACATCGCTGCATCTGATGCCGCAAAAGAAGCTGTCTGGATAAGGAAGTTCTTGAAAGAACTTCAGGTGGTTCCGTCCATTGTTGATCCAATACCTCTGTATTGCGACAACAACGGGGCTATAGCTTTAGCGAAGGAACCCAGGTCCCATCAGAGATCCAGGCACATCTTGAGGCGGTATCACCTGATCAGGGAGATCGTGGATCGCCAGGAGATCGAGGTTCGGAGAGTCGCTTCAGAAGACAACACTGCAGATCCATTCACCAAGGCCCTACCCCAGACTCAGTTCGAGCGGCTGATCGAGATGATAGGTCTTCGATACGCCAGTACATGGCCTTAGTGCAAGTGGGAGATTGTTAGTGTATATGCCCTAGAGGCCATTACTGTATCATACTAGTATGTATATTACTTAATGGAAGCTTGGGATATTCACCTTGTATGTACAATCTTGCTCAAAATAGTAGTATGCTACTTGGTTTATTTCTACTTCAATGTGTACATGTGTTTATCTTTGTATATTGCTTATACACATTAGTGGAGCCCTTAGGATCTTTGCTTGATTACCAGCGATGTGATGGCCGTCACACTAGTGGGGCTGGGTAATCTAGAAGCACATCCTTATGCAGGTCCCTGGTCGCAGGACTATCGAGACAGGGCATCGATACTCCGGAGTAGACCAGCGCATGCGCTTCTCATCCCAGCGTGGGAGACGGTCTGTCCCACAGCCGTCAGTACGTCGTACTTGAGATAGTATGCGGGTGCCCGTTAGGTTACGGGTACACTGGACAGGACTCGTCGGGAACTGACCAGTTGGTATTATACCTATCGTCAGTTATCAGTTCCCAGGTGACATGAGTACAGCTTAGTCCGCTGACTTGACACTGTCACTTCGCCTCGGGTGTGTTCCCACTGTACTTTGATCACTACCCTACCACGGCTCAAAGGAGTCGTGCAAACAGGTGGTGGTTGGGTGCAGTCCCGAAGCACTTGGAGGCAGTGACGGTTAGACAGGATTCGTCTCTCCCGGTATTGGGGGTTGACATCGCGCTGTGTCTAGGAGAGCCATTACACGAGTAGTCCCTGGCCAGGGCAAACGAGATATACTGGTAGGTTTCCAGTGTTATCTCAGGGTGTTTTGGGCTTCGCTCCGGCACGACTTGTACTGCTATTGGGGGACTGACGTTTACCGCCCCCTAGGCCCGCCATGCGATGTATCAGACGAACAGACCGGACTGTACGGAGAATGTCACACTCAGGCTCAGTAGGAGTTCAGATGGGTTTCGCCTCGTCGGTCTTCTTGTCGGCATTACCTGGGGACCGTTACGCACAGCTAGTGCCGCTTGCGGTCTGTGGTTAAACCCACTGCCAGCGTAGTGTCGAGTCTTTAGAGTCCCACACAGAAAGCTTTTCGCCTTTAGGCAAAAGAGTAGAGGTCGCATGGTATTGCGACAGGTCGCATGGTTTTGCGACAGGGTTCGGTCACATCCGTGCACTTGTGCACGTACAGTGTCCGGACAGTTTGCACTAGCGGGCTTTGGTTTAAGCCAGATCCTAGTGTACCTTATGGGATTGGATTTATCCAGTTTGCATCCGTGTTCCTCGGAACGCGGATGCGGGTGTGTATGCACAGTTGACAGGGAGGCACGGACAGCGGATTCTCATTAGGGTTGTTGACAGTTGACCGTTGACTTTTTGACTTTTTGCTCAACCCTAATGAGAATATGATATGTGATTAACTATTATATTAATTAAGTATTATGGTGACTTGGTTGTTGACTTTGTTGACTTGTTGACTTTTGTTGACTTGTTGACTTTGTTGACCGGTTGACTAGGCTTGACTAGTTGACCATCATGATAACCATGGCTATCATTTCATGCCAAAGACTTTTACTTGCTTGTTCATTTAAGTAAAATGAGTGCATGACATGATAAGCTTATGGTTGCTTCTACCATCACATAAGACTTTTGTTAATATGATGAGTTATGATTACTTTGGATTATGAGAGGGTGAGAGACAAAAGAGTTGCTCATTCTTTCTTGCTCATTCTCTCTCTTGTTCTTGAGCTCTCCTCTTGCTCTCACCCTCAACCTCTTGCTCCCTCTCTTGATCTATGGTTCTCTTGTCTCATGAGTTGAGAATCAAGAACCATAGATAAAATCCCATTCTATATCATCTCTACTCATTCTAGTTCACTAGGTTTAGCAAACCAAGTGAACTAGTTTCTTCAAAGAACGAAGAAGGAGCTAAAGGTTGGAGCTTTCAAGTGGATCTATCTTCGGCGTACGGAGACAACGAGAAGGAGCCTTCGAACCACCATCGGAGCTTGAAGAGAAGGAGTTCAAGTTTAGGTATAACCATCTTCATCCGAGTAGCTAAATATCTTTAGCTTAGTATGCTAGTTTTAGTTTAGGTAAAGATCCCGACCTAGCTTAGTCCATGTTGCCTCCTGCGTTAAAACTTTGATTTTATACCGTTTCCGCCTCCCCGTAAGAACCGGGGGTCGCAACGTGGACTTACACTTTGTGAGTGGATCTGCAGTGTTATTCTCCGTATTTACTCTCTTCACCTCGATCTCTCGGCGATCTACGATCTCCCTGATCAGGTGGTACCGCCTCAAAATGTGCCTGGACTTCTGATGGGACCTGGGTTCCTTCGCTAAAGCTATAGCGCCGTTGTTTTCGCAATACAACGGTATTGGATCAACAATGGTAGGAACCACCTGAAGCTCCGTGAGGAACTTCTTCATCCAGACAGCTTCCTTTGCGGCATCGCAATCAGCTATGTACTCCGCTTCCATAGTTGAGTCAGCAACGGTCTCCTGCTTGGAACTCTTCCAGCAAACCGCCCCTCCATTGAGGGTAAAGACATAACCCGACATGGACTTGGAGTCATCCTTGTCACTCTGGAATCTGGAGTCAGCAAAGGCCTCGATCTGGAGGTCTTTTCCGCCATACACCAAGAACATCTCCTTAGTCCTTCTCAGGTACTTGAGAATGTTCTTTACCGCTATCCAGTGTTTCTCCCCTGGGTCCGACTGATACCTGCTTACAACGCTCAATGCGTATGCTACATATGGTCTGGTACATAACATCGCATACATTATAGAGCCTACCGCAGAAGCGTAGGGTATAATAGACATGCGCGATCCCTCTCCAAATTAGTCTTGGGAGACATCTTTTTGGAGAGGGTGATCCCGTGACAAACCGGTAAATTTCCGCGCTTGGAATCTTCCATACTGAATCTTTTCAGTATGGTGTCGATGTACCTTGACTGTGAAAGTCCCAATATCCTTTTAGATCTATCACGATAGATCTGGATCCCCAGAATGTAGTTGGCATCACCCAGGTCCTTCATGGAGAACCTCTGTGATAAGAATCCTTTGATTGACTGTAGCATAGGAATATCATTTCTTATTAGGAGAATGTCATCCACGTACAAGACGAGGAATACCACAGTTCTCCCTACAATCTTACTGTAAATGCATGGTTCATCTGGGTTTTTGATAAAGTCGAATTCCTTGACAGTATCATCAAAGCAGATGTTCCAACTCCGCGATGCCTGCTTCAGTCCATAGATGGATTTGAGCAACTTGCACACCTTACCGCTGCTCCCACTCTGAATGAATCCCTCCGGCTGATCCATCTAGACGCACTCTTCCAAATTTCCATTTAGAAAAGCCGTCTTTACGTCCATCTGCCAGATTTCATAATCGTGGAAGGCAGCAATGGCAAGAAGGATCCGAATGGATTTCAGCATAGCCACTGGAGAAAAGGTCTCGTCATAGTCCAAACCAGGTCTTTGACGAAAACCCTTTGCAACAAGTCTAGCTTTATAGGTCTCAACCTGCCCATCTACACCAATCTTCTTTCTGAAGATCCATTTGCAGCCTATGGGTTTTACCCCTTCTGGAGCAAAGTCCAAAGTCCAAACTTTGTTGGTGTACATGGACTCCATCTCGGTCCGCATTGCATCCAGCCATTTTATCGAGTCACCGCTCTGAATGGCTTGCTGGAAGCTAGTAGGCTCACCATAATCCATAGTGCAATCCTCTCTATCCCCGTCTATGAAAAAACCGTAGTATCTCTCGGGCGGATGAGACTGCCTACTACTCCTGCGGAGTGACGTAGGAATGTCCTGTTCTTTTGAACCCTCTGGTTCTACTAAGCTTTCAGTAATAGCTCGTGGTTCTGGAATTTCTTCCAGTTCTATTGCGCTCCCACTTATCCGATTTTCCAAAAACTCAGTTTCCAAGAAGCGGGCATGACGAGAAACAAAAACTTTTTGTTCCTCTGTGTAATAGAAAAGATACCCCTTGGAGTTCTTTGGGTATCCCACAAACTTACACTGTACTGAACGTGCCTCGAGCTTGTCCGCATGCTGCTTTTTAACAAAAGCTGGACACCCCCATGTCTTAAAGTGTTTAAGGCAGGGTTTCTTCCCACTCCACATCTGATATGGTGTGGTAGGCACTGACTTAGTAGGAACTTGGTTCAAAAGATATGCAGCTGTTTTTAGTGCATAACCCCAGAAGGATCGCGGTAACTCAGCCTTACTCATCATGGAACGAACCATATCCAATAGGGTTCGATTCCTCCTTTCCGATACACCATTGTATTGTGGTGTGTATGGAGGAGTAAGCTGAGAGAGAATTCCATTCTCTTTTAAGTATCCCAGAAACTCGGCACTCAAGTATTCACCACCTCGATCAGATCTCAGTGTCTTGATAGTTTTGCCTGTTTGTTTTTCAAATTCATTCTTGTATTCCCGAAATTTCTCAAAGGCCTCGGATTTTTGCTTCATTAAGAAGACATGCCCATACCTAAAGAAATCATCTGTGAAAGTAATGAAGTATGAATAACCACTTCGCGCATGTGCAGACATTGGACCACACACATCACTGTGTATGAGTCCCAAGAGCTCGCTTGCTCTTTCTCCGTGTCCATTGAACGGAGTCTTTGTCATCTTTCCTATGAGACAAGATTCACAAGTGGCATAATACTGATACTCGAACGGATCCAAGTATCCTTCTTTATGTAACTTTGTCAACCGTATCTCATTAATGTGACCCAGTCTACAATGTCATAAGAAAGCCTGATTTAATTCCGGAGACTTTCTTTTAAGTGTGTTCTGGACACTGAAGACATGAGCTTGATTCAAAACGTATATACCGTTTTTCAATGTACCTGACCCAATCAGAACTTGATTTAGATGGATGTTAATTATATCGCTTACAAAAGTAAAATCATATCCTTCCTTAGAAAGTAAGGATACATATATGATATTACAAGTCGCACCTGGTACATAAAAATAGTTACGCAGAATCAATATCTGCCCAGTTGTCAGTCCTAGATGATATTCCCCTACGGATTCAGCATACATGCTCATTCCGTTAGCAACCCTGAGAGTCATATCACCTTTCTTGATAACCCTACGGTTTCTCAGAGCCTGTAACGAATTACAGATATGAGATCCTGATCCGGTATCCAATACCCAGGAAGTAGGGTTAACTGACATACAGTTCTCTATCACAAACACACCCGAAGCCGAAGCCACAACATGCTTCGAATTCTGACTACTGGCTATACTAGCCCTGCAATCCTTCCGCCAATGTTCATTCCCGTAACAATAGGAACATCCCTCTTTTACTACATCCATTCCCTAAACTTCTGCCCTTCCCTTTCTTTCTACTTCCCTGGTTTCCTTCAGGGTAGTAGGTAGAGACTGTTGAACTAAGTCAGCATCTGACCCGTTCTTCAACGTGGTCTTCAGGTCCGAGAGCTCAAAAGAGCTGGTCTCTGTAAGGACATTGCCCCCTACAGATGACCCGATAGCCAACCTCGCTGGAAGCAATTCGTTCGAGGTCTCATATCTTGCGATACGAGATTGCTCTCCATATAAATCTTTGTTATGGAGGAAGATAGAAACTAAGTCCATCTTCTCGTGCTGCCTCTGGTATGCACCATCAATTGAGGCTAACGCGAGGCACTTGGCTTTCGCACATTCCTTTTCCGATGTCTTACGGATATGAATATCCATGACAGGGGAAACTGGACCTGAGACGGCAGGGGTTGGATCAGTCAAGAGGTGTCCCAGCTTGTCATGGGCAATGGACATCTGGACAGACCTTTGCTAGTCATAACAGTCAGATTCAGTCATTTTATTATCTAGATGTAACCTAGGTGCGGTCACTGGGTTGCTGCAATTAAGAGAGAGAGAAGAAAACACTCAGCATGATGCTCTTGCAAGTTTAGATTGGTTTTTAATTTATCTAAACAAGATGGCTCCTACTGTCTCTCGAATCCCTCCTCAAACCATAAAGGAAGAATTAGTCAGGATCAGTCTCACCGTACAATACTTGCTTAACCGTTCAGCCAGGCCAGTGTCGGTACTTCGAAGGGGGTTTTCCAACGCTTTCGCGAAGTTCTTTAATTAAATAACCTCTTTTCCCTGTGGGCGTAGCCCCGCTAACACCTTTCTAGACACCTACTTGGTTTATAGCATTGATCGTTAAGTGAGAAAGTTCCCGAGGAGTAGCATAAACTTACAGTAGGATCGGGATCCAAATATCATCGCGTGACAAAACTGAAGGAATCCTACCAGAATCATCACACTCCAAATGGTATGCAGCGCTAGCTAGTTTCAGTTCTTTTGAAACTCCCGATGTGGATTTTTGCCCCATGCTCTTATGACCTTGACTAAGGCCAACAAATCATAAGTCACATGTCAAGTTCTACCCGTCGTTGTCCAGGTTGATTTGAACCCACCCGTATATACCCTTGACTATGGCCAACAAAGTAATACGACTGTCCCAAACCAACGCATTCTATCTATGCAACATATGAATACCCACCAGCTACCAAACACTGTGCCTTGACTAGGGCCAACAAACACAGCTTGAATACTGTTGAATATTCATATGAAACGACGGAGGGCTACGAATGGTTTTGGATAAACCATGAACGTAGTGAACTTGATATAATCGATAGAACGGGATAGCTTTTAAAAGGAGTGGTTCAAGCTCCGCGTTTAAAAAGCTTGTTTTTGAAAAGAACTGAGTGGTTTTGAAAGTGTTCCAACGAATTTTACTTGGTTTATTTTCTTGCATTAATTTTAATGTGTCCCATCATTTAATCCTACCATTGCAGAAAACAACCAAAATATGGCGTACGCTTATGCCATCCGCATTTGCCACGGGGCCCCGTCATCACCCGTTAGGTTACTTAACTAACGACAGAGCGGGGGCTGGACTAGCGCGGATGCAAAACATAAGCAACACCTAAATAGATATCATATATAGATATATAGCAATGATAGCCATTTCAGATCACAGATGAACACTTTGGATATACTAGGAATCCGCGATCCGTTTGAGCCTGCAACGAAAAGCGGATTACACGGTCGCGATGAATAGCCAAACCCCACCTTAGACCCCTACGGGTGCGGCAAACTACCCGCCAAGTACCCGAAGTGAAGCAACCTCCCTCAACAACGTGAGTAGGCCACTCGGCACTTCGAGATACCCGGTAGTTTGTGCACCCCACCTTGGGTCTATCCTAGGAGCAAAAAACAGTAAAAAGAAATTATACAATGAAGGCTACAACCCCGACCCGGTTGTGCGGCCATACAAATAATATTACATCAATTTACATATTTTACAATGAATGAAAGAAAAAGAAACTCTCATCTCACATCCACCCCGACTATTCATCCGCGACAATCCACCGAGTTCATATCCACAAACCATCAACATTACAGATCACAGATATGTATAACCCCCACTAATCGACGTATAGCGATTAGCAGACGTTCAATACATATGTCACATCACAGAAAATATTCATTAGCCAAAGTGTACGGAATATCAATCAAAATACGAATTTGTAACCACCCCAAAAAGTCAATTTGTTCTCTGGAAAATCTGGGTGGAAACAACATGTACTAAAAATCTCAAAACAGCAAGATAAGAACACTGCAGCAAAACGGAGTCGCGGCCGAGTCAACTCGGCCGCGGATCCGCGGCCAAACCCATGGTTTGGCCGCGTTTCCACGGTGAGTTGGCCGAGTCAGAGGCTCAGTTTTGCTGTGTGTTCTATAAAAACCCTGAGACGATTTTTCATGTATGTCAAATAATTTTTTGAACGGTATAAAAAATCGGCAGAAAGTTGGTTTTTGTCGGATGTGTTTTGCGACTTTTTTCCGATCGATATTCTAAATACTTTGCTAACTTGCTAGTTTATGTTTAGCTAGGCTCTGATACTACTGTAAGTCCACGTTGCTCATCCCGGTTCTTACGGGGAGGCGGAAACGGCGAAAAACAATAAAATTAGCGCAAAGGCAACATGGACTAAAAGCCGGATCTTTGCAAAACTAGAAACTAACAAACTACTAGAGGCTTTAACTACTATGCCATAGAAATTATACCTCACGAAACCGATCCTTCGGGTCTCCATTCCGCTGTCCCGCTCGTCCGTCCAAGCTCCAAAGAACGATCCGGATCTTGGTCACCTCCGCGGCCTCCTTGAGTCGAAGACGATCCACCCGAGAGTTGTACACCGAGCTCCACCTCGAGCCGAGGCAACTAGGGCAACGAGATCGCTAGTCTAGATGCCCTAGGTTGTGTAGTAGAGATATATGGAAGTGTTTGTCTTTGTGGGATCTTTTTCACTCAACACATGAGATCAAAAGAAGAAATCAAGAGGAGGAAGAAGGAGGAGCTAGCAACCATGAGAGCTTTTCTTTTCTTCTCACAAGAACAAGAGAGAGAATGAGAAATGAATTATGAGCTAAAGAAATGAACCATGGTTGCAATAATGCAAAAAAATCATCATTACCAATCCTTTCATGATAAAGTTGATGGCTACTAATTGAATTGACCATTTTCATAATCCATAAATGAAAAAGAAATCCAAAGAACAGTGTAGACCTCTCATGAAGGTCAACGGTCAACTTCGGTCAACGGGTCAACAAAGTCAAGAGTGGTCAAGGTGGTCAAATGGTCAATGCAATTAGCCATCACAAAATTATCACAAAAAGGATTAGTAAAATAATGTCTCCGACTCATAATGGTTTTGACCGAACGAATTTTCAAAACCCTAATGAGCCTGCCACATAACGGTTTTGGCCGAACCAACTGCCAAAACCCTAATGGGGCACCTCCTACTTTATCGCTCCTCAAAACTGTGCATACACACCCGCATCCGCATTCCGTAGAATGCGATGCACAGAAGACAAAACAAATCCATCCGTGCAGTACTAGGATCCGGCTTAAACCAAAGCCCACTAGTATTGCCTGCCCGAACAGCATACACACACAAGTGCACGTAAGTGATCGCAGCCCTGCCGTAAAACCATACGGCCTCTACACGTTTCGCTCAGTGCAGGGAAACTCTCTGTGTGGGACTCTAAAGACTCGACACTACGCTGGCAGTGGGTTTAACCCCAGACTGCAAGCGGCACTAGCTGTACGTAACGGTCCCCAGGTAGATATCGATAAGAAGGCCGATGAGATAATCCCATCCGAACTCCTACTGAGCCTGTATGTGACAATCTCCGTACAGTCCGGTCTGTTCGTCTGATACATCGCATGGCGGGCCTAGGGGGTGGTGAACGTCAGTCCCCTAATAGCGGTACAGGTCGTGTCGGAGTGTAGCCCAGAACACCTTGAGATAACACTGGAAACCTACCATTATATCTCGCTTGCCCT
Source organism: Agapanthus africanus (assembly GCA_030015575.1). Lineage (NCBI taxonomy): Eukaryota > Viridiplantae > Streptophyta > Magnoliopsida > Asparagales > Amaryllidaceae > Agapanthus > Agapanthus africanus. The sequence continues at coordinate 650,309,703 of JASDDO010000014.1, forward strand.
GGCCAGGGACTACTCGTGTAATGGCTCTCCTAAACACAGCGCGATGTCAACCCCCAATACCGGGAGAGACGAATCCTGTCTAACCGTCACTGCCTCCAAGTGCTTCGGGACTGCACCCAACTACTACCCGTTTGCACGACTCCTTTGAGCCGTGGTAGGGTAGTAATCTAAGTACAGTAGGAACACACTCGAGGCGAAGTGACAGTGTCAAGTCAGCGGACTAAGCTGTACTCATGTCACCTGGGAACTGATAACTGACGATAGGTATAATACCAACCAACAGTTCCCGACGAGTCCTGTCCAGTGTACTCGTAACCTAACGAGTACCCGCATACTATCTCCAGTACAACATACTGATGGCTGTGGGACAGACCACCTCCCGTGCTGGGATGAGAAGCATATACGCTAGTCTACTCCGGAGTATCGATGCCCCGTCTCGATAATCCTACGACTAGGGACCTGTATAAGGATGTGCTTGTAGATTACCCAGCCCCCACTAGTGTGACTGCCATCACAACGCTGGTAATCAAGCAAAGATCCTAAGGGCTCCACTAATATGTATATAAGCGATATGCTAAAAGAAACACATGCGCATATTGAAGTTGAGACAAACCAAGTAGCATACTACCATTTTGAGCAAGATTTTCTATACAACTGTGAATATCCCAAGCTTCCATTAAGTAATATACAAGCTAGTATGATACAGTAATGGCCTCTAGGGCATATACACTAACAGATTCACCCCTAAATTGCGAATTGCCAGACGAGCGCGCGTTTGACACGATCGACAAGGAGAGAGGAGAGAGTGATACCCGATGTAAACTCTACTTCGATGAGGCATCTTCTATGAAGGAGCGAAAGCATACCACCCCTATAATCAAATCGAGGGTAGGCCTTATCTTCGTGACTTCGCAAGGAGGGATAATGCGCTTTGCCTTTTCCCTAGCAGAGCCGAGGACAAACAATGAAGCAGAATATGAAGCTTTGATAGCAGGTCTTGAGATCGCTGTCGACATGGGAATCGAAAACCTCCTCATATACGGAGACTCCCAGGTGGTCGTTAGTCAAGTAAACGGCGACTATCAAACATACAAACCAGAGTTGGTGAAGTACGGCGAGAGAGTGCAGCAACTGCTGACTCAAATCCTTTCTCACGCCCTAGATAGCATACCGCGTGCGGAAAATAGCAAGGCGGATGCGTTAGTCAAGCTCGCTAAAGAACTGGCGGATGAAAACCTTGATGACGTAAGGATCTTTGTACAAAGCCGTCGGGTTCTTGCACCAGTAGAAATATCCCCGGGGTCGTCTGAAGAAAAGGAAGCGACCAAGCAAACAGACCTACAAAAAAAAGACCAGGAAAAGGCTAAGGATTGGAGAGAAGTCTTTATAGACTACTTCAAATCCCGTCGAACACCTGAAGATGCGTCCTCAAGACATTAGCTCATGAAACGGGCTCTGTCTTTCGCCCTCGTCAACAATACTCTATATAGGAGATCGTTCGACTCTCTGTGGCTAAGATGCCTGGGACCGGAGGAAGCAAGGAAAGTCGTCTAAGAAACTCACGACAGAATCCGTCGTTCTCATCAATTCGGGCCGAAGATGAAGCTAAAGATCAAGAGGATGGGCTACTATTGGCTCATGATGATTCAGGACTGCCTCGAATACGCGAAGCAGTGCCACTCGTGCCAAATTCATGGAAACTTCATCCACCAGCATCCAAATCCGCTACACCCAACATTGGCTAGCTGGCCATTCGAAATGTGGGGAACAGACATAATTGGGCCCATCGAGCCAGCGTCATCCAGATGACACCGGTTCATATTGGCAATGACCGATTACTTCTCTAAGTAGGCAGAAGCAGTACCGCTAAGAGAAGTGAGGACGGAGAATATTCTCCATTTCTTCAAGACACTCGTTATCTATCGGTTCGGCACTCCGCGACGGATTATCTCCAATAACGGGCCGGCCTACAGAAGTCACAGAATCAGCCACTTCGCACAACAGCATAATATAGACTGGAGATACTCTTCGGTCTATAATCACTGAGCTAACGGTCTAGATGAGGCTTTCAACAAGACCTTGACGAAGATCATAAAGAAGACGGTGTCCAAAAATAAAAAGGACTGGCACGGGAGACTGCATGAAGTTCTCTGGGCTTACCGGACCACGTTCAAGACGGCCACAAACACAACGCCATTCGCGCTGGTATTCGGCACGGAAGCAATACTCCCCTTGGAGATAGAGCTACCCTCTCTACGAGTGGTGATTCATTACGAGCTAACAGACGAAGAGAATGCTCATCTTTGGCTTGAGGAGCTTGACGCCCTCGATGAAACTCGTCTCATGGCGCAGCAAAACTTGGAGGCTTACAAAGCAAAGATGACACGCTCATACAAGAGATTTACTAGGCAGAGAACATTTCGCGAAGACGAACCCGTGCTAGTGGTCAAGAGACCTATGATCCCCAATCATGCCAAACGAGGGAAATTCGAGCCGAACTATGAGGGCCCGTACATCATAGACAAAGTCTACCAAGGTGGGGCTTATTTGCTCATGGATATGCATGATGAATGACCCTTCAGGCCAATAAACGGCCGGTTCCTGAAAAAATACTACGCCTGACGAGTTACGACCTAGGTCAACGATAGATGACGACGCCTATGTACGCTCGCTATCTTCCCAAGCCCAAACTCTATAAGTAGTATCCAGTGAAGCCGTTGTCTCCAAAATGGCAACAATGGACCGAAACGTCCCTAAACTAACAACGGACCGCAATGTCCTGAAACTAGCTACGGACCGAAACGTTTTTAAACTACTACAAACCGCAGCATCCTAGGGCTGACGCAAAAAAACGGTATGTCCATAAGCAAGATGGGAACGGATGAAAACCCGAAAGGGCTCCGTGAGTAAAATCAGCAGGGCTACCGGCGAGTTCGTGAAAACCCGAAAGGATGCAAACTCGTAAATTTTTTTTTCATGCACACTTGCAAGGTCCTCTCGACCTTGTAAGGAGAAAATACCTACGTGAGGTCCTTACGACTCACAAGGGAGCGACACACTTAGGTGTCCTCACGATTCCTGAGGAGAAATTACACTTACGAGATCCTCACGACTCGCAAGGAGAACCCTCTTATGAGACCCTCACGGCTCATAAGGTTCAAAAGCCTTAAGCTATAGGGATCTGAACATGTTCGTAAGCCATCACATTTCCCAGACAGCCCTACAAGCGGTTCAATACCGACCCTTGTATACAATCCACGGGCACAAATAATCATTGCCTTACCGAGTCCCACCAACGGCGTGAAATGTCCTCACTCGGTGAATAACACTTGTAAGTCCTCTCGATTTACAGGGAAAAAACACTCTTGCAAGATCCTTACGACTTATAAGAGAGAACACCACTTAGAAGTCCTCACGAATTCTAAGAAGAACATACACCTACGAGATCCTCACGACTCGTAGGGAGAAATACCTCTATGAGACCCTTACGGCTCGTAAAGTCAAAAAGCCTTAGTCGACAGGATTCTAACCCTGTTTGCCAAGCCACCTTTGTTCAAATCAACAAAGGCAAATGATGATTTTCTCCTGGCAATATCCCAGTTGTAGCGGTGCTAATGCCTAAATCGATATCAAATTCTAAGTCCATACTCGCAATAAAAAGCAGCGAGTAAAAAGAGAAATAGCCGAAATGATTGGGCACCGTGAAGAATAGCCGAAATGATTGGGCATTTGCGACTTTCGTGATATAAAAAGCTGAAATGATAGAGAATCGCGGAAAGAAATAAAAAAAAGATGAAAGAATGAAACTTTTGCCCTGCAGATAAGTCCATACTGACCCCTGTATACAATCCATGGGCATAAACGAAAAGGGAACCACATGTCCCAACAAAATCCGTCAAAGGGAAAGTCAGATCTCGACAGCAATATCTGCATCCCAGAAGACCAACAACGGCGTTCTTCCTCATGCCAGCAGGGCACGGATGCGACACCACCAATCGGAGCCACGGCAAAATCCCTAGTTCCAAGACTCTACAGTTCACAGACAACCTAAATTCAGCTCCCGACACCGCAGAAAGCGGAGCGCGTCACCAAATGACCCCGTCACGGAAATACGTCAGCAAGTGACCCCTGTTGAAATCGAAAATTGCACCCCGGTTGACCAAGTCAAAGTCAAAGTCAACCCCAAGCCAAGTAGGCCCATGCCCAGGTCGAGTCTGAACATGAAGTGGTCGGCCCTCCCCCATGCCAAAATGAAATCATGTAATAAATAATTTTTATGTAATTTTTATGCATGAATGTAAACAAAATGGGCATAAAGCCAAATTTTTGTAAGCCCATAGCTTATGTGCAAAAAGAAATAGCACATGAGCCATTGGATGGGAAAAATGCCATATTGTAAAGCCCAATGGGCTATATGTAAATATGTAAGTCTATATAAGGCAACATGATGAAAATATCTAATATACTTTTCATTCATTCTCAAAAATTAGGGTTTGTGCCTCTTTCCCCTTTCTGAAGGTTCTAAACCTTTTTCTTTCTTTTGAATTAAATCAAGAGTTTTACTCTTCTTTTTCCAAAACTAAATAGTTTTTCACCACAAAACCCACAAAGGGGAGCTTAGATCTCCCATTAGATCTCAAAAAGAAGAGATTTTTAAAATCTCACATCTTTTGATCTTCAAGATCCTGCCAATAAAGGAGGAAGAAGGAGGCCCATCTCCGAAAACCCCATTTTTGGGAAGACCCAGGGCTCCAAAGAAGAACCCCTTTCATCAACTCTAAATTCATCTTAGGAGTTTAACTCCACTCTAAATTCTCTTTTGGGATTTTAAATCCTACTTCTAGGGCTAAAAGACCCTTTTCCTCGCCGGCGCCCGAGCGTCCAGCGCCCCAAGCGCCCAGCGCCCACGTGTCGGGCATGTGGTGCGCTAGCGCTCGAGCACCTTGCGCTAGCGCTCGAGCGCCTTGCGCTAGCGCCTAAGCGCACAGTACTCCAGCGCCCAGCGCCCACGTGCCGGGCACGTGGTGCGCTAGCGCTCGAGCGCCCAGCGCCCACATGTCGGACACGTGGTGCGCACAGCGCCTAAGTGCTAGGCATATGAGGCGCTGGCCCCACGCGTCCTTTGGACGCTTTTCCCCTTTATATATATACATATATATATATACACATACACACACACACACATACTCTAGAACACTGTCCCTTTCAAAAAAAATTTAGGCCAGGGCGCTGCCCCGCACCCCGTAAGGGGGCTGCTAGCCCCCTTGACCCCCAGCTCGCTATCCGGGTAGCGGGACCCCCGTAAAAACTCTGCGGAGCCCCCGATATATCCAAAACCCCTTCAAAACACAACACTGCGCATTGAGTTTGCATGACCAGTTTAACCCGTTAATCGGAGGTTCCCTCGCTCCAAAAGCGAGGGGTAATTAACGGCAGCTTAGTCCGCGGCTGCCGGAGATTCGGATCCCCACAATCAATAAACCCTGGCCTACCCTAGGCAGGGGGAATCTGTAGTACGCCTGATAAGTGCACGCGTATTCCCATCTCAATGGGGTGACGAAAAACACCCTACAACCCCGTCGCGAAGCACGTCAGCAAGTGACCCCGTCTCGGAAGCACGTTATCCAATGACCCTGTCACGGAAATACGTCAGTAAGTGACCCCGTCGCGGAAATACGTCATCCAATGACCCCGTCGCGGAAATACGTCATCCAATGAACCCGTCACGGAAATACGTCAGCAAATGACCCCGTCGCGGAAATACGTCATCCAATGACTCCGTCGCGGAAATACGTCCCCGTCGCGGAAATACAGCAGCAAATGACCTCATCGCGGAAATATGTCATCCAATGACCCCGTCGCGGAAATACATCAGCAAATGACCCCGTCACGGAAATACATCAGCAAGTGCCCCCGTCGTGGAAATACGTCATCCAATGACCCCGTCTCGGAAATACGTCAGCCAATGACCCCGTCGCGGAAATATGTCATCCAATGACCCCGTCTCGGAAATACGTCAGCCAATGACCCCGTCGCGGGAATACGTCATCCAATGACCCCGTCACGGAAATACGTCATCTAATGACCCCGTCGTGGAAATAAGTCAACCAATGACCTCCCCGTCGAAGCGACGCTTTGACTTGGAAACAAATTAACTCACCAACCACTTACGAGTTCTTTCGACTTGTAAGGGAGAAAATTCTCTTGTGAGATCCTTACGACTCTCAAGAGAAAACGCACTTAGGAATTCTCGCGATTCCTAAGGAGAAAATACACCTATGAGATCCTCTCGACTCGTAGGGAGAAGAATCTTTATGAGACCCTCACGACTCGTAAAGTTGAAAAGTCTTAGGCTGCAGACCCGAACCTGTTTCCTAAGCCATCGCTACCCTATAAAGGGTTCAAGATGAACTGTCATCTATCATCTACAGGCTACGCTTGCTAAAGTAACATGCTAAGGACACAGCAAAGAAAAGAAAGTGATAATAGGAGATAAAGAACGTGTCTTTTGTTCATGAATTCAATTGAATACAAGATACATCATATAAAAGAATAAAAAATGAATAAAGGCATGTTATTCATAAATTGCAAATTTTCGATCGATACAAAGATGGCTACTGAGAAGGAGGCATTTTTAGCAAATCAGCAAGCCGTTCTCGCACTCCTCTCAATTCCTTTTCACGATCAGCCGCCGCGGCCAACTCCGCTTCAATTCGAGCCCGCTGCTGCAAAAAGGATGAAAGCTTCTCATCGATTTCCCGCTGAGTGGCTTCATGACTCTGAGTAACCCGCTTAGTAAAGTCACGCTTCTTCCTCAGCACCAGCCCGTCAGAAATACATCGTTGGAGGTTTTCAAAGATAGCTTTCAACTGCGCAGCATTTGCTTTGACCTGGGCACGCAATTGGACAGACTCGCTAGAAGTCGCCTCCTGTGCCTTCCGCCTAAGGGCCGCTTCTTGTTCAAAATGGCGAAGGAAAGGAACACTCTGCTTAACCCATGCAGCTCGCTGGGAGTTCAAAGCCGATACTTCCAGAGCGGGATGCTTGAGTTCAATCTCATGCAGGCAAGCCTCGATATTCCTGCAGTAATTAACCCAAGACTCGACGACGCCTTCATCATGAAAGTTCACGAGCGTCGCCGGCATGGGATTAACCTCAGCGGCAAAGTCTGCAGCAGACGCGAGGGCCTCGGCATCGAGATCCTCGACAAACTCGCTCAACATTCGCAAGCTCGTCGCAGCACCCCTGGAAGATGGGCGTTTAGCAAAGGGCCCAGCCGGCATTGGGATTCGAGACTCGAAGGGAGCTGGAGTCAGTGCAATTGGTGCAAAACAAATTATGGTCAGACGTCGATTCGGGAGTTAAAGAAAATACACGAGCGATGGAGTCTACTATACCGGCTACGACAGGTGGAAAGTTGGGAGTACTGGAGGCGCGGCTATTCACTCGTCCCCTCCTCCAATCTGTAACGCTGCAATCGATTCAAAGAAGAATTAACAACGACATGGTTGCCCATAAAAGAAAGGAAAGGATGTCGGTTAAAAACTATACTCACCGACACCTGCAGGTAGGACGATTTCTGACTGGAAGGAGAAATGTGGGTTCAACACCTGATACAGATGGTCGAAAAGGACTCCTGCAGAATTGCAACAATATACTGTCAATACAAGGAAGATGGTATCCACAATTTAAATAAATCGCAAACCCATACCTTGCATTTGAGAGGACACGGGAGAAGGTGAGGGAACAACAACCGTCATAGCGGCGACCAAAGGTGCTTCAGATGGCACAATCTCAGCATGCGCTGCACCTGCAAACAAAACATCGTCATGAAAAGCTGAACGGAATGGTGAAATAAAAAGAACATTGACTCAAGACTTACCTGACGGGTCACCAACCAAAGCCGCGATGGAAGCATCACCGGGCGTAGCAGCTTCTTCGCTCTCCTTCAGAGGAGTAGTCTCTGCACCCATGGATTCGTCCCTTGATTCGATGAGGTCCTTCGTGACACTCGTGATGCCCATCGATAGTAGGGAACCACAAGGGGAAAGAGCGACGGTTTGGGCAGTCCCAGACTCCCGAGAGAGAGTAGCCGCTTCGCGCTCTGTAGTCGCCGTCATCTCACCTGCCATCTCATCGCCGGGACTTGGCCCTGCAGGATATGGTATATAAGAATTTGAAGATCAAGTTCTAATAAAAAAGACTTAACGTTACGTTACCTTCGGGCAGCTTTTCGGCTTCTTCCCGAGCCGTGCGCACAACCTGTTTATGGGCGGTAGACAGGGCAGCTGGAGCATCCTCTGGAGGAATAGCGACAGGGGGAGTGGTGCTTGAGCCTGCACCTACAGCCAAGGCGGCATCACGTTCTTTCGCTGCATGCCTCCTGCGCTTCCTTTCGGCCTGGGCCGTGAGAGCTGACCTCCTCAGGACTTCCGACAAGGGTATACTGTCGTCTGAACCAAGCTCTGCCTCCGGCGCCGTTATGACGTCCATCATCGGCTGCTTTAGCGAGACCCCTTGCGGTGTCTTAGGGATAGCCGTGGCTGCGGTAGCCAGCTCTAACGATGCCGCTGCGTCACCACTCGCGATTGGTACCGCACTTGGAATAACCCGAGTCAAGGTAGTCCCTGCAACAAAATAAAAGAGAGGGTCAAACCACGAATAAAGAAAAAGAGAATGAAGGCACGATGAGCCAAAGTATACCAAGGCCCAAAGAAGCACGGAGCCTCTCTTCCTCTTCAAAAGTTTTGAACGAGGCCGCGAGAGCCTCTTCGGCAGAGATACCTGTTGAAGAAGAAAGCGTCATTAAAAGCATAACAAAAAAAAATAATAATAACCACGGAAAGATACGACTGAATTCTACCTGACTGTGCGATAGTGATCAATGCTGCTTCATCACGAGCTAGTCGCTTGGAAGCCACAAGGGCAGCTTGAAGATCAGTATCATCCGCTGGCGCTATAAATAGACCTTCATTGGTCCCGTACTCGCATAAGCCTTCGTTGTAGGGAGCATGGGGCTCCTAGCCGAGTACAACGTCCGCAGAAAAGAGCGACTTCTTCTTTTTCTGAGAGCGGGCGCCAGCGGCTAATGACAGGATCTTGCGCTTGGCGGGCAATTTTGGGCGACGAGTCCCGATCTCCATACCCACACCGGACTCAGGAGACGCTGCAGCTACCGCTTCTATAGGCACACGAGGTAGAGACTTATCAAGAAAGGCGCGCAGGACCACAACGGTAGCAGCTTCTCCGAAGGAAGGACGAATAATGGTCCGTCGCTTCAAAGGGACAGCTGGATTACCAGCAGGGGCTACACCCTTTCGATCGAGCAGCAACCGTTTTTCTTCCCTAATAACAGCACCCATCGCGTGCTGGTACCACGCCACGTATACGTTCAAGACTTTTGGATCACAGCTCGCCTCACTGATAAAGAAGTTAGACCCAGTGTTTAGCCTCATGAAATGGTGCAGCGCGCTACGGATACCCTCCTCTGTAGCAACCGGCTCCGCTAAAAAGGCCTCAAGAGGGACACCCTGATTGTAGCTTGATTGTTGAGCGAAACGGTGTGGGTTGTATCTCATGAAAAGCGCCGAATCGTTCTGCCTAAACACTAAAAAGCCCGGCCTGATTGAGTATAAATGAAGAATCTCCCGAGGTTTCAAGGTAGAAGCCTCGTCTTTGAAGGTGTCGCGCAGCGGCTGCACCGTTTTTGTGGATTCTTTGCCGATGGTTAAGACCTTATCGATGAAGGCCATGCCATCCCCGACCGTACGCGGGTGAAGAACCAGACCCCGATCCTCTCGCTGAGTCAGTTCCAAAGCGGAAGCGTCAACTAGCCGCATAACCCGAGGAAAGTTATAACTGTCGTAGAAACGGGGCCGCTTGTGGACTCCAAAAGCCCCAAGCACATGCAGCTCGATCCACGAAGTGAAATAGTGCAGCGGGAAATTTACGGGCTACACCCCCGGCTGAGTGGTGTCTGCCGCCAAGCTAAGGCCGTGATACAGGTGAGCCAGCCCAGTGACCCCGACGGCCACTCGCATCCCAATAACCATTCGGTGAGCCGGGTAGAAGACGGAGGGCCTCATATGGCGAGGGTGCATTGGGAGCACAAACCAACTTAACCATAGGCTGAGAAACCCCAAAAAGAACGCCTCTTCGTCAATGTCTGAAGCTGCGAGCTCTGTAAAGGGGACGATCGGGGTATCCGGGAGAAAGAAATTCCTTTGATCGGCCTCCGCAGTTGGATGGCTATCCAAGCCAAAACCAAATGGGTCATCAAGCTTAGCGAATTTCGCAGCTTGTTTTGATAAGACTTCCGGACAAAGAAAACGAGCGATGAAATCCGCGAAGCTGACTCCATGCCTTCCGGATTCAAAAAACAGACTTTCGTAAATTTTCAACACCTTGATCAAACTTGGAGATTGATGTTGAATGGCATTCTCCGGGGTAAGGCCCATCACCATTGATTTGGTGGCAAAGATGTACTCATCAGGAGGAAGTAGCTCCTCATAATGTTCTTGTTGGCTATAGTGCCCTCAAGGCAATTATCATAGTCGCGGACTTGTGATTATGATGATAGAGTGAGGACCAATACCGATAAAACAGTCTTACTCAAGATGATAGTATGCTATCTGGTTTGTCTTAATTATCATGTTGATAGAGCCCATAGGATTCTTGCTTGACTGCCAGCATTGTGATGGCGATCACATACGTGGGAGCTGGGGGTCTATAAGCACATCCTTAAATGTCCCTAGGCGTGGGAGTATCGAGACCGGGCATCGATACTCCAGTGTAGACTAGTGTATGTTGATCGAGACCCCGACGAGGGGCGGTGGCCAGGTCTCACAAGCCATTGGTGTTAGTTTGTTCACCTAAGATAGTATACAGGTGCTCATTGGGATATGAGTACACTGGACGGACTCGCCGGGAACCTGCTAGTTGGTATTATACCTATTGTCAGATAGCAGTTCCCAGGTGACATGTGTACAGGTTAGTTTGTCGACTTGAGATCGTCATTTGTCTCGTGTGAGTTCCCACTGTGCTTTGATTACTACCCTACCATGGCTCAAAGGAGTCGTGCAAACAGGTTTTAGTTGGGTACAGTCCCGAGCCACATGGATGCAGTGATTGGATCATTGGGGATTCGTCTCTCCCGGTATTGGGGGTTGATGTCGTGTTGTGTACGGATGGCCATCACCATAAATCCATTGCCACGGTGGATGAGAACTACCGATCCAGGATCGATAGTTTCTCAGGTGGTGATGGGTTTCATGCCGACACTAAATATCGCGTTGTTGGGGGTCTGACTTTATCCACCCCCTAGACTCGATATGCGATACTCTTAGACGAACAGACCGGACTGTACGGATATTGTCACTGTCAGGCTCAGTAGGGGTTCAGGATGAGTTTGCTCGTCGGCCTCCCTTTCGCTCAATACCTGGGTAGCCGTTACGTACAGCTAGTGCCGCTGACGTACTTGTGGTTAAACCCACTGCCAGCGTATTGACGAGTCTTTAGAGTCCCACACAGAGGGTTTTCACGGTTCAGGCGATATGGTGTACATGAGGTATGTTGATACATACAGATGTCCAATTAAATATGTGCACTTGCTGCGCAGACTTTAATTGGACGGTTGATAATACTAGCGGCTTAGGATTAAGCCAGTTTATTAAATTAGGTTTTGATTTAATAATTTATATATGTATTTGTATATACGTATTCTAGTATTATTGTTCACTATTCGTTTTCTCTCTCGGCTATTTGTATTTTGGTACGAATACGCGTATATGTATTTCGGTACATGTACCGGAAAGTATTCCGTATTTTATACGGAATAGCTTCTAGAAGATGCCACCTCATTATTGATTTTCTATTATAAAATCAATTAGGAAATGAGGTGGAAAAGGTGACTAGGAAAAGGCATGGGCATGAGTCAAAGCATGGTCTATGGTATGGTCTTATTTGTTTAATGAAATTGAAAAGAAAAATGATTTTATTTTTGTGTGGAAGAGAGAGGGGGGCCGGCCACTTATGGTGGGGATTGGGGTTCATTTGGTTTTGGGAATTAATTCACACTTGCATTACAATCCCACACTCTCATTCTCACAAAATACACTTAGCCATTTTTACTCATGCCAAGTTTTCTCATCACCTCCTTCATCTTCTTCTTGAGTTGCTCCATGGAGCACATGGTTGAGAGAAAATCATAGTGACACACTTGTACAACCCCACTCTCCATCGCTAGCGACTTTGGAGCGTCGGTTAGCTCGTTCGACGAGGTTGGAGCTTGCGCCGTTTCCCTCGGGTGGATCATCGGAGATGGAGGAAGACCGGCAACCAAACATCGTCAACGGATCACTAGGAGCTTGGAATGAAGACCGAAGGACATGGATCAACTCGGTATAACAATTCTAACTCTTAGTTAGTTTGCTAGTTTAGGGTTTAAGGTCGATCCGTAAATCGGGTAGCGGTAGCGCCAGTTTAGAAAAATTTTATTCCGTATTTTGGCCGCGTTTCGACGGCCGGGGCGTTGCCGGGACTCTACATGGTATCAGAGATACCCTTTAAACCCCTTACTAGCTTGTTTAGACGTGCTTAAAATATCGATCGATGAAAGTTTCCGAAATCACGATTTCATTTTTCAAGTTGCTGTCGATTTTCAAAAGTGGTAAAAAAATTATTTCACACATCTTAAAAATCTGTTCAGGAAAATATAAGGCTACACAAAATATTTGAACTTGTGATGCCACTAAAGTGCCGTGGATCCGCCGCGCTAACCCCCTTTTGGCGGCGGATCCGCGGCCATTTTTTGGCGATGGGCTTCTAAATTTTTACTGTAGCCCCTTGATATGAAATTGTGATTTTTGTGATATTCTGTTTTGGCCCAGGTTTCAGTGAAGTATTATTTTGCTATTGGGGCCAATTTGGAATTTAGTCGATCGATAATTTAAGCGTGCGTTTGACAGTACATACATTTATATCTGCAACCGTGAATGTCATTTGATCGGTAAACTCGTCTAATTGCTATATGTCTTTTAGACGGGTTTGCGAACGTGACATTCACGTTGATGTTCTGTGTTGTGCTGTGATGTTGGTTGGATCGTCGTGGTGGATAGCCAGTGGTGCAATGATAGTACAGTTTTCATTTTATTTGTACATTTGATATTGCGGGGCGAGCGTCCGACATGTGGACTGCCGTCACTGCCAGTTTGTATATTATTCCTCTGGGGCACGACCGGGCTGAAGTCGATATCACCCTTGTATATTATTTTATTTTCTGTACTAGGATTACCCCGCGGTGGAGTGCACGAATAGCCGGGTTCTAGAGGCAACTGGTCCGCATCTCAAGGCATTCATACGGAGGGGACTTTACTCTAGAATTGGCGGGCTATTCGCCGCACTCGTAGGGGGTATAGGTTGACCCAGGAGGGGTGCTCAAGTTACCGGATTCCGTGAAGTGTTGGGTGGTCCATTCACGTTGCTGAAGGGGGCTGCCTCGCTTCTGGTTTTGGCGGGTAACTTGCCACGCTTGTATGGGTCTAGATTTCATTGCACAAGCTATCCACACGACAGGGAATGTCGGGTCTCACTTGCGGCTCAAGTGAAACTCGGGGCTCCAGATTATCCACCATTCTGTGTTGCTTCTGTGATGTTGCTTTATATCATGCCTGGGACGATTGTTATATATATTTATATATACTAGTAGATGTTGTATATGTTTTGCACCCGCGCTAGTCCAGTCCACGCTCTGTCGTTAGTTAAGTAACCTAACGGGTGATGACGAGACCCAGTGGCGAATGCGGATGGCATATAAGTACATTTTATTTTCGTTCTTTTCTGGTGTAATTAATTGATGGGACTGCGTTGATTTTGATCAATGCAAGGATAAAACAAACCTATATACGATGTTGTTGGAACCAAGTTTTTAAAAAAACTGACATTACAGACGTTCTCTTTTGCTTTGCATCGTGGTATTCATTTGGAATATCCTGCACCTCATTCGACGAGGCAAGGGCCAAGATCCCTTCATCGGGAGTGACCCCTTGAGTAAAAGTTTGCGTCAATGTAATAACTTTACTATAGTCGATTATTTTTGTTTTGCATCGTGGTATTCAGTTTGGGATATCCTGCACCCCATTCGATAGGGAAAGAGCCGAGATCCCTTCACCGGGAGTGACCTCTTTAGCAAAAGTTTTCGCCACTATATATTTATAAAAACCACTTGGATTCCTTCAACGATATCAAGTTCATTACGTTAAAGGTTTTTCGCCAAAAACCAGCCGTAGCCCTCCGTCATTTCTTATAAGTACTATTTAGTATTCGTGCTGTGTTTGTTGGCAAGCGTCAAGGCATAGTGTACGGTAGCTGAATAATACTTATTTGTAGCATGCATATGCGATTGATCGGGACAGTCGTACAGCTTTGTTGGCAAGCGTCAAGGGTTTGTACGGGTGGTTTCGAGTTAATCTAGGACAATGACGGGTTGAACTTGACTAGTGACCTATAATTTGTTGGCAAGCGTCAAGGTTATAGGTCGTTAGGGGTAAAAATCATATCGGGAGTTTCAAACATACAGGAAACTTGCCAGGCTTGCGCATACCTTCTGGAGTGTGGTGACTTGAGTGGCTTCCATCAAGTTATCATGCGATGATAGTTGGATCCCGATTCCCACTGATGAGTAGGATTACTCCTCGGGTGATTCCGACTAATTCTCCTTTTAGGTTTGGAGGAGAATTCGAGGAAACAGTGGGAGCCATCTAGATTAGATAAAATAATTAACCATTCTGATCTAGGTTAGAGTGCACGCTGAGTGTTTCTTCTCTCTCTCTCTCTCTCTGACTGCGACTATGACCCGACCTTTGACTAAAACTCATGAAACCAAGTTGACCGAACTTCTTAAAATACTTTGGCTTTTGGAATGTCACGGTGTCGCATACATCATTACCACTTCTATATCACCTTTTCATTTCTCCAGAACACCCCGTATTACTACGAACATCCACTTCCATTGGATAAATCCATCGTATGGTTATATACGAACTCGAAGGATCTGTTTCGAGGATGGATTCTGGTTCTGGAGCGATTGAATAGGATTATTCGGTTGTCTTTTCTCTTTACCTTCTCTCAGGTTGTGAGGGCTCCTAGGATTAGGAGAGGGTACACCTATTGAGCTTATTGGATAATCTTCTTCCAAACCATAGGCAGGTGCCGAACGGTAGGGAAGGAAGAAAACCAATTAAGCTTAAGTTTGGTGTACAGAAGATAATAAGTAAAGACATATAAAGGGATTAGAATAATGGCAAAGGAAATTGCGACCACCATCATTCACGACAAAGACCGTGCATACCCCTGCCACTCCTACATTAACTTTACATTTCTCCAGAACACCTCATATCACTACGAACATCCACTTCCATTGGATAAATCCATCGTATAGTTATATACGAACTCGAAGAAACTTTTTCGAGGATGGATTCTGGTTCAGGAGAAAAAGAATAGGATTATTCAGATATCTTTTCCCATTACCTTCTCTCAGGTTGCGAGGGCTCCTAGGATTAGTAGAGTACACCTATTACGCTTATTGGATAGTCTTCTTCCAAACCTTAGGCTGGTGCCGAAAGGTAGGGAATGAAGAAAACCAATTAGCGTAAAAGAGGTGTACAGAAGGTAATAAGTAAAGACATAATAAAGGGATTGCAGTGAGGGCAGGTAAGTATATGGTTACTGTCATGATTCAGGATAATGGAAGAGGGGTTACTAGGAATACCAGTTAACCCTTTTGAAACATTTTCATGTTTCGGTTTCACTGTGCGATGTTAATTGAAATCTGTTTTCCCAATTGGAATCTAACTCCAGGGTATGTATTTACCAGATCAGTTTCTCACATCTGTATGTTATTACGGATGGTGAGTAGGATTAAGATATTGGGAATTAGGTGATTAGATCCTCATTATATCGGAATTCGTTGTAATTGGTGATATTTGAGGAAATCATCTGGTTTTTGCCGGACGGAAAATATTTGGTTTTGAATATCCGTTGTTATGCACCAATTTCAAACTGTTATATCTGTACGTTTATTTTATAAAGTGAGATATAACTTTTTGATATTATGTCTGTGACATTTACCTATATCAGTTGGTGATTAGGTAAGGTGCATTCAACAGTGGTGTAATTCTTCTTAACCATAGTACAGTTTTTCAACCTACGACGCACAGGGTTTGAGTTATTGAACTCAGGGAACTTATACAAAGTATTGTATGTTGTCCAGTGTCCATTAGGACAAAGGGGTTGGTACTCGTACTATATTCTGTTTACTTATGACTTCTCCAGTTCTGGACATGTATTTCGTTGAAATGCAAGGTCCAGATATTCAGAAGTTATAGGTATAAGAATAAAGTAGAGAACCATTTGTTGTAAGTATCAGGATTCTTCAAGGAAGTCGAAGATGTAGATACTTGTGTTTGGTATTCCGTTGATAGTGATGATTTTGAGAACTTGCTTCTCTTTCAGGTTACTCATATATGGATGCACTCCTAGACGAGTAATGCTGATTGTCCTTTTTCTATTTGGTTGATATACAGTAGAGACAGCTGCATGATTTGAATCTGGTTCCAATTAAATTAGTGCTTTTGCTTCTATATAGAATCAATTTATATCTTAAAGATGTTAAGGTATAGGTAGTTTTCCGGCTGATGCTTAAAACCAGAATCCGGATAAACTCAAGGCACGTTTCAGCGATGGTTGTTTGTGGGCTATCCCGGGCTTTGACGGGGGTTAACTTTCTACCATCAGGAAGATCAGTATTTATATTGTTATTGACTCGCCACAGTTTTAGTAAAATGGATTTTTTCAGAAAACAGAAGTGGGAGTATAGTAGAACTGGAAGTGATTCCAGAACCATAAACGATCACTGAAGATTTGATAGAACCTAAGAATTCAATTGTTTTTGACGTTCCATTAGCCACTCCGCAGTTATGGTGGGTAACCTCAGGCACCCAAGAGGTACTTCGGTCTTCTCAGAGACGGTGACAGGGAAGTTCTTGTTTACCCAGAATTGCCATTGCTGCTGTTCTATACTATAAGACCCGGCAGGAGGATGAGTATAGCGTCGTTCTAAACTAGCTTTAGAAGTGCACGTGTATATGACTCTGCCAGAGGGTCGTTGTAGTCAGTGGGAGCAGCGGAAGCATAGTGGGCAAGTAGCTCATGTCTATTTATAGACTAAAACAGATATAGCGGAAATAGATCATCTATTTTTGATGTGACAGTCGTAGGCTTTGACATCGTCAGAATAGGAGATGGATCTGCTAAGAAGGTAGTAGAGAGTGATGTCCGGGTATTTTGGATGACATGCACTTGATAGGAAGAGATATTTCTATACTACGATCAGTTATACTGTGCTTGTCACAAAGGATATGGATATAATATCAGGTTTTCTGGTTACTAGATCTATAGTTTTAGATCTAGATTTGGGAAGTATCCCAATTTGGGTACTTTAACATTAAATGGACGACTCCTGGCATGGTGGTGTACCTATAGGTGATGGAGTCAACCTCTCTAAAGGTGTCTTACAGACTAAAGGGGAGAGGGATCTACATGATTAACATATCATTGGCTAGGCCAATTGAGTTAGTCATGAAATGTCAAGTACCACACCAGATATTGTTTTTGTGCTAGCCGCAATAAACATATATTAATCCAATCCTGGAGAAACATTGCAAAGCAGTTTTTGAACATAAGTGAATGTTCTTGGGATATGGTAACGGCAGCCTCCTTCAGGAGACGGTTATCATTTCAGACTTCCAAGGTGACCTGGATGACAGAGTGACTGTCAGAGTTATAGTTTTTCCCTCTTTTGAGGGACAGTATGTTGGACAGGTGGTCCAAGCGGATACTGAAGAAAGGCAAGGCGCAGGGTACTGATTAAATTCAGTGGACGATACAGTCTAAGTAGTTTGTTGGATTTGGAGTTCATTTGTGAATTGGGTCCCATCAGATATCCAGACAAATTCTAAGACAAGTATTGGTCATTTCGGGAGATAGTTTTCTCCGTGAAGTTGAGATTAAGAGAGATACAGAAAGAAACATTGGAGCGGATCCACTCACTGAGGCTATTTCTCGAACGCAGTCATTTTCACAAACGGGCTTTGCGAAACTGATTAGTAGAGAAGTTGGGTGTTCGGTATCACACGGGCTGTGAGTATGTGACATCGCAATAATTGGTCTTAAGTGCAAGTGGGAGATTGTTGGCTATAGTGCCCTTAAGGCAATTATCATAGTCGCGGACTTGTGATTATGATGATTGAGTGGGGACCAATACCGATAAAACAGTCTTACTCAAGATGATAGTATGCTATCCGGTATTTCTTTATCATCATGTTGATAGAGCCCATAGGATTCTTGCTTGACTGCCAGCATTGTGATGGTGATCACATACGTGGGAGCTGGAGGTCTATAAGCACATCCTTAAATGTCCCTAGTCGTGGGAGTATCGAGACCGGGCATCGATACTCCAGTGTAGACTAGTGTATGCTGATCGAGACCCCGACGAGGGGCGGTGGCCAGGTCTCACAAGCCATTGGTGTTAGTTTGTTCACCTAAGATAGTATACATGCTCATTGGGATATGAGTACACTGGACGGACTCGCCGGGAACCTGCTAGTTGGTACTATACCTATTGTCAGATAGCAGTTCTCAGGTGATATGTGTACAGGTTAATTTGTCGACCTGAGATCGTCATTTTTCTCGTGTGAGTTCCCACTGTGCTTTAATTACTACCCTACCACGGCTCAAAGGAGTCGTGCAAACAGGTTTTAGTTGGGTACAGTCCCGAGCCACATGGAGACAGTGATTGGATCGTCGGGGATTCGTCTCTCTCGGTATTGGGGGTTGATGTCCCATTGTGTACGGATGGCCATCACCATAAATCCATGGCCACGGTGGACGAGAACTACCGATCCAGGATCGATAGTTTCTCAGGTGGTGATGGGTTTCATGCCGACACTAAATATCGCGTTGTTGGGGGTCTGACTTTATCCACCCCCTAGACTCGATATGCGATACTCTTAGACGAACAGACAGGACTGTACGGATATTGTCACTGTCAGGCTCAGTAGGGGTTCAGGATGAGTTTGCTCGTCGGCCTCCCTTTCGCTCAATACCTGGGTAACCGTTACGTACAGCTAGTGCCACTGACGTGCTTGTGGTTAAACCCACTGCCAGCATATTGACGAGTCTTTAGAGTCCCACACAGAGGGTTTTCACGGTTCAGGCGATATGGTGTACATGAGGTATGTTGATACATACAGATGTCCGATTAAATATGTGCACTTGCTGCGCAGACTTTAATTGGACGGTTGATAATACTAGCGGCTTAGGATTAAGCCAGTTTATTAAATCAGGTTTTGATTTAATAATTTATATATGTATTTGTATATATGTATTCTAGTATTATTGTTCAATATTCATTTTCTCTCTCGGCTATTTGTATTTTGGTACGAATACGCGTATATGTATTTCGGTACATGTACCGGGAAGTATTCCGTATTTTATACGGAATAGCTTCTAGAAGATGCCACCTCATTATTGATTTTCTATTATAAAATCAATTAGGAAATGAGGTGGAAAAGGTGACTAGGAAAAGGCATGGGCATGAGTCAAAGCATGGTCTATGGTATGGTCTCATTTGTTTAATGAAATTGAAAAGAAAAATGATTTTATTTTTGTGTGGAAGAGAGAGGGGGCCGGCCACTTATGGTGGGGATTGGGGTTCATTTGGTTTTGGGAATTAATTCACACTTGCATTACAAGCCCACACTCTCATTCTCACAAAATACAATTAGCCATTTTTACTCATGCCAATTTTTCTCATCACCTCCTTCATCTTCTTCTTGAGTTGCTCCATGGAGCACATGGTAGAGAGAAAATCATAGTGACACACTTGTACAACCCCACTCTCAATCGCTAGCGACTTTAGAGGGTCAGTTAGCTCGTTCGACGAGGTTGGAGCTTGCGCCGTTTCCCTCGGGTGGATCATCGGAGATGGAGGAAGACCGGCAACCAAACATCGTCAACGGATCACTAGGAGCTTGGAATGAAGACCGAAGGACACGGATCAACTCGGTATAACAATTCTAACTCTTAGTTAGTTTGCTAGTTTAGGGTTTAAGGTCGATCCGTAAATCGGGTAGCGGTAGCGCCAGTTTAGAAAAATTTTATTCAGCATTTTAGCCGCGTTTCGACGGCCGGGGCGTTGCCGGGACCCTACAGTTCTCCCCTAACAGGTAAGCCGGAGATCTTCGCGAACTCCTCTAAAGAGATGGAAACTTCCCGATCTGATAGAAAGAAGGTGTGAGTCGGTACATTCCATTGTTCCAAGAAAGCTTTGACCCACCATATAGGGGGCGTGGAATATTGGAAAAGAGACGCGTAAACTGCGGGGTACAACCCAAGCTTTAGCAGCAGTGATTTCTTGGCTGATAAGATGTATCGAGCCTACTGCAAGTACCCGGCTGGATGGCGAGGAGTCAAGCCTATCATGTGCGGCTGTCCCCAAGGGCGCGACTCGCCTTGACATATGCGCTGTCCTAGAATATCTAGAGCCATCGGCGGCTCTACGGGTATCACGGCCATAGAGGGCTGAAGGCAACCCTCTGAAGTCCAATTGACCTCCTCTACGACATAGTTCACTGGGGGTGAGTCAGCATAGTGGATCGCTGAAATGGGCTCCGTAGGCACCGCACAAGAGAAGCTGCGTCGACCCCGGATGATTTGATTGTACCACGACCCCCATAAATAAAGATACTTTTGCTCCGGGTCATGATCTTTGATCAGTTTGAAAACTTCCCAGTCTACAGGCGCGTCAGGAAATGCGCTCTCCGGACGAACAAATGGGAAAGAAGTGTCGAAAGACATAGTATCCGCGCGAAAAGGAACAAGGGTTAGCTGTCAATTCTACAGTCCAAATTCTAACACTTGGTACTTGAAATTTGTACCACACTGCAATGCGGTGGAAATGGACCAAAGGGGACCCACCAAATCAAGGTGACAGCTCATCATTGATGAGGCAGTCACTCATTAAAGAGGAAATCCTAAAAGGATTCTCATTTAATGAGAGGCCCCTCGGGCCAAGGAGTTAAACTCCCTCGAGAGCAGCGCTCTGCAACAGAAATGACATCTGTCAAAATTAATGATGAAGGGAATAAAAATTCCCCCGAAAAATTCTAAAGAGCTATACTCTGTGGAAACGATGGAATCATCCATCAAACCCCTAAAAAGCAAAGCTTTCACTGAGTTGAAAACTCCGAGATCTTTAAGATATGCAAAACGAACTCTAAGAGTTCTTCATTAATGGGTTAGGGAACCCTAAAAAAGATCTCTTTAGATCTATGATCTAAGAAAGAGCAAAGCTCTGTTAACAAACCCTAAAAAAGATTTCTTTAGATCTATGATCTAGGAAGAGCAAAGCTCTGTTTTAATTAACGGTTTGAAGATCTATGATCTAGTAAGAGCAAAGCTCTGTTTAATGGGGTCAAACATGATTCTTACTAAATATTTGAACAAAGAAAGCTCCTGGGGCAAAGATCTATACTCTGAAGAGAGAATTCAATTCTCAGAAAAAACAAGAAAGGGAGAAGATGAACAGAAGTCATCCCAAGGGCCAAAAGGCCCTATTTATAGGCGTTGGAAGTCGATCCAACTTCCAAGACAATCCAACGATGGAAAGGCTGCCACCGTTGCACTTACGTGTAAGCCACATGAGCGCAACGGTGGGGGGGCATTTGTTTCCCCCAATCAGAGAGCAAAGCTCTATTCAAAATTTGAAATTTGAACTGAGGCAGCGCCTCACGTGCAAAGCACGAGAGCGCCAGCGCCAAGAGTCAAAGACTCTGAGGCAGCGCCTCAGGTACAAAGCACGAGAGCGCTAGCGCCAAGAGTCAAAGACTCTGAGGCAGCGCCTCACGTGCAAAGCACGAGAGCACCAGCGCTAGAACTAAATGTTCTCCGCCCTTGGATCAAAAATCCAACAAAGATGATAAGTCATCAAATTACCATAATAAAATTCTGTTGAGGAAATACTCCTCAAATTTTTCCAAACAAGAAAGATTGTGCTCTGTAAATCAGAGCATCGTTGGATCAAAGATCCAATGGTGATTAAACATCACCGAGATACAGAATAAGTTCTGTATGGGAAAATATTTTCCCAATCTTGCTAAAAACAATAAAGATGTCTTCTATAAAACAGAGGCCCTTGGATCAAAGATCCAATGGTGGGAAACACCCCCAAATCAATTAGAGATCTTTAAATGAGAGATTTCCTTAACTGATTCAACAAATCAGCCTCCCCTATATAAAGGACCCAAGACTTCAAGTCTTGAAAGGAGAACCCCCCCTATAAGTTTCAAGTTCTCAGAAAAGAAAAGGAGAAGAGCAAGCTCTAAGAAGAAGAACCTTCTTCAAGGTAAACAAAAAGAAGAAAGATCATAACATCTCCTCCATATTTGAGAGTTAACTCTCATATTGTAAGAACTTAGTTCTTTTTCTAGATCATAAATCTACAAGAAAAAGTCTTTCATAAAAAACAGAAGAGATCATAGCATCTCCTCATAAAAGAAGAACTTAGTTCTTAGATCCACGAGACAAAGTCTCTTATAAACAAGAACTTGATTCTCAGAGCACAGAATTGATCGGAACTGCCAAAGAAACGCTTTAGCGCTCCTCGTCTGGCGCTCAGCGCCAAGCGCTCCACGTGCTCCTCATGTAGGCGTTATTTTATAATAAGCGCTTTAGTGCTCCAAGTCTGGCGCTCAGCGCCAAGTGCTCCACGTGCTCCTCATGTGGGCACCATTTTATAAGAAGCGTCGTAGCGCTCTCAGTCTGGTGCTCAGCGCCAAGTGCTCCACGTGCTCCTCACGTGGACGCCCTTTTATAAGAAGCGCCGTAGTGCTCCAAGTTTGACGCTCAGTGCCAAGCGCCCTACGTGCTCCTCACGTGGGCGCTAAGGAATTACAAAGCGCTCTGTAAATAGAGCTCAGCGCCATAAAGAGCGCTCAACACTCATATGCTGGCGCTCAGCACCAAGCGCCCCACGTGCTCTTCACGTGGGCACTACTTAACATAGAGCGCTCTGCGCTCCTCAAGAAGTGCCTAGCGCCATGAAGATTGTTCAACACTCATAAAAAACAAAAAGAAAGTGGGTGTCAGTAGCCACATAAATGTGTAGCATTATGTGCACAGAGAAAGGACTGTGTCCTAGCAAACACTTTATAAAAAAAGGAAATGACAAAAACTAAGTAGACTGAACCCAAGTCGACAAAACTCCTAATTAACCGAGCCCATGTGCTCTTTATTTTGCCAAATTGGTCTTAGTCCCAAACTTGACTACAGATCTCCCAACCAACATTGGTTCAAGGGTACATCTCTTCACACCTCTGATATGTGTCGTTGTAATTCTTCAACGTCTTCAGAGAGGTGGTGGGTCCCGATAACCAGAGACTCTATAGACTATGATGTCTTTAAACACGGACTATGAGGTCCTTAAACTCATGGACTATGACGTCCTTAAACCCAATGGACCGCAACGTCCCTAAACTAAACTCTATGGACTATGATGTCCTTAAACTCCATGGACTATAAGGTCCTTAAACTCATGGACTACGATGTCCTTAAACCCAATGAACTGCAACGTCCCTAAACTAAACTCTATGGACTATGATGTCCTTAAACTCCATGGACTATGAGGTCCTTAAACTCATGGACTACGATGTCCTTAAACCCAATGGACCGCAATGTCCTTAAACTAAACTCTATAGACTATGATGTCTTTAAACCATGGACTATGAGGTCCTTAAACTCATGGACCACGATGTCCTTAAATCCAATGGACCTCAATGTCCCTAAACTAAAACGATAGAGCCCAAATGCTCTTTCGTTGGATCTAAATGATCCTCAAGCTTTGCTAAGTAGATCTTAGTCTAAAATTAGACTAACGTATTCTTAACAAACATTTAAGTTGATCTTAATCTCAAACGAGGTTAACGATCCTTAAATCCACCGAAACCAAATCTAAGAAAATACGGATTTGGACTAATCCACGCCCTACGGGCGACAACATAAATTATTCTCCGTATACAATCCACAGGCAACCAAAAGCAAAACAAACACACACGACACGAAGTGAACATCTGGAGAAGGAGAAAGTGGTTACCGCGATGCGGTAGCGTAATTAACTGCAGGGGCTTGCGCCAGCAGGGAAGAGTGTCCCCACAATCAAAAACCCCTCGCAAGCGAGGGGGAATTTGACGAAGTCTGCTACAACGGCCGCATCCGTCCAAACCTCCGATACACGGTGCCATAAATCAACTTGGCATCTTCGGAGAGGTGGATGGATAAAACTAAATAGTATCTACCCCCAAATTCAGTCAAGACGACCTACGCGATCTCGTCTCTGTTTTCGGCGGTGAACACTTACGTGAGACCCTTACGACTCACAAGGGAGCAACACACTTAGGAATCCCCACGATTCCTAAGGAGAAATTACACTTACGAGATCCTCACGACTCGTAAGGAGAATTCCCCCTATGAGACCCTTATGGCTCACAGGATTCAAAAGCCTTAAGCTACAGGGATCTGAACCTGTTCTTAAGCCATCACACTTCCCAAGTTGCCCTACAAGCAGTTCAATATTGATCCTTGTATACAATCCACGGGCACAAATAAATGTTTCCCCACCAAGTCCCACCAACGACGAGGAATGTCCTTATGTGGTGAACGAAACTTGTAAGTCTTCTCGACTTATAAGGAGAAAACACTCTTGTAAGATCCTTACGACTTATAAGAGAACACACACTTAGGAATCCTCATGACTCCTAAGGAGAAAACACACCTACGAGATCCTCATGGCTCGTAGGGAGAAACACCTTTATGAGACCCTTACGGCTCATGAAGTCAAAAGCCTTAGTCGACATATCCTAACCCTGTCTGCTAAGCCACCTTTGTTCGAATCGAAAAAGGCATATGATGACTCGCTCCTGGCAATGTCCCAGTGGTAGCGATGTTGATGCTTAAATCGGTATCAAATTTCAAGTCCTTTCACGGCAAATGATGATTCGCTCCTGGCAATATTCCAGTCGCAGCGATGCTGATGCGAAGATTAGTATCAGATCTTCAGTTCCATACTCACAACAAAAATCAGCGAGTAAAAGATATGCATATAAAAATAGCCGAAATGATTGGGCAACTCGCAATAAAAAGCAGCGAGTAAAGAAAAGAGAAATAGCCGAAATGATTGGGCACCGCGAAAAATAGCCGAAATGATTGGGCGATCGCGACTTTCATGATATAAAAAGCTGAAATGATAGAGCATCGCAAAAAGAAACAAAAAATGAATGAAACTCTTGCCCTGCAGGTGAAATCACATTGACCCCTGTATACAATCCATGGGCACAAATGAAAAGGGAACCACATTTTCCCACCAGGCTTCATCAAAGGGAAGCTAGATCTCGATGGCTACATCTACAGCCTAGAAATCAACAATGACGTTCCTTCTCGTTCTACCCAGAAGAAGATACGACGTCAGCAAAACGGAACCACGAAAAAGTCCCCTAGTTCCAAATCTCGACGGTTCACAGACAGCCTAGAGACTACCTCGGAGACACGGAA
Source organism: Agapanthus africanus (assembly GCA_030015575.1). Classification (NCBI taxonomy): domain Eukaryota; kingdom Viridiplantae; phylum Streptophyta; class Magnoliopsida; order Asparagales; family Amaryllidaceae; genus Agapanthus; species Agapanthus africanus. Next base: position 650,335,362 of record JASDDO010000014.1, read on the forward strand.
AAGTTCCCTAGTTCCAAATCTTGACGGTTCACAGACAGCCTAGAGACTACCTCGGAGCCACGGCAAAGTTCTCTAGTTCCAAATCTAGATGGTTCACAAACAGCCTAGAGACTACCTCGGAGCCACGGCAAAGTTCCCTAGTTCCAAATCTCGACGGTCCACAGACAGCCTAGAGACTACCTCGGAGCCACGGAAAAGTTCCCTAGTTTCAAATCTCGATGGTTCACAGGAAGCCTAGAGACTACCTCGGAGCCACGGCAAAGTTTCCTAGTTCCAAATCTCGACGGTTCACAGACAGCCTAGAGACTACTTCAGAGCCATGGCAAAGTTCCCTTGTTCTAAATCTCGACGGTTCACAGACAGCCTAGAGACTACCTCGGAGCCATGGCAAAGTCCCTAGTTCCAAGTCTCGGCGGTAGTATCCACAGCTTAGAGATCAACAACCGCGTTCTTCCTCCCTCCAGCAGGATGAAGACGCGACATCAACAAACGGAGCCATGGCAGAGTCCCCTAGTTCCAAATCTTGACGGTTCACAGACAACCTAAAGACAACCTCGACATTTGTTGCAATATTGCAGACACAATGTCAACAAATGAAGCAAATGAAGATCCCTAACTTCAGGGTCTTGACGGAAACTCAAATGAGACCTGAAAGACTATCGGAGATCATCCCACCTCAGCGCGGAGTGGTCATGACTCATCGACGCTCCCAAACTGAGCCTAACCTCAAGTAAAAAGCGACATGGAATATCCCTAACGCTTGCTCTTTCAACGGTAATATCACCTGGAAGATTACTTGAAGACGTCTTGTCCAGCCCCCGAAGGGATCAGAGACACGACAGTCGCGGGGCTACTCGAACAGCAAGATTGCGTATCGAGGAATACACCAGCCAACGCGGCGGTACGACGGGTAAAAAAGCCTAGTACCACAGACCCTAATGGACTTCTATTAGCAGGAGTTAACTATGACGTTAGGACACCCTTGCGAGAACTTCTTGATTCGTCTCGAATCGTGAGGAAATTAGTGTCCTTACGAGAACTTCTCGATTCGTCTCGACTCGTAGGGAAAAGCCTTAGGCAATAGGGATAAGGACCTGTTTCCTAAGCACTGGGGCCCTGCAAGTCGGTCCAAGATGGACTATTGCATACTATTCATGGGCCACACTCTCCATAGTCGAACATCGACAAGGAGGGAAACAACCACTTATGAGTCCTCTCGACTTGTAAGGGGAAAAATTCTCTTGTGAGATCCTTACGGCTCTCAAGAGAAAACACACACTTAGGAGTACTCGCGACTCCTAAGGATAAAATACACCTACAGGATCCTCTCGACTCGTAGGGAGAAAAGTCTTTATAAGACCCTCACGGCTCGTAAAGTTGAAAAGTCTTAAACGGCAGATCTGAACCTGTCTTCTAAGCCATCGCTGCCCTGCAGGGAGATAAAGATAGACTATCTACAAGACGCATTTGCTAAAGGGACATGCCAATATGAAATAAAATATGTCTTTTATTCATGAATGCAAGTGAATACAAGATACATTTCTTAAAGGAATCGAATCGAATGCATGTTATTCATAAATTGCAAGATTACAGTCAATAAAAAAAAGAGGGGTACAAAGACGGTTATTGAGGAGAAGGCGTCTTCAACAAACCAGCAAGCCGCTCACGTGCTCCTCTCAATCCTTTCTCGTGGTCAGCCACCGCAGCCAACTCCGCTTCAACTTGAGCCCGTTGCTGTAAACAGGACAAAAGCTTCCCATCGGCTTCTAGCATGCCAGCTTCATAGTCTTACATGACCTGTTAGTTATATGTATGCCCTAGAGGCCATTACTGTACATGAGATGTACATTGTAGTGGATGCTTGGACATATATAGGGAGGACTATCTTGCTCGACATGATAGTATGCTATCTGGTTACTCTTTATCTTAACATGCACACTGATTGTCTCTCTGTTACATGTTGGTAAAGTCCTTAGGATGCGTACTTGACTATCTAGATTATGATGGAGATCATAATAGTGGGAAAAAGGTAGTCTGTGAGTACATCCTTTAATGTCCCTAGTCGTAGGTGTATCGAGACGGGGCATCGATATACCAGAGTAGACTAGCGTATAGCTTCTCGACCCATGTAGATAGGCGATGGATGATCCCATATCTATTGGTGTTTGACATCAGAGATAATATACAGGTGCTCAGTGGAGACTGGGTACACTGGACGGACTCGCCGAGAACTCCCAGATAGTATTATACCTCACGTCAGATGGCAGTTCTCTGGTGACACTGGTACAGGTTAGTCTGTCGACCCGAGATCGTCATAGAGTCTTGTGTGATTCCCACCGTGCTTTGATTTCCACCTTACCATGTTCAAGAGAACGTGCAAAACGATGGTTTTTGGGTATAGTCCCGAGTCACATGGAGGCAATGAGCGATAGGAGGGGATTCGTCTCTCCCGATATTAGGGGCTGATGTTGCGCTGTGCTCGATTGGCTATAACAGGAAGTCCCTGGCCAGGGCTGATTCTGAGATTTACTGGTAAGTGTTATCAGTAGTTTCTCGACCCGTTATGAGCCTCATATCGGCACGACTTATCGAGTTACTGGGGTCTGACGTTTACCACCCCTAGACGAGATATGCGACATATCAGACGAAGAGACCGGACTGTACGGTAGTGTTACTGATTGGATTCGCAGGAGTATGAGCAGGCTTGCTTGTTGATCTTCTGATCGCTCAATACCTAGGTGGCCGTTACGTTTAGCACACCGCTTGCGGCTTGTGGGTGTTTGATATGATCATCACCTACTGCCGGTGTATTGACGAGTCTTTAGAGTCCTACACAGAGGTTTCCTGATTCATGCGAAACGGAGTAGGAGCACATATGTGATATGTGCGGGACCGAGATTGATGCGCGTATGTGATATAGCATTCTATTCTCGTGATTTGTGACATCGGTCGGTAATATGAGATATAGCCGGATTATCGGATCAAGTGTTGATTCGATAAGTTGTTACATTTGATATTAGTCGGTTATATGTGATATAGCCGGATTATTAAATCAAGTGTTGATTTAATAATTTAATGTATAATTGTATATTAGATATACTAGATTATATTAACTAATATTAGCTCACTTATGATTTCTTTTCTCACTTGTGTGCATTAGTGTATATGTGATATATATTAATGTACAACTTTTGTGTCATGCTAGATGCCACATGTGACATGGGTGTATGAGACTTGCCCCATGCTTAATAATGTGATGGGTTTATATTTATCTAAGTTAATCAAAATTAGTGGAGTTTAGTCACATGGTTAAAGCTTGGAGAAGCTTGTGGAACCATTGACCAAGTCCACTAAGTTTGTTTTACTTGTAGATATTTATTAACCTAACCATTATTAACTAGCCATGGTTTATTCTCTACATGGGTTAGTGTTTGACACTAACTCACCCATGGTTCACATCCTCATCTCATGAGTTCATTCTCTCATCTTCTTCACTTGAGCTTCTTCTTCCTCATGAGAAAAGCTTACTAGCTTTTCTCAAGGTGAGAAAATATTGTGAAAAAAATAAATCTAAAGAGAGCCACTTCCTACTTCATCATCCTCTACTACTTGCCATTTAGTTTAGGGTGTTTTCTTCACTAACTTCACAATTAGTGAAGAGGTAGCATGAGCTTGATTCTCCTCGACGTAGATCATCTTCGGCCTCGAAGACTTCGAGCAAGCTTGTTCATTTCTCCGGGAGAACCCTTTCTAGAGTTTGGGAGATCATAACTCACAGCGAAGGGACTATTACACGGAGCTTTAGAAGTGAAGGACCGGTCTACAAAGGTGGTATTCTGTATTCACTTTACTTGCAAAGTAGTTTGCATTTCATTCCGTCCAATTTCTAGTTAACGATTCTAAATTAGGGTTGGCTAGAACGGAAAATTTTTGAATTTGGCATGGACGATGCCTCCCGAAACCTTGCTGCCGTCCTAGATAACCCTGCAGTGGTATCAGAGCCTAGCTAGAGAATTAGACGGATAAGTGTAGGATTACGAAACCGAAACAACTCCGCAACACCCGACATCAAACCCTAGTTTCTGTAAAAAAAAATTCGAATCTCAAAATTTTTTTTAAACAGTTGCAGAATGATGTATGAGATACATAATGAACACTGTAAAAAATTCACTCTATTCCCTCAAAAATTGGCCGAGCCCATCAGTGTCTAAACCGGCCAGATCGGGCAGTTCTGGGCTGAAATTTTTACAGTGTTTAAGCCTCTGGGTTTTGGTACTTTAGGTGTTGTTGTTTTTGCTAATTTTGCATTTGATGTTATCTTTTAGCAAAGGCAATTCGGAGTGTTTCGTATTCGTAATTCTAGGTTTTGTTTCGGGTTATTTAGACGGTGTTAAAAAATTCGAACGGATATCAAATACCCATTTTAACCCTTACCGGAAATTTTCCAAGTGTTGGATTTTTCCTTAGTTTAAAACTTTCAGAAAATCATGCAAGCGATTCTGTGGACCCTCTAGAAGAACGAAACCCTAACTCGATTATGTGACCGTCAGAACCGCTACTGAACCCTAGGGTTTGTGGTAATTCAGCAGTGCCACTTGTGAGGCATTGGTTGACCCTTCTACGGCTGGTTCATAGAAGCTGTGGAATGTTCTGGCACCTTTTGAACTACGCTCAAGTATTGAGATTTTTCGATAATTTTGGGTGTTTGTTGATTCGATTGGAATGTTTAACATCGTCTAGCTATTTCTGTAATGTGATACAATATGTGGAATTCATATTGTTAGGCATGAAATCCAAAGTATGTGATATTTTGGGTTTATGATGTTTAAGGTTATTACGGATTCCAAATGTTGTAGTTTGACATTTTCTTTTCTGCGACCGTAAGTGTAATATGTGGTATATCACCGGCTTCGTTGCTATATGTCAACGACAATTGGGATACGCATATTTACTTACGTTGATGACATGTGATGTTATGTGTTGCTGTATATGTTATATTGGATCGTCGCCTTTTGAATAGCCGGGGGTTTTATGTGAGATGAGGGTTTTTATTTTCATTCATGTAAAATTCATTGTATGTAATATTCTTTTATTGGGGCACTTCCGGGTTGAGGATGATGTCACCATTGTATATTATTTACTTTTCCGCATTAGGATAGATCCAAGGTGGAGAGCACAAGCAACCGGGTTCTAGGGTCCAGTGGGAGGCCATCTCGAGGAGTTGAGACCGGGTCTCCTAACCCAAGAATTGGTAGGGTTGCTTGCTGCTCTCATAGAGTTCTAGGGATGTGGGTTTGGCTATTCATCGCGACCGTGGAATCCGTGTTTTATACAGGCTCAAAATAAAACACGGACCTCCTAGTATATCCAATATTTCATATGTTTCTTCTGCTGCTCTGTGATGTGATCACTGTGGATTCTGAGACGAATGGATATACATTATATATGAGATATATAGTAGACGTTGCTTATGTTTTGTACCCACGCTAGTCCCGTCCCGGTATGCCGTTAGTTAAGTAACCTAACGGTGCATAACGGGACATTGTGGCGAATGCGGATGGTATAAGTGTACGTTGTATTTTCATTTCTTCTGTGATGATTAGGAAGCATAAATGATGGGACTTCATTAATGTGATTAATGAAAGAAAAGAAACCTAAAAGATGTTGTAAAATCAAATTTTCAAAAAGGGTAGCTCTAGTTTTTGCTTTGCATAGCGGTATTCCTTGTAGAATATCCAGCACCTTATTCAATAAGGAAAGAGCCGAGATCCCTTCACCGGGAGTGACCTCTTTAGCGAAACTAGCAGATTCTACAACTCACTCGGTTTTGTTTTTGATTGCTTCTATAGTTCTTGCTTTGCATAGTGGTATTTGTGAAATATCCTGCACCTTATTCGATAAGGAAAGAGCCGAGATCCCTTCACCGGGAGTGACCTCTTTAGCGAAACTAGTAAAAGCCTCAAAAAACACTCCTTTTCAAAATCACTCGATTCTATAATGATATCAAGTTCATTACGCAAAAAGTTTTCATAAAAACCTGTCGTAGCCTTCCGTCATTTCAGATAAGTGCTATTTTAGTATTCGTGCTACGGTAGTTTGGCCTGCGTCAAGGCGTAGTGTACGTTAGCTGAATTAGTACTTATTTGTAGCATAAGATGTGATTGGATTAGGGTATTCGTACGGCGTTGTTTTGCCTGCGTCAAGGGTCGTGCGGGTGGGTTTAATTCAATCAGGAAATGACGGGTTGAACTTGACTAGCGGACTATAGGTTGTTTGGCCTGCGTCAAGGTCATAGCACGCTAGGGGCAAAATATTATCGGGAATTTCCAGGGTTAAAATTTGCAATGAGATTGCATACTTTCTATGAGATAGTTGGATCCCGATACCCACTGCGAGTAAGAGTTACTCCTGGGAGAATTTTACACAAGAAAATCAGCCGATCAAGTAGGTGTCTAGAAAGGTGTTTATGGGGTTATGCCTCTGGGAAAACGAGGTTTATTTTAATTAGGTCCGTGCGAAAGCACGGAGAACCTCCCTCAAAGTACCAACACTGGCCTGGCTGAAAGATTGGCGAAATTGTAGGGTGTAATTAATCCCGGCTAGTCTTTCGTTTTAGGGTTTGAAGGAAGATTTGATAAAAACAGTGGGAGCCATCCTGATTAGATAAAATAATAACCAATCTAATTTTGCAAGAGCATACGCTGAGTGTTTTCTTCTCTCTCTCTCCACGTAGCGACCATGTCACGCCTTAATCAAGATAATAATATGGATGTATTGACCGAACCCGCTTTTTATACCGAGCTAGGGAACGTTGGTCCCGCTCTGCCTTATAATTGTTATAAGACCGAGCAGGAAATAGGGGATTACCAGGATTCCCGTGCCGCCCAAACGAAGAAAGTGCATCATGATGCATCTTCTTCGGGTGTGTTCATTACCGAGAACTGTTTCTCAGTATCCTCTACATCCTAGGTATGAGATACCGGATCAGGATCCCACAAATGTAATTTGTTACATGGGCTACAGAGAGGTAGAGAACTAGGAATGGGTGGTAAGTTTTAAGAGTTACAAACGGTGCAATTGTTGCAGCCAAGATGTTGGCAGTTATCACCCTGTATTACCAAATATATTGATTCTGAACGAATGTTATTGGATACCGAACCTGATATACAACATCATATCAGTCTCTTTATTTAATAAAGAAGGATATAATTTTGTATTGTTGGATAATGTTTTGAACATTTCCTATATCAAGAGTTGATCAGTTCAGGCATGTTATCTAAAAGCATATACGTTCTAAATCAAACCACGGTTCTAATCGTACAGAACACACACAAGAGGAAGAGTTCAGAAATGAATGAATCCTTCTTGAGGCATTGTAGACTAGGTCATATCAATGTGACCCGACTAGCTAAGTTACATAAAGATGCATATTTAAATCAGTTTGAATTTACATCTTGTGAAACTTGCCAGTCATGTCACAAAGATAAAATGACCATAGCTCCGTTTATTGGAAACAGAGAAAGAGTTAGTGAACTCTTGGGATTGATACATCATGATGTATGTAGGTCCCCTGTCTACATATGCCAGGATTGGTTCTTTGTACTTCATTACATTCACTGATGATCTCTCAAGATTCGGACATATGTGTTAGTGTATATGCCCTAGAGGCCATTACTGTATCATACTAGTTTGTATATTACTTAATGGAAGCTTGGGATATTCACCTTGTATAAACAATCTTGCTCAATATAGTAGTATGCTACTTGGTTTGTTTCTACTTCAATGTGTACTTGTGTTTATTTCAGTATATCACCTATACACATTAGTGGAGCCCTTAGGATCTTTGCTTGATTACCACCGTTGTGATGGCAGTCACACTAGTGGGGGCTGGGTAATCTATAAGCACATCCTTATGCAGGTCCCTAGTCGCAGGACTATCGAGACAGGGCATCAATACTCCGGAGTAGACTAGCGCATGCGCTTCTCATCCCAGAGTGGGAGACGGTCTGTCCCACAGCCGTCAGTACGTCGTACTGGAGATAGTATGCGGGTGCTCGTTGGGTTACGAGTACACTGGATAGGACTCGTCGGGAACTGACCGGTTGGTATTATACCTATCGTCAGTTATCAGTTCCCAGGTAACATGAGTACAGCTTAGTCCGCTGACTTGACACTGTCACTTCGTCTCGAGTGTGTTCCCACTGTACTTTGATTACTACCCTACCACGGCTCAAAGGAGTCGTCCAAACAGGTGGTAGTTGGGTGCAGTCCCGAAGCACTTGGAGGCAGTGACGGTTAGACAGGATTCGTCTCTCCCGATATTGGGGGTTGACATCGCGCTGTGTCTAGGAGAGCCATTACACGAGTAGTCCCTGGCCAGGGCAATCGAGATATACTGGTAGGCTTCTAGTGTTATCTCAGGGTGTTTTGGGCTTCACTCTGACACGACTTGTACCGCTATTAGGGGACTGACGTTTACCGCCCCCCTAGGCCCGCCATGCGATGTATCAGACGAACAGACCGGACTGTACGGAGATTGTCACATTCAGGCTCAGTAGGAGTTCAGATGGGTTTCACCTCGTCAGTCTTCTTGTCGGCTTATACCTGGGGACCGTTACGCACAGCTAGTGCCGCTTGCGGTCTGTGGTTAAACCCACTGCCAGCATAGTGTCGAGTCTTTAGAGTCCCACACAGAAAGCTATTCGCCTTTAGGCAAAAGAGTAGAGGTCGCATGGTTTTGCGGCAGGTCGCATGGTTTTGCGACAGGGTTCGGTCACATCCGTGCACTTGTGCACGTACAGTGTCCGGACAGTTTACACTAGCGGGCTTTGGTTTAAGCCAGATCCTATTGTATGTATTGGGATTGGATTTATCCAGTTTGTATTCGTGTTCCTCGGAACGCGGATGCGGGTGTGTATGCACAGTTGACGGAGAGACAGAGGCGGAGGATTCTCATTAGGGTTGTTGACCGTTGACAGTTGACAATTGACTTTTTGCTCAACCCTAATGAGAATATGATATGTGATTAACAATTATATTAATTAGGTATTATGGTGACATGGTTGTTGAGTTGTTGACTTTGTTGACTTGTTGACTTTTGTTGACTTGTTGATTTTGTTGACCGGTTGACTAGGCTTGACTAGTTGACCATCATGATAACCATGGCTATCATTTCATGGCAAAGACTTTTGCTTGCTTGCTCTTTTGTGCAAAATGAGTGCATGAAATGATATGGCTATGGTTGCTTAAACCATCACATAATACTTGATTGATATGATGTGTTATGATTGTTTTGGATTATGAGAGCCAAATGAGAAAAGTCTTCTCTCATTCTTTCATGCTCATTCTCTCTCTTGTTCTTGAGCTCTCATCTTCCTCCTCTTGCTCTCCCTCTCTTGACTCTATGGTTCACTTGTCTCATGAGTTGAGAATCAAGAACCATAGATAGAATCCCATACAAACTCTTCTCTACTCACTCTAGTTCACAAGGTTTAGCAAACCAAGTGAACTAGTTTCTTCAAAGACCGAAGAAGGAGCCAAAGGTTGAAGCTTTCGAGGTGGATCTATCTTCGGCGTAAGGAGACGACGGAGTGAAGGCGATCCGGATGACCATCGAAGCTTGAAGACGAAGGAGTTCGAGAAATAGAAAGGTATAACCCCCTAACCGAGTAGTTAGCAACTCGTAGTTAGGTTATTAGTTAGATGTTTAACAAAGATCCGGGTTTTAAGTCCATGTTACCACCTCTAAGAAAATCGTTTTTTATCAAATTCCGCATGCCCGAAAGTACCGGGAGAGGTAGCATGGACTTACAGTGGTATCAGAGCCTAGTTAAACTCTATCTAACATGTTAGCAAAGTAGCTAGAAGATCGATCAAAGAAAAAGTCACGAAACGAACCCGAATCGCCAAGTTTCTGCCGATTTTTATTCTGCTCAAAAGTTGATAATTTTCATCTTAAAAATCGGCTCAGGTTTTTGTGTGAACACCCACCAAAATTGGTCCAACGATCGAGTCAAAGCGCCGCGGAAACGCGGCGGGAGCACGCTCCCGCCGCGGATCCGCGGCCGAGTTGACTCGGCCGAGGTCCAAGTTTGGTGCAGTGTTTTACTGGGGTTGTTTTGGGATTTTTGGAATATATATTTTCTGCCCAGATTTTCCAGAACGAAAATTTTATTTTTGGGGTCCTGAAAATCCGTATTTTTGATCGAACTTCTAAAAGACTTAAGCTGACGGGTTTTTCTGTAATGTGATATTTGTATTGAACGTCTGCTAATCGCTATATGTCGATTAGTGGGGGTTATACAAATCTGTGATCTGTAATGTTGCTGGAATGTGTATATGAATATGTTGGATTGTCGCGGGTGAATAGCCGGGGGTTGTGAGACGAGAGTTTTCTTTTCTTTCAATTCATGTAAATTTGTAAATTGATGTAATAATTATTTGTATGGCCGCACAACCGAGTCGGGGTTGTAGCCGTCATTGTATAATTTCTTTTTACTGTTTTTGCTCCTAGGATAGACCCATGGAGGGGTGCACAAACTACCGGGTATGCCGAAGTGCCGAGTGGCCTACTCACGGGGATGAGGGAGGTTGCTTCGCTTTGGGTACTTGGCGGGTAGTTTGCCGCACCCGTAGGGGTCTTGGGTGGGGTATTGGCTATTCACCGCGACCGTGTAATCTGCTTTTCGTTAAAGGCTCGTACGAATTGCAGGTTCCTAGTATATCCAATGTGTTCATCTGTGATCTGAAATGTTTATCATTGCAGTATATCTATATATGATATTATTTAGGCGTTGCTTATGTTTTACAGCCGCGCTAGCCCAGCCCCCGCTCTGTCGTTAGTTAAGTAACCTAACGGGTAATGACGGGGTCCCGTGGCGAATGCGAATGGCATAAGCGTACGTCATATTTTGGTTGTTTTCTGCAATGGTAGGATTAAATGATGGGACGCATTAAAAGAACTAATGCAAGAATATCACGCATTAAAAGAACTAATGCAAGAAAATAAACCAAGTAAAAGTCGTTGGAACACTTTCGAAAAACCACTCGGTTCTTTTCAAAACAAACTTTTAAAATGCGGAGTTTGAGCCACTCCATTTAAAATCTATCTCGTTCCATCGACTAAATCAAGTTCACTACGTTCACGGTTTCGCCAAAACCATTCGTAGCCCTCCGTCGTTTCACATGAATAGTCAATAGTATTCAAGCTGTGTTTGTTGGCCAAAGTCAAGGCATAGTGATTGGTAGCTATTGGGTATTCATGTGCAGCATAGATAGATGCGTTGGTTTGGAACAGTCGTACTGCCTTGTTGGCCAAAGTCAAGGGTATGTGCGGATGGATTCAAATTAACCTGGAGAACGACGGGTAGAACTTGACATGTGACTTATGATTTGTTGGCCAAAGTCAAGGTCATAAGAGCATGGGGCAAAAATCCACATCGGGAGTTTCAAAAGAACTGAAACTTGCTAGTATTGCATACCATTTGGAGTGTGATGATTCTGGTAGGATTCCTTCAGTTTCGTCACGCGATGATATTTGGATCCCGATCCTACTGTGAGTATATGCTACTCCTCGGGAAATTTCTCACTTAACGATCAATGCTATAAACCAAGTAGGTATCTAGAAAGGTGTTAGCGGGGCTACGCTCCCAGGGAAAAGAGGTTCTTGAATTAAGGAACTTCGCGAAAGCGTTGGAAAACCTCCCTCGAAGTACCGACACCAGCCTGGCCGAACGGTTAAGCAAGTATTGTACGGTGAGATTGATCCTGACTAATTCTTCCTTTTTGGTTTGATGAGGGATTCGAGAAACAGTGGGAGCCATCCTGTTTAGACAAATTAAAAACCACTCTAAACTTGCAAGAGCATCATGCTAAGTGTTTCTTCTTCTCTCTCCTAATTGCAGCGACCAATCGAAATGACTGGACTTAAGTTACTTCTAGATAAAAACATACTGACAGGGCCAAACTACAAAGATTGGCTCAGGAATGTCAAAATGGCAATCACTTACGACAAGCTGGGGTATCTTCTTACCACCAAAGCTCCCCCTGTCCCAAGTCCCACTTCCAGCGTCGCGGATAAGGAAATCCGTAAGACCTGGGAGATTGATAGCGCGAAGGCCAAGTGCCTCGTACTTGCCTCGATGGACAACGAACATCAGAGGAGGCACGAGAATATGGACCTTGAATCCATATTTCTCCATACAAAAGAACTGTATGGAGAGCAATCTCATATCGCAAGATACGAAGTGTCGAAGAAGTTATTTTCGGCAAGGTTGGCCATCGGATCATCGGTAGCGGAACACGTGCTTAAGATGATTGGCTTCATTGAGGAGCTCGCGGAACTTGGAACCACGTTGGAGAATGAGCTCTATACGGACTTGATTCTCCAGTCCCTTCCTTCCACTTACGCCCAGTTTATTCTGAACTTCAACTTACAAGAAAAAGAAGTTGAACTTTCAGAACTCCTCAACATGCTGAGGAGTGCAGAGGGCACCCTACAGAAAGGTAGGGAAACATCCACTTTGTTTGTAGGAGGATCTTCCTCTTCTAGGTCCAAGGCGAAAGCCAAGGGAAAGAAGAAGAAAGCCTTCGCCAAACCAAGGGGCGGTGTTAGTAAAGTGGATACGAAGGGAAAAGCAAAAGCAACAAAGAAAGCGGGGCAGCTTGTGGATAAAGAAGAATGCTTCTATTGTCATAAGAAAGGTCACTGGAAGAATGATTGCAGGGCTTGGAAAGCCAGGACACAGGAATTGAAGCAGGTTGCGGCTTCAGCTTCAGGTGTGTATGTTATTGAAAACTGTCTTTCAATAAACTCTACCCTGGGTATTGGATACCGGATCAGGATCTCATATCTGTAATTATTTGCAGGCGTTGAGAAACTGTAGGGTTTTGAAAGCAGGGGACATGACCCTCAGAGTTGCAAACGGAGCTAGCATGGATGCTAAGGCCGTGGGGGACTATCACCTGGGAATGTCAGATGGACATGTTTTGGTATTGCGTAATTGCTTTTTTGTACCCAACGCAACTTGTAATATCATTTCTGTATCTTTAGTTTCTAAAGAAGGTTATGAATTTGCGTTTGTAAGTAATGTTGTAAACATTCACCTTAATCAAGTTTTGATTGGGTCAGGTACATTGAGCAATGGTATATACGTATTAAACCAACCACAGATTTTCAACGTCCAGAATACACACAAAAGAAAGTCTCCGGAAATAAATCAGACTTTCTTATGGCATTGTAGACTGGGTCACATCAATGAGAGAAGGTTGACGAAGTTACATACAGAAGGATATTTGAATTCGTTCGAATATCAATCGTATGCCACTTGTCAATCCTGTCTCAAAGGAAAGATGACAAAGACTCCGTTCACTGGACACGGAGTAAGAGCGAATGAGCTCTTGGGACTCGTACACAGCGACGTGTGCGGTCCAATGTCTACACATGTGCGAAGCGGTTATTCTTACTTCATTACTTTTACGGATGACTTTTCAAGGTACGGTTATGTCTTCTTAATGAAACATAAGTCCGAAGCCTTTGGAAAGTTCCAGGAATTTAAGAATGAAGTAGAAAAACAAACCGGCAAAAGTATTAAGATTCTAAGATCGGATTGAGGTGGAGAATACTTGAGTGCCGAGTTCCCGGACTATTTAAAAGAGAACGGAATTCTCTCTCAGCTTACTCCTCCATACACTCCGCAACATAACGGTGTATCGGAGAGACGGAACCGAACCCTATTGGATATGGTACGGTCCATGATGAGTAACGCTGAGTTACCGCGATCATTCTGGGGATATGCGCTAGAATCAGCTGCATACCTTTTGAACCGAGTTCCGACTAAGACTGTGCCTACTACACCATATGAGATGTGGTGTGGGAAGAGACCCTATCTTAAGCACATTAAGACATGGGGATGTCCAGCTTTTGTTAAAAATCAGCATGCGGACAAGCTCGAGGCACGCTCAGTACAGTGTAAGTTCGTGGGATATCCAAAGAACTCCAAGGGATATTTCTTCTACTGCGAAGAGGAACAAAAAGTTCTTGTTTCTCGTCATGCCTACTTCTTGGAAACTGAGTTTTTGGAAACCCAGATAAGTGGGAGCACAGTAGAACTGGAAGAAATTCCAGAACCACAAGCTATTACTGAAAGCTTAGTGGAACCAGAGGGTTCAAAAGAACAGGACATTCCTACGCCGCTCCGCAGGAGTAGTAGGCAGTCTCATCCGCCCGAGAGATACTACGGTTTTCTCATAGACGGGGATAGAGAGGATTGCATCATAAATTATGATGAGCCTACTAGCTTCCAGCAAGCCGTTCAGAGCGTCGACTCGGTAAAATGGCTCGATGCAATGCGGACCGAAATGGAGTCCATGTACACCAACAAAGTATGGACGTTGGATGTTGCTCCAGACGGGGTAAAACCCGTAGGATGCAGGTGGATCTTCAAAAGGAAGATTGGTGTAGATGGACAGGTTGAGACCTATAAAGCTAGACTGGTTGCAAAGGGTTTTCGTCAAAGACCTGGTTTGGACTATGACGAGACATTTTCTCCAGTAGCTATGCTGAAATCCATTCGGATCCTTCTTGCCATTGCTGCCTTCCACGATTATGAGATTTGGCAGATGGACGTAAAGACAGCTTTTCTAAATGGAAATTTAGAGGAGTGTGTCTATATGGACCAGCCAGAGGGTTTCATTCAGAGTGGGAGCAGCGGAAAGGTGTGCAAGTTGCTTAAGTCCATTTACGGACTAAAGCAGGCATCGCGGAGTTGGAACATCTGTTTTGATGAGACGGTCAAGGAATTTGGCTTTATCAAAAATCCAGATGAACCATGCATCTATAGTAGATTTGTAGCGAGAACTGTAATATTCCTCGTTTTATACGTGGATGACATTCTCTTAATAGGAAATGACATTCCTATGCTACAATCTGTCAAGGGGTTCTTGTCACACAGGTTCTCCATGAAAGACCTGGGTGATACCTCGTACATTCTGGGTATCCGGATCTACCGTGACAGATCCAAGAGGATATTAGGACTTTCACAGTCCAGGTACATCGACACCATACTGAAAAGATTCAGTATGGAAGATTCCAAGCGCGGTAACCTGCCGGCTTGTCACGGGATCACCCTCTCTAAAGAGATGTCTCCCAAGACTGATTTGGAGAGGGATCGTCTATTATACCCTACGCTTCTGCAGTAGGCTCTATAATGTATGCGATGTTGTGTACCAGACCGGATGTAGCTTATGCACTCAGTGTGGTAAGCCGGTATCAGTCAGACCCAGGAGAGAAACACTGGATAGCGGTAAAGAACATTCTCAAGTACCTGAGAAGGACTAAGGAGATGTTCTTGGTGTATGGCGGAAAAGACCTCCAGATCGAGGCCTTTGCTGACTCCAGCTTCTAGAGTGACAAGGATGATTCCAAGTCCATGTCGGGTTTTGTCTTTACCCTCAATGGAGGGGCGGTGTGTTGGAAGAGTTCCAAACAGGAAACCGTTGCAGACTCGACGATGGAAGCGGAATACATCGCTGCATCTGATGCCGCAAAAGAAGCTGTCTGGATGAGGAAGTTCTTGAAAGAACTTCAGGTGGTTCCGTCCATTGTTGATCCAATACCTCTGTATTGCGACAACAACGGGGCTATAGCTTTATCGAAGGAACCCAGGTCCCATCAGAGATCCAGACACATCTTGAGGCGGTATCACCTGATCAGGGAGATCGTGGATCGCCAGGAGATCGAGGTTCGGAGAGTCGCTTCAGAAGATAACACTGCAGATCCATTCACCAAGGCCTTGCCCCAGACTCAGTTCGAGCGGCTGATCGAGATGATAGGTCTTCGATACGCCAGTACATGGCCTTAGTGCAAGTGGGAGATTGTTAGTGTATATGCCCTAGAGGCCATTACTGTATCATACTAGTTTGTATATTACATAATGGAAGCTTGGGATATTCACCTTGTATAAACAATCTTGCTCAATATAGTAGTATGCTACTTGGTTTGTTTCTACTTCAATGTGTACTTGTGTTTATTTCAGTATATCACCTATACACATTAGTGGAGCCCTTAGGATCTTTGCTTGATTACCAGCGTTGTGATGGCAGTCACACTAGTGGGGGCTGGGTAATCTATAAGCACATCCTTATGCAGGTCCCTAGTCGCAGGACTATCAAGACAGGGCATCGATACTCCGGAGTAGACTAGCGCATGCGCTTCTCATCCCAGAGTGGGAGACGGTCTGTCCCACAGCCGTCAGTACGTCGTACTGGAGATAGTATGCGGGTGCTCGTTGGGTTACGAGTACACTGGACAGGACTCGTCGGGAACTGACCGGTTGGTATTATACCTATCGTCAGTTATCAGTTCCCAGGTGACATGAGTACAGCTTATTCCGCTGACTTGACACTGTCACTTCGTCTCGAGTGTGTTCCCACTGTACTTTGATTACTACCCTACCACGGCTCAAAGGAGTCGTGCAAACAGGTGGTAGTTGGGTGCAGTCCCGAAGCACTTGGAGGCAGTGACGGTTAGACAGGATTCGTCTCTCCCGGTATTGGGGGTTGACATCGCGCTGTGTCTAGGAGAGCCATTACACGAGTAGTCCCTGGCCAGGGCAATCGAGATATACTGGTAGGCTTCCAGTGTTATCTCAGGGTGTTTTGGGCTTCACTCCGACACGACTTGTACCGCTATTAGGGGACTGACGTTTACCGCCCCCCTAGGCCCGCCATGCGATGTATCAGACGAACAGACCGGACTGTACGGAGATTGTCACATTCAGGCTCAGTAGGAGTTCAGATGGGTTTCACCTCGTCAGTCTTCTTGTCGGCTTCTACCTGGGGACCGTTACGCACAGCTAGTGCCGCTTGCGGTCTGTGGTTAAACCCACTGCCAGCGTAGTGTCGAGTCTTTAGAGTCCCACACAGAAAGCTATTCGCCTTTAGGCAAAAGAGTAGAGGTCGCATGGTTTTGCGGCAGGTCGCATGGTTTTGCGACAGGGTTCGGTCACATCCGTGCACTTGTGCACGTACAGTGTCCGGACAGTTTACACTAGCGGGCTTTGGTTTAAGCCAGATCCTAGTGTATGTATTGGGATTGGATTTATCCAGTTTGTATTCGTGTTCCTCGGAACGCGGATGCGGGTGTGTATGCACAGTTGACGGAGAGACAGAGGCGGAGGATTCTCATTAGGGTTGTTGACCGTTGACAGTTGACTATTGACTTTTTGCTCAACCCAAATGAGAATATGATATGTGATTAACAATTATATTAATTAGGTATTATGGTGACATGGTTGTTGAGTTGTTGACTTTGTTGACTTGTTGACTTTTGTTGACTTGTTGATTTTGTTGACCGGTTGACTAGGCTTGACTAGTTGACCATCATGATAACCATGGCTATCATTTCATGGCAAAGACTTTTGCTTGCTTGCTCTTTTGTGCAAAATGAGTGCATGAAATGATATGGCTATGGTTGCTTAAACCATCACATAATACTTGATTGATATGATGTGTTATGATTGTTTTGGATTATGAGAGCCAAATGAGAAAAGTCTTCTCTCATTCTTTCATGCTCATTCTCTCTCTTTTTCTTGAGCTCTCATCTTCCTCCTCTTGCTCTCCCTCTCTTGACTCTATGGTTCACTTGTCTCATGAGTTGAGAATCAAGAACCATAGATAGAATCCCATACAAACTTTTCTCTACTCACTCTAGTTCACAAGGTTTAGCAAACCAAGTGAACTAGTTTCTTCAAAGACCGAAGAAGGAGCCAAAGGTTGAAGCTTTCGAGGTGGATCTATCTTCGGCGCAAGGAGACGACGGAGTGAAGGCGATCCGGACGACCATCGAAGCTTGAAGACGAAGGAGTTAGAGAAATAGAAAGGTATAACCCCCTAACCGAGTAGTTAGCAACTCGTAGTTAGGTTGTTAGTTAGATGTTTAACAAAGATCCGGGTTTTAAGTCCATGTTACCACCTCTAAGAAAATCATTTTTTATCAAATTCCGCATGCCCGAAAGTACCGGGAGAGGTAGCATGGACTTACAATATGTTCCTGTTGAAACACAAGTCTGAACCTTTTGAGAAATTCAAAGAATATAAGTCAGAAGTAGAGAACCAAAACGGGTATAAGTGTTATGTCCTATGATGAGATCAGGGAGGAGAATACTTGAGCATGGAGATCCTGGACTATTCTGAAGGAGAATGAGATTCTCTCTCAGCATTACTCCTCCGAATACACTACAGCACAACGGTGTATCGGGGTGGAGCAATCGCACCCTATTAGATATGGTGCGCTCTATGATGAGTACTACTGAGTTGCCTATTTCCTTTTGGGGGTTATGCACTTGTGAAGCTGCATACCTATTGAATAGCGTTCAAACCAAATCAGTTGCCTACCACTCCATATGAGATATGGTATGGGAAGAGCCCATATCTTAAGTAAGTTAAGATTTGGGGTTGTCCAGCCTATGTCAAAAGAAAAATCCGGATAAGCTTGAGGCAAGGTCAGTTCTGTGGAAGTTTGTTGGATATCCCAAGAATTCGAGGGAATATCTTCTACCACACCGAGGAACAAAAGGTGTTTTATTTCTCGGCATGCCACCTTTTTAGAAAATGAATTTATTTTGGAAACAAATTTGTGGTCATGAGGTAGAACTGGAAAGAGTTCCAGCTATACAAACTGCAGCTGATAATTTGGTAAAACTGCAGGATTCAATAGCTCCCAACGAACCTCAGCCTCTCCGCCGATCTGGTAGGGTTCCTCATCCGCCTGAGAGATACTTCGGTTTTCTCTATGACAGTGGGAGCGAGGATTGCATCATGAGATGATGACCCAACTAGTTTCGAGCAGGCCATCAAGAGTGGAGACTCTGTAAGAATGGCTGGATGCTATGTGATCTGAGATGGAATCTATGTACACCAACAAAGTATGGACTTTGGTTGCTATATCTGAAGGGTTAAATCCCCATCAGGAGTAATTATATCTTGAGAAGATTACTTGGTGTATATGGAAAAGTTGAGACTTTCAAAGCTAAGACTTGTTGCAAAAGGTTCTCGTCATCAACCAGTTGTGGATAATGATGAACCTTTTCTCCAGTGGTTATGCTTAAGTCCATCCGGATCCTACTTGCTACTGCTACATACCATAACTACGATATTTGGCGGTTGGGTGTCATGATTGCTTTTCTAGATAGCGATTTAGAAGAAAGCGTCTATAAGTACACAGCCAGAGGGCTTCGTAGACAGTGGGAGCAGCGGAAACGTGCGCAAGTTGCTTTACAGGCTAAAGCAAGCATCGCAGAGTTGGAACATCTGTTTTGATGTGATAGTCAAAGAGTTTGACTTCATCAAAATGGTAGATGAACCTTGTATATACAAAAAGGTAGTAGAGAGTAAGGTGGTCATCCTCGTATTGTACGTAGATGACATACTCTTGATAGGAAAAGAGTTTCCTATGCTACACTCGGTCAATCTCCTCTTATCACATAGATTCTCCATATAGGATCAAGGCGATACCTCCTAAATCTTGGATTTTGGATCTATGAGATAGATCTAAGTGTATTTTAGGATTCTCACTAGGTGTATTAAGATGGTATCAATAGATCCTGGGGAGAATCACTGGATAGCTTCCAGGGTGGTAAGGTCGACTGAATGTCAGTTACAGGCATTGTCTTTACCCTCAGTGGAGGGACGGTATGTTGGAAGAGTTCCAAGCTATATATCGTGGCAAACTAGACGATAAAGGCTCGATATATCGCTACCAACGATACTACCAAAGAGGCAGTCTGGGTGTATATAAGTTCATGAGATGAACTTCGTTCGTACGACAATGGAGTTATGGCTTATACCTAGGATCCCCCGTCCCATTAGTGATCCAGACATATTCTAAGGCAGTATCACCTGATCATGGAGATGGTTGATCTCCAGGGGATCGAGGTTAGGAGAGTAGACTCAGAGGACAACACGGCGGATCCACTCACAAAGGCGTTTTCCCAGAGAGAGACTTTTATAGGATAGTTGAGTATGAGATACTACAACCACTGCTATATGATGGCCCTAGTGCAAGTGGGAGATTGTTAGTTATATGTATGCCCTAGAGGCCATTACTGTACATGAGATGTACATTGTAGTAGATGCTTGGACATATATAGGGAGGATTTTCTTGCTCGACATGATAGTATGCTATCTAGTTACTCTTTATCTTAACACGTACACTGATTGTCTCTCTGTTACATATTGGTAAAGCCCTTAGGATGCGTACTTGACTACCTAGATTATGATGGAGATCATACTAGTGGGACAAATAGTAGTCTGTGAGTATATCCTTTAATGTCCCTAGTCGTGGGTGTATCGAGACGGGGCATCGATATACCAGAGTAAACTAGCGTATAGCTTCTCGACCCATGTAGATGGGCGATGGATGATCCTATATCCATTGGTGTTTGACATCAGAGATAATATACGGGTGCGCAGTGGAGACTGGGTATACTGGACGGACTCGCCGAGAACTCCCAGATAGTATTATACCTCACGTCAGATGGCAGTTCTCTAGTGACACTGGTACAAGTTAGTCTGTCGACCCGAGATCATCATAGAGTCTTGTGTGATTCCCACTATGTTTTGATTTCTACCTTACCACGTTCAAGAGAACATGCAAAATGGTGGTTTTTGGGTACAGTCCCAAGTCAAATGGAGGCAATGAGCGATAAGAGGGGATTCGTCTCTCCCGGTATTGGGGGTTGATGTTGCGCTGTGCTCGATTGGCTATAACAGGAAGTCCCTGGTCAGGGCTGATTCTGAGATTTACTGGTAAGTGTTATCAGTAGTTTCTCGACCCGTTATGAGCCTCATATCGGCACGACTTATTGAGTTACTGGGGTCTGACGTTTACCACCCCTAGACGAGATATGCGACATATCAGACGAAGAGACCGGACTGTACGGTAGTGTTACTGATTGGATTCGCAGGAGTATGAGCAGGCTTGCTTGTTGATCTTCTGATCGCTCAATACCTAGGTGGCCGTTACGTTTATTACACCGCTTGCGGCTTGTGGGTGTTTGATATGATCATCACCTACTGCCGGTGTATTGACGAGTCTTTAGAGTCCTACACAGAGGTTTCCTGGTTCATGCGAAACGGAGTAGGAGCACATATGTGATATGTGCGGGACCGAGATTGATGCGCGTATGTGATACCGCATTCTATTCTCGTGATTTGCGACATCGGTCGGTTATATGAGATATAGCCGGATTATCGGATCAAGTGTTGATTCGATAAGTTGTTACATTTGATATTAGGCGGTTATATGTGATATAGCTGGATTATTAAATCAAGTGTTGATTTAATAATTTAATGTATAATTGTATATTAGATATACTAGATTACATTAACTAATATTAGCTCACTTATGATTTCTTTTCTCACTTGTATGCATTAGTGTATATGTGATATATATTAATGTACAACTTTTGTGTCATGCTAGATGCCACATGTGACATAGGTGTATGAGACTTGCCCCATGCTTAATAATGTGATGGGTTTATATTTATCTAAGTTAATCAAAATTAGTGGAGTTTAGTCACATGGTTAAAGCTTGGAGAAGCTTGTGGAACCATTGACCAAGTCCACTAAGTTTGTTTTACTTGTAGATATTTATTAACCTAACCATTATTAACTAGCCATGGTTTATTCTCTACTGTATGACACTAACTCACCCATGGTTCACATTCTCACCTCATGAGTTCATTCTCTCATCTTCTTCATTTGAGCTTCTTCTTCCTCATGAGAAAAGCTTACTAGCTTTTCTCAAGGTGAGAAAATATATGTGAGAAAAATAAATCTAAAGAGAGCCCACTTCCTACTTTATCATCCTCTACTACTTGCCATTTAGTTTAGGGTGTTTTCTTCACTAACTTCACAATTAGTGAAGAGGTAGCATGAGCTTGAGTCTCCTCGACGTAGATCATCTTCGGCCTCGAAGACTTCGAGCAAGCTTGCTCATTTCTCCGGGAGAACCCTTTCTAGAGTTCGGGAGATCACAACTCGCGGCGAAGGGACTACTACACGGAGCTTTAGAAGTGAAGGACCGGTCTACAAAGGTGGTATTCCGTATTCACTTTACTTGCAAAGTAGTTTTCATTTCATTCCATCCGATTTCTAGTTAACGATTCTAAGTTAGGGTTAGCTAGAACGGCAAATTTTTGAATTTGGCATGGACGATGCCTCCCGAAACCTTGCTGCCATCCTAGGTAACCCTGCATGACCCGCTCGGCGAAGTCAAGCGTCCGCCTCAGCGTCAACCCATCCGAAATACATCTCTGGAGATTGTCAAAAACAACTTTTAGCTGTGCATCATTCGCTTCAATTTGGGCGCGCAGTCGGACGGATTCGCTGGAAGCCACCTCATGTTCCTTTCGTCTCAGGGTCGCCTCTTGTTTAAAATGGAGAATGAAAGGAACACTATGCTCGATCCAAGCAGCCCGCTGAGAGTTCGAAGTTAATACTTCAGGAGTTGGACGCTGGAGCTCAATCTCGTGCATGCAAGCCTCGATCTTTCTGCAGTAATCAACCCAAGAGCCGACAATAGCTTCATCATGGAAATTCACGAGTGTCGCCATTATTGGATTGACTTCCATGGCAAAATCCGTAGCAGAAGTGAGGGCCTCGGCCTTGAGATCCTCAATGAATTCGCTCAACGTTCGTCGGCTATTTGCGGCACCCCTAGATGACATGCGTTTAGTAAAGGACCCTGCGGGCATTGGAATGCGAGACTCGAAAGGAGCTGGAGCTGGCGCGATTGCTGCAAAATGAATTTGGGTCAAAAGGTCGACTCGGTGAATAAATTAAACAAATCAGCAGTGAAGTCTTTTATACCGGCTGTGAAAGGCGGCAGGATGGGGAGTACCGGAGGCACTGCTATTCTCTCGTCTCCTCCTATGACCCGTGAAGCTATGATCAATATGAAGAAAGCTTTGCAACAATACGTCTATTCGTAAAAGAAAGGAAGAGACGTCAGTTGAAGGATATACTAACCAATACCAGGAGGCGGAACGACTTCCGACTGGACGGAGAAGTGCGGTTCAACACTTGGTATAGATGGTCGAAAAGGACTCCTGCAGAGTTGCGATAATATACTGTCAATACAAGGAGGATGGTACCCACAGTAAAACAGGTAAGTCGCAAACCCATACCTTCCAATATTTGAGAGGGCACAGAAGAAAGCGAGGGGACAGCGACCGGCGACACTTCTTCAAACGGCACAGCCTCAGGGTTCACCGCACCTATACTCAAGACAAACAAAATATCATTAGAAGGGCTGAACAGGATTGAAAAATGCGAAAATAGCGACCCGGCGATTACCTGATAAATCATGAACCGAAACCATGACGGAGGCATCACCGGGTGTAGCGGCTTCTTCGCTCTCTCTCGAAGGAGTAGATTCCTCGCCCATAGCTTCATCCTCTGACTCAACGAGGGCCATCGTGATGCTTGCGACGCCCTCCGATACCAAGGAGCCACAGGGGGGAGAGCAGCGGTCTGGACGGTCCCAGATTCCCAGGAAATAGTAGCAACTTCGGGCTCTGTAACCGCCAGCGTTTCGCCTGCCATCCCATCGTTAGGACTTGGCCCTGCAGGAAATGAGTATATCAGAATTTGAGGATCGAGTTCTAATAAAAAAGACTGGGCGTTACATTACATCGAAGTAACTTTCCAGTTTCTTCACGAGCCGCGCATGCAACCTGTCTATGGGCAGTAGACAAGGCAGCTGGAACATCCGCCAAAGGAATATCAACAGATGGAGTATTACTTGAGCCTACACCTACGGCCAAGACGGCATCGCGCTCCTTCGCTGCACGCTTCCTGCGCTTACTTTCGTTCTGGGCCGTGAGAAATGGCCTCCTCAAGACTTCCAACAAGGGAATGTCGTCATCCGAACCAAGCTCTGCCTCCGGAGCCGATACGGCATCCATCATCGGCTGTTTCAGTGAAGTCTCCTGCGGTAACCCTAGGAAGGCCATGGTCATGGTAGCTGGTTTCAAGGGTTCTGCTGCATCGTTGCTCGGGATCGGCACTGCATTTGGAATGACCTGAGTTGAGGTAGTCCCTGCAACAAGATGAAAGAGAGGGTCAGAGCACGAATAAAAAAAAGAATAAAGGCATAATGAACTGAATTTTACCAAGGCCCAAAGAAGCGCGGAGCCTCTCTTCCTCCTCGAACGTCCGGAGGGAAGCCGCGATAGCCTCTTCGGCAGAAATACCTATGGAAAAAGAAAGCGTCAATACAAATATAATAAAGAGAAAAAAGATAACCACGGAAGAACATAACTGAAAGTATACCTGATTTCGCGATAGTAATCAGCGCCGCTTCTTCGCGAGCTAGTCGCTCGGAAGCCACAAAGGCAGCCTGGAGATCAGTATCATCCACAGGCGCGATGAATAAACCCTCATTGGTCACGTACTCGCACAAACCCTCGCTGTAGGGAGCATGTGGCTCCTGGCCAAATATGACATCGGCAGAGAATAGCGAATTCTTCTTTTTCTGCGAGTGGACGCCGGCGGCCGATGACAAGAGCTTGCGCTTGACGAGCATTTTCTGGTGACGGGTCCCAATTTCTGCACCAATGCCGAATTCCGGGGACACTACAGCTACACAGGGTGGAGGCTTCTTAGGGAAGGCACGCGGGACCACAACCGCAGCAACTTCTCTTAAGGAGGGACGAACGGCGGTCCGTCGCTTCAAAGGAACTGCTGGGTTACCGGCTGGGACAGCGTCCTTATGATCAAGTAGTAGCCACTGTTCATATCATAATATTGCATTTTATATTCCCCATTCTTATGCATTTTACAATAAAAACAGGTGCTTTTGACGCATGTCTGCTACATAGTACAGGTTACAGGTTCTTAGAGCGAAAACAGTGAAAAAGACAAAAGACGATACAAAAGAGGGACTTTTGACCAACAAATAGAAGGATCCTAGTCAAACCTAGACGAAGAACAGTTCACAATGTACAAGGCAACGCAAGGTCCAAGTTGTCAAAGTGAACGGTTAAAAGACCACTATTAGTTTTCACTGAAAGATCTGGAGAAGACCCAGAAGCCAAATGGAGAAAAGAACTAAAGAAATAAAAGGCCCAAAGAATCAAGAAAGAGCCCAGAAAAATTTATCAGACGACCTCACCAATGGGCCGCGAAACCGCGGCCCTACCCCCACCCATGCCGCGGTTCCGCGGCCGTCTAGTGCCCGGAGATGAAGATTTTTTACCAAAATACGGGGCGGCGCTGAATAGTCAACCTAAGGGCAAATTTGTAATTACAGACGTGCGAATCAATTGTAACCTAGGGTTTCTATGTCCTATAAATAGAACCCAAATCATTGTATTTTCTTATGCCTCTTTTCATTTTACAAATTCAGATCTGTACTGCGTTGATGTTTGGAGAGAGCCTTCAAAAAAAATTAGTAAGTTACTTTTATTTCTTTGCTTTAGTTCTCTTTTAATTTAGAATGTCTTTTAATCCCCTAATGAGCGAGTAGTCTCGTCGCTTGTTAGGGTTAGCCTTAGGGAAAGGTTTGAGAGATGAGATCTCTCACCCCTTTCTTGACCCTTCACACCTAAGAATTAGAACTCCATGCATACACGCACATACCGCTCCCTGCGGCACCTTACCCCTCGAGGTAACGGTGATACCGTAGTATAAAGGACCGGTTGCGCATGTTTTCCATGGAGGTTAGGGTAAGGATCGATAAAGGAAGGACAAGAACCTAGAGGAAGAAACGTCTTCCCAAAAAATTCTAATCCACTTTATTGATAATTACCATAACATCTAATTGATCTAAAATAGGGTATTGAAAGCGGTGAGGAAACCTTTAATCTTTCAACTTCCCCTAAGCCTAACCCTAGCAAGACTTAGATCTAGATAATTTTAGTATAACTGAATTTGGTAGTTTTTAGATTTAATAAATCAATCCGAACATTCATCGGAATTAACTCGTTAGCGCGATTAGGAAAACACAAAATCCCTGTGGACCGACCCGTACTCACCGGCTAGCTACCAAGCGACGCCGTTCTTGATTGCGGTTAATAGATAGTTTTGAGATAAATCAGCCGCTTCTCTTCCCTGATAACAGCAACCGTCGCATGATGGTACCATGCCACATAGGCATTCGAAGCTTTTGTCATGTAACTTGGCTCACTGATGAGAAAGCTAGACCCCGTATTTAGCCGCATAAAGTGGTGCAGCGCGCTGTGGATACCCTCTTCCGTAGCGACTGGCTCGGCTAAGAAAGCCTCGAGCGGGACACCCTGATCATAACCCGACTGTTGAGCGAAACGGTGCGGGGTATACCTCATGAACAATGCCGAGGCGCCCTGCCTGAACACTAGAAAGCCTGGCCTGATCGAATATAAGTGCAGGATCTCCCGAGCCTTCAACGTAGGAGCCCCGTCTTTGAAAGTATCACGCAACGGTTGCACTGCCTTGGTAGATTCCTTGCCGATAGTTAAGACTCTGTCGACAAAAGTCATACTATCCCCGACCATACGCGGGCGAAGGACCAGACGTCGAGCCTCTCGCTGCGACGGATCTAATGCGGAAGCGCCAACTAGAAACATGACCCGGGAAAAGTTATAGCTGTCGTAGAAGCGGGGCCGTTTGTGGACTCCGAAAGCACCAAGCACGTGCATCTCGAACCAGGACGTAAAGTAGTGTAACGGAAGATGTACAGGTTTTACCCCAGGTTGAGTAGTATCCGCTGCTAAGCTCAGGCCGTAGTATAGATGAGCCAGCCCCGCAATCCCAACGGCCACACGCGTCCCCGCAACCATGCGGTGGGCTGGGTAAAAGACCAACGGCCACATATAGCGAGGGTGCATCGAAAGCACGAACCAGTTCAACCACAAGCCAATAAACACCAGGAAGAACGTCTCTTCATCGACGTCTGAAGCCGCGAGCTCTGCAAAAGGGACGACCGAGGTGTCTGGAATGAGGAAGCCTCTTAAATCTACTTCCGCCGTCGGCTGGTTATCCAGACCGAAACTAAATGGGTCATCAAGCTTAGCGAATTTCGCGGCTTGTTTTGACAAGACTTCTGGGCGAAGAAAGCGAGCGATAAAGTCTGTGAAACTGACTCCATGCCCCCCAAACTCTAGAAATAGACTCTCGTAAATGTTCAACACCTTGATTAGGCTCGGGAATCAATGTTGAACGGCATTCTCCGCGGTAAGGCCCATCACCATTGATTTGGTGGCGAAGATGTACTCGTCAGGGGTAGTATCTCCTCGTAATGATCCCTTCTGACGGGTAAGCCGGAGATCTCCGTGAACTCCTCAAAGGAAATTGAAACTTCCCGGTCCGATAGAAGAAAGGTGTGAGTCGAGATGTTCCATTGCTCCAGGAAAGCTTTGATCCACTGTTCAGTTGATAAAACTGCATATTTAATATGACATTTTTCCTACTATTTCTATATAATAAAGGTGTTTATTATAATATATGATACATATGGGGGTTTATCTGTAAAAATACCATTTTCATGTGTTTATATATTATAATTAACATTATGTAGGAAAAAGTAAGCATATAATATCCATGTAACATTTTGCCCATTTAAATATGCTTACCTTATTAAATACCTTTGACCAATTCTTAATGGTTAAGTTAATATCTCAATAAAACAAACTCTACTAATATTATTTGTTGAGTTATTATGCAGAATTTTCAGGAATGAAATCAAGAAAATCAAAGTTGGCGAAACAAACCTGCCTAATTAAGAAAGTAAACTAAAGAAATCAATTCTGGCAGTGACGAAGAAAAGATTTTCAGTTTCCAGAGATGTGAAAAGATCACCACGTGTCATCAAGATAAAGCCCCAGAAAAACAATGTGACGATCCCCTACTTGGCCGCGGAACCGCGGCCAAACCCACCTATTGGCTGCGGTTCCGCCGCGTGTTGGACGAGTTGGGAGTTGAGATTTGTTCTGTTAGGATCTTAACCACTGGTTTCCATATTAGGAAACTAGGGTAGTTGAGGCATGAGATTTTTTCTGTTGGGATCTTAACCACTGGTTTCCAAATTGGGAAACTAGGGTTCTGGCTCTGGGACTATAAATAAGGACTGAGTGCCTTTTGGAAAAATCATCAAGCTGAAAAGATTACGAAGTCCACGACAGGCTCACGCATCCAGGATGATCATCAACTGTTCATCTACCTCCTTAGAAGAGATCGAGAAGCAAACTAGCATTTTGTAATCATTTTCTAAGGGATCAAAGTGTAAATGATTTTTGTTGATTAATAAAGGTAGTAGTTTTATTATTCTATCTCTTTGTAGTTTTTAATATGATTTCTCTCTCCATCTCTTCTTCTCCCAACATGCACGAGTAATTCTTCGCTTGTTAGGCTTCATGGGATTAGGGTAGGTTAATAGATGATGAAGATCCTTAAACTCTTTTTGCGTCCTATAAAGTTTATAATCTTTATCAAAAGAATAGTTAACATCCTAATCGGGCGCACTATCAATTCATTGATATTCATGACCACGATTAGAGATTAGATTAACAATTGTTTTAGTAAAGGCTAGATATGAACGGAATTCCATGTCGAGATAGGGGTTAAGAGTGGGAACCCTTTTTCCCTCCAGAAACCCTAATCTGCATGCATCACTGTCGTTCTAGTTTTAAATCTATTAAAGGATAAAAAGAGTAATTTTTAATTAATCATCCATAACTACTAAATCCCAATGAACCCTACAAGCCCCCTTTTAATATTAAAATTACATCCGTAGTTAATCTAGATCTATATTTTGCATCCGTGTTTAAACGTAGATCTAGAAACTATTTCCACCATTCTTTATTCCTCTATTCTTCCTCTTTTTCAACACGTCTAAAGTAAGATTAAAAGATTCAACGTTTCTCTGAGGACGACCCGTACTCACCTCGGTCTAGCTACGCGCGACACCGTTCTGATGGCGGTTAAACTACACTAAAACAGATCATTCAAATGGCGTCGTTACCGGGGATACGTGCGTAATATTTTATTCTTACTATTTGTGTTGAATTCTTATTCGATCAATATCATAAATAAACAAAACTGCAAATTGTATATTTAACGATTATTGTGTGATTTTTGCGAGGGAATCTGGAGTCACTTTAGCGAGGAGATAAAGATTCAGAGACATTCATCAAGATCCAGAGGAGCAAGGGAGGCCACGTAGCAAAAATATTCATCAGATCTTCCTATTCGGCGGCAGAACTGCAGCGCAAAGAGCCTATTGGCGGCGGAACCGCGGCTCATTAGGGGATTTAGGGTTTCCAAATTCTCTGGTATCTTTTCTATATCTTTCTCTCTCCTCTGAAGTCCAATAAAATAACTTTTCTGCAGGATTCTTTGCAAAACATCGCCGCTCAAAAATCTTTTTGCAAAGTTTTGTAATTGGTTTGTTTATTCATATTTTAATACGGATTTTAAGGGGCAAGACTAAAATTCAGATTTGGTGGGGATTTTATCACCCTTCCTAAGCCCCACAAATCACAAACCGAGCATCTGCATCAACCCTACACTTGATTTAAAAAATATCTAGACAAGATTCTAAGGACTGTCGCGCTCAATAAGGACAAAGGAAGGTCGTGGGTAATCTATCGCTTATCCGCATTACTTTTATGGTGTCTAGGAAAGTGTGTCGAAGGCAAGTGGTTATTTAATTAGGCCCGCTATTTTCGGTCATTCGTATAGCGGATACCTCCCACTTACCTGGCACTTACCTGGACACAAGAGTAGTAAAGAGGTGTTAGAGGATTGATCCTGCGGCTTGTCCTTTGGAAGTGTAAGAGCGGTCTAGAGACTTAATCTAGGTAACCTTAGTTCTAGGGTTGTTTGTGCATTTTTGTATGATTTGTCTCAAGTCCGATACTTTTCAAAACAAACCAATTTTAAAAACACACACGTTGCCACTTGCGCTAAACCCGTTTAGTGCAAGCTCGGCTGGACACGGGATTTTAGTGCCCGTCTTGTCCGCGTTTCTTTTATCGACCCCAAAGTCGGTAATTCTTCGTCTTCTTTCCCACCACCCACATCATCGACCGAGATGGACGGATCTCCATCAAATTTTCATAACACCACTCTGCCACCGCCCGCAGGTGCACAGAATCCTCTGCGCATTTCTCTCCAAGAGAGATGCTACCCTACACGTGGTTCCCTTCCTACCTGTCTTTCCATTCCACCAGCCAATGGGGACAATTTCGAAATTAAACCCCAATTCATCAAACTGTTGCCCAAATTTTACGGTCTTGAATCTGAAGACGCATACGTTTTTATCTCCAAATTCGAAAACGTATGTGCAATGATTGGCACGTCACAACTGTCTATGGATGCTCTGCGTTTACGTCTTCTCCCATTCACTTTGTGCGATTTAGCCGAGAAATGGCTTTATAACACACCAGCACATTCTATTTCAACATGGGATGAATTCGTTGCAGCATTCCTGAAGAAATTTTATCCCAATCATAAGACCAGCCGTGTTCGGAGCGAAATCTTCAAATTTACCCAACTTCCCAATGAACCATTTCGGAAAAGCTTTGAACGGTTCAAGGATCTTCTTATCCAATGTCCTCATCACGGAATCCCTAGATGGGATCTGTGTCGAATTATCTATGAGGATATTGATTTCATGACAAAACAGATGCTTGAAACCATTTGTCAATGTCAATTCCTATCTAAAGATGATGGTGAAGCTTGGAAATACCTGGAAGATCTTGCTTAAAACACTTTACAACGGGAAAGTGTTAGTCACTCATCGTCTAGGGAAGGTATCAATCAGCTCGATGTTTCCGTCACAATGAGAGCCGAAATGGCCGCTATACAAAGGAAACTCGACGCTATAGAAAACAGAATCTCTTCAACCTCCCTAAACCAATACACACTTCCCAAAACCACGTGTGGATGCTGTTCCGACCCATCACATTTGACGGAAGAATGTCCTTTGAATGTACCGTTTCAAGGTCACACTAATGCTGTATTTTAGCAACAACCTAGAAACGATCCTTCTTCTTCCACATAAAATCAAGGTAGGAGGAATCACCCTGATTTTGCTTGGAACCAACACCAAACTCAAAACACGGTTCCAAACCAGAATGACTTTCAAAGGGTCCCTCCACATCAGCAACCACCACAACTGAGTCAGCTCCCCTGTCAACCACAAAATTTTCAAAACCCGGCCAACAACTTTGATCCTTCTTTTGCCGGTACTGCTACACCCTCTGCACTCGACATGTTCATTGCACATTCCATGCGAACGAATGATATTTTAACGTCTTCTATCCAAACGTTAATACAAAATTCTGCCTCCCATGGTGAGAGTATTAAATCAATAGAAGCACAAATCGCACAACTGACTACTGCAATGAGTGCTAGAGAGAAAGGGAAACTTCCATCTCAGCCCTTACCTGATCCTAGACCCTCGCATTATAATCATGTGAGTGTTATTACCACGTTGAGATCTGGAAGAGTGTTGGATAACCATGTGGGTGAACAGATTGATAATGATGAATTGATCATCAACACCCCGGCTTCCAATTCCACTTCCACTTGTACTTCTTACCCTACTTCGTATAGTTTACCTTCTTCCGAGCCTATTCTCCGTTTTCCCCAAGGCTCGAACCCTCAGCCCACTTCCACAAATCTATCTAAAACAATCCCCACTCCAATTCTGGGATCTATTCCATCCCCACAATCCCCTCCAATGTTGGACCCAAACCTTATTGATAAAGCACCTTATCCAAACAGGTTAAGGGGCAACAGACCAAGTCCACAAATGGAGAAGATTGTGGAAATTTTTAAGCAAGTTGACATAAACATCCCTCTCCTAGATGCAATTCAACAAGTTCCGGCTTATGTGAAAATCCTTAAGAACTTGTGCACTAGGAAGAGGAAGACTCAAGTGCCGAAAATAGTTTTCATGTCGAGTAATGTAAGCACAGCTTTTACACAGAATTTACCTAAGAAACATAAGAATCCTGGTTGTCCTACAATCTCTATTTCTATTAGGGGTAAAAATATCAGTCGTGCTTTACTAGATCTTGGCGCAAGTGTAAACCTGCTTTCATATTCTGTGTAAGAGCATTTGGGTATCGGAGAATTGAAACCATCGCAATGCACCTTACAGATGGCAGATCGATCTATCACCCACCCAAGGGGTATGCTTGAGGATGTGTTAATAAAAGTCGAGGAGTTTATCTTCTCTGTGGACTTTATTGTTCTAGATACACAGCCTGTAGCAAACCCACGGAACCAAATTCCAGTGATTCTCGGTCGACCCTTTTTGGCTACTTCCAACGCTGTAATCAACTGTCGAAACGGCTCTATAAACCTATCTTTCGGGAATAGGTCAATTGAGCTTAACATTTACAAGTTGGGAAGTCAACCCTCCGAACCTCATGCTCGTGTATGTTCTGTCGAATTAATGGATGTCGACAGCAGCGAAATTGAACAGCTACACGATAATGATCTAGATTTCTTTCATATGTTGCTGTTTGACCCAGACATGTATTATACACATACGGACCCTTCTTTCGAGTTGTCCGGGTCAACATCTAACGCTGATGATAAACTTTTTATGGAGTCTGACGATCACTCCGCTCTTTTTGATGAGATTATTCTTCAGGATATCGATGAAAGCTTTGAGGAAATTTTCGCTAATGAACTCGCATTTTTAAAAGACACGGGTGTTGAGATGAATCAACTCCAAGATAAAGAAATTGAACCTCCACCCCTACTTTTTCACATTCACAAGAATGCGAGTTATCCATCACTATCACTGTATCGTCTCTCCAAATTGAGACGCAATCCTTTTCTTTTACACCACTTATCTTTACCCCATTTCTTCCTGACTCTATACAACATGTTCTTCCACCAACCAGTGCGCTTCACTGATAAATTCTTCGAATGGTTGGTGTTGACTTTTGGTCTTTGCAAAGCTTGGCATTGACCAATAACTTTGACCCCCTATTGTGATTTTAAATGCTTAATATTGTTTAACTCAAGTTTGGGGGTATAATTTAGCTATTGAAAATAAAATTTGTCCTCAAAATTGTGAGCCAAAAATAAGTTTGGGGGGGGATTTTCACTTTCAATTTTTGTTGCCCCCGTTAATAACCTTTCCTCCCAAGTCTACAGGTTTTTGAGATTTAAAAGATGACAACGGTGAGGACACTGTTGCAAACAAGTTTGGGTGAGGTTTGTGCTAATTTACACAATACTTTGCATTATACTATATATAAGCACAATTTTTTTTTTTAATAAAAGAGTAGAAAGTGAAAAATTATATTTAAAAGATAGGAATAGTTTAAGAAAAACAAGAAAATTAGATGTTTTCTTAAATGAAACTAGTAATAAGTAGTTATGAGCTGTTGTCCCAAGGGTTAGTAAGACGAAGGAAACTACTAATCTGAGGATAAAAATAAGCCTGAAAAATAGTTCCTATTCTGGAAGCTAAACATTTGAACGTTGATACCCTACTATACGCACTTACACACATCTTGAAACTCGGGATGGTAGAGCATACCTTGAAATGCTCTTGTCTAAAAGCCAAAGTATGAAGAAAATAAAAGTGGAGAATAAAAGATAAAATGGTGAAAAGAAAAATGAACACTGGTTTTGTTATCACCGAGGCAGCAATAAAAAAACATAGCGAGGGTGATTTATCACCTAGTGCCTTAGACCAACTGGTTTGGGAGCCACTGCTAAGCCTTAGGTGTTGCAAGACGAGGAAAAGCACCTAATTAGTAAGCACATGAGTAATTGGTCGGTTAGTACCTCAAGAAGTATTAACGGTCGCATGAAAAATGTGTGAGCATATTCCATATAAATATCGATTAAAAAGTACTGAGGTAGATGGACAAGAGTATGATTGCTTGAATTGAATTCTCCGAGTATAGAGATGTCCAGTTCACACACGTAGGGGTATATGATCAATGATTGGAGGAAAGATAGGGACGAAAACTAAAGGCGAAGTTTTATTGAAGGATGATGTGATTTCTAACATTTTTTCACAACCATTAAGATAGGGCTCATAGCAACTGAAAAACTGGTGTAGTTGAAAACTCTTATTTTCAAGTTTTTTCTTTTATAGTTCTTATCTCTGTATGTAACTTTCACTATCTTTCTTTTATTATAGGATTTTGTGGGTGTAATCCGCTGAAAACCCTAAGGAGACAACACTCCTCCTACTAGGGACACCTAGAGGTTTAACGGCTTGTTGCACGTGCTCAGTGCAATCGTGTTGCCTACGAAAGTGTGCTTACCTAGTTCTTCTTCTTTTTCTCCTTCTCCTAAATAACTAGTTTGCTCGAGACGATCAAAGATAAGTTTGGGGGTATTTGTTCAGTTGATAAAACTGCATATTTAATATGACATTTTTTCTACTATTTCTATATAATAAAGGTGTTTATTATAATATATGATACATATGAGGGTTTATCTGTAAAAATACCATTTTTATGTGTTTATATATTATAATTAACATTATGTAGGAAAAAGTAAGCATATAATATCCATGTAACATTTGGCCCATTTAAATATGCTCACCTTATTAAATACCTTTGACCAATTCTTAATGGTTAAGTTAATATCTCAATAAAACAAACTCTACTAATATTATTTGTTGAGTTATTGTGCAGAATTTTCAGGACTGAAATCAAGGAAATCAAAGTTGGCGAAACAAACCTGCCTAATTAAGAAAGTAAACTAAAGAAATCAATTCTGGCAGTGACGAAGAAAAGATTTTCAGTTTCCAGAGATGTGAAAAGATCACCACGTGTCATCAAGATAAAGCCCCAGAAAAACAATGTGACGATCCCCCTACTTGGCCGCGGAACCGCGGCCAAACCCACCTATTGGCCGCGGTTCCGCCGCGTGTTGGACGAGTTGGGAGTTGAGATTTGTTCTGTTAGGATTTTAACCATTGGTTTCCATATTAGGAAACTAGGGTAGTTAGGGCATAAGATTTTTTCTGTTGGGATCTTAACCACTGGTTTCCATATTAGGAAACTAGGGTAGTTAGGGCATGAGATTTTTTCTGTTGGGATCTTAACCACTGGTTTCCAAATTAGGAAACTAGGGTTCTGGCTCTGGGACTATAAATAAGGACCGAGAGCCTTTTGGAAAAATCATCAAGCTGAAGAGATCACGAAGTCCATGAAAGGCTCACGCATCCAGGTTGATCATCAACTGTTCATCTACCTCCTTAGAAGAGATCGAGAAGCAAACTAGCATTTTGTAATCATTTTCTAAGGGAACAAAGTGTAAATGATTTTTGTTGATTAATAAATGTAGTAGTTTTCTTATTCTATCTCTTTGTAGTTTTTAATATGATTTCTCTCTCCATCTCTTCTTCTCCCAACATGCGCGAGTAATTCTTCGCTTGTTAGGGTTTATGGGATTAGGGTAGGTTAATGGATGATGAAGATCCTTAAATCTTTTTACGTCCTATAAAGTTTATAAACTTTATCAAAAGAATAGTTAACAACCTAATCGGGCGCGCTATCAATTCATTGATATTCATGACCACGATTAGAGATTAGATTAATTATTATTTTGGTAAAGGCTAGATATGAACGGAGTTCCATGTTGAGATAGGAGTTAAGAGTGGGAACCCTTTTTCCCTCCAGAAACCCTAATCTACATGCATCACTGTCGTTCTAATTTTAAATCTATTAAAGGATAAAAATAGTAATTTTTAATTAATCATCCATAACTACTAAATCCCAATGAACCTTACAAGCCCCTTTTAATATTAAACCTACATCCGTAGTTAATCTAGATCTATATTTTGCATCCGTGTTTAAACGTAGATCTAGAAACTATTTCCACCATTCTTTATTCCTCTATTCTTCATCTTTTTCAACACGTCTAATGTAAGATTAAAAGATTCAACGTTTACCTGAGGACGACCCGTACTCACCTCGGTCTAGCTACGCACGATACCGTTCTGATTGCGGTTAAACTACACTAAAACAGATCAATCACCCACCATACATGCAACGCGGGATATTGAAAAAGTGACGCATAAATTGCAGGATACAACCCGAGCTTCAGCAACAGCGACTTGTTGGCCGACAGGATGTATCAAGCCCACTGCAAGTATCTTGCTGAATGGCGAGGAGTCAAACCAATCATATATACTTATCCCCAAGGGCGCGACTCGCCTTAACATATGCGCCGCCCCAAGATATCTAAAGCCATCAGAGCTTGTACGGGTATTGAAGCCATAGAAGGCTGAAAACGACCCTCCGAGGTCCAGTTAACCTCCTCTTCAGCGTAATTCACTTGAGGCGAGTCGGCGTAGTGAATTGCTGAAATGGGCTCTGAGGGTACTGCACAAGAAAAACTGCACCGACCCTGGATAATCTGATTGTACCACGACCCCCATAGACGAAGAGATTTCTGCTCTGGATCGTGATCTTTAATGAGCGCGAAGACTTCCCGATCCACGGGCGCGTCGGCGAAGGCGCTTTCTGAACGAACAAATGGGAAGGAAGAATCGAAAGCCATAGTACCTGCACGAAAAGAGGCGAGGGTTAGTTGCCAACGCTATAATATGAATTCTAACACTTGGTACTTTAAAATTGTACCGATTGAGTGATTTAGCGTGCTCGCGCTTTCCAAAAGATAGATCAAAAATATTTGTAACCGCAATCAAGAACGGCGTCGCATGAAGCTAGCCGGTGAGTACGGGTCGGTCCACAGGGATGTTGTGAATTTCCGATTCGCGCTTACGAGTTAATTCCGAAGGGTGTTCGGATTAATTATTAAATCTAAAAACCTAAATTATTCTATCTACGATTATCTAGATCTATTCTTGCTAGGGTTAGGTTTAGGGATGGTTTGGAAATGCAATTAAATCTCACGCTTTCTATACCCGAATGAAGATCTATGAGGAGTTATGGTAATTATCAATAAAGGGGATTAGATCCGTTCGGGAAGGTGATCCTTCCTCTAGGTTCTTGTCCTTCCTTTAGAGATCCTTACCCTAACCTCCATGGAAAATATCACACCCGGGCCTTTATACTACGGTATCACCGCTACCTCGAGGGATAGAGTGCCGTAGGGAGCGGTATGTGCATGTATGCATGGAGTCCTATTGTAAATATTCGGTGGGTAAGAAAGGGATGAGAGATCTCATCTCTCAAAATCCTTCCCCAAAGCTAACTCTAAACAAGTTCCTAGGGCATGAAATTAAATCTACCTAGGGCAAGGAATTTAAATCTACACTAAAGCAAGAAATTAAATTACTTACAGATGCATCCCTCCAATCATCCATGCAGGGTTGTCAGATCTGAATTTCTGAATGGAGAAGAAACACCGATGCTCTCCAAAAGATTTCTAAATTTTATTCATTAAAGGGAGGCATAAGAAATTACAATGAGTAGAGTTCCTATTTATAGAGAATAGGAAACCCTAGGTTACAATTGATTTGCATGTCTACATTTACCAAAATATCCTTAGGAAGACCTAGTCAAAGTAGACTTCAAGCTTTGGTAAAATTTTATGTCTCTGTCTCTTTAAAGAAAGTATTGGGCCTTGGATCTTTGAGCTTCCTTATTATTTGGTTCTTTATTAAAATAGCTTCTATGATTCTTCCAGATCTCCAGTGAATAATTGCGGTGGACTTTTAACCGTTCGCTTTGTAATCTTGGACCTTGCATTGCCTTGTACTTTGTGAATTTTATCTTTGATGTAGGCTTGATCAAGAGTCTTCTATTTGTTGGTCAAAGTCCACTTTTTCATCGTCTTTACATCGTTTTCACTATTTTCTGTCTAAGAACCTGTAACCTGTAACATGTAGCAGACATGCGTCAAAAGCACCTGTTTATTTATAAAAAGAATAAGAATGAGGAATATAATAATGCAATATTATGGTGTGAACAAATACCCCCAAACTTATCTTTTGCTCGTCCTCGAGCAAACTTATTTTTATTCACTAAAATCCTAACCGCACTTTCGCAGGGAAACGCGATTGCACTGAGCACGTGCAACAAGCCGTTAAACCTCTAGGTGTCCCTAGTAGGAGGAGTGTTGTCTCCTGAGGGTTTTCAGCGGATTACACCCACAAAATCCTATCAATTTGGCTTTTCGACTTTTGTTCTCCAATTAGGTTTTCTAACAAGGAATTCTATTATCGTCGACCCGCAAATTATCCACCCATATTCTTCACACTTCTTCATCATCTAACTTAAGATTATATATGTTATGCAGACTTACTTAGCTTTCAGCATCTCTTAAGTTTTCCTTCTAGGTTTCCATCTCCACTTAGGAATTTCTATCAACCCTTACGAAAGATACAAGTTCTATTCTTCACTCCTTTTTCTCATCTAAACTCCAATCACATATCCCTACGTGTATGTAAATATCACCCCTACACTTGGAAATTCAAATCAAGCAATCATACTCTTGTCCGTTGTCCAAAGCACTTCTTAATAGGTGAATTTTTAATTGAATTTGGCTTACACATCCTTCATGCGATCGTTAATACTTCTTGAGGTACCAACGACCGATTATAAGATGCGTTTGCACTTTAAAGCGTACTTCCTAGTCTTGCAACACCCAAGGCTTTTAGCAGTGACCCCCAAACCAGTTGGTCTAAGGCACTAGGTGATGAAGCACCCTCGCTAAATATTTTTCTATTTTTGCAACCTTAAGTAATCACAAAAACCAGTGTCCATTTTTTTATTCTTTATTCACACCTTTTTTTTCTTTTATTTTCTTCGTACAAAGGACTTTAGACAAGAGCATTTCAAGGTCTCTTCTACTATTCCAAGTTTCAAGGTGCGTGATTGTGCAAATTGTAGGGTATACGTTTTCAGAATCTAGACTTAAGCTACGAACTATTTTTCAAACTTATACTCTAATAAAAGCATCAATATTTTTCCTTCGTTTCGACCTAGCCCAAGAAGTTAACCCAAAATTTGCCTATTTCTAAATAAACTACAAAAACATATACTTTCTACCGTTAAACTTTAAGGAAGGTAATCTTTAGGGTTTTTAACTTACTAAGTCTAAGATCTAGTTGTTCCTAGCCAGTTAACCTATCTGTCAAACTCAAGTCAACTAGCCAAAATTGAATACATTTATTTTTATAAATTTTAAAAATTTTCAAATGTATATGGGTTTTCAAATAAGTATGCAAATGCAAAAATATGTAAAAATGAATGCGAAGGAAGAAGACGTACCGAGCATACCCCCAAACCTGAACTTGACAGTGTCCTCACTGTCATGCTAAACCAAGAGTGTAAAAATGCCGGCACACCCCTGTTTATTTATTTATAATAATTTTTTTTTATATATTTTTAATGTTTTGAAATTTTTTTTTTATTTTTTATAGAAAAAGAAAACAAAAATATATATACATATATACAACAAGTTTCCCCCCAAACTTAAGCTTGGCCTTACACAAGCCAAAGGTTAGCACCAACCATTCAAAGATCTTATCGTGGTAATGGTATAGTTGGTGCAAGAAAATGAGAAGCACGCGAGACCGTGTGGAAAGAAGAATGGTAGAATATGGTCTCGGTGGGGGAGAAGAATGGCGAAAAGAAGAAGGAAGTGGAGTACGATCTTGAGGGTGTAAATTGAGTGAATAAATTAGCGCAATATGTGATGACCGATATGTTATAAGCGATTGCGCTAACCTATCTGCTCGTCGAGAAATGGGATCAAATCCCTTAAGATTCGCAAGAAAACATGGGTACGCCGAACTTGGTATAGGAGATGAAAGCGTAACGGTCATTTGTTCGGTCGGAACAATGGGAAAGACGAAAGGGAGTGAATTAGGGATAGTATCTTTCTCACCGTAGTAAACTATTTCGAACTTGAAAGATTCCATTAATGGTTCGAAACTACTATAATCAACCGAGTCTGATAGCTCATCTGAAAATGTAAAGAACTCAAACTCGGGCGGTGAGTCATCAACATCGTCCGAAAAAGTAAAACACCCGTAGGTGTTATCGGCTGTGAGAATTGTGTTAGATTCAAAGGAAAAGGTTTCAAGCTCACAGTCTTCAAGCAGGGTCGGAACGATGGGAAGGAGGGAGGATGATATAACAGTCAAATGTTCAGGAGGATGAATTGGAAAATCAGACAAATCAAAAAAAAATGATTCAACCTCAATATTATCCTCAAGACTCTCCTCAATACTATCCTCAATATTTAACTCATCCATGCCGTTATCATCAAAATCTAGACGCATATGAGATTCGAGAGAAACATTTAATAACTCAGGATGATGATTTGAACATAAAATTTCAAGCAAATCGACAGGTTCATCATCCGAAATATTCCCGGCGTCTATATCCACAATCAAGTGAAAATCAATTTCTTTAGACACCTCATCAAAAGCATGGATATCTATCGATTTAGGTTCTAGAGTGGAGGTGTAAAGATCGAAAGGATTAGGTACGGTTTCACTCGAAAGGGGTTCTTCACAATCTGGCAAATCAAGCACTACAAAATCACACAACTAATCATTTTGGACACATGTTTGAAAATTGGAGTTGTTGGATTCAATAGGGTATGGGTAGGTTTGATTTTGAAATCCTCTCACATTCTCTCTCTGTCCAACCGCCTCCTCATACATTGGAAAATTTGGAGCTAGTTGGAAACTAGCTACCGGTTCACTCGGTTGCATAAGGGCGGCCATGGACGCTTCCACATTCCTCACCATTTTGTTTGTTGCAGCAATATAAGCCTCCAACGACTCTTCCAAACTAGACTTGGGTGGTGAGGGGGTTTCGGTAAAAGATTCAAAATTGTTTGGATATGTGAAACTCCCAAAAGGCTGTGTAGAAACAGGGTCTAGTGACGGTGGGAAAGTCGGGAAGGACTGGTAATAAGTGGGTGGTTGGACAGGGGTAGGGTCAACATGTGGATAAAAAGGTGAATAGTCGTGTGGATTCCTAGAACTAGATGAGTGGAGAGGAGTGAAAGATCGACTGCGAGATTGAGCAATATGCTCAGCAATGGACATCGGCCTAGGAGTGACAGAAGGACTTGAAGAAGTGGTATCAACATATGTAGGTGGTAAAGATTGACTTGGTTGACACAAAGTGGGTTGAAAAGTCAAACTGTTTCTCCTAGACGTCTCTATTTGATCTTTCAACGAAATTTTTGGCAAGGAAGGATCGTTTTTAAATTGACCGAACAAATTAACGTACGACGCAAAATTATGTTCGGGATACCAAAGTTTGGCTAATGATTTATTATGTGGGGTACCAATGTTAGAAGAAGAAAGGTGACAAGAAGGAAGGTTGGGTGGTGCAAGGATTTATTTGCAGCTAAAAATTTTTGCAAGTTTCTATAAAATATTTGTACTTTTTATTTTCATTTTTCATTGATTTTTTTCTTTCTCTTTATTTGGAAAAATTTTGTTGCAAAAAGATTTTAGAGAAAAGATATGCAACAGCAAAATATTTTATAGAAAAGATATGCAACAGCAAAATATTACTTGCAATCAATTTAGTTCAAGCGGGGCCCAAAAATCCTGCACAATACTGATATATGGAAGGGAATATATTTTTGAGCGCAAAGAAATCCTGCAGGCAAATTTACAGAAGATATATCAAGATTTGCAAAGGAGGAGAGAGAAAACTCACAGAAATTTGCAGTGGCGGAACTTTTTTTTTCGCGCTTCTGCCTTTTTTTCAAGCCCTGAATCGACCAGGCCGCGGCGGTTCCGCGGCCAAAATGGGCTGGCGCGGCGGTTCCGCCGCGCTTTGGTCGGTTCGGCTTTTTTTTTTTTTTTGGTGGACCAGATCACCGCGGTTAACTTGTAGACTCGGTCCTCTAAATTTCTTCTGTTCCTCGGTTGTTGTGATCTTCTGTTGTTCCGATCTGTTTTTTTTTTGTTTTGATCTCTGTAGATTTCCAGATCCGATTTTCATATATCCTGCAAAATTCAAACAACAAAGTATCCCTTCCAAAAATAACAGATTATATATTTTTTTTATATTTGTTTTTGATTTTTCAGATTTTTATGATTTTTTTTATTAAGATTAACCCGAAATTGCAAAAAGAAAATAACACGCCATCCCCGGCAACGGCGCCATTTGATTGAGTGATTTAGCGTGCTCGCGCTTTCTAAAAGATAGATCAAAAATATTTGTAACCGCAATCAAGAACGGCGTCGCATGAAGCTAGCCGGTGAGTACGGGTCGGTCCACAGGGATGTTGTGAATTTCCGATTCGCGCTTACGAGTTAATTCCGAAGGGTGTTCGGATTAATTATTAAATCTAAAAACCTAAATTATTCTATCTACGATTATCTAGATCTATTCTTGCTAGGGTTAGGTTTAGGGATGGTTTGGAAATGCAATTAAATCTCATGCTTTCTATACCCGAATGAAGATCTATGAGGAGTTATGGTAATTATCAATAAAGGGGATTAGATCCGTTCGGGAAGGTGATCCTTCCTCTAGGTTCTTGTCCTTCCTTTAGAGATCCTTACCCTAACCTCCATGGAAAATATCACACCCGGGCCTTTATACTACGGTATCACCGCTATCTCGAGGGATAGAGTGCCGTAGGGAGCGGTATGTGCATGTATGCATGGAGTCC
The DNA here is from genome assembly GCA_030015575.1 of Agapanthus africanus. Lineage (NCBI taxonomy): Eukaryota > Viridiplantae > Streptophyta > Magnoliopsida > Asparagales > Amaryllidaceae > Agapanthus > Agapanthus africanus. Next base: position 650,377,950 of record JASDDO010000014.1, read on the forward strand.
TATTGTAAATATTCGGTGGGTAAGAAAGGGATGAGAGATCTCATCTCTCAAAATCCTTCCCCAAAGCTAACTCTAAACAAGTTCCTAGGGCATGAAATTAAATCTATCTAGGGCAAGGAATTTAAATCTACACTAAATCAAGAAATTAAATTACTTACAGATGCATCCCTCCAATCATCCATGCAGGGTTGTCAGATCTGAATTTCTGAATGGAGAAGAAACACCGATGCTCTCCAAAAGATTTCTAAATTTTATTCATTAAAGGGAGGCATAAGAAATTACAATGAGTAGAGTTCCTATTTATAGAGAATAGGAAACCATAGGTTACAATTGATTTGCATGTCTACATTTACCAAAATATCCTTAGGAAGATCTAGTCAAAGTAGACTTCAAGCTTTGGTAAAATTTTATGTCTCTGTCTCTTTAAAAAAAGTATTGGTCCTTGGATCTTTGGGCTTCCTTATTATTTGGTTCTTTATTAAAATAGCTTCTATGATTCTTCCAGATCTCCAGTGAATAATTGCGGTGCACTTTTAACCGTTCGCTTTGTAATCTTGGACCTTGCATTGCCTTGTACTTTGTGAATTTTATCTTTAATGCAGGCTTGATCAAGAGTCTTCTATTTGTTGGTCAAAGTCCACTTTTTCATCGTCTTTACATCGTTTTCACTGTTTTCTGTCTAAGAACCTGTAACCTGTAACATGTAGCAGACATGCGTCAAAAGCACCTGTTTATTTATAAAAAGAATAAGAATGAGGAATATAATAATGCAATATTATGGTGTGAACAAATACCCCCAAACTTATCTTTTGCTCGTCCTCGAGCAAACTTATTTTTATTCACTAAAATCCTAACCGCACTTTCGCAGGGAAACGCGATTGCACTGAGCACGTGCAACAAGCCGTTAAACCTCTAGGTGTCCCTAGTAGGAGGAGTGTTGTCTCCTGAGGGTTTTCAGCGGATTACACCCACAAAATCCTATCAATTTGGCTTTTCGACTTTTGTTCTCCAATTAGGTTTTCTAACAAGGAATTCTATTATCGTCGACCCGCAAATTATCCACCCATATTCTTCACACTTCTTCATCATCTAACTTAAGATTATATAAGTTATGCAGACTTACTTAGCTTTCAGCATCTCTTAAGTTTTCCTTCTAGGTTTCCATCTCCACTTAGGAATTTCTATCAACCCTTACGAAAGATACAAGTTCTATTCTTCACTCCTTTTTCTCATCTAAACTCCAATCACATATCCCTACGTGTGTGTAAATATCACCCCTACACTTGGAAATTCAAATCAAGCAATCATACTCTTGTCCGTTGTCCAAAGCACTTCTTAATAGGTGAATTTTTAATTGAATTTGGCTTACACATCCTTCATGCGATCGTTAATACTTCTTGAGGTACCAACGACCGATTACAAGATGCGTTTGCACTTTAAAGCGTACTTCCTAGTCTTGCAACACCCAAGGCTTTTAGCAGTGACCCCCAAACCAGTTGGTCTAAGGCACTAGGTGATGAAGCACCCTCGCTAAATATTTTTCTATTTTTGCAGCCTTAAGTAATCACAAAAACCAGTGTCCATTTTTTTATTCTTTATTCACACTTTTTTTTCTTTTATTTTCTTCGTACTAAGGACTTTAGACAAGAGCATTTCAAGGTCTCTTCTACTATTCTAAGTTTCAAGGTGTGTGATTGTGCAAATTGTAGGGTATACGTTTTCAGAATCTAGACTTAAGCTAGGAACTATTTTTCAAATTTATACTCTAATAAAAGCTTCAATATTTTTCCTTCGTTTCGACCTAGCCCAAGAAGTTAACCCAAAATTTTCCTATTTCTAAATAAACTACAAAAACATATACTTTTTACCGTTAAACTTTAAGGAAGGTAATCTTTAGGGTTTTTAACTTACTAAGTCTAAGATCTAGTTGTTCCTTGCCAGTTAACCTATCTGTCAAACTCAAGTCAACTAGCCAAAATTGAATACATTTATTTTTATAAATTTTAAAATTTTTCAAATTTATATGGGTTTTCAAATAAGTATGCAAATGCAAAAATATGTAAAAATGAATGCGAAGGAAGAAGACGTACCGAGCATACCCCCAAACCTGAACTTGACAGTGTCCTCACTTTCATGCTAAACCAAGAGTGTAAAAATGCCGGCACTCCCCTATTTATTTATTTATAATAAATTTTTTTTATATTTTTAATGTTTTGAAATTTTTTTTTTATTTTTTATAGAAAAAGAAAACAAAAATATATATACATATATACAGCAAGTTTCCCCCCAAACTTAAGCTTGGCCTTACACCAGCCAAAGGTTAGCACCAACCATTCAAAGATCTTATCGTGGTAATGGTATAGTTGGTGCAAGAAAATGAGAAGCACGCGAGACCGTGTGGAAAGAAGAATGGTAGAATATGGTCTCGGTGGGGGAGAAGAATGGCGAAAAGAAGAAGGAAGTGGAGTACGATCTTGAGGGTGTAAATTGAGTGAATAAATTAGCGCAATATGTGATGACCGATATGTTATAAGCGATTGCGCTAACCTATCTACTCGTCGAGAAATGGGATCAAATCCCTCAAGATTCGCAAGAAAACATGGGTACGCCGAACTTGGTATAGGAGATGAAAGCGTAACGGTCATTTGTTCGGTCGGAACAATGGGAAAGACGAAAGGGAGTGAATTAGGGATAGTATCTTTCTCACCGTAGTAAACTATTTCGAACTTGAAAGATTCCATTAATGGTTCGAAACTACTATAATCAACCGAGTCTGATAGCTCATCTGAAAATGTAAAGGACTCAAACTCGGGCGGTGAGTCATCAACATCGTCCGAAAAAGTGAAACACTCGTAGGTGTTATCGGCTGTGAGAATTGTGTTAGATTCAAAGGAAAAGGTTTCAAGCTCACAGTCTTCAAGCAGGGTCGGAACGATGGGAAGGAGGGAGGATGATATAACAGTCAAATGTTCAGGAGGATGAATTGGAAAATCAGACAAATCAAACAAAAATGATTCAACCTCAATATTATCCTCAAGACTCTCCTCAATACTATCCTCAATATTTAACTCATCCATGCCGTTATCATCAAAATCTAGACGCATATGAGATTCGGGAGAAACATTTAATAACTCAGGATGATGATTTGAACATAAAATTTCAAGCAAATCGACAGGTTCATCATCCGAAATATTCCCGGCGTCTATATCCTCAATCAAGTGAAAATCAATTTCTTTAGACACCTCATCAAAAGCATGGATATCTATTGATTTAGGTTCTAGAGTGGAGGTGTAAAGATCGAAAGGATTAGGTGCGGTTTCACTCGAAAGGGGTTCTTCACAATCTGGCAAATCAAGTACTACAAAATCACACAACTCATCATTTTGGACACATGTTTGAAAATTGGAGTTGTTGGATTCAATAGGGTATGGGTAGGTTTGATTTGGAAATCCTCTCACATTCTCTCTCTGTCCAACCGCCTCCTCATACATTGGAAAATTTGGAGCTAGTTGGAAACTAGCTACCGGTTCACTCGGTTGCATAAGGGCGGCCATGGATGCTTCCACATTCCTCACCATTTTGTTTGTTGCAGCAATATAAGCCTCCAACGACTCTTCCAAACTAGACTTGGGTGGTGATGGGGTTTCGGTAAAAGATTCAAAATTGTTTGGATATGTGAAACTCCCAAAAGGCAGTGTAGAAACAGGGTCTAGTGACGGTGGGAGAGTTGGGAAGGACTGGTAAGAAGTGGGTGGTTGGACAGGGGTAGGGTCAACATGTGGATAAAAAGGTGAATAGTCGTGTGGATCCCTAGAACTAGATAAGTGGAGAGGGGTGAAAGATCGACTGCGAGATTGAGCAATATGCTCAGCAATGGACATCGGCCTAGGAGTGACAGAAGGACTTGAAGAAGTGGTATCAACATATGTAGGTGGTAAAGGTTGACTTGGTTGACACAAAGTGGGTTGAAAAGTCAAACTGTTTCTCCTAGACGCCTCTATTTGATCTTTCAACGAAATTTTTGGCAAGGAAGGATCGTTTTTAAATTGACCGAACAAATTAACGTACGACGCAAAATTATGTTCGGGATACCAAAGTTCGGCTAATGATTTATTATGTGGGGTACCCATGTTAGAAGAAGAAAGGTGACAAGAAGGAAGGTTGGGTGGTGCATGGATTTATTTGCAGTTAAAATTTTTTGCAAGTTTCTATAAAATATTTGTACTTTTTATTTTCATTTTTCATTGATTTTTTTCTTTCTCTTTATTTGGAAAAATTTTGTTGCAAAAAGATTTTAGAGAAAAGATATGCAACAGCAAAATATTTTATAGAAAAGATATGCAACAGCAAAACATTACTTGCAATCAATTTAGTTCAAGCGGGGCCCAAAAATCCTGCACAAGACTGTTATATGGAAGGGAATATATTTTTGAGCGCAAAGAAATCCTGCAGGCAAATTTACAGAAGATATATCAAGATTTGCAGAGGAGGAGAGAGAAAACTCACAGAAATTTGCAGTGGCGGAACTTTTTTTTTTATCGCGCTTCTGCCTTTTTTTCAAGCCCTGAATCGACCAGGCCGCGGCGGTTCCGCGGCCAAAATGGGGCTGGCGCGGCGGTTCCGCCGCGTTTTGGTCGGTTCGGCTTTTTTTTTTTTGGTGGACCAGATCACCGCGGTTAACTTGTAGACTCGGTCCTCTAAATTTCTTCTGTTCCTCGGTTGCTGTGATCTTCTGTTGTTCCGATGTGTTTTTTTTTTTTGTTTTGATATCTGTAGATTTCCAAATCCGATTTTCATATATCCTGCAAAATTCAAACAACAAAGTATCCCTTCCAAAAATAACAGATTATATATTTTTTTTTATATTTGTTTTTGATTTTTCAGATTTTTATGATTTTTTTTTATTAAGATTAACCCGAAATTGCAAAAAGAAAATAACATGCCATCCCCGGCAACGGCGCCATTTGATTGAGTGATTTAGCGTGCTCGCGCTTTCTAAAAGATAGATCAAAAATATTTGTAACCGCAATCAAGAACGGCGTCGCATGAAGCTAGCCGGTGAGTACAGGTCGGTCCACAGGGATGTTGTGAATTTCCGATTCGCGCTTACGAGTTAATTCCGAAGGTTGTTCGGATTAATTATTAAATCTAAAAACCTAAATTATTCTATCTACGATTATCTAGATCTATTCTTGCTAGGGTTAGGTTTAGGGATGGTTTGGAAATGCAATTAAATCTCACGCTTTCTATACCCGAATGAAGATCTATGAGGAGTTATGGTAATTATCAATAAAGAGGATTAGATCCGTTCGGGAAGGTGATCCTTCCTCTAGGTTCTTGTCCTTCCTTTAGAGATCCTTACCCTAACCTCCATGGAAAACATCACACCCGGGCCTTTATACTACGGTATCACAGCTACCTCGAGGGATAGAGTGCCGTAGGGAGCGGTATGTGCATGTATGCATGGAGTCCTATTGTAAATATTTGGTGGGTAAGAAAGGGATGAGAGATCTCATCTCTCAAAATCCTTCCCCAAAGCTAACTCTAAACAAGTTCCTAGGGCATGAAATTAAATCTACCTAAGGCAAGGAATTTAAATCTACACTAAAGCAAGAAATTAAATTACTTACAGATGCATCCCTCCAATCATCCATGCAGGGTTGTCAGATCTGAATTTCTGAATGGAGAAGAAACACCGATGCTCTCCAAAAGATTTCTAAATTTTATTCATTAAAGGGAGGCATAAGAAATTACAATGAGTAGAGTTCCTATTTATAGAGAATAGGAAACCCTAGGTTACAATTGATTTGCATGTCTACATTTACCAAAATATCCTTAGGAAGACCTAGTCAAAGTAGACTTCAAGCTTTGGTAAAATTTTATGTCTCTGTCTCTTTAAAGAAAGTATTGGGCCTTGGATCTTTAGGCTTCCTTATTATTTGGTTCTTTATTAAAATAGTTTCTATGATTCTTCCAGATCTCCAGTGAATAATTGCGGTGGACTTTTAACCGTTCGCTTTGTAATCTTGGACCTTGCATTGCCTTGTACTTTGTGAATTTTATCTTTGATATAGGCTTGATCAAGAGTCTTCTATTTGTTGGTCAAAGTCCACTTTTTCATCGTCTTTACATCGTTTTCACTGTTTTCTGTATAAGAACCTGTAACCTGTAACATGTAGCAGACATGCGTCAAAAGCACATGTTTATTTATAAAACGAATAAGAATGAGGAATATAATAATGCAATATTATGGTGTGAACATTTACCGCACTGCAATGCAGGAGAAAGGGACCAAGGGGGACCCACAAAATCAAAGTGACGGCTCATCATTGATGAGACAGTCACTCATTAAGGATGGAATCCTAAAAGGGTTCTCATTTAATGAGAAACTCATTGGGCCAAGGAGTTGAACTCCTTCGAGAGCAGTACTCTGTAGACAGAAATCATATCTGTCAAATGTAATTAAGAGGGGAATAAAATTCCCCGAAATTTTCTAAAGAGCTATGCTCTGTAAAAGCAATGGTACAAGGTAAAACCCCAAGATCTTTAAAGATATGAACTAAAAATCCTAGAAACTCTAAAGGTTCTTCATTAACAGGTTAAGAAACCCTAAAAAAGATTTTTTAGATCTATCATCTAAGAAGAGCAAAGCTCTGTTTTCATTTAACGGGTTAAGAAACCCTAAAAAAACATCTTTAAGATCTGTGATCTAAGAAGAGCAAAGCACTGTATAATGGGTTCGAGCATAATCCTTACCAAATTTTTTGGACAAAGTTCTAACTCTAAAAGAGTTTCTTTGAGCAGAGATCTAAGCTCTGGAAAAAAGAATTAAATTCTCAGAAGAAGGAAGAACAAAAGAAGATGAACAGCAGTCATCTCAAGGACCAAAGGCCCTACTTATAGGCAGGGGAAGCCGATTCAACTTCCAAAAAGATCCAACGGTGGAAAAGATGCCACCACTGCATTCACGTGGCATTTGTTTCCCCCCCCCCCAATAAAAGAGCAAAGCTCTATTCAAAATTTGAAAGAGGCAGCGCCTTATGCGCCTTGCACGAGGGCACCAGCACCAAGAGTTAAAAACTCTGAGGTAGCGCCTCACGTGCCCCGCATGAGGGTGCCAGCGCCAAGAGTTAAAAACTCTGAGGCAGCGCCTCACGTGGCTTGCACGAGGACGCCAGCGCCAAGAGTTAAAAACTCTGAGGCAGCGCCTCACGTGCCCCGCACGAGGGCGCCGGCGCCAGAACTAAAAGTTCTCTACCGTTGGATCAAAGATCCAACGAAGATGATAAATCATCAAAATACAGGATTAAATTCTGTTGAGGAAATATTCCTCAAATCTTTCTAAACGAGAAAGATTACTCTCTGTAAAACAGAGCACCGTTGGATTAAAAATCACCAAGCTACAGAATAAGCTCTGTATGGGAAAATATTTCCCCAATCTTTCTAAACAAGAAAGATTACGCTCTGTAAAACAGAGCACCATTGGATTAAAAATCCAATGGTAATTAAAAATTACCAAGATACAGAATAAGCTCTATATGGAAAATATTTTCCCAATCTTGTTAAAAACAAGAAAAATATTTTCTGTAAAACAGAAGTCCTTGGATCAAAGATCCAACGGTGGATAAAATCCCCAAATCAATTAAAAAATCTCTCAACGGGAGATTTCCTTAACTAATCAAAAAACTTGCCTCTACTATATAAAGGACCCAAGACTTCAAGTCTGGTAGACAGAAGAACCCCCCCCCATAAACTTCAAGTTCAAAAAAGAAGAGGAAGCAAAAAAAAATCTTTAAGAGAGAAGAAGGAAGAAGAACTTTCTTCAAGGTAAATAAAGATAATAGAGATCATAGTATCTCATCTGCATATTCGAGGGTTTAACCCTCATAAAGAACATAGTTCTTTCCCTTGGATCTGAGATCCATGAGACAAGTCTCCCACAAATGAGAATTTAATTCTCATGGGGACGAATTTGTTCTTGGGGATCGAAGATCCAGGAGGGACAGAGAATTGAACATCTTCAGAAAAATGCACAAAGAATGAAACAGCGCCAAGTGCCTCACGTGCCCCTCGTGGGCGCTGCTCAAATAAAGAGTGCTTAGCACTCAATAGTTGGCGCTCAGCGTCAAGCACCTCACGTGCCCATCACATAGGCGCTGCCCAAATAAAGAGTGCTTAGCACTCAATGGTTGTCTCTCAGCGCCAAGCGCCTCACGTGCCCATCACATGGGCACTGCTTAACATGAAGTACTCTGCACTCAACAAACAGTGCTTAGCGCCATGCGCCTCATGTGTTCCGCATGTGGGCGCCATAAAGAGTGTTTAACACTCCATAAAAAAACAAAAAAAGAGAGGGTAAAGTAAAGGGTGAGCGTCAGATCCTATATTAATGCTCAGCACTGTTTGCACAGAAAAGGGACTGAGCCCAAACAAGTGTTTAACACTTTATTCAAAGACTCAGTGGGCTGAGTCCAAGTTGACCAAAAGTCCCTAATTTAGATCAACCGAGCCCATGTGCTTACCATTTTCCAAATTGGTATTAGTCCCAAATACAACTATTGATCTTCCAACGGACATTGGTTCAAGGGTACATCTCCTCACACCTCTGATAAATGTCGTTATAATTCTTCGGCGTCTTCAGAGAGGTGGTGGGTCCCGATAACCAACAACTCTTTAGTATACTCCCAAATTGACGGGCACATCCCAATACGGACCGCAACGTGCTTAAACTATTTATGGACCGCAACGTCTATAAACTAACTATGGACTCCAACGTCCTTAAACTAAAACAATATAGAGTCCAAATGCTCTTATGTTGGGTCTGAATGATCCCAAAAATCCTGTTGAGTAGATCTTAATCTAAAATTAGACTAACGTATCCTCAACAAATATTTAAGTAGATCTTAATCCCAAACGAAATTAACGACCTGTTTCCCCCAATCAGAGAGCAAAGCTATATTCAAAATTTGAAATTTGAAATGAGGCAACGCCTCATAAGAGCGCCAACGCTAAGAGTTAAAGACTCTGAGGCAGCGCTTCACGTGCAAGGCACGAGAGCGCTCGCGCCAAGAGCCCCGGCGCTAAAGACTCTGAGGCGGCGCCTCACGTGCAAAGCACGAGAGCGCTAGCGCCAAGAGTCAAAGACTCTGAGACAGCGCCTCACGTGCAAAGCACGAGAGCGCCAGCACTAGAACTAAATGTTCTCCACCCTTGGATCAAAGAACGAAGTTGATAAATCATAAAATTAACAGAATAAAATTCTGTTGGGGAAATACTCCTCAAATCTTTCCAAAAAAAAAAGAGATTGTGCTCTGTAAATCAGAGCACCGTTGGATCAAAGATCCAATGGTGATTAAAAATCACCAAGATACATAATAAGTTCTGTATGGGAAAATATTTCCCAATCTTGCTAAAAACAAGAAAGATGTCTTCTGTAAAAAAGAAGCCCTTGGATCAAAGATCCAATGGTGGGAAAAATTCCCAAATCAATTAGAGATATCTCAATGAGAGATTTCCTTAACTGATTCAACAAATCAGCCTCCCATATATAAAAGACCCAAGACTTCAATTCTTGTACAGAGAAACCTCCTTATAAGTTTCAAGTTCTCAGAAAAGAAAAAGAGAAGAGCAAGCTTTAAGAAGAGAACCTTCTTCAAGGTAAACAAAAAGAAGAGAGATCATAACATCTCCTCCATATTTGAGAGTTTAACTCTCACATCATAAGAACTTAGTTCTTTTTCTAGATCACAGATCTACAAGACAAAGTCTTTCACAAAAACAGAAGAGATCATAGCATCTTCTCATAAAAGAAGAACTTAGTTCTTAGATCCACGAGACAAAGTCTCTTATAAACGAGAACTTGATTCTCAGAGCACAGAATTGATCAGAACTGCCAAAGAAGCGCTTTAACGCTCCAAGTCTGGCGCTCAGCGCCAAGCGCTCCACGTGGGCGCTATTTTATAAGAAGCGCCTTAGCACTCCCAGTCTGGTGCTCAGCGCCAAGCGTTCCATGTGCTCCTCACGTGGGCACCCTTTTATAAGAAGCGTCGTAGCGCTCCCAGTCTGGCGCTCAGCGCCAAGCGCTCCACGTGCTCCTCACGTGGGCGCCCTTTTATAAGAAGCGTCGTAGCGCTCCCAGTCTGGCGCTCAGCGCCAAGCGCTCCACGTGCTCCTCACGTGGGCGCTGAGAAAATACAAAGCGCTCTGTAAATAATACCCCAGCGCCTTAAAAAGTGTTCAACACTCAATAAAAGACAAAAAGAAAAAGGGGTGTCAGAACCCAAATCAATGCTCAACATTATTGAATAAAAAGGGGCTGAGCCCAAACAAATGTTCAACATTTTATTCAAAATGGGTGGACTGTGTCCAAACAAGTGTTCAAACACTTTATTCAGAACTGAGTGGACTGAGCCTAAGTTGGCCACAAGTCCCTAATTCAGATTAACCGAGCCCATGTGCTCACAATCTTTTTAATTGGTCTTAGTCCCAAACCTGACTACAGATCTCCTAACCAATATTGGTTCTCTTCACACCTCTGATATGTGTCGTTGTAATTCCTCAACATCTTCAAAGAGGTGGAGGGTCCCGACAACCAGAAACTCTATAGACTACGATGTCTTTAAACCCCATAGACTACGATGTCTTTAAACTACAGACTTCGATGTCTTTAAACCATACAGACTACGATGTCTCTAAACCATACGGACTATGAGGTCCTTAAACTTATGGACTACGATGTCCTTATACCTAATGGACCGCAAAGTCCCTAAACTAAAACGATAGAGTCCAAATACTCTTTCGTTGGATCTAAATGATCCTAAAACCTTGTTAAGTAGATCTTAGTCTAAAATTAGGCTAACGTATCCTTAACAAGCATTTAAGTTGATCCTAATCTAAAACAAGATTAACGATCCTTAAACCAACCCAAACCCAAATCTAAGAAAATACGGATTTGGACTAATCCACGCCCTACGGGCGACAACATAAATTAGTCTTCGTATACAATCCACGGGCAACCAAAAACAAAAAAAACACACACGACACGAAGTGACCATCTGGAGAAGGAGAAAGTGGTTACCGCGATGCGGTAGCGTAATTAACTGCAGGGGCTTGCGCCTGCAGGGATGAGCGTCCCCACAATCAAAAACCCCTCGTAAACGAGGGGGAATCTGACAAAGTCTACTACAACGGCCGCATCCGTCCAAACCTCCGATACACGGTGCCATAAATCAACTTGGCATCTTCGGAGAGGTGGATGGATAAAACTAAATAGCATCTGCCCTCCAAAATTCAGGCCGGACGTCCCAACTTCCCGGTCGCGTCTTTCTACGGCGAACAGATTCTGGCACGCCCGGTGGGACTCTTTTCCTCTTTCCACTCCACACTTCGTGTGTCGTGTTCGCGAACGAATCGCGGTTTAATGTGGTTGCCCCTGGATTCGAGGTACTAAGATTTGGTGTCTTGCTCCGTGCAGAAGTGAAAATGGCATCAATGGCTTCCAACTGCACCAACTGCAGCAACAACTTCCACTCCGTCCCTGCTGGAGGAGTGACTTATGGGCCCCAAGCGGCCTCCATTATCGCAATGCCGGTGGAACAGGTGACACAAGCCACCACTAGATTGTTCTTCGGGACCATGCTCCTGCCAATGAGCTTCAACGCTCCGGTGCTGTCGCAGCAAACTCCAAAGAAGTCGGTCTTTGATCGGCTTACAACTACCACGGCCCCTCTCAACGAGCCGACCAATTCCAAGTCTACTGCATCAGTCTTTGACAGACTGAGCCTGAGCTCCAGTGGGCCCGTAAAGAAGCCTGCAATACCTGAAGGAGTTATCCCGAAGCGGATAGCTATTCCAACTCCGCCGGACGAAGTTGTCAAAAAGGGTTCTCTTGTTAAGGGATCGGTCTTCGCAAGACTGGCCGTTCCAACTCCTACTGCAGGAGGGGTCATTAAAAATGCTTCACCGACCAAAAAGACAGTCTTCGACAGGTTGGACGTTTCTTCTCAGCGGACGTCAGTCTTCGATAGGTTGGCACAAATAGCAACCCTTCACCAAAGCAGGAGGCATGATGAAGCCACCTCCATAACTGAGCAGGTACCATCTGCAAGACATGCTCGACGTCGCCACTGGCGCCGAGTGAGAAAAGCTGGGGGCAATTCCCCGTCTGGATTGACTCCATCAGCTCTGATGGTTGAAATCGACGCTGTTGTTCCAACTGGAAACAGCTTTGAACCACTTAGGAGGGTGCGCAAAAACTCTCCAACTGCTGTGATAAAAAGGTCTCCTCCACCTGCTGAAAATGTTGTAAAGGCGGAGCCAAAATAGCCTCCTCGGCGGCTGTCCTCCAAAATCCATAGGGTATGGAGAAGGGTCCAAGACTCCATGATTGATCAAGACTACTTCCGCCGACTGAAGAAAATGAAGGTTCGGCAAGAGAAGGACCATCCCACCGTACCACAAAAGGTATCGTTTGCCCGGGTGCCTATCACAACAGCCCCCTCAACGTTGACCGCTCATGAAAGGAGAAGGCCGGAGAAGATCCCTGCGTCCATGACGAATCTCAAGGGCACTGAATCCAAACGTCCCAAGTCTGGGGGCATGGTAGTGCACACTATCTACATGGCTTCCGGGAATGAGGATAGCCGTATCTCTACGGGGAATCGACCACTTACGCGGTCTGTAACAAAGGCTCAGGAGCAACAACAGAAACTCTAGGAGATGATGACAAAGATGGCCGCGCTCACTGGGCCGAAAGAAAGCCCTGAGACATCGTCGAAGCAGCGTCAGTAGCAGAAAACCGACGCCGAATTCCTCCGAAGGATGCTCGAGAAGAAAGACAAAGAGGCCGCGGAACAAGCGGCTAACATAAAGCAAATAGCGCTTCTGTTTCAAGATATGGTCGGGATGATGATACAACCGGACCCTCCAGCTGAAGACCCTCCAATAATCCTTGAAGACGAAAGAGGGGAGACATCAAACCTTCTTCCGGCTCTATCAGCAGCCAAGGAAGAGACCATCTCCAAAGCTGCCCTTGACGACTATATAGCTCAACAGATTCGAGCTCATTAGGAGAGCGAAGCGGCCGGTCAAATCGTCAAGACTGGAAGACCCTATCCGGGTTGGTACGATCAAATAAAGTACCCGCCAGGATATACGATACCTAAATTCCATGTTTATAAGGGGACGGGTAATCCACACCAGCACGTTGCTCAATTCAGGGCTCTGTGCGGTAATACTGGGGGTGATGACAAAATGCTGCTTCGCCAGTTTGTTGGCAGCTTGTCGAAAACAACATTCGAATGGTACTCCGAGCTCCCGAATGACTATGTCAAGACATTTGCAGAAATGGAGCTACTGTTTACACAAAGATTCGCGAACGCTAGCGAGCGCACCCCGATCAACGCACTAATTAACGCTAGAGTGAAGCCGGGAGAAACCTGGGTTTAATACGCCATTCGGTGGCGGAACCTGTGGTCAAAGTGTGAACATCGCATAGAGGAAGCTCCAGCCGTGGGTATGTTCGTAGGGACCCTTGACCCTCAAGCGACCATTTCCCAATTCATGATATTTTTCAAGCCGACCACTTTCCAGGCCTTGATCGACAAGCTCGCCCAAATGGACCAGATGGGCCATAAGCCGCCCTCTTCGAAAACAGATTTTCGGAATGAAAAGGGGAAAGGGAAAGCAACCTTCGTCGCCAACGCTCAACAACAACCGAGTGGCCCAAGACCGGTTGTTCGCCAAAGCAACAAGCAGTGATCCCTCAATGAGAAGTTGAGACGTCCTTACTCATTCCCTCGGGATAAAACAAGGAGACTGTTTGAAATGGCAGTGCGCAACGGGCTCATCACTCTGCCAGAGCCGAGACACCCACGACAACCAAGTGACGTCAACCATCTTAACTATTATCCCTACCACAGAGTATGGATCACTCAATCGAAGATTGCTACGTCTTCAAAAACTGGGTTGAAGACCAGTACCAGCAAAGAAAATTCGTGTTGTCTGAAAACTGGAGGGTAAACCCGCCACAACCGCACGCTTCTAAAAAGACGGATACGCCGGGGGCATCATGCCCGTTTATAGAGGAAGCTCCATGGGAAGTTGTCCTCTCGGCAAAAACTAAGAGAATGCTGAAGGATCTTCAAGCATGCCCGGCAATCAGATGGAGAAGCCCGCTAGAGCCGGAAATCATTGAGGGGGTGCTGAAACCGTGCCCAACACCGAGAACTGGTAACAATGGGCAAAACACCCAGGCCCAGCAGTCAAAGTCTTCAGAGAAAAAGAAGAAGACCAAGAAGCCCGCGCAGCCCGACGACAAGCACACAGACCTGCAAAAGCATATTGACGCGCTGGAAGAATATAACCAGAAGGCGCGAACCGCAGTCACACTCCAAGAGTTTCTCAACCATATCCTTAAAAGTGGAGATGATGACAAGGACGAGGGAGACGACTCGTCAGAAGAACCCGAGGATTCATGGCAAGTTTTCACATGATCTTTCATTCATCACTAAATGATGAAGAAGCTCACTCGGCGTTAGAAGATAACATAGAGGAACTGGGGGAAGAATCGGCACCAAAATCCTTGGAACCATCCGATGAGCTGATCGACGTGCTGCTAAACGAAACCCGTCAGAAGAGCAAAGCTGATCGAGAACGTGAAATGGCCATATTTGAAAAGGCCATGCGTCGGCATCAAGCTGAAGAAGTCGCGGTAGGGATGGATCACAAAACACCCCAACCAAGTCAAATCACCCCCTAAATGGGTGTACCCCACTTTATCGTCATGTATCCCGTCACGTAATAGATACACATGCATACAGGATGAACGACGGAACGAAACGTCCCTAAACTAACAACGGACCGAAACGTCCTTAAACTAACGATGGACCGAAACGTCCCTAAACTAATGATGGACCGAAACGTCCCTAAACTAACAAGGGACCGCAATGTCCTAAAACTAGCGACGGACCGTAATGTCCCTAAACTACTACAAACCGCAGCATTCTAGGGCTGACGCAAAAAAAACGGTACGTCCATAAGCAAGATGGGCATGGATGAAAACCCGAAAGGGCTCCGTGAGTAAAAATAGCAGGGCTACCGGTGAGTTTGTGAAAACCCGAAAGGGCGCAGACTCGTAGAAAATTCATGCACACTTGCAAGGTCCTCTCGATCCTATAAAGAGAAAATACCTGCGTGAGATCCTTACGACTCACAAGGGAGCAGCACACTTAGGGATCCCCACGATTCCTAAGGAGAAATTACACTTACGAGATCCTCACGACTCGTAAGGAGAACCCTCTTATGAGACCCTCACGACTCATAAGATTCAAAAGCCTTAAGGCACAGGGATCTGAACCTATTCTTAAGCCATCACCTTTCCCAAACTGCTCTACAAGTGGCTCAATACTGATCCTTGTATACAATCCACGGGCACAAATAATCATTTCCTCACCGAGTCTCACCAACGACGAGGAATGTCCTCATTTGGTGAACAGACACTTGTAAGTCCTCTCGACTTATAAGGGGAAAATACTCTTATGAGATCCTTACGACTTGTGAGAGAGAACACCACTTAGAAGTTCTCACGACTTCTAAGGAGAACATACACCTACGAGATCCTCATGACTCGTAGGGAGAAATATCTTTATGGGTTACGGCTTATGAAGTCAAAAGCCTTAGTCGACAGGATTTTAACCCTTTTTTCTAAGCCACCTTTGTTCGAACCGACAAAGGCAAATGATGATTCGCTCCCGGCAATATCCCAGTTGTAGCGATGCTGATGCCTAAATCGGTATCAAATTCCAAGTCCATACTCGCAATAAAAAGCAGCGAGTTAAAAGAAAAATAGACAAAATGATTGGGCACCGCGAAAAATAGCCGAAATGATTGGGCAATCGCGACTTTCGCGATATAAAAAGCTAAAATGATAGAGCATCGCGGAAAGAAATAAAAAAAAATGAAAGAATGAGACTTCTGCCCTACAGGTGAGTCCATACTAACCCCTGTATAGAATCTATGGGCATAAAAAAAAGGGGACCACATTTCCCCACCAGACCTTATCAAAGGGAGAGTCAGATCTCGACGGCAACATCTGCATCCTAGAAGATCAACACGGCGTTCCTTCTCAACTCCAGCAGGATGCAGACGTAACATCAATAACCGACCTCAGGGTCGCAACCAATCGGAGCCAATGCAAAGTCCCTAGTTCTAAATCTCGACGGCCACGTCTACAGCCTAGAGAATAATAACGGCATTTCTCCTCATTCCAGCAGGATTCGGACGCAACATCACCAATCGGAGCCATGACAAAGTCCCCAGTTCCAAGACTCTATGGTTCACAGACAACCTAAAGTCAGCAAATGACCCCGTTACGGAAGTACGTCATCCAATTACCCCGTCTCGGAAGTACGTCATCAAATTACCTCGTTGCGGAAATACGTCATCCAATGACCCCGTCTCGGAAATACGTCAGCAAATGACCCCGTCTCGGAAACATGTCAGCAAACGACCTCCGTCACGGAAACACATCAGCAAACGACCCCGTCGCGGAAATACGTCAGCAAACGACCCCCGTCGCGGAAATACGTCAGCCAATGACCTCCGTCGCGGAAATACGTCATCCAATGACCCCGTCTCGGAAATACGTCAGCAAACGACCTCCGTCCGGAAATACGTCAGCAAACGACCTCCGTCGTGGAAATACGTCAGCAAACGACCTCCGTCGCGGAAATACGTCAGCAAATGACCTCCGTCTCGGAAATACAGCAAATGACCCCGTCGCGGGAATACGTCATCCAATGACCCCGTCTCGGAAATACGTCAGCAAATGACCCCGTCGCGGAAATACGTCATCCAATGACTCTGACCCGAAAACAAGTCATCCAACGACCTCCCCGTCGGAACAACGACCTATCTCGGAATCAAGTCAATTGGCAAAAACCTCTCGATTCATGGAAATCAGTGTCCTTGACGAGAACCTCTCGATTCGTTTCGACCCGCAGGAAATCAGTGTCTTTGTAGGAATCTCTCGATTCGTCTCAACCCTAGGGAAATCAATGTCCTTGGCAAAATATCTCGATTCAGGGAAATCAGCGTCCTTAACGAGAACTTCTCGATTCGCGTCGACCCGCAAGAAAATCGGTATCTTTGCAGGAATCTTTCGATTCATCTCAACCCTAGGGAAATCAGTTTCCTTGGCAAAATATCTCGATTCAGGGAAATCAGCGTCCTTGACAAGAACCTCTCGATTCGCGTCGACCCGCAAGGAAATCAGTGTCTTTGCAGGAATCTCTCGATTCGTCTCAACCCCAGGGAAATCAGTGTCCTTGGAAAAATATCTCGATTCAGGAAAATCAGCTTCCTTAACAAGAACCTCTCGATTCGCATCGACCTGCAAGGAAATCAGTGTCTTTGCAGGAATCTCTCGATTTGTCTCAACCCCAGAGAAATCAGTGTCCTGGGAAAAATATCTCAATTCAGGGAAATCAGCGTCCTAGACGAGAACCTC
This sequence comes from Agapanthus africanus, assembly GCA_030015575.1. Classification (NCBI taxonomy): domain Eukaryota; kingdom Viridiplantae; phylum Streptophyta; class Magnoliopsida; order Asparagales; family Amaryllidaceae; genus Agapanthus; species Agapanthus africanus. Next base: position 650,395,456 of record JASDDO010000014.1, read on the forward strand.
TCGATTCGTGTCGACCCGCAAGGAAATCAGTGTCTTTGCAGGAATCTCTCGATTCGTCTCAACCACCAGGGAAATCAGTGTCCTTGGCAAAAAAACCCTCGATTCAGAGAAATCAGTGTCCTTGGCGAGAATCTCTTGATCCGTTTCGACCCGCAAAGAAATCAGTGTCTTTGCGAGAATCTCTCAATTCGTCTCGACCAGCAGGGAAATTAGTGACCCCGCACATGAAAAGAAAATTCTCTTGTGAGATCCTTACGATTCTCAAGAGAAAACGCACTTAGGAGTCCTCACGACCCCTAAGGAGAAAATACACCTACGGGATCCTTTCGACCTGTAGGGAGAAAAGTCTTTATGAGACCCTCATGGCTCATAAAGTTGAAAAGTCTTAGGTGGCCGATCCTAACCCTGTCTCCTAAGCCATCACTGCCCTGCAAGGAGGTCAAGATGGACTATCCACGGGCCATACTCTCCCAAGTCGAATATCGACAATGAAGGAAACAACCACTTACGAGTCCTCTCGACTTGTAAAGGGAAAAAATTCTCTTGTGAGATCGTTACGACTCTCAAGAGAAAACGCACTTAAGCATCCTTACGATTCCTAAGGAGGAAATACACCTACGAGATCCTCTCGACTCGTAGGGAGAAAGTCTTTATGAGACCCTCACGGCTTATAAAGTTGAAAAGTCTTAGGCAGCAGACCTGAACTTATTTCCTAAGCTTCGCTACCCTACAAAGAGTTCAAGATGAATTGTTATCTATCATCTACAGGCCACACTTGCTAGAGTAACATGCCAACGACACAGCAGAGAAAAGAAAGCGATAATAGGAGATAAAAAAATATGTCTTTTATTCATGAATTCAATTGACTACAAGATACATCATACAAAAGAATAAAAAAATGAATAAAGGCATGTTATTCATAAATTACAAATTTTCGATCGATACAAAGATGGCTACTGAGAAGGAGGCGTTTTTAGCAAATCAGCAAGCCGCTCTCGCACTCCTCTCAATTCCTTTTTCACGATCAGCTGCCGCGGCCAACTCCGCTTCAATTCGAACCCGTTGCTGTAAACAAGATGAAAGCGTCTCATCGATTTCCTGCTGAGCGGCTTCCTGACTCTGCGTAACCTGCTCGGTGAACTCAAGCTTTTTCCTCAGCACCAGCCCGTCAGAAATACATCGTTGGAGGTTTTCAAAAATAGCCTTTAATAGGGTAGCGTTCTCTTCGACCTGGGCACGTAATTGGACAGACTCGGTGGAAGTCTCCTCACGTTCCTTTCACTTTAAGGTCGCCTCTTGTTCAAAATGGCGAAGGAAAGGAGCACTCTGCTCAACCCATACAGTTCGCTGAGAGTTCAAAGCCGATATTTCCAGAGCGGGACGCTTGAGCTCAATCTCATGCAGGCAGGCCTCAATATTCCAACAGTAATTAACCCAAGACTCGACGATGCCTTCATCATAAAAGTTCACGAGCGTCGCCGGCATGGGATTAACCTCAGCAGCAAAGTCTGCAGCAGATACGGGGGCCTCGGCGTCAAGATCCTCGACGAACTCGCTCAACATTCGCAGCCTCGTCACAGCGCCCTTGGAAGATGGACGTCTAGAAAAAGGCCCTGCCGACATTGGGATTTAAGACTCGAAGGGAGCTGGAGTCGGTGCGATTGCTGCAAAACAAGTTATGGTCAAATGTCGGCTCAAGAGATACAGAAAATGCACGAGCGATGGAGTCTACTATACCGGCTGCGACAGGTGGCAAAGTTGGGAGTACCGGAGGCGCGGATATTCTCTCGTCCCCTCCTCTAATCTGTAACGCTGCAATCGATTCAAAGAAGAATTAGCAACGACATGGTAGCCCATAAAAGAAAGGAAAGGATGTCGGTTAAAAACTATACTCACCGATACCTACAGGCAGGACGATTTCTGACTGGAAGGAGAAATGTGGGTTCAACACCTGATACAGATGCTCGAAAAGGACTCCTGCAGAATTGCGACAATCTACTATCAATAAAGGAAAATGGTATCCACAATTTAAATTAAATAAATCGCAAACCCATACCTTTCAGCATTTTAGAGGACACAAGAGAAGGCGAAGGGACGGCGACCGTCAGAGCAGCAACTGGTGACGCTTCTTCGGGTGGCACAACCTCAGCGCTCACCACACCTACATTCAAAACGAACAAAATGTCATCAGAGGGGACTGAAAAGGATTGCGAAACAAAAAGTAAACAGCGACCCAAGACCATCAGCCAAAACCGCGATGGAAGCATCACCGGGCGTTGCGGCTTCTCCGCTCTCCTTCAGTGGAATAGTTTCGGCGCCAGTTGCTTCATCCCCTGATTCTACAAGAACTGCCGTGACACTCGCAATGCCCGCCGATAACAGGGAACCACAAGGAGAAAGAGCGGCGGTTTGAGCAGTCCCAGACTCCTGAGAGAGATTAGCCACTTCGGGCTCTATGGTCGCCATCGTCTCGCCTGCCATCTCATCGCCAGGACTTGGCCCTGCAGGATATGGTATATAAGAATTTGAAGATCAAGTTCTAATAAAAGAATCAGCGCTACGTTACCTTCGGGCAGCTTTTCGGTTTCTTCCCGAGCCGTGCGCACAACCTGGCTATGGGCGGTAGACAGGGCAACTGGAGCATCCTCTGGAGGAACAGCGACGAATTGGGTAGTGCTTGAACCTACACCCACGGCCAAACTAGCATCACATTCCCTCGCTGCATGCTTCCTACTCTTCTTTTCGGCCTTAGCAGTGAGAAGCGATCTCCTCAAGACCTTCGTTAAAGAGACGTCATCGTCCGAACCAAGATCTGCCTCTGGATCCGTTACAGCGTCCGTCATCGGCTGCTTAAGTGAAGCATCCTGCGGTACTGTCGGGGGAGCTGGGGCCACAAGAACCGGCTCTGGAAGCGCCGCTGCGTCACCACTCGTGATCGGTACCGCACTTGGAATAACCCAAGTCAAGGTAGTCCTTGCAATAAAATAAAAGAGAGGGTCAAACCATGAGTAAAGAAAAAGGGAATGAAGGCATAATGAGCCGAAGTATACCAAGGCCCAAATAAGCACGGAGCCTCTCTTCCTCTTCGAATGTCTTGAGGGAAGCCGTGAGAGCCTCTTCGGCAGAGATACCTGTTGAAGAAGAAAACGTCAGTGAAAGCATAATAAAAAAAAGATAACCGCGGAGAGATATGACTGAAGTCTACCTGACTGTGCGATAGTGATCAATGTTGCTTCATCGCGAGCCAATCGCTCGGAAGCCACAAGGGCAGCTTGAAGATCAGTATCATCCACAGGCACGATAAATAAACCCTCATTGGTGCCATACTCACTTAAGCCTTCGCTGTAGGGAGCATGGGGCTCCTGGACGAGCACAACGTCGGCAGAAAATAGCAACTTCTTCTTCTTTTGTGAGCGAGCGCCGGCAGCCGATGACAGAAGTTTGCGCTTGGCGGGCAACTGTGGGCGATGAGTCCCGATCAACGTACCCACGCCAGACTCAGGAGACGCTACAGTCACCGCTTCCACAGGCACACGAGGTAGAGGCTTATCACGAAAGGCGTGCGGGACCACAACCGCAGCAGCTTCTCTTAAGGAAGGACGAACGATGGTCCGTCGCTTCAAAGGAACGGCTGGATTACCAGCTGGGACAACACCCTTGCGATCAAGCAATAATCGCTTTTCTTCCCTGATAACAGCACCCATCGCGTGCTGGTACCATGCCACGTATACGTTCAAGACTTTCGGAACGCAGCTTGGCTCACTAATAAAGAAGTTAGATCCGGTGTTTAGCCACATGAAATGGTGCAGCGCGCTACGGATACCCTCCTCTGTAGCAACCGGCTCGGCTAAAAAAGCCTCGAGCGGCATACCCTGATTGTAGCTTGATTGTTGGGCGAAACAGTGCGGGTTGTATCTCATGAACAGCGCCGAATCGTTCTGCCTAAACATTAAAAAGCCCGGACGGATTGAATATAAATGAAGAATCTCCCGAGCTTTCAAGGTAGAAGCCCCGTCTTTCAAGGTGTCACGCAGCGTCTGCACCGTTTTTGTGGATTCTTTGCCCATGGTTGTTTTGATAAGACCTCCGGGCGAAGAAAGCGAGCAATGAAATCCGCGAAGCTGACCCCGTGTCCTCCGGATTCGAGAAACAGACTTTCGTAAATTTTCAACACCTTAATCAAACTTGGGGATTGATGTTGAATGGCATTCTCCGAGGTAAGGCCCATCACCACTGATTTGGTGGCAAAGATGTACTCGTCAGGAGGAAGTAGCTCCTCGTAATTGTTTCCCCCAATCAGAGCAAAGCTCTGTTTGAATTTCAAATTTCAAAAATTGAATCAACGCTTCAAATCCCGTGCGCTGCGCGCAACGCGCCACGTGTCAGAAGCCGATACGTCGGCGCAGCGCCCATGGCAGCGCGCCCAATCAGAGCAAGGCTTTATTTAAAACAAAAATTAAAGGAAGCAACGCTTCAGTTGCGCAAGCGCTGCGCTGCGCGACACGTGTCAGCGCAGTTGCACAAGCGTAGTGGAGCAAGCGATGCACTGCGCGACACGTGTCAGCGCAAGCGCAGTTGCGCTGCGCTGTGCGCTGAGCGACACGTGTCAGCGCAGTTGCGCTGCGCTGTGCGCTGCGCGACACGTGTCAGCGCAGTTGCACTGCGTGACACGTGTCTCGCGCTGGGGCGTTTGCGCCAAACAGAATTAAATTCTAGTAAGATCTTTCTGTTCTTGTTAAAACAAGAAGATTGCCTTCTGTAAAACAGAAGCCTTTGGATCAAAGATCCAACGGTGGGGAAAATTCCCCAAATCACTCAGAGAAAGATCTCTTTAACAAATTTAACAAATTTATAGGCACTATATAAAGACCCCTAGACCCCAATTCAAAGATGATCAACATTTGTGAGAGATTAAGAACCTCAAAATAGAGAGAACTCTGAAGCAATTTCAAGAAAAAGGTAAAAACCTTCACAAAATAGAAGAATTTCTTCTAATAGGTCATTGATCTAAGAACAAGATCAATAATCTTCAAATAATAATAAGTGCTTTGCACTTTTTTATGAACCATTGGTTTTGGAATCGTAAAGATTCTCAAGTTATTGAAATAGTGCCTTGCACTTGCAAAAACTGCACTGTTGCGCTTCTGGGTTGGCGCTAGCCACCAGAGAGCGCCACGTGTCAGCACTTAAACCATTTGCGCTATGCGCTTTTAAGATAGAGCATTGCTCTCTGAAATTGACGCAACTCACCAAAGCGCGCCACGTGTCAGCAGCGCAACAGCGCAGCGCACTGGCACAGCGCACTGTGCTGTTGCGCTTGCGCTCACCAGAGCGTGACACGTGTCACTTCCACATGCGCTTGCGCTCAATGATTGGCCCAGAGTGCCTGACAAATGCATTGCATTATTTACCGAAGGGCCAAGCCCAATTAAAAAGGCCTAACAGGCCAAATAAAATGCAATGCATTAAAAGGGCAGAGCCCAAACAAAGCAGATGCTCTGCATCATTTATAAAAGGGCAGAGCCCAAACAAAATAAAAATGCAGTGCATTATTAAAAATGGGCAAAGCCCTAGCACAGGCCTAATAGGCCAAAGATAAATAAAAACATTGAATGTTCCCAACTGGACTTAGCCCAATCATGGTCGTAAGTCCTCAAATTAAATTGACTGAGCAAGACTGCTCTCCTAAATCAATTTACATCCGGTTCGAGGGTAAATCTCCGAACTCCTCTGACTCCTATCATTGTAATCCTTCAACGACGTCAGAGAGGTGACGGGTCCCGACAACCACATATCAACACGGACTGTGGGGTCCTTAAACTCATGGACTTATGCGTCCTTAAACCAAAACACGGACTGTGGGGTCCTTAAACCCGCGGGCTTATGCGTCCTTAAACTAAAACACGGACTGTGGGGTCCTTAAACCCACGGACTTAAGCGTCCTTATACTACCTATGGACCACCATGTCCCTAAATTGGAATTTAGACCGCAATGTCCTTAAACTACCTATGGACCACTACGTCCCTAAACTGGAACAGTAGAGCCCCCAAATGCTCTTTTGTCGGATCCAAACGATCCCGTTAAGTTGATCTTAGTCTCAAATCAGACTAACGTATCCTTAACAAACGTTTAAGTCGATCTTAGCCTAAATATGGCTAACGTATCCTTAAACTAAAACACCAAACCCAAATCTAAGTAAATACGGATTTGGACTAATCCACGTCCTACGGGCGACGGCATCACTTAGTCTCCGTATACAATCTACGGGAAACCACAAACAAAACAAACACACACGACACGAAGTGAAATTCTGGAGAAGGAGAAAGTGGTTACCGCGATGCGGTAGCGTAATCAACTGCAGGGGCTTGCGCCTGCAGGGAAGAGTGTCCCCACAATCAAAAACCCCTCTAGCGAGGGGGAATCTGACGAAGTCTGCTACATCGGCCGCATCTGTCTAAACCTCCGATGTATGGTGCCATAAATCAACTTGGCATTTTCGGAGAGGTAGACGGATAAAACCAAATAGCATCTACCCCGAATCTCAGTGCCAAGACTTCACAATCTTGTGCGCCGCCGTTCAGAGGGGAACAGATTCTGGCACGCCCGGTGGGACCTTTTCCTCTTTCCACTCCACACTTTGTGTGTCGTCTCCACGAACGAATTGCGGTTTGTTAATGGTTTCCTTTGGATTTCAAGTTACTAAGATTTGGTCTTTTGCCTGGCGCAGAAAAAGAAATCAAGCATCGATGGCCTCTAACTGTTCAAACTGCTCGAAATGCCAATGCAACAGACGCTCCGCCTCACCTGGAGGTGTAGCATATGGGCCTCAAGCGGCCTCCGTACTTACGCTGCCTGTGGAGCAAGTGAATCAGGCTACCACGGGCCTGTTCTTCGGAACCATGATCCTTCCGGCAAGCTTCACCATCCCTGTGCCCGCACCGAAAGCTTCAAGAAAGTCAGTCTTCGATCGACTTGCTACTCCCATGGCCCCTCTCAACGGGTCGTCCAATTCTTCAGTCTTCACCAGGCTGAGCTTGAGCACCAAAAGGCCTATGAAGCAGCCCATAACACCTAAGGCGGTCATCCCAAAGAAGACGGCTGCTCCTGAAGTCGCCAAGGCGGCTTCTCCTGTCAAAGAGTCAGTCTTTGCAAGGCTGGATATTCCCACTCCCGCTCAGAAATCTGCTTTTGACCGCTTGGATACAACTCCTCAACGGACGTCAGTCTTCAAGAGGCTGACACCGGCAACAGTCCCTCGCATGGACATGGGGCAAGAAGAAGCTGTCTCTGAACCAATACCGACAACTCATCGCGCCCGACGACGCCACTGGCGCTGGATAAGGAAGACCGGGGGTAACTCCCCCTCTGGGATAACTCCACCAGCTCCAACGGTGGAAGTTAATGCTGTTGTTCCAACTGGGAACAGCTTTGAACTGCTGAATAGGGTACGCAGAAACTCGCCAACTGCAGTGCTCAAAAGATCTCCTCCACCGGTAGAGACCGCCGTGGAAGCAGAAAAACCAGAGCAGTCTCCTCAATCGCTATCCTCCAGGATTTACAAGACATGGCGTCGATTCCGAGAATCTATGATTGATCCTAATTTCTCTCGCCAACATAGGAAGCCGAAGGTCGGCAAGAAGAAAATCCCCCGGTCAAGCAACGAAAGGTGACGACCACTTGGGTGCCCAAAGCAACGGCCCCCTCAACTTCAATGGCCCATAAGAGAAGAAGGCCGGAGAAAGTCCTCACGCCGGCGGCGAATATCAAAGGTGGTGAACCCAAACGCCCTAAGTCCGGGGGCATCGTAGTTCATACCGTCTACATGGAGTCTGGTAAAGAGGACAGCCGCATATCCACAGGTCATAGACCGCTTACGCGATCGGTGACCAAAGTGCAGGAGCAGCAGCAGAAGCTCCAAGAGATGATGAACGCGATGGCCGCACTTATTGGGCCAAAAGAAAACCCTGAAACGTCCTCGGACGAACGCCAGGGGCAAGAAACTAACGCCGAATTCCTTCGTCGGATATTGGAGAAGAAAGATAAAGAGGCTGCTGAACAAGCAGCCAACATAAAGCGTATGGGCCTCCTGTTCCAAGGCATGGTGGGGATGATGATCCAACAAGATCCTCTGGCCGAAGATCCCCCGATCGTCCTTGAAGACGATAGGGGAGAAACGTCTAATCCTCCGCCAGCTCTGTCAACAGCTAAGGAGGAGACAATCTCCAAAGCTGACTTGGACGAGTACATAGCTCAACAAATACGGGTTCATCATGCGACTGAAGCAGCCGGCCAAGTCATAAAAACAGGATGACCATATCCAAGCTGGTACGACCAGATCAAGTATCCGCCGGGCTACACAATTCCCAAGTTCCATGTCTATAAAGGGACGGGCAATCCCCACCAGCATGTTGCCCAGTTCAGGGCACTTTGCGGCAACACCGGCGGTGATGACAAACTGTTGCTTCGCCAGTTCATTGGAAGCTTATCAGATATAGCGTTCGAGTGGTACTCTGAGCTCCCGAACAACTCTATCAAGACCTTCGCGGAGATGGAGCTGTTGTTTACCCAGCGTTTTGCAAGCGCCAGTGAACGCACCCTGATAACAGCACTGATTAATGCCAGGGTGAAGCCGGGCGAGACATGGGTTCAATATGCTATACGGTGGCGGAACTTATGGTCAAAGTGCGAGCAACGCATTGAGGAAGCTCCTGCAGTGGGTATGTTTGTGGGAACCCTTGATCCACAAGCAACCATCTCGCAATTTATGATGTTCTTCAAGCCGACTACCTTCCAGGCCTTGATTGACAAGCTAGCACAAATGGATCAGATGGGCCATAGACCCCCTCTTCCATAGCCGGACTCCCGAAATGAAAAGGGGAAAAGGAAAAGCGATTGTTGTCGCTAATGCTCAACAACGGCCGAGTAACTCGAAGCCGGTTGTTCGTCAGAATAATATGCGTCCACAGGTACCCCTTGAAGCGAGACTAGGACGTCCTTACTCGTTTCCCCGAGATAAAACGAGAAGATTATTCGAGCTGGCGTTGCGCAACCGACTCATAAATCTGCCGGAGCCAAAACGTCCGTCGCAACCAAATGATGTCAATGAGCCCAACTACTGTCCCTATCACCGAGTACTGGGTCATCCGATCGAAGATTGCTACGTCTTCAAAAATTGGCTTGAAGACCAGTACCAACAGGGCAAATTCGCGTTATCCGATAGATGGAAAGTGAATCCGCCGCAACCTCACGCCTCTAAAAGGACGAATATGCCGGGGGCAACGTGCTCTCTCGTCGAAGAAGCCCTATGGGAGGTTGTGCTGTCAGCTAAGACAAAGAAAATGTTGAACGATCTTCGGGCATGCCCAGCGATCAAATGGAAGAACCCGTTGGAACCGCAGGTCATTGAGGGGATGTTGAAGCCGCGTCCAACTCCAAAGACCAATGGTAGTGGCCCAAGCACTCACAACCAGCCGTCAAAATCTTTGAAGAAGAAGAAGAAGAAATCCAAGAAGCCCGTGAAGCCTGGCGACAAGCGCACGGACTTGCAAAAACAAATTGACGCGCTGGAAGAATACAACCAGAAAGCACGGACTCCCATTATACTCCAAGAGTTTCTCAACCACGTCTTTCAAGAGGAAGATGAGGAAGACAGTTCGTCAGATGAATCTGAGGAATACGTGGCGAGCTGTCATATGATCTCCCATTCGTTTACAGACGATGAGGAAACTCCTTGCACTGAGAAGCTGGGGGTAGATCCTGAACCAAAAATTCTGGGGCCATCGGATGAAGTAATTGACGCTTTCCTCAACGAAGCTCGGTTGAAAAGTAAAGCTGATCGGGAACGCGAGACGGCTATATTTGAAAGGGCCAAGCGCCAGCGACTTGACGAAATAGCTGAGATACTTCCGCAGGAGCAAAATACATCCACTACAGACAAAAGAAAACTCCAGACGAGGAAAAGGTTTGCTAAGGCCATATCAATGGGTATGAAGCTACCTTCCTCTGAAAGAAGCATTACTGGTGAAGTGGAAATGCACCCCTCCTACTGCTTGTATCATCGGAAGATTTCGCACCCCACTGAAGAGTGCAAAGCTTTCAATAGATGGTGGCAAGGATATGTTGCTCATCAACAACAGTTTAAGCGAGAGAAGTGCAAAACTTGTCGGGAGCAGAAAAATACGACCGAAGGGCTTAACAGAGCTACCGGCGATTGTCACATGGTTAACGCCGGGGGATCACAAGTGCTTACATTCGGGAGCGATTCTGATGAGGAGCCGGCTCTTAGCCCTCTCTTTAAAGAGTCCACCTCGGGAAAAGAAGAAGAACAGAAGGTTTGTGAAAATATCCGGCTACGTAATCGTACGCTACCCGAAAAGAATCTCGGACCCTCAAATAAAAAGGATAAGGGAAAAGAAAAGGTCCCTGAGGAGATCGCCCTAGATGACCAAGTTACGGAAGAGCTAACTTCCAAGGACCCGCCAAAGAGAAATAAGGTGGACTACAACGTTCTGGCACACTTCAGGAAGCTACCCTCGCAGCTTAGCATTCTTGACGCCCTTCTGCTATCAAAAGAGGCGAGAGATTCGTTAATCAAAGCACTACAGGAGCCAGAACAATTCCAAGCTTTCCTGGCCGAAGAAAAGATGAAGGATGAGTTGGAGGAAGTGCACACGGCCGATGTCACTTTTGGCGAAGGGGACCTTCTCCTTGGGACGTGCGAACACAATCGCCCCCTCTATGTCTCAGGATACTGCCACGATATAAAGATAGGCAAAATCCTGATCGACAATGGATCCTCCGTTAATCTCCTCAACGTGCGGGTGTTAAAAGAAATCTGCATGAGCGTCCAGCACCTTGCTCGGGACAAGATCACCATCTCCGGGTTCGACTCCCAGTCATCAAGAACTCTTGGGTCTGTGATACTGACGCTACGCTTTGGGCTACTCGTCACAGACATTAAGTTTCACGTCATAGACGCCAAGACATGCTATAATGCTCTGCTCGGCCGACCATGGTTACACGAGTATAATATCATCCCTTCTACACAGCATCAGTGTATGAAATATTTTAAGGATGGTCTCGAGTATACCGTGACGGGAGAACTGAACCCGTTCTCTGTGAACGAAGTCCGCAAATATGAAGATGCCAAGTACTTTTTACCGGATTTCGAAGACACAGAGAGGTGTCACAAGCCGAAGAACAAGGCTAACGCCACCATTCCTGTCTTCGGGAGTGATACTGAAGAAGAGGAAGAGATGATTTATTCGGGTCCGCCCCAATACAACAAGCTAGGACCATCTGCTCCTACGTTGATCTTTGGTAGCGACTCGGAAGATGAGGTCCATGTTGTATTCTCTGCTCGACTTTCAATACAAACGTCCGCTGACGAAGAGCAAAGTCTGCAAGTCGCCATGGTGCCGCTTAAACACCATAAAGAACTGAATGCACTTGATATCTACAGTGTAGAGGAGTTGCGGACGTTCTATGTCCCTCCCAGGCAAAAAGGCGAAAAAGCAATTCTATTCTACCGCAAGGAAGAAACCAAAGTGGAGAAAGAAATCTGGCACGGTATGGATCCTACGCTTAACAGGATTCAGCCCACCTGTCTGCCCAGATATTATACAGAAGGCTTGAAAAGGCTATTGAAGCGCCAGGGGATATCCTTCAAACAGACCACTCGAAAAGCCAAGTTCTATGACAAGGTCTGGAACGTTCCCGGGACTCAGCGCAAGTTGCCTAATGGGAAAATGGAAACAATCGGGCTTGGATACATTCGGTCTAAAAAAAGAGAGTTACTCCAGGGTTGCTACGTTGTGCATGACTTCGACGAAGAAGCGGATGCTCAATGGGAGGACGCTGATCCTGAACCAGTAAAAGTTCCTGATGCAAAAGTGCCCAGTCCTTCATTCGAAGAACAAATGGACAAGCTTATAAGGGAAGCTAGTCAAAAAGTCCGAGACGACCATAACCGCAAAATGGCCATCTACGAGAAAGCCAAAACGCAACGCCTCTTCCAACAAGCTGTGAAAGATGAAAATGCCGCTCCCTGTCAACCTGCTATAAAGAAGGCTCGACGTAGAGGCAGAAACAAGTCGAAACGCGAAAAAGACGCTCAATAGAAACAAAGAGGGACTAAGAGATCACGCAAGAGGGAATCGAGCGGTTCCAATCTATCCCTCATAAGAAAAATGGGTCGAGCATACTCTTTTCCTCGGGACAAGACGAAGAAAATACTTGACCTCGCTCTAAAACATCAGATGCTTACGCTGCCGGAGTCCAAACACCCTGAACAAGCAAGCGAAGTCTCTCACCCAAACTATTGTCCTTATCACCGAGTGATAGGGCACCCTCTCGAAGACTGCTTCACCTTCAAGAATTGGGTCGAAGATCAGTATCAGCTTGGCAAGCTCGCTCTGTCTGACAACTGGAGGGTAGCGCCACCACAGAAGCACAAACCCAAAGCCACGAAAGAAGAACCGGTTCCACATTGGGCTTGGAAACGAATTCGTACTTGTCACATGATAACAATATCAAAAGAAGAGCCCGAGAACATGGATGACCTTCCCTGGTGCTTCAAAAACAGCAACGATGAGGTGATCTCAGAATTTCCACCAGCACCGAAAGAGCTGGAAGATGGAATACATACCACTGCAGATAACCTCAAGAAAATTGAGTTGGGGACGTCGAACGACCCGCGACCGACATTTGTCAGTGAGCTGCTATCCGAAGAAAGGGTGGCTGCGTTAAAAGACTTGCTTGTAGAGCATAGAGATTGCTTCGCATGGAACTATTCCGAAATGCCGGGACTAGATCCAGAAATTGCTGTGCACAAATTGGAAATATCTCCGGATGTCAAGCCAGTCAAACAAGCGCCAAGAAGAATGTGGCTCGAGCTTGAGATGAGTATCAACGCCGAGGTCAAGAAGTTAATCGACTCTGGTTTTATCCAGGAGGTTCAATATCCTGAATGGATCGCCAACATCGTCCCGGTGATGAAGAAAAATGGGACAGTGCGCATATACGTGGACTTCCGGGATCTTAATAAAGCCTGCCCGAAGGACGATTTCCCAGTGCCAGTCACCGAACTGATGATAGACAATACGTCCACTCATGAGGTTTTCTCCTTCATGGACGGCTCGTCAGGGTATAATCAGATAAAGATGCATCCCGAAGACCAGAAGCACACCGCCTTCAGGACTCCTTTGGGTATATTCTGCTACAAGGTGATGCCCTTCGGTCTAAAGAACGTCGGTGCCACCTATCAAAGGGCCATGACGCAGATCTTTGATGACCTTATACACGAAATCGTCGAATGTTATATCGACGATCTCGTGGTTAAAAGCAAATCATACGAGGAACATCTCGAGCATCTGAAGACCATATTTCAACGCCTTCGACGATACAACTTGAAGATGAACCCTCTCAAGTGTGCATTCGGAGTTTCCTCGGGAAAATTCCTGGGATTCATCGTCCGACACCGAGGTATTGAGATAGATCCGTCAAAGATCAAGGCGATCATGGAAATGCCTCCGCCAAGGACTCTCAAACAGCTGCGGTCTCTCCAAGGGAAGCTCGCTTATATACGGCGATTTATAGCCAACCTTTCAGGCAAGTGCCGTCCTTACAGCCACCTGATGAAGAAGGGAACCCCGTTCGTCTGGGACCAAAAATGCCAAAGCGCGCTAGATGAGATCAAGCAATACCTGCAGAACCCGCCAGTGTTGGCTGCTCCGGTCAAGGGAAAGCCCATCATTCTTTATACATCCGCCCTCGAAGGTTCCTTAGGCGCATTATGGGGGCAAGAGAACGACCAAGGGAAGGAAAGAGCACTCTACTACTTAAGTCGAGTTCTACTGGGGGCAGAAAGCAACTACTCCCCCATTGAAAAACATTGCCTGGCGTTGATCTTTGCGATAACAAAGCTCTGGCACTATGCGTTGGCGCATGAAGTCCGTCTCATTTCGAAGGTGGACCCTCTTAAATATTTAATGTCAAAGGCCATATTGACGGGGCGACTCGCTAAATGGGCCCTGCTCTTGATGGAGTTCTCGATAACCTATCAGCCTCTCAAGGCAGTGAAAGGCCAGGCCATCGCCGATTTCCTCGCTGAGCATCCGATACCCGCCGATTCTCCTTTGAATTGCGATCTTCCAGACGAACATGCGTTTGATGCGATCGACGGTGGTGATACCCGATGGGAGCTTTATTTTGATGGAGCATCTTCCATGAAGAAGCGCAAAAAAAATACCCCTATAATCAAATCGGGGGTAGGACTCATCTTTGTAACTCCACAAGGAGGGATAATGCGCTTTGCTTTCTCCCTAACAGAGCCGAGGACAAACAATGAAGCCGAATACGAAGCTTTGATAGCAGGCCTCGAGATCGCCATCGACATGGGAATTGAAAACCTCCTCATATACGGAGACTCCCAGCTGGTCGTTAGTCAAGTAAACGGCGACTACCAAACGTGCAAGCCAGAGTTGGTGAAGTACGGCGAAAAGGTGCAGCAACTGTTGACCCAAATTCCCTCCTATACTTTGGAAAGCATACCGCGCGCGGAAAACAGCAAAGCGGATGCATTAGCCAAGTTCGCTAAAGAATTGGCTGATGAGAACCTCGATGACGTAAGAATCGTGGTACAAAGCCGTCGGGTGCTCTCCCCAGCGGAAATATCTCCGGAATCACCCGAAGAAAAGGGAGCGACTGAGCAAATGGCTCTGCAAATAAAAGACCGGGAAAAGGCCGAGGATTGGAGGGAAGTCTTTATAGACTACTTCAAATACCGTCGAACGCCCGAAGATGCGTCCTCAAGACATCAGCTTATGAAACGAGCTCTGTCTTTCGCCTTCGTCAATGATACTCGGTATAAGAGGTCGTTCGATTCTTTGTGGTTGAGATGCCTGGGACCTGACGAAGCGAAAAGAGTCGTTCAGGAAGTTCATGACGGACTCTGTGGTTCTCACCAAGCAGGCCCGAAGATGAAGTTGAAGATTAAACGGATGGGTTACTACTGGCCCACGATGATCCAGGACTGCCTCGAATATGCAAAGCAATACCACTCATGCCAAATCCATGGGGATTTCATCCACCAGCATCCAAATCCGCTACACCCGACAGTGGCTAGCTGGCCATTCGAAATGTGGGGGACTGACATAGTCGGCCCCATCGAACCAGCATCGTCCAGAGGACATCGTTTCAT
Organism: Agapanthus africanus; assembly: GCA_030015575.1. Lineage (NCBI taxonomy): Eukaryota > Viridiplantae > Streptophyta > Magnoliopsida > Asparagales > Amaryllidaceae > Agapanthus > Agapanthus africanus. The sequence continues at coordinate 650,410,656 of JASDDO010000014.1, forward strand.
CCTGGCGACGACTGACTACTTCTCCAAATGGGCAGAAGCAGTACCGTTGAGGGAAGTGAAAACGGAGAATATCCTCCATTTCTTCAAGACGCACGTCATATATCGATTTGGAACTCCGCGACGGATCATCTCCGATAACGGGCCAGCTTACAGAAGACACAAGATCAGTCGCTTCGCGCAACAACACAATATAGACTGGAGATATTCCACAGTTTATAATCCGCGAGCTAACGGTCTAGCTGAGGCCTTAAACAAGACCTTGACAAAGATCATGAAGAAGACGGTGTCCCGAAATAAAAAGGATTGGCATGAGAGGCTGCAAGAAGCCCTATGGGCGTATCGAACTACGTTCAAGACGGCCACGAACGCAACACCATATGCGTTGGTATTCGGTACAGAAGAAGTACTCCCCCTCGAGATAGAGTTACCCTCTCTACGAGTGGCAGTCCATTACGAGCTGACGGACGAAGAAAATGCTCACCTTCGGGTTGAGGAGCTTGATGCCCTTGATGAAACCCGGCTCATAGCGCAACAAAGTCCGGAAGCCTATAAAGCAAAGATGACGCGCTCATATAAAAGATTGACCCGGCCGAGGACATTCCGCCAAGGCGAACTCATGCTAGTGGTCAAAAGGCCTATGATTCCCAATCGCGCCAAGCGGGGAAAATTCGAGCCAAATTATGAAGGCACGTACATCATAGACAAGGTCTACCAAGGTGGAGCCTATCTACTCATGGATATGCACGGTGAAAGGCCTTACAGGCCAATAAATGGCCGATTCCTAAAGAAATACTACGCTTAGCGAGTTACTGCCTAGGTCAATGATAGATGACGATGACTATGTCCGCTCGCTATCTTCCTAAGCTCAAACTTTATAGGCAGTAGCCAGCCTTCTCCTGGACGGACCGAAACGTCCTTAAACTAATGGCGGACCGAAACGCCCTAAACTAACGAAGGACCGAAACGTTTTTAAACTATTACCGCAGCATCTTCAGGATGACGAGATCAATAAAAGAAAAAGAAAAAAAATATATAAAAAATATATATAATAAACGGTATGTCCATAAGCAAAATGGGCACGGATGAAAACCCGAAAGGGCTCCGTGAGTAAAAACAGCAGGGCTACCGGCGAGTGTTCGTGAAAACCCGAAAGGGCGCGACCTCGTAAAAAAAGAGAGAAAATAAAAAGAATAAAAAAAACAACGGTATATCCATAAGCAAAATGGGTACGGATGAAAACCCGAAAGGGCTCCATGAGTAAAAACAGCATGACTACCGGCAAGTGTTTGTGAAAACCTGAAAGGGCGCAACCTCGTTAAAAGACACTTACAGGGTCCTCTCGACCTTGTAAGGAGAAACCACCCGCGTGAGATCCTTACGACTCACAAGGGAGCAACACACTTAGGGATCCTCACGATTCCTAAGGAGAAAATACACTTGCGGGATCCTCACGACTCATAAGGAGAACTCTCTTATGGGACCCTCACGGCTCATAAGATTTGAAAGTCTTAAGTTACAGAGACCTAAACCTGTGCTTAAGCAACCCCCACAACCTTCGATATTGCCCTACAAGTGGTTCAATACTGACCCTTGTATACAATCCACGGACGCGAATAAACATTTCCCTAACCAAGTCCCATCCGTGACTGGGGATATGCTCGCATGATGAACAACCCTTATAAGTCCTCTCGACTTACAAGGAGAAAACCCTCTTGTAAGATCCTTACGACTTACAGAGGAACGTACACTTAGGAATCCTCACGATTCCTAAGGAGAAAATACACCTACGAGATCCTCACGACTTGTAGGGAGAAATACCTCTGTGAGACCCTTACGGCTCATGAAGTTAAAAGCCTTAGTCGACAGGACCTTAACCCTGTTCGCTAAGCCACCTTTGCTCGACATCGACGAAGGCAAATGATGATTCGCTCCTGGCAATATTCCAGTTGTAGCGGTGCTGATGCCGAAATCGGTGTCTAATTTCAGGTTTACGGCGAAAAGCCGGTAGGCCGCACATGCATACGAAATAGCCGAAATGATGGGGCAACTTGCAATAAAAAGCAGCAAGTAAAGAAAACGTATGCATACAAAATAGCCGAAATGATTGGGCAACTCGCAATAAAAAGCAGCAAGTAAAGAAAACGTATGCATACAAAATAGCCGAAATGATTGGGCAACTCGCAATAAAAAGCAGCGAGTAAAAATAAAATAAATAGCCGAAATGATTGGGCAGCTCGCAATAAAAAACAGCGAGTAAAAATAAAATAAATAGCCGAAATGATTGGGCAATCGCGACTTTCGCGATGTAAAAAGATGAAATGATAGAGCATCGCAGAAAGAGATAAAAAAGAAATGAAAGAATGAAACTTTTTCCCTGTAGGTAAGTCCATAGTGACCCCTGTATACAATCCATGGGCATAAACAAAAAAAAGGGAAAGGGGACTACATTTCCCCACCAGGCTGCGTCAAAGGGAAGTCAGATCTCGACGACCACATCTACAGCCTGGAGACCAACAGCGGCGTTCTTCCTCATTCCAGCAGGACATGGACGTGACATCACCAATCGGAGCTACGGCAAAGTCCCCAGTTCCAAGACTCTACGGTTCACAAATAACCTAGAGTCAACCAATGACCTCCGTCTCGGAAACAAGTCAGCCAATGACCTCCATTGCGGAAATAAGTCAGCCAATGACCTCCGTCTCAGAAACAAGTCAGCCAATGACCTCCGTCTCGGAAACAAGTCACCCAATGACCTCCGTCTTAGAAACAAGTCTGCCAATGACCTCCGTCTCGGAAACAAGTCAGCCAATGACCTCCATTGCGGAAATAAGTCAGCCAATGACCTCCGTCTCGGAAAAAAGTCAGTCAATGACCTCCGTCTCGGAAACAAGTCAGCCAATGACCTCCGTCTCGGAAATAAGTCAGCAAACGACCTCCGTCGTGGAAACAAGTCAGCAAATGACCTCCGTCGTGAAAACAAGTCAGCCAATGACCTCCGTCTCGAAAATTAGTCAACCAACGACCTCCGGTGCGGAAACAAGTCGCCAACGACCTCCATCGCGGAAACAAGTCAGCCAACGACCTCCGTCGCGGAAACAAGTCAGCCAACGACCTCCGTCGCGGAAACAAGTCAGCCAATGACCTCCGTCTCGGAAACAAGTCAACCAACGACCTCCGTCTCGGAAACAAGTCAGCAAATGACCTCTGTCGCGGAAACAAGTCAGCCAATGACCTCCGTCTCGAAAACAAGTCAGCCAACGACCTCCCCGTCGGAGCAATACTTCGACTCAAAAACAAGTCAACTCACCAACCACTTACGAGTCCTCTCGACTTGTAAGGGAGAAAATTCTCTTATAAGATCCTTACGACTTATAAGAGAAAACGCCTTTAGGAATCCTCACGATTCCTAAGGAGAAAATCCACCTACGAGATCCTCTCGATCCGTAGGGAGAAAAGTCTCTATGAGACCCTCACGGCTCATAGAGTTGAAAAGTCTTAGACAGCAGATCTGAACCTGTGGCCTAAGCCATCATTATCTCTTGGAGAAAGCTAAGATGCTTACTCTAGTATCTGTCAACTGTGTTTATCAAGATAGCATGCTGATAATAAGAGAAAGGAGAAAGCAAAGAAATGGTACAAGACATTGCAAAGAAAAATGTGTATCTTTATTTAGTGACTTTAATCAAGTACAAGGTGAAGCGTACAAAAGAATAAAGAATGGATACAAATTATTTTAAAAAAAAAATTTACAGTTGTATTGATACAAATGTAGCTACTGGGAAGGAAGCGTCTTAAATAGCTCTATCAGTTGCTCGCACACTTCCTTCCATGCCTTTTCCTAAATGGCCACCACCGCCAGTTCTGCCTCCACCTGAGCCCTTTGCTGCAAGAGAGATGCAAGCTGCTCCCCAATGGCCTGCTGAGCTGCTTCGCGGCCTTGGGCATTACGCTCGGCAGCGTCAAGTTTTTGCTTCAAGTTCAACCCGTTTGAGATACGCTCCAGAAGGCCCTCGAAGACAGCCTTCACCTCGGCAGCGTTCGCCTCAACCTCAGCACATAGGCGAGCAGTCTCGTTTGAAGACTCCTGACACTCCTTCAGCCTTGAAGCTGCTTCTTGTTCCAAATGGCGGAAATGAGAAGTGCTTTGCTCGAGCCATGCTGCCCGTTGAATGCTCATGGCCAAAACCTCAGGGGCAGGACGCATCGACTCCAACTGATGCAGGCGAGCCTCGATCTCTCTGCAGTGGTTAACCCAAGACGCAACGATGCCCTCGTCATGGAAATTTACGAGAATCACCAGCATCGGGTTAACCGCCGTAGCGAAGTCTGCAGCAGATGTAGGAGTCTCTACGTCGAGTTCCTCGATGTAGTCGCTCAACATGCGCAGACTATTCGCGGCGCCTTTCGAGGACGGACGTCTCAGGAAAGGGCCCACCGGCATTGTAACACGAGGCTCGAAGGACACCGAGACTGGAACGACAGCTAAAAAAAAACAAGATACGATCAGATAACAGTTCAAGAAATATGAAAAAGTCATTGATGAGATAGTCTACTATACCATCTGCAGCAGGTGACAAGGCCGGAAGGGCCGGTGGTGCGACCGATCTTTCGTCTCCCCCTTCGATTTGTAGCACTACAGTCAGGACGAGAAAAGGTTAGAAATAATTCCATCACTGAAAAAGAAAGATATCAGTCGGAAATTATACTCACCAGCGCCACTAAAGGGAGAAGCGAGTTCAGATGGGAAGGAGAAGTGTGGAAGCAACACCTGATAAAGATGGTCAAAAAGCACTCCTGAAAAGACACAACAGTACGACTTTAGTACATAAATTATTCATCTGAAAGATAAGACTAATAAGTTGCAAACCCATACCTTCTAACATCTTCGATGGTATAAGGGAGGGCTGAGAGGTGACCACCGCCAAGGCAGTATTTGACGGCGCTCCCTCGAGCAATGGAGCATCGGCACTGGCCGCACCTGCGTTAAAACAAGGATAAACCTTTCAGGAAAGATTGCAAGATAAAAAGAAAATGACAGTAATCCGAAATTTACCTGATGAGCCGCCGGCCGAAACGGAGGCGTCTCCCTCCTCCGTCGATATGAGTCCACCTCCTGTGGCCTCATCACCAGACTCGACAGGAGCTGTCGTCGTACTCGCCCGGCCAGGAGACGGCGGAAGACCGTAGACAGGGAGAGCAATGATGGGAGCATTGCCGGACTCTTGAGAAAGAGCGGATGGCTTTTCCCCAAGAGTCGTACCCATCTTACCCGCTATTTCTTCGGGTTCGGCGGTCGCTATTGTCTCATCCGCCGTCACCATAGGGTCGGCGGTCTCAGGCGCCTCGTCCGCCGCTGCCTTGGGCTCAATCATGGTGGTCATCTCATTTGCCGCCACCTCGGGCTCGGCATCAACGACCCTTTCCGGTATAGTTTCCTCGGCCCTTACTTCGGGTTCGGCAACTTCGGCAACGTCGCCCACCGTCGGCTCGGCTTCGGCCGGTGCCTCTCCCTCCGTCCCCTTAAGTTCGACGGTTTCCGCCTCCCCTTCGGTTGGACTTAGCCCTACAAGACAGGATATATAAGAACCGATAGGTTGACAATTCTTACAACGAAATCTTGAAAGGTACATTACCTGAAATGGACTTATCATTAGCTTCCCGAACTGCACGCGCCACCTGTCTGCATGCGGTAGATAGACCGACCGGGAGCTCTTCAGAAGGAGAAGCAGAAAGAATAATGGTGCTTGGGCCCGCTCCCGTGGCCAAAGCAGCCCTGCGCGCTTTCGCCTCGCACCTCAGCCGCTTCCTCTCCTCCTGGGAAGTTGAGACAGACCTCACCAGAGCCTCTTTCATTGAGGCGTCCTCGTCCGTGAACAGGGATGCCTCCAAATTCTTCAAGGCATCCCTCGTCGACTTGTCGAGTCGAGGCTCTCGCAGCAGTCCCGACGAGACTGGGACTTCAGTAACAAGCCCGGGGAGAGTCCCCGCATCAACTGGTATAGCCCCTGCAAAGAAACAAAGGAAGAAGATTAGGTTGACCATCAGAAAAGATAACAAAATTTTTTTAAGGTGAGACGTACCAACGCCCATTAAAGCGCGCTTCTCCTCCTCTTCCTGGAAGGTTTTTAAAGAGGCAACAATGGCTTCTTCGGTAGTGACACCTGTTGAAAAATGGGGGAAAGTATTAGTCAAAAATAATGATAAGAAAATGCGATAAAATGACGAAGAAAGCAGCTAATGGTTACCTGACTCAGCGAGTTTATTCAACATCGCTTCGAGCCTCGCTGATCGCTCAGAAGCTGCAATAGCGGCCGCCAAATCGGTGTCTGCGGGGTTTACCGAGATGCCCTTATTGCTGCCATATTCGCTTATTCCTTCGGTAAGAGGGGCCTCAGGCTCTAAACCGAGGATCGCGTCGAGGGAGAGGAGTGACTTCTTCTTCTTTTTCCCGCCAGCTCTGGATGCACCCGGGGCTGATTTGCGCTTGGCAGGCATCTTGGGGCGGCGGGTCCCGATATCCGCGCCTGCGCCGGACTCCGGCGATACCACATTTACCGCCTCCGCTGGAGCACGGGGGGCTGGTAGCGCATCCACAGTATCGCGAAGCGGCAATCCGCGCGGAGGGCTCAACACGCGCGGAGGTCCAACTCCAGCACCTTTCAATGGAGGAATGACCGGGGTCCTCGGCTTCAGGGGAGCCTTGCGATCGCCGCCGGGAGGCGCACCCTTACGGTCGACCAGCATGCGCTTTTCCATTTGGATGACTGGACCCATAGCATGCGCGTACCAAGCCACGTACGCATTGAGGACCTTGGGGACACAGCTCGGCTCGCTAATGAAGAAATAGGAACCCGTGTTAAGCCGCATGAAATGGTGCATTGCGTTCTTTATCCCCTCTCGGCTGACCATGGGCTTTTCCAAGAAAGCTTCCATCGGGATCCCTTGGTTGTAGCTCAATTGCTGAGTAAACCGGTGAGGGTTATACCTCATAAAGAGTGCTGTCTCATTCTTCCTGAATACCAGGTAGCCCGGCCGAATGGAGTAGAGATGGAGGATTTCCCGAGCCTTCAATATGGAAGCCCCGTCTTTAAAATCATCGCATAGCGACACTACCGACTTGGTGGTCTCTGAGCCTATTGTTATGACCTTATCCAAGAAGGAAACCTTCGCTCCGACCAGGTGTGGACGAAGGAGTAGCCCCCTAGCCTCCCGCGGAGGTGCAACTACGATCGAAGCCCCAACCAACCGTATGACCCTCGGGAGTCTGCATTTCTCAAAAAAAGGAGGAATCTTATGGGCGCCAAACACCCCGTGCACGTGCATTTCCATCAAAGAGGTGAAGTAGTGCATCGGGAAGTTAGCGGGTTGCACCCCAGGCTCACTAGCGTCCGCCGCTACGCTAAGTCCATTATAAAGATAAGCCAGCCCGGCGATTCCTACTGACAAATGCAAACCAGCCACCATCCGATGCGCTGGGTAGAAAACAGATGGCTGCATATGGCGTGGGTGCATGGGCAGCACAAAGCTGCACAGCCACAAGCCCAGGAACCCTACAAAAAAGGTCTCCTCATCCATGCCTGGGACGGCAATTTCTGAAAAAGGGACGACGGCGGCACCGGGGAGATAAAAGTCTTTGTGGTCATCCTCCGATGTGGGTCGGCGATCCAAACCGAATCCAAAAGGGTCGTCGAGCTGGGCGAACTTCTCGCTCCGCTCCGATAGGAACTCCGGTCGAATGAAGCGGGCAATAAAATCTGCGAAACTGACGCCCCGGACGCCCGATTCCAGATAGAGTCCTTCATAGATCTCCAATACCTTCACCAGGCCCGGGAACTGGTGTTGCATAGCGTTCTCCAGCGTCAGGTCAAACACCAGCGGCTTGGTGGCAAAGACGTATTCATCAGGAGGAAGCAGCTCCTCGTAAGGCTCCCCCCTCATCGGCAGACCCGAGATTTCAGCAAACTCCTCCAAGGAGATAGAGACCTCCTTGTCCGTCATCAGGAAGGTGTGGGTGGGGATGTTTCATTGCTCGATAAAAGCCTTAATCCACCGCGTTGGAGGAGAAGGATACTCAAAGAGCGAGACGTAAATAGCCGAGTACAAACCAATCCTCATCAGATGAGTCCTCTTCGCTGATAGGATGTACCGGGCCCATTGCAAATATCCGGCAGGCGGTCGTGGGATCAATCCAATGTTATAGGCCTGTCCCCAAGGGCGTGCTTCACCCTGACAGATTCGCCTCCCTAAAATATCTATTGTTGGCGGCGGATGCACGGGGATAGCACCAATCGCAGGCTGGAGGATGTCATCCAAATTCCAATTTTTGACCTCCACGGCATACTTCACCAGGGGTTCATCTGCGTAGGGGAGTGAAGATGTTGGCTCGGACGGCGTGGCGGAACTGAAACTTCGGCGACCCTGAATGATCTCATTGTACCACCTACCCCACAAGTGAAGGCTTTTGTGCTCGGGATCATGATCCTTGATGAGAGCGAGCACCACTCGGTCCACCGGTGCCTGGGGAAACCCTCCCTCCGAGCGAACAAACGGAAAAGACAAATTGGCAAACATGTTTCCTGCAAAGGGACAAAAATTAACCGTCAATGTTGTACTTCCAACGCTTGGCGTTTTAAAAAAAAAATCTTTTTCACCACATTGCAATGCAATGGGTAGGGGACCAAAAGGGGACCCCACAAAATCTGGATGACAGTGCATCATTTAATAAGACAGCCCCATCATTGGGTGAGGCTGTCAATTAATGAAAAGATTCCCAAGAGAATGTTCTCGTTAATGGGAAATCCCTAGAGACAAGGAGAAAATCTCCTCTTTCAGAGCAAAGCTCTGTCACAGAGTAACATTTGTCAAACTATGGTCTTTAGGGAATAAAATTTCTTAAAAAGAGCCTAGCTCTGTGGTAATAATGGAAAGATCCATCAAAAAAATTTAACACTTGAGAGAACTAAAATTTTGGGATCTTGAAAAATCCATGAAAACTTATAAAAAGTTCATTATTTTCATATCTAAAAGATCTGCATTTGATCCAAGAGCAAAGCTTTATTCATGGGTTAAAACCTATGAACGAGATCTCTGTAGATCTGTAAGCTTTTGAGAGCAAAGCTATGTTGATAAAACCCCAAAGGGGTTTCCTTTATATCAAAGATCTATGAGAGCAAGGCTCTGTTAATTAAATTTAATTTAATTCAATTTAAAAAAAAATTACCAAAGATGATTCTAGGTTCTGAACTTTGAAGTTCTTAGAAAGAAACAAGAGTAAGGCTCTAAAATTCTTAAGTAAGAGCAAGGCTCTGAAAATCAAGATTCTTGAAAGTTGTAAAGAATTTTCTAAGGACAGCGCTTGCGCCCCTTCAACTTATCAGTTGATCCAACGGCTGGGATCTTGCCACCGCTGTACTCACGTGTGCGCCACGTGAGCGCAACGGTGGGGGGGCATTTGTTTCCCCCAATCAGAGCAAAGCTCTGTTTGAATTTCAAAATTCAAAAATTGAAGCAACGCTTCAAATCCCATGCGCTGCGCGCAACGCGCCACATGTCAGAAGCTGATACGTCAGCGCAGCGCCCAAGGCAGCGCGCCCAATCAGAACAAGGCTCTATTTAAAACAAAAATTAAAGGAAGCAACGCTTCAGTTGCGCAAGCGCTGCGCTGCGCGACACGTGTCAGTGCAGTTGCGCAAGCGCTGCGCGACACGTGTCAGCGCAAGCGCAGTTGCGCTGCGCTGTGCGCTGAGCGATACGTGTCAGCGCAGTTGCGCTGCGCTCTGCGCTGCGCGACACGTGTCAGCGCAAGCGCAGTTGCGCTGCGCTGTGTGCTGCGCGACACGTGTCAGCGCAGTTGCGCTACGCTCTGCGCTGCGTGACACGTGTCTCGCGCTGGGACGTTTGCGCCAAACAGAATTAAATTCTAGTAAGATCTTTCTGTTCTTGTTAAAACAAGAAGATTGCCTTCTGTAAAACAGAAGCCCTTGCATCAAAAATCCAACGGTGGGGAAAATTCCCCAAATCACTCAGAGAAAAATCTCTTTAACAAATTTAACAAATTTATGGGCACTATATAAAGACCCCTAGACCCCAATTCAAAGATGATCAACATTTGTGAGAGATTAAGAACCTCAAAACAGAGAGAACTCTGAAGAAATTTCAAGAAAAAGATAAAAACCTTCACAAAATAGAAGAATTTCTTCTAATAGGTCATTGATCTAAGAACAAAATCAATGATCTTCAAATAATAATAAGTGCCTTGCACTTTTTTATGAACCATTGGTTCTGGAATCGTAAAGATTCTCAAGTTATTGAAATAGTGCCTTACACTTGCAAAAACTGCACTGTTGCGCTCCTGGGTTGGCGCAAGCCACCAGAAAGCGTCACGTGTCAGCACTTAAACCATTTGCGCTATGCGCTTTTAAGATTGAACATTGCTCTCTGAAATTGGCGCAACTCACCAGAGCGCGCCACGTGTCAGCAGCGCAGCGCACTGCGCTGTTGCGCTTGCGCTCACCAGAGCGTGACACGTGTCACCTCCACATGCGCTTGCGCTCAATGATTGGCGCAGAGTGCCTGACAAATGAATTGCATTATTTACCGAAGGGCCAAGCCCAATTAAAAAGGCCTAACAGGCCAAATAAAATGCAATGCATTAAAAGGGCAGAGCCCAAACAAAGCAGATGCTCTGCATCATTTATAAAAGGGCAGAGCCCAAACAAAATAAAAATGCAGTGCATTATTAAAAATGGGCAAAGCCCTAGCACAGGCCTAATAGGCCAAAGATAAATAAAAACATTGAATGTTCCCAACTGGACTTAGCCCAATCATGGCCGTAAGTCCTAAAATTAAATTGACTGAGCAAGACTGCTCTCCTAAATCAATTTACATCCGGTTCGAGGGTACATCTCCGAACTCCTCTGACTCTTATCGTTGTAATCCTTCAACGACGTCAGAGAGGTGACGGGTCCCGACAACCACATATCAGCACGGACTGTGGGGTCCTTAAACTCATGGACTTATGCGTCCTTAAACCAAAACACGGACTGTGGGGTCCTTAAACCCGCGGACTTATGTGTCCTTAAACTAAAACACGGACTGTGGGGTCCTTAAACCCACGGACTTAAGCGTCCTTAAACTACCTATGGACCACCATGTCCCTAAACTGGAATTTGGACCGCAATGTCCTTAAACTACCTATGGACCACTACGTCCCTAAACTGGAACAGTAGAGCCCCCAAATGCTCTTTTGTCGGATCCAAACGATCCCGTTAAGTTGATCTTAGTCTCAAATCAGACTAACGTATCCTTAACAAACGTTTAAATCGATCTTAGCCTAAATACGGCTAACGTATCCTTAAACTAAAACACCAAACCCAAATCTAAGTAAATACGGATTTGGACTAATCCACGTCCTACGGGCGATGGCATCACTTAGTCTCCGTATACAATCCACGGGCAACCACAAACAAAACAAACACACACGACACGAAGTAAAATTCTGGAGAAGGAGAAAGTGGTTACCGCGATGCGGTAGCGTAATTAACTGCAGAGGCTTGCGCCTGCAGGGAAGAGTGTCCCCACAATCAAAAACCCCTCTAGCGAGGGGGAATCTGACGAAGTCTGCTACATCGGCCGCATCTGTCTAAACCTCCGATGTATGGTGCCATAAATCAACTTGGCATCTTCGGAGAGGTAGACGGATAAAACCAAATAGCATCTGCCCCGAATCTCAGTGCCAAGACTTCGCAGTCTTGTGCGCCGCCATTCGGAAGGGAACAGTAATGTTCTCCCCTGACGGGAAAGCCGGAGATCTCCGCGAACTCCTCCAAAGAGATTGAAACTTCCCGATCTGACAGAAGGAAGGTGTGAGTCAGTACATTCCATTGTTCCAAAAAATCTTTGACCCACCATACAGGGGGCGTGGAATACTGGAAAAGAGACGCGTAAACTGCGGGGTACAACCCAAGCTTTAGTAGTTATGATTTCTTGGCCGACAAAATGTATCGAGCCCACTGCAGGTACCCTGCTGGATGGCGAGGAGTCAAGCCTATCATGTACGGATGTCCCCAAGGGCGCGACTCGCCTTGACATATACGCCGTCCCAGAATATCCAAAGCCATCGGCGGCTGTACGGGTATCCGGCCATAAAGGGTTGAAGGCAACCCTCTGAAGTCCAGTTGACCTCCTTTACGGCATAGTTCACTGGGGGTGAGTCGGTGTAGTGGATCGCCGAAATGGGCTCCGAAGGCACCGCACAAGAGAAGCTGCGTCGACCCCGGATGATTTGATTGTACCACGCCCCCCATAAATGAAGAGACTTTTGCTCTGGGTCGTGATCTTTGATCAGCGTGAAGACTTCCCTATCCACGGGTGCGTCAGGGAATGCTCTTTCCGGACGAACGAAGGGGAAAGAAGTGTCGAAAGACATAGTACCTGTGCGAAAAGGAACAAGGGTTAGTTATCAATGCTACAGTCCAAATTCTAACAGTTGGTACTTGAAATTTGTACCGCACTGCAATGCAGTGGAAAGGGACCAGAGGGGACCCACAAAATCAAGATGACGGCTCATCATTGATGAGACAGTCACTCATTAAATAGGAAATCCTAAAAGGATTCTCATTTAATGAGAGGCCCCTCGGGCCAAGGAGTTAAACTCCCTCGAGAACAACGCTCTACAGACAGGAGTGACATCTGTCAACTCTAATCGTGAGAGGAATAAAATTCCCTAAAAATTTTAAGAGCTATACTATGTGAAGACAATGGAATCATCTATCAAAACCCTAAAAAAGCAAAGCTTTTGCAGAGTAAAGATTCCAAGATCTTCAAGATCTATGAACAAACTCTAAGAGTTCTTCATGGAAGATGAACAGTGTTCCAGTTCATGGGTTAAAATCACCCTAAAAAGATTATATCTTGAAGATCTATGATCTAAAGATGAGCACAGCTCTGTTAATGGGTAGAACCCTAAAACATTTTAAGATCTACGATCTGAGAAGAGCAAAGCTTTGTTAATAAGTTCAATCCTTACCAAATTTGGGTAGAGTTTTGACTCTAAGAAATTTCTTAAGGCAGAGAGCTTAGCTCTGAAGGAGAATTAAATTCTCAAGAACAAGAAAATAAGAAGATGAACAAGCAGTCATCTCAAGGGCCAAAGGCCCTATTTATAGGCGCTGGAAGCCGATTCAACTTCCAAGTTGATTCAACGGTGGAAAAGCTGCCACCGCTGCACTCACATGTAAGCCACATGAGCGCAACGGTGTGGGGGCATTTGTTTCCCCCAATCAGAGAGCAAAGCTCTATTCAAAATTTGAAATTTGAAATGAGGCAGCGCCTCATAAGAGCGCCAGCGCTAAGAGTCAAAGACTCTGAGGCAGCGCTTCACGTGCAAGGCACGAGAGCGCTAGCGCCAAGAGCGCCAACGCTAGAACTAAATGTTCTCCACCCTTGGATCAAAGAACCAACGAAGATGATAAATCATCAAATTACCAGAATAAAATTCTGTTGGGGAAATACTCCTCAAATCTTTCCAAACAAAAGAGATTGTGCTCTGTAAATCAGAGCACCGTTGGATTAAAGATCCAATAGTGATTAAAAATCACCAAGATACAGAATAAGTTCTGTATGGGAAAATATTTTCCAATCTTGCTAAAAACAAGAAAGATGTCTTCTGTAAAACAGAAACCCTTGGATCAAAGATCCAATGGTGGGAAAAATTCCCAAATCAATTAGAGATCTCTCAATGAGAGATTTCCTTAACTGATTCAACAAATCAACCTTCCCTATATAAAGGACCCAAGACTTCAAGTCTTGTACAGAGAAACCTCCCTATAAGTTTCAAGTTCTCAGAAAAGAAAAAGAGAAGAGCAGGCTCTAAGAAGAAGAACCTTTTTCAAGGTAAACAAAAAGAAGAGAGATCATAACATCTCCTCCATATTTGAGAGTTTAACTCTCACATCATAAGAACTTAGTTGTTTTTCTAGATCACATATCTACATGACAAAGTATTTCACAAAAACAGAAGAGATCATAGCATCTCCTCATAAAAGAAGAACTTGGTTCTTAGATCCACGAGACAAAGTCTCTTATAAACGAGAACTTGATTCTCAGAGCACAGAATTGATCAGAACTGCCAAAGAAGCGCTTTAGCACTCCAAGTCTGGCGCTCAGCGCCAAGCGCTCCACGTGCTCCTCACGTGGGCGCTATTTTATAAGAAGCGCCTTAGCGCTCCCAGTCTGGCACTCAGCGCGAAGCGCTCCACGTGCTCCTCACGTAGGCGCCCTTTTATAAGAAGCGGCGTAGCGCTCCCAGTCTGGCGCTCAGCGCCAAGCGCTCCACGTGCTCCTCACGTGGGCGCCCTTTTATAAAAAGCTTCGTAGCGCTTCCAGTCTGGCGCTCAGCGCCAAGTGCTCCACGTGCTCCTCACGTGGACGCTGAGGAAATACAAAGCGCTCTGTAAATAAGGCCCCAGCACCATAAAAAGTGTTCAACACTCAATAAAAGACGAAAAGAAAAAGGGGTGTCAGAACCCAAATCAATGATCAGCATTATTGAATAAAAAGGGGCTGAGCCCAAACAAATGTTCAACATTTTATTCAAAATGGGTGGACTGTGTCCAAACAAGTGTTCAAACACTTTATTCAGAACTGAGTGGACTGAGCCTAAGTTGGCCACAAGTCCCTAATTCAGATTAACCGAGCCCATGTGCTCACAATCTTTTTAATTGGTCTTAGTCCCAAACCTGACTACAGATCTCCCAACCAATGTTGGTTCAAGGGTACATCTCTTCACACCTCTGATATGTGTCGTTGTAATTCTTCAACGTCTTCAGAGAGGTGGCGGGTCCCGACAACCAGAAACTCTATAGACTACGATGTCTTTAAATCCATAGACTACGTTGTCTTTAAACTACAGACTACGATGTCTTTAAACCAGACTATGATGTCTTTAAACCATACAGACTACGATGTCTCTAAACCTTACGGACTATGAGGTCCTTAAACTCATGGACTACGATGTCCTTAAACCCAATGGACCGCAATGTCCCTAAACTAAAACGATATAGTCCAAATACTCTTTCGTTGGATCTAAATGATCCTAAAACCCTGTTAAGTAGATCTTAGTCTAAAATTAGGCTAACGTATCCTTAACAACCATTTAAGTTGATCCTAATCTAAAACAAGATTAACGATCCTTAAACCACCCAAACCCAAATCTAAGAAAATACAGATTTGGACTAATCCACGCCCTATGGACGACAATATAAATTAGTCTCCGTATACAATCCCCGGGCAACCAAAAACAAAACAAACACACATGACACGAAGTGACCATCTGGAGAAGGAGAAAGTGGTTACCGCGATACGGTAGCGTAATTAACTGCAGGGGCTTGCGCCTGCAGGGAAGAGCCTCCCCACAATCAAAAACCCCTCGTAAACGAGGGGGAATCTGACAAAGTCTGCTACAACGGCCGCATCTGTCCAAACCTCCGATACACGGTGCCATAAATCAACTTGGCATCTTCAGAGAGGTGGATGGATAAAACCAAATAGCATCTGCCCCCCAAAATTCAGGCCGGACGTCCCAACGTCCCGGTCGCGTCTTTCGGCGGTGAACACGATCGTTAAATCAAACCAAACCTAAATCTAAGAAAATACGGATTTGGACTAATCTACGCCCTACGGGCGACAACACAAATTAGTCTCCGTATACAATCCACGGGCAACCAGAAATAAAACAAACACACACGACACGAAGTGACCTTCTGGAGTAGGGGAAAGTGGTTATCGCTACGCGGTAACGTAATTAACTGCAGGGGCTTGCGCCTGCAGGGAAGAGCGTCCCCATAATCAAAAACCCCTCACAACGAGGGGGAATCTAACGAAGTCCGCTACAACGGCCGCATCCATCCAAACCTCCGATACATGGTGCCATAAATCAACTTGGCATCTTCGGAGAGGTGCAAATAGCAACTGCCCCCAAATTCAGGCAAGACGACCTATGCAGTTTCGTCTTCGTTTTCGGCAGTAAACAGCGCTTTGTGGGTAAGTTAGGAGATTGGACGGCCTGTTTAGACTTAAGTAATTTACTTTTTGCCATCCTTGTATCACTAACTCTTCTGTGCTTTCTCCCTTTGCAGGACACATGGATCGGTCCAAGATTCTAGCTGCCATATCCACCACAGGCCGGAAGAAGGCCAGGGGCGTGGTCCTGTCCCGAGAGGCCCGAGCTCGCCCCTGAAGTCATCCCCACCGGTGAAGTCCTCCGCAGCACCCTGGGCCCCCGATGACCATCGTGGAGGCAGCCAGAAGCACGCCCGAGACCCGGAACCCCGGGTGATGGAGGAAGAGGAGGTGACCAAGGTCCCCCTCAAGAGAAAAAAACGGTCTCCCGCACTCCGTCGACTGATATCCCCGAGGGGATTCCAGTGCAGGAGGGGGACGTCTGCTTCATGGTCCCCTCGGGGCTTTCTGTCGCCGACGGCTTACTCGTGGACATGGAGCAGTCGGCCGGGGGAAAGATTCCGTGGGGGACCCTGAAGGCCCAAGTGGCCTATTCCCCCAATCAGAGCAAAGCTCTGTTTAAAATTCAAATTTTTGAAATGAAGCAATGCTTCAGATACAGCGCCAAGTGCGATGCGCCCTAAGCAGCGCACCACGTGCAAAGCACGTGGGCGCTAGCGCTAGATGCGCTGCGCTCTAAGCAGCACGCCATGTGTGCGCTAGCGCTAGGTGCGCTGCGCTCCAAGCAGCGCACTACGTGTCAAAAACAGGTGCGCTAGCACAATGTACGCTGCTCTTCAAGCAGCGCACCACGTGCAGAGCACGGGTGCGCTAGCGCTGGAATTAAAAACTCCCCACCGTTAGATCAAAGATCTAATAATAATGATAAAGTATTAATTAATCAGAATTAAATTCTGTTAAGAAAAGATTCCTCAAAAATCTTTCCAAATAACAAGATTGTGCTCTGTAAATCAGAACACCGTTGGATCAATGATCCAATGGTAAATAAAAATTACCAAAAGACAGAATAAATTCTGTATGGAAAGATTTTCCAACCTTGTTAAAAACAAGAAGATTGCCTTCTGTAAAACAGAAGCCCTAGGATCAAAGATCCAATGGTGGGGAAACATCCCCAAATCAATCAAAGAAAAATCTCTTTAACTGATTCAATAAATCAGCCTACCCTATAAAAAGGCCCTTAGACTTCAAGTCTGAGATATACAGAAAGAGAGAGAAACCTCCCCAAAAAACTTTAAGAAAATTAAAAGAGCAAGCTCTCGGAGGAAGATTCTTTTTCTTCAAGGTAAAAAGATGATGATGATGAACATAGAGATGAAATCATCTCATGATTAAAAAGAAGGATTCACTTCTTTAAAAGATCATAGATCTACAAAGACAAAAAGTCTTTCACAAAGAGATCAAAAGATCTCATCATAAAATAAAAGAAGAACTTACTTCTCACAGATCATAGATCTATAAGACTAAAGTGTTTCTCAAAGAGATCATGAACGTCTCATTATAGAAAGGGGAGGAGAATAATTCAATTCTCTTAAGGATCATAGATCCATAAAGACAAAGTCCTTTCATCAATATAAGAGACTGAAACGGTTGTTCTCAAATCTTGAGACAACGTCTCTCTTTGGATCATAAAATTGATCAAATGCACTTTGCGCTCTTGAACTGCGCTTCTGCGTTCTGTGGACTGGCGCTCAGCGCCAAATGCGCCACGTGTCAATCACGTATGTGCCAATTAACAACTAGCGCTTTGCACTCTTGAAATAGCGCACTGCGCTCATGGGATGGCGCTCAGCGTCAAGCGCACCATGTGTCACTCACGTGTGCGCCACTAAACTGAAAGCGCAATGCGCTCATGAATTAGCGCTCTGCGCTCATAAATTGGCATCATGCGCTCATCATCTGGCGCCTAGCGCCAAGCGCGACACGTGTCCCTTACATGTGCGCTACTTGGCAGAAGCGCACTGCGCTCTTTGACTGGCGCAAAGCGCCAAGCGCACCATGTGTTGCGCTGACAGAACATAAATTGTTCTTTAATAAAATCCCAGAATTATGATTGAATGCTCAGCATTCAATAAAAGCCAAAACATTGTCAGAATGCAATTCAATGCTCAGCATTGTTAAAAGGGCTAAGCCCAAATAAAAGCTCAACAGCCCAAAATAAATGTTAAGACATTTTAACTCGATTGGACTTAGCCCAAATTGGCCATAAGTCCTCAAATTAGATTAACTGAGCCCATATGCTCATAAATCCTTGATCTTAGTCCTAAATTGGACTACAGATCCCAACCAAAATTGGCTCAAGGGTACATCTCTGAACTCCTCTGATATTTGTCTTTGTAATCCTTCAATGTCTTCAGAGAGGTGACGGGTCCCGACAACCAGACATTCTATGGACGGTGGGGTCCTTAAACTCATGGACTATGATATCCTTAAACCCATGGACTATGATGTCCTTAACCTTGGACTGTGGGGTCCTTAAGCCCATGGACTATGATGTCCTTAACCTTTACAGACTATGATGTCTTTAAACTGGACCGAGATGTCCTTAAACTAACATTGGACTGTAATGTCCTTAAACTAATCGACCGCAATGTCCCTAAACTAAACAATAGAGCCCAAATGCTCTTTTGTTGGATCTAAATGATCCCGTTAAGTTGATCTTAGTCTAAAATGAGACTAACGTATCATTAACAAACGTTTAAGTTGATCTTAGTCTCAAATGAGGCTAACGTATCCTTAAACCCAAACCAAAACCCAAATCTAAGAAAATAAGGATTTAGACTAATCCACGCCCTACGGGCGACAACATAAATTAGTCTCCGTATATAATCCACGGGCAACCAAATAACAAAATAAACACCCACGACACGAAGTGACCATCTGGAGAAGGAGAAAGTGGTTACCGCGATGCGGTAGCATAATTAACTGCAGGGGCTTGCGCCTGCAGGGAAGAGCATCCCCACAATCAAAAACTCCTCAAATGAAGGGGAATCTGACGAAGTCTGCTACATCGGCCGCATCCGTTTAAACCTTCGATGCATGGTGTCATAAATCAACTTGGCATCTTCGGAGAGGTAAACGGATAGCACCAATTAGCATCTGCCCCGAAATTCAGGCAAGACGGACCTGCGCGGTCGCGTCTTCGTGTTTCGGCGGGGAACATGGCCGCCATCGCTCAGGAGGCTGTTCAAGTCAGTATTCATTTAATTGTTGTCTTAATTGCCTTTTTTAACCCCGGACACTTCTTAATCCATCTGTTGCTTTTCTTTAGGTCCTCCAACATTGCGCAATCATCGTCAACATGGAAGTCGAGGAGATTGCCCCGGCCAGGCGGAAGGTGGGGGAGTCGTCTTCGGAGGCGGAGAATCTGCACCTTCAGCTGCTATAGGAGAAGGAGAAGACGGCCGCCCTTGAGACTGGTTGGCCGCCGGGGAGCTCACGCTCTCCAAGAGCCAGGAGTCCTACCGGCTCCTGGGCGAGTCCCACCGAGCCATGGAGGGCAATTTGGAGGAGCTGGGTAAGCGCCATGCCTTAATGAAGAAGGCAAGGGACGCCAGCAAGAGGGAGACCGAGGCTGCGCTTGAAGCGGCGAAGATCGCCGAGCGTCAGGCCCACAAGTAGGTGGACGCGTACAAAGCGTCAGACCAATTCTATACCGACCTCGGCAAAGCCTCCGCTATCATTTGGCAAGCAACCCTTGATGCCATCAAGGAGTTGATGCCGGAGTTTGCCAATGGTGAGCTCCGTGCTCGGGTCCCTCTCTCGGTGGAAATGACACAGGCAGCTGGCACCGGAGGCGGGGTGGCTACGGAGGCAGAAACCTCGGCCCCTGAGGGCGGTGCCGAACAAGGCGAGGTCCCGGCGGATCCTGCTGCCTGAGCTCCTCTTTTTTGCTTTTTAGCTGCGAAAGATTTTGTAACCCCCCGGGCAATTTTTGTAAGGCTGAGGAGCCCCGAATACCCTGTAAAGGCTTTTTAGAACATAAATAAAGCCGAGTTTATCTTCCTCTGAGTGGCAATGTTTTTCTTGTGTGAGTACTTGAGTTTGTCGGTCTCTTCCTCGATTCAAATGTTAGGCCGTAGGTCAATGACCAACCTTTTAGCCAACTAGTTGTCAAGTACAGGAAGGCCGGTGTCCTCCCGCTCCGGAGTCGAGGTGGTGATCATTCACGTAGGATACATCGGGAGACTCCTCCGAGTATGATGGAGTGTAATCCATTCCTTAGAGTTAGTTCTTAGCGTTAGGCGAACAACAGCCAAGTCAGAGTTGGTCGGCGTCGGCGGGTTCTCACTTTACGCGGTTCCCAGACCTTCGTTTTGGGGTAATAAGAATTCACCACTCGGAGGTTAGCCAAGTAGGGATCTGTGCGGTTTCCCCTTGGTGGGGCGTTGATCCTTGGCGCCGGTGGGCAGGAGTGTACCTGCCAAGGGTCGACCGAGCAGGGAAGCTGCTTGGTGGCCTCGTGAGGAGGCCTTCGATCCTTAGCTTAGGTGGGCACAATGTGCCTGTAAGTATTGACCGAGCAGGGAATCTGCTCAGTGGCCTCGTGAGGAGGGCTTCGATCTTTAGCGTTGGTGGGCAGGATGTGCCCGCTAAGGATTGACTGAGCAGGGAAGCTGTTCGGTGGCCTTGTGAGGAGGGCTTCGGTCCTTAGCATAAGTGGGCAGGATGTGCCCGCTAAGGATTGACCGAGCAGGGAAGCTGCTCGGTGGCCTTGTGAGGAGGGCTTCAATCCTTAGCGTAGGTGGGCAGGATGTGCCCGCTAAGGATTGACCGAGCAAGGAAGCTGCTCGGTAGCCTCGTGAAGAGGGCTTCGATCCTTAGCGTAGGTGGGCACGATGTGCCCACTAAGGATTGACCGAGCAGGGAAGCTATTCGGTGGCCTCGTGAGGAGGGCTTCGACCCTTAACGTAGGTGGGCAGGATGTGCCCGCTAAGGATTGACCGAGCAGGGAACCTGCTCGGTGGCCTCGTGAGGAGGGCTTCGATCCTTAGCGTAGGTGGGCACGATGTGCCCGCTAAGGATTGACCGAGCAGGGAACCTGCTCGGTGGCCTCGTGAGGAGGGCTTCGATCCTTAGCGTAGGTGGGCATGATATGCCCGCTAAGGATTGACTAAGCAGGGAAGTTGCTCAGTGGCCTCGTGAGGAAGGCTTCAATCCTTAGCGTAGGTTGGCACGATGTTACAACCCAAATGTGGCACGTGACCGGCACTTAAATCACATGACATCTAAAGACATCGACGCAATCCAAGTAAGCCGAAACCCAGAATCTAAACCCTTTTTGAAAATATTGGAGGTGAGGTTTAAATAATCATCCAATAAAATCAATTTAAAATAACATCTAAATTTAACTAAGTATATGGAAAAACATTTATGACGTTTTGAAACTTGACATCACATCCTCTGCATTTTTATAAAAACCCAATACAACATAATAAAATAGCATCCTAACAGAAGCTAGTCTCTACGTCCAAACGATGGAGCAACCCACAATCTAAATCAGAAATCGACTCCAAAGAGTGCGACATCATCACACATAAACTCTAAGTCTTACTTCTAAGTCCATAATATACCACTTCTAAGTTGATGGAGTTTCCACTAGATACAAGAATATATGAATAATCGAGAGTGAGTATGATACAATAATAACCCGCTTACCAATTAGTTCCTGAAAAGAATGTGTGTCCAAGCCGCTGTTAATCCAAGCGGTAAAACCTGCAAGAAACTGTGGCACAACGAGGATGAGTTGCCAACTCGGTGAATAAAAGTACATCTAAAGGTAGAAATCAAAATGCATGATGATATCTAGGTCATAAGTATAGTCCTATCATTATATGTACTAATATACTATATGATATGCATATGTGCAATACTATCTCTCATGCAATCCCAAGTATAATATCTCCATGTCATATGAGTCAAAATCATGAATTTATATTTCGTGTTGGAATTTCCTTTCTGTATATGAATGTCTGTACAAATATATGCAGGTACTGTCCTCCGGATCAGTCCTGGTTGAATCCACTAATAATATCTAACTATGTACCTCATGATAATGATCACATCAATATATATAGAGAGATGTCCAGCATCGACATCGAAATCCAAAATCTCTCGTGTCAATCATCGACACGTAAATACTGATACCGTCGACACCATCTCAACAGATGATCGTCACTCGATATCCTGGCTACGATCAGTATCCCCTGGATATCTGCCGTGCCCAATCGAACCACGGTCAGTATCCCGTGGATATCTGCCGTGCTCATTTCTATATCCGGTCAGTATCCCCTGGATATCTGCCGTACTCATTTCTATCTCCGGAATCGAGTATCCTTGTTAGGCTCCCCGTCTATAATGCGGCTATCCTGTCCCTCGGCCCCGACCAGATCCACCATGTATCCAACTGTATCCCCACCGAATCAGTCTGGATAAAATTGTAAATCCGTAACCGTATACCCACCGACTCGGTCCGGATATCAAAATTAGAAAACACAAATCTCATGGTGGACGTTTACTCATCATATAAAAATATCAAGTGAGGAATAAGAAACTTGCATAGATTGTATTGATGATATATTATATATATACATATATAACAGTGTCCCATACCACCGATATATATCATCAGGAGTAAAATATCCAGAAAATCCATAAGAATCAAATACAGCATCTATAGTACTAATATTCGTAATTTACAACAGGAATAAAGAAGACTTCGTAATTATATCACATAATTATAGATTTCAATTCTACTGTGTCATGGTACTACTAATGATGTGTAGTGTAGCATACGCGTCTGTGCTTGTGCAACAGGCAATCATTAGTATTTGTACAAGTGTTCTACGGTGTAACAACCTATTTACTTTAATACATATATAACAGCACGGTTCTACAGTGACATGACAGTACCAATGAGGTGTAGTGTAACATATATTCACGTACTTGTGCGGCATAGTACTCATTGGTATTTTTGCAGTGTTCTATCAGAGTGTGCATAACGCAGAAACATATAATATAGATAATATAATGCAAACATGTAAAGTAATCTAAACGTAACTATTGTAATTACTTGGTATAAGCTATACCATTATCTTTAGAAATGATCGAAACGTTAAGTTTGAAATAAGGAAACTGCCCTAGATTTAAAATAGATATTCGTTTTAGAAACTAGCACGCATCCTAGTATTTTATTTAAAAGACAAACGAATCGTAGTTTTTAAAAGAATATAGCTCACACAAGTATTACATCCTAAAACAAAATATAACCTAATTCTACGAGTCAAAGGATAAATTGGTCGTTATTCGGCATACAAAGTTCAGCATTTCCAATACGTATAAATCCTTGTATTATATCCCATCATATCACTGTATCTGTATCATCTCAAGTCTAGCGTGATCCCTCATACAAATCCATCAAACCCTATCTATATCGTATCACTGTATCTCATCTATAACTATGCATGAAACTGTATGAAATTGAAGGACATACTAGATGCGATACTATATAAATATCTTAAATAAATACTAAACTAACTAGATATCATAATATTATTTGTAAGGTTGCGGGGGTGCTATACGCCATCCACCCGACTTTCCCAGTAGATGTAAATCTACTCACCAACTTAGAAACTCGCTGAATCCACGCTGCTACATCGCCCACTTCGTCTCGGAATCCTTGAATCGTATCTATATTCGTATTTAAATCGCATAGAAGTAAATATCATATCGAAAACTAAAACAATAAGCTAAACGCCCGTAGGTTAGAACCTACAGCACACTTAACCCAAAAACGTCAATATAATTCTGTCGTTAACGTATAAACGTCAACGGTTCAGCTGCAACATCAAAATACGAAGACTCCGTATCGTAAATATCTGAAATTTAATAAAACCATTTCTAAAACGTTCCCAGATTTTACTGTGTACATATTTAAACAACACAAACAATACAGAAACTTGTAAAATGCCAACTCAAAGTTACAGCAGAAAAACCAACACCAATTGCCTAGGTAAGGCCGGCGTCGCCGGAATTTTAGGGTGAGTCACCGGATTTTGTGGTGAGTTTAAGGCTCAGGTTTTCAATGTAATCTTCTGATTTGCTCATTATACTTTTGGTCTTGTTAGTTTTTCTAGTGATTATTCCTATTAGTTCCAGATTCACTTTCTGTAGCTAAATTATCATAAACACTAAACATGTTATGTGTCGTATATATAATTTTACTCCTAAACTGATATTAGCTTACAGATTTAACTCACTGAAAAACTAACTTGTTTAAACAATACCAAACACATTAATTCATACCCATAGACTTACCCTAAAATCCACATAAACCAATTCTCCAAGAAATCCGGCGAGATCGGATTTTGTGTGTTGGTCGCCGGCCAAAATCCGAGCAAATTGGCTCGTCTTCCTAGGGGTTATTCTAAGTCCAGATTACAATATAATGGCACTGTTTGGTTAGGTTAATTTCCATCTAAACTATAGAAGATTCCAGACAGATCCTAAACTTATCAAAATACGATATCCGATTTCAAACAAAAACTGAATTGAACTAAAATAGTAAGGTTGAACTTATACCTATTGAATGATTCACAAGAGAACACCAGCTCCAGAATCCTATGATGGAATCCTCTAAGGGTTGTAGTGTATTGTGTTTGATGAAGGGTACACTTGATGAAGGAAGCCATTGCTCTCTCTTTCTCTTGCTTTTGGTATGAACACTAAGGAATTATTTGGTTTGGTTTTGGGGCTAAACAAAGTGTTGTGTTCAGTTGAGACAAAAAGAAATAATAGGTGTAGAGAAAGCATGTGGTGGAGGTTGAGGGGTAGAGGTGGCATGAAAGGAGTAGGAGGTGTAAGGATGAAAGGAGATAGTATTTTCATGCAAGAAGGAGGTGTGAGCTTAAGGTTCAGTTGGAGTTGTGGTGTGTGTGAGGTTCAACTTATCCTAACCATGACCTAGAACCTTTACAAAAAGGACCTCACATAAAATCCAATTACATAATCTTTTCACAAAACCCCTCATTTTCTAAGTTATTATATAAACACCATTTTATTAAAATGAAGCTAAATTATTCACTAAAGCCCATGAAATTTACTAATGTTATAACTAAAATTCCAATTTTAATTAGTTTCATATACTACTTATAAAAATGCCCTATTTGGTTTTAATAACTTTTTAAATTAACCTTTTATTATTTAATTAATTAAATTTATTTATCTTCTACAATTTTCAAAATGTTGCACACGATGTGTCCGCTAAGGATTGACCAAGCAGGGAAGCTGCTCGGTGGCCTCATAAGAAGGGCTTCGATCCTTAGCATAGGTGGGCACGATGTGCCCGCTAAGGATTGACCTAGCAGGGAAGCTGCTCGGTGGCCTCGTGAGGAGGGCTTCGATCCTTAGCGTTGGTGGGCAGGATGTGCCTGCTAAGGATTGACCGAGCAGGGAAGCTGCTCGGTGGCCTCGTGAGGAGGGATTTTTAGACTTCTTCTTGACTTCACGGGGCGTCGTTCAATCTCCCTTGACTTGTAAAAAATCTGGAAGAGTGACCGTCGCATATGACACGTGGCAGAAGCGCACAGGCGAGACGCGATGCCCCGAGATTCGTGTCGTTCCAACTTCCATTGACCGCGTAGGGGCTCATGAGGTACGGCATGGTCGCCACGTGGCAACTCGGTATTGGGAAATTTGAAAATATCTCGCGATTCGCGCCGATGCGCACGCAAATTTCGGCCTTTAGGGATTCTGTTGAAGCTATAAATAGTGAAAGCATGTTGGTTTCTTTCAGCGTTGCATTTCTGCAAATGGTCGGACGTCCGTGTATGCTTATCAGCGAGATGATTTCCCGGTACGATGTGTATCTCTACAACCTCGACCGATCCGAACAGACGTACGAGGCGGTGATAGACCGTGTGGAGACCCACTTTGTACGTCTTCTTCCTCGGCGATCTCCACTCCTCCAAGTGCTTATTTATGTGACCTGGAGGAGGTCCCTGGGTCTGCACAACGCCTTGTCTCCGCAGTTGAAGGATGAGGCGATCGAGAAGCTCCACTCGCTTTACTATCTCGGCCTGATCTCGAAGAGCGGGCGGGATCGATCAGTGGGCCTTCTTCTGGAGTGTTTCTAGAAGAGACTGATTGTTGATTTTTGTCCAGTGGGTAGCGCTTCAGAGGAGGCCGAGGATGCTAGGGCTCGGCTGACGGAGATTTCGTCGGAGTATCATCAACAACACTTCCTCCATCCCCGGCCCCCTTTGTTGTAATTTTTATCATAGTTCTTGTGTAAGGCTGAGGAGCCCATAATACCCTTTAAGGAATAAAGTTCTTCTTTTTCGATGTGTTTTACTTTCTTTGATCCCGTAGCACTTTGCATTTTCTCTCAGAAATGAATCTAGGGATCTCGGGACCGTGAAAGAGAACAAAATTTATGGAAGAAGTCTCTTATAACTTGGGAGACTTAATAAAAACTGCATTGCTTCGAAAAGAAGAAAATACATTCATTTGTATAGTTTGATTTTTTCAGCGTTGTAGGGCCGAAGAAACTTCTGTCCCCGTGCATCTTGTAAGCGGTAGGCTCCACCAGGCAATATTTCGGAGATGAGGAAAGGGCCATCCTACTTCTGGAAGAACTTGTGCAGTCTTCCCTGATCTACGAATTCGTTCCGCCTTAAGACTAAATCTCCTATCTTGAAGGCGCGATGCTTAACTCAGGCGTTGTAGTAGCGAGCAGTTTGTTGTTGATAAGCGGCGGTTTTGATCTGTGTCCAGTCCCGCTTCTCTAGCAAGATGTCCAAATTAATCCGGAGCGCCGAGGTGTTTGCTTAGTCATCGAAGTGTTCGGTTCTGTAACTGGACAGTCCGATCTCCGCTGGGACCATTGCCTCGGTACCATAGCAGAGGCTGAAAGAGGTCTTTCCCGTAGGCGTCTTCTTCGATGTGCGTAAGGCCCATAACACCCGTTGTAGTTCATCGACCCAGCTGCCCTGCCTTCCTTCTAAACGTGTTCGAAGACCTCAGATGACATCTCGGTTAGCAACCTCGGCCTGCCCATTGCATTGAGGATGCGTGACCGCGGAAAACTTCATTAGTATGTGGTATTCGCTGCATAACCTTTTGACTTTGTCGTTTTCGAAATTCGTCCTGTGGTCGGTAACGATGCACCTCGGGATCCCAAATTGGGAGATTATGTTGTTCTGCAGGAATTTGATAGTCGCGGTGGCATCCGGTTTTCTGATGAGGACGACCTCAATCCACTTCGTGAAATAGTCTACCACGATGAGGATGTATTTGTGCCCACCTGTACCTGTAGGGAATTGGCCCACCATGTCCATCCCCTACTGGGCAAGCGGCAAGGGGGAGGTGAGGGCTGTTAGCTCGGTAGCCGGAAGACGGGGTATGCTGCCATGGAGTTGACAGCTTTTGCATCTTCTGACGAGCTTTTGAGCGTCTTGGTGAATAGTCGACCAATAGTACCCTTGGAGCAGCGTCTTCTGGACTAAGGTACGGGCCCCTTGATGCGCTCCGTCGACCCCTTCGTGTATCTCACGCAGGACGTAGTTGGCTTCATGGGGGTTGACACACCGGAGCAGAGGCTGTGTGTATGGCTTCTTGTAAAGGTTTCCATTGCTCCAGACGAAATGGCGGGCTTTAGCTCGAAGGCGACGCGCTTCCTCTCGGTCCTCTGGAAGTGTATCCTCCTTCAGGAACTCTACGAGGGGTTTTCTCCAATCCCGGTCTTACTCCTGAGTAGTGTATACTTGAAGCGTTGCCTCTCTGTCTTCCACGCTAGACCATGGCAAGACTTCGAAGAGGATATTCTTTTTATTGTTGGCCGTATAGAAAGAGGCTAGCTTGCTCAGTGCGTCGGCCTGGGCGTTCAGGTGCCGAGTAATATACTCCACTTGAACTTCTTCGAAAGTTTTTCGTAGTCTTTTTACCTCGGCTAAGTACTTCACCATGAGCGGCTCTCGGGCCTCAAAACGCCCGGTCACTTGGCCGACGACCAGGGCGAAGTCGCTGCGAATTCAGATCGTTTTCAGCCCCACTCCGGAAGCGATTCGCAACCCGGCGAGCAAGGCCTCGTATTCCGCGGCGTTGTTCGACACTCTGAACCCGAGCTTCAAAGGGTACTCCATTTCTACCTTGTTCGGGCCTCGAATGATAAGGCCGACACCGCTCCCCTCCTCGGTAGAGGATCCATCGACGTAGAGGACCCAGTCGGGGACAGAGTCGGGCACTTCCTCGACCGAGGGTCGGGACCCGGGGACGGGTGCCAATGTCGTTTCCTTGTTGAGGATAG
Source organism: Agapanthus africanus (assembly GCA_030015575.1). Classification (NCBI taxonomy): domain Eukaryota; kingdom Viridiplantae; phylum Streptophyta; class Magnoliopsida; order Asparagales; family Amaryllidaceae; genus Agapanthus; species Agapanthus africanus. The sequence continues at coordinate 650,438,977 of JASDDO010000014.1, forward strand.
TACACTCGACAACAAAGTCGGCCAGGACTTGCGCTTTGATGGCTTTCCTGGGGAGGTATTTAATGTCGAACTGGGATGACTCCCACCTCCATTTCTCCAGACGACCAGACGATTCGGGGGAGGCAAGAATAGTCCCTATGGGCTGCTCGGTGAGGACGAGAATGGTGTGTGCCTGGAAGTAGTGTCGTAGCTTCCTTGAGGCGACGATAAGTGCCAAGACAATCTTTTCTATAGCCAGGTACCTCGTTTCTGTGTATTTAAAGACATGGCTTACGTAGTAGACCGGCTTCTGTACTCCTTCGACTTCTCGGACGAGCACCGAGCCAGCAACATGATCGGATACCGCAAGGTACAATAACAGCTCGTCTCTTTCGATTGGCCGGGTGAGCAGTGAGGGAGTTTCCAGGTGCACTTTGAGTTGTTCGAAAGCGTTTTGACACTCTTCCGACCATTCGAACCTTGGGATTTTTCTCAGGGCTTTGAAGAATGGGAGGCACTTTTCTCCGGATCTCGACATGAAGCGACTAAGTGCGCCCACTCTCCCCATGAGTCGAATGATCTCCACGTTGCTCTTTGGCATGGCCATGTTGAGAATGGCGCTGATCTTCTCCGGGTTAGCTTCGATTCCTCGATGGGTAACCATGAACCCGAGGAATTTCCCGCTCGTGACTCTGAACGCGCACATGGCTGGATTCAGCTTCATTTTGTACTTGCGGAGGATGTCGAATGTCTCGCCAAGATCCTTGGCGTGCTCGTCCAATGAGGTTGATTTCACGAGCATGTCGTCGACGTAAACCTCCATGTTCCTCCCGATCTGCGGTTTGAACATGTAACGACCGTGTTTTCTAAAACCTAATAAAATATATTTTATTTAAATTTCTACTATCAAAAATTTATTTACTTGTTTCGTTAATAGAAGAATAATTTTTAAAGTAATGTTAATGATTTTCAAAGCATTGAAAATGATTAAAGGAATTTTCTAAAATCTATTTATTGTTTTTATAGGCTTAAAATGTTTGAATAAAATTTTATAATGCCTTAAAATAATCTACATATTTTTATTATCAATTAAAGTAATTAATTCGTAATTAAAAATATTTTAAAGGATAAACTAGAAATTATATAATTTTAATAACTAGCTAAAACCATAGGAATGGATATATTATTTAGTTTTAGTCCAAAATTATTTTTATACTAAAGATAACAATAAAATATATTTTCTGAAATTTTTCCATAATTTTCCCGTATTTTAACAATTTTTTTAAAACCAAATTCAATTTTTAAAATAGTAAACAGATTATTATTTTATTTATAAAATATATATATATATATATATATATATATATTTAAATTCCCTTTAACCTGGACCGCTGGATCAAAAGATCCAACGGCCCAGACCCTCTGTCGGCGCCCATGTGGTGGGGACCACGCGAAAACGCGTGATCCCCACACGCGTGGGCATGTGGCGACACGTGGCAGGCGGCGGTGGACTTGGCGGCGCGATCCAGCCCGTTGGATCTCGATCCAACGGCTGATGCGATGAGGCGGCGGGCGCAATCACGAGCTAATGATTCCCAATGATTGGCAGCGCGGATTTTTGCGTTGATTTAACAGATTTTTGGATTTTATGGTTATTGAAAAAAAACTATAAATAGGCACTTCAAACTAAAAATTCTCACACCTCAGAACTCCAAAAATTCTGAAAAAAATATCGGTGCCTTCGTATCGATGATGCCGACGCTACGGCTCCACCCAATCGCTGAGGAAAAATCGGGGCGCGAAGCTTTTGAGGAGTTTTGCACAAGCCTACGTCTTCAACCGTCTACGTCTAACTCTAATTAAAGGTAGGATCCGCCTCTCTCCCCTTTTTCTGTCGCTTTCTTCTTTTCTCAATAACCTAGTTCCAACTTCTAATCATCAGCCCCTATTTAAAATAATGTTATAATATTCGTGCATGCCTATTCCTTGTACCCTCAATAATGATAATGTTAACCCATATTTTAAAACGGTGTTTAATTTCCTCTGCACACAAAAATATATTGCACTCTCATACTATCTGGAATCTGATATGCTTAATGTCATAACCCATGAATTGTCAATTCACCTCTGATATACCCACACTTACCCATACTATCAAAATGATCTCGAAATAGGTTACTTCCACAAAATACCCTCGTTTAATTAAAATGTTATATTTGTTTAAAATATCCATAAGAGAATAAGATATATGAAATAAATATTTTAGATACGACATACATATATTTTACTTACACTTTTTCATCAACTACTATAATGTTGCTAAACCCCCTTCAACCTTTTTAAAAAAGAAAATACTAAATTTAAATAACGGCTTATGGTTTTTCCAAAACGAACGTATTTTCTAAAACGTTACCCCGAATCTAAAACACTATAATTTCATAAAATTACTAATTTCATTTAAATACCTCGACCTTTATTGAAGGGCCATCTTCCACAAGGATCATAATCCGTATAATGATATCTTTTCAAAAGGAATATCTAGTATCTTATTAAAAGGAAATTTTCAAATAACACCAACCTAGGACAAAGGAAAGGTTGTAGGCATCGGTCGTTTATCTAAACCAGACTTTGTGGTGCCTAGGCTAGACAAGTGGGAAAGGTAATTTTAAAAGGCCCGTCTCACGGTGATTCGTGAGCGGATCCCGCCTTTCCTTACTTGTGCTTACCTGGCCACAATTGGCGGTGAAGAGGCGATTTGAGGATCTCACAACTTGCCCTTTGGAACAGTTAGGAGCAGTCTAGTTTTTCAAATAAAACCCTCTTGCAACTTGTCCTTATAAAAATCTCTTGTAAAAGATTTTCAAATAAACACCACAACCTTTTATCGAAAGGATATTTTCCGTAAAACATTATGTTTTTCCAAAATGATAAATATCCCAAATCTCATGGTTTTTCTTAGAAGTAATAAAAGATAATTAAACACTATTATTCTTTTTACTAAGCATTCCCTAAGATGACACGAAGTACTTTACGAACTTTAGAAAATAAAACGAGTGGTTGTGGAAGGCCATATTAAATGAGATCAATACTTTTTAAATTTCCAATTTATGACAACATGACATATACAAAACATGATACGGTTAGGGTTAGAATGCGCGGACCTAGGTATGGAATACTTAATATGAATATCCCAATATTCCGGGTGAACAGTCCAAAGTGTGGACGGCTATACAAATATGAAGATCCCGATATTCCGGGTGAACAGTCCAAAGTGTGGACGACTATACAAATATGAAGATCCCGATATTCCGGGTGAACAGTCCAAAATATGGACGACTATACAATGTGGAAATTCCATGCCTAGAGGTATACGCACTAACTCTAATTCATCAAAACCTTTATACTGAACCACGGGGATGGGTAGTTTGATTAGGCAAGGAGATTCGGAACTCGGATTCCCCTACTACTCGATCATGATCCCGGGATGTGAAACGGTACATTTCACTTCCCCAGTTGTTGTTCCGTGGCCACAACGGAATAATCGCGAGTATCCGGACCCTTATTTAACAAACTAAAACGTTTACAATACCTATTGATACTCAACACTAAACTCACGTCATGTGCTATACCTACCTGTTACCTTATCAACCTTTCTTCATATGACACGAATTATTCAGTATCTTGGATGTGGATATTACCAGTTTAGACTTGTTGTTTATTATGAAACTGAAGGGTGGTAATATACTTGAGTAATATTCACGCTAGACAAAGCTCCATCGTAGTCATGGGACACCTTTCGGGGATATTCACTCTACTATATTGATTGCCATCCCAGGCACGAGTACCAGCTCATACTGCTTCCAGCTAGTCATGGGATACCTCAAGGATACGAGTATGTTCACCCGTCAATTCTGTAACGTTTTGAAAATCGTTTCGGTGAAATTTCGAAAAAAATCGGTAAAATAAGGGGGTTTTCTGTAAAAAGTCAAAATACAAATATCTTATTATAAAAATTAAATATACATATTCTAGCTATGTAATTGCTATTATTTGGTGTTTATTGAGCCGCTGGTGAAATTTCAAATTTTCTGAAAAAAATATTATTTTATTATTATTTTAAGCCGTCACTAATACATTTAATTAAGGAAAATTACAAATTGGAATGAGTTGAAACAAATTTTGTGCATCATAAAACATTAAATAAAATTTTATCATGTGGTTTTTGGAACGAAATTATTTGCCAAAACGGTTTAGAAATTATTGAAGAAAAAAGGCTTTTTTTTAGCGTAAATGGATGTTTGGGGTATTGTATTTATCATTTTTCATCACCCCACACCCGTACCCACACCCACACACCCCCATTCACTTCTCCCCTTGGCTGAATTCAGCAGCCACCATCTTTTTCCCCACTTGAATTTCAAAGGAAAAGAAATGAAAGAAAAGAAAAGAAAATGGAGAAATGAGGTGGACCTTTGACCTTGAATTGACTTTGACTTCTCCCCCCACTTTTTCTACCTCCCTCTCTCTCCTCTCCCACTCCCATTCCAGCCGACCCCCCCCCCCTCCTACAGCAGCAGCAGCCCCCCCCCCCCATTTCCCTTCTCTTTTCTCTTCAAACTTCATCAAAAATTGCCTCAAATCCATCAAAAAAAATCCCAAAACCCAAATCCGACTCCTACCCATTTTAGCCTAGCCCGTATAGCATGGATCTTTGTGAAAAGAGAGCATTTTGGGAGGCCATGGATGCTTGTGGATCTTCAAATGTTTTTGGGGTATAATTCTAAAACATTTTTGCTTAATTTGTTACAAATTTCTTAAAGCTAAACTACTTAAGTGTTAATTAGGCTTAAGTTGCAAGTTTTGGAATTCAAGTTAGGAATTTGAATGCAAGTTAGGGTTTTATAAAATTGGTGTATGGTTGTGTGTTATATTTAGGCTTTTTGTCATGTTAATACAAGATTAGTAGCTTGTGCTAATGGTTAGTTTAAAAATTGTGTTAATTTGCTAATTTGCTTACTAGGTTTTTGAAATTGGTTAAATACTTGGGATTAAAAATGTGTTTAGGTTTTTCATGACTTCATCAACTTTATTAAGTGTGGTTTAATGCTTTAGATCATGCAAATCTAAGCTAGATTGTAGTTTGTGCATTTTTGCTTTGAAATTGTTAAATTTTAGGTATTTTGTAAACTAGAATATTAGGGTTTTTGGAATTTAATGAGATTAAATTCCGGGAATTGTTTATATGACTTATTTAAGATATTTAATAAGTATATTGGCCGCTACATTCATTTAAACGTCATGTTTTGTACAAAAACGGCGAATTGTGCTTGCTAGATTTTCGGAAAAATGACTTTTTAAGTGAAATTGGGGTTTTTGTGAGTTTTAACCTAATTTATATTAAAATTAGGGTTCGTGAATGTGCAAATGAGTGTGATTGGATTTTTCTCGATGGTTTGACGTTTGTACATCGACATCGAGGGTTGGTTTGACTATTCTTGCATGCGTAGGCGATAGGTTTGGACCTATGCGTGATACGCGTGCCGATTTGACTTTCGTATGCCGTTTCGATTTCGAATTTAGTTTTAATGCGATATGGTGCGTTATGATATGTAGGTAACCCCATGTGGACTTCGAGACGACAAGCAAGCGTGTGGCGACGTCGGCACCGGCGGGCGAGGACCAGGTGAGTAGATTTATATCTACGGGGAGAAGTCGGGTGGATGGCGTATAGCACCACCGCAGTTCGTGGTGATGTATACGAATACGTATGCACACATATATATATATTGTTTCAGTAAATTGATGATATGGATATTTGGTGTTCTTGGATGATTTAGTGTCCCGAAACCCTAGAGTAGTGGTCGCACTACACATGCACACACCAACCCATACTTGCATACTTTCTTCTTTCATTTATGCTTATACGGGATATATAGTTATGTGTTCACATGGGTATGGGACTATGGGTTCACATACGAATTTGAGGCTTGGGTTTGAGATGAGTCGATGAGATTTGTATTGAGGTTGTGACTTCGGTGATATGGCAGGATTCGTATTTGAGATACGACATGACGTTGTAGCGGGTCCTTGACGTAGTGTTTCACACACGTCCATGCATACTTAGGCGGTATCAGTATTGTACTAGACGTAGATCAGTACCCCGATCGTGATATTTGATAAAGAGGATACCAGGTGAATGGTATGATGAATGTGATATTGACCCGTACCCAGATTTGGGGTTGCCGTACGACGGATTTACGTACGAGCTATATTTTGATGATTGATCCGCACTCTTGACTTGGGATGTCTGGTTATGGATATGATATTATTGAGGCGGGATCACCGACTGTATATATACAGGTATGTATATGTATCGACTCAGATGATAGGTCAGCTTGTTAGTTCAGCCGTATAGTTTAGTGTAGTTGTTAGATTAGATTAGACTCCTACCTATTTCAAAACTAGCGGATCGTAGGTATTTTAAAAGACAGGTCAAGGGATCTACGGATATTTCAAAAGACGTATCCTTTCTTAAAAACCACCGTAGCCCTATTTTCAAAACCCCGCGGTTCGTGTTATTTCAAATGGCACCATTTGTAGGACTTATATTAGATTAATGCAGATTAGTTATAGTTGCGTCTAGTTTTTAGCTCCCGCTCATTTTGGTTGCTCGCTCCGCATCGCATATTTACATTGTTATTTCATATTGCATTGCTGACATTATGCTGTTAGGACACCAGCACCATTACCGATGATGCGTATGTACCACATACACTTACTTGCCGGCTCACACACATCTTCATCGGTAATTGCCATGTCACGTACACCTTAGAAAATATTGTTGCTTAACTTAGCTTGATAGCCAGTAGTTTGACATAATATTAGTGTACATACCTTATATGCCAGCTTAGATATTGTAGTTATTACTTGTCGCTTCATGCATACTGTTATTCATTCTCATGCTTATATTCATGGTTCTACATGCTATTGATGATTCGGATTTCCATGATATTTTCTGGATTTGGAGGAAAACCGCAAAACATATATAAACCGATTTCTCTCTTTTTAAATAAAAGTGCGGTTTTTCCCATGATGTATGAGTCGTCCACCATGAGTTTTCTGATGGATTTCGAGACCCGATTCGAGGAGACGGATGAACCGTTTCGGGTACATGGTGGACCCGGTAAGGTACCCCGGGGCAAGAAGCGCGTGATGATGACGATGTGAGCCTAGCAGGGGAGCACTACCTACCGGTAATATTACCCGACGCGTCGGATATCCGGAGGGTACCGTCGTGGTCTTGAGATGGATGGTAGGGGCCGGTCTGGACGGCGCCCTAGATATTGTGATTGAGACATTGAGATTGAGACTTGAGGTACATAGATTGTGACACAGAGATATCGAGGTATTTGGACACTTGTTTTGTGTAGATGCTGGGCACTGTTTTATGCTGATTTCATATATGGTACCTCATTTCTTTTAAAATACAGAAATCTCACTGATTTATGAAACCAGTTTTATTCAGTACATGCATTCTGTTTCATGCATTCATACATCATCCATATGATATATTGCTACCTGAGGCACTGACACGGGCACATGAGATTACACTCGGGTTAGATATTTACCCTAGCCTTGTTATAGGCTACGTGTTATTCATATATTTGAGGATATATTATGATCATTGACCTAGGTTGCGTTATTTATGCGATTTCTGTGCGTAGATGTTTTTCTATTCACGAGTTGGCAACTCACCCCCGTCGTGCCCCAGTTTCTTGCAGGTTTGCCGTACAGGTTTCATTACGGCTTTGCGGGCTCAGTTTCTGTAACACCCGAGCCCAATGCTACTATTTTCAGTTACTGTTTGAGCATAATGTGGTACTCATTTCATTTAATTTGCTTGTTTGTTGCTTACTGTAAAATTTACCCGGCAAAGTCATTTCTACATATAACAAATTTTAGCATCTAAAATAAAATTGAAAATATTCATCTTGGCCTACTTGACACCCCTAGCCTCGTGGTAGCGTCCGTGCATTGTGTTCTCGTCCCGTTCAGTAAAACGGGCAAGTTTGGATGGCTACGTGCACGCACGTGTGTCCGTTTTGAGAGTATGCTTTTTAATCATAAAACATTTCATTTTAAAATTTGGAACCCGCTTAAAATCCTATTATTTGAATTTCGAATTTTTGGACCCAACCCGGGCGCAATTTGGAAATGTTTCATTTGGCGCCAAAATCCCAAATTTTTAATATTATTAAAACCTTCGCATATATTTTTCTAACTAATCTGATATCTTACTGTTCATTACCTATCTTTTAAATCTTTAAGTTAACCATATAATATTTTTTACAATCTTTTATATCCTTCTCAATTTATTCTCTCAGCCAATCGCAATCTCCCCTTTAACCCCGTGGTCCCCACTTTCTCTCTCTCCTTCTTCTCTCTCTCCCCACTTTCTCTCTCTCTCTACCCCTTATATATTCTCTCGTACTTCTCTTTATCATTTTTCTTTTCTTGCTTCATGTCTCGTTTCTCATTTCTTTTAACTGTTCTTTTGTTACTGGAATTCCGTCGTGCCGGTGACGTTTCTCGACGTTCCAGCGAGATACCCCGACCCGTGTGGTTCCTTTGTTCGTCGTTTGGGTTCATTCCGTGAACCGTGCGCCGTCGCGAGTTTTCCCCGCCGACGGTTAACGTTCCGTTTTCCCGATTCGCGACCCATCGAGGCAAGTTAATCTTGCTACATGCTATATACTTTTATAATCTTCATTTTATAATGTTATACATTTGAAAATCTTATAGTTTACATATGAAATGTCTTTGAAAAATCGGATATGACAAATCTGAAATTTACTGTACACCTTATCTTATAAAATTCATTATAAATCATAGAAAAATCATTAGTATACGTTCTTTAGTTCGTTACGAAGCTAATTCAGAATACTATAACTCTATGAAATATTTACTTTCAAAATAAATTGTTTAATTAACGTAAAATGTAAATGAACACGTCTCTAAACTGCTGTCCAGGGAAATTCCAGCAGCAAACTTTCAACTTTGAATATTCATAACTTTTTGTAGGGATAACCTGAGATGCTTATACTTATAAAACTGAAAACCTTATTGAATTATCTTTGTTTTGGTATAAGATACGTCTCTTTTGGAAAACATTTGTTATTTTTAAGCTATTTTACAAATTAGGGTGACGCTAAATTTCTGAACGGAACCTTCTTGTGCATGGTTAATCAATACATCTTTTATAGTTACTAATCGCTTTGAATATGCTATCCATATTAATATTATTATATCAATATTTATATCACATATTGTTTAGTTGTACATCCCACATTACCATTTTATAGTTTTATAACTTTTCGGATACCCGTTTGCATCCATCGCATTTAAGATACATATAATTGCATCCATAGATCACATCACTACATAATAATGTGATATTAACACTCCATGTTTAATAAATTGTATCCTAATTAATATTGGAACTATAAATGTAACCCTAATTGATAACTGTGCATCCATATCCTAGAAATTATATCTATTGGCATATCATATTACATGTTCCAGTTATTGTTCTGATAGTACTCATGCTTGTTTATTTATACACATGTTTATGTTAGTTGATTATGAGCACCCACATGACATCTTGTGCTTCCTGACATGACCTGTTACACTTCCTACTTGACATGACATGGTACCGTACACTCTTGACTTGACATGACACCTTTATACATTACCTGGTTGACCTGATGTACCATGGCTTTACCTGTTACCTGATCTCATGCCTAATGCCAACAAACCTGACCATTCCTGTTGTCTATCCAGACAGACCTACTCTTACCGGATTTTGTGTTGGCATTAGTCCTTGACTACTGAATACCTGACCTGACACTCATAACTTGGGGGTATGGGGAAATCAAAGATGAACCTGACTTGTAACTCGACAGTTCACTACCGTTCGAATGTACACATTCCTATTCTGTGCCTAACGGCATGTCTCGGTTTCAGCCGAGAATATTGTGGCCGTGATCCCGGGTATGTACGGGGTAATACCGAGTGTACACTTTCCTATTCTGTGCCTAACGGCATATCTCGGCTGCCGCCGAGAATATTGTGGCCGTGATCCCGGGTATGTACGGGATACTAACACTTTCCTATTCTGTGCCTAACGGCATGTCTCGGCTGCCGCCGAGAATATTGTGGCCGTGGTCCCGGGTATGTACGGGATACTATTGGGTTACATCGACGATTCATCAATTGGTTTCAAAGACTATAGAGTAAAAAACCTGATAGGACAGTTTAGTCGCCATTGCACATTACCCTGCTCTGTTATTTCTTAGTACTGCTTTATTCATGTTCATATTTGCATTGCTTATCACCATGTTTACATTATATACTTGATGTCATGACGCGCTGACGTCTGGATTTTGCATGGCCCAGATTCTTTACCACTGTCGCCGACCGTGCAGGAGTACTTCAGCCAGCAGGCTGATTTGAGTTCTATAGTGGTTAGTTTGTTTATTGCATTTTATTTCCAGGTGCGATCCCGCATTATGGGACGTACCTTTCTATTATTATATTGGATCATTTGCTTCCGCACTTATTGTTCATTGATTTCTTGTTATTATGGATTTGGACATGTGTTAGATTAGTACTTTATCTTGTTCTTGATATCCTTACAACCGTAATGTGACTGTGGATGGATACTTCCTACCCACAGGTAGCATGGTTGGCTATGTTACGTGTCCAATCCTGCGTACTCTGGGAAGCGGGGCGTGACAGTTTCATTCGGGTGACTTGCTAGTAGGTGGGTTTTTCTTGTGTCGTACCCATCATATTACCTTGTATAATATTATTCCGTTGTATCTAGTAAATTCCATCAACCAAACATGTATTTATTGAGATAGAGACCAGTGTTGTTTATTCTTTCGACCGTGGAGTCGCTCGTTATATTTCTGGTGGTTTTGAGTTTCCTTTTGAGTTTTGATCATCGCCGTTGGCGTTGTATATTATATTGCTTGTGTGGTTGTGACCGTCGATTGACGAAGAGCTAGCTCCCTCTTGGGGATGCCTTTTTCTTGATTTCGTATACTATTCATGTTGTATCCCGTTTGGGGGCCAGTATTTACAAAGAAGACTCTGCCGAAATTTTCAGTAATTTTTGATGTTTTAAAAACCGCATAATTCGGCTTATGCTATTGAAATTACTTGCTTTAAGTTGGTTTTTCCTGCACTCTACTACTTTTCTTGGTTTGGATTTCTGGGTTTTCGGTTTACTTAGATTACGTACGTCTCGAGATGTTCGTAGTTTAAGTGCCGGTCATGTTCCGTACTTTCGGGCCGAGACAAAGTTGGTATCAAAGCGTTAGGTTTTAACCTTCGGAGCGTAGGATGACCCTTGGTTGATGGAATAGGTGACTAAAGTAGAGTGACGTACCGTTGATATGTTCCGCGGCATATTTACGACACGCCACTCCACTTATGAAGCCTTAGGATGTACATTTTCTTGTTCAGTATTATATTCCTTCCTGATCTAGCCTCATCGGTACCAGTTTGGTTTTGCTGCTACGGTTACGGCAGGGAGAGCTACGGCTAGAGTTGCGGTCAGCACAAGCTCGTCACGAACGAGGACTGACCAGGGCGAAATTCCGGCGACACACGATTGCAGAGATGTATCTTTTTACTGTGTTTCCGCGCCACGAGTGTTTGGCGGATCGCCTTTATGAGGTTACTCGGAGGCGCTGATCGACACTAGAGAATTGAGCCAATGATAGAGGCCAGCCAGATTTTGATGACCGTTGGTGTGTTGCTTACTCCTGATGATTGAGGCACTGTTCAGCATGCAGACAAGCGAGCCAGTTGTTGCTGCGAGCGACGAGATATCGCCCCATATGTTGGAGCTATTGCGGGGCGAGTTGTACGAATAGATGATAGAAGGTCGCTAGTCACCCGATGATGAATGACTAGGACAAGTGGTTCGTTCGCTTACCCCGATGCGAGGTCATCAGATAGATTGATTCCAGCTAGAGACGATTTCACGTGGAGACGTTGGGAGTCGACAGAGACGATCGAATGTCAGAAACCTATTATTCCAAGTTTAAAGTAGTCGGAAAGACATGCAGGCAATTCTATGGTCCCTCTAGAAAAATGAAACCCTAACTTGACTTAATGACCGTGTGAAAGCCTTTGAACCTTCGGGTTTGCGGCAGTTCTACGGCGCCATTAGTGAGGCTTGGGTTTGCCCTTCTACGGCTGGACCACCGATGTTGTGGTATATATATTTGATACTATTAAACTGTGCCCAAGATGTTGAGCTCTTGGGGGATTATGAGGTTTTGACGAATCGATCGAATGGTTCGACTTCAATCGGATGCTTGGTGGTGAGATGCATTCTTGGGAGACTCCAGATACGAGGATAGTCGTTGGAGCTCAGTCCATGCAGCCGCGACGAGACGAGTCCAAAGCAGACGGCATTGGAGAAAAGTGAAGTAGGAGGTTCGTACCAGATCTAGATGAGATGACGTTCCACTCCGCCGACATCTGGGATGCGATGCGCATGCCGAGGCATGGTGCTTGGATATACCTTCCAGAAGAGTCGTGATGAGAATGCAGTCGTTCCAGAGCAAGACGCAGATATAGTAAAGGACGATGACTTCTGGACAGTTGGCAGAGACGAAACATGGAAGAGACCGTGAGCAGGATTCCTTCCAGGACACTGCTGCAATGATACTTGCACCCAGGATCAGAGGTGTCAGGTACATTCAGAGAACCAGAGGCCGACGCCAGTGATATGCTGTCTTACGAGTGGTTGTAATGATTGACCGGGAGATGAAAAGAGACGTGCCAGAACGGGATCATCCCCGTTAGCACACCTGACAGGGCCGATGAGCCGATGGACCGAAAGATTGGTAATTCACAGTGAAGACCTTGACCCAGGAGTGGTCATGGTTACGCACATCAGCAGGACAGAGTTCATGATCATCGACGAGACGTCCCACTAGTGACCGTGACAGTTGGCCGAGATTCTTAGAGGATACGCTTGAGCGGTACTGTTCCGCCATTATTGATTTCGATGTTTTGGGTGATTTATTTGTATGATTTGATTTTGATGATTGAGGATTTACGATCTTTGCACAGTGTTGCACTTGATATCGTTTTCGTGCTTTAGTTTCACATGTTTGTGATTTTACGGTTTTAAACAGTTGAGTTGGTTTTGTGCGTATGCATGCACACGAATTGGTTCCTGCACTCTGTATAGTTATTATATGCTTGCAGTGCAGTGATACGCCTTTTATGCACTTAGATGCACTGGACTTCGACTTCGATTGTGATACTCGATATTTGTTTGTGCACCTTGTGCACCTGATTGATTTTGCGCACGTTCGGCGTTTGATATTGGATTTCATGATTTCGTGCACGATGGATGCACCTGATTTGGATTTTCGCGCATGTTGGGCGCATGCTTTGAAGGGTGATTTTGGTGCACACCAGAGGCACTAAATTGAGAATTTTTCGTGCATGTCAGATGCACCTGATTTTGCTGTCAGGCACACATGTTGCCTACGACAGATGTTTCGTGCACACCCGATGCACTTAGATGTTGTTTCTGTGCGCATGTATGGCACATTCATGGATTTTGATTTCCGTGCACACCAGACGCACGTAGCATTCATGTGCATATTTTGGGATTGATTTCGTATAGAGCAGTACGTTTTTATGATATTGCTATGTGTTTTCGTACTAAGCAGGACTAGTCAGAGGACAGTACCTGAATATATTTTGCACGCATTGATAGTTATTGAAGGGATTTCCAAAAAGCGAGCTATAGCCTCAGTATTTACCTACGTGTCTGATATGACACGAAATGTTTAAAACAAGGAGACCCTTCTAAATTGTTTCCAAAACGGCGGAACGTACATTTCAAACAAAGGTATATATGTATATAGTTATTTTCTTATGATAAACGTCCGCCACTGTGCAGTGTTATACGCGTTGCACAGCGACTTAAAGAGATTTGGCATGCATTTCCTTCTGATACTTACAGATATAGATTCGATATTTACATGTATAGTTTCGAGTTATGTCATATTGGTTTTGATTTGGACTTGGCATTGATGTCTTCTCCATGACTCCGATGATTGCGGGATGCTTGACGGAGTTTTGATTTGAGTTATATACTCATTTTTCATGCGCATGCGCTGCGCTACGATTTGTTTTATGTATTTACAATTTCGGAGCCCCGACGACTTGATGGTTTTCTTAGATGTTTTAGTATTTGGGGGAGTTTGAATTTAAATTCGGGGACCGAATTTCTTTAGGGGGGAAAGATTGTAACGTTTTGAAAATCGTTTCGGTGAAATTTCGAAAAAAATCGGTAAAATAAGGGGGTTTTCTGTAAAAAGTCAAAATACAAATATCTTATTATAAAAATTAAATATACATATTCTAGCTATGTAATTGCTATTATTTGGTGTTTATTGAGCCGCTGGTGAAATTTCAAATTTTCTGAAAAAAATATTATTTTATTATTATTTTAAGCCGTCACTAATACATTTAATTAAGGAAAATTACAAATTGGAATGAGTTGAAACAAATTTTGTGCATCATAAAATATTGAATAAAATTTTATCATGTGGTTTTTGGAACGAAATTATTTGCCAAAACGGTTTAGAAATTATTGAAGAAAAAAGGCTTTTTTTAGCGTAAATGGATGTTTGGGGTATTGTATTTATCGTTTTTCATCACCCCACACCCGTACCCACACCCACACACCCCCATTCACTTCTCCCCTTGGCTGAATTCAGCAGCCACCATCTTTTTCCCCACTTGAATTTCAAAGGAAAAGAAATGAAAGAAAAGAAAAGAAAATGGAGAAATGAGGTGGACCTTTGACCTTGAATTGACTTTGACTTCTCCCCCCACTTTTTCTACCTCCCTCTCTCTCCTCTCCCACTCCCATTCCAGCCGACCCCCCCCCTTCCTACAGCAGCAGCAGCCCCCCCCCCCCATTTCCCTTCTCTTTTCTCTTCAAACTTCATCAAAAATTGCCTCAAATCCATCAAAAAAAATCCCAAAACCCAAATCCGACTCCTACCCATTTTAGCCTAGCCCGTATAGCATGGATCTTTGTGAAAAGAGAGCATTTTGGGAGGCCATGGATGCTTGTGGATCTTCAAATGTTTTTGGGGTATAATTCTAAAACATTTTTGCTTAATTTGTTACAAATTTCTTAAAGCTAAACTACTTAAGTGTTAATTAGGCTTAAGTTGCAAGTTTTGGAATTCAAGTTAGGAATTTGAATGCAAGTTAGGGTTTTATAAAATTGGTGTATGGTTGTGTGTTATATTTAGGCTTTTTGTCATGTTAATACAAGATTAGTAGCTTGTGCTAATGGTTAGTTTAAAAATTGTGTTAATTTGCTAATTTGCTTACTAGGTTTTTGAAATTGGTTAAATACTTGGGATTAAAAATGTGTTTAGATTTTTCATGACTTCATCAACTTTATTAAGTGTGGTTTAATGCTTTAGATCATGCAAATCTAAGCTAGATTGTAGTTTGTGCATTTTTGCTTTGAAATTGTTAAATTTTAGGTATTTTGTAAACTAGAATATTAGGGTTTTTGGAATTTAATGAGATTAAATTCCGGGAATTGTTTATATGACTTATTTAAGATATTTAATAAGTATATTGGCCGCTACATTCATTTAAACGTCATGTTTTGTACAAAAACGGCGAATTGTGCTTGCTAGATTTTCGGAAAAATGACTTTTTAAGTGAAATTGGGGTTTTTGTGAGTTTTAACCTAGTTTATATTAAAATTAGGGTTCGTGAATGTGCAAATGAGTGTGATTGGATTTTTCTCGATGGTTTGACGTTTGTACATCGACATCGAGGGTTGGTTTGACTATTCTTGCATGCGTAGGCGATAGGTTTGGACCTATGCGTGATACGCGTGTGATTTGACTTTCGTATGCCGTTTCGATTTCGAATTTAGTTTTAATGCGATATGGTGCGTTATGATATGTAGGTAACCCCATGTGGACTTCGAGACGACAAGCAAGCGCGTGGCGACGTCGGCACCGGCGGGCGAGGACCAGGTGAGTAGATTTATATCTACGGGGAGAAGTCGGGTGGATGGCGTATAGCACCCCCGCAGTTCGTGGTGATGTATACAAATACGTATGCACACATATATATATATATTGTTTCAGTATATTGATGATATGGATATTTGGTGTTCTTGGATGATTTAGTGTCCCGAAACCCTAGAGTAGTGGTCGCACTACACATGCACACACCAACCCATACTTGCATACTTTCTTCTTTCATTTATGCTTATACGGGATATATAGTTATGTGTTCACATGGGTATGGGACTATGGGTTCACATACGAATTTGAGGCTTGGGTTTGAGATGAGTCGATGAGATTTGTATTGAGGTTGTGACTTCGGTGATATGGCAGGATTCGTATTTGAGATACGACATGACGTTGTAGCGGGTCCTTGACGTAGTGTTTCACACACGTCCATGCATACTTAGGCGGTATCAGTATTGTACTAGATGTAGATCAGTACCCCGATCGTGATATTTGATAAAGAGGATACCATGTGAATGGTATGATGAATGTGATATTGACCCGTACCCAGATTTGGGGTTGCCGTACGACGGATTTACGTACGAGCTATATTTTGATGATTGATCCGCACTCTTGACTTGGGATGTCTGGTTATGGATATGATATTATTGAGGCAGGATCACCGACTGTATATATACAGGTATGTATATGTATCGACTCAGATGATAGGTCAGCTTGTTAGTTCAGCCGTATAGTTTAGTGTAGTTGTTAGATTAGATTAGACTCCTACCTATTTCAAAACTAGCGGATCGTAGGTATTTTAAAAGACAGGTCAAGGGATCTACGGATATTTCAAAAGACGTATCCTTTCTTAAAAACCACCGTAGCCCTATTTTCAAAACCCCGCGGTTCGTGTTATTTCAAATGGCACCATTTGTAGGACTTATATTAGATTAATGCAGATTAGTTATAGTTGCGTCTAGTTTTTAGCTCCCGCTCATTTTGGTTGCTCGCTCCGCATCGCATATTTACATTGTTATTTCATATTGCATTGCTGACATTATGCTGTTAGGACACCAGCACCATTACCGATGATGCGTATGTACCACATACACTTACTTGCCGGCTCACACACATCTTCATCGGTAATTGCCATGTCACGTACACCTTAGAAAATATTGTTGCTTAACTTAGCTTGATAGCCAGTAGTTTGACATAATATTAGTGTACATACCTTATATGCCAGCTTAGATATTGTAGTTATTACTTGTCGCTTCATGCATACTGTTATTCATTCTCATGCTTATATTCATGGTTCTACATGCTATTGATGATTCGGATTTCCATGATATTTTCTGGATTTGGAGGAAAATCGCAAAACATATATAAACCGATTTCTCTCTTTTTAAATAAAAGTGCGGTTTTTCCCATGATGTATGAGTGTCCACCATGAGTTTGCTGATGGATTTCGAGACCCGATTCGAGGAGACGGATGAACCGTTTCGGGTACATGGTGGACCCGGTAAGGTACCCCGGGGCAAGAAGCGCGTGATGATGACGATGTGAGCCTGGCAGGGGAGCACTACCTACCGGTGATATTACCCGACGCGTCGGATATCCGGAGGGTACCGTCGTGGTCTTGAGATGGATGGTAGGGGCCGGTCTGGACGGCGCCCTAGATATTGTGATTGAGACATTGAGATTGAGACTTGAGGTACATAGATTGTGACACAGAGATATCGAGGTATTTGGACACTTGTTTTGTGTCGATGCTGGGCACTGTTTTATGCTGATTTCATATATGGTACCTCATTTCTTTTAAAATACAGAAATCTCACTGATTTATGAAACCAGTTTTATTCAGTACATGCATTCTGTTTCATGCATTCATACATCATCCATATGATATATTGCTACCTGAGGCACTGACACGGGCACATGAGATTACACTCGGGTTAGATATTTACCCTAGCCTTGTTATAGGCTACGTGTTATTCATATATTTGAGGATATATTATGATCATTGACCTAGGTTGCGTTATTTATGCGATTTCTGTGCGTAGATGTTTTTCTATTCACGAGTTGGCAACTCACCCCCGTCGTGCCCCAGTTTCTTGCAGGTTTGCCGTACAGGTTTCATTACGGCTTTGCGGGCTCAGTTTCATTCGGGTGACTTGCTAGTAGGTGGGTTTTTCTTGTGTCGTACCCATCATATTACCTTGTATAATATTATTCCGTTGTATCTAGTAAATTCCATTAACCAAACATGTATTTATTGAGATAGAGACCAGTGTTGTTTATTCTTTCGACCGTGGAGTCGCTCGTTATATTTCTGGTGGTTTTGAGTTTCCTTTTGGGTTTTGATCATCGCCGTTGGCGTTGTATATTATATTGCTTGTGTGGTTGTGACCGTCGATTGAGGAAGAGCTAGCTCCCGCTTGGGGATGCCTTTTTCTTGATTTCGTATACTATTCATGCTGTATCCCGTTTGGGGGCCAGTATTTACAAAGAAGACTCTGCCGAAATTTTCAGTAATTTTTGATGTTTTAAAAACCGCATAATTCGGTTTATGCTATTGAAATTACTTGCTTTAAGTTGGTTTTTCCTGCACTCTACTACTTTTCTTGGTTTGGATTTCTGGGTTTTCGGTTTACTTATATTACGCACGTCTCGAGATGTTCGTAGTTTAAGTGCCGGTCATGTTCCGTACTTTCGGGCCGTGACAAATTCCATCCATACACACCTTTTTTAACCTGATCTAACTCTTAGACTGAATATTCGTTTGACTTGACTTGAACCTTTACCAAATATATACCTCACACAACCTACTCATATTCACATATAACTCTATCAACATATCTAATTTGCATACAACCTCATGCCTCTATACACATGTACATCATATTCATTATATTTATATACACCTGTTTGTTTCTATACCTTTACTTCCTTATGAGGCAATCCTACCCGAGTATAATTCGCTGACGGACCTTCCTTTTCTTCCTCTATCTTTGGAATATCCGTCAGATAAGAATGAGTATTATGGCAAGGATCAAGATGTGAAGCCAACTTATGAAGATTATCCAGACTAGATGATGGAAGATTAGCTGGATTTAATTTTTGTTGTTGCCCACATGTTTAGGGCTTTTGTTTTCTCCTCGATGTAATTAAACTACTTAGTTTATTTTACTCTTTCTTTTGGGATGTAATAAAGTTTGGTTAATGGAAATAAATGCCTTTTGCTTTTATTATTTTTGTTTTGGTACACATCCTGCATGTTAATTATTCATACGCTTAACGTGACTGTATTGAATAGACCGCCTTCAATACAGTTAGGTTGCGGACCATGCCACGCCATCCTTCTCCTTCTTTTGGGAAGCGGGGCGTGACAGAACATTTTGTTAACCAGGCGCTGGTATGTAGCCGCGGCGTTTTTGAGGCAGAAGGGCATCAATTTGTAGCAGTATACCCCTCGGTCCGTGGTGAACGCGGTTAGTTTTTCATCTTCCGGGTTTATACGGATCTGGTTGTAGCCGGAGAAAGCATCCAAGAAAATGAGCAATTCGTAGCCTGCCGAGCTGTTAACAAGCTGGTCTATCCGAGAGAGCGGATAGTTGTCTTTCGGGAAGGCCTTGTTCAAATCTGTGAAGTTGACGCACATGCGCCACTTCCCGCTCTCCTTTTTAACCATGATCGCATTCTCCAGCCATTCCGAGTAGGCCACATTTCGAATGAAGTTGGTTGCAAGCAACCTATCGACCTCGTCCTCGATTGCCTTTTGTTTGATCGGAGTGAAACTTCGCTTCTTTTGTCTGACGGGTCGGGCCGTCAGGTCGACCCCGAGCTTGTGCGAGATCACCTTAGGGTCGACCCCGGGCATGTCAGCTAGCGCCCAGGCGAACATGTCCGAGTTTTCTCGGAGAAAGTGGATCAGGTCTTCGCGTCGGGTTCCCATTAAAAGGGAACCGATCTGGACAGTTCGTTCCATGTTCCCCTCGACGAGGGGGACCTCTGTTAGAGCCTCCACTAGGGCCCTTCGGATTTCCTTCTGTTCGTCACGAGTATCCAAGGACCCCTGGGAATCATTTGGGCTTCCGAGGTCGTCGCTTTGCTCTTCAGTGGTGGATGCCGCCATGAAGCAAATCTTGGCGATTTGTTGGTTCTATAGACTCAGCCTATCCTGCCTTGATCCGACGGAAACTTGATCGCGAGGTGGTAGGTCAAGATTTGAGCCCGAAGAGAGTTTAGTGTCGGGCGTCTCAGGAGTATGTTGTAAGACGAGGGGATCCTGGCGATGATGAGTTCCACCGGTACCGTCTTCGTATGGCCCGCTTCCCCAATGTTAAGAAGGAGGATAACCACTCCCTCGGCCGGGATGGAGTGGTTGGTAAACCCCAACAAGATGTGGGCGGTTGGCCATAGGTCGGACGGGCCAAGCTCCATATGCTGGAAGCAGTCATAGGAAAGGATATCTGCTGAGCTTCCTGAGTCGACCAATATCCTTTGAATCTCGTAGCGGTGGACCCGTGCCGTAATCATGAGGGGTTCATTGTGAGGCAAGGATATACTGTGGAGGTCTTCATCAGTGAAGGTGATGGGCTCGACGGTCTTGCCTTTCTTCCGGAGCCGGTCGCTTGTTCCTTCGACGGGTAGGAGGCGACGAATCTCGTCAACCCTATGTGTACACCCCGAAGAAACAACCATGATTTTGCCGATCATTAATTCGTCGGGAGGGGATGGTTGTCATCCTCCCTGTCTGCCTGTCGTTTTTCCCGCAGGTATTTCGCCAGGTGGCCCGAGCTTATCAACTCCTCTATATAGTCACGGAGTTGTTTACAGTTCTCGGTCGGGTGTCCCTGCGACCTGTGGAAGGCACGGTATGGGCCCCAGGTTTGTTTAGCCATTCTATTGGTGACCGGAGGGAGCTTGAAGAATCGCTCGCCCTTTGCCTCATCTAACAGCTTGGTATGAGAGATGTTGAGTGGAGTATACTCCTGGAACTTCGGGGAGTATGGATTTAGTCGGTCGACCTTCTTCTTCTTTTTCCTGCCCCTCTTCTTTTGGTCGACCTGGTCGCCCTGGGGTAGGTTTGAGTTTTCCTCAGACTCGAGTTGGATTTCACGCTCGGTCTAAGCTTTTATCTCGGCCATAGTCTTAGGTTGCGCTAATGCAAAGGAGCGGAGCCACTCCTTGTGCCGAAGACCCGACCTCAGAGCGGTGATGACAGTTTCATCCCGGTGCTCGGGAACTTCGAGAAGAGCGTTTTAGAAGCGAGTGACGTATCCTTTAAAGGATTCCTTGTCCCCGCTCTTTATGGTGAAGAGGCAATCGACAGTCCGCTTCTGTCGTCTGTTCACGACGAAATGTTTGAGGAACTGGGCAGCTAGCTCATCAAAGGTAGAGATGGAGCGTGGCGTGAGTCCTCGGAACCAGTCTCGTCCAGCCCGGATGAAAGTGGCGGGAAATGCTCGGTATTGGGCGGCGTTTAAGTTATCCTGGAAGCTCATGCCCGCCGTGAATGCGTCCAGGTGGTCCTTCGGGTCAGACTTTCCATCGAAGAGGGCCACCTTGGGAGGTTTGTTTCTAGACGAGACATGTACGGTGAGCGGCTCTTTGGTAAAGGGCTTTGTAAGCGAGTCGGCGGCGTACCTGGCCGCCTCGCTCCACGGGTGACCCTCCCGATGTATACCCTCAATTTTCTTTTCGTGGGCGTCGAGACGATTGTGGTACCCCGAGGATTCGGCGTGGTCGGAGTAGTGGCCATTCCCGCTTGTAGCCTGCGCCCGGCTGCGACTCCGATTCCATTCTATCAAATTCCTCAGGTCTCACGAGGAGGTCCTTCTTGAGTCCTCACAGAGAGTGCCGTCCGTGCGGTCCCGTCGAGGGAGGGGGTGTCGGTAATGCCTAGGTGCAGGCGAGCTGACCGATACCTCCTCGGGAGGGACGGGAATGCGACGGGCCTCATGGCGATGGGATCTTTTGCGAGATCGCAGCATGGGGCCGTGTGGGGCCAGCGGGTCATAGAATCGGTCGCCGTGAGGGATCTGTAATTTCCAGAGTGAGCAAGACGTTGTTCAATGGTTCCAGCACGGGCGGCGTCTTCCCCCCCTCTGCGGAGGTCGTGATCCCCGGGCAGGGGAACGGCGACCTGCATGGCTGGGCATGCCGTTCAGACATGGACAAGGGCATCCATTATGGACGCGAGTCTATCGATCCATGCCGAGAGGGCGTGGATGGCATTTGGTGGGGGAGTACATTCGTCCACGCCTCCATTGTGGGAAAGGCGACGGCTTGTGCTGGGATCGCTATGGTCTTCGCTCGCAATGTAGTCGAAAGCGGAAGATAAACTTTTGATGGGTGGAAAGATTTCTAGCCTTCCCACAGACGACGCCAACTGATGGGGGTTTGGATCTTCTTCAGATGTTGTCCTTCGTCGATCTGTCGCGAGCGTTGGTGAACGGATGAGATTGATGTTGAGGGTTGTCTCCTTGAGCGTGTGGATCTCAGTGGGCTTGTTATGAGGTGAAGCCGAGCTATCTACAAAAGAAGTCCCGGGATGGTTGTACCACCGTGGACCCTCCGACGCTCAAGTTAGCCGAGGAATTTGGGCAGAGTAGTGGCTTATTGGAATAAAATTGTGTTACCTGAGTCGTCTGATAGAGGAATTTTTATAATGGTCGCTTGGAGAGAGCTGGCACGAGATCTTCGCCGTCGGTTACGCCCCTGATATTACGCCTGTGTGAATGACGGGATCCCCCATTAATGATGAGATACGCTCGTTAATGGAGGGATACAACGGCGTGGAACGCGGGATGTTGGGTGGCGGATATCTCACCTCTGGCGAGATACGCGGAGTCGTGGCGGAGGCGCTTGGGCTCTACGTCCTTGGTTACTCGGTAGAACCGGGGAGGCTTAGCTCGGCGGGAGGTTCGGAGGCGAGCAGGAGGCCGAGGAAGCTCGGTTCTGTGATAGCTCGGAGGCGAGCAGGGAGGGCTGAGGAAGCTCAGCGTATAGGAGGGCTCGGAGGCGAGACGATGGTTATTTGTAAGGCGGGCATAGGAGTGTTCAGGGATCCATCGAAGGTTGGGTCATGCCTCGGGACGATAGCCCAGCGATAGCCCGGGGGACGCCCACAATGTATGGTGCTTGTCCTGTTTCCGTGAGCTCCGGGACACGTCATCTGCCACGTGTCATGATCTGAGGAGTTCCCACTTATGAGTATCATCAGTTTGGATTTGGAGGCGAAGTGAAGGGCTAGGGTTTTGGTGTGATTTGAGGAAGATGGGTGGAAATTGCAAAGGAATTTGGAGGTTGGAAGTGGAAGGAGATGCAGTTCTGGGAATTGGAAGTGGGGCTGAGTAAACATTGTCACTGATATTGTTTGGGTAAGGATAAAAATCCATAGCCTAGATATTGGCCTCTCTAAAAGTTAATTGTTGTCTCTTTTTTTACTAATCTGGATTATTGTGTCCTCAAACATGTGTATGTCAATTTTCATGTAAATTGAATATCGTTCGCCCGTACATTGTATGCTTGCAATAGTAACGGTTTTGCGACAATAAAACATGTTACGATGTTGGATGAATGAACAAGGAGTACCCAAACGACATAAAAATTAGAGCACACAAGGTTTAAGACATTACCCAACCCTAAAAATTAAGACAAGATTGATATGGATGGTGCCGACTGTTCAGAAAAATAACGGATTGTTGACTTTTTAATTTAGGTAATTTTCTACCATGCCATGCACTTTGTAACTCTACATCCTCCTTGGCTATTTGCATTTATCACTCTGTAAAATTACACTAAAATACAATTGACTACCGTATTTTTTCATTAAAATCGCTTGAAAGTTTTTTTATTATAACAAAATACGGTTTTCAACAGCTCGTCAATGGGCCAGGTCTGGACCTGGGCCTAACCCAGCCCGTTGATAAAATATGTCTGGTATCGATGTGTTTGGTCCCAGACCCATTTAATGGCTTTATAAATTGGTCGGGTTTAGGTCTTTTCGTATCGTACCCATTTAGACCCGACCGGTTTATCTTTTATGTACATATGTAATTTATAACGTAGATTAAAAGTTGTGGATTATAGACTAAAGTTATTATAGATGTGGATTATAGCTTTTAGGTTACAGTACTCACAAGTTTTAGGAATAAGATACGTAATCACAAGTTTTAGAAATAAGACACCAACGATTCCGTTGATTTTCTATTATGTGTTAACTTTTGAAATTAACTTATAAGTTTGTAAACTATAATGATGTGGTTTAAAAATAAAAAGTACATAAAAGGGTCGTGCGACCGGATCAGACCCAATTATTTGTATGTTTGGGTTTGGATTATATATATATATATATATATATATATATATATATATATATATATATATATATATATAATACAAACCCAGACCGTTGATAACATTGGAGACCTTGAGATACAAGACAACTTAGCACGCATTTGGAACACAATTTTCCTCTATCTTGCTAAGGCACTTTAGTGCTTTTTTAGAACTGGAACTAGATTTTAACAACTATTGGCACCATAACAGGGTGGATATTAGAACCAGTGAACCACTGCTTCTGGATGTCTTGATGTCAAACACCAATGGATGTGGGATCAACCATTGCCCCATACAGGGTCAAGAAACGTACACACTAGTCTACTCTGGAATATCGATGCCCTGTCTCGATACTCTCTCGACTAAGAACTGTTAAAGGATGTGCTTGCGAACTACACAAGCCCCACTAGTATGATCTGCATCATAGTCCTGGTAGTCAAGCTAACATCCTAAGGGCTTTATCAACATATATCAGAGAGACATTATAATAATACAAGTGTACATGTTAAGATAAAGAGCAACCAGATAGCATACTATCATGTCGAGCAAGAAAGTCCTCTATATATATGTCCAAGCATCCACTATATCATACAATAATGACCTCTATGACATACATATTCCTAACACTTAATCAGCTATCCAGCAAACTCCAAATGATATATGTTTTATTGTCCTGCACACAGTCCAAGAATTATCAATTCTTGAAATGTTAAATTTCTTCAGGATTTTGAGTTCAGTGAGATTGAATTTCCTCATAAAGAAAAATTTGAGGAAATGAAAGGGTGTCATCTTATAAAGAAAATGAATTGCTTGTTCTTGAAAGAAACCTTCCAGTACTTAATGATGAACAAGGAATTCAAGTGAACAACTCCATCAAGAACTAACTCATGAAGAACATGTTCTCCAAGATACGGATAACTTGAATGAAGCGGTATCGTTAAGAAGATCTCCAAGAATAAGGAAGTCAACAATTCCTAATAATTATATAGTATACCTTCAAGAGTCTGATTTTGATACTGGACTTAAGCATGATCCTAAGTCGTTTCACAAGGCATTATGGAGAAATTTCATATTTATGGTATAACGCTATGAAGGATGAGATGAAATCTATGGCTAGAAATAAAGTTTAGGATTTTGTTGACCCGAAAGGAGCCTCTGTCGTTGGCTGTAAATGGTTTACAAGACCAAACGAGATTCATCAAGTAAAGTTGAACGATATAAGGCAAGACTTGTAGTCAAAGATTTTACTCAAAAAAGAAGACGTCGACTACTATGAAACCGTTTCTCCAATTTCTAAGGAGTCTTTTAGAATCATCATGGTTATAGTAGCTTATTATGATTTAGAGCTATATCAAAGGGATGTGAAAACGGCATTCTTGAATGAGTGTCTTGAAGAGGAGTTATACATGAGCCAGCCAGAAGGATTTGGTCAAAATAATCATTTGGTATGCAAGCTTAAATATATATATACAAACTAAAACAAGTTTCTCGACAATGGTTCCACAATATTGTTATCTCATAAGGATTTATTGAGAATATTGTGGATCAATGCATATACATAAAAGGTCAAGGGGAAAAGGCTTGTTATTTTGGCCTGGGATGTGGATGACATATTGCTTGCAAGTAATGATAAAGGGTTATTATATAATAGAAAGCAATTTCTATCCCAAAATTTTGATATGCAGGATATGGGTGAAGCCTCATAGAGATTCAAAGAGATGGATCCTTAAAGAATTTAGGATTTGTTTCTGCTAAAGGATGTATTTTGATATGCCCTAGTTTTTGTTTTTTGTTTTTTTGGTTTCTATTTTTGTAGTTGATTGTGTATTGGAGGTCGGGAGGTAGGATCGACCAAGTATATTCCATGCAAACATTGCCTTGAACATGTATGAAGTTTTCATGGGTTGTTGAGTTTGGTCGGTGTCGTTTGGGACTGATGATGATAATGCACATTTAGGTCTTAATCAATTCTTTAGCTTTTGTTTTCAACCCCAGCAGTTCCGATGGAAATGACTGTTGCATTCGTATAGATGGTGATTGGAAATTGACTTGGGCGCCTTTGTTGATTCCTAAAATTGTTTTTATTGGCAAAGATTAATGTTGAGACAGATTAATCAATGAGCACATTATGCTAAAGATGGATAGGTAGCGGTGTTTATCCATGTCAATTACTAGGTTTAGTCAAAGTTAAAAATTATGGATAATTTGGTGAAGTAGGCAACATGTGCGATGTGTATGACAATTGGCTAGAACGATAGAGATTGTAGTTAAATGATCCATTAACTACTGATTGGCCTATATGAACATTGTTTGAGCTAGTAAAACAGGTTGCAATGCTTAGTGCTTTAGTAGGGCATGATCCTTAATTGAGCTGCCAAACTAAATTGGAAAAGAACACTTGTTTAATAGACTCAAAGGTTTAGGATTAGACATATATGATTAATCCTAACAAAGTCCAGTGACAGTTTCCTTTTTCAGATGTTAGACCATCCATTCTCATCAGGCTTCAAATGAACTCCAGCATCCATTATTCTTGTTTATAACTTCTGTAAATTTATCGTTAGTTTTAATGAATTTTGATAGTTTGGACTTTGGATTTGACCTTATGCTTAGAATTGTATTTGGCAATGGCTTTTCAGAGTAGAAATTCTGATGAATGTTTTTACGTTGGTAAGATAAGATGTGTATGGGCTCATTTAATACGTGAATCCACATCCAGTTCCATTTTCTTATGAGGTTGTAACCTGTATTGCACATCTTTTCTCTCATAGCTCATGGGAAAGCTCCTCGAGATTTTGTGAGATTTATGTGCTTGGATTTGTTTCAGATTTCTGTAGATCTGAACTTTGAAGCGGCATTTTAACTCTGTTGCTTTTTCAAACTATATCGTAGTTCCATTGGCCAATATGATCTCCTTTTATTTCAATATTTCATGAAAAAACATGTGTACTGCAAAATCTCCCATCTGGAATCCGCATATATATTTTTTCTTAAAGGAAATGCCAAAACATACTTGTGTTTCGCAATATATATCATAGCACAACATCATTCTTTCTTTGAAGTTGAATTTACATCATTCGATTGCGTAGGTGAACGTGCCAAAGACGAAGAAAACCTACTGCAAGAACAAGGAGTGCAAGAAGCACACCCTGCACAAAGTCACTCAGTACAAGAAGGGTAAGGATAGTCTTTCTGCTCAAGGAAAGCGCCGTTATGACCGCAAGCAGTCGGGTTATGGTGGACAAACTAAGCCTGTCTTCCACAAAAAGGTACTTCTACAGTAGTAATTTTAGAAACCATACAGGAAAATTGTACTATCTGTATCTGGTTCATTTCTTTTACCATCCATGCTTAGAAATCTGCTTACGTTGGAAACGGTCCAAGGAGCACCTTGTTATATCTGCATCACTTGCATAAATAGTGAGACAATTATCATAATTATTTATTTATACCCTTGTTTGTTGTCGTCGGCCTTTTAGATTCTTCTTTTGGCAATTGTTCCTTTTAATGAGTCATCTACGGTTATGGCACTTTTAAGTAGAAATTCTTCTGTATTCCCATGCATTTTTTACTCCTCTACACTCCAGTTCCGTTACACATGTCAGTGCTCCAATATAATGCTATAACTTTTTTGTTGTCTTGTTTAATCTAAGCAAATTCAGGTAGCTTAATTTGGTATCAGCCCAGGCCTCTGATGACCCTTTTCGATTATAAGCAATTTGTTAAATGAATCTGTAAACTGGGGTCTCTTTTGGTTGTCTAAATTTTTTAACCAATAATATTCCTATGCCAAGCTCTTTCCTCAATCTCTTTACCTCTGTAATTCAGTCAAAGAAGCCTTTTTACTTTTGTGGAGATTATCAACTTGAACAATATGATCATTTGTGTTTCGAAACTTTATAGAGTCCTACCTTTTTAGCATCTGATGCCAACATATGCATGTACAACATTGGCTTGAGTCATGTTTTATACCGTGGATTCTTATGGTTTAAGATATGGCAAATTTGAAAGCATGCTAACAACATATTGAGCGGTTTTTCCTTTTAATTGTTTTCACCTCTTTGGTCATAATCGTATCTCGTTAATCGGCTTTTAGTTTTCCATAAGTTCTTGAGCATTCTCATTCTTTCTGTAGACTTTAACATAGAAAATATAAATTGCTTAAGCCTGTTATTTGTTAAATTTCAGGCAAAAACTACAAAGAAGATAGTGCTGAAACTACAGTGCCAGAGCTGCAAACATTTCTCGCAGCATGCCATTAAGGTCTCTAGTATTTCTTTGTCAAACAATTTGCACTTCTCTGTTATTTTGTTCATTTTATCTTATACATTTTGTGGGTCTCTGCAGAGATGCAAACATTTTGAGATCGGTGGAGACAAGAAGGGCAAGGGCACATCTCTGTTCTAAGTTTAGCTTTGTTTTCCATGGCACCATCATTACCTTTCTCGCTGTTGTAGTTGGAAATCGACCCCATGTGTTAGATCTTGTCAAATATTTCTGTGCTTCTTAATTTTTCATAATTTGCAGGATGTTGAGATATTTGTTAGTTGTAATTACCTGATTATGCTTCTCAGTTTTCATGTTTGTTAGCTCAGTTGCCATTTGCTGATATTATCTGCCCATTTGTCGATCAAATTCTGCACTATTATGGTTTCTTTCCAGATTTGGAAGTTGTTTTCCACATTGCTTTGTCCACAGAATTTGCACGAAAAAAGGTTCAACAGATCATTTAAGGTAGCGGTCATGTTTATAATGGTTCCTTTCTGTCAATTATTGGAAAAATTACTCTTGCCTCTTGTCATGTTAGAGAAAAAAATAGAAGTGTGAATCTTATAAAATTGTGCAAAGTTGTCTGAAAATTTCCATCCTACTCTTTCTTTTTGTCTAAATGCATTGCTGTCCACACCCAATGAATTTTTCAATTTTTAGGTCTATAGTACTAGTGAATCAAAAGGTATCACCGTATCCCATTAAGTTTATGTGTAAATATAATAGATTAAATTCTTAAGAAAAACAATAAAATTAGCCAATGCCTAAGAAATTCTCCTGTTATTGCCTTGCTTTATTAACGAGTTCGATCCAAGTGGGACTAAGCCTGTGAAAGGGTCGGGCCAAGAATGTTCTAAATATAGACCCGTTCATTTTTTTATGGATCCTTACGTACACATATACCCATGGATCCGAATCTAGAAACGTTAATAATAAGATTAGATCCGCTCGCCCAACCTATTTATATACTTTTTTCTGAATGATTATAATTTAAAAGCTTACAAGTTAGTTTCAAACGGCAACGACATTATAGAAAATCAACTAGAAACATTGGTACTTTAATTCTAAAACTTGTGACTGCTGCAACCTTGAAACTTTAAGCCGCAGAGTAACTCTATTCTATAATTCACAACAGCTAATGTGTTACAAATTACATGTGTACAAAAGAGATAAATGGGTGGGATCTTAAGGGGTATGAACTGAAGAGACTCAAACCCGACCAATTTGTGAAGCCATTAAATAGGTCCGGATCCAAACACATCTATGCCACACGGATTTTATCAACGAGTCTAGGTCGGGCCTGGGTCTATAGTTGACACATTGACGGGTTTGCTGTAATAAAAAAGATTAAAGTTATTTTAGTGAAAAATACCATAATTGAGGGCATTTTAGTGTAATTTTACAGTGTTAAATGAAATTAGCTAATGAGAATGCAAAGTAGAAAGCGGTAGAGTAGAAAATTTCCTACATCGGTGTCTTAATAAGTCGACTGTCTGCTGATTTTCTGGATGGCCGACACCAACCATATTAATCTTCATTTCCTAAACTGTGCGTATACCAATTTTTATGCCATTTGGATACCCCTTGCTAATTCATCAAGCAAATGTCGTATTGGCGCAAAACCATTGGTATTGCAAGCATACAGTGCAAGCGCGAACGATATTCAATTCACATGAGAAACATTGATGTACAGTAACATTTCGAAAATTTTAAAAGATTTATTTTAGAATTCATAATAAAATGAATTTTATTAATATGAGAACAATTATTTAATTTAGTTTTCTTAAATTGGCATTTAAACTCATATCCATATTAATTACTACTCTAAAACCAAGATCTACTTTACTAACCAATACTTAGTGTGGCATGGCCAGTAAAATCCAAGATTAATACATTCATTTGTATTTTCAATTTTTGTATTCTTTTTTAAAAATTAGAGTTTGGAGAGAGAGAGAGAGGTGCAAGCATGGAAGAGGGGAATGGGTTGATATATATATATATATATATATATATATGAGAATAATGGAGAAAAGATGCCATAGGAGGAAATTTCCTCCTATGGCGTGGAAAAAATACAACTTCCACCAATTTTTTCGACGATCGGCCCCCATCATCTTCATCGTTATCATCTAAGATGTGGGTACACCAAATTTCATGTGATTCTACAACTTTTTCACCGTTGATTTAGCAATGTAAAAAGTTCTATTTTCGGTAAACCGTTAATTTTGAACCCACTAAATCAACGGTGAAAAAGTTGTGGAATCACATGAAATTTGGTGTACGCACATCTTAGATGATAACGATGATGATGATGGGTGCCGATTGTCGGAAAAAATTGTTGAGGCTGTATTTTTTCCACGCCATAGGAGGAAATCCCCTCCTATGGCCTCTTTCCTCCATTAATCTCTCTATATATATACACAGAGAGAGAGGGAGCGGGGGAGGGAACCCTCATCCACCATAACCTCTCATCCCACTCATTCTCCTCCTCAAAAATTTCTTAACAATCTCACTATCCTTCACCCTCATCATCATAAGCCACGGCAACCCTCTAAACTTAATTTTTGCTCCATCAAAAAACCTAGTTTTTTCTTAAGTTTCCTCACTTGAAGCATTGTCAACCTTCTCAAGCTTGGTTATGCGTTCGATATCTGCATAACTTATTGGGTTATTGAGGGTCTGACAGTTTCCACCCCCAGACCCGATATGCGACACTATTTGACAAAAAGACCGGACTGCACGGTAATTGTTAATGATAAGTTCTATTGGGTACGGACGAGTTTATTCGTAGACCTACGTTTTGATCAATACCTAGATAGCAGTTACGTGCAGCTAGTACTACTGACGCGCTGTGGGCTAACCCGTTTAGGGATTGATCTGAAAATGTTTCAGATTCAATCGGGATGCAGATACATACTTGTCATTTAGTGGTAAGCATGCATGTGGATGGTAGGGACCACTTGAGGTGATAAACTTCATTCCCTCTCTTTTATATATTATAGAGGAGAGAGAAAAGGGATGGCTAAGGTTTTCTTCATCTTCATCTTCTCCATTTTCAAAAGAAAAGGAAAAAGAAAAAGTGAGCTATCCACATCCTTCTACCTCTTGCTTACTATCTATTTTTGAGAGCTAGCAGCTTCTTATTAGAAGAGTTCTAGAGTGAGGTGGAAATTTGGATGGATTGCTTTTAAGGTGGATTATCCTCGGCGAGCTGGTTGTAAATCAAGCTCGATTTCTATACCAAAAGAGCTTAGCTTAGGACTTCCACTAAAGAGTGGACACGCTACAAAGGTTGTAGCCCCCTAAATCCGTAGTATAGATTGTGTTTGCACTCTTGTTTTTACAATTGCTGGTATTTGAATGATCTTGGTTATAGCCTATAATACTATGTTTTGAATTCTTTCGTTCTATGTTCCGCCGCGGTCCGCAAGTGTTGCAATCCATGCACTGTAAAACAACAAAACTTCAGTGAATTATATAGAAATTTTCCCATATTACACTAATATACTCTCAATTATTATGTTTTTCCCCAATATGATACCTCAAGTTTCCTATCACAGCAAATTACATAGAATTCTGTGTTTTAGGGATTTTATTTCACTAAATTACCCTCAAAAGCATCACATAAAAGGTACTTTACAGTGATAATAGAACTTTAAGGTATTTTATTTGGGGGGGAACGGGACATGATAGTTTATGGTATTTTGGTGTAATTTTCCCATTTTAAAATCTTCTTTCTCGTCCTCTTCTTCTTTCATGCGCAGGGGTCTCTCATGGCTTCAGCTGCTCCTCCCCTCTCTCAATCCCCCATCATCATCATCGTCTCTCTCCCATCGCCAGCTCCAGCAATCCCACGCGCAACTCATCCACCTCAGCCTCGCCATTCACCGCTCCACCCTCTCCCGCCTCCTCTCTCCCCTTCTCTCTCCTCCCGCTACTCCCTCTCCCTCTTCCACCAGATCCAATCCCCCAACACCTTCTCCTTCAACAACGTCATTCGATGCCTCGCGAAGAGCCCAAACCCTCATCAAGCCCTCATCATTTACTCCCACATGCTTGAGATTGGCGTCCCAAGCAACAACTACAACTACCCGTTTCTGCTTCATGCCTGCAGCAGAGACCCATTGAGGAAAGGAGGTAAATTGATCCATGCCTGTGTTTTCAAAATTGGATTTGATGGCGATTTGTATGTCAGAAACGCTTTGATCAGCTTCTATAGCGCTTGTGCTGAGTTGGGTAGTTTTAAAAGAGTGTTCGAGGAGCGCCCATTTGTAAGGGATGCGGTTACCTACAACTCCATGCTCGTTGGGTTCGCTAGAGCTGGGGAGGTTTTTCTTGCGGGTAAGGTGTTTGAGGAAATGCCCGAGAGAGATGTGATCTCTTGGAGCAGTATGATTGAGGGGTATGTTCAGAATGGGATCTTGGAGAAGGGTTTGAGTCTTTTTAAAGAGATGGTTGAGAGGAAGTTGATGGTGAATGAGGCCGCTTTGGTTACCGCTCTCTCTGCGTCGGCTCGGTTGGGTTTGTTGGAATGCGGGAAGTTTATTCATTCTGTGATGACAGATTTGAGGTTTCCGATTACGATGCCTGTTGGCACCGCGCTGATCGATATGTATGTGAAATGCGGGCGTATCTAGATTTCGAGGCAAGTGTTTGAAAACTTGCCGAGGAGAGTTGTTTTCGCTTGGATTGCGATGCTTTGTGGGTTGGCTACTCATGGATTAGGAAAAGAGACGCTCGACCTTTTCAAGAATTTACTGCACAGGGTCTCAGCCCAAACAGTGTGACTTACTTTCGTTGGGGTGTTGAATGCGTGCAGTCGAGCTGGATTGGTTGAGGAAGGGCGACGCCATTTCAATTCAATGGCAGATTACGGTATTGCCCCTGAAATGGAGCGCTATGGTTGCATCGTAGACCCTTTGGGTCGGGCTGGTCTCGTATCTGAAGCCCTAGAATTGATCGAAAAGATGAGCATCAAACCCGATTCAGCTTTGTGGATCACTTTGTTAGGTGAATGCAAAATTCACAATTTAGTCGATTTGGACGTAAAAATCGGGAACAAATTGATCGAATCCGAGCCTGAACAAGATGGAAACTATGTTCTTTTAGCCAGTATTTTTGCGCCAAGGCTAAGAAATGGGAGGGTGTGAGCAAAAATTAGGAGATTGATGTCTAATCGCGGCACGAATAAACTCGCGGGATGGAACTTGATCGAGGCGAATGGAACTGTTCATAAATTTGTAGCAGGGGATAAAGAACATGAGAGATCTTAAGGGATTTACAAGACGCTTGAAATGATTGGAAAATGCTGGATATTTTTGCCTGAAGTTTCGTCGGTTTTGCACGACATCGGGGATGAAGAGAAGGTCCATGCAATCAAGGAGCATAGTGAAAGGTTAGCTATTGCTTTTGGGTTGATGGTGGTTGAAGTTGGCAAGCCTGTTAGAATTGTGAAGAATTTGAGGGTTTGTGGAGTTTGCCAAGAGTCTTGATTTGAAATATGATGGAAGAAAACTTCGTATTTGCATAATAACAGAAACCAATAACTTCGCATAATAACCAAAACCGAGCCAGTTCTCTGTTTATTGATCTCCATCTCAAAAAGTCTATTCATCTACCATACCCGAGCCAGTTCCATCTATCGACTCATCAGTTCCATCTTTTGACACGCCTCCGGAAGTGCCTCCATATCTTTGCGCATGTTCTCGTTGGCTGGCATTCACTGGAATGCATACTCGTGCGAAAGGGCCATCAGTACGTTCTCGTTTTACAGCCAGTGTTTGAATCACAACCTAAAATGCTCATGGAAAATATAGGCTGATGGCTTTCGACGTTACCAAATTGGGTCCAATACCACAAAGTTTTGGTTCTGATTTGGTAGGGGTGCGCCAGGCCCATGCAATAGTGCAACACACAGGCGACGCTCGAGAACCCCAGCAGCAAGCTGCTGTTGATGGGCCCTCCCCCAAACAAAAATTAATTTAATATCATAGTGAGCCGATGGCCCACGTATCAGATATTAAACTGATAAGAACAGATACTACACTTGATCTTAGCCAAAAGGCCGAGAAAGGTATGAGTCTTCTCTTCACACCATGAGCCTCATTTATAGCAGCTCTCACAGCCTCAGCTTCCCTCAGCAGGCGATGTGGGACTGAAGTTTGAGTTAAAAAAAATAGATAGCAAACGCACTTCCAGCAGCGAAGGAAAATTTGCTGGGGCGTTGTGTCTACAGAAACTGACACATCCTTTCTCTTCAAAAACTTTTGGTCTTTCCCACCTCCAGATCCAAAAAAAAAGCACCTAGAATCTGCACCTAAGAGATTATAATATGAATGCATTAGAAATTTTCTCTTGCAACTTTCGGGAGAGCTGATGATATCGGCGGGGGTTTTAGACGGTCGCTCTTCGGGTCGGGATCGACAACCTCGGCCGTATCGGAACAGGATAACGAATTTTATACCGTTCGAGAAAAAGAATTATTAAATAACATTTAACTT
This sequence comes from Agapanthus africanus, assembly GCA_030015575.1. NCBI lineage: Eukaryota > Viridiplantae > Streptophyta > Magnoliopsida > Asparagales > Amaryllidaceae > Agapanthus > Agapanthus africanus. Next base: position 650,474,162 of record JASDDO010000014.1, read on the forward strand.
AAGTATAAACAATTTGTCAAATTCTTTTACGATTATTGATGTCTAAAGTCATTTTAATGATGTGAAACTAACCGTAAAAACTTATATTAAACATATTAAACCATTAATTAATCAATTTACCCATTAGTGAATATTCTAACCGTTAATAAACTTCATACGAAAAACCACATTATAAAAATGATAAACACGGTATTATCATATGCCATTGGTCTCAAAACTCAGACGGTCATTTATTGGATCGGAATCAGCCATCTCGGATCAGGATCGGCCGAGATTTCAAACCATGCTTTATTGTTCCCTTTTCCAAATCGACCAAGGGTTGGGATTATAAATCAACATAGCTTCGGAAGCGATCAACAAAACACAATGCCTTATTTAAGGTCCATATCAGTTTCTAACATATCAAAAGCATCCTGACCGCATCTGGCTAACGTCATCCCTTGGGCACTTCTACTACGGATATCAACTGGTAAGTTGCTCGGGGGAAGAAAAGCTGAACAACAACAGCTAGGATTTATGCCTCTTCTTCGGCCCGAGCTCTGTATCGACCATGAATCCTGCAGCTTGAGAGCTGAGTGGCAACAACGGTATCTGTATCACTATCTTCGCCAAAAACTTAACCATCTCTCTGCGGTGTTGTTTGCTGCATCAGGGTGACCGGTAACATGCCATAATGTCACGCCCCGCTTTCCTGTAGACGGAAACGATGATGTGGCAAGCCCGCGGCATATTTATCCAGAAAATGTTATTTTCTAAATAATATGCTAAGCGTATTGAAACAATAATACACAATGCAAGAATAAACGGCGACTGTAAAACTTTTCAACGAATATTTTAATTTACATCCAAACATGAAATATTTACAGACACAAGAGTTCGACTGAAAAGTAAATACAATAACAGAAATGCCTAAACAAGTGGCATACATGAACTGAAAAGAAAAGGATCGCTCGTCTAAGCCTGAGCAGCGATCCGGTCGTACTCCTCTCCTGTAACGTCCACCTCCTCCGTGTCTACGGTATCTGACGAACATTTCAAGAAATAAAGATGGGTGGAATGCCCGTCGGCAAACTAGCGCTCGCTAAATCCCAAAGTAGAGTAAAAGCGGAAGCGACAAGTATAGAATAATCATGACGTATTGTATATGTCGAGTAAGAATATATGTAAATGAATATGGGTATGTGTACTATAAGTCTCTATTTGGTTTCTATGTTAACGTTAAGTTTTACGTGTGAATATCAACGTAACCGTAGAAGTGTTCACGAGCTCAAGAGTGGGGCTCCAGGAGTAAGAAAACGCGGGCTCGTTTCATGTGTTAGTATTGGGACTACAAGCTGCGGAGGAGCCGACCCAACTAAGATCCATAGAATTCAAATAGGTTAATACGGAATTCCTGAAGTTTCCGTTGGACTCACATCTGAAACTATCCCATACACCCCGAGTAATATATATTATAACCATTAGATGTCCTTAGTTGATTGCTTGGTTTATTTTAATATGTCTTGTTTGAAACCATAGATTGCAAAAGCAAATAAATGCAGTCGAGTGAGTTAAGTAGAATGCGAGTCATGTCAATCGCAATCCTGAATCGAGTCGAGTTAGTTCGAGTAGAATGAGATCGAGTTACCGTTCAAGTTTAAGTTCGAGTTTAGAGTTTAAGTTCGAGTTTGGATTCGAATTGTAGACATTTCTTGTGAATGGATTTAACTGTTGAATTCCTTAAGTTCGGGAGTAATCGGACAACTGTTGCACATGGACGGCGGGATTCTGGACTTTTTCCAAGACAATTGGCATTGATAACTCCGTTAATTGCAGTGTTGTCTAATCTGAATAGGCAAGCATTCACTTTCTCCGGCTCCCTACGGCTTACGAGAAAAGGTGCCGCTTAAATCTATATTAATATAGAGTCCTTAAAGATTTATTCTGGTTTGTTTACAATGTTTGCATTTCTCGAGAGGGTTTTAAGAAAAATGTTTTAATATCGTTTAAAAATAAACCTCGAGGGTGATTTAGAATATCAAGAGTTTTATAGAAATGTATTTTAGTTTCAACGGTATTTTAGTGATAAAACCTAGTTTTTGAAAGTTTATGATGTTCTTCTGAAAACTACTACTTTTGGAATTTTGATGGTATTTTATTAAAATTTTAATTTTCCATTTTAAAATATAATTTTCACGGTTTGTTTCCATCGAAAATACGGATTCATAATTATATATAAATTTTCCAAAGTTTAATTTATTTTGAAAAAAGTCGTATTTAATTAAACCGTATTTTTATTTCCTTTCGAGACCGAATTCTCCGTGAGAAGTTCTGTATCTCACTCTACTGTCCCAAGGACGTGCGATAGCCCGCACCATCCGTAAATGGGTTCCCCTAAAAGGGCCGTAGATGCGCAATTGCAAAGATCTTAAAAATATCGATTAAAAACATTTATTTATAAAAATAATGGTATTTTATTATAAACTGTATTTTTTAAATTAAATATACATCTAAAACTTCGTGGTATGAAACCATAGTGTATGTGATGGAGCAGGTCACTAAACCGTGAGTTTTGTAGAGGTATATATGCTAGTTATCGAATAAAGGGTTTTAATTCAAGCTCATGGTATATATATGAAAAAGTGTGTTATAAGTTTATTTCACATGGAATTTTAATTACTTGTTCAGTGGGTGTTTTGTAGAGGTATATATGCTAGTTATATCGAATAAAGGATTTTGAGTTCAGTGGGACTGAATTTCCGCATAAAGAAAAATTTGCGGAAATGAAAGGGTGTCGTCTTATAAAGAAAATGAATTACTTGTTATTGAAAGAAACCTTCCAGTACTTAATGATGAACAAGAAATTCAAGCGAACAATTCCATCAAGAACTAACTCGTGAAGAACATGTTCTCCAAGATACGGATGATTTGGATGAAGCGGTATCGTTAAGAAGATCCTCAAGAATAAGGAAGTCACAATTCCTAATAATTATAAAGCAGTATACCTTCAAGAATCTGATTTTGATACCGGACTTAAGCATGATCCTAAGTCGTTTCACAAGGCATTATGGAGAAATTTCGGATTTATGGTATAACGCTATGAAGGTTGAGATGAAATTTATGGCTAGAAATAAAGTTTGGGATTTTGTTGACTTACCGAAAGGAGTCTCTGTCGCTGGCTGTAAATGGTTTACAAGACCAAACGAGATTCATCGGGTAAAGCTGAACGATATAAGGCCAGACTTGTAGTCAAAGATTTTACTCAAAAAAGAAGACGTCGACTACCATGAAACCGTTTCTCCAATTTCTAAGGAGTGTTTTAGAATCATCATGGTTATAGTGGCTTATTATGATTTAGAGCTATATCAAAGGGATGTGAAAACGGCATTCTTGAATTGGGGTCTTGAAGAGGAGATATGCATGAGGCAGCCAGAAGAATTTGGTCAAAACAATCATTTGGTATGCAAGCTTAAGATATCTATATACAAACTAAAATAAGCTTCTCGACAATGGTATCCACAATATTGTTATCTCATATGGATTTATTGAGAATATTGTGGATCAATGCATATACATAAAGGTCAAGGGGATAAGGCTTATTATTTTGGCCTGGTATGTGGATGACATATTGCTTGCAAGTAATGATATAGGGTTATTATATAATAGAAAGCAATTGTTATCCCAAAATTTTGATATGCAGGAAATGGGTGAAGCCTCATAGAGATTCAAAGAGAGAGATCCTTAAAGAATTTAGGTTCATCTCAGAAGACCTACATTGAAAAGTCTTGAATAGGTTTTAGATCCAAGATTGCACGCCTAAGGAATCACCTATAGTGAAAGAGGGCAAATTTAGGCTTGATCAATGTCCCAAAAGCATTTCGGAACAAGAGAGGATGGAGAGGAAGCCATATGCTTCCATGTTTGGAAGTCTTATGTATGCACTCGTTTGCACGAGACCGGAACTTGGCTTTGCGATGGGAATATTTTGGTGTAATTTTCCCATTTTAAAATCTTCTTTCTCGTCCTCTTCTTCTTTCATGCGCAGGGGTCTCTCATGGCTTCAGCTGCTCCTCCCCTCTCTCAATCCCCCATCATCGTCGTCGTCTCTCTCCCATCGCCAGCTCCAGCAATCCCATGCGCAACTCATCCACCTCGGCCTCGCCATTCACCGCTCCACCCTCTCCCGCCTCCTCTCTCCCCTTCTCTCTCCTCCCGCTACTCCCTCTCCCTCTTCCACCAGATCCAATCCCCCAACACCTTCTCCTTCAACAACGTCATTCGATGCCTCGCGAAGAGCCCAAACCCTCATCAAGCCCTCATCATTTACTCCCACATGCTTGAGATTGGCGTCCCAAGCAACAACTACAACTACCCGTTTCTGCTTCATGCCTGCAGCAGAGACCCATTGAGGAAAGGAGGTAAATTGATCCATGCCTGTGTTTTCAAAATTGGATTTGATGGCGATTTGTATGTCAGAAACGCTTTGATCAGCTTCTATAGCGCTTGTGCTGAGTTGGGTAGTTTTAAAAGAGTGTTCGAGGAGCGCCCATTTGTGAGGGATGCGGTTACCTACAACTCCATGCTCGTTGGGTTCGCTAGAGCTGGGGAGGTTTTTCTTGCGGGTAAGGTGTTTGAGGAAATGCCCGAGAGAGATGTGATCTCTTGGAGCAGTATGATTGAGGGGTATGTTCAGAATGGGATCTTGGAGAAGGGTTTGAGTCTTTTTAAAGAGATGGTTGAGAGGAAGTTGATGGTGAATGAGGCCGCTTTGGTTACCGCTCTCTCTGCGTCGGCTCGGTTGGGTTTGTTGGAATGCGGGAAGTTTATTCATTCTGTGATGACAGATTTGAGGTTTCCGATTACGATGCCTGTTGGCACCGCGCTGATCGATATGTATGTGAAATGCGGGCGTATCTAGATTTCGAGGCAAGTGTTTGAAAACTTGCCGAGGAGAGTTGTTTTCGCTTGGATTGCGATGCTTTGTGGGTTGGCTACTCATGGATTAGGAAAAGAGACGCTCGACCTTTTCAAGAATTTACTGCACAGGGTCTCAGCCCAAACAGTGTGACTTACTTTCGTTGGGGTGTTGAATGCGTGCAGTCGAGCTGGATTGGTTGAGGAAGGGCGACGCCATTTCAATTCAATGGCAGATTACGGTATTGCCCCTGAAATGGAGCGCTATGGTTGCATCGTAGACCCTTTGGGTCGGGCTGGTCTCGTATCTGAAGCCCTAGAATTGATCGAAAAGATGAGCATCAAACCCGATTCAGCTTTGTGGATCACTTTGTTAGGTGAATGCAAAATTCACAATTTAGTCGATTTGGACGTAAAAATCGGGAACAAATTGATCGAATCCGAGCCTGAACAAGATGGAAACTATGTTCTTTTAGCCAGTATTTTTGCGCCAAGGCTAAGAAATGGGAGGGTGTGAGCAAAAATTAGGAGATTGATGTCTAATCGCGGCACGAATAAACTCGCGGGATGGAACTTGATCGAGGCGAATGGAACTGTTCATAAATTTGTAGCAGGGGATAAAGAACATGAGAGATCTTAAGGGATTTACAAGACGCTTGAAATGATTGGAAAATGCTGGATATTTTTGCCTGAAGTTTCGTCGGTTTTGCACGACATCGGGGATGAAGAGAAGGTCCATGCAATCAAGGAGCATAGTGAAAGGTTAGCTATTGCTTTTGGGTTGATGGTGGTTGAAGTTGGCAAGCCTGTTAGAATTGTGAAGAATTTGAGGGTTTGTGGAGTTTGCCAAGAGTCTTGATTTGAAATATGATGGAAGAAAACTTCGTATTTGCATAATAACAGAAACCAATAACTTCGCATAATAACCAAAACCGAGCCAGTTCTCTGTTTATTGATCTCCATCTCAAAAAGTCTATTCATCTACCAAACCCGAGCCAGTTCCATCTATCGACTCATCAGTTCCATCTTTTGACACGCCTCCGGAAGTGCCTCCATATCTTTGCGCATGTTCTCATTGGCTGGCATTCACTGGAATGCATACTCGTGCGAAAGGGCCATCAGTACGTTCTCGTTTTACAGCCAGTGTTTGAATCACAACCTAAAATGCTCATGGAAAATATAGGCTGATGGCTTTCGACGTTACCAAATTGGGTCCAATACCACAAAGTTTTGGTTCTGATTTGGTAGGGGTGCGCCAGGCCCATGCAATAGTGCAACACACAGGCAACGCTCGAGAACCCCAGCAGCAAGCTGCTGTTGATGGGCCCTCCCCCAAACAAAAATTAATTTAATATCATAGTGAGCCGATGGCCCACGTATCAGATATTAAACTGATAAGAACAGATACTACACTTGATCTTAGCCAAAAGGCCGAGAAAGGTATGAGTCTTCTCTCCACACCATGAGCCTCTTTTATAGCAGCTCTCACAGCCTCAGCTTCCCTCAGCAGGCGATGTGGGACTGAAGTTTGAGTTAAAAAAAATAGATAGCAAACGCACTTCCAGCAGCGAAGGAAAATTTGCTGGGGCGTTGTGTCTACAGAAACTGACACATCCTTTCTCTTCAAAAACTTTTGGTCTTTCCCACCTCCAGATCCAAAAAAAAAGCACCTAGAATCTGCACCTAAGAGATTATAATATGAATGCATTAGAAATTTTCTCTTGCAACTTTCGGGAGAGCTGATGATATCGGCGGGGGTTTTAGACGGTCGCTCTTCGGGTCGGGATCGACAACCTCGGCCGTATCGGAACAGGATAACGAATTTTATACCGTTCGAGAAAAAGAATTATTAAATAACATTTAACTTAAGTATAAACAATTTGTCAAATTCTTTTACGATTATTGATGTCTAAAGTCATTTTAATGATGTGAAACTAACCGTAAAAACTTATATTAAACATATTAAACCATTAATTAATCAATTTACCCATTAGTGAATATTCTAACCGTTAATAAACTTCATACGAAAAACCACATTATAAAAATGATAAACACGGTATTATCATATGCCATTGGTCTCAAAACTCAGACGGTCATTTATTGGATCGGAATCAGCCATCTCGGATCAGGATCGGCCGAGATTTCAAACCATGCTTTATTGTTCCCTTTTCCAAATCGACCAAGGGTTGGGATTATAAATCAACATAGCTTCGGAAGCGATCAACAAAACACAATGCCTTATTTAAGGTCCATATCAGTTTCTAACATATCAAAAGCATCCTGACCGCATCTGGCTAACGTCATCCCTTGGACACTTCTACTACGGATATCAACTGGTAAGTTGCTCGGGGGAAGAAAAGCTGAACAACAACAGCTAGGATTTATGCCTCTTCTTCGGGCCCGAGCTCTGTATCGACCATGAATCCTGCAGCTTGAGAGCTGAGTGGCAACAACGGTATCTGTATCACTATCTTCGCCAAAAACTTAACCATCTCTCTGCGGTGTTGTTTGCTGCATCAGGGTGACCGGTAACATGCCATAATGTCACGCCCCGCTTTCCTGTAGACGGAAACGATGATGTGGCAAGCCCGCGGCATATTTATCCAGAAAATGTTATTTTCTAAATAATATGCTAAGCGTATTGAAACAATAATACACAATGCAAGAATAAACGGCGACTGTAAAACTTTTCAACGAATATTTTAATTTACATCCAAACATGAAATATTTACAGACACAAGAGTTCGACTGAAAAGTAAATACAATAACAGAAATGCCTAAACAAGTGGCATACATGAACTGAAAAGAAAAGGATCGCTCGTCTAAGCCTGAGCAGCGATCCGGTCGTACTCCTCTCCTGTAACGTCCACCTCCTCCGTGTCTACGGTATCTGACGAACATTTCAAGAAATAAAGATGGGTGGAATGCCCGTCGGCAAACTAGCGCTCGCTAAATCCCAAAGTAGAGTAAAAGCGGAAGCGACAAGTATAGAATAATCATGACGTATTGTATATGTCGAGTAAGAATATATGTAAATGAATATGGGTATGTGTACTATAAGTCTCTATTTGGTTTCTATGTTAACGTTAAGTTTTACGTGTGAATATCAACGTAACCGTAGAAGTGTTCACGAGCTCAAGAGTGGGGCTCCAGGAGTAAGAAAACGCGGGCTCGTTTCATGTGTTAGTATTGGGACTACAAGCTGCGGAGGAGCCGACCCAACTAAGATCCATAGAATTCAAATAGGTTAATACGGAATTCCTGAAGTTTCCGTTGGACTCACATCTGAAACTATCCCATACACCCCGAGTAATATATATTATAACCATTAGATGTCCTTAGTTGATTGCTTGGTTTATTTTAATATGTCTTGTTTGAAACCATAGATTGCAAAAGCAAATAAATGCAGTCGAGTGAGTTAAGTAGAATGCGAGTCATGTCAATCGCAATCCTGAATCGAGTCGAGTTAGTTCGAGTAGAATGAGATCGAGTTACCGTTCAAGTTTAAGTTCGAGTTTAGAGTTTAAGTTCGAGTTTGGATTCGAATTGTAGACATTTCTTGTGAATGGATTTAACTGTTGAATTCCTTAAGTTCGGGAGTAATCGGACAACTGTTGCACATGGACGGCGGGATTCTGGACTTTTTCCAAGACAATTGGCATTGATAACTCCGTTAATTGCAGTGTTGTCTAATCTGAATAGGCAAGCATTCACTTTCTCCGGCTCCCTACGGCTTACGAGAAAAGGTGCCGCTTAAATCTATATTAATATAGAGTCCTTAAAGATTTATTCTGGTTTGTTTACAATGTTTGCATTTCTCGAGAGGGTTTTAAGAAAAATGTTTTAATATCGTTTAAAAATAAACCTCGAGGGTGATTTAGAATATCAAGAGTTTTATAGAAATGTATTTTAGTTTCAACGGTATTTTAGTGATAAAACCTAGTTTTTGAAAGTTTATGATGTTCTTCTGAAAACTACTACTTTTGGAATTTTGATGGTATTTTATTAAAATTTTAATTTTCCATTTTAAAATATAATTTTCACGGTTTGTTTCCATCGAAAATACGGATTCATAATTATATATAAATTTTCCAAAGTTTAATTTATTTTGAAAAAAGTCGTATTTAATTAAACCGTATTTTTATTTCCTTTCGAGACCGAATTCTCCGTGAGAAGTTCTGTATCTCACTCTACTGTCCCAAGGACGTGCGATAGCCCGCACCATCCGTAAATGGGTTCCCCTAAAAGGGCCGTAGATGCGCAATTGCAAAGATCTTAAAAATATCGATTAAAAACATTTATTTATAAAAATAATGGTATTTTATTATAAACTGTATTTTTTAAATTAAATATACATCTAAAACTTCGTGGTATGAAACCATAGTGTATGTGATGGAGCAGGTCACTAAACCGTGAGTTTTGTAGAGGTATATATGCTAGTTATCGAATAAAGGGTTTTAATTCAAGCTCATGGTATATATATGAAAAAGTGTGTTATAAGTTTATTTCACATGGAATTTTAATTACTTGTTCAGTGGGTGTTTTGTAGAGGTATATATGCTAGTTATATCGAATAAAGGATTTTGAGTTCAGTGGGACTGAATTTCCGCATAAAGAAAAATTTGCGGAAATGAAAGGGTGTCGTCTTATAAAGAAAATGAATTACCTGTTATTGAAAGAAACCTTCCAGTACTTAATGATGAACAAGAAATTCAAGCGAACAATTCCATCAAGAACTAACTCGTGAAGAACATGTTCTCCAAGATACGGATGATTTGGATGAAGCGGTATCGTTAAGAAGATCCCCAAGAATAAGGAAGTCACAATTCCTAATAATTATAAAGCAGTATACCTTCAAGAATCTGATTTTGATACCGGACTTAAGCATGATCCTAAGTCGTTTCACAAGGCATTATGGAGAAATTTCAGATTTATGGTATAACGCTATGAAGGTTGAGATGAAATTTATGGCTAGAAATAAAGTTTGGGATTTTGTTGACTTACCGAAAGGAGTCTCTGTCGCTGGCTGTAAATGGTTTACAAGACCAAACGAGATTCATCGGGTAAAGCTGAACGATATAAGGCCAGACTTGTAGTCAAAGATTTTACTCAAAAAAGAAGACGTCGACTACCATGAAACCGTTTCTCCAATTTCTAAGGAGTGTTTTAGAATCATCATGGTTATAGTGGCTTATTATGATTTAGAGCTATATCAAAGGGATGTGAAAACGGCATTCTTGAATTGGGGTCTTGAAGAGGAGATATGCATGAGGCAGCCAGAAGAATTTGGTCAAAACAATCATTTGGTATGCAAGCTTAAGATATCTATATACAAACTAAAATAAGCTTCTCGACAATGGTATCCACAATATTGTTATCTCATATGGATTTATTGAGAATATTGTGGATCAATGCATATACATAAAGGTCAAGGGGATAAGGCTTATTATTTTGGCCTGGTATGTGGATGACATATTGCTTGCAAGTAATGATATAGGGTTATTATATAATAGAAAGCAATTGTTATCCCAAAATTTTGATATGCAGGAAATGGGTGAAGCCTCATAGAGATTCAAAGAGAGAGATCCTTAAAGAATTTAGGTTCATCTCAGAAGACCTACATTGAAAAGTCTTGAATAGGTTTTAGATCCAAGATTGCGCGCCTAAGGAATCACCTATAGTGAAAGAGGGCAAATTTAGGCTTGATCAATGTCCCAAAAGCATTTCGGAACAAGAGAGGATGGAGAGGAAGCCATATGCTTCCATGTTTGGAAGTCTTATGTATGCACTCGTTTGCACGAGACCGGAACTTGGCTTTGCGATGGGAATATTTTGGTGTAATTTTCCCATTTTAAAATCTTCTTTCTCGTCCTCTTCTTCTTTCATGCGCAGGGGTCTCTCATGGCTTCAGCTGCTCCTCCCCTCTCTCAATCCCCCATCATCGTCGTCGTCTCTCTCCCATCGCCAGCTCCAGCAATCCCATGCGCAACTCATCCACCTCGGCCTCGCCATTCACCGCTCCACCCTCTCCCGCCTCCTCTCTCCCCTTCTCTCTCCTCCCGCTACTCCCTCTCCCTCTTCCACCAGATCCAATCCCCCAACACCTTCTCCTTCAACAACGTCATTCGATGCCTCGCGAAGAGCCCAAACCCTCATCAAGCCCTCATCATTTACTCCCACATGCTTGAGATTGGCGTCCCAAGCAACAACTACAACTACCCGTTTCTGCTTCATGCCTGCAGCAGAGACCCATTGAGGAAAGGAGGTAAATTGATCCATGCCTGTGTTTTCAAAATTGGATTTGATGGCGATTTGTATGTCAGAAACGCTTTGATCAGCTTCTATAGCGCTTGTGCTGAGTTGGGTAGTTTTAAAAGAGTGTTCGAGGAGCGCCCATTTGTGAGGGATGCGGTTACCTACAACTCCATGCTCGTTGGGTTCGCTAGAGCTGGGGAGGTTTTTCTTGCGGGTAAGGTGTTTGAGGAAATGCCCGAGAGAGATGTGATCTCTTGGAGCAGTATGATTGAGGGGTATGTTCAGAATGGGATCTTGGAGAAGGGTTTGAGTCTTTTTAAAGAGATGGTTGAGAGGAAGTTGATGGTGAATGAGGCCGCTTTGGTTACCGCTCTCTCTGCGTCGGCTCGGTTGGGTTTGTTGGAATGCGGGAAGTTTATTCATTCTGTGATGACAGATTTGAGGTTTCCGATTACGATGCCTGTTGGCACCGCGCTGATCGATATGTATGTGAAATGCGGGCGTATCGAGATTTCGAGGCAAGTGTTTGAAAACTTGCCGAGGAGAGTTGTTTTCGCTTGGATTGCGATGCTTTGTGGGTTGGCTACTCATGGATTAGGAAAAGAGACGCTCGACCTTTTCAAGAATTTACTGCACAGGGTCTCAGCCCAAACAGTGTGACTTACTTTCGTTGGGGTGTTGAATGCGTGCAGTCGAGCTGGATTGGTTGAGGAAGGGCGACGCCATTTCAATTCAATGGCAGATTACGGTATTGCCCCTGAAATGGAGCGCTATGGTTGCATCGTAGACCCTTTGGGTCGGGCTGGTCTCGTATCTGAAGCCCTAGAATTGATCGAAAAGATGAGCATCAAACCCGATTCAGCTTTGTGGATCACTTTGTTAGGTGAATGCAAAATTCACAATTTAGTCGATTTGGACGTAAAAATCGGGAACAAATTGATCGAATCCGAGCCTGAACAAGATGGAAACTATGTTCTTTTAGCCAGTATTTTTGCGCCAAGGCTAAGAAATGGGAGGGTGTGAGCAAAAATTAGGAGATTGATGTCTAATCGCGGCACGAATAAACTCGCGGGATGGAACTTGATCGAGGCGAATGGAACTGTTCATAAATTTGTAGCAGGGGATAAAGAACATGAGAGATCTTAAGGGATTTACAAGACGCTTGAAATGATTGGAAAATGCTGGATATTTTTGCCTGAAGTTTCGTCGGTTTTGCACGACATCGGGGATGAAGAGAAGGTCCATGCAATCAAGGAGCATAGTGAAAGGTTAGCTATTGCTTTTGGGTTGATGGTGGTTGAAGTTGGCAAGCCTGTTAGAATTGTGAAGAATTTGAGGGTTTGTGGAGTTTGCCAAGAGTCTTGATTTGAAATATGATGGAAGAAAACTTCGTATTTGCATAATAACAGAAACCAATAACTTCGCATAATAACCAAAACCGAGCCAGTTCTCTGTTTATTGATCTCCATCTCAAAAAGTCTATTCATCTACCAAACCCGAGCCAGTTCCATCTATCGACTCATCAGTTCCATCTTTTGACACGCCTCCGGAAGTGCCTCCATATCTTTGCGCATGTTCTCATTGGCTGGCATTCACTGGAATGCATACTCGTGCGAAAGGGCCATCAGTACGTTCTCGTTTTACAGCCAGTGTTTGAATCACAACCTAAAATGCTCATGGAAAATATAGGCTGATGGCTTTCGACGTTACCAAATTGGGTCCAATACCACAAAGTTTTGGTTCTGATTTGGTAGGGGTGCGCCAGGCCCATGCAATAGTGCAACACACAGGCGACGCTCGAGAACCCCAGCAGCAAGCTGCTGTTGATGGGCCCTCCCCCAAACAAAAATTAATTTAATATCATAGTGAGCCGATGGCCCACGTATCAGATATTAAACTGATAAGAACAGATACTACACTTGATCTTAGCCAAAAGGCCGAGAAAGGTATGAGTCTTCTCTCCACACCATGAGCCTCATTTATAGCAGCTCTCACAGCCTCAGCTTCCGTCAGCAGGCGATGTGGGACTGAAGTTTGAGTTAAAAAAAATAGATAGCAAACGCACTTCCAGCAGCGAAGGAAAATTTGCTGGGGCGTTGTGTCTACAGAAACTGACACATCCTTTCTCTTCAAAAACTTTTGGTCTTTCCCACCTCCAGATCCAAAAAAAAAGCACCTAGAATCTGCACCTAAGAGATTATAATATGAATGCATTAGAAATTTTCTCTTGCAACTTTCGGGAGAGCTGATGATATCGGCGGGGGTTTTAGACGGTCGCTCTTCGGGTCGGGATCGACAACCTCGGCCGTATCGGAACAGGATAACGAATTTTATACCGTTCGAGAAAAAGAATTATTAAATAACATTTAACTTAAGTATAAACAATTTGTCAAATTCTTTTACGATTATTGATGTCTAAAGTCATTTTAATGATGTGAAACTAACCGTAAAAACTTATATTAAACATATTAAACCATTAATTAATCAATTTACCCATTAGTGAATATTCTAACCGTTAATAAACTTCATACGAAAAACCACATTATAAAAATGATAAACACGGTATTATCATATGCCATTGGTCTCAAAACTCAGACGGTCATTTATTGGATCGGAATCAGCCATCTCGGATCAGGATCGGCCGAGATTTCAAACCATGCTTTATTGTTCCCTTTTCCAAATCGACCAAGGGTTGGGATTATAAATCAACATAGCTTCGGAAGCGATCAACAAAACACAATGCCTTATTTAAGGTCCATATCAGTTTCTAACATATCAAAAGCATCCTGACCGCATCTGGCTAACGTCATCCCTTGGACACTTCTACTACGGATATCAACTGGTAAGTTGCTCGGGGGAAGAAAAGCTGAACAACAACAGCTAGGATTTATGCCTCTTCTTCGGGCCCGAGCTCTGTATCGACCATGAATCCTGCAGCTTGAGAGCTGAGTGGCAACAACGGTATCTGTATCACTATCTTCGCCAAAAACTTAACCATCTCTCTGCGGTGTTGTTTGCTGCATCAGGGTGACCGGTAACATGCCATAATGTCACGCCCCGCTTTCCTGTAGACGGAAACGATGATGTGGCAAGCCCGCGGCATATTTATCCAGAAAATGTTATTTTCTAAATAATATGCTAAGCGTATTGAAACAACAATACACAATGCAAGAATAAACGGCGACTGTAAAACTTTTCAACGAATATTTTAATTTACATCCAAACATGAAATATTTACAGACACAAGAGTTCGACTGAAAAGTAAATACAATAACAGAAATGCCTAAACAAGTGGCATACATGAACTGAAAAGAAAAGGATCGCTCGTCTAAGCCTGAGCAGCGATCCGGTCGTACTCCTCTCCTGTAACGTCCACCTCCTCCGTGTCTACGGTATCTGACGAACATTTCAAGAAATAAAGATGGGTGGAATGCCCGTCGGCAAACTAGCGCTCGCTAAATCCCAAAGTAGAGTAAAAGCGGAAGCGACAAGTATAGAATAATCATGACGTATTGTATATGTCGAGTAAGAATATATGTAAATGAATATGGGTATGTGTACTATAAGTCTCTATTTGGTTTCTATGTTAACGTTAAGTTTTACGTGTGAATATCAACGTAACCGTAGAAGTGTTCACGAGCTCAAGAGTGGGGCTCCAGGAGTAAGAAAACGCGGGCTCGTTTCATGTGTTAGTATTGGGACTACAAGCTGCGGAGGAGCCGACCCAACTAAGATCCATAGAATTCAAATAGGTTAATACGGAATTCCTGAAGTTTCCGTTGGACTCACATCTGAAACTATCCCATACACCCCGAGTAATATATATTATAACCATTAGATGTCCTTAGTTGATTGCTTGGTTTATTTTAATATGTCTTGTTTGAAACCATAGATTGCAAAAGCAAATAAATGCAGTCGAGTGAGTTAAGTAGAATGCGAGTCATGTCAATCGCAATCCTGAATCGAGTCGAGTTAGTTCGAGTAGAATGAGATCGAGTTACCGTTCAAGTTTAAGTTCGAGTTTAGAGTTTAAGTTCGAGTTTGGATTCGAATTGTAGACATTTCTTGTGAATGGATTTAACTGTTGAATTCCTTAAGTTCGGGAGTAATCGGACAACTGTTGCACATGGACGGCGGGATTCTGGACTTTTTCCAAGACAATTGGCATTGATAACTCCGTTAATTGCAGTGTTGTCTAATCTGAATAGGCAAGCATTCACTTTCTCCGGCTCCCTACGGCTTACGAGAAAAGGTGCCGCTTAAATCTATATTAATATAGAGTCCTTAAAGATTTATTCTGGTTTGTTTACAATGTTTGCATTTCTCGAGAGGGTTTTAAGAAAAATGTTTTAATATCGTTTAAAAATAAACCTCGAGGGTGATTTAGAATATCAAGAGTTTTATAGAAATGTATTTTAGTTTCAACGGTATTTTAGTGATAAAACCTAGTTTTTGAAAGTTTATGATGTTCTTCTGAAAACTACTACTTTTGGAATTTTGATGGTATTTTATTAAAATTTTAATTTTCCATTTTAAAATATAATTTTCACGGTTTGTTTCCATCGAAAATACGGATTCATAATTATATATAAATTTTCCAAAGTTTAATTTATTTTGAAAAAAGTCGTATTTAATTAAACCGTATTTTTATTTCCTTTCGAGACCGAATTCTCCGTGAGAAGTTCTGTATCTCACTCTACTGTCCCAAGGACGTGCGATAGCCCGCACCATCCGTAAATGGGTTTCCCTAAAAGGGCCGTAGATGCGCAATTGCAAAGATCTTAAAAATATCGATTAAAAACATTTATTTATAAAAATAATGGTATTTTATTATAAACTGTATTTTTTAAATTAAATATACATCTAAAACTTCGTGGTATGAAACCATAGTGTATGTGATGGAGCAGGTCACTAAACCGTGAGTTTTGTAGAGGTATATATGCTAGTTATCGAATAAAGGGTTTTAATTCAAGCTCATGGTATATATATGAAAAAGTGTGTTATAAGTTTATTTCACATGGAATTTTAATTACTTGTTCAGTGGGTGTTTTGTAGAGGTATATATGCTAGTTATATCGAATAAAGGATTTTGAGTTCAGTGGGACTGAATTTCCGCATAAAGAAAAATTTGCGGAAATGAAAGGGTGTCGTCTTACAAAGAAAATGAATTACTTGTTATTGAAAGAAACCTTCCAGTACTTAATGATGAACAAGAAATTCAAGTGAACAATTCCATCAAGAACTAACTCGTGAAGAACATGTTCTCCAAGATACGGATAATTTGGATGAAGCGGTATCGTTAAGAAGATCCCCAAGAATAAGGAAGTCAACAATTCCTAATAATTATATAGTAGTATACCTTCAAGAGTCTGATTTTGATACCGGACTTAAGCATGATACCTTCATAGGCAATCTTATAATTATGGACGCCATAACAAACCAGGGCTAAAAATTGAAGTGTGTTTCGTGCTCAGTCAGAAAGTGAAGATTATGTTATTAGTGAAAACCAAGGCATAAAATCCTGTCTCGTTTGATTTAACTATATATTTTACAATATGAAGCAGTGCAATCTGAGGAAACAGGAAACAAGAAGATAAACTAGTAAAATAAAAGCTCTATAGATTAGTAGAAGTAAAATGCAGGTAAAATTGTGTGCTGGACTGAGCATTCAGTATCTCGTGTGGAGGTTTTTTTCCCGGCTTTTCTTTGATAGCTGGATTTGCTAAGTAGGCACACTCCGGACTTGTCAATAATAATGTTATTAACGCATTGGTCATTCAACCACAAGCTGACATAAACTTATTCTGAAGAAAGGTATTGAACATACTTATTTTTCTAAATCTTTCTTCAGTTGGTTAAAAAACCGAGCACCGAAAACTTATTTACAAATAATTGCCCTCTCAACTAAATTGAACTTTTACCTAGACATGTCTATTTATTTTCGGAAATTTTTAATCTCCAAGAAATGTGAGTCATGGCGCTTACTGACTTTTCTCTTTGTTGTTAGATTGTTTCCAAGTTCATGCAATCAGCAAGGTAAGATTGCTAGGATGTTGCAAAATTATTATCTCATTTATATAACTAATACAAAGGAACAATAATGCATATTTTCCTGTCCAAAATTAATTTGGAGACTTTGATTTCGTATTTGGGCAGAAGGCCACACATTACTAACAGCAACATATGTTAGCACTAAAAAGGGAAGGGGCGTCTCATGTAGCATGTACGGTGTGCGCATTTAAAATCACTGATCTATGATGAGAAGTCATCAATAGTCTGAAATATTGTACTGCATATTATACTGCTTTTTTATGATTGGAATTAGAATAGTTTCATTCAGACCTAAGTAAAATTATTGATGAATCAGACTGCAAAACTAAACAAATACTGTATATTCACTCGTGCAGTTATGCTCTATCATGTCTACGTCATATATTACTATGAGCTTTCAAATTCTGCTATAATATCCGCACTTGAAGAAATTAATGGAATGAGTGATACCTGCGTGTTCATAGAATTGCACCCTCCCAGTCGCCCAATAATATGCCAAGATCGAATTGTCTGCATATGAACCGATTAACTAAAACAGAAGGCTGCTACATATAAATCAAACGGAAATATTCAAAAGTTCCTCTTACATCACAAATTAAGGTTACATCTTTCGGTAACGGTGCAATATAGAATTCAAACCATATGTATGAGTTTGAAAAGTCAAACCTGGCAACAAAAAAATTACCAAGGCAAATTAGTCAAAACAGGATTGCATGTGTACACTATCGCTATAAAGATGAAACAGAATAATTGAAAATATAACTACAAAGCTGCTAACAAGAAAAGTTTAATGACAAGCCAACACAGTGACTATCAAGTCTAAGAAATCAAGTGTTTCCATATTGTATTCCAGAACATATGCTGGTAACCTAGCGCAAACAACATGATCCTTGATTTTTCTATTATTTATTTATTTATTTGGGGGACAGCTGTAAAATTTCTGAAGAGTTAATATGTATTTGCTAAATCCTACTTTGAATAAAAGGGCTGCACTTTGCCCCCCGACTCTAACGCCGTCCATTACCAATTCCGTTATATATCTTGTTTCTTTTCCTAAAACACCCTCATGGTAATCTTTTTCATATGACCGATTCTCCTTCATAAGATCAATTGCAATAAAAAAAAACCCAATCTTTCTTTCTTTTCACCCTAATTAATCAAGATCCGCTTCCATTTGTAAAGATGAGCAGTAAAATGGAGTTGCCTGAAGGTGATTTTGGAAAGATAAACATACAAAGTTAATGATGTCAACTCAAGGGGGTTTCCTACTGATCAAGCAAAAGTGAAGGGGGTTTACTTCAATATAGCCTTATTTTATTTTATCGAAATAACAGGCCATAATCTATGCAAGTGCGGTTTGAACCCCAAACTCTTGCGACTTCCAAGACGCTTTACCGCTATGCTATAGTGGCGCTTGCAAGGGTTTTTTTCGAAATAGGGTGACTATATATTAAAATTATTAAAATAATATAATTTAAATTATTTTTAGCACAATAGGACGGTTTATTAAAGGCGGGATCTCATAACCCGCCTTATCAGGCCCCACCTCCGCCCATGCAATAGAGAGAGCGGGTTCCTAGAACCCGCCCCCACCCTCCAAATGAAGAGGGCGGGGTTCCTAGAACCCGTCCATTTTATTGCATGGGTGAGAATTTTTAAAATTTTAAAAAATTAAAATAAATTGAAAAAGAATTTTAAAAAGAATTTTTTAAATCTCGATTTAAAAAACCCTTTCTTCAAACGTAAAGTATAAGATTATTGTTTTTGTTACGAACGTGATGGCAAGTGTTATTACAGTTCATATAGAATTACTATAAATATAAATTTTGAATACACTTCATTACCAAAATGAATCCATCAATATAATAATACAAAAAAATCATATCATACTAAAATGTAAATTGTACAAGTTTCTTTACAAGCGCTAATTAATTTTCCTTCCGTTGCTTTCTCACGATCTCGAAGGTCCCGCCCCTGTTGACTGTGCAGGACATCTGGTCCTCTAATGACCTGGTTGTTTGCATAGGCTACATCCGGCATGCATTTGCTGAGGATCAGCATCCGTTGTCATTCGATCTCGACGCACCTTAGGTCTTCCGGGTCCTATATTTTTGTCCGGCGGTAATACAGTCGGTGTTTGTCTGTTTCCAGTATAATAGGGCCAATAGCGACTGCCTGGTATATGATGAAATTTTGGATCGTATGCGCCTTGGTAATTCGAAACTGTATAATAACAGAAAGCAAAATTGTAATGTGGGTTATGCATGCTGCTCGTAGCAGCAATTGCGTGGGCATAAGGTAAATGTTGTTGCTGGAAAACACCCGATGTGCACGAAGAGAGCCCTTCATCTCTAAAATTTACGGTATATTGATTCTCATTACTGCCCGTAACTTGAAACTCCGCTGTGCCAAACCTTTCCGATCTGTAGTATTGTGATCTGCGCTCTTTTCCGGAATATATATTCGTAATATGCGGTGAGTGAAGTCTCCATCGCCAAAGACTTTTCCCTTCTTTGCACAAAATAAATATTCATTCTTAAAAAGGTACGAACAATCAACCCTTGTATCGGTAAGCCTCTAACACATTTAAGGACTCCGTTGAAGCTTTCAGACATATTAGTGGTCATTAGTAGATATCTGCATCCATTATCATGTGCTTGTGACCACATGCGTACTGGATACTCATTTAACCACGCTTTCGCTGCTTGACTCATCTCTCCAATTTTCGTCATGTACATGCCATGAACATTAGGGTCAGACGTTTCACCGGTTTTGTACATAAGCTTGTGTGGATCTGAATTTTTAAATTTTCTATCAAAATTTTGTCTGAAGTGCCGCAGGCAAAACCTATGTGGGGTCGTCGGAAATACAGCTCTCATTACAACTAGTATTCCTAGATGTCTATCAGATATGATACATAAATCAGTTTTATCAATAACAGATAGGATACTTTTGAGTTGACGAGAAAACCATGACCAGGATGATGTATTTTCAGCATCGACAATAGAAAATCCCAACGGAAATATACCGTTATGAGCATCAACACATGTAGCAATTAACATGCAACCTATGTGCTTACCATATAGATACGTCTCATCTACGCACAATACCGGCCGACAATGTATGAAACCAGCCGCACAAGGAGCAAAACACCAGAAAATTCTTTGAAACTTGACACGGCGATCGATATCCGTTTCTGTGGTTTTTAATCGGTATACGGGCCCCAGATTTTGATGATTTCATGGCTTCCATAAAATGGACTAGTGAGTTGTATGAGCTTTTCCAATCCCCAAATATCTTGCATAATACATTTCTACGAGCATCCCATGCTTTCACATACGAAATCTGAATTCTGTGCTCTCCGCTGACATAGAGCCGTATCTCTCGGGAAGTCATCGCCGCATCTGTACGGATTAGTGGCATGATTAGTGAGCAAATGTAAGATGAAGTGCAATTCATGTGATCTTTTAACATAATAGAATTGATACAAGTTCTTGGTTGTATTTCGTGACCTTCCAAGTTTTGGCTCTTTTGGAACATGCATGCAATCTTCACTTATATTCAGGAGTTTTCGTACATACCACGGTATAGTACGTCTTATTTGACTCTTCGGTTTTAAATGTAACATTTTTTTGAATAGCCCATGACTTCAGTTTACAAATAAGATCTCCTTTTTCCTGAATATCTCCAACAGTGACGCAATTTTCGCTTGCTACAGTCGCTTCCAAATAGAGTTCAGTATTTACTTCTGCCACGGCTAAGTCTACCCAACAATAATCTTCCAGCGGATCGAGACCGGGATCTTCTAGTTCGACAAAATCATTATCCGCAGCCATATCATCAATCAATGCTACTTCATTCAATTCAGCGGCATAATCCACGCTACCTCCCCTTAATGACCTTCACCGAGGTTTTATCATCATCACTGTCACACATATCAATGTCATCCGTGGCAACATAAGGCTCGGGTGCATATACGATGGTTGAGTTCGGTATAATGTGGATGGTTCGGAATGAAAAGACCGGAAAGATGTGGACGGACATGCTTGGAATGCGCTACTTGGATCGTGTTGGAATGATACGGAGATATGGGAAAATCTGCGTTTAGTATATAAATTTTTCTAAATATTTTCGTATTACGAAGAATATAAACATAATCACCACTTGTTTCGGTTTGATTTACCTTTGGAAGGTTGTATATAGCAATTCTTGTTGTTCTTCAGGTGTGCATGCAACTGCAGCAGACGATTGGGAAAATCTGTATTTAATATTATAAAATATATTAGTATTTTGGTATTACAAAAGGACGATTTATAAAATGTTTACCCTTTAATTTGAAGGTTTGAATAATCATGCGTATAGTCGTATCGACCGAGACTAAAGGTATCATCGTTAACCATCGGACCGTATCCTCGGTAACTATCTCCAGCATTACCATCAAAATTACCCGTTGGAGCGACATCTGATACTTCTAATTGTTCCTTCTGAACTAAAAGTTCAAAAGAATGCTGGGTGTTTACCAGACCGAAGTCTATCATCGAAGATATTGAAGTATCGTCTATAATTTCAACCAATGCATTTCCAATAAACAGAGGTCATATACAACTTTACTTAAGCTTAATTTCACGGGGACCGTATTTCGTGATTTTAAACACTTTAATCTCGAGTTCATTATAAGTTGTTGATAATTCTAATCGCATAATTCTTGCGCACCCGCCCATATACTCGGGATCTTATGCACTTCTCACAATCTGGCCATCGTATTTACATACAACAAATAAACTTGAACTTGCCATTATCTGCATCAAACAATATCAACCCAACAATAAATAAAAAACGTTAACAACTGATATAATGATTATATTCATTGAAAATTAAATAAACGTTAAATTAAATTTACATACATTTGAATTTCGACAGATAGAGCTATAGGGATAGAGAAAATGAGAGGGCGGGTTCCGTTCGAAGGGGTGCAGATGAGATTTTGAAGGAGGTGCAGATGAAAATCGGAGCAGAATGGAGAGCAAATGAGAGGAGGTATGACAGGTTTTTATAGGTATCTGGTGGTAAAGGGGTCACGGGTTCTTGGAACCTGCTATCCCCTTTTGACAACACCGCAGGAGGGAATAGATGGGTGATTTCACAATACAAAGGGAGATAAAGGGGTTACGGGCTTGTCTTGAATTAAGTAAAATTATTTAAAATATTAAGTAGGGCGTTTTCCAAGAACCCGCCCTCTCCTTTTTAAATGAGGAGGCGGGTTCTTGGAACCCGCTATTCCATTCTGACAAATTCGATTTGACAATACAAGGGGTCAGAGTCATGCGCTATTGGGTTAAGAGTCACGGTCAACTGGGTTAAGTAAATTTATTTAAATTCCTTATTTTTAACTAAAAGGGCGAGTTTTAGGAACCCGCTATCCCTTTTTCGCAAATACGGGTGATTTGACAACACAAAGGGGTCACGGGTCACGGACATGTCTGGCAAGAAAATTATTAAAGGAGGGTGTGTTCTAAGAACCCGCCCTCTCCTTTTGAAATGAGAGCGGGATCTTAGAAGAGGGACTGGGATTCTTTTTGAAAAAAACAAAACCTATGTATTGCCCTTTTTTAAACATAGATTTGACAACACACTTCAGATTATTTTTTTAAACAAACAAAAGATTCGTATTATCACATCTCCATTTTTAAAGGACGATTCGACAACACATGGGCATAAATTATTTTTTAAAACAAACAAAAGGTTCGTATTATCACATCTTCTTTTTTAAAGGAAGATTTGACAACACATGAGATTTTGTTTTAAGAAAAAACAAATGCTTTCTATGGGCGAAGATGAAGGCGGGTTCTTGGAACACGTCCTCCTTGCCCTATAAAACCCGGCTTCTTCGCTCTGATTTTCACTATCTATGTCCAAACCCCCTTCTATACCCACCAACTTTCTCAATTTTTCAAGTATTGTAATTTCAAAAATATTTCAATGGAGAACAGCCATTCGGCAAATCACTGCTCGTAAATCAAAACGAGTATAGATCTTTCAGTATATTATACGAGGATGAAAGATTCAAAACTTATTAAATTTGTTTCAATTGCCCATTTCTTTTAATTCTTATATTTGAAAATAATATGAATAAATCTTACACGGTAGAGATAATCTTACAACGGTCAGTCATAATTCTGACAAGTGGCAAGTTGCAGATTATCGTACAATCGAGCGGATTCGAAAAGCCGGAATTTATGAAGCTTCATTATTTCGTCATATCCAACTCGACCACAGTCTCATTACCTCTCTTGTTGAGCGTTGGAGAAAAGAGACTCACACTTTTTATCTTAGATGGGGTGAGGATACGATCACTCCAGGATATTGGCCTTTTACTCAGTTTACGGGTGAATGAACTTGGATTAATTGGAGGTACAATTGTGGGTCCAGAAACCGAGCACCCATATTGGGATACATATATTGAGTCTGCTCTCGGACGGGTATAGTACGTAATTTTTTTAAATAAAAAGTTTAATTATGTTACAGTGATATTAATTAACAATTAATTGTAAAATTCAGGTACCAGAAAGGGGTATAAGATCAGTTTAAACTGGCTCAAAAATAAATTTACTAATATCCCTGATGAAACTACCGATGATGTCTTGGATAGACATGCACGTGCCAACATTCTATACATGATCGGTTCTTGGTTGATGCCGGACCAATCGGCAACGCATGTCCATCCTTTATACATTGGATTTCTTACGGACTTTGATGTGTGTGGCCAGTATGTTTGGGGAGCAAGGGTCCTGGTCTATCTTTACAAGGAATTAGATAAGGCATGTGTTCTTACGAAGAATAAAATTTGTGGCTGCATTATATTATTTCAGGTACATAATATTTTTTAAAAGCTTGGTATTTGTAAAATTGTAATATTGGTTCTTTCTAATATTATGACACTTTATATATATATATATATATATATATATATATTTGGTCATAGGAGCACATGTGTATGGGAAGCCCAGATCGCATTCATATTTCTGCCGTGGATACCCCTGGAAAGCCTCTCGGTTCTTGGTGGAGTGGCAAGAAATCTTGTAAGGCTCCTCGTCGAGTACTTAAATATTATAAAGATGAGTTGGATCGCATGGAGGCGACTCAAGTAACCATACATTAGGTAATTAACTTTGTTTAAAATTTTTAATTTAGCTTCACTACAATTTTCGTACTATATTATTTGTGCAGTTCACGTTGACGCCTTATACAGTAGATCGTCTGCAAGAATTACCCAGCATCTGTATCGAAGAAGAGTCGGTTTGGCGGGCTCGATGCCCACTATTATGCATTAATATCGGGGTCATGCACCTACCGGACCGGGTGTTGCGACAGTTTGGTAGATTGAAACATATTCTTGTTCCGCCATATGCGTCTATGACAATAGAGAAAGACATGCGGGGAGGAAAGGCGGAGCGTGATTGGAGGGAGCACCATCATCAATATTTACTGAGATGGGAAGATAGGCAGTGTAATATTGCCTTACAGCAAATAGATGACTAATCAACTGCCGACACTATAGAGACATATATACAATGGTATAAGCGTGTCACTGTAAGATATTTTTCTACTCCCCCTAACGATTTTCCAAACATCCGGCAGTACGAGCCTAGAGGCCACGTGGAACGAGAAATGGTAAGTTAAATTTTTTAAATTAAATTAGTTTTTAAAATCCGGCGGTATGAGTCAAGAATTATATCTTATTTTTAATGTAACGACAGACTCGTGGGTTGCATCATATACAATCATTGATATATGATCCATATCAAACTGATGCTGGTCCAGATACTCGGGCTTTATTTTCTACTGTAGACTCATATATTGGCGTTATATTCGGTTCATATCATATGCTTCCAAATTTATCGCCATTGCTAGAGCCGCGGCATGAGCCGACAACAGAGCCGCAGCATGAGCCGGAACCAGAGCCGCGGCATTTGGCAGATCCAGAGCAGCGGGATCAGTGGTTCGGAGCACCATACTGTCAGCAGCAACCCTACCCTGGCATATTGAACAAGCGCAACAACCGGAACAACGACAGTCTTCGGGGATAGGTTTTGCGCAACAACAGCTGTCTTGGCGATCAGGCTTTGCGCACCATCAACAGTCTTGGGGAACAGGTTTTGCGCACCCTTTGGAGCCAGGTTTGTGCAACAGCAGCAGCATGAAACCGGGATAGGTTCTTCGCAACAACAGCTCAGTTGGGAAACGGATTTATCGTCCTACATACAGTTGTTGGGAGGCAGCACATATCCGACACATGTCCCACATTCAGGACTTGCGGAACAACAGCCTGTCCAAGACGATGCTCAAGACGAAGCAGAAGAGCCGCCGCCGCCGCCATATACCCAAGACACGGGAGGGTCGTCCAGTCAAGCCTTCTCGGATTAGGAAAGGGAAAGGAAAAGCGATAATTGTATACTTTTACAAATGGGTGTCAAAGTGTCCAATTCTTTTGATGGATTCATTTTGTTAATTTAGTGTATACAAGATTCATATTTATAATAAAATATAAATATTCAATTACTTCTATATAAACTGTAATAACACATGTCACCACGTCCGTAACAAAAACAACAATCTTATTATTTATTACTCTTAAGAAAGGGTTTTTTAAACAGAGATTTTTTAAATTCTTTTTTGATTTATTTTAATATTTTAAAATTTTAAAAATTCTTAGGGCGGGTTCCTAGAACTCGCTCCCTTTATTTGCATGGGCGGGGGTGGGGCCTGATAAGGCGGGTTATGAGATCCCGCCTTTAATAAACCGCCCTATTGTGCTAAATATAATTTAAATTATATTATTTTAATAATTTTAATATATAATCACCCTATTTCGGGGGGGGGGGGGGGAACCACTTGCAATTTAGCCTTATTCTGTTACGGAATTTTTCTTTGCATTTTTCCTGCTCTTTAACAAGTCTCCAAAGGTCTGACGTAAACTTGGATAAAATCCAACACCATCAATCTAACACCAACTCCTAAGTTCAGCCAAAAGTTTTTTTTAATCAAATCACATACTTGGATCCCAAATCAAGAGCTTACTGGTTGAATATAACTTTGATCGGCGTCGCGGACCCAGGTTTGGCATGCAATATCCTACTCCTCTTCCTCCTTATCCTCTCCTCAACCTACAAACAACCCATCAAAACACAACCAAATTCATACACCTTAACACACAAACACGCACACATACACACAAAACATCAAAGATCCGATTTTTACCTTGGATTTAGCCTTTGGGGGGTCATCGAAGCAACTCCCGAGGATCTCAGCGAACTCTGGGTCTCTATCCTAGTCCCTCTCGTCCTCTCTCACTCTAGACGAAAACCCTCCCTCTTCGCTTCGCTCGTCGCCGTCTTCGTTGTCGATCGAGAGCTCGGGCTCCACCGGTTGGGGTTTAGATAGGGGTTTAGGGTTTCTGTTGGGTTTGGATTTGGAGGCGAAGTGAGGGGCTAGGGTTTTGGTGTGATTTGAGGAAGATGGGTGGAAATTGCAAAGGAATTTGGAGGTTGGAAGTGGAAGGAGATGCAGTGCTGGGAATTGGAAGTGGGGCTGAGTAAACATTGTCACTGATATTGTTTGGGCAAGGATAAAAATCCATAGCCTAGATATTGGCCACTCTAAAAGTTAATTGTTGGCTCTTTTTTGACTAATCTTGATTACTGTGTCGTCAAATATGTCTATGTTCAATTTTCATGTAAATTGAATATCGTTCGTCCTTACATTCTATGCTTGCAATAGTAATGGTTTTGCGACAATAAAACATGTCACGGTGTTGGATGAATGAACAAGGAGCATCCAAACGACATAAAAATTGGAGCACACACGGTTTAAGACATTTACCCATCCGTAAAAATTAAGACAAGATTGATATGGCGGGTGCCGACCGTTCAGAAAAATAACGGACCGTTGACTTTTTAATTTAGGTAATTTTCTACCATGCCATGCACTTTGTAACTCTGCATCCTCCTTGGCCATTTATCACTCTGTAAAATTACACTAAAATACAATTGACTACCGTGTTTTTTCATTAAAATCACTTGAAAGCTTTTTTTATTATAACCAAAATACGGTTTTCAACATCTCGTCAATAGGCCAGGTCTGGGCCTGGGCCTAACCCAGCCCGTTGATAAAATATGTCTGGTATAGATGTGTTTGGTCCCAGACCCATTTAATGGCTTCATAAATTGGTCGGGTTTAGGTCTCTTCGTATCGTACCCGTTTAGACCCGACCGATTTATCTTTTATGTACATATGTAATTTATAAGGTAGATTAAAAGTTGTGGATTATAGACTAAAGTTATTATAGATGTGGATTATAGCTTTTAGGTTACAGTAATCACAAGCTTTAGAAATAAGATATGTAATCACAAGGTTTAGAAATAAGATACCAACGGTTCCGTTGATTTTCTATTATGTGTTAACTTTTGAAATTAACTTATAAGTTTGTAAACTATAATGATGTGGTTTAAAAAATAAAAAGTACATAAAAGGGTCGGGCGACCGGATCAGACCCAATTATTTATATGTTTGGGTTTGGATTATATATATATAATACAAACCCAGACCGTTGATAACATTGGCGACCTTGAGATACAAGACAACTTAGCACGCATTTGGAACACAATTTTCCTCAATCTTGCTAAGGCACTTTAGTGCTTTTCTAGAACTGGAACCAGATTTTAATAGCTATTGGCACCTTAACAGGGTGGATATTAGAACCAGTGAACCACTGCTTCTGGATGTCTTGATGTCAAACACCGATCGATATGAGATCAACCATCGCCCCATACAGGGTCAAGAAACGTACACAATAGTCTACTCGGGAATATCGATGCCCTGTCTCGATACTCTCTCAAGTAGGAACTGTTATAGGATGTTCTTGCGGACTACACAACCCCACTAGTATGATCTGCATCATAGTCCTGATAGTCAAGATAACATCCTAAGGGCTTTATCAACATTTATCAGAGAGACATTATAATAATACAAGTGTACATGTTAAAATAAAGAGCAATCAGATAGCATACTATCATATCGAGTAAGAAAGTCCTCAATATATATGTACAAGCATCCACTATATCATACAATAATGGCCTCTAGGGCATATATATTCCTAACACTTAATCAGCTATCCAGCAAACTCCAAACGATATATGTTTGATCCTAAGTCGTTTCACAAGGCATTATGGAGAAATTTCAGATTTATGGTACAACGCTATGAAGGATGAGATGAAATCTATGGCTAGAAATAAAGTTTGGGATTTTGTTGAATTACCGAAAGGAGTCTTTGTCGTTGGTTATAAATGGTTTACAAGACCTAACGAGATTCATCAGGTAAAGCTGAACGATATAAGGCCAGACTTGCAGTCAAAGATTTTACTCAAAAAAGAAGACGTCGACTACCATGAAACCGTTTCTCCAATTTCTAAGGAGTCTTCTAAAATCATCATGGTTATAGTAGCTTATTATGATTTAGAGCTATATCAAAGGGATGTGAAAACGGCATTCTTGAATGGGGGTCTTGAAGAGGAGATATACATGAGGCGGCCAAAAGAATTTGGTCAAAACAATCATTTGGTATGCAAGCTTAAGATATCTATATACAAACTAAAATAAGCTTCTCGGTAATGGTATATTAAATTCCACAATATTGTTATCTCATATGGATTTATTTAAAATATTGTGGATCAAAGCATATACATAAAGGTCAAGGGGATAAGGCTTATTATTTTGACCTGGTATGTGGATGACATATTGCTTGCAAGTAATGATATAGGGTTATTATATAATAGAAAGCAATTGTTATCCCAAAATTTTGATATGCAGGAAATGGGTGAAGCCTCATAGAGATTCAAAGAGAGAGATCCTTAAGGAATTTAAGATTATCTCAGAAGACCTACATTGAAAAGTTTTGAATAGGTTTTAGATCAAAGATTGCGCGCCTAAGGAATCACCTATAGTGAAAGGGGGCAAATTTAGCCTTGATCAATGTCCCAAAAGCATTTCGGAACAAGAGAAGATGGAGGGCAAGCCATATGCTTCCATGTTTGGAAGTCTTATGTATGCACTCGTTTGCACGAGACCGGACCTTTCCTTTGCGATGGGAATATTTTGGTGTAATTTTCACATTTTAAAATCTTCTTTCTCGTCCTCTTCTTCTTTAATGCACAGGGGTCTCTCATGGCTTCAGCTGCTCCTCCCCTCTCAATCCCCCATCATCATCACCGTCTCTCTCCCATCGCCAGCTCCAGCAACCCCATGCGCAACTCATCCACCTCGGCCTCGCCATTCACCGCTCCCCCCTCTCCCACCTCCTCTCCCTCCTCCTGCTACCCCCTCTCCCACCTCCTCTCTCCCCTTCTCTCTCCACCCTCTCCCACCTCCTCTCTCTCCTCCCATTTCAATTCAATGGAAGATTACGGTATTGCCCCTGAAATGGAGCACTATGGTTGCATCGTCGACCTTTTGGGTCGGGCTGGTATCGTATTTGAAGACCTAGAATTGAAAAGATGAGCATCGAACCCGATTCAGTTTTGTGGATCACTTTGTTAGATGCATGCAAAATTCATAATTTAGTCGGTTTGGGAGTAAAAATCGGGAACAAATTGATCGAATCCGAGCCTGAACATGATGGAAACTATGTTTTTTTAGCCAGTATTTACGCCAAGGCTGAGAAATGGGAGGGTGCGAGTAAAATTAGGAGATCGATGTCTAATCACGGCACGAATAAACTCGCGGGATGGAACTTGATCGAGGCGAATGGAACCGTTCATAAATTTGTAGCAGGGGATAAAGAACATGAGAGATCTTAGGAGATTTACAAGACGCTTGAAATGATTGGAAAATGCTGGATATTTTTGCCCGAGGTTTCGTCGGTTTTGCACGATGTCGGGGATGAAGAGAAGGTCCATGCAATCAAGGAGCATTGCGAAAGGTTAGCTATTGCTTTTGGGTTGATGGTGGTTGAAGTTGGCAAGCCTATTAGAATTGTGAAGTATTTGAGGGTTTGTGGAGTTTGCCATGAGTCATGATTTGAAATATGACCAAGAAAACTTCGTATTTGCATAATAACCAAAACCAAAAACTCCGCATAATAACCAAACCCGAGCCAGTTCCAATTATTGATCTCCATCTACCAAACCCGGGCCAGTTCCATCTTTCAGCCCGTCAGATCCATCTATGGAAACAACGGAAGTCATCCAGATCTCTGAGCATGTTTTCTTTGTCTGGCATTCACTGGAATGCAAATTCCAGTGCAAAAGGGCCAGCAGTATGTTCTCATATTATGGCCAGTGATCGAATCACAACCTAAACAGCTCATGGAAAATATAGGTAAAGAACTTTCGACGTTCCCAAATCGAGACCATTAACAGAAAATTTTGGTTCTGATTTTGTAGGGATGCGCCAGGCCCATGCAATAGTGCAACACACCAAAACCGCAGCAGCAAGCTGCTGTTGATGGACCCACCCCCTAACAAAAATTAATTTAATATCATATAGAGCCGATAGCCAACGTATCAGATATTAAACTGCAGATATTAAACTGATAAGGACAACTGATAAGGACAGATACTATACTAGATCTTAACCAAAAGGCCGAGAAAGGCATGAGTTTTCTCTACACACCATGAGCCTCGTTTATAGCAGCTCTCACAGCCTCAGCTTCCTTCTGCAGGCGATGTGGGACTAAAGTTTGACTTAAAATTAAAAGATAGCAAACGCACTTCCAGCAGCAAAGGAAAATTTGCTGGGGCGTTGTGTCTACAGAAATTGACACATCTTTTCTCTTCAAAAACTTTTGGTCTTTCCCACCTCCAGATCCAAAAGAATCTGCACCTAAGAGATTATAATATGAATGCATTAGAAATTTTCTCTTGGAACTTTCAGGAGAGTTGATGATATCGGCGGTGGTTTTAGACGGTCACTCTTGGGGTCGGGATCGACAATCTCGGCCGTATCAGAACAGGATAACGAATTTTATACCGTTTGAGAAAAAGAATTATTAAATAACATTTAACTTAAGTATAAACAATTTGTCAAATTCTTTTACGATTATTGATGTCTAAAGTCATATTAATGATGTGAAACTAACCGTAAAAACTTATAATAAACATATTAAACCATCAATTAATCAATTAACTCATTAGTGAATATTCTAACCATTAATAAACTTCATACGAAAAACCACATTATAAAAATGATAATCACGGTATTGTCATATGCTATTGGTCTCAAAACTCAGATAGTCATTTATTGGATCGGAATCAGCCATCTCGGATCAGGATCGGCTGAGGTTTCAAACCATGCTTTATTGTTCCCTTTTCCAAATCGACCAAGGGTTGGGATTATAAATCAACATAGCTTAGGAAGCAATCAACAAAACACGATGCCTTATTTAAGGTCCATGTCGGTTTCTAACATATCAAAAGCATCTTGACCGCATCTGGCTAACATCATCCCTTTGGCACTTCTATTACGGATATCAACTGGTAAGTTACTCGGGGGAAGAAAAGCTGAACAGCAGCAACTAGGATTTATGCCTCTTCTCCAGCCCGAGCTCTGTATCGACCTTCAATCTTGCAGCTTGAGAGCTGAGTGGCATCAACGGTATCTGCATCACTATCTTCGCCGAAAACTTAACCATCTCTCCGCGGTGTTGTTTGCTGCATCAGGGTCACCGGTAACATGCCATAATGCCACGTCCCGCTTTCCAGTAGACGGAAATGATTATGTGGCAAGCCCGCGGCATATGCATCCATAAAAGGCAATTTTCTAAATAATATGCTAAGCGTATTGAAACAATAATACAAAATACAAGAATAAATGTTGACTGTAAAACTTTTCAACAAATATTTTTATTTATATTCGAACATGAAATGTTTACAGATACAAGAGTTCAACTGAAAAGTAAATACAATAACAGAAATGCATAAACAAGTGGAATACATGAACCGAAAAGAAAAGGATCGCTAGTCTAAGCCCGAGCAGCGATCCGGTCGTACTCCTCTCCTGTAACGTCCACCTCCTCCGTGTCCACGGTATCTGATGAACATTTCAAGAAATAAAGATGGATGGAATACCTGTTAGCGAACTAGCGCTCGGTAAATCCCAAAGTAGAGTAAAAGTGAAAGTGACGAGTATAGAATAATCATGAAGTATCGTATATGTTGAGTAGGAATATATGTAAATGAATATGGGTATATGTACTATAAGTCTCTATTTGGTTTCTATATTAAAGTTAAGTTTTAAGTGTGAAAATCAACGTAACCATAAAAGTATTCACGAGCTCAAGAGTGGGACTCCAGGAGTAAGAAAACACGGGCTCATTTCATGTGTCAGTATTGGGACTACAAGCTGCGGAGAAATCGACCCAACTGAGATTCTTAGAATTCAAATAGGTTAATACGGAATTCCTGAAGTTCCGTTGGATTCACATCTGAAACTATCTCATACACCCCGAGTAACATATATTATAACTATTAGATGTCCTTAGTTGATTGCTTGGTTTATTTTAATTTCTTGATTGAAACCGTAGATTGCAAAAGCAAACAAATGTAGTCAAGTAAGTTAAGTAGAATGCGAGCCATGTCAATCGCAATCCTGAATCGAGTCAAGTTAGTTCGAGTAGAATGAGATCGAGTTACCGTTCAAGTTTAAATTCGAGTTTAGAGTTTAAGTTCGAGTTTGTATTCGAATTATAGACATTTCTTGTGAATGGATTTAACTCTTGAATTCCTTAAGTTCGGGAGTAATCGGACAACTGTTGCATATGGACGGCAGGATTTGGGTCTTTTTCCAAAACAATTGCTATCGATAACTCCGTTAATTGCAGTGTTGTCTAATCTGAATAGGCAAGCATTCACTTTCTCTGGCTCCTTACGGCTTAAGAGAAAAGATGCCGCTTAAATCTATATTAATCTAGAGTCCTTAAAGATTTATTCTAGTTTTTTTTACACTGTTTGCATTTTTCGAGAGTGTTTTATGAAAAATATTTTAATATTGTTTCAAAATAAATCTCGGGGGTGATTTAGAATATTAAGAGTTTTATAGAAATGTATTTTATTTTCAATGGTATTTTAGCGATAAAACCTGGTTTTTGAAAATTTATTATATTTTTCTGAAAACTACTACTTTTGGAATTTTGATTGTATTTTATTAAAATTTTAATTTTTTATTTTAAAATATAATTTTCACAGTTTGTTTTCTTTGAAAATACGGATTCATAATTATATATAAATTTTCCAAAGTTTAATTTGTTTTAAAAAAAGTCGTATTTCATTAAGCCGTATTTTTATTTTCTTTCGAGACCGAATTCTCCGTGAGAAGTTTTGTTTCTCACTCTACTATCCTAAGGACGTGCGATAGCCCGCACCATCCGTAAACGGCTTCCCCTAAAAGGGTTGTAGATGCGCAATTGCAAAGATCTTAAAAATATTGATTAAAAACATCTATTTATAAAAATAATGGTATTTTATTATAAACTGTATTCTTTAAATTAACTATACATCTAAAACTTCGTGGTATGAGACCATAGTGTATGTGATGGAGCAGGTCCTTACCCCGTGAGTTTTGTAGATGTATATATGCTAGTTATCGAATAAAGGGTTATATTTAAAGCCCGTGGTATTTATATGAAAAAGTTTGTTATATGTCTATTTCATATGGAATTTTAATTATATAAAAAGATAAATAGTGTGAATAACATTTTAAAGTAATGTTAGAGGATTGGTGTAACTTATTTGGCCTATGAAAGATGCTAAAAGTTAAAAAAATATAAATAAGGTTAAGGTTAACTCCACTTTGCCGGTATTGTTTTATAATGCGATTCAAGTCAAAATGGAAGAGAGGAATAGGGACTTACGGTTCTCAGAGCAATGACGAGAGAGGAAAAGAGAGAGGAGAAGCCTTCGGGGAGCGTCGAGAGTGGTTTTGGTGTTCGATGGAACGAAGTTTGATCGCTGACTCCACTTGACTAGCCTTAACCCTTATTGAACTTAGAGAATTTTTGAGAAATTTTTAGAATAGAGGAAAGCAGAGGGATGGGGTGGTATTTATAGAGATAAAATGAAGGTGTCTGAATTGAAAAATTGATTTAAAAGAATTTAAAATAGGATTAATAGGGAATTAAAGAGTCTCTAGTTAATTTCGGAGAAATCAAACAACAAAGTGGAGTAGAGGGGAGCTGAACGGGTGCACGGGCGAAGCACGGAGGCAATTGGAGCAAGGTAAACTGCCGCCGGCGGCTAGATGGGGCATTTGGGCAGTTGAGATCTGTCCAGGTGTTTTGAATTTTGTGCCGTGTGTTTTAATCTGTGTTAACTCCTCATTTATTCCGTCTGATTTTTCTGGAACTTTTCGATTCTGCGTGTATTGCACGTGCAACTATCGGGCTTCTGAAAAGTTTAAAAAAATTATAAAAATAATTAAGACTGATTGGAATCGAACACATACACTATGACACAACGGTGGAGAAGCTGAACTGGTGAGCTACACGTTGTTTTTTGCTTTTGTTGAACAAAATTAACTTATGGCTCCTAATCAGGCTAAAATACCGTTTCTATACATTTTGAATAAGTTATATTTGTATCAGAGTCGTTACACATAATGCATGAAAGCTCTTCTTCAACAAATTAGGTGCTCGAACACGACGATTGCTTTTAGTTTTACGAGTATAACGAATCAAACAGACATAATTGCGAGCCAGGTCAGGCAAATGAAGCGAGCCGGGCCGATTCGCTTCGTGAATCCCTTGACTTGCTTCATTGACGACTCGCCTCGCTTAGGAGGCAATTGGAGCAAGGTAAACTGCCGATGGCGGCTAGATGGGGCATTTGGGCGGTTGAGATTTGTCCAGGTGTCTTGAATTTTGTGCCGTGTGTTTTAATCTGTGTTAACTCCTCATTTATCCCGTCTGATTTTTCTGGAACTCAGGCTTCTGAAAAGTTAAAAAAATTGATAAAAATAATTAGGACTGATTGGAATCGAACACATACGCTATGGCACAACAGTGTAGAAGCTTAACCGGTGAGCTACAAGTTATTTTTTGCTTTTGTTGAACAAAATTAACTTATAACTCCTAATCAGGCTGAAATACCGTTTTTATACATTTTGAATAAGTTACATTTGTATCAGAGTCGTTACACATAATGTATGAAAGTTCTTCTTCAACAAATCAGGTGCTCGAACATGACGATTGCTTTTAGTTTTACGAGTATAACGAATCAAACAGACATAATTGCGAGCCAGGTCAGGCAAATGAAGCGAGCCGGGCCGATTCGCTTCGTGAATCCCCTCACTTGCTTCATTGACGACTCGCCTCGCTTAGTCGGTGATGCAAAGCGAGTTAAACTCACCTCACTTAGTCAGTGAGGAGAAGCGATGCGAGTTCAACACTAGCCGTCGCCGACTTTGCTCGCCTTGCCGCCTCTTCTAGGCGAATCGCGAGGCAAAGCGACTCGTGCGAGTCAAACGAGTCAACTTGCCTGACTCTGTTTTTTTTCAAAATAAAATAATCCTTAATATTAAAAAATTAATAAAGTTAAATTAAATGAAAAATAAACAAACATTTTCGTTAATATAAATCAAACTGTAATTAAATAATACAATTTTTTTTACATTAAAGACCGAACCCACTCGACATGCCTACATATCCCTCGTAAATATTGATCTCAATGAGAAAGAATCGGGTCTACGTAGTTCTTTTTCTACTATCACTAATTCTTACTCACTAATCGCCGCCGCCGGTTGTGGTTCCTCCTTTGATGTTGGAATCTCCCGATCCTGTAAGCTCTTCTCGTATATAATTCGAGTCCAAAGTGATTTTATTTTGTTTTCTAACAGATGCCGCTTTCCAATCTTGTGAGCAAAATCATGAATTCCATAGTGTCTTATGCCAAGCAGTATCTTTTTTGCTTAATATCCTACCACCTATACTAAAAGCATATTCTGACGCTGCTGTGGACATCAGAATGGTTAGGAAACCACAAACCATTGTGGAAAGTACCGAATACAAATGTCCGTGGCTTTTCCACCAGGCTAAAACGTCAATCTCATCTATAGTATAATCTACATCTAACCCAGTCAACAAATATATTATTAATTCATTTAAGGTTGACGATGATGAGGCCATAGGGCTTTGTGCCCTTTTCGATTGTTGAATAAGTACAAAGGCTGGAGTCAAAATTGACACATCTTTTCTCTTGGAACTTTCACGAGAGTTGATGATATCGACAGTGGTTTTAGACGGTCACTTTTGGGGTCGGGATCGACAATCTCGGCCGTATCAGAACAGGATAACGAATTTATACCGTTTGAGAAAAAGAATTATTAAATAACATTTAACTTAAGTATAAACAATTTGTCAAATTCTTTTACGATTATTGATGTCTAAAGTCATATTAATGATGTGAAACCAACCGTAAAAACTTATAATAAACATATTAAACCATTAATTAATCA
Organism: Agapanthus africanus; assembly: GCA_030015575.1. Lineage (NCBI taxonomy): Eukaryota > Viridiplantae > Streptophyta > Magnoliopsida > Asparagales > Amaryllidaceae > Agapanthus > Agapanthus africanus. The sequence continues at coordinate 650,510,858 of JASDDO010000014.1, forward strand.
ATTAACTCATTTGTGAATATTCTAACCATTAATAAACTTCATACGAAAAACCACATTATAAAAATGATAAACAGGGTATTATCATATGCTATTGGGTCAAAACTCAGACGGTCATTTATTGGATCGGAATCAGCCATCTCGAATCAGAATCGACCGACATTTCAAACCATGCTTTATTGTTCCCTTTTCCAAATCGACCAAGGGTTGGGATTATAAATCAACATAGATTCGGAAGCGATCAACAAAACACAATGCCTTATTTAAGGTCCATATCAATTTGTAACATATCAAAAGCATCTTGACCACATCTGGCTAACATCATCCCTTTGGCACTTCTACTACAGATATCAACTGGTAAGTTACCCGGGGGAAGAAAAGCAGATCAACAACAACTAGGATTTATGCCTCTTCTTCGGCCTGAGCACTGTATCGGCCTTGAATCTTGCAGCTTGAGAGTTGAGTGGCAACAACGGTATCTGTATCACTATCTTCGCCAAAAACTTTACCATCTCTCTGCGGTGTTGTTTGATGTTTGCTGCATCAGGGTAACCGGTAACATGCCATAATGTATGAAAGCGCTTCTTCAACAAATCGGGTGCTCGAACATGATGATAGCTTTTAGTTTTACGAGTATAATGAATCAAACAGACATAATTGTGAGCTCCTAGGACGGAGTCGGTGCTTTGCGTAAGAGCCTTTTAGATGCTGATTGGTTAGATCTTATGGCTACTGTAACCAGCATCCTCTGAAGTCGAGTTTTCTTTCCAATTCTCAAACTCTGAACCAGCAAAAACCAACCGTTTGATCCCTACATAGCTGTTAAAAGAAAAGGCCAAGGTAGTTATATTGACAGATGATAAAATATTTCAACTGCTGATTTTTTATGCACCGCATGTAATAGGGAAAAGTCGAAACTTACTCGGAGCTTATGCAGGATAAGGCATTGATCAAGACATCCAGAAGCAGTGGTTCACTGGTTCCAATACCCACCCTGTTAATGGTGCCAATGTTTGTTAAAATCTGGTTCCAGTTCTAAAGAAGCACTAGAGTGCCTTTTAGCTAGATAGAGGAAAATTGTGAAATGCGTGCTAGGTTGTCTTGTATCTCAAGGTCGCCAATGTTATAAAAGGTAGATGGTGTCTCATTTGCTCCTTCGATAGCATCATATTTTGGTCTTTTAGTATTCAAAGGTGACTGTGACAGCTGCGGTGATTTTAACCAAAACAAGCATTTATCAAGAATGCAGATGGGAGAATGTTCAACAATATAAAAAAGGAGAAACTCTCTCTAAGTGATACCCGAATCCTTTATTGTGAAGAACGTGATGTATATATGCTATCATAGGCAATCTTATAATTAAGGACGCCATAACAAACCAGGGCTAAAAATTGAAGTGTGTTTCGTGCTCAGTCAGAAAGTGAAGATTATGTTATTAGTGAAAACCAAGGCATAAAATCCTGTCTCGTTTGATTTAACTATATATTTTACAATATGAAGCAGTGTAATCTGACGAAACAGGAAACAAGAAGATAAACTAGTAAAATAAAAGCTCTATAGATTAGTAGAAGTAAAATGCAGGTAAAATTGTGTGCTGGATTTTCTAAGTAGGCACACTCCGGACTTGTCAATAATAATGTTATTAACGCATTGGTCATTCAACCACAAGCTGACTTAAACTTATTCTGAAGAAAGGTATTGAACTTACTTATTTTTCTAAATCTTTCTTCAGTTGGTTAAAAAACCGAGCACCGAAAACTTATTTACAAATAATTGCCCTCTCAACTAAATTGAACTTTTACCTAGACATGTCTGTTTATTTTCGGAAATTTTTAATCTCCAAGAAATGTGAGTCATGGCGCTTACTGACTTTTCTCTTTGTTGTTAGATTGTTTCCAAGTTCATGCAATCAGCAAGGTAAGTTTGCTAGGATGTTGCAAAATTATTATCTTATTTATATAACTAATACAAAGGAACAATAATGCATATTTTCCTGTCCAAAATTAATTTGGAGACTTTGATTTCGTATTTGAGCAGAAGGCCACACATTTCTAACAGCGACATTTGTTAGCACTAAAAAGGGAAGGGGCGTCTCATGTAGCATGTACGGTGTGTGCATTTAAAATCACTGATCTATGATGAGAACTCCTCAATAGTTTGAAATATTGTACTGCATATTATACTGCTTTTTTATGATTGGAATTAGAATAGTTTCATTCAGACCTAAGTAAAATTATTGATGAATCAGACAGCAAAACTAAACAAATACTGTGTATTCACTCGTGCAGTTATGCTCTATCATGTCTACGTCATATATTACTATGGGCTTTCAAATTCTGCTTTTCTATTATTTATTTATTTATTTGGGGGACAGCTGTAAAATTTCTGAAGAGTTAATATGTATTTGCTAAATCCTACTTTGAATAAAAGGGCTGCAAAAGTGAAGGGGGTTTACTTCAATATAGCCTTAGTTTATTTTATCGAAATAATAGACCAAAATCTATGCAAGTGCGGTTTGAACCCCAGACTCTTCCGACTTCCAAGATGCTTTACCGCTATGCTATAGTGGCACTTGCAAGGGTTTTTTTTCGAAATAGGTTGATTATATATTAAAATTATTAAAATAATATAATTTAAATTATATTTAGCATAATATGGCGGTTTATTAACGGCGGGATCTCATAACCCGTCTTATCATTCCCCACCCCCGCCCATGCAATAAAGAGAGCGGGTTGCTAAAACCCGCCCCCACTCTCCAAATGAAGAGGGCGGGTTCTAGGAACCACCCCTCTCCTTTATAAAGGAGAGGGCGGGTTTTAGGAACCCGCCCTAAGAATTTGGATGGTGGGGACGGGTTCCCGCCCTCTCCTTTAAAAAGGAGAGGCCGCCCTAAGAATTTTTAAAAGATTAAAATAAATCAAAAAATAATTTAAAAAATAATTTTTTAAATCTCGGTTTAAAAAACCCTTTCTTCAAACGTAAAGTATAAGATTATTGTTTTTATTACGGACGTGGTGACGAGTGTTATTACAGTTCATATAGAATTACTATAAATATGAATCCTGTATACACTTCATTAACAAAATGAATCTATCAAAATAATAATACAAAAAAATCATATCATACTAAAATGTAAATTGTACAAGTTTCTTTACAAGCGCTAACTGATTTTCCTTCCGTTGCTTTCTCACGATCTCGAAGGTCCCGCCCTGTTGACTGTCTTGGACATCTGTCCTATAATGACCTGGTTGTTTGCATAGGCTATATCTGTCGTGCCTTTACCGAGGATCATCATCTATTGTCATTCGATCTCGACGCACCTTTGGTCTTCCGGGTCCTATATATTTGTCCGGCGGTAATACGATCGGTGTTTGTCTGTTCCCAGTATAATAGTGCCAATAGCGACTGTCTGATATATGATGAAATTTTGGATCATATGCGTCTTGGTAATTGGAAACAATATAGTAGCGGAGAAACAAAATTGTAATGTGAGTTATGCATGCTGCTCACAACAGCAATTGCGTGGGCACAAGGTAAATGTTGTTGCTTGAAAATACCGCATGTGCACAAAGAGAGCCCTTCATCTCTAAAATTTACGGTATATTGATTCCCATTACTCCCCGTAACTTGAAACTCCGCTGTGTCAAACCTTTCAGATCTGTAGTATTGTGATCTGCACTCTCTTTTCCGGAATATATCTTCGTAATACGCGGTGAGTGGAGTCTCCATGCCAAAGACTTTTCCCTTCTTTGCACAAACTAAGTATTCATTCTGAAAAAGGTTCGAACAATCAACCCCTGTATCAGTAAGCCTCTAACACTTTTAAGGACCCCGTTGAAGTTTTCAGACATATTAGTGGTTATCAGTAGATATCCGCATTCATTATCATGTGCTTGTGACCACATGCGTACTGGATACTCATCTAACCACGTTTTCGCTGCTTGACCCATCTTTCTAATTTTCATTATGTACATGTCATGAACATTAGGGTCAGACGCTTTACTGGCTTTGTACATAAACTTATGTAGATATGAATTTTTAAATTTCCTATCAAAATTTTGTCTGAAGTGCCGCAGGCAAAACCTATGTGGGGTCGTCGGAAATACAGCTCTCATTGCCGCTAGTATTCCTAGATGTCTATCAGATATGATGCATAAATCTGTTTTATCAATAACAGATGAGATACTTTTGAGTTGACGAAAAAACCATGACCAGGATGATGTATTTTTACTCTCGACAATAGAAAATCCCAACGGAAATATACCGTTATTAGCATCAACACCTGTAGCAATTAACATACAACCGCTGTACTTACCATATAGATACGTCCCATCCACGCACAATACCCGCCGAAAGTGTGTGAAACCAGCCGCACAAGGAGCAAAGCACCAGAAAATTCTTTGAAACCTGATACAGCCATCGTCATCTATTTATTTGGTTTTTATTCGGTATAAGGACCCCGGATTTGATACTTTCATGGCTTCCATAAAAGGGACTAGTGAGTTGTATGAGCTTTCCCAATCCCCAAATATCTTGCATAATGCCTTTCTACGAGCATCCCATGCCTTTACATACGAAATCTGAATTTTGTGCTCTCCGCTGACGTAGAGTTGTATCTCTCGGGGAGTCATCGCCACATCTGTACGGATTAGTGGCATGATTAATGAGCAAATGTAAGATGAAGTACAATTCCTGTGATCTTTTAACAAAATAGAATTGATACAAGTACGTTCTTGGTTGTGTTTCGTGGCCTTCCAAGTTTTGGCTCTTTTGGAACAACATGCATGCAATCTTCATTTACATTCAGCAGCTTTCGTACATACCACGTTATAGTATGTCTTATTTGACTCTTCAGTTTTAAATGTAATATTTTTTTGAATAGCCCACGACTTCAGTTTACAAATAAGATCTTTTTCCTGAAACATATTTCAAACAGTGACGCAATCTTAGCTTGCTACAGTCGCTTCCAAATAGGGTTCAGTATTTACTTCTGCCATGGCTAAGTTTACCCAACTATCATCTTCCAGCGGATCGAATCCGGGATCTTCTAGTTCGACAAAATCATTATTCCCAGTCATGTCATCAATCAATGCTATTTCATTCAATCCAGCGGTATAATCTACGCTATCCTCCCCTTTATGACCTTCACCAGTTTTATCATCATCACTGTCACCCATATCAATGTCACTCGAAGCAACATAAGGCTCATGTAACACCCGAGCCCAATGCTACTATTTTCAGTTACTGTTTGAGCATAATGTGGTACTCATTTCATTTAACTTGCTTATTTGTTGCTTACTGTAAAATTTACCCGGCAAAGTCATTTCTACATATAACAAATTTTGGCATCTAAAATAAAATTGAAAATATTCATCTTGGCCTACTTGACACCCCTAGCCTCGTGGTAGCGTCCGTGCATTGTGTTCTCGTCCCGTTCAGTGAAACGGGCGAGTTTGGACGGCTACGCGCGCGTACATGTGTCCGTTTTGGGGGTATGCTTTTTAATCATAAAACACTTAATTTTAAAATTTGGATCCCGCTTAAAATCCTATTATTTCAATTTCAAATTTTTGGACTCGACCCGGGTGCGATTTGGAAATGTTTTATTTGGCGCCAAAATCCTAAATTTAATATTATTAAAACCATCGCATATATTTTCTAACTAACCTGATATCTTACTGTTCATTACCTATCTTTTAAATCTTTAAATTAACCTATATATATATCCTACTGTTCCTTAAAATGTTTTGAATCTTTAATTAATATTTATCCCTAACTAACGATTCCTCTTTAGCCAATCGCGTTCCTTTTAATTCCGTGGGCCCCCACCTGCAGCTCTCTCTCTCTCTCTCTCCACTTTCTCTCTCTCTCTCTCATATATTCTCTCGTACTTCTCTTTATCATTCTTTCTCTTCTTGCTTCATGTCTCGTTTCTCTTTATTTTAACTGTTCTTTTGTTGCCGGAATTCTGTCGTGCCGGTGACGCTTCTCGACGTTCCAGCGAGGTACCCCAACCCGTGTGGTTCCTTTGTTCGTCGTTTGGGTTCATTCCTTGAACCGTGCGCCCGTTGCGGGTTTTCCCTGCCGACGGTTAACGTTCCGTTTTCCCGATTCGCGACCCATCGAGGCAAGTTAATCTTGCTACATGCTATATAATTCATTTTATACCTATTTAAATAAATACCATACCTATAGTTTAAATTTAGTGCCCCATGTTTAATTTTATAACGTTTCGATGTTCCGTTTGCATCCGTTTATATCATATTAAATCTAGATCATGAAAACTTATCTTGTGACATACTAGATTATATTATACTGCAACCATATCATTTAAAATATATGTCGTCGTAATATTTATTATTATTATCTTTAATTAGTTTATAATCTTCATTTTATAATGTTATACATTTGAAAATCTTATAGTTTACACATGAAAAGTCGTTGAAAAATCGGATATGACAAATCTGAAATTTACTGTACACCTTACCTTATAAAATTCATTATAAATCATAGAAAAATCATTAGTATACGTTCTTTAGTTCGTTACGAAGCTAACTCAGAATAATATAACTCTATGAAATATTTACTTGCAAAATAAATTTTTAAAAAACGTAAAATGCAAATGAATACGTCTTCAAACTGCTATCCAGGGAAATTCCAGCGGCAAACTTTCAACTTATAATGTTCATAGCTTTTTGTAGGGACAACCTGAGATGCTTATACTTATAAAACTAAAAACCTTATTGAATTATCTTTGTTTTGGTATAAGACACGTCCCTTTTGGAGAACGTTTGTTATTTTTAAGCTATTTTACAAATTAGGGTGACGCTGAATTTCTGAACGGAACCTTCTTGTGCATGGTTAATCAATACCACTTTTATAGTTATTAATCGCTTTGAATATGCTATCCATATTAATATTATTATATCAATATTTATATCACATATTGCTTAGTTATACATCCCACATTACCATTTTATAGTTTTATAACTTTTCGGATACCCGTTTGCATCCATCGCATTTAAGATACATATAATTGCATCCATAGATCACATTACTACATAATAATGTGATATTAACACTCCATGTTTAATAAATTGTATCCTAATTAATATTGGAACTATAAATGTAACCCTAATCGATAACTGTGCATCCATATCCTTGAAATTATATCTATTTGCATATCATATTACATGTTCCAGTTTATTGTTCTGATAGTACTCATGCTTGTTTATTTATACACATGCTTATGTTAGTTTGATTATGAGCACCCACATGACATCTTGTGCTTCCTGACATGACCTGTTACACTTCCTACTTGACATGATATGGTACCGTACACTGCTTGACTTGACCTGATGTACCATGACCTGACCCGTTACCTGATCCTGTGTCCAATGCCAAAAAACCTGACATGTAGTCCTTACGGACCGTTCCTGTTGTCTATCCAGACAAACCTGCACCTACCTGATCCTGTGTTGGCATTAGTTCTTGATTACGGAATACCTGACTTGAACACATAACCTTGGGGGTATGGGGAAATCAAAAGTGTAAACTAAAGTGTAACTTAAAAGGGTATTACTTGATCCGTGGTCCCGGGGGGTAACGGGACAGAGCCATTCGTGACTCTTACATCTTGATCCGTGGTCCCGGGGGGTAACGGGACAGAACCACTCTTGGTTCATATATTCCTGATCCGTGGTCCCGGGGGGTAACGGGACATATCCTTTGAGTTACATGGAGGATTACATTAATTGATTTCAAACAAACTTTAGAGTAGACAACCCAGTAGCACAGTTTAGATTGATCACTGCACGTCACATACACTGATACACTTCACTGTTATACATCCCTGTTGACTTGTTACTATTTATGATTCATGCCTGCATATCTCGTGTATCCTGTTCATTTATTATTGCTTGATGTTATGACGCGCTGACGTCTGGGTTTTGCATGGCCCAGATCCTCTACCTTTGTTGCAGACTGATCAGGAGTTTTGCCGCTGTTAGATCGAGCGGTAGGGATCATGTCGGTATCCGGTCTTACTTTCCAGGTGTTTATTTGGTCTTTTGCTTCCGCATACTATAGCATTTCTTGACTCTTTTACTCTGGCTTATGGACATGTATTAGATAGTTAGTTTACTTTCCTGTTCTTGATATCTCTACAGCCGTAATGTGACTGTGGAAGGATTTTTCCTAACCACAGGTAGCATGGTTGGCTATGTCACATGCCTATTTTAGCGTACTCTGGGAAGCGGGGCGTGACATGGTTCTTTTGGTATCAGAGCCATAGGATAGTCGGGTTGATTCTTTTGTAGTTGGGTATTGTACCCAATACACGAATCAGAATACCCGTGTTTAGGAAACATGTCCTGCCACCTTGACCGTTTTACCATTCTTGAATCACATTCTTCCTGATTATATCTTTTACGATGTGCAAACTTCCTTTGCATATCGATTCGAAAACCTGATTCCTTGTTATCTCTAGGACTTAGGTGACTTGGGTAGAGTTATGTAATTGTGGCTATGATACCGCGGCATAGTTACAATGCGGCACTCTATTTAAGCATCTTGGAGTTCTAGCCTTGATCTATATTCAAAATCTATCATCATGCTAATGTTGGGTATTTTGAGTTCAGGATTATGGCCGGTAAGAAATTGAAGACATACCAGAGGCGTGCGGACGAAACCGCCATGCTTGGAGTGATAAGAGGAATGCTGGAGAATCAAAGAAACAGACCGAGCTGATCCAGCAGGAAGCGGACTCGTTTCGGGAAGGTTTGCAGATCGTTCAGCAGTCTGTGAACAATGTTGGAGCTAGACCAGTTGATCGAGTAGGGATCGTAGCAGATTTCAGGCGGTTGGGTTCGTCTACATTTATTGGTTTAAAGGAGCCATTGCCAGTGGAGCAGTGGCTAGTCGACACAGAGAATTTTCTTATTGCGGCACAGATTCCAGATGAGAAAGAGTTGATGTGGTACGCATTCAGTTAGTGGATTACGCCCAAGAATGGTGGCTTGTTGAGGAGACCCGCTTGCCCAAGCCGATCAAGTTGGCGGATTTTTCTAAGAGTTTCCTGGAGAAGTTCTTCCCGCGGACTGCACGAGAGGAAATAGAAGAGAAGTTCATCGGACTAAAGCAGAAGGGAGCACCCATAGATGTGAATGTAGCAGAATGGGCGAGACTCGGTAGTTTCGCTGGACCTTTAGTTACCAACGATGCAGACAGGGCACGGAGGTTAATGCGCAGACTGGACGCGGACATCCAGAGGCAGATTGTCTCCCTGGATTTGACCACTTTCTCACAAATACTTGCAGCAGCCAAGAGCAGCAGAGTTTATCTGGGATGAAAGGGAGTTTGCAGCAGACAGCAGTTGCGTTAAGGAAGCAGTTCGGTCGGGTCGGTCGAGTTTAGGGCTAGGCCGACAAACAATATTCTTGCATCAATGGAAGTGATGAAAGTAAAGAGCCGGCTGTTGTTCGTGATTCTATGGACGTGTTTGAAGATATATCGGGTTTACCGCCGAGGAGAGACGTAGAGTTCGCAATTGATCTTATTCCTGGGGCAACGCCGGTATCCGAAGCGTATTATCCAATGGCGCCAGTAGAGTTGGAAGAAGTAAAGAGACAGGTTGTTGAATTGCTTGAAAAGGGTTGGATTCGAAGCAATAACTCGCCTTGGGGAGCTCCAGTTCTTTTAATAAAGAAGAAGGATGGCACAAGAAGGATGTGCATCGACTATCGAGAATTAAACTGGGTGGCTATCAAGAACAAGTACCCGATCCCTCACATTGGAGAACTTTTTGAGCAGCTTAGTGGCGCGAGGGTATTCTCGAAGTTGGATTTACGATCTGGATATCATCAGGTCCGAGTGAAAACAGAAGATATTTGCAAGACGGCGTTCCGAACTCGGTATGGACATTACGAGTACTTAGTGATGCCCTTCGGAGTAACGAATGCGCCGGCAGTATTCATAGACTTGATGAACCGAATATTTTCACCGTTCTTGGATCAGTTCATTGTGGTATTCATTGACGATATTCTGGTTTACTCGAAGAGTTTTGAAGAGCATGCTGAGCATTTGAAGATCGCACTGCAGATGTTGAGACAGGAGAAATTGTATGCGAAGATGAGTAAGCGCGAGTTTTGGCTGGAGGAAGTAAGGTTTTTGGGGCATGTTGTGTCTGGCGATGGCATTGCCGTCGATCCAGAAAAGATTGCAGCAGTTCGAGATTGGCCTATTCCAAAGAATGTTGCTGAGATAAGAAGTTTCCTTGGATTAGCCGGATACTACAGGAGATTTGTGGAGAACTTTGCTCGTCTGGCAGAGCCGTTGACCAAGCTTACGCGCAAGGAGGTACCTTTTGTATGGGCGGATAAGTGTAAGTTAGCTTTCGAGACGTTGAAGCAGAAGTTGATAACCGCCCCTATTCTGACCATGCCAGACAATTCCAGAGGATTGGTGATTCACAGCGACGCATCTGGGAAAGGATTGGGATGTGTTTTGATGCAGCATGGGAAGGTTGTAGCATACGCATCGAGACAGTTGAAGACCCATGAGAAGAATTACCCAACTCATGATTTGGAACTTGCGGCTGTGACTTTCGCTTTGAAGGTTTGGAGACACTACCTTCTGGGCGAAAGGGTCGAAATTTTTTTACTGATCATAAGAGCTTGAAGTATGTGTTCACACAGAAGGAGCTTAATATAAGGCAGCGTAGATGGTTGGAGCTGATGGCTGACTACGATCTTGATCTTAAGTACCATCCGGGGAAGGTTAACGCGTGCCGGATGCGCTTAGTCGGTTACTAACAATTCAGGTGTTAACTACGCAGAAGGAGATCGTTGAAGATTTTCGAAGATTTGATTTGGAGGTTGTGCTATCGCATTCTACGGGACAGTTGATGCAGCGGCAGGTACAGTCATCATTGATCGAGATTATTAAAACAGCACAATCGCAGGATCCTAGACTGCAAAAGTTTCGAGGGCAGGTTGAAGCCGGGCTACGAACAGATTTATTGATCCACGAAGATGGTTCGTTGAGGTATGGTAGCCGTTTGTGTGTGCCAAAGGGTGATGTTCGTGAAGAGCTTATGAAGGAGGCACACAGTTCAGCTTATTCTGTACATCCAGGAGGCACAAAGATGTACCGAGTTATTCGACAGCATTTCTGGTGGGAGGGCATGAAGCGGGAGATTGCTCGCTTTGTGGCGAAGTGCTTGGTGTGTCAGCAAGTTAAGGCTGAACATCAAAGGGTTGCTGATTTATTGCAACCACTTCCGATTTCTCAGTGGAAGTGGGAACATATAATCATGGATTTCGTGACGGTTTTACCGCGGAGTCCAAAAGGCAACAATGCAGTATGGGTAATTGTTGACCGATTGACCAAGGCAGCTCACTTTATTCCTTTTCGGGTTGGTCAATCAACAGAGACTTTGGCAGAGCGGTACATGCAGGAGATTGTAAGATTGCATGGAGTACTGGTGAGCATCGTGTCCGATCGGGACACTCGGTTCTTATCACACTTCTGGAGGAGTTTACAGGAAAGTTTGGGGACTCGATTGAAGTTTAGCACAGCTTATCATCCTCAAACTGATGGTCAGTCGGAGAGAACGATCCAAACTCTTGAGGATATGTTGAGAGCATGCATGTTGGACTTCAAGGGGTCTTGGGAGGATCATCTACTTCTGGTGGAGTTGTCTTATAACAACAGTTTTCAGACAACTATTCAGATGGCTCCATTTGAAGCTTTGTATGGTCGTAAATGCCGTTCACCTGTTTGTTGGGACGATATCGGTGAACGAAGATTATTGGGACCAGATTTGGTTGTGCAGACAGTTGAGAAGGTTAACCCTATCAGAAATCATATGAAGGCAGCACAGGACCGACAGAAGAGTTGGGCAGATACGTCAAGAAGACCTCTAGAGTTCACCGTGGGTGATTTGGTATTCTTGAAGATATTACCGACTAGAGGGGTGATTCGTTTTGGAAGTCGAGGAAAGCTTAGTTCTCGATTCTTTGGACCCTTGAGATCGTGTTGGTGAGGTAGTGTATCGTTTGGCGTTACCGCAGTCCTTGGCAAATGTGCATGATGTGTTTCACGTATCTCAACTCCGTAAGTATGTTTGAGATGAAACACACGTTTTGGATCATTCGGAGCTAACAGTACGAGAAGACTTGACTTTTGAGGAGCGACCGATTGAAATCGTGGATCGAAGGGAAAAGGTTCTTAAGAACAAGGTTATCCCCCTTGTGCTTATTTCTTGGGGTAATCGCTCGCATGGAGAGTCCACTTGGGAACGAGAAGATGAAATCCGGCAGAAGTTTCCTCACATTTTCTTGTAGTTATCTATCTTTGTATTCTTGGAATTTCGAGGACGAAATTTTTTTGTAGTTAGGTATAATGTAACACCCGAGCCCAATGCTACTATTTTCAGTTACTGTTTGAGCATAATGTGGTACTCATTTCATTTAACTTGCTTGTTTGTTGCTTACTGTAAAATTTACCCGGCAAAGTCATTTCTACATATAACAAATTTTGGCATCTAAAATAAAATTGAAAATATTCATCTTGGCCTACTTGACACCCCTAGCCTCGTGGTAGCGTCCATGCATTGTGTTCTCATCCCGTTCAGTGAAACGGGCGAGTTTGGACGGCTACGCGCGCGTACATGTGTCCGTTTTGGGGGTATGCTTTTTAATCATAAAACACTTAATTTTAAAATTTGGATCCCGCTTAAAATCCTATTATTTCAATTTCAAATTTTTGGACTCGACCCGGGTGCGATTTGGAAATGTTTTATTTGGCGCCAAAATCCTAAATTTAATATTATTAAAACCATCGCATATATTTTCTAACTAACCTGATATCTTACTGTTCATTACCTATCTTTTAAATCTTTAAATTAACCTATATATATATCCTACTGTTCCTTAAAATGTTTTGAATCTTTAATTAATATTTATCCCTAACTAACGATTCCTCTTTAGCCAATCGCGTTCCTTTTAATTCCGTGGGCCCCCACCTGCAGCTCTCTCTCTCTCTCTCTCCACTTTTTCTCTCTCTCTCTCATATATTCTCTCGTACTTCTCTTTATCATTCTTTCTCTTCTTGCTTCATGTCTCGTTTCTCTTTTTTTTAACTGTTCTTTTGTTGCCGGAATTCCGTCGTGCCGGTGACGCTTCTCGACGTTCCAGCGAGGTACCCCAACCCGTGTGGTTCCTTTGTTCGTCGTTTGGGTTCATTCCGTGAACCGTGCGCCCGTTGCAAGTTTTCCCTGCCGACGGTTAATGTTCCGTTTTCCCGATTCGCGACCCATCGAGGCAAGTTAATCTTGCTACATGCTATATAATTCATTTTATACCTATTTAAATAAATACCATACCTATAGTTTAAATCTAGTGCCCCATGTTTAATTTTATAACGTTTCGATGTTCCGTTTGCATCCGTTTATATCATATTAAATCTAGATCATGAAAACTTATCTTGTGACATACTAGATTATATTATACTGCAACCATATCATTTAAAATATATGTCGTCGTAATATTTATTATTATTATCTTTAATTAGTTTATAATCTTCATTTTATAATGTTATACATTTGAAAATCTTATAGTTTACACATGAAAAGTCGTTGAAAAATCGGATATGACAAATCTGAAATTTACTGTACACCTTACATTATAAAATTCATTATAAATCATAGAAAAATCATTAGTATACGTTCTTTAGTTCGTTACGAAGCTAACTCAGAATACTATAACTTTATGAAATATTTACTTGCAAAATAAATTTTTAAATAACGTAAAATGCAAATGAATATGTCTTCAAACTGCTGTCCAGGGAAATTCCAGCGGCAAACTTTCAACTTATAATGTTCATAGCATTTTGTAGGGACAACCTGAGATGCTTATACTTATAAAACTAAAAACCTTATTGAATTATCTTTGTTTTGGTATAAGACAAGTCCCTTTTGGAGAACGTTTGTTATTTTTAAGCTATTTTACAAATTAGGGTGACGCTGAATTTCTGAACGGAACCTTCTTGTGCATGGTTAATCAATACCACTTTTATAGTTATTAATCGCTTTGAATAGCTATCCATATTAATATTATTATATCAATATTTATATCACATATTGCTTAGTTGTACATCCCACATTACCATTTTATAGTTTTATAACTTTTCGGACACCCGTTTGCATCCATCGCATTTAAGATACATATAATTGCATCCATAGATCACATTACTACATAATAATGTGATATTAACACTCCATGTTTAATAAATTGTATCTTAATTAATATTGGAACTATAAATGTAACCCTAATCGATAACTGTGCATCCATATCCTTGAAATTATATCTATTTGCATATTATATTACATGTTCCAGTTTATTGTTCTGATAGTACTCATGCTTGTTTATTTATACACATGCTTATGTTAGTTTGATTATGAGCACCCACATGACATCTTGTGCTTCCTGACATGACCTGTTACACTTCCTACTTGACATGATATGGTACCGTACACTGCTTGACTTGACCTGATGTACCATGACCTGACCCGTTACCTGATCCTGTGTCCAATGCCAACAAACCTGACATGTAGTCCTTACGGACCGTTCCTGTTGTCTATCCAGACAAACCTGCACCTACCTGATCCTGTGTTGGCATTAGTTCTTGATTACGGAATACCTGACTTGAACACATAACCTTGGGGGTATGGGGAAATCAAAAGTGTAAACTAAAGTGTAACTTAAAAGGGTATTACTTGATCCGTGGTCCCGGGGGGTAACGGGACAGAGCCATTCGTGACTCTTACATCTTGATCCGTGGTCCCGGGGGGTAACGGGACAGAACCACTCTTGGTTCATATATTCCTGATCCGTGGTCCCGAGGGGTAACGGGACATATCCTTTGAGTTACATGGAGGATTACATTAATTGATTTCAAACAAACTTTAGAGTAGACAACCCAGTAGCACAGTTTAGATTGATCACTGCACGTCACATACACTGATACACTTCACTGTTATACATCCCTGTTGACTTGTTACTATTTATGATTCATGCCTGCATATCTCGTGTATCCTGTTCATTTATTATTGCTTGATGTTATGACGCGCTGACGTCTGGGTTTTGCATGGCCCAGATCCTCTACCTTTGTTGCAGACTGATCAGGAGTTTTGCCGCTGTTAGATCGAGCGGTAGGGATCATGTCGGTATCCGGTCTTACTTTCCAGGTGTTTATTTGGTCTTTTGCTTCCGCATACTATAGCATTTCTTGACTCTTTTACTCTGGCTTATGGACATGTATTAGATAGTTAGTTTACTTTCCTGTTCTTGATATCTCTACAGCCGTAATGTGACTGTGGAAGGATTTTTCCTAACCACAGGTAGCATGGTTGGCTATGTCACATGCCTATTTTAGCGTACTCTGGGAAGCGGGGCGTGACAGCTCAGGTGCAATATACGATGGTTGAGGTCGGTATAATATGGATGGTTCGGGGTGAAAAGACCGGAAAGATGTGGACGGACATGCTTGGAATGCGCTACTTGGATCGTGTTGGAATGATGCGGAGGTATAGAAAAATCTGCGTTTAGTATATAAATTTTTCTTATATAAAATTTTCTTAATATTTTCGTATTACGAAGAATTTAAACATAATCACCATTTGTTTCAGATTGATTTACTTTTGGAAGGTTGTATATGGTAATCCTTGTTGTTCTTCAGGTGTGCATGCAACTGCAGCAGACGATTGGGAAAATCTGTATTTAATATATAAAATATATTAGTATTTTGGTATTACAAAAAGACGATTTATAAAATGTTTACCCTTGAGTTTGAACGTTTGAATAATCATGTGTATAGTCGTATCCACCGAGACTAAATGTATCATCGTTAACCATTGGACTGTATCCCCAGGAACTACCTCCGGCATTACCATCAAAATTACCCGGTGGAGCGACATTTGATACTTCCAATTGTTCCTTTTGAACTAAAAGTTCAAAAGAATGCTGGGTGTTTGTAAGACCGAAGTCTATTATCGAAGATATTGAAGCATCGTCTATAATTTCAACCAATGCATTTCCACTAAACAGAGGCCATATACAACTTAACTTAAGCTTAATTTCACGGGAATCGTATTTCGTGATTTTAAACATTTTATTCTCGAGTTCATTATAAGTCGTTGATAATTCTAATCGTATAATTCTTGCGCATCCGCCCATATACTCGGGACCTTGTGCACTTGTCACAATCTGGACATCGTATTTACATACAACAAATAAACTTGAACTTGTCATTATCTGCATCAAACAATATCAACCCAACAATAAATAAAAAATGTTAACAACTGATATAATGATTATACTCATTGAAAATTAAATAAACGTTAAATTAAATTTACATACATTTGAATTTCGACAGATAGAGCTATAGGGATAGAGAAAATGAGAGGACGGGTTGCGTTTGAAGGGGTGCAGATGCAAATCGGAGCAGAATGGAGAGCAAATGGGAGGAGATATGGCAGGTTTTTATAGGTATTCAGTGGTAAAGGGGTCACGGGTACTTGGAACTCGCCATCACCTTTTGACAACACACTACGGGAGGGAATGATGGGTGATTTCACAATACAAAGGGAGATAAAGAGGTCACGGGCTTGTCTTGAATTAAGTAAAATTATTTAAAATATTAAGGAGGGCGTTTTCCAATAACCCGCCCTCTCCTTTTTAAATGAGAGAGCGGGTTCTTGGAACCCGCTATTCCCTTCTGACAAATTTGATTTGACAATACAAGGGGTCAGAGTCATGCGCTATTGGGTTAAGAGTCACGGGCTATTGGGTTAAGTAAAATTATTTAGATTCCTTATTTTTAACTAAGAAGGCGGGTTTCGCTATCCTTTTTTCGCAAATACGGGTGATTTGACAACACAAAGAGGTCACGGGCGTGTCTGGCAAGAAAATTATTGAAGGAGGGCGTGTTCTAAGAACCCGTCCTCTCCTTTTGAAATGAGAGAGCGGGATCTTGAAGGAGGGCGTGTTCTAGGAACCCGCTCTCTTTATTTGCATGGGCTGGGATGGGGCCTGATAAGGCAAGTAATGAGATACAGCTTTTAATAAACTGCCATATTGTGCAAAATATAATTTAAATTATACTATTTTAATAATTTTAATATATAATCACCCTATTTCAAAAAAAAAACCACTTGCAATTTAGCCTTATTCTGTTACGGAATTTTTCTTTGCATTTTTCCTGCTCTTTAACAAGTTTCTAAAGGTCTGACGTAAACTTCGATAAAATCCAACACCATCAATCTAACACCAACTCCTAAGTTCAGCCAAAAGGTTTTTTTTATCAAATCACATGCTTGGATCCCAAATTTTCAAGAGCTTACTGGTTGAATATAACTTTGATCGGCGTCGCCGATCCAGGTTTGGCATGCAATATCCTACTCTTCATCCTCCTTACCCTCTCCTCAAACCTACAAACAACCCATCAAAACACAACCAAATTCATGCACCTTAACACACACACAGAAAGAGAGAAAAAACATCAAAGATCTGATTTTTACCTTGGATTTAGCCTTTTGGGGGTCATCAAAGCAACTCCCGAGGATCTCAGCGAACTCTGGGTCTCTATCGTAGTCCCTCTCGTCCTCTCTCACTCTAGACAAAAACTCCCCGCCGGAAGACGCGACCGGGACGTTGGGTCGTCAGGGCCTGAATTTCGAGGACAGATGCTATTTGGTGCTATCCGTCCACCTCTCCGAAGATACCAAGTTGATTTATGGCACTGTGTATCGAAGGATTAGACGGATGCGGCCGATGTAGTAGACTTCATCAGATTCCCCCTTATTTGAGGGAGTTTTGATTGTGGGGACGCTCATCCCTGCAGGCGCAAGCCCCTGCAGTTAATTACGCTACTGCATCGCGGTAACCACTTTCTCCTTCTCCGGATGGTCACTTCGTGTCGTGGGTGTTTGTTTTGTTTTTGGTTGCCCGTGGATTGTATACGGAGACTAATTTATGTGGTCGCCCGTAGGACGTGGATTAGTCCAATTCTGTATTTTCTTAGATTTGGGTTTGGGGGTTGGTTTAAGGATACGTTAGTCTCATTTGAGACCAAGATCAACTTAAACGTTTGTTAAGGATAAGTTAATCTCATTTCAGACTAAGATCAACTTAACGGGATCGTTTAGATCCTACAAGAGAGCATTTGGACTCAATTGTTTAGTTTAGGGACATTGCGGTCGATTACCAGTTTAAGGACATAGTGGTCCAATACCAGTTTAAGGACATAGTGGTCCATGAGTTTAAAGACCTCACAGTCAAGGTTAAGGACGTCATAGTCCGTGAGTTTAAAGACCTCACAGTCAAGGTTAAGGACGTCATAGTCCATGAGTTTAAAGACCTCACAGTCAAGGTTAAGGACATTATAGTCCGTGAGTTTAAAGACCTCACAGTCAAGGTTAAGGACATCATAGTCCGTAGGTTTAAGGACCCCACAGTCCAGGTTAAGGACATCATAGTCCATGAGTTTAAGGACCCCACAGTCCATGAAATGTTTGGTTGTCGGGGCCCGTTACCTCTCTGAAGACGTTGAAGAATTACAACGACCGATATCATAGGGGTAAAGAGATCTACCCTTGAACCAATTTTGGTTGAGAAATCTGTAGTCCAATTTAGGACTAAGATCAAATAATTAAATTATGAGCACATGAGCTCAGTTAAATCTGAATTGAGAACTTATGGCCAATCTTGGGCTAAGTCCATTCAGGTTAAATGTTTAACATTTATTTTGGGCTGTTGAGCACTTGTTTGGCTTGGCCTTTTTAATAATGCTGAGCATTGATTAGGATTTTAACAATATTTCTGTCTCTTATTGAATGCTGAGCATTCATCACAGCTCTGGGGCTTGCAAAAGAACAATTTATGTTCTGTCAGCGCCCACGTGAAGGACACGTGGTGCACTTAGCGCTTTGCGCCAATCAAAGAGCGCAGTGCGCTTCTGCTGAGTAGCGCACACGTGAGTGACACGTGGCGCGCTTGGTGCTGAGTGCCAGATGATGAGCGCATTGCGCTAATATATGAGTGCATTGTGCTATTAATTCAGTGGCGCACACATGAATGACACGTGGTGCGCTTGGCGCTTTGCGCCAGCCCATAAGCACAGTGCGCTATTTCAGAAGCGCAAAGCGCTAGTTGTTAAGCAATACATGCACGATTGACACGTGGCGTATTTGGCGCTGAGTGCCATTCCAGAGAGCGCAGAAGCACAGTTCAAGAGCGCAAAGCGCATCTGATCAATTCTATGATCTGAGAAACAATTTATGTTCTATTAAAGAGACTTTGTCTCAGGATCTAAGAACAACCATTCTTATTTTGTTTCAATCTCTTATATTGATGAAATGCTTTGCCTTTATGGATCTATGATCCTTAAGAGAATTGAATTATTCTTCCCTCCTTTTTGTAATGAGATGTTCATGATCTCTTTGAGGAAGACTTTTAGTCTTATAGATCTATGATCTTTTTAAGAAGAGAATTCTTTTTTTTTTTTTATGATGAGATCTTTTTGATCTCTTTATAAAAGACCTTGGTCTTTGTAGATCTATGATCTTTTTAAGAAGAGAATTTTTCTTTTTAATTATGAGATGATTTTTTTCTCTTTGTTCATCACCATTATTTTTACCTTGAAGAAAAAATCTTCTTTTGCTGAGAGCTATGCTTTTCTTTCTGAAATTTCAGAGCTTATGGGGGTTCTTCTCTATGAGACTTGAAGTCTAGGGGCCTTTTTATAGGGTAGGCTGATTTGTTGAATCAGTTAAAGAGATCTTTCTTTGATTGATTTGGGGATGTTTCCCCACCATTGGATCTTTGATCCTAGGACTTCTGATTTACAGAAGGCAATCTTCTTGTTTTTAATAAGACTGGAAAATCTTTCCATACAGAATTTATTATGTCTTTTGGTAATTTTTATTTACCATTGGATCATTGATCCAACGGTGCTATGATTTACAGAGCACAATTTTGTTATTTGGAAAGATTTTTGATGAATCTTTTCTTAACAGAATTTAATTCTGATTAATTAATGATTTATCATTATTATTAGATCTTTGATCTAACGGTGGGGAGTTTTTAATTCCAGCGCCAGCGCACCCGTGCTTTGCACGTGGTGCGCTGCTTGAAGAGCAACCCACATTGCGCTAGCACACTTGTGTTTGACACGTAGTGCGCTGCTTGGAGCGCAGCGCACACGTGGCGTGCTGCTTAGAGCGCAGCGCACCTAGCGCTAGCGCCCACGTGCTTTGCACGTGGTGCGCTGCTTAGGGCGCAGCGCACTTGGCGCTGCATCTGAAGCGTTGCTTCATTTCAAAAACTTGAATTTTAAACAGAGTTTTGCTCTGATTGGGGGAAACAAATGCCCCCCACCGTTGCGCTCACGTGGCCCCCATGTGAGTGCAGTGGTGGCAATATCTGCGCCCTTGTATCAACTTAGAAGTTGAAACGGCACTCAATGCCTATAAATAGGACCTTTGGTCCTCAGGATGATTTCTGTTCATCTTCAATCCTTCTTGAAAATTTATTTTCTCCTTCAGAGCGCAGCTCTTCTTCTTAAGAGTTTTTAAGGACAGAACTCTGTCAGATTAGGTAAAAGATTAAATCTTTTTGAAACATTTTTCTTTTAGGGATTCACCCATTAACAGAGCCTTGCTCTTCGTAGATCTTTGATCTAAAGAAAAATGTCATTAGGGTTTTACCCATTAACAGAGCCTTGCTCTCTCAAATCATGTTGATTTGTTAATCTTTGATGAAGAACTCTTAGGAGTTTTATTCATGTATTTCAAATTCATTAAAAGCTTTGCTTTTAGGGTTCCTGATGGGTTACTTCATCTTCTTCGCAGGGCATGGCTCTTAGCATTCTCGGGGAATTTTTTTAAATTCCCCTCATAACTGACTTTGACAGGTGTCACTCCTGTCTGCAGAGCATTGCTCTCGAGGAGTTTAACTCTTGGACCCGAGGGGTCGCTCATTAAATGAGATTCCTTTTTTTTAGGATTTCTCACAAATTCGAGTTTGTTAGGTGTCATAATTAGAATTTGTTTTCTTCATGGGGGATATCAAGAGTCGTTTAAATCCTTGTGCCTGTTTTTAATAAGAACTTTCTTAATCAGTCTGTCCGCTAACTCTTGCTGATTTTCTTTTTCAGACGTCATGGACGCTCATATGTATGACCTTGATGAGATTATCTCTTATGGCGACATTCGCGTACTCGGTCGTTCTCAAAACCTAGAATTCACAAACGCCCAGTGTGCCGAAATCATGGGCCGCTTCGACGCATACAACGGTCGACTGCTTTCTCGTCGTTCCTCTCTCTTGAAGCTTATTGTGGGAGCGATCTGGGGAGCACTTCCTCTATTCTGTACCGGCATGCCGCTTAAGACATTGGATAATGCTGAAGACAAGGTGTACTCGGTGTATCTAATGGACCTAATCTCAAAGAAAAGGCGAGACAATCTTGTTGATCTTCTGCATCAGGCTTTTCAACAGGCGGCAATAATCGCTGCCTATCGAAGGGTGGAGGACATCGGTGAGGACCCCGACGCTTGTGATCGCGAGAGGAAGCATACTAGAATGGTTCGAAAGGCCTGGAACATTTTAGATGGCCTTACTTTTGAATTTCTTAATCCATGCCCTGTATTTGATATCGTGCCTTTGTAAACATTCCAATTATGTTTTTATTTTCTGTTTTCTTCAATGTAGGCATTTTCTGAAGTATGAATAGCAAGCCTTTTCATTTCTATGTGTTTATTTTATACATCAAACTTTTTCGCACATGCATGAATGGGTATGCCTTGAATGCTTAACTGAATGTGAATAAAATGTTTTCCTCACTGTCGCTTTCTTTTCTTTTCTGTGTTGCCGGCGTGTTACCTTAGTAAGCGTAGCCTGTAGAAGATAGAGAGCATTCTGTCTTGAATTCTTCGAGAGATAGTGATGGCTTAGGAGGCAGGTTCAGATCTGCTGCCTAAGGCTTTTCAACTTTATGAGCCGTGAGGGTCTTATAGAGGTATTTCTCCCTACGAGCCGAGAGGATCCCGTAGGTGTAATTTCTCCTTAAGATTCGTGAGGATTCCTAAGTGTGTTTTTCCTTGAGAGTCGTAAGTGTTAGTTATATGTATGCCCTAGAGGCCATTACTATACATAGGATGTATATTGTAGTGGATGCTTGGACATATATAGGGAGGACTTTCTTGCTCGACATGATAGTATGCTATCTGGTTGCTCTTTACCTTAACGTGTACACTGATTGTCTCTCTGTTACATGTTGGTAAAGCCCTTAGGATGTGTACTTGACTACCTGGACTATGATGCAGATCATACTAGTGGGGACATGGTAGTCCATAAGTACATCCTTCAAGGTCCCTAGTCGTGGGTGTATCGAGACGGGGCATCGATATACCAGAGTAGACTAGCGTATACCTTCTCGACCCATACAGATGGGCGATGGATGATCCCATATCCATTGGTGTTTGACATCAGAGATGATATACGGGTGCTCAGTGGAGACTGGGTACACTGGACGGACTCGCCGAGAACTCCCAGATGGTATTATACCTTACGTCAGATGGCAGTTCTCTTGTGACACTGGTACATGTTAGTCTGTACACCCGAGATCGTCATAGAGTCTTGTGTGATTCCCACTGTGCTTTGATTTCCACCTTACCACGTCCAAGAGGGCGTGCAAAATGGTGGTTTTTGGGTACAGTCCCGAATCGCATGGAGGCAATGAGCGATAGGAGGGGATTCGTCTCTCCCGGTATAGGGAGTTAATGTTGCACTGTGTTCGATTGGCTATAACCGGAAATCCCTGGCCAGGGTTGCTGAGATTTACTGGTAAGTGTTACCAGTAGTTTCTCGAACAGTTATAGACCTCATATCGACACGACTTATCGAGCTATTGGGGTCTGACGTTTGCCACCCCTAGGCGAGATATGAGACATATCAGACGATCAGACCGGACTGTACGGTAAGTGTTACTGGTTGGATTCACAGGAGTGTGAGCGGGCTTGCTCGTCGATCTTCTGATCGCTCAATACCCGGGTGGCCGTTACGTTTAGCAGACCTCTTGCAGCTTGTGGGTGTTTGATATGATCATCACCTGCTGCCGGCGTATTGACGAGTCTTTAGAGTCCTACACAGAGGTTTCCTGGCTCAAGCGAAACGAAATAGGAGCGTATATGAGATATGTGCGGGACCGAGAATAATGCGTGTATGTGATACCGTATTCTATTCTAACGATGAATGTATCGATTGGTTGTATGCGATATAACCTGGTTATCGAATCGAGGATTGATTCGATAAGTCGATACATTGGATATTAGTCGGTCATATGCGATGTGACCGGATCGTTAAATCAAGTGTTGATTTAGTGATTTAATGTATAATTATATATTTGATATATTACTTTACATTAACTAATATTGGTTCACTTAAGATTACTTTCTCACTTGAATGTGCATATTGTATATATGATATAGTTTTGTGCACTAGTTTGTGTCATGTTTGATGATACATGCAAACTTGGGTGTGTATGATTAAACCATGATTAAGTTAATGGTTAGGGTTTGATTTACTTATTTATTTATTTCTTTTCATTTATATTTGGACAAGAAATGAAATGGTTGCTACTTTTGTTTTTTGTTGAAGCTTCATGAAGCTTTGAGAGCTTGACCATTTTTGTTTCTTTCCTTAACCCTAACCATTCACCTAACCCTAGTTTATTCTCTACACTTAACCATGGTTGCAAAATGATAAGAATCACTTGATTTTTTATTTTTCATAATTCACTTTCTTTTCTTTCTTCTTCATCTTCTTCATGAAGAAGAAAAACTATTCTACAAAATTTCAAGTGATGATTTCAAGTGAGAAATCAAAATCTAAAGTGAACCCACTTCCTATTTCTTCATCCTCTACCACTTGCCAAGTAGTATAGGGTGTTTTCTTCACAAGTTTCATGACTTGGTGAAGTTGGAGCTTGATCTTGAGTTGCCTCGACGTAGATCATCTTCGGCATCGAAGTCGACGACCTAGCCCGCCCATTTCTCCGATGAAGCCGACGCTAGAGTCCGGGATCCGATGATCGCAGCAAGGGGACGTCATCACGGATCTAGAGAAGTGGTGGACCGGATCTACAAAGGTTGTATTTCCTATCACTTTAGAGTAAAGTTGTTTGCTTGCATTAGTTTTCGCCTTTGATTCTAGTCAACGATCGCATTAGGGTTTCTCGGCACCTAGAATTTTTGAATTTGGCATGGTTGATGCCTTGTGAGACCTCTTGAGTGTGCCTAAGAACCATACAGTGGTATCAGAGCCTATCTAGAGCTTTAGGCGATGTGTAGATGAAGCTAGAAGTCCGATCGAACCTGATATTCCCCGATTTCAACCCTCTCTGTACAATTTTTCAAACTGTGGATTTTTCCAAATTAAAAATTCTCAGAAAAACAAGCAGGAGAAACTAAGAATTACTTTGAAGTACGGTCCACTAATTCCTCAAAATGACCGCGGAACCGCGGCGAAACCAGGGGTTTGGCGGCGGTTCCACGGCCAAAATTTGGACTTAGTCCCTGAAATTTCACATATTTATTCTTAGGTCCTTTATTGGCAATTTTTTATGGGAATTTTTTAATTCCACTCAAGTGTTGAGTTTTCTAGGGTTTTATTGGGGACTCGTTAATTTGATCGGATAATTTAACTTCGTTTAAGTTTTTCCGGATATTTTAGAAACTGTTAAAAAGTTCGACCGGATATAAATACCCATTTTTTACCCTGCCGGGAAATTTCCAAGTGTTGGATTTTTCCGTAGTTTAATGACGTTCTAAGTAGTGCAAGTAACGCGATGGTCCCTCTAGAAGACAACAAACCTTAACTCGATTATGTGACCGTCTTGAACTGCCCTTTGAACCTTAGGGTTTGGGGCAGTACGGCGTGCCACATGTGAGGCGTTGGCTTGACCCTTCTACGGCTGGACCGTTGGTACTGAGGCATGAAGTGAATGTTTTTAAACTTATTTCATGTGTTGAGCTGTTTCGGAAAACTTGGGTGTTTGATTGTTCGATCGGAAAATTTAACATTTTCTATTTTATCTGGAATGTGATACAATATTTGGAATCCACATGTAGTTATGAGATAACTGATTTGGATGTTATAAACATAGCAGTTTAGTCTCACTTGATCGGTTGCCACGGGATTTTGATGTGATCAAAAGTCCGTCGCAATCACGTAGCGTACACGGATACTCGCCGGGTAAACTTAATAGACAGCCTCACCCCATAGCCCCGACCAAGTGACTGTAGGAGAACCCCGTCGCCGAAAGCATCCGTTCGGGTGCTCGCGGTAGCGGTGTTCCGCCTTGGTGCACTTCGTCGACGGTATCGGGGGTGCGGCCGCCTACTAAAGTTTGCGACGAGCATTCGATCAGATTTTCGGGAATCTTGTTGAATTGCCTAACTAGATATTGAAAAGTGTTTTCGATATAGAGACTAAAATGCGGGGTTTATAATTGTTAGGCATGTGATGTCTAAGGAATTCATTTGGTCAGGCATGTGATGTCTGAGGAGGTTGCGGATTCCAACTGTTGTAGTTTTACACTTTCTTTTCTGTGACCGTAAGTGTAATATGTGATATCGCCGGTTTCGTTGCTATACGTCAACGACAATTGGGATACGCATGTTTACTTACGTTGATGACATGTGATGTTATGTGTTGCTGGATATGTTATATTGGATCGTCGTGTTTGAATAGCCGGTTTTTTTTTATGTGAGATGAGTGTTTTTCATTTTCATTCATGTAAAAACTTGTATGTAATATTCTTTTATTGGGGCACTTCCAGGTTGCGGAAGATGTCACCGTTTGTATATTATTTACTTTTCCGCACTAGGATAGACCCAAGGAAGAGGGCACAAGCAACCGGGTTCTGGAGTCCAGTGGGAGACCAACTCGAGGAGTCGAGTCCGGATCTCCTAACTCTAGAATTGGTAGGGTTGCTTGCCGCTCTCGTAGGGGTCTAGGGGTGTGGGTTTGGCTATTCATCGCGACCGTGGAATCTGTGTTTTATACTGGCTCGTATTGAAAACACGGACGCCCTAGTATATCCAATATTTCATATGATATTTTCTGCTGCGATATCTGTGATATGATCATGTGATGTTCTGTGATAGATACAGTATATAGTATATATGATATATTATATAGACGTTGCTTATGTTTTACACCCGCGCTAGCCCTGCCCCGCTCTGCCGTTAGTTACCTAACCTAACGGTGCACGAGGGGACATCGAGGCGAATGCGGATGGCATAAGTGTACGTCGTATTTATCTGTGATGTTTAGGTAACTTAAATGATGGGACTTCATTAATGTGATTAATGAAAGAAAAGAAACCTAAGATGTTGTGGAATCGAATTTCAAAAATAAAAACAGGTAGCTACAGTTCTTGCTTTGCATCGCGGTGTTCCTTGTAGAACATCCTGCACCTTATTCGATAAGGAAAGGACCGAGATCCCTTCACCGGGAGTGACTCCTTTAGCAATATCTGGCAGATGCTACAACCCTCGGTTTGTCTTTTGATTGCTTCTCTAGTTCTTGCTTTGCACAGTGATATATATGATATATTCCGCACCTCATTCGACGAGAAAAGGGCCGACGATCCCTTCACCGGGAGTGACCCCTTTAGCAAAACTAGAAAAGCCTCGAAAACACTCCATTTTAAAATTATTTGATTCTACAACGATATCAAGTTCATTACGCAATAGGTTTTCAGAAAAACCTGTCGTAGCCCTCCGTCATTTCAGATAAGTAGTAGTTAGTATTCGTGCTGCGTTTGTTGGCCTTTGTCAAGACGTAGTGTGCGGTAGCTAACTGGTGCTTATCTGCTTATGCATATGATGCAGATTGGGTTAGGGTAGTCGTGCGACCTTGTTGGCCTTTGTCAAGGGTCGTGCGGGTGGGTTTAATTCAATCAGGAAATGACGGGTTGAACTTGACTAGCATCCTATGGTTTGTTGGCCTTTGTCAAGATCATAGGAGGTTAGGGGCAAAATTATCGGGAATTTCAAGTGTTGAAATTTGCAATGAGATTGCATACCTTCTATGAGATAGTTGGATCCCGATACCCACTGCAAGTAAGAGTTACTCCTAGGAGAGTTTTACACATTACAATTAGCCGATCTAGCAGGTGTCTAGAAAGGTGTCAACGGGGTTACGCCTCTGGGAAAACGAGGTTTACTGTAATTAGGCCCGTGCGAAAGCACGGGGAACCTCCCTCAAAGTACCGACACTGGACTGGCTGAAAGATTGGCAAACTTGTAGTGTGTAATTAATCTCGGCTAGTCTTTCCTTTTAGGGTTTGAAGGAAGATTTGATAAAAACAGTGGGAGCCATCCTGATTAGATAAAATAATAACCAATCTGATCTTGGAAGAGCGCACGCAGAGTGTTTTCTTCTCTCTCTCTCCAGGTAGTGACCATATCACGCCTTAATCAAGATAATAATACGGATGTATTGACCGAACCCGCTTGTTATACTGAGCTGGGGAACGTTGGTCCCGCTCCAACTTATAATTGTTATAAGACAGCAGGAAATTGGGGATTACCAGAATTCCCGTGCCGCCCAAACGAAGAGAGTGCATGCTGATGCATCATCTTCGGGTGTGTTCATTACAAAGAACTGTTTCTCAGTATCCTCTGCATCCTGGGTATTTGATACCGGAACAGGATCCCAGATATGTAATCTGCTACATAGGGCTACAGAAAGGTAGAGAACTGAGAACGGGTGATAAGTTTCATGAGACAGAAAACGGGGCAAGTGTTGCTGCCAAGTCTGTTGGTCACTGTCACCCTGTATTACCAATACATTGATTCTGAACAAATGTTATTAGATACCGAACCTGATATACAAAGTCATATCAGTCTCTTTATTAGTAAAGAAATGATAAAATTTTGTATTGCTGTATAATGTTTTGAACATTTCCTATATCAAAAGTTGATCGGTTCAGGCACGTTATCTAAAAGCATTAATGTTCTAAATCAAACTACAGTTCTTAGTATACAGAACACACACAAGAGGAAGAGTTCAGAATTGAACGATTCCTTCTTGAGGTATTGTAGACTAGGTCAGATCAATGTGATCCGACTAGCTAAAGTTACATTTAGATGCATGTTTAAAAGAGTTTGAATTTACATCTTGTGAAACTTGCCGGTCATGTCACAAAGATAAGATGACCACAGCTCTGTTTATTGGAAACAGAGAAAGAGTTGGTGAATTCTTGGGATGATACATGTTGATGTATGTAAGGTCTCCTGTCTACATATGCCAGGACCGGTTCCTTGTACTTCGTTACATTCTCTGATAATCTCTCAAGATTCAGACATATGTTCCTATTGAAATACAAGTCCGAACCTTTTGAGATATTCACAGAATATAAGCTAGAAGTAGAGAACCAATACGGGTATAAGTATTATGTCCTTTGATGTGATCAGGGAGGAGAATATTTGTGCATGGCATTCCTGAACTATTCTAAAGGACAATGAGATTCTCTCTCAGTGTTACTCCTCCGTATACACCATAGCACGATGGTATATCGGGGCGGAGCAATCACACCCTATATGATAAGGTGTGCTCTATGATGAGTACTACTGAGTTACCTATTTCCTTTTGGGAGTTATGCACTTATGAAGTTGCATACCTATTGAATAGGGTTCCAATCAAATCAGTTGCCTACCGCTTCATATGTGATATGGAAAGGGAAGAGCCCATATCTTAAGTTGGTTAAGATTTGGGGTTGTCCGGCCTATGTCTATAGCAAAATCGGACAAGCTCGAGGCAAGGTCAGTTATGTAGAACTGGAAAGGTTCCAGCTATACAAACTGCAGCTGATGATTTGACAGAACCAAAGGATTCAATAGTCCCCAACGAACATCAGCCTCTCCGCCGATCTAGTAGGGTTCCTCACCCACCTGAGAGATACTTCGGTTTCTCTATGACAGTGGGAGCGAGGATTGCATCATAAGATGATGACCCAACTAGTTTCGAGCTGGCCATCAGGAGTGGGACTCTGTAAGAATGGCTGGATGCTTAGCGATCTGAGATGGAATCCTTATACACCAACAAAGTATGGACTTTGGTTGCTATATCTGAAGGGTTAAATCCCCATCAGGAGCAAGTATATCTTGAGAAGATTACTAGGTGTAGATGGAAAAGTTGAGACTTTCAAAGCTAGACTTGTTAAAGGTTTTCGTCATCGACCAGGCGTGGATAATGATGAAACCTTTTCTAAGGAGCTATGCTTAAGTCCATCCAGATCCTACTTGCCACGGCTACATACCATGGCTACGATATCTGGCGGTTGGGTGTCATGACTGCTCTTCTAAATGATATTTTAGAAGAGAGAGTCTATAAGTACACAGTCAGAGGGCTTCGTAAACAGTGGGAGAAGAGGAAACATGCACAAGTTGCTTTATAGGATAAAGCAGGCATCGCGGAGTTGGAACATCTGTTTTGATGTGGTAGTCAAAGAGTTTGACATCATCAAAATGGTAGATGAACCTTGTATATACAAAAAGGTAGTAGGGAGTATGGTGGTGATCCTCGTAGAGTACGTGGATGACATACTCTTGATAGGGAAGGAGTTTCCTATGCTACGCTCGGTCAATCTCCGCTTATCACAATGATTCTCCATATAGGATCAAAGTGATACCTCCTAAATCCTGGGTTTTGGATCTATGAGATAGATCTAATTGGATGTTAGGATTCTCACTAGATGTAGTGGGATGGTATCAATTGATCCTGGGGAGAATCACTGGAAAGGTTCCAGGGTGATAAGGACGACTGAAAGTCAGTCACAGGCATTGTCTTTACCCTCAGTAAAGGGACGGTATGTTGGAAGAGTTCCAAGCTAGATACCGTGACAAACTAGACGATAAAGGTTGGATACATCGCTACTTAAGATACTACCAAAGAGGCAGTTTGGATGTACATTTGTTCATGAGATGAACTTAGTTCCTCCCATTGTGTGACAATGGAGTTGTGGCTTATGCCAAGGAACGTCCGTCCCATCAGTGATCCAGACATATTCTAAGGCAGTATCACCTGATCATGGAGATGGTTGATCTCCAGGGGATCGAGGTTAGGAGAGTAGACTCGGAGGACAACACGGCGGATCCACTCACAAAGGCATTTTCCCAGAGAGAGACTTTTATGGGATGGTTGAGTATGAGATACTGCAACCACTGCTATAGATGGCCCTAGTGCAAGTGGGAGATTGTTAGTTATATGTATGCCCTAGAGGCCATTACTATACATAGGATGTATATTGTAGTGGATGCTTGGACATATATAGGGAGGACTTTCTTGCTCGACATGATAGTATGCTATCTGGTTGCTCTTTACCTTAACGTGTATACTGATTGTCTCTCTGTTACATGTTGGTAAAGCCCTTAGGATGTGTACTTGACTACCTGGACTATGATGCAGATCATACTAGTGGGGACATGGTAGTCCATAAGTACATCCTTCAAGGTCCCTAGTCGTGGGTGTATCGAGACGGGGCATCGATATACCAGAGTAGACTAGCGTATACCTTCTCGACCCATACAGATGGGCGATGGATGATCCCATATCCATTGGTGTTTGACATCAGAGATGATATACGGGTACTCAGTGGAGACTGGGTACATTGGACGGACTCGCCGAGAACTCCCAGATGGTATTATACCTTACGTCAGATGGCAGTTCTCTTGTGACACTGGTACATGTTAGTCTGTAGACCCGAGATCGTCATAGAGTCTTGTGTGATTCCCACTGTGCTTTGATTTCCACCTTACCACGTCCAAGAGGGCGTGCAAAACGGTGGTTTTTGGGTACAGTCCCGAATCACATGGAGGCAATGAGCGATAGGAGGGGATTCGTCTCTCCCGGTATAGGGAGTTGATGTTGCACTGTGTTCGATTGGTTATAACCGGAAATCCCTGGCCAGGGTTGCTGAGATTTACTGGTAAGTGTTACCAGTAGTTTCTCGAACAGTTATAGACCTCATATCGACACGACTTATCGAGCTATTGGGGTCTGACGTTTTCCACCCCTAGGCGAGATATGAGACATATCAGACGATCAGACCGGACTGTACGGTAAGTGTTACTGGTTGGATTCACAGGAGTGTGAGCGGGCTTGCTCGTCGATCTTCTGATCGCTCAATACCCGGGTGGCCGTTACATTTATCATACCGCTTGCGGCTTGTGGGTGTTTGATATGATCATCACCTGCTGCCGGCGTATTGACGAGTCTTTAGAGTCCTACACAGAGGTTTCCTGGCTCAAGCGAAATGAAATAGGAGCGCATATGAGATATGTGCGGGACCGAGAATAATGCGTGTATGTGATACCGTATTCTATTCTCGCGATGAATGTATCGATTGGTTGTATGCGATATAACCTGGTTATCGAATCGAAGATTGATTCGATAAGTCGATACATTGGATATTAGTCGGTCATATGCGATGTGACCGGATCGTTAAATCAAGTGTTGATTTAATGATTTAATGTATAATTATATATTTGATATATTATTTTACATTAACTAATATTGGTTCACTTAAGATTACTTTCTCACTTGAATGTGCATATTGTATATATGATATAGTTTTGTGCACAAGTTTGTGTCATATTTGATGATGCATGCAAACTTGGGTGTGTATGATTAAACCATGATTAAGTTAATGGTTAGGGTTTGATTTACTTATTTATTTATTTCTTTTCATTTATATTTGGACAAGAAATGAAATGGTTGCTACTTTTGTTTTTTGTTGAAGCTTCATGAAGCTTTGAGAGCTTGACCATTTTTGTTTCTTTCCTTAACCCTAACCATTCACCTAACCCTAGTTTATTCTCTACACTTAACCATGGTTGCAAAATGATAAGAATCACTTGATTTTTTATTTTTCATAATTCACTTTCTTTTCTTTCTTCTTCATCTTCTTCATGAAGAAGAAAAACTATTCTACAAAATTTCAAGTGATGATTTCAAGTGAGAAATCAAAATCCAAAGTGAACCCACTTCCTATTTCTTCATCCTCTACCACTTGCCAAGTAGTATAGGGTGTTTTCTTCACAAGTTCATGACTTGGTGAAGTTGGAGCTTGATCTTGAGTTGCCTCGACGTAGATCATCTTCGGCATCGAAGTCGACGACCTAGCCCGCCCATTTCTCCGATGAAGCCGACGCTAGGGTCCGGGATCCGATGATCGCAGCGAGGGGAAGTCATCACGGAGCTAGAGAAGTGGTGGACCGGATCTACAAAGGTTGTATTTCCTATCACTTTAGAGTAAAGTTGTTTGCTTGCATTAGTTTTCGCCTTTGATTCTAGTCAACGATCCCATTAGGGTTTCTCGGCACCTAGAATTTTTGAATTTGGCATGGTTGATGCCTTGTGAGACCTCTTGAGTGTGCCTAAGAACCCTACAGTAAGGATCTCATAAGAGAGTTTGCTCCATTACGAGTCGTGAGAACCCGTAAGTGATGGGTGATGTTACCATTATCCGCATTTCACGGAGTCAGGAGTTGCTTTGGCCATTTCCCACGGGGTCAAGATTGACTTTGACCATGTTTTATGGGACCGGGATTTGCTCTGGGTGCTTCTCATGGGGTCAGTATTGACATAGCCATGTTCTGCGAGGACCAGGCTCCGCTCTGGACGTTTCCCACGGGGTCAGGATTGACATAGGCCGTGTTCTACGTGACCAGGAATTTGCTCTGGATGCTTCCTACAGGGTCATAGCCGTGTTCTGCGAAGACCAGGCTCCGCTCTGGATGCTTCCCACAGGGTCAGGACTGACATAGCCATGTTCTACGAGGACCAGGATCCACTCTGGATGTTTCTTACGGGACATCGGTCGTGTTCCACGTGACCAGGAATTTTCTCTGGATGCTTCCCACGGGGTCATAGCCGTGTTCTGCAAGGACCAGGCTCCGCTCTGGACGTTTCCCACGGGGTCAGGATTGACATAAACCGCGTTCCACGAAACCAGGAATTTGCTCTGGATGCTTCCCACGGGGTCATAGCCGTGTTCTGCGAGGACCAGGATCCGCTTTGGACGTTTTCCACGGGGTTAGGATTGACATAAGCCGCGTTCCAAGAAACTAGGAATTTTCTCTGGATGCTTCCCACGGGGTCATAGCCGTGTTCTGCGAGGACCAGGCTCCGCTCTGGACATTTTCCACGGGGTCAGTATTGACATAAGCCGCGTTCCATGAAACCAGGAATTTGCTCTGGATGCTTCCCACGGGGTCATAGCCGTGTTCTGCGAGGACCAGGCTCCGCTCTTGACGTTTCCCACGGGGTCGGATTGACATAAGCCGCATTCCACGAAACCAGGAATTTGCTCTGGATGCTTCCCACGGGGTCATAGCCGTGTTCTGCGAGGACCAGGCTCCGCTCTGGACGTTTCCCACGGGGTCGGATTGACATAAGCCGCGTTCCACATGACCAGGAATTTGCTCTGGATGCTTCCCACGGGGTCATAGCCATGTTCTGCGAGGACCAGGATCCGCTCTGGACGTTTTCCACGGGGTCAGGATTGACATAAGCCATGTTCCACGAAACCAGGAATTTGCTCTGGATGCTTCCCACGGGGTCATAGCCGTGTTCTGCGAGGACCAGGCTCCGCTCTGGACGTTTCCCACGGGGTTGGATTGACATAAGCCGCGTTCCACATGACCAGGAATTTGCTCTGGATGTTTCCCACGGGGTCATAGCCGTGTTCTGCGAGGACCAGGATCCGCTCTGGACGTTTTCCATGGGGTCAGGATTGACATAAGCCGCGTTCCACGAAACCAGGAATTTGCTCTAGATGCTTCCCACGGGGTCATAGCCGTATTCTGCGAGGACCAGGCTCCGCTCTGGACGTTCCCCACGGTGTCAGGATTGACATAGGCCGTGTTCCACATGACCAGGAATTTGCTCTGGATGCTTCCCACGGGGTCATAGCCGTGTTCTGCGAGGACCAGGATCCACTCTGGACATTTTCCACGGGGTCAGGATTGACATAGGCAGTGTTCCACGTGACCAGGAATTTGATTTTATCCGCATTTCACGGAGTCGGGGTTGACTCTTGGTTGTCTGTGCACCGCCGAGTCATGGAACTGGGAATTGCTGAGGTTCCGCTTTGCTGATGTTGTGTCTGTTGAAATGAGACAAATGTGGAGATGATCTCTAGGCCGTCTGTGAATCGTCGAGATTTGGCTTCGTTTTGATGAAGCCTGGTGGGAAGGTATGGTTCCCTCTTTGTTTGCGCCCCTGGATTGTATACAGGGATCGATGTGATCTCATCTGTAGGGCAAAAGTTTCATTCTTTCAGAATTTTTTTTCTTTCCGCGATGCTCTATCATTTCAGCTTTTTATATCGCGAACGTCGTGATTGCCCAATCATTTTGGCTATTTTTCGCGGTGCCCAATCATTTCGGCTATTTTGTACGCATACCTTTTTACTTGCTGATTTTGCTGCAAGTTGCCCTATCATTTCGGCTATTTCATATGCATTTGTGGCTCGCTGACTTTTCGCTGCGAGTTTGGATTTAGGATCTGATACCGATTTGGGCATCAGCATCGCCACAACTGTGATATTGCCAGGAGTGAATCATCATTTGCCTCTGTCGATGTCGAACAAAGATGGCTTAGTAAACAGGGTAAAGATCCTGTCGACTAAGGCTTTTGACTTCATGAGCCGTAAGGGTCTCATAAAGGTATTTCTCCCTATGAGTCGTGAGGATCTTGTAGGTGCGTTTTCTCCTTAAGAATCGTGAGGATTCCTAAGTGTATGGTCTCTTATAAGTCGTAAGGATCTTACAAGAGTATTTTCTCCTTATAAGTCGAGAGAACTTACAAGTATCTGTTCACCGTGTAAACATATCCCTAGTCGCGGGCGGGACTTTGTTAGGGAAATGTTTATTCGCACCCATGGCTTGTATACAAGGGTCAGCATTAGGCCGCTTGTAGGGCAGCATTGGAAGTTGTGGTGGCTGCTTAAGAACAGGTTCAGATCTCTGTAGCTTAAGGCTTTTGAATCCTATGAGCCGTGAGGGTCTCATAGGAGGGTTCTCCTTACGAGTCGTGAGGATCTCGCAAGTGTAATTTCTCCTTAGGAATCGTGGGGATCCCTAAGTGTGCTGTTCCCTTGTGAGTCGTAAGGATCTCACACATATGGTTTCTCATCACAAGGTCGAGAGGACCTTGCAAGTGTCTTTTAACGAGATTGCGCCCTTTTGGGTTTTCACAAAACTCGCCGGTAGCCCTGCTGTTTTACTCACGGAGCCCTTTCGAGTTTTCATCCGTGCCCATTTTGCTTATGGACATACCGTTTTCTCTCTCCCTTTTTTTATTATTCTTTTTTGTTTTTTTTTTAATTTTTTGTGTCAGCCTTGGGATGCTGCGGTCCGTAGTAGTTTATCGATGTCTCGGTCAATTGCAAGTTTTAGGATAATGCAGTCCATTGTTAGTTTAAGGACGTTTCGGTCCGAAAGCCGGCTACTACTTGCAGAGTTTGGGCTTAGGAAGATAGCGAGCGGACATAGGCGTCGTCATCTATCATTAACCTGTGGCTCGTTAAGCGTAGTATTTTTTTAGGAAGCGGCCGTTTATTGGCCTGAAAGGTCTTTTACCATGCATGTCCATGTGTAGATAGGCTCCACCTTGGTAGACCTTGTCTATGATGTATTAGCCTTCATAGTTCGGCTCGAATTTCCCCCATTTGGCGCGATTGGGGATCATAGGTCATTTGACCACTAGTACGAGTTCGCCTTGGCGGAATGTCCTCTGTAACATTTCCAAATAATCAAATATTATTTTGGAAATTTTTATAATTTAATATTATTTTAATGAATATTCTAATATTCTGGTATAATTAAATAAAAATAAATGGGGAAAAATTATGGAAAATTCTAAAATAGGGTATTTTATGGAATTATGCCATTTTAAAGTTTTTATGATTTGTTTGACACTAATTTAGTGCTAATCGCGATTAAAAATCGCTAATCGGATTTTTGGCATCTTTGTGCAAAACATGCACATATCTTTTTCTACACTTGTGTTACATTTTTTTTGCCATGGTTGTTCATTTGGGTTCACTATTGGAGTGAGTCGGAATTAGGGTTAAAGAAAAGAAAAGAAAAAGGAAAAGGAAATATATTATGAAGCATGGTGAGAGAGAGAAAGAGTAGGTGAGGTGTGTTGACTTGAACCATTCCTCCATCATTCTTCAACTCATTCCTCTCTTCTTCTTTCCCTAGTTGCTGCAGATGCTCCTCCTCCTTCTCCCTCCCCTCTCCAAGCCTCCAAAACACCATAAAAATCACTCCAAAACCCCATCTTCCCTTCACTAAAAAGGTGCACAAGCTCGAGAGGAACGCATTGGACTAAGGAAGAGTGGATCTTGAGGACTTTGAGCAACTCAAGAAAATTCTTGAGTTGCCAAAGGAGGTAATTTCTGTACCTATTAGAGTAGTATTTCAATTCTTATTGCATCCATTCTAGTTTCATATCGATATGGTGTCGTTTGGTGGATTTGTGAAACATCAAGTTAGGGTTTAGGGTTTGATCTGAAATCAAAGTGAAATTGAGGCTTGTTGTGACCTTAGAACCCCTTGTGTGATGTTAAATTGGACCCAAACCTGAACTAGAAACCAGAATACGGATTTATGGAATTGATATCGGGGAAAACTGTAAATCTGGGAGTGTATTTTGTAATCTGCTTTAACCCGAGACACCTGAAAATAAAATTGACTTGACAGAGAGATGTGCAGGCACCCTGGAACCAACACCCAAAACCCTAGCCCCTATCTCTTTCCCCAGGCCGCAGATTTAACCCTTCTGGTCGCAATTTGCGGCCAGAGCAGGAGGGTTTTTCCTCGTTTTTGGTGCAGGGCCCTATCTCCAGTATACTTGACCCATGGTATGTGCAATTTTGTCTGATTCCAATTAGGGTAAAATCTGGGTTGATTTTCATGAGTTGGCGCATGATTTACGACTTATTTT
The DNA here is from genome assembly GCA_030015575.1 of Agapanthus africanus. Lineage (NCBI taxonomy): Eukaryota > Viridiplantae > Streptophyta > Magnoliopsida > Asparagales > Amaryllidaceae > Agapanthus > Agapanthus africanus. The sequence goes on from JASDDO010000014.1 coordinate 650,547,937, forward strand.
AGCATGGATTTTGGTATTTGGTGATTCGTTTCTGTCGGGTGGCGTTTGGACGTCAACGACGAGTGGATATTGATCGTGTTTACATGCGAGACGATAGGTTTTTACCTATGCGAGTAGAGTGTGCTATTTTGGTTTCCGATGTGATTTTCATGTGCTTTAGCGTTGTGATATACATGTAGGTACCCTACGTGATGTTGAGGCGAAGAAGATGAAGATGGCGACATCGGCATCGGCACATGAGAAGCAAGGTGAGTAGATTTATATCTACTGGAAGAAGTCGGGTGGATGGCGTATAGCACCCCCGCAGTCCGTAGTGATGTATATGAATATGTATACACACATATATTTATTATGTGTTGTTAGGATTATTGAGGGTGATAATGGAATTATTGATGATAAGGATGTATTGGTTTAGTATAGTGCGAACCCTAGAGTAGTGGTTGCACTCACACATACACGCACACATATACTTGCATACATTCTTTCATTTATCTGTGCGCATATGGAGGTGTGTATATCTATACATGGGTATGGGACTATGTGTTCATATACGGGATTGAGGATGATATGTGGGATTGAGATGAGTCGATGAGGTTTGATTGAGGCCGTGAGATTCGACGATATGACAGAGTTCGTATTTGAGATGTGATATGATGGTAGTGATACATGCTATGTGATGAGATAATGTGATATTGACTCAGATTTAGGTGGTTTTCATACCCCTCCTGATTGACTGATAGTTGGGTCCGTAGTTCGCATAGCAGGCGTTAAACTAGACCCGAGTCATACCTATTTCAAAACTAACGAATCGGGGATATTTTAAAGATGGGCAGAAGGGATTCTACGGATATTTTCAAACGACGCATCTTTTCTTAAAACCCCATAGCCCTTATTTTACCAAAAACCTCGATTCGTCTTATTTCAAAAGGCAAGACTGCATGATATATTTATTGAGGCAGGTTCTTTACTGTTGCGTTGATTATTCGATTCCGTATACTCATGCTATTTGCATTGCATTGCTTGTGTTTATTGATATATTACAGTCATGCTGCTAGGACACCAGCACCATTATCGATGATGCGTATGTTCCACGTACACTTGTTTGCCGGCTCACACACTTCATCATCGATAATTGCCCTGTCACTACACTGTAGTACTGTTGCATTCAGGATATGATTCTTGCATGATAGACTGATATGCTTACATTTCTTTTACATGTCACATACATCATGTTTTCTGATTATACGCATTGAGAGTTGCTATTTCCATGATATTTCTGGATTTGGGAACCGTGGGTATTTCAAAAGAGAATATGTCATTGCTTTAAAAACCCGGTTACCCTTGATATGATATTTCTGTGCGTCCACCATGTGTTTTCTCGGTGTCGAGAGCGACATGTGAAACCCGATTCGAGCAGTGGACGAGCCGATTGCGGGTACATGGTGGACCCGGTATGGTTCCCCTCGGCAAGATGATCGAAGGACTTTGCCGATTGAGCCTGGAGGCGGGCGAGTACCTACCGGTGATTGGTTGGACCTGACGGTTATCCGGAGGATACCGACCATAGTCGATAGATGGATATGGGCATACTGCTGGGGCCGAGGGCCGATTCCGCAGATGGAGTCCGATATATGAGGATTTACGTGCCGATGCCGGGCACAGTTTTCATGATGTTTTCGAGTGTTGATGCTGGGCACTCCGGTTCCATGATTTTGACGTGTCGCGAGGGACACAGGTGGTTTATATCCTCATATTTCCATGCATATGCTGATGATATTTACATGCATGATGGTTATTGTCATTGGGTGACGAGTGGACGGGATCCACGTACATGTAGATTGATTTCATTGATCATACCTCACATTTATGATATGCTATTACCTGAGGCACTGGCACGAGCACTTGTCACTACACTCATGTATAGAGATTACATTGCCAGTTTAGCATGCTTCAGACTTATTCATATTGAGGTTTATTTATATATCTGATCGTGTTGACCTAGGATGGGTCATACATTCGATCTCTGCTTGTAGATATTTTCTATTCACGAGTTGGCAACTTACCCCCGTTGTGCCACAGTCCTTGCAGGTTTTTGCCGTACGGATTCCATAGCGGCATTTCCGGCACACTGCTTCCATATGGGTGACTTGCTTGGGTAGGTGGGTTCTTTTGTATCAGAACCGCCATTGTTCCTGTATTATTCATTGTATCTAGAAATTCCATCAACCAAAACTTGTATATTGTTTCAGACTTAGACACAGTGATGTATTATTTCGACCTTAGAGTCGCGCTTGTAGTATTATGGTTTTCTAGCTGTTTTGAGTTTCTTTTTGGGTTTTGATCCTCGCCCTTTGGCATTGTATATTATTATTGCTTGCATGGTTGTGACCGTCGATTGACGAAGTGCTAGCTCCCGCTTGGGGATGCCTTTTATCATTTCATATATATATTTCTTGTTGTACCCCGTTCGGGCCAGTTTTTACAAAGGAAACTCTGCCGAAATTTTCAGAAAAGACTACACATTGTTAAAATGCATATTCGACTTAGTTATTTAAAAACTTTGATTTTCAAAACATGATTTCTTTATTTCTTAAAAACCAGTTTTCCTTATTTACTCCTTAAAATGGTTTTAGATTTCTGGGCTTTTGGCTTACTTGGATCAGATGGGGTCCTATAGACTTCATATGGTTCAAGGGCCAGTCACGTGCTCTTTCGGGTCGTGACAAAGTTGGTATCAGAGTGCTAGGTTAACCTTGGTTCTAGTCTAAGTTTGACTATGTGGAGCCTAGGGCGTTATCTATATACGGAACTTAGGCTTGACCTTACGGAACTTAGACTTAGTCGAGGAGGTATTACACCCGAACTTTCGTCGCATAGGATGACCCTTGGTTGATGGAGTAGGTAGCTTGAGTAGAGGGACGTACCGTACGTATGTTCCGTGGCATACTTACGACACACCACTCCGCTTAAGAAACCTTAGGATGTACATTTCTTTGCACAGTATTATATTCCTTCCTATGATCTATCCTCATCGATACTGGTTATGATTTTGCTGCCGCGATTGCACGGGCAGAGTGAGCTACGGCTCAAGTTGCGTCAGCTTGAGCTCGTCGTGGACGAGGACTGACTAGGGCGTGATTCCAGAAACATACGATTGTATATAGAGGCGTCGTCTTATTGTGTTTTCGTGCCATGAGCATTGGACAGATCGCTTTTACGAGATTTCTCGGGCGTACCGATCGGTACCAGAGGATTGAGCCACTAATAGAGGCCAGCCAGGATGTGATGACCATTGATAGGTCGCTTATTTATGATGATTGAGTCGCTGTTCAGCGTACGGATGCATGAGCCAGTTGTTGCTGCAAATGACGAGATATCGCCCCAGATGTTGGAGCTACTGCAGCTTGAGCATATTCTTAGAGATATGATGGTGAGTCGCTAGTCACCGAGGATGAATGACTAGGATATGTGGTTCGTTCGCTTACCCCGATGCTAGGTCACCAGATAGATTGATTTTAGCTAGAGGCGACTTCACGCAAATTCGTTGAGAGTCGATTGAGACGATCGAATGTCAGGAACCTATTTTCCAAGTTTAAAGTATTCGGAAAGACATGCAAGCGATTCTATGGACCCTCTAGAAGAATGAAACCTTAACTCGACATAATGACCGTATGAAAGCCTTTGAACCTTAGGGCTTACGGCAGTTCCGCGGCGCCATTAGTGAGGCTTAGGTCTGCCCTTCTACGGCTGGACCGTCGATGCTGTGGTATGTACTCGATACTATTAAACTGTACCCAAGATGTTGAGCTCTTGGGGGATTATGATGTTCTGACGAGTCGATCGGACGATTCGACATCATTCGGATATCATGTGATGGGACACTGCTTGGGAGACTCCAGATACGAGCATAGCCGTTGGAGCGCAGTCTGTGTAGCCACGATGAGATGAGTCCGAATCAGTCGATATTAAAGCAGAGTGGAGTAAAGAGTTCGCATGAGATTTCGACGAGACGACGTTCCACTCCACTGACATCAGAGATGCGATACGCACGTTGAGGACGTGAGCGGCTAGATATCTTCTACTGAGTGATGAAGATACCGAGTTCGTGATTTCGAGTCCGTGTGAGGGACTTCGGATGGACCGTAGTCGAGGACATTGCAGTGCGCAAATAGAGACGTGACATCGAAATGGACGATGATACAGACAAGCGGGACAAGAAGTTCGTACGAGATGCAGACGAGCCGTTACTACTCCCCGTTAAGATCAAAGGTCGGATATGCATACAGAGGCGCAGGGATGCGACCAGCTTTAGAGTAGATGTTGTACTAAGGACGCGGATGTCCAGAGAGCGAGAAAAGATTATGCCAGAGTACCAGCCTCCGTACAGTTTGGCTTAGGCGAGATCAGAAGAGACCTTGAGCAGGATTCCTTCCAGTACACTGCTGCAGTAAGATTTGCACCAGGAGCAGATGTGTGATGTGCATTCAGAGGACCAGAGGTCGGCGCCAGAGATATGCTGCCTTACGGATAGTTGTGAGGATTGACCGAGAGATGACCAGAGAGGTGCCAGAATGGAATCGCTTCCGTTAGCACACCTGACAGAGCCGATGAGCCGATGGATTGCGAGATTGGTAATCCACAAGGAAGATAAGGAACCAGAGGCAAAGGACGCCAGCCGCGAGCAAGAGGCAAGTAGATATCTTGCGCCGCTAGTATTGGATGTACCGACACCTTCTCGACTTTGAAGGAGGATATACCAACGGCGGTATTTATGATTTGTGATTTTGTGATTTGACTATCACGTATCCGTCACTTTGGATTTCGGTATTTTGGGCGATTTATTCGCATGATTTAGTCTTGATGACTGAGTTTCATGGTATTTGTTTTCTTACACCATGGTTGCACCTACCGGGTATGTATATCTTATGCATAGTTATTACACTTGAGATGTGCTTTTCACACCGTTGTGTTGATTTATGATTTGCGCACAGTTATTGCACCTGATATCGTTTCGTGCCTTGGCTGCACCTGCTTATGACTTCATGGATTTCATACGGTTGATTTGATGTTGTGCATATGTTACGCACACAATTTGATTTTTGCACTCGGTATAGATTATATGTGCTTGTGGTGCATTGATATGTGTTTTGTGCACGCAGTTGCACACGTTTATGATTTTCTTTACACCTGGGTACACTTGGTGTTGCTGCTTACGCATTTGAGTTATTGCTTGATATTTGTGCATGGGATGCACCAGTTCTATACTTCGTGCGTTTGTCGCACCAGTTTTATGTTTCTTGCGTTTATCGCATCAGATTTATATTTCATGCCTTTGTTGCACCGGATTTATATTTTGTGCACTACGGTTGCACATGACTTCGATTTGATGTCATTCGATATGTCGATTTTGATTCTGATATTGATGTTGATTCTTGCACTCCGTGTTTTTGACTGGACTTACGCATGTTCGGCGTTTGCCATTGGATTTCGTGATTCCGTGCATGATTGAGTGCGCAGGGTTTAGATTTTCATTCGTGCACGATGGATGCACCGATTTGGGATTTTCGCGCATGTTGGGTGCATGTTTTGAGATACGATTTTGGTGCACACCAGATGCACTAAATCGAGGTTCTTCGTGCATGTCAGATGCACCTGATTTGGCTGTCAGGCACACACGTTGCCTATGACAGATATTTCGTGCACACCCGTTGCACCTAGATGTTGTTTTGTGCACCTGTATGGCACATATATGGATTTTGATTTCCGTGCGCACCAGATGCACAGGGTGGTGTTATGTGCATTTTTAGGATTTATTCCTTTGGAGCAGTACATTTTTATGATATTTGATCTTCGTTTTGTACTGAGCAGGACTAGTCAGAGGACAGTACCTGGATATATTTTGCTTGCATTGATAGTTATCGAAGGGATTTCCAAAAAGCGAGCTATAGTCTCGGCATATATACCTACGTGTCCGATATGACACGAAACGTTTTAAAAAACAAACAAACAAGGAAACCCTTCTAAATTGTTTTCAAAACGGCGGAACGTACCTATTAAACAAAGGATATATACGTATATAGTTATTTTCTTATGAAAGACGTCCACCACTGTGCAGTGTTATGCGCATCGCACAACGACTTTAAAAAGATTTGGCATGTATTTACATCAGCTATTCACATGTATAGATTGGATGTCTACATGTATAGTTCTGATCTATATCATATTGGTTTTGTATTGGATTTGACATTTGTGTTTTTACCATGACTCCGATGATTGCGGGATGCTTGACGGAGTTTTGCTTTTGAGTTATCTGCTCATTACTCATGCGCATGTATTGTGCCATGATGTTTTATGTATTGATAATTCGGAGCCCCGACGACTTGGAATTTGTATCGAAATGTTTTAGTATTTGGGGGTTTAAATTTAAATTCGGGGACCGAATTTCTTTAAGGGGGGTAGATTGTAACATTTCCAAATAATCAAATATTATTTTGGGAATTTTTATAATTTAATATTATTTTAATGAATATTCTAATATTCCGGTATAATTAAATACAAATAAATGGGGAAAAATTATGGAAAATTCTAAAATAGGGTATTTTATGGAATTATGCCATTTTAAAGTTTTTATGATTTGTTTGACACTAATTTAGTGCTAATCGCGATTAAAAATCGCTAATCGGATTTTTGGCATTTTTGTGCAAAATATGCACATATCTTTTTCTACACTTGTGTTACATTTTTCTTGCCATTGTTGTTCATTTGGGTTCACTATTGGAGTGAGAACAAATTAGGGTTAAAGAAAAGAAAAGAAAAAGGAAAAGGGAATATATTATGAAGCATGGTGAGAGAGAGAAAGAGTAGGTGAGGTGTGTTGACTTGAACCATTCGTCCATCATTCTTCAACTCATTCCTCTCTCCCTCCTTCCCTAGTTGCTGCAGATGCTGCTCCTCCTTCTCCCTCCCCTCTCCAAGCCTCCAAAACACCACAAAAATCACTCCAAAACCCCATCTTCCCTTCACTAAAAAGGTGCACAAGCTTGAGAGGAACGGATTGGACTAAGGAAGAGTGGATCTTAAGGAATTTGAGCAACTCAAGAAAATTCTTGAGTTGCCAAAGGAGGTAATTTATGCACCTATTAGAGTAGGATTTCAATTCTTATTGCATCCATTCTAGTTTCATATCGATATGGTGTCGTTTGGTGGATTTGTGAAACATCAAGTTAGGGTTTAGGGTTTGATCTAAAATCAAAGTGAAATTGAGGCTTGTTGTGACCTTATAACCCCTTGTGTGATGTTAAATTGGACCCAAACCTGAACTAGAAACCAGAATACAGATTTATGGAATTGATATCGGGGAAAACTGTAAATCTGGGAGTGTATTTTGTAATCTGCTTTAACCCGAGACACCTGAAAATAAAATTGACTTGACAGAGAGATGTGCAGGCACCTTGGAACCAACACCCAAAACCCTAGCTCCTATCTCTTTCCCCAGGCCGCAGATTTAACCCTTCTGGTCGCAATTTGCGGCCAGAGCAGGAGGGTTTTGCCTCGTTTTTGGTGCAGGGCCCTATCTCCAGTATACTTGACCCATGGTATGTGCAATTTTGTCTGATTCCAATTAGGGTAAAATCTGGGTTGATTTTTATGAGTTGGCGCATGATTTACGACTTGTTTTAGCATGGATTTTGGTATTTGGTGATTCGTTTCTGTCGGGTGGCGTTTGGACGTCAACGACGAGTGGATATTGATCATGTTTACATGCGAGACGATAGGTTTTTACCTATGCGAGTAGCGTGTGCTGTTTTGGTTTCCGATGTGATTTTCATGTGCTTTAGCGTTGTGATATACATGTAGGTACCCTACGTGATGTTGAGGCGAAGAAGATGAAGATGGCGACATCGGCATCGGCACATAAGAAGCAAGGTGAGTAGATTTATATCTACTGGGAGAAGTTGGGTGGATGGCGTATAGCACCCCCGCAGTCCGTGGTGATGTATATGAATATGTATACACACATATATTTATTATGTGTTGTTAGGATTATTGAGGGTGATAATGGAATTATTGATGATAAGGATGTATAGGTTTAGTATAGTGCGAACCCTAGAGTAGTGGTTGCACTCACACATACACGCACACATATACTTGCATACATTCTTTCATTTATCTGTGCGCATATGGAGGTGTGTATATCTACACATGGGTATGTGACTATGTGTTCATATACGGGATTGAGGATGATACGTGGGATTGAGATGAGTCGATGAGGTTTGATTGAGGCCGTGAAATTCGGCGATATGACAGAGTTCGTATTTGAGATGTGATATGATGGTAGTGATACCTGCTATGTGATGAGATAATGTGATATTGACTCAGATTTAGGTGGTTTTCATACCCCTCCTGATTGACTGATAGTTGGGTCCGTAGTTCGCATAGTAGGCGTTAAACTAGACCCGAGTCATACCTATTTCAAAACTAACGAATCGGGGATATTTTAAAGATGGGCAGAAGGGATTCTACGGATATTTTCAAACGACGCATCTTTTCTTAAAACCCCATAGCCCTTATTTTACCAAAAACCTCGATTCGTCTTATTTCAAAAGGCAAGACTGCATGATATATTTATTGAGGCAGGTTCTTTACTGTTGCGTTGATTATTCGATTCCGCATACTCATGCTATTTGCATTGCATTGCTTGTGTTTATTGATATATTACAGTCATGCTGCTAGGGCACCGGCACCGTTATCGATGATGCGTATGTTCCACGTACACTTGTTTGCCGGCTCACACACTTCATCATCGATAATTGCCCTGTCATTACACTGTAGTACTGTTGCATTCAGGATATGATTCTTGCATGACAGACTGATATGCTTACATTTCTTTTACATGTCACATACATCATGTTTTCTGATTATACGCATTGAGAGTTGCTATTTCCATGATATTTCTGGATTTGGGAACCGTGGGTATTTCAAAAGAGAATATGTCATTGCTTTAAAAACCCGGTTACCTTTGATATGATATTTCAGTGCGTCCACCATGTGTTTTCTCGGTGCCGAGAGCGACATGTGAAACCCGATTCGAGCAGTGGACGAGCCGATTGCGGGTACATGGTGGACCCTGTTTCGCCCAATCAGAGCAAAGCTTTGTTTGAATTCAAAATTCAAATTTTGAAGCAACGCTTCAAGTCTCGGGCGCAACGCGCCACGTGTCTGGCGCTAATACGTCAGCGCAGCGTCCAAGAAGGCGCGCCCAATCAGAGCAAAGCTCTGTTTAAAGGAAGCAACGCTTCAGTTGCGCTGCGCTCTGCGCTGCGCGACACGTGTCAGCGCAGATGCGCTAGCGCAGTTGCGCTGCGCTCGGCGCTGCGCGACACGTGTCAGCGCAGATGCGCTAGCGCACTTGCGCTGCGCGACACGTGTTAGCGCAGATGCGCTAGCGCAGATGCGCTAGCGCAGTTGCGCTGCGCTGTGCGCTGCGCGACACGTGGCACGCGCTGGGGCATCTGCGCCAAACTGAATTAAGATTTTAAGAAATCTTTTCTGTTCTTGTTAAAACAAGAAGATTTTCTTCTGCAAAGCAGAAGCCCTTGGATTAAAGATCCAACGGTGGGGAAAATTCCCCAGATCACTCAGAGAATGATCTCTTTAACAAATTTAACTAATTTGTGAGTACTATAAAAAGGACCCTAAGCCTCAATTCAAAGGCATGAACATTTTTCTTGAAAATTCAAGAACTTTAAACAGAGAGAACTCTGAGAAAATTTCGAGAAAAAGGTAAAGAACCTTCATGAATTAGAAGAAATTCCTTCTAATAGATCATTGATCTAAAAACAAGATCAATGATCTCTACATAATAAACAGTGCTTTGCACTTCTTGTGAACCTCCGGTTCCTTAAAAACAATAAAAATAAAAAAATAATAGTGCTTGGCACTTTTATGAACCTCTGGTTCTTCAAACAAAGAAAATCTTATTTTTTCTTTGATCTAATTTAGATCAAGAAATTAAACAGTGCTTTGCACTTCCCTTCTTGAATCTAAAAGATTCTTAGTGCTTTGCACTTCCAAACTGCGCCATTGCGCTCTTAAGAGAGCGCCACGTGTCGGCTATAGGACCACTTGCGCTAAGCGCCCTTAAGATAGAGCTCTGCTCTCTGGAATTGGTGCAACTCGCTGAGAGCGCGCCACGTGTCGCTAGCGCAACAGCGCAGCACAACAGCGCAGCGCACTGCGCTTGCGCTCGCCAGAGCATGACGCGTGTCTTCACCACAAGCGCTTGCGCTCAGTAATAGACGCAAAGCGTCTGACAAATGCAAGGCATTTCACTTCCTGAAGGGCCAGGCCCAATTAAAAGGCTTAACAGGCCTAATAAATAAAATGCTGTGCATTGTTTGAAAGGGCAGTGCCCAACTGAAAGGTCCAATGGACCAAAACAAATGATCTGCATCATAATAAAAAGGGCAGAGCCCAGTCAAAATAGGCATAAATGACCTGAAGTAATGCGATGCATTATTTAAGCGGGGGCAAAGCCCTAGCACAGGTCTAATAGACCAAAAATAAATAAGGGTGTTGAACATTTTCAACTGGACTTAGCCCAATTTTGGCCGTAAGTCCTTAAATTAAATCGGTCGAGCAAAGATTGCTCTCTTAAATCAATCTATATCCGGTTCGAGGGTACATCTCTGAGCTCCTCCGACACATGTCGTTGTAATCCTTCAACGACGTCAGAGAGGTGACGGGTCCCAACAACCACATACATTAATATGGACTGCGGGGTCCTTAAACTCGTGGACCGAGATGTCCTTAAACTAATATTGGACCGAGACGTCCTTAAACTAATATTGGACCGAGACGTCCTTAAACTAATATCGGACCGAGACGTCTTTAAACTAATATCGGACCGCCACGTCCCTAAACTGGAATATGGACCACCACGTCCCTAAACTGGCACAATGGAGCCCAAATGCTCTTTTGTCGGACCAAAACGGTCCCGTTAAGTGGATCTTAGTCTCAAATTGGACTAACGTATCCTTAACAAACGTTTGAGTCGATCTTAGCCTCAAAAATGGCTAACGTATCCTCCAAACAGACTTTAGTCCCAAATTGGACTATGAGTCTCCCAAACTGGAACAATAGAGCCTCCAAACGCTCTTTTGTCGGATCTAAACGGTCCCGTTTAAGTTGATCTTAGCCCCAAACACGGCTAACGTATCCTTAGACATTTAAATGAATGATAAAACTCCCAATTAACTCTGGTTCGAGGGTACATCTCCGAACTCCTCTGATACATGTCGTTGTAATCCTTCAACGACGTCAGAGAGGTGACGAGTCCCGATGGCCATACATTAAATTAATCACTACGTTAAGTGGATCTTAGTCTAAAACAGGACTAACGTATCCTTAACGAACGTTTAAGTTGATCTTAGCCGCAACGCGACTAATGCATCCTTAAACTAAAAACACCAAACCCAAATCTAAGTAAATACGGATTTGGACTAATCCACGTCCTACGGGCGACGGTATTATTCAGTCTCCGTATACAATCCACGGGCAACCACAAACAAAACAAACATACACGACACGAAGTGAAATTCTGGAGAAGGAGAAAGTTGTTACCGCGATGCGGTAGCGTAATTAACTGCAGGGGCTTGCGCCTGCAGGGAAGAGCGTCCCCACAATCAAAAACCCCTCACCCTGAGGGGGAATCTGACGAAGTCTGCTACATCGGCCGTATCCATCTAAGCCTCCGATACACGGTGCCGTAAATCAAATTGGCATCTTCGGAGAGGTGGACGGATAGAACCTATTAGCATCTGCCCCGAATCTCAGGCTAGACTGCCCATGTCTCGGCCGCCGTTCGGAGGGGAACAGATTCTGGCACGCCCGGTGGGACCTTTTCCTCTTTCCACTCCACACTTCGTGTGTCGTCTTCACGAACCAATCGCGGTTTGTTAAATGGTTGCCTTTGGATTTCAAGTTGCTAAGATTTGGTCTTTTGTCTGGCGCAGAACTCAAGCATCCATGGATTCTAACTGCACCAAATGCGCGAAGCACCACTGCAACGGACGCTCCACCTCACCGAGAGGTGTAACATATAGGCCCCAAGCGGCCTCTTTCCTCGCTCTGCCGGTAGAACAGGTGACCCAGGCCACCACCGGCCTGTTTTTTAGGACCATGGTCCCACCTACAAGCTTCTCTATGCCGATATCCGCACCGGAAGCGAACAAGAAGTCGGTGTTCGACCGGCTCACTGCTACCACGACCCCTGTCAACGGGTCGCCCGCTACTAAACCGACAGCCTCCGTTTTCACCAGGCTAGGTCAGAATTATAAAGTGGCCGTCCCAAAGAGGGCAACGGCCGCTGCTCTGGAAGTCGTTAAAGCGACTTCTCCCATCAGAGAGTCGGTCTTCACAAGATTGACGGTTCCCACTCCTCCCCCAGCTGGTCAAAAGGCATCAGTCTTCGATAGGCTGACATCGGCAGTTACCCCACACTCAAACAGGGGGAAACGAGAAACCATCTCGATTTCCGAGCCAGTCCCAACGGCTCGTCGTGCGCGACGTCGCCATTGGCAACGAGTAAGGAAAGCAGGGGGCAACTCCCCCTCAGGGCTAACCCCACCTGCTCCAGTGGTGGAGGTCAACGCTGCTGTTCCAACTGGGAACAGCTTTGAATTGCTGAGGAAGGTGAGAAAGAACTCTCCAATTGCTACATTGAAAAGATCTCCTCCGCCTACGGAAAAAGCTCCGGAGACAAAGCAGGAACAGCCCCCTCAACGGCTGTCGTCAAAAATTTATAAAGTTTGGCGGAGGGTTCAAGACTCCGTGATTGACCCAGACCACTTTCATCGCCAGAAGAAGGCAAAGGTGGAAAAGGACAAAAACCGCCCCATTAAACAGCAGGGGGCAACAAATGCTAGGATTCCCACTTCAACGGCTCCTTCAACCTCAATGGTCCACAAAAGAAAAAGGCCAGAGAAAGCTCCCGTGACGCTGACAAAGTTTAAAAGCGGTGAACCTAAACGCCCCAAGTCAGGGGGCATAACAGTTCATACGGTTTATATGGCTTCTGGAAAGGAAGAAAGTCGTACTTCTACGGGTCACCGACCGCTTACCCGATCAGTGACCAAGGCTCAGGAGCAGCAACAAAAGCTCCAGGAGATGATGACTACAATGGCTGCACTCACGGAGCCAAAAGAGAACCCTGAGACGTCCTTAGATGAACGCCAAGAGGAAGAGACCGACGTCGAGTTCCTCCGCCGAGTACTGGAAAAGAGAGACAAAGAGGCTGCTGAACAAGCAGCCAATATACAGCGTATGGGCCTCCTCTTCCAGGACATGATAGGGATGATGATACAACAAGATCCCCCGACTGAAGAACCCCCGATTGTCCTTGGGGATGATAGGGGAGAGACATCAAACCCTCAGCCCGTTCTATCAACGGCTAAAGAGGATACAATCTCTAAAACTGATCTGGACGAATATATATCCCAGCAAATAAAGGTTCATCACGCGGCCGAAGCAGCCGGCCACGTCGTAAAAACGGGGCGACCGTATCCAGGCTGGTATGACCAAATCAAATACCCGCCGGGTTACACAATTCCCAAGTTTCATGTCTACAAAGGGACCGGCAATCCCCATCAACATGTTGCCCAGTTCAAGGCGCTTTGCGGTAACACCGGCGGCGATGACAAGCTTTTGCTTCGCCAGTTTGTTGGAAGCCTATCAGATACGGCGTTCGAATGGTATTCTGAGCTCCCCAATGACTCTATTAAAACCTTTGCGGAGATGGAGCTGCTCTTCACCCAACGTTTTGCAAGTGCCAGTGAGCGTACCCCGATGACGGCACTGATTAATGCCAGGGTAAAACCCGGCGAAACATGGGTTCAGTACGCTATACGGTGGCGTAATCTATGGTCGAAGTACGAACAACGCATAGAAGAAGCTCCGGCGGTAGGAATGTTTGTTGGAACCCTTGATCCACAAGCAACCATCTCGCAGTTCATGATGTTCTTCAAGCCGACTACTTTCCAGGCTTTGATCGACAAACTAGCGCAGATGGACCAGATGGGCCATAAACCCCCTCTCCTGAAGCCGGACCCCCGAAGCGATAAGGGAAAGGGAAAAGCGATCATTGTCGCTAATGCCCAACAACAACCGAGCGACTCGAAGCCGGTTGCTCGTCCAAACAATACGCGCCCATACGTACCCCTTGAGGACAGGATGGGACGTCCTTACTCCTTCCCCCGCGATAAAACGAGGAGGCTATTCGAGCTGGCGTTGCGCAACAGACTCATAAATCTGCCAGATCCAAAACGTCCGTTGCAACCGAACGACATCAACGAGCCCAATTACTGCCCTTACCATCGAGTGCTAGGCCATCCCATCGAGGATTGCTACGTTTTCAAGAATTGGCTTGAGAATCAGTACCGTCAGGGCAAATTTGCGCTATCTGACAAATGGAAGGTGAATCCCCCGCAGCCCCACACCTCTAAAGGGACGAATACACCCTGGGCAACATGCTCCGTCATTGAAGAAGCTCCTTGGGAGGTTGTATTATCAGCCAAAACGAGGAGAATGCTAAATGATCTTCAGACCTGTCCAGCGGTCAAGTGGAAGAACCCCTTGGAACCGCAGGTTATTGAGGGGATGTTGAAGCCACGACCGACTCCGAAGACCGATGGTGGTAGTTCAAGCGTTCATAGCCAGCCGTCAAAATCTTCGAAAAAGAAGAAGAAGAAATCTAAGAAGCCCGTGAGGCCTGGCGACAAGCGCACGGACTTACAAAAGCAAATCGACGCACTGGATGAATACAACCAAAAGGCGCGGACTCCCATTACACTCCAAGATTTCCTTGATCACGTCTTTCAAAAAGAAGATGAGGGAGAAAGTTCATCGGATGAATCCGAGGAATATGTGGCGAGCTGTCATATGATCTCCCATTCGACCACGAACGATGAAGGGACTTCCGGCACTAAAACGCTGGGGGCAAATACTGAGTCAAGGGTTCCAGAGTTATTGATCGAAATGATTGACGCGTTTCTTAGTGAAGCTCGATTGAGAAGTAAAGCTGATCGAGAACGCGAGACGGCTATATTCGAAAGGGCCAAGCGCCAGCGACTTGAGGAAAAAGCTGAGATGATCCCGCTGGAGCAAAATGCCTCCACCGCTGACAAAAGCCAATTCAAGATAAAAAAGAGGTTTGCTAAGGCCATATCGATGGGTATGAAGCTACCATCCTCTGAAGGAAAAATGACTGGTGTGGTAGAAATGCACCCCTCTTATTGCTTATATCATCAGAAGGTCTCGCATCCCACTCAAGAGTGCAAGGCTTTCGATAGATGGTGGCAAGGATACGTCGCTAATCAACAACGCTTTAAACGGGAAAAGCGTAAAATTCGTCGGGAGCAAAGAAACACGACCAAAGAGCTTGAAAGAACTGCCAGCAATTGTCACATGGTTAACACTGCCGGGTCACAAGTGCCTACATTTGGGAGCGATTCCGATGAGGAGCTAGAGCTTGGCCCCCTCTTCAAAGAACCCACTCCGGGAAAAGAAGAAGAACCGAAGGCTTGCGAAAATATACAGCTACGCAATCGAACATTACCCGAAAAGAATCTCGGACCCTTAAACAAGAAAGACAAAGGGAAAGAGAAGGTCTCTGAAGACATCGCTTTGGATGACCAAGTTGCGGAAGAGTTAACCGCCAAGAACCCGCCGAAGAGGAGTAAAGTGGATTACAATGTCTTGGCGCATCTGAGAAAGCTACCCTCACAACTCAGCATTCTCAATGCCCTATTACTATCAAAAAAGGCGAGGGATTCTTTGATTAAGGCCCTACAAGATCCGGACCAATTCCAAGCTTTCCTGGCTGAACAAAAGATGAAGGATGAATTGGAAGAGGTGCATACGGCCGACGTTGCTTTCGGCGATGAAGACCTTCTTCTTGGGACGTGCGAACACAATCGTCCCCTTTATGTCTCAGGATACTGCCATGACATAAAGATAGACAAAATCCTGGTCGATAACGGATCATCTGTCAATCTACTTAATGTGCGGGTGTTAAAAGAAATTTGCATGAGCGTCCAACACCTCGCCCGGGACAAGATCACTATCTCTGGTTTCGACTCTCAATCCTCAAAGACTCTTGGATCTGTGATATTGACGCTACGCTTCGGGTTGCTCGTCACAGACATCAAATTCCATGTTATAGACGCCAAGACGTTCTACAATGCTCTGCTCGGCCGACCATGGCTACACGAGTACAATATCATCCCTTCTACACAGCATCAGTGCATGAAGTATTCTAGGGATGGCCTCGAGTACACAGTGGCGGGAGAGTTGAATCCGTTTTCCGTAAATGAAGTTCGCAAGTATGAAGATACCAAATACTTCTTACCGAGTTTCGAAGACACGGAAAGGTGTCACAAACCGGAGAACAAAACTAACGCCACCATCCCTGTCTTCGGCAGTGACACCGAGGAGGAGGAGGATATAATTTATTCAGGTCCATCCCAATCCACCAGGCCAGGACCATCCGTTCCTTCATTGATCTTCGGTAGTGATTCAGAGGATGAAGTTCATGCTGTATTCCCTGCTCGGCCTTCAATACGGGTTTCCGCTGATGAAGAGCGAAGTCTGCAGATAACCATGGTGCCGCTTGAACATTACAAAGAACTGGATGCACTCGACACCAACAGCGTAGAAGAATTGCAGACATTCTATATCCCTCCCGGACGAAAAGGCGAGAAGGCAATCCTATTCTACCGTTCTGAAGAAAACAAGGTGGAAAAAGAAATTTGGCATGGTGCGGATCCAACGCTGGACAGACTCCAGCCTATCCGTTTACCCCGATATTATACGGAAGGTTTGAAGAAACTGCTGAAACGCCAGGGGATATCCTTCACACAGACCGTTAGAAAGGCCAAATTCTATGACAAGGTCTGGAACGTTCTCGGGACTCAATGCAAACTGCCTAACGGGAGAATAGAAACAAAAGGGCTTGGGTACATCCGGTCAAAGAAACGGGAGCTAGTAAACAGCTGTTATGTCATGTATGACTTCGATGAAGAGGCGGACGCTCAATGGGAGGACGCTAATCCTGAACCAACAAAAGTTCCTGATACAAAACCGCCCAGTCCATCGTTTGAAGACCAGATGAGCAAACTTATAAGGGATGCGAGTCAAAAAGCCCGAGATGATCACGATCGTGAAATGGAAATCTATGAGAAAGCCAAGACACAGCGCCTCCTTCAACAGGCAGTAAAGAACGAAGATGCTGCCCCATGTCAACCTGATACAAAAAGGGCTCGATGCGGAGGCAGAAACGAGTCAAAGGGCGGAAAAGGCGCTCAACAACCACAAAGCAGAGCTAAGAAACCACGTATCCGAGAATCAAGCGTTATTGACTTAGCCCTCAGGAAGAAAATGGGTCGAGCATACTCATTTCCTCGGAACAAAACAAGGAAGATATTCGATCTCGCTCTAAAATATCAAATGCTTACGTTGCCAGAGTCCAAGCACCCCGAGCACGCAGGCGAGGTGTTCAACCCAAATTATTGCTTTTACCATCGAGCAATGGGACACCCTCTTGAAGATTGCTTCACCTTCAAGAATTGGGTTGAAGATCAGTATCAGCTAGGCAAATTCGCGTTCTCTGACAACTGGAGGGTAGCACCACCGCAGAAGCACGAGCCCGAGGCCACGAAAGAAAAACCAGTTCCACATTGGGATTGGCAAAAAATTCGCACTTGTCGTATGATAACGATATTGAAAGAAGAGTCCGAGAACCTGGACAGCCTCCCTTGGTGCCTCGAAAACAGCAGTGATGAGGTAATCTCAGGATTTCCCCCAGCACCGAAAGAACTGGAGGATGGAATACATACCACCGCAGACAACCTCAGGAAAATCGAGTTGGGGACCATAAATGATCCGCGACCGACATTCGTCAGCGAGCTGCTGTCTGAAGAGAGGGTGGCTGCGTTAAAAGACGTCCTTGTGCAGCATAAAGATTGCTTCGCATGGAACTATTCCGAGATGCCGGGACTAGATCCAGAAGTTGCTGTACATAGACTAGCAATATCCCCGAACATCAAGCCAGTCAAACAGGCGCCGAGAAGAATACGACTCGAGCTTGAGATGAGCATAAATACCGAAGTCAAAAAGTTAATCGACTCTGGCTTCATCCAGGAAGTTCAGTACCCTGAATGGATCGCCAACATCGTCCCAGTGATGAAGAAAAATGGGACAGTGCGCATATGCGTAGACTTCCGGGATCTTAATAAAGCTTGCCCGAAGGATGATTTCCCAGTGCCAGTCACTGAACTGATGATAGACAATATATCCACTCATGAAGTTTTCTCCTTCATGGACGGCTCATCGGGGTATAACCAGATAAAAATGCATCCAGAAGACCAGAAGCACACAGCCTTCAGGACTCCTCTTGGTATATTTTGTTATAAAGTGATGCCCTTCGGTTTGAAGAACGCCGGTGCTACTTATCAGAGGGCCATGACAAAGATCTTCGACGACCTTATACACGAAATCGTTGAATGCTATATCGACGATCTCGTGGTTAAAAGCAAATCATACGAGGAACATCTCGAGTATCTGAAGACTGTATTTCAACGCCTTCGGTAATACAACTTGAAGATGAATCCTCTTAAATGTGCGTTCGGGGTTTCCTCGGGCAAATTCCTGGGATTCGTTGTTCGACACCGAGGTATTGAAATAGATCCATCAAAGATTAAAGCGATCATGGAAATGCCTCCGCCGAGGACTCTCAAACAGCTGCGGTCTCTCCAAGGGAAACTCGCATACATACGGCGATTTATAGCCAACCTTTCAGGAAAGTGCCTTCCTTATAGTCACCTGATGAAGAAGGGAACCCCATTCGTTTGGGATCAAAAATGCCAAGGCGCACTGGACGAGATCAAGCAATACCTGCAGAACCCGCCGGTGTTGGCTGCTCCGGTTAAGGGGAAGCCTCTCATTCTTTATACAACCGCCCTCGAAGGTTCCTTAGGCGCATTATGGGCACAAGAGAACGATCAAGGGAAAGAAAGAGCACTCTACTACTTAAGTCGAGTTCTGCTGGGGGCAGAAAGCAACTACTCTCCCATTGAAAAACACAGCCTGGCGTTGATCTTCGCAATAACAAAACTTAGGCACTATGCGTTGGCGCACGAAGTCCGTCTTATTTCAAAAGTGGACCCTCTCAAATATCTAATGTCAAAAGCCATATTGACAGGGCGACTCGCTAAATGGGCCCTGCTCTTGATGGAATTTTCGATAACATATCAACCTCTCAGGGCAGTAAAAGGCCAGGCCATCACCGACTTCCTTGCTGAGCATCCCATACTTGCCGAGCATCCCATACTTGCCGATTCTCCTTTAAATTGCGATTTGCCAGACAGACATGCGTTTGACGCAATCGACAGTGGTGATACCCGTTGGGAGCTTTATTTCGATGGAGCATCTTCCATGAAAAAGCACAAACAAAGTACGCCAATGATCAAATCGGGGGTAGGACTCATCTTTGTGACTCCACAACGAGGAATAATGCGCTTCGCCTTCTCCTTAACAGAGCCGAGAACGAATAATGAAGCTGAATATGAAGCTTTGATAGCAGGCCTCGAGATCGCCATTGATATGGGAATTGAAAGCCTCCTCATATATGGGGACTCCCAACTGGTCGTCAGTCAAGTGAACGGCGATTACCAAACATGCAAACCGGAATTGGTAAAATACGGTGAAAAAGTGCAGCAACTGCTAACCCAAATTCCCTCCTACACGTTGGAAAGCATACCGCGCGCGGAAAACAGCAAAGCGGACGCACTGGCCAAACTTGCTAAAGAATTGGCTGACGAGAACCTCGATGACGTTAGAATCGTGATACAAAGCCGTCGAGTGCTTGCCCCAGCAGAAATACCTCCAGAATCATATAAAGAAAAGGCAGCAACTGAGCAGGCAATCCTACAAATAAAGGACCATGAGAAGACCGAAGACTGGGGAGAAGTCTTCATAGATTACTTCAAGTTCCACCGAATGCCTGAAGAAGCGTCCATAAGACATCATCACGTGAAACGAGCTCTGTCTTTCGCCTTCGTCAACGATACTCTATACAAGAGGTCATTCGATTCTCTGTGGCTGAGATGCCTAGGACCTGACGAAGCGAGAAGGGTCGTCCAAGAAGTTCACGACGGACTCTGCGGTTCCCACCAAGCAGGCCCTAAGATGAAGTTGAAGATAAAACGGATGGGCTACTATTGGCCCACGATGATGCAGGATTGCCTGGAATACGCGAGGCAATGTCATTCATGCCAAATTCATGGGGACTTCATCCATCAGCATCCCAATCCACTGCATCCAACAGTGGCTAGTTGGCCATTCAAAATGTGGGGAACTGACATAGTCGGCCCCATCGAACCAGCATCGTCCAAGGGACATCGTTTCATCTTGGCGACGACTGATTACTTCTCCAAATGGGCAGAGGCGGTACCGTTGAGGGAAGTGAAGACGGAGAACATCCTCCATTTCTTCAAAACGCATGTCATATACCGGTTTGGAACCCCGAGAAGGATCATCTCTGATAATGGGCCAGCCTACCGAAGTCATAAAATTAGCCGCTTCGCACAGCAGCACAATATAGACTGGAGATTTTCCTCAGTTTATAATCCGCGAGCTAACGGTCTAGCTGAGGCCTTCAACAAGACCTTGACGAAGATCATGAAGAAAACAGTGTCACGAAATAAGAGAGATTGGCACGAAAGATTGCAAGAAGCACTTTGGGCGTATCGAACTACATTTAAAACGGCTACAAACACAACGCCGTACGCGTTGGTATTTGGGACGGAAGCAGTACTCCCTCTCGAGATAGAATTACCCTCTCTACGAGTGGCAGTCCACTACGAGCTGACAGACGAAGAAAATGCTCACCTTCGGTTTGAAGAGCTTGACGCCCTTGATGAAATCCGGCTTCTAGCACAACAAAATCTGGAAGCTTATAAAGCAAAGATGACGCGCTCATACGAAAGATTGACCCGACCGAGGACATTTCGTCAAGGTGAACTCGTGCTAGTGGTCAAATGACCTATGATCCCCAATCGCGCCAAGCGGGGAAAATTCGAGCCAAACTATGAAGGCCCGTACGTCATAGATAAAGTTTACCAGGGTGGGGCCTATTTACTCATGGACATTCACGGTGAAAGGCCTTTCAGGCCGATAAACGGTCGCTTCCTAAAGAAATATTACGCTTAATGAGCCACAGCCTAGGTCAATGATGGATGACGACGACTAAGTCCGCTCGCTATCTTCCTAAGCTCAAGCTTCATAAAGAATAGCCAACCTTCTCAACAATGGACTGAAATGTCCTTAAACTAATAGCAGACCGAAACGTCTTTAAACTAATACCGCAGCATCCTTAGGCTGACGAGGTATAAAAAAAAAACCATATAAAAATAAAATAAAATAAACGGTATGTCCATAAGCAAAAAGGGCACGGATGAAAACCCGAAAGGGCTCCGTGAGTAAAAACAGCAGGGCTACCGGCGAGTGTTCGTGAAAACCCGAAAGGGCGCGACCTCGTAAAAAAAAAGAAGAGAAAAAGAAAATAAAAAAAAAAACGGTATGTCCATAAGCAAAATGGGCACGGATGAAAACCCGAAAGGGCTCCGTGAGTAAAAACAGTAGGGCTACCGGCGAATGTTTGTGAAGACCCGAAAGGGCGCAACTTCGTTAAAGAACCCTTATAGAGTCCTCTCGACCTTGTAAGGAGAAACCACCTGCGTGAGATCCTTACGACTCACAAAGGAGCAACACACTTAGGGATCCCCACGATTCCTAAGGAGAAAATACACTTGCGAGATCCTCACGACTCGTAAGGAGAACTCTCTTATGGGACCCTCACGGCTCATAGGATTTGAAAGTCTTAAGTCACAGAGACCTAAACCTGTGCTTAAGCAAACCCCCACAAACTTTCAATATTGCCCTACAAGTGGTTCAATATCGACCCTTGTATACAATCCACGGGCGCGAATAAACATTTCCTTAACTAAATCCCATCTGAAACTAGGGATATGTTTGCATGGTAAACAACCCTTGTAAATCCTCTCGACTTACAAGGAGAAAGCCCCCCTGTAGGATCCTTACGACTTACAGAGAAACAAACACTTAGGGATCCTCACGACTCCTAAGGAGAAAATACACCTACAAGATCCCCACGACTTGTAGGGAGAAATACCTTCACGAGACCCTTACGGCTCATGAAGTTAAAAGCCTTAGCCGACAGGACCCTAACCCTGGTCGCTAAGCCTCCTTTGTTCGACAACGACAGAGGCAAATGATGATTCGCTCCTGGTAATATCCCAGTTGCAGCGGTGCTGATGCCGAAATCGGTGTCCAATTTCAGGTTTACGGCAAAAGCCAGTAGGCCGCTCATGCATACGAAATAGCCGAAATGATAGGGCAACTTGCAATAAAAAGCAGCAAGTAAAATGTATGCATGCAAAATAGCCGAAATGATTGGGAAACTCGTAATAAAAAGCAACGAGTAAAAAAAAAAAAACAAATAGCTGAAATGATTGGGCACCGCGAAAAATAGCCGAAATGATCGGGCAGTCGCGACCTTCGCGATATAAAAGCTGAAATGATAGAGCATCGCGGAAATAAAATAAAATAAAAAGAAGAAATGATAAAACTTTGGCCCTACAGTTAAGATCACATCGATCCCTGTATACAATCCAAGGGCGTAAACAAAGAATGGACCATACTTTCCCAGCGGATTCCGTCAGACGACGAACCCCAAACCTCACCGGTTCATTTCAACCGAAGAAGCCAGTGACTTCAGCAAAACTCCTCGACTCACGGATACAAACACTCCTTGACGAGAGCCTTCTGATCCGCGTCGACCCGCAGAGCCACCAGTGCCTCCGTGGGAACCCTCGACTCGTTTCAAACCCCAAGGAAACAAATAATCCTTGGCGCTTGGGAAACAAATAATCCCAGCAAATTCCTCGACTCACGGATACAAACACTCCTTGACGAGAGCCTTCTGATCCGCGTCGACCCGCAGAGCCACCAGAGCCCCCGTGGGAACCCTAGACTCGTTTCAAACCCCAAGGAAACAAATAATCCTTGGCGCTTGGGAAACAAATAATCCCAGCAAATTCCTCGACTCACGGATACAAACACTCCTTGACGAGAGCCTTCTGATCCGCGTCGACCCGCAGAGCCACCAGAGCCCCCGTGGGAACCCTCGACTCGTTTCAAACCCCAAGGAAACAAATAATCCTTGGCGCTTGGGAAACAAATAATCCCAGCAAATTCCTCGACTCACGGATACAAACACTCCTTGACGAGAGCCTTCTGATCCGCGTCGACCCGCAGAGCCACCAGTGCCCCCGTGGGAACCCTCGACTCGTTTCAAACCCCAAGGAAACAAATAATCCTTGGCGCTTGGGAAACAAATAATCCCAGCAAATTCCTCGACTCACGGATACAAACACTCCTTGACGAGAGCCTTCTGATCCGCGTCGACCCGCAGAGCCACCAGTGCCCCCGCAGGAACCCTCGACTCGTTTCAAACCCCAAGGAAACAAATACTCCTTGGCGCTTGGGAAACAAATAATCCCTAGCAAACTCCTCGACTCACGGATACAAACACTCCGTGATGAGAGCTTCTTAACTCATGTCAACTGTTCCGCTACAACTGCAGACAGATCCCCGATTCGTCTCAATTTGTAAGAAGAAGTCTCAGACAGCAAGGAAGGCTTGCTTTTTGAGCAATGGGGCCCTGCAAGTCAATCCAAACTGGTCTCTTGCATACTATTCACGGGTCTCACTCTCCGAAGTCGAATTTCGACGAAGAGGGAAACAACCACTTACGAATCCTCTCGAATCGTAAGAGGGAAAATTCTCTTATAAGATCCTTACGACTTATAAGAGAAAACCACACTTAGGAATCCTCACGATTCCTAAGGAGAAAATCCACCTATGAGATCCTCTCGAGCCGTAGGGAGAAAAGCTTCTATGAGACCCTCACGGCTCATAGAATTGAAAAGTCTTAGGCGGCAGATCTGAACCTGCGGCCTAAGCCATCGCTATTTCCTAAGGAAGTCGGAATACTCGTTTTAGACATCTATCAACCATGATTATTAAGACAGCCCGTTGACAATAAAAAAAAAGAAGATGACAGAAAGAATATCTGATCTACATTTGATCGGGAGTCCGTATCGCATTCATTTATGCACAAGCAGAAGACTCAAGACAAGGAATAAGACAAGCCGAAATAAAAAAAGGGAAGGGTTTCCATTCATACCGCTAAGAATTCTTACAAACATAAGAATAATGAATAAGAAACATTATTCAAATTATTACAACGGTATAACCTCAGATCCAGGGCACGGATTGAGGAAATCAAAAGTAAGGCCATCCAGAGTTCTTCTGGCCTTTCTAATTATTCTTTTGCGCAGTCTTTCGCGCTCCTCTGTGTCAATATCATCGGCAAGCCCCCCCGGCCTTCGATAAGCGGCAATGATCGTCGTCTGCTGGAAGACTTGGTGTAGGATGTCTACGAGGCTGTTCCGCCGTGTCTTTGAGATCAGCCCTGTTAGGTGCACCGAATGCACCTTGTCTTCGGCATCATCCAATGCGTTAAGCGATAAGGCCTCATGAAGATCCGGAAGTGCTCTCCATATGGCTCCCAACACGACTTTCAAAAGGGCCGAACGACGAGGCAACAGCCAACCACCGCTTGCGTTCAGACGACCCATGACTTCTGCACATTCAGCGTCTGTAAACTCCTGGTTCTGTTGACGACCCTGAGCGCGGATATCGTCGTAAGTAATGAACTCGTGCAAACTGTATAGGTGCACCGCCGCCATTATACCTGGAGGAAATATTACACAAAGATCAGCAATAGAAAAGCGATAACGTACATAGAGGACTAAATTCCTGAGAAGAAAGACTGTGTTCAAGGATGAAATCCCCCAAACGAAAGCTCTGCTGGTTAATCGATTCTACCTAAAGAAGTTTTTTCTGAAAAACTTTAAAAAGAGGGGGGGAAACAAAACAACGGAGTTCTTAAAGGCAAGGGGAAAGCTCCGAAGTCTTCGAAGATGGAAATCTGGAAGATGATAAGTATCTGGAGGGGACCAGAGGTCCTATTTATAGGCATCAAATGCCTCTTCGACTTCCAAAAGTCGTCATGGCGGTTCACCCTAATCGGAGCGAACTTTTGTTCAAATCCCGAGGCGGGAGACGAAGCAACGCTTCGTCTTCCCCCAGTCAGAGCAAAGCTCTGTTTTAAAAATTAATTCAATGAAGCAACGCTTCAGATTGTTTGCGCTGCGCAACAGGCCACGTGTCGGACGCAGACGCATTAGCGCAACGCCCAAAGCAGCGCACCCAATCAGAGCGAGGCTCCTTTTCAAAATTAAAGGAAGCAACGCTTCAGCTGCGCTGCGCCGTGCGCTACACGACACAGCGCAGAGGCGCTAACACAGTTGCGCTGCACTGTGCGCTGTGCGACACGTGTCATACCCAAAAGCATTTGCGCTAAACAAAATTAAAAATTCTGGAGAAATCGTTCCTACTCTTTTTAAAACAAAACGATTTGCTTTTGTGAAACAGAAGCCCCTGGATCAAAGATCCGACGGTGAGGGGAAATTCCCCCAGATCATTCAGAAAAGAATTTCTCTAGTAAATCGAATTTGCTTCTCAATTTGCAAGATGACGCCTCAGGCAGCAGAGGTGGGAAAACCTACTTCCTGAGCGATGAGGCCCTGCAAGTCAATCCAAACTGGTCTCTTGCATACTATTCACAGGTCTCACTCTCCGAAGTCGAATTTCGACGAAGAGGGAAACAACCACTTACGAATCCTCTCGACTCGTAAGAGGGAAAATTCTCTTATAAGATCCTTACAACTTATAAGAGAAAACCACACTTAGGAATCCTCACGATTCCTAAGGAGAAAATCCACCTGCGAGATCCTCTCGATCCGTAGGGAGAAAAGTCTCTATGAGACCCTTACGGCTTATAGAGTTGAAAAGTCTTAGGCAACAAATCTGAACCTGCGGCCTAAGCCATCGTTATTTCTTAAGAAGGTCGGGATACTCGTCCTAATCATCCGTCAATCATGGTTACTAAGGTGGCATACTGATAATAAAAGAAAGAAAAGATGGAGAAATAACACAAGACATTACAAAAATATGCATCTTTCATTCATAAATATTGATTGAGTTTAGGATACATCGTACTAAAGAATACAAGATATACATATATGTTACAAATACCAACGATACAAGGAAAATTACTGAGAAGGAAGCGTCTTGCACAGATCCAGCAATTGCTCGCACACTTCCTTCCATGCCTTTTCCCGATTGGCCACCACTACTAACTCCGCCTCCACTTGGGCCCGTTGCTGTGCGACGGATGCAAGCTGATCCCTGACGGCCTGATGAGCAGCCTCACGGCCTGCAATGTCACGCTCGGCAATATCGAGTGCCCGCTTCAGTCTCAGCCCATTTGAGATGCGCTCCAGAAGACCCTTGAAGACGGCCTTTACCTCAGCGGCGTTCGTCTCAACTTCAGCACGCAGGCGAGCAGTGTTGCTTGAAGATTCTTGGCACTCCTTCAGCCTCAAAACCACTTCTTGTTCCAGATGACGGAAATGAGAAGCGCTTTGCTCGAGCCATGCTCCCCGTTGAGTGCTCGAGACCAAAGTCTCAGGGGACAGGCGCATTGACTCTAGCTGATGAAGGCGAGCCTCGATCTCCCGACAATAGTTAACCCAAGAGGCAACAGTACCCTCGTCATGGAAGGTAGCAAATATCACCAACATCGGGTTAACCGTCGTGGCGAAATCCTCAGCAGATACTGGAGCCTCGATGTCGAGCTCCTCGATGTAGTTGCTCAACATGCGCAAACTATTCGCGGCACCTTTTGAGGACGGGTGTCGCTGGGAAGGGCCGCCCGGTATTGTAATGCGAGACTCAAAAGATACCGAGACTGGAACGACAGCTGGAAAAAGACGAAAGGCGATTAGATGGTGATTCAATAGATACGAAAGAAGTCATTGATAAGATGGTTTACTATACCGGTGGAGACAGGTGGCAAGGCCGGAAGGGCTGGTGGCGCAGCCGATCTTCCTGCTCCCCCTTCGATTTGCAACGCTGCAGTCCGAACAAGAGAGAGTTGGAAATAATTCTACCGCTAAAAAGACAAAGCTACCAATCGGGAACAGTACTCACCAGCGCCACCAGACGGGGAGGCGAATTCAGATGGGAAGAAGAAGTGTGGGAGCAACACTTGATAGAGATGATCAAAAAGCACTCCTAAAAGATACAACAGTGTGACTTCAGTACATAAACTGCATATCTGAAAGATAGGATTAATAAGTTATAAACCCATACCTTCCAACATCTTCGAAGGAATAAGAGAAGGTTGAGAGGTGACCACCGCCAAGGCAGTCGTTGAAGGCGATCCTTCAAGCAGTGGGGCATCAGCACTAGCTGCACCTGCATTACGAAAAACTGAACTTGTCAGAAAAGATTGTAAAGTTAAGAAAGGCAGTCACTTGGGGTTTACCTGAGGAGCTCCCGGCTGAAACGGAGGCGACTCCCTCCTCTACCGACATGAGACCACCGCCCGTGGCCTCGTCACCCGACTCGATGGGGACCGTCGTCGTGCTAGCAAGACCTGGGGATGGCGGAGGGCCATAGACGGGAATGGCTATGATTGGAGTATTACCAGATTCCAGAGAGGGAGCGGTTGGCTCGTCCTCGGGAATCATGGCCACCTCACCCACTACTCTCTCAGGTTCAGTAGCTGTGGTTGTATCGTCTATCGTCACCAAGGGACCGCCGACCTCGAGCGCCTCAGCCGCCACCACCCTGGACTCAGTTATAATGATCATATCATCTGCTACCGCTTCAGGTTCGGCATCAATGACCTACTCGGCGGCAGGCCCCTCAACCTCCACCTCAGGCTCCAAAGCCATAACGACGTTGCCCACCGTCGGCTCGAGTACCGCTTCCTCTATTTCTTTGGGATCAACGGTTTCCGCATCCCCCTTGATCGGACTCGGCCCTGCAAGATGAGGAATATAAGGACCAATGACATTAAAAACCCTTATAATAGGAACTCTGAGAGAAATATTACCTGAAGCGGATTTACCGTTTGCACTCCGAACTGCTCGCGCCACCTCCCTGCGGGCAGTGGATAGGGAGACAGGGGCCACTTCGGAGGGAGTATCAGCTCGAGGGGCGGTGCTGGGGCCCGCTCCCATAGCCAAGGCAGCCCTGCGCGCCTTCGCCTCACGCCTCAACCGCTTCCTCTCCTCCCGAGCGGTTATGAGGGACCTCTGTGACGCCTCCTTCAAGGCATCATCATCTTCATTCAGGGATGCCTCCAGAGCCTTTAAGGCATCTCTCATCGGCTCTTCAAGATGAGCCTCCTGCGGTGGCCCAGAGGAAGCAGGAACGTCGGCCGCTGGTAGAACATCTGCGTCACTTGGAGGGAATGGCATTGAGGTTCCTGTAATTAAAAGGGAAAGGTTAGACCGACCGTAACACAAGAAAGATGAAAAACTTGATGAGTCGAAACTTACTAAGGCCCATAGATGCTCTAAGACGTTCCTCCTCTTGGAAAGTCTTCAAAGAAGCGGCAATGGCTTCTTCATCAGTGATACCTGTTGAAAGAAAGGAGAGAAAGGCGTTAATCAAGGGCGATGAGGAAGATATGTTGTAATAAGGAAAATGTGACTAGTAGTTACCTGACTGCGCAAGCTTAGCTAACCACGTGTCACGCCTTGCCAACCCTGCCGAAGCTCTGAGAGCAGCCTCCAAGTCTGTATCGTCCGGCGGCGGCATCACCAACCCTGCGTTAGTCCCATATTCGAGCAGACCTTCAGCATAAGGAGCGTGGGGTTCCTGGCCGAACACGACGTCCGCAGCGAAGAGCGACTTCTTTTTCTTTTGCCCTCCAACCCTAGGCTCACGGGGAAGCGACTTACGCTTGGCAGCCGCTTTGGGACGACGGGTCCCGATGTCCGCACCCACGCCAGACTCCGGCGAGGGTACAACCACTGTTTCCGCCTGAGCACGGGGTGCAGGAGGTGCATCCGCGATATCAGGGAGCGGCAATTCACGTGGAGGACTTTGCGCACGTGATGGTCTGCCCCCGGCATCTTTTAAAGGAGCGACTACTGGGGTCCTAGGAACCAAAGGAGCGTTGCGATCGGTACCTGGAGGCGCACCCTTACGATCGACCAACAGTCGCCTTTCCTCCTTTATAACTGCTCCTGTTGCATGATTGTACCAGTCTTTGTACACATTGAGGAGTCTCGGAGCGTAAGCCGGCGCATTGATAAAAAAATGAGAGCTCGTATTCACACGCATGAAATGGTGCAATGCGTTCTCCATTCCCTCTTCAGTGGCAGCGGGTTCCAGCAAGAAGGCTTCCAAGGGGACCCCTTGATCATAGCCCAGTTGTTGAGCAAAACGATGAGGGTTATACCTCATAAAAATTGCCACACCATTCTGCCTAAAAACTAAGAAACCCGGTCTAATGGAATATAAGTGGAGGGTCTCCCGAGCCGTTAAAACTGAAGCTCCATCCTTAAAGATATCTTGTAATGGCCGCGTCACAGTGGTAGACATCTTTCCAACGGTCAATACCTTATCGACAAAGGACATCCCGGCTTCGACGGTATGAGGACGAAGGAGTAAGCCCCTAGCGTTCCGTGGTGAGGGGTTTACAATTGATGCGCCGATCAGCTGTATAATGCGAGGAAAACCGCACTTGTCAAAGAACGAGGGCCTTTTATGCATCCCGAAGACACCCGCTGTGTGTAACTCGAGCCACGATGTGAAGTAATGCATCGGGAAGACCACATGCAACACCCCGGGCTCGCTAGCATCCGCTGCTCGACTGAGGCCGTGGTATAAGTGTGCCAAGCTGACGATCCCAACAGCTACCTTCACCCCGATGACCATCCGGTGTGCTGGATAAAGGACAGAGGGACGCATCCGATGAGAGTGCATTGGGATAGCGAACCAACTCAACCATAACCCGAGAAACCCTAAGAAAAAGGCCTCCTCATCCATCCCAGGGGCCGCTACTTCTGCAAGAGACATGGTTGGAAAGTTAGGAAGAAAAAAAATCCTTTTGGCCTATTTCATTCACCGGCAGGTTATCCAAACCTAAACCGAAAGGGTCCTCAAGGGTGGCAAACTTGGCAGTGGCCGCAGAGAGGGCGTTCGGGTGAAGAAATCGAGCAATGAAATCCTCAAAATTAACTCCTCGACTCCCATGTTCGACGAAGAGAGACTCATATATGTTCAACACTTTAATCAAGCTTGGGAACTGGTGTTGAACAGCAGTATCCGGCGTGACCCCCTTCACCATCGGCCTAGCACCGAAGACGTACACGTCTGTTGGGAGCAGCTCCTCATAATGTTCCCCCATCACCGGTAAACCGGATACCTCCGCAAATTCCTCCAGGGAGATTGACACTTCCCGATCCATGGCAAGGAAAGTGTGGGTGGGAATATTCCATTGCTCCAAGAAAGCTTTAAACCACCAGGTGGGAAGCGTGGGATACTGGAAGAGAGAGACATAGACCGCGGTGTACAGTCCTAATCTTATCAACTGTGACTTCTTCGTCGACAGGATATACCGGGCCCACGGCAGATAGCCAATCGGGTGGCGGGGAATCAGACCAAGGTTATACGATTGCCCCCAAGGTCACGCTTCACCTTGACAGATACGACGTCCTAGGATGTCCAGAACCATAGGACGCTGAACCGGTATCGCATCTATAGCGGGATGTAGAAAGCCTTTCGATGTCCAGTCCGCCAACTCCACGGCATACTGCACCGAGGGTGGGGTAGCATAATGAATCGCTGTGATGTGCTCGGACGGCACCGCGCATGTGAAGCTGCGTCGACCCATAATGATCTGATTGTACCATGACCCCCAAAGGTAGAGACTCTTATACTCCGGGTCGTATGCCTTGATCATGGCCAGGACCTCACGGTCCAAAGGCGCCTCTGGAAATCCCTCCTCCGAGCGGACGAACGGGAATGAAGTGTCTTCAGACATGATCGCTGCAAAAGAGCAATGTAGCCGTTAGTGTTGTAATCCTAACGTTTGGCATTGAAAGAAGAAAATGCATTAATTAAATTAAAATCAAAATTAATTAATTACACCGCACCACAGTGCAGTGAGTAGGAGACCAAAGAGGGACCCACAAAATCTAAATGACAATACGTCAGTTAATAAGACAAACTCATCATTGGATGAGATTGTCAGTTGGTCCCTGGGGGGAACATTCCCATTAAAAAAAAGGGGGGAAAGAATCCCTGGAGACATGGAGAAAATCTCCTCTTTCAGAGCAAAGCTCTGTCACAGATGACACTTGTCAAATTCTGGTCTCAAAAGAATAAAATTCCTTAAAAAAGAGCTTAGCTTTATAATATTCCATCAAAAAGAAAGTTTTTGAAAAGAAATTTAAAATTAAAATTTCTGGAATCCTGAAAAAAGATCCATGAAAGCTTATAGAAAAATTCTTCATTTTTCAGATCTAAAAGATCTACATTTGATTCAAGAGCAAAGCTCTGTTCATGGGTTAGAACCCATGAACAAGATCTCTGTAGATCTATGGATTTATGAGAGCAAAGCTCTGTTGATGAAACCCCAAAGGGAATTTCTTTAGATCAAAAGATCTATGAGAGCAAAGCTCTGTTGGTTAAAATTGATTTAAATTAATTTAACTTAATTTTAAATTAATTATTACCTAAAGTTTTCTAAACTTTGGGAAATGAGAGCAAAGCTCTAGAGTTCTGAAAGCAAGAGCAAAGCTCTGAAATTCTTAAGCAAGAGCAGAGCTCTGAAAATCTAAATCTAGAAAATGGTGGAGAGTTTTCTAAGGGCCAGAGGCCCTATTTATAAGGCGCTTGCGCCTCTTGAGCTCACCCCTTGATCTAACGGTCAGGGGGGTTGCCACCGCTGCACTCACGTGTGCGCCACGTGAGCGCAACGGCAGGGGGGCATTTGTTTCGCCCAATCAGAGCAAAGCTCTGTTTGAATTCAAAATTCAAATTTTGAAGCAACGCTTCAAGTCTCGGGAGCAACGCGCCACGTGTCTGGCGCTAATACGTCAGCGCAGCGCCCAAGAAGGCGCGCCCAATCAGAGCAAAGCTCTGTTTAAAGGAAGCAACGCTTCAGTTGCGCTGCGCTCTGCGCTGCGCGACACGTGTCAGCGCAGATGCGCTAGCGCAGTTGCGCTGCGCTCGGCGCTGCGCGACACGTGTCAGCGCAGATGCGCTAGCGCACTTGCGCTGCGCTCTGCGCTGCGTGACACGTGTCAGCGCAGATGCGCTAGCGCAGTTGCGCTGCGCTGTGCGCTGCGCGACACGTGGCACGCGCTGGGGCATCTGCGCCAAACTGAATTAAGATTTTAAGAAATCTTTTCTGTTCTTGTTAAAACAAGAAGATTTTCTTCTGCAAAGCAGAAGCCCTTGGATTAAAGATCCAACGGTGGGGAAAATTCCCCAGATCACTCAGAGAATGATCTCTTTAACAAATTTAACTAATTTGTGAGCACTATAAAAAGGACCCTAAGCCTTAATTCAAAGGCATGAACATTTTTCTTGAAAATTCAAGAACTTTAAACAGAGAGAACTCTGAGAAAATTTCGAGAAAAAGGTAAAGAACCTTCATGAATTAGAAGAAATTCCTTCTAATAGATCATTGATCTAAAAACAAGATCAATAATCTCTACATAATAAACAGTGCTTTGCACTTCTTGTGAACCTCCGGTTCCTTAAAAACAATAAAAATAAAAAAATAATAGTGCTTGGCACTTTTATGAACCTCTGGTTCTTCAAACAAAGAAAATCTTATTTTTTCTTTGATCTAATTTAGATCAAGAAATTAAACAGTGCTTTGCACTTCCCTTCTTGAATCTAAAAGATTCTTAGTGCTTTGCACTTCCAAACTGCGCCGTTGCGCTCTTAAGAGAGCGCCACGTGTCGGCTATAGGACCACTTGCGCTAAGCGCCCTTAAGATAGAGCTCTGCTCTCTGGAATTGGCGCAACTCGCTGAGAGCGCGCCACGTGTCGCTAGCGCAACAGCGCAGCGCACTGCGCTAGTGCGCTTGCGCTCGCCAGAGCATGACACGTGTCTTCACCACAAGCGCTTGCGCTCAGTAATAGACGCAAAGCGTCTGACAAATGCAAGGCATTTCACTTCCTGAAGGGCCAGGCCCAATTAAAAGGCTTAACAGGCCTAATAAATAAAATGCTGTGCATTGTTTGAAAGGGCAGTGCCCAACTGAAAGGTCCAATGGACCAAAACAAATGATCTGCATCATAATAAAAAGGGCAGAGCCCAGTCAAAATAGGCATAAATGACCTGAAGTAATGCGATGCATTATTTAAGCGGGGGAAAAGCCCTAGCACAGGTCTAATAAACCAAAAATAAATAAGGGTGTTGAACATTTTCAACTGGACTTAGCCCAATTTTGGCCGTAAGTCCTTAAATTAAATCGGTCGAGCAAAGATTGCTCTCTTAAATCAATCTATATCCGGTTCGAGGGTACATCTCCGAGCTCCTCCGACACATGTCGTTGTAATCCTTCAACGACGTCAGAGAGGTGACGGGTCCCAACAACCACATACATTAATATGGACTGCGGGGTCCTTAAACTCGTGGACCGAGATGTCCTTAAACTAATATTGGACCGAGACGTCCTTAAACTAATATCGGACCGAGACGTCCCTAAACTAATATCGGACCGAGACGTCCCTAAACTAATATTGGACCGCCACGTCCCTAAACTGGCACAATGGAGCCCAAATGCTCTTTTGTCGGACCTAAACGGTCCCGTTAAGTTGATCTTAGTCTCAAACTGGACTAACGTATCCTTAACAAACGTTTGAGTCGATCTTAGCCTCAAAAATGGCTAACGTATCCTCCAAACAGACTTTAGTCCCAAATTGGACTATGAGTCTCCCAAACTGGAACAATAGAGCCTCCAAACGCTCTTTTGTCGGATCTAAACGGTCCCGTTTAAGTTGATCTTAGCCCCAAACACGGCTAACGTATCCTTAGCCATTTAAATGAATGATAAAACTCCTAATTAACTCTGGTTCGAGGGTACATCTCCGAACTCCTCTGATACATGTCGTTGTAATCCTTCAACGACGTCAGAGAGGTGACGAGTCCCGATGGCCATACATTAAGTTAATCACTACGTTAAGTGGATCTTAGTCTAAAACAGGACTAACGTATCCTTAACGAACGTTTAAGTTGATCTTAGCCGCAACGCGACTAATGCATCCTTAAACTAAAAACACCAAACCCAAATCTAAGTAAATACGGATTTGGACTAATCCACGTCCTACGGGCGACGGTATTATTCAGTCTCCGTATACAATCCACGGGCAACCACAAACAAAACAAACATACATGGCACGAAGTGAAATTCTGGAGAAGGAGAAAGTTGTTACCGCGATGCGGTAGCGTAATTAACTGCAGGGGCTTGCGCCTGCAGGGAAGAGCGTCCCCATAATAAAAAACCCCTCACCCTGAGGGGGAATCTGACGAAGTCTGCTACATCGGCCGTATCCGTCTAAGCCTCCGATACACGGTGCCGTAAATCAAATCGGCATCTTCAGAGAGGTGGACGGATAGCACCTATTAGCATCTGCCCCGAATCTCAGGCTAGACTGCCCATGTCTCGGCCGCCGTTCGGAGGGGAACAGACCCGGTATGGTTCCCCTCGGCAAGATGATCGAAGGACTTTGCCGATTGAGCCTGGAGGCGGGCGAGTACCTACCGGTGATTGGTTGGACCTGGCGGTTATCAGAAGGATACCGACCAGAGTCGATAGATGGATATGGGCATACTGCTGGGGCCGAGGGCCGATTCCGCAGATGGAGTCCGATATATGAGGATTTACGTGCCGATGCCGGACACAGTTTTCATGATGTTTTCGAGTGTTGATACTGGGCACTCCGGTTCTATGATTTTGACGTGTCACGAGGGACACAGGTGGTTTATATCCTCATATTTCCATGCATATGCTGATGATATTTACATGCATGATGTTATTGTCATTGGGTGACGAGTGGACGGGATCCACGTATATGTAGATTGATTTCATTGATCATACCTCACATTTATGATATGCTATTACTTGAGGCACTGGCACGAGCACTTGTCACTACACTCATGTATAGAGATTACATTGCCAGTTTAGCATGGTTCAGACTTGTTCATATTGAGGTTTATTTATATATCTGATCGTGTTGACCTAGGATGGGTCATACATTCGATCTCTGCTTGTAGATATTTTCTATTCACGAGTTGGCAACTTACCCCCGTTGTGCCACAGTCCTTGCAGGTTTTTGCTGTACGGATTTCATAGCGGCATTTCTGGCACACTGCTTCCATATGGGTGACTTGCTTGGGTAGGTGGGTTCTTTTGTATCAGAACCGCCATTGTTCCTGTATTATTCATTGTATCTAGAAATTCCATCAACCAAAACTTGTATATTGTTTCAGACTTAGACACAGTGATGTATTATTTCGACCTTAGAGTCGTGCTTGTAGTATTATGGTTTTCTGGCTGTTTTGAGTTTCTTTTTGGGTTTTGATCCTCGCCCTTTGGCGTTGTATATTATTATTACTTGCGTGGTTGTGACCGTCGATTGACGAAGAGCTAGCTCCCGCTTGGGGATGCCTTTTATCATTTCATATATATATTTCTTGTTGTACCCCGTTCGGGCCAGTTTTTACAAGGGAAACTCTGCCGAAATTTTCAGGAAAGACTACACATTGTTAAAATGCATATTCGGCTTAGTTATTTAAAAACTTTGATTTTCAAAACATGATTTCTTTATTTCTTAAAAACCAGTTTTCCTTATTTACTCCTTAAAATGGTTTTAGATTTCTGGGCTTTTGGCTTACTTGGATCAGATGGGGTCCTATAGACTTCATATGGTTCAAGGGCCAGTCACGTGCTCTTTCGGGTCGTGACATCCTCGGCTTAGTAAATCTCTCATATGAGCGCATCATCTTCGCTTTATAAGCTTCTAGATTTTGTTGTACCATAAGCCGGGTTTCATCACGAGCTTCGAGCTCCTCAAGCCGAAGGTGAGCATTCTCTTCGTCTATTAGCTCGTAGTGAACTGCCACTCGTAGAGAGGGTAACTCTATCTCGATGGGGAGTACCGATTCTGTGCCGAATACCAATGCATACGGCGTTGTATTCGTGGCCGTTTTGAACATAGTTCGATATGCCCAAAGAGCTTCATGCAGTCTCTCGTGCCAGTCCCTCTTATTTTGAGACACTGTCTTTTTCACGATCTTTGTCAAGGTCTTGTTGAAAGCCTTGGCTAGACCGTTAGCTCGGGGATTATAGACTGAAGAGTATCTCTAGTCTATGTTATGCTGTTGTGTGAAGCGGCTGATTTTGTGGCTTCTATAGGCTGGCCCATTTTCGGAGATAATCCGTCGCGGAGTGCCAAACCGGTAAATGACGTGTGTCTTGAAGAAATGGAGGATATTCTCCGTCTTCACTTCTCTCAATGGTACTACTTCTGCCCATTTGGAGAAGTAATCAGTTGTTGCCAATATTAACTGATGTCCTCTGGACGATGCCAGTTCGATGGGCCCGATTATGTCAGTTCCCTACATTTCGAACGGCCAGCTGGCCACCGTCGGATGTAGCGGAATTGGATGCTGGTAGATGAAGTCTCCGTGAATCTGGCACGAGTGGCACTGCATCGCGTATTCAAGACAGTCTTGGATCATCGTGGCCCAGTAGTAACCCATTCTTTTGATCTTCAGTTTCATCTTTGGCCCGGCTTGGTAAGAACCGCAGAGTCCGTCATGAGTTTCTTGGACGACTCTCCTTGCCTCTTCAGGTCCCAGGCATCTCATCCACAGAGAGTCAAATGATCTCTTGTATAGAGTGTCATTGACGAAAGCGAAAGATAGAGCTCGTTTCATGAGCTGATGTCTTGATGACGCATCTTCAGGCGTTCGACGGGATTTGAAGTAATCTATAAAGATTTCTCTCCAATCCTTAGCATTTTCCTGGTCTTTTATTTGTAGGGCCGTTTGCTCGGTAGCTCCCCTCTCTACGGACGACTCCGGAGATATTTCTGCCGGTGCAAGAACCCGCCGGCTTTGCACAACAATCCTCACGTCATCAAGGTTCTCATCGGCCAATTCCTTAGCATGCTTGGCTAATGCATCTGTTTTTCTATTTTCTGCTTGCGGTATGCTTTCTAGAGTAGGAAGGAATTTGAGTCAGCAGTTGCTGTACTCTCCCGCCGTACTTCACCAACTCTGGCTTGCACGTTTGATAGTCACCGTTTACTTGACTAACGACCAGTTGGGAGTCTCTGTATATGAGGAGGTTTTCGATTCCTATGTCAATAGCAATCTCATATCAAAGCTTCATACTCGGCTTCATTGTTTGTCCTCGGCTCTGTTAAAGAGAAGGCGAAGCGCATTATCCCCCTTTGTGGAGTTATGAAGATGAGGCCTACCCCAGATTTGATTATGGGGGTGTTGTGCTTTCTCTTCTTCATAGAAGATGCTCCGTCGAAGTAGAGTTCCCACTGGGTATCATTTTCTCTTCTCTCAGTGTCGATCATGTCAAACGCGTGCTCGTCGGGCAATTCGCAGTTCAAAGGAGAGTCGGCATGTATCAGATGTTCAGCGAGGAGGTCGGCGATGGCCTGGCCTTTCACTGCTTTGAAGGGTCTGTATGTCACCGAGAATTCCATCAAGAGTAGGGCCCATTTAGCGAGCCGTCCTGTTAATATAGCTTTTGACATCAAATATTTGAGAGGATCCACCTTCGATATGAGATGGACCTTATGTGCCAACGCGTAGTGTCTGAGCTTCATTATCGCGAAGATCAACGCCAAGCAGTGTTTTTCGATGGGGGAGTAATTGCTTTCTGCCCCTAGTAGAACTCGACTCAAGTAGTAGAGGGCTCTCTCTTTCCCTTGGTTCATGCTTTTGCGGAGGGGCTACCCTCCAACTGCTGGATAAAGCAAACTTGCCGAGTTGGTATTGTTCTTCGACCCAGTTCTTGAAGATGAAGCAGTCTTCGAGAGGATGTCCTATTGCTCGGTGATAGGATCAATAGTCCGGGTGAGAGACCTCGCCTGCTTGCTCGGGGTGCTTGGACTCCGGGAGTGTCATCATTTGATGTTTCATAACAAGATCGAATATCTTCTTTGTCTTGTCTTGGAGAAAAGAATATTTTCGACCCATTTTCTTTACAAGGGACGGATCCCGATTGCTCGATTCTTGATCGTGTGGCTTCTCAGATCTGCTACGCTGCTGTCGAACGTTTTTTTTTCCATTCTTTGGTTTATTTTTGCCTCTGCGTCGGGTCTTTATGACGGGTTGGCGACGAAGAGCATCATCATTTTCTGTAGCCTGCTGAAGGAGGCGCTACGTCCTGGCTTTCTCGTAAATAGCCATTTCGCGACTATGATCGTCTCGAACCTTTTGACCCGCTTCCCTTATAAGCTTGTCCATCTGTTCTTCGAATAACGGACTTGGCACTTTCACGGCGGGAGCTCGTTTTGGTTCAGGGTCAGCGTCTTCCCACAGAGCATCTCCTTCTTCATCGAAGTCATGTATGACGTAGCAGCCGCGGAATCGCTCCCGTTTCTGGGATTGGATATATCCAAGCCCGATCGTTTCCATTCTCCCGTTGGGCAACTTTTGTTGAGTTCCGAGGATGTTCCAGATCCTGTTATAGAACTGTGCTTGTCGAGCAGTTTGCTTAAGGGGTACACCTTGGTGTCTCAAGAGCCTCTTCAATCCTTCTATGTAGTATCTGGGCAGTCGGATGAGCTGGAGCCTGTCAAGTGTAGAATCCGTACCATGCCAAATTTCTCTCTCCACTTTAGTTTCCGTGGATTGATAAAAGAGGATTGCCTTTTCATTTCTTCGTCTCGGAGGGACGTAGAATGTCTGCAGTTCTTCCACACTGTAGGTACCAAGCACGTTGAGCTCTTTATAATGCTCTTGCGGAACCATGACGATTTGCAAACTTTGATCTTCATCAGCGAAAGCTTGTATCGATGGTCGAGCAGAGAATACGGCATTGACCTCATCTTCCGAGTCGCTGCCGAAGACCAGAATAGGGGTGACCGGTCCCGGCTTGTTGCATTGGAGCGGCCCCGAATAAACTATTTCTTCTTCCTCCTTGGTGTCACTCCCAAAGACCGGAATAGTAGTGATAGCTTTGGTTTGTTTGTCCTCCGATTTGCGACATCATTCCGTGTGCAGGAAGTACTCGGCGTCCTTATATTTGCGGACTTCGTTCATGGAGAATGGATTTAGTTCCCCTATCATAGTGTACTCAAGACCATCTTTGAAGTACTTCATACACTGATGTTGTGTAGAAGGAATAATGTTGTACTCGTGTAACCAAGGCTGGCCGAGCAAAGCGTTATAGCAGGTCTTAGCGTCAATGACGTGAAATTTGATGTCCGTGACAAGCAGCCCAAAGCGTAACGTCAATATCACAGAACCAAGCGTTCGTGATGACTGGGAGTCGAACCCGGAGATGGTAATTTTATCACGAGCGAGGTGCTGAACGCTCATGCAGATTTCCTTCAACACTCTCACATTGAGGAGATTGACGGAGGACCCATTGTCAACCAGGATTTTGCCTATCTTGATATCATGACAGTATCCGGAGACATAAAGGGGACGGTTGTGCTCACATGTCCCCAGGAGAAGATCTTCATCACCAAAAGTGATGTCAGCAGTGTGCACCTCTTCCAGTTCGTCTTTCATCCTTTCTTCGGCAAGGAAAGCTTGAAACTGGTCAGGCTCTTGTAACGCCTTGATCAGAGAATCTCTCGCTTCTTTTGATAGCAGAAGGGCATCGAGGATGCTTAGCTGTGAGGGTAGCTTCCTCAAGTGTGCCAGAACGTTGTAATCCACCTTGTTTTTCTTGGGCGGATCCTTGGCTGCAAGCTCTTTGACGACTTGATCATCGAGGGCGATATCTTCAGGGACTTTTTCTTTCCCTTTATCTTTTCTATTCGATCCACTGTTAGTAGGTCCAAGATTCTTTTCTGGCAGCGTACGATTGCGCAACTGAATATTCTCACAGGTCTTCATTTCTTCCGTCTTGGAGGTGGTTTCTTTGAAGAGAGGGCCGAGGGCTATTTCTTCATCAGAATCGCTCCCGAATGTGAGAACCTGCGATCCTCCAGCGTCGACCATGTGACAGTTGCCGGTAGTTTTCATGTGCTCTACGGTCGTATTTCTCTGCTCCCGACGAGTTTCGCGTTTCATCCGCTTGAAATGTTGTCGGTGAGCAACATATCCTTGCCACCAGTTTTTAAAAGCGTTGCACTCTTCGGTGGGGTGCGCAATCTTTCGATGATATAAGCAGTAGCTAGGATGTATTTCTGCTTCACCAAGAGTGTTTCCTTCAGAGGGTGGCAGCTTCATTCCCATTGATATGGCTTTGGCGAACCTTTTTCTCGTCTTGAACCTGCTTTTATTTGCGGCAGCTGTACTCTGACCTGGTGGGAGTGTTTCAACCCTTTCGTCCAGTCGCCGACGTTTGGCCTTCTCAAATATGGCCATTTCGCGCTCTCGATCAGCTTTGCTTTTCAAAAGAGCTTCGTCCAGGAATGCATCAATCATTTCTTCTGATGGTCCTAGAAGTTCCGGCTTAGGATCTGCCCCCAGTTTCTCCGTGTAAGGAGCTTCTTCATCGTTACGAGTGAGTGATCACATGGTAACTTGCCACATAATCTTCAGATTCATCCGACGAGTCTTCTCCATTGTCATCATCTCTGTCCTCAAGGACGTGGCTGAGAAATTCTTGGAGTGTGACTGGAGTCCGCGCCTTCTGATTATATTCTTCCAGCGCGTCAATCTGCTTTTGCAGGTCCATGCGTTTGTCACCAGGCTTCACGGGCTTCTTGGATTTCTTCTTCTTCGTCTTCGAAGACTTTGACGGCTGGGTGTGGGCGCTTTGACTATCACCACCAATTCCCGGAGTTGGGCGCGGTTTCAGCATTCCCTTGATGTTCTCAGGTTCCAGTGGCTTTTTCCACCTGATCGCCGGGCATATTTGGAGATCCCTCAACATTCTTTTAGTCTTGGCTGAAAGAACAACCTCCCATGGAGGTTCCTCTACAAAAGAGCATGATGCCCCCGTTGTGTCCACCCTTTTAGGAGCATGTGGTTGAGATGGACTTACTTTCCAATTCTCGGACAGTGCGAACTTGTCCTGTTGGTATTGGTCTTCGATCCAGCCTTTAAAGACGAAGCAATCTTCAATTAGATGGCTTACCGCTTGGTGGCAGGGGCCGTAATTAGGATTATTGGCTTCACTGGGTTGCAACGGGCATTTTGGATTCGGCAAACTAATGAGCCTGTTGCGCACCGCCAGCTCGAGCAATCTCCTCATTTTGTCCCGGGGAAACGAATAGGGGCATTTCATTTTCTCATTATAGTATCGCCGTCTCTCCTCTAGGCGATCAGTTAGTTTTGGACTACTGGGCTGCTGTTGAGCATTGGCGACGAAGGTCGCCTTCCCTTTCCCTTTTTCGTTCCGCGGCTCCGGCTTCGAAGAGGAAGGCCTGTGACCCATCTGGTCCATTTGGGCCAGCTTATCAATTAAGGACTGAAAAGCGGTCGGTTTGAAGAACATCATAAATTGGGAGATGGTCGCTTGAGGGTCGAGAGTTCCCACGAACATGCCCACCGCCGGCGCTTCTTCGATGCGCTACTCACATTTTGACCACAAATTCCGCCATCGTATTGCTTATTGAACCCATGTCTCGCCAGGTTTCACCCTGGCACTGATCAATGCCGTTATTGGGGTGCGTTCACTAGCACTCGCGAAACGCTGGGTGAATAGTAGCTTCATCTCTGCAAAAGTTTTGACGGAGTCGTTCGGGGGTTCAGAGTACCATTTGAACGCTATCTCCGACAAGCCGTCGACGAACTGGCGAAGTAGAGTTTATCATCGCCTCCGGTGTTGCCACATAGAGCCCTGAACTGGGCAACATGCTGATGCAGATTTCCCGTCCCTTTATAAACATGGAATTTGGGGATCGTGTATCCTGGCGGATACTTGATCTGATCGTACCATCCTGGATATGGTCACCTAATTTTAACAATTTGGCCGGCCGCTTCATTCGTCTGGTGAGCTTGTATTTGCTGAGCAATGTAATCATCCAGAGCGGCCTTGGAGATGGTCTCCTCCTTGGCTGCTGAAAGAGCCTGAAGGGGGTTCGATGTCTCCCCTCTGTCATCTTCGATGATTATCGGGGGGTCTTCAACTGGAGGTTCCGGCTATAACAACATCCCAGCCATGTCTTGGAACAACAGAGCCATTCGTTTAATGTTGGCTGCCTGTTATGCAGCATCTTTTTCTTTCCTCTCGAGCATTCTTCGGAGGAATTCAGTATTAGTTTCCTATTCCCGACGCTGCTCTGAGGTCTCTGGATTTTCTTTCGACCCAGTGAGTGCGGCAATTTCAGTCAGCATCTCCTGAAGTTTCTGCTGCTGTTGTTCCTAAGCCTTCGTTATCGATCGGGTAAGCGGTCGATGACCCGTAGAAGCACGGCTTTCCTCTTTTCCGGAAGCCATATAGACGGTATGTGTTACCATGCCCCCAGACTTGGGGCGTTTAGGTTGGGTGTCCTTACGGTTTGCCGCGGTCACATGGGCTCTCTCTGGCCTCCTTCTCTTATGAGCATTTGAAGTCGAGGGGGCCATTGTGGCGGGCACCCAGACGGCTGTCGCCTTTTGTTGCTTGACAGGATGGTTTTCTCCTTGTCGAGCTTTAAGCTTCTTTGGCTGGCGAGAGTAGTCCTG
Source organism: Agapanthus africanus (assembly GCA_030015575.1). Taxonomy (NCBI): domain Eukaryota; kingdom Viridiplantae; phylum Streptophyta; class Magnoliopsida; order Asparagales; family Amaryllidaceae; genus Agapanthus; species Agapanthus africanus. The sequence continues at coordinate 650,590,836 of JASDDO010000014.1, forward strand.
ATCAATCACCGATTCCTGAACCTGTCGCCAGACTTTATAAATTTTGGAGGACAGCCGTTGAGGGGGCTGCTCTGGCTTCTTTTCTGTAGTAATCTCCATAGGTGGAGGAGACCTCTTCAGCACGGCAGTCGGAAAGTTCTTGCGAACCCTCCTAAGCGGTTCAAAGCTGTTCCAGTTGGAACAACAGCATTGATTTCCACCGTTGGAGCTGGTGGAGTAAGTCCAGACAGAGAGTTGCCCCCAGCCTTCCTTACTCGGCGCCAGTGACGACGGCGAGCATGTCGTGCGGATGGTGTTGGTTCAGCTGTAGAGGTGACTTCCTCATGCCCCCTGTTCTGGCTGAGGGTTGCTATCGGTGTCAGCCTATTAAAAACTGACGTCCGTTGAGTGGGGATGGCCAACCTATCGAAGGCAGACTTCCGAATAGGGGAAGCAACCTTGATGATTTCGCCAGGAACAAGAGCTGAAATAGTCAGTCTTATGAAGACCGACCCTTTTGCAGGAGAAGCCGCTTTGACAACTTCGGGAGCAGAGATGGCTATCCTTTTTGGGATAACCCTTTTTGGTATCGCGGGGTTCTTCATGGGCCCAACTGAGCTTTGGCCCAGTCTGTCAAAGACTGAAGCGTTGGAGCTGGTGACCCGTTGAGAGGGGCCGCAGTAGTTGTAAGCCGATCAAAGACCGACTTCTTCTGCGCTTCTTGTGGCAGCGGGATGTTAACACTCACTGGTGGGAGCATGGTCCCGAAGAACAATCCGGTGGTATCCTGTGTTACCTGCTCTACCGGCATTGTGAAAAGGGAGGCCGCTTGAGGCCGTTTGTTACACCTCCAGATGAGGCGGAACGAGAGTTGCAGTTGCAGCTGGTGCAGGTTGAAGCCATTGATCTTCTGTTTTCTGCACGGAGCAAGACACCAAATCTTAGTACCTCGAACCCAAGGGCAACCATATTGAACCGCGATTCGTTCACGAACACGACACACGAAATGTGGAGTGGAAAGAGGAAAAGGTCCCACCGGGCGTGCCAGAATCTGTTCCCCGCCGGAAGACGCGACCGGGACGTTGGGACGACAGGGCCTGAATTCCAAGGGCAGATGCTATTTGGTGCTATCCGTCCACCTCTCCGAAGATACCAAGTTGATTTATGGCACCGTGTATCGAAGGTTTAGACGGATACGGCCGATGTAGCAGACTTCATCAGATTCCCCCTTATTTGAGGTGTTTTTGATTGTGGGGACGCTCTTCCCTGCAGGCGCAAGCCCCTGCAGTTAATTACGCTACCACATCGCGATAACCACTTTCTCCTTCTCCAGATTGTCACTTCGTGTCGTGGGTGTTTGTTTTGTTTTTGGTTGCCCGTGGATTGTATACGGAGACTAATTTATGTGGTCGCCCGTAGGACGTGGATTAGTCCAAATCCGTATTTTCTTAGATTTGGTTTTGGGGGTTGGTTTAAGGATACGTTAGTCTCATTTGAGACCAAGATCAACTTAAACATTTGTTAAGGATACGTTAGTCTCATTTCAGACTAAGATCAATTTAACGGGATCGTTTAGATCCTACAAGAGAGCATTTGGACTCAATTGTTTAGTTTAGGGACATTGCGGTTGATTACCAGTTTAAGAACATAGTGGTCCAATACCAGTTTAAGGACATAGTGGTCCATGAGTTTAAAGACCTCACAGTCAAGGTTAAGGACGTCATAGTCCGTGAGTTTAAAGACCTCACAGTCAAGGTTAAGGACATCATAGTACGTGAGTTTAAAGACCTCACAGTCAAGGTTAAGGACATCATAGTCCGTAGGTTTAAGGACCCCACAGTCCAGGTTAAAGACATCATAGTCCATGAGTTTAAGGACCCCATAGTCCAGGTTAAGGACATCATAATCCATGAGTTTAAGGACCCTACAGTCAATGAAATGTTTGGTTATCGGGACCCGTCACCTCTCTAAAGACGTTGAAGAATTACAACGACAGATATCAAAGGGGTAAAGAGATGTACCCTTGAACCAATTTTGGTTGAGAAATCTGTAGTCCAATTTGGGACTAAGATCAAATAATTAAATTATGAGCACATGGGCTCAGTTAAATCTGAATTGAGGACTTATGGCCAATCTTGTGCTAAGTCCATTCAGGTTAAATGTTTAACATTTATTTTGGGCTGTTGAGCACTTGTTTGGGCTTGGCCCTTTTAATAATGCTGAGCATTGATTAGGATTTTGACAGTATTTCTATCTCTTATTGAATGTTGAGCATTCATCACAGCTCTGGGGCTTACAAAAGAACAATTTATGTTCTGTCAGTGCCCATGTGAAGGACACGTGGTGCGCTTGGCGCTTTGCGCCAATCAAAGAGCGCAATGTGCTTCTGCTGAGTAGCGCACACGTGAGTGATACGTGGCGCGCTTGGTGCTGAGCGCCAGATGATGAGCGCATTGCGCTAATATATGAGTGCATTGTGCTATTAATTCAGTGGCGCACACATGAATGACACGTGGTGCGCTTGGCGCTTTGCGCCAGCCCATAAGCGTAGCGCGCTATTTCAGAAGCGCAAAGTGCTAGTTGTTAAGCAATACATACACGATTGACATGTGGCGCATTTGGCGCTGAGCGCCATTCCAGAGAGCGCAGTTCAAGAGCGCAAAGCACATCTGATCAATTCTATGATCTGAGAAACAATTTATGTTCTATTAAAAAGACTTTGTCTCAGGATCTAAGAACAACCGTTCTTATTTTGTTTCAATCTCTTATATTAATGAAAGGGTTTGCCTTTATGGATCTATGATCCTTAAGAGAATTGAATTATTCTCCCCTCCTTTTTGTAATGAGATATTCACGATATCTTTGAGGAAGACTTTTAGTCTTATAGATCTATGATCTTTTTAAGAAGAGAATTCTTCTTCTTCTTTTTTTATGATGAGATCTTTTTGATCTCTTTATAAAAGACCTTGGTCTTTATAGATCTATGATCTTTTTAAGAAGAGAATTCTTCTTTTTAATTATGAGATGATTTTTTTCTCTTTGTTCATCACCATTCTTTTTACCTTGAAGAAAAAATCTTCTTTTGCTGAGAGCTATGCTTTTCTTTCTGAAATTTCAGAGCTTATGGGGGGTTCTTCTCTATGAGACTTGAAGTCTATGGGCCTTTTTATAGGGTAGGCTGATTTGTTGAATCAGTTAAAGAGATCTTTCTTTAATTGATTTGGGGATGTTTCCCCACCATTGGATCCTTGATCCTAGGGCTTCTGTTTTACAGAAGACAATATTCTTGTTTTTAATAAGACTGGAAAATCTTTCCATACAGAATTTATTCTATCTTTTGGTAATTTTTATTTACCATTGGATCATTGATCCAACGGTGCTCTGATTTACAGAGCACAATCTTGTTATTTGGAAAGATTTTTGATGAATCTTTTCTTAACAGAATTTAATTGAATTTAATTCTGATTAATTAATGATTTATCATTATTATTAGATTTTTGATCTAACGGTAGGGAGTTTTTAATTCCAGCGCCAGCGCACCCGTGCTCTGCACGTGGTGCGTTGCTTGAAGAGCAGCGCACATTGCGCTAGCGCATCTGTGTTTGACACGTAGTGCGCTGCTTGGAGCGCAGCGCACCTAGCGGTAGCGCACACGTGGCGTGCTGCTTAGAGCGCATCACACCTAGCGCTAGCGCCCACGTGCTTTGCACGTAGTGCGCTGCTTAAGGCGCAACGCACTTGGCGCTGCATCTGAAGCGTTGCTTCATTTCAAAATTTTGAATTTTAAACAGAGCTTTGCTCTGATTGGGGGAAACACTCCCATTTCCCGGCCTCCACCTCGCCCTCCAGGGCGGCAACCCTCGCCGTCACCGCCTCCAGCTCCCACTTGGAGCTCTCTTTCAGCGAGGCGAGCTAGCCCGCCGCCATCATTTCCGGGGCTACCACCTCGGCCTCCATGCGCAAGGCGAGGGCGACGTGCAGGAGAACCTGAGAGATAGGAAAGTGATCAGAAAGGTGAAGGAGGCACCGAATTTCATGGAGAGCCAAACACTTACCTGCACGGACTCCTGGGCGATGGACGCCAGCTGAGCCCTGAAGGTCCCCCCGGGGACTCTACCCCCGACTGATGCCTCTATTTCATGCAGAAGGCTATCCGCAATGGATAGCCCCGATGGCACTGCGAACCGGAGGCCCCATTCCTCCACCATGGTCGGCGAGGACCGGCCCCGGGAAGATCTCTAGGAGCTCCTTTTGAGCGGCTCCGGGGGAGAGCCGATCTCCTCCTCTGAGACCGGGTCATCCAAAACTAGGGCCCGCTTCCGGCCCGATACTCTGCTGGGACCCGGGGCGGGATCCGCCCCCGAACGCTCGCGGGACGCAACCACCGGAGAAGGAGGAGCCGGGGCAGGCTTCGCGCGAGAAGAGCTGGCGCCCCCAGCCTTCGTAACTTTCCTTGGCTGGCGCATGGAGGCTTTGAGCGAGTCGAGGTCTATGGGTCCTGCAAAAAACAAATGCAAAGAAGTCAACAACACAAGCAATACGTATGCCAAAAAGCAAGCCTAACTTACCGACAAACTCAACGGGGCTGAGCCCGGCCCAACTCAGGACCCTCTCAGATAGCAACACGTCGGATCGGAGGATGGGCTCCCACGACGTCACTCTCACCGCGGCAGGGTCATTAGACTGGTTCCCCGACAAGCATTTCTCCTTCGACCACTTTGTAGGCACGGGCCAGTCCTCGCCCGCGGGAGGGGAAACGAAGAAAAAATTCTTCTTCCAATCATGAATGGAAGAGAGCAGGGCCACGACCCCTGTCCCGGCGGCGCCCCCCGGCCGCTTTCTAAAAGAGAGGTAGACCCACCTCGGGTCGCCCGCTCGACCGCTAGAGTGACTTTTGAAGACGAGAGAAGAATCAAGGAGGGAGAGGCTGAAGGGAACCGCCTGCAACTTCAGGCGGATCAGGAGGAGGATCCTCTACGAGTTCGACACTAACTAGCCAAGAGCTAAACCGAAAAAGTTCAGCGCTGCGACGACCTCAGGAAAGAAGGGTAGGCGCATTCCGCCCCAAAAAGCTTCCAAATACAGGGCGATCTCCCTGCCCCGTACTTGGTCCACCCTCTCCCCCTCCTTGGCCAGTCGGAGCGTGTAATGCGAGGGGATGTAGAAGCGAGCCTAGGCATTGGCGATCTCGTACTCATCCCTCACCCAACACGAGGTGCTGGGGGCCGTGTCTGCCGCCTCCTCCCTGAGGGCTGCCCCCGCCGCATGATCCCGGGGAGAGGATCCGACCCCTGCTCCCCGGGGGGACTCAGACACAACTAAAGGGTCCCTAGAATCTACTCCTACAACATCTACTGACTCTACAAAGGAAGACATCTAACCTTGGTAAAAAGGATCCTTGGGAAACGAAAGCGAGAGAAAGAAGACGAGCGCCGAGCAACCAGGACTTAAAAGCGGGAAATATGAAGGAGTAGGGGCCCAAGGACGGGCCCTACCCCTGTTTATTGCTGCAAGCAACCTCATCCAACGACGCCCGTCATCTCCCGCCAAAATGACTCCTCGTATCCAACAACTCCGATCGCTCCACGCGTCGTTCTTGCGCTGGGCCGCATCCCATCAGACGCAGCAAGCTTGCATACGTCACGTCGGCCAATCGACACTTTACACATGGACCGTCGCTTCAGTGGCAGAATGCACGAACTGGCACACCTTCCTTAAATGCAGAGATCTCGCCCTGATTCGCTAGCAGAAAAGACAACTGACAGCCCGGGGACGCGTCCCGACGAAACCTTAGGAGGGAGCTCACCTCGAGAGGCCCGGCAGTCCACTTCTGACCCGACCCGCTAGCTGGTCGGGACAAGAGTGGGGGGCTAATGATGATGCTTAATATTGGTGATCTCCAAGATCAGGACACGTGGCAGATGACGTGTCCCGGAACTCAGAAGGAAGGACCCACAGGGGCCGGCAAGGCCAACCCTGTACCCGACCTGTAAGCACAAGCTGGCCCTCCTCAGGGCTCCCTGCAAATTGGCCTCCTCGGCCCTATAGCTCGCCCCGAGCTGCCACAAGACCAAGACTCCTCGGCCTCCTCGCTCGTCCCCGAGCTCTCGGCTGAGGCCGTCTTCCTCGGTCCTCCGACCAACTCCACCGCTCACAGGCGTAACCGCCGCTCCGCGAATTCCGCCATGCGCAGATTCTACGCCAGTAACATCCCACGTTCCATGCCATCACGATCCTCATTAATGGGCGATCCGCTCTCTACGCGGGCATGACGTCGAGAGCGTAACTGCTGGCGAGATTCTCGCGCCTGCTGCTGCATGCCACTACCGCCATATAAACCCCCATCACAGAAGGGTCAAGTAAGCCATTTTTTATTCCACTTAGCCGTTACTCTACTCGAATCTAGCACTAACTTGATCGTCAGAGGGTCCTCAGTGGTACCAAAACACCCCGGGACTTCTTTGCAGGTACTCGGCTTTAAACTCCTCAAACCCCCAATCTCCTCAAACCCATTGAGACCCACACGCAACAGGAGATCACCTCCAAAATCCACCGGGAGATCGACGGAAGACAACATCTGAAGGAGGCCTGAAAAGGACCTCCATCACCCCCTCTTCGCTTCGCTCGTTGCCGGCTTCGTTGTCGATCGAGAGCTCGGGCTCTACCGGTTGGGGTTTAGACAGGGGTTTAGGGTTTCTGTTGGGTTTGGATTTGGAGGCGAAGTGAGGGGCTAGGGTTTTGGTGTGATTTGAGGAAGATGGGTGGAAATTGCAAAGGAATTTGGAGGTTGGAAGTGGAAAGAGATTCACTGCTTGGAATTAGAAGGAGATGCAGTTCACAAATTTTCCGCCTGTCGAGTTTTCACAAACTCGCCGACAGTCCTGCTGTTTTTACTCGCGGAGTCCTTTCGAGTTTTCATCCATGCCCGTTTTACTTCTGGACATATCGGTTTTTTTTTGTACATTGGTGGAGCTTCATCGTCGGTAGGACTTCAGACGTAGTCTGTCACGTCCTGCTTCCCAGTGTATGGGGAAGAAGACGTGGCGAGGCACTCGACGTATTTACTTAGAAGTAAACAGGCTAAGCGTAAATACACAATATAAATAAATAATACAAGAATGACAAGAGATGTAATAAAACAACAACTTTTTATTGATAACCATTCTTTACATACAACTAAAAAGTAAAGTATAATGATGGAAAACGATGTCTAAACAGTGGCATATGAACTGAAAAGAAATAAGTACAAGTAAAAGCCTAGAAGTCGTGCTGCTCGGTGATCTGCTCCAAATCGTCCTGGCTGAGCTCGGTCTCCTGAGAGTCGGGTCCTCCCGATGTACATTCCAAAGAAAGAAGAGACATGAATGTCGTCAGCGAACCAGCGCTCGGTAAGTCCCAAAAGATAGAATGGAATAGACAAGTTAAGAGAATAGAACTGGTAAATTATCTGTTTGTTATGCTAACATAGTTGTTTGTAGCTTGGTACATAAGGTATCGGTGTATATGAGAGGAGTCCAACTTATCCCGTGGACTATGATAACCCATAGTACAAGGCCCCGTCGACAAAACTACGGGACAACGGCATGGATGTTCATGTAGTGTCTTTTAGTGACTATCTCGTTCCACTTCTAATGCATTCCGTACTAGTCTACCCCGTTAAACCCCGTAATGTATATCGTATTGATTGTATTGATTTGTAGTTATCAGACTTGCCGAGATCATGGTATAAGTTGTTCATGTAAACGGATTCGGGAGATAAACTGTAGTCATGTAAGCAAGTCAAGATATATCCATGGTTTGGTCAAGTCAAGTCATGTTGATATTGTTCTGGTATTCATGTTCAGATTCAAGTGTTCATGTTTGGTATATTGGATTCATGTTGAATTGGAATTATGATTGGATTCATATTTGGATTGTATTCAGATTAGACTGAGACTCAGATTGAGTCAGACATTTAAACAGATTTGAATCCTGAATTAGGTTATGGTGTTATCGGTAACTGCTGCACATGGACGACATGATTTGTGTCTTTTTCCAAGACAATTACCATTGATAACCCTATTTTAGTTTTCTACCTTAAATAGGCAAGCACACACTTTCTCCGGCTCCCTGAGACTCAAGAGAATTGATCCTGCTTAAACTTATATTTACTAGGGCCCTTATTGTAATTTAATATAACTTGAGGGGTTTTTATGAAAAAATATTTTTTATATTTTCAAAATAAACCTCAAGTATTTATTTATGTTATATAGGGTTTTCATGGATATAAATTTTATAGAATGAGGTATGTTAGTGAATATATATATAACTTGAAGAGTTCAAGGTATTTTAATGTAAAATTTGACTTGTATTGATTCTTGATGGTATTTTCATGAAACCTGTCATTCTTTATATTCTAGAAAACATGGAATTTTTATTATACATTAAAAATAGATGATTTAATAATATTTATATAATTATTACAAATAAATTTTTATTATTAAATAGAAATTCTCGTTTTTCTTAAAAATTGTATTAAAATTCCATCGAAATCGTATGCTCCGTGAGGAAGTCTGCATATCGCCCTACTAGCCCGTGAATGTGCGATAATCTGCACCATCCAATAGCGGGTTCCCCAAAATAGGTTGTAGAGGCATAATCGCAAAGAATTAAACAACACAATTTAAAGAAATCTAGTTTTTAATAGTTTAAGATATTTTAATGAAATGTCGTATTTTGTCACAAGATACTGGTTTTAAGAGAATCGTGCTATGTCAAGATGTGTGTATGTGAGAGGTAGGTCATTACCTTGTGAGGTTTTCTAAAGGTATGCTAAACAAAAGTATTAAAAGATGTCGTATGTAAACTTCATGGTATTTAAACGAAAAAGCTTAAATAAAATTGTTTTACATGGAGTTTTAAAGTGAAACTTGTTTCAAAACATTAGTTAATGATTAACAAGCAAATTATAATGATATGGATGAGTGGTTATTAAGAAAAAATTGTAGTTTTCAAAGTTTTAGAAACAAAAGCCGGTATAACTCCACTTACTGACATGTTTTGAAAAGAGGTCATTTTAAGATAGGAAGAGAGGAAAAGAGATGAGACTTACTTGCTAGAAAATTAGAGGAGAGGTAGAGGAAGAGAATGGTAGCCTTCGTGTAGTCGCGGAGTCGCCGGAAACGTCTCGAATCCTCGCCGGAAATTGACCTAGGGCTAACTCCACTTGTACTCTTCTTGGACTTAGAAATTTTGAGAATTTTGGCAATAGATTTTAGAATGAAGAGAGCTAAGGTATGAGGTTGTATTTATAGGATGAAATTAGGGTTTTGAAATTGAAGAGTGAATTAAAAATGCATTAAAAATAGGATTAAATGGTGAATTTAAACTCTCTGGATAAATGCAGGAAAAACAAATAGTACTGGGGTAGTGGGGGTAGGCTAAGAGACTGGTATGCAGAGAACGGGGACCATCCCTTACGGGGGGCCCGGCGGTGTCGGTCTAGGGCTCAATCTCGCCGGCCATCTTGAAGGAGTGGGGTGTTGGATTGATACCACGTGTTCTCGGCTGTTCATACAATATTTTACACATGTTTATTTTATCCGACTTTTCATTTCTTACGTGTATTACACATGTAAACTTTTGGGCTTCCAAAAAGCTAAAATAAAAATTCAGAAAAATAATATGCGGCTGATGGGATTCGAATACAGGGGCTATGTCACAGCAGTGTAAGGGCTTTACTAGTGAGCTACAAGCTATTTCTTGCTGTTCTTAAAAAAATTTAATTTATAACTGGTACTCAGGTTAGCAAACTCCATTCTGTAGTTTAAGAAGAAAAATTTTGTACAGAAAATTCATGGTCGTTACATAGTCTCACCGGTAGGACTTGGGAGAGTTAGGGGACGTTTATGCCCGTGGATTGTATACGGTTTTATAGGATGTATGATCCAGATCGTAGGGCCGGTGTGCTCGATTCGTCTGCGACTTGAAACATTCACGCATAGTATTTCTTGAGGTATCGGCCATTGATAGTTGGTAGGATCCTCTGTCGAACACTTTCTCGATGACGATGGCCCTTCCCAATTTGGATCGAATTTTCCCTTGGCATGTTGGTTAGGGATGATCGGTCTTTTGAGGACCAACACCAATTCGCCTTTCTTGAAAGCACGGAGATGGGTCATCTTGTCATAAGCCTGTGACATTTGGGCTCGGTACAGTTCCAGATTTTGCTATACCGCGAGCCTCTTTTCTTCGAGAGCGTTGAGCTCTTTGAGCCTGTCACGACCCAATTTAGGAACGCGTCCGGCACTTAAATTACGCAACGTCTAAGGGCGTAACGTAATTCAAGTAAGCCGAAACCCAGAAATCTAAACCATGAAAAGGCGTAGAGTAGTAAAACATTTGTTTCAAAACGTCACATCTCTTTTTAAAATCTCAAGTTATTACAAAATTTTCGGCAGCATCTCCTTTGTAAAAACTAGTCCAAAACAGATAAAAAACATAATATAAAAGAAAACATCCCCAATTGGGAGCAAACTCACGCCTAAAGGAGGAACACAACCATAACATATATATATATATATATATATATATATATATATATATATATATATATATATATATATATATATATATATACACGACGCCATAGGCGAAGAAATAAGCAAATAAGAAGTAAAACAACACCGCAACATAAAATAAAGCCGGCTCACACGAGCACGACCGTTCGTGCAGGTCGCTACTTATGCGATAAGGAATTTCGCTACCTTAGGACAGTTAGAGTACCCAGAGTCACATAATATACAAATATCAAATCTTTCAGTCTCGTCTCTAAGTCAAATACTTACAGGTGGTAGATGAAGAGTACTAGATACAAAATAAGATATACAAGTGGAGGCATATGGATACTTGCACAAAAACCCACTTACAGAAATATCTAATGCCCAAAAGTAGCGGTATCCACAGAAATAGGTGAAATAGAAAGCCCTGCCGCGACTATACTGAGGGTCAACCCTGTAAAACACTGTGGCACAACGGGGGTGAGTTGCCAGCTCGTGAATAGTAAATAACATCATACGAGTAATCGCAAGCATGCACGAAAAAAGAACAAATCTGAAATATGCAGTCATGATGGCATATGTATAACAATGTGGATATACAACATAATCATGATCAAGGTACAACATCAGGGTACAACAACTACATGAACCAAGCATGTCATAATAAGTCCCGAGTGTGGGATAAAACAGAGTCATCATCAGTAAATCATCATAAAAACCGGTGTCCATCAACGACACCCAAATCCCAATATCTCAGGCGTCGTCACTCTGATTGGCCCTTATATCCATCTCATCATATAACTCCGAACTGTATCCTCTGGATATCCGCCGAGTTTCCATACAATCACCAGTAGGCAGTGCTACCCTGCCAGGCTCATCGTCTACTTCACTATCTTCTTACCCTGAGGTACCTTACCGGGCCCACCATGTACCCGCAGACGGTTCCTCCTCACTCCTCGAATCGGGTATACTCATAACTCAGAATCGAGAAACCCATGGTGGACACGAAATATCATGTCAAGAAAATCGCAAATCTCATGAAAACGTCATATGAGAACATAGTGCTAATAGCAATGCATGTATGATCCTGACATGATGTATACTAATACAACAACGAGAGTATAACTACTATTTATGAATATAATACAATGTAGTTATTCATAGAAAATTCTATAGTGTGCGTGACATGGCAGTTACCAATGGTGTGTGTGGGCATATGAATCCGTGCTCGTGCAACATGAACCGTTAGTAATGGTGCAGTGCCCCTATTAATAATATGTCCATATACAACAGGTAATAGGATGCACAATACGATACGCATGCACAAGTCACTACATATAAACATATAGCACAAGATATTGTCACTTGAATCTAGCCATCGGCGTTTAACGCCATACAGGAAATTCCCCCGTAGATGTTAAATCTACTCACTGGACGATCTCGAGCTAAGTGAATCCGATCACCTCTTTCCCCCTCCTGGTTGCGTCCGAAGTCCCCGCATGTGATCCTCGCATCACACAAAATCATAACGCGTGAGATTAGTAAACTTTCCGATAACACACGGACACAAACGCCAAACCAACAAATCAACTCCCACAAGCTACCATGTGTTAGCTTAGCGGGCTAAACGTGTGCAGCGACATCCTAGACCACTTCTATGGCTGCTGACTACACGAAACACCTAAAAGAAAGTTGGATAAATCCGCATTGCACATTATTGAAATGCTTGAATTATAGCAAAACGGTCCTAGATTTCTCTACATAAGAAATTAGAGAAAGTTGCACGTGCCATAAGCCTACACATAGCCCCAGAGAACCCACGACCAACACACACACACAGACTCCCTACTCTGGACGCAAATTACGGCCAGAAAGAATAAATTTGCGGCCTCGTAATGGGGGATTGGGTTCAGGTTTTGGGGTAGGTTCTAGGCCTCTAGACTATCTCTCTGTGATGGCAACTTCTCAAAAGAACATCTGGGTTGATAGCAGATTAAAAACAGAACCTTAAGTCTTAACAAAATACGATATTAATACTAAACTAGAACATTAAGGTATATTAGTGAAACTAGTTAACACAAGAACTTCCCCTAGAGCCTAATTAAGTTTTTAAGATCATTACCTCACCAAAACTTGGATGAAACCCTAGCCATGCAAGCTCCAAGACTTCTCAAGAGAGTTTAAACATGATTAGATGAGGGTTTAGTGAGGTTTGATGTTGGTTTAGGCTCAAGTGTGAGGTGGGGAAATCTCAAGAGAGAGATTTTGTGGAAGAAGAAGAAGAAGAAGAAGAAAATGAGAGAGTGAGTGTTGTGAGAATGAGAGTTGTGAGATGAGAGATGGCTCTTGAGAGCCATGCTCTCTCTCTCTCTTCATTTAATGCTTCCCATGTCTCCCATATCATCCCTCCATGCCTCCATTCTTTATTTTTTTTCTTTTTCCTTTTTTTTAAAATAAAACCTTTTACTTAAAATAAACAATATAAAAATATATATATATATATATATATATATATATATATATATATATATATGTTAGTTATATGTATGCCCTAGAGGCCATTACTGTACATAGGATGTATATTGTAGTGGATGCTGGGACATATATAGGGAGGACTTTCTTGCTTGACATGATAGTATGCTATCTGGTTACTCTTTACCTTAACGTGTACACTGATTGTCTCTCTGTTACATGTTGGTAAAGCCCTTAGGATGTGTACTTGACTGCCTGGACTATGATGCGGATCATACTAGTGGGGACAGGGTAGTTCATAAGTACATCCTTCAAAGTCCCTAGTCGTGGGTGTATCGAGACGGGGCATCGATATACCAGAGTAGACTAGCGTGTACCTTCTCGACCCATACAGATGGGCGATGGATGATCCCATATCCATTGGTGTTTGACATCAGAGGAGATATACGGGTGCTCAGTAGAGACTGGGTACACTGGACGGACTCGCCGAGAACTCCCAGATGGTATTATACCTCACGTCAGATGGCAGTTCTTTGGTGACACTGGTACAGAGTAGTCTGTTGACCCGAGATCGTCATAGATTCTTGTGTGGTTCCCACTGTGCTTTGATTTCCATCTTACCACGTCCAAGAGGGCGTGCAAAACGGTGGTTTTTGGGTACAGTCCCGAGTCACATGGAGGCAATGAGCGATAGGAGGGGATTCGTCTCTCCCGGTATAGGGGGTTGATGTTGCGCTGTGTTCGATTGGCTATAACAGGAAATCCCTGGCCAGGGTTGCTGAGATTTACTGGTAAGTGTTACCAGTAGTTTCTCGAATTGTTATAGACCTAATATCGACACGACTTATCGAGCTATTGGGGTCTGACGTTTACCACCCCTAGGCGAGATATGCGACATATCAGACGATCAGACCGGACTGTACGGTAGTGTTACTGGTTGGATTCACTGGAGTGTGAGCGGGCTTGCTCGTCGATCTTCTGATCGCTCAATACCCGGGTGGCCGTTACGTTTAGCAGACCGCTTGCGGCTTGTGGGTGTTTGATATGATCATCACCTGCTGCCGGCGTATTGACGAGTCTTTAGAGTCCTACACAGAGGTTTCCTGGCTCAAGCGAAACGAAATAGGAGCGCATATGAGATATGTGCGGGACCGAGAATGATACCAGTATGTGATACTGTTTTCGATTCTCGCGATATGTGACATTGATCGGTTATATGTGATATAGCCGGGTTATCGGATCAAGTGTTGATTCGATAAGTTGTTACTGTTGATATTAGTCGGTTATATGCGATATGACCGGATCGTTAAATCAAGTGTTGATTTAATGATTTAATGCATAATTATATATTTGATATATTACTTTGCATTAACTAGTATCGGTTCACTTTAAATGGATTTTCTCACTCGGATGTGCGCATTGCATATGCGATATGATTTTGTGCACTTGCTTGTATCATGTTTGATGATACATGCCTTTTGGTTAAGTGTAAAGAATTAAACCTTGGTCAATGAAATGGTTAGGGTTTACTTTTTCCTTATTCATTTTATTCATTTATTCTTTTGGAAAAAGAAAAGCAAATGAGAAAATGGTGGCTTGTTTTGTTTTGTTCATGAAGCTTCATGAAGACTTTGACCAAGTGACCATTTTGTCTCATGCTTAACCCTAACCATCCCACTAACCATGATTTATTCTCTACACTTGACCATGGTTTGGTCATGATAAGTATTCTTTTAATTTTCTTTTTGGAATTAACTTATCATAACATTATTCTTCTTCTTCTTCATTTCTTCAAGTGAAGAAAGCTTGCCTCCATCAATGGCAAGCGATGAAAAAGAGTGAGAAATCCAAATCTAAAGTCTACCCACTTCCTATTTCTTCATCCTCTACCTCTTGCCAAGTAGTAGAGTGTGTTTCCTTCACAAGTTTTCAAGGCTTGGTGAAGGTGGAGCTTGATCTAGCGATGCCTCGACGTAGATCATCTTCGGCATGGACATCGACGACCCAGCTCGCCATTTCTCCGACGAAGCCGACACTAGAGCCCGGGAATTCATTTGGACAGCGAGGGGACTTCGTTGCGGAGCTATGGAGGTGGAGCACCGGATCTACAAAGGTTGTATTTCCGTATTCTTTTAGTTTAATTGTAAACTAGTTCAAGTTTCGCCTAGACATCTAGCTAACGATCCGTAGTCTAGGGTTTCTCGGCACCGTAATTTTTGAAATGGGCATGGTTGATGCCTTGTGAGACCTCTTGAGAGTGCCTAGGAACCCTACAGTGGTATCAGAGCCTAGCTAGAGCCTTAGGCGAAGTCCAGACGGAATTTGAAGTCCGAACGAACCGAAACCTCAAAATTTTCATGCTCTCTGGACATTTTCTAAAATCATGGATTTTTCCAAATTAAAAATTGCTAAAAAATTCAGCAGGGAAATCTATGAATTACGGCGCAAAATTGGACCCATGATTCATCCAAACCGCGGCGGAAGCCCAGCTTCTGCGGCGGTTCCGCGGCTAGGTGATGACGTCACCTTCCCATTGTTGCACAGTAATTCATATTTTAATATGCTGGGTTTTCTAGAAATTTTTAATAATTATTCAAGAGTTGAATTTTCTGGAGTTGTTTTGGGGATTCGGTGTTTCGATCGGAGTATCAAATTTTGTCTGTGTGGCTTTCCGGATAAATTTTTGAATATGTTAAAAAGTTCGATCGGATATAAATACCCAATTTTTCCCCCGTCGGGAAATTTCCAAGTGTTGGATTTTTCCGTAGTTTAACGACGTTCTAAGTAGTGCAAGTAACTCGATGGACCCTCTAGAAGACAACAAACCTTAACTCGATTATGTGACCGTCTTGAACTGCCCTTTGAACCTTCGGGTTTGGGGCAGTACGGCGTGCCACATGTGAGGCGTTGGCTTGACCCTTCTACGGCTGGACCGTTGGTACTGAGGCACGAACTGAATGTTGTTAGACTTATTTCATGTGTTGAGCTGTATCGGGAAAACTTGGGTGTTCGATTGTTCGATCGGAAAGTTTAACATTTTCTGTTTATCCGGAATGTGATACAATAATTGGAATTCACAAGAAGTTATGAGATAACTGAATGAATGTTATAAACATAGCAGTTTAGTCTCACTTGATCGGTTGCCACGGAATTTTGATGTGATCAAAAGTCCGTCGCAATCACGTAGCGTACGCGGATACTCGCCGGGTAAAATTAATAGACAGCCTCACTCCATAGCCCCGACCAAGTGACTGTAGGAGAACCCCGTCGCCGAAAGCATCCGTCCGGGTGCTCGCGGCAGCGGTGTTCCGCCTTGGTGCACTTCGTCGACGGTATCGGGGGTGCGGCCGTCTACTGAAGTTTGCGACGAGCATTCGATCAGGATGTCGGGAATCCTGTTGAATTTCCCAACTTGATATTGAAAAGTGTTTTCGATTTTGAGACTAAAATACGGGGTTTATAATTGTTAGGCATGCGATGTCTAAGTAATTCATTTGGTCAGGCATGCGATGTCTGAGCTAGTTGCGGATTCCAACTGTTGTAGTTTTACACTTTCTTTTCTGTGACCGTAAGTGTAATATGTGATATCGCCGGTTTCGTTGCTATATGTCAACGACAATTGGGATGCGCATATTTACTTACGTTGATGACATGTGATGTTATGTGTTGCTGGATATGTTATATTGGATCGTCGTGTTCGAATAGCCGGGGGTTTTTATGTGAGATGAGTGTTTTTCATTTTCATTCATGTAAAAACTTGTATGTAATATTCTTTTTATTGGGACACTTCCAGGTTGCGGAAGTTGTCACCGTTTGTATATTATTTTCTTTTCCGCACTAGGATAGACCCAAGGAGGAGGGCACAAGTAACCGGGTTCTGGAGTCCAGTGGGAGACCAACTCGAGGAGTCGAGTCCGGGTCTCCTAACTCTAGAAATGGTAGGGTTGCTTGCCGCTCTCGTAGGGGTCTAGGGGTGTGGGTTTGGCTATTCATCACGACCGTGGAATCCGTGTTTTATACTGGCTCGTATTGAAAACACGGACGTCCTAGTATATCCAATATTTCATATGTTTCTTCTGCTGCGATATCTGTGATGTGATCATATGATGTTTTGTGATAGATACAATATATAGTATATATGATATATTATATAGACGTTACTTATGTTTTACACCCGCGCTAGCCCTGCCCTGCTCTGCCGTTAGTTACCTAACCTAACGGTGCACAAGGGGACATCGAGGCGAATGCGGATGGCATAAGTGTACGTCGTATTTATCTGTGATGTTTAGGTACTTAAATGATGGGACTTCATTAATAAGATTAATGAAATAAAAGAAACCTAAGATGTTGTAGAATCGAATTTCAAAAATAAAACAGGTAGCTATAGTTCTTGCTTTGCACAGCGGTGTATATGATATATCCTGCACCTTATTCGATAAGGAAAGGACCGAGATCCCTTCACCAGGAGTGACTCCTTTAGCAATAACTGGCAGATGCTACACACTCGGTTTGTCTTTTGATAGCTTTTAAGTGTTTTTTGCTTTGCACAGTGATATATATGATATATGCCGCACCTCATTCGACGAGGAAAGGATCGACGATCCCTTCACCGGGAGTGACTCCTTTAGCAAAACAAGAAAAGCCTCAAAAGCACTCCATTTCAAAATTCATTCGATCCTACAACGATATCAAGTTCATTACGCAATAGGTTTTCATAAAAACCTGTCGTAGCCCTCCGTCATTTCAGATAAGTGCTGTTTAGTATTCGTGCTGCGTTTGTTGGCCTCCGTCAAGGCGCAGTGTGCGGTAGCTAACCAGTATTTATCTGCTTATGCATATGATGCAGATTGAGTTAGGGTAGTCGTGCGACCTTGTTGGCCTCCGTCAAGGGTCGTGCGGGTGGGTTTGATTCGATCAAGAAATGACGGGTTGAACTTGACTAGTAGCCTATGGTTTGTTGGCCTCCGTCAAGGTCATAGGGTGCTAGGGGCAAAATATTATCGGGAATTTTAAGTGTTGAGATTTGCAATGAGATTGCATACCTTCTATGAGATAGTTGGATCCCGATACCCGCTGCGAGTAATTGTTACTCCTGGGAGAGTTTTATACATTACAATTAGCCGATCAAGTAGGTGTCTAGAAAGGTGTCAACGGGGTTACGCCTCTGGGAAAACGAGGTTTACAGTAATTAGGTTCGTGCGAAAGCACGGGGGACCTCCCTCAAAGTACCGACACTGGCCTGGCTGAAAGATTGGCGAACTTGTAGTGTGTAATTAATCCCGGCTAGTCTTTCCTTTTAGGGTTTGAAGGAAGATTTGATAAAAAGCAGTGGGAGCCATCCTGATTAGATAAAATAAAAAACCAATCTATTCTTGCAAGAGCGCACGCTGAGTGTTTTCTTCTCTCTCTCTCCTGGTAGCGACTATATCACGCCTTAATCAAGATAATAATACGGATTATTGACCGAACCCGCTTGTTATACTGAGCTGGGGAACGTTGGTCCCGCTCCAACTTATAATTGTTATAAGATAGAGCAGGAAATTGGGGAATACCAAGATTCCCGTGCCGCCCAAACGAAGAGAGTGCATGCTGATGCATCATCTTCGGGTGTGTTCATTATACAGAACTGTTTCTCAGTATCCTCCGCATCCTTGGTATATGATACCGGATCAGGATCCCAGATATGTAATCTGTTACATAGGGCTACAGAAGGGTAGAAAAACTGAGAACGGGTGATAAGTTTCATGAGGCAGAAAACGGGGCAAGTGTTGCAGCCAAGTCTGTCGGTCACTGTCACCCTGTATTATCAATACATTGATTCTGAACGAATGTTATTAGATACCGAACCTGATATACCAAATCATATCACTCTCTTTGTTAGAAAAGAAAGGATATAATTTTGTATTGTTGGATAATGTTTTGAACATTTCCTATATCAAAAATTGATCGGTTCAGGCACGTTATCTAAAAGCATTGATGTTCTAAATCAAACTGCAGTTCTTAGTATACAGAACACACACAAGAGGAAGAGTTCAGAAATGAACGAATCCTTCTTGAGGTCTTGTAGACTAGGTCAGATCGCTGCGACCCGACTGGCTAAAGTTACATTTAGATGCATATTTAAATCAGTTTGAATTTACATCTTATGAAACTTGCCAGTCATGTCACAAAGATAAAATGACCATAGCTCTGTTTATTGGAAACAGAGAAAGAGTTAGTGAACTCTTGGGATGATACATGTTGATGTATGTAGGTCCCCTGTCTACACATACCAAGACTGGTTCTTTATACTTCATTATATTCTCTGATAATCTCTCAAGATTCCGTCATATGTTCCTGTTGAAACATGAGTCCGAACCTTTTGAGATATTCACAGAATATAAGCGAGAAGTAGAGAACCAAAATACGGGTAAAAGTATTATGTCCTTTGATGAGATCAAGGAGGAGAATACTTGTGCATAGAATTTCTGGACTATTCTAAAGGAGAATGGGATTCTCTCTCAGCATTACTCCTCCGTATACACCATAGCACGATGGTATATCGGGGCGGAGCAGATACACCCTATATGATAAGGTGTGCTCTATGATGAGTAATACTGAGTTACCTATTTCCGTTTGGGAGTTATGCACTTATGAAGTTACATACCTATTGAATAGGGTTTCAATCAAATCAGTTGCCTACCACTTCATATGTGATATAGAAAGGGAAGAGCCCATATCTTAAGTTCCTTAAGATTTGGGGTTGTCCGGCCTATGTCTAAAAAGCAAAATCCGGACAAGCTCGAGGCAATGTCAGTTATGTAAAACTGGAAATGTTCCAGCTATACAAACTGCAGCTGATGATTTGATAGAACCAAAGGATTCAGTAGATACCAACGAACCTGAGCCTCTCCGCCGATCTAGTAGGGTTTCTCACCCACCTGAGAGATACTTCTGTTTCTCTATGACAGTGGGAGCGAGGATTGCATCATGAGATGATGACCCAACTAGTTTCGAGCTGGCCATCAGGAGTGAGACTCTGTAAGAATGGCTGGATGTTTAGCGATCTGAGATGGAATCCTTATACACCAACAAAGTATGGACTTTAGTTGCTATATCTGAAGGGTTAAATCCCCGTCAGGAGCAAGTATATCTTGAGAAGATTACTTGGTGTAAATGGAAAAGTTGAGACTTTCAAAGCTAGACTTGTTAAAGGTTTTCGTCATTGACCAGGCGTGGATAATGATGAAACCTTTTCCAGTACCTATGCTTAAGTCCATCCAGATCCTACTTGCCACGGCTACATACCATGACTACGATATCTGGTGGTTGGGTGTCATGACTGCTTTTCTAAATGATGTTTTAGAAGAGTGTGTCTATAAGTACACAGCCAGAGGGCCTCATAGACAGTGGGAGCAGCGGAAACGCGTGCAAGATGTTTTATGTGATAAAGCAGGCATCGCGGAGTTGGAACGTCTGTTTTGATGTAGTAGTCAAAGAGTTTGACAACGTCAAAATGGTAGATGAACCTTGTATAAACAAAAAGGTAGTAGGGAGTATGGTGGTAATCCTCGTAGAATACTTGGATGACATACTCTTGATAAGAAAGGAGTTTCCTATGGTACGCTCGGTCAATCTCCGCTTATCACAATGATTCTCCATATAGGATCAATGTGATACCTCCTATATCCTGGTTTTTGGATCTATGAGATAGATCTAATTGGATGTTAGGATACTCACTAGTAGTAGTGAGATGGTATCAATCGATCCTGGGGAGAATCACTGGAAGTGTTCCAGAGTGATAAAGACGACTGAATGTCAGTCGCAGGCATTGTCTTTACCCTCAGTAAAGGGACGGTATGTTGGAAGAGTTCCAAGCTAGATACCGTGACATACTAGACGATAAAGGCTGGATACATCGCTACTTAACATGCTACCAAAGAGGATGTTTGGGTGTATATTAGTTCATGAGATGAACTACGTTCCTACCATTGTGAGACAATGGAGTTGTGGCTTATGCCAAGGAACGCCGGTCCCATCAGTGATCCAGACTTATTCTAAGGCAGTATCACCTGATCATGGAGATGGTTGATCTCCAGGTTGATCGAGGCAAGGAGAGCAGACTTAGAGGATTACGCAGCGGATCCACTCACGAAGGCCTATTCCCAGAGAGAGACTTTTATGGGATGGTTGAGTATGAGATACTACAACCACTGCTACAGATGGCCCTAGTGCAAGTGGGAGATTGTTAGTTATATGTATGCCCTAGAGGCCATTACTGTACATAGGATGTATATTGTAGTGGATGCTGGGACATATATAGGGAGGACTTTCTTGCTCGACATGATGGTATGCTATCTGGTTACCTTTACCTTAACGTGTACACTGATTGTCTCTCTGTTACATGTTGGTAAAGCCCTTAGGATGTGTACTTGACTCCCTGGACTATGATGCGGATCATACTAGTGGGGACAGGGTAGTCCATAAGTACATCCTTCAAAGTCCTTAGTCGTGGGTGTATCGAGACGGGGCATCGATATACCAAAGTAGACTAGCGTGTATCTTCTCGACCCATACAGATGGGCGATGGATGATCCCATATCCATTGGTGTTTGACATCAGAGGAGATATACGGGTGCTCAGTAGAGACTGGGTACACTGGACGGACTCGCCGAGAACTCCCAGATGGTATTATACCTCACGTCAGATGGCAGTTCTCTGGTGACACTGGTACAGAGTAGTCTGTTGACCCGAGATCGTCATAGAGTCTTGTGTGGTTCCCACTGTGCTTTGATTTCCATCTTACCACGTCCAAGAGGGCGTGCAAAATGGTGGTTTTTGGGTACAGTCCCGAGTCACATGGAGGCAATGAGCGATAGGAGGGGATTCGTCTCTCCCGGTATAGGGGGTTGATGTTGCGCTGTGTTCGATTGGCTATAACAGGAAATCCCTGGCCAGGGTTGCTGAGATTTACTGGTAAGTGTTACCAGTAGTTTCTCGAATTGTTATAGACCTAATATCGACACGACTTATCGAGCTATTGGGGTCTGACGTTTACCACCCCTAGGCGAGATATGCGACATATCAGACGATCAGACCGGACTGTACGGTAGTGTTACTGGTTGGATTCACTGGAGTGTGAGCGGGCTTGCTCGTCGATCTTCTGATCGCTCAATACCCGGGTGGCCGTTACGTTTAGCAGACCGCTTGCGGCTTGTGGGTGTTTGATATGATCATCACCTGCTGCCGGCGTATTGACAAGTCTTTAGAGTCCTACACAGAGGTTTCCTGGCTCAAGCGAAACGAAATAGGAGCGCATATGAGATATGTGCGGGACCGAGAATGATACCAGTATGTGATACTGTTTTCGATTCTCGCGATATGTGACATTGATCGGTTATATGTGATATAGCCGGGTTATCGGATCAAGTGTTGATTCGATAAGTTGTTACTGTTGATATTAGTCGGTTATATGCGATATGACCGGATCGTTAAATCAAGTGTTGATTTAATGATTTAATGCATAATTATATATTTGATATATTACTTTGCATTAACTAGTATCGGTTCACTTTAAATGGATTTTCTCACTCGGATGTGCGCATTGCATATGCGATATGATTTTGTGCACTTGCTTGTATCATGTTTGATGATACATGCCTTTTGGTTAAGTGTAAAGAATTAAACCTTGGTCAATGAAATGGTTAGGGTTTACTTTTTCCTTATTCATTTTATTCATTTATTCTTTTGGAAAAAGAAAAGCAAATGAGAAAATGGTGGCTTGTTTTGTTTTGTTCATGAAGCTTCATGAAGACTTTGACCAAGTGACCATTTTGTCTCATGCTTAACCCTAACCATCCCACTAACCATGATTTATTCTCTACACTTGACCATGGTTTGGTCATGATAAGTATTCTTTTAATTTTCTTTTTGGAATTAACTTATCATAACATTATTATTATTCTTCTTCATTTCTTCAAGTGAAGAAAGCTTGCCTCCATCAATGGCAAGTGATGAAAAAGAGTGAGAAATCCAAATCTAAAGTCTACCCACTTCCTATTTCTTCATCCTCTACCTCTTGCCAAGTAGTAGAGTGTGTTTCCTTCATAAGTTTTCAAGGCTTGGTGAAGGTGGAGCTTGATCTAGCGATGTCTCGACGTAGATCATCTTCGGCATGGACATCGACGACCTAGCTCGCCATTTCTCCGACGAAGCCGACACTAGAGCCCGGGAATTCATTTGGACAGCGAGGGGACTTCGTTGCGGAGCTATGGAGGTGGAGCACCGGATCTACAAAGGTTGTATTTCCGTATTCTTTTAGTTTAATTGTAAACTAGTTCATTTATCGCCTAGAAATCTAGCCAACGATCCGTAGTCGGGTTTCTCGGCACCTATAATTTTTGATATTGGCATGGTTGATGTCTTGTGAGACCTCACTAGGATGCCTAGGAACCCTACAATATATATATATATATATATATATATATATATATATAAGATAATAAAATAGCTAATGTGCCATAGCTAGCAAAGCATGGTTAACACCTTCTTGATGCTAGATTAGCATGCACATGTGTGTGCATAACCACAACAAGTACATAAATAATTAAATAAAATATTAATTAATTATAATAAAATATATGAAAAATAATTATTAGATAAATTTATCAAAAACCCGCATTATATCGCTTACTTAACTATAATCGCATTTTTAAGGTGCTACAGAGCTGAAGGAAAGCGATTTCCTCTTTCGTCAGATTGAGTTGGACAACTATCCTTAGTCTTGGAACTTCGACTTTGAGAGGGATGATTGCCTCCACTCCGAAGAGCAACGAGTATGGAGTGGACTGCGTCAGAGTGCGGTGTATGGTACGATATGCCCACAACGCCTCATGGAGCTTTAGATCCCATTCTCGTTTATTGGTTGAAGTATTTTTTGTCAAGAGCTTGTATAGAGTTTTATTAAAGGCTTCGGCTAGCCTATTGACTCTTAGATTATAGATGGAGGAATATCTCCAGTCTATCTTGTGCTGAGTAGCAAACCTTAAGATTTTGAAACTCTTGAAAGAAGGCCCGTTGTCAGAAATGATTTTTCTTGGTTTACCAAAGCAATATAGAATATTATGTCTGAAGAACGTCAGAATATCTTCTGTTTCGACTTCTTTTAGCGGGACAGCTTCAGCCCATCTGGAGAAGTAATCAGTTGCGGCCAATATGAACCGGTGGCCTTTGGATGACGGAGGATCAATTGGGCCAACTATGTCGGTGCCCCAAACTTCGAAGGGCCATGACACTACCGTAGGATTCAGCGGGTTGGGATACTTGTGGATGAAGTCACCGTGAATTTGGCAAAGATGACATTTATTCGCATGCTCTTCGCAATCCCTTATCATGGTAGGCCAATAATATCCCAGCCGTTTGATTTGAAGCTGCATTTTGAGGACGGACTGGTGAGCTCCGCAGACGCTCGAGTAAACTTCTTTCATGATTTTTTGGGCATCGGCCGAAGACAGACACCTGAGCCAGAGTTGGTCATATGATCTGCGGTATAGTGTATTATTTACAAACACATATCGAAAAGCTCTCTTCTTCAGCTAAACCCTCGCAGATTTTTCTTCGAACAACTTGTCGCATCGGAGGTACTCTATGAAGGGCTTTCTCCAATCGGGCACGTCTTGAATGATCAGAGCTTTTTTGGCAGGATTGTTCTTTTGTTCTATGTTTTCTTCCTTTCTTAAAGAGACTGGATGCAGAATTTGCCAGTTTCTGACTGCGATCAGAATTTCATCCATGTTGGGATCAGCCAGCTTTTTGGCTAGGCGAGCGAGTACGTCGGCTTTCCCGTTCAACGTCTTAAGAAGTTCAATGTGATTGAACCGTTTCATGAGTTCCACTATCCGGTTTCTGTATCGAGCTAATTTAGGCTTATATATCTTGTAGTCACAGCTCACTTAGTTGACGATAAGCTGGGAGTCACCGTAAACCCATACCTGAAGGATTTCCATTTCTATGATGAGCTCCAGACCAGCTATCAGAGCTTCATACTCAGCCTCATTGTTTATGCAAGACTCGGTGAAAGTGGAAGAATGTCGTAGAGTTCCCATCGATGGCGTGATGAACACCAATCCTATCCCTTTTTTATTTGCGGGATGCTTGATTTGCTGGAGGTCCTTATTGATGAGGCTCCATCGGAATAGAGCTCCCAGCATGGCTCGTCATCTTCGAAGTGTAGCACTTGTTCGTTGGGTAACTCGCAATTTAGCGGCGACTCTTCTGGCATGGGATGAGCAGCGAGAAAGTCGGCGAGTGCTTACCCTTTTACTGCTTTCTGAGGAGTGTAGATTATTTCAAACTCAAGCACCCTGACAGCTGATTGATTCAAAAAGATAGGTATGTAGTTTAGTAACTGCAATCAATAACAGTGTCGCGTGTAGCGAGCGTTAGTGAGCATAGGTCGTCCTCTGGGATTCGAGGAATTCGTAAATTCTTGTTTTAGTTGAGTCGAAAGAAATAGTAAAGAAAATCAAGAAATTGTTTAAGATTTAGTTGAAGTAATAATTTCAAGAAATTAAAGAAATCGTTTTCAAGGAAGGAAATCAAGAAATGGTCAAGATCTAATTATCAAGAAAATGTAAAGAAGGCTCGTAGGATTCGATCGGATTTAGTAGCCATGGATGACTAATAAAGGCAACCCATCTTTTCTATTGACAGTTTAACGTTAGATTGAATATGATGAATGCAGATTAGGGCTTTTCGGAAGAAACTAGGGTTTCTTCACTATAGTCCCTTGTCCTTTCATTGATCCCATTCATTTTATAGCCCTTCACAAAAAGATCGTTAATCTTATCTCACATCGTGGTTAAGATAATCAATAATTTGATAACGTACCCAATGAGGATGTTAACGATTCTTTTGTAAAGGTTTGTAAACTTCATAAGACTAAAGAAAAGTATAGAATTCTATCATCCATTGATCTACCCTAATCCTACGAATCCTATCAAGCGGAGATTTACTCGTGCATCATGGAAATCGAAGAAAGATTAGAAAAAGAACTCATAATGCGAAAACTTAAAGAAAGAGAAATTGAACTAATTATCACCTTTATTATTCAACTTCAAATTACAACTTCTTCAATCCGAGATTTACAAGAAGAATTGCTCTCGATCACTCCCTTGAAGAGGTAATTTTTCCGTCGATTTTAACGTCGCTCGATCACCGTGAGTCTTGGACCTGTCATGGATCGTTTGCTCGATGATGATGATCGACTTCATGTAAAGGATCTTTGTTGAATTACTTGATTTTGGATCTTGGATTTGATGTTGGCTCCTTTTTTTGATTTGATTTGATGAATGAATTTGGGGAAAATTAGGAAATAAATTAGGAAAAATTCTAGGAACCCCTCTCTTTATGACCTTGGTCCTTTATATAGCCCTTAATCAAGCTTCCCCAACAAGTTAGGTTGTTTTAGAGAAGTTTCCAGAATAAGCTTGTTACAATGAGGCATCCCCAGCAAGCTAGGATGTTGAGAAGAAGTTTCCAGAGACTTCCCGATTCCGAAGCCCACAACTCGGCAGCGGATCCGCGGCGACTTGGCCTGACTCGGCCGTGGTTCTGTGGCCAATCGGTGTCTTTATTGCTTCAAATTTCTTTGGTCTTCTTCTGTTGATCTGTGGGTTTTTATGTGATATCTGGAATCTTCTTATCTCTTCTTATTTTCTGCCAGTATTTGATTCTTCGACTTTCCTGTATTTTATTGGCAGATTCCTGATTCCTGATATCTGACCTGAGCTAATCTTGCACAAGATCTCAATGAAGAATGTGAGATACAAAAATATTATGCATAAAAATATTAAACAAACAATTTCCTTCATAATGTTGATTATAATGTATAACACATGGTAAATGGTATTTTGCAGATGAACTTCTAATATGTGTTATATTTATATCAAATACCTTTAGATGATTAAGAAAAGTAAGGAAATTGTCATGTTAAAAATACACTATTTTCGACTGAACAAATACCCCTAAACTTGACTTTGATCGTCCCGAGCAAACTTTATTTATTCAAGAGAAGGAAAAAAGAAAAATAGAAAAATTAACTAGCACACTTTCGTAGGCAACACGATTGCACTGAGCACGTGCAACAAGCCTTTAAACCTCTAGGTGTCCCTAGTAGGAGGAGTGTTGTCTCCTGAGGGTTTTCAGTGGATTGCACCCACAAAATCCTATAATAAAAGAAAGACTGTGAAAGTTACATATAAATATAAGAATTATAAAAGAAAGAACTTGAAAATCAGAGTTTCCAACTACACTAGCTTTTCGGTTGTCATGAGCCCTATCTTAATAGTCATGAAAAGATGTTAGAAATCACATCATCCCTCAATAAAACATCGCCTTTAGTCTTCATCCCTACCTTTCTTCTAAACACTGATCATATACCCCTACGTGTGTGTAAAAGACATCCATACACTCGGAGAATTCAATTCAAGCTATCATACTCTTGTCCATCTATCTCAGTACTTTTTAGTTGGTGAATATTTAGATGGAATTGCTCACACATTCTTTATGCGACCGTTAATACTTCTTGAGGTACTAACCGACCGATTACTAAATGTACTCACATATTAGGCGTAATTAGCAATTTCCTAGTCTTGCAACACCTAAGGCTTAGCAGTGACTCCCAAACCAGTTGGTCTAAGGCACTAGGTGATGAAGCACCCTTGCTATATTTTTTATATGCTGCCTTGGTGATTACAAAACCAGTGTTCATTTTTCTTCACCATTTTATACTTTTATGTTTCATTTTTATTTTCTTCGTACTTTGGCTTTTAGAAAAGAGAATTTCAAGGTATTCTCTACTATCCCGAGTTTCAAGACGTGTGTAAGTGCATATAGTAGGGTATCAACGTTCAAATGTTTGGCTTCCAGAATAGGAACTATTTTTCAGACTTATTTTTATCCTCAGATTAATGACTTCCTTTATCTTACTAACCCTTGGGACACGGCTCATAATTACTTATTACTAGTTTCATTTAAGAAAACATCTAACTTTCTTGGTTTTCTTAAACTCTTCCAATTTTTCAAATGCAATTTTTTTCACTTTCTAATCTTTTATTATAAAAGAAATTTTTTGAAAATTTTGTGCTTATGCAAAGTGTAATGCAAAGTAATGCGTAAATAAGCACAAACCTCTCCCAAACCTGTTTACAGTAGTGTCCTCACCGTTGTCATCTTTTAAATTTCAAAAATTTGTAGACTTGGGAGGAAAAGTTATTAACGGGATACAAGAATAAATGAACGTGAAAATCTCCCCCAAACTTATTTGTAATCATATGGATATTCAGTTAAGTCCTTTTTAACTCACCTCCATTCTTATGATGAGACAATATTATCGAGTCATGGAGGTGAGGCGGAGGAAATTTAGTTATGATAAATTGGCTCCTGTAAAAACAGGAGCTCCTCCGTGGGGTCAGTGGAAAAATACAGTTATAATCTATGCCCATTAACTTTAAAAATATAACCGTTTTTAATATTTTCAACTTCAATTGCCCCGTGCGGGTATACATACCGCACCACAAATGGTCCTTTCCAGCGAGATTTTAGCTTACCCGCATGAAGATGGAGACGAGAATCGTAAAGAAGGACTTGTTGTCCAGTGATGAAATTTTTTCTCAAAATATTTTTATCGTGAAATACCTTAGTACGGTTCTTTACTATAACCGCATTATCGTAAGCTTCATCGCAGAGTTCTCTTAGCTCATTTGATTGCAGCTTCCGAAAGTTGTAGGCTTGATTTAAATCGAAATTAAGTTCTTTAATGGCCCACATTGCTGTTTCCTGATTTAAAATCAGTAAAGCTTATGGGAAAAGCTTCAGAAGGGGGTCACGTGCTTACACGTGACCAGCAGTCACGTGTTGGCATGTGATATATAAAAGCAGTGGCAAAGGCACATTGGTTCCCTGATCAAGTCAAGGAAAAGGCTTCAGAAGAGGTCACATGCTCCCACGTGACCAGGGTCACGTGTTGGCACGTGACGCTCAAAACATCTGACTTGTTCTCCAGTTACATCAAGGAAAGAGGCTCCAGACAAGGGTCACGTGCTCACACGTGACCAGTGGTCACGTGTTGGCACGTGATGACCAAGCAGCGGCAAAGGTATAGCGCAAATGAAAGAAGAAGGCTCATTCCAAAGAGGGTCACGTGCCCACACGTGACCAAGGGTCACGTGGTCACACGTGACCGGCTTTCAAAGCCCGTTTTGTTAACAGAATTAAATTCTGAAAGAGATTCAAATCTTTCCAAAGGAAAGCGATTACCTGGAACCAATCGAATTAAAGATTCAGAGGTGATTAAATATCATCTATCTATGGGAAAATCTCGGGTTTGGAAAGATTTTCCCTTTAAATCTAACAGAAATAACAAAGGAGAATCCCTGGATTTAAAATCCAATGGTGAATAAAATTCACCTAATAATCCAAAGGTCCAGAACGAATGATGGATGCAAACCAAATCTCTCAAGGAAGATTCGTCAAAAAACTAATTGACTCGGCTGCTTCTCCTATAAATAAGAGCCAAGAGATACAAAAAAAGGATACATATACGCAGAGGGAAGAAAAGGAGAGAGAGCCTTGATACTTCGAGGAACTTGGATCTTCTGCAAAAGAAAACCCTAGGTAAGAAAGGGAAGGCTCCTTGAAAGAAAGGAGAATTTAATTCTCAACAGAGTTTAACTCTGATATATATAAAACAGAAGAATATATTTCTTCTCTCTTTGATAGAGGATCTGCAAAGTGCACATCTCCCCTTGAATTTGAGAATTTAATTCTCAATGGGTTGAGATCCTGCCATGCAGATCCAAAACATAGAGAGGGAATGGAAGCACGAGAATTTAATTCT
This sequence comes from Agapanthus africanus, assembly GCA_030015575.1. Taxonomy (NCBI): domain Eukaryota; kingdom Viridiplantae; phylum Streptophyta; class Magnoliopsida; order Asparagales; family Amaryllidaceae; genus Agapanthus; species Agapanthus africanus. The sequence continues at coordinate 650,620,701 of JASDDO010000014.1, forward strand.
CACAGAATTATAGGAATTTAATTCCTTTAAAATAAAACTAGGGCTTGACCCTGTGTTATGGGAATTTAATTCCTTCAGAACAAAAAGGAACAGGGTTTAACCCTAATTAAGAACCTAGTTCTGTTGGAATAGCGGGGATTTAATTCCCTTGATCATAATTTAACAGAGAATGGGAATTTAATTCCTTAAAAGCTTTTATCAGGGTTTAACCCTATTTAGTTCTTCACATGTATAGGGAATTTAATTCCTACAGAAAATTCAGAGTCCAACTCTATTCAGAATATAAATCTTCAAAAGGAAGTAGGAATTTAATTCCTCTGAAATTACTGTCAGGGTTTAACCCTACGAGGAATTTAATTCCTGGAAAAGATTAACAGATCCTCTAAACAACATACATAGAGGCAGGGTCACGTGTCACCACGTGACCCCCCCAAGAGATCTACAGAAAACCCCTTTGAGGCAGCACCCCACGTGACCCACGTGACCCTCGGCAGAAGCTTTAACATATAAGCATTTAAATGCCCTTCACGTGAGGGCACGTGATGCGATAATCTCAGCAGAATAAATGAAGGGAGGGCACTCTCACGTGTTGCCACGTGACCCCTCTTGCCTTAGTGTTCAACACTAAATTGGAACTCTCGAATCCAGTATTGAAACACTGTTGGGCCTTAGTGTTCAACACTAATCAAAGAACTTTATTCGCAGTGTTCAACACTGATTACCTTAGTATTTAACACTAATATGAGATCTCCATTGCCAGTGTTCAACACTGATCTGTTTTAGTGTTTATGATAATTTGAAAGCCTTGTTGCTGGTGTTTAACACCAATTATCTTTTAGTGTTAAACACTAACTTGTCAACATCATTCCCAGTGTTCAACACTGATTGCTCTGTAGTGTTTAACACTAGGCTTTGGCCCAATTGGCTAAATGGATAGAGGCAAAGCCTCTCCTTCAATGGACCAACAAGAAGCCAATATTCCAGACATGATCGGACTTAGCCCAAGCTAGGCCATGAGTCTTCAATTCGTAATTAACTGGGCTAATAGGCTCATAACATAATTAATCGGTCTTGATCCCAAATTGGGCCAAGGACTATTTAAGCCATTCCGGTTCTAGGGTACATCTCTTCACTCCTTTGATACTTGGCATTGTAATCCCTCAATGTCTTCAAAGAGGTGACGGGTCCCGACGACCACACATCGATATGGATTGTGGGGTCCTTAAACCCGTGTCTAATGCAAAATTCCTAGTTACGTGGAACGCGGATAACGTCACTCTTTGACCCCGCGGAAAACGCCCAGAGCGGGGCCTAGTCCTCGCCGAGCACGGCAGTGAACCCGTGTGAAGCATCTAGTGCAAAATTCCTGATTACGTGGAACGCGGATAACGTCACTCTTTGACCCCGCAGAAAACGCCCAGAGCGAAGCCTGGTCCTCGCCAAGCACGGCAGTGAACCCGTATGAAGCATCCAGAGCATATACCGGACTGTGGAGTCCTTAAACCCATGGACTACGACGTCCTTAACCTCGACCGAGATGTCTTAAAACTAACAATGGACCGCAATGTCCTTAAACTACTCATGGACCGCAATGTCCTTAAACTACCCATGGACCTCAATGTCCTTAAACTAGAACAATAGAGCCCCGTATGCTCTTTTGTCGGATCTAAACGGTCCCGTTTAAGTTGATCTTAGCCTCAAAGATGGCTAACGTATCCTTAAACCTTCAAACATACTGGACTATGAATCCCCCCAATTAACTCTGGCTCGAGGGTACATCCCTGAACTCCTCTGACATCCGTCGTTGTAATCCTTCAACGTCGTCAGAGAGGTGACGGGTCCCGACGGCCATACATACGATGGACCACTATGTCCCTAAACTGGAACAATGGAGCCTAAAACGTTCCTTTGTCGGATCTAAACGATCCCGTTAAGTTGATCTTAGTCTCAAAGTTAGACTAACGTATCCTTAACAAACGTTTGAGTTGATCTTAACCTCAAGTATGGCTGATGTATCCTCAAACCAAACCCCTAAACCCAAATCTAAGATAAACACGGATTTGGACTAGTCCACGCCCTACGGGCGACGACATAAATCAGTCTCCGTATACAATCCACGGGCAATAAAACACAAAACAAACACCCACGACACGAAGTGACCAGCTGGAGAAGGAGAAAGTTGTTACCGCGATGCGGTAGCGTAATTAACTGCAGGAGCTTGCGCCTGCAGGGAAGAGCGTCCCCACAATCAAAAACCCCTCCACGAGGGGGAATCTGACGAAGTCTGCTACATCGGCCGCATCCGTCTAAGCCTCCGATGCACGGTGCCATGGATCAACTTGGCATCTTCGGAGAGGTAGACGGATAACACCAATTAGCATCTGCCCCGAATCTCAGGCTAGACAGCCCATGTCTCGGCCGCCATTCCGAGGGGAACAGATTCTGGCATGCCCGGTGGGACCTTTTCCTCTTTCCACTCCACACTTCGTGTGTCGTGATTCGCGAACCAATCGCGGTTCGCTAATGGTTGCCCTTGGGTTTCAAGATACTAAGAATTGGCGTCTTGCTTATTGCAGAAAGCGAAGGATCGATGGCTTCTACTTCTGTGAAATCCTCCAACCGCTCAGACTGCAATTGCGACCAACGCTCTACCTCGCCAGGAGGTATTGCCTATGGACCCCAAGCTGCTTCGTTATTCACAATGCCGGTGGACCAGGTGACTCAAGCCACTACCGGATTGTTCTTTGGGACTATACTCCCGCCAACAAGCTTCACGGCGCCGGTGCTGACAAAGGAAGCTCTCAAGAAGTCGGTCTTTGATCGTCTTACCCCTGCCGCGACTCCTCTCAACGAGTCGCCCAACGTCAACGCCTCGGTCTTCTCAAGATTGGGCCAGAAATCCTGCGAAATCATCATGGGGCCTACAATCTCAGAGGAGACTGCTTCTAAGAAAGTGGCCGCTCCTGCCCCCGAAGTCGCCAAGGCGGCCTCTCCGGCCACGAAGTCGGTCTTTACAAGATTAACGGCTTCAGCTCCCGCTCCTGCTGCCCAAAGGACATCGGTCTTTGACAGGCTAGCACCAACAGCGACCCCCCACCCACACAGGGGGCAAGACGAAACCATTCTTACCGCTGACCCTACGCCGTCCGCTCGACACGCTCGACGTCGTCATTGGCGCCGAGTAAGGAAGGCTGGGGGCAACTCCCCCTCTGGGTTGACTCCATCAGCCCCGGTGGCAGAAGTTAATGCTGCTGTTCCAACTGGGAACATCTTCGAAATGCTAAATAAGGTGCGAAGGAATTCTCCTACTGCAGTGCTGAAGAGGTCTCCTCCCCCATTAAAAAAGGTTGTGGAAATAAAACCAGAACAACCCCGATCTCCTCAACGGCTGTCTTCCAAAATCTATAAGGTTTGGCGGCAGACCCGAGACTCGATCATCGATTCAAACTTCTCCCGCCAGCACAAGAAGCTGAAAATCCAACCGGAGGCTGGTCACCAGGCTAAACCCCAAAAGGCTGTCTGGACGCCCACCTCAACGGCCCCCTCAACCTCCATGGCTCATAAAAGGAGGAGGCCAGAGAAGATCCCCCAGCCTGCAACAACGGTTAAAAGCACTAAGTCCAGACGCCCGAAGTATGGGGGCATGGTGGTGCACACTGTTTACATGGCTTCTGGAAAGGAGGAAAGCCGCACTTCTACGGGCCACCGACCGCTAACCCGATCCGTGACAAAAGCCCAGGAGCAGCAACAAAAGCTTCAGGAAATGATGAATGCTATGGCCGCACTTACCGGGCCAAAAGAAAGCCCAGAAACGTCCTCGGATGCGCGCCAGGAGGAAGAAACCGACGCTGAATTCCTTCGCCGGATACTGGAGAAAAAGGACAAAGAGGCTGCTGAACAAGCGGCCAACATACAACGTATGGGCCTTCTCTTCCAAGATATGATAGGAATGATGATCCAACAGGACTTGCCCGCCGAGGATCCCCTAATCGTTCTTGAAGACGACCGAGGAGAAACGTCAAATCCACCACCAGCCCTCTCAACGGCCAAGGAGGAGGCAATCTCTAAGGCTGACTTGGTTGACTACATAGCCCAGCAAATCCGGGTTCATCACGTGACTGAGGCAGCTGGTCAAGTCGTGAAAACGGGACGGCCGTATCCAAGCTGGTACGACCAAATCAAATACCCGCAAGGCTATACGATACCAAAATTCCACGTGTACAAGGGGACCGGCAACCCCCATCAACATGTCGCCCAGTTCCGGGCCCTCTGCGGTAACACCGGCGGTGATGATAAACTGTTGCTTCGCCAATTCGTGGGCAGCTTATCAGAAACAGCGTTCGAATGGTATTCGGAACTCCCGAACGATTCTATCAAAACGTTCGCTGAAATGGAATTGTTATTCACTCAGCGATTCGCAAGTGCCAGCGAACGCACTCCAATAACCGCATTGATTAACGCCAGGGTAAAACCAGGCGAAACCTGGGTCCAGTATGCTATACGCTGGCGGAATTTGTGGTCAAGATGCGAGCAACGCATTGAGGAAGCACCCGCAGTGGGTATGTTCGTGGGAACCCTAGACCCCCACGCAACTATCTCCCAGTTTATGATGTTCTTTAAGCCAACCACATTCCAGGATTTAATCGACAAGTTGGCTCAGATGGACCAGATGGGTCATAGACCACCTGCCCCGAAGTCAGAACCTCGGAATGACAAGGGTAAAGGAAGGGCAACCTTTGTCGCGAATGCCCAGCAACAACCTAACGCCCCGAAACCGGCAGATCAACTGGAAGAAAGACGCCGGTATTATAATGAGAAGATGAAACGTCCCTACTCGTTCCCACGAGACAAGACGAAACGGTTATTCGAGCTGGCAATACACAACAGACTTATAAACCTACCAAATCCAAGACGACCGCCGCAACCCACCGAGGTGAATAACCCTAACTATTGCCCTTACCATCAAACGGTAAGCCATCCGATTGAAGATTGCTTCGTCTTCAAAGGATGGATTGAAGATCAATACCTCCAGGGGAAGTTTGTACTGTCCGAAAAGTGGAAGGTGAATCCACCACAACCGCATACTCCTAAGAAAGCAGATACACCGGGGGCAACCTGCTCCTTTATTGAAGAAGCTCCATGGGAGGTCGTGCTATCAACTAAAACCAAAAGAATGCTGAGAGACCTTCATGCCTGCCCTGCGATCGAATGGAAGGACCCACTTGAACCTCAAATTATCGAAGGGATGTTGAAGCCCCGCACAACTACGGAGGCTCGTGATAAGGGCCTAAATACTCACGCCCAACCGTCAAAATCTTCGAAGAAAAAGAAGAAGAAATCCAAGAAGCCCGCGAAGCTTGGGGACGAGCACACGAACTTGCAGAAGCAAATCGACGCGCTGGAAGAATACAATCAAAAGGCGCGAACTCCTGTCACACTGCAAGAGTTTCTCAGCCACATCTTTTAAGAGAGAGATGATGGAGAGAGCTCGTCGGATGAATCCGAAGGGTATGTGGAAAGTTGTAATGTAATCTCCCACTCGTTTACCGATGATGAGAAAACTCCAAGCACTAAGAAGCTGGAGGCAAAGCCTGAACCAGAGCGTGCGGGGCCGACAAATGAAATGATCAATGCCTTTCTAGACGAGATTCGTCTAAAAGGTAAAGCGGATCAGGAGCGTGAGATGGCAGCATCAGAAGGAACCAATTGCAGGTGACTGAACGGAAGGGTTGAACTACCTCTGCCAGAGCGAAAGGCATCCGAAGTAGACAAGAGGATATTCAAAACGAGGAAAAGGTTTGCCAAAGCCATGTCAATGGGGATGGGGCTACCGCCTTCGGAAGGAAACACGCTCGACGGGGTGGAGAGACACCCTGATTATTGTACATATCATCGGAAAATCTCACACCCCACGGAGGAGTGCGACGCCTTTAAGATATGGTGGCAAGGATATGTTGCTCGTCGACAATACGTTAAGCGCATGAAACGCAAGATCCGTCGGGAGCAAAGAGGCACTGTCGATGGGCACAACAGAACTACTGGCAACTGTTGTATGGCTCACGCCGGGGGGTCACAAGTTCTCACCTTTGGGAGCGACTCTGAAGAAGAAATGGCTCTGGGCCCTCTCTTTAAAGAATCTGTTTTAGGGAAAGAGGAGAAACCGGAGGCCTGCGAGAACATTCAGCTGCGCAATCGCACACTCCCAGAAAAGAATCTCGGGCCCGTGAATAGAAAAGATAAGGGAAAGGAAAAGGTCACTGAAGATATCACTTTAGACGACCAAGTCATGAGAGAGCTGGCCGCCAAAGACCCTCCTAGGAAGGATAAGGTGGACTATAACATCCTAGCGCACCTAAGAAAACTACCTTCTCAGCTTAGCATTCTCGATGCCCTCCTATTATCAAAAGAAGTGCGAGACTCACTAATTAAGGCGTTACAGGAACCTGAGCAATTCCAAGCCTTCCTCGCCACTGAAAAGATGAAGGATGAACTGGAGGAAGTGCATACGGCCGACATCACTTTCGGTGATGAAGACCTCCTTCTCGGGACGTGCGACCACAACCGTCCCCTATATGTCTTCGGATACTGCCATGATATCAAGATAGGCAAGATCCTGGTGGATAATGGATCCTCCGTCAATCTCCTTAATGTTCGAGTGTTGAAGGAAATCTGCATGAGTGTGCAACACCTCGCTCGTGACAAAATTACTATTTCCGGTTTCGATTCACAATCGTCACGGACTCTCGGATCTGTGATACTAACATTACGCTTTGGACTTCTCGTCACAGACATCAAATTCCATGTCATCGACGCCAAGACCTGCTACAACGCCTTGCTCGGCCGTCCTTGGCTACACGAGTACAACATCATCCCTTCTACACAACATCAGTGTATGAAATACTTTAAGGATGGTTTCGAGTATACTGTAACAGGAGAGTTAAACCCATTTTCCGTGAACGAAGTCCGCAAATACGAAGATGCGAAGTACTTTTTGCCAGATTTCGAGGATACAGAAAGGTGTCGCAACCCGGAGAACAAAACCGCCGCCACCATCCCTGTTTTCGGGAGCGATACCGAAGAAGAAGAAGAGATAGTTTATGCCGGGCCATCTCAACGCAACAACCCGGGGACGTCCGCCCCCATGTTAGTCTTCGGAAGTGACTCGGAAGATAAGGTTAATGCCGTGTTGGCCAATCGGCTGTCAATACAAGCACCCCTTGGCGATGACCATAGTTTGCAAATCACCATGGTACCGCGAGAACACTATAAGGATCTCGACACGCTTCAAGCTCACAATGTGCAGGACCTGCAAACGTTTTACGTCCCTCCCAGGCAAAGGGGTGAGAAGGTGATCCTATTCTACCGATCCTCAGAGTCGAAAATAGAGAAAGAGATCTGGCATGGCGCGGATGCTACACTTGACAGGCTCCAACCCATCCGTCTGCCCAGATACTATGCAAATGGATTAAAGAAGCTATTGAAGCGTCAAGGAGTACCCTTAAAACAGACTGTTCAGCAGGTTCGGTTTTACAACAAGATTTGGGGGGTCCCTGGAACTCAACGCAAATTGTCCAACGGGAAAATGGAAACACTCGGGCTTGGATACGCGAGAGCCGGAAAATGGGAACGGGCCCACAGTAGCTACGCCATATATACCTTTGATGAAGAAGAGGACGCCCTGTCAGGAGATGCCAACCCCTCATCAAAACCAGACCCTGCGATTGAGGCGCCGAGTCCGTCATCTGAAGAACGAATGGGCAAGCCTATCAGGAAAGTGGGTCAGAAAGCTCGGGAAGACCACAACCGCGAAATGGCCATCTACGAGAAGGCCAGGACGCAACGTCTATTTCAACAGGCTGCAAAAGACAAAGATGCTCATCCTTGTCAATCCGGTGTACGAAAGGCCCAACGCAGAGACGGAAATAAATCAAGAAGCGGAAAGAGGAGCCGACAACAACGACGCAGGATTAGAGAGTTACGTGGTCGGGTGTTGCACGGCTCGGATTTGTCCCTCATGAAGAAGATGAGTCGAGCGTACTCCTTCCCCCGAGACAAGACGGAGAAGTTACTCAAGCTCGCTATAAAACATCAAATGATCGCGCTTCCAGAGTCTAGACATCCTGAGCAAGCTAACAAGGCTTCTCATCTGAGCTATTGCTCTTATCACCGAGCCATAGGACATCCCACCGAAGACTGCTTCACCTTCAAGAACTGGGTCGAGGACCAGTACCAACAGGGCAGATTCGCTTTATCCGACGGCTGGAGGGTAACGCCGCCACAAAAGCACGAACCCAAGGCCGCAAGAGCAGAACCAGATCCACCTCAGTCCTGGGAGCGGATTCGCACCTGTTATATGATTACGATATTAAAAGAAGAGCCCGAGAACATAGATGACCTTCCCCGGTGCTTTGAGAACAGCGATGATGAGGTGATCTCAGAATTTCCGCCCGCTCTGAAAGAACTGGAAGATGGTATACACACTACTGCAGATAACCTCAAGAAGATTGAGTTGGGATCGACAGACGACCCGCGACCGACATTTGTCAGCGAGCTGCTATCTGAAGAAAGGGTGGCTGCGTTAAAGAACGTGCTTCTACGGCATAAAGACTGCTTCGCGTGGAACTACTCCGAGATGCCAGGATTAGATCCGGAGATTGCTATGCACAAATTAGCAATATCCCCAGATATCAAGCCAGTCAAGCAGGCGCCAAGAAGGATGCGACTCGAGCTTGAGATGAGCATCAACGCCGAAGTCAAGAAGCTGATCGATTCTGGATTTATCCAAGAAGTCCAATATCCCGATTGGATCGCCAATATCGTCCCGGTAATGAAGAAGAATGGGACGGTACGCATATGCGTGGATTTCAGGGATCTCAATAAAGCCTGTCCAAAGGATGATTTCCCAGTACCAGTAACCGAGCTAATGATAGATAACACGTCCACTCATGAGGTTTTCTCCTTTATGGACGGTTCGTCAGGATACAATCAGATAAAGATGCATCTCGAAGACCAGAAGCACACCGCTTTCCGGACCCCTTTGGGTATATTCTGCTACAGGGTTATGCCCTTTGGTCTAAAGAACGCCGGCGCTACCTATCAAAGGGCCATGACAAAGATCTTCGACGACCTCATACATGACATCGTCGAGTGCTATATCGACGACCTCGTAGTAAAGAGCATGTCATACGAAGATCATTTAAAACATCTGGAGACTGTATTTCAACGCCTTCGGCAATATAATTTGAAAATGAATCCCCTCAAATGCGCGTTTGGAGTCTCCTCGGGCAAATTCCTGGGATTCATCGTTCGACACCGAGGTATTGAAATAGACCCGTCAAAGATTAAAGCGATCATGGAAATGCCTCCGCCGAGAACCCTCAAACAGTTGCGGTCTCTCCAAGGGAAGCTCGCATACATCCGGCGGTTTATCGCCAATCTTTCAGGCAAATGCCGTCCTTACAGCCACCTAATGAAGAAGGGAACTCCATTCGTTTGGGATCACAAATGCCAAGGTGCACTAGACGAGATCAAGCAGTACCTGCAGAACCCTCCGGTGTTGGCTGCGCCGGTCAAGGGAAAACCCCTCATTCTTTATACGACCGCCCTCGAAGGTTCCTTGGGCGCATTATGGGCACAAGAGAATGATCAGGGGAAAGAGAGGGCACTCTACTACTTAAGTCGAGTTCTACTGGGGGCAGAAAGCAACTACTCTCCCATTGAAAAACATTGCTTGGCGTTAATCTTCGCGATAACAAAGCTCAGGCACTATGCGTTGGCGCACGAAGTCCGTCTCATTTCAAAGGTGGATCCCCTTAAATACTTGATGTCAAAAGCCATATTGACGGGACGACTCGCTAAATGGGCCCTGCTCTTGATGGAGTTCTCGATAACGTATCAACCTCTCAAGGCAGTGAAAGGCCAGGCCATTGCCGATTTCCTCGCTGAGCACCCGATACCGGCCGATTCTCCTCTGAACTGTGATTTGCCGGACGAGCATGCGTTTGATGCGATTGGCGGCGGTAGCACCCGATGGGAACTCTATTTCGATGGAGCGTCCTCCGTAAAGAAACAGAAACAAGGTATCCCAATGATCAAATCGGGGATAGGCCTCGTCTTTGCAACTCCACAAGGAGGGATAATGCGCTTCGCCTTTTCCTTAACAGAGCCGAGGACAAACAATGAAGTTGAATACGAAGCTCTGATAGCAGGCCTCGAAATCGCCATCGACCTGGGAGTTGAAGACCTTCTTATATACGGGGATTCTCAACTGGTCGTTAGTCAAGTAAATGGTGACTACCAAACGTGCAAACCGGAATTGGTGAAGTATGGCGAAAAGGTACAGCAACTACTGACCCAAATTCCCTCCTATATTCTGGAGAACATACCGCGCGCAGAAAATAGCAAAGCAGACGCGTTGGCCAAACTTGCTAAAGAGCTGGCGGACGAGAACCTCGATGACGTCAGAATCGTGGTACAAAGCCGTCGAGTGCTTGCCCCGGCAGAAATACCTCCAGAATTATATAAAGAAAAGGGAGCGACTGAACAGACGTACAAATAAAAGACCATGAGAAGGCCGAGGACTGGAGGGAAGTCTTCATAGACTACTTTAAGTCCCACCGAATGCCCAAAGAAGCGTCCTCAAGACATCAGCTCATGAAACGAGCTCTATCTTTCGCTTTCGTCAACGATACTCTATACAAGAGATCGTTTGATTCTCTATGGCTGAGATGCTTAGGACCTGACGAAGCAGAAAGAGTCATTCAGGAAGTTCACGACGGACTTTGCGGTTCTCACCAAGCAGGCCCGAAGATGAAGTTAAAAATTAAACGGATGGGTTACTACTGGCCCACGATGATCCAGGACTGCCTCGAGTATGCGAAGCAATGCCACTCGTGCCAGATTCATGGAGACTTTATCCACCAGCATCCGAATCCACTACACCCAACGGTGGCTAGCTGGCCATTCGAAATGTGGGGGACTGACATAGTCGGCCCCATCGAGCCAGCATCATCCCGGGGACATCGTTTTATCCTGGCGACAACTGATTACTTCTCCAAATGGGCAGAAGCAGTACCACTGAGGGAAGTGAAGACGGAGAATATCCTCCATTTCTTCAAGACGCACGTCATCTATCGGTTCGGAACTCCACGGCGGATTATCTCCGATAATGGGCCAGCCTACCGAAGCCATAAGATTAGCCGCTTCGCACAGCAGCACAATATAGACTGGAGATATTCTTCGGTTTACAACCCACGAGCTAACGGTCTGGCCGAAGCCTTCAATAAGACCTTGACGAAGATCATAAAAAAGACCGTTTCCAGGAATAAGAGAGACTGGCACGAAAGGCTGCAAGAAGCCCTTTGGGCTTATCGAACTACATTCAAGACGGCCACGAATACAACGCCGTACGCGTTGGTATTTGGGACGGAAGCAGTGCTCCCCCTCGAGATAGAGTTACCCTCTCTACGAGTAGCAGTCCACCACGAGCTGACGAACGAAGAAACTGCTCACCTTCGGCTTGAGGAGCTTGATGCCCTCGACGAAACCCGGCTCATAGCGCAACAACATCTAGAAGCCTACAAAGCAAAGATGACGCGCTCGTACGAAAGATTGACCAGGCCGAGGACATTCCACCAAGGCGAACTCGTACTAGTGGTCAAAAGACCTATGATCCCCAATCGTGCCAAGCGGGGAAAATTTGAGCCAAACTATGAAGGCCCGTACATCATAGACAAGGTCTACCAGGGTGGAGCCTACCTACTCATGGACATGCACGGTGAAAGGCCTTTCAGGCCAATAAACGGCCGCTTCTTAAAGAAATACTATGCTTAATGAGCCACAGCCTGGGTTAATGATAGATGACGATGACTATGTCCACTCGCTATCTTCCTAGGCTCAGACTTTACAAGCAGCAGCCGGCCTTCCCATATCGATGGACCGAAACGTCCTTAAACTAACGCTGGACCGAAACGTCCTTAAACTAACGATGGACCGAAACGTCCTTAAACTAACGATGGACCGAAACGTCCTTAAAACTAACGATGGACCGAAACGTCCTTAAACTAACAACGGACCGAAACGTCCTTAAAACTATCGATGGACCGAAATGTCTTTAAACTAACGACGGACCGAAACGTCCCTAAACTACTACCGCAACATCCTTAGGCTGACGAGATAAAATATATGAAAAAGAGTATAAGAAAAAACGGTATGTCCACAAGCAAAATGGGCACGGATGAAAACCCGAAAGGGCTCCGTGAGTAAAAACAGCAGGACTACCGGCGAGTGTTTGTGAAAACCCGAAAGGGCGCAACCTCGTTAAAAGACGCTTATAGGGTCCTCTCGACCTTGTAAGGAGAAACCTCCTGCGTGAGATCCTTACGACTCACAAAGGAGCAACACACTTAGGGATCCTCATGATTCCTAAGGAGAAAATACACTTACGAGATCCTCACGACTCGTAAGGAGAACTCTCTTATGGGACCCTCATGGCTCATAAGATTTGAAAGTCTTAAGTTACAGAGACCTAAACCTGTCCTTAAGCAAATCCTCCACAACCTTCGATATTGCCCTACAAGGGGCTCAATACTGACCCTTGTATACAATCCACGGGCGCGAATAAACATTTCCCCAGCAAAGTCCAACCCTTGTAGGTCCTCTCGACCCATAAGGAGAAAGCCCTCTTATAGGATCCTTACGACTTACAGAGGAGCACACACTTAGGAATCCCCACGATCCCTAAGGAGAAAATACACCTGCAAGATCCTCACGACTTGTAGGGAGAAATACCTTTGTGAGTCCCTTACGGCTCATGAAGTCAAAGCCTTGGTCGGCAGGACCCTTAACCCTGTTTGCCGAGCCACCTTTCTTCATCATCGACAAAGGCAAATGATGATTCGCTCCTGGCAACATTCCAGTTGTAGCGGTGCTGATGTCGAAATCGGTGTCTGAAATCCAAGCTTGCGGCGAAAAAGCTAGCTAGCCACACATGCCTACAAAATAGCCGAAATGATGGGGCAACTTGCAAGCAGCAAGTAAAAATGTATGCATGGAAAAATAGCCGAAATGATGGGGCAACTCGCAATAAAAAGCAGCGAGCAGAAAATAAATAGATAGCCGAAATGATTGGGCACCGCGAAAAAAATAGCCGAAATGATGGGGCAATCGCGACCTTCGCGGTATAAAAGCTGAAACGATAGAGCATCTCCACGCCCTACAGGTGATGTTACATCTATCCCTGTATACAATCCAGGGGCGCAATCAAAGAAGGGATCTTACTCCTCCCCCAGGTTTCATCATAAGAAGAAGCCAAATCTCGACGGTTCACAGATAGCCTAGAGATCATCTCGACGTCCATCTCATGGCAGCAGACACAACATCAAGCGAAACGGAACAGCGGCAACCCCCAGTTCCATGGCTCGGCGATATATATCACCAAGAGTCGAACCTCTATCCCGTGAAATGCGGATACAATCAACAAAATTCCTGGTCACGTGGAACACGGATAACGTCACTCTTTGACCCCGTGGAAAACGTCCAGAGCGGATCCTGGTCCTCGCAGAACACGGCAGTGAACCCATGCGAAGCATCCAGAGCGGAGCCTAGTCCTCGCCTAACGCGGCAGTGAACCCGTGTGAAGCATCTAGTGCAAAATTCCTGGTCACGTGGAACACGGATAATGTCACTCTTTGACCCCGTGGAAAATGTCCAGAGCGGATCCTGGTCCTCGCAGAGCACGGCAGTGAACCCGTGTGAAGCATCCAGAGCGGAGCCTAGTCCTCGCCGAGCACGGCAGTGAACCCGTGTGAAGCATCTAGTGCAAAATTCCTGGTCACGTGGAACGCGGATAATGTCACTCTTTGACCTCGTGGAAAACGTCCAGAGCGGATCCTGGTCCTCGCAGAGCATGGCAGTGAACCCGTGTGAAGCATCCAGAGCGGAGCCTAGTCCTCGCCGAGCACTGCAGTGAACCCGTGTGAAGCATCTAGTGCAAAATTCCTGGTTACGTGGAACACGGATAATGTCACTCTTTGACCCCGTGGAAAACGTCCAGAGCGGATCCTGGTCCTAGCAGAGCACGGCAGTGAACCCGTGTGAAGCATCCAGAGCGGAGCCTAGTCCTCGCCGAGCACGGCAGTGAACCCGTGTGAAGCATCTAGTGCAAAATTCCTGGTTACGTGGAACACGGATAATGTCACTCTTTGACCCCGTGGAAAACGTCCAGAGCGGATCCTGGTCCTCGCAGAGCACGGCAGTGAACCCGTGTGAAGCATCCAGAGCGGAGCCTGGTCCTCGCCAAGCACGGCAGTGAACCCGTGTGAAGCATCCAGAGCAAATACCGGACTGTGGAGTCCTTAAAATCCACGGACTATGACGTCCTTAACCTCGACCGTGATGTATTAAAACTAACGATCAACCACCCCGATTCCCTACGGATTCTGCCTTGGTTTAAGGGTACATCTCTTCACTTCTTTGATACCTGGCGTTGTAATTCCTCAACGTCTTCAAAGAGGTGACGGGTCCCTGCAACCAAACACCGGACTGTGGAGTCCCTAAATCCACGGACTATGAGGTCCTTAACCTTGACCGCGATGTCTTAAAACTAACATCGGACTGTGGAGTTCCTAAATCCACGGACTATGAGGTCCTTAACCTTGACCGTGATGTCTTAAAACTAACAGCGGACGGTGGAGTCCCTAAATCCACGGACTATGAGGTCCTTAACCTTGACTGCGACGTTTTTAAACTACAATACCTGGAGAAACCCCTGACTCCATAAAACACGGACAAGGGTGACCACATCCAGCACTTACAAGTCCTCACGACCTGTAAGGAAGAAAAAACTCTCTTGTGAGATCCTTACGACTCTCAAGGGAAAACCCGCTTAAGAATCCTCACGATTCTTAAGAAGGACTTACACCTATGGGATCCTCTCGACCTGTAGGGAGAAAAACTCTTTATGAGACCCTCATGGCTCATAGAATGCAAAAGTCTTAGGAAGCAGATCTTAACCCTGAATCCTAAGCCATCACTGTCCTGCAAAGAGATCAAGATAAATTATCCGCAGAATACATTCAATAAAAAGGGGACACACCATTGAAGAGAAGAATATGGATTCATTTATAAACCTCCCTTCGACAAACAATACTCGATCTAAAGCCAGCGCAAACCACCCGATACGGGAGATAACGTGGCAAGTTTCTGATCTGTATCCTATCAGGCACGCATTTGCAACTGTACGAATGTTTAAAAGGAAATGTTGCCTGAGGCACTGATGTGCATGCAACGTAACGATGGTGCTCGTAATTAAAGAAAAATAGACGGCTCATTTACGCAAGCAAGACACACGTACGACTATCTGACAAGCATGAAAATTCAACAGAAAGCATACAAACCACCAATGATTAAAGGAGTACATTGATTCAAACACACTACATTGGTGGGAAAAGATCACCAAACAAGGGATCAGAAATACAAGGGTTAACAAAACAAAGAATAAGGTTCTCCATCTCTCTCTCTGCTCTCTCCAACACGTCAAAGCGACGGTTCTCGCGAGAAGTCGCTACCCATCGATTGGTGCCATGGCCATCTGCAAAAGCAGACATAACAGCCCGTCAGGCTCTTATTTCGTTCAAAAGATGAACTGAGCGATCTTTCAAAGCCTGAGTAATCAGGCACGCTTCATGAAAGCCCTCGAGCTTTTCTTCAGCCGCATCGAGCATCGCTAGGGTCATCTCCGCCGGGTGAGGAGGGACGTCGGCAAGCACAGCAGCAAAAATCATCCGGAGCCAGAGAGAGCCCATTGGAAGAGGGGACCCCCTACGAGTCGAGAGCTCGTATGCCGCTGAGTCACATTCGTCGTCGGTCAGGAGAGGGTCCACCAATCGTGCAGCAAAGCGAGGAATCATCTCCTCGATAGGCACTTCCCATGGCTGTCGACGGGCGTGTAAACGATTGCAGGCCATGGCACTTAGTTATTCTCGAAATGAATCGCGTCAAAATGGGAATAAAAGTTCTCTGTGAAGAGAAAAGGAAGGCCATTGCCTCAGATATAAAGAGGTGCATTAAGTGCTATGCGCGGAAAATCTTGCATGCGAAAGCTATTTCCAAGGCCCAAAAAAGGAAAGGCATCGAAAATCATGGAGATGGAACTATTTCCAAGGCTCATTTTCTGCATCTGATACTGTGCGCTAAAGATGCGGCATGGAAAATTTTGTGAATAGTCCCATCAAATGATCCCACGTGCGGAACATGTGAGGCCCAAATTTGACGTGCACTAGAAAATAGAATAGCACCATGCATATTAAAAGCACCAGCAACAACAATAGTGAAATGATAAAATCCCACAAAAAAGCATGCAAACATACAAAAACACAATAGAACTTATCATCCAGATTTCAAGAAGGTCATACAAAATAAAAAGAAAACTTTTATAATGGCAAGGCTTCAGACGCGGGGCATGGGTTGAGAAACTCGAGATTAACTTTGTCCAAGATTCTCCAAGCACTTCGAACCTCCCGAGTATGCTTCCTCTCGCGGTCGCAAGCGTCGGGGTCCTCACGAATGTCCTCCACCCTCCGATAGGCGGCAAGTATGGCTGACTGCTGGAACGCCTGGTGCAAAAGATCGATGAGGTGATCTCGCCTCCTCTTTGAGATCAAGCCCATAAGGTACACCGAATGCACCTTATCCTCGGCAGTGTCCAAGGCCCCGAGCGGTATGCCGGTGCAAAAGAGAGGAAGTGCCTCCCGGATCGCCAGCACGATCAGCCTCAGAAGAGAAGAACGACGGGGGAGTAGCCGATGGTTGTACTCGTCAAAGCGGCTCATGATCTCGGCACACTGAGCATCGGTGAACTCCTGGTTCTGACTGCGGCCCAGCGCACGAATATTCCCATAGGAAATGATCTTGTCAAGACTATACAGATGGGCATCCATGATACCTGAAATAAAGGTCATGAGAATCATTAGAAAGTTCCTGTTTCATTAATTGCAGAAGAACAACCTCGGGCCAAGAGACCCCAGGAAGCCTCCGTGTGAAGAAATCGAGTTCTTCATTGGAATTAAATTCCTTGTTAAGAAAAGGGAATTAAATTCCTAGAAAACATTTTTTTTGGATGGAATTAAATTCCATGGAGTTGAAACGCCATCATCATCTCCCCAAAGATCATCTAAACCCTAAGAGATCTACAGTTCGAAGGTTACGCGGTTTCATGTTCTTATGGAAAAACATGAAGAAAAATGGGTAAAAACCCTTGTTTTGGATTTAAAATCCAAAGGAATGTGGGAGTTCGCTGCTTGTCCAAGAACATTACCTGAGGAGGAAGAGTCCTTTTGAATAGAGTTAAACTCTGAAGATTGTTTCAAGACAGAGAACTAAGCTCTGGAAGCGAGAATTAAATTCTCAAGGGAAAAGTTCTCAGAAGAAGAAGATGAGCAAAGTGAAGGCCCTTCTGAAGAAACAGTGGTATTTATAGAAGGCGATGGAAACGCTTCATCTCCCCAAATCCCTAAAGGAATCCAACGGTCACAAAAGGTGACAGCGTTGCACTCACGAGCGGACACGTGAGAACAACGCTGTGGGGGCATTTAAAATCAGTAAAGCTCATGGGAAAAGCTTCAGAAGGGGGTCACGTGCTTACACGTGACCAGCAGTCACGTGTTGGCACGTGACATATAAAAGCAGCGGCAAAGGCACATTGGTTCCCTGATCAAGTCAAGGAAAAGGCTTCAGAAGAGGTCACGTGCTCCCACGTGACCAGGGTCACGTGTTGGCGCGTGACGCTCAAAACATTTGACTTGTTCTCCAGTTACATCAAGGAAAGAGGCTCCAGACAAGGGTCACGTGCTCACACGTGACCAGTGGTCACGTGTTGGCACGTGATGACCAAGCAGCGGCAAAGGTATAGCGTAAAGGAAAGAAGAAGGCTCATTCCAAAGAAGGTCACGTGCCCACACGTGACCAAGGGTCACGTGGTCACACGTGACCGGCTTTCAAAGCCCGTTTTGTTAACAGAATTAAATTCTGAAAGAGATTCAAATCTTTCCAAAGGAAAGCGATTACCTGGAACCAATCGAATTAAAGATTCAGAGGTGATTAAATATCATCTATCTATGGGAAAATCTCGGGTTTGGAAAGATTTTCCCTTTAAATCTAACAGAAATAACAAAGGAGAATCCCTGGATTTAAAATCCAATGGTGAATAAAATTCACCTAATAATCCAAAGGTCCAGAACGAATGATGGATGCAAACCAAATCTCTCAAGGAAGATTCGTCAAAAAACTAATTGACTCGGCTGCTTCTCCTATAAATAAGAGCCAAGAGATACAAAAAAAGGATACATATACGCAGAGGGAAGAAAGGGAGAGAGAGCCTTGATACTTCGAGGAACTTGGATCTTCTGCAAAAGAAAACCCTAGGTAAGAAAGGGAAGGCTCCTTGAAAGAAAGGAGAATTTAATTCTCAACAGAGTTTAACTCTGATATATATAAAACAGAAGAATATATTTCTTCTCTCTTTGATAGAAGATCTGCAAAGTGCACATCTCCCCTTGAATTTGAGAATTTAATTCTCAATGGGTTGAGATCCTGCCATGCAGATCCAAAACATAGAGAGGGAATGGAAGCACGAGAATTTAATTCTCACAGAACTATAGGAATTTAATTCCTTTAAAATAAAACTAGGGCTTGACCCTGTGTTATGGGAATTTAATTCCTTCAGAACAAAAGGGAACAGGGTTTAACCCTAATTAAGAACCTAGTTCTGTTGGAACAGCGGGGATTTAATTCCCTTGATCATAATTTAACAGAGAATGGGAATTTAATTCCTTAAAAGCTTTTATCAGGGTTTAACCCTATTTAGTTCTTCACATGTATGAGGAATTTAATTCCTACAGAAAATTCAGAGTCCAACTCTATTCAGAATATAAATCTTCAAAAGGAAGTAGGAATTTAATTCCTCTGAAATTACTGTCAGGGTTTAACCCTACGAGGAATTTAATTCCTGAAAAAGATTAACAGATCCTCTAAACAACATACATAGAGGCAGGGTCACGTGTCACCACGTGACCCTCCCAAGAGATCTACAGAAAACCCCTTTGAGGCAGCACCCCACGTGACCCACGTGACCCTCGGCAGAAGCTTTAACATATAAGCATTTAAATGCCCTTCACGTGAGGGCACGTGATGCGATAATCTCAGCAGAATAAATGAAGGGAGGGCGCTCTCACGTGTTGCCACGTGACCCCTCTTGCCTTAGTGTTCAACACTAAATTGGAACTCTCGAATCCAGTATTGAAACACTGTTGGGCCTTAGTGTTCAACACTAATCAAAGAACTTTATTCGCAGTGTTCAACACTGATTACCTTAGTATTTAACACTAATCTGAGATCTCCATTGCCAGTGTTCAACACTGATCTGTTTTAGTGTTTATGATAATTTGAAAGCCTTGTTGCTGGTGTTTAACACCAATTATCTTTTAGTGTTAAACACTAACTTGTCAACCTCATTCCCAGTGTTCAACACTGATTGCTCTGTAGTGTTTAACACCAGGCTTTGGCCCAATTGGCTAAATGGATAGAGGCAAAGCCTCTCCTTCAATGGACCAACAAGAAGCCAATATTCCAGACATGATCGGACTTAGCCCAAGCTAGGCCATGAGTCTTCAATTCGTAATTAACTGGGCTAATGGGCTCATAACATAATTAATCGGTCTTGATCCCAAATTGGGCCAAGGACTATTTAAGCCATTCCGGTTCTAGGGTACATCTCTTCACTCCTTTGATACTTGGCATTGTAATCCCTTAATGTCTTCAAAGAGGTGACGGGTCCCGACGACCACACATCGATATGGATTGTGGGGTCCTTAAACCCGTGTCTAATGCAAAATTCCTGGTTACGTGGAACGCGGATAACGTCACTCTTTGACCCCGCGGAAAACGCCCAGAGCGGAGCCTAGTCCTCGCCGAGCACGGCAGTGAACCCGTGTGAAGCATCTAGTGCAAAATTCCTGGTTACGTGGAACGCGGATAACGTCACTCTTTGACCCCGCGGAAAACGCCCAGAGCGGAGCCTGGTCCTCGCCAAGCACGGCAGTGAACCCGTGTGAAGCATCCAGAGCACATACCGGACTGTGGAGTCCTTAAACCCATAGACTACGACGTCCTTAACCTCGACCGAGATGTCTTAAAACTAACAATGGACCGCAATGTCCTTAAACTACCCATGGACCGCAATGTCCTTAAACTACCTATGGACCGCAATGTCCTTAAACTAGAACAATAGAGCCTCGTATGCTCTTTTGTCGGATCTAAACGGTCCCGTTTAAGTTGATCTTAGCCTCAAAGATGGCTAACATATCCTTAAACCTTCAAACATACTGGACTATGAATCCCCCCAATTAACTCTGGCTCGAGGGTACATCCCTGAACTCCTCTGACATCCGTCGTTGTAATCCTTCAACTTCGTCAGAGAGGTGACGGGTCCCGACGGCCATACATACGATGGACCACTATGTCCCTAAACTGGAACAATGGAGCCTAAAACGTTCCTTTGTCGGATCTAAACGATCCCGTTAAGTTGATCTTAGTCTCAAAGTTAGACTAACGTATCCTTAACAAACGTTTGAGTTGATCTTAGCCTCAAGTATGGCTGACGTATCCTCAAACCAAACCCCCAAACCCAAATCTAAGATAAACACGGATTTGGACTAGTCCACGCCCTACGGGCGACGACATAAATCAGTCTCCGTATACAATCCACGGGCAATAAAACACAAAACAAACACCCACGACACGAAGTGACCAGCTGGAGAAGGAGAAAGTTGTTACCGCGATGCGGTAGCGTAATTAACTGCAGGGGCTTGCGCCTGCAGGGAAGAGCGTCCCCACAATCAAAAACCCCTCCACGAGGGGGAATCTGACGAAGTCTGCTACATCGGCCACATCCGTCTAAGCCTCCGATGCACGGTGCCATGGATCAACTTGGTATCTTCGGAGAGGTAGACGGATAACACCAATTAGCATCTGCCCCGAATCTCAGGCTAGACAGCCCATGTCTCGGCCGCCATTCGGAGGGGAACAATTGCTTTATGTTCGATCTCGACAGGAAGGTGGCAAGCCTTTCCAAACACTAGACGGTAAGGAGACATACCAAGATCGGTCTTATAAGCGGTACGAAATGCCCAAAGAGCATCTGTCAATTTGGTTGACCAATCTTTCCGGTTTTTAGAAACCGTCTTCTCCAAAATTTGTTTGATTTGCCTATTGGAAATTTCAGCTTGCCCGCTCGTTTGGGGATGATAGGGCGTAGAAAGTTTATGGTTGATTGAATATTTCTGCATCAAAGTCTCGAAAGACCGATTACAGAAATGCGTCATATTGTCGCTAATTATAGCGCGGGGGTGTCCAAATCGCGAAAAGATATTTTCTTTAAGGAACTTAATAACAACCTTGTTGTCATTAGTGCGACATGGTATTGCTTCCACCCATTTTGAGACGTAATCAACCGCTAACAAGATATATAAATTCCCAAAAGAGTTGGGAAAAGAACCCATAAAATCAATACCCCAAACGTCAAAATTTTCCATAACCAAGATAGGTTGGAGTGGCATCTCATTTTTTCGAGAAATCCGACCCGTGTGTTGACACCGTGGACAAGTTTTGCAATGATCAAATGCATCTTTGAATAATGTAGACCAGTAAAACCACATTGCAAAACTTTCTCCGCCGTTTTACGTGGACCAAAGTGACCACCACATGCCTGATCATGACAGAAAGACAAAACACTCTTGAATTCATCATTGGAGACACATCTGCGAATGATTTGGTCAGGACAATACTTAAACAAATAAGGTTCATCCCAGTAAAAATGCTTTACTCTGGATAGAAATCGATGATTGTCTTGTTTAGACCATTCGCTGGGAATAAGTCCCGTAGCTAGATAATTCACAATATCCACGAACCAAGCAGGATACGTTCAAGAGCTGTTCGTCAGGAAAAGAGTCGTTTATTGGCAAGGTCACAGTAGGTGAAGAAGAGATGCGTGAAAGATAGTCGGCTACTACATTTTCACATCCTCTCTTATCTCGTATGACAAGATCGAATTCTTATAATAAAAGAATCCAACGTATTAACCTAGCCTTAGCATCCTTCTTAGATAAAAGATGTTTTAGGGCGGAGTGATCGGTGTAAACCACAATCGGTGAACCAATCAAGTAAGGCCTGAATTTTTCTAATGAAAATACAACTGCCAAAAGTTCATTCTCGGTAGTTGTATAATTAATTTGGGCATCATTCAAGGTCTAACTTGCATAATAAATTACATGTGGTATCTTACCAATGTACTGTCCTAAGACTGCACCAATAGCAAAATCTGATGCATCACACATTAGCTCAAACGGGTGGTTCCAATCAGGAGATGATAGAACGAGGGCTGTAGTGAGAGATTTTTTAAGTTATTCAAAAGCAGCCTCACAATCTGAATCGAAGTGAAATGTAGTATCCTTGGCCAAGAGAAGAGTTAAAGGTCTAGCAATTTTGCTAAAATCCTTAATGAATCTCCTATAAAATCCTGCATGACCAAGGAAAGATCGTATATCTTTGACGCATTTGGGATGAGGAAGGTTATGGATGACATCTATTTTAGCTTTGTCTACCTCAATGCCTTTTCGTGAAATGACATGTCCAAGCACGATACCTTCTTGGACCATGAAATGACATTTTTCCCAATTCAAAGTTAAGTTCTTATCCTTACAGCGGGTAAGAACCGCATCAAGATGACGTAAGCAATCCTCAAATGAGTCCCCCAATATAGAGAAATCGTCCATGAAAATCTCCAGAAAATTCTCGACCATGTCTGAGAATATCCCCATCATACATCGCTGAAATGTAGCGGGAGCATTGCATAACCCAAAGGGCATGCGTCTATACGCAAAGGTACCGAAAGGACAAGTAAATGTTGTTTTATCTTGATTCTTTTTGGTGATAGGGATCTGGTTATAGCCAGAGTATCCGTCTATGAAACAATAATATTCATGTCCAGCTAATCGTTCCAACATCTGGTCAATGAAAGGTAGAGGGAAGTGATCTTTCCTCGTTGCGACATTGAGTTTTCTATAATCAATACATACACGCCACCCAGTTTGGATGCGTATTTGGATCAACTCATTAGCCTCATTAGTTATGACCGTAATGCCAGACTTTTTAAGGACCATATGAATAGGACTTACCCATTGGCTATCAGAGATTGGGTAAATTATACCACCATCTAGGCTCTTGACGATTTCTTTCTTTACCGCCTCCTTTATGACGGGATTTAACCGTCTTTGTGAGTCTCGGGTTGGTTTAGCTTCATCCATCAGATGTATATGATGTTCCACAATCAAGGGACTGATCCCTTTGATGTTTGCCATTGTCCAACCAAATGCTTGCCGATTTGATCTCAAGACCATCAAAAGGGCGTCCTCTTGCTCTAAAGCTAGAGAAGCGGATATGATCACGGGCAAAAATTCATTCTCATCTAAATATGCATATTTAAGATGAGAAGGTAACAGTTTGAGATCTAATGTTGGCGGAGAGACAATAGAAGGTGGGGTAAGGGAATGATATTCGGATTCCCTAAGAAGTTCATAACCTGCATAGGATATTGACTCGAAAAGCGCTACTGTCTTTTGTGATGAGTGAAAAGGTTCAAACTCAGAGGTGGACTCGTCAAAGGTGTCCTCACTATAATAATGTGCTAGATCAAACAATGATGTACTAATGTCGTCGAGATCATTAAAGCAAAATTCATCAACCTTGCAGCTTTCGGGAGCTATCTCGTGGACAGAACAGACATCAAGTAAATAAGCAGAAGGTTCAGATGGTTCACTTCCTAGCTTGTAAATGTTAAGCTCAATTGCTATTTTCCCGAAGGTTAAGTTCATAGAACCGTTACGACAATTAATAACAGCATTAGAAGTGGCTAAGAAGGGTCGACCGAGAATCACCGGAATTTGGTTCCGTGGGTTCGCTACAGGTTGTGTATCTAAAACAATAAAGTCTACAGGGAATATAAATTCCCCGACTTTTATCAACACATCCTCAAGCTCACCCCTAGGTTTGGTGATAGATCGATCTGCCATCTGGAGAGTGCAGTGGGCAGGTTTCAACTCTCCAATACCTAACAGCTCGTAGACAGAGTAAGGAAGCAGGTTAACACTAGCGCCAAGGTCGAGTAGAGCACGATTAATATTTTTACCCTCAATAGAAGTAGAGATTGTAGGACAGCCATGGTCCTTATGTTTCTTTGGTAATTGCTGGGTAAAAGCTATGCTAACATTACTCGTCATGAACACTTTTTTCGGCACTTGAGTTCTTCTCTTCCTAGTGCATAAGTCTTTAAGTATTTTCGCATAAGCCGGAACTTGTTGGATAATATCTAAGGAGAGGGTTATTTATGTTAACCTGTTTAAACATTTCCATATTCTTCTCCATTTGTGCGTTAGGTTTGTTGGCCCTCAACCTATTTGGATAAGGTGTTTTATCAATAATAGTTGGGTCCAACATTTGTGGAGAAGTTCGTGTATGTAGAACGGATCCCAGAATTGGAGTGGGGATCGTTTCAGGTTGACTCAATGAGATGGGCGGAGGGTTCGAGCCTAGGGGAAAACGGAGAATAGGCTCGGAAGAAGATGAACTAGGGTCAGAAGTGGAAGTGGAATCTGGGGTGTCATTGATTGATTCATCATTATCAACCTGTTCACCGACTTGGTTATTCAGCACTCTTCCGGATCTCAACGTGGTAATGGCATTCACATTATGATATTGTGAGTGACCAGGATTCGGTAAAGGTTGAGATGGAAGTTTCCCTTTCTCCCTAGCACTCATCGCGGCATTTAATTGTGCAATTTATGCTTCTATTGATTTTATACTCTCACCGTGGGAGGCGGAGTCCTTCATTATGGTATCGATAGAAGACCTTTTATCAACTGACATTTGCATGGAATGTTTCATAAACAAATCCAAGCTTCGTTCGAGTGAAGAGGAGTTTTCGGTACCTGCCGTTTGGAAAGAATTATTATAAGGTGCAGAATTGTTGGCAGGATTTTGAAAAGTTTGTGGTTGAAAGGGGTGCTGACTCTGTAGTGGTTGCTGTTGCTGTGGAGGAACCATTTGAAAGTTATTTTGGTTTGTAACCGTATTTTGAGTTTGGTGTTGGTTCTAAGCAAAATTAGGGTGATTCCTCCAACCTTGATTATATATGGAAGAATAAGGATCGTTTCTAGGTCGCTGCTGAAAAGCAGCATTAGTGTGTTCTTGACCTTGAAACGGAGAATTCAAAGGACATTCTTCCGTCAGATGTGATGGATCGGAACAACATCCACACACGGTTTTAGGGAGCGTCACCTAGTTTAGGGAGGCTAATAAAAATTTGTTTTCCATAACTTTGAGTTTCTTTTGTAATGCTGCCATTTCGGCTTTTACTGCTATGGAAATATCAAGTTGATGGATACCTCCTCTAGATGATGGACTAACGCTTTCCCATTGCAAAGTGTTTTCAGCAAAATCTTCCAAGAATTTCCAAGCTTCACCATCGTCTTTAGACATGAAATTGCCTTGACACATGGTTTCAAGTATCTGTTTTGTCATTGGATTAATGCCCTCATATATAATTCGGCACAGATTCCATCTATGGATTCCGTGATGAGGACATTAGACAAGCAGTTCCTTGAACCGTTCAAAACATTTCTAAAATAGTTCATTGGGAAGCTGGATAAACTGGTTGATTTCGCTCCTAACATGGGCGGTCTTATGATCGGGATAAAATTTCTTAAGGAATGCTATAACGAATTCATCCCGATTGGAAATAGAGTGTGCGGGTGTGTTATAAAGCCATTTTTCGGCTAAATCGCACAAAGTAAATGGGAGAAGACGTAAACGCATAGCATCCACAGAAAATTGTGAAGCGCCCATCATAGTACATACGTTTTCAAATTTGGTGACAAAAAGGTATGCGTCTTCAGACTCTAGACCGTGAAATTTAGGAAAAAGATTGATAAAGTGTGGTTTGATTTCAAAATTATCCTCATTGACTGGTGGAATAGAGAGACAAGTAGAAAGAGGACAACATATAGGGTAGAATCTCTCTTGGAAAGATATACGCGGTAAATTCTGCGCACCTGCGGGTGGTGGCATGGTGGTGTTATTGAAATTTGATGAAGAACCGTCCATCTTAGTGGATGTTATGGGTGGTGAGGAAAAGAAGATTAAGAAATACCGACTTCGGAGTCGATAGAAGAAACGCGGACAAGACGGGCACTAGAATCCCATGTCCAGCCGAGCATGCACTAAGCGGGTTTAGCTCAAGTAGCTGCGTATGTGTAAATTAAAAGAAAGTTTGGTTTATGGTTTGTTTTGAAAAAAGATGGATTTAAACAAATCACAAAAATGCACAATCAACCCTAGATCTAAGGTCTCCTAGGTCAAGTCACTAGACTGCTCATGGACATCCAGAAGACAAATCGCAGGATAAATCCTCTACTACCTATTTATCCCTCTTGTGTCCAGGTAAGTGCCAGGTAAGTGGGAGGTATCCGCTATGTAAATAGCGGGCCTAATTAAGTAACCACTTGCTTTAGACACACTTTCCTTGACACCACAAAAGAAATGCGGATAAGCAGTAGATTACCCACGACCTTCCTCTGTCCTAATTGAGCGCGACGGTCTTTAGAGTCTTGGTCTAGATATTTTTTAATTAATGAAGGGCGATGTGGATGCTAGTTTTGTGATTTGTGGGGCTTAGGAAGGGTAATGAAATCCCTACCTAATATGAATTTGGTCTTTACCCCTTAATTTCCGTATTAAAATATGCACAAACAACCAATATCAAAACATGCAACAAGAATTTTTTACACGGCGAATTTTTTGCAAAGAATCCTGCAGAAAATTGTTATTGGACTTTTCAGAGGAGAGAGAAGAATATAGGAAATATACCAGAGAACTTTGAAGACCTAATTCACCAATACCACCGCGGTTTCGCCGCAAGAACATGCATAATGCCGTGGTTTTGCCGCAATTTTGAGAGTTCTTGGACTTCTATTTTCTACAGTTGCTTCACTTGCTCCTATGGTCTTGATGAAATGCTCTGAATCTTTATCTCCCTGCTACAGTGATTCCAGATCTCCTTGCAAAATTCATACACTAATCGTTAAGCACACGATGTGTTAGTGTTTATGCCCTAGAAGGCCATTACTGTATCATACTAGCTTGTATATTACTTAATGGAAGCTTGGGATATTCACATGTATATAACAGTCTTGCTAAACATGGTAGTATGCTACTTGGTTTTTCTATCTTAATATGTGAGTATACGTATTGATAGAGCTCTTAGGATCTTGCTTGTCTACCAGCGTTGTGATGGCAGTCACACTAGTGGGGGCTGGGTAGTCTACAAGCACATCCTTATTCAGGTCCCTGGTCGTTGGATTATCGAGACAGAGCATCGATACTCCGGAGTAGACTAGTGTGTACGCTTCTCATCCCAGTTGGGGAGATGGTCTGTCCCACAGCCATCAGTACGTCGTACTGGAGATAGTATACAGGTGCTCGTTAGGTTACGGGTACACCGGACAGGACTCACAGGGAACTGTTGGTTGGTTTGATACCAGTCGTCAGTGAACAGTTCCCAGGTGACATGAGTACAGCGTAGTCCGCAGACTTGACACTGCTACTTCGCCTCGAGTGTGTCCCACTGTTCTTAGATTGCTACCCTACCACGGCTCTAAGGAGTCGTGCAAACAGGTAGCAGTTGGGTGCAGTCCCGAGCACTTGGAGGCAGTGGCGGTTAGACAGGATTCGTCCCTCCCGGTATTGGGAGTAGATATCGTGCTGTGTCAGAGAGCCATTACGCAAAGTCCCTGGCCAGGGCAAGCGAGATTTGCTGGTAGGTTCCAGCAGTTTCTCAGGGTGTAATGGGCTTCACTCCGACACGACTTATACCGCTATTAGGGGACTGACGCTTGCCGCCCCCCTAGGCCCGATATGCGATAGTCATGGACGAACGGACCGGACTGTATGGAGATTGTCACATCAGACTCAGTAGGAGTTCGGATGGGTTTACTCATCGGCCTTCTTATCGACAACTACCTGGGGACCGTTACGTACAGCTAGTGCCGCTTGCGGTCTGTGGTTAAACCCACTGCCAGCGTAGTAGTCGAGTCTCTAGAGTCCCACACAGAGAGTTTCCTACTCCAGGCGAAACGATATAGAGGTTGCATGGTTTTGCGACAAAGGGTTCGGACACATACATGCGTTTACGCGCGTACGACTTTCGGACAGATTTTACCAGTCGGCTTTGGTTTAAGCCAGTTACTGGTATCCGGTTATAGGATTTTTACAGTCTAAAGTTTTTCCGTATTTTTACGGATCGGAGGGGCGTTCTCGTAATTACTCGAGAAGCTTCTAGAAGATGTGACTAAGGAGGTTTGTTTTGGAAAGAGAGTGAGTCATAGTGGTGATTCATTCACTTCATTAATGCACATTTATTGCTTAATGACTCATGTTAATGAATCATCACAAGATATTTTGTGAAGCATGCTTATTCATTTCCTTTATTGATTATTTGATAATAAGAATGCTTCATAATATTATGATACACTCTCTCTCTTCTCTCATTATCATATCACACATTCTCTCTCCTCAAGCTCTCATCTTCAAGATACTAACCTTAATCCTCATGTGTTGAGAACAAAGGTTTAGTTAGACTAAACAATCCATAACCTACACTCTTTATCATTCTCTCATCTTTGATTAGCAATCAAAGTTGATTAGTTACCTCAAGTTAGAGGTTTAGCTTGGAGTTTCGCTCTCGGGTGGATCGTCTACTACCTAGAGAAGGCCGAGGAGAACCAAGGAGGACATAAAGAAGAAGGACCGGTTCATTAGGTATAATCCCTAATCACTTATGTAAAGAAACTCATAAGAATACGGTTTTTAGGGTTTAGCTTCGATTCTTGCGGTTAGTCGATGTTTGTTGTTTAAACTTAATAAGTTTTTGTAAATTCCGCCTCCCCATAAGTACTGGGGTGTACTACATCGACTTACAGTGGTATCAGAGCCTCGCTAAACACTAAATAACTTAATCGCAAATTTGTACGAATTTCGAACGAAAAAACGATCCCGGAAAACCCTAGTTCTGTTAAGTTTCTGTCGAAGTGAAAATGAAGTCCTAAAATTTTTCTGGAGTGTTCAGAGAGCTAGAAATGAGTCCAGGAGAACACCCAAGAAATTCGAGCCCATGAATCGGCAACTCGGCCGCGGAAGCGCGGCGGATCGGTGGGATCTGCCGCGCATCCGCGGCGCTTTGGCCGAGTCATGGACTCGTTTTTCTTGTGTGGGTCCCCTGTGACATTTGGGGTTTTCTGGGATATTTAATTATTGCTCAGGTTACTGTTTAACAGAGCAGATTTTGGAGCAATTTTGAAGTTGTTTATTCGATCGAAAAATACAGTATTTGCGTATTGGATTATATCTGTGATTGTTTGATGTGTTCGTAAACCTTCCCCAACTGCTAGTATGTCGGTTGGCAGGGGGTTGCACATTTCTGAAATGGTTATATCTGTTTGTGCATATAAACTGTATTGGACTGTTGTGGTGTATAGCCGGGGTTAGCAAAGGGTTATTGTTATAATTCATTTGTTGTAAATGTAATTTGTTGTAATATTATTTTCGCGGGGCACTTCCAGGTTGCGGTTGTAGCCACCGTTGTATTATTTCATTTTACTGTTTTTGCTCCTAGGACTGACCCAAGGTGGGGTACACAGACTGCCGGGTGGGTAGTTTGCCGTACCCGTAGGGGTCGAGGGTGGGGTAAACGGCTATTCATCACAACTGTGTAATCTGTCTTTTCTTGCAGGCTCAAAAGAAATACAGATTGCTTGCAAATCCAATATTGTTTATCTGTGTTCTGGAATGAATATCATTGCGTCAGACGAATGTAAAATATCTATATTATGATAGCTATTTAGACGTCACTTATGTTTTACACCCGCGCTAGCCCAGCCCCCGCTCTGTCGTTAGTTAAGTAACCTAACGGGTGATGACGGGACCCCGTGGCGAATGCGGATGGCATAAGAGGACGTTGTATTTTCGTTGTTTTCTGCAATGATAGGTTAATGATGGGACGCATTATCTGTAATGCAAAGTAAAATAAACCAAAGTTTAAATCGTTGGAACAATTTAAAAGAAACCACTCGGTTATTTTTAAAACAGATATTTTTAAATGCGGAGATTTAACCACTCCTTTTAAAAGCTATCAGGTTCCTTCGGTTATATCAAGTTCACTACGTTTATGGTTTCGCCAAAACCAGTCGTAGCCCTCCGTCGTTTCATTTGGGTATTCAGTAGTATTCAAGCTATGCATTTTGGCCAAAGTCAAGGCATAGTGTTTGGTAGCTACTGGGTTTTCATTTGTTGCATAAGATAGATGAGTTAGTTTGGGACAGTCGTATTATCATTTGACCAAAGTCAGGGGTATATACGGATGGGTTCAAATTGACAAGATAATGACGGGTAGAACTTGACATGTGACTTATGACATTTTGACCAAAGCCAAGGTCATAAGAGCATGGGGCAAAAACTAATATCGGGAATTTCTAAAGAAACTGAAATTTGCAAAGAGATGCATACCATTTGGAGTTTGATGAATGTTGGTAGGATTCCTTCAACATTATCATACGATGATATTTGGATCCCGATCCTACTGTGAGTATATGCTACTTATCAGGATATTCGTCGCTTAACGATCAATGCTATAAACCTAGTAGGTGTCCAGAAAAGTGTCAGCGGGGTTACGCCCCCAGAGAAAAGAGGTTCTTTAATTAAGGAACTTCGCGAAAGCGTTGGAAAACCTCCCTCGAAGTATCGACACCGGCCTGGCTGAACGGTTAAGCAAGTATTGTACGGTGAGAATAGTCTTGGCTAATTCTTCTTTTATGGTTTGAGGAAGGATTCGAGAAACAGTGGGAGCCATCCAGTTTAGATAAACTAAAAACCACTCTAAACTTGCAAGAGCATCATGCTAAAGAGTTTTCTTCTCTCTCTCCTAATTGCAGCGACCCTGAAAATGACTGGACTTAAGTTACTTTTAGAGAAAAATATACTGACGGGGCCAAACTATAAAGATTGGCTGCGGAATGTCAAGATGGCTTTGACCTATGACAAACTGGGGTACGTCCTCACCGCTACAGCACCTGCTGTCCTTGGTCCCAAATCCAGCAATGCGGATAAGGAAATCCGCAAAACCTGGGATTTAGATTGCGCGAGAGCCAAGTGCATCGTGCTTGCCTCGATGAACAATGAACATCAGAGGAGGCACGAGGATATGTCCTTAGATGGCATATTTCTCCATACAAAGGAACTTTATGGAGAGCAATCTCGTATAGCAAGATACGAGACCTCAAAGAAATTGTTTCGAGCGAGGTTGGCTGTCGGGTCATCGGTAGGTGAACATGTCCTACAGATGATCGGCTATATTGAAGAGCTCGCGGACCTTGGGACGACTTTGGATAATGAGCTCTATACAGACCTTGTTCTCCAGTCCCTTCCTCCCACCTACGCCCAGTTTATCCTCAACTTCAATCTTCAAGGAAAAGAAGTTGAACTTGCGGAACTCCTGAACATGTTAAGGAGTGCAGAGGGCACCTTGCAGAAGGCAAGGGAAACACCCGCTATGTTTGTTGGCGGTTCATCTTCTTCAGGGTCCAAGGCTAGGGCCAAAGGAAGGAAGAAGAAGGCCGCACCCAGACCTAGAGGAGGTGTTAGTAAGGTGGGAAAGAAGGGAAAGAAAAAGTTTACAGCACCGGTAGTTGGCCTGGATGAGTGCTTCCATTGTCACAGGAAAGGGCACTGGAAGAAGGATTGCAAGGCGTGGAACGCCAAGAACCAGGAACCGAAGCAAGCTGTGGCTTCGACTTCAGGTGTGTTTGTAATTGAGAATTGTCTGTCAATCAACTCTACTTCCTGGGTATTGGATACCGGATCAGGATCTCATATTTGCAATTCATTGCAGGCACTGAGAAACCGTAGAGTGCTGAAGGAAGGTGATATGATCCTCAGGGTTGCTAACGGAGCTAGCGTGGGAGCTGCGTCCGTCGGGGATTATCACCTAGGATTGACAAGTGGACACATTTTGGTTTTACATAACTGTTATTTTGTACCCAGCTTAACGTGTAATATCATATCAGTTTCCTTGTTATCAAATAAAGGTTATGATTTCACGTTTGTAAGAGATGTTGTCAACATCCACCTTAATCATGGTTTGATTGGGTCCGGTACTCTAAATAACGGCATATATGTGTTAAACCAACTCCAAATTTTCAATGTCCAGAACACACTAAAAAGAAAGTCTCCAGATTTAAATAAAGCTTTCTTATGGCATTGTAGACTGGGTCACATCAATGAGAGAAGGTTGACTAAGTTGCATAGAGAAGGATATTTGGACACGTTCGAATATCAAACTTATGACACTTGTCAATCTTGTCTCAAAGGAAAGATGACAAAGACTCCATTCACTGGACAAGGAGTAAGAGCGAGCGAGCTCTTAGGACTCATACACAGTGATGTATGCGGTCCAATGTCTACACATGCAAGAGGTGGTTTTTCCTATTTCATTACTTTCACGGATGATTACTCAAGATACGGATTCATTTATCTGATGAAACATAAATCCGAGGCTTTTGAGAAATTCCAAGAGTATAAGAATGAAGTAGAAAACCAAACCGGCAAAAGTATAAAGACACTTAGATCTGATCGAGGTGGAGAATACTTGAGTGCCGAGTTCCTAGGTTACCTAAAAGAGAAAGGAATTCTCTCTCAGCTTACTCCTCCATACACTCCACAGCATAACGGTGTATCGGAGAGAAGGAATCGAACCCTATTAGATATGGTACGATCCATGATGAGTAATGCTGAGTTACCGCGATCTTTCTGGGGTTATGCGCTTGAATCAGCGGCATATCTTCTGAACAGAGCTCCTACCAAGACTGTGCCTACCACTCCATATCAGATGTGGACTGGGAAGAAACCCCATCTTCAGCATATGAAGATTTGGGGATGTCCAGCTTTTGTTAAAAAGCAGCATGTGGACAAGCTCGAGGCACGATCAGTAAAATGTATGTTTGTGGGATATCCAAAGAACTCCAAGGGATATTATTTCTATTACGCAGAGGAACAAAAGGTTTTTGTTTCTCGTAATGCCCATTTTCTGGAAAATCAGTTTTTAGAAAAGGAAATAAGTGGGAGCGAAATAGAACTGGAAGAAATTCCAGAACCACAAACTACTGCTGAAAGTTTGGTAGAACCAGAGGTTCAAGAAGAACAGAACATTCCCGCACCCCTCCGCAGGAGTAGTAGGCCGTCTCGTCCGCCTGAGAGATACTACGGTTTTCTCATAGATGGGGATAGAGAGGATTGCATCATAGATGATGATGAACCTACTGACTTCAGGCAGGCCATCCAGAGCGGCGACTCGGTACGATGGCTAGATGCAATGCGGACCGAAATGGAGTCCATGTACACCAACAAAGTATGGACTTTGGACTTTGCTCCAGATGGGGTAAAACCCATAGGATGCAAATGGATCTTCAAGAAAAAGATTGGTGTAGATGGACAGGTAGAAACCTATAAGGCTAGACTTGTTGCAAAGGGTTTTCGTCAAAGACCTGGTTTGGACTATGACGAAACTTTTTCTCCAGTGGCTATGCTCAAATCCATTCGGGTCCTTCTTGCTATTGCTGCCTTCCATGATTATGAAATCTGGCAGATGGACGTAAAGACGGCTTTTCTGAATGGAAATTTAGAAGAGAGCGTCTATATGGATCAGCCAGAAGGTTTCAATCAGAGTGGGAACAGCGGGAAAGTATGCAAGCTGCTTAAATCCATTTATGGACTAAAGCAGGCATCGCGGAGTTGGAACATCTGTTTTGATGAGACAGTCAAAGAATATGACTTTATCAAAAATCCAGATGAACCGTGCATATATAGTAAAGTTGTGGCCAGAAGTGTCGTATTCCTCGTCTTGTACGTGGATGACATTCTATTGATAGGAAATGACATTCCTATGCTACAATCTGTCAAAGGATTCTTGTCACACAGGTTCTCCATGAAAGACCTGGGTGATGCCTCTTACATTCTGGGGATCCGGATCTATCGTGATAGATCCAAGAGGATGTTGGGACTTTCGCAGTCCAGGTATATCGACACTGTACTGAAAAGATTCAGTATGGAAGATTCTAAGCGCGGTAATCTACCGGCTTGTCACGGAATCACCCTCTCCAAAGAGATGTCTCCCAAGACTGATTTGGAAAGGGAACGCATGTCAATTATACCCTACGCTTCTGCGGTAGGCTCTATAATGTATGCGATGTTGTGTACCAGACCAGATGTAGCTTACGCACTAAGCGTGGTAAGCCGGTATCAGTCAGACCCAGGGGAGAAGCACTGGATAGCAGTAAAGAACATTCTCAAGTACCTGAGGAGGACTAAGGAGATGTTCTTGGTTTACGGCGGAAAAGACCTCAGGTTGGAGGCCTTTGCTGATTCCGGCTTCCAGAGTGATAAGGACGATTCCAAGTCCATGTCGGGTTATGTCTTTACCCTCAATGGAGGGGCGGTGTGCTGGAAGAGCTCCAAGCAGGACACCGTTGCTGACTCGACGATGGAAGCGGAGTATATAGCTGCTTGCGATGCCGCAAAAGAAGCAGTCTGGATGAAGAAGTTCCTAACAGAACTTCAGGTGGTTCCTACCATAGTTGATCCAATACCTCTGTATTGCGACAACAACGGAGCTATAGCTTTAGCGAAGGAACCAAGGTCCCATCAGAAGTCCAGACACATCTTGAGGCGGTATCACCTGATCAGGGAGATCATTGATCGTCAGGAGATCGAGGTTCGGAGAGTTGCTTCAGAAGAGAACATTGCTGATCCATTCACGAAGGCCCTTCCTCAGATTCAGTTCGAGAGGCTGCTCGAGATCATTGGTCTGCGATATGCCAGTACATGGCCCTAGTGCAAGTGGGAGATTGTTAGTGTTTATGCCCTAGAAGGCCATTACTGTATCATACTAGCTTGTATATTACTTAATGGAAGCTTGGGATATTCACATGTATATAACAGTCTTGCTAAACATGGTAGTATGCTACTTGGTTTTTCTATCTTAATATGTGAGTATACGTATTGATAGAGCTCTTAGGATCTTGCTTGTCTACCAGCGTTGTGATGGCAGTCACACTAGTGGGGGCTGGGTAGTCTACAAGCACATCCTTATTCAGGTCCCTGGTCGTTGGATTATCGAGACAGAGCATCGATACTCCGGAGTAGACTAGTGTGTACGCTTCTCATCCCAGTTGGGGAGATGGTCTGTCCCACAGCCATCAGTACGTCGTACTGGAGATAGTATACAGGTGCTCGTTAGGTTACGGGTACACCGGACAGGACTCACAGGGAACTGTTGGTTGGTTTGATACCAGTCGTCAGTGAACAGTTCCCAGGTGACATGAGTACAGCGTAGTCCGCAGACTTGACACTGCTACTTCGCCTCGAGTGTGTCCCACTGTTCTTAGATTGCTACCCTACCACGGCTCTAAGGAGTCGTGCAAACAGGTAGCAGTTGGGTGCAGTCCCGAGCACTTGGAGGCAGTGGCGGTTAGACAGGATTCGTCCCTCCCGGTATTGGGAGTAGATATCGTGCTGTGTCAGAGAGCCATTACGCAAAGTCCCTGGCCAGGGCAAGCGAGATTTGCTGGTAGGTTCCAGCAGTTTCTCAGGGTGTAATGGGCTTCACTCCGACACGACTTATACCGCTATTAGGGGACTGACGCTTGCCGCCCCCCTAGGCCCGATATGCGATAGTCATGGACGAACGGACCGGACTGTATGGAGATTGTCACATCAGACTCAGTAGGAGTTCGGATGGGTTTACTCATCGGCCTTCTTATCGACAACTACCTGGGGACCGTTACGTACAGCTAGTGCCGCTTGCGGTCTGTGGTTAAACCCACTGCCAGCGTAGTAGTCGAGTCTCTAGAGTCCCACACAGAGAGTTTCCTACTCCAGGCGAAACGATATAGAGGTTGCATGGTTTTGCGACAAAGGGTTCGGACACATACATGCGTTTACGCGCGTACGACTTTCGGACAGATTTTACCAGTCGGCTTTGGTTTAAGCCAGTTACTGGTATCCGGTTATAGGATTTTTACAGTCTAAAGTTTTTCCGTATTTTTACGGATCGGAGGGGCGTTCTCGTAATTACTCGAGAAGCTTCTAGAAGATGTGACTAAGGAGGTTTGTTTTGGAAAGAGAGTGAGTCATAGTGGTGATTCATTCACTTCATTAATGCACATTTATTGCTTAATGACTCATGTTAATGAATCATCACAAGATATTTTGTGAAGCATGCTTATTCATTTCCTTTATTGATTATTTGATAATAAGAATGCTTCATAATATTATGATACACTCTCTCTCTTCTCTCATTATCATATCACACATTCTCTCTCCTCAAGCTCTCATCTTCAAGATACTAACCTTAATCCTCATGTGTTGAGAACAAAGGTTTAGTTAGACTAAACAATCCATAACCTACACTCTTTATCATTCTCTCATCTTTGATTAGCAATCAAAGTTGATTAGTTACCTCAAGTTAGAGGTTTAGCTTGGAGTTTCGCTCTCGGGTGGATCGTCTACTACCTAGAGAAGGCCGAGGAGAACCAAGGAGGACATAAAGAAGAAGGACCGGTTCATTAGGTATAATCCCTAATCACTTATGTAAAGAAACTCATAAGAATACGGTTTTTAGGGTTTAGCTTCGATTCTTGCGGTTAGTCGATGTTTGTTGTTTAAACTTAATAAGTTTTTGTAAATTCCGCCTCCCCATAAGTACTGGGGTGTACTACATCGACTTACACGATGCGTTCTTGATTTAAATTTTGATGGAATATTAATACTTCAATCCAAATAGCAAGAAAGAACAAATTACGCACGTATCCCCGGCAACGACGCCATTTGGTTGATTCAAAAAGATAGGTATGTAGTTTAGTAACCGCAATCAATAACGGTGTCGTGTGTAGCGAGCGTTAGTGAGCACGTGTCGTCCTCTGGGATTCGAGGAATTCGTAAATTCTTGTTTTAGTTGAGTCGAAAGAAATAGTAAAGAAAATCATGAAATTGTTTAAGATTTGGTTGAAGTAATAATTTCAAGAAATTCAAGAAATCGTTTTCAAGGAAGGAAATCAAGAAATGGTCAAGATCTAATTATCTAGAAAATGTAAAGAAGGCTCGTAGGATTCGATCGGATTTAGTAACCATGGATGACTAATAAAGGTAACTCATCTTTTCTATTGACAGTTTAACGCTAGATTGAATGTGATGAATGCGGATTAGGGCTTTTCGGAAGAAACTAGGGTTTCTTCACTATAGTCTCTTGTCCTTTCATTGATCCCATTCATTTTCTAGCCCTTCACAAAAAGATCGTTAATCTTATCTTAAATCGTGGTTAAGATAATCAATAATTTGATAACGTACCCAATGAGGATGCTAACGATTCTTTTGCAAAGGTTTGTAAACTTCATAAGACTAAATAAAATTATAGAATTCTATCATCCATCGATCTACCCTAATCCTACGAATCCTATCAAGCGGAGATTTACTCGCGCATAATGGAAATCGAAGAAAGATTAGAAAAAGAACTCATAATGCGAAAATTTAAAGAAAGCTAAATTGAACTAATTATCACCTTTATTATTTAACTTCAAATTACAACTTTTTCAATCCGAGATTTACAAGAAGAATTGCTCTCAATCACTCCCTTGAAGAGATAATTTTTCCGTCGATCTTCACGTCGCTCGATCACCGTGAGTCTTGGACCTGTCGTGGATCGCTTGCTCGATGATGATGATCGGCTTCATGTAAAGGATCTTTGTTGAATCGCTTGATGAACTTCTCGATGATTTTTGATTTTGGATCTTGGATTTGATGTTGGATCCTTTCTTGATTTGATTTGATGAATGAATTTGGGGGAAATTAGGAACTAAATTGGGAACAATTCTAGGAACCCCTCTCTTTATGACCTTGGTCCTTTATATAGCCCTTAATCAAGCTTCCCCAACAAGCTAGGTTGTTATAGGGAAGTTTCCAGAACAAGCTTGTTACAATGAGGCATCCCCAGCAAGCTAGGATGTTGAGAAGAAGTTTCCAAAGACTTCTCAATTCCGAAGCCCACAATACGACTGCGGATCCGCGGCGACTCGGCCTGACTCAGTCGCGGTTCCGCGGCCAATTGGTGTCTTTATCGCTTTAAATTTCTTTGGTCTTCTTCTGTTGATCTGTGGGTCTTTCTGTGATATCTGGAATCTTCTTATCTCTTCTTATTTTCTGCCAGTTTGATTCTTCGACTTTCCTGTATTTTATCGGCAAATTCCTGATTCCCGATATCTGACCTGAGCTAATCTTGCACAAGATCTCAATGAAGAATGTGGGATACAAAAATATTATGCGTAAAAATATTAAACATACATTTTTCTTCATAATGTTGATTATAATGTATAACACATGGTAAATGGTATTTTGCATATGAACTTCTAATATGTGTTTTATTTATATCAAATACCTTTAGATGATTAAGAAAATTAAGGAAATTGTCATATTAAAAATGAACTATTTTTTACTGAATAGCAACCCATCTTTCCATTCTGCCGGCAAGGCGTGTTTCGGTTACTAAGTGTTTGAGTGGGTCGACTTTAGAGATCAGCATAACCCGATGAGCGGGCAGATAGTGCTTTAACTTCTTCACGGCGAAGATCAAGGCCAGGCATTGCTTTTCGATCGAGAAATAGTTATGTTCCGCCCAGACTAATGTTCGACTGAGGTAGTAGAGAGCATTTTCTTTTCCTTTCTCGTTATTCTGGGCAAAGAGCGCGCCAAGTGATTCATCTAGTGCTGCAGTGTAGAGAATCAACGGTTTATTTGGAATGGGAGCAGCAAGTAATGGAGGGTGCAACAGATACTGTTTGATACTTTTGAACACCTCCTGACATTCGGCGTCCCAGACAAAGAGAGCTCATTTCTTTATGAGCTTTGAGAAGGGCCTACATCTTCCCGATAGATTCGAGATAAACCTCGTATGTAAGCGAGCTTGCCTTGAAAGGATCTTAGCTGCGTCAATTCTTCGGAGGAGGCATCTCCATGATGGCCTTTATCTTCGATGGGTCAACTTCAATTCCCTGATGGCAGACTATGAAGCCTAAGAATTTTCTCGATGACTGTCGGTACCCGGTTCTTGTTCACGGAGCAAAGTGCCACACAGAACAAAGTGCCATGCCAATTGTCATACCAAGGGGGCGGGGGCCATCTCTTAAATCCGTGGGGGCCACCTCTAGAGTCCGTGGGACCCACTGTAGAACAATGGGCAATCTTCGGAACACATTCCGAAAGAGAACTGAACTGCATTATAAATATAATGATACCACCCTTAATTATAGAGGCTCCTTTTAAGTGAACCGGAACTAAAGGAGCTTGAGAACTCCGTAGTTAAGCATGCTCGGACCAGGGAAGTCTTAAGATGGGTGACCTCCTAGGAAGTGGCCCCTGGTCGGGTCCGGTTCGCTCTAAAGAGCAAAACTGTGCAATTTCGGCCAGAGCGGACAATACCATCTATACTGGAATGTGGGGCATTACATTTATGGTGGCCCGTGCAGGTCCTTCAGTAGTAGGTCTGCGGTTCAAGGACGGACCATTGTTCAAAGGTTGGGAGAATGTCGGGACCCAGTTCTTGTTCACGAAGCAAAGTGCCACACAGAACAAAGTGCCATGCCAATTGTCATACCAAGGGGCGAGGGCCACCTCTTGAATCCGTAGGGGCCACCTCTAGAGTCCGTAGGACCCACTGTAGAATAATGGGGAATCTTCGGAACACATTCCGAAAGAGGACCGAACTGCATTATAAATATAATGATACCACCCTCAATTATAGAGGCGCCTTTTAAGTGAACCGGAACTATAGGAGCTTGAGAACTCCGTAGTTAAGCGTGCTTGGGCCAGGGACATCTTGGGATGGGCGACCTCCTGGGAAGTGGCCCCTGATCGGGTCCGGTTCGCTCCAAAGAGCAAAACCGTACGGCTTCGGCCAGAGCGGACAATACCATTTGTACTGGAGCATGGGGCGTTACAATGACACGCCAAAAGTGCACTTTAGAGAATTCATCTTCAGATTGTATCCCTTAGTCTGGTGAAAACGGTTCTAAGGTGTTAGATGTGATCGGCCTTAGCTTTAGTCTTGACGACCAAATCATCAACATAACATTTGATGATTTTATAGATTAAGTCGTCAAAGATCTTGGTCATTGCCCTTTGATATGTGACACCTGCGTTCTTCAGTCCAAACGGCATCACTTTGTAACAGTATATGCCTATCGGGGTTCGAAATGTTGTATGCTTCTCATCCTCAGGTGGCATTTTTATCTGATTGTACCCATATGAACCATCCATGAAAGTGAACAGCTTGTAATTTAAGGTGTCATCGACCATCATTTCCATGACCGGAAGCGGGAAATTATCTTTAGGACATGCCTTGTTAAGGTCCCTGAAATCGACACAAACCCATATCTTCCCATTTTTCTTCTTTACTGGGACGATGCATGCAATCCAGTCTGCGTATTTCTCCTCTGATGAATTCGGCATCGATGAGTTTCTTGGTTTCCTCAATGAACTTTTCCTCCAACTCCCTTCTCATTCTTCGAGGAGCTTATTTGACTGGCTTGGCATCAGGGGAATAGCTAGCTTATGCACGGCCACTACGGGAGAGAGGCCAGGCATTTCTTTATACGTCCATATGAAGTAGTCGACGAACTCGCGCAGCAGGGAGATTATCAGCTCTTTCATTTTTCTCTAACAATAGCGAGCTAATGTAGGTCGGCCTTGGATAATCGGGCGTCTCCAAATCAATCTCGGTTAGCTCGTCGAATGTTTCCTGTCCGATATCTTCAAGCTCTTGAGGGGATTCTTCTGGCTCGGCTAGCTCGCCGACATCATTCGACTCTTTGCTGGCTTCGCTAACGTGGATCATATAACATGATCCGGCATCGGGTTGCACATAACCTAGGCCTTGTTTATCTGGGACTCGCCCCTCGATAAGCGATCGGACCTGAGGTGGGTGCCATAGCTTCTCATAAAACTGTGCTTCAGAGTCTGTCTGGTATAACCGACATCCGCACCTTTTAAAATATTTCCGCATCACGAGCGCATAATATCTATGGTTTAAGATGGCTTTTATGCCTCTCACATAGGGAAGGCATGTTGCGGACAAATCGTCCGGATGCATGATAGGCTTCGACCGATAAAACAGAATGCCCTTCTGTCCGCTGTTTCTTCCTGAAACGTATAAGGTTGTCAATTGGTCCACGGTGGAGACCGAAAACACGCCGAGCTCCTTACACATCTGTTCCGGAACCTTAGTGATGGCCAGGGACCCCTCTGTGACTTCAAAGGTCTTTCTTAGCTTTTCTTTTTGCATGACAGTTCGACCTGTACAACTATTGCAAGACGGGTCCACCTCTGACACTTCGGTATCACTGCCGAGATGAGGGCGAACTTTGCTGCCGGATGAGCCTTCAATATCAGACTCGTTCGTATCTCTACTGAAATGAGAGCGATTTTTACAGAAGGATGGACTTCCAGCGTCAGACTCATCAGTGTCACTGCCGAAACGCGGGCGCACTTGAGGATTTTTACTTTTAAGGGTGACGACCGGCTTAGATTGGTTTTTGAGACTCTGGGCCTTCTTGATTTTAGTTGACTGCGACTCAGGTTTGCTTTTGAGACTCTGGGCCTTCTTGTCTCTAGTCGACTGCGGCTCAGCATTCTGGGGTTTCATAAAGTATCGGGAATCTTCATATCGGACTTCATGTACACCAAACGGATGTATATCTCCTTCAATGCGTATTTCTTCGCCATTTTTGGTATACTTTGTTCTTTCTGCGCAAAAGAGTCCCAGGTTTCAAATGGCAGCAATACGCTTAAGAAAATGCAAACCAGTATTTTCCGGGCTGTATTTTGCCAAACTTCCGAATGAGAATCAGGTAAATTCTGATGGCATCGAAAGAGTCTCGAAAATTTCTTCGATTTGATATATTACAGGCCTTATAACTTGATGATACTCGATATCGGCGACCTCCAAGATCGCAACACGTGGCAGATGACGTGTCTCAGAACTCAGACGAAGGGACCGCGGGGCCGACCAGGCCATCCGTGTACTCAACCCTCAAGCTCTGGCTGGCTCTCCTCAGAGCCCCCTTTAAAGCTGGCCTCCTCGAGCTTCCACCGTTCCAAGACTCCTCGGTTTTCCTGCTCGCCTCCGAGCTCCACAGCCGAAGCAATCTTCTTCGGTCCCCGGCCGACCAACTCCACTATTCGCAGGCGTAACCGCCGCTCCACGAATCCCGCTATGCACGGATTCTCCGCCAGCGACATCCTACGTTCTACGCCATCACGATCGCCATTAATGGGCAATCCGCTCTTCACACGGGCGTGACGTCGGGGTAACTGCCGGTGAGATCTTCGGGCCTACTACTGTGTGCTACCGCCACTATATAAACCTCCATCACAGAGGGGTCAAGTAAGCCATTTTTTACTACACTAAGCCGTTATTCTGCTCGGATCTAGTACTAACTTGATCGTCGGAGGGTCCTCGGTGGTACCAAACCACCCCGGGACTTCTTCGCAGGTACTCAGCGTAAACTCCTCAAAACCACCAATCTCCTCAAAACCCATTGAGACCCACACGCAACAGGAGATCACCTTCAAGATCCACCGGGAGATCGACGGAAGATAACATCTGACGAAGACCCGAAAAGGACCTCCATCAGTTGGCGCCGTCTGTGTGAACGACTCCACAAAACACAAAGTTGGCCTTCCGATCTCCGCCCATCTGGCAACCGATCCCCCTAAAGATCCAAACACCCTCTGTCGCCTCCCTCTCTACGGAGGCGCGGGCGAGCCCTCACCGAATGCCGTCGGCTCCGGCGACCGCCCGAGCAAAAGGGCCAGGAGCCACGAGCCTATCACCTTTGGCGACAAAGACCTCCGTGGCATCTCCATGCCCCACAACGACCCTCTGGTGATCACAGCCCGGATCCACCGGTACGAGGTCCACCGGATACTTGTCGACTCGGGCAGCTCTGCAGACATCCTCTTCTACGACTACTTCCTGCACATGGGACTTACCCCGGCGGACCTGAGGCCGACCTCGCACGTCCTGTCAGGGTTCACCAACCACTCCATTCCCGTGCAAGGGGTAGTCACCCTGCAGTTCAACATCGGTGAGCCCGGCCGCACCCGTACGTTGCCTATGGACTTCATCGTAGTAAAGGTCCCATCTGCCTACAACGTCCTCCTCGGCCGCCCAACGCTCAACTCACTCTAGGACCAGATATCAACCTACCACCTGGCGATGAAATTCCCTCTCGATCAGGGCG
This sequence comes from Agapanthus africanus, assembly GCA_030015575.1. Taxonomy (NCBI): domain Eukaryota; kingdom Viridiplantae; phylum Streptophyta; class Magnoliopsida; order Asparagales; family Amaryllidaceae; genus Agapanthus; species Agapanthus africanus. Next base: position 650,664,203 of record JASDDO010000014.1, read on the forward strand.
GAACGGGTCGAGTCTACGGGAGCCAGCGGATCGCGAAGGTATGCCTTACCGAAATATCTTCATCCGAGCAACCGACTGAGGACGCTGAAGGAAAAGATGACGTCAAGGGTTCTTTGGACACCCGAGACGAGCAGAAGGAGGTCCGGGGAACGCCGATCGAACCATTGATCGAGGTGCCCCTGACCGAAGGAGACAATGGAAAAACCGTCCGGTTCGGATCACTCCTGACAGGGGCTCGGCGAGACGACCTGGTCAGCTTCCTCAGAAATAACTCTGACGTATTCGCCTGGGCGCCCGCCGACATGCCCGGGATCGACCCCAAAATCATTTCTTACAAGCTCGGAGTTGATCCTACGGCCCGACCCGTCAGACAGAAAAAGCGGAGCTTCGCCCCAATCAAACAGAAGGCTATCGAAGATGAGATCGATCGGCTTCTCTTCGCCAACTTCATCCAGAATATACCGTACTCGGAATGGCTGGCAAACGTAGTTCTGGTCAAGAAATCAAGCGGGAAGTGGCGCATGTGCGTCGACTTCACCGACCTCAACAAGGCCTGCCCCAAGGACAACTATTTGCTCCCTCGGATAGATCAGCTCGTCGACAGCTCAGCCGGCCACGAGCTGTTGAGCTTCATGGATGCTTTCTCCGGCTACAACCAGATCCGTATGAATCTGGAAGAGGAAGATCTCATCGCATTCACAACGGACCGGGGGGTATATTGCTATAGGGTGATGCCTTTCGGCCTTAAGAACGCCGGGGCCACGTACCAGCGGTTGGTCAATCGCATGTTCAAGCCACAAATCGGCAGGAATATGGAGGTCTACGTTGACGATATGCTCGTCAAATCTGTCTCGATGGCAGACCATGCCAAGGATCTGGACGAGGCCTTTGAAGTGCTCCGCAAGTTCAAGATGAAACTGAACCCTGCTAAGTGCGCATTCGGAGTCACCGGGGGAAAGTTCCGGGTTCATGGTCACTCACCGTGGAATCGAAGCCAACCCAGAGAAAATTAATGCTATCCTCAACATGGCTACGCCCAAAACCAACGTCGAGATCATAAGGCTCACAGGACGAGTCGCTGCTCTGAGCCGCTTCATGTCCAGGTCAGGAGAGAAATGCCTCCCGTTCTTTAAGGCCCTGAGAAAGATCCCGAGGTTCGAATGGTCAGAGGAGTGCCAAGCCACCTTCGACCAATTGAAGAAGCACCCCGCGACGCCACCACTGCTCACCTGACCCGTCGAAGGAGACGAGCGGTCGTTGTATCTGGCGGTATCCGATCAAGCAGCAGGCTCGGTGCTCGTCCGGGAGGCCGAGGGAGCGCAGAAGCCGGTGTACTATGTGAGCCACGTATTTAAGGACGCGGAAACGAGGTACCCATCCATAGAGAAGATTGTCTTAGCCCTCGTGGTGGCCTCAAGGAAGCTGCGGCATTACTTCCAAGCACACACCATCGTCGTCCTTACCGAGCGTCCTTTGGGGGCCATTCTTGCGTCACCGGAATCCTCGGGCCGCTTAGAAAAGTGGAGGTGGGAGCTATCCCAGTTTGATATGAAATATCGCCCGAGGCAGGCCATCAAAGCACAAGCCCTGGCTGACTTCATCGTTGAATGCACCATCCTCCTCAAGGAACCGGAGTCTGTGCCGCCCCCCGCGACTCAGTGTCCCATCGCGGGGAGGCCTGTCTCGGTTCCTGAATGGGTCATCTATGTCGACGGATCTTCAACCGAAGAAGGGTGTTGTTCCGGCCTCATTATCCGGGGCCGAATGAAGCAGAAATGGAGTACTCTCTGAAGTTTGGTTTCAAGGCCTCAAACAACGCGGCAGAGTACGAGGCCTTCCTGGCCGGACTGCGCATGGCCGCCGGGCTGGGGCTGAAGATAATTCGAATCCGCAGCGACTCGGCCTTTGTTGTCGGACAAGTGACTGGCCGCTTTGAAGCTCGGGATCCTCTGATGGTGAAATACCTGGACGAGGTGAGGAAACTCCGGAGGAACTTCGAAGAAGTCCAAGTAGAACAAATACCCAGGCAGCTGAATGCCCAAGCCGACGCCTTGAGCAAGCTGGCTTCATCATACTTAGCCAACAATAAGCGGTCCATCCTCTTCGAAACCTTGCCTCAGCCCAGTGTGGAAGACGGAGCGGCCGCGCTCCACGTGTATGCGGCGCAAGAAGGCGACCAAGATTGGAGGAAGCCCCTCGTGGAATTCCTGAAGGACGGTGCGCTCCCGGAGGACCAGGGGGCCGCCCGCCGCCTCTGGGCCAAAGCCCGCCACTTCATCTGGAGCAATAGAAATCTTTACAAAAAGTCCTTCACTCAACCCCTGCTCCGATGCGTGGATCCCCACGAAGCCGACTACGTCCTCCGGGATATCCATGAAGGGGTTGGCGGTGCGTACTAAGGGGCCCGAACCTTGATCCAAAAGGCGTTACTCCAGGGGTACTACCGGCCCACTATTCATGAAGATGCCCAGAAGCTAGTCAGAAGATGCAAGAGTTGCCAGCTCTACGGCAGCATCCCTCGGTTCCCCACCACCAAGCTGACCACCCTAACATCCCCATAGCCGTTCGCCCAGTGGGGATTGGACATGATCGGCCAGTTCCCAACCGGTACAGGCGGGCACAAATACGTCCTCGTCGCAGTAGACTACTTCACCAAGTGGATCGAAGCCATCCCCATCAAAAAACCGGACGCCACCACTACCATCAAGTTCCTGCAAAACAATCTGATACTCCAGTTCGGCATCCCGAGATGTATCATCACCGATCATGGGACGAACATCGAGAACGAGAAAGTGATGGACTTCTGCAAAGAATACCATATCCTCATGAAGTTCACCGCGGTCGCGCATCCCCAATGCAATGGGCAGGCCGAGGTCGCTAACCGAGACGTCCTCCGGGGTCTCCGAACCAGCCTGGAAGGGCGACAAGGCAGTTGGGTCGAAGAATTACCCTGGGTCTTATGGGCTCTGCGCACATCAAAGAAGACCCCCACCGGGGAAACCCCCTTCAGTCTCTGCTACGGGACCGAGGCGATGGTCCCAACGGAGATCGAGCTACCCAGTCATCCGGTCGAGCACTTCGACGACGATGAGAATACCTCGGCGCTACGAACCAACCTGGACATCTTGCTAGAGAAGAGAAACCGGGCCCAGATCAGAGCTGCCGCTTATCAGCAACAAACGGCCCGATACTACAACGCTCGGGTCAAGCACCGCTCCTTCCAGACCGGGGATCTGGTCCTACGACGAAACGAGTTCGTTGATCAAGGCAGGCTACACAAGTTCTCCCCGAAGTGGGACGGTCCCTTTCTCGTCTCCGAGGTGCTCCCCGGCGAGGACTATCGCCAACAAGATGCGGACGGGCGCCAGCTCCCGCGGCCTTACAACGCTAAGAAGCTCAAGCTATACCATTGAGGCCAAGGCCAACAAGTGTGTACCCCTCCTTTCACAAAGACGATGTAAAAACTTTCCGAAAATAATTTCCATTCGAATAAAGAAACGTCGAAACATCGCAAATTATGCTTTGACTTTACGATCCAAAGCCCTCCTTAGAGGCAGCCCAGCAGCTACCCTGCTTGGCTATCCCCAGCTGGTAGCTTCCTACCACAACCGACAGGGATCATAAAGCCCTCCCAGAGGCAGTCGAGCCCGAGGATCCCTCGCTCGGCTATCCTTCAGGACAAAAGCCCTCGCCAAGAGGCACTGGACAGAAACCCTTCCCGGCCAAGGGTCCTTGGTAGGCTTCTTACAGCCCCTCCCGCACTAAGGACCAAAGTGCTCCTAGAGGCAGTCGAGTCCTTGCTCGGCTATCCCCGGCTGGTAGCTTCCTACCACAACCGACAGGGATCAAAGTCCTCGCCAAGAGGCACTGGGCAGTAACCCTGCTCGGTCCCCGTCCTGAAGGATCAAAGCCCTCGCAAGAGGCAACCGAGCAGCTACCCTGCTCGGTCATCTCCGGCTGGTAGCTCCCTACCCATGACGCCAGGGATCGAGGCCCTCGCAAGAGGCACCCGAGCGGCCACCCCGCTCCTTCATCCCAGGCTGGTAGTTGCCTACCCATAACGCCAGAGATCCAAGCCCTCGCCAAGAGGCAACCGCGCAGCTTCACTGCCCAGTCATCCTTAGTGGGCTTCTTACAGCCCCTCCAACACTGAGGATCAAAGCCCTCGCAAGAGGCAACCGAGTGGCTAACCTTCTCGGTCATCCCAGGCTGGTAGTTGCCTACCCACAACGCCAGAGATCAAAGCCCTCGCCAAGAGGCGACCACGCAGCTTCACTGCCCGGTCATTCTTAGCAGGCTTCTTACAGCCCCATCAACGCAAAGGATCCGAGGCCCTAAAAAGGGGCAACAAGTCTATCGAAGTCTAAGAGATCCCCCCTCGACTTCAGGGCCATGGAGATGCCTCCTCGACAGCGCTTGGCAAGTGATCGAAATCAACTCGACGGACGACCGCTAAACATATAGCTGGCCCAACAGTACAAGCAGAGATATTTTACAAACATTCTTCACACACAGAAGATAAAATGCAAACCGATGAAATAAGAATTTTCTTTTATTACCAAAGGCAAAGTTTTTTACAAAGGGTATTCTGGGCTCCCTAGCCTTACAAACTGCCCGGAGGCTTACTCCGGTCCCCTCATCGCTGGCATCACGGCCTGCCCGGGGCTTTACCACCGGAGATTTCGCCACCAGGGGCGCGTCCCGCTCCCCTCGCCACCTTCCACCGGAGGCCTCGCCACCAGGAGCGGAACCCGAGCACGGAGCTCACCATCGGTGAACTCGGGAAGCTGCTCCTTCACGGCATCCAGAGCCTTATTCCACGCGATGGCGGAATACTCGCCCAGCTCGAAGAAAAACTGCTCTGACGTCTTGTAATCAGCCACGACTTTCCTAGCCCGAACCTTGGCGGTCTTGGCCTCCAGAAGCGCCGCCTCGGCGTCCGCCATGCCGGCGTCTCTCTCCTTCTCCATAGCCGCGAAATGATAGACCAGGTCCGCTAGCTTCCTCTCAGCAACTCGGAGGAATGCACTCAGAAGACGATGGACACCTCGATTCGCTGAATTTGCAAGCTCAGCGGCCTCCACGCGGGCTGCTAGGACATCGGCCCTCGCCCTCTCCAGACGCAGGTCATGCCTCAGGACCTCGACCTCCGAAGGAAATGCTTCTACCGGCCTCGATGCGTAGAACGCCCCCTCGACCTCCATACGAGAAGCGAGGGCACAGTATTGAAGGACCTGACGAGAAGCGGATGAGAAGCCGGGAGACACTCGAGCCAAAGAAAGAAAATCCAAAGAACAACGCGCAGAAGTGTCCGTACCTGGACCGCCCCTTGGGCTATAGCCTCCAGTTGGGCCCTCAAGGTGCCGAGCGGAAACTTCTACCCGGCCGACTCTTCTATTCCGGCAAGTAGGCCAGCGGCAACAGAAAGTACAGAGGGAGCCGTGGAAACGGCACCGCCCTCCTGCACGGGGATCCTCTCAGGAACCATCGACAGCGGCGCACGAGAAACTATCCTTTTTCTCTTAGGAGGGGCCCCGTCCTCGCCTTCCCCTCTGTCTCCCGTCTGGGGCTCGGATGACAGCGGACGTCTCAGGCCGCCGCCGAAACGATCACCAGGAGCCGTCAGCGAGGCAGGCGGCCCTGTCGCCGGCAGAACATTCGGCGCAGGGCATGAGCCAGCCAGGGGCTCGTCCACGCCGCCGGCCCCCTTGGCGCGAGCAACCCAGAGAGTGGGAACGAACCATGTATCCAAAAGAAGAAGAGCGCTTAGCAGCCAAGACCTGGAAGAAAGGAAATGTGAAGGAATATGGGCCCTGGAGCGGGCCCCACCCTTATTTATTGCTGCAAGCGGCCTCATCCAACGACGCCCGTCATCCCCCGCCAAAGCGCCTCCTCGTGTCTAGCGGCTCTGATCGCTCCACGTGTCGTTCCGGCACTGGGCCGCGTCCCATCAGACGCCGCAGGCCTGCATACGTCACGTCGGCCAACCGACGCTTGACACGTGGACCGTCGCTTCGGTGGCAGAATGCACGAACCGGCGCACCTTCCTTAAGTGCAGAGATCTCACCCTGATTCGCTGACAGAAAAGACAGCTGACAGCTCGGGGGCGCGTCCCGACGGAACCTTAGGAGGGAGCTCACCCCAGGCGGCCCGGCAATCCACTCCTGACCCGACCTGCTAGCTGGTCGGGACAAGAGTGGGGGGCAAATGATGATACTCGATATTGGCAACCTCCAAGATCGCAACACATGGCAGATGACGTATCCCAGAACTCAGAAGAAGGGACCGCGGGGCCGATCAGGCCATCCGTGTACTCGACCCGCGAGCTCTGGCTGGCTCTCCTCAGAGCCCCCTTTAAAGCTGGCTTCCTCAAGCTGCCACCATTCCAAGACTCCTTGGTTTTCCTGCTTGCCTCCGAGCTCCACAGCTGAGGCAACCTTCTTCGGTCCCCCGGCCGACCAACTCCACCACTCGCAGGCGTAACCGCCGCTCCTCGAATCCCGCCATGCGCGGATTCTCCGCCAGTGACATCCCACGTTCCACGCCATTACAATCCCCATTAATGGGCGATCCGCTCTTCACGCGGGCGTAATGTCGGGGGCCGTAACTGCCGGCGAGATCTTCGGGCCTGCTGCTGCGTGCTACTGCCACTATATAAACCCCCATCACAGAGGGGTCAAGTAAGCCATTTTTTACTGCACTAAGCCGTTACTCTGCTCGGATCTAGTACTAACTTGATCGTCGGAGGGTCCTCGGTGGTACCAAACCACCCCGGGACTTCTTTGCAGGTACTCGGCGTAAACTCCTCAAAACCACCAATCTCCTCAAAATCCATTGAGGCCTACACGCAACAGGAGATCACCTTCAAGATCTACCGGGAGATCGACAGAAGACAACATCTGACGGAGACCCGAAAAGGACCTCCATCATAACTCTTTCGGAATAAAAAGTTATGAGCAAATGTGCTATGTACGTAAGGTCTAAATAATGCTCTACCATATGGGGGATATATTTTTAGTCCCACATCGGGAAAAAAAGAGATCTCTTCTCTACCACTCCCCTATAAATAAGAAGGGATACCTCTAAGAAAAAGAACATCCAATCCTCAAAGGAGCTTAGTTCTTCAAGCAAGGGCCTTAGCTGCCCCCATAATCCGCATATGCGCAAGCGCCACGTGCGTTGCACGTGCGCCCGCCACGTGTGCACCACGTAAGACACACGTGCGCCCATGCCGTGCGCAACACGTGTGTCCTCCAAGTGCGTCGCACGTGCGACGCACGTGCGCGAACGCTAAGAAGCCTTTTTCAGCAGCTAGGAGTTTAAGCTCCAACCCGTTTCCCCCCCGATGAATAAGACGTGGTTCAAAGGGTACATCCCTTTACACCTTCAATATATGGCACTGTAATCCATCAGCGTCATCGGAGAGGTGGTGAATCCCAACGACCAATGATCTCTCTTTCCAAAAAAGGAAGAGACCACCCTAAAAACTTTTGTAAAAAATATACAGAAAGTTCTTACAAGCTTCCATAAAAAAACAGAGAATTTAATTCTCAATAAAGAAGATCGTCTCCATCCTCAAAACCCCCGGTAAAGAAAATATCGAGATCAAAACATCTTATTTACCCAACATATCTAAGTGTTTAACCCTTCACAAAGAACTTAGTTCTTTCTCTGGATCTGAGATCCACAAGGCAAATCTCCCACAAGTTAAGAATTTAATTCTCATCGGGAAAATCTTGTTCTGGAGAATCAAAGATTCAGGGGAGAACATGGGTATAAGGATATGAAGAAGTTGGAGTCCATAATACTACATGAACTTAGTTCATTCAAATTAAGAACTTAGTTCTTTAAGAACCCGATCCAAGATCCTAAAAACAGCGATCTTGGTGATCATTAATGGTCAAAATACCATTAACAGAGATTTAACTTCTCTGAAAATATGAACAGGAAAACATGGATAAAAGAACATAGAGAATATGGAGTTCATAATACTCCAGAAACTTAGTTCTTTCAAATCAAGAACTTAGTTCTTAAAGAACCCGATCCCAGATCCTTAAAATAGTGATCTTGGTGATCGTTAATGGTCAAAATACCATCAACAGATTTAAATTCTCTAAAAAATATCAACAGAGATTAAATCTCCAAAAACACAGCGCCTCACGTGAAACACACGTGAGCGCCAGAAGCCCAGCGCCTCATGTGAAACGCACATGAGCACTCAAAAAAGCCAAGTCTGAGCGCCTCACGTGAAACACACGTGAGCGTCCAAATCTCTGCGCCTCACGTGAAACACACGTGAGCGCCCAAAGATCAGCGCCTCATGTGAAACCCACGTGAGCGCCATAGAAAACTAGTGCTTAGCACTATTCCAGTACTCCACGTGAAACACACGTGAGCGCTGTATATCTTAGTGCTTAGCACTGCTGGGTAGTATAGAAACCCAATCTTAGCCCAAATTGTCTAAGTTTCCTGAAATTAAATCTCTTTGATTTTAAATCAAGCGAGCCCATATGCTCGTGATTTCCAAACTGGTCTTAGTCTCAAACATGACTAATGATCTTTCATTGATGATATCCAAAAAGATATTCATCTCATATCTCCTAAAGTAATTTTAGTCTCAAATATGACTAACGATTTTTAGGTCCACCATGATCTTTTCCCTCAAATACGGGATTTGGTTCAAGGGTACATCTTTCCACACCTCTGATATATGTTGTTGTAATTCTTGAACATCATCAGAGAGGTGGTGGGTCCCAATAACCAACAACTCCTCTTTTGTCGTCTCAAACATGACGATAATGGACCGAAATGTCCTTAAACTAACATCCGTCCCCAAAATGGGAATGTTGGACCGAAATGTCCTTAAACTAACATTCGTCCTCAAAATGAGAATGTTGGACTGAAATGTCATTAAACTAAACTTCGTCCGAAACATGGGAATATTGGACCGAAATATCCTTAAACTAATATCCGTCTCAACTATGGCGATAATGGACCACGGTGTTCTTATACTAATATGTTTTGTACTGTGGACGGTCTCTATATTGACTACCGTATGCTATCCGGGGGCAATGCATATGCGATCTAATGATCAGTTGAACCCATATGCTCATTTATTCCAAAGTTGATCTTAGTCTCAAATATGACTAATGATCCTTAGATCAAACTCAAATATCCCGTGAATGGATGAACCCCACAAATGTGAGAAATGCGTCCTAGGTTCATTCCTATTGGAAAACCAAGCTACCAACATGGACCCCGTCAAGCAAGTGCTTGACCCAAATCATGAAAATATATGTACAGATTTGGACTAATCCGCGCCCTATAGGCGACGACATAAATTAGTCTCCGTATACAATCTACGGGAAACCAAAATAAAACAAATACAACACGATACGAAGTGAACTACTGGAGCAGGAGAAAGTGGTTATCGTAACACAATAACGTAATTAACTGTAGGAGCTTATGTCTGCAGGGAAGAGCGTCCCTATTCAGTTAATAAAACTGCATTTTTAATATGACATTTTTCCTACTATTTCTATATAATAAAATGTGTTTATTATAATATATGACACATATGAGGGTTTATCTGCAAAAATACTATTTTCATGTGTTTATATATTATAATTAAAATTATGAAGGAAAAAGTAAGTATATAATATCCATGTAACATTTGGCCCATTTAATATTCTTACCTTATTAAATACCCTTGACCAAGTCTCTTGAAACTATAATATCATGACAAATGGTTAAGATAATATCTCAATAAAAACAAATATTACTAACATTATTTATTGAATTATCGTGCAAAATTTATTAGGACTAAGGAAATCCAAGTTGGCGAGATCAAACCTGCTTAAATAAGAAAGTAAATTGAAGAAATCAATTCTGGCAGAGACGTAGAAAAGATTTCCAGATTCCAGATATCAAAATAGTCCACATATATCACCAGAAGAGACCACAAGAGGAATGAGCCCATGATCCCACTAACCCACAGCGGATCCGCGGCCAAACCCACCTATTGGCCGCTGTTCCACCGCACCTCTGAGGAGTTGGGATTCTGGAATTTTTGGGTAGGATCTTAACAGCTAGTTTCCTTATTAGGAAACTAAAGATTCTGGCTCTGTGACTATAAATAAGGACCGAGAGCCTCTTGGAAAAATCATCACACCGACGCGATCACGAAATCCACGACGGCTCAAGAATCTTGGTTGATCATCAACAGTTCATCTACCTCCTTAGAAGAGATCGAGAAGCAGACTAGCATTTTGTAATCATTTTCTAAGGGAACAAAGTGTAATTGATCTTGTTGATTAATAAAGCTAGTTGTTTTCTTATTTTATTTCTTTGTAGTTTTTCAATATGATTTTCCTCTCTATCTTTTCTTTTCCCAACATGCACGAGTAATTCTTTGCTTGTTAGGGTTCATAGGATTATGGTAGATTAATGGATGATGAAGATCCTTAAACTCTTTTTACATCCTATAAAGTTTATAAACTTCAAAAGAATAATTAACATCCTAATTGGGTGCGCTATCAATTCATTGATAATCACGACCACAATTAGAGATTAGATTAACAATTGTTTTGGTAAAGGCTGACATGAACGGAGATCCATGTCGAGATAGGGGTTAAGAGTGGGAACCCTTTTCCTTCCAGGAACCCTAATCTACATGCATCACTGTCGATCTAGTTTTAAATCTATTAAAGGATAAAATGAGTAATCTTTAATTAATTATCCATGACTACAAAATCTTAATAAACCCTACAAGCCCCCCTTTTATATAAAACCTACATCCATAGTTAATCTAGATCTATATTTTGCATCCGTGTTTGACGTATATTTAGAACCTACAACCATTCTTTATTCTTCCTCCTTTCCTAATCAACACGCCTAAAGTAAGATTAAAAGATTCAACATTTTCCTGAGGACGACCCGTACTCATCTCAGTCTAGCTACACGTGACACCGTGTTGATTGCGGTTATAACTACAAACACTCTTAAACAGATCAAATCAAATGGCGCCGTTGCCGGGGATACGTGCGTAATTTATTTTTCTTACTATTCATGTTGAATTCTTATTCGATCTATATCATAAAAATAAACAAAACTGCAAATTGTATATTTAACGATTATTGTGTGAATTTTGCGAGGGGATCTGGAGTCACAGAATTGAGGAAACAGAGATCCAGAGACATTAATCAAGATCCAGAGGAGCAAGGGAGGCCACGTAGCAAAAATCTCCACCTGATTTCCCAAGTCGGCGGCGGAAGCGCGGCAATAAGGCAAATTTGCGGCGGAAGCGCAACTGAATTGGAGAATTAGGGTTCCAAACTTCTCTGGTAAATTTCTTAACTCTTTCTCTCTCCTTTGAAATCCAATAAAATATCTTTCCTGCAGAATTCTTTGCAAAATATCGCCGCTCAAAAATCTTTTTGCAAAGTTTTGTAATTGGTTTGTTTATTCATATTTTAATACAGAATTTAAAGGGTAAGACCAAAATTCAGATTAGGTGGGGATTTTATCATCCTTCCTAAGACCCACAAATCACAAAACGAGCATCTGCATCAACCCTACATTAATTTAAAAAATATCTAGATAAGACTCTAAGGACTGTCGCACTCAATAAAGACAGAGGAAGGTCGTGGGTAATCTATCGCTTATCTGCATTACTTTTGTGGTGCCTAGGCAAGTGTGTCTAAGGCAAATGGTTACTTAATTAAGCCCACTATTTTCGGTGATTCGTATAGCGGATACCTCCCACTTACCTGGCACTTACCTGGCCACAAAAGCGATAAAGAGGTGGTAGAGGATTTATCCTACGGTGTGTCCTTTGGAAGTCTAGGAGCGGTCTAGAGACTTGACCTAGGTAAGCTTAGTTCTAGGGTTGTTTGTGCATTTTTGTATGATTTGTCTCAAGTCCGACACTTTTTAAAACAAACCAATTTTAAATAGCACACACGCTGCCACTTGCACTAAACCCGTTTAGTGCATGCTTGGCTGGACATGGGATTCTAGTGCCCGTCTTGTCCGCGTTCCTGCTATCGACACCGAAGTCGGTGCTTCTTCATCTTCTTTTCCCCCCCACCCACCACATCGACCGAGATGGACGGTTCTCCATCAAATTATAATACCACCCTGCCACCGCCCGTAGGTGAGCAGAATCCACCGCGCATCTCTCTCCAAGAGAGATGTTATCCTATCCGTGGTCCCCTCCTACTTGTTTATCTATTCCACCAACTAACGGGGATAATTTTGAAATTAAACCCCACTACATCAACCTGTTGCTCAAATTTCACGGGCTTGAGTCTGAAGACGTGTGCGTTTTCATCACTATATTCGAAAATGTATGCGCAATGATGGGTACTTCACAACTGTCCATGGATGCTATGCGCTTGCGTCTTCTCCCATTCACTTTGTGCGACTTGGTAGAAAAATGGCTTTATAATACTGCCGCACACTCTATTGCCAATTGGGATGAATTCATGATAGCATTCCTTAAGAAATTCTACCCAAATCATAAGACCGCCCGTGTTAGGAGCGAAATCAACCAGTTTACCCAGCTTCCCAATGAACCATTTTGGAAGTGCTTTGAACGTTTCAAGGATTTGCTTGTCCAATGTCCTCATCATGGAATACATCGATGGGATCTGTGCCGAATTATATATAAGGGCATTAATCCAGCGACAAAGAAGATGCTTGAAACTATGTGTTAATGCAATTTCATGTCCAAAGACGATGGTGAAGCCTGGAAATATCTGGAAGATCTCGCTGAAAACACTTTGCAGTGGGAAAGCGTTAGACCACCTTCATATAGGGGATGTATTCATCAGCTCGATGTTTCGATCACAGTAAGAATCGAAATGGCAGCGATACAAAAGAAACTCGACGCTATTGAAAATAAATTTTCATCAGTCTTCCTAAATCAGGTAACGCTCCTCAAGACCGTGTGTGGTTGTTGTTCCGATCCATCACATTTGACGGAAGAATGTCCTATGAATGCATCGTTTCAAGGTCACGAGCAAACTAATGCCGCTTTTCAGCAGCGACCTTGAAACGATTCTTATTCTTCCACGTACAATCAGGGGTGGAGGAATCATCCTAACTTTGCTTGGAACCAAAACCAACCCCAAAAATCAAAACCAGTTCTAAGGCAATTACCAAAGACCTCCTCCACAGCAACAGCAACCACCACCACAGAGTCGCACCCCTTTCAGTCACAAAATTTTCAAAATCCGGCCAACACTTCTGCACCACATAATAATTCTTTGCAATTGGCCGGTACCGATAACTCCTCTTCACTCGCACAAACTTTGGATTTGTTTATGAAACATTCCATCCAAATGTCGGCTGATATGAGGTCTTCTATTGATACCATAAAAAAAGACTCCGCCTCCCACAGTGAGAGTATTAAATCAATAGAAGCCCAAATTGCACAGTTTAATGTCGTGATGAGTGCGAGAGAAAAAGGGAAACTTCCATCTCAACCTATATCTAATCCTGGCCACTCACAAAGTTATAATGTGAGTGACGTTATCACGTTGAGATCGGGAAGAGTGCTAGATAATCAAGTGGGTGAACATGGTGATGACGTTAATGATACCCCAGCTTCTATTTCTTTCCCTAATTCGTCTAGTCTCCCACCTTCTTCCAAGCCTATTCTCCGTGTTCCCCAAGGCTCGAACCCTCAGCCCATTTCTTCGAATCTACCTAAAACGATCCCCACTCCAATTCTGGGATCCATTCCATCCCCACAATCCTCTCCAATGTTGGACCCAACCCTTATTGATAAAGCACCTTATCCAAACAGGTTAAGGGGCAACAGACCAAGTCCACAAATGGAGAAGATTGCGGAAATTTTCAAGCAAGTTAACATAAACATTCCTCTCCTAGATGCTATTCAACAAGTTCCGTCTTATGCGAAAATCGTAAAGGACTTGTGCACTAGGAAGAGAAAAATTCAAGTACCTAAAAAAGTTTTCCTTGCGAGTAATGTGAGTACTGTTTTTACACAACAACTACCCAAGAAACGAAAGGACCTCGGAAGTCCTACAATTTCTATTTCTATCGGGGGTAAACATATCAATCGTTCTTTACTCGATTTAGGTACTAGTGTTAAGTTGCTTTCGTATTCTGTTTATGAGCAATTATGGATCGAAGAGTTAAAACCGGCGCATTGCACTCTTCAGATGGCCGATCTATCAATCACCCAACCTAGGGTTGAGCTAGAGGATGTGTTAATCAAAGTCGGGGAATTTATATTTCCCGTGGACTTTATCATTATAGATACACAACCTGTAGCGAACCCGCGAAACCAAATTCCGGTGATTCTAGGTCGACCTTTTCTTGTGACTTCCAACGCAATAATCAATTGTAGAAATGGCTCTATGACCCTATCCTTCGGGAAGATGTCAATTGAGCTTAATATTTACAAGTTAGGAAGTGAACCCTTCGAACCCTATGCTCATGTATGTTCTGTCGAAACAATAGATTCCGATAACAGCGAAATTGAAGAGCTTCATGATACTGATCTCGACTCCGCTATTACGTTGTTGTCCGGGTCAACATATAACGCTAAATGTGAACCTTTTATGGAGTCCGAGTATCATCCCATTCTTTCCGATGAGATTATTATTCGGGATATCGATGAAAGCTTTGAAGAAATCCTCGCTGAAGAACTCGCATTCTTAGAAGACATGGGCATTGTGATGAATCAACCCCAACCCAAAGAAGTTGAACTGCCACATCTTCTTATCAAGAATGAGAATGCGAGTAATCCATCATCATTGTTTCGTCTCTACAAACCGAGACGTAAACCTTTTCCATTACACCTCCACTTCTTTACGTCAATAGCCAACATGTTCTTCCACCAACCTTGGTGCTTCATCGATAAATTTTTTGAATGGTTGGTATTGACTTTTGGTCTTTGTAAGGCTTTATATTGACCAATAACTTTACCCCCTCCTTATAATTTCAAAATGCTTAATACTACTCATGTTTGGGGGGGGGGGGATATTTTTGGCTCTTGAAAGAAAATAATTTTTACAAAATTGTGAGCCAAAAATAAGTTTGGGGGAGGATTTCACTTTCATTATTTCCTGTCCCCATTACTTTTCCTCCCAAGTCTACATTTTTTATAGCTTGACAGATGATATCAGTGAGAACACTGCTGTAAATAGGTTTGGGAGAGGTTTGTGCTTATTCACGCGTTACTTTGCATTATACTATATATAAGCACAAAAAAATTTTGATAATGAAAGTTTGTTTGAAAGTGAAAAATTATATATGAAAGATAGAAATAGTTTGAGAAAAATAAGAAAATTAGATGTTTTCTTAAACAAAACTAGTAATCAGTAGTTATGAGCTGTTGTCCCAAGGGTTAGTAAGATGAAGGAATTTGCTAATCTGAAGATAAAAATAAGTCTGAAAAATAGTCCCTATTCTAAAAGCCAAACATTTGAACGTTGATACCCTACTATACCCACTTACACACATCTTGGAACTTGGGATAGTAGAGGATACCTTGAAATACTCTTGTCTAAAAACCTTAGTATGAAGGAAAATAAAAAATAAATAAAATAAAATATAAGTGGTGAAGAAAAAAAAATGAACACTGGTTTTTGTAATTACCAAGGCAGCATAAAAAAATATAGCGAGGGTGCTTTATCACCTAGTGCCTTAGACCAACTGGTTTGAGAGTCACCGTTAAGCCTTAGGTGTTGCAAGACGAGGAATTACACCTTAATACGTAATCACATTTTGTAATCGGTCGGTTAGTACCTCAAGAAGTATTAACGGTCGCATGAAGGATGTGTGAGCAAATTCATAAAAATTCACCGACTGAAAAGTACTTTGGAAGATGGACAAGAATATGATAGCTTGAATTGATTTCTCTGAGTGTAGAGATGTCTTTTACACACACGTAGGGGTATATGATCAATGTTTGGAAGAAAGATAGGGAGGAAGACTAAAGGCTATGTTTTACTGAGGGATAATGTGATTTCTGACATCTTTTCATGACCATTAAGATAGGGCTCATAGCAACTAAAAAACTGGTGAAGTTGAAACTCTTATTTTCAAGTTCTTTCTTTCATAATTCTTATCTTTGTACGTAACTTTCACTATCTTTCTTTTATTATAGGATTTTGTGGGTATAATCCGCTGAAAACCCTCAGGAGACAACACTCCTCCTACTAGGGACACCTGGAGGTTTAACGGCTTGTTGCACGTGCTCAGTGCAATCGTGTTGCCTACGAAAGTGTCCTACTTAGTTCTTCTTCTTTTTCTCTTTCTTTTGAATAACTAGTTTGTTCGGGACGATCAAAGATAAGTTTGGGGGTATTTGTTCAGTTGATAAAACTGCACTTTTAATATGATATTTTTCCTACTATTTCTATATAATAAAATGTGTTTATTATAATATATGACACATATGAGGGTTTATCTGCAAAAATACTATTTTCATGTGTTTATATATTATAATTAACATTCTGAAGGAAGAAGTAAGCATGTAATATCCATGTAACATTTGGCCCATTTAATATGCTTACCTTATTAAATACCTTTGACCAAGTCTCTTGAAACTATAATATCATGACAAATGGTTAAGATAATATCTCAATAAAAACAAATATTACTAACATTATTTATTGAGTTATCGTGCAGAATTTATCAGGACTGAAATCAAGGAAATCCAAGTTTGCGAGATCAAACCTACCTAAATAGGAAAGTAAATTGAAAAAATCAATTCTGACATAGACGTAGAAAAGATTTCCAGATTCCAGATATCAAAATAGTCCACATATATCACCAGAAGAGCCCACAAGTGGAATGAGCCCATGATCTCACTAACCCACCGTGGATCCGCGGCCAAACCCACCTATTGGCCGCAGTTCCGCCGCACCTCTGAGGAGTTGGGATTCTGGATTTTTTGGGTAGGATCTTAACAGCTAGTTTCCTTATTAGGAAACTAAAGATTCTGGCTCTGTGACTATAAATAAGGACCGAGAGTCTCTTGGAAAAATCATCACACTGACGCGATCACGAAGTCCATGACGACTCAAGAATCTTGGTTGATCATCAACAGTTCATATACCTCCTTAGAAGAGACCGAGAAGCAAACTAGCATTTTGCAATCATTTTCTAAGGGAACAAAGTGTAATTGATCTTGTTGATTAATAAAGGTAGTTGTTTTCTTATTTTATTTCTTTGTAGTTTTTCAATATGATTTCCCTCTCTATCTTTTCTTTTCCCAAGATGCGCGAGTAATTCTTTGCTTGTTATGGTTCATAGGATTAGGGTAGATTAATGGATGATGAAGATCCTTAAACTCTTTTTATATCCGATAAAGTTTATAAACTTTATCAAAAGAATAGTTAACATCCTAATTGGACGCGCTATCAATTCATTGATAATCACGATCACAATTAGAGATTAGATTAACAATTGTTTTGGTAAAGGCTAGACATGAACGGAGATCCATGTCGTGATAGGGGTTAAGTGTGGGAACCCTTTTCCCTCCAGGAACCCTAATCTACATGCATCACTGTCGATCTAATTTTAAATCTATTAAATGTTGGGCCACGGCGGCGCCCCGACCGTCAAACCGACGCCAAATGTGGAATAAAAACTTTTTACGAAACCGGCACTACCACAACCCAAATGCCCGGATCGTTCCATTAACCGTATTCTAGCAATATGTAAAAGGAGTTTGTAAAGATTATACCGATCGATCCGTGTCATTCGGTCTTTAATCTCCGCGCCAAGCTCCTCGCTGCTGCGCCGACGAAGTCTGCTCCCCGATCAGGTCCGTCGAAATGGCACCACGTCATGGAATCTTTATACAGGCTCCCGCTTCGATCCGAAGCAACTCGGACATGAAGTTTGCCAGCCGACATGTCCAATAATGAAGTAGAGAAAATGTAGAATAATTTGCCTCAAGACACCCAAGCATTTGGGTAGAGTTAATAGAGTTGCCATGGATGTAATGTGAGCAAAAGAATTTTAGCAAAGAAAAATCAAGCTTGCCGAAAGAGAAAGGAGCTCGGCCAATGAAGAAATGAAAAGCTTTCTGGGAAAAAAATATGCTCACTGGAAAAAAGAAAATTGGAGTGGTGAGTGTGTGTGTGTGTAGATTAATGGAAACAAAAGAAAACCCACTCTAATGGATTTCGGCCACCACTCAACCCCCCCCCCCCCCCACAAAACATTATCAGCCAAAATGCAAAAAGAACCCCCCACCAACAACAGCCCCATTCCCCTTGTGGCCTGCGAAATTTCAGCCCCCGCCGCTTTGACCACAGAAAAGCCTTCCCAATTTGAAGCAAGCCAAATTGTAGAAGGCCCCCTGGACCCAAAATCAACCACCTCATTAAAGCAATCACAAGACCATGCCTAATAAAAAAATGGCCATGCCCAAAACACCATGCCTCATAAATGGGCAGACCCGTGAATGGTCAAAGTCAAAAGGAAAAAGCTCACAATGATTAAACATAGAGGGTGAGGTATAAGATGGAAAAAGAAAACTGGCAACTCCCAAAATAATCCCGTAACGGATTATGAGATTGCACCTCAACTGTAAATACATACCTGCATTCGTATTCCGACCGAATACGAATGCAATGAGACGAAAATTTTCCTACAATATAATACTAGAATCCGGCTTAAACCAAAGCCCACTAGTATTATCCGTCCGATCATGATCTGTGCACAAGTGCACGGATATGATCGAATCCCGCCATATATCCATACGGCCTCTACAACGTTTCGCCCGAACTTTGGAAACTGTCTATGGGGGACTCTAATGACTCATCAATACACCGGCACTGGGTATAACCACTAGCACGTCAGAGGTACTAACGGTTGCCTATGTATTGAAGGAAGGGGAAGCTGATGAGCGAACTCATCCTGAAACCCTACTGAGCCTGACAGTGACAATATCCATACAGTCCGGTCCGTTCATCTATGAGTATCGCATATAGGGCCTAGGGGGCTGGTAAACGTCAGACCTCCAATAGCGGTATAAGTCGTGTCGGAGAGTAGCCCAGAACACCCTGAGATACTACTGGAATACCAACCAGTAAATCTCGATTACCCTGGCCAGGGATTTCGTATAATGGCTCTCCTAAACTCAGCGCGATCTCACCCCCAATACCAGGAGAGACGAATCCCTGACGATCCGCTCACTGCCTCCATGTAGTTCGGGACTGTACCCAACTAAAACCTGTTTGCACGACTCCTTTGAGCCGTGGTAGGGTAGTAATCAAAGCACAGTGGGAACTCACATGAGACAAATGACGATCTCAGGTCGACAGACTAACCTGTATACATGTCACCTGGGAACTGCTGTCTGACGATATGTATAATACCAACTAGCATGTTCTCGGCGAGTCCTGTCCGGTGTACTCATAACACAACGAGCACCTGTATACATCTTAAGTGAACCAACTGACACCAATGGCTTGTGAGACCGGCCACCGCCCCTCGTCGGGGTCTCGACTGTATACACTAGTCTACTCTGAAGTATCGATGCCCTGTCTCGAAACTCCCACGACTAGGGACACTTTAAGGATGTGCTTATAGACCCCAGCTCCCACGTATATGATCGCCATCATACTGCTGGCAGTCAAGCAAGAATCCTAAGGGCTCTATCAACATGCAATAGTGAACTAAAGCAAGTATACGATGATAAAGACAAACCAGATAGCATACTATCATCTCGAGCAAGACTATCCTATCGGTACTGGTCCTCCCTCAATCATTGCAATCACGTACCTGCGATTCAATAATTGAATTTGAGGGCACTATAACCAACAATAAAGGATAAAAGGAGTAATCTTTAATTAATCATCCGTGACTACTAAATCTTAATAAACCCTACAATCCCCCTTTTTATATAAAACCTACATCCGTAGTTAATCTAGATTTATATTTTGCATCCGTGTTTGACGTAGATCTAGAACCTATAACCATTCTTTATTCTTCCTCCTTTCCTAATCAACACGCTTAAAGTAAGATTAAAGGATTCAACATTTCCCTGAGGACGACCCGTACTCATCTCGGTCTAGCTACACGCGACACCGTACTAATTGCGGTTAACTACAAACACTCTTTTTTCACTCAAATCAGTCCCCATAATCAAAAACCCTAAAAATGAAGGGGAATCTGATGAAGTTTGCTACATCGGTCGCATCCATCCAAACCTCCGATATACGATGCCATAAATCAACTTGGTATCTTCGGAGAGGTAGGTGGATATGTCCAAATAGCATCTGTCCCTAAATTCAGGCCAGACGTCCCAGCGTCTCAGTCCAGTCTTCGGCGGTAAACATACTTCACGCATTGATGGAGTGTTGACGGAACGATGCCATAATCGTAAAGCCATGGTCGTCCTAAGAGAATCTTATAGGACGTGTCGGTGTTGATCACGTATATCTTAGCTTCGGTTTGCAGGTCCCCAAACCTGATTGGCAAAGCTAATGGCAGTTTTGATTGAAGCCCTGAATGACAATTCTCTCCTTTGACAGATGTCGGACGTCCATTGATAAACTCTTTAGAGTTCGCAAGTTCATGATGTTTACTGAGGAACCCAGATCAATCAATATGCGATTAATCCGATCTTCGTCGTTGTACCCTGTCACGTAAAGCGGCCGGTTATGTTTAGTTGTCCATAGTAGCAGGTCTTCATCTTTAAATGCGATCGCAGCTGTGTACAGAGCGTGAGCGTACCGGGCTTCTTCCATATTGATCTCCGCGAAGCGCGTCTGGTACCGCTCGGGGTTTTGCAGAGCATAGATAAAGACGTCCCTAAGCTCTTTGGATAGAACCAGAACATCATAGGTGCTTAAGAAGGATGGAAGCTTTCGGAGGTGAGCCAAGACGTTATAGTCTACCTAGGAAGAGCTCGAGTCTACATGGGTTAGATCTCTGCCGTCTTCTTCATTAGCCACCAGTTTTTCCTTCTCCTTTGGGGCATTGCCTTATTTTGGCATTAGAGTCTTACCGCTTCTGAGCTGAATTTGGTTGGCTTTTGTGGCGAGCCCATCATCCTCTTCGGGAAAACAGAGCTCCTCCTCAAAGTCACTGCCAAGATGGATGGTGTTCACCGCCAAAAACGGAGACGAAACCGGGATGGATCGTCTTGCCTGAATTTAGGGGCAGATGCTATTTGGATTTATCCGTCTACCTCTCCGAAGATGCCAAACTGATTTATGGCACCGTGTATCGGAGGTCTGGACGGAGCGCTCACGTGTTTTACATGTGAGGCCTGTTTGGCCATTAGTTATTTTATTTAGTTTATTTTTAACGCTCATATTCTTTACATATGAGCGCTCACGTGTTTAGCACGTGAGGCATGTTTGGCCATTAGTTATTTATGTTCAGCGCTCATATGCTTTGCGTATGTGCGATCACGTGTTTAACACGTGAGGCATGTTTGGCCCTTAGTTGTTTGTTTTCAGCGCTCATATGCTTTGCATCTGAGCGCCTACATGTTTAACACGTGATGCCAAATTTTGAAGACTTCCCCCTTTTTATAAGGCAACAAGTATCTCATGGCCGAAAATTTTGGCGGGAACAAATGCCCCCCACTACTTTGCCCACGTAAGTATGTACGTGGGTGAAGTAGTGCAGAGTTATGCATAGCCATAGAATTGAGGGCTTAGGAGACAAGTTTAGGGTCCTTGTAGCCTAAGACTTTTTTCATCCTCATGAGCCGTAAGGGTCTCAAGAAGGTTTTTTCTCCCTACAAGTCGAGAGGATCTCATAGGTGCATATTCTCCCTAAAAATCGTGAGGATTTCTAAGTGTTCATCGCATCCGTGAGTCGTAAGGATCTCACTCGGGTATTTTTCCTTACGAATCGTGAGGACCCGTAAGTAGCTTCTTTATTTCATTGGTGAATGTGGCCCGTGGATAGTGTACAAGAGTCAGTTTGGACCTTCTTGTAGGGCAGCGGTGGCTTAGGAGACAGGTTTGGATCTGCCGCCTAAGACTTTTCAACTTTATGAGCCGTGAGGGTCTCATAAAGGCTTTTCTCCCTACGAGTCGAGAGGATCCCGCAGATGTATTTTCTCCTTAGAAGTCGTGAGGATCTCTTAAGTGCGTTTTCTCTTGAGAGTCTTAAGGATCTCACAAGAGAATTTTCCCCCTTACAAGTCAAAAGGACTCGTAAGTGGTTTTTTTCCTCCTTGTCGATATTCGACTTTGGAGAATTTGGCCCGTGGATAGTATACAAGAGTCAGTTTGGACCTGCTTGTAGGGCCACACTGCTTAGGAAACAGGTTGATATCCCGGTTGCCTAAGGCTTTTCACCTTCATGAGCCGTGAGGGTTTCATGAAGATGTTTTCCCTACGAGTCGAGACGAGTCGAGAAGTTCTCATAGGAAAATTATTTTCCCTACAAGTTGAGACGAGTTGAGAAGTTCTCACAAGAATATCCTAACATCACAGTTAATCTCTGCTCTTTACGACAGAGGTCCGTTAGGGTCTGTGGTACTAAGTTTTTTGTCCGTCGTACCGCCGCGTTGGCTGATGCATTCCCTAATATGCAGTCTTGCTGTTCGAGTAGCCCCGCGACTGTCGTGCCTATGATCTCTTCGGGGGATGTATAAGACGTCTTCAAGCAATCTCCCAGCTCATATTACCGTCGGAAGAGCAAGCGTTAGGGATTTTCTATGTCGCTTTTTACTTGATGTTAGGCTCAGTTTGGAAGCCTCGATGAGTCATAACCACTCCGCGCTGGTGTGGAATGATCTCCGATAGTCTTTCAGGTTTAATTTGAGTTGCCGTTAAGACTCTGAAGCCAGGGATTTTCCTTTGCTTCGTTTGCTGGCATTGCGTCTACTGTAACGAGACGAATGTCGAGGTTGTCTCTAAATTGTCTGTGAACCGTCGATGCTTGGAACTAGAGACTTTGCCATGGCTCCGAGGTAGTCTCTAGGTTGTTGGTGAACCGTCGAGGCTTGGAACTAGGGATTTTGTCATGGCTTCAAGGTTTTGACCGTGGGGTCGGTTGTTGACGTTGCATCTGCATCCTGCTGGAGTTGAGAAGGAACGCCGGGATGATATTGCATCTGCTGTATCGAGACGAATGTCGATGTGGTCTTTAGGTTGTTTGTGAACCATCAGGACCTGGAACTAGGGACTTTGCCATGGTTCCGAGGTAGTCTCTAGCTTGTTGGTGAACCGTCGAGGCTTGGAACTAGGGACTTTGCCATGGCTCCAAGGTAGTCTCTAGGTTGTTGGTGAACCGTCGAGGCTTGGAACTTGGGACTTTGCCATGGCTTCGTTGTTTTGACCCTGGGGTCTGTTGTTGATGTCACGTATGCATCCTGTTGGAGTGAGAAGAAACATCGCTGTTGATCTCTTGGCTGTCTGTGAACCGTTGAGATTTGGAAGTAGGGACTTTGCCATGGCTCCGTTTTGTTGACGTTGCGTCTGCATCCTGTTGGAGTGAGAAGAAACACCGTTGTTGATCTCTAGACTGTCTGTGAACCATTGAGATTTGGAACTAAGAACTTTTCCATGGATCCGTTTTATTGACGTCGCGTCTGTATCCTGTTGGAGTGAGAAGAAACGCCATTGTTGACACTGCGTCTGCTGTAGAGAGATGAGTGTCAAGATGGTCTCTAGGTTGTTCAGGAACCATCGAAACTTGGCTCTCCCTTTGACAGAGCCCGGTGGGGAAATGTGGTTCCCTTTTCGTTTTTGCCCATGGATTGTATACAGGGGTTGATGTGGACTCACCTGCAGGGCAAAAGTTTCATCATTTTTTTTTCTTTCCGCGATGCTCTATCATTTCAGCTTTTTTTATATCGCAAAAGTTGCGATTGCCCAATCATTTCGGCATTTTATCGTGATGCCCAATCGTTTCGGCTATTTTTCTTTTTACTCGCTGCTTTTTATTGCGAGTTGCCCAAACATTTCGGCTGTTTTTATATGCATATATTTTGCTCGCTGATTTTTATTGCGAGTTGCCCCATCATTTCGGCTATTTCATATGCATATATTTTGCTCGCTAATTTTTATTGTGAGTATGGAACTTGAGATCTGATACCAATCTTGGCATCAGCACCGCTGTGACTGGAATATTACCAGGAGCAAATCATCATTTGCCGTGAGAGGACTTGGAATTGACTCCTGTTCAGGCATCAGTATCACTGTGACTAGAATATTGCCAGGAGCGAATCATCATTTGCCTTGAAAGGACTTAGAATTTGATACCAATTTAGGCATTAGTATCGCTACGACTGGAATATTGCCAGGAGCGAATCATCATTTGCCTTTGCTAATTTGAAAAAAAGGTGGCTTAGTAGACAGGGTTAGGATCCTGTCGACTAAAACTTTTTGAATTTATGAGCCGTAAGGGTCTCATAAAGTTATTTCTCCCTACGAGTCGTGAGGATCTCGTAGGTGTATGTTCTCCTTAGAAGTCATGAGGACTTCTAAGTGGTGTTTCCTCTTATAAGTTGTAAGGATCTCATAAGAGTATTTTCTCCTTATAAGTCGAGAGGACTTACAAGTGTTATTCACCATATGGGAACATTTCTTGCCATTTGTAGAACTTGGCAATGAAATATTTATTCGTGCCCGTGGATTGTACACAAGGGTCAATATGGACCGCCTATAGGGCAATTTGTAGGATATGACGACTTAAGAACAGGTTCAGATCCTTGTAGCTTAAGGCTTTTGAATCTTATGAGCTGTGAGGGTCTCATAAATGGAATTCTCCTTACGAGTCGTGAGGATCCCGTAAATGTAATTTCTTCTTAGGAATCATGAGGATTCTTAAGTGTGTTGCTCCTTTTGTGAGTCGTAAGAATCTCACGCAGATATTTTCTCCTCACAAGATCGAGAGGACCTTACAAGTGCACATGAATTTTTTTACGAGTCTACGCCCTATTCGGGTTTTCACAAACTTGCCGGCTGTCCTGCTGTTTTTACTCACGGTGCCCTATCGGGTTTTCATCCGTGCCTATTTTGCTTGTGGACACACCGTTTCTCTCTATATATTATTATTATTATTATTATTATTTTTAACGAGATTGCGCCCTTCCGGTTTTATACAAACTCGTCGGAAATCCTGCTGTTTTTACTCACGGCGCCCTTTCGGGTTTTCATCCGTGCCCATTTCGCTTGTGGATATACCGTTTTTTTGCGAACGATGAAACTCTAGAAAATAGTTTCGCCGCAGGTGACCCATCTGTTTGCCGGTGGGACTTGGGGTGGTTTCATTGCTGGAGTAGCTGTGTAGCCGTTATGACTTGAGTTGCAACCTTTATCATTGGGACTTCGATTGCAATATAGATCTCAAGAGAGGATATCGCCGTATTTGGGGCGATGTGCCATGTTTGAGGCGATACACTAGTTTAGGAACGTTTCGGTCCATTATCGCCATATTTGAGGCGAATTTCTAGTTTAAGTACTTTTCAGTCCAACATTCTCATTTGGCCGCGAAGTTGCATAACTCACCCCTTCCAACTCTTGTTTGCTGAGACGCTGCTACTTGTCCTTTGTTTGCATGGATACTTCACGCCTTAGACATTTTTACCTTCTTGGACTTCTTCATCTATCATCATGCCAATCGGGTTGTTTTGCAGGAAGTACTGGGCATTTTAAACAGCACCTGCCCCCTGCTTATTAATGTCGCTTTCCGATACTGATCGAGCATCTTCTTCATATACAAAGGAACGAGATATCACATCATTCCTTCTGCCGAGTCTTCCTCTTCCTTGGAAGAATGAATTTGACTTGGGGTTTTTTTCTCATCGTCTGATTCGGAGTGGGACATGGGTTTTACATCCCTCCCTGGTTTTTTGGTTCAAGTGGGATATTCCACTTGATTACAGAACCCGCTTGTAAGTTCCTTGATATTCTATCTGTTCTTTGAGAAGAAAGGACCATCCCACGTAGAGATTCTTCCTCCATTGAGAAATATGCCCCCTGTGTATATCTCGGGGGGGAGCGAGTACCCATGCCGTTGCTATTTTGGTGACAGGTTTCTTCAAAGTCGCTCACTTTTTGTTGAGCGTTGGCGACAAATGCCACCTTACCTCTGCTTTTCATTCATCTTCATCGGATGATGAAGGGTCTTGACCCAGCTGATCCAATCGAGTTATTTTATCCATGAGCTCTTGGAAGGTTGTCGGCTTGAAAAGGGCCGTAAATGGGAACACCTTTTGAATTTGGGTCAAGGGTGGCTATGGACATTCCCACAGCTGCAACTTCGTCGATACGTTGCTCGCATTTTGACCAGAAATTTCGCCATCGGGTAACATATTGAATCCAGGTCTCATTCGGTCTAACCCTTTCATTGACCAACGTCGGTACGGTAGTACATTTATTCACACTAGCGAATCTTTGACAGAAGAGCATCTCCACCTCGTCGAAGGTAATCACAGAGTCATTCGGGAGTTCAGCATACCATTCGAAAGCAATGCCCGCCAGACAGCTAACGAACTGTCAGAGGAGAAGTATATCATTCTCTCCAGTGTTACCGCACATGGATTTAAATCGTGCGATGTGCTGGTGAGGATTCCCGGTTCCTTTGTATATGTGGAGTCGGAAGTATGTATTCTGGGGGGTACTGTATTTGATCGTAGCACGCTGGATACGGTCAACCAGTCTTGATTGGCCTATTTGATGCTTCACTGGCATAGTGAGTTTTGACTTGCTGAGCGATATATGTGTCCAGCTTTTCATTTAGGAATCATTTCCTCCCCAGCCGTCGATGAGGTTTGCAGAGGATTTGAAATGTCATCCTTATCTTTAAGACCGACTATCGGAGGTTCATCTACCAGTGGTTCTGATTGAACCATCATTCCAGCCATATTCTGAATCAGAAGGGCCATCTGGTTCATTTTAGTGGACATTTCTGCCGCTTCTTCATCTCTCTTTTTCAGAGCGCGCTTTAGGAAATCAATATCCGACTCCTTTTCTACTCTTTCTTCGGGTGCGTCCTCGAGATTTTCCTTAGGCGATAGATTAGCATTTGCTGCCGTCTGAGCGAGCATCTCCTGCAGCTTTTCATGTTGCAGTTGATCTTTTGTCAGGGACCGAATTTGAGGTCGGTGACTGGTAGAAGCTCCAACTTCGTCTTTGGAATTCACCACATAGATTATGTAAACTATCATGCCCCCCGGCTTGGGGTGTTTGGAGTTTTGGCCTTTGGAGTTTGCTTCGGGCACTTGAGCTTTATTAGGCCTCTCTTTTTTGTGAAAAGCCGCTTTGGTTTTGGGAGGAACCGCTGTATCAGGATCCGTCTTAGGATGAGTCCCCTTGTATTTGAAAAGGGATTTGTCAGAATTTGGCTGACATCTAGGAGAAGAGCCGCGGTTGACGACAAAGACCTTCACCTGCTTCCACACTTTATATATAGATGAGGAAAGTTGTTTTAGGGAGCGAACAGGTTTCTGCTCTCGTGGGATCTCCATGGGCTGCGGAGATTTCATCAATATTGTGGTGGGAGAATTTTGTCTGACCATTTGCAACAGTTTGAAGCTGTTCCCAGTTGGAACAACAACATTCACCACTGGGGTTGAAACAGGACCATACGGAGAACTGCCCCTAGCTCATTTTGTATGATGCTGATATCAACGTCGACCGTTTCTTACGGACGAGATTTGATTAGCCTCAGGATTTTGCCGAGCCTGCCCCCTGTTTCCTTTGAGAGCTTGAATATTCTGCCCCCTGCATCGGCCTTGGTCCTTGGCAGGTGCCGGTTGTTTGAGGATTGATTCCGTCGGCAGAGCTGTAGCTTGAGGAACCAGCCTGTGGAAGACAGACTTCCTCCAGGCTTCCTCTATTGGCGTTGAGGCACCGAAGGTGGGAGTATCGACCCAAAGAGAAACCAGTTGATTTCTTGAAGAGCCGGCAGAGATTTTAGGCTGCCAGTGACCCATACTTGACTCCACCAGATATGACAGAGCCTGAGTTGCTAGGGTGGAAGCAAACGCCATTCTTCATAGAGACGAAACACCGGCTTCAATATCCCATCACCCAAGGGCAACCAAAAACATATATACCGCGATTATTTAATCGCGGAAAAACACGACACACGAAGTGTGGAGTGGAAAGAGGAAGAGGTCCCACCGGGCATGCCAGAATCTGTTCACCGCCGAAAACAGAGAAGAAACCGGGATGGATTGTCTTGCCTGAATTTAGGGGCAGATGCTATTTGGATTTATCCGTCCACCTCTCCGAAGATGCCAAGCTGATTTATGGCACCGTATATCGAAGGTCTGGACGAATGGGGCCATTGTAGCAGACTTCGTCAGATGCCTAGCGAGGGGTTTTCGATTGTGGGGACACTCTTCCCTGCAGACGCAAACCCCTGCAGTTAATTACGTTACCGCATCGCGATAACCACTTTCTCCTGCTCCAGAAGTTCACTTCGTGTCGTGTGTGTTTGTTTTATTTTTGGTTGCCCGTGGATTGTATACGGAGACTAATTTATGTTGCCTCCCGTAGGGCATGGATTAGTCCAAATCCGTATATTCTCAGATTTGGGTTTGGTTGATTTAAGGATCGTTAATCTCGTTTGAGATTAAGATCAACTTAAATGTTTGTTAAGGATACGTTAGTCCAATTTTAGACTAAGATCTACTTAACAAGGTTTTAGGATCATTCATATCCAACAAAAGAGTATTTGGGCTCTATTGTTTTATTTTAAGGACGTTACGGTCCATTGTTAGTTTAAGGACATTACGGTCCGTAGCTAGTTTAAAGACGTTGCGGTCCGTTGTAATTTAAGGACGTTTCGGTCCGTATTGGGATATGCCCATCGGTTTGGGAGTGCACCAAAGAGTTGTTGGTTGTCGGGACCCACCACCTCTCTAAAGACGTTGAAGAATTACAACGACATGTATCAGAGGTGTGGAGAGATGTACCCTTGAACCAATTGCCAAATTGAGGGGAGATGTGGGATGAATATCCATCGGAAGATCATTAGTCGTGTTTGGGACTAGGATCAGTTTAGGAAGACTGTAGGGTGTTTTTCATCACCCCATTGAGATGGGAATACGCGCGCGCTTGTCAGGCGCATTACAGATTCCCCCTGCCTATGGTAGGCTAGGGTTTATTGATTGTGGGGATCCGAATCTCCGGCAGCCGCGGACTAAGCTGCCGTTAATTACCCCTCGCATTTGGAGCGAGAGAACCTCCAATTGACCGGTTAAACTGGTCATGCGAACTCAATGTACAGTGTAGTGTTTTGAAGGGGTTTTGGATATATCGGGGGCCTCGCAAAGTTTTTACGGGGATCCCTCTACCCCGATAGCGGGCTAGAGGTCAAGGGGGCAAGCAGCCCCCTTGCGGGCTGCGAGGCAGCGTCCCGTTAGAATTTTTTTCTAACGAGGAAGATATTTTTAGTGTGGAGTGTGTGTAAAATGGGGGGAAATGGCGTCCAAAGGACACGTGGGTGCCAGCGTCTCGCGTGCCTAGCACGCAGGCGCTGGGCACTGGCGCCTCATGTGCTTGGCACGTGGGCGCTGGGCACTATGCGCTAAGCGCCAGCGCCCCACGTGCTGGGCATGCGGGCGCTGTGCGCCAGAATGTCAGCGCCCCAAGTGTTGGGAACACGGGTGCTGAGCGCCAGCGCCCACGTGCTGGGCACGCGGGCGCTATGCGCAAGAGCGCTAGCGCCCCACGTGCTTGGCACGCGGGCGCTAGGCGTCAGCTGCAGAAGGGACTTAGTCCCTGCATGGGGAGCTGTGCTCCCAAAAGGAAATATTTATTATTTTGTTTATATATATATATATATATATATATATATATATAAATATATATTTTTGAGGAGTTGGACTCCTAAGATATTTTGGAGATGATGAAAGGGGCTTCTCCATTGAGCCATGGATCTTCCTCAAAGTGGGGTTCTTGAAGGTGGGTCTCCTTCTTCCTCCTCTGTTGGCGGGATCTTGAAGAACAAGAAATATGAGATTTTAAAAATCTCTCCTTTTTGAGATCTGATGGGAGATCTGAGTTCCCCTTTGTGGGTTTTGTGATGAAAAACTATTTAGTTTTGGAAAAGGAAGAGTAAAACTCTTGATTTAATTCAAAAAAAGAAGAAGGTTTAGAACCTTGAGGAAGGAGAAGAAGGCACAAAAACCCTAGAGTTTTTAGAGAATAAAAAGTTGTATTTTTATTCATCATCATGTTGCCTTATATAGGTTTACACATTTACACATAGCCCATTGGGCTTTACAAAATGGCATTTTGCCCATCCCATGTCTCATGTGCTATTTCTTTTTGCACATAAGTCATGGGCTTACAAAAATTTGGCTTTATGCCCATTTTGCTTACATTCATGCATAAAAAATTACATAAAAATTATTTATTACCTGATTTCATTTTGGCATGAGGGAGGACGGCCGCGGGGCTCGACTTGGGCATGCGCCCATTTGCTTGGGCTTGGGCCCGCTTACTTAGGGCTGACCTTGACTTTGACCAGGTCAACTAGGGTGCAAATTTTGACCCCAACAAAGTGCCCCCATCAATAAATGCACACCGCACATATGAGTTGTGTGCATGAAATTGATGGATCTTGAAGCTGGACTTCGAGGTGGAACATCATTCCGGGGGCGGAGCATCCCTCGGGGAGCATGATTCCCGGGGATCGGAGCATCATTCCGATTTGCGGAGCATAATTCCAGGACCGTGGAGCATGATCCCGTAGGTCGGAGCATAATTCCGGAGAGCGGGGCATGATTCTGAAGATCGGAGCATAATTCCGAAGAGCGAAGAATGATTCCAAGGGATCGGAGCATAATTCCGACGAGCGGAGCATGATTCTAGGGGTCGGAGCATAATTCCGATGAGCAGAGCATGATTCCATGGATCGGAGCATGATTCCGATGAGCATAATTCCGGGGATTGGAGCATCATTCCAAAGAGCGGAGCATGATTCCAGGATCGGAGAATAATTCCGATGAGCGGAGCATGATTCCAAAGGGTCGGAGCATAATTCTGACGAGCGGAGCATGATTCCAAAGGGGTCGGAGCATAATTCCGACCGGCGGCAGAAATTCTGACCAAAACATAATTTCGATGCAGAGGTTGATTCCCAGGCGAAGCATAATTCAGACAGGGAAGGCATGTACTCTGAGGCGAAGCATGATTTCAACACGGGGTACATTCTGAGACGAAGCATGATTCCGGCGCAGAGCATGTCGGCTGACTTGATTCCGAGATGAAGCATAATTTTGACAGGGAAGGCAGATACGCCGAGGCGAAGCTTTATTTCGACGCGGGGTACACTCTGAGACGAAGCATGATTCCGACGCAGAGCTTGTTAGTCGACTTGATTCCGAAACGGAGCTTAATTCCGACGAGGAGGTCGCTGGTTGACTTGATTCCGGGGCGGAGCATAATTCCGACGAGGAGGTCGCTTGTTGACTTGATTCCCGGGTGGAGCATAATTCCTACGAGGAGGTCGCTTGTTGACTTGATTCCAGGGTGGAGCATAATTCCGACGAGGAGGTCGCTTGTTGACTTGATTCTGGCATAGAGTGTCACTGGTTTTGATGTAGAGGATAATTCCCAGGAGAAGCATAATTCCGACAGGGCAGGTGGATACTCCGAGGTGAAGCATGATTTCGAAACGGGGTACATTCTGAGACGAAGCATGATTCCGCCACAGAGGTTGTTGGTTTGATTTGATTTGGGTTTACATCAGCATCGCTACACTGGAATATGGTACCAGAAGCGAATCATCATTTGTCATGAGAGGATTTGGGGATTTTGGTTTTGGTCGGCATCTGCATTGCTGCACTGGAATAATGCCAGGAGCAACTCATCATTTGCCCCGGTAAGATTTTGGAATTGGTTTTTTGGACGGCATCTGCATTGCTGCACTGGAATAATGCCAGGAGCAACTCATCATTTGCCCCGGTAGGATTTGGGAATTGGTGGCTTAGGAGATAGGTTTATATCCCTATCACCTAAGGCTTTTCAATTTTATGGGCCGTAAGGGTCCCATAAAAGCATTTTCTCCCTACGAGTCGAAATGATATCGCAGGTGTATTTTCTCCTTAGTAGTCGTGGGGACTCCTAAGTGTGTTGCTCCTTTGTGAGTCGTAAGGATCTCATGCGGGAATTTTCTCCTCACAAAGTCGAGAGGACTTTGCGAGTGCATTTCATTTCTTTTTTCATGAGTTTACGCCCTTTCGGGTTTTCACAAACTCGCCGGCAGTCCTGCTGTTTTTACTCACGGAGCCCTTTCGGGTTTTCATCCGTGTCCATTTTGCTTGTGGACATACCCTTTTTTTTTGAATCTTCATCGCCGGTGGAACTTTGAGTATGGTCTCGCCGGTAGGACTTGGGAGAGATTGGGATTGTTTTACGCCCGTGGATTGTATACGGTTTTGCAGGATGTATGATCCAGACCGTGGGGCCGGAAGAATTTCGGGACTTTGTTGGCGTCTGCATCGCTGTACTGGAATATAATTATTCAGGAATACACATTGAATGCTGAGATTACGCATTGAATTTCTGGTAGTAGATCCATAATCAAAAAAAATTTTGTGATTGCTCCAGAAGAAATGAAACAAAAGATACGGTAGAACTAGGACAGTTATTGTATGAGGTCTACCCAATGCTAGATGCAGAGGCGCATAATAGATCGATATGAACATCATGAGCTGCCCCGTAATAAAACCAGTTGTTGCTGATACCTCCTTCTCGGTTCCTTCTTCCATAACCCGAGCTCGGAGAAGGAAGAGATAAGAGGGCCCTATGGAGAATGTGGTCACCAGGAGCGACTCGTCATCCGCCGTTGGGGTATGGGATTTGGAATTTGGTTGGCGTCTGCATCGCTGTACTGGAATATGCTACCAGGAGCGACTCATCATTCGCCATTGGGATATTCATGGTTTTTAGATCGGCATCTGCATTGCTGCACTAGAATAATGCCAGGAGCAACTCATCATTTTCCTTTGCCTGTTAGGGAGCGATGGCTTAGGAGACAGGTTTAGGTCCCCCATCACCTAAGACTTTTCAATTTTATGAGCCGTAAGGGTCCCATAAAATTATTCTCCCTACGAGTCGAAAGGATCCCGTAGGTGTATTCTCCTTAGGAGTCGTGGGGACTCCCAGGTGTGTTTTTTCTTTGTGAGTCGTAAGGATCCCACGAAGGTGTTTTCTTACTAGTCGAGAGGATCTCGTAAGTTTGTTCTCCTCATGGATCATGAGGACACATGAGTGTGTCATTCTAAATGGAGCATAATTCCAATGGCGGAGACCGGCCGCTGGAATGGTGACTGCGGGGGGGCGTGGGTATGAGGAGAATTATTTGAGCCCGTGGATTGTATACGGTAGTCAACTTGGGGACCAACCGTAGAGCTGGGAGAATTTTGGGAAATTAGAGTTTGGTTGGCGTCTGCATCGCTGCACTGGAATATGGTACCAGGAGCGACTCATCATTCGCTGTTTTTTTTGTTTGTTTTTGTTTTACTGCGATTGCTCTATCATTTCAGCTTTTCTTATCACGAAGGTCATGATTGCCCTATCATTTCGGCTTTTATTCACGGTTGCCCTATCATTTCGGCTTTATTTTTTATTTATTTATTTACACACATTTTTTTTCATTCCCAGTTTAACGACTTAGAGGTCGACTGTTCCCAGTTTAATGACGTGGTGGTCGATTGTTTTCAAAGAAAGGCAGATGTCTGAGAGAATCAGTTTCACGAAGAACTTCGGTCACCGTTTGTATGAAATTGGCGGTCGCAGCTGGACTGTTTGTTAACACACCTTTAGACAGTTCTATCTCTCCTGTCTTGTATTGTTTTTCGACATAATCTTTGAAGACGAAGCAGTCTTCAATGGCATGACCTATCACTCTATGATAGGGGCAGTATTTGGGGTCGTCGGTCATATTCGCTTCTTGCGGTCTTTTTTATTCTGGCAATTGTAGACCGTTTCTTAGGGCATCCTTGAATATCTTGTGGACTTTGTCCCTTCTGAGGGAATAGACTTTATCCAGCTTCTCTTTCAATGAAGATTCTCCTCCCTCTCCGAACACTGGCTTCCGAGGCCGGTTGGCATTAGGCCCGCTCATCCCTTGCTTGTTTCGGTTAGATGAGATGTTGAAAGATTCAGAATCGTCGGAATTTCCGCCATTACGATTATCGTCCTTACGGTTTCTCCAGGACCTATTGTTATTTTAGGAGTCAGAGGAGGACTCCTGCTTTGAGCGTTCCAACATCTGTACTTTCCTGGTCAGCTCTTGAAATGTTTGGAGACCCGCGGTGCATAGAAACGGGCTCATCCAATTGTTGAGATTTCCGACAAGGAGACTGACAGATTGGTCCTGCTCTATCAGCGGTTCAAATTTGACGGAGAGATTGCGCCATCGGGTTATAAAATCCGTGATGCTTTCGTTGTTCTTTGGCTTGGTCCTTACGAGATGGCAATGGTGATCTTGTCACTGACGCTCATGAACCTCTGCCGAAACAGAGACTCCATTTGGACGAAAGTTGTGACGAAGCCATCCGGTATACTCGCGTACCAGTTGAAAGCAATATCGGCCAAGCTATTAACGAACTGCCGGAGGAGAAGTGCATCATTGCCCCCAGTATTCCCGCATGAGGCTTTAAAGTGGGCGATGTGCTGATTCTCATTTCCTATCCCATCAAATCTTCCGAATTTGGGGATGACTTAGCCGCTAGGGAATTCTACCAGATCATACTGAGCAGGGTATGGTCTCCCGCTATTGCTAACATCTTTTTGCGCTTCGGTTTCGGCTACCAACGTTTTGACTTTGTTGGCAACTAAATCCATGATTTGATTTTGAGTAAGCAGGCTACTGTCATCGGTAGCCAAGACATTTCCCGAGATAGGATGCGACTAACTTTCATGCGGTCCGCCCACCTTTGGATTTGAGGGAATAGGCGTCGGCTGTCTCGGAACACCGTTTCCCGGTTCATGAGCAGAGCCCTATGCTTGATTGGGCGGCTGAGAGGCAAGTCGGGCCGTGAGCTGCAAGACGACATTCGTCAAGTCGTCAATTTTGGAGTAAAGTTTGGCCATCTCCTTGTCTTTGTTTCTGAGCTGCTTTCGGAGCTCTTGATGCAGCTCTTGCTCCGCGGTCCTGGGGCGGAAAGTCGGCTCTTCCTCGTTGTCCGAGCTTGACTCTACATGGACTGAGGGGTCTTTCTGCTTATCATCCTCATCGAGAGGGTTTTCATCATCTAGCGGAGGCGGTTGTTCTTGGGAAGTGGCAACCACATTCAAGCCAGATTGGGTTTGAGATGTGGTGGCCCCGTCCTTGCCTTTGCTGCGCGTGCCCACCATGTAGACAGTGTGGACCACATATCCAGCCATTTCCTCATCTTTGGCGGGGTAACCCTGTTCTTCGAACCTCATGAAGTTCAGCCTAGCGGGAGCCCTAGCCCTTTTGTTGGCTCTATATCTGAGCCTTTTCTGTCTTAACTTCTCGATTTTGAGGGCTTGGCGGAAATCCGTCTTCCAGGAAGCCATCGTGAGCCGATTAGAGGGGAGCTTAGAGAAGATATCCAATTGAGCAATTGTCAGCGGCGCCACTGGAGCTTGCCCGAGAAGCCTTGTTGCTTTGTTGGTGTTGATGGCCTTGCCCCCAGCTGGGGCCAAGGAAAGTCGTTCAAACATCGACTTGCGTTTGGGTAGTGATGCCCTCGAGATCACCACATTTGGCCTCTTGCCTTTCGAGGCCGGTTTGTCTGTTACCGAAGCTTGAGGAGCTGGGATGGCGCTAGCTGGTAAGAACAGAATAGAGCCAAATGATAGCAGCGGCTCCTCCCACTGTCGCCCGAGACTGGCCGGAAGAACCGTCCTGGCGTCCATCTTCATCGTGTAGGAGATGGGGGCTGAGTTCATCTTTGGAGACATTGTTGAAAATTGATTACTTGAAAACCTGCATGAAAGAGCATTATTTTAGTATAAATATAGATATGTATATTGATTGAGTTCGCGTGAACGTTTAACCCGAACTATGTGAAGAGAGAAAAGTCCCACCGGGCGTGCCAGAATCTGTAGGGTGTTTTTCGTCACCCCATTGAGATGGGAATACGCGCGCGCTTGTCAGGCGCATTACAGATTCCCCTTGCCTAGGGTAAGCTGGGGTTTATTGATTAGGGGGATCCGAATCTCTGGCAGCCGCGGACTAAGCTGCCGTTAATTATCCCTCGCATTTTGAGCGAGAGAACCTCCGATTGATGGGTTAAACTGGTCATGCGAACTTAGTGTGCAATGTTGTGTTTTGAAGGGGTTTTGGATATATCGGGGGGCCCGCAGAGTTTTTACGGAGGTCCCTCTACTCGGATAGTGGGCTGGGGTTCAAGGAGGCTAGCAGCCCCCTTGCGGGCTGCGAGGCAGCGTCCCGTTAGAATTTTTTTCTAACGGGGGGGATATTTTTAGTGTGGAGTGTGTGTAAAATGGGGGGAAATGGCGTCCAAAGGACACGTGGGTGCCAGCGCCTCGCGTGACTAGCACGCAGGCGCTGGGCACTGGCGCCTCACGTGCTTGGCACGTGGGCGCTAGGCACTATGCGCTGAGCGCCAGCGCCCCTCGTGCTGGGCATGCGGGCACTATGCGCCAGAGCGCCAGCGCCCACGTGCTGGGCATGCGGGTGCTGTGCGCCAGAGCGCCACCGCCCCATGTGCTGGGTATGCGGGCGCTGTGCGCCAGAGTGCCAGCGCCCCATGTACTTGGCACGCGGGCGCTAGGCGTCAGCTGCAGAAAGGACTTAGTCCCTGCACGGGGAGCTGTGCTCCCAAAAGGAAATATTTATTATTTTGTTTATATATATATATATATATATATATATTTTATTTTTTTTGAGGAGTTGGACTCCTAAGATATTTTGGAGCTGATGAGCACCAGAGCACCAGTACCCCACGTGCTTGGCACGCGGGCGCTAGGCGTCAGCTGCAGAAGGGACTTAGTCCCTGCATGGGGAGCTGTGCTCCTAAAAGAAAATATTTATTATTTTATATATATATATATATATATATATATATATATATATATATATATATATATTGAGGAGTTGGACTCCTAAGATTTTTTGGAGCTGATGAAAGGGGCTTCTCCCTTGAGCCCTGGAACTTCCCCAAAGTGGGGTTCTTGGAGGCGGGTCTTCTTCTTCCTCCTCTGTTGGCAGGATCTTGAAGAACAAGAAGTATGAGATTTTAAAAATCTCTCATTTTTGAGATCTGATGGGAGATCTGAGTTCCCCTTTGTGGGTTTTATGGTGAAAAACTATTTTGTTTTGGAAAAGGAAGAGTAAAACTCTTGATTTAATTCAAAAAGAAGAAGAAGTTTTAGTTTCTTGAGGAAGGAGAAGGAGGCACAAAAACCCTAGAGTTTTTAGAGAATAAAAAGTTATATTTTTATTCATCATCATGTTGCCTTATATAGGCTTACACATTTACACATAGCCCTTTGGGCTTTACAAAATGGTATTTTGCACATCCCATATCTCATGTGCTATTTCTTTTTGCACATAAGCCATGGGCTTACAAAAATTTGGCTTTATGCCCATTTTGCTTACATTCATGCATAAAAAATACATAAAAATTATTTATTACATGATTTCATTTTGGCATGGGGGAAGCCGGCCGCAGGGCTCGACTTGGGCATAGGCCCACTTGCTTGGGCTTGGGCCCGCTTACTTGGGGTTAACCTTGACTTTGACCTGGTCAACTGGGGTGCAAATTTTGACCCCAACAAAGACATGAGCACGGGGGCTCGATCTATTTGGAGATCGAACATATTTTAATCTCAAGAAGACTTTGCCAATTTGAGGCTGGAGTTGACTTCCCATAGTGTTAAGCACTAGTATACGTTCAGCACTCACGTGTTCCCACGTGAGGTTCTAAAGCAGTGTTAAAAACTGAATTTTGAGGGGCGCTCACGTGTGGCACGTGAGGCACCTCAAAGCTGGCGTTGTACATTGGGTTCAAGTCCCCGTTTATATATAAGTGTTAAACACTTAATTCTTGTGGCACTCATGTGTGAGCACGTGAGGCGCCCCAAAGTTGGGTACTGCCTTTTTGTGTTTTATTTCCCTCTTCTGTTATAAGCGCTGAGCACTCGGCTCACGTGTGAGCACGTGAGGCGCCCGAAATGGGAACTATTCTCTGAATTTTATTTCTCTTTCTTTTATAAGTGCTAAGCACTTGGACCCTGTGGTGCTCACGTGCGAACACGTGAGGCACTTTCAAAATGTGAGCGTTGTTTTTGGGTCTATTCCCTTTTTCATATAAGTGCTAATCACTTAATTGGGGGTCGCGTGGAAAACACGTAGCTGCCCTAGGAGGCACTTCTTGTTCTTTTTAAATGCTCGCATGTGAAACACGTGACCCGGTCTTAGCCATTCTTTTTTGTTCATCAGAGGTGTTCACGTGGGGAAACACGTGAGGTTTCATTATAGTGTTGAACATTAATGAATCACCAGTCTTTCCTTCTATGTGCATGAAGATTTTGATCTCATATTAACGATGCTAGGATATAAGTTTAGAGAATTTCAAGTCTTTTGTTTTATAAGAATTAAATTCTTTTTACAGGGTTAAACCTTAGTTTTATCAAAGGAATTAAATTCCGATATACTTTTGTAAGAATTAAATTCTTTGAACTTAATTCTTTCCCCTAAGTTTTGAATCTGCATAATAGAATCTCCCCGATGAGAATTAAATTCTCAACTTGTGGTGAGATCTGCTTCTGCAGATCTCAACCAGAGGAAGAACTAAGTTCTTTTTTTGAAGGGTTAAATCCTTTGTTTGAGAATTAAATTCTCTTTTGTTTTTGTGAGAGCTTTTTTGGAAAGCTTATAGGGTGGTCTCCTCGTTTTAGAGAATTAAATTCTCTCTGTATTTTTCTTCCTCTCCCTCTCTGTCTGTCTCTCTTTCCTCCTCTCCTTGCTCCTATTCATATGAGAAGAAAAAGAATCAACTTGTTAAGAAAATCTCTCATTGAGAGATCATGATTGATTCCATGTTCTTTTAGATCAATCGGTGAATTTTATTCACCGTTGGATTTTTAATTCAAAGGCTCTCTGTGTAACAGAGAAGATTTCTTGTTTGTTTAACAAGATTGTGAATATCTTGTTAGTTTTAACAAGATTAGAATTTTATTCTATCATATCTTTTTAGTTTAACAAGATCAGAAATATATTTTCTTAATATAGAATTTAATTCTATCATATGGATATCTTGTTAGTTTAACATAAAATTTTATTCTTATCATATGAATATCTTGTTAGTTTAACAAGATTAGGAAAATATTTTTCTATGATAGAATTTTATTCTACCAGATGATCATCGTTGGATTTTTTATCCAAAGGTCCTCTGTTTAACAGAGAAGAACTTTCTAGTTTGAGAAAGATCAGAAAAATATTTCCCAAATAGAATTTAATTCTAGAATTTGACAGGAGCAATTTAAATTGGGGCGCTCACATGCTTTGCATGTGGGTAGCAAGAAAACTCACGTGTTTAACACGTGACCCCTAGTGTGGGTTTTAGCCTGTTTATTTTCAGTGCTCATATGAGCATATGAGCGCTCATCTGTTTAACATGTGAGGACTGTTTGGTCATTGGTTATATATGTTCAATGCTCATATGCTTTGCATATGAGCGCTCACGTGTTTTACACGTGGGGCATGTTTGGCCATTAGTTGTTTTATTTAGTTTATTTTCAGCGCTCATATGCTTTACATATGAGCGCTCACGTGTTTAGAACGTGAGACATGTTTAGCCATTAGTTATTTATGTTCAGCGCTCATATGGTTTGCATATGAGTGATCACGTGTTTAACACGTGAGGCATGTTTGGAACTAAGTTGTTTGTTTTCAGCGCTCATATGTTTTGCATATGAGCGCCCACGTGTTTAACACGTGAGGCCAAATTTTGAAGACTCTCCCCCTTTTTTTAATAAGGGAACAAGTAGCTCTTGGCCGAAAATTTTGGCGGGAACAGATGGCATAGCAAGTTACAGTAGGGACCCCATCATCGGCACCCTCTTTCAACTCTTCCAAAATTTCTATGGTTTCTATAGGGAGGAACTCCTTCAGTTGGATAAGTGTTCTTTCCTTTTGTACATAATTTTTAAGGAAATCGACGTATTTTTAAATGGCCGTTCTCCTCGCAGACACTTCTTCGCGTCGAGCCATGTCTTTATTTTTCTTCTTTCTAAGCTTCTTGGACTTTGAGCCTGTCCATCTCGGATTGGTAGACGGGACAGTGGGCTCTTTTCGCCCTTCCTACTCGACTCTGAGTTCTTTCTGAAGAAGTTTTAGCATCTTCTCTGTCTTCTTGGATAGGTATATGTTCCCCTCCGAATGGCGGCCGAGACGTTAGGGCGTCTGTGCCTGAGATTCGGGGCAGATGCTATTTGGTTTTATCCGTCTATCTCTCCGAAGATGCCAAGTTGATTTATGGCACCGTGTATCGAAAGTTTAGACGGATGCGGCCGATGTAGCAGACTTTGTCAGATTCCCCCTCGCTTGAGGGGTTTTTGATTGTGGGGACGCTCTTCCCTGCAGGAGCAAGCCCCTGCAGTTAATTACGCTACCGCATCGCGGTAGCCACTTTCTCCTTCTCCAGAATTTCACTTCGTGTCGTGTGTGTTTGTTTTGTTTGTGGTTGCCCGTGGATTGTATATGGAGACTGAGTAATGCCGTCGCCCGTAGGACGTGGATTAGTCCAAATCCGTATTTACTTAGATTTGGGTTTGGTGTTTTTAGTTTAAGGATGCATTAGTCGCGTTGCGGCTAAGATCAACTTAAACGTTCGTTAAGGATACGTTAGTCCTGTTTGGGACTAAGATCAACTTAACGTGATAATCCCTTTAATATCTGGCTATCGGGACTCGTCACCTCTCTAACGTCGTTGAAGGATTACAACGGCAAATGTCAAAGGAGTTCAGAGATGTACCCTTGAACCAAAGTCGATTTGGAGTTTTATAGTCCATTTAAATGTTTAAGGATACGTTAGCCGTATTTGGGGCTAAGATCAACTTAAACGGGACCGTTTAGATCCGGCAAAAGAGCATTTGGGAGCTCTATTGTTCCAGTTTAGGGACGTAGTGGTCCCTGTTCCAGTTTAGGGACGTGGTGGTCCATCGCCAGTTTAAGGACGTGGTGGTCTATATTCCAGTTTAGGGACGTGGTGGTCTGACATTAGTTTAAGGACGTTTCGGTCCAACATTAGTTTAAGGACGTCTCGGTCCAACATTAGTTTAGGGACGTCTCGGTCCAATATTAGTTTAAGGACGTTTCGGTCCAATATTAGTTTAAGGACGTTTCGGTTCACGAGTTTAGGGACCCCGCAGTCCAATATTCATGTGTGGTCGTTGGGACCCGTCGCTTCTCTGACGTCGTTGAAGGATTACAACGACAGTCGTCGGAGGAGTTCGGAGATGTACCCTCGAACCGGATATAAATTGATTTAAGAGAGAGCTGTGCTCAGTCAATTTTATTTAAGGACTTACGGCCAAAATTGGGCTAAGTCCAGTGAAAAATGTTCAACACCTTTATTTATTTCCGGTCTATTAGACCTATGCTAGGGCTTTGCCCACACTTAAATAATGCATTGCATTACTTCAGGCCATTTATGCCCATTTTGACTGGGCTCTGCCCTTTTTATTATGATGCAGATCATTTGTTTTGGTCCACTGGACACTTCAATTGGGCTCTGCCCTTTTAAATAATGCATAGCATTTTATTTATTAGGCCTGTTAAGCCTTTTAATTGGGCCTGGCCCTTCAGGAAATGAAATGCATTGCATTTTTCAGGCGCTTTGCGTCAATAACTGAGCACAAGCACTTGTGGTGAGGACACGTGTTATGCTCTGGCGAGCGCAAACGCAACACCGCAGTGCGCTGCGCTGTTGCGCTGCTGACACGTGGCGCGCTCTGGTGAGTTGCGCCAACAAAGGAGCGCAACAGCACAATTTTTCAAGTGCAAAGCACTGTTTTATATTTTGGTTGATTTTAAATCAAAGAAAACAAGTTTTCTTTTGTTTTCAAAGAACCAATGGTTCATAAGAAAGTGCAAAGCACTACTATTACTTATTTTTTCTTTTTATTTAAGATTATTGATCTTGTTCTTAGATCAATAGTCTGTCCATAAGAGAATTTTCTCTTTTTCCTAAAGGTTTTTACCTTCTGTTGTTCTTGAGGAGTTCTCAAGAGTTCTCTTCTCTCTTTTTTTTAGAAAGATGTTGATGCCTTTGAATTGAGGCCTAGGGTCCTTTTTATAGTGCACATAAATTAGTTAAATTTGTTAAAAAGATCTTTCTCTGAGTGATTTGGGGAGTTTTCCCCACCGTTGGATCTTTGATCCAAAGGCCTCTGTCTTACAGAAGAAAATCTTCTTGTTTTAACAAGAACAGAAAAGATTTATTCTGTTTTGCACAACTTCCTTAGCGCTGCGCGGACACGTGTCGCGCAGTGCAGCGCTTGCGCAGCTGAGCTGACACGTGTCGCGTGGTGCAGCGCTTGCGCAGCTGCGCAGACACGTGTCGCGCGGTGCAGCTCTTGCGCAGCTGCGCTTGCGTAACTGCACAGACACGTGTCGCGCAGCGCAGCGCTTGCGCAACTGAACGTTGTTTCTTTTACTTTTAGTTTTTAAAAGAGCCCTGCTCTGATTGGACGCACCGCCTTGGGCGTTGCGCTGTCGTATCAAATTCTGACACGTGGCGCGTTGCGCGCAGCGCACGGGATTTGAAGCGTTGCTTCAAAATTTGAATTTTTGAAATTTAAACAGAGCCTTGCTCTGATTGGGGAAACAAATGCCCCCCCACCGTTGCGCTCACGTGGCGCGCATGTGAGTGCAGTGGTGGCAAGATCTCAGCCTTTGGATCAACTGATAAGTTGAAGGGGCGCATGCGCCTATAAATAGGACCCTTGGTCCTTAGAAAATTCTTACAACTTTCAAGAATTTTGATTCTTAGAGCCTTGCTCTTGCTTAAGAACTTTCAGAGCCTTGCTCTTGTTCTTTCCTCATGAACTTCAAAGTTCAAAACTTAGCATCACTCTAGGTAATTTAAATTAAATTAAATTTAATTAACAGAGCCTTGCTCTTATAGATCTTTGATCTAAAGAAAAAATCCCTTTAGGGCTTCATCACTAGAGCCTTGCTCT
Organism: Agapanthus africanus; assembly: GCA_030015575.1. Lineage (NCBI taxonomy): Eukaryota > Viridiplantae > Streptophyta > Magnoliopsida > Asparagales > Amaryllidaceae > Agapanthus > Agapanthus africanus. The sequence goes on from JASDDO010000014.1 coordinate 650,707,309, forward strand.
CAAAAACTTACAGATCTACAGAGATCTTGTCCATGGGTTTTAACCCATGAACAGAGCTTTGCTCTTGGATCAAATGTAGATCTTTTTAGATCTGAAAAATGAAGTTTTTTTTAAAATAATTTTCCTAGATTTTTAAAGATTTCAAAATTTTAACTCTTTTAAGTGCTAAGAAAAAAATTGATGGATCTTTCCATCATTACCAAAGAGCTATGCTCTTTTGAGGAATCTTGTTCCCCTGGGACCAGAGTTTGACAAATGTCACTCTGTGACAGAGCCTTGCTCTAAAAGAGAATATTTTCTCCTTGTCTCCAGGGGCTACCCATCAATGAGGATATTCTCTTGGGGATCTTTTCATGAATTGACAGTCTCATCTAATGATGGGATTGTCTTATTAAATGATGCACCGTCATCCAGATTTTGTGGGTACCCCTTTGGTCCCCTACCCACTGCATCACAGTATGGAGTAAGATTTTAAAATGCCAAACGTTAGAACACTAACGGTTATTTTTTTCTTTCTACAGGAAATATGTCTGACGACTTGTCTTTCCCCTTTGTTCGCTCGGAAGGAGGGTTCCCTCATTCGCCATTGGACTAGGTGGCGTTCGCTCTTATTAAAGATCATGACCCCGAGTGCAAAAAACTCCACCTGTGGGGAAGGTGGTACAGCCAGATCATCCAGGGTCGCCGCAGTTTCAGTTTCGCCACGCCGTCTGAACCCATAACTCCAATCCCCTATGCGGACGAACCCCCGGCGAAGTATGCCGTGGAGGTTAAAAATTGGAATTCGAATGACCTCCTCCAACCCGCAATTGGTGCTATTCCCGTGCAGCCGCCGCCGGCAATAGATATTTTAGGAAGGTGAATCTGTCAGGGTGAAGCACGCCCTTGGGGACAGGCCTATAATATTGGACTGGTGCCGCGACCGCCCGCCGGATACTTGCAGTGGGCCCGATACATCTTATCGGCGAAAAGGACTCATCTAATGAAGATTGGATTGTATTCGGCCATCTACGTCTCGCTCTTCGAGTATCCCTCTCCTCCAACGTGGTGGATCAAGGCCTTCATTGAACAATGGAATATCCCCACCCACACTTTCTTGATGGCGGATAGGGAGGTCTCAATTTCTTTGGAGGAGTTTGCCGAGCTCTCGGGTTTACCGATGAGGGGGGAGCACTACGAGGAGTTGCTACCTCCTGATGAATACGTTTTTGTCACCAAGCCGCTGGTGTTTGACCTGACTCTGGAAAACGCCGTTCAGCATCAGTATCCGGGCCTAGTGAAGATGTTGGAGATCTATGAAGGACTCCATCTGGAATCGGGCGACCGGGGCGTCAGTTTCGCAGATTTTATTGCCCGCTTCATTCGCCCAGAGTTCCTATCAGAGCGGAGTAAGAAGTTTGCCCAGCTTGATGACCCTTTCGGTTTCGGCTTAGACCGCCGACCCGTATCGGAGGATGATCAAAGGGATTTTTATCTCCCCGGCGCTGCCATCGTCCCTTTCTCAGAAATCGCCGTCCCGGGCATGGATGAGGAGACCTTTTTTATTGGGTTCTTGGGTTTGTGGCTATGCAGCTTTGTGCTCCCCATGCACCCGCGTCACATGCGGCCCTCCGTCTTTTACCCAGCGCATCGGATGGTGGCTGGTTTACAGTTATCGGTAGGAATCGCCGGGCTGGCCTACCTTTATAAAGGACTTAGCGTAGCGGCGGACGCTAGTGAGCCTGGGGTGCAGCCTGCTAACTTCCCGACGCACTATTTCACCTCCTGGATGGAAATGCGCGTGCAAGGGGTGTTCGGTGTCCATAAGATTCCTCCGTTCTTTGAGAAATGCAGACTCCCGAGAGTCATGCGGTTGGTCGGCGCTTCAATTGTGGTTGCACCCCCACGGGAGTCAAGGGGACTGCTCCTTCGTCCACATCTGGTCGGAGCGAAGATTTCCTTTGTGGATAAGATTATAACCATAGGCTCAGAGACTACTAAGTCAGTAGTACCACTGCGCGATGATTTCAAGGACGGGGCTTCCGTATTGAAGGCTTGGGAAATCCTCCACCTCTACTCCATTCGGCCGGGCTATCTAGTGTTTAGGTAGAATGAGACCGCACTTTTCATGAGGTACAACCCGCATCGGTTTGCTCAGCAATCGAGCTACAACCAAGGGATCCCGATGGAAGCTTTCTTGGAAAAGCCTGTGGTCAGCCGAGAGGGGATGAAGAATGCAATGCACCATTTCACACGGCTTAACACGGGTTCCTATTTCTTCATTAGTGAACCCAGCTGTGTCCCTAAGATGCTTAACACGTACGTGGCTTGGTATGCGCATGCGATGGGCCCAATTATCTTAACGGAGAAGCGTATACTAGTTGACCGTAGGGGTGCGCCTCCTGGCGGTGATCGCAAGGCCCCCTTACAACCAAGGATCCCGGTCATTCCTCCGTTAAAAGATGCCGGAGTCGACCGACCACGCGTGTTGAGCCCCCCGCGTGGATTGCCACTATCTGCTACGGTGAACGCACCTCAGGCGCCCCGTGTTCCCACGAAGACAGTTAATGTAATATCGCCAGAGTCCGGCGTAGGAGCGGATATCGGGACCCGCCGTCCCAAGGTGACTGCCAAGCGCAAATCAATTCCAGGTGCATCTAGAGCCGGCGGGCAAAAGAAGAAAAAGTCGATCCTTTCTCTCAACGCAATCCTCAATTCAGAGCCTGAAGCCCCTCTTACCAAAGGAATAAGTGAATATGGCAGCAATAAGGGCTTCTTGGTAGACCCTGCAGACACCAATTTGGCGGCCGCTATTGCAGCTTCTGAGCGATCATCAAGGCTCGAAGCGATGTTAAGCAGACTCGCGGAGTCAGGTGATCATTAGCCGCTTTCCTCATCACTTCATCGCATTTTTTTATCATTATTCTTGACTAATACTTTTCCCATTTTTAACAGGTGTCTCTACTGAAGAAGTTATTGCTGCCTCTTTGAAAACTTTCTAAGAGGAGGAGGAGAAACGTGCTCTAGCAGGCGTTGGTGCGTCCCACCCCCTTTTCTTTTATAAGAAAAAAATTGTTATCTCTTTTGATGGTCATCCTAACCTTCTTCTTTTGTTTCTTTGTAGGAGCTATATCAGTTGATGCGGGGATCCTCCCCAAGCCTGTTACTGAAGTCCCGGTCTCGTCGGGGCTGCTGCAAGAGCCTCGACTTGACAAAACGATGAGGGATGCCTTGAAAAACCTGGAGGCATCCCTACCCACGGACGAAGACGCGTCAATGAGAGAGGCTCTGGTGAGGTCCGTCTCAACGGCCCAGGAGGAGAGAAAGTGGCTGAGGCGCGAGGCGAAGGCGTGCCGGACCGCTTTGGCTATGGAAGCGGGCCTAAGCACCGTCCCTCGGACAGATACTCCTTCCGAAGAGGCCCCTATCGCCCTATCCACTGCTCGCCGACAAGTGGCGCACGCCGTTCGAAGCACAAATGATAAGTCCACTTCAGGTAACGTTTCTTTCAGAATTTTATTATGAGAGTTATAATGTCGACGGTTCTTATATCTATTATTTTGCAGGGCCCAGTTCGACCGAGGGTGAGGCGGAGACCGTTGAACCCAAGGGAACACAGGAGGCGGTGCCTGCCGAACTCGAGCCGACAGTGGGCAACATCGTTGAGGCCATGGAGCCTGATGCAGAGGTTGAGGGGCCTATAGCCGAGAAGGTCGTTGATGCCGAGCCTGAAGTGGCGGCAGATGAAACGATCATTACAACTGGGTCCGGGGTGATAGCGGACGAGGCACTTGAGGCTGGCGACCTCATGGTGACGGTAGATGAGCCGATGGAGACAGCAGAGCCCGAGGAAGTAGCAGGTGAGATGGGTACGACTCTTGGGGAAGAGTCAGCCGCTTCCTTCCAAGAGTCCGGCAACGCTCCAATCATTGCCCTCCCCGTCTACGATCTTCTGCCGTCTCCTGGTCGCGCGAGCACGACGACAGTCCCTATTAAGTCGGGTGATGAGGTTACTGTTGGAGACAGTGCCCTCAGAGTCAATTATTGGGTCACAGGCACGTGATTGCAATGATTGAGGGAGGACCAATCCTGGGAAGACAGTCTTACTCGAGATGATAGTACGCTATCTGGTTTACCTTTATCATCGTGTACAGCTTTAGGTGACCTGACAGGTCGCTATTACACGTTGATAGAGCCCCTGGGATTCTTGCTTGACTGCCAGCAGTATGAGGGCGATCATATAAGTGAGAGCTGGAGTCTATTAGCACATCCTTAAAAGGTCCCTAGTCGTGGGAGTTTCGAGACAGGGCATCGATTCTCCAGAGTAGACTAGTGTATACAGTTGAGACCCCGACGAGGGGCGGTGGCCGGTCTCACAAGCCACTGGTGTCAGTTGGTTCACCTAAGATGTATACAGGTGCTTATTGGGTTATGAGTACACCGGACAGGACTCGCCGGGAACATGCTAGTTGGTCTTATACCTGACGTCAGATAGCAGTTCCCTGGTGACATGTGTACAGGTTAGTTCATCGACCTGGGGATCGTCATTTGTCTCGTGTGAGTTCCCACTGTACTTTGATTACTACCCTACCACGGCTCAAAGGAGTCGTGCAAACAGGTTTTAGTTGGGTACAGTCCCGAGCCACATGGAGGCAGTGAGCGGATCTTCAGGGGTTCGTCTCTCCCGGTATTGGGGGTGAGGTCGCGCTGTGTCTAGGAGATCCATTACACAAAGTCCTTGGCCAAGGTAGGAGATTTACTGGTAGGTATTCCAGTAGTATCTCAGGGTGTTCTGGGCTACACTCCGACACGACTTGTACCGCTTTTGGGGGTCTGACTTTTACCAACCCCCTAGGCCCGACATGCGATGCTCATAGATGAACGGACCGGACTGTACGGATATTGTCACTGACAGGCTCAGTAGGGTGTCAGGATGAGTTCGCTCATCGACGTCCCTTTTAGTCAATAGCTGGTGGCCCGTTACGTATTGGCTTATACCTCTGACGTGCTAGTGGTTAAATCCACAGCCATAGTATTGACGAGTCTTTAGAGTCCACCACACTTTCAGTTACTCAGGCTTTCGGGCGAAACGCTGTAGAGGCCGTATGGAGATATGGCAGGGTTCGATCAGATTCGTGCGGTATTGCACGGATCAGGATCGAACGGATATTACTAGCCGGTTTTGGTTTAAGCCGGATCCTAGTATAGTACAGTGTAGATTTTGTCTCTTTGCATTTGTATTTCGGTTGGAATACAAATGCGGGTGTGTATGCACAGTATCGGGGTTTTCCTGTAATTTATTATGGGACCAGTTTTCTGGGGTTGCCAGTTTGCATTCCGTTCCGGCCGGTTTTCACTTTTTCCTTTCCGGTCGGACTTTTCGTTGGAGAGTGTTAATTGCAAGTTTGCAATTAACATTTTGTGGAGGGGGTTTATTGCAAAAGGATTGATTTGATAGCATCTTTGCTCCATGATGCATTAATTATGAAATGAAAGGGTATGGGTTTTTGATATGTTTTAGTGATGGGCCGGCCACTGTGGGGAATGGAGTGAGTTTTAAATTGTATAGTGGATTAATTTATATTGATTGGATTGAGCTCATTTATGAGGGTGCTGGAATTGTTTTGAGGGGTTGATGAATTAATATTTATTCATTTTTGAGTGCTTAGAAAATGCTGAGGTTTTTATTTGGCTGAGCTCATAAGTGAGCTTGCTTCATTCTTTTTCTTCCAGTGAGCACACAATGAATTGGCCGAGCTCCTTTTTCCCATGGATGCTCCATTTTTCTTTCAAGCATCCATGATTATTCTTGTGCAAAATTCCTCCACAAATGGCAACCTTATAAACCCCAAAGAGACAACTATATTATACATTCTACAGCAAATCTTGGGCGCGTCGGTTAGCCAACTTCGCGCCCGAGTTGCCTCGGTATAGAGGTGGGAGCCCGTAAAAGAATCCGGCTACGTGGTGCCCTTCCGGCGACGAGGTGGAGACCGGACATTCCGCGGGAGATCGGGACGACGACGAGAAGACCGGAGGACTCGGATCAGTCGGTATATCTCTAACCCGTCTTGTAGTTAGCTAGATCTAGTTTAATGGCCCGATCCGGGGTTTAGTGCGCGGTGGTGCCGGTTTGCTAAGTCCGCAAAATTAAAGTTTATCACCGCTTCCGCATTTGGCCGTCGGATCGACGGCCGGGGCGCCGCCGTGCACTTACAATGGTATCAGAGCCTTGCCATTAACATAGTCTAGATTTGTGTAATGTATTTTTCAGTTCCGATCGATCGAAATGTCCAAAAACCCGTATTTTGTCACGACAGTTTTCTGTTGAAATATTTTGGTCTCTAAAAATTTTTCAGGTTGTATAAAAGTACTTTACTAGAAGAATTAAGGCCACTGGAAAAATACGATACACTGTTCCCTTCATCGAAGCGCGGAACCGCGGCATAACCCTACATGGAGCCGCTGTTCCGCGGCCGATTGAAGGGATCAGTGGGCTGGTTTTTTCCATTGGGCTTCTGTTGTGAAAATAGGGTTTTTGGGACATTAAAATTGGGCTCATAATTTCTGTAACTGCTACAGTATTGCTTTGGGGCCCACTTGTTATAATTTGATCGATCGGATATTTTAAACACATTTTTCACAGTATTTACATTATATCTGCGACCGTGAATGTCACTTGATCGGTAAATCCGGTCTAACTGCTATAGCCCGGTTAGACGGATTTGCGAACGTGACTTTCACGTTGATGTTCTATGTTTATGCTGTGATGTTGCGGATCGGTCGTGGGGGATAGCCTGTTTGCAATGCTAGTACAGTGTTGTTGTATTATGCACATTTGATATTGCGGGACGAGCGTCCGACATGTGGACTGCCGTCACTGCCTGATTGTATTATTCTTTTGGGGCACGACCTGGTTGCGGTCGATGTACCCGTTGTATGTATATTTTACTTTCTGTACTAGGATTACCCCGCGGTGGGGTGCACGGATAGCCGGGTTCTAGAAGGCAACAAGCCCGCATCTCAGGGCATTGAAACGGAGGGGGCTTCAGTCTGGAATTGGCGGGCTATTCGCCGCACTCGTAGGGGGTACAGGTTGACCCAGGAGGGGTGTCCAAGTTACCGGATTCCGTGAAGTGCTGGGTGGTCCATTCACGGTGCTGAAGGGGGCTGCCTCGCTTCAGGTTTTGGCGGGTAACTTGCCGCACCCGTAGGGGTCTAGGATTTCATTGCACAGGCTATCCACACGACCAGGGGAACGTCGGGTTTCAGTAGTGGCTCTGTGAAACCCGGGGATCCCAGATATCTGTATTGTTCTGTGATGCTGTACATTTCTGTGATGTTGCATTTCTTATCACGCCTTGAGCGAATATAATATATTGGTATATATATTAGTAGATGTTGTATATGTTTTTCATCCGCGCTAGTCCAGTCCCCGCTCTGCCATTAGTAAGCTAACCTAACGGGTGATGACGGGACCCAGTGGCGAATGCGGATGGCATATACGTACGTCAGTATATTTTCGTTCTTTGTGGTGTGATCAATGATGGGACTGCGTTGATTCGGATCAATGCAAGTTAAAACAAACCTATTCTGATGTTGTTGGAACACTTTTCAAAAAGCTGTTATTGCAAGGACGTTCACTTTTGTTTTGCATCGTGGTATTCATTTGGAATATCCTGCTCCTCAGTCGACGAGGCAAGGGCCGAGATCCCTTCACCGGGAGTGACCCCTTGGACAGAAGTTTGCGTCAGGGCATTAACTTCACTATAGCCGATTACTTTTGCTTTGCACCGTGGTATTCATTTGGAATATCCTGCACCCCATTCTACGGGGAAAGAGCCGAGATCCCTTCATCGGGAGTGACCTCTTTAGTAAAGGTTTTCGTCACTATATTTTCTAAAAAGCTATCCGTTCCTTCAACGATATCAAGTTCATTACGTTAAAGGTTTTCGCCAGAAACCATTCGTAGCCCTCCGTCGTTTCATATGGGTAGTCAATAGTATTCAAGCTGTGTTTGTTGGCCTTAGTCAAGGCACATTGTTTGGTAGCTATTGGATATTCATATGCTGCATAGATAGATGCGTTGGTTTGGGACAGTCGTATAGCTTTGTTGGCCCTAGTCAAGGGCTTGTACGGGTGGGTTCAAATCAACCTGGACAATGACGGGTAGAACTTGACATGTGACTTATGATTTGTTGGCCTTAGTCAAGGTCATAAGAGCATGGGGTAAAAATCACATCGGGAGTCTCAAAAGTACTGAAACTTGCCAGATATGCGCATACCTTCTGGAGTGTGACACCGTGAGCGGATTCCGTCACGTTATCATGCAATGATAGTTGGATCCCGATTCCCACTGATGAGTTGGTTTACTCCTCGGGTGACCCCGACTAATTCTTCTTTCAGGTTTGGAGGAGAATTTGAGGTACAGTGGGAGGTTTCCAGATTAGATAAATTGGTAACCATTCTGATCTAGGATAGAGTGCACGCTGAGTGTTTCTTTTTTCTCTCTCTCTGGCAGCGACCATTGACCCGACCCTAGACTATGACTCAGTGACCAAGTTGACCGAACCTTCTTAACACTGGCTTTTGGATTGTCAGAGTTGCGAACCTCATTGCCACTCCTACTTTTACCCTTTTCTCCAGGACACCCCGTATTACTACGAACGTCCACTTCCATTGGACAAAACCATCGTATGGTTATATACGAACTCGAAGGACTTCGAGGATGGTTTCTGGTTCTGGAAAAAACGGATAGGACTATTCAGTTATCTTTTCTTTTCACCTTCTCTCAGGTTGCGAGTACTCCTTGGTTTAGGAGTAGTACACCTATTATGCAAATTGGATAGTCTTCTTCCAAACCATAGGCTGGTGCCGACCGGTAGGGAATGAAGAAAACCAGTTAGCCTAAACGGTGTACAGAAGGTATTAAGTTAAGACAAAGAAAGGGATTAGTAAGAGGGCAAAGTAAGTTGCGACTGCTATTCACGACCAAACCAAGTATTTCTTCGCCAATCCTAAATCACCTTTGTATTTCTCCAGGACACTCCGTATCACTACGAAGATCCCATTTTATTGGATAATCCATCGTATGGTTATATACGAACTCGAAAGGAACTTGTTCCAGTTCGGGGATGGATCCTGGTTCAGGAGAAATAGGAATAAAGTACATTCAGGTGTCTTTTATCTTCACCTTCTCTCGCGTTGCGAGTGCTCCTAGGATTAGGACAGTACACCCTTTATGCTTTTTGGATAGTCTTCTTCCAAACCATAGGCTGGTGCCGAACGGTAGGGAAGGAAGAAAACCATTTGGCCTAAAAGGGTGTACAGAAGGTAATGACTAAAGACATATAAAGGGATTTGGAGAGGTGGCAAAGAATTATACGGTTATAGTTGTGAATCTGGATAATGGTAGAGGCATTACTAGGAATACCAGGATACCCCATCGGAACATTTCAAAGTTTCAGGTTCACTGTGTACAGTTAATAGAAAACTGATTTCCCAATTAGACACTTGCTCCAGGGTATGTATTTACCAGGTATGATTCTCACATCTGTATGGTTTTGCAGATGATGAGTGGGAGTAAGTTATTGGGAATTAGGTGATCATCCTCATTATATCGGGATTCGTTGGAATTGGTGATATTTGAGGAAGCCACCTGGGTTGTTTGCCGGTCTGCAAATATTTGGTTTTGAATATCCGTTGTTATGCACCAATTTCAAATTGATATATCTGTACGTCTATTTTCATAGAGTGAGATATACCTTTTGATATTATGTCGATGACATTTACCTATATCAGTAGATGGTTAGGTAAGGAGCATTAAACAGCGGTGTGATTCTTCTTAACCATAAGTACAGTTTTCAACCTACGACACACAGTGAAAGAGTTGTTAGACTCAGCGGACTCATACAGAGTATTGTATGTTGTCCAGTGTCCATTAGGACAGAGGGGTTGGTCCTCATACTATATTCTGTTTACTTTTGACTTCTCTAGTTCTTAGACATGTGTTTTCGTAGAAACACAGGGTCTGAGTTTTGAGGAGTTATAGGTATTTGAATAGAGTAGAGAACCAGGTGTAGAAAGTATCGGGATTCTTCAAAGTAATCGAAGATGTAGATACTTGTGTATGGTATTCAGTTGATAGTAATGATAAAGAGAAATTACTTCTCTTTCAGGTTACTCATAATTGGAAGCATTCCTAAGTTGAGTAACGCTGATCGGCCTCCTTCCATTTAGTTGACATGCACTGGAGATAGCTGCATGATTTGAATCTGGTTAAATTAAATCAGTGCCTCTGGTTCTATATTGGATATAGTACAGTTCATATCTTAACATTGTTAAGGTACGGGGAGTTGTCCGGCTTATGATTAAAACCAGACTCTGGATAACTCAAGGCACGTTTCTGTAATGGCTGTTTGTGGGTTGACCCAGGCTATGACGAGGGTTGATTTTCTACCATCTGGGAGATCAATAGAAATATTGTTCAAGACTCGCCACAGTTTTATTAAAAATGGATTTTTTCAAAAACAGCAGTGGGAGTATGGTAGAACTGGAAGTGATTCCAGAACCGCAAACGATTACTGAAGATTTGATAAGGAACCTAAAGATTCAATCTGATTTGACATTCCATTGGCCACTCCGCAGATAAGGTGGGTAACTTCAGGCACCCGAGAGGTACTCCGGTAGCCTCAAGGAAGGTGACAGGGAAGTTCTTGTTTACCCACACTTGCCATTGTTGTTGTTCCAGGCTGCAAGACCCGGCAGGAGGATGAGCATAGCGTCGTTCTAAACTTGCTTTAGAAGTGCACGTCTATATGACTCTGCCAGAGGGTTGTCGTAGTCAGTGGGAGCAGCAGAAGCATTGGTGGACATCAGGCTTATGTCTATTTATAGACTAAAGCAGATGTAGCGGAGATAGATCATCTATTTCTGATGTGACAGTCATAGTTTTGACGTCATCAGAATAAGGGATGGATCTGTTGAGAAGGTAGTAGGAAGTGATATTCCTATACTACGATCGATTATACTTTGGTCGTCACACAGTGTTTTCTCCACAAAGGACTTGGACATTATATCAGACATACTGGTTACTAGATCTATGGTTTTAGATCTAGATTTGGGTGGTTTCCCAATCTGGGTACTTAGACAGCATTCTAAGAGTATTTAGAATGGACGACTCCTGGCACGGTAGTATACCTGCAGGTAATGGAGTCACCCTCTCTAAAGGTGTCTTATAGACTAAAGTAGAGAGGGATGTGCATGATTGGCAGATCACTTGCTTAGGCAATTGAGTCAATCATGAGATGTCAAGTACCACACCAGATGTTGTTCTTGCACTAGATGCAATAAGTTGATATTGATCCAATCCTGGAGAAACAGTCGGAAGCAGTTTTAGAACATAAGTGACTGTTCTAGGGATATGATAACGAAAGCCTCTTTCGGGAGACAATTATCATTCCAGGCTTCCAAGGTGACATGGATGACAAGGAGGTTGTCAGAGTTTTAGTTTTCCTTCTGACGAGGGGCAGTATTTTGGACAGGTGGTCCAAGGCAATACTGAGGGAGGCATGGCGCAGGATACTGATTAGATTCAGTTGACGATACAGTCTAAGAAGTTTGGATTTGGAGTTCACTTATGAGCTAGGTCCCATCAGACATCCAGACATTCTAAGACAGGTATTGCTCATTTCGGGAGATGGCTTTCTCCGCGAATTTGAGATATAGAGAGACATAGAAAGAAACATCAAGGCGGATCCACTCACTGAGGCTATTCCTCGAACGCAATAGTTTCACAAACGGTTTTTGTGAGACTGACTAGTAGAGGAGTTGGGTGTTCGGTATCACACGGGCTGTGAGTATGCGACATCGCAATAATTAGCCTTGAGTGCAAGTGGGAGATTGTTGGAGACAGTGCCCTCAGAGTCAATTATTGGGTCACAGGCACGTGATTGCAATGATTGAGGGAGGACCTATCCCGGGAAGACAGTCTTACTCGAGATGATAGTACGCTATCTGGTTTACCTTTATCATCGTGTACAGCTTTAGGTAACCTGACAGGTCGCTATTACACGTTGATAGAGCCCCTGGGATTCTTGCTTGACTGCCAGCAGTATGAGGGCGATCATATAAGTGAGAGCTGGAGTCTATTAGCACATCCTTAAAAGGTCCCTAGTCGTGGGAGTTTCGAGACAGGGCATCGATTCTCCAGAGTAGACTAGTGTATACAGTTGAGACCCCGACGAGGGGCGGTGGCCGGTCTCACAAGCCACTGGTGTCAGTTGGTTCACCTAAGATGTATACAGGTGCTCATTGGGTTATGAGTACACCGGACAGGACTCGCCGGGAACATGCTAGTTGGTCTTATACCTGACGTCAGATAGCAGTTCCCTGGTGACATGTGTACAGGTTAGTTCATCGACCTGGGGATCGTCATTTGTCTCGTGTGAGTTCCCACTGTACTTTGATTACTACCCTACCACGGCTCAAAGGAGTCGTGCAAACAGGTTTTAGTTGGGTATAGTCCCGAGCCACATGGAGGCAGTGAACGGATCTTCAGGGGTTCGTCTCTCCCGGTATTGGGGGTGAGGTCGCGCTGTGTCTAGGAGAGCCATTACACAAAGTCCTTGGCCAAGGCAGGAGATTTACTGGTAGGTATTCCAGTAGTATCTCAGGGTGTTCTGGGCTACACTCCGACACGACTTGTACCGCTTTTGGGGGTCTGACTTTTACCAACCCCCTAGGCCCGACATGCGATGCTCATAGATGAACGGACCGGACTGTACGGATATTGTCACTGACAGGCTCAGTAGGGTGTCAGGATGAGTTCGCTCATCGACGTCCCTTTTAGTCAATAGCTGGTGGCCCGTTACGTATTGGCTTATACCTCTGACGTGCTAGTGGTTAAATCCACAGCCATAGTATTGACGAGTCTTTAGAGTCCACCACACTTTCAGTTACTCAGGCTTTCGGGCGAAACGCTGTAGAGGCTGTATGGAGATATGGCAGGGTTCGATCAGATTCGTGCGGTATTGCACGGATCAGGATCGAACGGATATTACTAGCCGGTTTTGGTTTAAGCCGGATCCTAGTATAGTACAGTGTAGATTTTGTCTCTTTGCATTTGTATTTCGGTCGGAATACAAATGCGGGTGTGTATGCACAGTATCGGGGTTTTCCTGTAATTTATTATGGGACCAGTTTTCTGGGGTTGCCAGTTTGCATTCCGTTCCGGCCGGTTTTCACTTTTTCCTTCCCGGTCGGACTTTTCGTTGGAGGGTGTTAATTGCAAGTTTGCAATTAACATTTTGTGGAGGGGGTTTATTGCAAAAGGATTGATTTGATAGCATCTTTGCTCCATGATGCATTAATTATGAAATGAAAGGGTATGGGTTTTTGATATGTTTTAGTGATGGGCCGGACACTGTGGGGAATGGAGTGAGTTTTAAATTGTATAGTGGATTAATTTATATTGATTGGATTGAGCTCATTTATGAGGGTGCTGGAATTGTTTTGAGGGGTTGATGAATTAATATTTATTCATTTTTGAGTGCTTAGAAAATGCTGAGGTTTTTATTTGGCTGAGCTCATAAGTGAGCTTGCTTCATTCTTTTTCTTCCAGTGAGCACACAATGAATTGGCCGAGCTCCTTTTTCCCATGGATGCTCCATTTTTCTTTCAAGCATCCATGATTATTCTTGTGCAAAATTCCTCCACAAATGGCAACCTTATAAACCCTAAAGAGACAACTATACTATACATTCTACAGCAAATCTTGGGCGCGTCGGTTAGCCAACTTCGCGCCCGAGTTGCCTCGGTATAGAGGTGGGAGCCCGTAAAAGAATCCGGCTACGTGGTGCCCTTCCGGCGACGAGGTGGAGACCGGACATTCCGCGGGAGATCGGGACGACGACGAGAAGACCGGAGGACTCGGATCAGTCGGTATATCTCTAACCCGTCTTGTAGTTAGCTAGATCTAGTTTAATGGCCCGATCCGGGGTTTAGTGCGCGGTGGTGCCGGTTTGCTAAGTCCGCAAAATTAAAGTTTATCACCGCTTCCGCATTTGGCCGTCGGATCGACGGCCGGGGCGCCGCCGTGCACTTACAGTTACGGGTGGTGGCCTCATGTCGATGGAGGAGGGAATTGCCTCAGTTTCGGCTGGCAGCTCGTCGGGTAAACTTCGAGTTACCATCATTCCCCTTTTTTTATATATATATCTTGTGATCTTTTCTAACAAGTCTGTCTTTGTTTTTAACGCAGGCGCGGCCAGTGCCGATGCTCCATTGCTCGAAGGAGAACCGTCAACTACTGCTTTGGCGGTGATCATCTCCCAGCCTTCCCTTGTGCCATCGCGGATGTTGGAAGGTATGGATTTACGACTCATGAGTTGATCTTTTAAACGTGTAGCTTATGTACTAACGTTATACCACTGTGTCCTTTCTGGAGTGCTCTTTGATCATCTATACCAAGTGTTGCTCCCACACTTCTCCTTCCCATCCGAATTCGCTTCTCCTTCTAGTGGTGCCGGTGAGTATATTTTCATTTCGATGTCTTTCCTTTCCCCCTTTTTTTATAGGATTATTTCTAACTTTTCCTCTTCTTTATTGTAGTGCCACAAATCGAAGGAGGGGGTGCAAGGCCTGCCACGCCACCGGCCCTTCCGGCCTTACCTTCCGTTGCAGCTGGTATAGTAAATCTCCCCCCCTTTTTTTATGACCCTTCAACATCTCTTGAACCATCGTCTAACCATGTTTTGTTTTGCAGCTATCGTTCCGGCTCCGGTCCTTCTTGAGTCTCGTGTCCTTTCACCGGCAGGCCCTTTCTTGAAACGTCCATCTTCAAAGGGTGCCATGATGAGTTTGTGTATGCTGAGCGGGTATATCGAAAAGCTTAACGCGGACGCTCTCCCTTCTGCCGTGTGGATAGCCTGTGCAATGAAACCTACACCCCTACGAGTGCGGCAAGTTACTCGCCAAAACCAGAAGTGCGGCAGCCCCCTTCAGCAAAGTGAATGGACCACCCAGCATTTCACGGAATCCGGTAACTTGAGCACCCCACCTTGGGTCAACCTATACCCCCCACGAGTGCGACGAATAGCCCGCCAATTCTAGAGTGAAGCCCCCTCCGTCTCAAAACCATAAGATGCGGGCTCATTGCCCTCTAGAACCCGGCTATCCGTGCACCCCACCGCGGGGTAATCCTAGTACAGAAAAGAAAATATGTACAACGGTGGCATCGACCTTAACTCGGTCGTGCCCCAAAAGAATAATATACAAATAGGCAGTGATGGCAGTCCACATGTCGGATGCTCGCCCCGCGATATCAAATGTTGGCGGCGCTCGTAAACTTTCACAACGAAGGCGTCGTCGGATCTTGGGTTAACCACTGCAGGGAGGTCGAGGCCTGCCTACATCAGCTGGAGTCGACGCGTCCTTCTCCTGAAGTTTTGGACATAAGCACCCAACGGACAGCTTGGCTCGAACAAAGCACTTCTTATTTCCGCCATTTGGAGCAAGAAGCAGCTTTACGGTTGAAGGAACGTCAGGAATCTTCAAGCGCAACTGCTCGCCTACGCGCTGAAGTTAGGGCGAATGCTGCTGAGGTGAAAGTCGTCTTTGAAGGCCTTCTGGAGCGTATTTCTAATGGGCTGGCACTAAAGCGGAAGCTTGATGCCGCCGAGCGTGATGCCCGAGGCCGTGAAGCAGCTCAGCAGGTCGTTGAGGAACAGCTTGCATCCTTCATGCAGCAGCGGGCCCAGGTGGAGGCGGAGGTGGTTGCGGCTGTTACTCAGGAGGAAGCGCTGAAGGAAGTGCGAGAACAGCTTGTGAATTTATTAAAGACACTTCCTCCTCAGTAGCTATCCATCCTTGTATCGTTTGTGCTTGTAGATAAAAGAATGTGTGTGTATATATATATATATATATATATATATATATATATATATATATATATATATTTTATTCTTTGACATAATGTATCCTGTATCCAATCAAGTTTATGAATAAAAGATACACCTTTTTTTGTAATGTGTCATTTTCTCCGTCTTTTCTTTCTTTCATTATCAGCATGCCACCTTAGTAACCATGGTTGACGGATGATCAGAACGAGTATCCTGACTTTCTTAAGAAATAGCGATGGCTTAGGCCGCAGGTTCAGATCTGCTGCCTAAGACTTTTCAACTCTATAAGCCATGAGGGTCTCATAGAGACTTTTCTCCTTACGGATCGAGAGGATCTCGTAGGTGGGTTTTCTCCTTAGGAATCGTGAGGATTCCTAAGTGTGGTTTTCTCTTATAAGTCGTAAGGATCCTATAAGAGAATTTTTCCCTCTTACGAGTCGAGAGGACCCACAAGCGGTTGTTTCCCTCCTCGTCGAAATTCGACTTTGGAGAGTGAGACCCGTGAATAGTATGCAAGAGACCATTTTGGATTGACTTGCAGGGTCCCATTGTTCAGGAAGCAAGTTTTTTAGTCCCTGCTGCCTGAGGCTTCATTTGCATGTTGAGACGAATCGGGAATTTCCCGCGGAGACACTAGTTTCTCTGCGAGCCGACGCGAATCAGGAGGCTCTCGTCAAGGAGTGTTTGTATCCGTGAGTCGAGGAGTTTGCTAGGGATTATTTGTTTCCCAAGCGCCAAGGATTATTTGTTTCTTTGGGGTTTGAAACGAGTCGAGAATTTCCCACGGAGGCACTGGTGGCTCTGCGAGTCGACGCGGATCAGGAGGCTCTCGTCAAGGAGTGTTTGTATCCGTGAGTCGAGGAGTTTGCTAGGGATTATTTGTTTCCCAAGCGCCAAGGATTATTTGTTTCCTTGGGGTTTGAAACGAGTCGAGAATTTCCCACGGAGGCACTGGTGGCTCTGCGAGTCGACGCGGATCAGGAGGCTCTCGTCAAGGAGTGTTTGTATCCGTGAGTCGAGGAGTTTACTAGGAATTATTTGTTTCCCAAGCGCCAAGGATTATTTGTTTCCTTGGGGTTTGAAATGAGTCGAGAATTTCCCACGGAGGCACTGGTGGCTCTGCGAGTCGACGCGGATCAGGAGGCTCTCGTCAAGGAGTGTTTGTATCCGTGAGTCGAGGAGTTTGCTAGGGATTATTTGTTTCCCAAGCGCCAAGGATTGTTTGTTTCCTTGGGGTTTGAAACGAGTCGAGAATTTCCTACGGAGGCACTGGTGGCTCTGCGAGTCGACGCGGATCAGGAGGCTCTCGTCAAGGAGTGTTTGTATCCGTGAGTCGAGGTATCTGTTGAAGACACTAGTTTCTTCGGAATTGGACTGAACCATCGAGATTTGGCTTCGTCTTCTGGCAGAGCCTGTTGGGAAAGTATGGTTCCCTCTTTGTTTACGCCCTTGGATTGTATACAGGGATCGATGTGATCTTAACTGTAGGGCCAAAGTTTTATCATTTCTTTTTTTTTTATTTTATTTCCGCGATGCTCTATCATTTCAGCTTTTATATCGCGAAGGTTGCGATTGCCCAATCATTTCGGCTATTTTTCGCGGTGCCCAATCATTTCGACTATTTATTTTATTTTTACCCGCTGCTTTTTATTGCGAGTTGCCCAATCATTTCGACTATTTTGCATGCATACATTTTTACTCACTGCTTTTTATCGCAAGTTGTCCAATCATTTCGGCTATTTTGTATGCATGTGCGGCCTACTGGCTTTCCGCCTTAAACCTGGAATTAGATACCGATTTCGGCATCAGCACCGCTACAACTGGGATATTGCCAGGAGCGAATCATCATCTGCCTCTGTTGATGTCGAACAAGGGTGGCTTAGCGAGCAGGGTTAAGGTCCTGTCGACTAAGGCTTTTGACTTTATGAGCCGTAAGGGTCTCACAAAGGTATTTCTCCCTACAAGTCGTGAGGATCTTGTAGGTGTATCTTCTCCTTAGGAATTATGAGGATTCCTAAGTGCATGTTCCTCTGTAAGTCGTAAGGATCCTACAGGAGGGTTTTCTCCTTGTAAATCGAGAGGACTTACAAGGGTCGCTCACCATACGAACATATCCCCAGTCACGGATGAGACTTGGTTAGGGAAATGTTTACTCGCGCCCGTGGATTGTATACAAGGGCCAGTATTGAGCCACTTGTAGGGCAATATCGGAAGTTTGTGGGGGTTGCTTAAGCACAGGTTTAGGTCTCTGTAACTTAAGACTTTCAAATCTTATGAGCCGTAAGGGTCCCATAAGAAAGTTCTGCTTACGAGTCGTGAGGATCTCGCAAGTATATTTTCTCCCAAGAAATCGTGAGGATCCCTAAGTGTGTTGCTCCCTTGTGAGTCGTAAGGATCTCACGCGGGTGGTTTCTCCTTACAAGATCGAGAGGATCTTGTAAGTGTCCTTTAACGAGGTTGCGCCCTTTCAGGTTTTCACAAACACTCGCCGGTAGTCCTGCTGTTTTTACTCACGGAGCCCTTTCGGGTTTTCATCCGTGCCCTTTTTGCTTATGGACATACCGTTTTTTTTCTTTTTATTTTCTTTTTCTCTCTTTTTTTTTACGAGGTCGTGCCCTTTCGGGTTTTCACGAACACTCGCCAGTAGCCCTGCAGTTTTTACCACGGAGCCCTTTCAGGTTTTCATCCGTGCCCTTTTTGCTTATAGACATACCGTTTTTTTTTATTTTATTTTTATATGTTTTTTTTATATCTCGTCGGCCTAAATATGCTGCGGTAGTAGTTTAAAGACGTTTCGGTCTGCTATTAGTTTAAGGACATTCCGGTCCTCTATTAGTTTAAGGACATTTCGGTCCGGCGTTGAGAGGCTGGCTACTGCTTATAAAGCTTGAGCTTAGGAAGATAGCGAGCGGACATAGTCGTCGTCATCTATCATTGACCTAGGCTGTGGCTCATTAAGCGTAGTATTTCTTTAGGAAGCGACCGTTTATTGGTCTGAAAGGCCTTTCACCGTGCATGTCCATGAGTAGGTAGGCCCCACCCTGGTAGATCTTATCTATGATGTATGGGCCTTCATAGTTTGGCTCGAATTTTCCCCGCTTGGCGCGATTGGGGATCATAGGCCTTTTGACCACTAGCACGAGTTCGCCTTGGCGGAATGTCCTTGGTCGGGTCAATCTTTCATATGAGCGCGTCATCTTTGCTTTATAAGCTTCCAGATTTTGTTGTGCTATGAGCCGGGTTTCATCAAGGGCGTCAAGCTCCTCAAGTCGAAGGTGAGCATTCTCTTCGCCCGTTAGCTCGTGGTGGACTGCCACTCGTAAAGAGGGTAATTCTATCTCGAGGGGGAGTACTGCTTCCATCCCAAATACCAACGCGTACGGCGTTGTGTTCGTGGCCGTCTTGAACGTAGTTCGATACGCCCAAAGAGCTTCTTGCAGTCTTTCGTGCCAGTCTTTCTTATTTCGGGACACCGTTTTCTTTATGATCTTTGTCAGGGTCTTGTTGAAGGCTTCAGCTAGACCATTGGCTCGCGGATTATAATCCGAGGAATATCTCCAGTCTATATTGTGCTGCTGTGCAAAGCGATTGATCTTGTGGCTTCTATAAGCTGGCCCGTTATCGGAGATGATTCGCCTTGGCGTTCCAACCCGATATATGACATGCGTCTTGAAGAAGTGGAGGATATTTTCCGTCTTCACTTCTCTTAACGGTACTGCTTCTGCCCATTTAGAGAAGTAGTCAGTCGTTGCTAGGATGAAACGATGTCCTCTAGACGATGCTGGTTCGATGGGGCCGACTATATCAGTCCCCCACATTTCGAATGGCCAGCTAGCCACCGTTGGATGTAATGGATTCGGATGCTGATGGATGAAGTCCCCATGAATTTGGCATGAGTGGCATTGCTTCGCATATTCGAGGCAATCCTGAATCATTGTGGGCCAGTAGTAGCCCATCCGTTTGATCTTCAACTTCATCTTTGGGCCTGCTTGGTAAGAACTGCAGAGTCCGTCGTGAACTTCCTGGACGACCCTTTTCGCTTCGTCAGGTCCTAAGCATCTCAGCCACAGAGAATCAAATGACCTTTTGTACAGAGTATCATTGACGAAGGCGAAAGACAGAGCTCGTTTTATGAGTTGATGTCTCGTGGACGCTTCTTCAGGCATTCGGTGGGATTTAAAGTAGTCTATGAAGACTTCTCTCCAATCCTCGGCATTTTTCCAATCTTTTACTTGCAGGGTCGTCTGCTCGCTCGCTCCTTTTTCTTCGGATGATTCCGGAGATATTTCTGCTGGGGCAAGCACTCGACGGCTTTGTACCACGATTCTAACGTCCTCGAGGTTCTCGTCAGCCAATTCTTTAGCAAGTTTGGCCAGTGCGTCCGCTTTGCTGTTTTCCGCACGCGGTATGTTCTCCAAAGTATAGGAGGGAATTTGGGTCAACAGTTGTTGAACCTTTTCACCGTACTTCACCAACTCCGGTTTGCACGTTTGGTAGTTGCCGTTTACTTGACTAACGACCAGTTGAGAATCCCCGTATATGAGGAGGTTTTTAATTCCCATGTCAATGGAGATCTCAAGGCCCGTTATCAAAGCTTCGTATTCGGCTTCATTGTTTGTCCTAGGCTCTGTTAAGGAGAAAGCGAAGCGCATTATCCCTCCTTGTGGAGTTACAAAGATGAGTTCTACCCCCGATTTGATTATAAAGGTACTTTGTTTGCGCTTCTTTACGGAAGATGCTCCATCGAAATAGAGCTCCCATCGGGTATCACCACTGTCGATCGCATCAAACGCATGTTCGTCTGGAAGATCGCAATTTAGAGGAGAATTGGCGGGTATGGGATGCTCAGTGAGGAAGTCGGCGATGGCCTGGCCTTTCACTGCCTTGAGAGGTTGATACGTTATTGAAAACTCCATCAAGAGTAGGGCCCATTTAGCGAGTCGTCCCGTCAATATGGCCTTTGACATCAAGTATTTAAGGGGGTCCACCCTTGAAATGAGACGGACCTCATGCGCCAACGCATAGTGCCTAAGCTTTGTTATCACGAAGATCAATGCCAGGCAATGTTTTTCAATGGGGGAGTAGTTGCTTTCTGCCCCCAGTAGAACTCGACTTAAGTAGTAGAGTGCTCTCTCTTTCCCTTGATCGTTCTCTTGTGCCCATAATGCGCCTAAGGAACCTTCGAGGGCGGTTGTATAAAGAATGAGGGGTTTTCCCTTGACCGGAGCAGCCAACATCGGCGGGTTCTGCAAGTATTGCTTGATCTCTTCTAGTGCGCTTTGGCACTTTTGATCCCAGACAAACGGGGTTCCCTTCTTCATCAGGTGGCTATAGGGACGGCACTTGCCTGAAAGATTGGCTATAAATCGCCGTATGTATGCGAGCTTCCCTTGGAGAGATCGTAACTGTTTAAGAGTTCTTGGCGGAGGCATTTCCATGACCGCTTTGATCTTTGACGGATCTATTTCAATACCTCGATGTCGAACAATGAATCCCAGGAATTTGCCTGAGGAAACTCCGAATGCACACTTGAGCGGGTTCATCTTCAAGTTGTATTGCCGAAGGCGTTGAAATACGGTCTTCAGATGCTCGAGATGTTCCTCATATGATTTGCTTTTAACAACGAGGTCGTCGATATAGCATTCGACGATTTCGTGTATAAGGTCATCGAAGATCTTCGTCATGGCCCTTTGGTAGGTGGCACCGGCGTTCTTTAGACCAAAGGGCATCACCTTGGAATAAAATATTCCTAGAGGGGTCCTGAAGGCTGTGTGCTTCTGGTCTTCTGGATGCATCTTTATCTGGTTATACCCCGACGAGCCGTCCATGAAGGAGAAAACCTCATGAGTGGACGTATTGTCTATCATCAGTTTAGTGACTGGTACTGGAAAATCGTCCTTCGGACGAGCTTTATTAAGATCCCGGAAGTCTACGCATATACGCACTGTCCCGTTTTTCTTCATCACCGGGACGATGTTGGCGATCCATTCAGGGTATTGAACCTCCTGGATGAAGCCAGAGTCGATCAGCTTCTTGACCTCGGCATTGATGCTCATCTCAAGCTCGAGTCGCATTCTTCTCGGCGCCTGTTTGACTGGCTTGATGTTCGGGGATATCGCCAATTTCTGTACGGCAATTTCTGGATCCAGTCCCGGCATTTCGGAATAGTTCCACGCGAAGCAATCTCTATGTTGTAGAAGCACATCCTTTAACGCAACTACCCATTCTTCAGATAGTAACTCGCTGATGAATGTCGGTCGTAGATCGTTTGCCGTCCCCAACTCAATCTTCTTGAGGTTATCTGCAGTGGTATGGATTCCATCTTCCAGCTCTTTTGGCGCTGGTGGGAATTCTGAGATTATCTCGTCGCTGCTATTTTCGAAGCACCAAGGGAGCTCATCTATGTCCTCGGGCTCTTCTTTTAATATTGTAATCATGTGACAGGTGCGAATTCGCTTCCAATCCCAATGTGGAACTGGTTTTCGTTTCGTGGCCTTAGGCTCGTGCTTTTGTGGTGGCTCTACCCTCCAGTTGTCGGACAGAGCGAACTTGCCGAGCTGGTACTGATCTTCAACCCAATTTTTGAAGGTGAAGCAATCTTCAAGAGGATGCCCTATTACTCGATGGTAAGAGCAATAGTCCGGGTGTGAGACCTCGCCCGCTTGTTCGGGGTGTTTAGACTCTGGCAGTGCAAGCATCCGATGTTTCAAAGCGAGGTCAAGTATCTTCTTCGTCTTATCCCGAGGAAAAGAGTATGCTCGACTCATTTTCTTCATGAGGGATAGATCAATAACGCTCGCCTCCCATTTGCGTGACTTCTTAGCCCTGCTTTGTTGCTGTTGCACGCCTTTTTGGCCTTTCGACTTGTTTCCGCTTCTGCGTCGAGCCTTCTTTATAACAGGTTGACAAAGAGCGGCATTTTCATCCTTTACGGCCTGTTGGAAAAGGCGTTGTGTCTTGGCTTTCTCGTAGATGGCCGTCTCGCGGTTGTGATCCTCTCGGACTTTTTGACCAGCTTTCTTTATAAGTTTGTCCATTTGTTCCTCGAACAACAGATTGGACTCTTTTGCATTTGGAACTTTCACTGGCTTAGGATTAGCGTCCTCCCATTGAGCATCCGCCTCTTCATTAAAGTTTTGCACGACGTAACAGTCACGGAGCAGCTCTCGTTTCTTGGAGCGAATGTATCCGGGCCCGATTGTCTCCATTCTCCCGTTAGGCAGTTTGCGTTGAGTCCCGGGGACGTTCCAGACCCTGTCATAGAATTTGGCCTTTCTAACGGTCTGTTTGAAGGGTATCCCCTGGCGTTTCAGCAGCTTTTTCAAACCTTCCATATAATATCTGGGGAGACGGATAGGCTGAAGCCTGTCGAGCGTAGAATCCGCGCCATGCCAGATTTCTTTTTCTACCTTGGTTTCTTCAGAGCGGTAAAACAGAATTGCTTTCTCGCTCTCTCGCCTGGGAGGGATATAGAATGTCCGCAACTCTTCTACACTGTAGATATTAAGTGCGTCCAGTTCTTTATGGTGTTTAAGCGGCACTATGGCGACTTGTAGACTTTGCTCTTCGTCAGCGGACGTTCGTATTGAAGGTCGAGCAGAGAATACAATACGGATCTTATCTTCCGAGTCGCTACCAAAGATCAATGTAGGAGCCGATGGTCCCGGCTTGTTGTCTTGGGGCGGACCCGAATAAACTATCTCCTCTTCCTCTTCAGTATCACTGCCGAAGACCGAGATGGTGGCGTTAGCTTTGTTCTCCGGCTTGTGACACTTCTCTGTGTCTTTGAAATCCGGTAAGAAGTATTTGGCGTCTTCATATTTGCGGACCTCGTTCACAGAGAAAGGGTTCACTTCTCCCGTCACGGTATACTCGAAACCATCCTTAAAATACTTCATACACTGATGTTGTGCAGAAGGGATGATGTTGTACTCGTGTAACCATGGTCGGCCGAGCAAAGCGTTGTAGCATTTCTTGGCGTCTATGACGTGGAACTTAATGTCCGTGACGAGTAGCCCGAAGCGTAGCGTCAGTATCACAGATCCAAGAGTCTTTGACGATTGGGAGTCGAACCCGGAGATGGTGATCTTGTCCCGAGCAAGGTGCTGGACGCTCATGCAGATTTCCGTCAACACCCGCACGTTGAGTAGGTTAACAGACGATCCGTTATTGATCAAGATTTTGCCTATCTTTATATCATGGCAATATCCTGAGACATAGAGGGGGCGATTGTGTTCGCACGTCCCAAGGAGAAGGTCTTCGTCGCCGAAAGTGACATCAGCCGTGTGCACTTCCTCCAATCCATCCTTCATCTTTTCCTCGGCCAGGCATGCTTGGAATTGTTCTGGGTCTTGGAGCGCCTTAATTAACGAATCTCTCGCCTCTTTTGATAGCAAAAGGGCGTCAAGAATGCTGAGCTGTGAGGGCAGTTTCCTCAGATGTGCTAAGACGTTGTAATCCACCCTATTCTTCTTTGGTGGGTCTTTGGCAGCTAGCTCTTCCACCACTTGGTCATCTAAGACGATATCTTCAGAGACCTTTTCTTTCCCCTTATCTTTCCTGTTCGAGGGTCCGAGGTTCTTTTCGGGCAGCGTGCGATTACGTAGCCGGATATTTTCGCAAACCTTCGGTTCTTCTTCTGTTCTCGAAGCGGACTTTTTAAAGAGAGGGGCAAGTTCTAGCTCTTCATCAGAATCACTCCCGAATGTAGGCACTTGTGACCCGCTGGTGTTAACCATGCAACAATCGCCAGCAGTCCTTTTAAGCCCTTCGGTTGTATTTCTTTGCTCTCGACGAGTTTTACGCTTTTCCCGCTTAAAGTGTTGTCGATGAGCAACATATCCTTGCCTCCATCTATCGAAAGCTTTGCACTCTTGAGTGGGGTGCGAAATCTTTTGATGATATAAGCAATAGGAGGGGTGCGTTTCCATTTCACCATTGACGTTTCCTTCAGAGGATGGTAGCTTCATGCCCATTAATATGGCCTTAGCAAACTTTTTCCTCATCTTGAATTGACTTTTGTCGGTAGCGAAGGTGTTTTGCTCCAGCGGGATCGTCTCAGCTCTTTCATCGAGTCGCTGGCGCTTGGCCCTTTCAAATATAGCCGTCTCGCGTTCTTGATCAGCTTTACTTTTCAATCGAGCTTCGTTAAGGAACGCGTCAATCATTTCATCTGATAGCTTCAGAACTTTTTGTAAGTCCACGTTGCCCACCCCGGTACTTGCGGGGAGGCGGAAAACGGAATATAAAAATCGGATTTTTATGAGCTTAGGCAACATGGACTACACTTTGATGGATCTTTGCTAAACAAAAACTTGCTAAAGCTAACTAGAAACTAGCTAAGTGCTAGAAAGGTTATACCTTTGGTCTTTATGTCCTTCTCTCCTTGCTCCTTGGAGTAGTGGAAGGAGGTCACCTTGTCGTCTTCTCCCGTCAAAGAAAGATCCACCCGAAAGCCTCAACCTTTGGCTTCAACTCCAAGCTAGAAGTAACTAGGGTCCAAGAAGTGCTAGTCCTTCAACCCTAGATGAGAGTAGAGATGATCAAGAGAGGGTTTTTCTTAAGCTCAAGTGTTTCTCAACACATGAGAGGGGAGAGCTTGAGGGAGAGGAAGAACAAAAGAGAGAAATGAAATGATAGAAAATGAGAATAATTGTGAACCATTCTCACTAATATGTGTATATTATTTTAATTAAATAATTAGCTAGATAATTGTCATGGTTAATCATGACATGACCATTATCATTTCAATTTGCAAGGATCAAAAAGCATCTTCCAAAAGAAATGATGATGGTCAAAGTGTCAACCTAGGTCAACAAGTCAAGGAGGTCAAATGGTCAACAACCATAACCATGCACAATTATTTAAACTAATTATCAATTAACTATAATACACACATAAGCATTAGGGTTAATAAAATGACAATAGCCATTAACCCTAATCAAGATCCTCTCCCTCTGTCTCAAGCATCTATGCATACGCACCCACATTCGTGATCCGAGGAACACGAATACAATGAGAAAAACCAATTCCAAAACATATACTAGGATCCGGCTTAAACCAAAGCCCGCTAGTATAAACTGTCCGGACAGCAAACGTGCACAAGTGCGAGGATGCGAATGAACCCTGTCGCAAAACCATGCGACCTCTACTCATTTTGCCTAAAGGCGAATAGCTCTCTGTGTGGGACTTTAAAGACTCGACACTACGCTGGCAGTGGGTTTAACCACAGACCGCAAGCGGCACTAGCTGTACGTAACGGTCCCCAGGTAGATGTCGATAAGAAGACGACGAGGTGAACCCCATCTGAAGTCCTACTGAGCCTGTATGTGACAGTCTTCGTACAGTCCGGTCTGTTCGTCTGATACATCGCATGGCGGGCCTAGGGGCGGTGAACGTCAGTCCCCTAATAGCGGTACAAGTCGTGTCGGAGTGTAGCCCAGAACACCCTGAGATAACACTGGAAACCTACCAGTATATCTCGCTTGCCCTGGCCAGGGACTACTCGTGTAATGGCTCTCCTGGACACAGCGCGATGTCAACCCCCAATACCGGGGGAGACGAATCCTGTCTAACCGTCACTGCTTCCAAGTGCTTCGGGACTGCACCCAAAAACTACCTGTTTGCACGACTCCTTTGAGCCGTGGTAGGGTAGTAATCAAAGTGCAGTGGGAACACACTCGAGGCGAAGTGACAGTGTCAAGTCAACGGACTAAGCTGTACTCATGTCACCTGGGAACTGATAACTGACGATAGGTATACTACCAACCAACAGTTCCCGACGAGTCCTGTCCAGTGTACTCGTAACCTAACGAGCACCCGTATACTATCTCAACTACGACATACTGACGGCTGTGGGACAGACCGTCTCCCACACTGGGATGAGAAGCGCATACGCTAGTCTACTCCGGAGTATCGATGCCCTGTCTCGATAGTCCAACGACCAGGGACCTGTATAAGGATGTGCTTATAGATTACCCAGCTCCCACGAGTGCGAGCGCCATCATAACGCTGGTAATCAAGCAAAGATCCTAAGGGCTCTACTAATATGTATATCAGCGATATGCTAAAAGAAACACATGCACATATTGAAGTAGAGACAAACCAAGTAGCATACTACCATTTCGAGCAAGATTGTATATACAACTGTGAATATCCCAAGCTTCCATCAAGTAATATACTTACTAGTATGATACAGTAATGGCCTCTAGGGCATATACACTAACAATCTCCCACTTGCACTAAGGCCATGTACTGGCGTATCGAAGACCTATCATCTCGATCAGCCGCTCGAACTGAGTCTGGGGTAGGGCCTTCGTGAGTGGATCTACAGTGTTGTTCTCCGTATTTACTCTTTTCACCTCGATCTCCTGGCGATCTTTGATCTCCCTGATCAGGTGGTACCGCCTCAAAATGTGCCTGGACTTCTGATGGGACCTGGGTTCCTTCGCTAAAGCTATAGCTCCGTTGTTGTCGCAATACAGCGATATTGGATCAACAATGGTAGGGACCACCTGAAGCTCCGTGAAGAACTTCTTCATCCAGGCAGCTTCCTTTGCGGCATCGCAAGCAGCTATGTACTCCGCTTTCATAGTTGAGTCTGCAACGGTCTCCTGCTTGGAACTCTTCCAGCAAACCGCCCCTCCATTGAGGGTGAAGACATAACCCGACATGGACTTGGAGTCATCCTTGTCACTCTGGAAGCTGGAGTCAGCAAAGGCCTCGAGCTGGAGGTCTTTTCCGCTATACACCAAGAACATCTCCTTAGTCCTTCTCAGGTACTTGAGAATGTTCTTTACCGCTATCCAGTGTTTCTCCCCTGGGTTCGACTGATACCGGCTTACAACGCTCAATGCGTATGCTACATCTGGTCTGGTACACAACATCGCATACATTATAGAGCCTACCGCAGAAGCGTAGGGTATGATAGACATGCGATCCCTTTCCAAATCATTCTTAGGAGACATCTCTTTGGAGAGGGTGATCCCGTGACAAGCCGGTAAATTACCGCGCTTGGAATCTTCCATACTAAACCTTTTCAGTATGGTGTCAATGTACCTTGACTGTGAAAGTCCCAACATCCTCTTAGATCTATCACGATAGATCTGGATCCCCAGAATGTAGTTGGCATCGCCCAGGTCCTTCATGGAGAACCTCTGTGACAAGAATCCTTTGACTGACTGTAGCATAGGAATATCATTTCCTATTAGGAGAATATCATCCACGTACAAGACGAGGAATACCACAGTTCTCCCTACAATCTTACTGTAAATGCATGGTTCATCTGGATTTTTGATAAAGTCGAATTTTTTGACAGTATCATCAAAGCAGATGTTCCAACTCCGCGATGCCTGCTTAAGTCCATAAATGGACTTGAGCAACTTGCACACTCTACCGCTGCTCCCACTCTAATTGAATCCCTCCGGCTGATCCATATAGACGCACTCTTCCAAATTTCCATTTAGGAAAGCCGTCTTTACGTCCATCTGCAAGATTTCATAATCGTGGAAGGCAGCAATGGCAAGAAGGATCCGAATGGATTTCAGCATAGCCACTGGAGAAAAGGTCTCGTCATAGTCCAAGTCAGGTCTTTGACGAAACCCTTTGCAACAAGTCTAGCTTTATAGGTCTCAACCTGCCCATCTACACCAATCTTCTTTCTGAAGATCCATTTGCAGCCTACGGGTTTTACCCCTTCTGGAGCAAAGTCCAAAGTCCAAACTTTGTTGGTGTACATGGACTCCATCTCGGCCCGCATTGCATCCAGCCATTTTACCGAGTTGCCGCTCTGGATGGCTTGCTGGAAGCTAGTAGGCTCACCATAATCCATGGTGCAATCCTCTCTATCCCCGTCTATGAGAAAACCATAGTATCTCTCGGGCGGATGAGACTGCCTACTACTCCTGCGGAGTGGCGCTGGGATGTCCGGTTCTCTTGAGACATCTGGTTCTTCCAAGCTTTCAGTAATAGCTTGTGGTTCTGGAATTTCTTCCAGTTCTATTGCGCTCCCACTTATCTGATTTTCTAAAAATTCATTTTCCAAGAAGTGGGCATGCTGAGAAACAAAAACCTTTTGTTCCTCTGTGGAATAGAAAAGATACCCCCTGGAGTTCTTTGGGTATCCCACAAACTTACACAGTACTGAACGTGCCTCGAGCTTGTCCGCATGCTGCTTTTTTACAAAAGCTGGACATCCCCATGTCTTAAGGTACTTGAGACAGGGTTTCTTCCTACTCCACATCTGATATGGGGTGGTAGGCACAGTCTTGGTTGGAGCCTTGTTCAAGAGATATGCAGCTGTTTCTAGCGCATAACCCCAGAAAGATCGCGGCAACTCAGCCTTACTCATCATGGAACGAACCATATCCAATAGGGTTCGATTCCGCCTTTCCGATACACCGTTGTGTTGTGGTGTGTATGGAGGAGTAAGCTGAGAGAGAATTCCATTCTCTTTTAAGTAGCCCAGAAACTCGGCACTTAAGTATTCACCACCTCGATCAGATCTCAGTGTCTTGATACTTTTGCCTGTTTGTTTTTCAACTTCATTCTTGTATTCATGAAATTTCTCAAAGGCCTCGGATTTGTGCTTCATCAAGAAGACATGTCCATACCTAGAGAAATCATCTGTGAAAGTAATGAAGTATGAATAACCACTTCGCGCATGTATAGACATTGGACCGCACACGTCACTGTGTACGAGTCCCAAGAGCTCGCTCGCTCTTTCTCCGTGTCCAGTGAACGGAGTCTTTGCCATCTTTCCCATGAGACAAGATTCACAAGTAGCATAAGACTGATACTCAAACGGATTCAAGTATCCCTCTTTATGTAACTTTGTTAACCGTGTTTCATTAATATGACCCAGTCTACAATGCCATAAGAAAGCCTGATTTGTTTCCGGAGACTTTCTTTTAAGTGTGTTCTGGACACTGAAGATCTGAGCTTGATTCAACACGTATATCCTGTTTTGTAATGTACCTGACCCAATCAGAACTTGATTTAGGTGGATGTTAACTACATCGCTTACAAAAGTAAAATCATATCCTTCCTTAGAAATTAAGGATACATATATGATATTACAAGTCGCACCTGGTACATAAAAACAGTTACGCAGAATCAATATCTGCCCAGTTGTCAGTCCTAGATGATATTCCCCTACGGATTCAGCATACATGCTCATTCCGTTAGCAACCCTGAGAGTCATATCACCTTTCCTGATAACCCTACGGTTTCTCAGAGCCTGTAACGAATTACAGATATGAGATCCTGATCCGGTATCCAATACCCAGGAAATAGGGTTAACTGACATACAGTTCTCTATTACAAACACACCCGAAGCCGAAGCCACAACATACTTCGAATTCTGGATACTGGCTTTGCAAGCCCTGCAATCCTTCTGTCCATGTTCATTCCCGCAACAACAGGAACATCCCTCTTTTACTGCATCCAATCCCGAAACTTCTGCCCTTCTCTTTCTTTCTACTTCCCTGGTTTCCTTCAGGGTAGTAGGTAGAGACTGTTGAACTAAGTCAGCATCTGACCCGTTCTTCAACGTGGTCTTCAGGTCCGAGAGCTCAAAAGAGCTGGTCTTTGTAAGGATGTTGTCCCCTACAGATGACCCGATAGCCAACCTCGCTGGAAGCAATTCGTTCGAGGTCTCATATCTTGCGATACGAGATTGCTCTCCATATAAAACTTTGTTATGGAAGAAGATAGAAGCAGAGTCCATCTTCTCGTGCTGCCTCTGGTATATACCATCAACTGAGGCTAACACGAGGCACTTGGCTTTCGCACAGTCTTCTTCCGATGTCCTACGGATATCAACATCCGTGATAGGGGAAACTGGACCTGAGACGGCAGGGGTTGGATCAGTCAAGAGGTGTCCCAGCTTGTCCTAGGCAATGGACATCTGGACAGACCCTTGCCAGTCAAAACAGTCAGATTCAGTCATTTTATTATCTAGATGTAACCTAGGTGCGGTCACTGGGTCGCTGCAATTAAGAGAGAGAGAAGAAAACACTTAGCACGATGCTCTTGCAAGTTTAGATTGGTTTTTAATTTATCTAAACAGGATGGCTCCCACCGTCTCTCGAATCCCTCCTCAAACCACAAAGGAAGAATTAGTCGGGATCTTTCTCACCGTACAATACTTGCTTAACCGTTCAGCCAGGCCAGTGTCGGTACTTCGAGGGAGGTTTTCCAACGCTTTCGCGAAGTTCCATAATTAAGTAACCTCTTTTCCCTGTGGGCGTAGCCCCGCTAACACCTTTCTAGACACCTACTAGGTTTATAGCATTGATCGTTAAGTGAGAGTTTTCCCGAGGAGTAGCATATACACACAGTAGGATCGGGATCCAAATATCATCGCGTGATAAAAACCGAAGGAATCCTACCAGAATCATCACACTCCAAATGGTATGCAGCGCTAGCAAGTTTCAGTACTTATGAAACTCCCGATGTGGATTTTTGCCCCATGCTCTTATGACCTTGACGAAGGTCAACAAATCATAAGTCACATGTCAAGTTCTACCCGTCATTATCCAGGTTAATTTGAACCCACCCGTACATACCCTTGACGAAGGTCAACAAGGTAGTACGACTGTCCCAAACCAACGCATCTATCTATGCTACATATGAACACCCAATAGCTACCAATCACTATGCCTTGACGAAGGTCAACAAACATAGCTTGAATACTATTGAATATCCATACGAAACGACGGAGGACTACGAATAGTTTTGGCGAAACCGTGAACGTAGTGAACTTGATATAATCGATGGAACGAGATAGCTTTTAAAAGGAGTGGTTCAAGCTCCACGTTTAAAAGTTTAGTTTTGAAAAGAACCGAGTGGTTTTCAAAGTGTTCCAATCGACTTTTACTTGGTTTATTTTCTTGCATTAGTTCTTTTAATGCGTCCCATCATTTAATCCTACCATTGCAGAAAACAACCAAAATATGACGTACGCTTATGCCATTCGCATTCGCCACAGGGCCCCGTCATCACCCGTTAGATTACTTAACTAACGACAGAGCGGGGGCTGGGCTAGCGCGGCTGTAAAACATAAGCAACGCCTAAATAGTTATCATATATATAAGTATATACAGCAATGATAGACATTACAGATCACAGATGAATACATTGGATATACTAGGAATCCGCAATCCGTTCGAGCCTGCAACGAAAAGAGGATTACACGGTCGCGGTGAATAGCCAAATACCCCACCCTAGACCCCTACGGGTGCAGCAAACTACCCGCCAAGTACCCAAAGCGAAGCAACCTCCCTCAACACCATGAGTAGGCCACTCGGCACTTCGAGATACCCGGTAGTTTGTGCACCCCCTCCATGGGTCTATCCTAGGAGCAAAAACAGTAAAAAGAATTATACAATGACGGCTACAACCCCGACCCGGTTGTGCGGCCATACAAATAATAATATTACATCAATTTACATATTACAAATGAATGAAAGAAAAGGCAACACTCATCTCACATCCACCCCGGCTATTCACCCGCGACAATCCAACCCATTCATATACACAAACCAGTATCAAACACAGATCACAGATATGTATAACCCCGACTAATCGACATATAGCGATTAGCCGACGTTCAATACATGCAAACATCACAGATATAACCGTCATAGTCAAAGTGTAGTGAAGTTCGGAAAAAAAATACGGATTTATAGGCCCCCAAAAATAAATTTCTATTCTGGAAAATCTGGGCACATATAACATATCTTAAAAATCCTAAAACCAAGCCAGAGATACACTGCACCAAACTCGACCCAGTGAAGAGTCCAAACGGCGGCGGTTCCGCGGCAATAGCTTGCTATTGCCGCGGAAACTCGGCGGTTTAGACGAATCACTGGACCGAGTTTGGTGGTTATCTTTAAAAAACCCTGAGACTATTTTTGGAGTATAACAAATTTTGTTTTGACCAGAAAAATTTTTAATAGAAACTAGGGTTTTTTAAAACTCGGTTTTTGGATTTTTCGGTTTCGAACTAAGTTACACTTCACTACCTAGCTAGTTTTTGTTTAGTTAGGCTCTGATACCACTGTAAGTCCACGTTGCCCAACCCGGTACTTGCGGGGAGGCGGAAAACGGAATATAAAAATCGGATTTTTATGAGCTTAGGCAACATGGACTACACTTTGATGGATCTTTGCTAAACAAAAACTTGCTAAAGCTAACTAGAAACTAGCTAAGTGCTAGAAAGGTTATACCTTTGGTCTTTATGTCCTTCTCTCCTTGCTCCTTGGAGTAGTGGAAGGAGGTCACCTTGTCGTCTTCTCCCGTCAAAGAAAGATCCACCCGAAAGCCTCAACCTTGGCTTCAACTCCAAGCTAGAAGTAACTAGGTTTCAAGAAGTGCTAGTCCTTCAACCCTAGATGAGAGTAGAGATGATCAAGAGAGGGTTTTTCTCAAGCTCAAGTGTTTCTCAACACATGAGAGGGGAGAGCTTGAGGGAGAGGAAGAACAAGAGAGAGAAATGAAATGATAGAAAATGAGAATAATTGTAAACCATTCTCACTAATATGTGTATATTATTTTAATTAAATAATTAGCTAGATAATTGTCATGGTTAATCATGACATGACCATTATCATTTCAATTTGCAAGGATCAAAAAGCATCTTCCAAAAGAAATGATGATGGTCAAAGTGTCAACCTAGGTCAACAAGTCAAGGAGGTCAAATGGTCAACAACCATAACCATGCACAATTATTTAAACTAATTATCAATTAACTATAATACACACATAAGCATTAGGGTTAATAAAATGACAATAGCCATTAACCCTAATCAAGATCCTCTCCCTCTGTCTCAAGCAACTGTGCATACGCACCCGCATTCGTGATCCGAGGAACACGAATACAATGAGAAAAACCAATTCCAAAACATATACTAGGATCCGGCTTAAACCAAAGCCCGCTAGTATAAACTGTCCGGACAGCAAACGTGCACAAGTGCGAGGATGCGAATGAACCCTGTCGCAAAACCATGCGACCTCTACTCATTTTGCCAAAAGGCGAATAGCTCTCTGTGTGGGACTCTAAAGACTCGATACTACGCCGGCAGTGGGTTTAACCACAGACCGCAAGCGGCACCAGCTGTACGTAACGGTCCCCAGGTAGATGTCGATAAGAAGACTGACAAGGTGAACCCCATCTGAACTCCTACTGAGCCTGTATGTGACAGTCTCCGTACAGTCCGGTCTGTTCGTCTGATACATCGCATGGCGGGCCTAGGTGGGCGGTGAACGTCAGTCCCCTAATAGCGGTACAAGTCGTGTCGGAGTGTAGCCCAGAACACCCTGAGATAACACTGGAAACCTACCAGTATATCTCGCTTGCCCTGGCCAGGGACTACTCGTGTAATGGCTCTCCTGGACACAGCGCGATGTCAACCCCCAATACCGGGAGAGACGAATCCTGTCTAACCGTCACTGCCTCCAAGTGCTTCGGGACTGCACCCAAAAACTACCTGTTTGCACGACTCCTTTGAGCCGTGGTAGGGTAGTAATCAAAGTGCAGTGGGAACACACTCGAGGCGAAGTGACGGTGTCAAGTCAACGGACTAAGCTGTACTCATGTCACCTGGGAACTGATAACTGACGATAGGTATACTACCAACCAACAGTTCCTGACGAGTCCTATCCAGTGTACTCGTAACCTAACGAGCAACCGTATACTATCTCAATGTAGCGTTTTGAAAATCGTTTCGGTGAAATTTCGAAAAATCGGTAAAATAAAGGGGTTTTCTGTAAAAAGTCAAAATACAAATATCTTATTATAAAAATTAAATATACATATTCTAGCTATGTAATTGCTATTATTTGGTGTTTATTGAGCCGCTGGTGAAATTTCAAATTTTCTGAAAAAAAAATATTATTTTATTATTATTTTAAGCCGTCACTAATACATTTAATTAGGGAAAATTACAAATTGGAATGAGTTGAAACAAATTTTGTGCATCATAAAACATTGAATAAAAATTTATCATGTGGTTTTTGGAACGAAATCATTTGCCAAAACGGTTTAGAAATTATTGAAGAAAAAAGGCTTTTTTTAGCGTAAATGGATGTTTGGGGTATTGTATTTATCATTTTTCATCACCCCACACCCGTGCCCACACCCACACACCCCCACTTACTCCTCCCCTTAGCCAAATTCAGCAGTCCTCACTTTTTCCCCACTTGGTTTGCAAAGGAAAAAGAAATGAAAAGAAATAAAAGAAAAGATTAGAAAATAGATAAAGTAGTTAGACTTTGACCTTACCTTGACCTTGACTTTCCTCCCTTGCATTTTCCTCACCTCCCTCTCTCTCCCCTCACCCACTTCTGGCCGAAATTCTCAGCCCCAACAGCAGCCCTCCCTCCCTCTTCTCCTCTCATTTTCCATCAAAAAATTCACCCATTTCCATCAAAAATCAAAGCTAAAATGCAAATCCAAGCCCTACCCATTTTTCCTTAGCCTATCTAGCATGGATCTTGGTGAAAAGTTTGCATTTTGGAGACAAGTTTCATGTTGATCTAAAGATGGTTATGAGGTATAAATCTTGTTCTTTTTTTTTGAGTTGTTTGTTATTACTTCAAATTATGTTAATGAAAGGTTTAGTTTAGATTATAAATTTAGAGTTCAAATTCAAGATTAGGGTTTATGAAATTGAAGTGGGGTTTTGTGTTGGAGTTGAATGGTGATCAATTGTGCATGGTTATGTGATGTATTTTGTATCTTAGGGCATGCAAAATGTAATCTTGTTGCTTAGTGCTAATTGTAACATTAAAATATCCAATTTAGCTTTATTTAAGCAAACTAGTTTTTAGCTTTTGGTTCCAAATGGGTGATTTAAAATCTAATTAAGGTTTTGATGACTTTATTAACATTATAAAATGTAGTTTAATGCTTTAAATCATGCAAATCCAAACTAGTTTGTTGTATGTGCATTTTGCTGTAAAATGGTCGAAATTGGTTAAAATTGCAAACTAGTTTTTATAAATATTGTGTTAAATCGAGAATTAAAATATGGTTAGGGTTTTTATCATATTATTAACTTTATTAAGTATAGTTTAACACTTTAGTTCATGGAAATCCAACCTAAATTGTAGTTTGTGTATTTTTGCTATGAAATTGTAAAAAGGATATTTTGTAAACTAGAATATTAGGGTTTTTGGAATTTAATGAGATTAAATTCCGGAAATTGTTTCTATGACTTATTTAAGATATTTAATAAGTATATTGGCCGCTACATTCATTTAAACATCATGTTTTGTACAAACGGCGAATTGTGTTTGCTAGATTTTCGGAAAAACGACCTTTTAAGTGAAATTGGGGTTTTTGGGAATTTTAAGCTATTTTATATTATAATTAGTGCTTGTAATTGTGCAAATGAGTGTGATTGGATTTTTCTCGATGGTTTGACGTTTGTACATCGACATCGAGGGTTGGTTTGACTATTCTTGCATGCGTAGGCGATAGGTTTGGACCTATGCGTGATGCGCGTGCCGATTTGGTTTTCTTATGACGTTTCGATTTCGAATTGGGTTTTTATGCGATACGGTGCGTTATGATATGTAGGTACCCCAGGTGGACTTCGAGACGACAAGCAAGCGCGTGGCGACGTCGGCACCGGCGAGCGAGGACCAGGTGAGTAGATTTATATCTACGGGGAGAAGTCGGGTGGATGGCGTATAGCACCCCCGCAGTCCGTGGTGGTGTATACGGATGCGTATACACACCAACATTTATTATATGTTATTTAGGATTAATAATGATGCTTAGGATGGATATTGGTGTGTTGGACTATTTTTTAGTGTTGCGAACCCTAGGGTAGTGTTGCACTACACATACACACATACATACTTGCATACATTCCTATTGATATGTACTCATGGGATTCTTTATAGTTATGTGTTCACATGGGTATGGGACTATGTGTTCACATACGGATTGAGGATGATACTTGGAATTGAGCTGAGTCGATGAGATTCGATTTGAGGCCGTGAGATCGGTGATATAGCAGGGTTCGTATCTTAGATACGACATGACGTTGTAGCGGGTCCTTGACGTAGTGTTTCACACACGTCCATGCATACGTAGGCGGTATTAGTATGGTACTAGACGTAGATCAGTACCCCTATCATGATATTTGATAAAGAGGATACCAGGTGAATAGTATGATGAATGTGATATTGACCCGTACCCAGATTTGGGATGCCGTACGACAGATTTACGTACGAGCTATATTGATGATTGATCTGCACTCTTGACTTGGGACGCCTGATTATAGATATGGTATCGGATATGATATTATTGAGGCGGGATCACCGACTATACATATACAGGTATGTATATGTATCGACTCAGATGATAGGCGGTTTCCTTACCTGTAGTTCAGCTTGTTAGTTCAGCCGTATAGTTTAGTGTAGTTGTTAGATTAGATTAGACTTCTTACCTATTTCAAAAACTAACGAATCGTGGGCATTTTTAAAGACAGCTCAAGGGAATCTACGGATATTTCAAAAACGACGTATCTTTTCATAAAAACACCGTAGCCCCTATTTTCAAAACCCCATGATTCGTGTTATTTCAAAAGGCACCATTTGTAGGACTTATATTAGATTATTGTAGATTAGTTATCGTTGTGTCTAGTATTCAGCTCCCGCACATTATTGCTGTTCGCTCTGCCTCGCATATTTATTTTGCTGCATATTCCATTATTGATATCATGCTGTTAGGACACCAGCACCATTACCGATGATGCGTATGTACCACGTACACCTACTTGCCGGCTCACTCACATCTTCATCGGTAATTGCCATGTCACGTACACTTTAGAGAATGTAATTGCTTGACTTAGATTGTTAGCTGGTAGTTTTGACATGATATTAGTGTATTTCCCTTATATGCCATATTAGACATTGTAGTTATTACCTACCACTTCATGCATACTGTTATTCAGTTGTTCATGCCTAGTTCATTATCATTGACATATGCACTTGTGATGATTTCTTGAGATTTATGATATTTCTGGATTTCGGGGAAAGCCGCAAAATTTACAACTTATGATCTTTTAAAATATAAAATGTTGCGGT
Organism: Agapanthus africanus; assembly: GCA_030015575.1. Classification (NCBI taxonomy): domain Eukaryota; kingdom Viridiplantae; phylum Streptophyta; class Magnoliopsida; order Asparagales; family Amaryllidaceae; genus Agapanthus; species Agapanthus africanus. The sequence goes on from JASDDO010000014.1 coordinate 650,745,285, forward strand.
TTTCTAGTGATATAAAGTGTCGTCCACCATGAGTTTGCTGTGGTTTTGGAGATCCGTGTCGAGGAGTGGAGGAACCGTCACGGGTACATGGTGGGCCCGGTATGGTACCCCGGGGCAAGAGGAATGTGGTGTTGACGTTGAGCCTGGCTGGGGAGCACTACCTACCGGTGATATTACCCGACGCGTCGGATATCCGGAGGATACCGTCGTGGTCTTGAGATGGATGGTAGGGGCCGGTCTGGACTGACGGCGCCCTAGATATTGAGATTGAGACATTGATATTTCGAGACAGTGAGATTTATGTTTTGTGTCGATGCTAGACACTGTTGATACTGATTTCATTATGATACCTCAGTTTTAAAAATACGAAGGAAATCTCACTAATTTATGAAAACAGTTTCTTCATTTACATGTATTCTGTTTCATGCATTCATACCTCATTCATATGATATATTGCTACCTGATGCACTGACACGGGCACATGTGATTACACTCGGGTTAGATATTACCCTAGACATTGTCATAGGCTGCCTGTTATACATATATTTGAGGATATATTATGATCATTGACCTAGAATTGCGTTATTTATGTGATTTCTGTGCGTAGATATTTTCTATTTACGAGTTGGCAACTCACCCCCGTTGTGCCCCAGTTTCTTGCAGGTTTGCCGTACCGGTTTCCTTACGGCTTTGCGGGCATAGTTTCATTCGGGTGATTTGCTAGTAGGTGGGTTTACTTGTATCATACCCCCATTATTTACCTTGTATTATATTATTCAGTTGTATCTAGTAAATTCCATCAACCAAACATGTATCTATTGAGATAGAGACCAGTGTTGTTATTCTTTCGACCTTAGAGTCGCCCGTTATATTTCTGGTGGTTTTGAGTTCCCTTTTGAGTTTTTGATCCTCGCCGTTGGCGTTGTATATTATATTGCTTGTGTGGTTGTGACCGTCGATTGACGAAGAGCTAGCTCCCGCTTGGGGATGCCTTTTATTGATTTCGTATACTATTCATGTTGTATCCCGTTTGGGAGCCGGTATTTACAAAGGAGACTCTGCCGAAATTTTCAGTAAATTTTTGATGTTTTTTTGAAACCCGCATAATTCGGCTTATGCTATTAAAACTACTTGATTTAAATTGGTTTTTCCTACTCTCTACTACTCTTCTTGGTTTGGATTTCTGGGTTTTCGGTTTACTTAGATTACGTACGTCTCGAGACGTTCGTAGTTTAAGTGCCGGTCATGTTCCGTACTTTCGGGGCGTGACAAAGTTGGTATCAGAGCGTTAGGTTTTACCTTCGGAGCGTAGGATGACCCTTGGTTGATGGAATAGGTGACTAAAGTAGAGTGACGTACCGTTGGTATGTTCCGCGGCATATTTACGACACGCCACTCCACTTATGAAGCCTTAGGATGTACATTTCCTTGTTCAGTATTATATTCCTTCCTGATCTAGCCTCGTCGGTACCAGTTTGGTTTTGCTGCTACGGTTACCGGCAGGGAGAGCTACGGCTAGAGTTGCGGTCAGCACAAGCTCGTCACGAACGAGGACTGACCAGGGCGAAATTCCGGCGACACACGATTGCAGAGATGTGTCTTTTTACTGTGTTTCCGCGCCACGAGCGTTTGGCGGATCGCCTTTATGAGGTTACTCGGAGGTGCTGATCGACACTAGAGGATTGAGCCACTGACAGAGGCCAGCCAGATTTTGATGACCGTTGGTGTGTTGCTTATTCATGATGGTCGAGGCACTGTTCAGCGTGCAGATGAGCGAGCTAGTTATTGCTGCGAACGACGAGATATTGCCCCAGATGATGGCGTTAGTGCAGAACGAGTTGTACTAAGAGATGATAGAAGGTCGCTAGTCATCGAGGATGAATGACTAGGACTTGTGGATCGTTCGCCTACCCCGATGCGAGGTCATCAGATAGATTGATTCCAGCTGGAGACGATTTCACGCGGAGACGTTGAGAGTCGACAGAGACGATCGAATGTCAGCAACCTATTATTCCAAGTTTTAAGTAGTCGGAAAGACATGCAGGCAATTCTATGGTCCCTCTAGAAGAATGAAACCCTAACTCGACTTAATGACCGTGTGAAAGCCTTTGAACCTTCGGGTTTGCGGCAGTTCTACGGCGCCATTAGTGAGGCTTGGGTTTGCCCTTCTACGGCTGGACCACCGATGCTGTGGTATGTACTCGATACTATTAAACTGTGCCCAAGAGGTTGAGCTCATGGGGGGATTATGAGGTTTTGACGACTCGATCGGATGACTCGACTTAATTCGGATGCTAGGTGGTGAGATGCATTCTTGGGAGACTCCAGATACGAGGATAGTCGTTGGAGCTCAGTCCATGCAGCCGCGACGAGACGAGTCCAAAGCAGACGACATTAGAGAAAAGTGAAGTAAGAGGTTCGTACCAGATCTAGATGAGATGACGTTCCACTCCGCCGACATCAGAGATGCGATGCGCATGCCGAGGCAGAGTACTGGATATACCTTCCATAAGGAATCGCGATGGGTATGCAGCCGTTACAGAGCAAGATGCACATATAGGAAAGGACAATGACTTCCGGACAGTTGGCAGAGACAAGACATGGAAGAGACCGTGAGCAGGATTCCTTTCAGGACACTGCTGCAATGATACTTGCACCCAGGATCAGATGTATCACGTACATTCAGAGACCCAGAGGCCGACGCCAGTAATATGCTGTCTTACGAGTGGTCGCGATGATTGACCAAGAGATGACCAGAGAAGTGCCAGAACGGAATCGTTCCCGTTAGCACACCTGACAGGACCGATGAGCCGATGGACCAAAAGATTGGTAATTCACAGTGAAGACCTTGACCCAGGAGTGGTCATGGTTACGCACGCCAGCAGGACAGAGTTTATGATCATCGACGAGACGTCCCACTAGTGACCGCGACAGTTGGCCGAGATTCTTAGAGAATGCACTTGAGCGGTACTATTCCGCCATTATTGATTCCGATGTTTTGGGTGATTTATTCGTATGATTTGATTTTTGATGATTGAGGATTTACGATCTTTGCACAGTGTTGCCCTTGATATCGTTTTCGTTCTTTAGTTTCACATGTTTGTGATTTTACGGTTTTAGACATTTGAGTTGATTTTGTGCATATGCACGCACACGATTTGGTTCCTGCACTCTGTATAGTTTATATATGCTTGCAGTGCAGTGATACGCCTTTTGTGCACTTAGATGCACTGGACTTCGATTTCGATTGTGATACTCGATATTTGTTTTGTGCACCTTGTGCACCTGATTGATTTTGCGCACGTTCGGTGCTTGATATTGGATTTCATGATTTCGTGCACGCTGGATGCACCTGATATGGATTTTCGCGCATGTTGGGCGCATGTTTTGAAATGCGATTTTGGTGCACACCCGATGCACTTAGATGTTGTTTCTATGCGCATGTATGGCACATTCATGGATTTTGATTTCCGTGCGCACCAGACGCACGTAGTATTCATGTGCATATTTTGGGATTGATTTCTTATAGAGTAGTACGTTTTATGATATTGCTATGTGTTTTCGTACTGAGCAGGACTAGTCAGAGGACAGTACCTGAATATATTTGGCATGCATTGATAGTTATTGAAGGGATTTCCAAAAAGCGAGCTATAGCCTCAGTATTTACCTACGTGTCTGATATGACACGAAATGTTTAAAACAAGGAGACCCTTCTAAATTGTTTCCAAAACGGCGGAACGTACATTTCAAACAAAGGTATATATGTATATAGTTATTTCCTTATAATAGACGTCCGCCACTGTGCAGTGTTATACGCGTGCACAGCGACTTAAAGAGATTTGGCATGCATTTCCTTCAGATACTTACATATATAGATTCGATATTTACATGTATAGTTTTGAGTTATATACTCATTTTTCAAGCGCATGCGCTGCGCTACGAATTGTTTTATGTAGTTACAATTTCGGAGCCCCGACGACTTGATGGTTTTTCTTAGATGTTTTAGTATTTGGGGGAGTTTGAATTTAAATTCGGGGACCGAATTTCTTTAAGGTGGGAAGATTGTAGCGTTTTGAAAATCGTTTCGGTGAAATTTCGAAAAATCGGTAAAATAAAGGGGTTTTCTGTAAAAAGTCAAAATACAAATATCTTATTATAAAAATTAAATATACATATTCTAGCTATGTAATTGCTATTATTTGGTGTTTATTGAGCCGCTGGTGAAATTTCAAATTTTCTGGAAAAAAATATTATTTTATTATTATTTTAAGCCGTCACTAATACATTTAATTAGGGAAAATTACAAATTGGAATGAGTTGAAACAAATTCTGTGCATCATAAAACATTGAATAAAAATTTATCATGTGGTTTTTGGAACGAAATCATTTGCCAAAACGGTTTAGAAATTATTGAAGAAAAAAAGGCTTTTTTTTAGCGTAAATGGATGTTTGGGTATTGTATTTATCATTTTTCATCACCCCACACCCGTGCCCACACCCACACACCCCCACTTACTCCTTCCCTTAGCCAAATTCAGCAGTCCTCACTTTTTCCCCACTTGGTTTGCAAAGGAAAAAGAAATGAAAAGAAATAAAAGAAAAGATTAGAAAATAGATAAAGTAGTTAGACTTTGACCTTACCTTGACCTTGACTTTCCTCCCTTGCATTTTCCTCACCTCCCTCTCTCTCCCCTCACCCACTTCTGGCCGAAATTCTCAGCCCCAACAGCAGCCCTCCCTCCCTCTTCTCCTCTCATTTTCCATCAAAAAATTCACCCATTTCCATCAAAAATCAAAGCTAAAATGCAAATCCAAGCCCTACCCATTTTTCCTTAGCCTATCTAGCATGGATCTTGGTGAAAAGTTTGCATTTTGGAGACAAGTTTCATGTTGATCTCAAGATGGTTATGAGGTATAAATCTTGTTCTTTTTTTTTGAGTTGTTTGTTATTACTTCAAATTATGTTAATGAAAGGTTTAGTTTAGATTATAAATTTAGAGTCCAAATTCAAGATTAGGGTTTATGAAATTGAAGTGGGGTTTTGTGTTGGAGTTGAATGGTGATCAATTGTGCATGGTTATGTGATGTATTTTGTATCTTAGGGCATGCAAAATGTAATCTTGTTGCTTAGTGCTAATTGTAACATTAAAATATCCAATTTAGCTTTATTTAAGCAAACTAGTTTTTAGCTTTTGGTTCCAAATGGGTGATTTAAAATCTAATTAAGGTTTTGATGACTTTATTAACATTATAAAATGTAGTTTAATGCTTTAAATCATGCAAATCCAAACTAGTTTGTTGTATGTGCATTTTGCTGTAAAATGGTCGAAATTGGTTAAAATTGCAAACTAGTTTTTGTAAATATTGTGTTAAATCGAGAATTAAAATATGGTTAGGGTTTTTATCATATTATTAACTTTATTAAGTATAGTTTAACACTTTAGTTCATGGAAATCCAACCTAAATTGTAGTTTGTGTATTTTTGCTATGAAATTGTAAAAAGGATATTTTGTAAACTAGAATATTAGGGTTTTTGGAATTTAATGAGATTAAATTCCGGAAATTGTTTCTATGACTTATTTAAGATATTTAATAAGTATATTGGCCGCTACATTCATTTAAACATCATGTTTTGTACAAACGGCGAATTGTGCTTGCTAGATTTTCGGAAAAACGACCTTTTAAGTGAAATTGGGGTTTTTGGGAATTTTAAGCTATTTTATATTATAATTAGTGCTTGTAATTGTACAAATGAGTGTGATTGGATTTTTCTCGATGGTTTGACGTTTGTACATCGACATCGAGGGTTGGTTTGACTATTCTTGCATGCGTAGGCGATAGGTTTGGACCTATGCGTGATACGCGTGCCGATTTGGTTTTCTTATGACGTTTCGATTTCGAATTGGGTTTTTATGCGATACGGTGCGTTATGATATGTAAGTACCCCGGGTGGACTTCGAGACGACAAGCAAGCGCGTGGCGACGTCGGCACCGGCGAGCGAGGACCAGGTGAGTAGATTTATATCTACGGGGAGAAGTCGGGTGGATGGCGTATAGCACCCCCGCAGTCCGTGGTGGTGTATACGGATGCGTATACACACCAACATTTATTATATGTTATTTAGGATTAATAACGATGCTTAGGATGGATATTGGTGTGTTGGACTATTTTTTAGTGTTGCGAACCCTAGGGTAGTGTTGCACTACACATACACACATACATACTTGCATACATTCCTATTGATATGTACTCATGGGATTCTTTATAGTTATGTGTTCACATGGGTATGGGACTATGTGTTCACATACGGATTGAGGATGATACTTGGGATTGAGCTGAGTCGATGAGATTCGATTTGAGACCGTGAGATCGGTGATATAGCAGGGTTCGTATCTTAGATACGACATGACGTTGTAGCGGGTCCTTGACGTAGTGTTTCACACACGTCCATGCATACGTAGGCGGTATTAGTATGGTACTAGACGTAGATCAGTACCCCTATCATGATATTTGATAAAGAGGATACCAGGTGAATAGTATGATGAATGTGATATTGACCCGTACCCAGATTTGGGATGTCGTACGACAGATTTACGTACGAGCTATATTGATGATTGATCTGCACTCTTGACTTGGGACGCCTGATTATAGATATGGTATCGGATATGATATTATTAAGGCGGGATCACCGACTATACATATACAGGTATGTATATGTATCGACTCAGATGATAGGCGGTTTCCTTACCTGTAGTTCAGCTTGTTAGTTCAGCCGTATAGTTTAGTGTAGTTGTTAGATTAGATTAGACTTCTTACCTATTTCAAAAACTAACGAATCGTGGGCATTTTTAAAGACAGCTCAAGGGAATCTACGGATATTTCAAAAACGACGTATCTTTTCATAAAAACACCGTAGCCTCTATTTTCAAAACTCCATGATTCGTGTTATTTCAAAAGGCACCATTTGTAGGACTTATATTAAATTATTGTAGATTAGTTATCGTTGTATCTAGTATTCAGCTCCCGCACATTATTGCTGTTCGCTCTGCCTCGCATATTTATTTTGCTGCATATTCCATTATTGACATCATGCTGTTAGGACACCAGCACCATTACCGATGATGCGTATGTACCACGTACACCTACTTGCCGGCTCACTCACATCTTCATCGGTAATTGCCATGTCACGTACACTTTAGAGAATATAATTGCTTGACTTAGATTGTTAGCTGGTAGTTTTGACATGATATTAGTGTATTTCCCTTATATGCCATATTAGACATTGTAGTTATTACCTACCACTTCATGCATACTGTTATTCGGTTGTTCATGCCTAGTTCATTATCATTGACATATGCACTTGTGATGATTTCTTGAGATTTATGATATTTCTGGATTTCGGGGAAAGCCGCAAAATTTACAACTTATGATCTTTTAAAATATAAAATGTTGGGGTTTTCTAGTGATATAAAGTGTCGTCCACCATGAGTTTGCTGTGGTTTTGGAGATCCGTGTCGAGGAGTGGAGGAACCGTCACGGGTACATGGTGGGCCCGGTATGGTACCCCGGGGCAAGAGGAATGTGGTGTTGACGTTGAGCCTGGCTGGGGAGCACTACCTACCGGTGATATTACCCGACGCGTCGGATATCCGGAGGATACCGTCGTGGTCTTGAGATGGATGGTAGGGGCCGGTCTGGACTGACGGTGCCCTAGATATTGAGATTGAGACATTGATATTTCGAGACAGTGAGATTTATGTTTTGTGTCGATACTAGACACTGTTGATACTGATTTCATTATGATACCTCAGTTTTAAAAATACGAAGGAAATCTCACTAATTTATGAAAACAGTTTCTTCATTTACATGTATTCTGTTTCATGCATTCATACCTCATTCATATGATATATTGCTACCTGATGCACTGACACGGGCACATGCGATTACACTCGGGTTAGATATTACCCTAGACATTGTCATAGGCTGCCTGTTATACATATATTTGAGGATATATTATGATCATTGACCTAGGATTGCGCTATTTATGTGATTTCTGTGCGTAGATATTTTCTATTCACGAGTTGGCAACTCACCCCCGTTGTGCCCCAGTTTCTTGCAGGTTTGCCGTACCGGTTTCCTTACGGCTTTGCGGGCATAGTTTCATTCGGGTGATTTGCTAGTAGGTGGGTTTACTTGTATCATACCCCCATTATTTACCTTGTATGATATTATTCAGTTGTATCTAGTAAATTCCATCAACCAAACATGTATCTATTGAGATAGAGACCAGTGTTGTTATTCTTTCGACCTTAGAGTCGCCCGTTATATTTCTGGTGGTTTTGAGTTCCCTTTTGAGTTTTTGATCCTCGCCGTTGGCGTTGTATATTATATTGCTTGTGTGGTTGTGACCGTCGATTGACGAAGAGCTAGCTCCCGCTTGGGGATGCCTTTTATTGATTTCGTATATTATTCATGTTGTATCCCGTTTGGGAGCCGGTATTTACAAAGGAGACTCTGCCGAAATTTTCAGTAAATTTTTGATGTTTTTTTGAAACCCGCATAATTCGGCTTATGCTATTAAAACTACTTGATTTAAATTGGTTTTTCCTACTCTCTACTACTCTTCTTGGTTTGGATTTCTGGGTTTTCGGTTTACTTAGATTACGTACGTCTCGAGACGTTCGTAGTTTAAGTGTCAGTCATGTTCCGTACTTTCGAGGCGTGACACTCAACTACGACGTACTGACGGCTGTGGGACAGACCGTCTCCCACACTGGGATGAGAAGCGCATACGCTAGTCTACTCCGGAGTATCGATGCCCTGTCTCGATAGTCCAACGACCAGGGACCTGTATAAGGATGTGCTTATAGATTACCCAGCTCCCACGAGTGCGAGCGCCATCACAACGCTGGTAATCAAGCAAAGATCCTAAGGGCTCTACTAATATGTATATCAGCGATATGCTAAAAGAAACACATGCACATATTGAAGTAGAGACAAACCAAGTAGCATACTACCATTTCGAGCAAGATTGTATATACAACTGTGAATATCCCAAGCTTCCATCAAGTAATATACATACTAGTATGATACAGTAATGGCCTCTAGGGCATATACACTAACACTTTTGGTTCAGGATCTGTAGGGTTGCTAGGCACGCGCACAAGGGTCTACGAGGCATCAACCATGCCCGATTTAAAATTTAGCCGTGCCGAACAACCCGAATACGGAACTTTAAACTAGAGATTAGGCGAAAACAAGCATGCTAAACATTTTAACACTAAGTGAGAGGGATTACAACCTTTGTAGATCCGGTCCTTCACTTCATATGCTCCGTGTTGTGGTCCCTTCGCTGCGATCATCGGGATCCGGACTCTCGAGAGGTTCCACGAAGAGAAAGACGCAACCTTTGCTTCCGATCTTCGATACTAAGATGATCTATCTTGAAGTTTCTTTAACACAAGCTAACACTCATGAAATGATGTGAACACCCTCATCTAAATGGCAAGGGAAGATGAGGATGATGAAGTAGGATTTTTGCTCTATTTATTTATCTTTTTCTCACTATTATTCATCACTTGGAAAAATCAAGAAAGGTTTTTCCATGAAAGAATGAAGGAAGAAGATGAACAATGATTAGTTATCTCTTTGTGATGAATAGGAAATGAAATAATATGATAGATAATGCAACCATGGTCAAGCTAACTCTTGTAGAGAATTAACTAGGGTTAGGGTTTGGGTTTTGTTAAAGCATGACTCACTTGAAAATATCTTTATCATGACAAAAAGAAAAGCTTCTAGAATCAACTAGAAGGTTTAACCCTAATCCAAACCCTAATCAAGTTTAAACTCCACTAAACAAGTTGCATTAGTTATCATATCATGTTACAATATTATATATCACATATATAATATTTATCGTAACAAAATAAAATAATACAATTAACATATATCGCATATATATCAATGTATTACCCGAGTGAGAAAAAGAATCTTTTAGTGAGCAAATATTAGTTAATGTCATTTAATATATCATATATATTATTATACATTAAATTATCGAATCAACACTTGATCCGACAATCCGGCTATATCGCATATAACCGACTAATATTTATCCGTACCGATTCATCGAATCAACACTTGATCCGATGACCCGGCTGATATCAAATATCGCGAGAATAGAATACGGTATCACATATCGTATTATCCTCGGTCCCGCACATATCACATATGTGCTCCTACTTCGTTTTGCCTGAGTCAAGAAACCTCTGTGTAGGACTCTAAAGAATCGTCAATACGCCGGCAGTAGGTGATGATCATATCAAACACCCACAAGCTGCAAGCGGTCAGCTAAACGTAACAGCTACCCAGGTATTGAGCGCTCAGAAGATCAACAAGCAAGCCTGTAACTTCTCCTGTGAATCCAAACAGTAACACTCCCGTACAGTCCGGTCTCATCGTCTGATATGTTGCATATCTCGCCTAGGGGTGGTAAACGTCAGACCCCAGTAGCTCGATAAGTCGTGTCGATATGAGGTCTATAACAGTTCGAGAAACTACTGATAACACTTACCAGTAAATCTCAGCAACCCTGGCCAGGGATTTCCGGTTATAGCCAATCGAACACAGCACAACATCAACTCCCTATACCGGGAGAGACGAATCCCCTCCTATCGCTCATTGACTCCATGTGATTCGGGACTGTACCCAAAAGCCACCTTTTTGCACGCCCTCTTGGACGTGGTATGATGGAAATCAAAGCACAGTGGGAACCACACAAGACTCTATGACGATCTCGGGTCAACAGACTACTCTGTACCAGTGTCACCGGAGAACTGCCATCTGACGTATGGTATAATACCATCTGGGAGTTCTCGGCGAGTCCGTCCAGTGTACCCAGTCTCCACTGAACACCCGTACACCATCCTTGATGTCAAACACCGATGGATATGGGATCATCCATCGCCCATCATATGGGTCAAGATGCGTATACGCTAGTCTACTCTGGTGCATCGATGCCCTGTCTCGATACACCCTCGACTAGGAACAATTATAGGATGTACTCGTCGACTACCGTGGCCCCACTAGTATGATCTCATCATAGTCCCAGTAGTCGAGTACATATCCTAAGGGCTTTATCAACATGTAATATAGAGACAATCAGAGTACATGTTAAGATAAAGTACAACCAGATAGCATACTATCATGTCGAGCAAGAAAGTCCTCCCTATATATGTCCTAGCATCCACTACATTATACATCGTATGTACAGTAATGGCCTCTAGGGCATACATATAACTAACAGGATCTGCCCCCAACTTTTCGGTGCAAGGAGTCTCCTCATCATTCGTGATCGAATGGGAAATCATATGACAGCTCGCCACATATTCCTCGGATTCATCCGATGAACTTTCTCCCTCATCTTCCTCTTGAAAGACGTGATTGAGGAATTCTTGGAATGTAATGGGCGTCCGTGCCTTCTGGTTGTATTCCTCCAGCGCGTCAATTTGTTTTTGCAAGTCTGTGCGCTTGTTGCCAGGCTTCACGGGCTTCTTTGACTTCATTTTCTTCTTCTTTGAAGATTTCAACAGCTGGTTATGAATGCTTGAGCCACCTCCATCGGTCTTTTGAGGTGGACAAGGCTTCAACATCCCTTCGATGATCTGCGGCTCCAATGGGTTCTTCCACTTGATCGCTGGGCATGTTTGAAGATCGTTTAGCATCCTCTTTGTCTTGGCTGATAATACAACCTCCCAAGGAGCTTCTTCAACGACGGAGCATGTTGCCCCTGGCGTATTCGTCCCCTTAGATGTATGGGGCTGCGGGGGATTCACCTTCCATTTGTCAGATAACGCGAATTTGCCCTGTCGATACTGGTTTTCAAGCCAATTCTTGAAAACGTAGCAATCTTCGATTGGATGGCCCAGTACTCGATGATAAGGACAGTAGTTGGGCTCGTTGACGTCACTTGGTTACAACGGACGTTTTGGATCCGGCAGATTTATGAGTCCGTTGCGCAACGCCAGCTCGAATAACCTCCTCGTTTTATCGCGGGGAAAGGAATAAGGACGTCCCATCCTATCCTCAAGGGGTACGTACGGGCGCATATTATTTTGACGAGCAACCGGCTTCGAGTCGCTCGGTTGTTGTTGAGCATTAGCGACGACAATCGCTTTTCCCTTCCCTTTGTCATTTCGGGAGTCCGGCCTTGGAAGAGGGGGTTTATGGCCCATCTGATCCATCTGTGCTAGTTTGTCAATCAAGACCTGGAAGGCAGTTGGCTTGAAAAACATCATAAATTGTGAGATGGTCGCTTGCGGATCAAGGGTTCCCACAAACATACCCACCGCGGGAGCTTCTTCAATGCGCTGCTCGCGCTTCGACCATAAGTTCCGCCACCGTATAGCATATTGAACCCACGTCTCACCTGGTTTTACCCTGGCATTAATCAGTGCCGTCATCGGGGTGCGTTCACTGGCGCTTGCAAAACGCTGAGTAAACAGCAGCTCCATCTCTGCGAAGGTCTTGATAGAGTCGTTCGGGAGTTCAGAGTACCATTCGAACGCCGTATCTGATAAGCTTCCAACAAACTGGCGAAGCAACAGCTTGTCATCACCGCCGGTGTTGCCGCAAAGCACCCTGAACTGGGCAACATGCTGATGGGGATTGCCAGTCCCCTTGTACACATGGAATTTTGGTATCGTATAACCTGGCGGGTACTTAATCTGCTCGTACCAGCCCGGATACGGCCGCCCCGATTTTACGACCTGGCCGGCTGCTTCGGTCTCCTGATGAACCCGTATTTGTTGGCCGATGTACTCATCCAAATCAGCTTTGGAGATTGTATCCTTTTTAGCCGTCGACAGAGCTAGTAGAGGATTTGATGTTTCTCCCCTATCGTCTCCAAGGACGATCGGGGGCTCTTCAGCCGGAGGATCTTGTTGTATCATCATCCCTGTCATGTCTTGGAAGAGGAGGCCCATACGTTGTATGTTGGCTGCTTGTTCAGCAGCCTCTTTGTCCTTCTTCTCCAATATCCGACGTAGGAATTCAGCATCGGTTTCTTCCTCTTGACGTTCGTCCGAGGACGTTTCAGGGTTTTCTTTTGGCCCTGTAAGTGCGGCCATAGCGTTCATCATTTCTTGGAGCTTTTGCTGTTGCTCCTGTGCCTTGGTCACTGATCGGGTAAGCGGTCGATGACCCGTAGATATGCGGCTATCTTCTTTACCGGATGCCACGTAGACGGTATGAACTATCATGCCCCCTGACTTAGGGCGTTTGGGTTCATCACCTCTGATATTTGTCGTCGGTGCGGGGGTTTTCTCCGGCCTTCTTCTTTTGTGGGCCGTTGAAGTGGAGGGGGCCATTGCAGTGGGCACACCCTAGCGATCGTTGTCCCTTGGTGGTCAATAGGACGGTCTTTTCCTTTTTGCACCTTCGTCTTCTTTCATTGATGAGAGTGATCCGGGTCGATCACGAAGTCTTGAACCCTCCTCCAAACTTTATAAATTCTTGAGGACAGCCGTTGAGGGGGCTGTTCTTGCTTCGTTTTTGCAACTCTCTCCGCAGGTGGAGGAGATCTCTTCAGTGTAGCGGTTGGAGAGTTCTTCCGTACCCTCTTCAGCAGTTCAAAGCTGTTCCCGGTTGGAACAGCAGTGTTGACTTCCACCACTGGAGCCGGTGGAGTTAGCCCTGAGGGGGAGTTGCCCCCTGCCTTCCTCACTCGTCGCCAATGGCGACGTCGAGCACGACGAGCCGTTGGGACTGGCTCAGAGATAGAGATAGCTTCTTTTTGCCCCCTGTCTGAATGGAGCGCCGGCGCTGTTAACCTCTTAAAGACTGAGGTTGTCTTTTAAGGGGTGATAGTCAACCTATCGAAGACGGATCCTCGAGCAGGAATCGTCAATCTTGAAAAGACTAACTCTTTGACAGGGGAAGCCGCCTTAACGACTTCCGGAGTAGCGGCCGTTGCCCTCTTTGGGACAGCCATTTTAGAGTTCCTGGGTTTCTTAGCGGGCTCTTCAGGGTTTTGATCCAGCCTCGCAAAGACAGAGGTTATCAGCTTGGTAGTGGACGTCCCGTTGACAGGGGCCGTTATAGCAGTGAGCCGGTCGAAGACCGACTTCTTGTTCACTTCCGGTGCAGGTATTGGCGCAGAGAAGCTTGTAGGTGAGATCATGGTCCCGAAGAACAGGCCAGTGGTGGCTTGGGTCACCTGGTCTACTGGAAGAGTGAGGAAGGAAGCCGCCTGGGGCCCATATGCTACACCTCCGGGGGAGGTAGAGCGTCCATTGCAGTGGCACTTCGAGCGGTTGGTGCAGTTAAATGCCATTGAATCTTGAGTTTTGCGCCAGGCAAAAGACCAAATCTTAGTAACTTGAAATCCGAAGGCAACCATTAACAAACCGCGATTGGTTCGCGAAGATGACACACGAAGTGTGGAGTGGAAAGAGGAAAAGGTCCCACCGGGCGTGCCAGAATCTGTTCCCCTCCGAATGGCGGCCGAGACGTTAGGGCGTCTGTGCCTGAGATTCGGGGCAGATGCTATTTGGTTTTATCCGTCTATCTCTCCGAAGATGCCAAGTTGATTTATGGCACCGTGTATCGAAGGTTTAGATGGATGCGGCCGATGTAGTAGACTTTGTCAGATTCCCCCTCGCTTGAGGGGTTTTTGATTGTGGGGACGCTCTTTCCTGCAGGCGCAAGCCCCTGCAGTTAATTACGCTACCGCATCGCGGTAGCCACTTTCTCCTTCTCCAGAACTTCACTTCGTGTCGTGTGTGTTTGTTTTGTTTGTGGTTGCCCGTGGATTGTATACGGAGACTGAGTAATGCCGTCGCCCGTAGGACGTGAATTAGTCCAAATCCGTATTTACTTAGATTTGGGTTTGGTGTTTTTAGTTTAAGGATGCATTAGTCGCGTTGCGGCTAAGATCAACTTAAACGTTCGTTAAGGATACGTTAGTCCTGTTTGGGACTAAGATCAACTTAACGTGATAATCCTTTTAATATCTGGCTATCGGGACTCGTCACCTCTCTAACGTCGTTGAAGGATTACAACGGCAAATGTCAGAGGAGTTCAGAGATGTACCCTTGAACCAAAGTCGATTTGGAGTTTTATAGTCCATTTAAATGTTTAAGGATACGTTAGCCGTATTTGGGGCTAAGATCAACTTAAACGGGACCGTTTAGATCCGGCCAAAGAGCATTTGGGAGCTCTATTGTTCCAGTTTAGGGACGTAGTGGTCCCTGTTCCAGTTTAGGGACGTGGTGGTTCATCGCCAGTTTAAGGGCGTGGTGGTCCATATTCCAGTTTAGGGACATGGTGGTCCGACATTAGTTTAAGGACGTTTTGGTCCAACATTAGTTTAGGGACGTCTCGGTCCAACATTAGTTTAGGGACGTCTCGGTCCAATATTAGTTTAAGGACGTTTCGGTCCAATATTAGTTTAAGGACGTTTCGGTCCACGAGTTTAGGAACCCCGCAGTCCAATATTCATGTGTGGTCGTTGGGACCCGTCGCCTCTCTGACGTCGTTGAAGGATTACAACGACAGTCGTCGGAGGAGTTCGGAGATGTACCCTCGAACCGGATATAAATTGATTTACGAGAGATCTGTGCTCAGTCAATTTTATTTAAGGACTTATGGCCAAAATTGGGCTAAGTCCAGTGGAAAATGTTCAACACCTTTATTTATTTCCGGTCTATTAGACCTATGCTAGGGCTTTGCCCAAACTTAAATAATGCATTGCATTACTTCAGGCCATTTATGCCCATTTTGACTGGGCTCTGCCCTTTTTATTATGATGCAGATCATTTGTTTTGGTCCACTGGACCCTTCAATTGGGCTCTGCCCTTTTAAATAATGCATAGCATTTTATTTATTAGGCCTGTTAAGCCTTTTAATTGGGCCTGGCCCTTCAGGAAATGAAATGCATTGCATTTGTCAGGCGCTTTGCGCCAATCACTGAGCGCAAGCGCTTGTGGTGAGGACACGTGCTATGCTCTGGCGAGCGCAAACGCAACAGCGCAGTGCGCTGCGCTAGTGCGCTGCGCTGTTGCGCTGCTGACACGTGGCGCACTCTGGTGAGTTGCGCCAACAAAGGAGCGCAACAACGCAATTTTTCAAGTGCAAAGCACTGTTTTATATTTTGGTTGATTTTAAATCAAAGAAAATAAGTTTTCTTTTGTTTTCAAAGAACCAATGGTTCATAAGAAAGTGCAAAGCACTACTATTACTTATTTTTTTATTTATTTAAGATTATTGATCTTGTTCTTAGATCAATAGTCTGTCCATAAGAGAATTTTCTCTTTTTCCTAAAGGTTTTTACCTTCTGTTGTTCTTGAGGAGTTCTCAAGAGTTCTCTTCTCTCTCTTTTTTTTAGAAAGATGTTAATGCCTTTAAATTGAGGTCTAGGGTCCTTTTTATAGTGCCCATAAATTAGTTAAATTTGTTAAAAAGATCTTTCTCTAAGTGATTTGGGGAGTTTTCCCCACCGTTGGATCTTTGATCCAAAGGCCTCTGTTTTACAGAAGAAAACCTTCTTGTTTTAACAAGAACAGAAAAGATTTATTCTGTTTTGCGCAATGCGCAGACACGTGTCGCGCAGTGCAGCGCTTGCGCAGCTGCGCTTGCGCAGCTGCGCGGACACGTGTCGCGCAGTGCAGCGCTTGCGCAGCTGGGCTTACGCAACTGCGCTGACACACTGTGCTTGCGCAGCTGCGCTTGCACAGCTGCGCAGACACGTGTCGCGCGGTGCAGCTCTTGCGCAGCTGCGCTTGCGCAGCTACACGTGTCGCGCAGCGCAGCGCTTGCGCAACTGAACGTTGTTTCTTTTACTTTTAGTTTTTAAAAGAACCCTGCTCTGATTGGACGCACCGCCTTGGGCGTTGCGCTTTCATATCAAATTCTGACACGTGGCGCGTTGCGCGCAGCGCACGGGATTTGAAGCGTTGCTTCAAAATTTGAATTTTTGAAATTTAAACAGAGCCTTGCTCTGATTGGGGAAACAGTATACACCCCACAGATGTTGTAATTGTTAGTTATATGTATGCCCTAGAGGCCATTATTGTACATGTGATGTATATTGTAGTGGAGGCTTGGACATATACAGGGAGGACTTTCTTGCTCGACATGATAATATGCTATCTGGTTGCTCTTTATCTTAACATGTACACTTTTTGTCTCTCTATTACATGTTGATAAAGCCCTTAGGATGAGTACTTGACTACCAGGATTATGATGCAGATCATACTAGTAGGGCTGAGGTAGTCGATAAGTACACCCTTCAATTGTTCCTAGTCGTAGGAGTATCGAGACAGGGCGTCGATACTCCAGAGTAGACTAGCGTATGTATTTCTTGACCCATATGATGGGAGATGGATGATCCCATATCCATTGGTGTTTGACATCAGAGAAGGTATACGGGTGCTCAGTGGAGACTGGGTACACTGAACGGACTCGCCGAGAACTCCTAGATGGTATTATACCTATCATCAGATAGCAGTTCTCTGGTGACACTGGTACAGGTTAGTCTATCGACCCGAGATTGTCATAGAGTCTTGTGTGATTCCCACTGTGTTTTGATTTCCACCTTACCATGTTCAAGAGATCGTGCAAAACGGTGGTTTTTGGGTACAGTCCCGACTCACATGGAGGCAATGTGTGATAGGAGGGGATTCGTCTCTCCCGGTATTGGGGGTTGATGTTGTGCTATGCTTGATTGGCCATAATAGGAAATCCCTGCCCAGGGTTGCTGAGATCTACTGGTAAGTGTTATCATTAGTTTCTCGAACCGTTATGGACCTTGCATCGGCATGACTTATCAGGTTATTGGGGTCTGACGATTACCACCCCCAGGCTGTGATATGTGACATATCAGACGAAGAGACCGGACTGTACGGTAGTATTACTTATTGGATTCACAGGAGTATGAGCAGGCTTGCTTGTTGATCTTCTGATCGCTCAATACCCGGGTGGCCGTTACGTTTAGCAGAATGCTTGCGGCTTATGGGTGACTGATATGATCACCACCTACTGCCGGCGTATTGACAAGTCTTTAGAGTCCTACACAGAGGTTTTCTGGCTCAAGCGAAATGAAGTAGGAGCACATATGTGATATGTGCGGGACCGAGATTAACACGTGTATGTGATACCGTATTCTATTCTCGCGATATGTGATATCAGACGGCTGTATGTGATATAGCCGGGTTATCAGATCAAGTGTTGATTCGATAAGTTGATATATATGATATTAGTAGGTGTGATATAGCCAGATTATTAAATCAAGTGTTGATTTAATAATTTAATTTATAATTATATATGTGATATATTAATTTACATTAACTAATATTTGCTCACTTAAACATTTCTTTTTCTCACTTGTGTACACTTAGTATATATATGATATATATTAATGTACATTATTTTGTATCATGCTTGATGCCACATGCTACATGGGTGTATGAGACTCACACAATACTTATGTTAATGTTAGGTTTTATTTATTTAAAGTTAATCAAAATTTGTTGGAAATTAGTCACATGGTTCAAGCTTGTAGAAGCTTGTGGAACCATTGACCAAGTCCACTAATTTTGTTTTACTTGTAGATATTTATTAACCTAACCATTATTGTTAGCCATGGTTTATTCTCTATATGAGTTAGTGTATGACACTAACTCACCCATGGTTGCTATTCTCACCTCATGAGTTTCATTCTCATCTCCACTTCATCTTCTTCCTCATCTCCAAAAGCTTTCTAGGATTTGGAGAGATGAAGAAATATTGTGAGAAAAATAAATCTAAAGTGAGAAAAATTCCTACTTCATCATCCTCTACTATATTAGCCATTTAGTTTAGGGTGTTTTCTTCACTAAACCCTAATTTAGTGAAGAGGTAGCTTGGGTTGGTGTCTCCTCGACGTAGATCATCTTCGACCTCGAAGACTTCAAGCAAGCTTGTTCCGTTCATCTTGTAGAGCCTTTATAGAGTCCGGGAGTTCACTACTTGGAGCGAAGAGACTACTACATGGAGCTATTGAAGTGAATGACCGGTCTACAAAGGTTGTATTCCTTGTTCACTTTGTATGTAAAGTTGTTTGCATGCTTGATTCGTCTAAATCTCTAGTTAAGATTCTAGGTTAGGGTTCTTTAGTATGGCAAAATTTTGAAATTGGCATGGACGATACCACCCGAAACCTTGCTGCCGCCCTAGGTAACCCAACAGTGGTATCATAGCCATGCTAGAGAATTAGACAATATTTGTAGAATTACGAAACCGAAACAACTCCGAAACACACGAAATCAAAATCTAGTTTCTGTCGAAATTTTTAAAGTGTCAATTTTTTTAAGCAACTGCAGAATGTTATATGAGATGTAACATGAACACAGTAGAAAATTCAACCCCCCTCGCCAGACTTTGGCCAGCCACACCTCATTAAAAAACGGCCTGCTCGGTTCTTTAGGGGAATTCTGGGTTCAATTTTTTAGTGTGTTCCAGTCTCTGAGTTTTGGTATTTCAGGTGTTGCTTGTTTTTGCTAAGATTGCATGTGATGTGGTCTTACTGTATTGGAAATTCGGAGTTCTTCGTATTCGTAATTTTAACATTGTTTCGGGTTATTTAGACGACGTTAAAAAGTTCGAACGGATATCAATAACCCAATTTTTCTCTCGCTGGAAATTTTCCAAGAGTTGGATTTTTCCGAGTTTAAAATCATCAGAAAATCATGCTGGTGTTTTCTATGGACCCTCTAGAAGAACAAAACCCTAACTCGATTCTGTGACCGTCGGAACCGCCACCAAACCCTAGGGTTTGTGGTAGTTCCGCGACGTCACAGATGAGACAAGGGTTGACCCTTCTACGGCTGGTCCATAGGTGCTGTGGCATGTTCTGGGTACTTTTTGAACTCCGCTCAAGTGTTAAGCTCTTTGGGAAATTTTGGTTGTTTTTTATTCAATCGAAAAGTTTAACATCGTTTAGTTATCTGTGATTGTGATACAATATTTGTAATCCACAAATTTAGTTTTGTGAAAACTAATTTGAATTTTATAAATCTAGCAAGTTAGTCTCATTTGATCGGTTGCCACGGGATTTTGATGTGGATCAAAAGTCCGTCGCAATCACGTAGCGTACGCGGATACTCGCCGGGTAACCTTACTAGATAACCATGCCCCATAGCCCCGACCAAGTGACTGTAGGAGAACCCCATTGCCAAAAGCATCCGTTCGGGTGCTCGCAGCCGCGGTGTTCCGCCTAAGTGCACTTCGTCGACGGCATCGGGGGTGCGGCCGTCTACTAAAATTTCTGACAAGCATTCGATCAGGTAGTCGGGAATCTTGTTGAATTACCCGACTAGTTATTGAAAAGTATTTTCAATATCGAGACTAAAATGCGAGGTTTATAATTGTTAGGCATGTGATGTCTAAGGAATTCATTTGGTTGGGCATGAAATCCAAAGTATGTGATACATTGGGTTTATGATGTCTAAGGTGGTTGCGGATTCCAATTGTTGTAGTTTTTCACTTTATTTTCTGCGACCGTAAGTGTAATATGTGGTGTATCGCCGGTTTCGTTTCTATACGTCAACGACAATTGAGATACGCATATTTACTTACGTTGATGACATGCGATGTTATGTGTTGCTGTGATATGTTATATTGGATCATCGTGTTTTGAATAGCTGGTTTTTTTATGTGAGATGAGAGTTTTTCATTTTCATTCATGTAAAATCTTGTATGTAATATTCTTTTATTGGGGCACTTCCGGGTTGAGGATGATATCACCATTGATGTATATTATTTACTTTTCCGTATTAGGATAGACCCAAGACAGGGAGAACAAGTAAACGGGTTCTAAGGTCCAGTAGGAGACCATCTCGAGGAGTCGGGACCGGGTCTCCTAACTCTAGAATTGGTAGGGTTGCTTGCCACTCTCGTAGGGGTCTAGAGATGTGGGTTTGGCTATTCATCACGACCGTGGAATCCACGTTTTTTATTTGGCTTAATTAAAACACGGAATTCCTAGTATATCCAATATTTCATATGTGTTCTTCTGCTACTGATATTCTGTGATGTGATCACTTTATATGTTGAGACGAATGCTTATATTTTATATATATGATATAATAAATATTGCTGCTTTCGTTTCTTCTGTGATGCTTAGGAAGCATAATTTGATGGGACTTCATTAATGAGATTAATGAAATAAAAGAAACCTAAAGATGTTGCAGAATCTTGTTTTAAAAATTGGTAGCTCTAGTTCTTGCTTTGCATAGCGGTATTCCTTATTGAATATCCAGCACCTTATTCGATAAGGAAAGAGCCGAGATCCCTTCACCGGGAGTAACCTCTTTAGCGAAACTGGCAGATGCTACAACCCACTCGGTTTGTCTTTTGATTGCTTTTTAGTTCATACTTTGTATAGTGGTATTTGTGAAATATTCAGCACCTCATTCGATGGGGAAAGAGCCGAGATCCCTTCACCGGGAGTGACCTCTTTAGCAAAACTTGTAAAAGCCTAAAAAACACTCATTTTCAAAATCACTTGATTCTGTAACGATATTGTTTCCTTCCAATAAGATAGCAAGGCTATGTTCAAAATTTGAACTGAGGCAACGCCTCACGTGCAAAGCACGAGAGCGCCAGCGCCAAGAGTTAAAAACTCTGAGGCAGCGCCTCACGTGCAAGGCACGAGAGTGCCAGCGCCAAGAGTAAAACACTCTGAGGCAGCGCCTCACGTGAAAAGCACGAGAGCACCAGCGCCTCACGTGTAAAGCATGAGGGCGCCAGCGCCAAGAGTTAAAAACTCTGAGGCGGCGCCTCATGTGCAAAGCACGAGAGCGCCAACGCCAGAATTAAAAGTTCTCCACCCTTGGATCAAAGATCCCACGGAGATGATAAATCATCAGAACACAGAATTAAATTCTGATTGAGGAAACACTCCTCAAATCTTTCTAAACAAGAAAGATTGTGCTCTGAAAATCAGAGCACCGTTGGATCAAAGATTTAATGGTGATCACCAAGATACAGAATTAAATTCTGATTGAGGAAATACTTCTCAAATCTTTCTAAATAAGAAAGATTGTGCTTTGTAAATCAGAGCACAGTTGGATCAAAGATCCAATGGTGATTAAAAATCACCAAGATACAGAATAAGCTCTGTATGGGAAAATATTTTCCCAACCTTGTTAAAAACAAAAAAAAATGTCTTCTGTAAAACAGAAGTCCTTGGATCAAAGATCCAACGGTGGATAAAATCCCAAAATCAATCAGAGATCGCTCAATGAGAGATTTCCTTAACTGATTCAACAAATCAGCTTCCCCTATATAAAGGACCCAAGACTTCAAGTCTTATAGAGAAGAACCCCCCATAAACTTCAAACTTCAAAGACGAGAGCAATTTATTCTTGAGGTAAATAGCAAGAAGAGAGATCATAGCATCTCCTCCATATTTAAGAGTTTAACTCTCACATCAGAAGAACTTAGTTCTTTTTCCAGATCACAGATCTATGAGACAAAGTCTAACTCTCACATCAGAAGAACTTAGTTCTTTTTCCAGATCACAGATCTATGACACAAAGTCTAACTCTTACATCAGAAGAACTTAGTTCTTTTTCCAGATCTCATATATATAAGACGAAGCTTTTCACAAGTGAGAATCAAATTCTAAGAGAATTGAATTGGGCAGAATAAAAAAACTCAGTGCTCAGCACTCAAAATCTGGCGTTCAGCGCCAAGTGCTCCACGTGAGCGCTATTTGAGCAGAGTGCTTAGCACTCAGTGGTTGGCACTCAGCGCCAAGCGCTCCACGTGAAGTGCTTAGCACTCAGTGGTTGTCGCTCAACGCCAAGTGCTCCACGTGACCCTCACATGGGCGCTAATAAAATAAAAGGTACTTAGTACTCATTGTCTGGCGCTCAGCGCCAAGCGCTCCACGTGTTCCTCACGTGAGCGCTATCAAGTGTTTAAACACTCCATATAAAAGAATACAAATAAAACAAAAAGAATAAAGGGTGTCAGAACCCATTTTAGTGTTCAGCACTACTGATGTAGAAAGGGGACCAAGCTTAAATAAATAATCAAGTGGACTAAGCCCAAGGTTGGTCAAATCCCAAATTAACCCAACCCATATGCTTTTAAATTAGACTTAGTCCCAAACAAGATCATCAAATCTTTGATGAACATTCACTGGTTCAAGGGTACATCTCTTCATACCTCTGATACATGTCGTTGTAATTCTTCAACGTCTTCAGAGAGATGGAGGGTCCCAATAACCAATAACTTTTGGCGCATTCCCAAACTGTTAAACCAAAACCCTACAGACTATGATGTCTTTAAACCCTACAGACTATGATGTCTTTAAACACAAACTATGATGTCTTTAAACCCTACGGACTATGATGTCTTTAAACACAGTCTATGATGTCTTTAAACCCTACAGACTATGATGTCTTTAAACCCTACAGACTATGATGTCTTTAAACATGGCTATGATGTCCTTAAACCCAATGGACCGCAATGTCCCTAAACTAAATTCTATGGACTATGATGTCCTTAAACTTATATGGACTATGATGTCCTTAAACCCAACGGACCGTGACGTCCCTAAACTAAAACGATAGAGCCCAAATGCTCTGTCATCGGATCGAAATGATCCTGAACCCCCGTTGAGTAGATCTTAGTCTAAAATTAGACTAACGTATCCTTAACAAACATTTAAGTTGATCTTAATCTCAAACGAGATTAACGAGCCTTTAAACAAACCAAACCCAAATCTAAGAAAATACGGATTTGGACTAATCCTCGCCCTACGGGAGACAACATAAATTAGTATCCGTATACAATCCACGGGCAACTACAGATAAAACAAATACACACGACATGAAGTGAACATCTGGAGAAGGAGAAAGTGATTATCACTATGCGGTAACGTAATTAACTGCAGGGGCTTGAGCCTGCAGGGAAGAGCATCCCCACAATCAAAAACCCCTCACAATGAGGGGGAATCTGACGAAGTCTGCTACAACGGCCGCATCCATCTAAACCTTTGATACACGATGTCATAGATCAACTTGGCATCTTCGGAGAGATGGACGGATAAAACCAAATAGCATCTACCCCCAAAATTCAAGCCAGACGTCCCTAACGTCCCGGTCGCGTCTTTCGGTGGAGAACAGATTCTGGCATGCCCGGTGGGACCTTTTCCTCTTTCCACTCCATACTTTGTGTGTCGTGTCTCGCGAACAAATCACGGTCTGCTATGGTTGCCTGTGGATTCGAGGTACTAAGATTTGGTGTCTTGCTCCTGTGCAGAGAAAAGAAGATCAATGGATTCCAGCTGCACCAACTGCAACAACAACTCCCGCTCCGCCCCGTCTGGAGGAGTGACTTATGTCCCCAAGCGGCCTCCATCTTCGCAATGCCGGTGGAACAGGTGACACAGGCCATCACTGGATTATTCTTTGGGACCATGCTCCCACCGATAAGCTTCAACGCTCCAGTGCCGTCACAGGAGACTCCAAAGAAGTCGGTCTTCGATCGGCTTGCAACTACCACGGCCCCTCTCAACGGGTCGTCCAATTCTAACATCTCAGTCTTCAATCGGCTGAGCGAAATCTCCAGTGGGCCTGCAAAGTGGCTCGCGATACCAGAGAAGGCGATCCCAAAAAGGATAGTCTTCCCGATTCCTACTGCGGGTGAGGTCGTTACAAGTGCTTCCCCTACCCAAAAGTCAGTTTTCGACAGGTTGGACATTTCTTCTCAGCGGACGGCAGTCTTCGATAGGCTGGCACCAACATCAGCCCTTCACCAGAACAGGGGGCATAATGAAGCCACCCCCATAACTAAGCCAGTCCCATCTGCAAAACATGCTCGACGTCGCCACTGACGCCGAGTGAGGAAAACTGGGGGGCAGCTCTCCCTCTGGACTGACTCCACCAGTTCCAATGGTGGAAATTGACGCTGCTATTCCAACTGGGAACAGCTTTGAGCCGCTCAAGAGGGTGCACAAGAACTCTCCAACTACCGTGTTGAAAAATTCTACTCCACCCGCTGAAAATGTTACTAAAGCAAAGCCGGAACAGCCCCCTCAGCGTCTGTCTTCCAAAATTCACAGGGTCTGGCGAAGAGTCCAAGACTCTGTAATCGACAAAGACTATTCCCGCCAACAGAAGAAAATGAAGGTCCGGCAAGAAGAGGATCATCCTACCGTCGTACTACAGAAAGTATCGTCTGCAACAACCCCCTCAACTTCGACCATCCATAAAAGGAGAAGGCCGGAGAAGATCCCCGTGTCGGCGACGAATCTCAAGGGCACTGAATCCAAATGCCCCAAGTCTGGGGGCATGGTAGTGCACACCATTTACATGGCTTCCGGAAAAGAGGAAATCCGTGCTTCTGGGGGTCATCTACCACTTACACGATCAGTAACTAAGGCTCAAGAGCAACAACGGAAACTCCAGGAGATGATGACGAAGATGGCCGCACTTACTGGGCATAAAGAAAGCCCGGAAGTATCGTCGGATTAACGCCAGGAGCAAGAAACCGACGCTGAGTTCCTTCGAAGAATACTCGAAAAGAAAGATAAAGAAGCCGCGGAACAAGCGGCTAACATAAAACAAATGGTGCTCCTGTTCCAAGATATGGTGGGAATGATGATCCAGCCGGACCCTCCAGCCGAAGATCCCCCGATAATCATCGAAGACGACAGAGGGGAGACATCAAATCCTCTTCCGGCTTTATCAGCAGCCAGGGAGGAGACGATCTCAAAAGCCGCGCTTGATGACTACATAGCTCAACAGATACGAGCTCATTAGGTAACTGAAGCAACTGGCCAAGTCCTCAGAACTGGGCGACCCTATCCAAGATGGTACAATCAAATTAAGTACCCGCCAGGATACACGATCCCTAAATTTCACATGTATAAGGGGACAGGCAATCCCCATCAGCACGTCGCTCAGTTCAGGACTCTCTGCGGCAATACTGGAGGTGATGACAAACTGCTACTTCGCCAGTTCGTCGGCAGCCTAGCGGAGACAGCTTTTGAATGGTACTCGGAGCTTCCGAATGACTCCATTAAAACATTCATAGAAATGGAGTTTCTATTCACCCAGCGTTTCGCAAGTGCCAGCGAACGCACCTCGATCACAGCATTGATCAATGCCAGGGTGAAGACAGGAGAGACTTGGGTTCAGTATGCAATTCGGTGGCGGAACCTATGGTCGAGATGCAAACAACGCATAGAAGAAGCTCCTGCCGTAGGCATGTTCGTAGGGACCCTAGATTCACAGGCAACTATATCCCAATTCATGATGTTCTTCAAGCCGACCACTTTCTAAGCCTTGATCGACAAGCTGGCCCAAATGGACTAGATGGGCCATAGACCGCCCTCCTCGAAAACGGAGCTTCAAAATGAAAAGTGGAAAGGGAAAGCGACCTTCATCGCCAACGCTCAGCAGCAGCTGAGTGATCCGAAACCAGCTGCTCGCCAAATCGATAAACAGCGATCACTCGGAAAAAAGCTGAGACGTCCTTACTCATTCCCTCGGGATAAAACGAGAAGATTGTTCGAACTGGCAGTGCGCAACAGGCTTATCACTCTACTGGATCCGAGACGCCCACTGCAGCCAGGCGACGTCAACAATCCCAATTACTGCCCCTACCACCGAATATTGGGCCACCTAATCGAAGACTGCTTCGTCTTCAAAAACTTGATTGAGGACCAGTACCAACAAGGAAAATTCGCGTTGTCTGAAAACTGGAGGGTAAACCCCCCACAACCGCACACTCCTAAAAAGGTGGACACACCGGGGGCATCATGCTCATTTATAGAGGAAGTTCTATGGGAAGTTATTCTTTCGGCTAAGGCCAAAAGAATGCTGAAAGATCTCCAAGCATGCCCAGCAATCGAGTGGAAAAGCCCGCTAGAGCCTGAGATCATTGAGGGGATGCTGAAACCGCGCCCAACATCGGGGGTTGGTAGCGAAAGGCAAAACACCCAGGCCCAGCCATCGAAGTCCTTGAAGAAGAAAAAGAAGACCAAAAAGCCCGCACAGTCTGATAATAAACGCACGGATTTGCAAAGGTATATTGACGCACTGGAAAAATACAACCAGAAGGCGCGGACCCCGGTCACACTCTAAGAGTTTCTCAACATATCCTTGATAGCAGAGATAATGAAAATGATGAGGGAGAAGACTCGTCAGAAGAACCCGAGGATTATGTGGCAAGTTGTCACATGATCACTCATTCATCAATAAATGATGAAGAAGCTTACCCGGCATCAGAAAATAATATAGAGGAGTTGAGGGCAGGATCGGCGCCAAGATCGTTGGAACCGTCAGACGAGATGATTGACATGCTGCTGAACGAAGCCCGTCAGAATAGCAAAGCTGATCGCGAATGTGAAATGGCCATATTCGAAAGGGCCAGGCGTCGGCATCAAGTTGAAGAAGTCATGGTAGGGATGAGTCGCAAAGCGCTCCAACCAGATCGAAGCACGCTCGAAGTAGACAAAAGCAGGCTTAAGACCAGGAAAATATTCGCTAAAGCCCTGTCAATGGGAATGAGGCTACCATCTTTCAAAGGAAACACTCCTGGCGGTATACATCCTGACGAAGCGGATGTACATCCTAGCTACTGCTTATACCATCAGAGGATTGCACACCCAACCGAAGAATGCATGGCCTTTAAAAATTGGTGGCAGGGATATGTTCATATCAGAATTTTGCATTATTATATCATCCATTCTTAATCATATTACAAATAAATAGGTACTTTTGATCTATGTCTGCTAAATAGTTGTAGGTTACAGGTTCTCAGATCGTTACAGTGAAATTCATGAAAAGACACTACAAATGTGAAACTACGACCAACAATAGAAGAATCTGTATGATGCCGCCTACCAGTTCAAGGAACAAATGAATATCAGTAGAACGGTTCAATGCACAAAGCACAAGGGCAGCACAAGATTCAAGACTTCAACGTGAAGCTCACGGCAAAAAGTCCACAACATTCTGCACTGTGGAAATCTGGAAGAAAATAGAAGAGATTCTATGGAACCAAGTGAAGAAAACAGAAAGAAAAAGCAACATGAAGCAGCCCTAGAAGTTTGATACCAAGATCCCACAATACGGCAGCGGAACCGCAGCCAAACATGGCTTTCTGCCGTGGAACCGCGGCCGTGCAATGCACGTGTCGGTGCATGTATCGGTGGATGTCGGTGCTTTGACCCGGCTTTCTTAGGGTAGTCTTGTAAATTCAAATGTGGATCAGATATAAACCCAGGGTTTCTCCTATCTATAAATAGGAAAGCCAGAAACCTAATTAGGCATGCCTCTTTTTGGTGCCTCTTTGAGGATGCCTCTTTTTAATTCTAAGATTAAAATTTTAATTCAGTTGTAATACATTGTTGAGAGGTATCAATAATGTATGTTTTCATTCTATCTTGCATTCTTGTTTTTATCTGAATTTAATTTCTGCATTATTTTTTTTATCTGTCCTTTATTATCTGCAATTTAGATAGTCTATTAAAATAAAATATAAAAAATGAATTTTATCATCTCTTTCCTAATGAGTGAGTAATTCCTCACTTGTTAGGGTTAGAATAGGGAAGGTTTGAGAGAAGGAAATCTCTTTCACTCCTTTCTTTGCCCATATAATTTTTATAATACGGACTCTATTTAATCAAACCACACACCGCTCACTACGGCACCCTATCCTAAATGATAGCGGTGATTCCCTAGTTAGACCGGTTGTGGTTGAATTAACTGGAGGTTAGGGCTAAGAGCCAAGAAAGGACGGACAAGGACCAAAAGGAAGAAACTAAGTTTCTTCCTAGTCGTGCTAATCCCCTTTGTTGACTATTACCCTAACACCTATATTCTTAACTAGGGCATTAAAAGCAGTGAGTAGAATCCTTATTTTGAACTAACCTAATCCTAACCCTAGCAAGCTTTTAAATTTATTTATTCTCATTCTTAGATCGTGAAACAAAACCTACCAAAAATAAGACTTAACTCGTTAGAGCATAAAGAAAGAACACATTTTCCCTGTGGATCGACTCGTACTCAACCGGCTAGCTACCAAGCGACACCGTCTTGATTGCGGTATTCTTAAATTTTAAACGCATAGAAAAAATTAATCAATCAAATGGCGCCGTTGCCGGGGAAACGGTAGTTTATTTCTTTTTGTAATTTCGGGTTAATTGAATAAAAAATTATAAAAATTAAAAAATAAAAAACATAAAAAATCATCTTGTTATTTTTGATTGGTTTTTGTGCGAATTGTGCAGGAAAGGAAGACGGACTGATTCAGATCTGGAGCAAACTCACTGAACAAATCCAGAAACAGAGGATCTGAACAGACAGAGGAGAACAAAATCAGCACAGAGAAAATTTTTGAGAATCTGAACCGCCGCAGATTCGAGCATTTGACCGCGGATCCGCGGTCGTTTGCTGACGTTAGCAGTCCAAAATTCTTTGTGAGTATTTCTTTTCTTTTATCCTACCCTCTGATCTCCACTGAAAATTTTTCCTGCAGGGTTCTTTGCGCAAAATTCTTCTCTTTCTCCAATAAATCATTTTGTGCAGGATTCTTTACGCCGCAAATAAAAAGAAAAATTTTTGGCAAGTGTTTTAGATTTTGTGTGTTATTGCTTTGCATATTTAAAATGGAATCTAAGAGGCTCTAACACTAATTAAAATTGGGTGGGGATTTCATTACCCTTCCTAACACCCTAGAAATCACAAAAAGCATACGCATCACTCTTGAGTTAATTAAAAAATATCTAGACTCAGCCAACTAAGGACTGTCGTGCTCATTAGAACAGAGAAAGGTTGTGGGCATTCAATCGTTTATCTAAACTTGACTTTGTGGTGCCTAGGCTAGACAAGTGAGAAAGGTAACTTTAAAAGGCTCGTCTCACGGTGATTCGTGAGCGGAACCCTCCTTTCTTTATTTGTGCTTACCTGGCCACAATTGGCGGTGAAGAAGCGATTTGAGGGATATCTCACAACTTGTCACTTTGGAACAGTTAGGAGCAGTCTACTTAATTTAGGAGACCCTAGCTCTAGATTTGATTGTGCATGTTTAAACTGTAGTTGTTTGAAATTGTGCCGTAGTTCCGTACAAATTTTTGCAAAACTCTTTCTAGAAAAACACTTTCAGAAATTTCAAAATTCCAAAAACAAACAATTTTTTAAAAAAATATATAAAAAAATTAAAAAATTAAAAATAAAAAATAAAAATAAAAGATAAAAAAATTCACATTCTTTTTCTTTCTCTCCTCACATCATGGGTACCCCACCTCGCAAAACTCTTGCCGAACTTTGGTACCCTCAACCAGACATTACTTCTTACGCTTCTTATTTTGGTCGAATTACGAACGACCCCTCCATACCCAAAATTTCTTTGAAAGATCGAATAGACGCGTCTAGGACAACCAATTGGACTCCGCAATCCACCTTGTATCAACCATTTCAACCCTCACCACCTTCTTATGTTGATACTCCTTTTTCAAGTCCTGTTGTAGCTCCGAAAACCATGTCTATTGCTGAACATATTGAACAATCTCGTAACCGATCTTTCATTCCTTTCACCACTGCGAATTCTTTGGATCAACAATTCCATTCACCTTCTTATCCATATGTTGATCCTACCCGTGTCCAACTATTCTATTCCTATCCATCCTACCCAACTTTTGCACCTTCCCTGGACATTGCTTCTACACAACCATTTGGGAGTTTTCAGTATCCAAACAAATTTGAATCTTTTACTGAAACTCCTTCAAAACCCATGTCTAGTCTGGAATAGTCGTTGGAAAATTTTATGGTAGCGTCAAGCCAATAGATGATGGATTTGAATGCATCCATGGCCGCCCTTATACAACCTAGTGACCCGGTAGCTAGTTTCCAACTAGCTCCAAATTTTCCAATGTATGATGAAGCAGTTGGACAGATTGAGAATTTGAGTGGAGAGAGTGAGTTGTGCACCCTTCCAAATCAAACCTACCCATCCCCAATTGAATCCCACAACTCCAGTTTTGAATGTCTATCAAGTGTCCCAAATTATTCACCAATTGAAAATAGAACATTTAATGAGTTGTGCGACTTTGTAGTGTTTGATTTACCTGATTGTGAAGGGTCCCTTTCGAGTGAAACCATCACCAATCCTTTTGACCTCTACACCTCCACTCTAGAACCTGAATTGATTGATATCCATGCTTTTGATGAGATGTCTGAGAAATTTAATTTTCACTTGATCGAGGATATTGACGCTGGGAAAATTTTGATGATGAACCCACAGATTTGGATGACTTTCTCTCTCCAATTCATCATCCCGAGTCATTAACTGTTTTTCCCGAACTTCATATGCGTTTGGATTTTGATGATAATTGCATGGATGAGATAACTTTTGAGGGGAATTATGAGGATAGTATTGAGGATGAACCAGTTTTGTTTGATGAGTCTGATTTTCCAATTCATCCTGTCCTTTCCACTGACCGTGGACACCCTCCTGAACCTTTAACTGTTACCCTTCCTAAATCACTTCCCTCCATCCTCGTTCCGACCTTGCAAGAAACCGTTATACTTTCATTTTCAATGTCTAGTTTACCAAGTTCGACGTACCCATGTTTTCTCACGAATCTTGAGGGATTTGACCTCATTTCTCAGTGGGTTAATAGATCAGCACAATCGCTTTTTACACATCGGTCATTACAAATTGTGCTAATTTATACACTCCATCTCCACCCTCAAGTTCGTATTCAACTTCTTTTTCCCGCTTTCTCTGGTTCTTCTTCTAATCTTCCTTTAATGATAGCGAGTGTTAATGAATCACAATCCGATATTTTGAGTTCGATAATTCTAGAAAAACAACTTGATTTAGACTCTTTTGAGAATAAGGTAGATGAGCCTTACGAGTCTCCTACCTCCGTAATTTTTGAAAAATCAAGTGTGTTGAATACTGGCGCGACACTTATTGACATTGAAACGTTCAATCGAACCATCGATGAAAATTTCGAAGATATTTTCGCCGACGAACTCGCATTTCTAAACGACACAGATTTTTTGATTAATCAACCTCCACCTGAAGAAGTCGAACCACCACCATTTCTTCTTATCCCATACGAGAATGTGACCATTCTTCCCATTCGTAATCAT
Source organism: Agapanthus africanus (assembly GCA_030015575.1). Classification (NCBI taxonomy): domain Eukaryota; kingdom Viridiplantae; phylum Streptophyta; class Magnoliopsida; order Asparagales; family Amaryllidaceae; genus Agapanthus; species Agapanthus africanus. The sequence continues at coordinate 650,777,445 of JASDDO010000014.1, forward strand.
CCACATTCTCGTTTCCGTTCACCATTATTGTTTCGTCTCTACAAATCGAGACGTAAACCTTCTCTTTTACACCACTTATCTCTTCCCCACTTCTTCCTGAATCTATACAACATGTTCTTTCACCAACCGCCGCTTTATAACGATAAAATTTTTGAATGGTTAGTGTTAACTTTTGGCCTTTGTAAGGCCTTGTATACCTTGATACTGTGTTTTTTCTCCCCCTAACTCTGAACTTTAACGTTTAAACAGTGGAAACACTGTTTCACTTAAGTTTGGGGGGACATTTTTGTGTATATATATTTTGTTTTCTTTTTCTGTAAAAAAAATTAATAAATAAACAAACAGGGAAGTACCGACAATTTTGACCTTCTTGGTGTAGCCTGACAGTGGGGGCACTGTCAAGTTTAAGTTTGGGGATGCGCTCGGTAAGCTTTCTTCCTTCGCATTCATGTGTATATTTTTGCATTTGCATACTTATTTTAAAACCCATAAAAATAAAAAATTAAAAAAATTTGAAAATTTCAATTTTGGCCAAATTTGACTCATGTTCAACATGGCGGTTGACTAGTTAGGAAAAACTAGATCTTAAGCTTAGTAAATTACAAATCCTAAAAATAACATTCCTTAAAGTTTAACTGTAGAAAATATACGTCCTTGTAGTTTATTTAGAAATAGGCAAATTTTGAGTTCAGTTCTTGGGCTAAGTCAAAATAAGGGAAGAGTATTGAATTTTTATTTGAAGTATATGTTTGAAAAATAATTCTGAACCTTAAGTCTAAATTCTGAAAATATATACCCTACAACTTGCACAAACACGCACCTTGAAACTTAGAATAGTAGAGGATACCTTGAAATGCTCTTGTCTAAAATCCTTAGTATAAAGGAAAATAAAATAAAAAAAGTACAAGTGTGAATAAAGAGATAAAAAAATGAACACCGGCTTTGTAATTACTTAAGGCGGCATAAATAAAAAATATAGCGAGGGTGCTTTATCACCTAGTGCCTTAGACCAACTGGTTTGGGAGTCACTGCTAAGCCTTAGGTATTACAAGACGAGAAATTACGCCAAAATGCGCAAGCACATTTTGTAATCAGTCGTTTAGTACCTCAAGAAGTATTAACGGCCGCATGAAGGATGTATGAGCAATTTCATCTAAAATTCACCAACTAAAAGTATTTTGGAAAATGGACAAGAGTATGATAGCTTGAATTGAATTTCCAAATGTAGGGGTGATACATACACACACGTAGGGGTATATGATTGGGGTTTGGATGAGATATAAGAATGAAAGATAGGGTTTATATCTTCAGTAGAGATGATAAAAATTCCTAAGTTGAGATGGAACCTTAGAAGCGAAATTCAAAAGATGCTGAAAGCTTAATAAATTTGCAAAACATATACGATCTTAAGTTAAATGATAAGAGTGTGAAAAATACGGGTTGATGATCTCTAAGTTGAAGATAATAGAATTTCTTGCTAGAATACCGAATTGAAGAATGAAAGTCAACATGCCAAATTGATCGGATTTTATGGGTAGTATCCGCTGAAAACCCTCAGAAGACAACACTCCTCCTACTAGGAACACCTAGAGATTTAACGGCTTGTTGCACGAGCTCAGTGCAATCGCGTTCCCTGCGAAAGTGAGGTTAGGAATTTTTGAGAATAAAATTGGCTTTGCTCGGGACGAGCAAAAGATAAGTTTGGGGGTATTTGTTCATATCAGAATTTTGCGTTATTATATCACCCATTCTTAATCATATTACAGATAAATAGGTGCTTTTGATCCATATGTGCTAAATAGTTGCAGGTTACAGGTTTTCAGATCGTTACAGTGAAATTCATGAAAAGACGCTACAAATGTGAGACTACGACCAACAATAGATGAATCTGTATGATGCCGCCTACCAGTTCAAGGAACAAATGAAAATCAGTAGAACAGTTCAATGCACAAAGCACAAGGGCAGCACAAGATTCAAGATTTCAACGTAAAGCTCATGGCAAAAAGTTCACAACATTCTGCACTGTGGAAATCTGGAAGAAAATAGAAGAGATTCTATGGAACCAAGTGAAGAAAACAGAAGGAAAAAGCAATATGAAGAAACCCTAGAAATTTGATACCAAGATCCCAAAATACAGCCGCGGAACCGCGGTCAAATATGGCTTTCTGCAGCGGAACCGCAGCCGTGCAATGCACGTGTCGGTGCATGTGTCGGTGGGTGTCGGTGCTTTGACCCGGCTTTCTTAGGGTAGTCTTGTAAATTCAAATGTAGATCAGATGTAAACCTAGGGTTTCTCCTATCTATAAATAGGAAAGCCAGAAGCCTAATTAGGCATGCCTCTTTTTGGTGCCTCTTTGAGGATGCCTCTTTTTAATTCTAAGATTAAAATTTTAATTCAATTGTAATGCATTGTTGAGAGGTATCAATAAAGTAAGTTTTCATTCTATCTTGCATTCTTGTTTTTATCTGAATTTAATTTCTGCATTATTTTTTTATCTGTCTTTTATTATCTGCAATTTAGATAGTCTATTAAAATAAAATATAAAAAATGAATTTTATCATCTCTTTCCTAATGAGTGAGTAATTCCTTACTTGTTAGGGTTAGGATAGGGAAGGTTTGAGAGAAGGAAATCTCTCTCACTCTTTTCTTTGTCCATATAATTTTTATAATACGGACTCTATTTAATCAAACCACACACCGCTCACTACGGCACCCTATCCTAAATGATAGCGGTGATTCCCTAGTTAGACCGGTTGTGGTTGAATTAACTGGAGGTTAGGGTTAAGAGCCAAGAAAGGACGGACAAGGACCAAAAGGAAGAAACTAAGTTTCTTCCTAGTCGTGTTAATCCCCTTTGTTGACTATTACCCTAACACCTATATTCTTAACTAGGGTATTAAAAGAAGTGAGTAGAATCCTTATTTTGAACTAACTTAATCCTAACCCTAGCAAGCTTTTAAATCGATTTATTCTCATTCTTAGATCGTGAAACAAAACCTATCAAAAATAGGACTAAACTCGTTAGAACTTAAAGAAAGAACACCTTTTCCCTGTGGATCAACTCGTACTCAACCGGCTAGCTACCAAGCGATACCGTCTTGATTGCGGTATTCTTAAATTTTAAACGAATAGAAAAAATTAATCAATCAGGATACGTTGCTCACCGACAACATTTCAAGCGGAAGAAGCGCAAAACTCGTCGGGAGCAGAGAAGCACGACAGATGGGCACAAAAGAACCGCCGGCAATTGTCACATGGTTGATACCAAGGGATCACAAGTTCTCACCTTCGGAAGCGATTCTGATGAAGAAGTAGCCCTCGGCCCTCTCTTCAAGGAATCCACCTCAAAAAAAGAGGAAGAGATAAAGAACTGTGAAAACATCCAGCTGCGTAATCGTACGTTGCCCGAAAAGAATTTCGAACCTACAAACAAGAGATCGAACAAAAAAGATAAGGGAAGGAAAAAGTCTCTGAGGATATCGCCCTCGATGATCGACTCATCGAAGAGCTGGCAGCCAAGGACCCGCCTAAGAAAAACAAAGTAGATTATAGTGTCTTGGCACACTTGAGGAAGATACCCTCACAACTGAGCATACTAGATGCTCTCCTCATGTCGAAAGAGGCACGAGATTCTCTCATCAGGGCATTACAAGAGCCCGAGCAGTTTCAAGCTTTCCTTACCGAAGAAAAGATGAAGGACGGGCTGGAAGAAGTGCACACAGCTGACATCACTTTCGGCGACGAAGATCTCCTCCTCGGAACGTGCGAGCACAACCGTCCCATGTATGTCACCGGGTACTGCCATGACATCAAGATAGGGAAGATCTTAGTTGACAACGGGTCCTCTGTCAACCTCTTAAATGTGAGGGTGCTAAAAGAAATCCGCATGAGTGTTCAACATCTCGCTCGCGATAAAATCACCTTCTCCGGGTTCGACTCCCAGTCATCACGGACACTTGGGTCTGTAATACTGACGTTACGCTTGGGCTGCTCGTCACCGACATCAAATTTCATGTCATTGACGCCAAGACCTGCTACAACGCTTTGCTCGGCAGGCCTTGGTTACACGAGTACAACATCAGTGTATGAAGTATTTCAAAGATGGTCTCGAGTATACCGTGACGGGGGAACTAAACCCATTCTCCGTAAATGAAGTTCGAAAGTATGAAGATGCAAAGTATTTCCAACCAGACTTTGAGGACACGGAAAGATGCCATAAACCAGAGAATAAGCAAAAAGCTATCACCACTATTCCAGTCTTCGGGAGCGATACCGAGAAAGAAGAAGAGATAGTCTATTCAGGGCCGCCCCAATACAACGGGCCGGGGCCATCTACCCTTATTCTGGTCTTTGGCAGTGACTCGGAAGACGAAATCAACGCAGTGTTCTCGGTCCGTCCATCAGTGCAGGCCCTCGCTGGAGATGATCAGAGTTTACAAATCGCCATGGTTCCGTGGCAGCACTACAGAGAGCTTGATGTTCTTGAAACATATAGTGTGCAAGAGCTGCAGACATTCTACGTCCCCCCCAGGCGAAAAGGTGAAAAGGCGATCCTATTCTATCGATTCACGGAGACTAAAGTCGAAAGAGAAGTCTGGCATGGTGCCGATTTTGCGCTCGATAGGCTCCAACCCATCCGTCTGCCCAGGTACTACATGGATGGATTGAAAAGGTTATTAAGATGCCAAGGCGTACCTTTCAAACAGACTCCTCGGCAAGCTCAGTTCTACAACAGGATTTGGAACGTCCCCGGAACTCAGCGAAAATTACCCAACGGAAAAATGGAAACGATCGGGCTTGGATATGTCCAGTACAAGAAACGGGAGTAGTTCCATGGCTGCCATGTCATAAAGGACCTTGATGAAGAAGAGAATGCTCTTTAAAAGACGCTGACGCTGAACCAGAACGCGGTCCTGCCATAAAAATGCCGAGTCCGTCGTTTGAAGAACAGATGGACAAGCTAGTGAGGGAAGCGAATCAAAAGGTTCGGAATGACCATAACCGCGAAATGACCATTTATGAGAAAGCCAAGACGCAACGCCTCCTTCAGCAGGCTACGGAGGATAACAATGCCCTCCACCGTCAGCCCGCCATGCATTCCCAAGACCAGAAAAAGGCCCGACGCGGAGGCAAAAACAAGTTAAAGAACGGAAAAAATGTTCGACAGCGGAAAAACGGATCCAAAAGGTCACGCGATCAAGAAAGGGTCAGCCGGAATCCGTCTCTTATGAAAAAGATGGGTCGAGCATATTCTTTCCCTCGAGACAAGACAAGAAGAATTTTCGACCTCGTCGTGAAACATCAAATGATTACGCTCCCAGAGTCTCGGCACTAAGATCAAGTAAACGAGGTTCATCACCCGGATTATTGCTCCTATCACCGAGCAATAGGATATCCTCTTGAAGACTGCTTCATTTTCAAAAACTGGGTCGAAGACCAATATCAACTTGGCAGATTTGCTCTATCCAATAGTTGGAGGGTAGTCCCACCATAAAAGCATGTGCCAAAAGCAATATATATAGCGAGAGTAGAACCAGATCAACATCGGTCCTGGAAACGATCTCGTACCTGTCACGTGATAGCGCTGTCAGAAGAAGGAGAGAACGAGAATATAGATGACCTCTCCTGGTGCTTCGAAAATGAGGATGAAGACGAGGTGATCTCAGAATTTCCACCGGCGCCAAAAGAATTAGAAGATGGGATACACACCACGGCGGATAACCTGAGAAAAATCGACTTGGGGACGACAAACGACCCGCGGCCTACGTTCGTCAGTGAGCTGCTGTCTAAAGAACAGGTGGCTACGCTAAAAGACGTGCTTATGCAGTATAAAGACTGCTTCACATGGAACTATTCCGAGATGCCGGGACTAGATCCAGAAATAGCTGTGCATAAATTGGCAATATCTACGGATGTCAAGCCAGTCAAACAAGCACCAAGAAGAATGCGGCTCGAACTTGAAACGAGTATCAACGCCGAAGTCAAGAAACTATTCGACTCCGGCTTCATCCAAGAAGTTCAATACCCTGACTGGATCGCCAACATTGTCCCAGTGATGAAGAAAAATAGGACGGTGCGCATCTGCGTAGACTTTCGGGACCTCAACAAAGCCGGCCCGAAGGATGATTTTCCCGTGCCGGTTACCGAGCTGATAATAGATAACACGTCCACTCACGAAGTCTTCTCCTTCATGGACGGATCATCACGGTAAAATCAAATAAAGATACATCCCGAAGACCAAAAGCATACCGCTTTCCGGACTCCTCTGGGCATATTCTACTACAAAGTGATGCCTTTCGGTCTGAAGAACGCCGGCGCTACCTACCAGAGGGCCTTGACAAAGATTTTCGATGACCTCATACATGAAATCGTCGAATGCTATATCGACAACCTCGTAGTGAAAAGAAAATCGTACGAGGAGCACTGGGAGCATCTGAAGATAGTGTTTCAGCGCCTTTGGATATACAACCTGAAGATGAACCCTCTGAAGTGCGCGCATGGGGTCTCCTCAGGCAAATTCCTAGGATTCATCGTACAACATCGAGGCATCAAAATAGACCCGTCAAAGATCAAGGCGATTATGGAAATGCATCCACCAAGAACTCTCAAGCAACTGCGGTCTCTCCAAGGAAAGCTCGCGTATATCCGGCGGTTCATAACTAACCTCTCCAGAAAATGTCGTCCCTACAGTCACCTGATGAAGAAGGGGACCCCGTTCGTTTGGGATCGCAAATGCCAAACCGCACTGGACGAAATCAAGCAATACCTACTCAATCCGCCGGTACTGACCGCTCCGGTCAAGGGAAAGCCCCTCATCCTGTACACAACAGCTCTTGAAGGTTCTTTAGGCGCGCTATGGGCACAGGAGAATGACCAAGGGAAAGAAAGAGCCCTCTACTATTTGAGTCGAGTTCTCCTGGGGGCAGAAAACAACTACTCCCCTATCGAAAAACACTGCTTGGCGTTAATTTTCGTGATAACGAAGTTTCGATATTATGCTTTGGCGCATGAGGTCCATCTCATATCAAAAGTGGATCCTCTCAAAAATTTGATGTCAAGAGCCATACTAACGGGACGGCTCGCTAAATGGGCCCTACTCCTAATGGAATTCTCGATAACATACCGACCTCTCAAGGCAGTGAAAGGTCAGTCCATCGCCAACTTCCTCACTGAGCATCCGATACATGCTGATTCACCCCTAAATTATGAATTGCCAGACGAGCACGCGTTTGACACGATCAATGGGGAGAGAGGAGAGAGCGATACCCGATGGGAACTCTACTTCGATGGGGCATCTTCCATGAAGAAGCGAAAGCACAGCTCCCCCATAATTAAATCTGGGGTAGGCCTCATCTTCGTGACTCCACAAGGAGGGATAATACGCTTTGCCTTTTCCTTAACAGAGCCGAGGACAAACAATGAAGCAGAATATGAGGCTTTGATAACAGGTCTTGAGATCGTTGTCGACATGGGAATCGAACACCTCCTCATATACGGAGACTCCTAGCTGGTCGTTAGCCAAGTAAACGGTGACTATCAGACGTGCAAACCAGAGTTGGTAAAGTACGGAGAAAGAGTACAACAATTGCTGACTCAAATCCCTTCCTACGCCCTAGAAAGCATACCGCGTGTGGAAATTAGCAAGGCGGATGCGTTAGCCAAGCTCGCTAAAGAACCGGCTGACGAAAACCTCGATGACGTAAGGATCGTTGTGCAAAGCCGCCGGGTTCTTGCAACAACAGAAATATCTCCGGAGTCGTCTGAAAAAAAGAAAGCGACCAAGCAAACAGCCCTGCAAATAGAGGACCAAGGAAGGGTTAAGGATTGGAGAGAAGCCTTTATAGACTACTTCAAATCCCGTCGAACACCTGAAGATGCATCCTCAAGGCATCAGCTCATGAAACGAGCTCTGTCTTTCGCCTTCGTCAATGATACTCTGTATAAGAGATCGTTCAACTCTCTGTGGCTAAGATGCCCAGGACCGGAAGAAGCAAGGAAAGTCGTCCAAGAAACTCACGACGGACTCTGCGGTTCTCATCAAACCGGCCCAAAGATGAAGCTGAAGATCAAAAGGTTGGGCTATTACTGGCCCACGATGATTCAACTCTGCCTTGAATACGCGAAGCAATGCCACTCGTGCCAAATTCATTGAGACTTCATCCACCGGCATCCAAACCCGCTACACCCCACAGTGGCTAGCTGGCCGTTCAAAATGTGGGGAACCGACATAATTGGGCCCATCGAACCAGCATCATCCAAAGGACATCGGTTCATATTGGCGACAAATGATTACTTCTCTATGTGGGCAGAAGCCGTACCACTAAGAGAAGTGAAGACGGAGAACATCGTCCATTTCTTCAAGACACACGTCATCTATCGGTTCGGCACTCCGCGACGGATCATCTCCGATAACAGGCCGGCATACAGAAGTCACAAAATCAGCCGCTTCGCACAACAGCATAACATAGACTGGAGATACTCTTCGGTCTATAATCCTCGAGCTAGTGGTCTAGCTGAGGCTTTCAACAAAACCTTGACAAAGATCATAAAGAAGATGGTGTCCAAAAATAAAAAGGACTAGCACGAGAGACTGCATGAAGCTCTCTGGGCGTATCGAACTACGTTCAAAACGGCTACGAATACAACGTCATTCGCGTTGGTATTTGGCATGGAAGCAGTACTTCCCCTCGAGATAGAGCTGCCCTCTCTACGAGTGGCGGTTCATTACGAGCTAACAGATGAAGAGAACGCTCATCTTCGCCTTGAGGAGCTCGACGCCCTCAATAGAACTTGTCTCATGGCGCAGCAAAACTTGGAGGCTTACAAAGCAAAGATGACACGCTCATACGAAAGGTTGGCTAGGCCGAGAACATTCCGCCAAGGTGAACTCGTCCTAATTGTCAAAAGACCTATGATCCCTAATCGTGCCAAACGGGGGAAATTCGAGCCAAACTACGAGGGCCCGTACATCATAGACAAAGTCTACCAAGGTGGGGATTACTTGCTCATGGATATGCATGGCGAAAGACCCTTCCGGCCAATAAACGGCCGATTACTTAAGAAGTACTACGCTTGACGAGTCAAAGCCTAGGTTAATGATAGACGACAACGCTCGTGTCCGCTCACTGTCTTCCTGAGTCTAAACTCTATATCCGGCAAAACTTCGCCTCGAAGCAACAACGGACCGAGATGTCCTTAAACTAGCTGCGAACCGAAACGTCCCTAAACTAACGATGGACCGCAATGTCCTGAAACTAACAACGGACCGAAATGTCCATAAACTACTACGAACCACAACATCCTTAGGATAACGGGGCAAAAAATAATAAAAAAAAAACGGTACGTCCATAAGCGAAATGGGCGCGGATGAAAACCCGAAAGGGCTTCGTGAGTAAAAACAGCAGGGCTACCGGCGAGTTTGTGAAAACCCGAAAGGGCGCAGACTCGTAGAAGAAATTCATGCACACTTGCAAGGCCCTCTTGACCCTGTAAGGAGAAAATAACTGCGTGAGATCCTTACGACTCACAAGGGAGCAACACACTTAGGTATCCCCACGATCCCTAAGGCGAAATTACACTTACGAGATCCTCACCACTCGTAAGGAGAATCCCCTTATGAGACCCTCACGGCTCATAGGGTTCAAAAGCTTTAAGCTATAGGGATCTAAACCTGTTCTTAAGCCATCACATCCCCCTTTTTCCCTACAAGCGGTTCAATATTGACCCTTGTATACAATCCATGGGCATAAATAAACGTCTCCCCCACCAAGTTCCACCAATGGTGCGAAATGTCCTCATGTGGTGAACGACACTTGTAAGTCCTCTCGACTTATAAGGAGAAAACACTCTTGTAAGATCCTTACGACTTATAAGAGAACACGCACTTAAGAATCCTCACAATTCCTAAGGAGAAAATGCACTTACGAGATCCTCACGACTCGTAGGGAGAAACACCTTTATGAGACCCTTACGGCTCATGAAGTCAAAAGCTTCAGTCGACAGGATCTTAACCATGTTTGCTAAGCCACCTTTGTTCGAATCGACAAAAACAAATGATGATTCGCTCCTGGCTATATCCCGGTTGTAGCGATACTGATGCCTAAATCGGTAACAAATTCCAAGTCCTTTCACGGCAAGTGATGATTCGCTCCTGGAAATATTCCAGTCGCAGCGATACTGATGCTAAGATCGGTATCAAATCTCAGGTCCATACTCACAACAAAATCAGTGAGCCAAAAATGCATATGAAATAGCCGAAATGTTTGGGCAACTCGCAATAAAAAGCAGCGAGTAAAAAGAAAAAATAGCCGAAATGATTGGGCACCGCAAAAAATAGCCGAAAATGATTGGGCAATCGCGACTTTCGCGATATAAAAAGCTAAAATGATAGAGCATCGCGGAAGAAAATAAAAAAAATGAAAGAATGAAACTTTTGCCCTACAGGCGAGTCCATACTGACCCCTGTATACAATCCATGGGCATAAACGAAAAGGGAACCACATGTCCCAACAAACTCTGTCAAAGGGAAAGTCAGATCTCGACGGCAACATCTACATCCCAGAAGATCAACACGACGTTCCTTCCCGACACCGCAGAAAACGGAGCAAGACAAACAATGACCTTCCTGCCGGATCAACGCTCCGTCTCGAAAACAAGTCAACCAATGACCTCCCCGCCGGAACAACGCTCCGTCTCGGAAACAAGTCAGCCAATGACCTCCCCGCCGGAACAACGCTCCGTCTCGGAAACAAGTCAGCCAATGACCTCCCCGCCGGAACAACGCTCCGTCTCGAAAACAAGTCAGCCAATGACCTCCCCGCTGGAACAACGCTTCGTCTCGGAAACAAGTCAGCCAATGACTTCCCCGCCGGATCAACGCTCCGTCTCGGAAACAAGTCAGCCAATGACCTCCCCGCCGGAAACAAGTCAGCCAATGACCTCCCCGCCGGATCAATCTCCGTCTCGAAAACAAGTCAGCCAATGACCTCCCCGCCGGAACAACGCTCCGTCTCGGAAACAAGTCAACCAATGACCTCCCAGCCGGAACAACGCTCCGCCTCGGAAACAAGTCACCCAATGACCTCCCTGCCGGAACAACGCTCCGTCTCGGAAACAAGTCAACCAATGACCTCCCCGTCGGATCAATGCTCCATCTCGGAAACAAGTCAACCAATGACCTTCCCGCAGGATCAATGCTCCGTCTCGGAATCAAGTCAACTCACGAACCTCTCGATTCAGGGAAATCATCTTCATTGGCGAGAACCTCTCGATTCATTTTTGCCCACAAGGAAATCAGTGTCTTTGCGAGAGTCTCTTGATTCGTCTTAACCTGCGGGGAAATTAGCGTCCCTGCGCATAAAGAAAATTCTCTTGTGGGGTCCTTACGATTCTCGAGAGAAAACGCACTTAGGAGTCCTCACGATCCCTAAGGAGAAATTACGCCTACGAGATCCTCTCGACTCGTAAGGAGAAGAGTCTTTATGAGACCCTCACGGCTCATAAAGTTGAAAAGTCTTAGGCAGCAGACCTAAACCTGTTTCATAAGCTATCGCTACCCTACAAGGAGTTCAAGATGAATTGTGATTCTATCATCTACAGGCCATATTTGCTAAAGTAACATGCCAATGACACAGCAAAGGAAAGAAGGCGATAATACATGATAAAAAATGTGTTATTTATTCATGAATTCAATTGAGTACAAGATACATCATATAAAAGAAAAAAAGAATGAATGCATGTTATTCATAGATTACAAATTTTCAGTCGATACAAAAATGGCTACTGAGAAGGAGGCATCTTCAGTAAGTCAGCAAGCCGCTCGCGCACTCCTCTCAACTCCTTTTCATGGTCAGTCGCCGCGGCCAACTCCACTTCAATTCGAGCCCGTTGCAGCAAACAGAATGAAAGTTTCTCATCGACTTCCTGCTGAGAAGCTTCACGACTCTGCATAACCCGCTCATCGAAGTCGAGCTTTTGCCTCAGTACCAGCCCGACAGAAATACATCGTTGGAGGCCTTCAAAAATAGCTTTCAGCTGCGTAGCATTCGCTTCGACCTGGGAACGCAATTGGACAGACTCGATGGAAGTCGCCTCATGTTCCTTCCGTCTCAGGGTCGCCTCTTGTTCAAAATGGCGAAGGAAAGGAACACTCTGCTCAACCCATGCAGCCCGCTGGGAGTTCAAAGCTGATACTTCAGGAGCAGGACGCTTGAGCTCAATCTCATGCAGGCAAGCCTCGATCTTTCTACAATAATCAACCCAAGACTCGACGACACCTTCGTCATGGAAATTCATGAGCGTCGCCAGCATAGGATTAACTTCAGCAGCAAAATCTGCAGCGAATGTGAGGGCCTCGGTGTTAAGATCCTCAACGAATTCGCTCAACATTCGCAGGCTAGTCGCAGTGCCCTTGAAAGATGGGCGTTTAGCAAAGGGCCCTGCCGGCATTAGGATGCGAGACTCAAACAGAGTTGGAGCCGGGGCGATTGCTGCAAAACAAATTATGGCTAAAAGTCGACTCGGGAGGTAAAGAAAATACACGAGCAATGGAGTCTACTATACCGGCTGTGGCAGGTGGCAAAATTGGGAGTACCGGAGGTGCGGCTATCCCCTCGTCTCCTCCTCTAATCCGTGATGTTGCGATCAATATAAAGAAGACTTGGCAACAATGCGGCTATTCATAAAAGAAAGAAGGAAACAATAGCTGAAGGATATACTAACCGGTACCAGGAGGCGGAATTACTTCCGACTGGAAGGAGAAATGCGAGTTCAACACCTGGTATAGATGGTCGAAAAGGACTCCTGCGGAATTGAGATAATATACTGTCAAGACAAGGAAGATGGTATCCACGGTTAAACTAAATAAGTCGCAAACCCATACCTTCCAACATTTGAGGGGACACGGGAGAAGACGAAGGGACGGCTACCGTCAGAACAACGACTGGAGATGCTTCTTCAGATGGCATAACCTCGGGATTCACCGTGCCTGCACTCAAGACAAACAACATATCATTAGAAGGGCTGAACAAGATTGAAAAGCTTGAAAATAGCGACTCGGCAATTACCTGACAAATCAGGGACCGAAAACATGGCAGAGGCATCACCGGGTGTAACGGCTTCTTCGCTCTCTCTCAGAGGAGTAGATTCCGCGCCCATAGCTTCATCCCCTGACTCGACGAGGGCCATCGTGACGCTTGCAATGCCCGCTTATACCAAGGAACCGCAGGGAGAAAGGGCAGGGGTCTGGACAGTCCCAGATTCCAGAGAGAGGGTAGCAACTTCAGGCACGGTAACCGCCAGGGTTTCACCCGTCATCCCATCGCCGAAACTTGGACCTGCAGAAAATGCATATGTCAAAATTCAAAGATCGAGTTCTAGTAAAAGACTCAGCGTTACGCTACCTTGGAGCAGCTTTTCAGTCTCTTCCCGAGCTGCACGCACAACCTGTCTACGAGCGGTAGACAATGCAGGGGGAACATCCGCCGAAGGGGTATCAGCAAGGGGGATGCTGCTTGAGCCTGCGCCCATGGCCAAACTGGCATCGCGTTCCCTCGCTGCACGCTTCCTACGCTTCTTTTCGGTCTGAGCAGTGAGAAGCGATCTCCTCAAGACCTCTGACAAGGGGACGTCATCGTCCGAACCAAGCTCTGCCTCTGGAGCCGTTACGGCATCCTTCATTGGCTGCTTCAGTAAAGCCTCCTGCTGGGATGTTGGGAGAGCTGGGGCCACAACAGCTGGCTCCGGAAGTTTTGCCGCATCGCTGCTCGGGATCGGCACTACACTTGGAATAATCCGAGTCAAGGTAATCCCTGCAGCAAGATGAAAGAAAGGGTCAGAGCATGAATAAAGAAAGGAATAAAGGCATAATGAATGGAATTTTACCAAGGCCCAAAGAAGCGGGGAGCCTCTCTTCCTCTTCGAATGTCTTGAGGGAACCCGCGAGAGCCTCTTCGGCAGAAATACCTGTTGAAGAAGAAAGTATCAGTGGAAGCATAATAAAAGAAGATAGCCGCGGAAGAATGTAACTGAAGTATACCTGACTTCGCAATAGTGATCAGTGCCGCTGCATCGCGAGCCAGTCGCTCGGAAGCTGCAAGGGCAGCCTGGAGATCAGTATCATCCGCAGGCGTGATGAATAAACCATCGTTGGTCCCATAATCATACAAACCCTCGATGTAAGGAGCATGTGGTGTTTACCCCAATCAGAGCAAAGCTCTGTTCAAATTCTAAGGCGGGAAACGAAGCAACGCTTCTGTTTCCCCAATCAGAGCAAAGCTCTTTATTGAAAATTAAAATTAAAATAAATGAAGCAACGCTTCAGATCCCCTGCGCTGCGCACAGAACGCCACGTGTCAAAATCAGACACACCAGCGCAGGGAGCGCAGCGCCCAAGGTAGCGCACTCGATCAAGAGCAAAGCTCTATTAAAAACAAAATAGAAGCAAAGCTTCAGTTGCGCAAGTGCTGCGCTGCGCGACACGTGTCAGCGCAGTCGCTTTTGCGCAAGCGCTGCGCAGCGCGACACGTGTCAGCGCAGTTGCGCAATCGCAGCAGCGCTGCGCTGTGCGCAGCGCGACACGTGTCAGCGCAGTTGCGCAAGCGCACCTGCGCTGCGCTGTGCGCTGCACGACACGTGTCAGCGCAGATGCGCAAGCGCCACGTGTCAAAATCAGACACACCAGCGCAGGGAGTGCAGCGCCCAAGGTAGCGCACTCCATCAAGAGCAAAGCTCTATTAAAAACAAAATAGAAGCAAAGCTTCAGTTGCGCAAGCGCTGCGCTGCGCAACACGTGTCAGCGCAATCGCTTTTCCGCAAGCGCTGCGCTGCGCGACACGTGTCAGCGCAGTCGCGCAATCGCAGCAGCGCTGCGCTGTGCGCTGCGCGACACGTGTCACGCGCTGGGGCGCTTGCGCCTAACAGAATTAAAATTCTAAAAAAGATCTTTCTGTTCTTGTCAAAAACAAGAAGATTGCCTTCTGTAAAAAAGAAGCTCTTGGATCAAAAATCCAACGGTGGGGAAAATTCCCCAAATCACTCAGAGAAAGATCTCTTTAACAAATTTAACTAATTTATGGGCACTATAAAAAGGGCCCTAGACCTCAATTCAAAGGCATCAACATTTTCTATAAAAAAAAGAGAAAGAGAACTCTGAAGAACTCCTCAAGAACGAAAAAGGTAAAGACCTTTAGAAAAAGAGAAAGTTCTCTTATGAACAGATCATAGATCTTTAATAAAAAAACAAAATAAAAATAGTGCTTTGCACTTCTTATGAACCACTGGTTCTTTAAAACAGGAAAAAACAAAAATAAATAAAAAATAGTGCTTTGCACTTCTTTTATGAACCATTGGTTCTTGAATCTAAAAGATTCTTAAATCATAGTGCCTTGCACTTGCAAAACTGCACTGTTGCGCTCTTGGGTTGGCGCAAGCCACCAGAGAGCGCCACGTGTCAGCATCTGAACCAATTGCGCAATGCGCCTTTGAAGCAGAGCCTTGCTCTCTAAAACTGGCGCAATTCACCACAGCGCGCCACGTGTCAGCAGCGCACTAGAACAGCGCTGTTGCGCTTGCGCTCGCCAGAGCATGACACGTGTCATCGCCATATGAGCTTGCACTCATTACTTGGCGCAAAGCGCCAGACAAACGCACTGCATTGCTTACAAAAGGGCCAAGCCCAAATCAAAAAGGCCTAACAGGCCTAATAAAATGCAATGCATTATTTTAAAAAAGGGCAGAGCCCAAACCAAAACAGATGCACTGCATCATAAATAAAGGGATAAAGCCCAAATCAAAAAGGCCTAACAGGCCAGAATAAAATGCAGTGCATTATTAAGTATGGGCAAAGTCCTAGCACAGGCCTAATAGGCCAAAGATCAAGAAAAATGTTGAATATGCTCAACAGGACTTAGCCCAATCATGGCCGTAAGTCCCCAAACTAAATTGACTGAGCAAGAATGCTTTCCTAAATCAATTTACAACCGGTTCAAGGGTACATGTCTGAACTCCTCTGACACATGTCGTTGTAATCCTTCAACGACGTCAGAAAGGTGACGGGTCTTGACAACCGCATATCAACATGGACTGCGGGGTTCTTAAACTCGTGGACCGAAACGTCCTTAAACTAATATTGGAACGAAACGTCCTTAAACTAATATTGGACCGAAACGTCCTTAAACTAATGATGGACCACCACGTCCCTAAACTGGCGGTGGACCGAAACGTCCTTAAACTAATGATGGACCACCAAATCCCTAAACTGGCGATGGACCGAAACGTCCTTAAACTAATGATGGACCACCACGTCCCTAAACTGGCAATGGACCCCCATGTCCCTAAACTGGAACACGGACCACTACGTCCCTAAACCGGAACAATAGAGCCTCCAAATGCTCTTTTGACGGATCTAAACGATCCCGTTTAAGTTGATCTTAGCCCCAAACATGGCTAACGTATCCTTAAACATTCAAACGGACTATAAAACTCCAAATCAACCTTGGTTCAAGGGTACATCTATGAACTCTTCTGACATCTGCCGTTGTAATCCTTCAACGACGTTAGAGAGGTGACAAGTCCCGATGGCCAGATATTAAATGGATTATCACGTTAAGTTGATCTTAGTCTCAAACAGGACTATCGTATCCTTAACGAACGTTTAAGTTGATCTTAGCCGCAACGCGACTAATGCATCCTTAAACTAAAAACACCAAACCCAAATCTAAGTAAATACGGATTTGGACTAATCCACGTCCTACGGGCGACGGCATTACTCAGTCTCCGTATACAATCCACGGGCAACCACAAACAAAACAAATACACACGACACGAAGTGAAATTCTGGAGAAGGAGAAAGTTGTTACCGCGACACGGTAGCGTAATTAACTGCAGGGGCTTGCGCCTGCAGGGAAGAGCATCCCCACAATCAAAAACCCCTCAAGCGAGGGGGAATCTGACGAAGTCTGCTACATCGGCCGCATCCGTCTAAACCTCCGATACACGGTGCCATAAATCAACTTGGCATCTTCGGAGAGGTGGACGGATAAAACCAAATAACATCTGCCCTGAATCTCAGCGTCAGGACATCGCAGTCTTGTGCGCCGTCTTTCGGAGGGGAACAGATTCTGGCACGCCCGGTGGGACCTTTTCCTCTTTCCACTCCACACTTCATGTGTCGTCTTCGCGAACCAATCGCGGTTTGTTAACGGTTGCCTTTGGATTTCAAGTTACTAAGATTTGGTCTTTTGCCTGGCGCAGAACTCAAGATTCGATGGCATTTAACTGCACCAACTGCTCGAAATGCCACTGCAACGGACGCTCCGCCTCACCAGGAGGTGTAGCATATGGGCCCTAAGCGGCTTCCTTCATCGCTTTGCCGGTAGAACAGGTGGCCCAGGCCACCACCGGCCTGTTTTTCGGGACCATGATCCCGCCTTCAAGCTTCTCTATGCCAATACCTGCACCGAAAGTGAACAAGAAGTCGGTCTTCGACCAGATCACTGCTATGACGGCCCCTGTCAACGAGTCGTCCATTACCAAGCCAACAGCCTCTGTCTTTGCTAGGCTAGATCAAAACTCTGAGGGGCCCACCAAGAAGCCTGTGAATCCCAAGGTGGCTGTCCCAAGGAAGGCAATAGCCGCTGCTCCAGAAGTCGTCAAGGCGGCTTCCCCAATCAAAGAGTCAGTCTTTTCAAGACTGACTATTCCTGCCCCTGCCCGAGGATCTGTCTTCGACAGGTTAAATATCATCCCTCAAAAGACAACCTCAGTCTTTGAGAGGTTAACACCAGTGACGCCTCATTCAGACAGGGGGAAAAAAGAAGCTGTCTCTATCTCCGAGCCAGTCCCAATGGCTCGTCATGCTCGACGTCGCCATTGGCGACGAGTGAGGAAGACAGGGGGAAACTCCCCCTCATGGCTAACTCCACCGGCTCCAGAGGTGGAAGTCAACGCTGCTGTTCCAACTGGAAACAGCTTTGAACTGCTGAGGAGGGTACGTAAGAACTCTCCAACCGCTACACCGAAAAGATCTTCTCCACCTGCGGAGAGAGTTCCGGAAACGAAGCAAGAACAGCCCCCTCAACGGCTGTCCTAAAAAATATACAAGGTTTGGCGTAGGGTTCAAGACTCCGTGATTGACCCAGGTTATTCTCGTCAACAGAAGAAGGCGAAGGTGCAAAAAGAAAAGGACCGTCCTATTAAACAATAAAGGACAACAATCACCAAGATGCCCACTGCAACGGCCTCCTCCACTTCAACGGCCCACAAAAGAAGAAGGCCGGAGAAAACCCCTGTGCCCGCGGCAAAGGCCAAAGGTGGTGAGCCTAAACGCCCTAAGTCCGGGGGCATGATAGTTCATACAGTTTATGTAGCATCGGGAAAGGAGGATAGCCGCATATCAATAGGTCATAGACCGCACACGAGGTCAGTGACCAAGGCTCGGGAGCAGCAGCAGAAGCTCCAAGAAATGATGAACGCTATGGCCGCACTTACAGGGCCAAAAGAAAACCCTGAAACGTCCTCGGATGAACGCCAAGAGGAAGAAACCGACGCCAAATTCCTTCGTCGAATATTGGAGAAGAAGGACAAAGAGGCTGCTGAACAAGCAGCCAACATACAGCGTATGGGCCTCCTCTTCCAAGACATGATAGGGATGATGATCCAACAAGATCCTCCGGCCGAAGATCCCCCGATCATCCTTGAAGACGATAGGGGAGAAACGTCGAATCCTCCTCCGGCTCTCTCAACGGCCAAGGAGGAGGTAATCTCCAAAGCCGACCTGGACGAATATATAGCTCAGCAGATCCGGGTTCATCATGCGACTGAGGCAGCCGGTCAGATCGTCCAAACAGGACGACCATATCCGGGCTAGTATGATCAGATACAGTACCCGCCGGGCTATACAATACCTAAGTTCCGCATATATAAAGGGATAGGGAATCCGCATCAGCATGTCGCTCAATTCAGGGCCTTATGTGGCAATACTGGAGGCGATGACAAATTGATGCCTCGCCAATTCGTCGGCAGCTTGTCAGAAACAGCGTTTGAATGGTATTCCGAACTCCTGAACGATTCTGTCAAGACGTTCGCTGAAATGGAGTTGCTATTCACTCAGCGATTTGCGAGCGCCAGCGAACAGGCCCCGATAACAGCGTTGATTAATGCCAGGGTAAGGCCGGACGAGACGTGGGTCCAGTACGCTATACGCTGGCGAAACTTGTGGTCGAAATGCGAACAACGCATTGAAGAAGCGCCTGCGATGGGCATGTTCGTGGGTACCCTAGACCCTCATGCCACTATTTCACAGTTCATGATGTTCTTTAAGCCGACCACATTCCAGGCTTTGATCGACAAGCTGGCCCAGATGGATCAAATGGGTCACAGACCTTCTCCCCCGAAGCCAGAACCACGTAACGACAAGGGTAAAGGGAAAGCAACCTTCGTCGCGAATGCTCAGCAGCAACCCAGCACCCCAAAGCTAGCGGATCAATCGGGAGAGAGACGGCGGTTCTATATTGAGAAAATGAGGCGCCCCTACTCATTCCCACGAGATAAGACGAAGAAGCTGTTCGAGCTGGCTGTGCGCAACAGGCTTATCAACTTGCCGAATCCAAGGCAACCGCCACAACCCAACGAGGCGAATAACCCCAATTATTGCCCTTATCATCAAACGGCAAGCCATCCGATTGAGGATTGCTTCGTCTTCAAGAGATGGATTGAAGATCAATACCTACAAGGCAAGTTTGCCCTATCTGAAAAGTGGAAGGTAAATCCACCCCAGCCGCACATTCCAAAGAAGACGGACACGATGGGGGCAGCTTGTTCTTTTGTCAAGGACGAAAACGATGGGGAAAACTCATCAGACGAATCCGAAGACTACGTAGCGACTTGTCATGTGATCTCTCATTCACTGGCGGATGATGAAGAGGCTCCTCGCGCCGAGAAACCAAGGGCGAACCCTGAGCAGGAAATTCTACGGCCGTCAGACGAGTTGATCGATATCTTCTTAAATGAAATTCGTCTGAAAGCAAAAGCCAATCAAGAGCGTGAGATGGCCATACTGGAAAGAGCCAAGACACTCCCGTCAAATCAAAAGCCATCCACTGTAGATAAAAACAAATTCAAGACGAGGAAAAGGTTCGCCAAAGCCCTATCAGCGGGAATGAAGCTACCGCCCTCTAAAAAAATACATTCGGTGGAGTAGAGATGCATCCTAACTTCTGCTTATATCATCGGAAGATCATACATCCTACTGAAGACTGCGAATCCTTTAACTGTTGGTGGAAAGGGCATGTCGCTCAAAAGCAGCACTTCGACAGGACAAAATGGGAAGCTCGTAGACGTCGAAAAAATGCGATAGATGAGCGCAAAAGAGCCGACGACGACCGTCATATAGCCGACTCCAAGGGATCGCAAATAATCACCTTTGGGAGCGACTCTGAGGAAGAAGCTGCCATCAACCCTCTCCTTAAGGAATCTATTTCGAAAATGAAAGAATTGAGAAGTTGCGAGAACGTTCAGCCGTGCAAACGCACGCTGCTCGGAAAAAATCTCGGCCCCGCAAATAAAGGATCGAGCACAAAAGATAAAGGAAAGGAAAAAACAGCCCTCGAGGCCAACATTCAACAGCAATCGAGTGGCCCTAGACCGGTTGTTCGCCAAAACAATCCGCGACCACGCCCGTCCCTCGAAGAGAGGTTGAAACGTCCTTACTTATTTCCCCAGGGTGAAACAAGGAGGCTGTTCGAAGTGGCAGTGCATAACAGGCTTATCACTCTACCGGAATCGAAACACCAGCTACAACTGAATGACGTCAACGATCCTAATTACTGCCCTTACCACCAAGTATTGGGTCATCTGATCGAAAACTGCTACACCTTCAAAACTGGGTTGAAGACCAACACCAGCAGGAAAACTTCGCGCTATTTGAAGACTGTAACGTGAGCCCACCACAGGCTCATGCTCCTAAAAAGATAGATACATCGGGGGCATCATGCTCGGTCATAGAGAAAGCCCCATAGACCGAAAAGTCAGTAAACTAGAGATTCGCCTCGAATACGGCGACATCGGACCGAAACGTCCTTAAACTAACAGCGGACCGTAATGTCCTTAAACTAATGACGGACCGAAACGTCCTTAAACTAATGAACGACCGAAACGTCTTTAAACTACTACCGCAGCGTCCTTAGGCTGACGAGATAAAAAAAATGTTAAGAACGGTATGTCCATAAGCAAAATGGGCACGGATGAAAACCCGAAAGGGCTCCGTGAGTAAAAACAGCAGGGCTACCGGCGAGTGTTCGTGAAAACCCGAAAGGGCGCGACCTCGTAAAAAAAACGGTATGTCCATAAGCAAAATGGGCACGGATGAAAACCCGAAAGGGCTCCGTGAGTAAAAACAGCAGGACTACCGGCAAGTGTTTGTGAAAACCCGAAAGGGCGCAACCTCGTTAAAAGACACTTATAGGGTCCTCTCGACCTTGTAAGGAGAAACCACCCGCGTGAGATCCTTACGACTCACAAGGGAGCAACACACTTAGGGATCCCCACGATTCTTAAGGAGAAAATACACTTGCGAGATCCTCACGACTCGTAAGGAGAACTCTCTTATGAGACCCTCACGGCTCATAAGATTTGAAAGTCTTAAGTTACAGAGACCTGAACCTGTTCTTAAGCAAACCCCCCACAACCTTCGATATTGCCCTACAAGTGGTTCAATACTGACCCTTGTATACAATCCACGGGCGTGAATAAACATTTCCCTAATCAAGTTTCGTCCTCGATTGGGAATATGTACGCATGATGAACAATCCTTGTAAGTCCTCTCGACTTACAAGGAGAAAACCCTCTTGTAGGATCCTTACGACTTACAAAGGAACATACACTTAGGAATCCTCACGATTCCTAGGGAAAAAACACACCTGCAAGATCCTCACGACTTGTAGGGAGAAATACCTTTGTGAGACCCTTACGGCTCATGAAGTTAAAAGCCTTAGTCGACAGGACCCTAACCCTGTTCGCTATGCCACCTTTGTTCGATATCGACAAGAGGAAAATGATGATTCGCTCCTGGCAATATCCCAGTCGTAGCGGTGCTGATGCCAAAATCGGTGTCTAATCCAAAGCTTGCGGCGAAAAGCCAGCAAGCCAACATGCATACGAAATAGCCGAAATGATGGGGTAACTTGCAATAAAAATCAGCAAGTAAGAATGTATGCATGAAAATAGCCGAAATGATGGGGCAACTCGCAATAAAAAGCAGCGAGCAAAAATAAAATAAACAGCCGAAATGATAGGGCAATCGCGACCTTCGCGATATAAAAGCCGAAATGATAGAGCATCGCGGAAAAAGAAACAAAATGAAAACATAAAATTTATGCCCTACAGGTGATGTTACATCAAACCCTGTATACAATCCAAGGGCGTAAACTAAGAAGGGATCATACTCCTCTCCCAGGTTTCATCATAAAAAGAAGCCAAATCTCGACGGGTCGCAAATGACCTAGAGGTCATCTCAACACTCGTCTCGTAACAACGGATACAACTTCGAGCGAAGCGGAACAGCGGCAACTCCCAGTTCCATGGCTCGGCGATATACAAATCACCCAGAGTCAAACCCTCATTCCATGAAATACGGATACAAAAAAAAATTCCTGGCTACGTGGAACGCGACTTATGTCAATCCTGACCCCGTGGAAAACGTCCAGAGCGGATCCTGGTCCTCGCAGAGCACGGCAGTGAACCCGTGCGAAGCATCCAGAGCGGAACCTAGTCCTCGCCGAACACGGCAGTGAACCCGTGGGAAGCATCTAGAGCAAAAATTCCTGGCTACGTGGAATGCGGCTTATGTCAATCTTGACCCCGTGTGAAACATCCAGAGCAAAAATTCCTGGCTACGTGGAACGCGGCTTATGTCAATTTTGACCCCGTGTGAAACAGCCAGAGCAAAAATTCCTGGCTACGTGGAAAGCGGCTTACGTCAATCCTGACCCCGTGGAAAACGTCCAGAACGGATCCTGGTCCTCGCAGAGCACGGTTGTGAACCCGTGCGAAGCATCCAGAGCGGAACCTAGTCCTCGCCGATCACGGCAGTGAACACGTGGGAAGCATCTAGAGCAAAAATTCTTGGCTACGTGGAACACGGCTTATGTCAATCCTGACCCCGTGTGAAACATCCAGAGCAAAAATTCCTGGCTACGTAGAAAGCGGCTTATGTCAATCCTGACCCCGTGGAAAACGTCCAGAGCGGATCCTGGTCCTCGCAGAGCACAGTAGTGAACCCGTGCGAAGCATCCCGAGCGGAACCTAGTCCTCGCCAAACACGGCAGTGAACCCGTGGGAAGCATCTAGAGCAAAAATTCCTGGCTACGTGGAACGCGGCTTATGTCAATCCTGACCCCGTGTGAAACATCCAGAGCAAAAATTCCTGGCTACGTGGAAAGCGGCTTATGTCAATCCTGACCCCGTGGAAAACGTCCAGAGCGGATCCTGGTCTTCGCAGAGCACGGCAGTGAACCCATGCGAAGCATCCAGAGCGGAACCTAGTCCTCGCCGAACACGGCAGTGAACCCGTGGGAAGCATCTAGAGCAAAAATTCCTGGCTACGTGGAACGCGGCTTATGTCAATCCTGACCCCGTGTGAAACATCCAGAGCAAAGATTCCTGGCTACATGGAACGCGGCTTATGTCGATCCTGATCCCGTGTGAAACATCCAGAGCAAAAATTCCTGGCTACGTGGAAAGCGGTTTATGTCCATCCTGACCCCGTGGAAAACGTCCAGAGCGGATCCTGGTCCTCGCAGAGCACGACAGTGAACCCATGCGAAGCATCCAGAGCGGAACCTAGTCCTCGCCGAACACGGCAGTGAACCCGTGGGAAGCATCTAGAGCAAAAATTCCTGGCTACGTGGAAAGCGGATTATGTCAATCCTGACCCCGTGGAAAACGTCCAGAGCGGATCCTGGTCCTCGCAGAGCACGGCAATGAACCCGTGTGAAGCATCCAGAGCGGAACCTAGTCCTCGCCGAGCACGGCAGTGAACCCGTGCGAAGCATCCAAAGCGGAACCTAGTCCTCGCCGAACACGGCAGTGAACCCGTGGGAAGCATCTAGAGCAAAAATTCCTGGTACGTGGAAAGCGGCTTGTGTCAATCCTGGCCCCATGGAAAACGTCCAGAGTGGATCCTGGTCCTCGCAGAGCACGGCAGTGAACCCGTGCGAAGCATCCAGAGCGGAACCTAGTCCTCGCCGAACACGGCAGTGAACCCGTGGGAAGCATCTAGAGCAACTCCTGACTCCGTGAAATGCGGATAAGGACAACTTCACCCATCACTTGCGGGTCCTCACGACTCGCAAGGGAATAAATTCTCTTGTAAGATCCTTACGACTTTCAAGAGAACACACTTAGGAATCCTCACGATTCCTAAGGAGAAAACCCACCTACGAGATCCTCTCGATCCGTAGGGAGAAAAATCTCTGTGAGACCCTCACGGCTCATAGAGTTGAAAAGTCTTGGGCGGCAGATCTGAACCTGCGGCTTAAGCCATCGCTATCTCGTGAAGAAATCAAGGTGCTTACTCTATTATCTGCTAATTGTGACAACATGCTGATAATAAGAGAAAGAAGAAAGCGACAGAAAGAGCATCCGATCTACATTTGATTAGGCGTTCAAGACACACTCATCCATACATAAGCAAAAGATTCAGAACGAAAAATGGAGACAAGCTGGGATAAAATTTTTCCATTAATATTGCCAAAAGTTCTTACAATCATAAAATGTAATAAACGAAAAATATTATTACGATGGAATAATCTCAGATCCAGGGCACGGATTGAGGAATTCAAAAGTAAGGCCATCCAGAGTTCTTCTGGCCTTTCTGATTATTCTTGTGCGCAGCCTCTCACGCTCCTGTGTGTCAAGATCCTCGGCAAGCCCTCCCAGCCTTCGATAAGCAGCAACTATCGTCGTCTGCTGAAAAATTTGATGTAGGATGTCAATGAGGCTGTCCCGCCGTTTTTTCGAGATCAGCCCCGTCAGGTATACTGAATGCACCTTGTCTTCGGCATCATCCAGCGCATTGAGCGGTAAGGTCTCGTGAAACCCCGGAAGTGCTCTCCATATGGCTCCCAGCACGACCTTCAAGAGAGCTGAACGACGAGGAAGCAGCCAACCACCGCTTGCGTTGAGGCGATCCATGATTTCCGCACACTGGGCATCTGTAAACTCCTGGTTTTGTTGACGGCCCTGTGTACGGATGTCCTCATAAGTGATGAACTCATGCAGGCTATATAGACGCACCGCCATGATACCTGAAGAAAGCAGTACAGGGAGATTAGCAGATAAGAAGATACAGAGGGTTAAAAGTTAAACTCCTTGAGAGCAATGCTTTGCAGACAAGAGTGACACCGATCAAGATCAGTTATGAAGAGAATTTGAAGAAAATCCCTTGAGAACATTGAGAGCTTTGCTTTACAAAGATAATATAATAATGATAATAATATCAAATGCCATCTTTAACTTCCAAGATCCATGAAGAACTCTTAAGAGTTCTTCTATGTGATTTGGAAGGAGCAAAACTCCATTAATTAAGAAAATCCAAGGAAAATTTTTCAGAGAGCAGAGCTCTATTAATGGAACCCTAATAGGGTTCCCTCTAAGTTCTCTTTAGACCCCTTTAGAGCAAAACTCTGCTAAGTGAAACCCTAAATGAGTCTTCTGTTGATCAGGGATCTATTGAGAGCAAAGCTCTTAAAATTGATTTAATTTAATCAAAATTAATATTTTTATCTAAAAATTCTCTAAAGTTGAACTGTTAAAAGTGTTTAAATAAGAGAGCAGGGCTCTGAGTTCTGAAAGTAAAATTGTGAAGATGAAGATCATCTAAAGGACCAAAGGTCCTATTTATAGGCATCAAATACCCTTTCAACTCCCAAGAGTTACCGCGATGGTTGGGATTCTGCCACCGCTGCGCTCACGTTTGGAAGGCCACGTAAGCGCAACGGTGGGGGGCATTTGTTTACCCCAATCAGAGCAAAGCTCTGTTCAAATTCCAAGGCGGGAAACGAAGCAACGCTTCTGTTTCCCCAATCAGAGCAAAGCTCTGTATTGAAAATTAAAATTAAAATAAATGAAGCAACGCTTCAGATCCCCTACGCTGCGCACAGAGCGCCACGTGTCAAAATCAGACACACCAGCGCAGGGAGCGCGGCGCCCAAGGTAGCGCACTCCATCAAGAGCAAAACTCTATTAAAAACAAAATAGAAGCAAAGATTCAGTTGCGCAAGCGCTGCGCTGCGCGACACGTGTCAGCGCAGTCACTTTTGCGCAAGCGTTGCGCTGCGCGACACGTGTCAGCACAGTCGCGCAACCGCAGCAGCGCTGCGCTGGGCGCTGCGCGACACGTGTCAGCGCAGTCGCGCAACCGCAGCAGCACTGCGCTGTGCGCTGCACGACATGTGTCACGCGCGGGGGCGCTTGCGCCAAACAGAATTAAAATTCTAAAAAAGATCTTTCTGTTCTTATCAAAAATAAGAAGATTGCCTTCTGTAAAACAGAAGCCCTTGGATCAAAGATCCAATGGTAGGGAAAATTCCCCAAATCACTCATAGAAAGATCTCTTTAACAAATTTAACTAATTTATGGGCACTATAAAAAGGGCCCTAGACCTCAATTCAAAGGCATCAACATTTTCTATAAAAAAAAGAGAGAAAGAGAACTCTGAAGAACTCCTCAAGAACAAAAAAGGTAAAGACCTTTAGAAAAAGAGAAAGTTCTCTTATGAACAGATCATGGATCTTTAATAAAAAAAAATAAAAATAGTGTTTTGCACTTCTTATGAACCACTGGTTCTTTAAAACAGGAAAAAACAAAAATAAATAAAAAATAGTGCTTTGCACTTCTTTTATGAACCATTGGTTCTTGAATCTAAAAGATTCTTAAATCATAGTGCCTTGCACTTGCAAAACTGCACTGTTGCGCTCTTGGGTTGGCGCAAGCCACCAGAGAGCGCCACGTGTCAGCATCTGAACCAATTGCGCTATGCGTCTTTGAAGCAGAGCCTTGCTCTCTAAAACTGGCGCAATTCACCACAGCGCGCCACGTGTCAGCAGCGCAAGCGCAGCGCACTAGAACAGCGCTGTTGCGCTTGCGCTCGCCAGAGCATGACACATGTCATCGCCATATGAGCTTGCACTCATTACTTGGCGCAAAGCGCTAGACAAACGCACTGCATTGCTTACAAAAGGGCCAAGCCCAAATCAAAAAGGCCTAACAGGCCTAATAAAATGCAATGCATTATTTTAAAAAAGGGCAGAGCCCAAACCAAAACAGATGTTCTGCATCATAAATAAAGGGATAAAGCCCAAATCAAAAAGGCCTAGCAGGCCAGAATAAAATGCAGTGCATTATTAAGTATGGGCAAAGCCCTAGCACAGGCCTAATAGGCCAAAGATCAAGAAAAATGTTGAATATGCTCAACGGGACTTAGCCCAATCATGGCTGTAAGTCCCCAAACTAAATTGACTGAGCAAGAATGCTTTCCTAAATCAATTTACGACCGGTTCAAGGGTACATCTCTGAACTCCTCTGACACATGTCGTTGTAATCCTTCAATGACGTCAGAGAGGTGACGGGTCCCGACAACCGCATATCAACATGGACTGCGGGGTCCTTAAACTCGTGGACCGAAACGTCCTTAAACTAATATTGGACCGAAACGTCCTTAAACTAATATTGGACCGAAACGTCCTTAAACTAATGATGGACCACCACGTCCCTAAACTGGCGGTGGACCGAAACGTCCTTAAACTAATGATGGACCACCACGTCCCTAAACTGGCGATGGACCGAAACGTTCTTAAACTAATGATGGACCACCACGTCCCTAAACTGGCAATGGACCCCCATGTCCCTAAACTGGAACACGGACCACTACGTCCCTAAACAGGAATAATAGAGCCTCCAAATGCTCTTTTGACGGATCTAAACGATCCCGTTTAAGTTGATCTTAGCCCCAAACATGGCTAACGTATCCTTAAACATTCAAACGGACTATAAAACTCCAAATCAACCTTGGTTCAAGGGTACATCTCTGAACTCCTCTGACATCTGCCGTTGTAATCCTTCAATGTCGTTAGAGAGGTGACGAGTCCCGATGGCCAGATATTAAATTGATTATCACGTTAAGTTGATCTTAGTCTCAAACAGGACTATCGTATCCTTAACGAACGTTTAAGTTTATCTTAGCCGCAACGCGACTAATGCGTCCTTAAACTAAAAACACCAAACCCAAATCTAAGTAAATACGGATTTGGACTAATCCACGTCCTACGGGCGACGGCATTACTCAGTCTCCGTATACAATCTACGGGCAACCACAAACAAAACAAACACACACGACACGAAGTGAAATTCTGGAGAAGGAGAAAGTTGTTACCACGACGCGGTAGCGTAATTAACTGCAGGGGCTTGCGCCTGCAGGGAAGAGCGTCCCCATAATCAAAAACCCCTCAAGCGAGGGAGAATCTGACGAAGTCTGCTACATCGGCCGCATCCGTCTAAACCTCTGATACACAGTGCCATAAATCAACTTGGTATCTTCGGAAAGGTGGACGGATAAAACCAAATAGCATCTGCCCCGAATCTCATCGTCAGGACATCGCAGTCTTGTGCGCCATCTTTCGGAGGGGAACATGTGGCTCCTGGCCAAATATGACGTCGGCAGAAATCAGCGACTTCTTCTTCTTTTGCGAGCGAGCGCCGGCAGTCGATGGCAAGAACTTGTGCTTAACGGGCAATTTTGGGCGGCGGGTCCCGATCTCTACACCAACGCCAGACTCCGGGGACGCTGCAGCTACCATTTCTACAGGAACACGGGGTAGAGGCTTATCAGGAAAGGCGCGCGGGACCACAACCGCAGCAGCTTCTCTTAAGGAAGGACGAACGGTGGTCAGTCGCTTCAAGAGAACGGCTGGATAACCAGCTGGGATAGCACCCTTGCGATCGAGCAGTAACCGCTTTTCTTCCCTAATAACATCACCCGTCGCATGCTGGTACCACGCCACGTATGCATTCGAGGCTTTCGGATCGCAGCTCGGCTTACTGATAAAAATGTTGGACCCGGTGTTTAGCCGCATGAAATGGTGCAGCGCGCTGTAGATACCCTCTTCCATAGCAACCGGCTCAGCTACAAAAGCCTCAAGCGGGACACCCTGATCGTAACTCGATTGTTGAGCGAAACGGTTTGGGTTGTACCTTATGAACGGCGCCGAGTCGTTCTGCCTAAACACTAAAAATCCCGGCCACTAAAAATCCCGGCCTGATTGAATACAAATGCAGAATCTCCCGAGCCTTCAAGGTAGAAGCCCCGTCTTTGAAGGTGTCGCGCAGCGGCTGCACCGTTTTTGTGGATTCCTTGCTAATGTTTAAGACCTTATAGACAAAGGTCATGCTATCCCCGACCGTACGCTGGCGAAGAACCAGACCCCGAGCCTCTCGCTGTGACGGATCTAAAGCAGAAGCGTCAACTAGAAACATAACCCGAGGGAAGTTATAACTGTCGTAGAAACGGGGTCGTTTGTGGACTCCAAAAGCGCCGAGAACATGCAGCTCGATCCACGACGTGAAATAGTGCAGCAGGAGAGTCACGAGCTGTACCCCTGGCTGAATGGTGTCTGCCGCGAAGCTGAGGCCATGATACAGGTGAGCCAGCCTAGCGATCCCGACGGCCACTCACGTCCCGGCAACCATTCGGTGAGCCGAATAGAAGACAGATGGCCTCATATAGCGAGGGTGCATTGGAAGCACAAACCAGCTTAACCATGGGCCGAGGAACCCCAAAAAGAATGCCTCTTCGTCGATGTCTGAAGTTGCGAGCTCTGCAAAGGGGACGACTGGGGTATCTGGGAGAAAGAAGTTCCTTTGATCTGATTCTGCTGTCGGCTGGCTGTCCAAGCCAAAACCAAAAGGATCGTCAAGCTTGGCGAACTTCGCAGCTTGTTTTGACAAGACTTCCGGGCGAAGAAAGCGGGTAATGAAATCCGCGAAGCTGACCCCGTGCCCTCCAGACTCAAGAAATAGACTCTTGTAAATGTTCAACACCTTGATTAGGCTCGAGAATCGATGTTGAACGGCATTCTCCGGGGTAAGGCCCATCACCACTGATTTGGTGGCGAAGATGTATTCATCAGCGGGTAGTATCTCCTCATAATGTTCCCCTCTGACAGGTAAGCCGGAGATCTCCGCGAACTCCTCCAAGGAAATTGAAACTTCCCGATCCGATAGAAAAAAGGTGTGAGTCGGGATATTCCATTGTTCCAAGAAAGCTTTGACCCACCATACATGGGGCACGGAATACTGGAAAAGAGACGCATAAATTGCGGCGTACAATCCTAGCTTCAGAAACAACGACTTCTTGGCCGATAGGATGTATCGAGCCCACTGCATGTAGCCGGCTGAATGGCAAGGAGTCAAACCAATCATATATACTTGTCCCTAAGGGCGCGACTCACCTTGACATATGCGTCGCCCCAAGATATCCAAAGCCATCGGAGGCTGTAAATCCCCGTTCCCATCAATAAAATCTTTCTACATTTTTCCCAAGTCCCCGAATGTTTTCTCTTTCCTCGTAATTTTGTGTGAAACTGGTTGTTTAAGTTTTAGCATTTAATTTTCCAAAACAGTTAATAATCCAAGCCCAAACTAATTTTTAATAAACATATATATAAATTTTCCTATTTAAACCAGCCCAAACAACACAAACCCGCAGGAGAAAATAATTAAAAACCAATGAATTAAAACCTCCTCAGCCCAGCCCAAGAAAATTAAACCAAAGAATTAAAAACCTCAAGCCGGCCCAACCCAAACACCCTTGGCGCCCGACCCGACCCGTTTGCAACGTCTTCTTCCCCATTAAAATTCATTTCCCGCTCGTTCTTTCTTCTGCGCAAACCCACGTCGCCCCTACGTCGCCAACGCCCCCGCTTGTCGCCTACGACCGCACGCCCATCGAGCTCCTCAACCCCTCCTCGTCTCTCCAACTCCCTCCCTCATCACTCTCGCTATCAAACCTCTCCTCTCTCTCAAAAGAAAATTCTCTGCCTCAACCCATACACCCCGCCGACGACGACGACGACTACAACCACCACTGTTCCTCCCTCACATCTCTCTCCTTTTCACCCCCTCGCCTGCACAGTTCTCCTCCATCAACCGAGCTCCCTCTCCCCACCATCTCAAATCGCCGAGCTCGATCCCCCTGCTCCTTCACGCCGACGAGCTCCCATCGCGCCGCCGGCCACATCGTCGACGCCTCTACATCCTCTGCATCACCATCTCCTACCAACCCGAGCCCCCACTGCTTCCTCCCTCTCTCCAAAACCACCATCTTTTCCCTCACTGCAACCTCGGACCCCCGCTGTGCCCATCGCCGGAGCGACCACCGCCGACCATCGCCGACCCCAGAGCACTCACAGGAGATCCACAGAACCCCACTCCGCTTCCAGAAATCGCGAGCCATCCCCGAACAACTCCGACGACAAGCCCAAACGCGAGCCGAGGCCGTGAACCCAAACCGTACCGTTCGTCGCACGTTCGTGCTGTTGCCGCTGCCTTGCATTGCCAAAGCATCTCCAGGCAAGTACCATGCTTGCTACATGCTAGATTATTCCCGTTACAATCCAAAATACCATTAATTTTGTGTTTATAATTCATGAAACTTATAAGACATAAGTGTTTGATGCAAGACCTGAATGAAAACCTTCCATTAAACTGATGGAACTTGATTATATATGCTGGCCCGTGTGGCAATGAACATTGTGGTGAAATTTGACTGGAAAATTAAATCGATTCTGACTTGAACGATCACCCCTAATTACACCCGTTAAAACTGAATATTTCCCGCGTCTGAAACTTGTTAAAATCATAATTAATTGTGTACACATTAAAATGATGTGTTCAAGGGCTAAAATTGAACCCAACTTGACGACCTGGAACCCTGTACAATTTGTTAATTGTTTCTGTACTGAAAATATGATGAGAACTGGTTCGGACAGCTCTAGTTATTGTTTTCTATCTCGTAATGCTTACCACTTTACTTCCTGAACTTGTATGTTGCGGAACCCTATACCTTATTGAAGATGAAACTGTTAGCTAAATAAATCAAGTGATTTCACCCCTTTTTACCATCGTTTACTATTTAAACTGCAATTTAAACGAACAGGACGTATGGCAGTCCCAAATAGGGACAGAACTGGCACCCTATGATTGAACAGTACATAACTTCTGACGTAGAGACGCGATTGATAATCTGTCTAGTGCGTTGGAAATACTATTGAAAACCCTAAATTTCATTCAACTGTAGTGTCACTAATTCTGATCCCAACTTGGTGAAAGTTGTGCCGCGAAACGGACGTTCAGTTCAGAAACTGAATTTCCTGCAGCGAGCACTTAAATTGAAATGGCTGTAACTTGAATACCAGAAATCTGATTGCACTGGAACAAATTTTTCTGAACTGATGACTAAGTCTATATGTTACTGTCTTTGTATCGTTTCGCTAAATTCTGAACGTACGATTTACTGCAATTTTTTATAAGCTCATGAGGTGCATACTAGTTCATATTACACATGACTTGTTAACTGCATAAATATACATACCTTACCCAATTGCCATATACCTAGTGATAGTGCGCGTTATTATTCAGTGTACAATGCATTATCGTGTGTGAACGGTATTGGTTTAGGAGTGTCGAGTACGCCAATGGAAAAAAGTGAATGATTCGTGACAGTGATTAATACAGTGAACAGTGACAAAACCGTGTTATTGGTGCATACTTATACACGACTAGAGCATAATCATCAATAGTGTAAACCTGGGGGGAAAAGGGAAATCGAAGTGAAAAGAGTATCGTATTTAGTGAGGACCGTGTTTTAGAGGATGATCATTCGAACAGCGACTCTTATATATATTAGGTAGGATCTAGCGATCCGGCTGACATGGTTATGTTCCGGGCGTGTGGGCCGTTTTCTCGGGTATGTACGAGACCCTCGTTAAACATGATCCTCCTTTCCACAATTCGATTTCAAACATGACTTAGAGACTGATAGGGATACAGATCATACTTTGTATCATTTAGTGATATAGTGATTATCCGCATTTTACTTCTACCGTTATTACCTTATTTGCCTGTTTCATGTCACTATTATAATATTGCTATTATGTCGCTCTGACGACTTGAGTATGCATGCTCAGTGATAGAGGTGGATTCGCCTGACCTCGAGAAGACCGTGAAGATCCAAACTAGTGAGCCAGTTACATTTCTACATTGATATTCCTGGTTAGTTGCCCGTTTGCTTACTTCCATTGAGCTCAGATTCCTTTATACCTGATAGTTTTGGTGACTGCATTCTCTTTACCTGAATTACATTTTACTGATTATCACATAATGCTAGAAGCCGAAATGTGACTACGACAGGATCTTTCCTTGATCGTAGGAGCATGGCTGGCCTTGTCACCCTTGTATTCCGTATTTTGGGAAGCGGGGCGTGACATGGTTTTGTTGGTATCGGAGCCAGGTTTAGTAGTAAGGGATAATATTAACTACACTGTAATACATTTTTTCGCTTCACTATTCCTGATTTTCATCCTTGTATCTAATCATATCCTTTTGAATATCTTCCAGCGATATGACGTCCCCGAACGACCACTCCTCGGACTCAAGTTCTCAGGATCGCACGGAAAGGATACTTAGTGCACTGACGTCTCTTGCAGAAGCTCGGGAGAGAAAGACGGACCTACTCGCCGAGGGATTCAGGGCTATTACCGTTGCAGGGGGACCCTCCGCACTCATTAACGCCCCCGAGGGCACTGCTCTACCAGCTTACTCTGCCTGGGCTGGCACCGTGTCAGATTTCCGGAGGTTGCATCCAGCTGCATTTACAGGGCTAGCCGAGCCACTCGAGGCCGAGCAATGGCTGGTGAATATGGAGAACTTACTGACAGCTGCGAGGGTACCAGAGGAAGATAGAGTGAATGTGATAAAGATCCGGTTGGAAGATGAAGCCCGTACATGGTGGTCAGTGGAAGAAAGCAGGCTAGAGAGGCCAATCGAATGGAGCAAATTCAAGGAGTGCTTCCTAGACCATTATTTCCCTTCCACCGCCAAGGCAGAGATGGAAGAAAGACTCATCCTACTGAAGCAGAATGGCCGTCCCGTGGACGTATATGCGGCAGAGTTCAACCCTTTGAGCCGATTTGCTCCGTACATGGTCTCTTCAGAGGCCACCAGGGCCAGACGCTTCTTGCAGGGACTTGATTTCGAGCTACAGCAGTTGATCGCGTCACTTAAGTTGCAGACTTTCGCACAGGTACTCAACGCGGCGCGAATTCAGGAGAAACTGATCAACAAATTCAGGAAGCCCCCAGTTGTTCCAGCACGCACCCATGCACCGTCTCGAGGAGCCATACCAGTTCACAGGCCAAGAACAACACAGATGAAGCGCCCATTCATGCCCCAGCATCGCCCCCAGAGCAAGAACGTAGTTTGCGGTTACTGCAACAGAGATGGGCACACCCAGAAGGACTGTCGCCGCGCTAAGGGACAGTGTCTGATTTGCGGATCCAGTCAGTACAGAATTAGCGGTTGCCCCGAGCGAGCAGAGATATAGGGAGGTTCTGGACCGCAGCAGCAGAGACCATACGAGTAGAGGCAACCCTACACAGGCCGCGGTCAGGGACGGGCTTTCACCTTGACCGCCGAGCAGGTAGAGGCTTCAGGCGAAGTTGTCACAGTTATTCTACTCGTACATTCCATGCCAACTAGAGTACTATTTGATTCTGGAGCATCACACTATTTCATGTCTACGCATTTCGTTGATACACACTCCATACCATATGAACCATTAACCAAGGGTTGGGAAATACATACGGGTAATGGCGTGATAGTATCTAGTCGAGAATGTAGATCATGTCTAGTCGCAGTGTGTGGCAGGGAATTCTATGCGAATTTCCTTTTGATCGGGACAGGAAGCTATGACGCAATTCTCGGGATGGATTGGATGAGTACCTTCCATGCAGTTATTGATTGCCGAGAAAGGAATGTGATCTTCCGCATTCCCAATCACCCGGAGTTTATTTTCGAAGGCGGGAGCGAATCTTTGGATCCAGCCAAGTATAGAGCAAGCCAAAAGAGCTGACAGCTATGGAGATTGATGAAAGCGTAGCCCTAGAGATTGTTCGGGACTTTCTGGACGTGTTTCCTGAAGATTTACCAGGTCTACCACCTCCACGCGTCTTGGAATTCTCGATCGATTTGACTCCAGGTACAGCACCAGTTTCCAAGGCCCCGTACAGAATGGTACAGGTTGAGTTGGCAGAATTGAAGAAGCAAATTGAAGAACTCTTGGAGAAGGGATTTATTAGGCCGAGCGTTTCACCTTGGGGTGTACCAGTTCTGTTAGTAAAGAAGAAGGATGGATCGCTGCGGATGTGTATAGACTATCGGGAGCTGAACAAAGTCAAAATAAAGAACAAGTACCCAATTCCGTGCATCGACGACTTATTCGATCAGTTAAGTGGGCCCAAGATATTTTCGAAGTTGGATCTCTGTTCTGGCTATCATCAGATCAGAGTAGCAGCCGAGGATATTTGCAAGAAGGCTTTCAGGACCCGATACGGACATTATGAGTTCCTTGTGATGTCGTTCGGTGTTACCAATGCTCCAACAATATTCATGGACTTGATGAACAGGGTGTTTGCAAAGTACTTGGACACGTTTGTCGTTGTATTTATTGACGACATACCCGTCTACTCGAAGACCCGGGAGGAGCATGTTGAGCATTTGCGCACGGTTCTACAAATTCTTCGGGAAAAGAAGCTGTATGCGAAATTGAGCAAGTGTGAATTCTAGCTCGACAAGGTTCAGTTCTTGGGACATATTGTTTCGGGCGAAGGCATCTTAGTGGACCCGGCAAAGATATAATCCGTCAGAGATTGGCCGACGCTAAAGTCAGTGGCCGAGATCAGAAGCTTTCTGGGATTGGCAAGATATTATCGGAGGTTCGTCCAAGACTTTTCAAGAATCGCTGAACCGTTAACGAGGCTAACACGGAAGGATGTACCGTTTGCGTGGACAGAGGAGTGTACTCAGGCATTTGACACACTGAAGCAGAAGTTGACCACGGCGCCTATTCTTACGGTACCAGATGATTCCGGTGGTTTAGTGATACATAGTGATGCCTCAGGGAAGAGATTAGGTTGTGTTCTGATGCAGCACGGTCGAGTGGTTGCTTACGCCTCTCAACAGCTGAGAAATCACGAGAGGAACTATCCTACGCATGACTTGGAGTTAGCTGCAGTGGTTTTTGCGTTGAAGATTTGGAGGCATTATCTGTTGGGCGAGAAAGTGGAGGTGTACACGGATCATAAAAGTCTGAAGTACGTCTGCACACAGAAAGACCTAAATATGAGACAGCGCCGATGGCTAGAACTAATGGCGCATTATGACTTAGATCTTCAGTATCACCCGGGGAAAGTAAATGTTGTACCGGATGTTCTCAGTCGCAAGCCAACGGTCATGATGTTGACCAGTCAGAGGGGCATCATTGAGGATTTCCAGAGACTCAAGCTTGAGGTCGTCACACCGAGCGCACTCAGTCAATTTTGGCAACTACAGGTGCAGTCTTCCCTTGTGGATCGCATCAAGGCTGCACAAGTGGATGATCCTCGATTACAAAAGTTCAGAGCACAAGTAGAAGCCGGGCTGAGAACAGACTTAATCATACATGAAGATGGTTCTCTGAGATTCGGTAACAGGCTCTGCGTACCCAAGGGGAATGTTCGAGAAGAGGTATTGGCTGAGGTTCATAGTTCGACTTATTCTGTGCATCCGGGAGGTACGAAGATGTATCGGGACCTAAAGCAGCATTTTTGGTGGAACGGAATGAAGCGAGAAATTGCGCGGTTCGTATCCAGATGCTTGGTATGCCAGCAGGTGAAGGCGGAACATCAGAGGACAGCAGGATTGTTACAACCACTTCTGATACCAGAATGGAAGTGGGAGCATATCACTATGAAT
Organism: Agapanthus africanus; assembly: GCA_030015575.1. Lineage (NCBI taxonomy): Eukaryota > Viridiplantae > Streptophyta > Magnoliopsida > Asparagales > Amaryllidaceae > Agapanthus > Agapanthus africanus. The sequence continues at coordinate 650,814,505 of JASDDO010000014.1, forward strand.
TTCATGACGACCTTACCATGGAGCCCTAGGGGCAACAATGCCATTTGGGTTATTGTCGACCGCATCACGAAAGCTGCACACTTCTTACCATTCCGAGTGGAACAGTCAACAGAGTCACTGGTAGAGAGATACATGCAGGAGATAGTGAGACTTCACGGAGTCCCGGTCAGCATTGTGTCAGATCAAGACACCAGATTCGTTTCGCACTTCTGGAGGAGCTTACAGGAGAGTTTGGGTACCTGCCTCAAGTTCAGCACAGCTTATCACCCGCAGACGGACGTACAGTCCGAGTGTACGATTCAGATGCTCGAGGATATGCCGAGAGCCTGCATATTGGATTTTCAGGGTTTCTGGGAAGACCATCTGCATATAGTCGAGCTTTCTTATAACAACAGTTATCAGGCTAGCATTCAGATGGCTCATTTCGAAACACTTTATGGGCGGAAGTGTCGATCCCCAGTCTGTTGGGATGATGTGGGAGAACGAAGATTACTGGGTCCCAAGCTTATTGTTCAGACGGTCGACAAGGTTCAAATGATCAGGCAGTGCATTAAGACGGCTCAGGATCGACAGAAGAGTTGGGCAGATACCAGCAGGAAAGCCGTAGAGTTTAAAGTCGGAGATCACGTATTCCTGAAGATTTCCCCTACCAGTGGAGTTATCAGGTTTGGAGGTCGTGGGAAACTCAGCCCCCGTTTCATCGGACCTTTTGAGGTGCTAGAGCGAGTAGGAGAGGTGGTCTATCGACTTGCCTTGCCTCCATCGCTAGCTGGTGTGCACAATACCTTCCACGTGTCTCAGTTGCGGCGTTATATTCGGGATGAGAGCCATGTTCTGGACTATTCGGAGTTAGCTTTGGGTACCGACCTATCTTACGAGGAGTGTAAGTCGATGTGCAACACCCCACGAGTTGCGGGGAGGCGGAAATATGAAAAACGATCTTGTTCTATAAGCGTACATCGACTAACCGAAGATCTTTGCTAAACGATAATTAACAATAACCATAGAAGTTCTTAGCTACTATGTAAAGAGATTATACCTAGTGAATCGTGTCCTTCGTCTTTTCGATCTCTACGTCCTCCTCGGCCTCCTCTAAGTGATAGATGATCCACCCGAGAACCCTAGTCCAAGCTTCACCTCCAAACTTGAGGTAACTAAGTTTCTCTAGTTGCTAATCAAAGGAACTTAGATCATATAGAGTTAGGTTATGGAGTGTTTAGTCTATTCTAATCCTTGATCTCAACTCATGAGTGGTAGGATTAGGGTTTGAAGAGAGAGTGAGCTTGAGGAGAGAGAAGGTGAACATGATAATGATAATGAAATTGTTTCTCACTTGAATATATATGAAGCATAATGTATTATCAAATAAATGAATAAATATGATTATTCACCATGCTACATTAATTCAATATAAGTGATTCACTATATGAGTCATTAAGCATTTAATGATGCATTAATGATATGATGAATCACACAAAATGAGTCACAATTGCATTTAATGATAATGCCACCTAAACCCTCAAGTCACCATGCTTCTAGAAGCTTCCCGTAAAATTACGAGAACGCCCCTCTAATCCGTGAAAACACGGAAAAACTTTAGACTGTATAAATCCAATAACCTGATACTAGAATCTGGCTTAAACCAAAGCCGTCCAGTAAAAACTGTCCGAATGTCGTACGTGCGTTTAAACACGTATTCGTCCGAACCCTTTGTCGTAAAACCATACGACCTCTATATCGTTTCGCCTGGAGTTGGGAAATCTCTGTGTGGGACTCTAAAGACTCGACTACTACGCTGGCAGTGGATTTAACCACAGACCGCAAGCGGCACTAGCTGTACGTAACGGTCCCCAGGTAGATGTCGATAAGAAGGCCGATGAGGAAACCCATCCGAACTCCTACTGAGCCTGTCCGTGACAATATCCGCACAGTCCGGTCTGTTCGTCTAAGAGTATCGCATGTATGGTTTAGAGAGGTGGTGAACGTCAGACCCCTAATAACCATACAAGTCGTGCCGGCATGGCTCAAGACCATCCGAGAATCTACTGATCAGTCCATCAGTAATTCTCAATCGGCCCTGGCCAGGGACTTATGGTAATGACCAACCGATCACTGTGCGATATCAACTCCCTATACCGGGAGAGACAAATCCCTAACAGTCGCTCACTGCCTCCACGTGGCTCGGGACTGTGCCCAACTAAAACCTGTTTGCACGACTCCTTTGAACCGTGGTAGGGTAGTAATCAAAGCACGGTGGGAACTCACACGAGACAAATGAAGAGCTTAAGTCAACGGACTATCTGCACACATGTCACCTGAGAACTGCTATCTGACGTTAGGTATAATTACCATCCAGTCAGTTCTCGGCGAGTCCTATCCGGTGTACTCACACCCAGTGAGCATCTGTATACAATCTTAGGTGCACATCACCAATGGCTGCGGGACCAATCCATCGCCCCTTGTCGGGGTCTAGATATGTATACACTAGTCTACTCTGGAGCATCGATGCCCTGTCTTGATACTCCTGCGACCAGGGACATTTAAGGATGTGCCTATTGACTATCCAGCTCCTACAAGTATGACTGCCATCACAACGCCGGTAGTCAAGCAAATACCCTATGGGCTTTATCAACATGTTTATAAATACAAAGTAAAATATATCACACGTTAAGATAAAGACAAACCAAATAGTGTACTATCATATCAAGCAAGATTGTCATGTACATACATATCCCTAGCATCCTATACAATGAAGGCCTCTAGAGCATATATATCCAACAAGGAGCAGCCCACCACCATCCTCGACCGCAGAGAGAAAGTGCTGAAGAATAAGGTTATTCCGTTAGTCTGAGTGTCTTGGGGTGGTCGTTCCCCAGGAGAATCTACCTGGGAGCGGGAGGAAGATATCCGTACACGTTTTCCACATCTCTTTGTTTAGTACTTTTGTTTCTTTGTATCCTTGTTAAATTTCGAGGACGGAATTTTTGTAAGGGGGGTATGATGTAAATCCCCGTTCCCATCAATAAAATCTTTCTACATTTTTCCCAAGTCCCCGAATGTTTTTCTTTCCTCGTAATTTTGCGTGAAACCGGTTGTTTAAGTTTTAGCATTTAATTTTCCAAAACAGTTAATAATCCAAGCCCAAACCAATTTTTAATAAACATATATATAAATTTTCCCATTTAAACCAGCCCAAACAACACAAACCCATAGGAGAAAATAATTAAAAACCAATGAATTAAAACCTCCTCAGCCCAGCCCAAGAAAATTAAACCAAAGAATTAAAAACCTCAAGCCGACCCAACCTAAACACCCTTGGCGCCCGACCCGACCCGTTTGCAACGTCTTCTTCCCCATTAAAGTTCATTTCCCGCTCGTTCTTTCTTCTGCGCGAACCCACGTCGCCCCCACGTCGCCTACGTCGCTAACGCCCCCGCTCGTCGCCCACGACCGCGCGCCCCTCGAGCTCCTCAACCCCTCCTCGTCTCTCCAACTCCCTCCCTCATCACTCTCGCTCTCAAACCTCTCCTCTCTCTCAAAAGAAAACTCTCTGCCTCAACCCATACACCCCTCCGCCGACGACGACAACGATTACGACGACTACTGTTCCTCCCTCACATCTCTCTCCTCTTCACCCCCTCGCCTGCACAGTCCTCCTCCATCAACCGAGCTCCCTCTCCCCACCATCTCCAAATCTTCGAGCTCGAGCCCCCTGCACCCTCACGCCGACGAGCTCCCACCGCGCCGCCGGCCACATCGTCTACGCCTCTACATCCTCTGCATCACCATCTCCTACCAACCCGAGCCCCCACTGCTTCCTCCCTCTCTCCAAAACCACCATCTTTTCCCTCACTGCAACCTCGGACCCCCGCTGTGCCCATCTCCGGAGCCACCACCGCCGACCATCGCCGACCCTAGAGCACTCATAGGAGATCCACAGAACCCCACTCCGCTTCTAGAAATCGCGAGCCATCCCCGGGCAACTCCGACGACGAGCCCAAACGCGAGCCGAGGCCGTGAGCCCAAACCGTACGGTTTTCGCGCGTTCGTGTCGTTGCCACTGCCGCACGTCACCAAAGCGTCTCCAGGCAAGTACCCTGCTTGCTACATGCTAGATTATTTCCGTTACAATCCAAAATACCATTAATTCCGTGTTTATAATTCGTGAAACTTATAAGACATAAGTGTTTGATGCAAGACCCGAATGAAATATTCCATTAAACTGACGGAACTTGATTATATATGCTGGCCCGTGTGGCAATGAATATTGTGGTGAAATTTGACTAGAAAATTAAATCGATTCTGACTTGAACGATCACCCCCAATTACACCCGTTAAAACTGAATATTTCCCGCATCTGAAACTTGTTAAAATCATAATTAATTGTGTACATATTGAAATGATGCGTTAAAGGGCTCAAATCGAAGCTGACTCGACTACCTGGAACCCTGTACAAGTTGTTAATTGTTTTTGTACTGAAAATATGATGAGAACTGGTTCGGAGAGCGTCTCTGGACTGCAGTCCAGAGCAGCCCTGGTTGTTGTTTTCTATCTCGCAATGCTTACCACTTTGTTGCCTGAACTTGTATGCTGTGGAACCCTATACCTTATTGTATATGAAACTGTTAGCTAAATAACGCAAGTGATTTCACCCCTTTTTACTGTTGTTTACTATTTAAACTGCAATTTAAACGAACAGGACGTATGGCAGTCCCAAACAGGGACAGAACTGACACCCTATGATTGAACAGTATATAACCTCTGACGCAGAGATGCGATTGAGAATCAGTCTAGTGTGTTGGAAACCTTATTGAAAACCCTAAATTTCATTCAACTGTAGCGTTGCTAAATTCTGATCCTAACTTGGCGAAAGTTATGCCGCGAAACGGACGTTCAGTTCAGAAACTGAATTTCCTGCAGCGAGCACTTAAATTGAAATGGCTGTAACTTGAATACCAGAAATCCGATTGCACTGAAACAAATTTTTCTGAACTGAAAACTAAGTCTACTTGTTACCGTCTTTGTATCGTTTTGCTAAATTATGAACGTATGATTTACTGCAATTTTTTATAAGCTCATGAGGTGCATACTTGTTCATATTACACATGACTTGTTAACTGCATAAATGTACATAGCTTACCCAATTGCCATATACCTAGTGATGGTGCGCATTATTATTCAGTGTACAATGCATTATCGTGCGTGAACGGTATTGGATTAGAAGTTTCGAGTACGCCAATGGAAAAAAAGTGAATGATTCGTGACAGTGATTAATACAGTAAACAGTGACAAAACTGTATTATTGGTGCATACTTGTACATGACTAGACCATACTCGTCAATAGTGTGAACCTGGGGAAAAAGGGAAAATCGAAGTGGAAAGAGCATCGTATTTAGCGAGGACCGTGTTTTAGAGGATGATCATTCGAACAGCGACTCTTATATATATTAGGTAGGATCTAGTGATCCGGCTGATAGGGTTATGTCCCGGGCGTGTGGGCCGTTGTCTCGGGTATATACGAGACCCTCGTTAAACAAGATCCTTCTTTCCACAATTCGATTTCAAACATGACTTAGAGACTAATAGTGACACAGATCATCCTTTGCATCATTTAGTGACATAGTGATTATCCGCATTTTTTCTTCCACTGTTATTATCTTATTTGCCTGTTTCATGTCACTATTATAATATTGCTATTATGTCACTCTGACGACCTGAGTATGCATGCTCAGTGATAGAGGTGGATTCGCTTGACCTCGAGAAGACCGTGAAGATCCAAACTAGTGAGCCAGTTACATTTCTACATTGATATTCCTGGTTAGTTGCCCGTTTGCTTACTTCCATTGAGCTCAGATTCCTTTATACCTGATAGTTTTGGTGACTGCATTCTCTTTACCTGAATTGCATTTTACTGATTACCACATAATGTTAGAAACCGAAATGTGACTATGACAGGATCTTTCCTTGATCGTAGGAGAATGTCTGGCCTTATCACCTTTGTATTCCGTATTTTGGGAAGCGGGGCGTGACAGAGGTTGTACAGGTATTGAAGCCATAGAAGGCTGAAGACGACCCTCCGAGGTTCAGTTAACCTCCTCTACAGTGTAATTCACTTGAGGCAGGTCGGCGTAGTGAATTGCTGAAATGGGCTCTGAGGGTACTGCACAAGAAAAACTGCGCCGACCCTGGAAAATCTGATTGTACCACAACCCCCATAAGTGAAGGGACTTCTGCTCCGGGTCATGATCTTTAATCAGTGCAAAAACTTCCCGATCCACAGGTGCGTCGACGTATACACTCTCTGGGCGAACAAACGGGAAAAAAGAGTCAAAAGACATAGTACCTGCGCGGAAAGAAATGAGGGTTAGTTGTCAATACTACATTACAAGTTCTGACATTTGGTACTTTAAATTTGTACCACACTTCAATGCAGGAAAAAGGGACCAAGGGGGACCTACAAAGTCAAGGTGACGGCTCATCGTTGATGAGACAGACACTCATTAAAGAGGAAATCCTAAAAGGATTCTCATTTAATGAGAGGCTCATTGGGCCAAGGAGTTGAACTCTCTCGAGAGCAGTGCTCTGCAGACAGAGTTTACATCTGTCAATTCATAAGGGAATAAAATACCCCAAAATTTTTTAAAAGAGCTATGCTCTAAAAAACCACAAAATCTTTAAAGATCCAAAGTAAAAATCTTAGAAACCCTAAGAGTTCTTCATCAACAGGTTAAGAAACCCTAAAAAAAAGATTTCTTTAGATCTATAATCTAAGAAGAGCAAAGCTCTGTTCTAATTAACGGTTTAAAGAAACCCTAAAAAAGATTTTTTTAAGATCTATGATCTAGTAAGAGCAAAGCTCTGTTTAATGGGGTCGAACATGATTCTTACCAAATTTTTGAATAAAGTTCTAACTCAAAAGGAATTTTCCTTTGGCAGAGATCTAAGCTCTGAAGGGAGAATTAAATTCTCAAAAACAAGAAGGGATGAAGATGAACAGAAATCATCTCACGGGCCAAATGCACTATTTATAGGCGCTGGAAGTCGATCCAACTTCCAAGACAATCCAACGGTGGAAAGGGTGCCACCGCTGCACTCACGTGTGAGCCACGTGAGCACAACGGTGGGGGGGCATTTGTTTCCCCCCAATAAAAGAGCAAGGTTCTGTTCAAAATTTGAACTGAGGCAGTGCCTCACGTGCAAAGCACGAGAGCGCCAGCACCAAGAGTTAAAAACTCTGAGGCAGCGCCTCACGTGCAAAGCACGAGAGCGCCAGTGCCAAGAGCAAAGCACTCTGAGGCAGCGCCTCACGTGCAAAGCACGAGGGCGCCAGCGCCAAGAGTTAAAAACTCTGAGGCGGCACCTCATGTGCAAAGCACGAGAGCGCCAGCTCCATAACTAAAAGTTCTCCACCCTTGGAACAAAGATCCCACGGAGATGATAAATCATCAGAACACAGAATTAAATTCTGATTGAGGAAATACTCCTCAAATATTTCTAAACAAGAAAGATTGTGCTCTGAAAATCAGAGCATCGTTGGATCAAAGATCCAATGGTGATCACTAAGATACAGAATTAAATTCTGATTGAGGAGATACTCCTCAAATCTTTCTAAACAAGAAAAATTGTGCTATGTAAATCAAAGCACCGTTGGATCAAAGATCCAATGGTAATTAAAAATCACCAAGATACAGAATAAGCTCTGTATGGGAAATATTTTCCCAACCTTGTTAAAAACAAGAAAAATGACTTCTGTAAAACAGAAGTCCTTAGATCAAAAATCCAACGGTGGATAAAATCCCCATATCAATCAGAGATCTCTCAATGAGAGATTTCCTTAACCGATTCAACAAATCAGCCTCCCTTATATAAAGGACCCAAGACTTCAAGTCTTATAGAGAAGAACCCCCCCTAAACTTCAAACTTCAAAGACGAGAGCAATTTCTTCTCAAGGTAAATAGCAAGAAGAGAGATCATAGCATCTCCTCCATATTTAAGAGTTTAACTCTCACATCAGAAGAACTTAGTTCTTTTTCCAGATCACAGATCTATGAGACAAAGGCTAACTCTCACATCAAAAGAACTTAGTTCTTTTTCCAGATCACAGATCTATGAGACAAGGTCTAACTCTCACATCAGAAGAATTTAGTTCTTTTTCCAGATCTCAAATCTATAAGACGAAGCCTTTCACAAGTGAGAATCAAATTCTAAAAGAATTGAATTGGGCAGAACAAAAAACTCAGTGCTTAGCACTCAAAGTCTGGTGCTCAGCTCCGAGCGCTCCACGTGCTCTTCACGTGAGCGCTATTTGAGTAGGAGTGCTTAGCACTCAGTGGTTGGCGCTCAGCGCCAAGCGCTCCACGTGCCCCTCACGTGGGCGCTGATAAAATAAGGAGTGCTTAGCGCTCAATGGTTGGCGCTCAGCGCCAAGCGCTCCACGTGGGCGCTAATAAAATAAAAAGTACTCAGTACTCATTGTCTGGCGCTCAGCGCCAAGCGATCCACGTGTTCCTCACGTGAGAGCTATCAAGTGTTTAAACACTCCATATAAAAGAATACAAATAAAACAAAAAGAATAAAGGGTGTCAGAACCCATTTCAGTGTTCAGCACTGCTGGTGTAGAAAGGGGACCAAGCCCAAATAAATAATCAAGTGGGCCGAGCCTAAGGTTGGTCAAATCCCAAATTAACCCAACCCATATGCTTTTAAATTAGACTTAATCCCAAACAAGATCATCAAATCTTTGATGAACATTCACTGGTTCAAGGGTACATCTCTTCATACCTCTGATACATGTCGTTGTAATTCTTCAACGTCTTCAGAGAGATGGATGGTCCCAATAACCAATAACTTTTGGCGCATCCCCAAACTGTTAAACCAAGACCCTACAGACTGTGATGTCTATAAACCCTACAGACTATGATGTCTTTAAACCCTACAGACTATGATGTCTTCAAACATAGACTATGATGTCTTTAAACCCTACAGACTGTGATGTCTTTAAGCCCTACAGACTGTGATGTCTTTAAACACGGACTATGATATCTTTAAACCCTACAGACTATGATTTCTGTAAACCCAGACTATGATGTCTTTAAACTCTACAGACTATGATGTCTTTAAACCCTACAGACTATGATGTCTTTAAACATGGACTATGATGTCCTTAAACCCAATAGACCGTAATGTCCCTAAACTAAATTCTATGGACTATGATGTCCTTAAAACCAACGGACCGTGACGTCCCTAAACCCAACAGACCGTGACGTCCCTAAACTAAAACGATATAGCCTAAATGCTCTGTCATCGGATCGAAATGATCTTGAACCCCCGTTGAGTAGATCTTGGTCTAAAATTAGACTAACGTATCCTTAACAAATATTTAAGTTGATCTTAATCTCAAACGAGATTAACGAGCCTTAAAACAAACCAAACCCAAATCTAAGAAAATACGGATTTGGACTAATCCCCGCCCTACAGGCGACAACATAAATTAGTCTCCGTATACAATCCACGGGCAACCACAAATAAAACAAACACACACGACACGAAGTGAACATCTGGAGAAGGAGAAAGTGGTTATCGCTATGCGGTAACGTAATTAACTGTAGGGGCTTACGCCTGCAGGGAAGAGCACACCCCACAATCAAAAAACCCTCACAATGAGCGGGAATCTGACGAAGTCTGCTACAACGGCCGCATCCGTCTAAACCTTCGATACACGGTGTCATAAATCAACTTGGCATCTTTAGAGAAGTGGACGGATAAAACCAAATAACATCTGCCCCTAAAATTCAGGCCAGACGTCCTTAACGTCCCAGTCGCGTCTTTCGGCGGAGAACAGATATCAAGTTCATTACGCAAAAGGTTTTCTTAAAAACCTATCGTAGCCCTCCGTCATTTCGAATAAGTAGTATTTAGTATTCGTGCTACGGTAGTTTGGCCTCCGTCAAGGCGTAGTGTATGGTAGCTGATTAGTACTTATCTGCAGCATGAGAAGCAATTGGATTAGGGTATTCGTACGGCGTTGTTTGGCCTCCGTCAAGGGTCGTGCAGGTGGGTCTAATTCAATCAAGAAATGAACGGGTTGAACTTGACTAGCGTCATATGGGTAAATTGGCCTCCGTCAAGGTCATAGGACGCTAGGGGTAAAAACTATTATCGAGAATTTAAAGTGTTGAAATTTGCAATGAGATTGCATACCTTTTATGAGATAGTTGGATCCCGATACTCTCTGCGAGTAAGAGTTACTCATGAGAGTGTTTTACACATTACAATTAGCCGATCAAGTAGGTGTCTAGAAAGGTGTTAACGAGGTTACGTCCCTGGGAAAACGAGATTTATTTTAATTAGTTACGTGCGAAAGCACGGGAAACCTCCCTCAAATACCGACACTGGCCTGGTCGAAAGATTGGCGAACTTGAAAAGTATAATTAATCCCGGCTAGTCTTATCTTTTAGGGTTTGAAGGAAGATTTGATAAAAATAGTGAGAGCCATCCTGATTAGAATAAAATAATAACCAGTCTAATCTTACAAGAGCTTACGCAGAGTGTTTTCTTCTCTCTCTCCTGGTAGCGACCATGTCATGTCATAATCAAGATAATAATATGGATGCATTGACCGAAACTCCTTATTATACTGAGCTGGGGAACGTTGGTTCCGCTCTATCTTATAATTGTTATAAGTCCGAACAGGAAATAGGGGAATATCCGGATTTCCACGCGATCTAATCGAGGAATAAGCATGTTGATGCATATTCTTTGGGTGTGTTCATTACCGAGAACTGTTTCTCAGTATCCTCTACGTCCTAGGTATGAGATACCAGATTAGGATCCCACATATGTAATTTGTTACATAGGCTACAGAAAGATAGAGAACTGGGATTTGGTGATATGTCTCTAAGTGTTAGAGAATGGTGCAATTGTTGCAGCCAAGTCAGTTGGCAAATATCACCTTGTATTACCAAATGGTAAATATATTGATTCTGAACAAATGTTATTAGATACCGAACCTGATATACAACATTACATAAGTTTCTTTATTAAGTTAAAGAAGGATATAATTTTGTATTGATGGATAATATTGTGAACATTTTCCTTAATCAAGAGTTGATTGGATCATGCACGTTATGTAATGGCATATACGTTCTAAATCAAACCACAGTTCAGAGTAATTAAAACACACACAAAAGAAATAGTTCAGAAATGAACGAATCCTTCTTGTGGCATTGTAGACTGGGTCATATCAATGCGACACGACCAGCTAAGTTATATAAGGATGAATATTTGAATCCGTTCGAATTTTCATTTTATAATATGTTCCCCGCCTAAACACAGAGACGGGACCGCGTAGGGCCGTCTTGCCTGAATTTCGGGGCAGATGCTATCTGGTGCTATCCGTCCACCTCTCCGAAGATGCCAAGTTGATTTATGACACCATGTATCGAAGGTTTAAACGGATGCGGCCGATGTAGCAGACTTCATCAGACTCCCCCTCATTTGAGGGGTTTTTGATTGTGCGGACGCTCTTCCCTGCAGGCGCAAACCCCTGCAGTTAATTACGCTACCGCATCACGGTAACCATTTTCTCCTTCTCCAGATGGTCACTTCGTGTAGTGGGTGTTTATTTTGTTTTTGGTTGCCCGTGGATTGTATACAGAAACTAATTTATGTTGTCGCCCGTAGGGCGTAGATTAGTCCAAATCTGTATATTCTTAGATTTGGGTTTGGAGGTTGGGTTTAAGGATACGTTAGTCTTATTTGAGACTAAGATCAACTTAAACGTATGTTAAGGATACGTTAGTCTAATTTTAGACTAAGATCAACTTAACGAGATCGTTTAGATCCAACAAAAGAGCATTTGTACTCTAGTGTTTAGTTTAGGGACATTGCGGTCGATTACCAGTTTAAGGACATGGTGGTCAAGGGTTAAGGACATCATAGTCTGTGGATTTAAAGGGGCCCCACAGTCCGAGGTTAAGGACATCATAATCCGTGGGTTTAAAGGGACCCCGCAGTCCGAGGTTAAGGACATCATAATCCATGGGTTTAAGAACCCCACAGTCCAGTTTAAAGATGTCATAGTCTATGAAATACATGGTTGTTGGGACCCGTCACCTCTCTGAAGACGTTGAAGGATTACAACGACAAATATCAGAGGAGTTCAGAGATGTACTCTTGAACCAATTTTGGTTGGGATCTGTAGTCCAATTTGGGACTAAGGTCAAGGATTTATGAGCATATGGGCTCAATTAATCTGAGTTGAGAACTTATGGCCAATCTTGGGCTAAGTCCAATCAAGTTAAAATGTTTAACATTAATTTTGGGCTGTTGAGCCTTTATTTGAGCTTGTCCCTGACAGTGTTTTTGTCCTTTACTGAATGCTAAGCATTCCTCATAGCCCTGGGCTTATTAAAGAACAATTTATGTTCTATCAGCGCAACACATGGTGCGCTTGGTGTTTTGCGCCAGTCAAAGAGCGCAGTGCGCTTCTGCCGAGTAGCGCATACGTGAGGGACACATGTCGCGCTTGGCGCTAGCGCCAGTTAATGAGCGCGGTGCGCTAATTTATGAGCTCAGAGCGCTGTCTTATGAGCGCAAGCGCTATTTGTTCAGTGGCTCACACGTGGGGAGCACATGATGCGCTTAGCGCTGAGCGCCGGCCTTATGAGCGCAGTGTGCTATATTTGGAGCACTAAGGCTCTGCAGCGCTTTGCGCTAGTCTTTGAGCGTTGAGGCGCTTCTATTAAGTAGCGCACACGTGAGGAGCACGTGGTGCGCTGGCGCTGTGCGCCAGTCTTGAGCGCAGAGCGTTAAGTTATGAGCGCAAAGCGGTAACTGATCATTTTTTATGATCCAAGAAATAAATTTATGTTCTTTTATAAGAGACTTTGTCTCAAGATTCTAAGAACAAAAGTTCTTACTTTATAAGAGATGCTTCAATCTCTTGTATTGATGAAAGGCTTTGCCTTTATGGATCTGTGATCCTAAGAGAATTGGCTTATTCTCTCCCCCTTTATGAGATGTTCATGATCTTTTTTTGTAAAAGACAATTTGTCTTATAGATCTGTGAGAAGAGTTATGTTCTTCTTTTTATTTTATGATGAGATCTTTTGATCTCTTTGTAAAAGACCTTGGTCTTATAGATCTATGATCTTTAAAGAAGTGAATTCTTCTTTTTAATTATGAGATGATTTCATCTCTTTGTTCTTTTACCTTGAAGAAACTCTTCTTTCTCTGAGAGCTTGGCTCTTCTTTCTGAGATCTCTCTAAGCTTATGGGGGGGTTCCTCTCTATATTTCTGTATATCTGAGACTTGAAGTCTAGGTGCCTTTATATAGGGTGAGCTGATTTGTTCGATCGGTTAAGGAGATCTTTTCTCCAATTGATTTGGAGATTTCCTCATCGTTGGATTTTTGATCCAAGGGCTTCTGATTTACAGAAGGCAATTTTCTTGTTTTTAACCAGATTGGGAAATCTTTTCCATACAGAATTTATTCTATATTTTGGTGATTTTTAATCACCTTTGGATCATTGATCCAACGGTGCTCTGATTTACAGAGCACAATTTTTTTGTTTGGAAAGATTTTAATGAATCTTTCCTTAACAGAATTTAATTCTGATTGATTAATGATTTATCATTATTATTGGAGCTTTGATCTGACGGTAGGGAGCTTTTAGTTCCAGCGCTAGCGCACCCGTGCTTTGCACATGGTACGCTGCTTAGAGCGCAGCGCACCAGGCGCTAGCGCACACGTGCTTTGCACGTGGTGCGCTGCTTAGGGCGCTAGCGCACACGTGCTTTGCACATGGTGCGCTGCTTAGGGCGCTAGCGCACACGTGCTTTGCACGTGGTGCGCTGCTTAGGGCGCAGCGCACCAGGCGCTAGCGCACACGTGCTTTGCACGTGGTGCGCTGCTTAGGGCGCTGGCGCTGCTTCTGAAGCGTTGCTTCATTTCAAATTTTGAATTTTGAACAGAGCTTTGCTCTGATTGGGGAAAACAAATACCCCCCACCGTTACGCTCACGTGGCCCACACGTGAGTGCAGCGGTGGCAGCATCTGCGCCCTTGAATCAACTCAGAAGTTGAAACGGCATCTCAGTGCCTATAAATAGGACCCTTGACCCTTGAGATGATTTCTATTCATCTTCTTCCTTCTGAGAATTTTTATTCTCTTGCAGAGCATAGCTCTTTATCTTAAGAACTTCTTTTAAGGACAGAACTCTGTCAAAACTTAGGTAAAGATTAGATCTTTTAAAGGATTATTTAAGAATCTAGGGTTTCACCCATTAACAGAGCTTTGCTCTTCATAGATCTTTGATCTAAAAAAAAACCTTTTAGGCTTTCATTAACTAGCTTTGCTCTCTTGGAATCATAGATCTAAAGAGATCTTTCTTGAGGTTTCTTAACCCATTAATGGAGCTTTGCACTTTTTAGATCATAGATCTTCAAGAAAACTTTTGTAGGGTTCCTCAACAGAGCTTTGCTCTTATTAGATCTTAGATCTTAAGAGGTCCTTTTCAGGGTTTCTTAACCCATTAGCAGAGCTTTGCTCTTTTCAAATCACATAGATTTATTAATATTTCATAAAGAACTCTTAAGAGTTTGTTCATAGATCTTTAAAGATCATTGAATTTTATTCCATTAAAAAATTTATTTTAAATTTTTCTGATGGTTATTCCATCATTTCTTCAAAGCAAAGCTCTTCAGGAATTTTTATTCCTTCATCATTAGAGTTTGACAGATGTCACTCTGTCACAGAGCACTGCTCTCAAGGGGAGATTTACTCGTTAGCCCGAGGGGTTCTCATTAAATGAGAATCAATTGAGAATTTCCTCATTAATTGACAGTCTCATCAAATGATGAGGCTGTTTTATTAATGATGAACTGTCATCTAGATTTTGTGGGTCCTCCTTTGGTCCTCTTTTTACTGCATTGCAGAAGAATAACACAGCGGATCCACTCACAGAGGCCAAAACCCCAGATACAGTTTGAGAGTTTTTGGGACATTGGGTATGAGATACTACAACAACTGATCTTAGTGCAAGTAGGAGATTGTTAGTTATATGTATGCCCTAGAGGCCATTGTTGTACATGATTGTATATTACAATGAATGCTTGACATATATAGGGAGGGATTTCTTGCTCGACATGATAGTATGCTATCTGGTTGCTCTTTATCTTAACATGTGGACTTGTATTGTGATACCGCCTTTCTCTCACATGTTGATAAAGCCCTTAGGATGTGTACTTGACTACCAGGACTATGATGGAGATCATACTGGTGGGGCCAAGATAGTCCATAAGTTCATCCTTTAATTATTCCTAGTCGATGGTGTATTGAGACGGGGCATTGATATTCCAGAGTAGACTGGCGTATACGCTTCTTGACCCATTTGATGGGCGATGGATGATCCCATATCCATTGGTGTTTGACATCAAAGATGGTATACGGGTGCTCAGTAGAGACTGGGTACACTGAACAGGACTCGCCGATAACTCCTAGATGGTATTATACCTGACGTCAGATTGCAGTTCTCTGGTGACACTTGTACAGGTTAGTCTGCAGACCCGAGATCGTCATAGAGTCTTGTGTGATTCCCACTGTGCTTTGATTTCCATCTTACCACGTTCAATAGAGCGTGCAAAACGGTGGTTTTTGGGTACAGTCTGAGTCACATGGAGGCAATGAGCGATATGAGAGGATTCGTCTCTCCCGGTATTGGGGGTTGATGTTGCGCTCTGCTCGATTAGCTATAACAGGAAGTCCCTAGCCAGGGCTGATACAGAGATTTACTGGTAATTGTTATCAGTAGTTTCTCGATCCGTTATGAGCCTCATATCGGCATGACTTATCAAGTTACTGGGGTCTGACGTTTACCACCCGTAGAATAGATATGCGACATATCAGACGAAGAGACCGGACTGTACGGTAGTGTTACTTGTTGGATTCACAGGAGTATGGACAAGCTTGTTTGTTGATCTTCTGATTGCTCAATACCCGGGTATCCGTTACGTCCAGCTAGTACTACTGACGGCTTGTGGGTGACTGATATGATCATCACCTACTGCCGGCGTATTGACGAGTCATTAGAGTCCTACATAGAGGTTTCCTAGCTCATGCGAAACGAAATAGGGCACATATATGATATGTGCGGGACCGAGATTAATATGTGTATGCGATACCGTATTCCAATCTCGCGATATGGGTTATATGTGATATAACCGGATTGTTGAATTAAGTGTTGATTCAATGATATGTTATATGTATATGTAATATACATATAAATGATATTAGTCGGTTGTATGCGATACAACCGGGTTATTAAATCAAGTGTTGATTTAATAATTTAATGTGTAATTATATATTTGATATATTAATATACATTAACTAATATTAGCTTACTTAAGAAAATGTTTTTCTCATTATACATTTAATATATATGTAATATATGTTAATGTATTTATTTTGTGTCATGCTAGATGATACATTGGACTTGGGTGTATAAGACTCATACCATACTTAAGATAATGTGGGGTTTTAATTATTAAGGGAAAATCAAAATTAGGTGGTAATTAGTCATGGCTTGAAGCTTGGAGAAGCTTGTAAAAACCATTGACTTAGTCCGCTAATTTTGTTTTACTCTAAATATTTATTAACCTAACTACTATCTTTAGCCATAGTTTAGTGTCTGCATGAGTTATATATGATGTTTTCTCACCCGTGGTTCATTAGTTGATCACTTGAGATCATTTTCTTCATCTCCTCCATTGCTCTCTACCTTTGAGTGAGAAGAAAAAGAAAGAGAGAAAAAATAATTCTAAAGTGAGCAAAATTCATGCTTCTCCAATCTATACCAAACTAGTCATTTAGTATAGGTTGTTTCTTCACTAGTTCATCGATTAGTGAAGAGGTAGCTTGAGTTAGAGATTCTTCGACGTAGATCATCTTCGGCCTCGAAGATCCTTGAGCAAGCTCGTTCCTTTCACCTAGTGGAGCCAATGGAGAGTCCGGGATACCACTACTTGGAGCAAAAGGGGCTACTATACGGAGCTTTAGAAGTGAATGACCGGTCTGCAAAGGTTGTATTCCTAATTCACTTAGTGTAAAGTAGTTTACATGTGTTTTAAACCCTAATCCTCTAGTTAGATCCTTGGTTATGGGTTGCTTAGCACTCTAGGTTTCATAAAATTGCATGCTTGATGCCCTAGAAAACGTAGTGAGGCTGCTAAGGAACCTTTCATTTAACACGTGGGAAGAAATATAGGATTTGATCTTATCTGAAGTGGCACTCACATGCTTTACATGTGGGTGTGCACGTGTTTAACACGTGAGGGCTTCCCTATATTATATAAGGGAACAGCCAGCTCTGAGCCAAAATTTTTGGCGGGAACAAATGCGTCTTCATATGCTCCAATTGTGAACTTGGACTCCTCGTCGGCTCTTTGATATGTAGGAATGAACTTGGTGAAGTCCTCTCATGCCGAAGATGATCCACCCGAGAGAAACCGATCCAAACTCCAACCAACACTCCAAGCTTGCTAGGAATGGAGTGAGGGTGATGTACGGATTTTTCTACTAATCTTTTTCTATTATTTCAAAGCTCAAGAGAGCAATGAAGAAGGAGGATGAGAAAGGAGATGTGAGAGGCTAACATAATGCAAATGAGTTAAGTGTTGAATGGATAGAGAGTGAGAGGGAAAATATCAACCATGACCATAAAATATGTCATAACATTTTTCAATAGAAAAATGAGCCCATCCCTCTCCACCATTCCTACTTTACACCTCACCCTTTACCCCATTTCCTTAAATTTCCATAAAAGGAAATTCACAAATGAGGTGTTCTCCTTCTAGAAGTATTCCGTATAAATACAGAATACGTCACCGGTATACGTATCGAAATACATATACGCGTATCCGTATAAAAATACGGATAGCCAAAAGAGAGCAAATGAATAGTGAACAATAATACTATAATATATATATAAATTATCAAATCAAAACTAGATTTTAATAATCCGGTTTAATCCTAAGCCTGCTAGTATTATCAATTGTCTGATTAAAGTCTGTGTAGCTTGTACATATATTTAATCGGACACCTGCACGTACCAACGTACGGCCTCTATATCTATCGCTTGAACCGGAAAAACTCTCTGTGTGGGACTCTAATGACTGAACAATACGCCGGCAGTGATTACTGGATAAATCCATAATCATAAGCACGTCAGCGGCACTAACTATACGTAACAGCTATCCAGGTATATGCTGAAAGGGATGTCGATAATCAAGTTCGTCCATACCCTACTGAGCCTAAATATGAAAATCTTCGTACAGTCTAGTCTCTTTATCTAAGAGTATCGCATACCGGGTCTAGGGGGTGGATAACGTCAGATCTCTGATAACCCGATAAGTCGTGCCGGAGTCAAACTTATCACCTACTGAGAAACTACTGAACTCTTATCAGTACATCTTATCCACCGTGGCCATGAATTTATGGTGATGGCCAACCGAACACAGCGCGGCATCGACTCCTAATACGAGGTGAGTAGAATCCCTGACAATCTGTCATGACCCGGAATTGGCACATGACCAGCACTTGAATCATGTGAAGTTTATAGGACCCCACCATAACCCAAGTAAGCCGAAAGCCCAGAAATCTAAACCTTTTAAGGAAAAATAATGGATGTGAAGTTTTGAAATAAAGGTATAATGTAATCAAGTTCTTACTTTAAAGGTATAAGTAATGTTATGCGAAAATACAAGTGGGTTGTATACTATAGTTGAAAACATTTTCGTCATTTGAAATTTGGACAGCACCTCCTTTGTAAATTTTGATCCAAAATCAAAACATAACGACAATAATATAGGCATCCCCAAGCGGGAGCTAGCTCTTCGCCAATTGGCGGAAACAACCACACAAATAAAAATATACAACGCCCAAGACGAAGATCAAACACAAAAAGAAAGTAAAGAAACAAAAACATCATCAAAGTTAGAATAAAGAATAATATACACGTCTCGCTGTAAGTGTAACAATCTAGTTCATTTATACCATATCTAGTTCCCGTATTCCCCTAATTGTGGTATTTTCTTGATTTATCGTGTTTTGGGTGCGAATGGTATTTTACATTTTACATTGCATTCGACCCGACCCGCGTGCTTGGAACCTGTTCGATTCATGTTTATAATTTAACTTGACTTGTTACATAGACAGGTGCACTTTCATGTTTACTGCATACTTGCATTTTATCTGACATTGCATCTTTTACCATATAACATTTTAAGTCACAGAAAATATTTTAAAATTACATAACATGGCTTGCATGATACCCCTAACCCCGTGGTAGCATCCGCACATTTTGTTCTCGTCCCGTTCAGTGAAACGGACGTGTTTGGATGGCTACACGCACGTACATGCATCCGTTCTTGTGGGTATGCATTTTCATTACCTGAGCATTCATGTTGAAATTTGGAAGTCGCACATATTTTTCATATTTTAAAACCGGATTTTTAGACCCGACCCGGGCGTGTTTTGAAGTAAGTTTGTATTTGCCAAAATCTCAAAACGTACGAATATTATATTCCTTAACTAAACTATTAAACTATTATACATATTAATTTTTATAACTAAATTATATTCTTTTAGCTAATCAACCCTCATATCTCAACTGTCCTTCTCTCTCTCTCTCTCCAATCTCACGTCTCTCTCTTCTCTCTCTCCTCTCGCATTCCTCTCTCTCCCTTTCTCTCTCTGTATCTCTATATATATATATATCTATTCTTTCTTTTTTTATTAATTAACCCTACCTCACGTCCCTCTCTCTCCCCTCATTTTCTTTTTCCTCTTCCTCCGCCGCCTCTCGTCGCGAGAACCCAAGCCCAGCCTCCTCATCCGCCTCGTCGTCGAGCCCCTCGTCTCCACGCCTTTGCCGCCTTCCTGACCTCCTCGACCACCTCCTCTTCCGTACAACCCCTGCAGCTCTCATGTAAACCCTCGACAACCCTAACCCCTGCCTTCATCGTCGTCGTCGTCATCCTCGCCGTCAACGACCCCGTCGCCACCACCTCCTTCTCCTTCTCCTCATCTTCCTCACCTCACTCCTCGTCTCCTCGCCTTCTTCAGCCGAGCAAACTCCCTGGACCCCAAGTTTCCGGCCACTGCACCCATCTCCGCCTTACCTCGCCTTGCCTTCGCCGACCCCTTGTCACCTCCTCGGTCCAGAACCCCAGACCCCAGGACACCATCACCCACTTCTTCTCTTCTCTTCTTTCTTCTCCTTCTTCTTTTCTCTTTTTCTTTCTTGATCTTGCATTTTTTCCGGTGATCGCCGGAGACCCGTTGCCGTTGTCACCCTCTGTCCTCACCTTTATACCAAACCACAGAACAGCCACAACCTTCTTCTCTTTCTTCTTCTTCTTCTTCTTCTTCTCTCCTTCTCTTTTCTTTTCTTGATTCATGTTTTCCGGTGATCGACGGAGTCGTGCCCGTCGCTGTTGATCCGGGTGATCCCGAGGACGTTTCCAGACAGCGCGGTCATGTTCTTGCCTTACCTGGTTCTGTTCTGTGCTCGCGTGGACACATCGCGATGTTTTCCCGACATCCGACGTGTCGTGCGTACTGCTTTGAGATCCGATCAGGCAAGTTAATCTTGCAACATGCTATATAATTCATTTTATACCTATTTAAATATATATCATACCTGTAGTTTAAATCTAGTACCCCATGTTTAATTTTATAACCTATCGGTGTTCTGTTTGCATCCGTTTATATCATTTTAAATCTAGATCATGAAAACTAATCTTGTTGCATACTAGATTACAATATACGGCACCAATATCAATATTTATATCACATGGTGCTTATTTGTACATCCCATAGTACCATTTTATAGTTTTATAACTTTTCGGATACCCGTTTGCATCCATCTCATTTAGAATATATATAAGCACATCCATAGATCATATTAATGCATAATACTATGAAATTAGCACCCCATGTTTAATAAAGTGCATCCTAATTAGTGTTGGAACTATAACTTTAACCCTAATCGATAACTGTGCATCCATATCTTTGAATTTATATCTTTTTGCATACCACATCACATTATTCCATTTTATTGATATACTGGTACTCCATACTTGTTTTTGTGTATCCATGCTTATTACAGTTTGATTATGAGCACCCACGTGATACTTGTGCACCCCTGACATGACTTGATACACATTACTTGACACAACTCGATACATGTGCACTATTTGACATGATTGGATCCATATTTACTACCTGACATGACCTAATGTACCACAGCTTGACCTGTTACCTGATCTTGTTACTAATGCCAACAATCTTGACCTGTTATCCCTACGGACATTTCCCTGTTGTCTATTCAAACAAACCTGTACTTGCTTGATCCTGTGTTGGCATTAGCTCCAGGTTTATCGATACCTGACTTGAACACATAACTTGGGGGTATGGGGAAATCAATGATGAAACCTGACTTGTAACTCGACAGTTTAATGCCTTTACTGATCAGTTTTACGGGCTAGGCCAGCCCCGGGATGATGCTGCTGACATCATTCATCGTTACATACTACCTTTTACTGCCTTGCGGCACGTCTCGGATTCAGCCTGAGAATCTTGACCGTGGTCCCGGGCACGCACGGGATACTATTGAGTTACATCGACGATTCATCAAATTGATTTCAAGACTTGAGAGTAGTTAACCCAGTAGACCAGTCTAGATTACTCACTGCACATCACCTATGTCTTACCCTTCACTGTCCTTATTTATGTTACTGTTATACATGTTTTACCGTTTATACTCATACATGCATGACTTGCTACTCCTTGATGTATTATTGCTTGATATTATGACGCACTGACGTCTGGGTTTTTCATGGCCCAGATCCTCTACCTTTGTCACAGGCTGATCAGGAGTACTTCCGCTATTAGGCCGAGCAGTGAGGATCCAGTTGGTATCCAGTTTTACTTTCCAGGTGTTTTGTTTATTGGATCTATTGCTTCCGCATATCATTTTATTCTTGATTCGTTTATTCTGGCTTATGGACATGTGTTAGATAGTTTATTGGTTGTTCTTGATATCTCTACAGCCGTAATGTGACTGTGAAGGGATATTTCCTATCCACGGGTAGCATGGTTGGCTCTGTCACGTGCCTATCTTAGCGTACTCTGGGAAGTGGGGCATGACAGGGTTTGTTTGGTATCAGAGCCATAGGATATAGGCTAATCGGGTTTGATTCTTTTGTAGTTGGGTATTGGACCTAATACACGAATCGTAAAATCCGTGATTAGGAACATGTCCTGCCATATTGTTATCAGGATTCTTGAATCATATCTTCCTCTTTATCCTTTGCCTTGACGATATGCAAACCACTTTGCATCTCGACTTAAAATATTTTGGTTCCCTATTGTTTCTCCCTGTTCTTTGATTCTGATACTAGGATTTGGGCGACTTGAGTGGAGTTATGTGATTGTAACTGTGAACCGCAACATGGTTACAATGCGGTACTCTATTTAAGTAACTTGGAGTCCTAGTCTTGATTCACTTCCTTATTTCATGGTCGTTATATTGCCTTGCTTCTCTTGCTTTCCAGTTCATGTTTATCGCAAGCTTGAATTCTGTTTACCGTGCTTATCTTCTTCAGTGTTTGGCTTCAGGTGAAATCGTTTCAGATATCCTACTTCATCATGTCTTCCCCGCATTAGAATTATTCAATTCTGGTGCATCCCTTTGTTTGTTGTTGTATTGGGAATGGATTTTCTCGGCACTTTCCACGCTCACATTGATTGTAGGGCAAAGAAAGTGATTTTCCAGATTCCCGGGCATCCGGAGTTTGTTTTGCTGGAGGAAGCAGTTCTGTCGGGCCAGTCGAGTTTAGGGCTAGGCCGACAAATAATGTTCTTTCGTCTATGGAAGTGGATAAGGAAGAAGCGCCAGCTGCTGTTCGAGATTTCATAGACGTGTTTGAGGACATCTCAGGTTTACCACCAAAACGAGATTTGGAGTTCGCGATCGATCTTATTCCTGGTGCAGCGCCAATCTCAAAGGCGTACTATCCGATGACACCAGTGGAATTGGAAGAAGTAAAGAAGCAGGTTACCGAATTACTTGAGAAGGGTTGGATTCGCAGCAGAATTTCACCTTGGGAAGCTCCAGTTCTTCTAGTAAAGAAGAAAGATGGCACACGGAGGATGTGCATCGATCATCGAGAATTAAACCGGGTGACTATTAAGAACAAGTACCTGATCCCTCGCATTGGCAAATTGTTCGAGTAGCTTAGTGGCGCGAGGGTATTCTCGAAGCTGGATTTGCGGTCCGGATATCATCAGGTCCGAGTTAAATCAGAAAATATTGGCAAGGCTGCGTTCCGAACTCGGTATGGACATTACGAGCATTTAGTGATGCCCTTCGGAGTAACGAATGCACCGACGATATTTATGGACTTGATGAACCGAATCTTTTCACCGTTCTTGGACCAGTTTTTAGTGGTGTTCATTGATGATATTCAGGTCTACTCGAGGAGCATAGAAGAGCATGCAGAACACTTGAAGATCGCACTGCAGACATTGAGCCAAGAAAGATTGTATGCAAAGATGAGCAAGTGCGAGTTTTGGCTTGAAGAAGTGAAGTTTTTAGGGCATGTCGTGTCCGGAGATGGAATCGCCGTTGATCCCGAAAAGATTGGAGCAGTTCAAGATTGGCCGATTCCGAAGAACGTAGCAGAGATCAGAAGTTTTCTTGGACTTGCCGGGTATTACAGAAGATCCGTGGAGAATTTTGCTCGTTTGGCTGAGCCTTTGACCAAGCTTACGCGCAAGGAAGTACCATTTGTGTGGACGGATAAGTGTGCGTTAGCTTTTCAGGCGTTGAAGCAGAGATTGATAACCGCTCCTATTTTAACCGTGCCAGACAGTTCCAGAGAATTGGTGATTCACAGCGACGCATCTGGGAAAGGATTGAGATGTGTTTTGATGCAGCATGGGAAGGTTATAGCTTACGCATCGAGACAGTTGAAGACCCATGAGAAGAATTACCCAACTCATGACTTGGAGCTAGCAGTTATGATTTTTGCTTCGAAGATTTGGAGGCACTACTTATTGGGCGAAAGGATTGAAGTATTTACCGATCACAAAAGTCTAAAGTACGTGTTCACACAGAAAGAGCTCAACATGAGGCAGCGTAGATGATTGGAGCTGATGGCTGACTATGATCTTGATCTCAAGTACCATCCGGGGAAAGTTAATATAGTGCCGGATGCGCTCAGTCGGTTGCCAGCAATTCGGATGTTGACTGCACAGAAGGAGCTTATCGAAGATTTTCGGAGATTCGAGTTGGAAATCGTGCTACCGCATTCTTCGGGACAGTTGATGCAGCTGCAAGTACAGTCGTCGTTAATCGATACTGTTAAAGCAGCGCAGTAACATGATCCAAGATTGCAGAAGTTTCGAGAACAGGTTGAAGCTGGACTTCGAACGGACTTGTTGATACATGAAGATAGTTCGTTACGATATGGTAGTCGTTTGTGTGTGCCAAAAGGAGATATTCGCGAAGAAGTTATGAAGGAGGCGCACAGTTCCGCATATTCCGTACATCCAGGAGGCACGAAAATGTATCGAGATCTACGACAACATTTCTGGTGGGAAGGCATGAAACGGGAGATTGCTCGCTTTGTAGCGAAGTGCTTGGTGTGTCAGCAAGTTAAGGCTGAAAATCAAAGGGTTGCTGGTTTATTGCAACACTTCCAATTCCTCAATGGAAGTGGGAACATATAATCATGGATTTCGTGACAGCTTTACCGCGGAGTCCAAAGGGCAACAAATGCAGTTTGGGTGATTGTTGATCGATTGACCAAGGCAGCTCATTTCATCCCATTTCGAGTTGGTCAATCAACGGAAGCTTTGGCAGAATGGTACATGCAGGAGATTGTAAGATTGCATGGAGTACCGGTGAGCATTGTGTCCGACCGTGACACCCGTTTCTTATCACATTTCTTGAGAAGCTTACAGGAAAGTTTGGGGACTCGATTGAAATTTAGCACAGCTTATCATCCTCAGACAGATGGCCAGTCGGAGAGAACGATCCAAACTCTTGAAGACATGTTGAGAGCTTGCATGTTAGACTTCAAAGGTTCATGGGAGGATCATCTACACTTGGTGGAGTTTTCTTACAATAACAGTTTTCAGGCGACTATTCAGATGGCTCCATTCGAAGCATTGTATGGTCGCAAGTGTCGTTCACCTGTTTGTTGAGACGATGTTGGAGAACGAAGATTGTTGGGACCGGATTTGATCGTGCAAACAGTGGAGAAAATTAATACTATCTGGAATCATATGAAAGCAGCACAAGACCGACAAAAGAGTTGGGCAGATACATCGAGAAGACCTCTAGAGTTCGCTGTTGGTGATTTGATATTCTTGAAGATATCACCGACTAGAGGGGTGATTCGTTTCGGAAGTCGAGGAAAGCTTAGTCCTCGATTCATTGGACCCTTTGAGATTTTGGAGCGTGTTGAAGAAGTGGCGTATCGATTGACTTTACCACAATTCTTGACGAATGTTCATGACATGTTTCATGTATCTCAACTCCGTAAGTATGTTCGAGATGAAACACATGTGTTGGATCATTCGGAGCTGACTGTACGAGAGGATTTGACCTTTGAGGAGCGACCGATGTCGATTGTGGATCGAAGGGAAAAGGTTCTTACGAACAAGGTTATCTCTCTTGTACTTGTTTCTTGGGGAAATCGCTCACATGGAGAATCAACTTGGGAACGAGAAGATGAAATCCGACAGAAGTTTCCACATCTATTCTTGTAGTTTCTTGATTGTTTATCCTTTCTTGTTCTTGGAATTTCGAGGACGAAATTCTTCTTATAGTTGGGTATAATGTAACAACCTAGTACATTTATACCATATCCAGTTCTCGTATTCCCCTAATTTTAGTATTTTCTTGATTTATCGTGTTTTGGGTGCGAATGGTATTTTACATTTTACATTGCATTCGACCCGACCCGCGTGCTTGGAACCTGTTCGATTCATATTTATAGTTTAACTTGACTTGTTAAATAGACAGGTGCACTTTCATGTTTACTGCATACTTGCATTTTATCTGACATTGCATCTTTTACCATATAACATTTTAAGTCACATAAAATATTTTAAAATTACATAACATGGCTTGCACGATACCCCTAACCCCGTGGTAGCATCCGCGCATCTTGTTCTCGTCCCGTTCAGTGAAATGGACATGTTTGGATGGCTACGCGCACATACGTGCATCTGTTCTTGGGGGTATGCATTTTCGTTATGTGAGCATTCATTTTGAAATTTGGAAGTCGCATATATTTTTCATATTTTAAAACCGGATTTTTAGACCCGACCCGGACGTGTTTTGGAGTAAGTTTGTATTTGCCAAAATCTCCAAAACGTATGAATATTATATTCCTTAACTAAACTATTAAACTATTATACATATTAATTTTTATAACTAAATTATATTATTTTAACTAATCAACCCTCAGATCTCAACTGTCCTTCTCTCTCTCTTTCTCCAATCTCACGTCTCTCTCTTCTCTCTCTCTCCTCTCGCATTCCTCTCTCTCCCTTTCTCTCTCTGTATCTCTCTCTCTATATATATATCTATTCTTTCTTTTTTTATTAATTAACCCTACCTTACGTCCCTCTCTCCCCTCATTTTCTTTTTCCTCTTCCCCCGCTGCCTCTCGTCGCGAGAACCCAAGCCCAGCCTCCTCCTCTCCTTCGTCGTCGAGCCCCTCGTCTCCACGCCTTCGTCGCCTTCCTAACTTACTCACCGTCATCATCTTCCTTCCTCGACCACCTCCTCTTCCGTACAACCCCCGCAGCTCTCACGTAAACCCTCGACAACCCTAACCCCTGCCTTCGTCGTCGTCGTCATCCTCGCCGTCGACAACCCCGTCGCCACCACCTCCATCTTCATCACCATCTCCTTCTCCTCATCTTCCTCATCTCACTCTTCGTCTCCTCGCCTTCTTCACCCGAGCAAACCCTTTACACCCTAAGTTTCCGGCCACTGCACCCATCTCCGCCTTACCCCGCGTTGCCTTCGCCAACCCCTTGTCACCTCATCGGCCCAGAACCCCAGACCCCAGGACACCATCACCCATTTCCTCTCTTCTCTTCTTTCTTCTCCTTCTTCTTTTCTCTTTTTCTTTCTTGATCTTGTATTTTTTCCGGTGATCGCCGGAGACCCATTGCCGTCGTCACCCTCTATCCTCGCCTTTGTACCAAACCACAGAACAGACACAACCTTCTTCTCTTTCTTCTTCTTCTTCTTCTCTCCTTCTCTTTTTTTTCTTGATTCACGTTTTCCGGTGATCGACGGAGTCGTGCCCGTCGCTGTTGATCCGGGTGATCCTGAGGACGTTTCCAGACAGCGCGGTCGTGTTCTTGCCTTACCTGGTTCTGTTCTGTACTCGCGTGGACACATCGCGACGTTTTCCCGACATCCGACGTGTCGTACGTACCGCTTTGAGATCCGATCAAGCAAGTTAATCTTGCTACATGCTATATAATACATTTTATACCTATTTAAATATATGTCATACCTGTAGTTTAAATCTAGCACCCCATATTTAATTTTATAACCTATCGGTGTTCCGTTTGCATCCGTTTATATCATTTTAAATCTAGATCATGAAAACTAATCTTGTTGCATACTAGATTACAATATACGGCACCCATATCAATATTTATATCACATAGTGCTTATTTGTATATCCCATAGTACCATTTTATAGTTTTATAACTTTTCGGATATCCGTTTGCATCCATCTCATTTAGAATATATATAAGCGCATCGATATATCATATTAATGCATAATACTGTGAAATTAACACCCCATGTTTAATAAAGTGCATCCTAATTAGTGTTGAAACTATAACTTTAACCCTAATCGATAACTGTGCATCCATATCTTTGAATTTATATCTTTTTGCATATCACATCACATTATTCCATTTTATTGATATACTGGTACCCCATACTTGTTTTTGTGTATCCATGCTTATTACAGTTTGATTATGAGCACCCACGTGATACTTGTGCACCCCTGACATGACTTAATACACACTACTTGACACGACTCGATACATGTGCACTACTTGACATGATTGGATCCATATTTACTACCTGACATGACCTGATGTACCACAGCTTGACCTGTTACCTGATCTTGTTACTAATGCCAATAATCTTGACCTGTTATCCCTACGGACATTTCCCTGTTGTCTATTCAGACAAACCTGTACTTGCTTGATCCTGTGTTGGCATTAGCTCCAGATTTATCAATACCTGACTTGAACACATAACTTGGGGTATGGGGAAATCAATGATGAAACCTGACTTGTAACTCGACAGTTCGATGCCTTTACTGATCAGTTTTACGGGCTAGGCCAACCCCGGGATGATGCTGCTGATATCATTCATCGTTACATACTACCTTTTACTGCCTTGCGGCACATCTCGGATTCAGCCCGAGAATCTTGACCGAGGCTGGGCACACACGGGATACTATTGAGTTATATCGACGATTCATCAAATTGATTTCAAGTCTTGAGAGTAGTTAACCCAGCAGACCAGTCTAGATTACTCACTGCACATCACCTATGCCTTACCCTTCACTGTCCTTATTTATGTTACTGTTATACCTGTTTTACCGTTCATACTCATACCTGCATGACTTGCTACTCCTTGACGTATTATTACCTGATATTATGACGCACTGACGTCTGGGTTTTGCATGGCCCAGATCCTCTACCTTTGTCACAGGCTGATCAGGAGTACTTCCGCTGTTAGGACGAGCAGTGAGGATCAAGTTGGTATCCAGTTTTACTTTCCAGGTGTTTTGTTTATTGGATCTATTGCTTCCGCATATCATTTTTTTCTTAACTCGTTTATTCTGGCTTATGGACATGTGTTAGATAGTTTATCATTGTTCTTGATATCTCTACAGCCGTAATGTGACTGTGAAGGGATATTTCATATCCACAGGTGGCATGGTTGGCTCTGTCACGTGCCTATCTTAGCGTACTCTGGGAAGTGGGGCGTGGCAGTAAGTCTGAAAGAATATACAAGCCTTTGGTTTCTAAGTCTACCAAATATATATAGTCTGGTTGATGGAGCTTTTAACTAGATGCAACTAAATAAATATATATAAATGGTGGTCACGATCCAAAGTGTACCCACCTACCAATGCAAATCACCCGGAAGAAAAGCTGTGTGCCAGCAAGCCGCTACTGATCCGAGCGGTCGATCCTGCAAGAAAACGGTGGCACAACGGGGATGAGTTGCCAACTCGTGAGTAGAAGATATCAACAGGTAGAAATCGAATGCATGACGATCTCCTAGGTCATACAGTAAAACAATAATATAATACCATGTGGTAATAAGGGTAATCGTGTATACATAAGTATAATAATCAAAAATTATCGTGCCCGTGTCATAATATGGTACTATGCCATCTGTATCATCCAACGTGTGTCCATCAACGACATATCAAATCATCATAAAAACCTGAGTGTCTAGTATCGACACTCGAAAATATCATAAAACCCGTATCCAGCATCGACACGTAAATCCTCATATCTCAGGCGCCATATCATCGGATCGGCCCTCATATCCATCCGTCTCAATCGCTCCGATCGGTATCCTCCGTATATCCGCCAAGTCCAATACTATCACCGGTAAGTAGTGTTCCCCTGCTGGGCTCAACGCCTTTCTATATGATCTTCTTGCTCCTGGGTACCGTACCGGGTCCACCATGTACCCGCAAACGGTGCCTCCTCACTCCTCGAATCGGGTAGTATCATAGCTCAGAACCGAGAAATCTCATGGTGGACGTCGAAATAGTATATCAAGAGAAACGCGTTTTTAAAACAATCATAAGACTTTAAAAATGTATCTGCGGTTCTCAAATCCAGAAAATCTCATGAAAACAGAATCGTATATGCATGTAACCATGATGAAACGGTAAGTACAAGCACAGAACAATACTGCAAGGTGTAGCCGATGTTTTCATATAAGCATGTCGTGTAATTAGGTAAGGAAGTGCAATATCTAACTAGCATGTGCGGTAATAAGTACTGGACAATAACTATAACTCTACAAATTAGAGAGCAATGCGGTTATATAGCAGTTTCTAATATGTACGTGGCATGGCAATTACCGATGATGAGTGTGTGAGCCGGCGAGTATGTATACATGCAACATGCACATCATCGGTAATGGTGCATGTGTCCTAGCAGACGAAGTTATATAAAGATAAATACAAGGAAACGTAGTATGTATGTCGCAAAAGAAAATAATACAAGCGTAACAGAAATAAGAAAAGCGTAAACATGAACAGTATGGAATACGTAACTACATATGAACCATACAGTTATAATTTAAAATAGTACGAATCGTTGTTTTTGAAAATTGGGCTACGGTGTTTTTGAGAAAAAGACACCATTTGAAAATCCATAGCGTCCCTTGAGATTGTCATTTTAAAGTGTATAACGATTTGTTAGCTTTGAAAATAGGTATGGTTTTAAATATATCCTAATATCTACTTAAGTGATTTAAAACAATATGTTTCCGAGTCGATACATTCATAAGTCGGCGATTCATCCTCATAGTATCACGTACGGTATAATCCATCGTACGGTATCATCAAATCAAAAGTACGGATCTATCGTCGTGTACGTCATATCATATACGGTATAGTCCATAGTATGATATCATTAATCAAGAGTGTGGATCTATCGTCACGTACATCATATCACGTTCGGTATAGTCTATCGTACGATATCATTAATCGGGAGTACGGATCTACCGTCACGTATATCATATCATCTCATATCGCATCATGAATATATATATCGCCTAATCTTCATATAATATCATATCGACTCATGTCATCATAGTATCTCATATTCTCATCTCATGATGTTGTATCGAAATTTTCCTCAAACTTATATGTGTGTGTGCGCGCGCGCGCGCTGCGCGCGTGTGTGTAGAAGCATGTTTACATATGGCTAAAGGCATAAGAAAGTTTAGCTAAGGATATTCCTCCCCACGAGTATACTTACGGTTACTTATAGTATCCTAGAACCCTATTAGCTAGGTAAACATATCTAGTATTTATATATATCTAACTACATACCTAGTATCCTAGTACTACGGTTGCGGGGGTGCTATACACTATCCACCCGACTTCCCCCGTAGATATACATATACTCACCTACCACGCCTTACTCTAGTCGATCCCGACGGATGTCTTACCCTCCTTCGTCGTCCTGGAAGTCCACACGCTTATACCTATAAATCAAGTCCATAACCAAAATCTAATGAAAACCCGAATCGAATTCCATATAAATCCATATCCAAAACCGATACGACAAGCGAAAGGCACATAGGTTAGAACCTATGGTCAACGCTTGCTAAAACAATAAAACAATCCCCGACGTTGACGTATAAACGTCAAACGGCCGAGTCAAAACTCAAATATCAAAAACCTAGTTTTCAAAAGTCACAAAACGAAATTCGAAACTTAGTAAAACACTCACATATTCTATCTAAGGTGAAATTAAACTTTTTTGCATATAGGGTATGTCTAGTTATCTAATGAGTGAGCTACGGACCAAGTTTCAGACCCTAACTCCAAAATTGGGTGGAAAATTGAGGCCAAATTGAATAAAACGGAGGCAAAAAATTGAGGGCTCGGGTTTCTATGGTAGCTTCCTAGTGATCTGCACATCTCACTGTATCTACTAATAAATTTTAAGAGTTTTAGAGTCATCCCAGATTCCATTTGAATATCAAAAGTCAATAAAAAATCGATGTCGGAATATTCTGAACTCAAGTTTGGCGCTTCTAAATTCACTTAGATCATGGATTCTATCACTAAAAGGCCAGTAGTCACTCTCTAAACTCTCTACTATTTTACTACTACTCATTTAAACCATCAAAAATCATTCTAGAATTTTCCAAGTTCACTAAACATACGCTTTTAAGTTCTAAACTATTTTGTGAGGTTAGAAAAGATAAAAACTTGATGAAAGGTGAGTGTTTTACCTCAAAAAGCAACTCAAGAAAATTCCTAGATGGTCCAAAGTGCTCAAAACTCCAACTTGATTCCACCATGGGGTGTAGGATGAGGCTGTGGACATTTTTGGTGAAGGTGGTGTGAGATTTTGATGGAGTTTTGGGGGTGGTGCATGGTGGTAGAAAAGGTGGAGGGGTTGAAGAAAAAAAAGGAGGAGATGAAGGAAGAGGATGAAAAGAAATGAAGAAGTGACAGCCAAACAAAAATGGGTCGGGTGACCATGGCTTTCCTCTTTCTCTCTCTCATGTGTGCTCATGCTTTCATGTCTCGTTGTCCCCTCAATTTCTTTTCTTTTCCTTTTTCTTTTTTTTTGAACAAGTAAAACCATGCAAGAATACAAATGTGACCAATATAACAAACGAAATATCAACATGTCATGACAAGTTAAATATGATTTAACTAAATAAGCTTGGTCTAATCCATAATTAGAAAAGTGCTGACTAAGTTTAACATAAACTTGTATGTATATAATTATATATTAATTTGTAAAATGCCTAAATCAAATAATTGCTTACGTAATTAATAATTTATTTTAATTTCCAAATATTTTCCAAGATACAGGTATATAGCTATACCATTCTACGAAAACTCAAATCCATACTCATATAGTATTTGTGAAATTTATTATTTTATTATTTAAATGCAAAAATATTATTTTACTTTTTTTGAAATATTACACAATCGTTCACTACTTTCATGTGGTTCGGGACCGTACCTAACTAAAACCTGTTTGCACGACTCTTTTAAGCCGTGGTATGATAGTAATCTAAGTACAGTGGGAACTCACATGAGAAAAATAACAATCTTAGGTTAAAAGACTAACCTGTATTTATACTACCAGAGAACTGATATCTGATGATATGTATAACACCATTTAGAAGTTCTCAGCGAGTCCGTTCAGTGTACTCACCTCCAGTGAGCACCTGTATACTATCTTAGGCGACAAAATACCAATGACCTGTGAGACCGGCCATCGCTCCTCGTCGAGGTCTAGATACGTGTACACCAGTCTACTCCGGAATATCGATACCCAGTCTCAATACTCGCTCGACTAGGGACATTTAAGGATGTGCTTATAAACTACACGACTCTCACGTATATGATCACCATCATAATGCTGGAAGCCAAGCAATAATGTTATGGGTTTTATCATTATATATTAGCGGCACATAATAGCAAGTAAAACGTAGCCAGATAGCATGCAATCATCTCCAATAAGACTGTTTTAACTATATATGTCCTCCCTCAATTATCATAATTGCCTATCTGCAATTACAATAATTTCGTTGAGTGCACTATATCCAATAGTTATAACTCGGTCTTTGTTTAGAGTTGAATCTGAGCATTTTCAAGGGTTTGGATCGTGAGCAGAGGATGTGTTTGTGCCCGTTAACTCAATTAAAAAAGCACATCGAAAGAAAGTTCTAGAACATGATTCGGGTCCCACTTGCCAGCGGGGCTCACACGGTGGACAATCCAAGCTCGATGGGTCGAGTCCAGCGACGTAGCGATCAATGACCAAAACGCCCACCGCTTCCCTATTTAAATCACAACCCCACCCCTTTATTAAAATTTCCCCCAAAATTAAAAATCCCGCAATTTTTTTCCTTTACTTCGTTGAGATTCGTTAGGGTTTCGAGGGAGCGAGCGATCTCGATCTCGATCTCAGATTCTTCGCCATGAATCCTGAATAGTAAGCCGTTTCTCCGATTATAGTTGCCTAGGGTTTGTCCGTCTCTGATTTGATGGTTGATTCGATCGAGATCTCAGATTACATGCTTTGAATCCTGTGTAATTTGAAAAAGTTTTGATATTGTTCTTGGTTCTTTGTTGTTAGTTTTGATTTTTGAGCTATTTCTGCCAATGGTTATGGATCTAATTGTTAACTAGAGTATGCCATGGGGATAACGATTGTCATTGTAATGCAAAACCCTATGATAGCATCAGTAGTTGCAAATAGGCGAATTTGACGTGTGTCGTGTCTATTATTTATACATCAATCCATGCCTACTTACACTATTATTTAGATAAGTTTCACATTAGCTTAGAAAATCCATGAGATATGATAATCCAATATTGCATTAGACAGTTTAGGAGCGGTTTGCAAGGCAGCAACCGGGCTAGGTTTTGAAGTTTAGTTTTTCCAAACTTTACTTATATAATTACTTATATAGAAGGCTGGTTGTGGGGAGGTATGAGTTTTCTCTAAAAGTGTTTTTTCTTTCAATTTATCAACATCTGAACTATTACCCATCAAAACAGGATCAGTCATGAACCATAAATCATTGCTAGGACGTTTTTTTTATATATAAAAAAGCTATGCGTTGAAAAGCTTAGTATCGGCTGAACCAGATGTCAGCCATATTAGTGATCGAAGTTCATGGCATTGGGTTTTGGTCAAGGACCTTGCGATCAAATATTGAAGACTCGTTACGGAGTAGCTACCTTTCTAGACCATTCCCTTGAATCTATTAATCTATTTAATATCCCCTTATGCATTGTCTCGTAGTATTTTCAAAATTTAAAATCCAAACAATGTAAAACTTGTTGGTAACTTAGGAATGCTGGATGTGATGAAATTGAAATTTGGACACATTGTTGAAGTTGTGATTCGTATTCCGGGCAGGACATTTTTTTAGCATGTGGTGAAGCTAATTTTGGATTGGTTGGGATTTATGGTCCTTTAAAAATCTGAAGAATGGCCCAAAAAGGAGGAATCTAGTCAGGGGGCGTCGAGAAGTCACTTCTGACAATCAAACTAGCTCCAAATAAAAAAGAAAGTATAGAAAGAATGGGCAAATCTAAGATTTTAGAGTAGTGAGTTATGATTGTGTGTGTTTGTGTACCTTGGATCTGGTATCAAAACCTAGTTTTGGGCATCAGATAGGAGTTTACATGGAACTTTGACATGGTATGAACAAGTTGACTGCCAGCAAACCTCAAGGCACGACATTGTACTTGTTGAGGGAAAATGACTAGCACCTCATTGTTTGTAATTGGGATTATCGAATACGATCTTCTCTTAATGCTAATGGTCTTAATAAGCATGTTTGACAAGTGTCACTCTGTCACAGAGCACTGCTCTCAATGGGAGATTTACTCCTTATCCCGAGGGATTTCTCATTAAATGAGAATCAATTGAGGATTTTCTCATTTAATGACAGTCTCATCAAATGATGAGACTGTTTTATTAATGATGAACTGTTGTCTGGGTTATATGAGTCCCCTTTGGTCCCTTTCTACTGCGTTGCAGTGCGGTGCGAATTTTAAAGCACCAAGTGTCAGAATTTTTAAATTATAGCACTGACAGCTGACAATTTGTTCTTTTCCCATGCAGGTACTATGTCTTCTGACACCTCTTTCCCGTTCGTTCGCTCGGAAGGCGGGTTTCCTGAAGCGCCCGTGGAACCAGAGGTTATTGCGCTGATCAAGGATCATGACCCGGAATGTAAGAATCTTCATCTATGGGGTAGATGGTATGATCAAATTATCAGAGGCCGCCGGACTTTTTCTTGTGCGACGCCCTCGGAGCCTATCTCTGCGATCCCTTATGCAGATGCACCCCCGATCAATTATACTGTGGAGGAGGTAAATTGGACTTCAGAAGGGCTCCTTCGGCCTTCTATTGCCGTTGTTCCCGTGCAACCGCCGGTGGCTTTGGACACCCTAGGGCGGCGCATATGTCAGGGTGAATCGCGTCCTTGGGGACAACCTTACAACATAGGACTAACTCCCCGTCACCAGGTCGGATACTTACAGTGGGCCCGCTATATTTTGTCGGCGAAGAGGTCGCATCTACTAAAGCTCGGATTGTATCCTGCGATCTACACTTCTTTGTTCCAATATTCTGCACCCCCCACATGGTGGATCAAGGCGTTTTTAGAGCAGTGGAACATTCCGACCCACACATTCCTCTTCTTGGATCGAGAAGTCTCCATCTCCTTAGAGGAATTTGCCGAGATTTCTGGTTTACCCGTTAGGGGAGAGCATTATGAGGAGCTGCTTCCTCCGGATGAATATATTTTTGCCACCAAACCTGGGGTAATGGGCCTTACTCCAGAGAACGCCATTCAACACCGATTCCCAAGTTTGATAAGGGTGTTGAATATGTATGAGAGTCTCTTCCTCGAATCCAAAGGCCGGGGGGTCAGCTTTGCGGACTTCATTGCCCGTTTTCTTCGCCCGGAAATTTTGTCGCGGCAAGGTGAAAAGTTTGCCAAACTTGATGATCCTTTCGGCTTTGGCTTAGATCGCCGGCCAATATTGGAAGCCGATCAAAAGGATTTCTTTCTTCCCAATGCCGCGATCGTTCCCTTTTCAGAAATTGCCGCTCCGGGCATTGATGAGGAATCGTTCTTTCTAGGGTTCCTCGGTTTATGGTTAAGCTGGTTTGCGCTTCCCATGCACCTTCGCTACATGAGGCCTTCTGCCTTCTACCCCGCGCATCGAATGGTTGCCGGGATACAAGTGGCCGTTGGGATTGCCGGGCTAGCCCACCTGTATCACGGTCTCAGCTTAGCAGCAGACACTACTGAGCCGGGGGTGCAGCCCGCTAACTTTTCAATGCATTATTTCACCTCCTGGTTTGAGTTGCACGCGCTCGGGGTCTTCGGCATCCACAAAAGACCTTCCTTTTATGAAAGATGCAAGTTTCCTCGGATAATGCGGCTAGTCGACACGTCCATTGTAAGTCCGTCGCCGCGGGAAGCTAGGGGTTTGCTCCTTCGTCCGTGCACGGTTGGAGACGGCATATCCTTCACTGACAAGATCTTAATCGTCGGCCAGGAATCTACGAAGACGGTGCTGTCATTACAGGACATTTTTAAAGACGGGGCTTCTGTGCTGAAAGTTCGGGAGATTCTTCACCTGTACTCCATCAGGCCGGGCTTTCTAGTATTTCGGCAAAATGATGTGGCGTTATTCATGAGATACAATCCGCATCGTTTTGCCCAGCAGCTGAGCTATAATCAGGGCGTCCCACTTGAGGCTTTCCTGGCAGAACCTGCTGCTACCGAAGAGGGAATGCGAAGCGCACTGCATCATTTTATGCGCCTAAACACAGGGTCCCACTTTTTCATTAATGAACCGAGCTGCGTTCCTAAGGCCCTCAATGTGTACGTGGCCTGGTATCAGCATTCAATGGGCGCCGTCATCAGGGAGGAGAAGCGATTGCTGCTCGATCGCAAACATGCACCCCCTGCTGGTGATCGAAACGTCCCTCTGAAGCGACGAACTATTGTCCCACCTCCCTTAAAAGAAGCTGCCGTGATCGAAGTTCCGGATGACAGGCCCGAGCTACCGATATCCCGGGCTCCTGTAGAAACGGTGACTGTAGCTTCCCCCGATTCTGGCGTAGGTTCAGATATTGGGATTAGTCGCCCCAAGGTGCCCACTAAACGTAAACTTGTGCTTGCAGCGACCGGAGCTTGGTCGCAGAAGAGGAAGAAGTCGATTCTCTCTGCTGATGTTGTATTTGGTCAGGAGCCTCATGCTCCTTATAGTGAGGGCTTGGGCGAATATGAGACCAACGAGGGTCTATTCAGAGCGCTGGACGATACTGACTGCAATGCTTCTATTGCAGCTTCCGAGCGACTAGCGAGCTACAAAGCGGGACTGGCCATCCTTGTGCAATCAAGTAAACATCGGCCGTGCCTTTTGTCATTGCATCATATTTTTATCATCACGTTTTAACTGACACTTTTCCTTCTTTAACAGGCATTCTCACCGAAGAAGCTCTCGTAGCTTCTCTCAAGACGTTTGAGGAGGAGGAAAGACTTCGAGCGTCTTTAGGCATCGGTATATTTCGGTTCACCGCGTCTTCATTCCCGTTTTTTATGGGTAATCTAACCCCTCTTTTTCATCTTATCACAGGAACTACCTTTACTCAGGTTATTCCAGGCGTGACACCGACTTTGCAGGGCGGTGCGGAGACGCTTCCCGAGTCGGCTATCGAAGTCTCAGTTCCGTCGGTATTGCCAAAAGAAGCTTCACTTAAGCAACCGATGATGGATGCCATAACGGTTCCAGAGGTAATCCTTGACGCGGACGATGACGTTTCGTTGACGGAGGTCTTGAGAAGATCCGCTCTCACGGCCCGGGCGGAAAGGAAGCGGAGAATGCGCGCAGCAAGGGAGCGTAACGCCGTCTTGGCCGCGGGTGCAGGTTCGAGCGCTGCTATCCTTGCCCCTACTCCTTCAGAGGATGCTTCGGCCGTCTTGTCTACTGTCCACAGACAGGCAGCACGTGCGGCTCGGGAAGCAGTCGAAAGACCGACCCAAGGTAACGTGACATTGAGTTCTTTTTGTCAAAGTTTTAATTTTCAGATTCTCATATATCTTATCCTGCAGGGCCGAGTCTTGATGAGGTAGCGGCAGGTGAGATGGCTGCAATCACCGAGCCTGAGGTAGCGATAGGTGAGATGGCTGCAATTGCCGAGTCTGAGGTAGCCATTCTTTCTCAAGAGTCTGGCACTGCCCCAATCGCCACTATTTCCCCTTGCGGCTCCTTGCCGTTGTCGGGCGCTGCGAGTGTCATGACGATTCTCGTGGAGTCGGGGGATGAAGCTACGGGCGGCAAGACCATTCTGATGGGAGAGGGTGAAACAGTCGCTGCACCCAGTGACGCCCTTGTCGCGGTTTCAACTGGCGACTCACCAGGTAGATTTTGGGTTATTGCTTTCTTCTTTATTCTGCAATCCCTTTCAATCTCTTTTAACAGCGTTTCTCTTATTTCTAATGCAAGTGTAGTGAGCGTTGAGGTTGTGCCACCCGAGAAAGCATCTCCAGTTATTGCTTTGACGGTGGCCGCCCCTTTGCCTTCTCTCGTACCCTCTCAAATGCTGGAAGGTACGGATTTGTGACCTATCAGTTTCATTGTAGGCAGTATACTTTATGTACTGACATTGCATTATTATATCTTTGCAGGAGGCCTTTTTGATCACCTGTATCAGGTGCTGCACCCACATTTCTCCTTCCAGTCAGAGATTGCCTCTTCTAGTGGAGCTGGTGAGTGCGACCTTTAGCTAATGTCTTTTTTTTACGAGCAGTCAAATCGTTTCTAATCCTTCTTTGTTTTGATTGCAGCACTACAGATCGAAGGAGGAGACGAAAGAACGGTCGTACCACCGGTACTCCCGGCCTTGCCATCTGCTGCAGCCGGTATAGTAAACTCCATTGTTCATGAGCTTCCTTTATTTCTTGAACCGTCATTTGACTGTGATTTGTTTTGCAGTGGCGATACCGACTTCAACTCTGCTCAAGTCTCGAATCATAATGCCAGCAGGCCCCTTTTCCAGGATTTCATCTTCAAAAGGCGCTGTGAATAGTCTGCGCATGTTGAGCGATCACCTCGAGGAGCTTGACGCGAAGACCCCTGCCCTTGCTGCAGATTTTGCTGCTGAGGTTAATCCCATGCTGGTGACGCTCGTGCACTTTCACAGCGAGGGCGTCGTTGAGTCTTGGGTTAATCATTGTAGGAAAATTGAGGCTTGTCTGCATGAGCTCGAGGTCGGACGTCCCGCTCCAGAGGTCCTGGCTGTGAACTCCCAGCGGGCTGCATGGGTCGAGCAGAGCACTCCCTACTTCCGCCATCTTGAACAAGAAGCGGCCTTGAGGCGTAAGGAACATGAGGAGACTTCAAGCGAATCTGCCCAGCTGCATGCTCAGGTTGACGCAAATGCCGTACAACTGAAAGCCATCTTTGAAAGCCTTCTACGATGTATTTCTGACGGGCTAGCGCTGAGGCAGAAGCTCGACCTCATTGAGCGGGGTGCGCAGAGTCGTATGGCAGCTCAGCGGGTCGTTGATGAGCAACTTTCATCTTACTTGCAGCAACGAGCTCAGGTTGAAGCAGAGTTGGCCGCGGCAGCTGACCGTGAAAAGGGGCCGAGGGGAGTGCGCGAGCGACTGATTGGTCTATTGAAAACGCTTCCCTCCCAATAGTTGTTTTTTGCACCATTTGTATTTTTTGAATGAAATGTATCCATTTTTTTATATGATGTAAATTGTACTCAATTTGTCTTTATAAATAAAAGATACATTTCTGTCGCACTATCTCGTGTTATCTCTTGCTTGTCTTTTCTATGTTGCTGGCATGTCACCTTTAGCAAGCGTAGTTTGTAGATGATAGAGAACATTCTGTCTTGAACTCTTCGAGAAGTAGCGATAGCTTAGGAAGCAGGTTAAGATCTACTGCCTAAGGCTTTTCAACTTTATGAGCCGTGAGGGTCTCATAAAGACTTTTCTCCCTACGAGTCGAAAGGATCTCGTAGGTGTATTTTCTTCTTAGGAGTCGTGAGGATTCCTAAGTGTGTATTCTCTTGGGAGTCGTAAGGATCTCGCAAGAGAGTTTTCTTCCTTACGGGTCGAGAGGACCCGTAAGTGATTGATGAAGTTGACATTATCTGCATTTTACGGAGCCAGAAGTTGCTCTTGGCGTTTCCCACGGGGTCGAGATTAACTCTAGCCGTGTTCCATGAGATCAGAAGAGGTTGACTTATTTTTGAGGCGGGGCCGCTGGGTGATGTATTTCCGCGACAGGGTCATTTGCTGACATGTTTCCGAAACGGGGGTCATTGGCAGACGTGTTTCCGTGACGGGGTTATGTGGATGACGTATTTCCGCGACGGGGTCATTTGGATGACGTATTTCCAGGACGGGGTCATTTGGATGACGTATTTCCGAGACGGGGTCATTTGGATGACGTATTTCCGCGACGGGGTCATTTGGATGACGTATTTCTGCGACGGGGTCATGTGGATGACGTATTTCCGCGACGGGGTCATTTGGATGACGTATTTCCGAGACGGGGTCATGTGGATGACGTATTTCCGCGACGGGGTCATTTGGATGACGTATTTCTGCGACGGGGTCATGTGGATGACGTATTTCCGCGACGGGGTCATTTGGATGACGTATTTCCGAGACGGGGTCATGTGGATGGCGTGTTTCCGAGACGGGGTCATATGGATGGCGTGTTTCCGAGACGGGGTCATGTGGATGGCGTTTCCGCGACGGGGTCATTTGGATGGCGTATTTCCGCGACGAGGTTATGTGAATGACGTATGTGGATGATGTATTTCCGCGACGGGGTCATGTGGATGACGTATTTCCGCGACGGGTGATTTGGATGACTTATTTCCGCGACGGGGTCATTTGGACGGCGTATTTCCGCGACGGGGTTATTTGGACGGCGTATTTCCGCGACGAGGTCATGTGGATGGCGTATTTCCGCGACGGGGTCATTTGGATGACGTATTTCCACGACGGGGTCATTAGATGACGTTACGTCTGTTGTAATTAGATGAATATGAAAGTGGTCTCTAGGTTGTCCGTAAACCGTCGAGATTCGGAGTAGGGACTTTGCCATGGCTCCATGGTTGAGTGTAGCGCCTGAATCCTGCTGGAATGAGGAGGAACGCTGTTGACGATCTCTAGGATGTCTGTGAACCCTCGAGATTTGACTTCATTTCGATGAAGCCTGGTGGGAAGGTACGGTTCGCTCTTTATTTGTGTCCCTGGATTGTATACAGGGATCGATGTGATTTCGCCTGTAGGGCATAAAGTTTCATTTTATATATTCTTTCCGTGATGCTCTATCATTTCAGCTTTTATATCGCGAGAGTCGTGATTACCCAATCATTTCGGCTATTTTTCGCGGTGCCCAATCATTTCGGCTATTTATTTTATTTACTCGCTGCCTTTTATTGCGAATTGCCCAATCATTTCGGCTATTTTGCATGCATACATTTTTACTTGCTGATTTGCAAGTTGCCCAATCATTTCGGCTGTTTCATATGCATTAGCCTCGCTGTGAGTTTTGGGATTTGATACCGATTTAGGCATCAGCATCGCTGCAACTGGAATATTGCCAGGAGCGAATCATC
Source organism: Agapanthus africanus (assembly GCA_030015575.1). Lineage (NCBI taxonomy): Eukaryota > Viridiplantae > Streptophyta > Magnoliopsida > Asparagales > Amaryllidaceae > Agapanthus > Agapanthus africanus. Next base: position 650,856,534 of record JASDDO010000014.1, read on the forward strand.
ATTTGCCTTTGTCGATATCGAACAAATGTGGTTTAGTAAACATGGTTAGGATCCTGTCGACTAAGGCTTCTAGCTTTACGAGCCGTAAGGGTCTTATAAAGGTATTTCTCCCTACGGGTCGTGAGGATCTCGTAAGTGCGTTTTCTCCTTAGGAATCGTGAGGACTCTTAAGTGTGTGTTCTCTTATAAGTCGTAAGGATCTTATAAGAGTGTTTTCTCCTTATAAGTCGCGAGGACTTATGAGTGTCGTTCGCTATACGAGCATATCCCCAGTGTCTGGTGGGACTTCGTTAAGGAAATGTTTTTCGCGTCCGTGGATTGTATACAAGGGTCATTACTGAACCGTTTGTAGGGCAAAATTGGAGGTTGTGATGGCTTAAGAACATGTTCAGATCCCTGTAGCTTAAGACTTTTGAATCCTATGAGCTGTGAGGGTCTCAAAGGAAGGTTCTCCTTACGAGTCGTGAGGATCTCGCAAGTGTATTTTCTCTTTAGGAATCGTGAGGATCCCTTAGTGTGTTGCTCCCTTGTGAGTTGTAAGGATCTCACGCAGGTGGTTTTTCCTTACAGGGTCGAGAAGACCTTGCAAGTGTCTTTTAACGAGGTTGCGCCCTTTCGGGTTTTCACAAAAATCGTCGGTTGCCTTGCTGTTTTTACTCGCGGAGCCCTCTCGGGTTTTCATTCGTGCCCATTTTGCTTATGGACATACCGTTTTCCTTTTTTTTATTTATTATTTTTTGTGTCAGCCTTGGGATGCTGCGGTCCGTAGTAGTTTATAGACGTTTCGGTCAATAACCAGTTTTAGGACATAGTGGTCCATCGTTAGTTTAAGGACGTTTCGGTCCGAAAGTCGGCTACTACTTGCAGAGCTTGGGAAGATAGCGAGCGGACATAGGCATCGTTATCTATCATTGACCTATGCTGTGACTCGTTAAGCGTAATATTTTTTCAGGAAGCGGCCGTTTATTGGCCTGAAGGGTCTTTCGCCATGCATATCCATGAGTAGATAGGCTCCACCTTGGTAGACTTTGTCTATGATGTACGGGCCTTCATAGTTCGGCTCGAATTTCCCCTGTTTGGCACGATTGGGGATCATAGGTCTTTTGACCACCAGTACGAGTTCGCCTTGGCAGAATGTCCTCGGCTTAGTCAATCTCTCATATGAGCGCGTCATCTTCGCTTTATAAGCCTCCAGATTTTGTTGCGCCATGAGCCGAGTTTCATCAAGGGCGTCGAGCTCCTCAAGCCGAAGGTGAGCATTTTCTTCATCTGTTAGCTCGTAATGATCTGCCATTCGTAGAAAGGGTAACTCTATTTCGAGGGGGAGTACCGCTTCCGTGCCAAATACCAATGCATACGACGTCGTGTTCGTGGCCGCTTTGAACGTAGTTCGATACGCCCAGAGAGCTTTATGCAATCTCTCGTGCCAGTCCCTCTTATTTCGAGACACCGTCTTTTTCACGATCTTCGTCAAGGTCTTATTGAAAGCCTCAACTAGACCGTTATCTCGGAGATTATAGATCGAAGAGTATCTCCAGTTTATGTTATGTTGTTGTGTGAAACGGTTGATCTTGTGGCTTCTGTAGGCCGGCCCGTTATCGAAAATAATCCGTTGCGGAGTGCCAAACCGATAGATGACGTGTGTCTTGAAGAAATGGAGGATATTCTCCGTCTTCACTTCTCTTAGCGGTACTGCTTCTGCCCACTTAGAAAAGTAATCGGTTGTTTCCAGTATGAACTGATGTCCTCTGGACGATGCTGGTTCGATGGGGCCGATTATGTCAGTTCCCCACATTTTGAATGGCCAGCTAGACACCGTTGGATGTAGCGGATTTGGATGCTGATGGATAAAGTCTCTGTGAATTTGGCATGAGTGGCACTGCTTCGCGTATTCAAGGCAGTCTTGGATCATCGTGGGCCAATAATAGCCCATCCTTTTGATCTTCAGCTTCATCTTCGGCCCGGCTTGGTGAGAACCGCAGAGTCCGTCGTGAATTTCTTGGACGACTCTCTTTGTCTCTTCAGGTCCTAAGCATCTTAGTCATAAAGAATCAAATGATCTCTTATACAGAGTATTATTGACGAAGGCGAAAGACAGAGCTCGTTTCATGAGTTGATGTCTTGAGGATGCATCTTCAGGTGTTTGACGGGATTTGAAGTAGTCTATAAAGACTTCTCTCCAATCCTTAGCCTTTACCTGGTCATTTATTTGTAGAGCCATTTGCTCGGTAGCTCCCTTTTCTTCGGAAGACTCCGGAGGTATTTCTGCCGGTGCGCGAACCCGACGGCTTTGCACAACAATCCTCACGTCATCGAGATTCTCGTCGGCTAGTTCTTTAGCGAGTTTGGCCAATGCGTCCGCTTTGCTATTTTCCGCACGCGGTATGTTTTCCAGGGCAAAGGCCGGGATTTGAGTCAGCAGTTGCTGCACTCTATCGTCGTACTTCACCAGCTCTGGCTTGCACGTTTAATAATCGCCGTTTACTTGACTAACGACCAGCTGAGAGTCTCCGTATATGAGGAGGTTTTCAATTCCCATGTCAACAACGATCTCAAGACCTACTATCAAAGCTTCATATTCGGCTTCATTGTTCGTCCTCGGCTCTGTTAAGGAGAAGGCAAAGCGCATTACCCCTCCTTGTGGAGTCACGAAGATGAAGCCTACCCTAGATTTGATTATGGGGTGCTTTGTTTGCGCTTCTTCATGGAAGATGCTCCGTCGAAGTAGAGTTCTCACTGGGTATCATTCTCTCTTCTCTCCCCGTCGATTGTGTTAAACGCGTGTTCGTCTGGCAATTCACAGTTCAAGGGAGAGTCGGCAGGTATCGGATGCTCAGCGAGGAAGTCGGCGATAGCCTGGCCATTCACTGCCTTGAGGGGACGATAAGTTATCGAGAACTCCATCAAGAGCAGGGCCCATTTAGCGAGCCGTCCCATGTGCCAACGCTTAGTGTCTGAACTTCGTTATTGCGAAGATCAACGCCTGACAGTGTTTTTCAATGGGGGTGTAATTGCTTTCTGCCTTCAGGAGAACTCGACTCAAATAGTAGAGGGCTCTCTCCTTCCCTTGCTCATTCTCTTGTGCCCACAACGCGCCTAGAGAACCTTCGAGGGCTGTTGTATACAGGATGAGGGGTTTTCCCTTAACCGGAGCAGTTAGTACTGGTGGGTTTTGCAGATATTGTTTGATTTCGTCCAGTGAGCTTTGGCATTTGCAATCCCAAACGAAAGGTGTTCCTTTCTTCATCAGGTGACTTTAGGAGCGACATTTACCAGAGAGGTTAGCTATGAACCGCCGGATATACGCGAGCTTTTCTTGGAGAGACCGCAATTGCTTGAGAGTCCTTGGCGGAGGCATCTCCATGACCGCCTTGATCTTCGACGGGTCTATCTCGATACCTCGGTGTCGGACGATGAATCCTAGGAAACTCCGAACGCGCATTTAAAAGGGTTCATCTTCAAGTTGTATTTCCGAATACGCTGAAACACGATCTTCAGATGCTCTAAATGTTTCTCGTATGATTTGTTTTTAACTACGAGGTCGTCAATATAGCATTCGACGATTTCATGTATGAGGTCATCGAAAATCTTCATCATGACCTTCTAACAGGTGGCACCGGCGTTCTTTAGACCGAAAGGCATCACCTTGTAGCAGAATATGCCCAAAGGGGTTCGAAAAGCGGTGTGCTTCTGGTTTTCGGGATGCATCTTTATCTGATTGTATCCTGATGAGCCGTCCATGAAGGAGAAAATTTCGTGAGTGGACGTATTATCTATCATCAGCTCAGTGACTGGTATTGGAAAGTCGTCCTTCGGGCAAGTTTTGTTGAGATCCCGAAAGTCCACGCAGATGCGCACTGTCCTATTTTTCTTCATCACTGGGACAATGTTGGTAATTCAATCAGGGTAGTGGACTTCTTGGATGAAGCCGGAGTCGCTTAGCTTCTTGACCTCGGCGTTGATGCTCATCTCAAGCTCGAGCTGCATCCTTCTCGGCGCTTGTTTGACTGGCTTGATGTCCGGAGATATCGCCAATCTGTGCACGGCTATTTCTGGATCTAGTCCCGGTATCTCGGAATAGTTCCATGCGAAGCAGTCTTTATACTGCATGAGCACGTCTTTAAGCGTAGCCTCCTTTTCTTCAGACAACAGTTCGCTGACGAATGTCGGCCGCGAGTCTTTTGCCGTTCCCAAGTCGATTTTCCTGAGGTCATCCGCAGTGGTATGTATCCCATCTTCCAGCTCTTTTGGCGCCGGTGGAAATTCTGAGATCAACTCATCTTCGTTTTCGAAGCACGAGGGGAGGTTATTCGTATTCTCGGGTTCTTCTTCTGACAGCGTTATCACGTGACAGGTGCGAGATCGCTTCCAAGACCGATGTTGATCTGGTTCTACTCTTGCTATACACGTCACTTTCGGTTCATGATTCTGTGGTGGGGTTATCCTCCAGCTGCTGGATAGAGCGAACTTGCCGAGTTGATACCGGTCTTCAATCCAGTTCTCGAGAGGATGCCCTATTGCTCGGTGATAGGAGCAATAATCGGGATAAGAGACCTCATTTGCTTGCTCGGGGTGCTTGGACTCCGGAAGTGTCATCATATGATGTTTTATGACAAGATCTAGTATCTTCCTTGTCTTGTCTTGGGAAAAAGAATACGCTTGACCCATCTTCTTTATAAGAGACGGCTCCCAGCTGCTCGATTCCCGATCACGTGGTTTCTTGAACCCGTCTTGTCGCTGTTGAACGATCTTTCCGTTCCTGGGTTTATTTTTGCCTCTGCACCGGGTCTTCTATGTGACGGGTCGGCGACGAAGGGCATCGTCATTCTCCGCAGCCTGCTGAAGGAGGCGCTGCGTTCTGGCTTTCTCGTAAATGACCATCTCGTGGTTATGATCGTCTCGAACTTTTTGACTCGCTTTCCTTATAAGCTTGTCCATTTGTTCTTCGAACGTCGGGGTTGGTATTTTTATGACGGGCTCTCATTTTGGTTCAGGGTTTGCATCTTCCCACAGAGCATCTCCTTCTTCATCGAAGTCATGTATGACGTAGCTGCCATGGACTCGCTCCCGTCCCTTGGATTGAACGTATCCAAGCCCGATCGTTTCCATTCTTCCGTTGGGCAGTTTTCGCCGAGTTCCGGGGACATCCCAGATCCTGTTGTAAAACTGAGCTTGTCGAGCCGTCTGTTTGAAGGGTATGCCTTGACGCCTCAAGAGTCTTTTTAATCCGTCTGTGTAGTATCTGGGCAAACGGATGGGCTGGAGCCTGTCAAGTGAAAAAATCGGCACCAAGCCAGACCTCTTTCTCCAGGTGCGACTTCATGATTTGCCTTAAACGATGGATTAGCGAGTGGTGCCGCCTGAGCAAGCATCTCCTGCAGCTTTTCACGTTGCAATTGAACTTTTGTTAAGGACCGAGTTTGAGGTCGGTGACTAGTAGAAGCTCGAACTTCGTCTTTGGAATTCACCACATAGACTATGTGAACTACCATGCCCCAAGGCTTGGGGTGTTTGGAGTTTTGGCCTTTGGAGTTTGCTTCGGGCACTTGAGCTTTATCGGGCCTCTCTTTTTTATGAAAAGCCGTTTTGGTTTTGGGAGGAACCGCTGTATCAGGATCCGTCTTGGGGTGAGTTTCTTTCTCCTGCTTCCACACCTTATATATAGATGAGGAAAGTCGTCTCAGGGAGCGAAATGGTTTCTGCTATCGTGGGATCTCCATGGGCCGCGGAGACTTCTTCAATATTGCGGTAGGAGAATTTTGTCTAACCCTTCACAACAATTTGAAGTTGTTCCCAGTTGGAACAACATTCACCACTGGGGTTGAAACAGGATCATACGGAGAATTGCCCCCAGCTCATTTTGTATGACGCTGATATCGACGTCGACCATTTCTTACGGCCGGGATTTGATTAGCTTCAGGATTTTTCCGACCCTGCCCCTGTCTCCTTTAAGAGCTTGAATATTCTGCCTCCTGCGTCGACCTTGGTCCTTGGCATGTGCCAGTTGTTTGAGGACTGATTCCGTCGGCAAGGCTGCTGTTTGGAGAGCCCGCCTGTGGAAGACAGACTTACTCTGGGCTTCATCCATCGGCGTTGAGGCACCGAGGGTGGGAGGTGGGAGCATTGACCCAAAGAGATGCCCGTTGATTTCTTGAAGAGCCGGATTGCAGAGATTTGAGCCTGCAAGTGGCCCGTACTTGACTCCACCAGATATGACAGAGACTGAGTTGTTAAGGTGGGAACAAACGCCATTCTTCATAGAGACGAAGCGCCGATTTCAGTATCCACTCCCCTAAGGGTAACCACAAACATACACACCACGATTATCTGATCACGGGAAAAACACGACACACGAAGTGTGGAGTGGAAAGAGGAAAAGGTCCCACCGGGCGTGCCAGAATCTGTTCTCCGCCGAAAGCCGGGAAAGACTGATGTCTTGCCTGAAATTCGAGGGCAGATGCTATTTGGTGCTATCCGTCCACCTCTCCGAAGATGCTAAGTTGATTTATGGCACCGTGTATCAAAGGTTTAGACGGATGCGGCCGATATATCAGACTTCGTTAGATCCCCTCTCATTTGAGGGGTTTTTGATTGTGGGGACGCTCTTCCCTGCAGGCGCAAGCCCCTGCAGTTAATTATGTTACCGTATAGCGGTAACAACTTTCTCCTTCTCCAGATGGTCACTTCGTGTCGTGGGTGTTTGTTTTGTTTTTGGTTGCCCGTGGATTGTATACGGAGACTAATTTATTTTGTCGCCCGTAGGACGTGGATTAGTCCAAATCCGTATTTTCTTAGATTTGGGTTTGAGGGTTGGGTTTAAGGATACGTTGGTTTCATTTGAGACTAAGATCAACTTAAACGTTTGTTAAGGATACGTTAGTCTAATTTTTAGACTAAGATCAATTTAACGGGATCGTTTAGATCCGACAGAAGAGCATTTAGGCTTTATTATTTAGTTTAGGGACATTGCGGTCGATTACCAGTTTAAGAACATGGTGGTCCATTACCAGTTTAAGGACATGGTGGTCCAAGGTTAAGGACATCGTAGTCCGTGGGTTTAAAGGGACCCCACAGTCCGAGGTTAAGGACATCGTAGTCCGTGGGTTTAAAGAGACCCCACAGTCCGAGGTTAAGGACATCGTAGTCCGTGGGTTTAAAGGGACTTAACAGTCCGGTTTAAGGACATCGTAGTCCGTGGGTTTAAAGGGACCCCACAGTCCAGTTTAAGGACATCATAGTCCGTGGAATGTATGGTTGTCGGGACCCGTCGCCTCTCCGAAGACGTTAAGGATTACAACGACATGTATCAGAGGGGTTCAGAGATGTACCTTTGAACCAGTTTTGGTTGGTAGATCTGTAGTCCAATTTGGAAATAAGATCTGTTAAAAGATTTATGAGCATATGGGCTCAATTAATCTGAGTTGAGGACTTATGGTCAATCTTGGGCTAAGTCCATTCAAGTTAAAATGTTTAACATTTATTTTGGGCTGTTGAGCATTTGTTTGGGTTTGGCCCTTTTAACAATGGTGAGCATTGATTTGGATTTTGACAGTATTTCTGTCTTTCAGTGCTGAGCACTCATAATAGCTCTGAGGCTTGTTAAAGAACAATTTATGTTCTGTCAGCGCCCACGTGAGGGACACGTGGTGCGCTTGGCGCTTTGCACCAGTTAAAGAGCGCAGTGCGCTTCTACTGAGGAGCGCATACATGAGTGACACGTGGCGCGCTTGGCGCTGAACGCCAGATGATGAGCGCATTGCGCTTCGCACATGAGTGACACGTGGCGCGCTTGGCGCTGAGCGCCAGATGATGAGCGCATTGCGCTTCGCACATGAGTGACACGTGACGCGTTTGGCGCTGAACGCCAGATGATGAGCGCATTGCGCTTCTGCTAAGTAGCGCACACATGAGTGATACGTGGCGCGCTTGGCGCTGAGCGCCGGATGATGAGCGCATTGTGTTAATTTATGAGCGCATTGCGCTATTAGTTCAGTGGCGCACACGTGAGTGACACGTGGTGCGCTTGGCGCTGAGCGCCAGTCCAAGAGCGCAGAAGCGCATTTGATCAATTTTATGATCTGGGAAATAAATTCTCCCTTAGAAGAGACTTGTCTCAAGATCAAAAGAACAAAAGTACTTACTTTATAAGAGATGCTTCAATCTCTTGTATCGATGAAAGGTTTTGCCTTTAAGGATCTATGATCCTTAAGAGAATTGAATTATTCTCTCCCCTTTTATTTTATAATGAGATGTTCATGATCTCTTTTGTAAAGACAATTTGTCTTATAGATCTATGATCTGTGAAAGAAGTAAGTATTTCTTTGTTTTATGATGAGATCTTTTTTATCTCTTTATAAAAGACCTTGGTCTTTGTAGATCTATGATCTTTTTTAAGAAGCGAATTCTTCCTTTTAATTATGAGATGATTTCATCTCTTTGTTCATCACCATTCTTTTTACCTTGAAGAAAAAATCTTCTTTTGCCGAGAGCTATGCTTTTCTTTCTGAAATCTCAAAGTTTATGGGGGGTTCCTCTTCCTAAGACTTGAAGTCTTGGGTCCTTTATATAGGGGATGCTGATTTGTTGAATCAGTTAAAGAGATCTTTCTCTGATTGATTTGGGAATGTTTTCCCACCATTGGATCTTTGATCCTAGGGCTTCTGTTTTACAGAAGGCAATCTTTTTGTTTTTAACAAGATTGATAAATCTTTCCATGCAGAATTTATTCTGTCTTTTAGTAATTTTTATCTACCATTGGATCATTGATCCAACGGTGCTCTGATTTACAGAGCACAATCTTGTTATTTGGAAAGATTTTGAGGAATCTTTCCTTAACAGAATTTTAATTCTGATTAATTAATTATTTATCATTATTATCAGATCTTTGATCTAACGGTGGGGAGATTTTAGTTCCAGCGCTAGCGCGTCTGTGCTTGACACGTGGTGCGCTGCTTAAAGGGCAGCGCACACTGCGCTAGCGCACCTGTGTTTGATACGTAGTGCGTTGCCTGGAGCGCAGCGCACCTAGCTCTAGCAATCACATGGCGTGCTGCTTAGAGCGCAGCGCACTTTGCGCTAGCGCACCTGTGTTTGACACGTAGTGTGCTGTCTAGGACGCATCGCGCTTGGCGCTGCATCTGAAGCGTTGCTTCATTTCAAAAATTTGAATTTTAAACAGAGCTTTGCTCTGATTGGGGGAAACAGATGCGAATCAAATGTTCTTACTGTCATTCATAGTATGTGATTGACGTCCATAGATTACGCCTTTTCATTTTGATTTGACGCAGAGCAGTTTACGCACTCTTGAGTAGCACCTCCATTTCTCTGGTATGCAATTTTGGCAAATGTGGTCTGTAAATACTCCATCTTGACCTCTTTGTAGGGTAGTGATGGCTTAGGAAACAGGTTCAGGTCTGTTGCTTAAGACTTTTCAATTTTATAAGCCGTGAGGGTCTCATAAAGACTTTTCTCCCTACGAGTCGTGAGGATCTCGTAGGCGTATTTTTTCCTTAGGAATCGTGAGAATTCCTAAGTGTTTTCTTTTCTCGAGAGTCGTAAGGATCTCACAAGAGAATTTTCTCACTTACAAGTCAAGAAGACACGTAAGTGGTTGATGAGCTGACTTGTTCCCGAGTTGAAGCGTTGCTTTGACGGGGAGGTTGAGGGTCGACCTTCTCCGTTTTCTACGGTGTCGGGATTGACTTTCTCCGTTTTCTACGGCGTCGAAGATCGACTTTCTCCGTTTTCTACGGTGTCAGGGATCGACTTTCTCCGTTTTCTACGGTGTCGGGGTCGGCTTTCTCCGTTTTCTACGGTGTTGGGGTTGCTTTCGGTTGTCTTTGAACCGTAGAGTCTTGGAACTAGAGACTTTGCTGTGGCTCCGATTGGTGGTGTTGTGTCCATATCTTGCTGGAATGAGGGGGGTACGCCGTTGTTGATCTCTAGGCTGTAGATGTTGCCGTCGAGATCTGGCTTTCCTTCGACAGAGTTTGGGGAAATGTGGTACTCTTTTTGTTTATGCCCATGGATTGTATACATGGGTCGATGTGATCTCACCTGCAGGGCAAAAGTTTCATTTTATACGTATTTCGTTTTCTTTCCGCGATGCTCTATCATTTCAGCTTTTTATATCGCGAAAGTCGCGATTGCCCAATCATTTCGGCTATTTTTTCTTTTTACTCGCTGCTTTTTATTGCGAGTCGCCTAATCATTTCGGTTATTTTGTATGCATATATTTTACTTGCTGATTTCATTGCAAGTTGCCCTATCATTTCGGCTATTTCATATGCATTTTTGGCTCGCTGATTTTTTTATCGTGAGTATAAATTTGGAATTTGATACCGATTTAGGCATCAGCATCACTACAACTGGGATATGGCCAGGAGCGAATCATCACTTGCCGTTGTCGATTCGAACAAAGGTGGCTTAGCAAACAGGATTAGGATCCTGTTTCCTAAGGCTTTTGACTTCATGAGCCGTAAGGGTCTCATAAAGGTATTTCTCCCTACGAGTCGTGAGGATCTTATATGTGCGTTTTCTCCTTAGGGGTCGTGAGGACTCCCAAGTGCGTTTTCTCTCGAGAGTCGTAAGGATTTCACAAGAGCATTTTCTTCGTTACAAGTCGGGAGGACTCGTAAGTGATTGTTTCCCTCCTTGTCGATGTATGACTTTGGAGAGTGTGGCCCGTGAATAATATGCAATAGTCCATCTTGGACCGCCTTGCAGGGCCCCAGTGCTTAGGAAACAGGTTTTTATCCCCATTGCTTAAAGTTTTTCCCTACGAGTCGAGACGAATCGAGAAGTTTTCGCAAGGACACTAATTTCCTCACGAGTCGAGACGAATTGAGAAGTTCTCGTAAGGGTTTCCTAAAGTCACAGTTAACTCCTGCTAATAAAAGTCCGTTAGGGTCTGTGGTACTATGGGTTTTTTTACCCGTCGTACCGTCGCGTTGGCCGGTGTATTCCTCGATACGCAATCTTGCTGTTCGAGTAGCCCCACGACTGTCGTGTCTCTGATCCCTTCGGGGGCTGGACAAGACGTCTTCAAGCAATCTTCCAGGTGATATTACCATCGAAAGAGCAAGCGTTAGGGATATTCCATGTCCTTTTTACTTGAGATTAGGCTCAATTTGGGAGCCCCGATGAGTCATGACCACTCCACGCTAGTGTGTGATGATCTCCGATAGTCTTTTCATGTTTCATTTGAGTTGCCGTCAAGACCCTGAAGCGAGGGATTTTCCTTGGCTTCGTTTGTTGACATTGTGTCTGTAATATTGCGACAAATGTCGAGGTTGTCTTTGGGTTGCCTGTGAACCGTTGAGGTTTGGAACTAGGGGATTTTGTCATGGCTTCGTTTTGTTGATGTCGCGCCTGCATCCTGCTGGAAGGAAGGACACTGTTGGTTGATCTCCAGGCTGTAGATGTAGCTGTCGAGACCTGGAACTAGGGACTTTGCCATGGCTCCGAGGTAGTCTCTAGGTTGTCCATGAACTGTCGAGATTCGGAACTAGGGGACTTTGCCGTGGCTCCGCTTTGTCAATGTTGCGTCTGCATCCGATTGGAGTACGGAGAAACGCCGGTGTTGATCTCTAGGTTGTTGATGTTGACGTCGAAACCCTGAAGCTAAGGATCTTCCTTTGCTTCGTTTGTTGACATTGTGTCTGCAATATTGCGACGAATATCGAGATTGTTTCTGGGTTGTCTATGAACCGTGAAGATTTGGCTTCGCTTTGACGAAGCGTGGTGGGACGATATGGTTCCCTTTCTGTTTGTGCCCATGGATTGTATACAGGGGTCAGTGTAACCTCACCCGCAGGGCAAAAGTTTCATTCATTTTTTTCTTCTTTCCGCGATGCTATCATTTCAGCTTTTTATATCGCGAAAGTCGCGATTGCCCAATCATTTCGGTTATTTTTCGCGGTGTCCAATCATTTCGGTTATTTTCTTTTTACTCGCTGCTTTTTATTGCGAGTTGCCCAATCATTTCGGCTGTTTTTGTATGCATATATTTTACTTGCTGATTTTGTTGCAAGTTGCCCTATCATTTTGGCTATTTCATATGCATTTTTGGCTCGCTGATTTCTGCTGCGAGTATGGAACTTGAGATCTGATACCAATCTTAGCATCAACATCGCTGCGACTGGAATATGGCCAAGTGCGAATCATCATTTGCCTTTGTCGGTGTCACGACCCGAAATGGCACGTGACTGGAACTTGAATCATTTGAAATCTATAGGATCACATCTAATTCAAGTAAGCCAAAAAAAATCCCAGAAATCTAAACCAATATAAAAAGAAGTGAAGAAAACTATTTTAAAGCAAGTGGTTTTAATAACATAAGCCGAAGTATTGCATTTTTAAAATCTCATGTCTTTTCTGAAAATTTCGGCAGAGTTTCCTTTGTAAATACTGGCCCCAAAAGGGTACAACATGCATAATATGAATAAAGGCATCCCAAGCGGGAGCTAGCTCTTTGTCAATTGACGGTCACAACCACGCAAGCAATATAATATACAACGCCGAAGGGCGAGAATCAAAACTCAAAAGGAAACTCAAATCATCAAGAAAACCATAAGAATACAACGCGCGACTCTAAGGTCGAAATAATATACAACTGGTCTTCTAAGGTTATAAAATATATAAGTCCGGTTGATGGAGTTTACTAGATACAACTGAAATAAATAAATATACAATGGTGATCACGATGCAAGTGAACCCACCTACCAAAGCAATCACCTGGAAAGGAGCAGTGTGCCAGCAAAGCCGCAACGAACCTGTACGGAAAAACCTGTAAGAAACTGTGGCACAACGAGGGTGAGTTGCCAACTCGTGAGTAGAAAACATCATCTAGCAGAAATCGTATGTATGACTCAATCCTAGGTCAATACGATCAAATATATATAATCTCAAAATGATATAGCCTGAAACATCTAATAATGGCATGGGTAAACATCTATACATATGTGTAATACTGAGTGCTTGTGTCAGTGCCTCAGGTAGCAACATATCATAAATAAGAGGTACTAATGCAATATAATGAAAACAGAATACATCATGAACGAGAAAACTGTTTTTTTTAATTGGTGAGATTTCTGTTTATATAAATCTAGGTATCATCAATGAAATCAACAGAAAATCAGTGATAGCATCGACACAAAATATATATCTCAAAATCCCAGGCTCCGGCTATCCGGACTGGCCTATATCATCAAATCTCAATATCTCAGACTCCGGCTATCTGGACTGGCCTGGACTCCGATTGGTAACCTCCGGATATCCATCGAGTCATAAAACAATCACCGCCCGGTAGTGCTTCCCTGCCAGGCTCAACGCCATCATCTGCGACCATTTTTCCCTGGGGTACCGCACCGGGTCCACCATGCACCCACAGACAGTTCCTCCTCCTTCTCGAATCGGGTGTATGATATCGCTCAAGAGCCGAGAAAACTCATGGTGGACATATCTCAAATCATAATATGAGAAAACCGCACTTTTATCTTTTAAAAATGATAAATGAGTTTATAAAATCTTGCGGTTTCTCCAAATCCAGAAATCTCATGGAAAATCCGAAATCCAAAATGAAAGTCAATAATAATGAATACTGGGCTCCGGCAATCCGGACTGGTCCTTATAATAATGCATGACAAATGAATATATAAATATGCATGAAATAACGAGCAATGAATGCAATAATGAACTAGCATATGAAACAATAACATATTGGAACCATCAGCTAGCAAACGATAACAATAGAGTAATATTCTTTAAAGTGTATGTGACATGTCAATTACCGATGATGATGTGTGTGAGTCGGCAAGCAAGTGTGCGTGGAGCATACGCATCATCGGTAATGGTGCTGGTGTTCTGACAACATGGTTTCATAATAACAATGATAACACAATAGAGCATGCAATGCAATGCAACAGCAAGAAATATACGGAAAATGAACAGTAAACATAACATAAAAAATATACGATACTTTATATGCGAATCATACAGTTTTAACATTTGAAATAATACGAATCGTGGCGTTTATAAAATAAGGGCTAAGGTGTTTTTAAGAAAAATATGTCCTTTGAAATATCCGTAGAATCGCTTGGCCTGTTTTTAAAATACTCATGATTCGTTAGTTTTGAAATAGGTATTGTTCCTCGCCGAAACACGGAGACGCGACCGCGTAGATCCGTCTTGCCTGAATTTCGGGGCAGATGCTAATTTGTGCTATCCGTCCACCTCTCCGAAGATGCCAAGTTGATTTATGACACCATGTATCGAATGTTTAAACGGATGCTGCCGATGTAGCAGACTTCATCAGATTCCCCCTCTTTGAGGGGTTTTTAATTGTGGGGAGCTCTTCCCTGCAGGTGCAAGCCCCTGCAGTTAATTACGCTACCGTATCGCGGTAACCACTTTCTCCTTCTCTAGATGGTCACTTCGTATCGTGTGTGTTTGTTTTATTTTTTGGTTTCCCGTGGATTGTATACGGAGACTAATTTATGTCGTCGCCCGTAGGGCGTGGATTAGTCCAAATCCGTATTTCTTAGATTTAGGTTTGGGGTTGAGTTAAAGGATACGTTAGTCTCATTTGAGACTAAGATCAACTTAAAAGTTTGTTAAGGATACGTTAATCTAATTTTAGACTAAGATTAACTTAACGATTTGTTAAGGATAAGTTAGTATAATTTTTAGACTAAGATCAACTTAACGGGATCGTTTAGATCCAACAAAAGAGCATTTGGGCTCTATTGTTTAGTTTAAGGACATTGCGGTCGATTACCAGTTTAAGGACATGGTGGTCCATTACCAGTTTAAGGACATGGTGGTCCAAGGTTAAGGACATCATAGTCCGTGAGTTTAAAGACCTCACAGTCAAGGTTAAGGACATCATAGTCCGTGAGCTTAAAGACCTCACAGTCCATGGAATGTATGGTTGTCGGGACCCGTCACCTCTCTGAAAACGTTGAAGGATTACAACGACAAATATCAGAGGAGTAAAGAGATGTACCCTTGAACCGAAGTTGATTGGGGGATCTGTAGTCCAATTTGGAACTAAGATCGATTAATTAGATTATGAGCATATTGGCTTAGTTAAATTTGAATTGAGGACTTATGGTCAATTTGGGCTAAGTCCAATTAAATTTGAAATGTTGGCCCCTTGTTAGACCATTAAACATTTGTCTGGGTTCAGCCTCTCATTATTGAGCAATGCTAAACAAGAGTTTGAGGGCTCTGATGATATTTTGTCCTTGGCTGAGCATTGAACCCTTCATTATAGCTCTGGGTTTTACTTTGCATGTCGTATGAACTGACCAATTTTGAGATTCAGTTGAAGGAGAGTCCTGCCTCTGGAAAACTTAGCTAATTTGGCTAAGATTGGCTTTAAAATAGTGTTAAACATTAGAGGATATCTGGTGGTGATGTGTCCTCACGTGATGTATTTAAAACAGTGTTAAACACCGGAGATGAAATGCTTAAAATATTGTTAAACGTTGAAAAGAAGGGGTCACGTGGGGGCACGTGAGGGCACCCAGAGGTGGGGCCAGACTTCTTTTATTTTTGTTCTCAGAACTGCAAACACTTTTGATCTTCTGGCCATCACGTGTTGGCACGTGATGGATATTCGTGCATTGATTATTAAAGCGTTTATTAGGGGTCACGTGAGGACACGTGAGAGCGCCCAAAGCCAGCACTGCCTTTGCTTTTGTTCTCTTTGTTTTGGAAGTCACATGGGAGCACGTGAGGCATTGCCTCCAATCTTTTTTCCTTCACATTTTGGGGGATCTGTTTAAGGGTCACGTGGGGGCACGTGACCTAGTTCTTTACGTGCATGGAGATTTTTCAAGTCTTTTTATTTTTAAGAATTAAATTCTTTGTTCCTTAAACTCAAATTCTTCCTCTAGGTCTTGGATCTGTATGACAGAATCTTCTCGATGAGAATTAAATTCTCAACTTGTGGGGAGATCTGCTTCTGCAGATTTTCAACCAAAGGAAAAACTAAGTTTTTATTCAGAAGAGTTAAACTCTTAAACTTGAGAATTAAATTCTCTTTTATTTTATGGAGCTTAGATCTCTTTCTTCTTTCTCATCCAGGGTTTCTTTTCTCTGAAAAGAACTTCTTTTCTCACTTGAGAATTAAATTCTTCTTTCTTTTTTTCTCTCTGTTGTTTTTTTCCAGAAAATCAAAATTCTAAGGATCCCTTCTTTTCTCTTCTTGGCTCCTATTTATAGGAGAAAGAAAAGAATCAATTTGTTTAGTCAATTTTTCATTAAAAGATTTTTGGTTGTTTTTGTAACTAACATGATCTTTTAGATCACTCAGTGAATTTTATTCACCATTGGATTTTTAATCCAAAAGATATTCTGTTTGTTATTCTTGGTGAATTTTAGGGAAATCTTTCCTTGTATAAAATCTTTTCATAAATTGGTGATTTTTAATTACCATTGGATTTTTAATCCAACGGTGCTCCACTTTACAGAGCACAATTTTTTTGTTTGGAAAGATTTAGAAAGATCTTTTTTCAGTTTAGGTTCTGGATTCCAATTTAATTAGAATTTAATTTTATTAATTCAGAAGGATTAAAAGCTCATCACGTGTTGGCACGCGATCCCACTGTTTGATCATTGAAATAGAATTTAATTCTATCAATTAAAGAGTTTAGGAACCTGTCACGTGTTGGCATGTGACCCCCTTGATTAAACATTTTATTCAGAATTTAATTCTGCTGTTTAACAGAGCTAAGGAATCATCACGTGTCAGCACGTGATGTCCTATTGGGGGTTTTCTTTGTTATTTTATTATACTTTTAATTCTTTTCAGTGGGTTTAAAGGCCCATCACGTGTTGGCATGGGACCCCATTTAATTATTTATTTTATTCAGTATCTACAGGCTTTGCCTGTAAATGGTCACGTGTGGGCACGTGATGCCCGGTCACGTGTGGGCACGTGATGCCTCATAACTTTTGATCCCGGATGAATTATGAGGCCCATAATATATCAAATCAAAGGGTTTTTCGAGACGCTTTCAATACTATCAGAATTTGGCTGTTTCTCATTCGGGAGTTTGTCAAAATACAGCCCGGAAAATACTGGTTCGTATTTTCTTAAGCGTATCGCTGCCATTTGATACCTTGGGCTCTTTTGTGCAGAAATTTTTGGCAGGAACAAATGCCCCCCACTACTTTGCCCACGTAGGTATGTACGTGGGTTAAGTAGTGCAGAGTAATACATAGCGTATGACCGGTTTCGGACTGATATATAACCTTTAGAATCTTGGTTTGAGAAGATAGCGAGCGGACACACGCGTCGTCATCTATCATTGACTCAAATCTCAACTCTTTAGGGATATAGTTCCAAACCCTGAGGTCCATAAGCTGCACCCTTCTGTTTCTTTATGTTTTACTCTGGCGTGAAGTAGTTTATATGCTCATGAGTAACTTCTCCATTTCAGTGGCATGTAGCTTTGGCAAGTGTGGCCCATAGATAGTCCATCTTGACCTCTTTGCAGGGCAGTGATGGCTTAGGAGACGGGTAGGATCTGCCACCTAAGACTTTTCAATTTTATGAGCCGTGAGGGTCTCATAAAGACTTTTCTCCCTACGAGTCGTGGGGATCTTGTAGGTGTCTTTTCTCCTTAGGAGTCGTGAGGATTCCTAAGTGTTTTCTCTTGAGAGTCGTAAGGATCCCACAAGAGAATTTTCACGCTTATAAGTCGAGAGAACTCGTAAGTGGTTGTTTCTCTCCTTGTCGAGATTCGACTTTGGAGAGTGTGGTCCGTGAATAGTATGTAAGAGTCCGTTTTGGACCGACTTGCAGGGCCCAAGTGCTTAGGAAACATGTTTTTTAATCCCCACTGCCTAAGGCTTTTCCCTACGAGTCGAGATGAATCGAGAAGTTCTCGCAAGGACACTAATTTCCTCACGAGTCGAGACAAATCGAGAAGTTCTCGCAAGAATGTCCTAATGTCACAGTTAACCTTTGCTCTTTATGACAGAGGTCCGTTAGGATCTGTGGTACTAGGGTTTTCCCCGTCGTACCGTCGCGTTGGCTGATGTATCCCTCGATAGGCAATCTTGCCGTTCGAGTAGCCTTGCGACTGTCGTGTCTCTGGTCCCTTCGGGGGCTGGACAAGACGTCTTCAAGCAATCTTCCTAGGCAGTTTGACCGTCGGAAGAGCAAGCGTTAGGAATTTTGCCATGCCGCTTTTTACTTGAGGTTAGGCTCAGTTTGGGGAGCCCCGATGAGTCATAACCACTCCGCGCTGGTGTGGGATGATCTCCGATAGTCTTTTAGGTTTTATATGAGTTGCCGTCAAGACCCTGAAGCTAGGAATTTGGCATTTGCTTCGTTTGTTGGCATTGCGTCTGCTGTATCGAGACGAATGTCACGGTTGTCTCTAGGTTGTTGATGAACCGTCAAGATTTGGAACTAGGGATTTTACCGTGGCTCCGTTGTTTGATTGTCGCGTCTGAATCCTGCCGGAAGAAGAACGCTGTAGTGACATCTTGTCTGCTGTATCGAGACGAACGTCGAGGTGGTGACCATTCTATGTGGGATGATCCCCGGTAGTCTTTCAGGTTTTATATGAGTTACCGTCAAGACCCTGAAGTTAGGAATTTGGCCTTCGCTTCGTTTGCTTTGGCGTGTCCGAATCCTGTTGGAGGAAGGACACTGTAGTGACATTTTGTCTGCTGTATCGAGACGAACGTCGAGGTGGTGACCACTCCATGTGGGATGATCTCCGGTAGTCTTTCAGGTTTTATATGAGTTACCGTCAAGACCTTGAAGCTAGGAATTTGGCTTTCGCTTCGTTTGCTTTGGCTTGTCCGAATCCTGTTGGAGGAAGGATGCTCCAGTGACATCTCGTCTGCTGTATCGAGACAAACGTCGAGGTGGTGACCACTCCATGTGGGATGATCTCGGGTAGTCTTTCAGGTTTTATATGAGTTACCGTCAAGATCCTGAAGCTATGCGTTTGCTGTATCGAGATGAATGTCGCGGTTGTCTTCAGGTTTCATATGAGCCGTCGAGGCTTGGAACTAAGGATTTTGCTGTGGTTCCGTTGTTTTGACCCTAGGGGTGACATTGCGTCTGCTGTAACGAGACGAATGCTGAGGTGGAGTTGAGATTTTGCCATCACTTCGATTTGTTTTGACCGTGAGGTCTTTCGTTGACGTTGCATCTGCATCCTGCTGGACTGCGAAGGAACGCTGTTGTTGACATTGCGTTTGGTGTAACGAGACGAATGCTGAGATGGAGCTGGGATTTTGCCGTCACTCCGCTTTGCTGACGTTGCATCTGTTGTAATGAGACGAATGTCGAGATGGTCTCTAGGTTGTCTGTGTACCGTCGAGATTTGGAACTAGGGATTATGCCGTGGCTCCGTTTAGTGATGTTGCGTCTGAATCCCGTTAGAATGAAGAGGATCACTGTTGCTGATTTTTTAGGCTGTAGATATTGCCGTTATGATTTGGAACTAGGGACTATGCCGTGGCTTCGTTTCGTTGTGTCGCTTCCGTGTCCTGCTGGCATAAGAAGGAACGCTGTTGTTGGTCTTCTGGGATGCAGATATGATCGTCGAGACTTGGCTCTCTTTCTGGTGGGATGATATGGTTCCCTCTTTGTTTGTGCCTCTGGATTGTATACAGGGATTGATGTGATCTCACCTGTAGGGCAAAAAGCTTCATTTCATTTTTTTCTTTCCGCGATGCTCTATCATTTCAGCTTTTATATCGCGAAAGTCGCGATTTCCCAATCATTTCGGCTATTTTTCGCGGTGCCCAATCATTTCGGCTATTTTTTCTTTTTACTCGCTTTTTTTATTGCGAGTTGCCCAACCATTTCGGCTATTTTGTATGCATATATTTTTACTTGCTGATTTTGTTGCAAGTTGCCCCATCATTTCGGCTATTTCATATGCATTTTTGGCTCGCTGATTTTTTATCGCGAGTGTGGAACTTGGAATCTGGTGCCAACCTCAATATCAGCATCGCTGCTACTGGAATATTTTCAGGAGCGAATCATCATTTGCCGTGAAAGGGCTTGGAATTTGATACCGATTTAGGCACCAGCATCGCTATCACTGGGACATTGCCAGGAGCAAATCATCATTTGCCTCTGTCGATGTCGAACAAAGGTGGTTTAGCAAACAGGGTTAGGATCCTGTCGACTAAGGCTTTTGACTTAATAAGCCGTAAGGGTCTCATAAAGATGTTTCTCTCTACAAGTCGTGAGGATCTCGTAGCTGTCGTTTCTCCTTAAGAATCGTGAGGATTCCTAAGTGTATGTTCTTTTGTAAGTCGTAAGGATCTTGCAAGAGTGTATCCTTGTAAATCGAGAGGACTTACAAGGGTCATTCACCGTGTGAGCATATCCCTAGTCGCTGGTGGGATTTTGTTAGGGAAATGTTTATTCGTGCTCGTGGATTGTATACAAGGGTCAATATTGAACCGCCTGTAGGGCAGTCTGGGGATTGTGATAGCTTAAGAACAGGTTCAGATCCCTGTAGCTTAAGGCTTTTGAATCCCATGAGCCGTGAGGGTCTCATTGGGGGAATTCTCCTTACGAGTCGTGAGGATCTCGTAAGTGTATTTTCTCCTTAGAAATCGTGAGGATCCCTAAGTGTGTTGCTTTCCTTCGTGGGTCGTAAGGATCTCACGCAGGTAGTTTTCTCTTTACAAGGTCGAGAGGACCTTGCAAGTGTCTTTTAACGAGATTACGCCTTCTCGGGTTTTCACAAACTCGCCGGTAGCCCTGCTGTTTTTACTCACGGAGCCCTTTCGGGTTTTCATCCGTGCCCATCTTGCTTATGGACGTACCATACCGTTTTTTTTATTTACCACGTCAGCCTGGGGATGCCGCGGGTTCGTAGTAGTTTAAAGACGTTTCGGCCATAGGTCCGAGATTTTTCGGGCAACGTACGATTACACAGCTAGATTTTCTCTCAAATCTTCGCATCTTTTGTGTCAGAGGTGGATTCCTTGAAGAGAAAGCCGAGAGCGATTTCTTCGTCAGAGTCGCTTCCAAAGGTGATAACTTGTGACCCCCTCGACTATGTGACAGCTGCCGGCGGCTCTTTTGCGCTCATCTGTCGTGCTTTTCTGTTCCCGACGAGCCTTGCGTTTTATTCGTTGAACGTGTTGTCGGTGGGCAACATATCACTGCCATCAGTTTTTAAAGCCTATGCACTCCTCGGTAGGGTGTGCAATCCTCTGATGGTATAAGCAGAAGTTAGGATGTATGTCCGCTTCATCAAGATGTATACCGCCAGGAGAATTTCCTCTGAAAGAGGGCAACTTCATTCCTATCGACATGGCCCTAGCAAATCGTTTCCTTTAAGCTTGCTTTTGCTGGCGATAGGGATGTTTTGCTCCGGTTGGGGCACCTCGGCCTTTTCATCCAGTCGTCGGCGTTTGGCTTTTTTAAATATGGCCATCTCGCGCTCCCGATCAGCTTTGCTTTTTAGATGAGCTTCGTTCATGAATGCGTCAATTATTTCGTCTGATGGTCCTAGAAGTTCCGGCTCAGGATCTGCCCCCAATTTCTTTGTGTCAGGAGCTTCTTCACCGTTTATTAACGAGTGAGAGATCACATGGCAGCTTGCCACATAATACTCAGGTTCATCCGACGAGTCTTCTCCATTGTCATCATCTCCGTCCTTGAGGACGTAGCTGAGGAATTCTTAGAGTGTGACTGGGGTCCGCGGCTTTTGATTATATTCTTCTAGCGCGTCAATATGTTTTTGCAGTTCCGTGCGCTTGTCATCAGGCTTCACGGGCTTTTTGGTCTTCTCCTTCTTCTTCGAAGACTTTGTCGGCTGGGTACGAGTGTTTTGACTATCACCACCAATTTTTGTAGTTGGGCGCGGTTTCAGCGTTCCCTCGACGATTTCGGGTTCCAATGGATTTTTCTACCTGATTGCCGGGCATGTTTGGAGATCCTTCAGCATTCTTTTCGTTTTTGCCGAAAGAACTACTTCCTACGGAGCTTCCCTTATGAATGAGCACGATGCCCCTGGCATGTCCACCCTTTTAGGGACGTGAGGTTGTGGCGGGTTCACTTTCCAGTTTTCGGATAATGCGAACTTGCTTTGTTGGTATTGGTTCTCAATCCAGACTTTGAAGACGAAGCAATCTTCGATTGGATGGCTTACTGCTTAGTGGTAAGGGTAGTAATTAGGATTGCTGATATCGCCTGACTGCAACGGACGTTTTGGATCCGGCAGATTGATGAGTCTGTTGCGCACTGCCAGCTCGAACAGTTTCCTCGTTTTATCCTGGGGAAACGAGTAAGGACGTCTCAGTCTCTCCTCGAGGGATGGACGTGGACGCACGTTGTTTTGGCGAACAACCGGCTTTAAGTTGCTCGGCTGTCGTTGAGTATTGGCGACAAAGGTCGCTTTTCCTTTCCTTTTTTCATTCCGAGGATCCGTCTTTGAGGAGGACGGCCTATGGACCATCTGGTCCATTTGGGCCAGCTTGTCGATCAAGGCCTGGAAAGTGGTCGGCTTGAAAAACATCATGAATTGTGAAATGGTCGCCTGAGGGTCGAGAGTATCCACGAACATGCCTACCGCAGGCGCTTCCTCGATGCGCTGCTCGCACTTTGACCATAGATTCTGCCATCGTATTGCGTATTGCACCCACGTTTCTCCAGGCTTCACTCTGGCATTGATCAATGCCGTGATTGGGGTGCGTTCACTAGCACTCGTGAACCTCTGTGTAAAGAGCAACTCCATTTCTGCAAACGTCTTAACAGAGTCGTTCGGGAGCTCAGAGTATCATTCAAACGCTGTCTTTGACAAGCTGCCAACAAATTGGCGAAGCAGCAGTTTGTCGTCACCTCCAGTATTACCGCACAAGGCTCTGAATTGAGCAACGTGCTCGTGTGGATTCCCCGTCCCTTTATATACATGAAATTTAGGGATCGTATATCCCGGCGGGTACTTTATTTGGTCGTACCAATCCGGATATGGTCGTCCAGTCTTAACAATTTGACCAGCCGCTTCGTTCGCCTGATGAGCTCGTATCTGTTGAGCGATGTAATCATCCAGGGCGGCTTTTGAGATGGTTTCCTCCTTGGCTGCTGAAAGAGCCGGAGGAGGGTTCGATGTCTCCCCTCTGTCGTCTTCAATGGTATTTGGAGAGTCTTCAGCCGGAGGATCCAGTTGTATCATCATCCCGACCATGTCTTGGAAGAGAAGAGCCATTCGTTTTATGTTGGTCGCCTGTTCCGCTGCCTCTTTGTCCTTCTTTTCGAGGATTCTGCGGAGGAACTCGGTATCAGTTTCTTGTTCTTGACATTGCTCTGACGACGTTTCCGGGCTTTCTTTTGGCCCTGTGAGTACGGCCATCTGCGTCAACATTTCCTGGAGCTTCTATTGTTGCTCCTGGGCCTTTGTTACAGATTTGGTGAGCGGTCGATGACTCGTAGAGATACAGCTATCTTCTTTTCCGGATGCCATATAGACGGTATGCACCATCATGCCCCCAGACTTGGGGCGTTTGGGTTCAGTGCCCTTACGATTCGTTGCGGACACAGGGATTTTCTCCGGCCTTCTCCTCTTGTGAGCGGTCGAAGTTGAGGGGGCCGTTTCAGTAGGCACCCAAGTAGCTGTCGCCTTCTGCGGTACGACAGAGTGGTCTTCTTCTTGCCGAACCTTCATCTTTTTCTGTCGGCGGAGATAGCCTTGATCTATCACGGAGTCTTGGATCCGTCGCCAAACTTTGTAAATTTTAGAGGACAGCCGCTGAGGGTGCTGCTCTAGCTTCACCTTAGTAGCATTCTCCATGGGTGGAGGAGATCTCTTCAGCACGGCAGTTGGAGAGTTTTTGCGCACCATTCTTAGCGGTTCAAAGCTGTTCCCAGTTGGAACGGCAGCATTGATTTCCACCATTGGAGCGGGCGGAGTCAGTCCAGAAGGAGAGTTGCTCCCAGCCTTACTCGACGCCAGTAGCGACGTCGAGCGTGTCGAGCTGACGGTATTGGCTCAGCTATGGGGATGGCCTCATCGTGCCCCCTGTTCTGGTCAGGTGTCGCTGGTATCGGCTTCTTAAAGACCGACGTCCGTTGAGTGGAGACGGCCAACCTATCAAGAGCAGACTTTCACGCAGGAGGAGAAGTTTTGATGATTTCGTTCGGGGCGGAAGCCGAAACAGTCAGTCTTGCAAAGACCGACTCCTTGGCAGGAGAAGCCGCTTTAACGACTTCGGGAGCAGGGATGACTGTCCTCTTCGGAATAGCCCTTTCTGGAATTGCAGGCTTCTTCATGGGCCCACATGAACTTTGGCCCAATCTGGAAAAGTCCGAGGCGTTTGGTTTGGGCGACCCGTTGAGAGGGGCCGCGGTAGTGATAAGTCGATCAAAGACCGACTTCTTTAGGGCTTCTTGCGACAGCAGCGGCGCATTGAAGCTCATCGGTGGGATCATGGTCCCAAAGAACAGCCCAATGGTGGCTGGCGTCACCTGATCCACCGGCATTGCGAAAAGGGAGGCCGCTTGGGACCCGTAAGTCACTCCTCCAACAGGGACGGAGTGAGAGTTATGCCGTAGTTGCAGTTTGTGCAGTTGAAAGACATTGATTTCTTTGTTTCCTGCACGGAGCAAGACACCAAATCTTAGTACCTCGAACCCAAGGGCAACCATAGCAAACCGCGATTCGTTTGCAAAACACGACACACGAAGTGTAGAGTGGAAAGAGGAAAAGGTCCCACCGGGCATGCCAGAATCTGTTCCCCGCCGAAATACGGAGACACGACCACGTAGGTCCGTCTTGCCTGAATTTCGGGGCAGATGCTAATTGGTGCTATCCGTCCACCTCTCCGAAGATGCCAAGTTGATTTATGGCACCATGTATCGAAGGTTTAAACGAATGTGGCCGATGTAGCAGGCTTCGTTAGATTCCCCTTCTTAGAGGGGTTTTTTGATTGTAGGGACGCTCTTCCCTGCAGGCGCAAGCCCCTGCAGTTAATTACGCTACCGCATCGCGGTAATCACTTTCTCCTTCTCCAGATGGTCACTTCGTATCGTGTGTGTTTGTTTTGTTTTTTGGTTGCCCGTGGATTGTATACGGAGACTAATTTATGCCGTCGCCCGTAAGGCGTGGATTAGTTCAAATCCGTATTTCTTAGATTTATGTTTGGGGTTGAGTTTAAGGATACGTTAGTCTCATTTGAGACTAATATCAACTTAAACGTTTGTTAAGGATACGTTAGTCTAATTTTAGACGAAAATCAACTTAACGATTTGTTAAGGATACGTTAGTCTAATTTTTAGACTAAGATCAACTTAACGGGATCGTTTAGATCCAACAAAAGAGCATTTAGGCTCTATTGTTTAGTTTAAGGACATTGCGGTCGATTACCGGTTTAAGGACATGGTGGTCCATTACCAGTTTAAGGACATGGTGGTCCAAGGTAAAGGACATCATAGTCCGTGAGTTTAAAGACCTCACAGTCAAGGTTAAGGACATCATAGTCCGTGAGTTTAAAGATCTCGCAGTCAAGCTTAAGGACATCATAGTTCGTGAGCTTAAGGACCTCATAGTCCATGGAATGTATGGTTGTCGGGACCCGTCATCTCTCTGAAGACATTGAAAGATTACAACGACAAATATCAGAGAAGTAAAGAGATGTACCCTTGAACCGAAGTTGATTGGGGGATCTATAATCCAATTTGGAACTAAGATCGATTAATTAGATTATGAGCACATTGGCTTAGTTAAATCTGAATTGAGGACTTATGGCCAATTTGGGCTAAGTCCAATTAAATTTGAAATGTTGGCCTATTGTTAGACCATTAAACATTTGTCTGGGTTCAGCCTCTCATTATTGAGCAATGCTAAACAAGAGTTTGAGGGCTATGATGATATTTTGTCCTTGGTTGAGCATTGAACCCTTCATTATAGCTCTGGGTTTTACTCTGCATGTCGTATGAACTGATCAATTTTGAGATTCAGTTGAAGGAGAGTCCTGCCTCTGGAAAACTTAGCTAATTTGGTTAAGATTGACTTTAAAATAGTGTTAAATACTAGAGGATATCTGGTGGTCACGTGTCCTCACGTGATGTATTTAAAACAGTGTTAAACACTGGAGATGAAATGATTAAAATAGTGTTAAACACTAGAAAAGAAGGGGTCACGTGAGGGCACCCAGAGGTGGGGTCAGACCTCCTTTATTTTTGTTCTCAGAACTGCAAATAAGTGTTAAACACTTTTGATCTTCTGGCCATCACGTGTTGGCACGTGATGGATATTCGTGCATTGATTATTAAAGCGTTTATTAGGGGTCACGTGGGGGCACGTGACCTAGTTCTTTACGTGCATGGAGATCTTTCAAGTCTCTTTATTTTTAAGAATTAAATTCTCTGTAGGGTTAAACCCTAGTTCTGTTTTAGAGGAATTAAATTCCTATGAATTTGGTAGAATTAAATTCTCATATAGGGTTAAACCCTAGTTCTGTTTTAGAGTAATTAAATTCCTATGAATTTGGTAGAATTAAATTCTCATATAGGGTTAAACCCTAGTTCTGTTTTAGAGTAATTAAATTCCTATGAATTTGGGAGAATTAAATTCTTATATAAGGTTAAACCCTAGTTCTGTTTTAGAGAAATTAAATTCCTGCGAATTGGGGGAATTAAATTCCTTAAACTCAAATTCTCCGTCTAGGTCTTGGATCTGCATGGCAGAATCTTCCCGATGAGAATTAAATTCTCAACTTGTGGGGAGATCTGCTTCTGCAGATCTTCAACCAAAGGAAGAACTAAGTTCTTATTTAGAAGAGTTAAACTTTTAAACTTGAGAATTAAATTCTCTTTTATTTTATGGAGCTTAGATCTCTTTCCCCTTTCTCACCCAGGGTTTCTTTTTTTTGAAAAGAACTTCTTTTCTCTCTTGAGAATTAAATTCTCCTTTTTTTTTTCTCTCTGCTGTTTTTCTCCAGAAAATCAAAATTCCAAGGATCCTTTCTCTTCTCTTCTTGGCTCCTATTTATAGGAGAAAGAAAAGAATCAATTTGTTTAGTCAATCTTTCATTAAAAGATTTTTGGTTGTTTTTTTAACCAACATGATCTTTTAGATCACTCAGTGAATTTTATTCACTATTGGATTTTTAATCCAAAAGATATTCTGTTTGTTATTCTTGGTGAATTTTAGGGAAATCTTTCCTTGTATAAAATCTTTCCATAAATTGGTGATTTTTAATCACCTTTGGATTTTTAATCCAACGGTGCTCCACTTTACAGAGCACAATCTTTTTGTTTGGAAAGATTTAGAAAGATCTTTTTTCAGTTAAGGTTCTGGATTCCCATTTAATTAGAATTTAATTTTATTAATTCAGAAGGATTAAAAGCTCATCACGTGTTGGCACGTGATTCCACTGTTTGATCATTAAAATAGAATTTAATTCTATCAATTAAATAGTTTAAGAACCTGTCACGTGTTGGCATGTGACCCCCTTGATTAAACATTTTATTCAGAATTTAATTCTGCTGTTTAACAGAGCTAAGGAATCATCACGTGTCAGTACGTGACCCTTGGTCACGTGTCAGCACGTGATGTTCTATTGGGGGTTTTATTTGTTATTTTATTATACTTTTAATTCTTTTCAGTGGGTTTAAAGGCCCATCACGTGTTGGCACGTGACCCCATTTAATTATTTATTTTATTCAGTGCCTACAGGCTTTGCCTGTAAATGGTCACGTGTGGGCACGTGATGCTTGGTCACGTGTGGGCACGTGATGCCTCATAACTTTTGATCACGGATGAACTATGAGGCCCATAATATATCAAATCGAAGGGTTTTTCGAGACGCTTTCAATACCATCAAAATTTGGTTGTTTCTCGTTCGGGAGTTGTCAAAATACAGCCCGGAAAATACTGGTTCACATTTTCTTAAGCGTATCGCTGCCGTTTGATACCTTGGGCTCTTTTGCGCAGAAATTTTTGGCAGGAACAGGTATGACTCGAGTCTAGTCTAACATCTACAAGTAAACTACATGACTAAACTAACAGGTTAATCGAAAAGGTAAGGAAACCGCGTAAATCTGAGTCGATATATATATATATATATATATATATATATATATATATATATATATATATATTATAGTCAGTGATCCCGCCTCAATAGTATCGCGTACGATACAATATATCATTTGACATTCTCGAGTCAAGAGTGCGGATCTATCATCAATATATATAGCTCGTACGGTAAATCCATCGTACGGCATCCCAAACTGGGTACGGGTCAATATCACATTTATCTCATAATTCAACTGGTATCCTCATCATATCATGATATGGGTACTGATCTAACGTCTAGTACATACTGATACCATCTACATATATAAATGCGTGTGTATGAAAAAACGCCCTAAAGACCCGCTATAATATCATGTCGTATCTCAAATACGAACCACGTCACATCACCAATCTCATGGCATCATGCCCAATCTCATCGACTCATCTCCAAATATCATGTACTATCCTCATCATCCATGTATACACACACACAGACACACATACATACATAGTCCCATACCTATGTGTATTTATATATACATACATATCCCTATATATGCACAAGTAAATAAAATGTATGCAAGTGTGTGCGCGCGTGAATGTAAACCTTATTTTAGAGTTCGCGACTAAGAAGGTAACTAACGACACTATCATCCAAATACACTAAACTAACCCAAAGTCATCTAAAACATGTTTAGCTACATATGCACATCTCATTCATATATATATATATATATATATATATATATATATATATATAACGCATACACGTTTTATATTACGAAACTGTGGGGGTGCTATACGCCATCCACTCGAGCTTCTTCTATGCGCTGTTCGCATCTTGACCATAGGTTACGCCACCGGATTGCATACTGAACCCAGGTTTCTCCTGGCTTCACTCTGGCATTGATCAACGCCGTGATTGGGGTGCGTTCGCTAGCGCTTGCGAAACGCTGAGTGAATAACAACTCCATCTCTGTAAACGTTTTGACGGAGTCATTCGGCAGCTCTGAATACTATTCAAAGGTCGTCTCCGCCAAGCTGCCGACGAACTGGCGAAGTAGCAATTTGTCTTCACCTCCGGTATTGCCGCAGAGAGCCCTAAACTAAGCGACATGCTGATGTGGATTACCCGTCCCCTTATACACATGGAATTTGGGGATCGTATATCCTGGTGGGTACTTAATCTGATCGTACCAGCCCGGATAGGGTTGTCCAGTGTTGACGATTTGGCCAGCGGCTTCGCTCGCCTGGTGAGCTCGTATCTGTTGAGCTACATAGTCGTCAAGAGCGGCTTTGGAGATAGTCTCTTCCTTGGCTACTGATAGAGCCGGAAGAGGGTTTGACGTCTCCCCTCTGTCGTCTTCAAGGATTACTGGAGGGTCATCAGCTGGAGGATCCGGCTGTATCATCATCCCGACCATATCTTGGAATAGTAGCGCCATTTGTTTTAGCCGCTTGTTACACAGCCTCTTTGTCATTCTCAAGCATTCTTCGGAGGAATTCGGCATCAGTTTCCTGCTCCTGACGCTGGTCCGACGATGTCTCCAGGCTTACTTTTGGCCCAGTGAGTGCGGTCATGGTTGTCAGCATCTCCTGGAGCTTTTGCTGTTGTTGCTCCTGAGCCTTTGTCACAGACCGTGTAAGTGGTCGATGATCCGTGGAAATGCGGCTATCCTCTTTTCCGGATGCCATGTAGATGGTGTGCACTACCATGCTCCCAGACTTGGAGCGTTTGGATTCAATGCCTTTGGAGTTGGTCGCAGGCATGGGGATCTTCTCCGACTTTCTCCTTTTGTGGGCGGTCGAAATTGAAGGGGCCGTTGCAGTGGCTACCCAAGTAGACGACACCTAATGTGATACGACGGGGTGGTCCTTTTCTTGCCGATCCTTCATCTTCTTCGGTTGGCGAGAGCAGTCTTGGTTAATCACCGAGTCTTGGACCCTTCGCCAGATCCTATGGATTTTGGAAGACAGCCGCTGAGGGTGCTGCGCTGGCTTTGCCTTTGTAGCGTTCTCCACAGATGGAGGAGATCTTTTTAGCACAGCAGTCGGAGAGTTCTTGCGCACCCTCCTAAGTGGTTCAAAGCCGTTTCCAGTTGGAACAACAGTATCGATTTCCACCATTGAAACTGGTGGAGTCAGTCCGAAAGGTGAACTGCCCCAGCTTTCCTCACTCGGCGCCAGTGGCGACGTCGAGCGCGTCTTGCAGATGGGATCATTTCCGTTGCCGGGGTAGCTGCATCGTGCTTCATGCTTTGATGAAAAACTGTTGTTGGTGTCAGCCTGGCAAAGACACCAACAACAGTTTTTCATCAAAGCATGAAGCACGATGCAGCAAGACCGACGTCCGTTGAGAGGGGATGGTCAACCTGTCGAAAGCAGGCTTTCGAACAGGGGAAGTAGCCTTGGTTACTTCGCCTGAAGCGGGAGTTGGAGCAGACAGTCTTGTGAAGACCGACTCCTTAGCTGATGAGTTCATTTACTGGAGCAGGGATGGCTATCCGCTTCGGGATGACCCCTTCAGGGATTGCGGGCTTCTTCACGGGCCCATTGGAGCTTTGGCCCAGCTTGTTAAAATTCGAGGCGTTGGATTTGGGCGACCCGTTGAGAGGGGCCGAAGTAATGGTAAGCCGATCAAAGATCAACTTCCTCGGAGCTTCTCGCGACGGCAATGGGGCGTTGAAGCTCATTGGTGGGAGCATGGTCCCAAAGAATAACCCAGTGGTGGCTTGCGTCACCTGTTCTACTGGCATCGTGAAAACGGAGGCTGCTTGAGGCCCATAGGTCACTCCACCAGACGGGGCGAAACGAGAATTGTTGCAGCAGCTGGTGCAGTTGGAAGTCATTTTCTCTGTACGGGAGCAGGACACCAAATCTTAGTACCTCGAATCCAGGGGCAACCATAGCAAACCGCGATTCGTTCGCGAAACACGACACACGAAGTGTGGAGTGGAAAGAGGAAAAGGTCCCACCGGGCGTGCCAGAATCTGTTCGCCGCCGAAAGACGCAACCGGGACGTTGGGACGTCCGGCTTGAATTTTGGGGGGCAGATGCTATTTGGTTCGTCCACCTCTCCGACAATGCCAAGTTGATTTATGGTACCATGTATCGAAAGTTTAGACGGATGCGGGTGATGTAGCAGACTTCGTCAGATTCCCCCTCATGATGAGGGGTTTTTGATTGTGGGGACGTTCTTCCCTGCATGCGCAAGCCCCTGCAGTTAATTATACTACCGCATCGCGGTAACCACTTTCTCCTTCTCCAGATGGTCACTTCGTGTTGTGGGTGTTTGTTTTGTCTTTGGTTGCCCGTAGATTGTATACAAAGACTAATTTATGTTGTCGTCCGTAGGACATGGATTAGTCCAAATCCGTATTTTCTTAGATTTGGGTTTGGGTTGGGTTTAAGGATCGTTAATCTCATTTAAGACTAAGATCAACTTAAACATTTGTTAAGGATACGTTAGTTTAATTTTAGACTAAGATCTACTTAACATGATCATTTAGATCCAATAAAAGAGTATTTGGGCTCTATTGCTTTAGTTTAGGGACATTGCGGTCCAGTGGGTTTAAGGATTGTTAATCTCATCAACTTAAACGTTTGTTAAGGATACATTAGTCTAATTTTTAGACTAAGATCTACTTAACAGGGGTTTGGGATCATTTAGATCCAACAAAAGAGCATTTGGACTCCGTTGTTTTAGTTTAGGGACATTGCGGTCCATAGTTTAAGGACGTCATAGTTCATGGAGTTTAAAGACATCATAGTCTGTAAAGTTTAAAGACATCATAGTCTATGAGTTTAAGGAACTCACAGTCCATTTAAGGACATCATAGTCCAGTTTAAAGACGTCATAGTCTGTAAAGTTTAAAGATATCATAGTCTATGGGGGTTTAGTTTAGAGACGTTGCGGTCTATAAGTTTAAGGACATCATAGTCCATGAGTTTAAGGACCTCATAGTCCATAAAATTTAAGACATCATAGTCTATAAGTTTAAGGACCTCACAGTCTATGGTAGTTTAGAGACATCATAGTCTGTAAAGTTTAAGGACTTCATAGTCTATGAGTTTAAGAACCTCACAGTCCGTAAAGTTTAAGGACATTATAGTCCATGAGTTTGAGGACCCCACAGTCCGTGGAATGTCTGGTTGTCGGGACCCGTCATCTCTCTGAAAACGTTGAAAGATTACAACGATATATATCAGAGGAGTGAAGAGATGTACTCTTGAACCAATATTGGTTGGGAGATCTGTAGTCCAATTTGAGACTAAGATTAAAGATTTATGAGCATATGGGCTCAATTAATCTGAATTAGGGATCTGTGGCCAACTTGGGCTCGACCCATTCAGTTAAAATGTTGGACATTTAATTAGGCTCGGTCCTTTCTCATTTAACAATACTGAGCATTGGTTTGGGTTCTGACAACCGTTTTTGTCTTTTATTGAGTGCTGAGCACTCATTATAACTCTGGGGCTTTATTTAAATAACAGTTTACGTTCCTTCAGCGCACACGTGAGGAACACGTGGTGCGCTTGGCGCTGAGCGCTAGTCAATGAGCGCAGAGCGCTTCTGTTAAGTAGCACACACATGAGGAGCACGTAACGCGCTTGGCGCTGAGCGCCAGTCAAAGAGCGTAAGGTGTTTATGTTACGTAGCGCACACGTGAGGAGTACGTAGCACGCTTGGCGCTGGTCACCAGATTTGGAACGCTAAGGCGCTTTTTATGAAGTAGCGTACACGTGAGGAGCACGTGGCGCCGAGCGCAAGACAATGAGCGCAGAGCGTTTCTGATCAATTTTGTGATCTGAGAAATAAGTTCTCGCTTACAAGAGATTTTGTCTTATGGTTCTAAGAACAAAGTTCTTATTTTTATAGGAGATGTTACAATCTCTTCCATTTTTTTTGGGTGAAAGACTTTGTCTTTGTAGATTATGATTTGAAGAGAATGAAATT
The DNA here is from genome assembly GCA_030015575.1 of Agapanthus africanus. Taxonomy (NCBI): domain Eukaryota; kingdom Viridiplantae; phylum Streptophyta; class Magnoliopsida; order Asparagales; family Amaryllidaceae; genus Agapanthus; species Agapanthus africanus. Next base: position 650,889,504 of record JASDDO010000014.1, read on the forward strand.
CTTCTCCCTCCTTTTTTATGATGAGATATTATGATCTCTTTTTATGAAAGACCCCTATCTTATAGATCTATGATCTGAAAAAGAACTATGTTTTTCTTTCTTGATGAGATGTTTTTTATCTCTCTGTTTTTACCTTGAAGAAAAGTTCTTTTTCTCAGAGCTTGTTCTTTTCTTTCAAATTTCTCAAAGCTTGTTGGGGGTTCCTCTGTGCAAGACTTGAAGTCTTGGGTCCTTTATATAGGGGATGCTGATTTGTTGAATCAGTTGAAGAGATTTTTTCTCTAATTGATCTGGGGATATTTCCCACCGTTGGATCTTTTGATCCTAGGGATTCTGTTTTACAAAAGGTAATCTTCTTGTTTTTAACAAGATTGGGAAAATCTTTTCCCAGAACTTATTTTGTATCTTGGTGATTTTTAATCACCATTGGATCATGGATCATGGTGATCCAATGGTGCTCTGATTTACAGAGCACAATCTTTCTTGTTTGGAAAGATTCTGAGGAGTATTTCCTTAACAGAATTTTATTCTGGTAATTTGATAATTTATCATTTTCGTTGGATCTTTGATCCAACGGTGGAGAATATTTAGTTCTAGCGCTTGGCGCTCTTGTGCCTTGCACGTGAGCGCTTAGCGCTCTCAACGTTGGCGCACTTGGCGCGAGCGCACTCATGCTTTGCACGTGAGCGCTGCACGAGTGCGCTGCTGCTCTTGGCGCTAGCGATTTTATGAAGTGCTGCTTCATTTCAAATTTTAAAATTTGAACAGAGTTTTGCTCTGATTGGGAGAAACATTAACAACATTAAATTTGACCGTCAAAAATGGTAGTTTTTCGTCATTTTGAAACTATAGGATAGTTTTCTGGAAAACCCTGAAACTATAGGGGAGTTTTTGGTAAATAACCCTATTTCTATATTATATTTCCTGTATGATTTCTGAAGCAGGATAGCTGATCATAATGTTTTTAGCATTTTTCTTGCGATTTACTGATAAATCCTCTGTAAATTCTATGCATAAATGATCACATTTGACTCTTTCGCGGGATGATTCCTATTTAGAGACCTATATCAGTACAATTGGCGTTGACTTTGTAAGTCAGATTACATTGGCAGAATCTTTTCTTATTGCTTATGTTGATGCTAAGCTTATTTTCATATTTGATTTCTCTTTAGAAAATCCTCACTGTGGAGCAAGATGGGAAAACTATTAAACTTCAAATAGTAAGCACTCGATCAAATAGCTTTTTGCCAATCTAATTTCTTTCCACCTGCATATAATTTTATATGAATCTTGTCTTTGCTCAGTGGGATACTGCTGGTCAAGAACGCTTTCAAACAATCACAAGCAGCTACTACCGTGGTGCTCATGGCATAATTGTAAGTACTATCGTGTTCATTTTTATTTTCCCATTTTAATCAACAAATTATTTGGGGCTAATATATATATATATATATATATATATATATATATATAAATCGGCAGGTGGTTTATGATGTGACTGATCAAGAAAGTTTCAACAATGTCAAGCAATGGTTGAATGAGATTGACTGCTATGCAAGGGACAGTGTGAACAAGCTTTTGGTGGGAAATAAATGTGATTTAACTGATAAGAGGGTTGTTTCTTATGAGTCTGGGAAGGTAAATCTACTGCTGAATCTATTCTCATATGCTCCAGAAAATATCCCAGCTGGATATCTTCTCAAAAATTTAGTTTTCTCCTCTTAAAAGGCACTCGAAGATGAGATTGGAATTCCTTTCTTGGAGACGAGTGCCAAAAGCGCCGCCAATGTTGGGCAAGCATTCATGACAATGGCAGCAGAGATCAAGAACCGGTTAGAGTTCTTACTACTATTTTGATAGGCTCAATACCACATAATTCCTTTGCACCATTGGGGATTTGAGCACAATTCCCCCTTAAAGTAGTGGCATTTGCACCACAGTGGTTTCAATTTTTTCACTCCCAATTTTACCCCTTTCTTCTACTCTATCAAACATACATAGTCCAATTAACCTTAACCCAAAAACTCTCTAGTCTCATCTAGCTCTGCTAGATCTCCGACCTATTTTTTCCTTGCAGTCTTCGATCACCTCTTCTTTCCCGTATTATCCCTAAATTATTCTCTTCAATTGTCTCTCAACTTTTGTAGCATGGTGATTTTAACTTTCTTTAGTCCATTAATTCATGACAAGAAAAAGAAAAATGATATTAAGTGCTCTTGCTTTTCGGTTATAGGGTATATGGAGGAAGAAGAAATGGCCATGAATTTTTAAGGGGAAAAAGAATTGAAATTCAGGGGGTTGGAAATGATTATTACCAAAGTTAGGATCTGTAGCAGGGGTGATGCAATTCACCTGTTCTAATATTTTCATTGGAATCCTAAACTTCCCTTGAAATTGGTTCATCTTTGATCGTTTCATTTTCTCATGAAATCCTCACATGGTCTTGATTTCCTTTGTCATTTTTATTTTGGCGCTCGGATGGCAAGTCAACCAGCTGCAAATACGACGAGACCGGCGACCGTGCAAATGAGAAGACAGCCTGTTGCCCAGAAGACCAGCTGCTGCTCTTAAATGTAACGTCTCCTTGTAAGACATGTCGGCGCAAAAATTCAACTCTGCCTTGTATTCCATGGTGGAAAAAAAAGAGATATACAGGGATTGGTTGCTTGATCTTTATATGTATATACTGTAACACTCAGAAAAGAATTCATGTCATTAAGTTACGTTTAGGGTTTTATCATGTTTGATGTTTGAAGAATTTAACATTTGATAGCATTATCAATCAACTCTAACTGTATGAATTCATGCAGTGATGCTGTTTTCCTTTAATATGCGTTCATTCATTGCCAAATAGTCTAGCAAGTATTTGTAACCGGTTTGCGGTTTTTTAAAACGGGAACTCTCGATCTATGACATATTTTAACGATCCGATCTTTCAAGTCGATCATCCTATCCTTAATATGTGTATGAAAAATTAAGGGAATTAAAGACCTCTAGCCTATCTATGTATCGGATGATGTTTATGTTGCATTATTGACATACCTCATTTTTGCATTCATCGATGCATAGGCTAGAGATCTTTAAATGCTTTGATTTTTCACACATATTTGAGGGTAAGGTGATCAGCTTGAACGGATCGGATCGTTAAAATATGCCGTAGATTGGGAGTTCCCGTTTTTAAAAAAACGCGGACCAGATTGCAATGGATCACTTCACGATAGGATAAGGAAATAGTGTAAGAATTTGAAAAAACAAATTGTCATTGCAAATACCAAAACATTCAGTAAGTAATAAGCACAAAGCAAGTTTTAAGGGATATGTTTCATATTAGTAAAGTATAAGACAATAAAACACAACGGAGAATCTGCACAAAATCTGATCCCCACCTAGTGCATCACACTTGTCAGAAACAACACTCACGGGTGCCTCACACATACAGAACACTAATCAGGGTGCCTCACACATACAGAACACTAATCAGGAACAACACACTGTCCATTTTCTCTTCGACGTGAGATATCACAAGTTCGATCCTCTAAGAGGGCTGATTTAAAAAATAAATAAAACACTGACTAATTTTCAATCCGATGTGAATTCTCTCTTAATTAGTGTGTATGGGATAAATTGCTTCAAAATATTAAGTGTGCCAAGTCGCTGAATGATCAATAATGACTAACACAATATATACACTTACACGGCAATAATTAACAACAAAAATATATATCAGGTCCCCCTACCGATTAAAGCATGAACAAAGGTATAAACCATCGAAAATGATTTCATGAATCCAAATTAGCAACAAAGAAAAAATGTAGCAATTGTACATCATATACAGCAATGGCAAACATCCGAATGCTCAATGTTCTCAATGAAATTCTTCAGCCAACCTTAACAAGGACACAAACCCCGTTACAACAACTAGAGGCAAACTGCAAATTGTAAAAGGATTACCGAAATGAATTTACAAAAGTAATGCAGCGAGAAAAATTCATACTAACTAGTTTGCTGGGCGTGCGGAATTGCTCAATGCTTCTTTTAACCTACTGAAAAATTCTTATTGGTTATTTTGTCACCAATAAGAACCCTGCTTAAATTACTCCTGATATTGCTTTATATCCCACATGCATTTGACATCAAATATTGCATTTCACAATCATAACCTGAATTTGCCTCACAACTCTTCTTTAATAGATCGGCAACCTTCTGATTCGTTCATGTCATGTATCCTGGGAAACACTTTCACGATGATGAAGTCTTTCGCCAGCTCAATCTTTATCTTATCCTAGTGTATATATGGCTATATTCTGCTAGATCTCACAACTTGTTTTGAGTATGATTTACATGTCTAGCTCTTTACTTCTGAAGCCATTTGTCTTCTTTTTCTATTTTTCAGTTCTCTACTGTCGCAGCCTTACAGACAAACCAATGATACTGATAGATGATTTGTTCTCTCATGTATAGATGAGTTAACAGGTCTGTGACATCATTACTGGTATGGTTTTTTTTTTTTTTGGGGATAACAGATGGGATAAATTAGACACCCCCTCATAAATGGTTGACTCCAGGCTCACACTTACACGGCAATATTTAACAACAAAAATATATATCAGGTCCCCCTACCGATTAAAGCATGAACAAAGGTATAAACCATTGAAAATGATTTCATGAATCCAAATTAGCAACAAAGAAAAAATGTAGCAATTGTACATCATATACAGCAATGGCAAACATCTGAATGCTCAATGTTCTCAATGAAATACTTCAGCCAACCTTAACAAGGACACAAAGCCAGTTACAACAACTACAGGCAAACTGCAAATTGTAAAAGGATTACCGAAATGAATTTACAAAAGTAATGCAGCGAGAAAAATTCATACTAACTAGTTTGCTGGGCGTGCGGAATTGCTCAATGCTTCTTTTAACCTACTGAAAACAAGTCTAAGTGGAATACAAGAAACAGCCGGAGCTGAACACACTATTTTATCCACCACCAATTTCCTCAAAGCTTCTTTCTTTTTGTGCTCAACAGCAAAAGACGAAAGCCTGCGAATCTTTCTAGGGGAGAAACTTGATCTTTTCCCGTTACTAGATTTCTTATTCGACCTACTCACTGAAGCTCCGCTTCCCAAAATCTCAACTGGGATGGGATGGCCCACAATGGGTTTACCATTAAACTTGCTCATAAGAGAGACTAGAGGAACACGTTGACCCTTGCAGTTTGATTGCACATCCAATTCAACATCATATAATTGAGAACTGTTTTGGTCCAACACCCGATATCTCAAAGGGAGACGGATTTTTCGAGGTGGAAGCGAAACTTGGGCTGGGATTGAAATTTTGGGTTTTGCATCAAAAACTTCTGAAACGGGCGTAATTTTTATTTGTTGGCAGCAGCTATCAGATGTAAGGGAAGCATCAGAAGTGGTATTTGGAGTTTCCTTTTGAGTCGTTCTATCAATGATTTCTGAATCTAAATTTTTGTTCAAACTCAAGTATCTTACATTCCTTTTTCCCTTGGTATGCCAATCTGAGGGACCGGTATCAAGTTTATGGCTTGAAGAGCTAGTAGAGCAGGCTTCGGCTAATCCTTCGTTTAACTGTGAAGTTAGACCAACCTCAATGCAATGATTTGACTGCTTGTCTTTTGTGCCCGAGTTCATCTTAGTTGATTGAAAAATCTTGGAAGTAGGAGAAAGAGCTGGGAAGGCATAAAAGACATGACAAGTTCTTTGTTTATATTTCTTAAAGGAAACTACAAGAATATATCAATGTGTGTTCAACAAATACAAAGAAGATATGCTACAAAAAGAAACTAATATAAGCAATTGGATGTAACTGTATCACAAGTATTTTTAGATCCTCATGTGCAGCATAATGTGAGAAAATACATTCATGTGAAGTAGCTAGCAACATTCTATAAAACTTCTATAAACTAGGCACAATCAGTTTGAAGCAATTGTTACTTCATTTGCAATCAGCAGAAAACAACAATAATATTGTGAACATATAAACATTCCTTGTGATTTGCAAGTATCTTTTCTGTCATGATTTGCAAAAAGAATAGTGTAAACATAAACATTCCACTGTGCAATCTATGAAAGATAAAGCTGCAAAACCGGCCATCCAAAACAGTGCAAATATGATACAGCTGTAATGTGAACGACGTTTGATAAAAGAAATGAGAAAATAATAAATAAATAAATAAGTAAAAATAATAATTTATCAAATGGACAAACTGTGTAACATAGCGCAATCCATAACACAGAAAAAAAAGGTGAAAGAAAACGAAGAGCATTGATATTGCATGCTGCATGCAAGCTGCAAGTCAAACTTGACCAAAGGAGAAAATTCAATAGTTGCGAGGTTAGTTTCTTAAATGCTTGTTCTGATGAATAAATAAAACTATGCATGTATAGAATATATTGTAATGCTAAGATGCATGCCAAACGGATCTAGGGTGCGCCAAGTTAATCCGAGGACAAGTCAAAGTCTTTTATTACAGGATATCCTTATTTTCCACATTTGTCATTTTGTGAGAACTTCGTGGAGTCCCTGGCCGACCCCTTATTTTTCTGCTTCTCATCTCATTTAGACAAATGATTCTAGATGGATCCACAGTTTTAAATCGTTGTTAGGGATGACAATCCTTACCCATCAACTATTAGCCCAACCAGGTATCCAAATCCAAGTGTGATAAACATATTATGGCAACACCTAAAGCAGCAGGGAAAGTAACATAGCATGTCGCAATTTGCTGAAGAAGAGGTATATAAGTTTTATGGTTCCCACAAAAAAGAAATAGCGCTCCATAAACTAGTATGTGCGCTCAATGCACGTGTGCAAATGGTAGATATCATGGAAAAAGAATTGAGAAGATTATTAAAGGAAAATAAAATAGATAATCAAAGACTTTTAGCAGAGACGATTTGAACAGTTGCAATTTTTCTTCCTTGTAAATGCTAATTTTTTGGCCCTCAAAATTACAAGGACAATTTTTTATATTAAACCATATTAAAATAATATTTTTAAAAAAACCACTTTCAAAACATATTACAAAAAGGGCACTTTCTGCATCGTAGGCGCCACGTCGATGCCAGCTCAGCGCTGGCGCCGACGTGAATAATTTTTTATTATTAAGGGGCGCAATTTGAAACCGCGCCCATTACAAATGTATGGGGCGCAGTTTCAAACTGCACCCATATATTTTAGTGCAAAATAATGGGACGCACTTTGAAATAATGGGACGCACTTTCAAAGTGCGCCCATTCCCCCACTTAAATAGATACAGCTATTAACTTTCCTCATTCCTCACCATTCTCTCTCTCTCAATCTCTCTGTCTCTCACGATCACTTCCTCCCGACCTTCCCCTAACCTCTCTGCCCCCTCCCCGGCGATCTCATCTCTCTCCCTCCGTCTCTCTCTGCTCTCTCGATCTCACAATATCTCGCTCGTACAGGTTTAGATGGAAATTCACGGACGAACAATCACCTTCATCCTCACCATCAGTACTGTGAGCATCTAGAAGGTTAGCTAAACCCTAATTTTATTTAAAAATAATTCATAAAAAAATTTGGTTAAAATTTCGTATTAGGAAAGCAATTCGAACAAATTGGGTACATATTAAATGTTTTTCCCGATTTTACTTATGACAGATCAATGAGCAGGTTACAAGTTCTTGCAACTTGTTACATGCTATAAATATGGATTTTATTGTAATTTTATGTAATTAGGTGAGTATAAATGTGAAGATAAATAAGTAGCTTGTTTGATGAGAACTCTCAAAGCATGCGTCAATATTTCTGGCAGGTGGAAAAATGACGGATAATTATATCCATCTAGTTTGCTATTTCGGTGGCCAATTATCGATTGGAAAAAATAATGTTCCTAAATATGTCGAAGGAAAAACTAAGATGACTAGAGTCAAGAAATCTAGCACATACAACGAACTGTGCCAAGTAGTATACAAAACTACCAAAATCAATCCGTTAGAGTTCAATATCTCCTTAATATACAAATGGCCAACGGAGCATGAATATACCACTATTGAAGTATCCGATGACGATGATACACAAGTCATGCTTGCATCGGAATCACAATCGATCGAGCTATTTGTGAAGGAGATATTGACGTCCCCTCAACTGTCTGAACCTTATTCTGAAGTGCCTGATCCTTCATTTCGAGCATCCGAGTATTACCCGTAAGGAGAAATGACACGCATGCTCAATGTGAATGCTGATTCTACCGGCTTTATGTCTTCCACAAATGATGAACAATATAAAGATCAAAGTTACGTAGGTGAAAGCATATCAAGCGAGACGCTAGTGAGTTGGCAGTTTACGAAGTATTACCTTGCATATCTTTATACCGCATGTACATTTAGCGGAACACTATTTATTGAGTGGAGATATGCTATAGTTACTAAGTATTCATAAATTTGTATGCAAATTTGTATGCGGTTCTTATATACCGCCAGTCGGTTATAATTGCATGTCACCGCCAAGTTTCGATTTTAATTGCATGCCAACGCTAAGCTTCGACTTCAATATTATGTCCTAAAATACCGAGCACATGCAGTCATACAATACGGGATACAATACATGATGGACACTGTTTGTAGACGATAGGTCGGGATATCAAGTACCATGCAAGTTCCTAATATTGGTTCCGCATATCCAACCGATGTATCTGCTACGGATCCAACGGTGTTGAAACATAATGGAGATGATAATGATGCTAATGATGAGGATGAGGTTCAAGCACAAAATAGCATGCAAATTGCACATGTCCTTGACAATGAGAATAATAGGCAGTGGATCACTAATTCATGTGTTAATAATGATTTCGTTGCGTTTGAAGATTCACTTGCCGATAACATAACAGATGCTTAAATGTTATCTACAGCGGCAACGGAGAATGTCAACTTTCGTGCTGATAGGCTTTCGACAGTCGATATTGAAAGTGGGTTGAAGATCGACGATTTGTTCGAGAATAAGTTAATTTGGGCAGTCAGCGTTTGGTCAATTAAACACGGAGTTTCTTTAAAACCAATCAAGACTATCACGACCAAATACACCGTCGTTTATAAAACAGACGCGAACTGCCCGTGGAAGTTTCATGCATATATATCGAACAAATCATCGACGGGACATTGGCAGATAAAGTATGCGGGTAATCATACTTGTGAATCCTGTAGTGAATTCAAATCATAAACATACCACTTCTACATTCATATGTAACATGATATATTGCCTTTTATGAAAGCGGATGTCGATTTGACTCTCAAAACGATTCAAGTGCTTATAAAAGATACATTATTCATCGAAATAAATTATATGAAGGCATGGAATGCGTTGAACATGACATTGTCTAAAATATACGGAGATTGGGAAGATTAGTATGAACATTTGCCACGATACCTTGCCGCCATCAAATCTACTAATCTCGGGACTATCTTCAAGATAACCGACGCTTCAATGTCAGAAAGAATGGAATATTTTACCGGTGCATTTTGGGCATTCGGACAGGCCATTGATGGTTTCACTTATTGTCGTCTCGTTCTCAGTATTGATGGGACACTTATACGGCAGATACAAAGGGGCTTCGCTCATTGCTACCGGTGCTGATGCAAATGATGACTTTTATCTTTTGGCATTTGCTGTAGTTGGAGGTAAAACCACTGAAAATTGGGAGTGGTTCATTACTTGCATCTCTACATTCCATCTGTGCGGGGAAGGCACATTAATTTCATATCTGACCGGATGAAAGGGATTCCGTCTGCATTAAGAAAATCATGGCCAGAGCCTCATAGTCATCGTTATTGTATGCGCCATATCATACCCAACTTCTCAACTACTGGATTTAGTGGCAAAACCTTGCAGAGTTTGTTCTCTCAAATTGCATGTGCACCAGATGACTTGACATATACTAAGAGAAGAACTTAAACGTATATGTCCAAGAGCAGATGCTTGAATTGAAAGTAGCCTTAAAAATGAAGAAAAAAGATGAGCTCTTTCAAAAGATGGTGGTAAGTGATTTTGCAAAATGACTACGAATGCTTTAGAAAGCTTTATCGAGGTCTTAAAGGATCTCGGTTTTTGCCTATTCAGGTTTTAGTAGGACAGACTTTTTATGGGACGAACAAATACTTCTTTGCACGACGTCAGGTTGGACAAGAGTAGACGACAAAGTTATGTTCTAAGTTCGAACAATTAATAAAAAAAGGGCTTCTGATGCTAGGCATGATTGGATCGTGAGGTTCAGCCAGTCCGAATGGCCGGTGACTGACAAAGATGGAAAAAGTTACGGCGTAGTTATCGATGGTAGGAACTGCAGTTGTACGTGCAATATTCCTAAGTTACAAAAGTTGCCTTGTTCACATGAAATTTCAGTATGCACGCGAGCAGAAGATGGGGGGAACATTGCACATCACGATCTTGCTTCGAAATGGTATTCTGACCCCAAATACAAAGATTCGTATGCCCCGTTGTTCCATCCTGTACCTGATAGCCGTATTGGAAGGCATACAACGGTCCAATGATATTACCACCTATCGGTAAAACCAGGACGACCATGTTCTACTTGTATTAAAGGTGTTATGGATGATTCACGAGACGTAGGCAAAACATATGCAACATCTGCAATGGGTATGGTTATAACAAGACACGATGCAAAAATCCGCCGGCCCCACATCACCATTGGTAGTCACCGCCTATATTTTGAAACACACACGTGCATATACAAACATACACACGTCCAAACACAAAAAACATACATCTACACACGTACACACACACATATGTTCTTTGTTATACATGCTCATTTTTTCAAAAATAATATAACTCGACTTTTTCATTATGCAAATATACCTATGGAGCCTGGACCTATAGATACGAGAGTTCTGTACTTGCAGGCTGACCACGGATCAGCCAACACCACAATATTACAGGTAAAACTTTGTAATATTATTTTCTCTAATTACATATGTTATTTATACGTTACTGATACAGGTCCTCTTTTTGTAATTGACAGAGTGATCAGGTGATTACATGCGTTGACCACTCAGTCCAGAGCAGCAAAATCCCAATTGGAGATGCCCGTGTGCAGGCTGAGATGCAACGGGCATGCTTTCATCTTCTATCCAGATTAAAGTATATACATATAGATAGACTTGATTGCGGCTTTGATAAATAGATAGAGACCGGAGACCTCCACATTTCATTTTAAAGTTAGTAAGATGACTATCACCCTTCAGGACGTCGCTGTGCTTCTTGGTCTGCCTATAGACAGAGAAGTGGTTGCTGTGGAGTACAACCACGATTGGATAGATTTGTGTCCCAGCTTGTTGGGTAGGATTCCACATGTTGGACAGAGGAGAGGCGGTAACATTAACTTGAGTTGGTTGCAGAAGACATTAAGTGCTGAGCCAACCATGGATGCTACCTCTACGGCGACCGAGCAGCACGCACGAGCCTACATTTTACATCAGATAGGGATTCGCTTGTTCCTGGATAGAAGAGCAAAATTAATCTTGCCCGGCTGCCTCTTTTAGCTGATCTCTACCGGTGTGCGACTTTATCTTGAGGGTGCAGTTCTGTCATTTCTCTACAGCGAGCTGAGGATGGCTGCATTAATGGAGTAGAAGAGTTTTGGGGGCTGTTTGATGCTTTTTCGGGTATAAAATACTTAAAACCGCATTTTACTAATTTTGCGTAATTAAATTGATATTCAATGTAAAACGTAATTCTATCATATTGTATTTGAGCTATGGTCATGGACATCTCTCTCTATTGATCGCCCGACCATTACGACACGGTTCTCTTTAGATGGCCAAAGGCCATATGGTTGCCAGTAAGTAATTGAAACTATGCGTGTATTTCAAATTTCAAGTTTTTTGGGAATATTAACTTGTGTGTAATCTTTATGCAGGTGGAATGTGCCCAGATTATGGGATATGACACCGATTCGCAGCCTCCGCTTTTACCGCAATGAGTTCAAGTCATGGAGGAGGCATCAGTTACATGGACACCGTACACACATACCTGATGGGCACTCTGTATCCATTATGCTTGGCAGGCGCCGAATTTTGGCGTGCGCGGACACCGATCGTTTGCAACAATGTTATTCAGATACGCGTGCCAGACCGTGTCCTTCGCCAGTTCGGCTTGAGGTAGCACACACCAGGCACAGTGGAGCGAACATCGCGTCAGGGAGGAGCGCTAGTTGGGGATGCTTGGCTCGTGGAGTATCAAATTTGGGTGGGTCAATTGTACAGTCAGGTACACCACATAGCCGATAAGATACAACCAGGTACACCGATAAACCGGTACCTTGCTTGGTATTGGATGATTACCCACAGATTCATCATCACAGCCGCCCCTCCGCCCACCTCATATATGCCTCGAGGACCGATAGAGAGATTTAGTAACTTTATATCAAACATTTTAAAACTATAATCATATTTTATGAAATTCATTATCTTATTTACCATCAATATAGGTCCGAACCATTTACGCGTTAAAGGATATACCTGATGAGAGGATTAGTGGCACCAGGGACTCAGCGAGCTGTTTTATGAACATCAAGTCCCTCATCAGGAGTGTGATGACGAGACACAGATTCACACGTCTACCGGCCGTGCCTCCACCACCCGTGCCTCCATTAGCTGTGTCCGCACCTGCCATTCCCATCACATATACATGAACAAGACGTAGATGGGCACAGTCGGAGCCGTCTCAGCATCCCGATGAGTATGAGCATTGACCATCACGGCCAGAACCGTCTCAGCCACCTGCCGCCGACAAAGCCGGACCGCACAGCCTCGATGTCCTGTAGCGAAGAGGACACCAGGGGTGGTGCGACGACCTCATTAGATTGCACGAAATGTTTGTGTTGTATTGTGTTGTGATGACTTTGTTATTTATTTTACATTATTTATTATTTTCAGCTTATTGTTCTTCGTAGTTTGGACGTTGTATATTTTGCGTAGATTGTCTCCGCCGTTTGGATGCTTAGTTAGCTCCATCTGTGGATGCTATTATTTTACTATCCTTGTACATGAATTTTATTCAAAATTTACGAAGTGTTATCCGATTTTCAAACATTATTTCTTTACAAAAAACACTTTAATTTATTTTAATTCAAACATTGATTCTCTCTCTCACAAACACATGTTCATACACGATATATTACACACATGGTACACACATCCACAACATACACGAGAATCACGCAAACAAAATAGATAGCAAGAACAGCAACATCATAATTCATCACTAAAATTTCAGAAATAAATCCTCTGTTACCGAGCTCCTCGACAACAGAATTAATTCGCTCTATAATTGCATTAATGGCCTCATCACCTACCACGGAATCTCGAGTGAGTTCGATATGGTCCAAAGTCCGACGGTGCATAAAGATACGGTATAGAGCGCTTGCGGAGTACTCGATATTAGGACCTGAAAGAAGACCTATAGAATGAAAGAAGTGGACATGACGATTTGCTTCCCCATGGAGGTCATGGGTTGGTTCTTCAGGGGGAGACATGAGCGCATCCAATACAGCTAAGTGCAAGAGCTGCAGGATATCACGATCGATTTTCATCGGCCAGTTCATACCCCCGTAATCGACAAAGAATGCCTTCGTAACTAGAGTAGTCTATCATCGTGTATACATATTTCATGACGGTGTAAGGGATGCACTACTTAATTTCATCGATTGATGGCAATCCTACATATGAAAATCCCGACATTGAGAGAGAGACTGAGAACTGAGAGGGAGAAAGATAGAGAATGTGATGGCGATGATATCTGATGGAGTGAGATTCGAGATAGAGAGGAAGAGATTGAACTCTTAATATAAGGAATACAATCATTCACGGGTATGTGTTTTTCTGGGACGCAGTTGGCAACCGCGTCCCGAAAAAACACATACCCGTGAATGATTGTGTTTCCTTTTGGGACGAAGTTTGCAACTGCGCCGTAAAAAAACACAGACCCGTGAATGAGTATGTTTCTTTTTATGACAAAGTTTGCAACTGCGCCAAAAAAACAAAGTCTACGCGTGTGATAGTGTTTCCTTTGGGGCGCACCTGCAAACTGCACCGTAAAAAAACACAGACCCGTGAATGAGCATGTTTCTTTCTGGGACGCAGTTTGCAACTGCACCAGAAAAAAAAATCTACCCGTGAATGATAGTGTTTCCTTTTGAGGCGTACCTGTAAACTGCGCCATAAAAAACACAGACCCGTGAATGAGCATGTTTCTTTTTGGGACGCAATTTGCAACTGCGCCAAAAAAAACAGTCCCAACAATGAAAATGATTCATATTATTTTGCTACATTTAATGGGCGCATTTTGAAACTGCGCCCATTACAAATGTATGGGGCGCGGTTTCAAACTACGCTTATTACATTTGTAACTGCGCCCATTACAAATGTACGGGACGCAATTTGAAAGTGTGCCTTATACATTTGTAATAAGCACAGTTTCAAACTGCGCCACTTAATAAATTTTTTTTATTGACGTTGGCGCCTATGAAGCAGAAAGTTGCCTCTTTTTGTAATATGTTTTGAAAGTGGTTTTTTAAAAAAATATTATTTTAATATGGTTTAATATAAAAAATTGTCCAAATTATAAAGATCTTTCCTGTCATATGTCATGCTCAGTATCAAATTGGGGTTTTAATTATAGAACCCCGCCCTTTTAAGATAAAATAGTAGAGGCAACAATTTAAATCTGAAGAACACTCCATACCTGCAGCCTTGTGACCTTTCTTAATAGGAACATTAGCAAAACCATCAGATAGATCATCCTCAATGTATTCTGAAACATTTGGAAGCATATTATTATTCATTCCACAGTGAACACGTTTGCCACCACTTGCAGCATTACTGGTGTTCTCATGAGTATTAAGTAGAGCGGCCTCGCATGAAGTGCCTGAACAGTCTGGACTGTAATCAATTGCTGCTGGGGAGTCTTTCTTCTTTGAAGCAGGTTTCTCACCCCTTACCTTGATATTCGCGATTTCTTCAGAAAAATCGCCCCTATAACAAAGTGATGGTGTTCTAACTTTGGTTGCACCTTTCCAAACCTCTTCTAGGGATCGGCGTTTCTTTTTCAAACTCTCATACGCTTGGGCCATGCTGGGGCATTTCCGCTTCAAAGATGAACAAGAATCTCCACTGCTATTTATAAGACTATCGCTAGAAATATCATTATCAAAGTCTAACTCACTAGGTGAAGCTTGTTCATCTTTCGTTTGACCATGTTCATTTGGTTCTCTCTTTAAAACCTTTCTCATTCCGAGATCTTGAAGATCCCTCATGCGCTTCATTCCTTCGGTTGCATCATCCTCTGAAACATTTGGTGTTTTCCTACTCTTTTTTTGAATATACCTCATCTCGCTAGCAGCCAGTCTATTGGGATCTCCATATGCTGTACCAGGTTGGGATTTCTTATTTGGTTGTTTATGTTTGTTCATGTGCCCACTAAGATTAGATTGCGGGCTGATATTTACCATCGGGCTATTATTCCGATATCCAATTTTTTTGTCTTCTTCAAGATCAAGCGCATGGAGAATTGCTTCTTCTCTACGGACATACTTCCCTGTATTTACTCGTTTCCTTTTGGAGCACAGTGCATGCTCCTTTGCCCTTTCGATGTAATCATCATACTCCCCGCAACGAAATGCTTTTATACGCGTAGATTTCTCAAGATTATACCAATCCCTGAATGCAAATAGAAAAGTTTAGTAGCTGGGTTCAGAATAAAAAATATTAGATCTATAATCAATAGACGGTCAGGATATAGAAAGCAAGAACATCAAGTTTAAATAGGGAAATTGTTAAGACTTTCCATGAACTACGTAAGATGATTCTAAATTTCTAATAGAGAGCTTTTGATCCATCAAAAGATTGTTCATTGCCTGACTTCATGGAGAAACAAGGACTAGAAGCAAAATTACAGCAAGGAAAGGCTGCTGTTAGTGCCAATTTAAAGCTACAACTTCTGTTACAGGATTCACAAATAAACCTTTCTGAAAGTGCTACAATTCGAAATATTAAGCTGTAAGCATGAACCTTCACATAGAGATAATATAAATCATTAAGTGTAACGTAAGCATGCACAAGGTATCTTGAGAAAGCGGCATGAATAACATGTTGTGGTAAGGAATCAGATAACAAATTACAAGTTCACATGGCTCACCAAAACTGAGCTGCGACCTCAATGTGAACATAATGAAATTACAGTGTATAATTCATATCCAACAATAGATGGGAAGCATAACTAGGAAAATAATTTTTCGTTTGTTTCATGAAATAGTACCTCCAATCTTTGCAGGAAGAACTCCATATAAAAAGGGAAACTTACCCTCCCCCTCCCCCTCCGCCAAACCCCAACCCCCCCCCCCAAAAAAAATCACGCTCGAGATATTTTCAAGATACAAAGGACGTTGTCAAAATAACTCAAACAAAACTTTAGAATAGCATCTTGTAATACAAAGCCATAAACAATGCATACCTCCATCTATTTTCTACTTAATCCATCACTTCATTCATTTATCTAGATTTCTAAAACAGACCCTGAAACACACACACACACACACACACAAAAAAAAAATAACAATAAAGAAATTAAAAGATGCACATATTTCAGTAGGGAGTACATAAAACTATTATCCATGCAAAATGTTCACATATGCAAATTAAAAATCTTTTATCCACATAGACAAGAGTTCAAGTGGCCAAGTAGTATTGACCTTCTCCTTCCAATATTGCAATTGCAAATATGTGTTGCATTTCTTATCAGAGGGAGAGAAAAAATTCCAGACTACAGAAGCAAATGGGAAACAACTGTTAGGTTCCTTTCCCATCACAGAATGCAAACGAAATTCAGGTGGTCATAATTTATTCCAAAATGGGTCAAGCTCGCTTAAATTTGGAGACATGCTCCAAGTTACACTCCTAATCCACTTCGGAATACGTTCATGCAGGATTCCTTCTCATCTTGACTCCTTTTATTTTAATGCTCATAGAAAGTCAAGGAAAATTTAGACCTATTGAAGGATCATAATTTGCTTCGAGGGTAAAAAACGATGTGGTCATATATATTATATGATGGGATGTTAAGAAACTTTAAAAAAACGCATGATGGGGTCCCCTAAAAGAACATCTTGTATAATGTGTCGGGTTCCAATAGAAATTAGGGAAACGAGAAAGAGCAGGAAGTGAGTTTAAAAATGCTTTTCCTGGTTTAGTTGCAGAATGGAAAAGAGAATGAAAAGGAGAAAAGTTGATCCATTATGCTATCAATTTTCTGAAATTTTCATCACTCGAACGAGGCAAAAGAAGAGAGAAAAGAACCACCATTTCTTCCTGTTTTTCTCTCTATTCTCTCTATGCTTAGTCTGAACTAAGCAGGTTTAAAGGGGGATAAGCTGAGTCTTCTGACTAAGCTTCAGAAACCTCGACCTACCATGCAAATTTAATTATTACATGAGTAAAAAAAAATACAACAACAAGAAGCTCCCATGCATCATAAACTGTGATGCTTCCACAATGGCCATGCTCATGCAATGAAGATCGAAGGTAGACAACAGCAAGCAAAATTTAAACTTAATTTCAGAGACATTTTTCTTCTCTAGACCTAACTTACATTTTTAAATAAACACACCAAGGCAAAGGGTCTCCCTAGCCCATTATTCGGGTGATCCATACATTTCATCTTGATCTAAATGTTGAAACATGAACAATCATGCGATTTGCATTCGCTATCCCCTTCTATTGTATAGTTGCAATACTAACATTTTTCGATGATGAAATAATTTGCCAAAAGAATATTAAAAAAGTATGGGAAAATGTTGATAAAACACATCACCACGCAACAAATCTAACAAGAACCCAGTTCCATACAAACTAGGTCAAACTATTGAAATCATCTCACAAATTTACCAAACAAACAAAAAAAAAGGTCAGATTATTTCACAATAAATACAAAAGTAAAAAAGATCAAAACATTGCAAGGAGAAATACTCACACACTCCCATCCTCTTTGCCAAGGAGCTTGATGGGGGACCCCGATCTCGGGTGCCTCAAGCAACTCTTGGAGAGCTCATCGACCCCAAGAATTTGGCCTGGCCACCACGATCCATTCCGCCTCCGAACCCAAACGAGGGCCCCCGGTGAGCTATCAAACTCCTGATTGTTGTTGTTGCCGTTGTTGTTCTCATCGTCGCTCTCCATTTCCCAAATCAAAAGCCCTAGCTAGTACAAAGCTCTCAACTTTAAGAAACCCTAGTTTTCGAAAAACCCCAAGATGCGACCTTGGGAGGGTTTTGTGTGCGAGAGAGAGAGAGAGAGAGAGATCAAAGAGAAGAGGAGAGAGAGAGATGGCAGAAGAAAAGGACAGAGAGAGAGAGAGAGAGCGCATCGAATGAGAGCCTATTTTGTTATTACCGATTGTAAAAGGAAATGAAAAAATTGGAGAGCGCAGCAAAAAATGAGGGGAGCAGCAGAATAACGTTTGTTTATCAAACTTGTATTAGAAAAAAGGTGAATTTGTTTGGGATTTGATGGACATGTGGTATAGAATTTTTTTTCCATGTGCTAGTGTAAGAAATAGAAGTGTGGGTCTCACACACTATCCAATAATGTCCGAAACTTTTCCCTCTCTCATCCCTTATTTTTCTCATCCCTTGTCTAGATGTGCTACACACGGCACACTGAATAATTCATCATACTACAAGACCATAAGCCGTAAAATAAGATTTAAAGATGTTAACTTTGTCCCCTTTTGCCTATTTACAAACTAAATGTATATATGTTTTAGACAACCAAAAATTGATAAAACAAAATGGATGGCTCCACTTCAATCGTCGAAAAAACCATGACCAACCTACTGGCAAAAACCCTTTTCTGCGATCAGCTGCTCTACACATTTCCATTTTAAAAAATTGAGAGAGAAAGATACGAATTTTCAACAGAAGAGGCCAAGAAAAACTTTCTATCTAAATATCAATGCATGAATAATATGTTGTAATTCATGTGAGGAAAACTTTTACCCATGAATCTTTTATATCTGCGGCTTTTTGCATGGAAACAGATTTTTTGCTCTTCAGAGCAAGTAATCATGCTATCCATCTTCTACATATATATTTTCCTTGTTCGCTCTTGTGTGAGATGATCATGTGAAATTTAGCCAAGATCAATCCTCCTAAATTTACTTCCTAAAGTTAACCAAACCATCTAAAAAGATTGGCGAGATAAAGAAAATTCCCAAAACTATGGATAAATAAATAAAAATCATCTAGAGCTCGAATACAATGTTCGAATGAGCTAGAAGCATTACCTTAACTTAAATAATTACAGAAAATTACACTTTATTTCCTAGAGCAAATAATAGTCCAAACAATAAGCATCTCTCACATTCTCTCTCGAGCAAGTAAATACATGCTCTATGTTACAACAGAACAATGCCACCATGATACAGCTTTCTTCATATGAGCGGCCCAAGGAATTTCGACAGCCATGATGCATGCCCGGTGAGTATATAGACAATAAGCATATAATCTGATGATGCCATGAGAATTCGATTCAAACGCATCCTTGATCGATCATAGCCTGGGCAAGATTAAGAAAGGCACATATGTTCCCACCGTGCAATAAAGCTCTGCAACAAAGCCAAACAAGAAAGACTTGATTTCGGTTTTAAAGCAAAGGGAACAAGTTGAGCCCAGCTTGCAATTTGTGGAGCATCAATTAACATTTACCGCCATGGCCAAGTCAAATTTATTGATATTTATAAGCCGCAAACACCGGATTCTTTATACATACATCTATTGTTACATCACATGAGAGGTTAATGAAACTTTGAACGTTCACAGACATGTTGGCTGTGAACGTGATTTCGATTCAAAAATTCTTGCCCCTTAGGTTTAAGTTGGGACGGGACTCACCCCAGGGGCTGTGAGATAATTCACAGCCAACTTGGCTATGCATTCAGAGCACCATATTTCCCGTTACATAAAACACCATCAAATTTTCCTAGTTATTTTCTTAACACCATAAAATTTTGGGATATACAAACAATACAATTGGTATGGTGTTTAATGCAACTTTTTGACAAACTTTATATAATTTTTAAACACGTTTTAAAAGATCGAGGGTGCTTAATGTATTTAAAAGTTCAATGGTGTTTCACGTAGTTTACTCTTTGTTTTAATCAAAGAAATTGGATTGGCACACCGGGTACAACCTTCTGACTTCCATATGAATAAGATACAAGTACAGATATAAGAGAACAGGCATAGACATCAAATAGCATAATAATACAATCAATTTTGGGTGCAGATACGATGATGCCCATGGGACCTTTCATGTATATCTTCTATTTCTATGGTATTTGAACGTTCTTCCAACAACCTTAGAAGTATTTTGATTTGTATTGACGTATGGATGTGTAAATTCTAGTGCTTCTTTTCTTTAATGAAGCATGGTGCATAACCACTATTTATATCCAAACCAAAAAGATAAAAATAAAATTCTGTGGCTGGCTAGTAGGAATTTTTTTTTTAAAGACTGGAATGAGATTCAACTAGATTTCAGTAAAAAATACAGACCTCCCCAAATTTGCATGCTCTAATTCTATATACTTACTCAGGGTTCTCTTTTAAAAATCCATAATCATTAGCAGCTTTAATTGACCTCTCATATGTCTGCTTCATCGTCTCCTGTCAAAGAAGAAAGAGCGAACTTAAAGAACTTCCAGGTATATCATCAAAATATTCAGAAAAATTAATCAATTTATTGCCACTGATTTCTACATCATAAATTGGTGAGTAACCTAAACTAAATATAATGAAAGCTACATGGATTGATAATATAAAGTTAAATGGAGCTCACTGGAAACATAATAAATAACAAAAGCAGCCTCAAAACGTGAGCGATATCAAAAGGTTGAGTCACTTCTTGTTCAAATAGTGCCTTTGGCACGTATTGACAAATCGCGGAGCCAATGAAAGATGCCATTACTGATTGCAGACCAAATTATAATTGAAAAGGTTCAAAAAAATTGATGTCATAGTACCAACCAACCTTCAGATAAGCTTCAATTCCACCTCAAATATGAAGGATAGGCAAAAAGGATACATTTTGTAGTTTGATTCTGTGGTAAGTAATTAGTGACTGATAGGGACTTCAATTAAAGTTTGGTTTTCATCCAAGTCTCTTTTGCAGATTTTTCCTTTAGAAAACAAGATCCACCGGGAACATTAAATTCCATTTTGGTTTCCAAATTATAAAAGGGTAATGGGGTTTTTGTAGATGCTACTGTATAGTGTTTTTCGTCATCCCATGGAGATGGAATGCGCACATGTCAGGCGTATACAGATTTCCCGTGACCGATGGTGCACAGGGGTTTGTCGATTATGGGGATTCTAATCTCCGGCAGCTGCAGACAACTTGCTCTCAATTACCATCGTTTTGACGCGGGTGAACCTCCGATAACGGGTCGCGCAGATCATGCGAACTCAATGTAAACGTGCATGTGTTTGAACATAAAAAGAATGTTTTGGTTTGTTTATTTTTCTTCGTTTATTACTTTTATTTTATTTTTTTTTTAGAGAAGAGGACCGGATGCCCTCGGAGAGGAGAAACCGGGCCCGGGCCCTGAAGGGGGACCCGAGGGGTCGGGTGCCCCCTTTGGGGCATCCGGGATCCGGTGCCTTACTCGGGGTGACCCGGTCCGGGTGCCCCCTTTGGGGTACTCAGCGGTATTTAAATGGGGGGTGCCCGGGTCAGGCGTCTCCCGGCAAGTGTGTTTGTATTTTCATTTCATTTTATTTTTTATCTTTTCTAGTTTGTTTTCTAAAAGGACCAAGTGTCGGGATTTTGACGAAATTTCGACATAACCGCTAGATTTCGTTTGGTGAAATATAGACCGAAGCCTGTGTTTCCGTATTGGTGAAGCACAGATGGAAATCCGCGCAAGGGAAGTGCATATCGAAATACGCATTCCCGAGGGTTTCTCCGAAGGCTTTCCCTCTTGTGGGATCACCCTTAACCTTCTTATTTTGATGTCAAAGGGACTCTTTTGTTCTTGGATCTTGAGCTTGGGTTTTGGATGAGAGAAAAGAAAACCTCTTTTCTCTCTCTTACGTCTTGGATATTGAAGTAGAGGTGTTTTGAGAGATGGATGCTTTTTCTTATTTGTTTCTTTGGATTTTTGAAGAGGAAGATAAAAGAGATCCAAATGACTCTTTTATTTAGACTTGATGAAGAAAATACTTTAATAGTTTTGTAGGAATATTATTCTTTTCTTTGAGAAAAGAGTGCTCATTTCTCTTGATTTTGAGGACGAAAATGAACCTTGAAAAGAGAGAGGATGGAGGTTCAAAGCCTAGAGAATGAAAAATAGAATCAAGGTTTTTCTCATATGTTTGGCTTTTATAGTCTTTACATTCATACATTTAGCCCCCTGGATTATACAAAATTGGTCTTTTGCCTTTCTTATAACCATGTGCACACTTTTTTGCACATTAGCCATTGACTTTACCAAAAAATGGCGATTTGCCTATTTCCTACTTATTTACATATAAAATCTATTTATTACAATTTTCTTTTTCTTTTTCCTATTCTTTTTCCCTTGGTGGCCGGCCGGTTTTGCTTGGACTTGAGACGGCCTGGGCTTGATCCTACTTGCTTGCTTGGGTGTTGACTTTTGACTTTGACCTTGACCTTAACAAAGTGCCCTCATCAATAAATGCATATGTATGGATCGTGTGCATGAAATTGATGGATCCTCTTTTATGAAGAGGTTGACTTGATTTGGTTCCCATTTTTGGGAGGCCGGCACTGCCTTTTTTGCGATGTGGACGGTCGATACTGGCGTGTTTACAACGTAGAGCTTGATGGTATTTGACTTAATTCTGAAGCGGAGCTCGACTCCGACAGGGAGGTCGATGGTTGACTTGATTCACTTCTGCAGTGTCGGTGCTTGACTTGATTGATTCGATTCGATTTGTGTGGTTTGATTTGGGAATAGAGTCAACATTTCTACCACTGAAATAGGGCTCCAGAGATGACCCGTCTGGTACCCGATTTGATTTGATTTGATTTGGAAGTGGTCAACATCTCTACCACTAGAATTGGGCCCGTCTTGGAACCGGAGTCAACATTTCTACCACTGGAGTATGGTTCCCGCAGCAACTTGTCCGCCGTCCGAGTTTGATTGGCTATTTTTGCCTGTTTTGATTTGATTTGGTTTAATTTGATTTAATTTACTTGGCTCCTGCACTGTTCGGCGGGACTTTTGAGCCTGAAAGCACTGCCGAATGGGACATGGAATTTGGAATTTTGAAGTTGGTAAGGTTTTATTTTGAGTTGAGATTTGAATTGGGACTTAAAGGTCCTAATTTTTGAAGTTGAAATTTAGACTGTGTTTGTATTTGAGCCAGGATTTGGATAGTGGTTGGTATTTAAGGATTTGGGTTGGAATTTGAGAAATTTGAATGGATGTTGGAATTTGGATATTTAGAGTTGGCGGGATTTGAATTTGGGTTGATATTTGAACTGGACTTGGGTTTGAGTTTGGATTAAAAGTTGGAATTATGGGATTAGGATTAAATTTGGATTTAGAGTTAGAATTTTGGATTCTGGGCTGGTATCAGCATTGCTAACACTGGAGCACGGGTGCCAGGAACAATTCATCATTTGTCGTTGGAAAATTTGGAGATTTGAATTTTTGTTGGCGTTTGCATGTAAACACTGGAATGGTGCTATGAGTGATTCATCATTCGCCATTGAAGGATTTGGGATTTGGACTTTGGCTGGCGTCTGCATCGCTACACTAGAATATGGTGTCAGGAGTGACTTGTCATTCGACGTTGGAGGATTTGAAGATTTGGATGACATCTACATCGCTCCACTGAAGTATGGTACCAGGAACGACTCATCATATGCCGTTAGAGGGTTGGAAATTTGAGGGTTTTGGTTTCTTTGTTCGTCGTATCGCTACACAAGAGTATGGTACCGACAGCTGACTCGTCATTCACCTTTGGAGGGATTGAGATTTGGACTTTTGGTTAGCGTCTGCATCGCTGGACTGCAATAGATACCAGGAGCGACTCATTGTTCGCCTTTAGAAGGAATTAAGGATTTGCTGGATATAGAGTTTGTATCAGCACCGTTAGCACTGAACTATGTGTCAGGAGCGACCCATCATTTGCCTTTGAAGGGAATTATTTTACGAATTTTTGCTCTTTCGGGTTTTCCCAAGCTCGCGAGTAGTCTTACTGTTTTTACTTACGAAACCTTCTCAGGTTTTCATTCATGTCCCTTTTGCTTGTGGACTAACTCTTTTTTTTTCCTTTTTTCTTTTTTTATTCTCAGCTTGACGACCGAGGGGTCAAAGCTGTACTTGCTCTTTGTCTTGCCTTATAGGCGCATTTTTGCCGAGTTTGATCTTGTTGAATTGATGGTAGAGAATATGGGCTTCATTTGATTCTTCTGTTCGATCCCAGACTTTCCTTGGAAAAGCTTTAGTATTTTCTTCTTCTGGACAAGCGTATGTCCTATGAAGGTTGTGGCAAATTCAAAACGTTTCTTGGAGTAGGTGAGTCATTTGCTTCCGAAGAATTTCAGCTTTCATTTGATTTGTGGCCAGCACGCCAGAAGACAATAAGATTTTCTCGGCCTTGTTTTGGTTCTCAACCCAATCCTTGAAAATAAAGCGGTCTTTGATGGTATGCCCCAACACTCTGTGATATGTGCAGTAATTAGGATTATCGGTCATTTTCGCTTCATGTGGTCTCTTTGATGTAGGCAGCTGCAGTCCGTTGTTCATAGCATCCTTAAATATCTTACGAACTTTATATTTTCTAAAAGAGTAGATTTTCTTCTTTCTCTCCATCAGAATCGGTTCTCTCCCGATAACTGGTCTTCGAGGCCGATCAGTCTTTGATCCGTACGTTGCTTGCTTACCTCGGTCAGCAGACGTGTTGAAAGGGTTGGTATTGCTGAAACTTTCATCTTTGCGGGTGTTATCCTTCCGGCACCCGGATTTGTGATTAATTTGGAGGTCTGGGATGGACTCGGGATTTGCACGTTCCATCAACTGGACCCTTTCGGTCAGCTTCTGAAGAGTTTTAGGATCTGTTGTGCATAGAGGGAAGCCATCCAGTTATCGATATTCCCCAGATAAGACTGACAGCTTGTTCTTGTTCTAACGGTTGTTCGCATTTGGCGCTAGGATTATGCCGTCAGTTTATATAATCAGCGACGATTTCATTGTTCTCCCGTTTAGTACTCACGAGGTCAGCAATAGTGATTTTATCACCGACACTCATGATTTTTTGTTTGAACAGCGATTCCATTTGAGCAAATGTCTTGACCGAGTTGTTTGCTATGCTTTGGCATCGGTAACGATATTTACAGGGCTTTTGGACCATAGTTGTGGTCCGCCCTTTTCAGAGAAGGACATGCAACTGAGAATAGTCAGCCCGACCCGGATTTTGGATACAACTGATGCCCTCTGCTTGAGTTCTTTCTTTTGATATTGCTCGGCGAGTGAAGCTTGGTATACCCATCATGAGATCGTACTATGCTTTTGATTCTGGGGCTTAGACGCACCTTTTTGCCGAATTCTTTGAATTGTCTTTTTCGTTATCTTCACGGTCATAGCATTCTTCTGCACCGACCGTAGGGGTTCAAAAAAGTTGGTTTTTAGGGCAAGTTCAACTTTTGTCGCAGGGTAGCCATGTTCTTGGAACCCTACGAACTCCAATGGAATTGGAGCCCTTGCCCTTTTATTGGCTCTATACCTGAGCCACTTCTGCTTTAGCTTTTTCACTTTAAGCAATTGGCGTGCTTTTACTTCCTTGACGGTCATCATATTCCGTCTGAAAGAGTCTAACGAAGATGCTTGCTCGTGCAGTTGCCACATTGCTTGGGCTTGCTCAAGATGTCGTGTTGCCTTTTGAGTTGACGGCTTTGCCCCTAAGTGGAGAGACAAAAAGCCGATCAAGCACAGACTTATGCTTTGGCTCGGACACCTTACAATTATGACATCCGGCCTTCTCCCTCTTGAGGCTAGTTTGACTATTTGGTTTGCTGGCGTCTCTACGGTAGGAGCATTGGTAGAGACTGAGAATATGGACCCGAACTAAACTGGAGGTTTTGTCCACTGCTGCATTAGTCTTGACGGAAGCATCACTTTGCCAATTGTTTTGTGCGTGTATGCGTTGGGATCGCATCAGAAGCTGAGCTTTTTCTTGAAGACATCGTTGAGTAATGTTGATTGTTGTTAATCGTTAGTTGTTGAAAGTTGATTGTTACATGAATGAGCATGGTTTCAGTATAAACAATGATATATATGTTGAATGAATTCGTATGATCGTTTGACTTGAGATTGGTCCCATTGGACATGCCAGAATCTGTAAAGTATTTTTCGTCAACCACTGAGATGGTTGCGCTCGCTTGTCAGGCATTGTGCAGATTCCCCCGTCCGATGGTGGACGAGAGTTTATTAATTGTCAGGATTCTAATCTCCGGCAGCTGTTAACTACCCCTCTGAGACGAGGGAACCGGTTGACGGGTCGTAGGGATCATATGAACTTAATGTGAAAATGTGTTTGAAACATGATAATAAGAAAAAGTTTTATTTTATTTATTTTTATTTATTATATTATTTTTGAAAAATGACGCGAGATGGAGGGGTGCCTCTGAAGGGTGCCTCCCCCGAAGATCGAGACCGGTTGGCTCCCCTTAAGGGGGCACCGAGTCTGGGGCTCCCCATAGGGGGCCCGGATTAGGTGCCTCCAAGGGGCAACCGGACCGGGCCACGGCCGGCGTTATATTTATTTTTATATGTTTCCCCTTTTTTATATTTATTGTATTTTCTAGATTTTTTTAGTTTGTTTTGAAAATTGGTTTAGTGCGGGATTTTTTACAAAATTTCGGCGGTATAACCACTAGATTATGTGTTTTATTTGGTGAAACATAGACTGAAATCTGTTTAATCCATGTTTCCGCGTTTTGGGTGAAACACGGATGGAAATCCACGTTCAAGAAAGGAGTACGGATCAAAATCCGCATCCCCAAGGGTTTCCCTGAGGGAGAAGCCATGGGCTTTCCCTCGGATCACCCTCAACCTTCTTGTTTTGAGGTCAAAAGGGAGACTCTTTGATTCTTGGATCTTGAGCTTGGGTTTTTGGATGAGAGAAAAAGAGACGTATTTTCTCTTATGCCTTGGATCTTGAAATGGAAGTGTTTTGAGAAATGAGTTCTGTTTCATCCTCTTTTCTTTAGATTTTTGAAGAGGATGAAAGAGATCCAAAAGACTCTGTTTTATTTAAGCTTTAATGAAGAACATAGACACTTTTAATAGTTTTGTGGGACTATTATTCTTTTCTTTGAGAAAAGGGAGCTCTTTTCTCATGATTTTGAGGAAGATGGACCTTAAAAAGAGAGGATGGAGGCTCAAACCCTAGAGAATGAAAAACAGAATCAAGATTATTATTTCTTCATATATTTGGCTTTTATAGGATTTATATTCTTACATTTAGTCCCTTGGGCTTTACAAAATTGGTCTTTTGCCTTTCTCATAACCATGTGCACACTTTTGGCACATTAGCCACCGACTTTACAAAAAAATAGCTTTTTTGCCTATTTCCTACTTATTTATGTATAAAATCTATTTATTAAAATTTTCCTTTTCTTTTTCCCTTGATGGCCGACCGGTTTTGCTTGGGCTGGAGGCGGTTTGGACTTAGGCCTACTTGCTTGGGCTTGGACCGACTTGCTAGGACGTTGACTTTGACTTTTTGATTTCGGACGTGGGGTATAATTTTTTGCCCGAACAGCTACTGCTCAAAACAATGGTACAACACTAATTAGGTTTATTTCCAAATATCTTATGATATTATTTTACCTTCAAAGCATGCATATTGAATATAAGACTCAAATATTGGATAGAATATGGGAACGAAACGAATCTTTTAAGACAATCCCCAATCAAACTTCAGTCAAGCTTGGAAGTGACAGTTTATTCACTTCTTCCATCCTAATCAAATAACTATATTTTACCTAAAGATC
Organism: Agapanthus africanus; assembly: GCA_030015575.1. NCBI lineage: Eukaryota > Viridiplantae > Streptophyta > Magnoliopsida > Asparagales > Amaryllidaceae > Agapanthus > Agapanthus africanus. The sequence goes on from JASDDO010000014.1 coordinate 650,917,589, forward strand.
CAATGGATTCTTAATTCTCTGTGCCCTGACCATTCGTAGGTTTATACGAAACATTTTCTTCAAGATTCCACTGGTCTTTACCATTATATAAAGATTCGGCGATATGATGCCTTAAATAAGGTGCAATGAGATGGACTTGAGAGCCATGGAAGTGATTAACGTGGTCAACTATTACCTAAGAAGTGGGAGCTTATCCTCAGTTTGATTTTTCACGTCTTTAAGTTGGATTTAGTTTTTTTTATAACTTTTTTGGTAGAAAATGATAGGAATGGCTATTGTGTGGATTTTCATTTACTCAAACAAAACCATCCTAATTAAACCGTTTTGAGTATTTTTCCGCTACATCTTTAGAGCTTACTGGGCCTGGGGAATTGTGCCTGTGAAGCAGGCACAATCCCCAGCTGCCAGGGGTGGGACCCACCCCCATAGACTAAGGCACGGGCCGCCCATTTTTGTCATATCTTTAATGTTTTCATTTATTTATAATTTTGTATATGAAATTATATCAATGAAGACATTTCCTCACAACCTCTTTATATATCATGTCTTCTCTTCCTCCACTTATCGTTCTTTTTTTCTTTATTCTTTTCATTTTCATCAGTTTACAATGCTATTAGGCTATTTAGGATCACCGAGGAGCAAGCTCCTCAGATGAAGATCTTACTTAGCAGACCTCTCTTATTTCTTATCTTCCTCCTACCGTCTACTTTATCTCTTCTTTTCTACATCCTTTTTTCAATCTACATCAGTATATAACATATTAAGCTATATACATCATCCTCCCTCTTAAGGGCATAATAACAAACATATGTAAGACACAAGAACTGGTAATTACTGATATCACTAAATCATTTTACATTATAACCATCATGCTGCACACCTATGGCAAGATGAACCTTAAAAACATTTGTTCTCTATAAGAATGTTCTGACACATTTGTTTTTAAAAAATAATCTTCTTCATAAAGAATAAAAAATAAGTAACCATAGAGTTATTGGCTGATCTCTCACTGCACTAGGTAGGCTAGGGAAGAAGTGAGCATGAAACATAAGTAGCTTAGAAGTATGCAGAGATGAATGACTTGCATACTTCCATCATTTTTAATTAGTTTATTAAAAAACATCAAAAAGAAGAAAAGAATTCATAATAAAGTTAGAAACCTACCTGCAGTTTAGTCTCGAAGTCCTCAGCAGACCACTGCAACAAATTATACTCCTGATTCATTTCAATTTCCCCAACAGCAACCTGCTAGATATTTAATCAAAATGTAGAGAAGATATATAACTCGTGTAACTCATGTTAAGCAATATCTGCAATTGCATTTAGGGGTGCATATAAATTTTTGAATAAATTTACACGCCGTCTAGATATTTTTAAGATTTCTATGCAATCAAGATGCAATAAAGGGAAAGAACAAGCAAACATGCGAATATAATGTCGCCGTTCTCTCTTTCCATTGAAACAGGAAAAATCAAATGTCATGGTTCACCACAATTAGTAATGCATTTGATTGTGACACAAAATTAAATCAAGAGAATAGAATTAGCATAAATTAGAACAAGAAGATGGCATCTTACCCCGCCAGCATTAGCTGCCTTTGCTGGAGCAACCAGAACTTTAGCCTTTCTCAGAACATCAATTGCTTGTGGGGTACAGGGCATATTTGAACCTGGTTTTGAAAGAGAACTTATTCCATGGAAGGCACAGTAGATAAAATAATGCCAGAAAAACTCGGTGTATTCACGAAAGTACCCTCTATAATTATTTGGCAACCAGAGTTAATCAAAGCAAGGGCATCTGCGTGGTCGATTTCGTTCTGTGAAGCACATGGAAATGCAATATCACACCTTTCATTCCAGGGTTTTGCATCCTCAAAGTACTTAGCTCGCGCATAAGACTTCAGATAATCTCTGCCAAATTCGCAAATATTAACTTGATGTTGCATGCTATAGAGAGGGATAGATTACAACATGCAAAACAAAGAAAAACATGTTCAAACCTCAAACTTTTTTGTTGAGCCTTGATGTCCCTCAGGAGTGAAAACTTCACATAATCAAAACCATCTTCATCTAATAGATATCCTTTGGAATCTGCTAAAGCATGAAAAAAGTAATTGCGTTTAAAGGAGTGATTAAACCGAATTTTAAGTACGTTATTTTATCCTTAATCATCTGCTTATCAGCAGGACACCAAATTTTGGAAATACTTTTAGCTTACTAGCCTTGTTCATCTTGATGGAAATTTTATTTTACAAAAGTATAAATGGGGAATAATGATTTTTTCTTCTTTTATATATCATGATTCACAAGGAAAGTGAATATCTAACAAAAGAACATCGAAGCCTGTATCCCAAATCTTGGAATGTTTCTACTACGTCATCAAACCTAAGGTCGTTGAAACACTAAGATAAATGGTGCAACATGGGATGGGTGCATCTAGCATCCTATATGAAGTATGCCATGTTTTCGCTTTGACAGAGTTAGAAATGCTCAGCATGAAAGTTTTTACAGTACACATTCATTCTAACCAAAAATGTAAATGCAAATTGCAGGAACCATATAAACAGAAGATGAAGTATGACCAATAGTATACATGAACACAGGTTTTGGTTATGCTCATTGCTAGAAAGTCCTTAACCTAAGTTCATTAAGAGTTTTCGCTGTTGAGTTTTAGTATAAACCAAATATGAAAAACACTAGAAAAGAACTTCATGAAACTCCTGGGAAATAGTACCAAAGGGTCTCCATTCAATGGGTATCACTATCACCAATACATAAGATGTAATTTTCTATCCCTTAAATAAAAGCTTATGGGCTGGCTGGGGTCCAAGAAAAGTTCCAGATATTTACTAATGCAGATGCGCCAGAAAGCACAGACCTATTTGCTCATTGTGTCCATGTCCAACACGTATTGGTCACTTGGACACTTCGTCTGACACGCTTGGGTCATATCTTTCCAAATTGGAAGTCTCTGACACTTCTACATAGCGTAGAGGTTGAGAAATAAGTATGTGTATATGTGTGGACAACTTGTGATACCTTTGAGGATACAAGGATATTAAACATTTCAAATATCTCATGCCTTAGTAGTTCTAAGAGTACAGTTCAAATTGATACAAATGATGAAGTTAGGTCTATGAAAATTGGCTCCAATTACAAAAGATTAATATTTTGTTTGTTTTGACCTTAACAATTGTATTGTATTTTCATGCGTTTTACTTTTAGTTTTATGCTTGTACTCATTTGTGCTCGAGAAAACTTATAGTTATGGATGAACTCCTTCAATTGAATTAGAGTTCTTTCCTTCTGTTCATAGGCTTCGAAGGAATCAATATATTTTTGAATGGTCGATCTCCCAGCAGACTCTTTTTTGCGTCGAGCTGCACTTCTCTTCTTTTTGAGCTTTTTGGATTTTGAGCCCGATGGAGCCGCATTGGCAGCTGGAATGGTAGGCTTCCTCTGCCCTTCCCATTCTGTCGTGGGCTCTTTCTGGAGTAGCCTTAGCATTTTCTTCGTCTTATTAGATATGTGCTTACTCCAAAGAGGTTGCGGTGAGTCGGTTTCATTTCTCAGGGCAGCAGGTTCGGCTGTCTGCTCCCAGAACGCTTCAGCTTCTGTCTGTATAAGGTTGGTGGTTGCAACTTGATTGTTCACCAACACACTTTTGGACAGCTCGATCTCTCCAGCCTTGTACTGCTTCTCGACCCAGTTTTTAAAGATATAGCAATCCTCGATCGCATGGCTCACTGCTCGGTGGTACGGGCAATACAGGGGATTGTCGGTCATTTTTTGCTTCTTAAGGTCTTTTCGACTCTGGCAATTATAGACCGTTGTTCAAGGCATATTTAAATATCTTTCGGACCTTGTCCCTCCTGAAAGAGTAAACCTTGTTCTTTTTCTCCTCTAGGGAAGGCCCCTCTCCTCCCAGCACTGGCTTTCGAGACCGATTGGTTTTGGATTCGCCCGCCCTTCGCTTTTCTTCATTGTCGGATGCATTGAAGATATTGGTACTGCCGGAACTCCCGCTTCTACGGTTGCCGTCCCGCTTGCTTTTCCAAGTCTTGTCTCTCTGAGAGTCCGGGGTAAACTCTTGCTTCGAGCGTTCTAGCATTTGTACTTTCTTGGTTAGCTCTTGAAACATCTTGAGGCCTGCTGTACACAAGAATATGACCATCCAATTTCCCAATGAGAAGGTTGACGGACTGGTCCTGCTCCAGCGGCGGTTCGCACTTGACTGTGAAATTACGCCATCAGGCGATAAAGTCGGTGTTGCTTTCATTCTTCCCCGGCATGGTCCTCACAAGGTCAGCAATGGAGATTTTATCATCGACACTCATGAACCTTTGCCGAAACAGACTCCATTTGGGCAAAGGTAATGACGGACTCGTCTGGTATACTCGCGTACCAGTCAAAAGCGACACCGATCAGGCTGTTGACAAACTGACGAAGGAGCGCATCATTGCCTCCTGTATTTCCGCACGATGCTTTAAAGTGGGCGACGTGCTGATTTGCATTTCCCGTCCCGTCAAATCTTCCGAACTTAGAAATGACGTAGCCGCTCGGGAACTTGATCAGATCGTACTATGCAGGATATGGCCGCCCACTACTGCCAATTTCTTTCTGAGCTTCAGTTTCGGCCACCAATGTTTTAACCTTGCTGGTGACCAAATCCATTATCTGATCTTGTGTTAGCGGGATAGTGCCATCTGGGGCCAAGGCGTCCCCAGAAGCGGAATGTGGCCAGCTTTCATGCGGCTCGACCAATCTTGGACCCAAAAGGAAAGGCATCGGCCGCTTCGGATTGTCATCATCCGGCTCATGAGTAGCGACTTGTGCTTGATTGGGAGGCGCTCGAGCAATTTGAGCCGTAAGCTGCATCACAACGTTCGTTAGGTCGTCAATTTTCGAATAGAGCTTGGCCATCTCTTTATCTTTGCTCCTGAGCTGTTTTCGAAGCTCTTGAAGCAGCTCTTGCTCTGCGGTCCTGAGGCGGAAAGTCGGCTCTTCCTCGTTGTCCGAGCTTGATTCTGCATGGACTGAGGGGTCTTTCTGCCTATCATCCTCGTCGAGAGGGTTTTCATCATCCAGCGGGGGCGGCTGTTCTTGGGGAGCGGAAACCACATTCAAGCTAAATTGGGCTTGGGATGTGGTGGCCCCATCCTTGCGTTTGCTGCGAAGGTTATCGCTGGGGCGCCCACCCGCCATATAGACCGTATGGATAACATATCCAGCCGTATTTTTATTATCGGCGGCTGATTTCACGGATCGCTGTCTTGACCCTCCTGTTTCGGTGACGGGCAGTCGACTGAAGGCGGCTGGCCTGGCCGGATTCTTGAATGGTGCTGACGCTTCCTTTTCGGTTTTGCCCCGCTGTTTTCGCGCAGCACAGACCGCCTGATAAACTCTTGAAGAGACAGTGTCATACTTTTTCTGTTGGGGCCCGGACACGTCTCTTTGTAGCGACGATCGGACCGCTGTCTTCTTGATTCTGGCGGTCATAGCATTTTTCTGAACCCGCTTCAGAGGTTCGAAGGAATTGCTGATTTTTACGGCCGACTCAGCCGTCGTCGCGGAGTAACCCTGCTCTTGGAACCTCACACGGTTCCACTTGGCCGAAGTCCTGGCCCTCTTGTTGGCTCGATACCTGAGCCGCTTCTGCCTTAACTTTTCTGTTTTAAGCACTTGGCAGACTTCGGCTCTTCGGGAAGACACCGTAGACCGGGCGATGGAGGATTTTGGAGATACACTCGATTGTGCATTTGTTGGAGTCATCGTCTGAGCTCGTCCGCAACATTTGATGTTGCCCTTTGTACCGAAAGTCTTACCCCCAGCTGGAGCGCCAGAGAGCCGTTCAGACACTGTCTTAAGCTTCGGTTGTGGTGCCTTAGCGATCACAACATTCGGCCTCTTGCCCCTTGAGACCGGCTTGGCCACATGTTTTGCCGGGATTTCTGCCAGATGAGCGCTTCCGGCAGGGTAGATGATGACGGAACCAAACTAGCGGGGCGGTTCCTCCCACTGTCGACTAAGGCTTGTGGGGAGAACCACACGAGCATTGATCTTGACCACGTACGAGGTCGGGGTCGTGTTGGAAGCTGAATTCGTCTTGGGAGACATTGTCGTTGAAAGTTGATTGCTGTACGGGAAAAAAACATTATTTCACTACAAACATCGGCATATATGTTAAATGAGTTCGCATGAACACTTGACCCGAGATATAGGAGGAGAGAAAGGTCCCACCGGGCGTGCCAGAATCTGTAGGGTGTTTTTCGTCACCTCATTGAGATGGGAATACGCGCGCGCTGGTCAGACGCAGTACAGATCCCCTGCCTAGGGTAGGCAGGGGTTTATTGATCGTGGGGATCCAAATCTCCGGCAGCCACGGACTAAACTGCCGTTAATTACCCCTCGCCTTTGGAGCGAGATAACCTCCGATTGACGGGTCAAACAGGTCATGCGAACTCAATGTGCAGTGTTGTGTTTTGAAGTGGCTTTGGATATATCGGGGGCCCCGCAGAGTTTTTACGGTATGTGTGTGTGTGTGTGTGTATATATATATATACAAAAAGGGAAAGGGCATCCAAAGGATGCGTGGGAAAAAGCGTCAGCGCCTCACGTGCGCGGCACGCGGGCGCTAGCTCCAGGGCTCTAGCGCCTCACGTGCTAGGCACGTGGGCGCCGAGCGCCAGCGCTTTGGGCGCTAGCGCTTTGGGCGCTCACGCTCTGGGCGCTAGTGCCTCACGTGCTAGGCATGTGGGCGCTCGGGTGCTAGCGCTTTGGGCGCTAGCGTCTCACGTGCCAAGTTAGGTTTTGTTTTCCCCGGCAAGTCAGTTCTTGTTGTACAGGTGGAGAGTTGTGCCGCCTTTTACAGCTTGAATTCAGCCTTTTTCGCTAGTCGGCTTCTGAGGAGATGTCGTAGATTCTTGACGTTCATTCGTGATACCGGAGCCACAGTGGGATTGTTGGACCGGGTTCCTTTTGTGCGAGAGTTTTTCCGACGTTGTTCCGGATGAGCCGGCGAAGCTTGGGAGCTAAAGGATCAGCTGCAGAGTTTCGGTTTGGGGAGTTTTGTGCGTCTGAGTGTTTCGCTTTTGGAAACTCCTATTTCTGTTCATTGAGGAGAAAGACGGCAGTTTAGGGTTGCGTGTAGACGGATCGTCAATTGAACCGGCTTACGGTGCGGATAGGTATCCTTCACCTTGCCGTGGCGATTTCTTCGATCAGCTCCAGAGTGCGAGATATTTTTCTAAGTGTGTTTGGGATCAGGTCATCATTATTGCGGATTCGGAGTGACGGCATTCCGAAGACTGCCTTGTGCGTGCTACGGGCTTTGTGTGTTTTTGTGAGTCGTTGGATTCACTGTCGCCCTAGCAACATTCGTAGATATGATGAACCAGATTTCTGCAGGCCGTTCCTCGACCGGTTTCCGTTGTGTTATTTACGCCACTCTGGTCTACTTAATGTGTCTTGAGGGATAGGAGTAGCACTTGAGGACTTGTGATGCAGATGCTGGGAGAGCACCAGCAGTTGCTAATTCTCAGAGTGTTTCTTCAGGCTTGTTTGTGTTGACTCCTAGGTCTTGTAGTCACGGGAGACGGTTTCGTATGGTTCCGAGGGAGGTCGCGACCGTACAGCTTAGGCCCAGACTTGTGTGCAGGACGGAGATCCGCGGATAGTTGGGCTTAGCAGGTTTTTACCGCCGTTTCGGGCAGGATTATGAGAGTAGTGCTGCACCGTCGACTAAATTGACCAGAAAGGAGGTTTCTTTTCTTTGGACTGAGGCATGTGTACGGGGTTTTCAGCAGTTGAAGATTCGGTTAACAACTGCATCAGTCCTTTCTTTGCTTTTGGTTCGGGCGACCCTGTTGTTTAACTGTAATGTTTCTTGAGTGGACTCGAGTGTGTACTGAGGTGACACTATAGAGATATCGCTTTTGCTTTCCCTACATTTGGGGGAAGTACGAGGAGGATATTCCACTCATGATCTGGAGATGGCCGCTGTGGTTTTGCATTGGATATTTGGAGACACTACTTGCTTGAGAGTCGTGTCAGATTTTCCACGGACCACTAGAGCTTAATGTACATCTTCCTGCAGCAGATTTGGATTGTTGTGATGATCTTCTGCAGATTTACAGTTCTTGTGTGATCGTCGAGTATAGCTTAGTTCGTCTCTACGGAGGGGACAGCTTGCTCATGTCCGCGCCCGACCACTTTCCTTAAATCGTTTTCGCGAGACACTGCCCGTCGAAGCTCGTACGTCAGAGATACTTGAGCATATTCGGCTGGGTAATGATTCGGAGACCTGGATTGTGACAATGATGTGCTAAGTTAGGGACGCGTTGTGTACTTGCCGTTACCAGGTAGAGGCGTGTAATCCTAGAGCATGCACATCTGTCAACTCCCTCTATGCATTCAAGTTCCACCAGCTCTGGCGTGACTTGTGAGATAGTTACGAATGGACAGGGATGTAAAGAGAAGTTTCAGGTTTCGTTTCAAGTGTCTGTCTTGTTGTGTGTTTGTTTTGTTTGGTCGTCAGCAGCTTGGGATCGTCACTCGCCATCGTTAGGGTTCTCTTTCGATAGCTATTATCAGGAGACACTCCAATTGGCAACCCTTAGGCTTAGGGGTTAGGTCGTGTCGATCGCCAGCCTGTTGTTTTCTGACTCTGCGTAAGTAGGACTTTGGACCCCAGCTAGTCTAGAGACTTCGGAGATAGTCCAGTTGTGTTAGGTCAGGATGAGGATTGTCCATTGCAAACGAATGTCTTATGCGACTGTGTTGGTCGCAGGCTTGAGTGCGCAGTGGCAAATCATGTATTCCTATGGACTTTCCGATGAATGACGTGTTGGATTTTGGAAAGCTTATCCCAGAAATTAGGTTCTTCTGAGATCCTATAAGCGAGTTAGTTTTGTTGCCTACAATTTGGCACTTCCGCCCAGATTATTGGATTTTCACCCCGTATTCCTTGTGATGATACTTTACAATTACCTTCATGACCTTTCCTACATGATTTAGCACCAGACCATTTAGCTGGACGCGATCTTTCGTTCACCCGCAGCCATGTGTGTTAATGGCTCGACAGGTGGAGAAACGTCGGTCAAAGGTCTTGCCATCTGTGAAGGGTTTTCTTGGACGTAGCCGTATAGTGAGGTAGTCACTTGGGAGGCTGCGAGCAAGATTTGAGGATTTTAATCTTCTTTTTGAAGGTACAGGTAACAGTATAAGTTTTAAATTCGGGGACGAATTTCTTTTAAGGGGGGAGATTGTAACACCTTAGAATGTGTTTTGTAGCTAATTATATTTTAATATATAATTTTTAATAAAAAGTTTACCAAATTAAGTTTTAAATATTTTATCCTATTTAATGTGTATTTTATTAGAATTTTGTTAGGCACACACACACTTGTGCATGTAAACTAAGATGTAATTGTGGTTTAACCATTGCTTAATTTAGTGTTAAGTTTATTTAAGTGCTTTTAGGTTTATTTGTAGTTGCATGGTTGTAATTAGTAGTGTTGGTTTTAAAATGAAAAAGGAATTTTAAAAAGGGTTTATTATTTTGTATGGTTGACTTTGGGGGAGAGAGGGCATGGGACAACATGGCATGTGCCATGCTTCTTAATTGAGAGAGAGAGAGTGAGAAGAGGGGGTGTAGGAATTCCTCTCATTCTCACCCCCACATTCTCTTTTCTTTCTTTCTCTCACACTCTCTCTCTCTCACAAACACACACACACACTCACCTGTGCAGCAGCAGCAGCAACAGCAATCATCATCTTCAACAGCAGCAGCAGCAGTCATCAACAACAACAACAACAACAACAGCAGGAGCAGCAGCAACTTTTTGAGCTCCAGCAACTGCAGCAGCCTCATCTCCTCCACACACTCCTTCACCTGCTCTCTAGGGTCCAATTGGGTATATTTCTGAACCCCAAATCCCTAACTTGCTTATGGTGTATGGTTTTGTGTCGATTAGTGTTTATTTTTGAGTTTAGTGCTACTTTTGGTAAATTGTGTGGAATTGTGGCAAAGTCTTGATTGTGTTGGCTAACCTAGCATATTTAGGTGTTATCAAGACCACTTCAACTGAGATATTAGCCAAACTTCACTAAAATACCATAGATTTCTTAAATTGTGCAAATTTGTGACTTTTGATGTGATTTTGTGACATCTGGTACCTGCTGTGATCCTAGGTGTTTACTGATAAATTAAACATAGTGGTAGTGTTGTACTAGGGGACCTGGAGCACCACCCTCAAGACGGACCCCATCCCACCGGCCAGGGCCGGCGAGAGCTTGAAGAGGGGCCGGCGACGCCGGCCAAATCGTTGAGTTAGGGTTTGGGTTTTGTTCTGTAGGTGTCTGCTATGGTTAGGGTTCCTCTGGTCTTGTTGAATTGTTTAGTTTTCACAGTAGTCAAAATCTGGGATCATATGTCGGTTTTGGTGTCCGTTGTGTTTGCGCGATACGCGCGATACGTGAGTGGGTTCTGTGATCCAGCGTATCGCGGCGTGTCGCGATGGTTTTTAGACGCGTACACACACGATTCAGCGTATCGTGCACACGCGCGCTTAGTTCGCGACGCGAGTTTCTCGTTTCGTTTCGATATCGCGTTTCGCAGGATATTTGGCTTATATGTGATTTCCATATCTTATTTGCAGGTTTGCAGGCAGGACCACGGACACGGCTACAGAGGGAGCAGACGGTAGGATTCACCCAGCGTGGAGTGTAGGTGAGTAGATATAACATCTACAGGGGAATCGCCCACATGGCGTTATGCGTCTGGGCTAGGATTCAATTACCTGTCGCACATTCTACGTCATTGTAGAATTGCGCCTTACTGCATTTCCTAGATATAGCTATATACTGTGACTAGCAGCCGTACGACACTGCACACATTATTGACGGTTCATGTTGCACGAGCACGGATTGCATGCTACACACACCGTCAATAATTGCCATGTCACACACTATCCCTTATAGCTACCATTGCTTGCCACACTTGACATCTAGCTTATCGGTATACCTATAGCGTATCATACCTTTAGTGATAGGTATATTTTCACTTTGCGATACAGCTACAGGTATACCTCCTATATATATTTCACTTATACCGGGAGGGATTTCCTACATATGTTACTTATACCCAGGGGGGTATACGACATCAGTTTCTATAGGTAGATACCTATACTTTGCTACACCTGTATGTTAGATACATATTCAGTTGTTGTCGCATATTCACATTTACTGATGTTACTTAGCTGTACCTTATCTTGTTTTCGCATACATCTGGTTCGGCTATATACTTGTGTTTACCTGCTCGCATTCAGATATATCGCATACATTTATTCCTGTATTTATGCATTGTTTATCTGGATTTTATATGATGTTTTCGGGATTTGGGAACCGCGGGAGTTCATGAAATTATGCATACATGAACAACCCGGTTTCCTTGATATGATATTTCGAGCGTCCCCCATGAGTTTTATCGGTGCTGATTCTATGCTCCATACGATGTGTGGTTGCCGTATGAGAGTACATGGTGGGGCCCGGTATGGTTCCCCTCGGCAAGAAGATCGATGGGTTTGCCGATTGAGCCTGGAGGCGGGCGAGTACCTACCGGTGATTGTTTGGACCTGGCAGTTGTCTGGAGGCTACTGGCCGGAGTAGAGAGATGGATACGGGATGACCTGTACTGTCGAGGCCGAGGGCCGACACTGCAGACGGACCCCGTGGGCTGATCCGGACTGACGGAGCCCCATATACGAGGATTTCTGTGTCGATGCTTGGCACACGTTTTCATGATATTTCTTTAACCCCTTTTTGTATATATAACAGGGGATTTAGCCGTTGTTATATATACCCTTACACCAATATTAGTGGTATGGGACGCTAATATATGTGTATTGCCCCCATCATATTTATTTCTGTACATATATTTACCTTTAGGATGCTAGAAACTTACTTGAGATTGGACTTGGGATATTAGGTGATTCATTGGGATTTGGACATTGGATATACCTATGTGATTGGAGATTTGTACATTCGGGATATAGGAGATTACTCGATATTGTACATTGAGGAGATGCGAGACTTATATGATGTGACTGCCCTATGTGGAGGCTGATTTGAGGACTTGGGATTGGAATATCTTGATGGATTGTGATCCTGCCACGACGTCAGGTTTCCGTGGAAAATGACATATTCCACCCTATACCTCACCCTTACTTACCTTATGCACAGATTCATATTTTGGTAGTACTTGTAGTGTACCCTTATGATAGTTGCATATTTGCTTTCTCATATCTCTATTGCATAGACATTGCATACTACTATCATGTCATCATTGCTTCACATATTGATTGTACCTGCTAGTGTACTCTCCCTATTTCAGCATTGCATGATATATTATTATTGTAATCGCATATCTTAGATTCATGCTGTACGTACATTCCTGCGATTACCTGCATATATTTTATACTATTCACGAGTTGGCAACTCACCCCCGTTGTGCCACAGGTGTTTCAGGTTGTTCCCCAGAGTAGTCAAGGCAGGCTATTCCTCCATCCAGCTATCCAGCTACCATCTTTTGCTACAGATACCGCATCAACTCACAGTACCCTGTTGCATAGGTGGGTTAGACGGTTATCTGTATTATATATTGTACCTTCGTTGTATTGTACTCTCCATCTACTGTTGTATTATTGACATAGAGACTTGGTGAGGACGTAGTGTGTATTATGGTGGATTTGATGTCTTTATATATACAGCTTTTTCTCTACTGTCCTTATTCTTCTGTTGTATTCATATTGACTAGTCTTTATAAAAATGGGGTGTTGCTAAAATTTTAAAGAAAGAAAGCAAGACTTTTAAAGGATTTGGGTTGCGATTTCAAATGTTTAAAAACTTGTATTATCTTTTCCGTATTTCTCATGGTTTAGATTTCTGGGTTTGGCTTTCTTTTACTATGTTGCGTCTTTAGACGTTGTGTAGTATTAGGGCCGTCACGGGCCAATTCTGGGTCGTGACAGTAAATCAATAACATCTCCTTAGTATCTCAGATATTTGAGAATGTTCTTTACTGCTATCCAGTGCTTCTCCCTAGGGTTTGACCGATACCGTCTTACTACGCTTAGTGCATAAGCTACATCTGGTCTCGTACACAACACCGCATACATTATAGAGCCTACCGCAGAAGCATAAGGTATAATAGATATGCAATCCCTTTCCAAATCAGTCTTGAGAGACATCTCTTTGGAAAGGATGATTCCGTGACAAGCCGGTAAATTACCGCGCTTTGAATCTTCCATACTGAATCTTTTCGGTATGGTGTCGATGTACCTGGACTGTGAAAATCCAAACATCCTCTTAGATCTATCACGATAGATCTGGATCCCCAGAATGTAAGAGGTATCGCCCAGGTCTTTTATGGAGAACCTCTGTGACAAGAACCCTTTGACAGATTGTAGCATAGGAACGTCATTTCCTATCAAGAGAATGTCATTCGCGTACAAGACGAGCAATACAACAGTTCGTGCTACAATCTTACTATAAATACATGGCTCATCTGGATTTTTGATAAAATCAAATTCTTTGACTGTCTCATTAAAACAGATGTTCCAACTCCGCGATGCCTGCTTTAGCCCATAGATGGACTTAAGCAATTTGCACACTTTTCCGTTGCTCCCACTCTGAATGAAACCCTCGGGCTGGTCCATATAGACACTCTTCCAAATTTCCATTTAGAAAAGCGGTTTTTACGTCCATCTGCGAAATCTTATAATCGTGGAAGGCAGCAATGGCAAGAAGGATCCGAATGGATTTGAGCATAGCCACTGGAGAAAATGTTTCATCATTGTCCAAACCAGGTTTTTGACGAAATCCTTTTGCAACAAGTCTAGCCTTATAGGTTTCAACCTGTCCATCTACACCAATCTTCTTTCTGAAGATCCATTTGCAGCCTACGGATTTTACCCCTTCTGGAGCAATGTCCAAAGTCCATACTTTGTTGGTGTACATGAACTCCATCTCGGTCCGCATTGCATCCAGCCATTTTACCGAGTCAGTGCTCTGAATGGCTTGCTGGAAGTTAGTTGGCTCATCATTATCAATGATGCAATCCTCTCTGTCCCCGTCTACGAGAAAACCGTAGTATCTCTCAGGCGGATGAGACAGCCTACTACTCCTGCGGAATTGCGCGGGAATGTCCCGTTCTTTTAAAACTTCTGGTTCCACCAAGCTTTCAGTAATAACTTGTGGTTCTGGAATTTCTTCCAGTTCTATTGCGCTCCCACTAGTTTCTTTTTCTAAAAATTGATGTTCTAAAAAGTAGGCATGACAAGAAACAAAAACATTTTGTTCCTCTGCGTAATAGAAAAGATACCCCTGGAGTTCTTTGGGTATCCCACAAACTTACACAGTACTGAGCGTGCCTCGAGCTTGTCCGCATGCTGCTAACAAAAGCTGGACACCCCCATATCTTCAGGGTTTCTTCCCACTCCACATCTGATATAGCGTGGTAGGCACAGTCTTGGTAGGAACCTTGTTCAAAAGATATGCAGCTGATTCTAGTGCATAGCCCCAGAATGATCGTGGTAACTCAGCGTTACTCATCATGGAACGTACCATATCCAATAGGGTTCGGTTCCGTCTCTCCGATACACCGTTGTATTGTGTGTATGGAGGAGTAAGCTGAGAGAGAATTCCATTCTCTTTTAGGTAATCCAAGAACTCGGCACTCGAGTATTCACCACCTCGATCAGATCTCAGTGTCTTGAAACCTTTGCCGGTTTGTTTTTCTACTTTATTCTTATATTCCCGAAATTTCTCAAAGGCATCTGATTTATGCTTCATCAAGAAGACATGTCTATACCTAGAGAAATCATCCGTAAAAGTAACGAAGTAAGAATAATCACTTCGCGCATGTGTAGACATTGGACCACACACATCGCTGTGTATGAGTCCCAAGAGCTCGCCCGCTCTTACTCCGCGTCCAGTGAACGGAGTCTTTGTCATTTTTCCTTTGAGACATGATTGACAAGTTGCATAAGATTGATATTCGAACGGATCCAAATATCCTTCTTTATGTAATTTGGTCAACCTTGTTTTATTGATGTGACATAGTCTATAATGCCATAAGAAAGCATGATTTATTTCTGGAGTCTTTCTTTTATGTGTGTTCTGGACATTGAAAATTTGTAGTTGGTTTAATACGTATATACCGTTGTTTAGAGTACCTGACCCAATCAGACCATGATTAAGGTGGATATTTACGACATCGCTTACAAATGTAAAATCATAAGCTTCTTTTGATAACAAAGATACAGAAATGATATCGCAAGTCAAACTAGGAACACAAAAACAGTTACGCAAAACCAAAATATATCCGCTCGTCAATCCAAGGTGATATTCCCCTACGGACACAGAATCCACGCTCGCTCCGTTAGCAACCCTGAGGGTCATATCACCGGTCTTCAGAACCCTATGGCTTCTCAGTGCCTGCAAAGAATTACAGATATGAGATCCTGATCCGGTATCCAATACCTAGGAAGTAGACTTGATTGACAGACGGTTTTCAATTATAAGCACACCTGAAGCCGAAGCCATAACTTGCTTCGGATCCTGGTTCTTGGGCTTCCAAACCCTGCAATCTTTCTTCCAGTGGCCCTTCTTATGACAGTAAAAGCATTCTTCCTTTCCTACTGTCGGCCCCGCTATTCTTGCCTTGCCCTTCGCTTCCACCTTACTAACACCACCTCTCGGTTTGGTGGAGGCTTTCTTCTTCTTTCTTTTGGCTTTCGCCTTGGACCTAGAAGAGGAAGCTCCACCAACAAATAGAGCGGGTGTTTCCCTGGCTTTCTGCAGGGTGCCCTCTGCACTCCTCAACATGTTGAGGAGTTCCGGAAGTTCAACTTTTTTACCTTCAATATTAAAATTCAAGATAAACTGGACGTAGGTGGAAGGGAGGGACAGCAGAATCAAGTCAATATACAGCTCATTCTCTAACGTGGTCCCGAGGTCCGCGAGCTCTTCCATATAGCCGATCATCTTAAGGACGTGTTCCCCCTACAGATGATCCGACGGCCAACCTCGCCTGAAAAAGTTTCTTCAAGGCCTCGTATCCTGCGATACAAGATTGCTCTCCATATAATTCTTTGGTATGGAGGAATATGGATTCATGATTCATATTCTCGTGTCGTCTCTGGTGCTCGTTGTCCATAGAGGCCGGCACGAGGCACTTGGCCTTCGCGCAGTCTATCTCCCACGTCTTACGGATTTCCTTATCCGCGACACTGGATTCTGGACCTGGGACGGCGGAGGCTTCAGTAGTAAGGACATACTCCAACTTGTCATAAGTAATTGCCATCTTGACATTCCTGAACCAATCTTTGTAGTTTGGCCATGTCAATATGTTTTTATCTACTAGTAACTTAAGGGCCGTCATCTTTGGTTGCTGTAATTAGAAGAGAGAAGAAACACTTTAGCATAATACTCTTGCAAGTTTAGATTGATTTTTAGTTTATCTAAACAGGATGGCTCCCACTGTTTCTCGAATCCTTCCTCAAACCAAAAAAGAAGAATTAGTCAGGATTAATCTCACCGTACAATACTTGCTTAATCGTTCAGCCGGACTAGTGTCGGTATTTCGAGGGAGGTTTTACGACGCTTTCACGAAGTTTCTTAATTAAATAACATCTTTTCCCTGGAGGCGTAGCCCCGCTAACACTGTTCTTGACACATACTTGGTTTATAGCATTGTTCGTTAAGTGAAAAAATCTTCCGAGTAGCATATACTCACAGTAGAATCGGGATCCAAATATCGTGTGATAAGGCCGAAGGAGTCCTACCAAAATTATCACACTCCAAATGGTATGCAACACTAGCAAGTTTCAGTTTCTTTAGAAACTCCCGATGTGGATTTTTGCCCCATGCTCTTATGACCTTGACGAATGCCAACATATCATAGTCACATGCCAAGTTCTACCAGTCATTATCCAGATTAATTTGAACCCACCCGTACATACCCTTGACAAAAGCCAAAATAGCAGTACGACTGTCCCAAACCAACGCATTTATCTATGCTACAGATGAATATTCAGCAACTACCAATCACTATGCCTTGGCGAAAGTCAAAATACATAGCTTGAATACTACTGAATATCCAACTGAAATGACGGAAGGCTACGAATGGTTTTGGCGAAACCGTGAACTTGATATAATCGAAGGAACCTGATAGCTTTTAAAAGGAGTGGTTTAAGCTCCGCATTTTTAAAAGTTTTACTGTTTTGAGAGTGGTTTTAAAATTGTTCCAACGATTCAGCTTTGGTTTGTTTTCTTTGCATTAATATAATGCAATCCCATCATTTAACCTACCATTGCAGAAAAAGACGAAAATACAACGTACGCTTATGTCATCCGCATTCGCCACGGGGCCCCGTTTTACACCGTTAGGTTAGATAACTAACGCCAGAGCTGGGGGCTGGACTAGCGCGGATACAAAACATAAGCAACGTCTAATATAATATAATATATATATATAATAATATCCATTCGTCAGCGTAATAATAGGCATTCCAGATCACAGATGAACACATTGGATATATTAGGAATTCCGCGTTTCGTTTAAGCCTGTAACGAAAAACGGATTCCACGGTCGCGATGAATAGCCAAACCCCACCCCAGACCCCTACGGGTGCGGCAAACTACCCACCAAATACCCGAAGCGAAACAATCTCCCCCAACAACGTGAGTAGGCCACTCAGCACTTCAAAGTACCCGGTAGTTTGTGCACCCCACCTTGGGTCTATCCTAGGAGCAATAAACAGTAAATGAAATAATACAACAGTGGCTACAAGCTCAACCCGGATGTGCCCCGCGATAAAATATTACAACAATTTACAATTTACATTTGAATGAAAGAATATAACACCTCACATCCCCGGCTATTCATTCACGACAATCCAATAAGTCCATATACACAAACAAACATCACAAAAATGTGCAACCCCCAACTAACCGACATATAGCTATTAGCAGAAGTTTACGAACACATTTATCAAACACAGAAACATTAAACGACATTAAACTGCGACTTCGAAACACCCCGTATTGCCACAGTGAAGGATTGACATTATATGCAAAATTGGCAAAAACAAACAACTCCTGAAACCCTAGATCCTAGTATCAAAGCCACACACCAAACTACGAAGCATTTCCCCACAAGAAAACCGAGGAGGCCGGTTTCTAGAGCAATGTGGCCGGTCCAGGTTGCAGGGAAATGTCTCGTTTTTGGTGTATATTCATTTTACAGTTGAAGGAGTACTCTGCAGTTGCTAAACAATTTTTAGAGCCTCGTAAAAATTCAACAGAAACTAGGATCCATATTTCGATGTTTACGGGTTATTTCGGTTTCGTAGTTTTGGTTATCGTTTAATCTGTTAGGTATGGTTTAGTCGGCTCTGAAACCACTGTAAGTCGATGTCACGCACCCCACGTGTTCGCGGAGAGGCGGAATATGCAAAAAACAATTTTTATAAGCTTAGTAGCATCGATTAAACTCCAGGATCGATACTAAACCCTAGCTAATAATCATTCAAAGAGGTTTAACTATTATGTGTGAGGGTTATACCTCAAGTCTCGCTGTCCTTCACCTCCTCGATGTCCTTCTTCAAGTGGTGAGCTCATTGAACTGAGAACGGAATCCACCCTCCTCGTCGTTTTCTCCGAATCGTAGAAGATCCATCCGAGAGATCTGACTTTGAGCTTTAACCTCAAACTTTCGCTTGGAATGCTAAACTAAGTAGCCTAAGATGTGTAGAGAGTGATGAGTGTAGTAGTCTCACAAACCCTATGGTTTTCAACTCATGAAAAGGTTAGGGTTTGAGATGAGAAGGAGAAGCCTTGAGAAAAATGAGAGAAGAAACCATCTGATGTTTTTTCTTTTGATAAAGATTAGTGAATAAAGGCTAGGGTTTTGGCATTTAAACCAAGTGAAAATATTCTACAAATATCTCACATAATATCTAACAAATATCTAAGTCAACAAACTCCAAAAAGTCAATGCAAAAACCCTAATCTTATTTCACTAAAATACCATAAGTTTTCTACTCTCATTTTCTCCAACTTAAAAGGATTTTACTAATAAAGAAAAACCCTAATATGAGGTGCCATTCTCCATGTAGTAATCTTGTCCAAATTACAAAAATACCCCTCATCCGTATATACATACCGGCATCGGTATCCCGAGAGACACGAATACAATGAGACGAAACTAATCCGATAATCATATACTAGGATTCGGCTTAAACCAAAAATCGCTAGTAATATCCGCCCAAACATCATATGCGCACAAGTGCACGTATGTGATTGAACCCTGTCGTAAAACCATACGGCCTCTACACGTTTCGCCCGAAGCCGGGAAACCCTCTGTGGGGGACTCTAAAGACTCGACAGTACTCTGGCAGTGGGTTTAACCACAAGCGCGTCAGTGGCACTAGCTGTACGTAACGGCTACTCAGGTATCTATCGATAAGAAGGTCAACAAGAAAACTCATCCGTACCCTTACTGAGTCTATCTGCAGCAATCTCTGTACAGTCCGGTCTGTTCGTCTAAGAGTATCGCATATCGGGCCTACGTGGATGGTAAACGTCAGACCCCTAATAACGGCATAAGTCGTGTCGGAGTGTAGCCCAGAACACCCTGAGAAACTACTGGAATACCTACCAGTAAATCTCACTTGCCCTGGCCAGGGACTTTGTGTAATGGCTTTCCGAACACAGCGCGATATCAACCCCCAATACCGGGAGAGACGAATCCTATCTAACCGTCACTGCCTCCAAGTGCTTCGAGACTGCACCCAACTACTACCTGTTTGCACGACTCAGCAGAGCCGTGGTAGGGTAGTAATCTAAGAACAGTAAGAACACACTTGAGGCGAAGTAGCAGTGTCAAGTCAACGGACTAAGCTGTACTCATGTCACCTGGGAACTGCTACCTGACGATAGGTATATTACCAACCAGTAGTTCCCTACGAGTCTGTCCAGTGTAACTCATAACCCAATGAGCACATGCATACCATCTCCAGTACGACGTACTGGTGGCTGTGGGACAGACCATCTCCCATGCTGGGAAGAGAAGCGTATACACTAATCTACTCTGGAATATCGATGCCCTGTCTCGATAATCCTGTGACTAGGGACCTGTGTAAGGATGTGCTTGTAGACTACCCAGCCCCCACTAGTGTGACTGCCATCACAACGCTGGTAGTCAAGCAAAGATCCTAAAGGCTCTATCAATATGTATTGCGATACGTTAAAAGAAACATACACATATTAAAATAGATACAAACCAAGTAGCATACTACTATATCGAGCAAAACTGTCATAAATCCGTGAATATATATCCCAAGCTTCCAAAATGTAATATACAAACTAGTACTATATAATAATGGCCTCTAGGGCATATTACACTAACATCCATGTCCATGTTTGTACCTGTATCTGGGTCTATGTCTGCTTCATAGCAGATCAGTATATCAAAGTACAATACTATTACCATAAATGATTTAAAAAGCAGAATCGATAGTCGGAACTTCTCATCATCAATTAATTCCTGCTATCACATTAAAGGGCATGCCAGATCGAAATTGTTCTCCAAAACTATGAGATTCTTCTTTCCCAGCACAAGAATATATCAATGAAATGTGGAACTTACCCGATATAGTTATAGGAATTGCACCACAAGAAAGAAGCTTTTCCAAGACATGCATTGCTATCTTCCCAGCACCACTCACAACAATTCTGAAGTTGAAACAAATATGTAAATCGATAAGGAACCAAAAGAATGCATGTCAGTTCCATTATTCAGTGTCCATATATGATAAATAATTTGAAATATTTAAGCAAAATCAGAATGTTATTCGCAATCATAGTACTGTCATGAGTAATGGAAACAACCATCAAATACAGTGAGTAAAGTCGTTGGATATTGGATCATTAGGAAATAGCATTGTAGTTAAATTTTTGCCAACACAGTTTAGACCATTAATGAGGTTATTTGAATACTGTTGTAAGTCAAAGTGAGAGTTCGCTCCAAGCATATAATTGAAGCCTTGAACGTAGACTTGCCGCTTTTAGTAATTAGCATCAATATGATGCATATAATCATGAGATGCATTTGCTTTAAGACATGGAATACAAACTAGAGCCATGATTGTCAGTATTGCTTATATATGAGAATAATGAAGGAAAGAGCCCTTAGGAGAGAATTTCCTCCTATTAGGTCGAAAAAATACGACCTACGCCATTTTTTCCGACCATTGGCACCCATCATCTCCACCTTTATCATCTAAGATGTGGATACACCCAATTTCATGTGATTCTACCACTTTTTTCAGTTGAATTGGCAGTGTAAAAAATTCTATTGTCTGTAAACCGTTAATTTTGCACCCATTAAATCAACGGTGAAAAAAATGATAGAATCACATGAAGTTTGGTGTATCTACATCTTAGATAATAAAGATGGAGGTGATGGGTGCCGATACTATCAAAAAATCGTGGAGGGTGTATCTTTTCGACGCCAAATGAGGAAATTCCCTCCCATGGCACCTTTCCTCCATTATCCTCTCTTTGTATATATATATGTGCGCGCGCAAGAAAAGAACCAAAAGAAAATAATTTATTAGTATAATAATTCATGAGTACATACTACATATATATATATATATATGGAGGATAATAGACCACCTCTCTTATTATAGCCGATGTGGAACTAAAACGAATAACTAATTATATTCATAACACTCTCCCGCAAACTAGAGCGTGGATGTCAATCATACCAAACTTGGACAGAAAAAGAGTGAAAACCGGTCGAGAAAAAGGTTTCGTAAAGATATTTGCTAGTTGAGCCGAAAAAGAAACATGTTGGAATGCAAGCACCTTATCTGTCGCTTTGTCACGAATGAAGTGGCAATCTATTTCGATATGCTTGGTCCGTTTATGAAAAATTGGATTCTCAACAATATGAATTGCGGCCTTATTATCACAGAAAATTATAGTCGGAAGAGAAGAGAGAACCCCAAAATCTGTCAGGAGAAAGCTAAGCCATACCCACTCAGCAACAGTATGCGCCATAGATCTATACTTAGTCTCAGCAGAAAAATGAGCCACTACATTCTGCTTCATGTTCCTCCATGTAACCAAGTTTCTTCCCAAGAATACACAGTAGCCACTGGTGGAACGACGATTATCAATAGATCCAGCAAAGTAAGCATCTGCAAAGGCTGTGAGCGCCAAAATAGATGATGGTTTGTTGAGAAAACCCTGTCCTGAAAAACTTTTGATATATCTAAGAATATGCTCAGCTGCCTTAAGGTGAGATGTCAAAAGATTTTATATATACTGACTCATTTTGCTAACGGCAAGGGCAATATCAGGACGAGTGACAGTGAGGTAAATAAGGTTACCAACCAGACGTTAATATCTTCCTGGATCAGGCAGTGGAGAATCTGAGTAAGAGCTCAATCTAAATAGCTTGACTGTGGAATCTATAGGAGTGTCTGCTGGTCTACATCCTAGAAATCATGTCTCATATAGAAGATCGAGTGTATACTCGTGATGAGAGAGCTGCAATCTATCAGAATTCCATGACACTTCAATTCCAAAAAATTATCTAAGTGGCCCAAAATCATTGGTATAGAAGTATGAAACCAAATATTCTTTTATCTTGGAGATGCCAGCAGAATCATCTCCAATAATAATAATATCATCAACATACACCAGCACAATTACCATGCCCTGAGGACGGTTGTGTAAAGAGAGAGTATCGGCGCGACTACATTTGAAACCAATCTATTGTAGAACCATACTAAACTTTTCAAACTAGACACGCAGTGACTGCTTCAATCCATATAAAGATTTATGTAGGTAACAAACCATAGACCATCCCAGTCACTCAAAACCAGGAGGCTGCATGTAAATAATCTCCGAAAGATTGCCATTATGAAAAGTATTATTCACATCAAGCTGGTGAGGTGGCCACGCCTTAGAAACAGCCAAGGATATAAGAACACGAACCGAGCTCAATTTAACTGGCGAAAAAAATTCAACATAATCCAAACCATACTGCGAGAAAGGGTGGGCGTTATGGTAGGCTTGTGACAGCCAACGTAAAACTGTCACATTCTATGACTGCTGAGTAAAGCCCTTGGCCACCAATCGAGCTTTGAAACGGTCAATCGTCCCATCTGAATTTTGCTTGACAGTAAAGACCCATCAACAACCGACAGCCTTCTTATCTAAAGGCAGAGATACCAATTTCCATGTCTGATTAGAGCGCAGTGCGGCAAGCTCCTCTAACATAACTGCATGCCAACTTGGGTGCTGAAGTGCTTCCTGAATAGAGAAAGAAAGAGTGATGGTGGATAAGTAAGAAACAAACTGACGAGCAGATGGTATCAATCTATGATAAGAAACAAAATTAGAAATTGGATGTATTGTGGTACAGGAACGCTTACCCTTGCGTAAAGCAATAAGAAGAGAGATCTTCTGAAGACAGAAGTGATTGAGAACCAGGAACAGTGGACTGTATCGAAATACTTGCAGAAGAATTGTTAGGAGTATAAACGGTGGGAAGGGGTGGGGCTTTTGGGCCACGACGGTGATACACTTGCGGATATGGGACACATGCTTAAAACGAGGACGCACAGATCGAACAGACGAATCAAGCTCCGAGAAAGGTAGATGAGAAACATGGATAGTAGAAGTGGAGTCCTTGTCAGGTGATGGAAAATATGCTTGATCTACAAAGAGGGCTGCATCACATAAAGTACAAACTTTAGAGGTGGCAGGGTCAACGCAAACATATCTTTTCTGGAATCGTAGGGAACCTACAAACACCGTACTAGTAGCCGGAAAATCAAGTTTGTCTACCTGCGGATCTAGAATATGAGGATAACATAGACAACCAAACACCTTAGGAGGAACAGGAAAATGCTTGCCCTGTGGAAACAAAATAGAGAAAAAGAACTGGCTGCCTATGACTGGCAAAGGTATGCGATTAATATAAAAACAGGCAGTTAAGACCGCAAAACTCCACAATCGTTTGGGAACATGCATATGCAAAATAAGAGAACGAGCTATCTCAAGCAAATCTCGATTCTACCGTTCAGCAATCCCATTTTGTTGAGTATAAAAATATGAAGTTTGTTGCAATATATCATGGGTCTGACAAAAGACATTAAACTCCGTGCTAATATACTCCTCAGCATTATCTAAACGAAGAACCTTTACGGAAACACCAAATTGATTAGCAATCTAAGGTACGAAGATATTAAAAATAGACAAAATTTCATACCTATTACGCAGAAGAAACAATCAAGTCATACGTGAATGATCATCGACAAAAATCACAAAATATTTGTAACCAAACACACTAGGAAATTTAAAAAGACCCAAAATATCGAAGTAAACGCAAAAGGTAAATCATGTCTTTTATTAACGAGAGGAAAAGAGGAGCGATAATGTTTACCAAGAATACATTATTCACGACTGAACTCTGATAAGTTAAGAAAAGGCAACATAGTACATAAAGAAGAAAAAGGAATGTGACCAAGTCTTCGATACCACCAGATAGTAGAAACAGCTGCAAATATATTGGGAAGGTGATCAACGTAGTACAATCCATTCTGCTCATGCCCCCATCAATCCGCCGCTTCGTCAGAAGGTCCTGTATCACAAAATGAGATGGATAAAATGTTACGGAATAGTTGAAATTATTTGTAAGCTGACGAATAGAAATCAAGTTTTGTTTTAAAGATAGCACACTTAAAACATTTTTCAGGTGTAAAGATGAAGCGATAAATCAACAAAGCCGGAAACAGGCGTGGTATTACCATAAGCCATGGAAATAAACTTTTGAGGATTAGAAGCAAGATCAAACGGTACATCACAAGACATGTGATGTGAGACGCCGAAATCAACGACCCACGAATTAAAATGAGAAAGGAACGATATACCTGACGGAGTAGAAAAGTTGGCAGGAGCTACAGAAGATAAGAGACGACGCAACTGACCCCACTCAGCACTGAATAAAAGTAGCTGGTTGGTAAAAGAGGTAGATCGGTCAGTAGCAACCGGTGTGGGTGTTTGATGAGCTGTAAGTGTACTATCAGGGTAACCATACTTCTCCCAACACCCGTCTTAGCCATGACCATATCCACGAGCAGGCATAGAGGGACGACCACACGATGCCCCACGACCACCAGAGACGGAATCAAAATCCATGATGAACAGAGCAGAAGTAGATCACAAGAAAGAATAAGATTGTCTAACACCCAAGCGAGTACAAACGTAAAGAAGTCTGAGCAAGACAATCTAATAGATCATCGCTAGTAATTCGAAAGGCGCGAAGGCAGCTGGTTCTATGCGGCTGTTGGCGGTGAAAAGCGGAGACGGGGAGGCTTCAGTAGCATGGAGGAGGCGATCGCGGCCGCGGAGCTAGGAGCAGAGATGAGCAGGAGGCAGCAGTGACATGGGTTGCCGCGTGGTGCGGTGAGGGTGCGATGTGGTGCGGTGAAGGTGTTGCGGAGAAGGCTGGAGCATGGTGCGGTGAAAGTGTTGTGTGGTGCGGTGAGAGCTGAAGTGTGGTGCGGTGAGAGCTAGAGCGGAGGGGGTGGCTAGGGCATGGAGGTGGGTACTGTAGCAGCGTGTGGGTACTGTAGCGGCAAGGGCGTGGAGGGGGTTCGATATAGGACAGAGGAAAGAAGGCGGCTAGGGCAGCATCGGAGGCGGTGTGGTGAGGATTGCGGTGGATGGCCGAGGAGGGGGTGGCGGTTTTGGAAATTAGGGTTAGAATTTAGGAAATTAGGGTTTGCTTCTTTTTAGAGCTCTAATACCATAAAAAGAACCAAGAGAAAAATAATTTATTTGTATAATAATTTATGGGTACATACTATATATAGAGATGATAACAGACCACCTCTCCTATTATATCCGATGTGTAACTAAAACTAATAGCTAATAACTAATTATATTCATAACAATATATGTGTGAGGGTAATGAGATGGTCAAATCCGACCGTTAGATCGACGATCGAATTTTTGCATCATGTTCTACACCTTAAAATATGTACGTATACAAAATTAGATGATTTGAAGGCTCGTAAGTCATGCATCAAGGGAATGCAATGTATGCAACTTTTATAATGATTTAACCATCCATTTTGCGATCGTGATATCCATACCTTTGAAGTGTCTAAATCATCTAAATTTTTGCACGTATGTTGATGTATAGAGCCGATCGTTATTTTGATTGATGGATGATGACTGAATCTTTCAATCTCGCTTTAAGATCTCATCTCACCATCTCACCATATCACTACCCGTAGCGATATGGTGAAATGGTGAGTTAAAGTGAGATGGTCAAATCCGACCGCTGGATCGACGATCGAATTTTGATTGATGGATGATGGTCGGATTTTTCCATCTCACTCTAAGATTTGATCTCACCATCTAACCGTCTCGCTATATTATATATATAAGAATAATGGAGGAAAGGCGGGAGGGGATTTCCTCCTATGGCGTCGAAAAAATACTCTCCACTATTTTTTTCGACGATCGGCACCCATCATTTTCACCTTCATCATCAAAGATGTGGATACACCAAAATTTCATTCGATCTACCACTTTTTCACCGTTGATTTAGTGGGTGCAAAATTAACGATTTACTGATAATATAACCTTTTACATTGCTAAATTCAATGGTGAAAAGTGGTACAATCAAATGAACCTTGGTGTATCCACATCTAAGATGATAAAGATGAATGTCGATCGTCGAATAAAATGGTGGAGAGTGTAGTTTTTGACGCCACCTGACGAAAAAGCCTCTTAG
Organism: Agapanthus africanus; assembly: GCA_030015575.1. Taxonomy (NCBI): domain Eukaryota; kingdom Viridiplantae; phylum Streptophyta; class Magnoliopsida; order Asparagales; family Amaryllidaceae; genus Agapanthus; species Agapanthus africanus. The sequence goes on from JASDDO010000014.1 coordinate 650,944,472, forward strand.
GGCCTTTTTTCTACATTATTCTAAATATATATATATAAGGGAGTGATGTATTGCAAACCGGCCCGCATTTTTAAAAACGGGAACTCTCGGTCTACAACATATTTTAACGATTCGAGCCGTTCAAGTTAATCACCCTACCCTCAAATGTATGTATGAAAAATCAAAGGATTTGGAGACCTCTAATATATGCATCGATGGGTGCAAAAATGAACGTCTTTCGATAATGCAACATAAACTTCATCTAATGCATAGGTTAAAGGTTTTCAAATTCTTTGATTTTTTTCATACACATACATTTAAGGATAGGGTGGTCAACTTTAACGGCTTGGGTCGTTGAAATATGTCATAGTCCGAGAGTTCCAGTTTTTAAAAAACACGGACCGGTTTACAATGGAGCACTCCCTTATACACATAAACACATACCATGCCTTAATCTTTTTGACAAATCATGGCTCAACTTTGTAAACGACATCATCAATGAAGCAAGCACTCGAGAAAACCCCTCACGAATCAACTAGGCTTCGCGAATTGGAGTGGATTCACTCTGATTCATGTACCAGAGTCGTGAATCACAATTTTCGTAATTAACTAACTCGGAAAATTCACGATTCAATCTGATTCACGAATCAAGTTCATGTGTCGGTTTATTCATTTAAATTGGTTTTAGATGCGATATGGATTGAACTTTGAAGTTTGAAATCAACCCGTTAATTTTGATCCTCTATCAAACCATGAACAAAAAAAGTAGGATTTCTCTCCCAACAAACATTATCATTGCCTTCTTTCCCTCACACCGCCTAGCCTGAACAGTCGCCTCCATCCTCGCCTTGCAAATCCCTAATTAGAGTCTCCTCTCCTCAAGACGCCTCTAATCACCACCCCTTCAGTTCACTCGACAAAAATAGATCTTCTCTCTATAATAATTCGTGTTATTAGCATAGAATTGTTTAATATTATTTTTTGTTATTATATATAGAGATGTAAATATTAATATATATTTATATGTAATTAATTAAGAAATTCAATATAAAAATGTATATTGTATCATTGGTTTTTAAAAAATTCCGAATTTGTGAATTGAAATCACATTATATCTTGTTTCTGCATTAGAATCTATGCTACATAGCTCGTAAGCCCGGCAAATGAGACGAGGTTCATTTGCACGGCTCGCCTCGTGATGAGGCGATTTTACTCGACTCGTCGCCTCATCTAAACAGGTTTGGTGAAGCAAGTGGGTTCGGGGATTTTTTTAAGTCGACCTGTATCTGCTCGCTTCATCTAACTCGCGAGTCAAATCGTCTTGCCTCATTTAACTTGCAAGTTGACTAATTCACCTCGTCTCCTCACCTCATCTCATTTAACTCGGTTAACTCGCGAGGTGACTCGGTTAACTCGCGAGTTAGGGTCCACTCTCTAATATAAAAAACGAATTGTATTATAAAATTTAACATGTAATCTGGTTAATATTAATGAAAACTTTTTACTTATATTTTTTTATTTTTGGTCTATATTTGCATTCTAATATTGCTATTTTTTTTAAAATACAAAGTTAGGTGAGTTAACTCGCCGAACCCGACTCGCCTTGTGACTCTCCTAAGAGAGTCGGCAAGGTGAGTGGGTTCAGGCAGTAACCATTTCTGCTTCGACTCGCCTTGCTTCCCCGACGAGACGAGTCGCGAGGTGAATTGGCTCGGGTTGCCTCATTTGCCAGGCCTAATAGCTCATCATCGAAAGATGTGTTTATATCACCTTTACATTACCTCTATTTATTCTACCTTCCAAGCTAGTCATCTTTTCATAGAAGGTCCTTGTGAGGAGCGTTAATGTTTCTTGATATCTTCTGTTGGTCAACAAACAGCGAGTGAAGCTTTAGGATAAAGTAGTGATTTGTCAATAATAAAGAAGGGAAATCCTCGCGTATGTGCATTCCCATCAAAATGGGTATGCTCCAAAAGAATTGATAAAACTTTTATAAATGTCATTTCAACCTTATGTCAACCCTCTAGACGATGGTGCCAAATTCCAGGTCATGTAACCATGAGCGAGGGTGGCCAAATAAAAAAAACATGAAAGTAGGTTGTGTCAGAGAGACCTGCCTTTTGTAACATTTAGCTTAAGCTTTACAGCCAAAAAGCGCCCTCCAATATCCCTAGACCGCGAAAGCGTCTAGATGATGAGAAAAGATGTGAAATCGACAATGCTACAGATAAATATAGTGTTGTCCCTAATATTGACGGCGTATTCTGGCTAAGCTAAATGATAAAGCATAATCTCTCAAAAATATAATCATCACCATCAAGCCTCTTCCAACAACTCTGACTCGAAGAAAAAGAAAACTCGACAAATGTTCAGAAAGTGTCCACTATCATTTGTAATCTATGCTTTGGCGCTAAATTCCTAGGTCAAGGTTAATATGAATAAAATAAGCATAGTATGAAACTTTGACGCTGGAAGCTGGTTAGCAGATAGGTACAACAAGTATTTTTAGTCATGCAGTATACCCTCATACAAGCCACAAGTAACCTCCCAAATACGTGCATTTAAGATTTTTCATTGTGAATCATGTTCATCAGTTACTAACGAACCAAAAGGCTGCATCCCAAGTATTATCAAAGGCATCGTTCTTCATAAGGTTGGTTTCAATTTATTGTTAGGAGGAAAAGGCTAAAATTGATTTACTTATTAAGTAATTGGATACGAGGAAATATTTTGCATTTCATCAAATTTTTGTCTACAGATAGGAAATAGCTTCGCCTTGTAATATTGTTTCACTGTCGATGTGAGATGTAAGCTATCTATGGTAAAGGTCTGAAGGGAAATGAGGGATAAATTGCTTGATTGGAAACACCATATATACATAATCATATAACGTTGAGTAATGTACCATCCTTTGCTTGTCAAACTTATAAACTTCCAACTTCTGTACATATAACCTATCACGAGCATGAATTTGACAAGAAGATTGAATGAAACACTATAGAATGTAAATACATGAGTTTGCATACCACGGGTGGAAGTTTAATTGTGTAGAGGCTATTATTTTGTCAAATGAGTTGAGCAAACATGAATGGCAGTGCTATCGAGTATTTAGTGCTATTTTGTAATTTAATTACCATCAGCTTCCAAGGAGATTAAGCCAATTCTACATCTAACTAGCACTCCCCTTCAAGTGACAACACTTTTGCTGATGATTTAAACTAGACAGCGTAGGAAGAAGGCATATTATATGAACAAATTTCGTGAATGTCGATAGTAGGTATGAGTGTCAAAATACATGGCATAAGATGCGTGCTTATGGCCTTGCTGAATGCTTCCTCCACCATCATGAATGACGAACAATATTCAGAAAGGACAGTAAAAATTGGTTGAAAATAAAGAGGAACTAGATAAAGATAATATAAAATATAGGATAGAACAAATATGACCGAACTAGGTGAAGAACATATACAATATGGAACGGAACAAATATGTAGAAACACCAAGCTTTTACAATGACCCTGAAAAATAAAGGAATGATACAGCTCAATAAAGATCAAAAATAAGATTAGGAGGCAGACAAATTCAAGCATATAATTTTGGATGCATTATCTGTATTCCTTTAGAAACGTGTTTCTTTTCTTCTGAAATAAGGATTGGAAAATATCAGAAACTTCAGAATTTCACTTTCTTAATAGAGTCCAAGTGTTCAGCTTTCAAAGATTGGTAACAAGAAGAGCTTACAAACAGATTAATGGAAGTTAAGTATTGTGAGTGCGTATATGAGGTAATATAGGTAAATTTGGACTCAACGGACCACAGGATATCTACAACAGCTACAAAATGAAAACTGGTGGCAAGATAGATGCATCTAGGCATGATAATCAGAGTATCAAATGCTGTTCTTTATATAAAAGATAGGGGGTTAAAAACCTTAATCCTTTGAGTTCTTTATTCATCTCTGCAAGTATAAGTCTTGCAAAGAAAACCTGCAAACAACATGCACATTTTTCAGAATCAGGAATATATAGCATTAATTTGTAAATACTCTAGTACAAGCCAAGAAGCAGAAGTAATCATATGCTACTATTCTGTCCTCTTCGGTAAATAAATGGTGATATTGCTAAAAGTAATAAGAAAATGGAGTAAATTACATTTGCAAGATGACTTTCAAGGTTCATAATTAAGCCGAACAACATACCAAGCCATAGCCAGTAGCTTCAGTTCGTAGACTAGAACCTGACCAGAATATCTTCGGTCCAGTAAAACTTCCCTGCATAAGAATAAAAATAAAACTGCAGGTACAATAAACTTCAAATAATTCACAAAACTACAATATTGTATTAGAATCAAAGGAAATTTTATGTTAATAAAAATTATAAGCTAACGCAAACATTTTAATGTAAATTGAATATACTGGTCCTACACTCCTACTATCCTATTGGAAAACATCTTTTGAAAGAACGATGTAGAGATTCATATAAAATATTCTAATGGAAGTGGCTTATGTATGTGATGATTCTTATATTATGTGCATTTTAATATTTAAAGCTTATTTGGTACTTTAGATGAAAAAGTATATAGAACATAAATATTACATTACATAACAATGAGCCAAGCGAAGTTGGTATTAAAACAAAGTACTCGCCTGACAGTTAAAGAAGCTAGCACCCATTAAATAACAATTAAAGAAGCATAATACCTCAACATATATTCATTTTGGATATAGATATAACAAACAACATTATGTAAATCTGCACTTTTACCAACCATTACAGCTGCTTCTATTAATTGCTACTAAAATTTCATAAGTACCTGAAAATGACCAGCAAGGCGTCTATACTGTCCAAAAAGGAATCCCATTTCCCTTGGACCAACGCCCATATCTTCTGCAGGAAGATCCTATGGTGAACATAATAAATAAAAACCATACTGTAATTTCAGAATTTGTTAACAGATTTGGCATTAACCTACTGTTGGTGGGAACATAGGAAATAATAACAATATAAATATAACTTCTCTTACCTGCTCAGGTCCCAAATACCGATATAACTCATCTATAAAGCTCTGGCAAAAGCGCATGATCTGCAAGACATTGCTCATGGATAGTCATCCTAGGGTGTATGAAACCCAAATTACAAAAAAGATTTGTTGTATAAAGCCAACACCTCATTTTCACTCTTTCCTTTTGGATCAAAATCGCTTCCACCGGCAGCACCTCCAAGTTTATATGGTGATAGAGCATTCTTTAAAGTCTACAAGAAAGCAATGCGCAAAGGGATGGTAAGAACCCACAAGGTTAAAGAATCCTCTTTTATCGTACTTGCAGGTCTGAAAGAATAAAAGCCATCTTCATGAACAGCAGGTGACAAATGTATGATTCTGCTGGCTTTTAAAACACCAAGGCATAGTGCAGATAATGAAGAAGTTTACTTTCAATGAGAAAAGTGGTTTATCATATGACGAAGATAACTTAGAATACTGTAAAAGGAAGAAATACGATGACATTACTTGTATGCCATTCTTACTAATTGTGGAGGAGAATCCATGCACCTTTTTATTAATTAAGGGGTTAAATATAGATGGAAACCAAGCTTTGTTGTGACCTCCAACTGTATCTAATGTGTATGCATAGTTACATGAAATTAGGTGCAAGCCACACAGCCCCAAACAATTCGCACAAAATGTCACTTGTTGCTAGTATATATGAAGAGGGGGAAACACTTCAAATAAAAACCAAAAACATTACCTGCTCAAAAGCTAGAAACTTGGCAACACTCAAATTCATGTATGGATGAAAACGAAGACCACCCCTACATGGCCCCAAAACTTGGCTGAATTGCACACGAAAGCCTCGACTCACATGTGTTTCTCCCCTGTCATCAACCCATGGTACTCTAAAAACAATCATACGCTCTGGTTCTAACAAGCGCTCTAAAATGTGAACATACCTGGAAAAGTAAGCATAAAATTATCAATCTTGTAGGCACTAAATATATAGGTAACTTTGCACAAATCGAAGACCATGTTCTTTTCAATGACTTACTGAGAATTCTTCGCCAAAACTGGTTCTAAAGAATGAACGACTTCTTGCACTGCCTGTATATATTCGACTTCATGAGGATCTCTTCTTAAGACAGATTCAACAATCGAACCAGCTGTTTTTGACATTAAAGCTATGTTGCCGCATGCCACAGTTAAAAAAGCAAACAAACTGAAATTTAGTACGATATGATGACAGTATTCAAGTTAACTGAAAAGTACTAGGATCTTCAATGTCGACTCATCTAACAAAGTTCCGAGTTAACTTAAGGAGCTTGCTTCAGGTCTAATTTTGAGAAGGAACGATTGATAGATTGAGATTAACAAAAGTAGCCACACATAATTATGCTACATGGATGGCATATCGTTACCTTCGAGCAAACGAACAGGATGAACTGTTAATAATTTTGAAGTGGGTTCCAAGACGGATTCTAAAGAGAAAAGAGTATGCCACAATAGAAAGATATAGAAAGACCATCAGATCTTAAAGTGTGGTGAATGGAACAATATTAACACCTCATGACAACCAGCAAACTTTGCAATTCTTTCCACCATTATGACGCAATTCTTTCCACCATTATGACGCAATTCTTTCCACCATTATGACGTAGATGGAAATAATAGTCATCCTCTGCTAAATAGACAAACCAACATTGACCGTAGCATTTTTATTAATTATTGTTGTGGACGTGGTGTGCATGTGCGTGCGTGCACGCGCGTGAGAGCACGTGCATGCACGTGAGAGAGAGAGAGTACCTAAGGAACACATGAGGACCTATATGAGGTGAAACAAGGGCTGGTTCAAAGTAGATGATGATAAAGCTAATCAATTTGAGTACCTAAGGAACACACGAGGATCTATATGAGGTGAAATAAGGGTGGTTCAAATTAGACGACGGTAAAGCTTTGGACAGTAACCATTCAATCATACCATGTTATACTGAAAACCAATAAGCTAAAGCTTTAATATCTCAAGATAGTAAATCTACTAAAATAAGTATCAATGACCATCCAAAGCTCCCATAAAGACTTGGATCTCATTTGAAATCGATACTATAACAAGAAGAAGAAGAAGCCTTTATCCCAAATGTTTGGGATCGGCTATATTAGTATGTTTCTTTCATTTTGCTCTATTAAGGACCGTCTCCCTGATTAAATTAACAATTAACATATCATTATTAATTGTCTCTATCCATGCATCCATGTTCGTTCAGGGCTATCCCTATCGCTAGTTACGCCATTAACTACAATTTTGTCATTTCTCCTAACTATGACATTTATTGGTTTCCATTGCACATGTCCAAACCAACTCAATTAGTTCTCTCGTCTTATCCTCTATGAGAACAACTTTCAACTTTTACGAATAAACTCATTCTTTATCATATCTTTTAATATATTGACACTCATCCATCTTAACATTACTATCTAGGGTGTCGAGTGTTTTTCGTCACCCTATTAAAATGGATACGCTCGTATGTCAGGCGTGTACAGATTCCTCCTGCCCCATGATAGGCAGGGGTTTAGAGACCGTGGGGATTCTAATTTCCATCAGCCGCGGACAAAACTGTTATTAATTACCCATCGCTTTGACGCCGGGGAATCTCTGATTGACGAATAATGCGCATCATGCGAACTCATTTGGAACAAAATTTTATTTAAAGAAGAGTGAGTTGAATGCGTCGGATTGCCCCTGAAAGGAGAAGATAGAGAGAGAAATTGGGTCAGGAGGCCAAAAGGAGAACCCCTTTGGGGGGGTTTCGAGCGTGGGTCCCCTTGGGGAGATCCCGAAGTGGGGTCCCGGTGGCAGGGAAGGGGTCCTGGTGGCGGATACCTCCAATGAGGGTCCCCGCTTGCGGGTACCTCCCTTAAGGGTCTCCGCCGCTGGTACCTCCCTGGGTTCCCCACTTGCGGGTACCTCCTTAGGAGTTCAAAAGTGGGGATAATCCCCTTTTAGGGATATCAAAAACGGACTTACAGGGGTTTCCGGAGGCGAGCGGCAATGAAAGTCGATGACTTTCATCAGGTTCCTTTGCTCGAATTCTATGTTTGCTTGGGGGTGAAAGACATAAGCTTTCAGCCCAAGAGTTCTTCCTTTCTCTTGTTTTCAAGTTTGATAAAAAAAAGCATGCCCCTTTATTGAGTTTTGATCTTGGATGTTGTAAAACACGTATTCAAATAAAATCTATCTTGCCCCTGAAAGGAGAGTGAGTTTTACTTATAAATATTTGTTCTCTATAGCCAATGATTTCTTGCATGCTACAGTTTATGAGAATAAATAAAAACAAAACTTTCTGTAAAAAACATTAATAAATGACAGGATACGAGCAAAGAAAAATATAAAAAAAATTAGGGGAAACCCTGCTCTGCCTGTGATCGAGGATGGAAGTGATACTGGAGGTTGTGATCAAGGTCGGAGGCGAGAGACGTCGAGGCTGGAGGTCGAGAATCGAGATCGAAGATTCGTCGAGGCTGGAGGATCGATGTCGAAGGCTCGTCGAGGTCGAGGTGGAGGATCGAGATAGAGGATCTAGATCGAAACTGGATCGATGAAGAAATCTAGGCGAGAAAAAAAAATAAAAGGTCTAGAATGCTTCAGTAGGATAAAAGCAGGTACGGTTTTTTCCAAAACCGGTTTATATTTTTCACAACCGTTTAGACATTAAACCCCCAATTAACTGTTTTAAACCCATTATACGGTGTTTAATCGTTTTTAACCAGTTAATGGAGCGATTAATGCAATTTCTATGCGGTTAAGCACCATTTAAGATTATACAATCGACCGGATAGACCGTTATTTTCAACACTGTTTGAGATGAAGTTTTTCTTCTAGAGATGAGTTCTTTTCTATTCTAACGGGTTCTTTTTAGAGGATAAAGTAGATGAGAGAGGTCCAAAAGAAAATCTCTTTCTTTTGGGTCTCTCTCTTAAGATCAAGATTTGGGATCCACCTCAAGAGGTGAGATGGAGGCTAAAAACTCTAGTATTTTGTGGGAGAAGAAAATCACATCATTTCATCATGTTATTGGGTTTAAATACCCTTACACATTTGCACTTAAGTCCTTGGGCATTACAAAATTGGCTTTTTGCCTATTTTTTTACATTTTGCACATTTATTTAAATATTACATTTATTATAATCTCTTATTTTCTTCGCATAGGGGGCCGGCCCTATGCTTGAGCTTTAGATCGATCTGGGCTTGGGTTCGGGCGTAGGCCCAGCTTGAGTTTAGGCATGGGCCCGGCGTGAATTCGGCAATAAGGTCCGCTTGCTTTGCCTTAGGCCTACTCTTTGATTTTGACTTTGACATTTTAACTAGGAGTGTAAATTGACCCCAACAAAGTTCTCCCATCAATAAATGCACACCCTATGTATGGGTCGTGTACATGAAATTGATAAATCTTCTTTCGTGTAAGGGTTGGCTTGATTTGGTTTCCACTTTTGAAAGGCTGACACTGGCCTTTTTACGACATGGATGCGATACTTGACTTTGCTCCCTTTTGACGACATGGAGGTCAATGGTTGATTTGATGCCGAAGCAGAACTTTCCTGCTTGACTTGTTCCCATGCCGGAGGTCCTTTTGGGTGACTTGTTTTCGGCGTGGATGTACCTGATTGACTTGTTTCTAACGCGGAGGTCCCTTTAGATGACTTGTTTTCAGCGCGGAGGACTTTGGTTGACTTGGTCCATTTTACCGACGTGGAGGTCGTTGATTGAATCGATCGATATGATTTGTTTTAGAAGTTTCCTATCTGTCCAACGGGACTATAATTTGATTTGTTTGATTCATATCTTGTTCGGCGGATTCTTTGAGCTTGAAAGCACTGCCGAGTGGGACTTGAAAATTGGATTTTTGTTTGGCATCAGCACATTAACACTGAAGCATAATGTCAGGAGCGACTCATCATTTGTCTTTGGAGGATTTCATTTGTTCTTAGTTTAACAACCTAGGGGTCATCTGTTCCTAGTTTAATGATTTAGAGGTCATCTATTCACAGTTTAACGATTTAGGGGTCATCTATTCCCAGTTTAACGACTTAGGGGTCTGCTTTGGCTTCATTTTCTTGTTTGGTATTTTTGGTGCATCTTTGCAGGGCTGTCTGAGATTAGCTTGTCTGAAATTGATGGATCTTCCTTCATGCAGAGGCTGACTTGATCATTTTTTGCGACATGGAGGTCGTTGGTTGACTTGATTATGAGGCGGAGCTTGATTCCGAGGGGAAGGTCGTTGGTTGACTTGATTCCGAGACGGGGCTTGATTATGACGGGGACGTCATTAGTTGACTTGATTCCGAGGCAGGGCTTGATTATGACGGGGAGGTCATTAGTTGACTTGATTCCGAGGCAGGGCTTGATTCCGACGGGGAGGTCATTGCTTGATTTGATTCCGACGGAGAGGTCATTGGTTGGCTTGATTTGATCTGAGGATGGAGCCAACGTCTCTTCTCGATTGCCACACGATGAGGTTCATTGTCATCATAGATGAAGGGTTTGTTTAACGTCTGCTTAGACAGAGGGTTTTGTTTAACGCCTGCTTAGACGGAAGGTTTTGTTTAACGTCTGCTTAAACAGGAAGAGCTTGGTTTAACGTCTGCTTAGACGGAAGAGCTTGATTTAACGTCTCCTTAGACGAAAGGTTTGTTTAACGTCTGTTTGGACGGAAGATTTTGTTTAATGTCTACTTAAACGGGAGGAGCTTGATTTAACGTCTACTTAGACGGAGGGGCTTGGTTTAACGTCTACTTAGACGGAAGGGTTTTGGAGATTTTGGAATTTTTGATGTTTAACGTCATCTTAGATGGAAATTTAGGAATTTTGATGTTTAACGTCATCTTAGACGGAGATTTTGGAATTTTGATTTGGAACTTGAATGTTTAACGTCATCATAGACGGATGGTTTAAAGTCATCATAGATTGAGGGTTTTAATGTCATCATAGACGGAATGTTAGAAGTTTAATTCTAGGAATGACTTATTATCTGCTCTCAGAGGATTTGAATTACAGATTTGGTTTAAAATTTGCAACTTTCCAGCTGGAGGGGTTTGAATTTGAGTTGGGAATTGAATTAGGACTTAAATGTCTGGATTTTGGAAGTTGAAATTTGGACTTTGTCTGGATTTTAGCCAGGATTTGCATTGAGTTGGATTTGAAGTTGACGATTTTGAATAAAATTCGGATTAGAGGTGGGAACTGGATTTTGAAGTTGGGATTAGATTTTAGAGTTGGAATTTAAATTGTGTTTTGATTGGAATTTGAAAATTTTGAATAGAATTTGTATTGGCAGTTGGAATTGGATTTTGGTTTGATTTGATTTGCTTGGCTTCTGCACTGTTCGGCTGGAATTTTTGAGCTTGGAAGAATTGCCTTGTGGGGTTTGGAATTTTAGGGTTAGGGCTGGCATCAGCGTTTCTAACACTGGAGCACGGGTGCCAGAAGCAATTCATCATTTGTCGTTGGGAAATTTGGGGATTTGAAATTTTGTTGGCGTCTGCATCGCTAACACTGGAATGGTACCAAGAGCGACCCATCATTCGCCGTTGGAGAATTTTAAATTTAGATCTTGGTTGGCGTCTGCATCGCTACACTGGAGTATTGTACCAGGAGCAACTCATGATTCACCTTTAGAAATTTGGATTTTGGTTGGCGTCTGCAACGCTGAATGACACCAGGAGCGACCCATCATTCGCCGTTGGGGATTTGGAGATTTGGATTTTGGTTGACGTCTGCATCGCTGCACTGAAATGGTACCATGAGCGACTCATTATTCACTGTTGGAGGATTTGGAGATTTGGATTTTGATTGACGTCTGCATCGCTATACAGGAACGATACCAGGAACAACTCATCATTTAACCGTTGGAGGATTTTTTTTACGAGTTTGTGCCCTTGTGGGTTTTCACAAGCTCGCGGATAGTCTCGCTGTTTTTACTCACGGGTTATTTTCAGATTTTCATTCGTGTCTCTTTTGCGTGTGGAGTGACACTTTATTTCTTTTCTTTTCTTTTTCTCTTTTTTTCTTTTTCTTCTTCGTTTCCTTCTTTTCTTCTTTTCTTGGTTTAACTACTTAAGGGTCAATCAGTTTTTGATCCGCTTGATTCTCGCTTATGTCTATCGGCAGACATGTTGAAGGAGTAGTTGTTGCCGGGATTTCCGCTTTGTTGGTTGTCGTCCTCCGGACGTTTGAGTTTGTTATTAGATTGGAAGTCTGGAAAAGACTCGGGATTTGCATGTTCCAACATCTGGACTCTTTTATTTAGGTCCTGAAATGTTTTAATGCCCCCTGTGTATAAAAGAGACGTCACCCAATTGTCAATAGTTCCTATGAGTATCCTACGGCTTTCTCCTGGCCTAACAGCCGTTCGCATTTGATACTAAGACTACGCTATCGGGTTATATAATCCGTGACGCTCTCATTATCTTTCTTTTCGGTTTTCATGAGGTCGGCAATAAAAAATTTATTACTGATATTCAGGGATCTTTGTTGGAATAGATATTTCATTCGAGTGAATGTCTCAACTGAGTTGTCTGATATACCTCTGTACCATTTGAAAGCCGTGTTAGTCAGATTTTTGATGAATTGCCTGAGGAGTAACACATCATTGCCTTCAGTGTTTCCACATGACGCCATGAAGTGGACAATATGTTGATTAGTGTTCCCAATCCCGTTGAACTTTTCGAAATTAGGGACGACAGCCACCGGGGTACTCCATGAGATCGTATTCGGCTCAGTATGACCTCCCATTATTTGTGCGGCCTTTCTGTACTTCGTCTTCGGCCATCGATGATTTGTCTTTGATTTTGTCCTACGCCAATTGTTGCAGACAAGCTTCAGAACTTCATTGGAGGCTGGAGGTGGTGGACTTTCGTGAAGATGCCCCGCACTCGGGCCGGAAAGAATAGATGTTAGCTGTTTCAAGATGTCAATCCCTGGTTCATAAGTAAAACCTTAAGCTTGTTGCGACCGCATTCGAGCGACTTTGGTCGTGAGATTTGTCACGACATTCATCAAATCGTCAAATTTGGAATAATCTTGGCCAACTCCTTGTCTCCGTCTTGAAGCTGCTTCTAAAACTCTTGGAATAATGCTTGTTCTGTAGTTTCGGGGACGAGGACTGGGCTATCACCGTCATCTGATTCTTTAGGAGCTGTTGACTCTCTTTGTTTAGCTGTCTGTGTAGAGCCTTTATCATCATCTGAACCGGACCGGGATTAAGGAGCGGCAACCATATCATTATCATGATTGTGAAGCGTACGAGGATTTGTTCTTTCAGATCCCACCATGTAAACCGTATGGATTGTGTATCCGTCTGTTGCCTCCTCGTTGGTAATTAATGTTATTGCTGGGCTTTTGGATTGTTGTCGTGGTCCGCTCCTTTCAAGGAAGAACAAACGACCGAGAACAGTCAGTTCGACTGGGGTCTTGGATACAGCTCATACAGTTTGCTTGAGTTCTTTCTCTTGATTTTGCTCAGTGAGTAAAGCTCGGTATACCCCTAATTTTATCATGTTATGCTCTTAATTATGAGGTTTAGACATGCCTTTTTGCCGAATTCTTTGAATTGTCATCTTCTTGCTCTCTGCGGTCGTAACATTTTTCTGCGCGGACCTTAAGAGTTCAAAAGAATTGTTGATTTTCACAGCGGATTCAAATTTTGTCGCAGGGTAGCCATATTCTTAGAACCCGACGAACTCCAATTTAGCAGGTACCTTAGCCCTCTTATTGGCTCCATATCTGAGTTGTTTCTGTTTCAACTCTTCGGTTTTAAGGGCTTGGCAGGTATTTGCTTCCTTGGCGACCGTTGTTAGCTGACCGATAGACAGTCTAGAGAGACACTTGCATTTGCGGTCGTCATGGGCCTTGTTGGACCGGCCTAGGATGTCTTGTTGCCCTCTGTGAGTTGACGCTTTGCCCGTAGATGAAGAGATAGAAAGCCGCTCAAACACCGATTTGTGCTTTGGTTCGGACATCCTTGCGGTTATGATGTTCGATCTTTTTCCCCTTGAGACCGGTCTGTTGATTGGCTCATTGGAGTCTCCATGGCAGGGGCGCTAATGGAGATTGAAAAGAATATGATGGGCCCGAATTAGATTGGATGTCCTGCCCTCTTCTGCATGTGATTTGGTTGAGAAGTCTCTCTGCCGGTGGTCTTGATTGTGTAGGCGACGGGGATCATATCAGAAGCTGAGCTTGTTTTCCCTGAAATTTAGCATACATTAGTTTAAAGTTATTTCGGACGTAACTTGAAAACTTGAGAAAGATTAGTTTAATGTCATTTCGGACGTAAACTAATAGACCAGGTATGCGAAGCGGTTCTTTGTTGGCATCCGAACACAAGGTAGAAGAGAACGGCGAGCAGACTCTGGTCATCATCCGTTACTTGCGACTAACAAGCATTCAAAATGCCATCATTGTTGATGATTATTGAGTTAATTGCTGCATGAAAGAGCATAATTTCAGTATAAACAACGATGTACATGTTGATTGAGTTCGCATGATCGTTTGACCCGAGATATGAGAGGATAGACTGGTCCCACCGAACATGCCAGAATCTATAGGGTGTTTTTCGTCACCCTACTAAGATAGATGCGCTCGTGTGTCTGTATACAGATTCCCTGTCCCATGATAGGCAGGGGTTTATTAATTGTGTGGATTCTAATATCCGGTAGTCGCGGACAAAACTGCGGTTAATTACCCATCGCTTTGACGCGGGAAACCTCTGATTAACGCGTCATGTGTGTCGAACTCATTTTGATCAAAATTTTATTTAAGGAAGAGTGGGTTGAGTGTGCCGGATTACTCCCGAAAGGGGAAGATTGAGAGATAAATTGAGTCGGGAAGCCAAAAAAAAGAACCTCTTTGAAGGGGTTTCGAGCTGGGGTCCCCTTGAGGAGATCCCGAAGTGGGGATCCCTTTAGAGGGGGGTCCTGACGGCGGGGACCCCTTTAAGAGGGGTCCCGGTGATGGGGACCCCTCGGAGGCCCGATGGCAGATACCTCCAATGAGGGTCCTTGCTTGAAGGTACCTCCCTAGGGGTCTCCGCTGCGCGTACCTCCCTGGGGTCCCCGCTTGCGAGTACCTCCTTGGGGGTTCAAAAGTGGGGATAATCCACTTTCGGGGATATCCAAAACGGACAGAACACCCCCTGCGGGGGTTTTCGGAGGCGCGCGGCAATGAAAGTCGATGACTTCCATCAAGTTCCCTCAGTCGAATTCTATGCTTGCTTGGGGTGAAAGACGGGTTTTCACCCCAAGAGTTCCTTCTTTCTCTTGTTCTTCAAGTTTGATGAAGAAAGCTTACTCGTTTATTGAGTTTTGATTTTGGATCTTAATTTCTTCGAGATGAAACTTTCCTTTTCGAGATGAAGCTTTCCTTTTCGAGATGAGTTCTTTTCTATTCTATTGGGTCCTTTTCAATGATTAAAAAGCGGCAAAAAAGACGGTGCGGCCAAATGGTTTGACTGACTAGGCGCCACCTAAGCGGCCACTCAGGCCGCATTGATAGCAATTTAGCCGTATTTTGCGTTAGTTTTGTTATTTTCTTTAAGTTTATTTGTAAAGAATGGTTCTAATCAGGCTTTTAACTATTTTGGTTTCATTTTCACTTGTAGATACCTAGATAAGCATTCTCAAAGACGTAAACAAACAATTTAAGGCAAGCTGAGTAGCTGAAATGAAACAAGTTCCGTTAGAAGTCAATAAATATAAACAAATATAAAATTTAATAGCTTATTTGAAAATAATTGATACATAAGTCAATAAGATAACATAAATACAATTACAGCACACACACAATATTCAATTAGCATTTAAGTATAATTAGAAATAGAAATGAAGAATCAAAGTCCCAAAAAAAACCTTTACTGTCGAAGGCTTGAAACATGTTAGAAGAGGTCGAAGCTCAAATGAAAGATTGAAGGAGAAAAGAGGGATTGTAGGTCGAGATCGAGATCAAGTTCGGCCTGCGGTGGCTGACAAGGATTCGGGTTGAGATCGTGCAGTGGCTGAGAATGATTTGAGATCGAGATCTAGTAAGGTGGTTGAGAAGAGATTTGAAGTCGATATTGAGATCAACGGCAGTGGGTGAGTGATTTGGAGTTGATGGTGGCGATGGATGATCCTCGATATTGGCAAGAGTGCAAGACGGAGAAGGATTTAGATCGATTAGAAAAATCCTAAAATGATTTGGGGTTAAAACATTTATATTTTTAATAGTGATAAAACTCTAATTTATTAGAAATTATACTCAATTCATAAATAGAGAGACTTCACCAACAAAAATATAACGATGAGCATAACGGCAGACTATGCGGCCTAATGCGATGCGATGCAGCCGCATTAAGCGCCTAGACGGCTGCGTAGACGCCTAGGCGGACGCCTTTTAAAACACTGGTTCTTTTTAGAGAAGATAGAGGAGATGAGAGAAATCCAAAAGGAAATCTCTTTCTTTCGGTCTCTCTTGAGGAAGATCAAGATTTGGGATCTCACCTCAAGCGACGAGATGGAGGCTAAAAACTGTAGTATTTTTTGGGAGGAGAAAAGCTTACCATTTCTTCATATTGTTGGGTTTAAATACCCTTCCGCGTTTGCACTTAAGCCCTAGGGCTTTACGAAATTGGTTTTCTGCATATTTCTTAACATTTTGCACATTTATTTAAATATTATATTTATTATAATCTCTTATTTTCTTGGCATAGGGGCCAGCCCCATGCTTGAGCTTGGACCGGTCTGGACTTGGGCCAACCTGCTTAGACTAAGGTTCAGGCATGGGCCCGGCTTGAGTTTGGGTGTGGGCCAGGCTTGAGTTTGGGAGTGGGCCCGGCTTGGATTCGGCAGTTTGGTGTGCTTTCTTTGGCTTGGGCCTACTCTTTGACTTTAACTTTTTGACTTGGGTGTAAATTTTGATCCCAACATAGGGCGCACTCAATTTTTGGACATATTAATTGCCCAACATTCCGGTCCATAAAAAAGTCGACCTTATAGCCGTCCCGTAGAATTTTTCATTCAGTTTCAAAGGTATCCTATAAAGGTATCCTACAATCACATAGTACTCTTAAAGCACTTCTCCACTTCAATCAATCCGCTTTGATCCTATTCGCTACATGCTTCTCGATCTCCCATCATGATTAATATATCTGAAGTAACAGATATGATTATTTCAAGTTTTTTTTACCATCGATCCTAAGTAACAATTATAGTTTCATTGTATGACTCATAAGCTTGATTCTACGATATTTGAACCATTTTGTATACCCCTTTTATTCTTATATATCAAGATGTGAATTCTTCATTCATTAGGCATTTTATTCTTATATATCAAGATGTGAATCCTCCATTCATTAGGCATTTTACTCTTATGACCACACTAATCCCGTATATCTTAAACGCTTCCAAACTTCAATATAAACATCATCGGGTCTTTACTACTTTTCTGTTTTCGTCTTTTTAAAAGCATTCATCATTTCATTAAGCCTAATTTATGAAAAAATGTAATATTTTTATTATTACCTAAATTGTTTATTTTTAGCTCTTGATGCATTTATGTTACCCGGGTATCTACTTTTATGTTCTCTTATCTTAGCATATATATTCTTTTTTGTTTCTAACTTTCTATATAAATAATCAAAAGCTTTAGATTTAGCTTCAGTAATCGCCTTTTTAGGTTTTTTATTGCCAACGTTTTTTTTTGAATTTTTCTTATTTTTCCAGTTTTCCATAGGATTACCTTTTCAAATTAATCAAATTTTTATATGTTTTTCCAGTAGCAACTGCCTTTGTTAACCATTCCTTTTAAGATTCTTCAAGTATTTCTTTAGGCTTTAGACGTTTGCTTAATGCTACTAAATCATATTTTCAACATAATGTAACTTTTCGTATCAAATTTAAAACTGCCTATTCATTTATCATTTTATATTTAGGTATAATCAAATATTAAATTCTCAAATTCCAATATCAATATCTAGAACTCCTAAGCTATTTTCGTCTTTATCTTCCACCTTTTAATGCAAATATCTAATACCATCAATCTATATTGAATGGTCAAACTTTCATCTGGAATGGCTTTACAATCTTTACATGTTAATTTATCTATCTTTTTGGTAAGAAAAAAATTTTCTGACTATTTGTTTAATCCGCTTTTAAAAGATGCCAAATGTCAATCTCTCATTTTTAAAATGTATTTGCTATTATAAGATCATACGACACTGCAAATCTGATATCATATCTTCTATATTGTTCTTTCTCCATAATCATACCCTCCATGTATACTCTCCTATCGATTAATATCTTTAGCCACATGTCCATTTAAGCCTCCTACCATAAAAAAACTTTTCATTTTCTGAGAATTTCTACATTAATTCATTCATCTTTTCTTAATGTTTTCTCTTAATGCTCTCCGCTAATCCTACTTGTACATAAACATTGATAATATCAATTACCATTTATCCTATTACAAATATTATTAAATTGTTTTGTCTTCAGCTCTTTTTACATCAACTACATTACGTTTTAGTGATTTATCGACTAATATACCCACCTTATTTTTGTTCTTATATTTTTCTGTGTGCCATAATTTGTATGCAGTATGTTGTATCTGTAGATTTTGTCTGTCCATTCAAAGTACACTAATTATTCTTCGAATCATTGTATCTACAAGCTACATCAATATTCTAGGTGTTCCTATATGCCCACGTAGCTAACATAATATTCCTCCCATAAATAAGTTTCTTTCCATTTTCTAATCTATTAACCCCTAGCATATTCATATCTTTAGTCATATCCCTAGTCATCTTCCAAGTCCTATTCCTAGTCCACCCTTGCTCCCCTGTCATCGCATCAAGGTAAGTGTCAATAAAAAGGAATAAATCATAAGTTCAACTATGTGAAGGGATTGTCACAGTATAAAGGGATTTACTTTTGTTATATGGTGTATCCATCACAACACCCAGGAAACCCTTACTATTAAACATATGAACAGACAAGGAGATGATTCATGTATAACTCTAGGCGCTCCCACAAGAATGCTAATACACACAAGACCAGAATATTAGAGGAAATAATAGTTTATAATACTCCGTCTTTGAGAAAAAGCAACAGTATTGCTGGTCAATGGTAAGCATAGGATGTTTTGTTGATCAGTGGGAATTATTCACTACATTAAATTACTTGTAACAATTTAGACCAGACTCGGTATTGTTAATTAGGTGTTGACAATCACTGTGTTAGAGATTTATCATGAACTTGGCCTACCAACTTTATATCAAGAATTTAGGTCTACTGTATCAGGAACTTGGCAAGATAGGCTATCATCTGAGACATAACAACACACTAACCTCAGTTCGCACCATTATGCAAGCATGTTTAACTAAGGCCACAGTTAGTTGGCCATACAATGCTTAAATAAGTTCATTTAGGCACTCACATCTATATTTACTCCATAGTGCAAAACCATGTACATTATTGAAATAATTGATGGTAAGAAATTTTAGTAGTGTTACTCAAATCTAAGATTATGGATATATGAAGCAATTTTGGCGTAGAAGATGATTAATCGATATCAGAGAGGTTGAAAATAATACAGGTTGAATGCACCCGCAATACATATTAGACTTTGAGTGAATCCATAAGAGAAATTCTGTAAAACTATACGGCACTACACACCAAAAGCCCTAATATAGAATCTTACATAATAATTGTGACATCGAGCATAAGAGTAATGGTAAGCAAACCTTTAACATAGACGGGCTTCTCCACGACCGGTAAGC
Source organism: Agapanthus africanus (assembly GCA_030015575.1). Lineage (NCBI taxonomy): Eukaryota > Viridiplantae > Streptophyta > Magnoliopsida > Asparagales > Amaryllidaceae > Agapanthus > Agapanthus africanus. Next base: position 650,964,247 of record JASDDO010000014.1, read on the forward strand.
TCTTCTCCTTCGAGGATGCCGTTTGGAGCCGAAGGGCCTCTTTATGAAGCAGGCTATTATTATGTTCTTCCAACGCACTCATCTGCATGTTTCTACTACCTTCATTCCCATATGGGTTCCTCCTATGTTTCCTCCCATATTCTCTACAAACCGAACAAAAAATCCTCGTCGTCCCTTCATGCATATCGACATAAGCCCATTTGTAAGTGTCCGCCCACTCGTCTCTCCACTTCTTCACCACCTTCTTCTTCCTCTTCATCTGAGGCAACTTCACAAGGTCATGGGGATCTTCATTAGGGATCTGAGAGGCCAAAAAAAGCTCTTTTTGGTCTTCCTGCTCCTCAATGGCTGGAGCTCCGTGAGGGGGGACAGTAACAAGGGGAGTAGTAGCAAACGAAGGGTCATCATCGCCAGGCCCAATCTCTAAATCTATCTCTTCCCCAATTCCTCGAACAACTAAATGATGCCTTTGTGACTGCCGCAGTAAATTGATCTCATCCATCGTGGAATTCATCCGTGAATCCCTTTCCGATGCCAACATTCAGTCTAAATAAATCAATTCGAACATAAAATAGAGCATCTCCTTCAAAAATCCCAACACAAGAACCAAAAAGAAACGATCTTTTCTCAAAAATCGAAATCAATAGCCAATTCAGTGATTAGGGCACTCGATCGATTCAAGAATCCAACAACGCTAAACCTCCCAGCTTCGTATCAGAAACCCTAGAAACAAAGAGGATCGATGAAAATCGAGAGGGGTCAAAGATTTTACCTCGAATTTAAAATTTAGGAGAGCAAAGCTTCGATTTTTTTTTCTTTGGGGGATTTGTGTTGGATTGCGCCAATGGACTCAAATGGTTTTTTTTTTTTACTTTCTCTCTCCTCGCTTTCTCGCTTTCTCTCTCATCGCGGTGTGGTGCTTTAATTGGGCACAGAAGGAAATAGAGTGCGGAGGCGAAAAGATGAGTGAGAAATAAAATTCACCAAAAATAGAAATTTTCGCCGCAGTGAGACGTGTCGCAATGGATCTGTTGAGGTATTATGCATGTAAGTCCTTGTACACTGTGTATTTGTTAATCGATTTTTATTCATTTTTACATGAGGAGGGTGTTTGTTGTAAGGAGAGTACGTTCACGCTTTCTTGTTTGAGGTGAAAAAAAAATAATGGAAAGTGTATTTACAGTATAGCTGTATCCTATCATTCTTTCACATCGATGAATTATAATACGTTCAAACTTGAGCTAAACTGTGGTCTCAAACCATTTTAGGAAGATCACTGCTGCTACATTCTAAGCTAACTAAGAAATAAGGGAAAAATGGATGTACTAACAACATGACCAAGTGAAATTCAATTCTCTTGCCAGGATCATATTTTTGCCGTTTCTTATGCTTCCTTCCCAAAATCTTAGAAATTAGAAGAACATGGGTAGAAAGCGGATTATCTTATTCTTGTATATTCTATTTCTATTTTTATGTTTCATGTTTAAATTTATGTCAAAAACCGCGTCCAAGGTAAAATTCAAGCAACTTTTTTAGCATAAGATGTCGAGATTTTTTTATTTAATGTTTGTGTTTTTTTGCTTTTTTATTAAAAAGGTGTTTAAACTAAAAATCGGTTTTTTTCAAAGACCGAATGAATACAAACGGGTCGATGAGCCTCAGCCTTCTATTGCTGTTTACAAGCAAATTAATATATGCGGTTATGAACCAAGAGGGTGATTTCTTCGTGAAAGAAAGTGCGCCAATTAACATAGAAAATAACTACTCTTATCCAAAAATATGAACACGGGGAAGAGAAGAGATGGAGGACTCTAATCGATCCAACATAAACCTTATCATTTTTTTCTCTTATTGCTTTGCACATTTATCAATGTTGTAGTTGTCCCTTTTATCGATAGCGGTACAAGGCTGTGCTGTTAGAGGCCTTATTGGAGTTAGAGTGATGCCCTTCACTCAGATAACTCCTGTCAGCTTTATGATGCTGGTTGTCCAGGATATCCGCCTTAGGCATGGACTTGAGCCCTCACTCGATGCGATGTTTTTGTTGGATCGATTAGAGTCCTCCATCTCTTCTCTTCCCCCGTATTTATATTTTTGGATAAGAGTAGTTATGTTCTATGTTAATTGGCGCACTTTCTTTCACGAAGAAGTCACCCTCTTGGTTCATAACCGCATATATTAATTTGCTTGTAAACAGCAATAGAAGGTTGAGGCTCACCGACCCGTTTGTATTCATTCGGCCTTTGAAAAAAACCGATTTTTAGTTTAAGACGGATATCCTCGACAAGTACACCATCCAACATTTTTAGATATGCTTTCAGACAGGGTCGGGGGGTGTCATATCTTTAGATATGCTTCAGGGTGGGGGGTGCTCACCATCTTTAGACATGTTTCTAGGCAAGGTCGGGGATACACATCATTTTTAGGCATGCCTTGGCGTAGGGACCATAGACGTATGATTCCGGTGTGGTTTAGACATGCATGGGGAAAGACTCGGGCACCAGCCCCCCTAATGAACCCTCAAGAATGATATTCTCAGTTCAGGTCTCTGCAGAACCTTAACAATCACATATCGGTGGACTTGCCGACAAGATAAACCAACCCATGTAAATGGGCGAATAGCGACCTTGGTATGTATCTCATGGCAGCTTAAGCCCTTTGTGTAATTATCATTGTAACTGACCGCATATAGGTCGACTGACATTCAGGTATGATTATCAATGAATATCATATCCCTCCTAATAGTAATGCTTGTTGGTGTTCTCATAACTCTTTCATGTATTAACGGTCCACGCTATAACACTGGGAGCTCCTCGTCGATTGGTAATAAGCCTTTGTGGGTAAAAACACATGAAAAGAAGATTGTTCTCCTCTTTCCCAAATAGACTTAATTGTTTAGTTGAGCAAGAAGACATGTGTTGGCCTTAAATGCATATTTATCACCGTAGGAGCCAACCAATCTAAATGTAGAAACTGTCTAGAGCACGCGATATATTATTGTTTCTTTTATCAAAACGGTGAAAGTAGACATTAGGCTTGTTTCCCCCAATCAGAGCAAAGCTCCGTTTGAATTTCAAAATTCAAAGCAACGCTTCAGATTCTTTGCGCTGCGCGCAACGCGCCACGTGTCAAAACCTGATATACCAGCGCAGCGCCTGAGGCAGCGCGCCCAATCAGAGCAAAGCTTTATTTAAAACAAAATTAAAGGAAGCAACGCTTCAGTTGCGTAAGCACTGCGCTCCGCGACACGCGTCAGCGCAGTTGCGCTGCGCGACACGTGTCAGCGTAGATGCGCTGCGCTTTGCGCTGCGCGACACGTGTCATGCGCTGGGGCGTTTGCGCCGAACATAATTAAATTCTAGCAAGATTTTTCCGCTCTTGTTAAAACAAGAAGATTGCCTTCTGTAAAACAGAAGCCCTTGGATCGAAGATCCAGCGGTGGGGAAAATTCCCCAAATCACTCAGAGAAAGATTTCTCTAACAAATTTTAACAAATTTATGGGCACTATATAAAGGCCTCTAGACCCCAAATCAAAAAAAAAGATCAATATTGTGAGAAATCATCAACATCATCATTGAGAACTCTGAAGAATTGGAGAGAATTTCTCAAGAACAAAAAAGGTAAAACCTTTTAGAAAAAAGAGAAAATTCTCTTATGAACAGATCATTGATCTAAAAAGAAGATCAAGGATCTCCAATGAAAAGAAAAATAAATAATAATAAGTGCTTTGCACTTTTCTGTGAACCATTGGTTCCCTGATCAAAGAAAAACAAGAGAAACTTGTTTTCTTTGATCTAAATTAGATCAACAAAATAAATAGTGCTTTGCACTTCTTTTATGAACCATTAGTTCTGGAATCTAAAAGATTCTCAAATTAATAGTGCCTTGCACTTGTAAATCTGCACTGTTGCGCTCTTGGGTTGGCGCAAGCCACCAGAGAGCGCCACGTGTCAGTATCTGAACCATTTGCGCTATGCGCTTTGAAATAGAGCCTTGCTCTCTGAAACTGGCGCAACTCACCAGAGCGAGCCATATGTCAGCAGCGCAGCAGCGCAGCAGCGCAGCGCACTGCGTTTGCATGACACGTGTCCTCACCACAAGCGCTTGCGCTCTTTGATTGGCGCAAAGCGTCTGACAAATGCAATGCATTTCTTTTGCTAAAGGGCCAGGCCCAAATCAAAAAGACCTAGTAGGCCTAAATAAATTGCAAAGCAATAAATGGGCAGAGCCAAGGTAAAATTGATGCTCTGCATCTTTTATAAAAGGGCAGAACCCAAGTAAAATTGAGGCTCTGCATCATTTATAAATGAGTAGAGCCCAAAACAAATTGATGATCTGCATCCTTTATCGGTAGAGCCCAAACAAAAATAAAAACAATGCAATGCATTATTTAAGCATGGGCAAAGCCCTAGCACAAGTCTAATAGACCAAAAACAAATAAAAGTGTTGAATATTTTTCAACTGGACTTAGCCCAATCATGGCCCTAAGTCCTCAAATTAAATTGACTGAGCACAGCTGCTCTTTTAAACCAATTTACGACCGGTTCGAGGGTACATCTCCAAACTCCTTTGATTCCTATTGTTGTAATCCTTCAACGATGTCAGAGAGGTGACGGGTCCCGACGACCACACATCAACACGGACTGTGGGGTTCTTAAACCCATGGACTTATGCGTCCTTAAACCAAAACACGGACTGTGGGGTCCTTAAACCCACGGACTTAAGCGTCCTTAAACTACCAATGGACCACCATGTCCCTAAACTGGCAATGGACCACCATGTCCCTAAACTGGAACATGGACCACTATGTCCCTAAACTGGAACAATAGAGCCTCCAAATGCTCTTTTGTCGGATCTAAACGATCCCGTTAAGTTGATCTTAGTCTCAAATCGGACTAACGTATCCTTAACGAACGTTTAAGTTGATCTTAGCCTAAATATGGCTAACGTATCCTTAAACTAAAATACTAAAACCAAATCTAAGTAAATACGGATTTGGACTAATCCACGTCCTACGGGTGACGAAATAAACAGTCTCCGTATACAATCCACGGGCAACCACAAACAAAACAAACACCCACGACACGAAGTGAAATTCTGGAGAAGGAGAAAGTTGTTACCGCGATGCGGTAGCGTAATTAACTGCAGGGGCTTGCGCCTGCAGGGAAGAGCGTCCCCACAATCAAAAACCCCTCAAGCGAGGGGGAATCTGACGAAGTCTGCTACATCGGCCATATCCGTCTAAACCTCCGATACACGGTGCCATAAATCAACTTGGCATCTTCGGAGAGATGGACGGGTAAAACCAAATAGCATCTGCCTCGAACCTCAGGCTAGACGTCCTCACGTCATCTCGGCCGCCGTTCGGAGGGGAACAGATTCTGGCATGCCCGGTGGGACCTTTTCCTCTTTCCACTCCACACTTCGTGTGTCATCTTCGCGAACGAATCGTGGTTTGTTAATGGTTGCCTTTGGATTTTAAGTTTACTAAGATTTGGTCTCTTGCTTGGCGTAGAAAAGAAATCAAGCATCCATGGCCTCTACTTGTTCGAAGTGCTCCAACTGCAGCTGCAACTCGCGTCCTGCCTCAACTGGGGGCATAACCTACGGGCCCCAAGCGGCCTCTTTGTTCATGATGCCCGTGGAGCAGATTACTCAAGCCACCACAGGGCTGTTTTTCGGAACCATGCTTCCACCCACAAGCTTCAGCACCCCCGTGCCCATACCAGAAGCTCCTAAGAAGTCGGTCTTCGATCGACTTACAGTTACTGCGGCCCCTCTCAACGGGTCGTCCAACACCAATGCCTCGGTCTTCTCCAGACTGGGCCAAAGCTCCTGCGGGCCCACAATGAAGCTTGCAGTCCCAGAAAAGGTTATTCCAAAAAGAGTAGCCAAACCTGCTTCTGAAGTCGTCAAGGAGGCTTCTCCGGCTAAGAGATCGGTCTTTACAAGACTGATCGTCCCAACTCCTACGCCTGCTCCTGCTGCTCAAAAGACATCAGTCTTCAATAGGCTGACGCCGGCAACAGCCCCACACCTGAACAGGGGGCAAGAGGAGGCTGTTTCTGTCTCTGAACCAATACCGACAACTCGTCGCGCCCGACGACGCCACTGGCGCCGGGTAAGGAAGACTGGGGGCAACTCCTCCTTTGGGATGACTTCGCCAGCTCCAACGGTGGAAGTTAACGCTGTTGTTCCAACCGGGAACGGCTTTGAGCTGTTGAATAGGGTACGCAGAAACTCGCCAACTGCGGTCCTTAAAAGATCTCCTCTACCGGTAGAGACCGCCGTGGAAGCAGAAAAGCCGGAACAGCCTCCTCAATCGCTGTCCTCCAGGATTTACAAGACATGGCGATGAGTTCGAGAATCTGTCATTGATCCTAACTTCTCTCGCCAACAGAAGAAGTCGAAAGGTCGGGAAGAAGAAAATCCTCCGGTCAAGCAACGAAAGGCGACGACCGCTTGGGTGCCCAAAGCAACGGCCCCCTCAACTTCTACGGCCCATAAGAGAAGAAGGCCAGAAAAAGTCCCTACGCCGACGACGAATATCAAAGGTGGTGAACCCAAACGCCCTAAGTCAGGGGGCATTGTAGTTCATACCGTCTGCGTGGCGTCTGGTAAAGAGGACAGTCGCATATCTACGGGTCATCGACCGCTTACGCGATCAGTGACCAAAGCGCAGGAGCAGCAACAGAAGCTCCAAGAGATGATGAACGCTATGGCCGCACTTACTGGGCCAAAAGAAAACCCTGAAACGTCCTCGGATGAACGCCAGGAGGAAGAAACCGATGCCGAATTCCTTCGTCGAATATTGGAAAAGAAGGACAAAGAGGCTGTTGAACAAGCAGCCAACATAAAGCGTATGGGCCTCCTGTTCCAAGATATGGTGGGGATGATGATCCAACAAGATCCTCCGGCCGAAGATCCCCCGATCGTCCTTGAAGACGATAGGGGAGAGGCGTCGAATCCTCCGCCAGCTCTGTCAACAGCTAAGGAGGAGACAATCTCCAAGGCTGACTTAGACGAGTACATAGCCCAGCAAATACTGGTTCATCATGCGACTGAAGCAGCCGGCCAGGTCGTAAAAACAGGGCGGCCATATCCAAGTTGGTACGATCAAATCAAGTACCCGCCCGGTTACACAATTCCCAAGTTCCAAGTCTACAAGGGGACGGGCAATCCTCACCAGCATGTTGCGCAGTTCAGGGCACTCTGCGGCAACACCGGCGGTGATGACAAGCTTTTTCTTCGCCAGTTTGTTGGAAGTTTATCAGATACGGCGTTCGAGTGGTACTCTGAGCTCCCGAACGACTCTATCAAGACCTTCGCGGAGATGGAGCTGTTGTTTACTCAGCGTTTTGCGAGCGCCAGTGAACGCACCCCGATGACGGCACTGATTAACGCCAGGGTAAAGCCAGGCGAGACATGGGTTCAATATGCTATACGGTGGAGGAATTTATGGTCAAAGTGCGAGCAGCGCATCGAAGAAGCTCCTGCGGTGGGTATGTTTGTGGGAACCCTTGATCCGCAAGCAACCATCTCACAATTTATGATGTTTTTCAAGCCGACTACCTTTCAGGCCTTGATTGACAAGCTAGCGCAAATGGATCAGATGAGCCATAAACCCCCTCTTCCAAAGCCGGACTCCCGAAATGACAAGGGAAAGGGAAAAGCGATCGTTGTCGCTAATGCTCAACAACAACAGAGCAACTCGAAGCCGGTTGTTCGTCAAAATAATATGCGCCCGTACGTAGCCCTTGAGGAGAGGCTAGGACGTTCTTACTCTTTTCCCCGAGATAAAACGAGAAGGTTATTCGAGCTGGCGTTGCGCAATCGACTCATGAATCTTCCGGATCCGAAACGTCCGTCGCAACCAAATGATGTCAATGAGCCCAACTACTGTCCTTATCATCGAGTACTAGGTCATCCGATCGAAGATTGCTACGTCTTCAAAAATTGGCTCGAAGACCAGTACCGACATGGCAAGTTCGCGTTATCTGACAAATGGAAGGTGAGTCCCCCGCAGCCCCACACCTCTAAAGGAATGAATACGCCGGGGGCAACATGCTCTGTCGTTGAAGAAGCTCCTTGGGAGGTTGTATTATCAGCTAAGACAAAGAGAATGCTGAACGACCTTCAGGCATGCCCAGCGATCAAGTGGAAGAACCAGTTGGAACCGCATGTCATTGAAGGGATGTTGAAGCCACGTCCAACTCCAAAGACCGATGGTGGTGGCTCAAGCACTCGCAACCAGTTGTCAAAATCTTCAAAGAAGAAGAAGAAGAAATCAAAAAAGCCCGTGAAGCCTGGCGACAAGCGCACGGACTTGCAAAAACAAATCGACGCGCTGGAGGAATACAACCAGAAGGCACGGACTCCCATTACATTCCAAGAGTTCCTCAATCACGTCTTTCAAGAGGAAGGTGAGGGAGAAAGTTCGTCAGATGAATCTGAAGAATATGTGGCGAGCTGTCATGTGATTTCCCATTCGTTCATGGACGATGAGGAGACTCCTTGCACCGAAAAGCTGGGGGCAGATCCTGAACCAAAAATTCTGGGGCCATCAGATGAAGTAATTGACGCATTCCTTAATGGAGCTCGGTTGAAAAGTAAAGCTGATCGAGAACGCGAGACGGTCATATTTGAAAAGGCCAAGCGCCAGCGACTTGATGAAAGAGCTGAGACGTTTCCGCTGGAGCAAAATACCCCCACTACCGACAAAAGCAAATTAAGATGAGGAAAAGGTTTGCTAAGGCCATGCCAATGGGCATGAAGCTACCATCCTCCGAAGGAAAAATTACCGGTGAAATGGAAATGCACCCCTCATATTGCTTATATCATCAGAAGGTTTCACACCCCACTCAAGAGTGAAAAGCTTTCGATAGATGGTGGCAACTCATCGACAACATTTTAAGCGGGAGAAACATAAAACTCGTCGGGAGCGGAAAAATAAGATCGAAGAGTTTAACGGAACTACCGGTGATTGTCGCATGGTTAGTGCCGGGGGATCACAGGTGCCTACATTCGGGAGCGATTCTGATGAGGAGATGGAGCTCGGCCCTCTCTTTAAAGAGTCCATCTTGGGAAAAGAAGAAGGGCAGAAGGTCTGTGAAAATATCCGGCTGCGTAATCGGACGCTGCCCGAAAAGAATCTCGGACCCTCAAATAGAAAAGATAAGGAAAAAGAGAAGGTCCCTGAAGATATCGACTTAGATGACCAAGTTGTGGAGGAGCTAAGTGCCAAGGACCCGTCGAAGAGAAATAAGGTGGATTACAACGTCTTAGCGCATCTGAGGAAGCTACCCTCACAGCTCAGCATTCTTGACGCCCTTTTGCTATCAAAGGAGGCGAGAGATTCGTTAATCAAGGCACTACAGGATCCGGAGCAATTCCAAACTTTCCTGGCCGAGGAAAAGATGAAGGATGATTTGGAGGAAGTGCACACGGCCGATGTCGCTTTTGGTGATGAAGACCTTCTCTTTGGGACGTGCGAGCACAATCGCCCCCTTTATGTCTCAGAATACTGCCACGATATAAAGATATGCAAGATCCTGATCGACAATGGATCCTCCGTTAATCTCCTCAATGTGCGAGTGTTAAAAGAAATCTGCATGAGCGTCCAACACTTTGCTCGGGATAAGATTACCATCTCCGGGTTTGACTCCCAATCATCAAGAACTCTTGGGTCTGTGATACTGACGCTACGCTTTGGGCTACTCTTCACGGACATTAAGTTCCACTGTTTCCCCCAATCAGAGCAAGGCTCTGTTTGAATTTCAAAATTCAAAATTCGAAGCAACGCTTCAGATTCAATGCGCTGCGCGCAACGCGCCACGTGTCAAAAGCTGATACGGCAGCGCAGCGCCCAAGGCAGTGCGCCCAATCAGAGCAAAGCTCTATTTTAAGTAAAATTAAAGGAAGCAACGCTTCAGTTGCGCAAGCACTGCGCTGCGCGACACGTGTCAGCGCGGTTGCGCTGCGCTGTGCGCTGCTCGACACGTGTCACGCGCTGGGGCATCTGCGCCAAACAGAATTAAAATTCTGAGAAATCTTTTCTGTTCTTGTTAAAACAAGAAGATTTTCTTCTGTAAAACAGAAGCCCTTGGATCAAAGATCCAACGGTGGGGAAAATTCCCCAAATCACTCAGAGAAAGATCTCTTTAACAAATTTAACTAATTTATGGACGCTATAAAAGAGACCCCAGACCTCAATTCAAAGCATCAACATTTTCTGAAAAAAAAAGAGAACTCTGAAGAACTCCTCAAGAACAAAAAAGGTAAAAACCTTTAGGGAAAGAGAAAGTTCTCTTATAAACAGATCATAGATCTAAAAAGAAGATCAATGATCTTTAATAAAAAACAAAAAAAAATTAATTAATTATTAAATAGTGCTTTGCGCTTTTCATGAACCTTTGGTTCTTTAAGATCAAGAAAAATAAGAAACACTTGTTTTCTTTGATCTAAATTAGATCAAGAAACCAAGTAGTGCTTTGCACTTATGAACCATTGGTTCTGGAATCTAAAAGATTCTCAAGTTAATAGTGCCTTGCACTTGCAAAATTGCACTGTTGCGCTGCTGGGTTGGCGCAAACCACCAGAGAGAGCTACGTGTCAGCATCTGAACCAATTGCGCTATGCGCTTTTGAAACAGAGCCTTGCTCTCTGAAACTGGCACAATTCACCACAGCGCACCACGTGTCAGCAGCGCAAGCGCAGCGTACTAGAACAGCGCTGTTGTGCTTGCGCTCGCCAGAGCATGACACGTGTCATCACCATATGAGCTTGCGCTCATTACTTGGCGCAAAGCACCAGACAAATGCACTGCATTGCTTACAAAAGGGCCAAGCCCAATTAAAGAAGGCCTAACAGGCCTAATAAAATGCAATGCATTATTTTAAAAAGGGCAGAGCCCAAACCAAAACAGATGGTCTGCATCATAAATAAAGGGACAGAGCCCAAATCAAAAAGGCCTAGCAGGCCAGAATAAAATGCAGTGCATTATTAAATATGGGCAAAGCCCTAGCACAGGCCTAATAGGCCAAAGATCAAGAAAAATATTGAATATTCTCAACGGGACTTAGCCCAATCATGGCCGTAAGTCCCCAAATTAAATTGACTGAGCAAGATCGCTCTCTTAAATCAATTTACGACTGGTTCGAGGGTACATCTCCGAACTCCTCTGACACCCATCGTTGTAATCCTTCAACGACGTCAGAGAGGTGACATGTCCCGATGACTAAACATTCAAATGGACTGCGGGGTCCTTAAACTCATGGACCGAAACGTCCTTAGATTAATATCAGACCGAAACGTCCTTAAACTAATATCGGACCGAAACGTCCTTAAACTAATAATGGACCACCACGTCCTTAAACTGGAATACGGACCACCACGTCCTTAAACTGGAATACGGACCACCACGTCCTTAAACTGGAATATGGACTACCACGTCCCTAAACTGGCGATGGACCACCATGTCCCTAAACTGGAACAATAGAGCATCCAAATGCTCTTTTGCCGGATCTAAACGGTCCCGTTTAAGTTGATCTTAGCCCCAAATACGGCTAACGTATCCTTAAACATTCAAACGGACTATAAAACTCCAAATCAACCTTGGTTCAAGGGTACATCTCTGAACTCCTCTGACATCTGCCGTTGTAATCCTTCAACGACGTTAGAGAGGTGACGAGTCTCGATGGCCAGATATTAAATGAATTATCACGTTAAGTTGATCTTAGTCTCAAACAGGACTAACGTATCCTTGACGAACGTTTAAGTTGATCTTAGCCTCAATACGACTAACGTATCCTTAAACTAAAAACACCAAACCCAAATCTAAGTAAATACGGATTTGGACTAATCCACGTCCTACGGGCGACGGCATTACTCAGTCTCTGTATACAATCCACGGGCAACCACAAACAAAACAAACACACACGACGCGAAGTGAAATTCTGGAGAAGGAGAAAGTTGTTACCGCGATGCGGTAGCGTAATTAACTGCAGGGGCTTGCGCCTGCAGGGAAGAGCGTCCCCACAATCAAAAACCCCTCACCTCGAGGGGGAATCTGACGAAGTCTGCTACATCGGCCGCATCCGTCTAAACCTCCGATGCATAGTGCCATAAATCAACTTGGCATCTTCGGAGAGGTAGACGGATAAAACCAAATAGCATCTGCCCCGAATCTCAGACGAGACGCAAAGTCTAGGCCGCCTTTCGGAGGGGAACAGATTCTGGCACGCCCGGTGGGACTTTTTCCTCTTTCCACTCCACACTTCGTGTGTCGTCTTCGCGAACCAATCGCTGTTTGTTAATGGTTGCCTTCGGATTTCAAGTTACTAAGATTTGGTCTTTTGCATGGCGCAGAACTCAAACATCAATGGCCTCTAACTGCACCAACTGCTCGAAGTGCCACTGCAGCGGACGCTCCACCTCCCCTGGAGTTGTAGCATATGGGCCCCAAGCGGCTTCCTTCCTCGCTCTGCCGGTAGGCTAGGTGACCCAAGCCACCACTGGCCTGTTCTTCGGGACCATGGTCCCACCTACAAGCTTCTCTATGCCAATACCTGCACCGGAAGTGAACAAGAAGTCGGCCTTCGACCGGCTCACTGCCACGACGGCCCCTGTCAACGGGTCGTCCACCACCAAACCAACAGCCTCGGTTTTCGCCAGGCTGGATCAGAATTCTAAACTAGCTATCCCAAGGAAGGCAATGACTGCTGCTCCAGAAGTTGTCAAGGCGGCTTCCCCTGTCAAAGAGTCAGTCTTTTCAAGACTGACGATTCCTGCTCCTGCCCCTGCTCGAGGATCCGTCTTTGACAGGTTGAATATCACCCCTCAAAAGACAACTTCAGTCTTTAAGAGGTTAACACCAGCGGCGCCTCATTCAGACAGGGGGCAAAAAGAAGATGTCTCAATCTCCAAGCCAGTCCCAACGGCTCGTCATGCTCGACGTCGCCATTGGCAACGAGTGAGGAAGGCAGGGGGCAACTCCCCCTCAGGGCTAACTCCACCGGCTTCGGTGGTGGAAGTCAACGCTGCTGTTCCAACTGGGAACAGCTTTGAACTGCTGAGGAGGGTACGTAAGAACTCTCCAACCGCTACACTGAAGAAATCTCCTCCACCTGCGGAGAGAGCTCCAAAAACGAAGCAAGAACAGCCCCCTCAACGGCTATCCTCAAGAATTTATAAAGTTTGGAGGAGGGTTCAAGACTCTGTGATCAACCCAGATCACTCTCGTCAACGAAAGAAGACGAAGGTGCAAAAAGGAAAAGACCGTTCTATTGAACAGCAAGGGACAACAATCGCTAGGGTGCCCACTGCAACGGCCCCTTCAACTTCAACGGCCCACAAAAGAAGAAGGCCGGAGAAAACCCCCGCGTCGGCGACAGATATCAGAGGTGATGAACCCAAACGTCCTAAGTCAGGGGGCATGATAGTTCATACCGTCTACGTGGCATCTGGTAAAGAAGATAGCCGCATATCTACGGGTCATCGACCGCTCACCCGATCAGTGACCAAGGCACAGGAGCAACAGCAAAAGCTCCAAGAAATGATGAATGCTATGGCTGCACTTACCGGACCAAAAGAAAGCCCTGAAACGTCCTCAGACGAACGTCAGGAGGAAGAAACCGACGCTGAATTTCTTCGTCGGATATTGGAGAAGAAGGACAAAGAGGCTGCTGAACAAGCAGCCAACATACAGCGTATGGGCCTCCTCTTCCAAGACATGATAGGGATGATGATACAACAAGATCCTCCGGCTGAAGAGCCTCCGATCGTACTTGGAGACGATAGGGGAGAAATATCAAATCCTCCACCAGCTCTGTCGATGGCTAAGGAGGATACAATCTCCAAAGCTGATTTGGATGAGTACATCGCCCAGCAAATACGGGTTCATCATGCGACCGAAGCGGCCGGTCAGGTCGTAAAAACGGGGCGGCCATATCCAAGTTGGTACGATCAAATCAAGTACCCACCCGGTTACACAATTCCCAAGTTCCATGTCTACAAAGGGACGGGCAATCCTCATCAACATGTTGCCCAGTTCAGGGCACTCTGCGGCAACACCGGCGGTGATGACAAGCTGTTGCTTCGCCAGTTTGTTGGAAGCTTATCAGATACGGCGTTCGAATGGTACTCTGAGCTCCCGAACGACTCTATTAAAACCTTCGCGGAGATGGAGCTGCTGTTTACTCAGCGTTTTGCAAGCGCCAGTGAACGCACCCTGATGACAGCACTGATTAACGCCAGGGTAAAGCCAGGCGAGACGTGGTTCAGTATGCTATACGGTGGCGGAACTTATGGTCAAAGTGCGAGCAGCGTATTGAAGAAGCTCCTGCGGTGGGTATGTTTGTGGGAACCCTTGATCCGCAAGCAACCATCTCGCAATTTATGATATTTTTCAAGCCAACTACCTTCCAGGCCTTGATTGACAAACTAGCGCAAATGGATCAAATGGGCCATAAACCCCCTCTTCCAAGGCCGGACTCCCGAAATGACAAAGGGAAGGGAAAAGCGATCGTCGTCGCTAATGCTCAACAACAACCGAGCGACTCGAAGCCAGTTGCTCGTCAAAATAATATGCGCCCGTACGTACCCCTTGAGGATAGGATGGGACGTCCTTATTCCTTTCCCCGCGATAAAACGAGGAGGTTATTCGAGCCGGCGTTGCGCAACAGACTCATAAATCTGTCGGATCCAAAACGTCCGTTGCAACCAAGTGACGTCAACGAGCCCAACTACTGTCCTTATCATCGAGTAATAGGCCATCCGATCGAAGATTGCTACGTTTTCAAGAATTGGCTTGAAAACCAGTACCGACAGGGCAAGTTCGCGTTATCTAACAAATGGAAGGTGAATCCCCCGCAGCCCCACACCTCTAAGGGGACAAATACGCCGGGGGCAACATGCTCCGTCATTGAAGAAGCTCCTTGGGAGGTTGTATTATCAGCCAAGACAAAGAGGATGCTAAACGATCTTCAGACATGTCCAACGATCAAGTGGAAGAACCCGCTGGAACCGCAGGTCATTGAAGGGATGTTGAAGCTACGTCCAACTCTGAAGACCGATGGTGGTGGCTCAACCACTCGCAACCAGCCGTCAAAATCCTCGAAGAAGAAGATGAAGAAATCAAAGAAGCCCGTGAAGCCTGGCGACAAGCGCACGGACTTGCAAAAATAAATTGACGCGCTGGAGGAATACAACCAGAAGGCACGGACTCCCATTACATTCCAAGAGTTTCTCAACCACGTCTTTCAAGAGGAAGGTGAGGGAGAAAGTTCGTCAGATGAATCTGAAGAATATGTGGCGAGCTGTCATGTGATTTCCCATTCGTTCATGGATGATGAGGAGACTCCTTATACTGAAACGCTGGGGGCAGATCCTGAACCAAAAATTCTGGGGCCATCAGATGAAGTAATTGACGCGTTCCTTAACGAAGCTCGATTGAAAAGTAAGGCTGATCGAGAACGCGAGACGGCTATATTTGAAAGGGCCAAGCGCCAGCGACTTGATGAAAGAGCTGAGACGATCCCGCTGGAGCAAAATGCCTCCACCGTTGACAAAAGCCAATTCAAGATAAGGAAAAGGTTTGCTAAGGCCATATCAATGGGCATGAAGCTACCATCCTCTGAAGGAAACATCACCGGTGAATTGGAAATGCACCCCTCCTATTGCTTATATCATCAGAAGGTTTCGCACCGCACTCAAGAGTGCAAAGCTTTCGATAGATGGTGGCAAGGATACATTGCTCATCGACAACACTTTAAATGGGAAAAGCGTAAAACTCGTCGGGAGCGAAGAAATACGACCGAAGGGCTTGAAAGAACTACCGGCGATTGTCGCATGGTTAACACCAGCGGGTCACAAGTGCCTACATTCGGGAGCGATTCTGATGAGGAGCTGGAACTTGCCCCTTTCTTTAAAGAGTCCACTTCGAGAAAAGAAGAAGAGCCGAAGGTCTGCGAAAATATTCGGCTGCGGAATCGGACGCTGCCTGAAAAGAACCTCGGACCCTCAAGCAGAAAAGATAAAGGGAAAGAAAAGGTCTCTGAAGATATCGTCTTAGATGACCAAGTTCTGGAAGAGCTAAACGCCAACAACCCACCGAAGAAGAATAAGGTGGATTACAACGTCTTAGCACATCTGAGAAAGCTGCCCTCACAGCTCAGCATTCTTGACGCCCTTTTGCTATCAAAAGAGGCGAGAGATTCGTTGATTAAAGCGCTCCAAGACCCAGAACAATTCCAAGCATGCCTGGCCGAGGAAAAGATGAAGGATGAATTGGAGGAAGTGCACATGGCCGATGTCACTTTCGGCGACGAGGACCTTCTCCTTGGGACGTGCGAACACAATCGCCCCCTCTATGTCTCAGGATACTGCCACGATATAAAGATAGGCAATATCCTGATCGACAATGGATCCTCCGTTAATCTCCTCAATGTGCGGGTGTTAAAAGAAATCTGCATGAGCGTCCAGCACCTTGCTCGTGACAAGATCACCATATCCGGGTTCGACTCTCAATCATCAAGAACTCTTGGGTCTGTGATACTGATGCTACGTTTTGGGCTACTCGTCACGGACATTAAGTTCCACGTCATAGACGCCAAGACATGCTACAACGCTTTGCTCGGCCGACCATGGTTACATGAGTACAACATCATCCCTTCTACACAACATCAGTGTATGAAGTATTTTAAGGATGGTTTCGAGTATACCGTGACGGGAGAACTGAACCCGTTCTCTGTGAACAAGGTCCGCAAATACGAAGATGCCAAATATTTCTTACCGGATTTCGAAGATACAGAGAAGTGTCACAAGCCGGAGAATAAAGCTAATGCCACCATCCCTGTCTTCGGCAGTGATACTGAGGAGGAAGAAGAGATAGTGTATTCGGGTCCACCCCAACATAACAAGCCAGGACCGTCTGCTCCTACATTGATCTTTGGTAGCGACTCGGAAGATGAGATCCGTGTTGTACTCTCTGCTCGACCATCAATACGAACGTCCGCTGACGAAGAGCAAAGTCTACAAGTCGCCATAGTGCCGCTTAAACACCATAAAGAACTGGACGCACTTAATATTTACAATGTAGAAGAGCTGCAAACGTTCTATATCCCTCCCAGGCGAGAAAGAGAGAAAGCAATTCTGTTCTACCGCTCTGAAGAAACCAAGGTGGAAAAAGAAATCTGGCATGGCGCGGATCCTACGCTCGACAGGCTTCAGCCTATCCATCTTCCCAGATATTATACAGAGGGTTTGAAAAAGCTGCTAAAACGCCAGGGGATATCCTTCAAGCAGACCGTTCAGAAAGCCAAGTTCTATGACAAAGTCTGGAACGTTCCCGGGACTCAACGCAAACTGCCTAATGGGAGAATGGAAACAATTGGGCTTGGATACGTCCGGTCAAAGAAACGAGAGCTACTAAACAGCTGCTATGTCATGTATGAATTCGATGAAGAGGCGGATGCTCAATGGGAGGACGCTAATCCTGAGACAATGAAAATTCCAGATGCAAAAGTGCCCAGTCCGTCGTTTGAAGAACAAATAGACAAGCTTATAAGGGAAGCGGGTCAAAAAGTCCGGGACGATCATAACCGTGAAATGGTCATCTATGAGAAAGCCAAGACGCAACGCCTTCTCCAACAGGCCGTGAAAGATGAAAAGGCCGCTCCCTGTCAACCTGTTATAAAGAAGGCTCGACGCAAAAGCAGAAATAAGTCGAAAGGCCGAAAAGGCGCTCAACAGCAACAAAGCAGGGCTAAGAAGCCACGCAAATGGGAGTCAAGTGTCATTGATCTATCCCTCATGAAGAAAATGGGTCGAGCATACTCTTTTCCTCGGGATAAGACGAAGAAGATACTTGATCTTGCTCTAAAACATCAGATGCTTACACTGCCGAAGTCTAAACACCCCGAACAAGCAGGCGAAGTCTCACGCTCAAACTATTGCTCTTATCACCGAGTGGTAGGGCACCCTCTCGAGGACTGCTTCACCTTCAAGAATTGGGTCGAAGATCAGTATCAGCTTGGCAAGTTCGCTCTGTCCGACAACTGGAGGGTAGCACTGCCACAAAAGCACGAGCCCAAGGCCACGAAAGAAGAACCAGTTCCACATTGGGATTGGAAGCGAATCCGTACTTGTCACGTGATAACGATGTCAAAAGAAGAGCCCGAGAACATGGATGACCTCCCCTGGTGCTTCGAAAACAGCAGCGACGAGATAATCTCAGAATTCCCACCACCGCCAAAAGAGCTGGAAGATGGAATCCATACCACTGCAGATAACCTCAAGAAAATTGAGTTGGGGAAGGCAAACGATCCACGACCGACATTCATCAGCGAGTTACTATCTGAAGAAAGGGTAGCTGCGTTAAAGGACGTGCTTCTACAGCATAGAGATTGCTTCGCGTGGAACTATTCCGAAATGCCAGGACTAGATCCAGAAATTGCTGTACACAGATTGGCAATATCCCCGGACATCAAGCCAGTCAAACAGGCGCCGAGAAGAATGCGGCTCGAGCTTGAAATGAGTATCAATGCCGAGGTCAAGAAGCTGATCGACTCTGGCTTCATCCAGGAAGTTCAATACCCTGAATGGATCGCCAACATCGTCCCGGTGATGAAGAAAAACGGGACAGTGCGCATATGCGTGGATTTCCGGGATCTCAATAAAGCCTGCCCGAAGGACGATTTCCCAGTGCCAGTCACCGAACTAATGATAGACAATACGTCTACTCATGAGGTTTTCTCCTTCATGGATGGCTCATCGGGGTATAACCAGATAAAGATGCATCCCGAAGACCAGAAGCACACCGCCTTCAGGACTCCGTTGGGTATATTCTGTTATAAAGTGATGCCCTTTGGTCTAAAGAACGCCGGTGCCACCTACCAAAGGGCCATGATGAAGATCTTCGATGACCTTATACACGAATTCGTCGAATGCTATATCGACGATCTCGTGGTTAAAAGCAAATCATACGAGGAACATCTTGAGCATTTGAAGACTGTATTTCAACGCCTTCGACAATACAACTTGAAAATGAACCCGCTCAAGTGTGCATTCGGAGTTTCCTCAGGAAAATTCCTGGGATTCATTGTTCGACACCGAGGTATTGAAATAGATCCGTCTAAGATCAAGGCGATCATGGAAATGCCTCCGCCGAGGAATCTCAAACAGCTGCGGTCTCTCCAAGGGAAGCTCGCGTATATACGGCGATTTATAGCCAACCTTTCAGGAAAGTGTCGTCCTTACAGCCACCTGATGAAGAAGGGAACCCCGTTCGTCTGGGACCAAAAATGCCACAGCGCACTAGACGAGATTAAGCAATACCTGCAGAACCCGCCGGTGTTGGCTGCTCCGGTCAAGGGAAAACCCCTCATTCTTTATACAACCGCCCTCGAAGGATCCTTAGGCGCATTATGGGCACAAGAGAACGATCAAGGGAAAGAAAGAGCACTCTACTACTTAAGTCGAGTTCTGCTGGGGGCAGAAAGCAACTACCCCCCCATTGAAAAACACTGCCTGGCGTTGATCTTTGCGATAACAAAGCTCAGGCACTATGCGTTGGCGCATGAAGTCCGTCCCATTTCAAAGGTGGACCTCCTTAAATACTTGATGTCAAAGGCCATATTGACGGGACGACTCGCTAAATGGGCCCTGCTCTTAACGGAGTTCTCGATAACCTATCAACCTCTCAAGGCAGTGAAAGGCCAGGCCATTGTCGACTTCCTCGCTGAACATCCGATACCCGCCGATTCTCCACTGAATTGCGATCTTCCAGACGAACATGCATTTGATGCGATCGACGGTGATAATACCCGATGGGAGCTTTATTTCGACGGAGCATCTTCCGTGAAGAAGCGCAAACAAAGTACCCCTATAATTAAATCGGGGGTAGGACTCATCTTTATAACTCCACAAGGAGGGATAATGCGCTACGCGTTCTCCCTGACGGAGCCGAGGACAAACAACGAAGCCGAATATGAAGCTCTGATAGTAGGCCTCGAGATCGCCATTGACATGGGAATTGAAGACCTCCTCATATACGGGGATTCTCAACTGGTCATTAGTCAAGTAAATGGCGACTACCAAACGTGCAAATCGGAGTTGGTGAAATACGGTGAAAAGGTGCAACAACTGTTGACCTAAATTCCCTCCTATACTTTGGAGAACATACCGCGCGCGGAAAATAGCAAAGCAGACGCGTTGGCCAAACTTGCTAAAGAACCGGCTGACGAGAACCTCGAAGACGTTAGAATCGTGGTACAAAGCCGTCGAGTGCTTGCCCCAGCAGAAATATCTCCGGAATTATCCAAAGAAAAGAGAGCGAGCGAGCAGACAACCCTGCAAGTAAAAGACCGGGAAAAGGCTGAGGATTGGAGGGAAGTCTTCATAGACTATTTTAAGTCCCACCGAATGCCTGAAGAAGCGTCTACAAGACATCAGCTCATGAAACGAGCTCTGTCTTTCACCTTCGTCAATGACACTCTGTACAAGAGGTCGTTTAATTCTCTATGGCTAAGATGTCTCGGACCTAACGAAGCAAAAAAAATCGTTCAGGAAGTTCACGACGGACTCTGCGGTTCTCACCAAGTAGGCCCAAAGATGAAGTTGAAGATAAAACGGATGGGCTACTACCGGCCCACGATGATTCAGGACTGCCTCGAATATGTGAAGCAATGCCACTCATGCCAAATTCATGGGGACTTCATCCATCAGCATCCAAATCCACTACATCCAACGGTGGCTAGCTGGCTATTCGAAATGTGGAGGACTGACATAGTCGGCCCCATCGAACCAGCATCGTCTAGAGGACATCGTTTCATCCTGGCGACGACTGACTACTTCTCCAAATAGGCAGAGGCAATACCACTGAGGGAAGTTAAAACGGAAAATATCCTCCACTTCTTCAAGACGCATGTCATATATCGGTTTGGAACTCCGCGACGGATCATCTCCGATAACGGGCCAGCTTACAGAAGCCACAAGATCAGTCGCTTCGCGCAACAGCACAATATAGACTGGAGATATTCCTCGATTTATAATCCGCGTACTAACGGTCTAGCTGAGGCCTTCAACAAGACCTTGACAAAGATCATGAAGAAAACAGTGTCCCGAAATAAGAAAGACTGGCCCGAGAGACTGCAAGAGGCTCTTTGGACGTATCGAACTACATTTAAGACGGCCACAAACACAACGCCGTACGCGTTGGTATTTGGGACGGAAGCGGTACTCCCCCTCGAGATAGAGTTACCCTCTCTACGAGTGGCAGTCCACTACGAGCTGACGGACGAAGAAAATGCTCACCTTCGGCTTGAGGAGCTTGACGCCCTTGATGAAACCCGGCTCATAGCACAGCAAAATCTGGAAGCTTATAAAGCAAAGATGACGCGCTCATATGAAAGATTGACCCGACCGAGGACATTCTGCCAAGGTGAACTTGTGCTAGTGGTCAAAAGGCCTATGATTCCCAGTCGCGCCAAGCGAGGAAAATTCGAGCCAAAGTATGAAGGCCCATACATCATAGATAAGGTCTACCAGGGTAGGGCCTATCTACTCATGGACATGCACGGTGAAAGGCCTTTCAGGCCAATAAACGGTCGCTTCCTAAAGAAATATTATGCTTAATGAGCCACGGCCTAGGTCAATGGTAGATGACGACGACTATGTCTGCTCGCTATCTTCCTAAGCTCAAGCTTTATAAGCAGTAGCCGATCTTCTCCATGACGGACCGAAATGTCCTTAAACTAATAGCAGACCGAAACGTATTTAAACTACTACCGCAGCATCTTTTAGGCTGACGAGATATAAAAAAAACGGTATGTCCATAAGCAAAAAAGGCACGGATGAAAACCCGAAAGGGCTCCGTGAGTAAAAACAGCAGGGCTACCGGCGAGTGTTCATGAAAACCCGAAAGGGCGCGACCTCGTGAAAAAAATTAAAATAATATAAAATAAAAATGGTATGTCCGTAAGCAAAATGGGCACGGATGAAAACCCGAAAGGGCTCCGTAAGTAAAAACAGCAGGACTACCGGCGAGTGTTTGTGAGAAACCGAAAGGGCACAACCTCGTTAAAGGACACTTACAAGATCCTCTCGACCTTGTAAGGAGAAACCACCTGCGTGGGATCCTTACGACTCACAAGGGAGCAACACACTTAGGGATCCTTACGATTCCTAAAGAGAAAATACACTTGCGAGATCCTTACGACTCGTAAGGAGAACTCTCTTATGGGACTCTCACGGCTCATAAGAGTTGAAAGTCTTGAGTTACAGAGACCTAAACCTGTGCTTAAGCAACTCCCACAACTTCCGATATTGCCCTACAAGTGGCTCAATACTGACCCTTGTATACAATCCACGGGCGCGAGTAAACATTTCCCTAACCAAGTCTCATCCGTGACTGGGGATATGTTCGCATGACCCTTGTAGGTCCTCTCGACTTACAAGGAGAAAACCCTACTGTAGGATCCTTACGACTTACAGAGGAACATACACTTGGGAATCCTCATGATTCTTAAGGAGAAAATACACCTACAAGAGCCTTACGACTTGTAGGGAGAAATAACTTCGTGAAACCCTTACGGCTCATGAAGTCAAAAACCTTAGCCGACAGGACCCTACCCTGGTCGCTAAGCCACCTTTGTTCGACATTGACAGAGGCAGATGATGATTCGCTCCTGGTAATATCCCGGTTGTAGCGGTGCTGATGCCGAAATTGGTCTATAGCAAAAAGCCAATAGGCCGCACATGCATACGAAATAGCCGAAATGATAGGGCAACTTGCAATAAAAAGCAGCAAGTAAAAATGTATGCATGCAAAATAGCCGAAATGATTGGGCAACTCGCAATAAAAAGCAGCGAGTGAAAAAAAAATAAACAGCCGAAATGATTGGGCACCGCGAGAAATAGCCGAAATGATTGGGCAATCGCGACCTTCGCGATATAAAAGCTGAAATGATAGAGCATCGTGGAAATAAAAAAAAAAGAAAAGAAGAAGAAGAAAGAAGAAGAAATGTTAAAACTTTGGCCCTACAGTTAAGATCACATCGATCCCTGTATACAATCCAAGGGCATAAACAAAGAGGGAACCATACTTTCCCAACAGGCTCCGCCAGAAGACGAAGCCAAATCTCGACGGTTCAGTCCAACTTCGAAGAAACTAGCGTCTTCAGCAAATTCCTCAACTCACGGATACAAACACTCCTTAACGAGAGCCTCCTGATCCGCGTCGACTCGCAGAGCCACCAGTGCCTCCGTGGGAAATCCTCGACTCGTTTCAAACCCCAAGGAAACAAATAATCCTTGGCGCTAGGGAAACAAATAATCCCTAGCAAACTCCTCGACTCACGGATACAAACACTCCTTGACGAGAGCCTCCTGATCCGCGTCGACTCGCAGAGCCACCAGTGCCTCCGTGGGAAATCCTCGACTCGTTTCAAACCCCAAGGAAACAAATAATCCTTGGCGCTTAGGAAACAAATAATCCCTAGCAAATTCCTCGACTCACGGATACAAACACTCCTTGACGAGAGCCTCCTGATCCGCGTCGACTCACAGAGCCACCAGTGCCTCCATGGGAAATTCTCGACTCGTTTCAAACCCCAAGGAAACAAATAATCCTTGGCGCTAGGGAAACAAATAATCCTTAGCAAATTCCTCAACTCACGGATACAAACACTCCTTGACGAGAGCCTCCTGATCCGCGTCGACTCGCAGAGCCACCACTGCCTCCGTGGAAATCCTCGACTCGTTTCAAACCCCAAGGAAACAAATAATCCTTGGCGCTAGGGAAACAAATAATCCCTAGAAAATTCCTCGACTCGCGGATACAAACACTCCTTGACGAGAGCCTCCTGATCCGCGTCGACTCGCAGAGCAACCAGTGTCTCCGTGGGAAATTCTCGACTCGTTTCAAACCCCAAGGAAACAAATAATCCTTGGCGCTAGGGAAACAAATGATCCTTAGCAAATTCCTCGACTCACGGATACAAACACTCCTTGACGAGAGCCTCTTGATTCGCGTCGGCTCGCAGAGAAACCAGTGTCTCCGCTGGAAGATTCCCGATTCGTCTTAACTTGCAAGATGAAGCCTCAGGTAGCCGGGATTGAAAAACTTGCTTCCTGAACAATGGGACCCTGCAAGTCGATCTAAAATGGTCTCTTGCATACTATTCACGGGTCTCACTCTCCAAAGTCGAGTTTCGACAAGGAGGGAAACAACCGCTTACGAGTCCTCTCGACTCGTAAGAGGGAAAATTCTCTTATAGGATCCTTACGACTTATAAGAGAAAACCACACTTAGGAATCCTCACGATTCCTAAGGAGAAAAAAACCACCTACGAGATCCTCTCGATCCGTAGGGAGAAAAGTCTCTATGAGACCCTCACGGCTCATGGAGTTGAAAAGTCTTAGGCGGCAGATCTGAACCTGCGGCCTAAGCCATCGCTGATTCTTAAGAAAGTCAAGATGCGTGCTCTATTACCTGTTGACCATGTTTACTAAGGTGGCGTCCTGATAATAAAAGAAAGAAAAGGCGGAGAAATGACACAAGACATTACAGAAAATGTGTATCTTTTATTCATAAACTTGATTGGGTACAGAATACATTGTGTTAAAGAATAAAAAATATATATACACATTCTTTCATCTACAAGCACAAGCGATACAAAGAGGGATAGCTACTGAGGAGGAAGTGTCTTTAGTAAATCCACAAGTTGCTCTCGCACTTCCTTCAGCACCTCCTCCTGAGCGGCTGCCGCGGCCACCTCCGCTTCTACATGGGTCCGCTGCTGTAAAAAGGATGAAAGTTGCTCCTCGGCCACCTTCTGGGCTGCTTCTTGGCTGGGTGCATCCCGCTCAACAACGTCAAGCTGTTGCCTCAAGCATAATCCTTCAGAAAGACATTGCAGAAGACCCTCAAAGGCAGCCTTCAGCCGTACAACATTGGCCTCTACCCGAACACGCAGCTGGGCAAACTTGCTCGAGGTCTCACCGCGCTCCTTACGCCTTGAAATAACTTCTTGTTCAAGATGGCGGAAGTAAGAAGCGCTCCGCTCAATCCACGCTGCTCTTTGAATGCTGGCAGCAAGGTCTCAGGAGCGGGACGCAACGACTCCAGTTGATGAAGGCGAGCCTCAATCTCCCGACAGTGATTAACCCAGGAGGCGATGATGCCCTCGTCATGGAAGTTGGCAAATATTACCAAAATCTGGTTAACCGTCGTAGCAAAGTCCGCAGCAGACGTAGGATTCTCGACGTCGAGTTCCTCAATGTAGTCGCTCAACATGCGCAGACTATTCGTCGCACCTTTTAAGGACGGACGTCTCTAGAAGAGCCAGCTGGCATTGTAATATGGGACTCAAAAGGCGCCAAGACCGGAACGACAGCTGAAAAGAAGCAAGATGTGATCAGATAACAGTTCAGGAACTAAAAGAGGGGGAAGTCATTTATGCGATACTCGCCATACCAGCCGAGGCAGGTGGCAAGGCCGGAAGGACCGGTGGCACAGCCGATCTTGTATCCCCTCATTCAATCTGTAGCGCTGCAGTCGGGATGAGAAAAAGGGTTAGAAGTAACTCCATCAATAAAAAAGAAAGATATCAATGGAAATGATACTCACTAGCGCCACCAGAGGAAGAAGCGAGTTCGGATGGGAAGGAGAAGTATGGGAGCAACATCTGATGTACATAATCGAAGAGTACTCCTGAAAAGACACAACAGCATGACTTTAGTACACAAATTGTACGTCTGAAGTACAGGATTAATGAATTGCAAACCCATACCTTCCAACATCTTAGATGGTATGAGAGAGGGTTGAGAGGTGACCACCGCCAAGACAGTCGTGGAAGGCGCTCCCTCAAGCAGTGGGACATCGGCGTTGGCCGCACCTGTGTTACAAGAAAGGTAAATTTGTCAGAAAGGATTGTAAAATAAAGAAAAACAGTAACCTAGGGTTTACCTGAGGAGCTCCCGGCCGAAACGGAAGCGACTCCCTCCTCTATCGACATGAGGCCACCGCCCGTAGCCTCATCACCTGACTCGATAGGGACCGTTGTCGTGCGCGCAAGACCTGGAGATGGCGGAAGATCGTACACAGGGAGGGCAATGACTGGAGTGTTGCCGGACTCTAGGGAGGGAGCGGCTGACTCTTCCCCAGGAATCGTACCCATCTCGCCCGTTACTCCTGCGGGTTCTTCGATCTCCATCGGCTCATCCGCCGTCACTGCGAGATCGTCGGTCTCAAGTGCTTCGTCCGCCACCACCCCGGGCTCAGTTGTAATGAGCATTTCATCTGCCGCCACTTCAGGCTCGGCATCAATGACCTTCTCGGCTATAGGCCCCTCAACCTCCGCAACAGGCTCCAAGGCCTCAATGATGTTGCCCACTGTCAGCTCGGGTTCGGCATGCACCGCCTCCTCTGTTCCCCTGGGTTCAACGGTCTCCGCCTCACCCTCGGTCGGACTTGGCCCTGCAAAACAATATATATAAGAACCGTCGGCATTATAACTCTCACAATAAAAATTCTGAAAGAAATGTTACCTGAAGTGGACTTATCATTTGCGCTTCGAGCGGCGCGCGCCACTTGTCTGCGAGCAGTGGATAGGACGATAGGGGCCTCTTCGGAAGGAGTATCTGCCCGAGGGACGGTGCTTGGGCCCGCTCCCGTAGCCAAAGCAGTCCGGCGCGCCTTCTCCTCGCGCCTCAGCCGCTTTCTCTCCTCCTGGGCCGTTGAGACGGACCTCACCAGAGCCTCTCTCATTGAGGCGTCCTCGTCTGTATACATGGATGCCTCCAAGCTCTTCAAGGCATCCCTCGTCGACTTGTCAAGTCGAGGCTCTTGCAGCAGCCCCGACGAGACCGGAACTCCAGTAACGGGTTCCGGAAGGATATCTTCGTCGACTGGTATAACCCCTAGAAAGAAACAAGGGAAGAAAGTCAGGTTGATCATCGAAAAGAATGACGAAATTTGTTTTAAAAAAAGGGGGGGTAGGATATACCGGCGCCCGCTAAAGCGTGTTTCTCCTCCTCCTTTTGGAAGGTTTTCAAAGAGGCAGCAATAGCTTCTTTAGTAGAGACACCTGTTGAAAATGGGGGAAAGTATTAGTCAAGAATAATGATAAAAAATGCGATGAAATGATGAAGAAAGCAGCTAATAATTACCTGACTTAGCGAGTTTACTCAACCACGCTTCAAGCCTCGCTGATCGCTCAGAAGCCGCAATGGCGGCCGCCAGGTCGGTGTCTGCAGGGTTTACCGCGAAGCCCTTATTGCTGCCATATTCGCTTATTCCCTCGGTAAGAGGGGCCTCAGGCTTTAAGCCAAGAATCGTGTCAAGGGAAAGGAGCGACTTCTTCTTCTTTTGCCCGCCAGCTCTGGATGCACCCGGGACTGATTTACGCTTGGCGGACACCTTGGAGCGGCGGGTCCCGACATCCGCGCTTACATCGGACTCCAGCGATACCACAGTTACCGTTTCCACTGGAGCACGGGGGGTTGGTGGCGCATCCACAGCATCGCGAAGCGGCAATCCGCGCGGAGGACTCAACACGCGCGGAGGTCCGCCTCGAGCACCTTTCAATGGAGGAATGACCGGAGTCCTCGGCCTCAAGGGAGCCTTGCGATCGCCGCCGGGAGGTGCACCCTTGCGGTCAACCAGCATACGTTTCTCCATCAAAATAACGGGCCCCATTGCATGCGCATACCAGGCCACGTACGCGTTGAGGACTTTGGGGACACAGCTCGGCTCACTGATAAAGAAACAAGAACCCGTGTTAAGCCGCATAAAGTGGTGCATTGCATTCTTTATCCCCTCCCGGCTAACCACGGGCTTTTCCAAGAAGGCTTCCATCGGGATCTCTTGATTATAGCTCGATTGCTGAGCAAACCGGTGAGGGTTATACCTCATGAAGAGGGCTGTCTCATTCTGCCTGAACACCAGGTAGCCCGGCCGAATGGAGTAGAGATGGAGGATTTCCCGAGCCTTCAATATGGAAGCCCCGTCCTTAAATTCATCGCGTAGCGACACTACTGACTTGGTGGTCTCTGAGCCTATTGTTATGACCTTGTCCAAGAAAGAAGTCTTCGCCCCGACCAGGTGTGGTCGAAGGAGCAGCCCCCTAGCCTCCCGCGAAGGTGCAACTACAATCGAAGCCCCGACCAGGCGTATGACCCTCGGGAGCCTGCATTTCTCAAAAAAGAGAGGAATCTTATGGGCACCGAACACCCCGTGCACGTGCATTTCCATCCAAGAAGTAAAGTAGTGCATCGGGAAGTTGGCGGGTTGCACCCCTGGCTCACTAGCGTCCGCCGCTACACTAAGTCCATTATAAAGATGAGGCAGTCTGGCGATTCCTACTGACAACTGCAAACCAGCCACCATCCGATGCGCTGGGTAGAAAACAGTCGGCCGCATATGGCGTGGATGCATAGGAAGAGCAAAACTGCACAACCACAAGCCCAAGAACCCTACAAAGAAGGTCTCTTCATCCATGTCGGGGACGGCAATTTCTGAAAAAGGGACGACGGCGGCACCGGGAAGATAAAAGTCTTTGTGGTCATCCTCCGATGTGGGTCGACGATCAAAACCGAACCCAAAAGGGTCGTCGAGCTGGGCAAACTTCTCGCTCCGCTCTGATAAGAACTCTGGTTGAATGATGCGAGTAATGAAATCTGCAAAACTGACTCCCCGGTCACCCGATTCTAGATAGAGTCCTTCATAAATCTCCAATACCTTCACCAAGCCCGGGTACTGGTGCTGAATAGCGTTCTCCGGTGTCACGTCAAACACTAGCGGCTTGGCGGCAAAGACGTATTCATCGGGAGGAAGCAGCTCCTCGTAAGGCTCTCCCCTCATCGGCAGACCCGAGATTTCAGCAAACTCCTCCAAGAAGATAGAGACTTCCCGGTCCGTCATCAGGAAGGTGTGTGTGGGAATATTCCATTGCTCGATAAAAGCCTTAACCCACCACGTTGGAGGAGAAGGATACTCAAAGAGCGAGACGTAGATGGCCGAGTACAAACCAATCCTCATTAGATGAGTCCTCCTCGCTGATAGGATGCACCGGGCCCATTGCAAATATCCGGCAGGCTGTCGTGGGATCAGTCCAATGTTATAAGCCTGTCCCCAAGGGCGCGCTTCACCCTGACAAATTCTCCTCCCTAAAATATCTATTGCTGGCGGCGGCTGCACGGGGATAGCACCAATCGCAGGCTGGAGGAGGTCATCCGAATTCCAATTTTTGACCTCCACGGCATACTTCACCGGGGGTTCATCTGCGTAGGGGAGTGAAGATGTTGGCTCAGACGGCGTGGCGGAACTGAAACTGCGACGACCCTGGATGATTTCATTGTACCACTTACCCCACAAGTGAAGGTTTTTGTGCTCGGGGTCATAATCCTTGATGAGAGCGAGCACCACGCGGTCCACCGGTGCCTGAGGAAACCCTCCCTCCGAGCGAACAAACAGAAAGACAAATTGACAGACATGTTTCCTGCAAAAAGACAAACATTAGCCGTCAGTATTATAATTCCAACGCTCAATGTTTTAAATTTTTTTTTATACCATACCGCAATGTAGTGGATAAGGGGACCAAAAGGGGGCCCATAAAATCTGGACGACAGTACATCATTTAATAAGACAACCCCATCATTGGATGAGACTGTCAATTAATGAAAAGATCCCCAAGAGAATATCCTCATTGATGGGAAATCCCTCGAGACAAGGAGAAAATCTCCGCTTTTAAAGTAAAGCTCTGTCACAGAGTGACATTTGTCAAACTCTGGTCTCAAGGGAATAAAAATTTCTCTAAAGAGAGCCTAGCCCTATACTAATGAGGGAAAATCCATCAAAAAGAAAACTTCAACTCTTAAAGATTAAAAATTTGGGGTTTTAAAGATCAATGAAAACTTTTAGGAGTTCTCCATTTTCAGATCAGAAAAGATCTACATTTGATCCATGAGCAAAGCTCTGTTCATGAGTTAAAACCCATGAACAAGATCTCTATAGATCTATGAACTTTCCAGAGCAAGGCTCTGCTGATAAAACCCCAAAAAAGGGTTTTCGATCAAAGATCTATGAGAGCAAGGCTCTATTAATCAACTTTAATTTAATTTAATTATTATACCTAAGATGGTTTCAAGTTCTGAACTCTGGAGTTCTTGTGAAAAAGCAAGAGCAAGGCTCTAAAATTCTTAAACAAGAGCAAGGCTCTGAAAGTCGAGATTCTTAAAAGTGGTAAAAAAAATTAACAAGGACCAAGGATCCTATTTATAGGCGCCTGCGCCCCTTCAGCTCACCCCTTGATCCAACGATCAGGAGTTTGCCACCGCTGCACTCATGTATGCGCCACGTGAGCGCAACGGTGGGGGGGCATTTGTTTCCCCCAATCAGAGCAAGGCTCTGTTTGAATTTCAAAATTCAAAATTCGAAGCAACGCTTCAGATTCAATGCGCCGCGTGTCAAAAGCTGATACGGCAGCGCAGCGTCCAAGGCAGTGCGCCCAATCAGAGCAAAGCTCTATTTTAAGTAAAATTAAAGGAAGCAACGCTTCAGTTGCGCAAGCACTGCGCTGCGCGACACGTGTCAGCGCAGATGCGCTAGCGCGGTTGCGCTGCGCTGTGCGACACGTGTCAGCGCAGATGCGCTGCGCTGTGCGCTGCGCGACACGTGTCACGCGCTGGGGCATCTGCGCCAAACAGAATTAAAATTCTGAGAAATCTTTTCTGTTCTTGTTAAAACAAGAAGATTTTCTTCTGTAAAACAGAAGCCCTTGGATCAAAAATCCAACGGTGGGGAAAATTCCCCAAATCACTCAGAGAAAGATCTCTTTAACAAATTTAACTAATTTATGGGCGCTATAAAAGAGACCCCAGACCTCAATTCAAAGCATCAACATTTTCTGAAAAAAAAGAGAACTCTGAAGAACTCCTCAAGAACAAAAAAGGTAAAAACCTTTAGGGAAAGAGAAAGTTCTCTTATGAACAGATCATAGATCTAAAAAGAAGATCAATGATCTTTAATAAAAAACAAAAAAAAATTAATTAATTATTAAATAGTGCTTTGCACTTTTCATGAACCTTTGGTTCTTTAAGATCAAGAAAAATAAGAAACACTTGTTTTCTTTGATCTAAATTAGATCAAGAAACCAAGTAGTGCTTTGCACTTATGAACCATTGGTTCTGAAATCTAAAAGATTCTCAAGTTAATAGTGCCTTGCACTTGCAAAACTGCACTGTTGCGCTCCTGGGTTGGCGCAAACCACCAGAGAGAGCTACGTGTCAGCATCTGAACCAATTGCGCTATGCGCTTTTGAAACAGAGCCTTGCTATCTGAAACTGGCGCAATTCACCACAGCGCACCACGTGTCAGCAGCGCAAGCGCAGCGCACTAGAACAGCGCTGTTGTGCTTGCGCTCGCCAGAGCATGACACGTGTCATCACCATATGAGCTTGCGCTCATTACTTGGCGCAAAGCACCAGACAAATGCATTGCATTGCTTACAAAAGGGCCAAGCCCAATTAAAGAAGGCCTAACAGGCCTAATAAAATGCAATGCATTATTTTAAAAAAGGCAGAGCCCAAACCAAAACAGATGCTCTGCATCATAAATAAAGGGACAGAGCCCAAATCAAAAAGGCCTAACAGGCCAGAATAAAATGCAGTGCATTATTAAATATGGGCAAAGCCCTAGCACAGGCCTAATAGGCCAAAGATCAAGAAAAATGTTGAATATTCTCAACGGGACTTAGCCCAATCATGGCCGTAAGTCCCCAAATTAAATTGACTGAGCAAGATCGCTCTCTTAAATCAATTTACGACTGGTTCGAGAGTACATCTCCGAACTCCTCTGACACCCATCGTTGTAATCCTTCAACGACGTCAGAGAGGTGACGGGTCCCGATGACTAAACATTCAAATGGACTGCGGGGTCCTTAAACTCATGGACCGAAACGTCCTTAAACTAATATCGGACCGAAACGTCCTTAAACTAATAATGGACCACCATGTCCTTAAACTGGAATACGGACCACCACGTCCTTAAACTGGAATATGGACTACCACGTCCCTAAACTGGCGATGGACCACCATGTCCCTAAACTGGAACAATAGAGCATCCAAATGCTCTTTTGCCGGATCTAAACGGTCCCGTTTAAGTTGATCTTAGCCCCAAATACGACTAACGTATCCTTAAACATTCAAACGGGCTATAAAACTCCAAATCAACCTTGGTTCAAGGGTACATCTCTGAACTCCTCTGACATCTGCCGTTGTAATCCTTCAACGACGTTAGAGAGGTGACGAGTCCCGATGGCCAGATATTAAATGAATTATCACGTTAAGTTGATCTTAGTCTCAAACAGGACTAACGTATCCTTGACGAACGTTTAAGTTGATCTTAGCCTCAATACGGCTAAGGTATCCTTAAACTAGAAACACCAAACCGAAATCTAAGTTAATACGGATTTGGACTAATCCACGTCCTACGGGCGACGGCATTACTCAGTCTCCGTATACAATCCACAGGCAACCACAAACAAAACAAACACACACGACGCGAAGTGAAATTCTGGAGAAGGAGAAAGTTGTTACCACGATGCGGTAGCGTAATTAACTGCAGGGGCTTGCGCCTGCAGGGAAGAGCGTCCCCACAATCAAAAACCCCTCACCTCGAGGGGGAATCTGACGAAGTCTGCTACATCGGCCGCATCCGTCTAAACCTCCGATGCACAGTGCCATAAATCAACCTGGCATCTTCGGAGAGGTAGACGGATAAAACCAAATAGCATCTGTCCCGAATCTCAGGCGAGACGCAAAGTCTAGGCCGCCATTCGGAGGGGAACATCCACGTCATAGACGCCAAGACATGCTACAACGCTCTGCTCGGCCGACCGTGGTTACATGAGTACAACATCATCTCTTCTACACAACATCAGTGTATGAAGTATTCTAAGGATGGTCTTGAGTATACCGTGGCGGGAGAACTGAACCCGTTCTCCGTGAACGAGGTCCGCAAATACGAAGATGCCAAATACTTCTTACCGGATTTCGAAGACACGGAGAGGTGTCACAAGCTAGAGAATAAAGCTAATGCCACCATCCCTGTCTTCGGCAGTGATACCGAGGAGGAAGAGGAGACGGTTTATTCAGGTCCGCCCCAATACAACAAGCCAGGGCCATCTGCTCCTACGTTGATCTTTGGTAGCGACTCGGAAGATGAGGTCCATGCTATATTCTCTACCCGGCCTTTAATACAAACGTCCGCTGACAAAGAGCAAAGTCTACAAGTCGCCATGGTGCCGCTTAAACACCGTAAAGAACTGGATGCACTTGATATTTGCAATGTAGAAGTGCTGCAAACGTTCTATATCCCTCCCAGGCGAGAAAGCGAAAAATCAATTCTATTCTACCGCTCTGAAGAAACCAAAGTGGAGAAAGAAATCTGGCATGGCGCAGATCCTACGCTTGACAGGCTTCAGCCTATCCGTCTCCCCAGATATTATACAGAAGGCTTGAAAAAGCTATTGAAGCGCCAGGGGATATCCTTCAAGCAGACCGTTCGAAAAGCCAAGTTCTACGACAAAGTCTGGAATGTTCCCGGGACTCAACGCAAACTGTCTAATGGGAGAATAGAGACAAAAGGGCTTGGATACATCCGGTCCAAGAAACGAGGGCTACTTCATGGTTGCTACGTCATATATGACTTCGATAAAGAAGCGGACGCTCAGTGGGGGGACGTTAATCCTGAACTAGTGAAAGTTCCAGA
Source organism: Agapanthus africanus (assembly GCA_030015575.1). Classification (NCBI taxonomy): domain Eukaryota; kingdom Viridiplantae; phylum Streptophyta; class Magnoliopsida; order Asparagales; family Amaryllidaceae; genus Agapanthus; species Agapanthus africanus. Next base: position 650,998,014 of record JASDDO010000014.1, read on the forward strand.
TGCAAAAGTGCCCAGTCCGTCGTTCGAAGAACAAATGGACAAATTTATAAGGGAAGCTGGTCAAAAAGTCCGAGACGACCATAGTCGCGAAATGGCCATCTACGAGAAAGCCAAAACGCAACGCCTCTTCCAACAGGCCGTGAAAGATGAAAATGCCGCTCCTTGTCAACCTGTTATAAAAAAGACTCGACGCAGAGGCAGAAACAAGTCGAAACGCGAAAAAGGCGCTCAAAAGCAGCGAAGCGGGGCTAGGAGGCCACGTGAACGAAAATCGAGCAGTTCCGATCTATCCCTCATAAGGAAAATGGGTCGAGCATACTCTTTTCCTCGAAACAAGACGAAGAAAATACTCGACCTCGCTCTAAAACATCAGATGCTTACACTGCCGGAGTCTAAACACCCCGAACAAGCAGGCAAAGTCTCTCACCCGGACTATTGCCCTTATCACCGAGTGATAGGCCACCCTCTCGAGGACTGCTTCACCTTCAAGAATTGGGTTGAAGATCAGTATCAGCTTGGCAAGTTCGCTTTGTTTAATAAGTGGAGGGTAACGCCGCCACAGAAGCACGAGCCCAAGGCCATGGAAGAAAAACCAGTCCCACATTGGGATTGGAAGCGAATTCGTACTTGTCACGTGATAACGATATCAAAAGAAGAGCCCGAGGACATGGATGACCTTCCCTGGTGCTTTGAAAACAGCAACGACGAGGTAATCTCAGAATTCCCACCAGCGCCAAAAGAGCTGGAAGATGGAATCCATACCATTGCAGACAACCTCAAGAAAATTGAGTTAGGAACGGCAAACGACCCGCGACCGACATTCATTAGCGAGCTGCTGTCTGAAGAGAAGTCAGCTTCATTAAAAGACCTGCTTATGCAGCACAAAGATTGCTTCGCATGGAACTATTCCGAAATGCCGGGACTAGATCCAGAAATTGCTGTGCACAAATTGGCAATATCCCCGGACGTCAAACCAGTCAAACAGGCGCCGAGATGAATGCGGCTCGAGCTTGAGATGAGTATCAATGCCGAGGTCAAGAAGCTGATCGACTCTGGCTTCATCCAGGAAGTTCAATACCCTGAATGGATCGCCAACATCGTCCCGGTGATGAAGAAAAATGGGATGGTGCGCATATGTGTGGATTTCCGGGATCTCAATAAAGCCTGCCCGAAGGACGATTTCCCAGTGCCAGTCACCGAACCGATGATAGACAATACGTCCACTCATGAGGTTTTCTCCTTCATGGACGGCTCAACGGGGTATAACTAGATAAAGATGCATCCCGAAGACCAGAAGCACACCGCCTTCAGGACTCCTTTGGGTATATTCTGCTACAAGGTGATGCCCTTCGGTTTAAAGAACGCCGGTGCCACTTATCAGAGAGCCATGACGCAGATCTTTGATGACCTTATACACGAAATCGTCGAATGCTATATCGACGATCTTGTGGTTAAAAGTAAATCATACGAAGAACATCTCGAGCATCTGAAGACCGTATTTCAACGCCTTCGGCAATACAACTTGAAGATGAACCCTCTTAAGTGTGCATTCGGAGTTTCCTCGGGCAAATTTCTGGGATTCATCGTCCGACATCGAGGTATTGAGATAGATCCGTCAAAGATCAAGGCGATCATGGAAATGCCTCCGCCAAGGACTCTCAAACAGCTGCGGTCTCTCCAAGGGAAGCTCGCGTATATACGGCGATTTATAGCCAACCTTTCAGGCAAGTACCGTCCTTACAGCCACCTGATGAAGAAGGGAACCCCGTTCGTCTGGGACCAAAAATGCCAAAGCGCGCTAGACGAGATCAAGCAATACCTGCAGAACCCGCCGGTATTAGCCGCTCCGGTTAAGGGAAAACCTCTCATTCTCTATACAACCGCCCTTGAAGGTTCTTTAGGCGCATTATGGGCACAAGAGAACGACCAAGGGAAGGAGATAGCTCTCTACTACTTGAGTCGAGTTCTACCGGGGGCAGAAAGCAACTACTCCCCCATTGAAAAACACTGCCTGGCGTTGATCTTTGCGATAACAAAGCTCAAACACTATGCGTTGGCGCATGAGGTCCGTCTCATTTCGAAGGTGGACCCTCTTAAATATTTAATGTCAAAGGCCATATTGACGGGACGACTCGCTAAATGGGCCCTGCTCTTGATGGAATTCTCGATAACGTATCAACCCCTCAAGGCAGTGAAAGGTCAGGCCATCGCCGACTTCCTCGCTGAGCATCCGATACCCGCCGATTCTCCTCTGAATTGCGATCTTCCAGACGAACATGCGTTTGATGCGATCGACGGTGGTGCTACCCGATGGGAGCTTTATTTCGATAGAGCATCTTCCATGAAGAAGCGCAAACAAAGTACCCCTATAATCAAGTCGGGGGTAGGCCTCATCTTCGTAACTCCACAAGGAGGGATAATGCGCTTTGCTTTCTCCCTAACAGAGCCGAGGACAAACAATGAAGCCGAATACGAAGCTCTGATAGCAGGCCTCGAGATCGCCATCATCATAGGAATTGAAAACCTCCTCATATATGGAGACTCCCAGCTGGTCGTTAGTCAAGTAAACGGCGACTATCAAACGTGCAAACCAGAGTTGGTGAAGTACGGCGAGAAGGTGCAGCAACTGTTGACCCAAATCCCTTCCTATACTTTGGAAAACATACCGCGCGCGGAAAACAGCAAAGCGGACGCGTTGGCTAAACTCGCTAAGGAACTGGCTGATGAGAACCTCGATGACGTAAGAATCGTGGTACAAAGCCGTCGGGTGACTGCCCCAACAGAAAAATCTCCGGAATCATCCGAAGAAAAGGGAGCGGCTGAGCAGACGACCCTGCAAAAAAAAAGATCGGGAAAATACTGAGGATTGGAGGGAAGTCTTTATAGACTACTTCAAATACCGTCGAACGCCCGAAGATGCGTCCTCAAGACATCAGCTTATGAAACGAGCTCTATCTTTCGCCTTCGTCAATGATACTCTGTACAAGAGGTCGTTTGATTCTCTGTGGTTGAGATGTCTGGGACCTGACGAAGCGGAAAAAGTCGTTCAAGAAGTTCATGACGGACTCTGCGGTTCTCACCAAGCAGGCCCAAAGATGAAGTTGAAGATCAAATGGATGGGCTACTACTGGCCCACGATGATTCAGGACTGTCTCGAATATGCGAAGCAATGCCACTCATGCCAAATCCATGGGGACTTCATCCACCAGCATCCAAATCCACTCCATCCAACGGTGGCTAGCTGGCCATTCGAAATGTGGGGAACTGACATAGTCGGCCCCATCGAACCAGCATCGTCCAGGGGACATCGTTTCATCCTGGCGACGACTGACTACTTCTCCAAATGGGCAGAAGCAGTACCGTTAAGAGAAGTGAAGACGGAGAATATCCTCCATTTCTTCAAGACGCACGTCATATATCGGTTTGGAACTCCGCGACGGATCATCTTTGATAACGGGCCAGCTTATAGAAGCCACAAGATCAGTCGCTTCGCGCAACAACATAATATAGACTGGAGATATTCCTCGGTTTATAATCCGCGAGCTAATGGTCTAGCCGAGGCCTTCAACAAGACCTTGACAAAGATCATGAAGAAAACGGTGTCCCGAAATAAGAAGGACTGGCACGAGAGGATGCAAGAGGCTCTCTGGGCGTATCGAACCACGTTCAAGACAGCCACTAACACAACGCCATATCCGTTGGTGTTCGGAACAGAAGCAGTACTCCCCCTTGAGATAGAGTTACCCTCTCTACGAGTGGCGGTCCACTACGAGCTGACGGACGAAGAAAATGCTCACCTTCGGCTTGAGGAGCTTGATGCCCTTGACGAGACCCGGCTCATAGCGCAACAAAATCTGGAAGCCTATAAAGCAAAGATAACGCGCTCATATGAAAGATTGACCCGGCCGAGGACATTCCGCCAAGGCGAACTCGTGCTAGTGGTCAAAAGACCTATGATCCCCAATCGCGCCAAACGGGAAAAATTCAAGCCGAACTATGAAGGCCCGTACATCATAGACAAGGTTTACCAAGGTGGAGCCTATCTACTCATGGATATGCACAGTGAAAGGCCTTACAGGCCAATAAACGGTCGATTCCTAAAGAAATACTACGCTTAGCGAGTTACCGCCTAGGTCAATGGTAGATGACGACGACTATGTCCGCTCGCTATCTTCCTAAGCTCAAACTCTATAAGCAGTAGCCAGCCTTCTCCATGACGGACCGAAACGTCTTTAAACTAATGTCGGACCGAAACGTCTTTAAACTAATACCGGACCGAGACGTCCTTAAACTAATGACGGACCGAAACGTCCTTAAACTAATTGTGGATCACAATGTCCTAAAACTTGCAAACTACCGAAACGTCTTTAAACTACTACCGCAGTATCCTTAGGCTGACGAGATGAATAAAAAAAATATAAAAAAAATAAAAATAAACGGTATGTCCATAAGCAGAATGGGCACGGATGAAAACCCGGAAGGGCTCCGTGAGTAAAAACAGCAGGGCTACCGGCGAGTGTTCGTGAAAACCCGAAAGGGCGCGACCTCGTAAAAAAAAAGAGAGAGAAAATAAAAAGAATAAAGAAAAACGGTATGTCCATAAACAAAATGGACACGGATGAAAACCCGAAAGGGCTCCGTGAGTAAAAACAACAGGACTACCGGCGAGTGTTTGTGAAAACCCGAAAGGGCGCAACCTTGTTAAAAGACACTTATAGGGTCCTCTCGACCTTGTAAGGAGAAACCACCCGCGTGAGATCCTTACGACTCACAAAGGAGCAACACACTTAGGGATCCCCACGATTCCTAAGGAGAAAATACACTTACGAGATCCTCACGACTCGTAAGGAGAACTCTCTTATGGGACCCTCACGGCTCATAAGATTTGAAAGTCTTAAGTTACAGAGACCTAAACCTGTACTTAAGCAACCCCCACAACTTTCAACATTGCCCTACAAGTGGTCCAGTACTGGCTCTTGTATACAATCCACGGGCGCGAATAAACATTTCCCTAACCAAGTCCCATCCGTGACTGGGGATATGTACGCATGATGAAAACCCTTATAAGTCCTCTCGACTTATAAGGAGAAAACCCTCTTGTAGGATCCTTACGACTTACAGAGGAACATACACTTAGAAATCCTCATGATCCCTGAGGAGAAAATACGCTTACAAGATCCTCACGACTTGTAGGGAGAAATACCTTCGTGGGACCTTTACAGCTCATGAAGTCAAAAGCCTTAGCCGACAGGACCTTAACCCTGTTCGCTAAGCCACCTTTGTTTGACATCGATAGAGGCAAATGATGATTCGCTCCTGGCAATATCCTAGTTGTAGCGGTGCTGATGACCGAAATCGTTGTCTAATTTCAGGTTTACGGTGAAAAGCCGGTAGGCCACACATGCATACGAAATAGCCGAAATGATGGGGCAACTTGCAATAAAAAGCAGCAAGTAAAAATGTATGCACACGAAATAGTCGAAATGATTGGGCAACTCGCAATATAAAGCAGCGAGTAAAAATAAAATAAATAGCCGAAATGGTTGGGCACCACGAAAAATAGCCGAAATGATTGGGCAATCGCGACCTTCGCGATATAAAGGCTGAAATGATAGAGCATCGCGGAAATAATAAAAAAAAAGATGATAAAACTTTGGCCCTACAGCTGAGATCACATCGATCCCTGTATACAATTCAAGGGCGCAAATAAAGAGGGAACCATACTTTCCCAACAGGCTCCGCCAGAAAACAAAGCCAAATCTCGACGGTTCGTCCCAACCCCGAAGAAACCAGTGCCATCGGCAAATCCTTCGACTCGAGGAAACAAGTGTCCTTGACGAAGAAAATCCTGATCCGTGTCGACTTGCAGAGAAACCAGTGTCTCCGTGGGAAATTCTTGATCCGTTTCAACACCACGGAAACAAATATCCTTGGCAAATACCTCAATTCAGGGAAACAAATATCCTTGATGAGAGCCTCCTGATTCGCGTCGGCTCGCAGAGAAACCGGTGTCTCCGTGGGAAATTCTCGATCCGTTTCAACACCAGGGAAACAAATATCCTTGGCAAATACCTCAATTTAGGGAAACAAATATCCTTGATGAGATTCTCGATCCGTTTCAACACCAGGGAAACAAATATCCTTGGGAAATACCTCAATTCAGGGAAACAAATATCCTTGATGAGAGCCTCCTGATTCGCGTCGACTCGCAGAGAAACCAGTGTCTCCGTGGGAAATTCTCGATCCGTTTCAACACCAGGGAAACAAATATCCTTGGGAAATACCTCAATTCAGGGAAACAAATATCCTTGATGAGAGCCTCCTGATTCGCGTCGACTCGCAGAGAAACCAGTGTCTCCGTGGGAAATTCTCGATCCGTTTCAACACCAGGGAAACAAATATCCTTGGGAAATACCTCAATTCAGGGAAACAAATATCCTTGATGAGAGCCTCCTGATTCGCGTCGACTCGCAGAGAAACCAGTGTCTCCGTGGGAAATTCTCGATCCGTTTCAACACCAGGGAAACAAATATCCTTGGCAAAATACCTCAATTCAGGGAAACAAATATCCTTGATGAGAGCCTCCTGATTCGCGTCGACTCGCAGAGAAACCAGTGTCTCCGTGGGAAATTCTCGATCCGTTTCAACACCAGGGAAACAAATATCCTTGGGAAATACCTCAATTCAGGGAAACAAATATCCTTGATGAGAGCCTCCTGATTCGCGTCGACTCGCAGAGAAACCAGTGTCTCCGTGGGAAATTCTCGATCCGTTTCAACACCAGGGAAATAAATATCCTTGGCAAATACCTCAATTCAGGGAAACAAATATCCTTGATGAGAGCCTCCTGATTCGCGTCGACTCGCAGAGAAACCAGTGTCTCCGTGGGAAATTCTTGATCCGTTTCAACACCAGGGAAACAAATATCCTTGGCAAAATACCTCAATTCAGGGAAAAAATATCCTTGATGAGAGCCTCCTGATTCGCGTCGACTCGCAGAGAAACCAGTGTCTCCGTGGGAAATTCTCGATCCGTTTCAACACCAGGGAAACAAATATCCTTGGCAAATACCTCAATTCAGGGAAACAAACATTCTTGATGAGAGCCTCCTGATTCGCGTCGACTCGCAGAGGAACCAGTGTCTCCGTGGGAAATTCTCGATCCGTTTCAACACCAGGGGAACAAATATCCTTGGCAAATATCTCAATTCAGGGAAACAAACATCCTTGATGAGAGCCTCCTGATTCGCGTCGACTCGCAGAGGAACCGGTGTCTCCGTGGGAAATTCTCGATCCATTTCAACACCAGGGAAACAAATATCCTTGGCAAATTCTTCAATCCAGGGAAACAAATATCCTTGATGAGAGCCTCCTGATTCGCGTCGACTCGCAAAGAAACCGGTGTCTCCGTGGGAAATTCTCGATTCGTTTCAACACCAGGGAAACAAATATCCTTGGCAAATACCTCAAATCAGGGAAACAAGCGTCCTTGATGAGAGCCTCCTGATTCGCGTCGGCTCGCAGAGAAACCGGTGTCTCCGCGGGAAATTCCCGATTCGTCTCAACTCGCAAGATGAAGCTTCAGGCAGCAGGGATTAAAAACTTGTTTCCTGAACAATGGGACCCTGCAAGTCGGTCTAAAACGGTCTCTTGCATACTATTCACGGGTCTCACTCTCCAAAGTCGAATTTCGACAAGGAGGGAAACAACCGCTTGCGGGTCCTCTCGACTCGTAAGAGGGAAAAATTCTTTTATAAGATCCTTATGACTTATAAGAGAAAACGCGCTTAGGAATCCTCACGATTCCTAAGGAGAAAAATACACCTACAAGACCCTCTCGATCCATAGGGAGAAAAGTTTCTATGAGACCCTCACGGCTCATAGAGTTGAAAAGTCTTAGGCAGTAGATCTGAACCTGCGACCTAAGCCATCGCTATTTCTTGAGGAAATCAAGATGCTTGCTCTAATTATCTGTCAACCATGTTTACTAAGGTGGCATGCTGATAATAAAAGAAAGAAAAGGCGGAGAAGTGACGCAAGACATTACAAAGAACGTGTATCTTTTATTCATAAACTTGATTGAGTACAAGATACATTGTGTTAAAAAATATATATATACATTTTTTATTTACAAGTACAAATGATACAAGAAGGGATAACTACTAGGGAGGAAGTGTCTTTAACAAATCCGCAAGCTGCTCTCGTACTTCTTTCAGCGCCTCCTCCTGAGTGGCTGCCGCGGCCACTTCCGCTTCCACCTAGGCCCACTGCTGCAAGAAGGATGAAAGTTGCTCCTCCGCTGCCTTCTGGGCTGCTTCCTGGTTAGGTGCATCCCGCTCGACAACGTCAAGCTGTTGCCTCAGTGATAACCCTTCAGAGAGGCATTGCAGAAGGCCCTCAAAGATAACCTTCAGCCGTGCAGCGTTGGCCTCCACCTGAGCATGCAGTTGGGCAGACTTGCTCGAAGTCTCACCGCGCTCCTTATGCCTTGAAGTAACTTCTTGTTCGAGATGGCGGAAGTAAGAAGCGCTCTGCTCAATCCACGCTGCTCTTTGATTGCTGGCGGCTAAGGTCTCGGGAGCGGGACGCATCGACTCCAGCTGATGCAGGCGAGCCTTGATCTCCCTGCAATGGTTAACCCAAGACGTGATGATGCCCTCGTCATGGAAGTTCACGAGTATCACCAGCATCGGGTTAACCGCCGTAGCAAAGTCTGCAGCAGATGTAGGAGTCTCGACGTCGAGTTCCTCGACGTAGTCGCTCAACATGCACAGACTGTTCACGGCGCCTTTCGAAGATGGACGTCTCAGGTAAGGACTTGCCGGCATTGTGATGCGAGGCTCGAAGGGCGCCGAGACCAGAACGACAGCTGAAAAGAAACAAGATGTGATCAGATAACAGTTCAGGAAATAAAAAAGGGAGGGTTATCAGTGTGATAATCGATGTACCAGCTGAGGCAGGTGGCAGGGCCGGAAGGGCCGGTGGCGCAGCCGATCTTTCATCCCCTCCTTCAATCTGTAGCACTGCAGTCGGGACGAAAAAAAAGGTTAGAAGTAATTCCATCAATGAAAAAGAAAGATATCAATGGGAATCATACTCACCAGCGCCACCAGAGGAAGAAGCGAGTTCGGATGGGAAGGAGAAGTGTGGGAGCAACACCTGATAAAGATGGTCAAAAAGCACTCCTGAAAGGCACAACAGTATGACTTTAGTACACAAATCATACGTCTGAAAGGTAATATTAATAAGTTGCAAACCCATACCTTCCAACATCTTCGATGGTATGAGAGAGGGCTGAGAGGTGACCACCGCCAAGGCAGTAGTTGAAGGCGCTCCCTCGAGCAATGGGGCATTGGCACTGGCTGCACCTGCATTACGAACAAATGTGAACTTGTCAGAAAGGATTGTAAGATAAAGAGGACAGTAACTTGGGATTTACCTGATGAGCTGCCGGCCGAAACGGAGGCGACTCCCTCCTCCATCGACATGAGGCCACCGCCCGTGGCCTCGTCACCCGACTCAATGGGGACCGTTGTCGTGCTCGCAAGACCTGGAGACGGTGGGAGACCATAGGCGGGGAGGGCTATGACCGGAGCATTGCCAGATTCCTGAGAAAGAGCGGTTGGCTCGTCCTCAGGAATCATGTCTACCTCACCCGCTACCCCCTCGGGTTCAGCAGTCACGGTTGTCTCGTCCACCGTCACCACGAGGTCATCGGCCACAGGCACTTCGCCCGCTGCTACCTCGGGCTCAGCAATAACCACTTGCTCAGGCATAGTGGACATGACCAGTTCGTCAGCCGCTATCTCGGGCCCAGCAATCCCAGCTGTGTCATCCGCCACCGGCTCAGGCTCGACCAATGCCTCTTCCCTTAGCCCCTCAGGTTCGATAGTCTCCGCCTCCCCCTCGGTTGGGCTTGGCCCTACAAGATAGAATGTATAAGAACCGACGGCTTTATAATTCTTACAACAAAATTATGAAAGAAGTATTACCTGAGGTGGACTTGTCGTTAGCCTCCCTGTTGGCGCGGATCGCCTGTCTATGAGCTATAGACAGGGCGACCGGGGACTCTTCTGACGGAGTGTCGGCACGAGGAACGGTGCTTGGGCCCGCTCCAATGGCCAAGGCAGCCCTGCGTGCCTTTGCTTCGCGCCTCGACCGCTTCTTTTCCTCCCGGGCTGTCGCGATGGACCTCTTTGACGCTTTGTCACGAACCGAAAGTACGGAACATGACCGGCACTTAGACTACGAAACGTCTCGAGGCGTACGTAATCTAAGTAAGCCGAAAACCCAGAAATCCAAACCAAGAAAAGTAGTAGAGTGAAGGAAAACCAATTTAAATCAAGTAGTTTTAATAGCATAAGCCGAATTATGCCTTTTTAAAAACATCAAATATTTCCTGAAAATTTCGGCAGAGTCTCCTTTGTAAATACTGGCCCCCAAACGGGATACAACATGAATAGTATACGAAATCAAAAAAAGGCATCCCCAAGCGGGAGCTAGCTCTTCGTCAATCGACGGTCACAACCACACAAACAATATAATATACAACACCAAGGGCGAGGATCAAAACTCAAAAGGAAACTCAAAATAACTAGAAATCCACAGAAATACAACGCGCGACTTGTTCAGACCATAATATTGCATTATTATATTCCCCATTCTTATTCTTTTTATAAATAAACAGGTGCTTTTGACGCATCTCTGCTACATGTTACAGGTTCTTGGACAGAAAACAGTGCAAACGATATAAAGACGATGAAAATGTGGACTTTAACCAACAAATAGAGAATCTTGATCAAGCCTACATAAGGAACAATTCACAAAGCAAGATTCAAGACATCGACTCAAAGCGAACGGTTAAAAATCCATTGCAAATTGTTCACTGAAGATCTGGAACCAACCTAGAAGCCCAAATGGAAAAAGATATATAGAAATAAGAAGCCCAAGCCAACAAGAAGCAGCCCAGGAAATTTCATGAGGTGATCTCACCAATGGGCCGCGGAACCGCGGCCCAAGCCTACCATTGTCGCGGTTCCGCGGCCATCTGGTGCCCGTGCTTCGATAAATTTTACCAATATTCGCTTGCGGCTCTGAAAAGATTTCATAAGGGCTATTTTTGTAATTTAAGACATGCGAAACAAATGTAACCCTAGGGTTTCCTATTCTTTATAAATAGGAACTCTAAAGCTTGTAATTCTTATGCCTCCCTTTAATGAATAAAATTTAGAAATCTTTTGGAGAGCATCGATGCCTCTTTTCACTTCATGAATTCAGATCTGACAACCCTGCTTTGATGTTTGGAGAGAGCCATCTGTAAGTAATTTAATTTCTTGCCCTAGTGTAGATTTCAATTCCTTGCCCTAGATAGATTTAATTTCATGCCCTAGGAACTTGTTTAGGGTTTAGCTTTGAGGAAGGATTTTGAGAGATGAGATCTCTCATCCCTTTCTTACCCACCAAATATTTACAATAGGACTCCATGCATACACGCACATACCGCGCCCTACGGCATCCTACCCCTCGAGGTAGCGGTGATACCGTAGTGTAAAGGCCCGGTTGTGGTGTTTTCCATGGAGGTTAGGGTAAGGATCTCTAAAGGAAGGACAAGAACCTAGAGGAAGGAACACCTTCCCGAACGGATCTAATCCCCTTTATTGATAATTACCATAACTCCTCACAGATCTTCATTCGGGTATTGAAAGCGGTGAGATTTAATTACATTTCCAAACCATCCCTAAACCTAGCCCTAGCAAGAGTAGATCTAGATAATTGCCCTAGGTTAATTAGGTTTTTAGATTTAATAATTAATCCGAACACCCTTCGGAATTAACTCGTAAGCGCGAATCGGAAACTCACAACATCCCTGTGGACCGACCCGTACTCACCGGCTAGCTTCATGCGACGCCGTTCTTGATTGCGGTTAATAGATAAGTTTTTGAGACAAATCAAATGGCGTCGTTGCCGGGGATGGCGTAGAAATTTCCTTTTGCGATTTCGGGTTAATCATAAAATTAAAAAAATCATAAAAATCTGAAAAAATCAAAAAAATATAAAAATATATATAATTTGTTATTTTTGGAAGGGATACTTTGTGGTTGAATATTTGCAGGATATACAAATCCGGATCTGGAAATTTCCAGAAAGCAAAACAGGAAATAAAATATCGGAACAGAAGAGATTTTGATCAACATAATAGAAGAATTTTTCTGGAGACCCAACTCCCCCAAACCGCCGCGATTCCGCGGCCAAAACCCACCTTAGGCCGCGGAACCGTGGCCATCTTGGAGAATAAGTCAGAAAATTTTTGGGGGTTCGTGCTGACGAGACCGCCGCGAAAACGCGGCATTAATGCATTTAAACCGCGGAAACGCGGCCTTATGGTGTCTTCAGGTGATGAAATTTGCACTGTAAGCTCTCTGTTATTTCTCCTCTGCAAATTTTAATATATTTTCTGAATAATGCCTGCAAGATTTTGTGTGCTTTAAAAATATATTCTCTTCCATATAACAAGTCTTCTGCAGGATTTTTGGGCCCCGCTTAAACTAAATTGATTGCAAGAAATATTTTGTTGTTGCATATCTTTTCTCGAATATCTTTTTGCAACAATTCTTTCCAAATAAAGATTCTTGTGATATGCTTAAAATAATAATTGATTGCAAGTAATATTTTGCTGTTGCATATTTTGTGTTGAAAATCTTTTTGCAACAAATTTTTCCTAATAAAAAGAAAAAGATTAAAGAATAATAAAAAAAAAGAATAAGGAAAATTTTGTAGAAACTTGCAAAGTTTTTTTAGCCGCAAATATATCCTTGCACCACCCAACCTTCCTTCTTGTCACATTTCTTCTTCTAACATGGGTACCCCACATAAAAAATCATTAGCCGAACTTTGGTATCCCGAACCTAATTTTGCGTCATACGTCAATTTGTTCGGTCAATTTAGAGACGATCCCTCCTTGCCAAAAATATCTTTGAAAGATCAAATAGAGGCGTCTAGGAGAAATAGTTTGACTTTTCAATCCACTTTGTGTCGACCGAGTCAACATTTACCACCTACATATGTTGATACCACTTCTTCAAGTCCTTCTGTCACTCCTAGGCCGATGTCCATTGCTGAGCATATTGCTCAATCTCGCAGTCGATCTTTCACCCCTCTCCACACATCTAGTTCTAGGGATCAACAAGACTTTTCACCTTTTTATCCACATGTTGACCCTACCCCTGTCCAATCACCCATTTCCTACCAGTCCTACCCGACTTTCCCACCTTCACTAGACACTGTTTCAACACAGCCATTAGGGAGTTTCACATATCCACACGATTTTGAATCTTTTACCGAAACCCCCTCACCACCCAAGTCTAGTTTGGAAGAGTCGTTGGAGGCATATATTGCTGCAACAAATAAAATGATGAGGAATGTGGAAGCATCCATGGCCGCCCTTATGCAACCTAGTGAACCAGTAGCTAGTGTCCCGCTAGCTCCAAATTTTTCAATGTATGAGACGGCAGTTGGACAGAGTGAGAATGAGAGAGGATTTTCAAATCAAACCTACCCTTACCCAATTGAAGCCCACAACTCTTGTTTTCCATCGATTGCCCTAAATAGTTCACCTGTTGAAAATAAAAATGAGTTGTGTGATTTTGTAGTGTTTGATTTGCCAGATTGTGAGGAACCCCTTTCGAGTGAAACCGCACCTAATCCTTTCGATCTTTACACCTCCACTCTAGAACCTAAATCGATAGATATCCATGCTTTTGATGAGGTGTCTAAAGAAATTGATTTTCACTTGATTGAGGATATAGACGCCGGGAATATTTCGGATGATGAACCTGTCGATTTGCTTGAAATTTTATGTTCAAATCATCATCCTGAGTTATTAAATGTTTCTCCCGAATCTCATATGCGTCTAGATTTTGATGATAATGGCATGGATGAGTTGAATATTGAGGATAGTATTGAGGAGAGTCTTGAGGATAATATTGAGGTTGAATCATTTTTGTTTGATGTGTCTGATTTTCCAATTCATCCTCCTGAACCTTTGACTGTTATATCACCCTCCCTCCTTCCCATCGTTCCGACCCCACTTGAAGACTGTGAGCTTGAAACCTTTCCTTTGAATCTGACACAATTCTCACAGACGATGACACCTACTAGTGTTTCACTTTTTCGGACGATGTTGATGACTCACCGCCCGAGTTTGAGTCCTTTACATTTTCAGATGAGCCATCAGACTCGGTTGATTATAGTAGTTTCGAACCATTAATGGAATCTTTCAAGTTCGAAACAGTTTACTACGGTGAGAAAGATACTATCCCTAATTCACTCCCTTTCGTCTTTCCCATTGTTCCGACCGAACAAATGACCGTTACGCTTTCATCTCCTATACCAAGTTCGGCGTACCCATGTTTTCTTGCGAATCTTGAGGGATTTGACCCCATTTCTCGACGTGTTGATAGGTTAGCGCAATCGCTTATAACATATCGGTCATCATATATTGCGCTAATTTATTCACTCAATTTACACCCTCAAGATCGTACTCCACTTCCTTCTTCTTTTCGCCATTCTTCTCCCCCACCGAGACCATATTCTACCATTCTTTCCATACGGTCTCGCGTGCTTCTCATTTTCTTGCACCAACTATACCATTTCCACGATAAGATTTTTGAATGGTTGGTGCTAACCTTTGGCTTGTGTAAGGTCAAGCTTAAGTTGGGGGGGGGCCCTTTGTATATATGTATATATTTTTGTCTTCTTTTTCTATATAAAAATATATAAAAAAATTATAAATAAATAAACATGGGAGTATCGGCATTTTGACCCTCTTGGTTTAGTATGACAGTGAGGACACTGTCAAGTTCAAGTTTGGGGGTATGCTCGGTACGTATTTTTCCTTCGCATTCATTTGTACATATTTTTTTGCATTTGCATACTTATTTGAAAACCCATAAAAATTTGAAAAATTTCAAAAATTAATGTATTCAATTTTGGCTAATTGACTTGAGTTTGACAAATAGGTTAACTGGCTAGGAACAACTAGATCTTAGACTTAGTGAATTAAAAACCCTAAAAATAACATTCCTTAAAATTTAACGGTAGAAAGTATATGCCTTGTAGTTTATTTAGAAATAGGCAAATTTTGGATTCACTTCTTGGGCTAAGTCGAAACAAGGGAAGAGTATTAATGTTCTATTTAGAGTATAAGTTTGAAAAATAGTTCCTAGCTTAAGTCTAGATTCTGAAAATGTATACCCTACAATTTGCACAATCACGCACCTTGAAACTTGGAATAGTAGAAGAGACCTTGAAGTGTTCTTGTCTAAAGTCCTTAGTCAATGAAAATAAAAAAAAGTGAATAAAGAATAAAAAAATGGACACTGATTTTTGTGATTACTTGAGGCTGTAAAAAATAGAAAAATATTTAGCGAGGGTGCTTCATCACCTAGTGCCTTAGACCTACTGGTTTGGGAGTCACTGCTAAAAGCCTTAGGTGTTGCAAGACTAGGAATTACGCTTAAATGTGCAAACACATTTTGTAATCGGTCGTTGGTACCTCAAGAAGTATTAACGTTCGCATGAAGGGTGTGTAAGCGAAATTCAATTAAAAATTCACTAATAAGTGCTTTGGACAAAGGACGAGAGTATGATTGCTTGATTTGAATTTCCAAGTGTAAGGGTGATCTATACACACACGTAGGGGTATGCGATTGGAATTTAGATAAGAGAGAGGAATGAAAAATAGAACTTATATCTTTAATAGAGTTGATAGAAATTCCTAAGTCGAGATGGAATCCTAGAAGGAAAGCCTAAGAGATGCCGAAAGCTAAGTAAGTCTATAGGATATATATAATCTTAAGTTAAATAATGAGAAAGTGTGAAGAATGTGGGTGGATAATTTGCGAGTCAAAAGATAATAGAATTCCTTGTTAGAAAACCTAATTGGAGAACAAAAGTCAATGGGCCGAGTTGATAGGATTTTGTGGGTGTAATCCGCTGAAAACCCTCAGGAGACAACACTCCTCCTACTAGGGACACCTAGAGGTTTAACGGCTTATTGCACGTGCTCAGTGCAATTGCGTTTCCCTGCGAAAGTGCGGTTAGGTTAGGATTTTAGTGAATAAAAATAAGTTTGCTCGAGGACGAGCAAAAGATAAGTTTGGGGGTATTTGTTCAGACCATAATATTGCATTATTATATTCCCCATTCTTATTCTTTTTATAAATAAACAGGTGCTTTTGACGCATGTCAGCTACATGTTACAGGTTACAGGTTCTTGGACAGAAAACAGTGCAAACGATGTAAAGAAGTTGAAAATGTGGACTTTAACCAACAAACAGAGAATCTTGATCAAGCCTACATAAGGAACAATTCACAAAGCAAGATTCAAGACATCGACTCAAAACGAACGGTTAAAAATCCATTGCAAATTGTCCACTGAAGATCTGGAACCAACCTAGAAGCCCAAATGGAAAAAGATATATAGAAATAAGAAGCCCAAGCCAACAAGAAGCAGCCCAGGAAATTTCATGAGGTGATCTCACCAATGGGCCGCGGAACCGCGGCCCAAGCCTGCCATTGCCGCGGTTCCGCGGCCGTCTGGTGCCCGTGCTTCGATAAATTTTACCAATATTCGCTTGTGGCTCTGAAAAGATTTCCTAAGGGCTATTTTTGTAATTTAAGACATGCGAAACAAATGTAACCCTAGGGTTTCCTATTCTTTATAAATAGGAACTCTAAAGCTTGTAATTCTTATACCTCCCTTTAATGAATAAAATTTAGAAATCTTTTGGAGAGCATCGGTGCCTCTTTTCACTTCATGAATTCAGATCTGACAACCCTGCTTTGATGTTTAGAGAGAGCCATCTGTAAGTAATTTAATTTCTTGCCCCAGTGTAGATTTCAATTCCTTGCCTAGGTAGATTTAATTTCATGCCCTAGGAACTTGTTTAGGGTTTAGCTTTTGTTGGAGATAGTGCCCTCAGAGTCAATTATTGGATCACAGGCACGTGATTGCAATGATTGAGGGAGGACCTATCCCGGTAGGACAGTCTTACTCGAGATGATAGTGTGCTATCTGGTTTACCTCTATCATCGTGTACTGCTTTAGGTGACCTGACAGATCACTATTGCACGTTGATAGAGCCCCTAGGATTCTTGCTTGACTACCGGCAGTATGAGGGCGATCATATACGTGGGAGCTGGTAGTCTATAAGCACATCCTTAAAAGGTCCCTAGTCGTAGGAGTTTCGAGACAGGGCATCGATACTCCAGAGTAGACTAGTGTATACAGTCGAGACCCCGACGAGGGGCGGTGGCCGGTCTCACAAGCCACTGGTGTCAGTTGGTTCACCTAAGATGTATACAGGTGCTCATTGGGTTATGAGTACACCGGACAGGACTCGCCGGGGAACATGCTAGTTGGTCATATACCAGACGTCAGATGGCAGTTCCCTGGTGACATGTGTGCAGGTTAGTTCATCGACCTGGGGATCGTCATTTGTCTCGTGTGAGTTCCCACTGTACTTTGATTACTACCCTACCACGGCTCAAAGGAGTCGTGCAAACAGGTTTTAGTTGGGTACAGTCCCGAGCCACATGGAGGCAGTGAGCGGATCTTCGGGGGTTTCGTCTCTCCCGGTATTGGGGGTGAGGTCGCGCTGTGTCTAGGAGAGCCATTACACGAAGACCTTGGCCAAGGCAGGAGATTTACTGGTAGGTATTCCAGTAGTATCTCAGGGTGTTCTGGGCTACACTCCGACACGACTTGTACCGCTTTTGGGGGTCTGACTTTTACCAACCCCCTAGGCCCGCCATGCGATGCTCATAGACGAACGGACCGGACTGCACGGATATTGTCACTGACAGGCTCAGTTGGGTGTCGGGGTGAGCTTCCTCATCGACGTCCCTTTTGGTCAATAGCTGGTGGCCCGTCACGTATTGGCTTATACCTCTGACGTGCTAGTGGTTAAATCCACAGCCATAGTATTGACGAGTCTTTAGAGTCCACCACATTTTCAGTTACTCAAGCTTTCGGGCGAAACGCTGTAGAGGCCGTATGGAGATATGGCAGGGTCCGATCAGATACGTGCGGTATTGCACGGATCAGGATCGGACGGTTTTGTACTAGTGGCCGTATAGTTATATGGCAGCGTTCGATCAGATACGTGCGGTATTGCACGCATCAGGATCGGACGGATATTACTAGCTGGCTTTGGCTTAAGCCGGTCCTAGTTTAGTACAGTGTAGATTTTGTCTCATTGCATTTGTATCCCGACGGAATACAAATGCGGGTGTGTATGCACAGTGTGGGGTTTTCCTGTAATTTATTACGGGACCAGTTTTCTGGAGTTGCCATTTTGCTTTCCGTTCCGGCCGGTTTTCCTTTGTTCTTTCCCGGCCGGACTTTTCCGATGGAGGGTGTTATTTGCAAGTTTGCAAATAACACATGGTGGGGGTTTTATTACATAAGGTGTGATATGATAAGCATCTTTGCTTTTCATGCTTTATTGTGATAAGAAAGGATTAGGATTGATGTGTAGTTTAGTGATGATTATGTTTGGATGTGGTCACCCTCCTCCTTTTACTACACTCACCTCCCTTCTTACTTCATATTGTTATCCTCCACCATTTCTAAGTGAGTGAGATTATTATCATGGTTGTAAAAAGAAAGAGAGAAGAAGAAAAGAGAAGAAGAGAGAGCTTCATCTTTGAGAGAGGTTTTCATTCTTGATCTCATTCCATGCCAAGAAAAATGCAAGCACCATTTTTCTTATCTATGTTTCCTCCATCCTCTTCAAATGGCAACCAACCCCAAAGTGAGACATACATTCTACATTACACTCCCTACAGCATATCTTGAGCATGTCGAGTAGCCGGCTTCATGCGCGAGTTGCCTCGGTATTGAGGTGGGAGCCCGTAAAAGTACCCGGCTTCGTGGTGCCCTTTCCGACGAGGAGGAGACGGACGGAGATCCCGCGAGGAGATCGGAGTGGAGATGAAGACCGGAGGACTTGGATCGTCGGTATATCTCTAACACTATCTTGTTAGTTAGCTTAGACTAGTTTAATGGTTACGATCCGGGGTTTTGTGCGCGGTGGTGCCGGTTTGCAAAGTCCGCAAAATTTAAGTTTACCACCGTTTCCGCGTTTGGCCGTCGGATTGACGGCCGGGGCGCCGCCGTGCACTTACAGTGGTATCAGAGCCTCGCCATTAACTTCGTCTAGCTTTGTGTAATGTGTTTTTCTGTTTCGATCGATCGAATGTTCCAAAACTGCATTATAGTTTGAATCAGTTTCTGTTGAAAATTTTTGGTCTCGAAAAATTTTTCAGGTTGTAAAATATTGATGTACTGGAAAATCTAAGAGTTCTGTAAAAATTTGACGATGTAACTCCACAGTTGGAGCGCGGATCCGCCGCGAAACCCCCCCTTGTGCGGCCCTTCCGCCGCGCACTATTCACATCACATCACCAAATTTTTTCAGAGCCCTTCTGGGCTTAAAATATGGGTTTTGGAATATTAAAATTGGGCCCAGGATTTCTGTGAGTGCTACAGTTTTTGTTTGGGGGCCCACTTGTTAATTTTTGATCGATCGGATATTTTAAACACATTTTTCACAGTATTTACATTATATCTGCGACCGTGAATGTCACTCGATCGGTAAATCCTGTCTAACTGCTATAGCCCGGTTAGACGGATTTGCGAACGTGACTTTCACGTTGATGTTCTATGTTTATGCTGTGATGTTGCGGATCGGTCGTGGGGATAGCCTGGTTGCAATGCTAGTACTGTGTTGTTGTATTATGTACATTTGATATTGCGGGGCGAGCGTCCGACATGTGGACTGCCGTCACTGCCTGTTTGTATTATTCTTTTGGGGCACGACCTGGTTGCGGTCGATGTACCCGGTGTATGTATATTTTACATTCTGTACTAGGATTACCCCGCGGTGGGGTGCACGGATAGCCGGGTTCTAGAGGGCAACAAGCCCGCATCTCATGGCATTGGGACGGAGGGGGCTTCACTCTAGGATTGGCGGGCTATTCGCCGCACTCGTAGGGGGTACAGGTTGACCCAGGAGGGGTGCCCAAGTCGCCGGATTCCGTGGAGTGCTGGGTGGTCCATTCACGGAGCTGAAGGGGGCTGCCTCGCTTCAGGTTTTGGCGGGTGACTTGCCGCGCCCGTAGGGGTCTAGGATTTCATTGCACAGGCTATCCACACGACCAGGGGAACGTCGGGTTTCAGTAGTGGCTCTGTGAAACCCGGGGATCCCAGATATCTGTATTGTTCTGTGATGCTGTACATTTCTGTGATGTTGCATTTCTTTTCACGCCTTGAGCGAATATAATATATTGGTATATATATTAGTAGATGTTGTATATGTTTTACATCCGCGCTAGTCCAGTCCCCGCTCTGTCGTTAGTTAGCTAACCTAACGGGTAATGACGGGACCCAGTGGCGAATGCGGATGGCATATACGTACATCAGTATATTTTCGTTCTTTTTGGTGTGATCAAATGATGGGACTGCATTGATTCGGATCAATGCAAGTTTAAAAACAAACCTAATCTGATGTTGTTGGAACACTTTTCAAAAAGCTGTTATTGCAAGGACGTTCACTTTTGTTTTGCATCGTGGTATTCATTTGGAATATCCTGCTCCTCAGTCGACGAGGCAAGGGCCGAGATCCCTTCACCGGGAGTGACCCCTTGGACAGAAGTTTGCGTCAGGGCATTAACTTCACTATAGCCGATTACTTTTGCTTTGCATCGCGGTATTCATTTGGAATATCCTGCACCCCATTCTACGGGGAAAGAGCCGAGATCCCTTCACCGGGAGTGACCTCTTTAGTAAAGGTTTTCGTCACTATATTTTCTAAAAAGCTATCCGTTCCTTCAACGATATCAAGTTCATTACGTTAAAGGTTTTCGCCAGAAACCATTCGTAGCCCTCCGTCGTTTCATATGGGTGGTCAATAGTATTCAAGCTGTGTATGTTGGCCAAAGTCAAGGCACAGTGATTGGTAGCTATTGGGGTATTCATATGCAGCATAGATAGATGCGTTGCTTTGGGACAGTCGTACTGCCATTTTGGCCAAAGTCAAGGGTATGTACGGGTGGATTCAAATCAACCTGGAGAATGACGGGTAGAACTTGACATGTGACTTATGATATGTTGGCCAAAGTCAAGGTCATAAGAGCATGGGGTAGAAATCACATCGGGAGTTTCAAAAGTACTGAAACTTGCCAGATATGCGCATACCTTCTGGAGTGTGATACCGTGAGCGGATTCCGTCACGTTATCATGCAATGATAGTTGGATCCCGATTCCCACTGATGAGTTGGTTTACTCCTCGGGTGACCCCGACTAATTCTTCTTTCAGGTTTGGAGGAGAATTTGAGGTACAGTGGGAGGTTTCCAGATTAGATAAATTGGTAACCATTCTGATCTAGGATAGAGTGCACGCTGAGTGTTTCTTTTCTCTCTCTCTGGCAGCGACCATTGACCCGACCCTAAGACTATGACTCAGTGACCAAGTTGACCGAACCTTCTTGACACTGGCTTTTGGATTGTCAAAGTTGCAAACCTCATTGCCACTCCTACTTTTACCCTTTTCTCCAGGACACCCCGTATTACTGCGAACGTCCACTTCCATTGGACAAAACCATCGTATGGTTAGATACGAACTCGAAGGGATTTATTCGAGGATGGTTTCCGGTTCTGGAGAAAACGGATAGGACTATTCAGTTGTCTTTTCTTTTCACCCTCTCTCATGTTATGAGTACTCCTTGGTTTAGGAGTAGTACACCTATTATGCAAATTGGATAGTCTTCTTCCAAACCATAGGCTGGTGCCGACCGGTAGGGAATGAAGAAAACCAGTTAGCCTAAACGGTGTACAGAAGGTATTAAGTTAAGACAAAGCAAGGGATTAGTAAGAGGGCAAAGTAAATTGCGACTGCTATTCACGACCAAACCAAGTATTTCTTCGCCAATCCTAAATCACCTTTGTATTTCTCCAGGACACTCCGTATCACTACGAAGATCCCATTTTATTGGATAATCCATCGTATGGTTATATACGAACTCGAAAGGAACTTGTTCCAGTTCGGGGATGGATCCTGGTTCAGGAGAAATAGGAATAAAGTACATTCAGGTGTCTTTTATCTTCACCTTCTCTCGCGTTGCGAGTGCTCCTAGGATTAGGACAGTACACCCTTTATGCTTTTTGGATAGTCTTCTTCCAAACCATAGGCTGGTGCCGAACGGTAGGGAAGGAAGAAAACCATTTGGCCTAAAGGGGTGTACAGAAGGTAATGACTAAAGACATATAAAGGGATTTGGAGAGGTGGCAAAGAATTATACGGTTATAGTTGTGAATATGGATAATGGAAGAGGCATTACTGGGAATACCAAGATACCCCATCGAAATATTTCAATGTTTCAGTTCAGCTGTGTACTGTTAAAAGAAAACTGATTTCCCGATTAGACACTTACTCCAGGGTATGTATTTACCAGGTAAGATTCTCACATCTGTATGGTTTTACAGATGATGAGTGGGAGTGAGTTATTGGGAATTGGGTGATCATCCTCATTATATCGGGATTCGTTGTAATTGGTGATATTTGAGGATGCCACCTGGGTTGTTTGCCGGTCGGCAAATATTTGGTTTTGAATATCCGCTGTTGTGCACCAATTTCAAATTGATATATCTGTACGTCTATTTTCATAGAGTGAGATATACCTTTTGATATTATGTCGATGACGTTTACCTATATCAGTGGATGGTTAGGTAAGGAGCATTGAACAACGGTGTAATTCTTCTTAACCATAAGTACAGTTTTCAACCTACGACATACAGTGAATGAGTCACTAGACTCAAGGGACTTATACAGAGTATTGTATGTTGTCCAGGGTCCATCAGGACAGAGGGGTTGGTCCTCGTACTATATTCGGTTTACTTATGACTTCTCTAGTTTTTAGACAAGTGTTTCGTGGAAACACAGGGTCTGAATTTTGAGAAGTTATAGGTATTTGAATAAAGTAGAGAACCAGGTGTTGCAAGTATCGGGATTCTTCGAAGTGATCGAAGATGTAGATACTTGTGTATGGTATTCAGTTGATAGTAATGATTAAGAGAACTTGATTCTCTTTCGGGTTACTCATAATTGGAAATATTCCTAAGTTGAGTAACGCTGATCGGCCTCCTTCCATTTAGTTGACATGCACTGGAGACAGCTGCATGATTTGAATCTGGTTCAATTAAATCAGTGCCTCTGGTTCTATATTGGATATAGAACAGTTCATATCTTAACGATGTTAAGGTACGGGGAGTTGTCCGGCTTATGATTAAAACCAGACTCTGGATAACTCAAGGCACGTTTCTGTAATGGCCGTTTGTGGGTTGACCCAGGCTATGACGAGGGTTGACTTTCTACCATCTGGGAGATCAATAGAAATATTGTTCAAGACTCGCCACAGTTTAATTAAAAATGGATTTTTTCAAAAACAGCAGTGGGAGTATGGTAGAACTGGAAGTGATTCCAGAACCGCAAACGATTACTGAAGATTTGATAAGGAACCCAAAGATTCAATCTGTTTTGACACTCCATTGGCCACTCCGCAGATAAGGTGGGTAACTTCAGGCACCCGAGAGGTACTTCGGTAGCCTCAAGGACGGTGACAGGGAAGTTCTTGTTTACCCACACTTGCCATTGTTGTTGTTCCAGGCCGCGAGACCCGGTGGGAGGATGAGTATAGCGTCGTTCTGAACCAGCTTCAGAAGTGTACGTGTATATGACTCTGCCAGAGGGTTGTCGTAGTCAGTGGGAGCAGCGGAAGCATTGGTGGACATCAGGCTTATGTCTATTTATAGACTAAAGCAGATGTAGCGGAGATAGATCATCTGTTTCTGATGTGACAGTCATAGGTTTGACGTCATCAGAATAGGGGATGGATCTGTTGAGAAGGTAGTAGGAAAGGAAACTCCTATACTATGATCGGTTATACTTTGGTCGTCACACAGTGGTTTCTCCACAAAGGACTTGGACATTATATCAGACATACTGGTTACTAGATCTGTGGTTTTAGATCTAGATTTGGGTGGTTTCCCAATCTGGGTACTTGGACAGCATTCTATGAGTATTTAGAATGGACGACTCCTGGCACGGTAGTGTACCTGCAGGTAAAGGAGTCACCCTCTCTAAAGGTGTCTTACAGACTAAAGGGGAGAGGGATATGCATGATTGACAGATCACTTGCTTAGGCAATTGAGTCAATCATGAGAGGTCAAGTACCACACCAGATGTTGTTCTTACACTACATGCAATAAGTTAATATTGATCCAATCCTGGAGAAACAGTCGGAAGCGGTTTTAGAACATAAGTGGATGTTCTAGGGATATGATAACGACAGCCTCATTCGAGAGACAGTTATCATTCCAGGCTTCCAAGGTGACATGGACGACAAGGAGGTTGTCAGAGTTATAGTTATCCCTCTGATGAGGGGCAGTTTTTTGGACAGATGGTCCAAGGGAATACTGAGGGTGGCATGGCGCAGGATACTGATTAAGTTCAGTTGACGATACAGTCTAAGAAGTTTGGATTTGGAGTTCATTTATGAGCTAGGTCCCATCAGACATCCAGACATTCTAAGACAGGTATTGCTCATTTCGGGAGATGGCTTTCTCAGCGAACTTGAGATATAGAGAGACATAGAAAGAAACTTCTAGGCGGATCCACTCACTGAGGCTATTCCTCGACCGCAATAGTTTCACAAACGGGATTTGTGAGACTGACTAGTAGAGGAGTTGGGTGTACGGTATCACACGGGCTGTGAGTATGCGACATCGCAATAATTAGCCTTGAGTGCAAGTGGGAGATTGTTGGAGATAGTGCCCTCAGAGTCAATTATTGGATCACAGGCACGTGATTGCAATGATTGAGGGAGGACCTATCCCGGTAGGACAGTCTTACTCGAGATGATAGTGTGCTATCTGGTTTACCTCTATCATCGTGTACTGCTTTAGGTGACCTGACAGATCACTATTGCACGTTGATAGAGCCCCTAGGATTCTTGCTTGACTACCGGCAGTATGAGGGCGATCATATACGTGGGAGCTGGTAGTCTATAAGCACATCCTTAAAAGGTCCCTAGTCGTAGGAGTTTCGAGACAGGGCATCGATACTCCAGAGTAGACTAGTGTATACAGTCGAGACCCCGACGAGGGGCGGTGGCCGGTCTCACAAGCCACTGGTGTCAGTTGGTTCACCTAAGATGTATACAGGTGCTCATTGGGTTATGAGTACACCGGACAGGACTCGCCGGGAACATGCTAGTTGGTCATATACCAGACGTCAGATGGCAGTTCCCTGGTGACATGTGTGCAGGTTAGTTCATCGACCTGGGGATCGTCATTTGTCTCGTGTGAGTTCCCACTGTACTTTGATTACTACCCTACCACGGCTCAAAGGAGTCGTGCAAACAGGTTTTAGTTGGGTACAGTCCCGAGCCACATGGAGGCAGTGAGCGGATCTTCGGGGGTTTCGTCTCTCCCGGTATTGGGGGTGAGGTCGCGCTGTGTCTAGGAGAGCCATTACACGAAGACCTTGGCCAAGGCAGGAGATTTACTGGTAGGTATTCCAGTAGTATCTCAGGGTGTTCTGGGCTACACTCCGACACGACTTGTACCGCTTTTGGGGGTCTGACTTTTACCAACCCCCTAGGCCCGCCATGCGATGCTCATAGACGAACGGACCGGACTGCACGGATATTGTCACTGACAGGCTCAGTTGGGTGTCGGGGTGAGCTTCCTCATCGACGTCCCTTTTGGTCAATAGCTGGTGGCCCGTCACGTATTGGCTTATACCTCTGACGTGCTAGTGGTTAAATCCACAGCCATAGTATTGACGAGTCTTTAGAGTCCACCACATTTTCAGTTACTCAAGCTTTCGGGCGAAACGCTGTAGAGGCCGTATGGAGATATGGCAGGGTCCGATCAGATACGTGCGGTATTGCACGGATCAGGATCGGACGGTTTTGTACTAGTGGCCGTATAGTTATATGGCAGCGTTCGATCAGATACGTGCGGTATTGCACGCATCAGGATCGGACGGATATTACTAGCTGGCTTTGGCTTAAGCCGGTCCTAGTTTAGTACAGTGTAGATTTTGTCTCATTGCATTTGTATCCCGACGGAATACAAATGCGGGTGTGTATGCACAGTGTGGGGTTTTCCTGTAATTTATTACGGGACCAGTTTTCTGGAGTTGCCATTTTGCTTTCCGTTCCGGCCGGTTTTCCTTTGTTCTTTCCCGGCCGGACTTTTCCGATGGAGGGTGTTATTTGCAAGTTTGCAAATAACACATGGTGGGGGTTTTATTACATAAGGTGTGATATGATAAGCATCTTTGCTTTTCATGCTTTATTGTGATAAGAAAGGATTAGGATTGATGTGTAGTTTAGTGATGATTATGTTTGGATGTGGTCACCCTCCTCCTTTTACTACACTCACCTCCCTTCTTACTTCATATTGTTATCCTCCACCATTTCTAAGTGAGTGAGATTATTATCATGGTTGTAAAAAGAAAGAGAGAAGAAGAAAAGAGAAGAAGAGAGAGCTTCATCTTTGAGAGAGGTTTTCATTCTTGATCTCATTCCATGCCAAGAAAAATGCAAGCACCATTTTTCTTATCTATGTTTCCTCCATCCTCTTCAAATGGCAACCAACCCCAAAGTGAGACATACATTCTACATTACACTCCCTACAGCATATCTTGAGCATGTCGAGTAGCCGGCTTCATGCGCGAGTTGCCTCGGTATTGAGGTGGGAGCCCGTAAAAGTACCCGGCTTCGTGGTGCCCTTTCCGACGAGGAGGAGACGGACGGAGATCCCGCGAGGAGATCGGAGTGGAGATGAAGACCGGAGGACTTGGATCGTCGGTATATCTCTAACACTATCTTGTTAGTTAGCTTAGACTAGTTTAATGGTTACGATCCGGGGTTTTGTGCGCGGTGGTGCCGGTTTGCAAAGTCCGCAAAATTTAAGTTTACCACCGTTTCCGCGTTTGGCCGTCGGATTGACGGCCGGGGCGCCGCCGTGCACTTACAGCTTTGAGGAAGGATTTTGAGAGATGAGATCTCTCATCCCTTTCTTACCCACCAAATATTTACAATAGGACTCCATACATACACGCACATACCGCGCCCTACGGCATCCTACCCCTCGAGGTAGCGGTGATACCGTAGTGTAAAGGCCCGGTTGTGGTGTTTTCCATGGAGGTTAGGGTAAGGATCTCTAAAGGAAGGACAAGAACCTAGAGGAAGGAACACCTTCCCGAACGGATCTAATCCCCTTTATTGATAATTACCATAACTCCTCACAGATCTTCACTCGGGTATTGAAAGCGGTGAGATTTAATTACATTTCCAAACCAACCCTAAATCTAGCCCTAGCAAGAGTAGATCTAGATAATTGCCCTAGGTTAATTAGGTTTTTAGATTTAATAATTAATCCGAACACCCTTCGGAATTAACTCGTAAGCGCGAATCGGAAACTCACAACATCCCTGTGGACCGACCCGTACTCACCGGCTAGCTTCATGCGACGTCGTTCTTGATTGCGGTTAATAGATAAGTTTTTGAGACAAATCATGACTCTAAGGTCGAAAGAATAAACATCACTGGTCTCTATCTCTGAAATAAATACATGTTTGGTTGATGGAACTTCTAGATACAACTGAATAATAATATACAATGTATAATGATGGGTACGATACAAATAAACCCACCTACTAGCAAGTCACCCGAAAGAAGCAGTGCCAGCAAAGCCGTAATGAAACCTGTACGGCAAAACCTGCAAGGAACTGTGGCACAACGGGGGTGAGTTGCCAACTCATGAGTAGAAAAACATCTACGAACAGAAACCGCATGAACAACGCAATCCTAGGTCAACGATCATAATATATCCTCAAATATATATAACATGCAGCCTAACAATGATTAGGGTAAATATCTAACCCGAGTGTAATCCCATCTGCCCGTGTCAGTGCCTCAGATAGCGATATATTATATGGATGATGTATGAATGAATGAAACAGAATGCATGTACTGAATAAAAATGCTTTCATAAATCAGTGAGATTTCTGTATTTTAAAAATGAGGTACCATGTATGAAATCAGCATAAAACAGTGCCCGGCATCGACACAAAACAAGTGTCCAAATACCTCGATATCTCGGTGTCACAATCTCTGTACCTCAAGTCTCAAATCTCAATGTCTCAATCACAATATCTAGGGCGCCGTCAGTCCAGACCAGCCCCTACCATCCATCTCAAGATCACGACGGTATCCTCCGGATATCCGACGCGTCGGGTAAAATCACCGGTCGGTAGTGCTCCCCTGCCAGGATCAACGTCAACAACACGATCCTCTTGCCCCGGGGTACCGCACCGGGCTCACCATGTACCCGAAACGGTTCCTCCATTCCTCGAATCGGGTCTCGAAATCCATCAGCAAACTCATGGTGGACG
Organism: Agapanthus africanus; assembly: GCA_030015575.1. NCBI lineage: Eukaryota > Viridiplantae > Streptophyta > Magnoliopsida > Asparagales > Amaryllidaceae > Agapanthus > Agapanthus africanus. The sequence goes on from JASDDO010000014.1 coordinate 651,026,539, forward strand.
ACTCATACATCATGGGAAAACCGCACCTTTTATTTTAAAAGAGAGAAAAGGTTTATTTATGTTTTTGTGGTTTTCCTCCAAATCCAAGAAATCTCATGAAATCCGAATCCAAGTCATCAATAGCATGTAAAAACTGAATATAGGCATGAGAATCCATGAATGCGACACAACAGTGAATAATAACGTGCATGAAGTAGCAGGCAATAACTACAATGTCTAACTAGCATATAATGCAAGTACACTAATATCATGTTTAAACTATTAGCTAACAACCTATGTCAAATGAAATAGTATTTTCTAAAGTGTTCGTGACATGGCAATTACCGATGAAGATGTGTGTGAGCCGGCAAGTAAGTGTACGTGGTACATACGCGTCATCGGTAATGGTGCTGGTGTCCTAACAACATGATATTAATAATAGGATATGAATCATAATATAAGCATGCGATGCGGAGCGAACAACAATAATGAGCGGGAGCTAAATACTAGACACAAGATAACAAATCTATATTTAATATAAATCTAGTCTAACGACTACACTAAACTAAAGGGCTACGCTAACTGGCTACTGAAGGTAAGGAAACCGCCTAACCTCTGAGTCGATACATATACCTACATGTATATGTTAGTCGGTGATCCTGCCTCAATAATATCACATCCGATACCATATCTATAATCAGACATTTCCAAGTCAAGAGTGCGGATCAAACATCAATATATAGCTTGTACGTAAATCCGTCGTACGACATCCCAAATCTGGGTACGGGTCAATATCACATTCATCATACTATTCATCTGGTATCCTCTTTATCAAATATCATGATCGGGGTACTGATCTACGTCTAGTACAATACTGATACCGCCTAAGTTAGCATGCACGTGTGTGAAACACTACGTCAAGGACCCGCTACAACGTCATGTCGTATCTCAAATACGAACCCTGCCATATCACCGATCTCACGGCCTCAAATCAAATCTCATCGACTCATCTCAAATCCCAAGTACTATCCTCATCATCCATGCATGTGTATATGAATGTATATATGCATAGTCCCATACCCATGCGTATATACATATATACACATCCCCATCTACGCATAAGAAAGTAATGTATGCAAGTCTGTGTGTGCGTATGTGGGTATAACAACTACTCTAGGGTTTGGCAACTAACCCAAAGCTAATCCATGAACACATAATCATAACATGAATAAACATTCCCGTATCATAAAATACCTATATAAAAATATATATATGAACTATACTACGGACTGCGGGGGTGCTAGATGCCATCCACCCGACTTCTCCCCGTAGATATAAATCTACTCACCTGGTCCTCGCTCGTCGGTGCCGACGTCGCCACGTGCTTGCTTGTCGTCTCGAAGTCCACATGGGGTACCTACATGTCATAACGCACCGTATCGCATTAAAATCCAAATTCGAAATCGAAACGGCATAGGAAAATCAAATCGGCACGCGTATCACGCATAGGTCAAAACCTATCACCTACGCATGCACGAATAGCCAAACCAACCCTCGATGTCGATGTACAAACGTCAAACCATCGAGAAAAACCCAATCACACTCATTTGCACATTCACGAACACTAATTATAATATAAAATGGGTTAAAACATACAAAAACCCCAAACTCACTTTAAAAGCCATTTTTCCGAAAATCTAGCAAACAAAAATTTACCGTTTTAGTACAAAACTCGACGTTTAAACAAATCTAGCGGCCATAAAGCTCACTAAATATCTTAATTAAGTCATACCAATGATAATTAGATTTTAAACTTAACTCTTAATATCAATCTCAAAAATCTAGTTTGCATACATAACCAATTTTAACAATTTTATAGCAAAAATGCACAAACAACAATCTAGCTTGGATTTGCATGACCTAAAGCATTGAACTACAATTTAAAATGTTAATAAAGTCATGAAAAACCTAATCACATTTTTCTCTTAATCAAATTCATAGTTTACAAAAACCTAGTTTGAAATTTAAGCAATTTAGACAAATTACAAATAACAAGTGCAATTTAATCAACCAAACTAGGTTTTACATACATTAAGATGTTAAACTAAACCTTGCATCCCTAATGATATAATAAAAACCCTAATTGAAATCACAAACCCTTACTATATTTTTCAAAACATTCAATTAAACCCAAACTATTAACTAATTATGTTTGATTTAAAGTATTCAAACAACAATTTAACAAAAGGTCAAGATTTATACCTCACAAGATTTGAGATCTAGCATGAAAATCTTGACCTCCAATTTGAAAACTTTTCACCAAAATCCATGCTTGAGAGGCTAAGGAAAAGTGGGTAGGAGTTGGATTTTTATTTTGTGGGATTTTTGTATTGATTTTGAAGCATTTTTGATTGGATTTGGGTGTGAAATGAGGTGAGGAAAAAGAGTAGGCTGCTGCTGTTGGAGGAGGGGAGCTCGGCCAGGAGTTGTGGGAGAGAGGAGAGAGAGTCAAGTGGGGAAAATGATATCAAGTCAACCCAAGGTCAAAGCCCATACTTATATATTCTTTTATTCTTTCATTTCCTTTTTCTTTTCATTTCTTTTGGGCAAAACAAGTGGGGAAATGAGGAGGGGGAAACTTGGGCTGCTGATTTGGGGAGAGGAGAGAGGGTGTGGGTGAGTGTGGGTGAGGGAAAAATGATAAATGATATATCCCAACATCTATTTACACTAATTTCACTATTTAAGCCTTTTTTTCTTCGATATTTTCCAAACCGTTTTGGCAACCCATTTCGTTTCAGAAATAATATTGTACATATCAGTTTAGTGTGTCATGAATTATAAAATTTGTATCAACCCATACCAATTTGTAATTTTCCCTAATTAAATGTATTAGTGACGGCTTAAAATAATATTAAAATAATAATTTTCGGAAAATTTTTCAGAAAAAATTGAAATTTCACCAGTGGCTCAATAAACACCAAATACTAGCAACTACATAGCTAGAATATGTATATTTAATTTTAAAATATAGATATTTGTATTTTGACTTTTTTTTACAGAAAACCCCCTTATTTTGCCGATTTTCCGAAATTTCACCGAAACGATTTTCAAAACGTTACAATCTTCCCCCCTTAAAAAAATTCGGTCTCCGAATTTAAATTAAACCCCCCCAAACGCTAAAACATCTAAGCAAAACCATCAAGTCGTCGGGGCACCGAAGTCATAAATACGTAAAACAAATCATAGAGCAGCGCATGCGCATGAAAAATGAGCATGTAACTCAAAATCAAAACTCCATACAGCATCCCGCAATCATCGGAAACATGGTGAAGACACAATGTCTAAATCCAAAATGAAAATCAATATGATATACATCATTAAAACATCTGGAAGCAATGCATGCCAAATCTTCTTCAAATTGCTGTGCGATGCTCGCAGCACTGCACAGTGGCGGACGTCTATTGTAAGAAAATAACTACATATATATATATCCTTTGTTTAATATGTACGTTCCGCCGTTTCGGAAACAATTTAGAAGGGTCTCCTTGTTTTAAATATTTCGTGTCATATCAGACACGTAGGTAAAGACTGAGACTATAGCTCGCTTTTTGGAAATCCCTTCAATAACTATCAATGCATGCAAAATATATTCAGGTACTGTTCTCTGACTAGTCCTGCTCAGTACAAAAACTCATAGCAATCATCATAAAAACGTACTGCTCCATAAGAAATCAATCCCAAAATATGCATATGAATACTACGTGCGTCTGGTGCGCACGGAAATCAAAATCCATGAATGTGCCATACATGCGCGCGGAAACAATATCTAAGTGCATCGGGTGTGCACGAAACATCTGTCAATGGCAACAGGTGTGCCTGACAGCAAAACAGGTGCATCTGACATGCACGATTTAGTGCATCTGGTGTGCACCAAAATCGTATCTCAAAACATGCGCTCAACATGCGCGAAAATCCAATTCAGGTGCATCCATCATGCACGAAATCATGAAATCCAATATCAAGCGCCGAACATGCGTAAAATCAAATCAGGTGCACAAGGTGCATAAAAAAAACATCGAGTATCACAATCGAAATCGAAGTCCAGTACATCTAAGTGCACAAAATGCGTATCACTGCACTGCAAGCATATGTGAACTATACCGAGTGCAAAAACCAATTCGTATGCGTATATACGCACAAATCAACTCAACTGTATGAAACCCATAAAATCATAAACGTGAGAAACCAAGGCACGAAAACTATCTCAAGTGCAACAACTGTGCAAAAATCGCAAATACTCAGCAAGTACAACCATGGTCTATGAAAACAAATATCATGAAACTCAATCATCAAAATCAATCATGCGAATAGATCGCCCAAAATACCGAATCACATATGGCGGAATAGTCCCCGCTCAAGCACTTCCTCTAAGAACCTCTGGCCAATTGTCGTGGTCACTCATAGTATGTCTCGTCAACGATCCTGAACTCTGGCCTGCCGGTGTGCGTAACATGACCACTCCTGGGTCCAAGTCTTCTCGTAATTCATTCCAGAAAGGTCCTGTCGAAATCTCTCCCAAATCTCGTCTCTGCCGTACTGTCCGGAAGTCATCGTCCCTTACTAGATCTGTTCTCGTTCCGGAACGGCAGAATACTCATCGCGACTCCTTCTGGAAGGTATATCCAAGTACAATGCCTTAGCATGCGTATCGCATCTCTGATGTCGGCGGAGTGGAACGTCGTCTCATCAAGATCTCGTACGAACCTCTTACTCCACTTTCTTTAATGTCGACTGCTTCGGACTCGTCTCGTCGTGGCTGCATGGACTGAGCTCCTACGGCTATCCTCGTATCTGGAGTCTCCCAAGAAATGCATCTCACCACCGGGCATCCGAATGAAGTCGAACCATCCGATCGATTTGTCAAAACCTCATAATCCCCCAAGAGCTCAACATCTTGGGTACAGTTTAACAGTATCGAGTACGTACCACAGCATCGATGGTCCAGCCGTAGAAGGGCAAACCCAAGCCTCACTAATGGCGCCGCGAAACTGCCGCAAACCCTAAGGTTCAAAGGCTTTCACACGTTCATTAAGTCGAGTTAGGGTTTCATTCTTCTAGAGGGTCCACAGAATTGCCTGCATGTCTTTCCGAATACTTTAAACTTGGAATAATAGGTTGCTGACATTCGATCGTCTCTGTCGACTCTCAACGTCTCCGCGTGAAGTCGTCTCTAGCTGGAATCAATCTATCTGATAATCTCGCATCGGGGTAGCGAATGAACCACATGTCCTAGTCATTCATCCTTAGTGACTAGAGACCTTCTATCATCTCTTAGTACAACCCGTACTGCAATAGCTCCAATATCTGGGGCGATATCTCGTCGTTCGCAGCAATGACTGGCTCACTCGTCTGCACGCTGAACAGTGCCTCAATCATCAGGAGTAAGCAATACGCCAACGATCATCAAAATTTGGCTGGCCTCTATCATTGGCTCAATCCTCCGGTACCGATCGGCACATCCGACAAATCTCGTAAAGGCGATCCGCCAAACGCTCATGGCGCGAAAACACAGTAAAAGACACATCTCCGCAATCGCGTGTCGCCGGAATTACGCCCTGGTCAGTTCTCGTTCGTGACGAGCTCGTGCTGACCACAACTCTAGCCGTAGCTCTCTCTGCCCGTAATCGTGGCAGTAAACCGTAACTGGTACCGATGAGGCTAGATCAGGAATGAATATGATACTGAGCAGAGAAATGTATATCCTAAGGCTCCTTAAGTGGAGTAGCGTATCGTAAGTATGCCGCGGAACATACCACGGTATGTCACTCTACTTTAGTCACCTATTCCATCAACCAAGGGTCATCCTACGCTCCATAGGTAAAACCTAACGCTCTGATACCAACTTTGTCACGAACCGAAAGTACGGAACATGACCGGCACTTAGACTACGAAACGTCTTGAGGCGTACGTAATCTAAGTAAGCCGAAAACCCAGAAATCCAAACCAAGAAAAGTAGTAGAGTGAAGGAAAACCAATTTAAATCAAGTAGTTTTAATAGCATAAGCCGAATTATGCGTTTTTAAAAACATCAAATATTTCCTGAAAATTTCGGCAGAGTCTCCTTTGTAAATATTGGCCCCCAAACGGGATACAACATGAATAGTATACGAAATCAAAAAAAGGCATCCCCAAGCGGGAGCTAGCTCTTCGTCAATCGACGGTCACAACCACACAAACAATATAATATACAACACCAAGGGCGATGATCAAAACTCAAAAGGAAACTCAAAATAACTAGAAATCCACAGAAATACAACGCGCGACTCTAAGGTCGAAAGAATAAACATCAATGGTCTCTATCTCTGAAATAAATACATGTTTGGTTGATGGAACTTCTAGATACAACTGAATAATAATATACAATATATAATGATGGGTACGATACAAATAAACCCACCTACTAGCAAGTCACCCGAAAGAAGCAGTGCCAGCAAAGCCGTAATGAAACCTGTATGGCAAAACCTGCAAGGAACTGTGGCACAACGGGGGTGAGTTGCCAACTCGTGAGTAGAAAAACATCTACGAACAGAAACCGTATGAACAACGCAATCCTAGGTCAACGATCATAATATATCCTCAAATATATATAACATGCAGCCTAACAATGATTAGGGTAAATATCTAACCCGAGTGTAATCCCATGTGCCCGTGTCAGTGCCTCAGATAGCGATATATCATATGGATGATGTATGAATGAATGAAACAGAATGCATGTACTGAATAAAACTGCTTTCATAAATCAGTGAGATTTCTGTATTTTAAAAATGAGGTACCATATATGAAATCAGCATAAAACAGTGCCCAGCATCGACACAAAACAAGTGTCCAAATACCTCGATATCTCCGTGTCACAATCTCTGTACCTCAAGTCTCAAATCTCAATGTCTCAATCACAATATCTAGGGCGCCGTCAGTCCAGACCGACCCCTACCATCCATCTCAAGACCACGACGGTATCCTCCGGATATCCGACGCGTCGGGTAAAATCACCGGTCGTTAGTGCTCCCCTGCCAGGTTCAACGTCAACAACACGATCCTCTTGCCCCGGGGTACCGCATCGGGCCCACCATGTACCCGAAACGGTTCCTCCACTCCTCGAATCGGGTCTCGAAATCCATCAGCAAACTCATGGTGGACGACTCATACATCATGGGAAAACCGCACCTTTTATTTTAAAAGAGAGAAAAGGTTTATTTATGTTTTTGCGGTTTTCCTCCAAATCCAAGAAATCTCATGAAATCCGAATCCAAGTCATCAATAGCATGTACACAGTGAATATAGGCATGAGAATCCATGAATGCGACACAACAGTGAATAATAACGTGCATGAAGTAGCAGGCAATAACTACAATGTCTAACTAGCATATAAAGCAAGTACACTAATATCATGTCTAAACTATTAGCTAACAACCTATGTCAAATGAAATAGTATTTTCTAAAGTGTTCGTGACATTGCAATTACCGATGAAGATGTGTGTGAGCCGGCAAGTAAGTGTAACAACTCCAATTTTGTATACCAAAAATTTGCTTTAAATATAGTGTATACTTGGAGTATTGATGTTGCTGGAAACAATTTAAGTATCTAATTCCTTACAATAATTACAAGAAGGAGCTTGTAGCTCATTGGTAATACCTTGCACTGCTGATCCAAGCCACCAGAGTTCGAATCCCATGCCCCACATAATTTTTATATCATTTTGTTTTAATTTTTTTTAGAAGTCAAACGGTCAAACAGCCATAACTCACAATTTATTGCGAATCATAAAAAATAAAGTATACTAAAATCTCCCCCAGACCAAGACCCACCCGACGGCACCTGACTCGGCCGGTGACTCGGCCGAGTCGTCAACACGAAAAATTTTCGTGTTGACTTGGTCTTTTCACCTGCATAGTCTAAATTTCCAGTACTGTTACACAATTCTCATTAATCCCCTTTTAAGACCAAAATTAATGAATTTTTAATGATTTTTACATTTTTTAAAATATTTTTTAATCCAAACCCTAATCCTAGCCTAGCCCTATATAAAGACCCCTACCCTCTACCATTTCACCTCACAACTCTAAGTCCACTCTATCAAATTCTCGAGAACTCGGTACGAAGAGCGAGAAGCGAAGCGCTGCCGAAATCGACGACGGATTCCGGCGACCGGATCAGAACCTTCGCGACGTTTTCGACGAATCGACAACCACCACACCCCTTAGCTTCCTTAGCTTGTCAAAACCGTAAGTCCCATCCCTTCTATCTCTCTTTTATATACATGTAAAAATACGACTTTTTGGAATCCGACGGAAATCGGACAAACCGATTTCCGATTCGGTTTTTCTATAAATTTCCACTTGTCACCTAATACATAATATCTAACCATATTCATGTTGACTATTAATCACCCATAAACCAATTTAATCAAACTTTTTCACATGAAATGATAGCTTCTTTGCAAAACCGTATTCCTTTCATAAAAATACCATGAAGTTCATTTTTCTTAGTTTAATTAATTCCCTCACTCATAAATAGGTTTATCTTGATCACTAAACTTGTAGAAACTAATTTGAATGAAATTTCACACATGAAATGATAACGTTTTTAAATACCGTATTCTTACGCTATAATACCTTTAACTTTAATATGTCATGTTTTACCTTTAAACTTCACCAAAACTTAAAATAAGTCACGAGGTAATGACCTACCTCTATACACACTCAATATAACCCTAATTGATAAATATCAAAACACAGAATACGAAATTACAGGACTTTTCACTAAAATACCCTAATCTTTATAACCTTTATTGAAAGCTTTATGTTGTAAACATTTCTAAATAAAATCTTTTAATAAAATGAAAACACGATTGGTCATGGACATCGATCGTTTATCTAAACTGTCTTGTGGTGTCTAGGCAAGTGTGTCTAGGCTAGTGGTTTTTAATTAGGCCCACGACTGTGGTTCCTTCCCACTTACCTGGCACTTACCTGGCCGCAATTGACGGTGAAGAGGTGATTTGAGGCTTATAATGACTCATCGTTTAGACCTTAGAAATATGCTAGTTGGCTTAGGAAACCCTAACAACTAAAATACGGAAAACTATACTCTTTTGCAAATAAATCCCTTATATTTATAAAACCGTTTTCCCAAATGAAAAGTATTTGTTAACCCTAAGCAAAGCGCCGCTACAACCCACTTTTGGGGAACCTGTTAGGGATAGTACGGTTCATCGTGCACCCGCAGGCTAGTAGTGCGAGATTCAGACCTCCGCAAGGAGCATTCGGTCTCGAAAGGTTCAAAATACGATATTTAGGGAAAATGAGATTTTTCTAAATAAAATATTTATATAAAATTATTCATGTGTTATATATATATAATTATCATTTAAACACCTATTTTATCATAATATAAAGTTTCCACATTTTTCTAAAAAATTACAAGATTAAAAGTTACACTAAAATACCATGAATTTCAGATAAAACAATTAATATTTTTATTAGGATATATTCACTAGAATAACACAAATAAAATTCACATTCATTATAATATTAAAGACGAATAATAAATACTTGAGGTGTATTTTGAAAACTATACAAAATTACTTTTTACATAAATCCCCCTCAAGTTTCACAAATTACAATAAGGCCCCTGGCTAATATTGAACTTCAAATTCTCTTCTTTTAGTCTGACTCGGGTTAGAGTCTGACTATTTCTGACTTGAATATGATTCAAGTCAATCTATGTTCATTTATTTTCCAATACAATTTGAATCCCTGAATCCCTGAATCTATTTAACAATATATTCATTTTGACTGAATCAAACCATGGATATTCATCTATTATCCTGATGTTCCATTTACCTGATTATACAGTTATAACATGTTTACTGATATCATGGTTTTGATCAGTCACCCAAATTACATATTCCAACACTACAATACTGTTAAAACACTACGGGGTTTAAGGGGTAGATTGGTACAGAAAGTGTTAAAGGTGGCACGAGGTGGTCAGATTAAGACACCTAACCTGAATCCTATTGCTGTTGTACCGTGGCATAACGGTTCCTTGTACTATCCTTTTGCCCTGATCTCTAGCATATAGAGATCTCCCTCGTATACACTGGCATCCTTCTGTACCAAGCTACAAACAACAACGTTACACAATGTTCCATAATATTCAACAATATAATAGTTTAGAAAATACTGTTACTCTGTCATTCTCATTCTTCCTTATCTTTGGGACTTACCGAGCGACCTGTTCGCTGACGACATTCTATTTCTTTCTCCTTTGAATGTCGTCAGGTGCGTTGGACCAAGCTGAGATCGAGCCCACCGGTGAAGATTTGGAGCAGTTCCAGGAAGATCCAGAGCTCTAGATACTGTACCTTGTTCTTTCCAGTTTATTTCATTTTCTGTTATGCCACTGTTTAGGCATTGCTTTTCATTCCAGTTGTATTTTCTTTTCATGCATTGTACAAAGAATGTTATTAATAAAAGTTGCTGTTATTTCTATATTATTCGTCTCTTGTGATTTACTTTATATTGCTTAGTTACGCTTAGCGTATGTACTTCTGAGTATATACGTAGCGGGCCTCGTCGCGTCGACTTCGCCGTACACTGGGAAGCGGGGCGTGACAGGTTTTGTTGGTGGCCCATGCAGGTTAGAGATGTATGAATCCCTGTCATGCAGTTCTGGTCTGCGTGAACAACCTAAGCAATATAACACAAGAACCAACAACTAAAATATTCTTTACAATTCATATTCTTTGAATCTTGCAAATCTCTATTCCTTGAATCTTATCATTTCATGTATTTGATTCTGTCCTAATCCAAATTTTTGTTCAGGATTATGGATTCCCCGAACAACACCAGCACCAACGTCAACAACACCCCATCAGCACTACCTCTCACACCAGCTGTTCCCGCACCACCCACTGAGCAAACGATGTTATTTGATGCGATCTAGTCTTCTCGAGGGACAGCAACAACTTCTGAGTCGTCCTGAGACAGATGCACCGGGAATAAACCAATTCAGAGCTTTGCACCCAAAGCAATTTTCGGGTAAAGGAAGCCCTCTCGAAGTAGAAGAATGGGCACAAAGCATCGAAGACGATCTGGCAGCAGCTCAAGTGCCAGATAACGCTTGGGTCCGTGTAGCGAAGCTACAGCTCACGGATAATGCTCGCAATTGGTGGAAGGCGGAAGAAACCCGTCTAGCGCAACCGATTGAATGGAAGACATTTCGCGAGAAGTTTGATGCGAAATATTTCCCTGTGACTGCCAGGTTCGCTATGGAGCAGCAGTTTATTCATCTACAGCAAGGATCAATGTGGGAGAAATCGGTGGATGAATACGATGCTGAGTTCACTATGTTGAGCTGGTAAGATATGTCACAATAGTTCAATTTTATAAAATATCACATATTACACAGCTAACACAATTTTTAAACAGATTCGCGGCACACCTGATATCGACGGACGAGATCAGAGCCCGTCGTTTTCAGCAAGGTTTGGACACAGAGATCAAGGCTGCTCTTGCCACAGGAAAGTTTTTGACTCATGAGGAAGCCCTAGAAGCTGCCCGCAGTTATGAGGCAGTCATAAAAGAGAGGGGCAGACTTTAGTCTGCAGGAGTCAAACGCCCTGCCAACCAGATGGCAGGTGGAGCCACGTCCAGACCATCTTTCGTGCCGAGGCGACCCGGAGTACCAACTCATCGTCCTAGCCCAGCCTTTTGCACCTACTGTAAGAGAACTGGACATATGATGAAGGACTGCCGTCGAGCCAACCGCCTCTGCTTAGTCTGCGGTTCAGCCACTCATGATATTGGATCTTGTCCCCAAAGGCAGAACCCAGTTGCTGCACCCAGGCCAGCAAATACTTATCAGCAGCGACCAGCTCTTCAGGCACCTGCTCCCAGACTTGCACTGCCTGCACCACCAAGGGGACCACAAGCTGCACCACCTCCTCGACAGTTCCATCAAGCTCAAAGGAACATTCAGAGGAATGCTCCTCAGGCTAGGAGGAATGTGCCGAAGCGCCAGGCTTTCATGATGTCTGTGGAAGAAGCTGAGGCCACTGGCTAGACTTTCTTTCTCAAACTTATCTTTTAGTTTTGTTTACCTACACACTTTCCCTATACCTAAAACATATCCCATATACCTTAGGTACAATCCTAGTAGATTCACTACCTGCACTTGCACTGTTTGATACTAGAGCATCCCACTGCTTTATGTCGCAACGGTTTGTCCGAACCCATGCGATTCCAGTCTCACCGCTTGTATCCAGCTGGAACGTCAATTCCGGAAATGGTGTTCTAAAGGCAACTATGGGATACAGCATGTGTCCAGTCATCGTCTGCAGTCGAGAGTTTTACGCTGACTTCAAGGTACTGGACATACCAAACTTCGATGTGGTTCGAGGAATGGACTGGCTTGGAACCTTTTATGCTACCATCGACTGTCGTCAAAGGAGGGTAGTATTTGAGATTCCAGATCATCCGGTCTTCTATTTCAAGAGTGGAGATCGCACCCTGGAGCCAAGTACTTACAAAGCGAAGCCAAGGGAAGCAGTAGTTGCAGCAGCTCAGGCAGAGGAAGAATCAAGACCGGAGGTAGTTCGAGAGTTCGGCGATGTATTCCCTGACGATATATCAGGTTTGCCTCCCGATCGAGCTCTTGAATTCAGTATTGACTTAGTACCAGGAGCACAACCAGTGATCAGAGCACCGTATAGACTAAGTCCGGAAGGTTTGAAGGAAGTCCGAACACAGTTGGACGAATTACTGGCGAAAGGATGGATTCGTCCCAGCACTTCAAGTTGGGGAGCACCTGTACTATTTGTGAAGAAGAAGGAAGGTTCATACAGAATGTGCATCGATTATAGGGCCTTAAACGAAGTTACTATAAAGAACAAATATCCACTTCCGCGCATCGACGATTTATTCGATCAGCTAAGTGGATCTTGTGTCTTCTCTAAACTAGATCTTCGTTCAGGTTATCATCAAGTGAAGGTCAAGGAAGCTGATATTCACAAAACAGCTTTCAGAACTCGCTATGGGCATTATGAATTTTTAGTAATGCCATTTGGAGTGACCAATGCACCAACAATCTTCATGAACCTTATGAACCAAGTTTTCCGGGAGTATTTAGACAGGTTCGTTGTCATATTCATCGATGACATCCTGGTATATTCTAAGAACCGGAAAGAACATGCGGAGCACTTACGAATTGTCCTGGAAACACTTCGACAACATAAGCTTTATGCCAAATACAGCAAGTGCGAGTTTTGGCTAAAACAGGTTGGTTTTCTTGGACACATCGTATCAGGAGGATTTCTGTGGATCCAGCAAAAGTTTCAGCAGTTAGCGAATGGCCTACACCAAAATCAGTGAAGGATATTCGGAGTTTCTTGGGTTTAGCTGGATATTACAGAAGATTCATTGAAGGCTTTTCGAAGATAGCAACACCCCTGACCAAGCTCACACGAAAAGATGAAGAATTTGTGTGGTCAGAAGCATGCGAGCAAGCTTTCGTAGAACTCAAGTCAAGACTGACATCTGCACCTATTCTCGTCATACCAGATCAATCTGGAGGATTCGAAGTACATTGTGATGCATCCGGTAAGGGATTAAGATGCGTTCTACATCAGCACGGTAAGGTTGTGGCTTATACTTCAAGACAACTGAAGACTCATGAGCGCAATTATCCGACGCATGATCTAGAGTTGGCAGCCGTCATCTTTGGTCTCAAAATTTGGCGCCACTACTTACTTGGTGAACGAGTGAACATCTACACAGATCATAAAAGTCTGAAGTGCGTGTTTACTCAGAAGGAGCTGAATATGCGGCAGAGAAGATGGTTAGAATTTATGGCGGACTTTGACATCAACTTGCAATATCATCCAGGGAAGGTAAACGTAGTGCCTGATGCTCTTAGTCGCCAACCATTAGCAATGAATCTCACCGCACAGTGGAAGCTTCAGCAAGACCTACATCAGATGGAGATTGAACTAGTCATGCCAGGTGATGTTTCAAATTTGATGAATCTACAAGTCCAATCAACTATTGTCAACCAGATCAAGGCAGCTCAAGCCAGCGATGCTAAGTTGCAAAAGATCAGAGAACAAGTGGAGAATGGACTCAGAACAAATTTTATCATCCATGAAGACGGATCTTTGAGATACGACAGCAGATTGTGTGTACCAGAGGGTCCTGTTCGGGAAGAGTTAATGAAAGAAGCTCATAGCTCTCCCTATTCAGTACATCCTGGAGGTACCAAAATGTACAAGGATTTACGTCAGAATTATTAGTGGCATGGTATGAAGCGTGAAGTAGCCAGGAGCGTCGCAAAATGTTTGGTGTGTCAGCAGGTAAAGGCTGAACATCATAGGACAGCTGGATTACTTCAACCGTTACCAATACCAGAATGGAAATGGCAGCACATCACGATGGATTTTGTAACTGCTCTTCCTCGCAGCACAAAGGGTAACGATGTGATTTGGGTCATTGTGGATCGACTCACAAAGTCGGCTCACTTCATCCATTTCGAGTTGGCCAATCAACTGAGACATTAGCGAAGAAGTACATGGAGGTAATAATCTAATTTAAGATTTAAACTCTTCATACCGTACTATCTCTGATACCCATGAACTCATACAGGAAATTGTGAGACTTCATGGAGTACCGGTCTGCATTGTCTCCGATCGTGACACCAGGTTCCGATCGCAATTTTGGCAAAGTCTGCAAGCTAGCTTGGGAATAAGTCTGAACTTCAGCACGGCTTATCATCCACAAACAGATGGTCAGTCGGAACGAACTATTCAGATCTTGGAGGATATGCTCAGAGCATGTATGCTCGACTTCAAAGGATCGTGGGAAGATCACCTGCATCTTGTGTAGTTTGCGTACAACAACAGCTACCAAGCAAGCATAGGAATGGCACCTTTTGCAGCATTATATGGAAGGAAGTGTCGATCGCCATTAAGTTGGGACGACATCGGAGATAGAGAACTCCTTGGACCAGAGATGATATTAGCGACCGTTGATGTGGTTCGTACTATCCGGGAAAGAATGCGCATAGCCCAAGATAGACAAAAATACTGGGCTGATGCGAAGAGACGACACTTGGAGTTCCAGCCAGGAGATCATGTATTCCTGAAAATCTCTCCGAACCGCGGAGTGATCAGATTTGGAAGACGGGGAAAATTGAGTCCGAGATACATTGGACCGTTCGATATACTCGAACGAGTCGGTGAGGTGGCATATCGTTTAGCGCTTCCACCCTCATTGGAAGGAGTGCATAATGTGTTCCACATATCCCAACTCAGAAGGTATGTGAGTGACCCCAGCCATGTACTTGATCATTCCGAGCTCATGATACAGCCCGATTTGTCTTGTGAGCAACAACCTGTGGAGATCCTGGACAAGAAAGTGAAGACACTTCGGAACAAAGAAGTTAATTTGGTCCGGGTAATGTGGAGGAAAGACACTCCAGGAGAATCCACGTGGGAAAGGGAGGATGAGATGCGTGCAAGATATCCGCACCTTTTTGTAAACTAGTCCTTAAAAAAAGTTGTAAATTTCGAGGACGAAATTTTTGTAAGGAGGGTAGATTGTAACAACTCCAATTTTGTATACCAAAAATTTGCTTTAAATATAGTGTATACTTGGAGTATTGATGTTGCTGGAAACAATTTAAGTACCTACTTCCTTACAATAATTACAAGAAGGAGCTTGTAGCTCATTGGTAATACCTTGCACTGCTGAACCAAGCCACCAGAGTTTGAATCCCATGCCCCACATAATTTTTATATCATTTTGTTTTAATTCTTTTTAGAAGTCAAACGGTCAAACAGCCATAACTCACAATTTATTGCGAATCATAAAAAATAAAGTATACTAAAATCTCCCCCAGACCAAGACCCACCCGACGGCACCTGACTCGGCCGGCGACTCGGCCGAGTCGTCAACACGAAAATTTTTCGTGTTGACTTGGTCTTTTCACCTGCATAGTCTAAATTTCCAGTACTGTTACACAATTCTCATTAATCCCCTTTTAAGACCAAAATTAATGAATTTTTAATGATTTTTACATTTTTTAAAATATTTTTTAATCCAAACCCTAACCCTAGCCTAGCCCTATATAAAGACCCCTACCCTCTACCATTTCACCTCACAACTCTAAGTCCACTCTATCAAATTCTCGAGAACTCGGTACGAAGAGCGAGAAGCGAAGCGCTGCCGAAATCGACGACGGATTCCGGCGACCGGATCAGAACCTTCGCGACGTTTTCGACGAATCGACAACCACCACACCCCTTAGCTTCCTTAGCTTGTCAAAACCGTAAGTCCCATCCCTTCTATCTCTCTTTTATATACATGTAAAAATACGACTTTTTGGAACCCGACGGAAATCGGACAAACCGATTTCCGATTCGGTTTTTCTATAAATTTCCACTTGTCACCTAATACATAATATCTAACCATATTCATGTTGACTATTAATCACCCATAAACCAATTTAATCAAACTTTTTCACATGAAATGATAGCTTCTTTACAAAACCGTATTCCTTTCATAAAAATACCATGAAGTTCATTTTTCTTAGTTTAATTAATTCCCTCACTCATAAATAGGTTTATCTTGATCACTAAACTTGTAGAAACCAATTTGAATGAAATTTCACACATGAAATGATAACGTTTTTAAATACCGTATTCTTACGCTATAATACCTTTAAGTTTAATATGTCATGTTTTACCTTTAAACTTTACCAAAACTTAAAATAAGTCACGAGGTAATGACCTACCTCTATACACACTCAATATAACCCTAATTGATAAATATCAAAACACAGAATACGAAATTACAGGACTTTTCACTAAAATACCTTAATCTTTATAACCTTTATTGAAAGCTTTATGTTGTAAACATTTCTAAATAAAATCTTTTAATAAAATGAAAACACGATTGGTCATGGACATCGATCGTTTATCTAAACTGTCTTGTGGTGTCTAGGCAAGTGTGTCTAGGCTAGTGGTTTTTAATTAGGCCCACGACTGTGGTTCCTTCCCACTTACCTGGCACTTACCTGGCCGCAATTGACGGCGAAGAAGCGATTTGAGACTTCTAATGACTCATCGTTTAGACCTTAGAAATAGGCTAGTTGGCTTAGGAAACCCTAACAACTAAAATACGGAAAACTATACTCTTTTGCAAATAAATCCCTTATATTTATAAAACCGTTTTCCCAAATGAAAAGTATTTGTTAAACCTAAGCAAAGCGCCGCTACAACCCACTTTTGGGGAACCTGTTAGGGATAGCACGGTTCATCGTGCACCCGCAGGCTAGTAGTGCGAGATTCAGACCTCCGCAAGGAGCATTCGGTCTCGAAAGGTTCAAAATACGATATTTAGGGAAAATGAGATTTTTCTAAATAAAATATTTATATAAAATTATTCATGTGTTATATATATATAATTATCATTTAAACACCTATTTTATCATAATATAAAGTTTCCATATTTTTCTAAAAAATTACAAGATTAAAAGTTACACTAAAATACCATGAATTTCAGATAAAACAATTAATATTTTTATTAGGATATATTCACTAGAATAACACAAATAAAATTCACATTCATTATAATATTAAAGACGAATAATAAATACTTGAGGTGTATTTTGAAAACTATACAAAATTACTTTTTACATAAATCCCCCTCAAGTTTCATAAATTACAATAAGGCCCCTAGCTAATATTGAACTTCAAATTCTCTTCTTTTAGTCTAACTCGGGTTAGAGTCTGACTATTTCTGACTTGAATATGATTCAAGTCAATCTAAGTTCTTTTATTTTCCAATACAATTTGAATACATGAATCCCTGAATCTATTTAACAATATATTCATTTTGACTGAATCAAACCATGGATATTCATCCATTATCCTGATATTCCATTTACCTAATTATACAGTTATAACATGTTTACTGATATCATGGTTTTGATCAGTCACCCAAATTACATATTCCAACACTACAATACTGTTAAAACACTACGGGGTTTAAGGGGTAGATTGGTACGGAAGGTGTTAAAGGTGGCACGAGGTGGTCAGATTAAGACACCTAACCTGAATCCTATTGCTGTTGTACCATGGCATAACGGTTCCTTGTACTATCCTTTTGCCCTGATCTCTAGCATATAGAGATCCCCCTCGTATACACTGGCATCCTTCTGTACCAAGGTACAAACAACAACGTTACACAATGTTCCATAATATTCAACAATATAATAGTTTAGAAAATACTGTTACTCTGTCATTCTCATTCTTCCTTATCTTTGGGACTTACCGAGCGACCTGTTCGCTGACGACATTCTATTTCTTTCTCCTTTGAATGTCGTCAGGTGCGTTGGACCAAGCTGAGATTGAGCCCACCGGTGAAGATTTGGAGCAGTTTCAGGAAGATCCAGAGCTCTAGATACGGTACCTTGTTCTTTCCAGTTTATTTCATTTTCTGTTATGCCACTGTTTAGGCATTGCTTTTCATTCCAGTTGTATTTTCTTTTCATGCATTGTACAAAGAATGTTATTAATAAAAGTTGCTGTTATTTCTATATTATTCGCCTCTTGTGATTTACTTTATATTGCTTATTTACGCTTAGCGTATGTACTTCTGAGTATATACGTAGCGGGCCTCGTCGCATCCACTTCGCCGTACACTGGGAAGCGGGGCGTGACAGTAAGTGTACGTGGTACATACGCGTCATCGATAATAGTGCTGGTCTCCTAACAACATGATATTAATAATAGGATATGAATCATAATATAAGCATGCGATGCGGAGCGAACAACAATAATGAGCGGGACCTAAATACTAGACACAAGATAACAAATCTATATTTAATATAAATCTAGTCTAACGACTACACTAAACTAAAGGGCTACGCTAACTGGCTACTGATGGTAAGGAAACCGCCTAACCTCTGAGTCGATACATATACCTACATGTATATGTTAGTCGGTGATCCTGCCTCAATAATATCACATTCGATACCATATCTATAATCAGACATTTCCAAGTCAAGAGTGCGGATCAAACATCAATATATAGCTCGTACGTAAATCCGTCGTACGGCATCCCAAATCTGGATCGGGTCAATATCACATTCATCATACTATTCATCTGGTATCCTCTTTATCAAATATCATGATCGGGGTACTGATCTATGTAACACCCGAGCCCAATAATACTATTCCTATTGCTAATTGAGTGTTTTATATTGCTCATTCCAATTATCCTGATTGTTTGGTGTTTATCGCTAAATTTTAACCGGTTAAGTCATTTTGGCACATAACAAATTTTAACTTCTAAAATGAAATTAAAAATATCCATGTTGGCCTACTCGTCGCCACTAGTCGCATGGTAGCGTCCGCACGTCGAGATTCCGTCCCGTTCGGCTAAACGGGCAAGTTTGGACGACTACGCGCGCGTGCAAGTGTCCGACTTGGGGGCATGCATTTTAATCATTAAACACCTCTTTTCAAAATTTAGAACTCGCTTAAAATCCTATAATTTGAATTTGGAACGTTCGGGCGCAACCCGGGCGCGGTTTGGAAATGTTTCATTTAGCGCCAAAGATGCCCGTTTGATTAAATATATTTTAAAACTATAATATATATTTCAGTTACTATTCTAAACGTTTTAAAATCTTTTAAACTTTTCCTTTTTAATCCCAGCCAATCACGAGGGATTTAAATCCCTCGTGGGCCCCGCATCCCATCTCTCTCTCTCTCCGTCTCTCTCTAACCTTTCCCCCTCTCTCTCTAAATCTTCCTCTATCTAACATCTCTCTCTCTCTCCTCCTATATATTATCGCAGCCGCCTCCTCCCTCTTCTACACCACGAGAAAACCCACGAGAACCTCAAACCCTAACCCTAGCCGCGTCGTGACCTCGCTGCCGACCTCCACGTGACCTCCCCGTCACCATCCTCACCTCCACGGCATCGACCGCAGCCTTCCTCCCTTCTTCCCGAGCCTGCAACCCAACCCCACGACGCCACCGTCACCTGCACCGCCTACCGTCGGCGACCCCACTTCCTCGTCGGCCCCTGCTCGTCCTCCTCATCACCTGCGCATCAGCCCCGACCTCCCTCCTCCTTCCCTCGCCGGCGCTACATCAGAACACGAGCCCAAACCCATCGCTTAACCCTCTAGTTCGCCGGAGAAGCCCCGTCGACCCTCATCGTCGTTGCCTGCGCCACAGCCGACCACTTCCTCTCCCCCTGCAACCCAAACCAGGCCTCTACCTTCCCCCTACTCCCAGCACGACCCGACCCAGCCGCCTCCAGCACTGCAGCCGCATTTCCTGTTCACCGCCGGCGCGCCCATCGCCGTCGGGCCTGTCGTAGTTGCCCCTGTTTCTTCCCTGTAAGCATCCCTTATCTTTCCTTTTGGGCTAATCCCCCTCGCTGGTCGTTTGTTTGCGTCTATCGCGTTCGCTAACTTCGTTGCTTTTGACTTTTGCCGGAATCCGGCCGTGCCGTCGTTTGGACCCGACGCTCCAGCCAAGTACCCTGGTCCGTGTGGTTCCGCTGTTCGCTGTTGGGACTCGATCCGTGGCCCGTGCACCCGTCCCATGTTTTCTGCCGACAGTGCATCCGTGCTTTCCGGTTTGCGAAACCGTCGAGGCAAGATTTCTAGCTACATGCTACGTTAAACCAATTAAATGTTTGACTCACAAACTTGCTATATTAACTAAGTATTGCTACTGTCTCATTGGACGAAATATGATGTACATTATAATACTGCCACCTAAATCGTATTTTGCCACCGTAATCTTAATAACAACTACCTGCTAATCATTTTACTATTTAGAGGGTAATAGTCGCACACTTATATCTTTATTGCCTGCTGTTATTAATATTGCGCTACACTGTGATTATTGCACCCCAAGGGTGCGTGAACCTGTTAATAAGAGAATACAAAGCATCACTGTGTTTACATGGAATAATATTGTTAATTGCTGTTCCTGTTGTTGTTCCTTATTCGTTACTATACCTGTTATCAGCATACAATTGATTGCATTACATATTGACCGATCTTGATGCACCTGACACATGTACCGATACACCGGACATGACACCCTATACATACTGACTCAACCTATTGGACTACAACCTGACTTGGGGTCCTCATGGACCATTCCTGTTGTCTATCCAGACATACCTGCTTTTACCTGATTCCGTATTGACATTAATCCTTGATTATTGAATACCTGACCTGACATACATAACTTGGGGGTATGGGGAAATCAAAGGTGAAACCGACTTGTAACTCAACAGTTCGATACCTGTTCTGATCAGTCTTACGGGCTTGGCCAGTCCGGGAGTGATGATGCTGACATCACTCGTCCATCCTACTACCTATTTTTACTGCCTAGCGGCACGTCTCGGATTCAGCCTCGAGAACCTTGACCGTGGTCCCGGGCACGCACGGGATACTATTGAGTTACATCGACGATTCATCAATTGATTTCAAAGACTATAGAGTAGAAACCTGATAGGACAGTTTAGTCACCACTGCACATTACCCTGCTCTGTTATTTCTTAGTACTGCTTTATTCATGTTCATACCTGCATTGCTTATTACCATGCTTATATTATATTATTTGGTTGACATGACGCGCTGACGTCTGGGTTTTGCATGGCCCAGATTCCTTACCACTATCGACGACCGAGCAGGAGTACTTCAGCCAGCAGGCTGAACTGTGAGTCCCTTAGGGTTTAGTTTATTTATTTCATTTCATTTCCAGATGTGAGCCCGCATTATGGGACGTACTGTTTATTTATTGTATTGGATCATTTGCTTCCGCACTTATTGTTTATTGATTCTTGTTATTATGGATTTGGACATGTATTAGATTAGGTTATTATTTTGTTCTTGATATCTTTACAACCGTAATATGACTATGGATGGATATTTCCTACCCACAGGTAGCATGGTTGGCTATGTCACGTGCCCAATCTTGCATACTCTGGGAAGCGGGGCGTGACATGGTTCTTTTGGTATCAGAGCCATAGGATAGTCGGGTTGATTCTTTTGTAGTTGGGTATTGTACCCAATACACGAATCAGAATACCCGTGTTTAGGAAACATGTCCTGCCACCTTGACCGTTTTACCATCCTTGAATCATTCTTCCGGATCATGTCGACATGCAAACTTACTTTGCATAGTCAACTCGAAAACCTAATTTCTTGTTATCTCTAGGACTTAGGCGACTTGGGTGGAGTTAAGTAATTGCGGCTATGATACCGCGGCATAGCTACAATGCAGTACTCTATTTAAGTATCTTGGAGTTCTAGCCTTGATTTATATATTGAATCTATCATCATGCTAATGTTATTTGTTTTGATTTCAGGACCATGGCAGATAAGAATCTCAAGACGTATCAGAGGCGTGTGGATGAAGCCGCCATGTTAGGAGTGATACGTGGGATGTTGGAAAATCAGAAGAGGCAAACTGAGCTGATCCAGCAGCAAGCAGATTCATTTCAGGAGGGTTTGCAGGCTATTCAGCAGTCTGTAAACACCGCTGTAGCGAAGCCAGTTGACCGAGTAGGGACCGTGGCAGATTTCAGACGATTGGGTCCTACTACTTTCACTGGTCTGGAGGAGCCGTTACCAGCCGAGCAGTGGCTAGTAGACACGGAGAATTTACTGATTGCGGCACAGATCCCAGACGACAAGAGAGTTGATGTGGTGCGCATTCAGCTGGTGGATTACGCCCGAGAGTGGTGGCTTGTGGAGGAGACCCGCTTGCCCAAGCCAATCAGTTGGGCGGATTTCTCTAAAAGTTTCTTGGAAAAGTTCTTCCCGCGGACTGCACGGGAGGAAATGGAGGAGAAATTTATTGGGCCGAGACAAAATGGAGCAGCTGTGGATGTACATGCAGCGGAATGGACGAGACTCAGCCGCTTCGCTGGACCCTTAGTCGCTAAGGAGGCAGACAGGACGCGAAGGTTCTTGCGCAGTTTGGATGTGGACATCCAGAGGCAGATTGTCTCCCTGGGTTTGACCACTTTCTCGCAGGTTCTTACGGCCGCCAGAGAGCAGCAGAGTCTATCAGGATTGAAAGGGAACCTTCAGCATACAGCAGTTGCAGCCAGGAAGCCCGCATTTGTACCTAACCGAGATCATGGGCGCAGAGGTATTCCAGTGGACCGTCGAGGCGTAGCACCCATGAAGAAGCCTGTGATCGTTGACCGAAGGAAGAGCGTGACCTGTGCCTACTGCCACTTACCTGGGCACGTGCATAAGGAGTGTAGAAGAAGACTGGGACTTTGTCTGGTTTGTGGGGCAGCTGATCACGCAGTTGGTGCTTGTCCGTCGAAGCTTCGCACGAGAGATGACATACAGAAGCCTCCGCAGAGACCGTTCCAAGGGCAGAAACAGCTGACTCAAGGACCAAAGCAGGCTCGAGCTTTCACATTGACAGCTGAGGAAGCCAAGGCATCAGGAGAAGTGGTTTCAGGTACCTTGCTCGTTCATGGTTTTCCCGCATTGGCATTATTTGATTCCGGAGCATCCCACTGTTTTATGTCATCCAAATTTATAACTACACACTCGATTACCTGCACGACCCTGTCTAGTTTCTGGGACATACACACTGGGAATGGGAAAATCATAGCTAGTAAGGAATGTAGAGATTGTTCAGTTGTTGTTTGCGGACGGGAGCTTTTTGCAGATTTCTTGGTGATAGATACGGGCAGTTATGAAGTAGTCTTGGGAATGGATTTTCTTGGCACTTTCCACGCCCATATTGACTGTAGGGCAAGGAAGGTAATTTTCCAGATTCCCGGACACCCTGAGTTTACCTTCACTGGGGGAAGCAGTTCTGTCGGGCCAGTCAAGTTTAGGGCTAGGCCGACAAACAGTGTTCTTGCAGCAATGGTAGTGGATAGTAATGAAGAGCCGGCAGTTGTTCGCGACTTTATGGATGTATTTACAGATATTTCGGGCTTACCGCCGAAGCGAGATGTGGAGTTTGCGATTGACCTTATTCCTGGTGCAGCGCCAGTATCAAAATCTTATTATCCGATGGCACCGGTGGAATTGGAAGAAGTTAAGAAACAAGTTGGTGAATTACTCGAGAAAGGTTGGATTCGAAGCAGCAACTCGCCTTGGGGAGCTCCAGTTCTTTTAGTAAAGAAGAAGGATGGCACGAGAAGGATGTGCATTGATTATCGAGAATTGAATCGAGTGACTATTAAGAACAAGTACCCGATCCCTCGCATTGGAGAACTTTTTGAGCAGCTTAGTGGCGCGAGGGTATTCTCGAAACTGGATTTGCGATCAGGATATCATCGGGTCCGAGTAAAAGCAGAAGACATTTGCAAGACGGCGTTTCGAACTCGATATGGGCATTTTGAGTATCTAGTGATGCCCTTCGGAGTGACGAATGCGCCGGCAATATTCATGGACTTGATGAACAGGGTCTTTTCACCATACCTGGACCAGTTTATTGTGGTATTCATTGACGATATTCTGGTATACTCGAAGAGTCCGGAGGAGCATGCTGAGCATTTAAAGATCGCCCTGCAGACGCTGAGACAGGAGAAACTATTCGCGAAAATGAGTAAGTGCGAATTTTGGCTGGAAGAAGTGAAGTTTCTGGGGCATGTCGTGTCGGGAAATGGAATCGCCGTCGATCCCGAAAAGATTGCAGCAGTTCGAGATTGGCCTATTCCAAAGAATGTTGCGGAGATAAGAAGTTTTCTTGGACTCGCCGGATACTTCAGAAGATTTGTGGAGAACTTCGCTCGTGTAGCTGAGCCGTTAACCAAGCTCACGCGCAAGGAGGTACCGTTTGTTTGGACGGATGGATGTGCATTGGCCTTCGAGATGTTGAAGCAAAAGTTGATAACCGCCCCGATCCTAACCGTACCAGATAATTCAGGAGGACTAGTGATACTCAGCGACGCATCCGGAAAAGGATTGGGATGTGTTCTGATGCAGAATGGGAAAGTCGTCGCTTACGCATCGAGACAACTGAAGACTCATGAGAAGAATTATCCGACTCATGACTTGGAGCTTGCAGCCGTGATCTTCGCCCTGAAAATTTGGAGACACTACCTTTTGGGCGAGAAAGTCGAAGTCTTTACAGATCACAAGAGTTTGAAGTATGTATTCACTCAGAAGGAGTTGAACATGAGGCAACGCAGATGGTTGGAACTGATGGCCGACTACGACCTTGACCTTAAGTACCATCCGGGAAAAGTTAACGTCGTGCCAGATGCGCTAAGTCGGTTACCAGCAATTCAGATATTGACTGCACAGAGGGAGATCATTGCGGATTTTCGGAGATTTGACTTGGAGGTTGTGCTACCACATGCTACGGGACAGTTGATGCAGTTGCAAGTACAGTCGTCCTTAGTTGAGAAGATTAAAGTGGCGCAATCGCAGGATCCTAGGCTGCAAAAGTTTGGAGAGCAGGTTGAAGCCGGACTACGAACCGATTTACTGATCCATGAAGACGGTTCGTTGAGATATGGTAGCCGTGTGTGTGTGCCAAAAGGAGATGTGCGTGTAGAGCTTATGAAGGAGGCACACAGTTCAGCTTACTCTGTACATCCAGGAGGGACAAAGATGTACCGAGATATTCGACAGCACTTCTGGTGGGAAGGTATGAAACGGGAAATTGCTCGCTTCGTGGCTAAGTGCTTGGTGTGTCAGCAAGTCAAGGCTGAACACCAAAGGGTTGCTGGTTTGTTGCAACCACTTCCGATTCCTCAGTGGAAGTGGGAACATATAACCATGGATTTCGTGACGGCTTTACCGCGGAGTCCAAAGGGCAACAATGCAGTATGGGTGATTGTCGATCGGTTGACCAAGGCGGCTCACTTTATTCCTTTTCGGGTTGGTCAATCGACAGAGGCTTTGGCAGAGTGGTACATGCAGGAGATTGTGAGATTGCATGGAGTACCGGTAAGCATCGTGTCCGATCGGGACACTCGGTTCTTGTCGCACTTCTGGAGGAGTTTACAAGAAAGTTTGGGGACTCGATTGAAGTTCAGCACAGCTTATCATCCTCAAACTGATGGACAATCGGAGAGAACGATCCAGACCCTTGAAGATATGTTGAGGGCTTGCATGTTAGACTTCAAAGGTTCTTGGGAGGATCATCTACACCTGGTAGAGTTTTCGTACAACAATAGCTTCCAAGCGACTATTCAGATGGCTCCGTTTGAAGCGTTGTATGGTCGTAAGTGCCGTTCGCCGGTTTGTTGGGATGATGTTGGTGAACGAAGGTTACTAGGACCAGATTTGGTGGTACAGACAGTCGAGAAGGTGAATACAATCAGGAAGCATATGAAGGCAGCTCAAGACAGACAGAAGAGTTGGGCCGACACGTCAAGAAGACCTCTAGAGTTCGCCGTGGGTGATTTGGTATTCCTGAAGATATCACCGACTAGAGGGGTGATTCGCTTTGGAAGTCGGGGAAAGCTTAGTCCTCGATTTGTTGGACCCTTCGGGATATTGGAGCGTGTTGGAGAGGTAGCGTACCGTTTGGCGTTACTACAGTCATTGGCAGGAGTGCACGATGTGTTTCATGTGTCTCAACTACGGAGGTATGTTCGTGATGAGACTCATGTCTTGGATCATTCGGAGTTGACTGTACGGGAGGACCTAACTTTTGAGGAGCGACCAGTTGAAATCAAGGATCGAAGAGAAAAGGTTCTTAAGAACAAGGTTATCCCTCTTGTGTTAGTTTCTTGGGGTAATCGATTGCATGGAGAATCCACTTGGGAGCGAGAAGACGAGATCCGGCAGAAATTTCCTCACATTTTCCTATAGTTAGCTATCTTGTATTCTTGGAATTTCGAGGACGAAATTCTTTTTGTAGTTGGGTATGATGTAACACCCGAGCACAATAATACTATTCCTATTGCTAATTGAGTGTTTTATATTGCTCATTCCAATTATCCTGATTGTTTGGTGTTTATCGCTAAATTTTAACCGGTTAAGTCATTTTGGCACATAACAAATTTTAACTCCTAAAATGAAATTAAAAATATCCATGTTGGCCTACTCGTCGCCACTAGTCGCGTGGTAGCGTCCGCACGTCGAGATTCCGTCCCGTTCGGCTAAACGGGCAAGTTTGGACGACTACGCGCGCGTGCAAGTGTCCGACTTGGGGGCATGCATTTTAATCATTAAACACCTCTTTTCAAAATTTGGAACTCGCTTAAAATCCTATAATTTGAATTTGGAACGTTCGGGCGCAACCCGGGCGCGGTTTGGAAATGTTTCATTTAGCGCCAAAGATGCCCGTTTGATTAAATATATTTTAAAACTATAATATATATTTCAGTTACTATTCTAAACGTTTTAAAACCTTTTAAACTTTTCCTTTTTAATCCCAGCCAATCACGAGGGATTTAAATCCCTCGTGGGCCCCGCATCCCATCTCTCTCTCTCTCCGTCTCTCTCTATCTCTCTCTAACCTTTCCCTCTCTCTCTCTCTCTAAATCTTCCTCTATCTAACATCTCTGTCTCTCTCCTCCTATATATTATCGCAGCCGCCTCCTCCCTCTTCTACACCATGAGAAAACCCACGAGAACCTCAAACCCTAACCCTAGCCGCGTCGTGACCTCGCCGCCGACCTCCACGTGACCTCCCCGTCACCATCCTCACCTCCACGGCATCGACCGCAGCCTTCCTCCCTTCTTCCCGAGCCTGCAACCCAACCCCACGACGCCACCGTCACCAGCACCGCCCACCGCCGGCGACCCCACTTCCTCGTCGGCCCCCGCTCGTCCTCCTCATCACCTGCGCATCAGCCCCGACCTCCCTCCTCCTTCCCTCGCCGGCGCTACATCAGAACCCGAGCCCAAACCCATCGCTTAACCCTCTAGTTCGCCGGAGAAGCCCCGTCGACCCTCGTCGTCGTTGCCTGCGCCACCGCCGACCACTTCCTCTCCCCCTGCAACCCAAACCAGGCCTCTACCTTCCCCCTACTCCCAGCACGACCCGACCCAGCCGCCTCCAGCACTGCAGCCGCGTTTCCTGTTCACCGCCGGCGCGCCCATCGCCGTCGGGCCCATCGTAGTTGCCCCTGTTTCTTCCCTGTAAGCATCCCTTATCTTTCCTTTTGGGCTAATCCCCCTCGCTGGTCGTTTGTTTGCGTCTATCGCGTTCGCTAACTTCGTTGCTTTTGACTTTTGCCGGAATCCGGCCGTGCCGTCGTTTGGACCCGACGCTCCAGCCAAGTACCCTGGTCCGTGTGGTTCCGCTGTTCGCTGTTGGGACTCGATCCGTGGCCCGTGCACCCGTCCCGTGTTTTCTGCCGACAGTGCATCCGTGCTTTCCGGTTTGCGAAACCGTCGAGGCAAGATTTCTTGCTACATGCTACGTTAAACCAATTAAATGTTTGACTCACAAACTTGCTATATTAACTAAGTATTGCTACTTGTCTCATTGGACGAAATATGATGTACATTATAATACTGCCACCTAAATCGTATTTTGCCACCGTAATCTTAATAACAACTACCTGCTAATCATTTTACTATTTAGAGGGTAATAGTCGCACACTTATATCTTTATTGCCTGCTGTTATTAATATTGCGCTACACTGTGATTATTGCACCCCAAGGGTGCGTGAACCTGTTAATAAGAGAATACAAAGCATCACTGTGTTTACATGGAATAATATTGTTAATTGCTGTTCCTGTTGTTGTTCCTTATTCGTTACTATACCTGTTATCAGCATACATTTGATTGCATTACATATTGACCGATCTTGATGCACCTGACACATGTACCGATACACCGGACATGACACCCTATACATACTGACTCAACCTATTGGACTACAACCTGACTTGGGGTCCTCATGGACCATTCCTGTTGTTTATCCAGACATACCTGCTTTTACCTGATTCCGTGTTGACATTAATCCTTGATTATTGAATACCTGACCTGACATACATAACTTGGGGGTATGGGGAAATCAAAGGTGAAACCGACTTGTAACTCAACAGTTCGATACCTGTTCTGATCAGGCTTACGGGCTTGGCCAGTCCGGGAGTGATGATGCTGACATCACTCGTCCATCCTACTACCTATTTTTACTGCCTAGCGGCACGTCTCGGATTCAGCCTCGAGAACCTTGACCGTGGTCCCGGGCACGCACGGGATACTATTGAGTTACATCGACGATTCATCAATTGATTTCAAAGACTATAGAGTAGAAACCTGATAGGACAGTTTAGTCACCACTGCACATTACCCTGCTCTGTTATTTCTTAGTACTGCTTTATTCATGTTCATACCTGCATTGCTTATTACCATGCTTATATTATATTATTTGGTTGACATGACGCGCTGACGTCTGGGTTTTGCATGGCCCAGATTCCTTACCACTATCGACGACCGAGCAGGAGTACTTCAGCCAGCAGGCTGAACTGTGAGTCCCTTAGGGTTTAGTTTATTTATTTCATTTCATTTCCAGATGTGAGCCCGCATTATGGGACGTACTGTTTATTTATTGTATTGGATCATTTGCTTCCGCACTTATTGTTTATTGATTCTTGTTATTATGGATTTGGACATGTATTAGATTAGGTTATTATTTTGTTCTTGATATCTTTACAACCGTAATATGACTATGGATGGATATTTCCTACCCACAGGTAGCATGGTTGGCTATGTCACGTGCCCAATCTTGCATACTCTGGGAAGCGGGGCGTGACATGGTTCTTTTGGTATCAGAGCCATAGGATAGTCGGGTTGATTCTTTTGTAGTTGGGTGTTGTACCCAATACACGAATCAGAATACCCGTGTTTAGGAAACATGTCCTGCCACCTTGACCGTTTTACCATCCTTGAATCATTCTTCCGGATCATGTCGACATGCAAACTTACTTTGCATAGTCAACTCGAAAACCTAATTTCTTGTTATCTCTAGGACTTAGGCGACTTGGGTGGAGTTAAGTAATTGCGGCTATGATACCGCGGCATAGCTACAATGCAGTACTCTATTTAAGTATCTTGGAGTTCTAGCCTTGATTTATATATTGAATCTATCATCATGCTAATGTTATTTGTTTTGATTTCAGGACCATGGCAGATAAGAATCTCAAGACGTATCAGAGGCGTGTGGATGAAGCCGCCATGTTAGGAGTGATACGTGGGATGTTGGAAAATCAGAAGAGGCAAACTGAGCTGATCCAGCAGCAAGCAGATTCATTTCAGGAGGGTTTGCAGGCTATTCAGCAGTCTGTAAACACCGCTGTAGCGAAGCCAGTTGACCGAGTAGGGACCGTGGCAGATTTCAGACGATTGGGTCCTACTACTTTCACTGGTCTGGAGGAGCCGTTACCAGCCGAGCAGTGGCTAGTAGACACGGAGAATTTACTGATTGCGGCACAGATCCCAGACGACAAGAGAGTTGATGTGGTGCGCATTCAGCTGGTGGATTACGCCCGAGAGTGGTGGCTTGTGGAGGAGACCCGCTTGCCCAAGCCAATCAGTTGGGCGGATTTCTCTAAAAGTTTCTTGGAAAAGTTCTTCCCGCGGACTGCACGGGAGGAAATGGAGGAGAAATTTATTGGGCCGAGACAAAATGGAGCAGCTGTGGATGTACATGCAGCGGAATGGACGAGACTCAGCCGCTTCGCTGGACCCTTAGTCGCCAAGGAGGCAGACAGGGCGCGAAGGTTCTTGCGCAGTTTGGATGTGGACATCTAGAGGCAGATTGTCTCCCTGGGTTTGACCACTTTCTCGCAGGTTCTTACGGCCGCCAGAGAGCAGCAGAGTCTATCAGGATTGAAAGGGAACCTTCAGCATACAGCAGTTGCAGCCAGGAAGCCATCATTTGTACCTAACCGAGATCATGGGCGCAGAGGTATTCCAGTTGACCGTCGAGGTGTAGCACCCATGAAGAAGCCTGTGATCGTTGACCGAAGGAAGAGCGTGACCTGTGCCTACTGCCACTTACCTGGGCACGTGCATAAGGAGTGTAGAAGAAGACTGGGACTTTGTCTGGTTTGTGGGGCAGCTGATCACGCAGTTGGTGCTTGTCCGTCGAAGCTTCGCACGAGAGATGACATACAGAAGCCTCCGCAGAGACCGTTCCAAGGGCAGAAACAGCTGACTCAAGGACCAAAGTAGGCTCGAGCTTTCACATTGACAGCTGAGGAAGCCAAGGCATCAGGAGAAGTGGTTTCAGGTACCTTGCTCGTTCATGGTTTTCCCGCATTGGCATTATTTGATTCCGGAGCATCCCACTGTTTTATGTCATCCAAATTTATAACTACACACTCGATTACCTGCACGACCCTGTCTAGTTTCTGGGACATACACACTGGGAATGGGAAAATCATAGCTAGTAAGGAATGTAGAGATTGTTCAGTTGTTCTTTGCGGACGGGAGCTTTTTGCAGATTTCTTGGTGATAGATACGGGCAGTTATGAAGTAGTCTTGGGAATGGATTTTCTTGGCACTTTCCACGCCCATATTGACTGTAGGGCAAGGAAGGTAATTTTCCAGATTCCCGGACACCCTGAGTTTACCTTCACTGGGGGAAGCAGTTCTGTCGGGCCAGTCAAGTTTAGGGCTAGGCCGACAAACAGTGTTCTTGCAGCAATGGTAGTGGATAGTAATGAAGAGCCGGCAGTTGTTCGCGACTTTATGGATGTATTTACAGATATTTCGGGCTTACCGCCGAAGCGAGATGTGGAGTTTGCGATTGACCTTATTCCTGGTGCAGCGCCAGTATCAAAATCTTATTATCCGATGGCACCGGTGGAATTGGAAGAAGTTAAGAAACAAGTTGGTGAATTACTCGAGAAAGGTTGGATTCGAAGCAGCAACTCGCCTTGGGGAGCTCCAGTTCTTTTAGTAAAGAAGAAGGATGGCACGAGAAGGATGTGCATTGATTATCGAGAATTGAATCGAGTGACTATTAAGAACAAGTACCCGATCCCTCGCATTGGAGAACTTTTTGAGCAGCTTAGTGGCGCGAGGGTATTCTCGAAACTGGATTTGCGATCAGGATATCATCGGGTCCGAGTAAAAGCAGAAGACATTTGCAAGACGGCGTTTCGAACTCGATATGGGCATTTTGAGTATCTAGTGATGCCCTTCGGAGTGACGAATGCGCCGGCAATATTCATGGACTTGATGAACAAGGTCTTTTCACCATACCTGGACCAGTTTATTGTGGTATTCATTGACGATATTCTGGTATACTCGAAGAGTCCGGAGGAGCATGCTGAGCATTTAAAGATCGCCCTGCAGACGCTGAGACAGGAGAAACTATTCGCGAAAATGAGTAAGTGCGAATTTTGGCTGGAAGAAGTGAAGTTTCTGGGGCATGTCGTGTCGGGCAATGGAATCGCCGTCGATCCCGAAAAGATTGCAGCAGTTCGAGATTGGCCTATTCCAAAGAATGTTGCGGAGATAAGAAGTTTTCTTGGACTCGCCGGATACTACAGAAGATTTGTGGAGAACTTCGCTCGTGTAGCTGAGCCGTTAACCAAGCTCACGCGCAAGGAGGTACCGTTTGTTTGGACGGATGGATGTGCATTGGCCTTCGAGACGTTGAAGCAAAAGTTGATAACCGCCCCGATCCTGACCGTACCAGATAATTCAGGAGGACTAGTGATACTCAGCGACGCATCCGGAAAAGGATTGGGATGTGTTCTGATGCAGAATGAGAAAGTCGTCGCTTACGCATCGAGACAACTGAAGACCCATGAGAAGAATTATCCGACTCATGACTTGGAGCTTGCAGCCGTGATCTTCGCCCTGAAAATTTGGAGACACTACCTTTTGGGCGAGAAAGTCGAAGTCTTTACAGATCACAAGAGTTTGAAGTATGTATTCACTCAGAAGGAGTTGAACATGAGGCAACGCAGATGGTTGGAACTGATGGCCGACTACGACCTTGACCTTAAGTACCATCCGGGAAAAGTTAACGTCGTGCCAGATGCGCTAAGTCGGTTACCAGCAATTCAGATATTGACTGCACAGAGGGAGATCATTGCGGATTTTCGGAAATTTGACTTGGAGGTTGTGCTACCACATGCTACGGGACAGTTGATGCAGTTGCAAGTACAGTTGTCCTTAGTTGAGAAGATTAAAGTGGCGCAATCGCAGGATCCTAGGCTGCAAAAGTTTCGAGAGCAGGTTGAAGCCGGACTACGAACCGATTTACTGATCCATGAAGACGGTTCGTTGAGATATGGTAGCCGTGTGTGTGTGCCAAAAGGAGATGTGCGTGAAGAGCTTATGAAGGAGGCACACAGTTCAGCTTACTCTGTACATCCAGGAGGGACAAAGATGTACCGAGATATTCGACAGCACTTCTGGTGGGAAGGTATGAAACGGGAAATTGCTCGCTTCGTGGCTAAGTGCTTGGTGTGTCAGCAAGTCAAGGCTGAACACCAAAGGGTTGCTGGTTTGTTGCAACCACTTCCGATTCCTCAGTGGAAGTGGGAACATATAACCATGGATTTCGTGACGGCTTTACCGCGGAGTCCAAAGGGCAACAATGCAGTATGGGTGATTGTCGATCGGTTGACCAAGGCGGCTCACTTTATTCCTTTTCGGGTTGGTCAATCGACAGAGGCTTTGGCAGAGTGGTACATGCAGGAGATTGTGAGATTGCATGGAGTACCGGTAAGCATCGTGTCCGATCGGGACACTCGGTTCTTGTCGCACTTCTGGAGGAGTTTACAAGAAAGTTTGGGGACTCGATTGAAGTTCAGCACAGCTTATCATCCTCAAACTGATGGACAATCGGAGAGAACGATCCAGACCCTTGAAGATATGTTGAGGGCTTGCATGTTAGACTTCAAAGGTTCTTGGGAGGATCATCTACACCTGGTAGAGTTTTCGTACAACAATAGCTTCCAAGCGACTATTCAGATGGCTCCGTTTGAAGCGTTGTATGGTCGTAAGTGCCGTTCGCCGGTTTGTTGGGATGATGTTGGTGAACGAAGGTTACTAGGACCAGATTTGGTGGTACAGACAGTCGAGAAGGTGAATACAATCAGGAAGCATATGAAGGCAGCTCAAGACAGACAGAAGAGTTGGGCCGACACGTCAAGAAGACCTCTAGAGTTCGCCGTGGGTGATTTGGTATTCCTGAAGATATCACCGACTAGAGGGGTGATTCGCTTTGGAAGTCGGGGAAAGTTTAGTCCTCGATTCGTTGGACCCTTCGGGATATTGGAGCGTGTTGGAGAGGTAGCGTACCATTTGGCGTTACTACAGTCATTGGCAGGAGTGCACGATGTGTTTCATGTGTCTCAACTACGGAGGTATGTTCGTGATGAGACTCATGTCTTGGATCATTCGGAGTTGACTGTACGGGAAGACCTAACTTTTGAGGAGCGACCAGTTGAAATCAAGGATCGAAGAGAAAATGTTCTTAAGAACAAGGTTATCCCTCTTGTGTTAGTTTCTTGGGGTAATCGATTGCATGGAGAATCCACTTGGGAGCGAGAAGACGAGATCCGGCAGAAATTTCCTCACATTTTCCTATAGTTAGCTATCTTGTATTCTTGGAATTTCGAGGACGTAATTCTTTTTGTAGTTCGGTATGATGTAACCCCCCAGCCCAATAATACTATTCCTATTGCTAATTGAGTGTTTTATATTGCTCATTCCAATTATCCTGATTGTTTGGTGTTTATCGCTAAATTTTAACCGGTTAAGTCATTTTGGCACATAACAAATTTTAACTCCTAAAATGAAATTAAAAATATCCATGTTGGCCTACTCGTCGCCACTAGTCGCGTGGTAGCGTCCGCACGTCGAGATTCCGTCCCGTTCGGCTAAACGGGCAAGTTTGGACGACTACGCGCGCGTGCAAGTGTCCGACTTGGGGGCATGCATTTTAATCATTAAACACCTCTTTTCAAAATTTGGAACTCGCTTAAAATCCTATAATTTGAATTTGGAACGTTTGGGCGCAACCCGGGCGCGATTTGGAAATGTTTCATTTAGCGCCAAAGATGCCCGTTTGATTAAATATATTTTAAAACTATAATATATATTTCAGTTACTATTCTAAACGTTTTAAAATCTTTTAAACTTTTCCTTTTTAATCCCAGCCAATCACGAGGGATTTAAATCCCTCGTGGGCCCCGCATCCCATCTCTCTCTCTCTCCGTCTCTCTCTATCTCTCTCTAACCTTTCCCTCTCTCTCTCTCTAAATCTTCCTCTATCTAACATCTCTCTCTCTCTCCTCCTATATATTATCGCAGCCGCCTCCTCCCTCTTTTACACCACGAGAAAACCCACGAGAACCTCAAACCCTTACCCTAGCCGCGTCGTGACCTCGCCGCCGACCTCCACGTGACCTCCCCGTCACCATCCTCACCTCCACGGCATCGACCGCAGCCTTCCTCCGTTCTTCCCGAGCCTGCAACCCAACCCCACGACGCCACCGTCACCTGCACCGCCCACCGCCGGCGACCCCACTTCCTCGTCGGCCCCCGCTCGTCCTCCTCATCACCTGCGCATCAGCCCCGACCTCCCTCCTCCTTCCCTCGCCGGCGCTACATCAGAACCCGAGCCCAAACCCATCGCTTAACCCTCTAGTTCGCCGGAGAAGCCCCGTCGACCCTCGTCGTCGTTGCCTGCGCCACCGCCGACCACTTCCTCTCCCCCTGCAACCCAAACCAGGCCTCTACCTTCCCCCTACTCCCAGCACGACCCGACCCAGCCGCCTCCAGCACTGCAGCCGCGTTTCCTGTTCACCGCCGGCGCGCCCATCGCCGTCGGGCCCGTCGTAGTTGCCCCTGTTTCTTCCCTGTAAGCATCCCTTATCTTTCCTTTTGGGCTAATCCCCCTCGCTGGTCGTTTGTTTGCGTCTATCGCGTTCGCTAACTTCGTTGCTTTTGACTTTTGCCGGAATCCGGCCGTGCCGTCGTTTGGACCCGACGCTCATGCCAAGTACCCTGGTCCGTGTGGTTCCGCTGTTCGCTGTTGGGACTCGATCCGTGGCCCGTGCACCCGTCCCGTGTTTTCTGCTGACAGTGCATCCGTGCTTTCCGGTTTGCGAAACCGTCGAGGCAAGATTTCTTGCTACATGCTACGTTAAACCAATTAAATGTTTGACTCACAAACTTGCTATATTAACTAAGTATTGCTACTTGTCTCATTGGACGAAATATGATGTACATTATAATACTGCCACCTAAATCGTATTTTGCCACCGTAATCTTAATAACAACTACCTGCTAATCATTTTACTATTTAGAGGGTAATAGTCGCACACTTATATCTTTATTGCCTGCTGTTATTAATATTGCGCTACACTGTGATTATTGTACCCCAAGGGTGCGTGAACCTGTTAATAAGAGAATACAAAGCATCACTGTGTTTACATGGAATAATATTGTTAATTGCTGTTCCTGTTGTTGTTCCTTATTCGTTACTATACCGGTTATCAGCATACATTTGATTGCATTACATATTGACCGATCTTGATGCACCTGACACATGTACCGATACACCGGACATGACACCCTATACATACTGACTCAACCTATTGGACTACAATCTGACTTGGGGTCCTCATGGACCATTCCTGTTATCTATCCAGACATACCTGCTTTTACCTGATTCTGTGTTGACATTAATCCTTGATTATTGAATACCTGACCTGACATACATAACTTGGGGGTATGGGGAAATCAAAGGTGAAACCGACTTGTAACTCAACAGTTCGATACCTGTTCTGATCAGTCTTACGGGCTTGGCCAGTCCGGGAGTGATGATGCTGACATCACTCGTCCATCCTACTACCTATTTTTACTGCCTAGCGGCACGTCTCGGATTCAGCCTCGAGAACCTTGACCGTGGTCCCGGGCACGCACGAGATACTATTGAGTTACATCGACGATTCATCAATTGATTTCAAAGACTATAGAGTAGAAACCTGATAGGACAGTTTAGTCACCACTGCACATTACCCTGCTCTGTTATTTCTTAGTGCTGCTTTATTCATGTTCATACCTGCATTGCTTATTACCATGTTTATATTATATTATTTGGTTGACATGACGCGCTGACGTCTGGGTTTTGCATGGCCCAGATTCCTTACCACTATCGATGACCGAGCAGGAGTACTTCAGCCAGCAGGCTGAACTGTGAGTCCCTTAGGGTTTAGTTTATTTATTTCATTTCATTTCCAGATGTGAGCCCGCATTATGGGACGTACTGTTTATTTATTGTATTGGATCATTTGCTTCCGCACTTATTGTTTATTGATTCTTGTTATTATGGATTTGGACATGTATTAGATTAAGTTATTATTTTGTTCTTGATATCTTTACAACCGTAATGTGACTGTGGATGGATATTTCCTACCCACAGGTAGCATGGTTGGCTATGTCACGTGCCCAATCTTGCATACTCTGGGAAGCGGGGCGTGACAATCTACGTCTAGTACAATACTGGTACCGCCTAAGTAAGCATGCACGTGTGTGAAACACTACGTCAAGGACCCGCTACAACGTCATGTCGTATCTCAAATACGAACCCTGCCATATCACCGATCTCACGGCCTCAAATCAAATCTCATCGACTCATCTCAAATCCCAAGTACTATCCTCATCATCCATGCATGTGTATATGAATGTATATATGCATAGTCCCATACCCATGCGTATATACATATATACACATTCCCATCTACGCATAAGAAAGTAATGTATGCAAGTCTGTGTGTGCGTATGTGGGTATAACAACTACTCTAGGGTTTGGCAACTAACCCAAAGCTAATCCATGAACACATAATCATAACATGAATAAACATTCCCGTATCATAAAATACCTATATAAAAATATATATATGAACTATACTACGGACTGCGGGGGTGCTAGACGCTATCCACCCGACTTCTCCCCGTAGATATAAATCTACTCACCTGGTCCTCGCTCGTCGGTGCCGACGTCGCCACGTGCTTGCTTGTCGTCTCGAAGTCCACATGGGGTACCTACATGTCATAACGCACCGTATCGCATTAAAATCCAAATTCGAAATCGAAACGGCATAAGAAAATCAAATCGGCACGCGTATCACGCATAGGTCAAAACCTATCGCCTACGCATGCACGAATAGCCAAACCAACCCTCGATGTCGATGTACAAACGTCAAACCATCGAGAAAAACCCAATCACACTCATTTGCAC
The DNA here is from genome assembly GCA_030015575.1 of Agapanthus africanus. Taxonomy (NCBI): domain Eukaryota; kingdom Viridiplantae; phylum Streptophyta; class Magnoliopsida; order Asparagales; family Amaryllidaceae; genus Agapanthus; species Agapanthus africanus. The sequence goes on from JASDDO010000014.1 coordinate 651,064,777, forward strand.
ATTCACGAACACTAATTATAATATAAAATGGGTTAAAACTTACAAAAACCCCAAACTCACTTTAAAAGCCATTTTTCCGAAAATCTAGCAAGCAAAAATTTACCGTTTTAGTACAAAACTCGACGTTTAAACAAATTTAGCGGCCATAAAGCTCACTAAACATCTTAATTAAGTCATACCAATGATAATTAGATTTTAAACTTAACTCTTAATATCAATCTCAAAAATCTAGTTTGCATACATAACCAATTTTAACAATTTTATAGCAAAAATGCACAAATAACAATCTAGCTTGGATTTGCATGACCTAAAGCATTGAACTACAATTTAAAATGTTAATAAAGTCATGAAAAACCTAATCATATTTTTCTCTTAATCAAATTCATAGTTTACAAAAACCTAGTTTGAAATTTAAGCAATTTAGACAAATTACAAATAACAAGTGCAATTTAATCAACCAAACTAGGTTTTACATACATTAAGATGTTAAACTAAACCTTGCATCCCTAATGATATAATAAAAACCCTAATTGAAATCACAAACCCTTACTATATTTTTCAAAACATTCAATTAAACCCAAACTATTAACTAATTATGCTTGATTTAAAGTATTCAAACAACAATTTAACAAAAGGTCAAGATTTATACCTCACAAGATTTGAGATCTAGCATGAAAATCTTGACCTCCAATTTGAAAACTTTTCACCAAAATCCATGCTTGAGAGGCTAAGGAAAAGTGGGTAGGAGTTGGATTTTTATTTTGTGGGATTTTTGTGTTGATTTTGAAGCATTTTTGATTGGATTTGGGTGTGAAATGAGGTGAGGAAAAAGAGTGGGCTGCTGCTGTTGGAGGAGGGGAGCTCGGCCAGGAGTTGTGGGAGAGAGGAGAGAGAGTCAAGTGGGGAAAATGATATCAAGTCAACCCAAGGTCAAAGCCCATACTTATATATTCTTTTATTCTTTCATTTCCTTTTTCTTTTCATTTCTTTTGGGCAAAACAAGTGGGGAAATGAGGAGGGGGAAACTTGGGCTGCTGATTTGGGGAGAGGAGAGAGGGTGTGGGTGAGTGTGGGTGAGGGAAAAATGATAAATGATATATCCCAACATCTATTTACACTAATTTCACTATTTAAGCCTTTTTTTCTTCGATATTTTCCAAACCGTTTTGGCAAACCATTTCGTTTCAGAAATAATATTTTACATATCAGTTTAGTGTGTCATGAATTATAAAATTTGTATCAACCCATTCCAATTTGTAATTTTCCCTAATTAAATGTATTAGTGACGGCTTAAAATAATATTAAAATAATAATTTTCGGAAAATTTTTCAGAAAAAATTGAAATTTCACCAGTGGCTCAATAAACACCAAATACTAGCAACTACATAGCTAGAATATGTATATTTAATTTTAAAATAAAGATATTTGTATTTTGACTTTTTTACAGAAAAACCCCTTATTTTGCCGATTTTCCGAAATTTCACCGAAACGATTTTCATAACGTTACACGCTTCCTTCATCGAAGCGTCGTCGTCCTCATTCAGAGATGCCTCTAGAGCCTTTAAGGCATCTCTCATAGGCTCTTCAAGACGGACCTCCCGCGGTGACCCTGATGAAGCAGGAACGTCGGCAGCTGGCAGAATATCCACGTCACCTGGCGGGATCGGCATTGAGGTTCCTGCAATAAAAAGGTAAAGGTTAGATCGACTATAACACAAGGAAAATGGAAGCTTGATGAGTCGGAACTTACTAAGACCTAAGGACGCTCTAACACGTTCCTCTTCTTGGAAAGTCTCGAGAGAAGCAGCAATGGCTTCTTCAGCGGTAATGCCTGTTGGAAGAAAAGAAGGAAAAACGTTAGTCAAAGGAAATAAGGAGGATATGATACAATAAAGAAAATGCGACTAGTAGTTACCTGATTGTGCAAGCTTAGCTAGCCACGCGTCACGCCTTTCCAACCACGCTAAAGTTTCAAGGGCGGCCTCCAAGTCTGTGTCATCCGGCGGCATGACTAATCCCTCGTTAGTCCCATATTCACTCAGGCCCTCACCATAGGGAGCGTGGGGTTCCTGGCCGAACGCGACGTCTACGACGAAGAGCGACTTTTTTTTCTTCTGCCCGCTAACCCTAGGTGCATGCGGGATCGACTTACGCTTAGCAGCCACCTTGGGATGGCGGGTCCCGATGTCCGCACTCACGCCAGACTTCGGCGAGGCTACAACCACCGTCTCCACTGGAGCACAGGGCGTTGGAAGTGCATCTGCCATATCGGGGAGCGGCAATCCGTGCGGAGGACTTTGCGCACGCGATGGCCCGGCTCTAATATCTTTTAGAGGGGCGACTACTGGGGTCCTAGGCACTAAAGGAGCATTGCGGTCGCGACCTGGAGGCGCATCCTTACGGTCGACCAGCAATCGCCTTTCCTCCTTTATAACGGCTCCTGTCGAATGACTGTACCAGTCTGTATATACCCTGAGGAGTCGTGGGGCGCATGCTGGCTTACTGATAAAGAAGTGGGAGCCCGTGTTTAGACGCATGAAATGATGCAGCGCGCTCTCCATCCCTTCTTCGGTCGCAGCAGGTTCCGATAAGAAAGCCTCCAGCGGTACCCCTTGATTGTAGCTCAGCTGTTGGGCGAAACGATGCTGGTTATATCTTATGAAAATCGCCACCCCGTTCTGCCTAAACACCAAGAAGCCCGTTCTGATAGAATATAAGTGGAGGGTCTCCCGGGCCGTTAAAACTGAAGCTCCATCCTTGAAAGTGTCTTGCAATGGCCGCACTGCAGTGGTAGACGCCTTTCCAATAGTCAACACCTTGTCGACGAAAGACACACCGGCTCCAACGGTGTGGGGGCGAAGGAGTAAACCCCTGGCATTCCGTGGCTATGGACTCACAATTGATGCGCCAATCAACTGTATGATGCGAGGGAAGCTGCACCTGTCATAGAACGACGGCCTTTTATGCATGCCGAAAACGCCCGATGTATGTAGCTCGAGCCACGATATGAAATAGTGCATCGGGAAAATCACGTGCAGCACCCCAGGCTCATTAGCATCCGCCGCTTGACTGAGGCCGTGGTACAAATGCGCCAAGCCGGCTATCCCAACGGCTACCTTTACCCCGATGGTCATCCGGTGAGCCGGGTAAAAGACAGAGGGCCGCATATGGCGAGAATGCATTGGGAGCGCAAACCAACTCAGCCATAGCCCAAGAAATCCTAAGAAAAAGGCCTCCTCGTCCATCCCGGGGGCCGCAATTTCCGTAAAAGACACAGCCGGGGAGTTAGGAAGGAAAAAACCCTTTTGGTCTATTTCCTTCGCCGGTAGGTTATCCAAACCTAGACCGAAAGGGTCCTCGAGAGTGGCAAACTTGACAGCTTCTGCCGAAAGGGCGCTTGGGTGAAGGAACCGGGCAATGAAGTCCTCAAAACTAATTCCGTGGCTCCCACGCTCAATGAAAAGGGCCTCGTAGATGTTCAACACCTTGATCAGACTTGGGAATTGGTGTTGAACAACATTCTCCGGCGTGAGGCCCCTTATCGCCGGCTTGGAACCGAATACATACTCGTCTGTCGGAAGCAATTTCTCATAGTGCTCCCCTATAACCGGTAAACCGGAGACTTCTGTGAACTCCTCCAGAGAAATCGACACTTCCCGATCCATTGCGAGGAAAGTGTGAGTGAGAATGTTCCACTGCTCCAAGAAAGCCTTGAACCACCAGGTGGGAAGCGTGCGATACTGGAAGAGGGAGACGTAGACTGCGGTGTACAATCCTAATCTTATCAACTGCGACTTCTTCGTCGACAGGATATACCGAGCCTATGGCAGGTAGCCGATCGGGTGGCGGGGGATCAGACCTATGTTATATAATTGCCCCCAAGGTCGTGCCTCGCCTTGACAGATACGGCATCCCAGGATATCCAAAACCATGGGACGCTGAACCGGAATCGCATCTATAGCGGGATGTAGAAAGCCCTTCGAGGTCCAATCGACCATCTCCGCGGCATACTGCACCGGGGGTGGGCTGGCGTAGTGGATCGCCGTAATAGGTTCTGACGGCACTACGCACGTGAAGCTCCATCGACCCATGATGATTTGATTATACCACGATCCCCAAAGGTGGAGACTCTTATATTCCGGGTCATGGTCCTTAATCATGGCTAAGACTTCGCGATCCAAAGGCGCTTCAGGGAACCCTTCCTCCGAGCGAGCAAACGGGAATGAGGTGTAGAGAGACATGATCGCTGCAAGTAAACAGAAATTAATTAATTAATTAATTAATTACACCACACAGCAGTGCAGTGGGTAGGAGACCGAAGGGGGACCCACAAAATCTGGATGACAATACGTCAGTTAATAAGACAACCCCATCATTGGATGAGATTGTCAGTTGGTCCCCAAGAAAATATTCCCATTAATAATAAAAAATCCCTAGAGACAAGGAGAAAATCTCCTCTTTCAGGGCAAAGCTCTGTCACAGAGTGACACTTGTTAAACTCTGGTCTCGGGGGAATAAGATTCCTTAAAAGAGCCTAGCTCTGTGATGATGATGAGAAAATTTATTTAAAACTCCTAAAGAAACTAAAATTTTTGAAGACTCTTAGGAGTTCTTCACTTTTAGATCAAAAAGATCTATTTTTGGATCCATGAGCAAAGCTCTGCTCATGGGTTAAAACCCATGAATAAGATCTCTGTAGATTTATGGATTCATGGATTCATGAGGGCAAAGCTCTGTTGGTGAAACCCCAAAGGGGATTTCTTTAGATCAGAAGATCTATGAGAGCAAAGCTCTATTGGTTAATTAAAATTAATTTAACCTAAGATTAATTTTATCTAAAGTTTTCTAACTTGGAAAATGAGAGCAAAGCTCTAAAGTTCTGGAAACGAGAGCAAAGCACTGAAGTTCTAAGCAAGAGCAAAGCTCTGGAAATCAAAATCTAGAAAATGGTGAAGTTTTTCTGAAGGGCCAGAGGTCCTATTTATAAGGCGCTTGCGCCCCCTTGTTCATATCATAATATTGCATTTTATATTCCCCATTCTTATTCGTTTTATAAATAAACAGGTGCTTTTGATGCATGTCTGCTACATATTACAGGTTACAGGTTCTTGGAGCGAAAACAGTGAAAAAAACAAAAGATGATACAAAAAGGGACTTTTGACAAACAAACAGAAGACTCTTGATCAAGCCCACATCAAAGATAAAATTCACAAAGTACAAGGCAATGCAAGGTCCAAGATTTCGAAGCCACGGTTAAAAGTCCACCACAATTATTCACTGGAAAATCTGAAAGAGAACAAAAGCTATTTTAAAGAAAGAATTAAAGAATTAAGTAGCCCAGGAAGCTCAAAGACAGAAGAGCCCACAAAGGAAAGGCCCAATACTTCCATTTTAAGAAGACAAAAGGAAGATTTTATTTTACCAAAATTCATTTGCGGCTTTGACTAGTTGACCTCGGGCTATTTTTGTAATTGTAGACATGCGGATCAAAATGTAACCTAGGGTTTCTATTTTCTATAAATAGAACTCTAAAGCTTGTAATTTCTTATGCCTCCTTTTAATAAAAATTCAGAAATCCTTTTTGGAGAGCATCGGTGTTTCTTCTCCATTCTGAAATTCAGATCTGACAACCCTGCATGGACGATTGGAGGGATGCATCTGTAAGTAATTTAATTTCTTGCTTTAGTGGAGATTTAAATTCCTTGCCCTAGGTAGATTTAATTTCATGCCCTAGGAACTTGTTTAGAGTTAGCTTTGGGGAAGGATTTTGAGAGATGAGATCTCTCATCCCTTTCTTACCCACCAAATATTTACAATAGGACTCCATGCATACATGCACATACCGCTCCCTACGGCACTCTATCCCTCGAGGTAGCGGTGATACCGTAGTATAAAGGCCCGGGTGTGATGTTTTCCATGGAGGTTAGGGTAAGGATCTCTAAAGGAAGGACAGGAACCTAGAGGAAGGATCACCTTCCCGAACGGATCTAATCCACTTTATTAATAATTACCATAACTCCTCACAGATCTTCATTCGGGTATAGAAAGCGTTGAGATTTAATTACATTTCCAAACCATCCCTAAACCTAGCCCTAGTAAGAGTAGATCTAGATAATTGCCCTAGGTTAATTAGGTTTTTAGATTTAATAATCAATCCGAACACCTTTCGGAATTAACTCGTAAGCGCGAATCGGAAATTCACAAAATCCCTGTGGACCGACCCGTACTCACCGGCTAGCTTCATGCGACGCCGTTCTTGATTGCGGTCACAAATATTTTTGATCTATCTTTTAGAAAGCGCAAGCACGCTAAATCACTCAATCAAATGGCGCCGTTGCCGGGGATGGCGTGTCATTTCCTTTTTGCAATTTCGGGTTAATCAAAATTAAAAAAATCATAAAAATCTGAAAAATCACAAAAAATATAAAAATATATCATTTGTTATTTTTGGAAAGGGTATTTTTGTTTGAATTTTGCAGGATTTGCACACAAATTCGGATCTGAAAATCTACAGAGATCAAAACAGCAAATATCAAATCCGAACAAATAGAAGATCACAACAACCGAGGAACAGAAGAAATTTGGAGGACCGAGTCAACAAGAAGAATCGCGGTGATCTGGTCAAAAAAAAAAGAAAAGTCCGAAGCTACCAAACTGCGGCGGAACCGCCGCGCGAGCCCCCTTCCGGCCGCGTAACCGCCGCGGCCTAGTCGATTCAGGTCTTGAAAAAAAGGGCTGAAGTGCGAGATTAAAAAAAAAAAAAACAGTTCCGCCACTGCAAATTTCTGTGAGTTTTCTCTCTTCTCCTTTGCAAATCTTGATATATCTCCTGTAAATTTGCCTGCAGGATTTCTTTGCGCTCAAAAATCTTTTCCCTTCAAAATAACATCTTGTGCAGGATTCTTTGCGCCGCGCAATAAAATAAAAATTGATTGCAAGTGATTTTTTTTTTCTGTTTTGCATATTTTTAAGCGGACTTTAAGGGTCTTTTTGACCAATTCAGATTGGGTGGGGATTTCATCACCCTTCCCAGGACTCCAGAAATCACATAAGGCATTTACATTGACCAATCTTTAATTAAAAAATACTAGACTCAGCCCTAAGGATTTCGAGCTCAATAGGACAGAGGACTAGTATAGGCATCGGCCGTTTATCCTAACCTGACTTTGCGGTGCCTAGGCAAGTGTGTCAAAGGCTAGTGGTTTTTAATTAGGCCCACTACTGTGGTTCCTTCCCACTTACCTGGCTGCAATTGGCGGTGAAGAGGCGGTTTGAGGTCCTATCTCTAGCCCTTTGGAACAGTTAGGAGCTGTCTAGATGACCTAGGTGACCCTAGATCTAGGTCTGATTGTGCATTTCTGGTTGATTACATTTGTGTCTAAGCCCTTTATCGAATTTTTTTTCTGCAAACAGTCTCAAATAAAGAGAAAAAAGGAAAATTTTTATAAAAACTTGCAAAAATTTTGTCGTTAAGAAATCCTTGCACCCCACTTGCACCACCTACCTTCTTTCTTTTCTCATTCTTCTATCATGGGTACCCCACATCATAAATCTCTTACCGAACTTTGGTATCCTGAACCTAACTTTGCGTCGTTCGTCAATTGTTTCGGTCGATTTAAAGACGATCCTTCCATGCCCAAAATTTTGTTGAAAGATCAAATAGAGGCATCTAGGAGAAATAGTTTGACTTTTCAACCCACTTTGTGTCAACCGAGTCAACCTTCACCACCTACATATGTTGATACCAATTCTTCAAGTCCTTCTGTCACTCCGAGGCCGATGTCCATTGCTGAGCATATTGCTCAATCTCGCAGTCGATCTTTCACCCCTCTCCACTCATCTAGTTCTAGGGATCTACACGACTATTCACCTTTTTATCCATATGTTGACCCTACCCCTGTCCAATCACCCACTTCCTACCAGTCCTACCCGACCTTCCCACCTTCACTAGACACTGTTTCTACACAGCCTGTTGGGAGTTTTGTATATCCACACCATTTTGAATCTTTTACCGAAACCCCCTCACCACCCAAGTCTAGTTTGGAAGAGTCGTTGGAGGCATATATTGCTGCAACAAATAAAATGATGAGGAATGTGGAAGCGTCCATGGCCGCTCTTATGCAACCTAGTGAACCGGTAGCTAGTGTCCCGCTAGCTCAAAATTTTTTAATGTATAAAGAGGCGGTTGGACAGAGTGAGAATGAGAGGGGATTTTCAAATCAAACCTACCATTACCCAATTGAAGCCCACAACTCCGGTTTTCCATCGATTGTTCCAAATGATTCACCAGTTGAAAATAAAAACGAGTTGTGTGATTTTGTAGTGTTTGATTTGCCAGATTGTGAGGAACCCCTTTTGAGTGAAACCGCACCTAATCCTTTCGATCTTTACACCTCCAATCTAGAACCTAAATCGATAAATATCCATGCTTTTAATGAGGTGTCTAAAGAAATTGATTTTCACTTGATTGAGGATATAGACGCCGGGAATATTTCGGATGATGAACCTGTCGATTTAATTGAAATTTTATGTTCAAATCATCATCCTGAGTTATTAAATGTTTCTCCCGAATCTCATATGCGTCTAGATTTTGATGATAACGGCAAGGATGAGTTAAATATTGAGGATAGTATTGAGGAGAGTCTTGAGGATAATATTGAGGTTGAATCATTTTTGTTTGATATGTCTGATTTTCCAATTCATCCCCCTGAACCTTTGACTGATATATCACCCTCCCTCCTTCCCATCGTTCCGACCCCGCTTGATGACTCTGAGCTTGAAACCTTTTCCTTTGAATCTGACACAATTCTCACAGACGATAACACCTACGAGTGTTTCACTTTTTCGGACGATGTTGATGACTCACCGCCCGAGTTTGAGTCCTTTACATTTTCAGATGAGCCATCAGACTCGATTGATTATAGTAGTTTCGAACCATTAATGGAATCTTTCAAGTTCGAAACAGTTTACTACAGTGAGAAAGATACTATCCCTAAGTCACTCCCTTTCGTCTTTCCCATTGTTCCGACCGAACAAATGACCGTTACGCTTTCATCTTCTATACCAAGTTCGGCGTACCCATATTTTCTTGCGAATCTTGAGGGATTTGACCCCATTTCCCGACGGGTTGATAGGTTAGCGCAATCGCTTATAACATATCGGTCATCACATATTGCGCTAATTTATTCACTCAATTTACACCCTCAAGATCGTACTCCACTTCCTTCTTCTTTTCGCCATTCTTCTCCCCCACCGAGACCATATTCTATCATTCTTTCCACACGGTCTCGCGTGCTTCTCATTTTCTTGCACCAACTATACCATTTCCACGATAAGATTTTTGAATGGTTGGTGCTAACTTTTGGCTTGTGCAAGGCTAAGCTTAAGTTTGGGGGACCTTTGTATATATGTATATATTTTTGTTTTCTTTTTCTATAAAAAACATAAAAAAATTTCAAAACATTAAAAATATAAAAAATTTTATAAATAAATAAACAGGGGAGTATCGGCATTTTGACCCTCTTGGTTTAGCATGACAGCGAGGACACTGTCAAGTTCAAGTTTGGGGGTATGCTCGGTACGTCTTCTTCCTTCGCATTCATTTGTACATATTTTTTTTTTGCATTTGCATACTTATTTGAAAACCCATAAAAATTTGAAAAATTTGAAAAATTATAAAAATTAATGTATTCAATTTTGGCTAATTGACTTGAGTTTGACAAATAGGTTAACTGGCTAGGAACAACTAGATCTTAGACTTAGTGAATTAAAAACCCTAAAGATAGCCGTCCTTAAAGTTTAACGGTAGAAAGTATATGCCTTTGTAGTTTATTTAGAAATAGGCAAATTTTTGGTTCACTTCTTGGGCTAAGTCGAAACAAGGGAAGAGTATTGATGTTCTTATTAGAGTATAAGTTTGAAAAATAGTTCCTAGCTTAAGTCTAGATTCTGAAAATGTATACCCTAAAATTTGCACAATCATGCACCTTGAAACTTGGAATAGTAGAAGAGACCTTGAAATGCTCTTGTCTAAAGTCCTTAGTACAATGAAAATAAAAGAAAAAAAAGTGAATAAAGAAAAAAATGGACACTGGTTTTTGTGATTACTTAAGGCTGTAAAAAATAGAAAAATATTTAGCAAGGGTGCCTTATCACCTAGTGCCTTAGACCAACTGGTTTGGGAGTCACTGCTAAAGCCTTGGGTGTTGCAAGACTAGGAAGTACGCTTTAAAGTGCAAACGCATCTTGTAATCGGTTGTTGGTACCTCAAGAAGTATTAACAGTCGCATGAAGGATGTGTGAGCAAAATTCAATTAAATTCACCAACTAATTAGTACTTTGGACAACGGACGAGAGTACGATTGCTTGATTTGAATTTCCAAGTGTAGGGGTGATCCATACACACACGTATGGGATATGTGATTGGAGTTTAGATGAGAGAAAGGAGTGAAGAATAGAACTTGTATCTTTAATAGAGTTGATAAAAATTCCTAAGTGGAGATGGAAACCCTAGAAGGAAAACTTAAGAGATGCCGAAAGCTAAGTAGGTCTACATAACATATATAATCTTAAGTTAAATAATGAGGAAGTGTGAAGAATGTGGGTGGATAATTTGCGAGTCAAAAAGATAATAGAATTCCTTGTTAGAAAACCTAATTGGAGAACAAAACTCAATGGGCCGAGTTGATAGGATTTTGTGGGTGTAATCCGCTGAAAACCCTCAGGAGACAACACTCCTCCTACCAGGGACACCTAGAGGTTTAACGGCTTATTGCACGTGCTCAGTGCAATCGCGTTTCCCTGCGAAATTGCGGTTAGGATTTTAGTGAATAAAAATAAGTTTGCTCGAGGACGAGCAAAAGATAAGTTTGGGGGTATTTGTTCATATCATAATATTGCATTTTATATTCCCCATTCTTATTCGTTTTATAAATAAACAGGTGCTTTTGATGCATGTCTGCTACATATTACAGGTTACAGGTTCTTGGAGCGAAAACAGTGAAAAAACAAAAGATGATACAAAAAGGGACTTTTGACAAACAAACAGAAGACTCTTGATCAAGCCTACATCAAAGATAAAATTCACAAAGTACAAGGCAATGCAAGGTCCAAGATTTCGAAGCCACGGTTAAAAGTCCACCACAATTATTCACTGGAAAATCTGAAAGAGAACAGAAGCTATTTTAAAGAAAGAATTAAAGAATTAAGTAGCCCAGGAAGCCCAAAGACAGAAGAGCCCACAAAGGAAAGGCCCAATACTTCCATTTTAAGAAGACAAAAGGAAGATTTTATTTTACCAAAATTCATTTGCGGCTTTGACTAGTTGACCTCGGGCTATTTTTGTAATTGTAGACATGCGGATCAAAATGTAACCTAGGGTTTCTATTTCCTATAAATAGAACTCTAAAGCTTGTAATTTCTTATGCCTCCTTTTAATAAAAATTCAGAAATCCTTTTTGGAGAGCATCGGTGTTTCTTCTCCATTCTGAAATTCAGATCTGACAACCCTGCATGGACGATTGGAGGGATGCATCTGTAAGTAATTTAATTTCTTGCTTTAGTGTAGATTTAAATTCATTGCCCTAGGTAGATTTAATTTCATGCCCTAGGAACTTGTTTAGAGTTAGCTTTGGGGAAGGATTTTGAGAGATGAGATCTCTCATCCCTTTCTTACCCACCAAATATTTACAATAGGACTCCATGCATACATGCACATACCGCTCCCTACGGCACTCTGTCCCTCGAGGTAGCGGTGATACCGTAGTATAAAGGCCCGGGTGTGATGTTTTCCATGGAGGTTAGGGTAAGGATCTCTAAAGGAAGGACATGAACCTAGAGGAAGGATCACCTTCCCGAACGGATCTAATCCACTTTATTAATAATTACCATAACTCCTCACAGATCTTCATTCGGGTATAGAAAGCGTTGAGATTTAATTACATTTCCAAACCATCCCTAAACCTAGCCCTAGTAAGAGTAGATCTAGATAATTGCCCTAGGTTAATTAGGTTTTTAGATTTAATAATCAATCCGAACACCCTTCGGAATTAACTCGTAAGCGCGAATCGGAAATTCACAAAATCCCTGTGGACCGACCCGTACTCACCGGCTAGCTTCATGCGAGGCCGTTCTTGATTGCGGTCACAAATATTTTTGATCTATCTTTTAGAAAGCGCATGCACGCTAAATCACTCAATCAAATGGCGCCGTTGCTGGGGATGGCGTGTCATTTCCTTTTTGCAATTTCGGGTTAATCAAAATTAAAAAAATCATAAAAATCTGAAAAATCACAAAAAATATAAAAATATATCATTTGTTATTTTTGGAAAGGGTATTTTTGTTTGAATTTTGCAGGATTTGCACACAAATTCGGATCTGAAAATCTACAGAGATCAAAACAGCAAATATCAAATCCGAACAAATAGAAGATCACAACAACCGAGGAACAGAAGAAATTTGGAGGACCGAGTCAACAAGAAGAATCGCGGTGATCTGGTCAAAAAAAAAAAGAAAAGTCCGAAGCTACCAAACTGCGGCGGAACCGCCGCGCGAGCCCCCTTCCGGCCGCGGAACCGCCGCGGCCTAGTCGATTCAGGTCTTGAAAAAAAGGGCTGAAGCGCGAGATTAAAAAAAAAAAAAAACAGTTCCGCCACTGCAAATTTCTGTGAGTTTTCTCTCTTCTCCTCTGCAAATCTTGATATATCTCCTGTAAATTTGCCTGCAGGATTTCTTTGCGCTCAAAAATCTTTTCCCTTCAAAATAACATCTTGTGCAGGATTCTTTGCGCCGCGCAATAAAATAAAAATTGATTGCAAGTGATTTTTTTTCTTTCTGTTTTGCATATTTTTAAGCGGACTTTAAGGGTCTTTTTGACCAATTCAGATTGGGTGGGGATTTCATCACCCTTCCCAGGACTCAAGAAATCACATAAGGCATTTACATTGACCAATTTTTAATTAAAAAATACTAGACTCAGCCCTAAGGATTTCGAGCTCAATAGGACAGAGGACTAGTATAGGCATCGGCCGTTTATCCTAACCTGACTTTGCGGTGCCTAGGCAAGTGTGTCAAAGGCTAGTGGTTTTTAATTAGGCCCACTACTGTGGTTCCTTCCCACTTACCTGGCACTTACCTGGCTGCAATTGGCGGTGAAGAGGCGGTTTGAGGTCCTATCTCTAGCCCTTTGGAACAGTTAGGAGCTGTCTAGATGACCTAGGTGACCCTAGATCTAGGTCTGATTGTGCATTTCTGGTTGATTACATTTGTGTCTAAGCCCTTTATCGAATTTTTTTTCTGCAAACAGTCTCAAATAAAGAGAAAAAAGGAAAATTTTTATAAAAACTTGCAAAAATTTTGTCGTTAAGAAATCCTTGCACCCCACTTGCACCACCTACCTTCTTTCTTTTCTCATTCTTCTATCATGGGTACCCCACATCATAAATCTCTTGCCGAACTTTGGTATCCTGAACCTAACTTTGCGTCGTTCGTCAATTGTTTCGGTCGATTTAAAGACGATCCTTCCATGCCCAAAATTTTGTTGAAAGATCAAATAGAGGCATCTAGGAGAAATAGTTTGACTTTTCAACCCACTTTGTGTCAACCGAGTCAACCTTTACCACCTACATATGTTGATACCAATTCTTCAAGTCCTTCTGTCACTCCGAGGCCGATGTCCATTGCTGAGCATATTGCTCAATCTCGCAGTCGATCTTTCACCCCTCTCCACTCATCTAGTTCTAGGGATCTACACGACTATTCACCTTTTTATCCATATGTTGACCCTACCCCTGTCCAATCACCCACTTCCTACCAGTCCTACCCGACCTTCCCACCTTCACTAGACACTGTTTCTACACAGCCTGTTGGGAGTTTTGTATATCCACACCATTTTGAATCTTTTACCGAAACCCCCTCACCACCCAAGTCTAGTTTGGAAGAGTCGTTGGAGGCATATATTGCTGCAACAAATAAAATGATGAGGAATGTGGAAGCGTCCATGGCCGCTCTTATGCAACCTAGTGAACCGGTAGCTAGTGTCCCGCTAGCTCAAAATTTTTTAATGTATAAAGAGGCGGTTGGACAGAGTGAGAATGAGAGGGGATTTTCAAATCAAACCTACCATTACCCAATTGAAGCCCACAACTCCGGTTTTCCATCGATTGTTCCAAATGATTCACCAGTTGAAAATAAAAACGAGTTGTGTGATTTTGTAGTGTTTGATTTGCCAGATTGTGAGGAACCCCTTTTGAGTGAAACCGCACCTAATCCTTTCGATCTTTACACCTCCAATCTAGAACCTAAATCGATAAATATCCATGCTTTTAAAGAGGTGTCTAAAGAAATTGATTTTCACTTGATTGAGGATATAGACGCCGGGAATATTTCGGATGATGAACCTGTCGATTTAATTGAAATTTTATATTCAAATCATCATCCTGAGTTATTAAATGTTTCTCCCGAATCTCATATGCGTCTAGATTTTGATGATAACGGCATGGATGAGTTAAATATTGAGGATAGTATTGAGGAGAGTCTTGAGGATAATATTGAGGTTGAATCATTTTTGTTTGATATGTCTGATTTTCCAATTCATCCCCCTGAACCTTTGACTGATATATCACCCTCCCTCCTTCCCATCGTTCCGACCCCGCTTGATGACTCTGAGCTTGAAACCTTTTCCTTTGAATCTGACACAATTCTCACAGACGATAACACCTACGAGTGTTTCACTTTTTCGGACGATGTTGATGACTCACCGCCCGAGTTTGAGTCCTTTACATTTTCAGATGAGCCATCAGACTCGATTGATTATAGTAGTTTCGAACCATTAATGGAATCTTTCAAGTTCGAAACAGTTTACTACAGTGAGAAAGATACTATCCCTAAGTCACTCCCTTTCGTCTTTCCCATTGTTCCGACCGAACAAATGACCGTTACGCTTTCATCTTCTATACCAAGTTCGGCGTACCCATATTTTCTTGCGAATCTTGAGGGATTTGACCCCATTTCCCGACGGGTTGATAGGTTAGCGCAATCGCTTATAACATATCGGTCATCACATATTGCGCTAATTTATTCACTCAATTTACACCCTCAAGATCGTACTCCACTTCCTTCTTCTTTTCGCCATTCTTCTCCCCCACCGAGACCATATTCTATCATTCTTTCCACACGGTCTCGCGTGCTTCTCATTTTCTTGCACCAACTATACCATTTCCACGATAAGATTTTTGAATGGTTGGTGCTAACTTTTGGCTTGTGCAAGGCTAAGCTTAAGTTTGGGGGACCTTTGTATATATGTATATATTTTTGTTTTCTTTTTCTATAAAAAACATAAAAAATTTTCAAAACATTAAAAATATAAAAAAAATTATAAATAAATAAACAGGGGAGTATCGGCATTTTGACCCTCTTGGTTTAGCATGACAGCGAGGACACTGTCAAGTTCAAGTTTGGGGGTATGCTCGGTACGTCTTCTTCCTTCGCATTCATTTGTACATATTTTTTTTTTGCATTTGCATACTTATTTGAAAACCCATAAAAATTTGAAAAATTTGAAAAATTATAAAAATTAATGTATTCAATTTTGGCTAATTGACTTGAGTTTGACAAATAGGTTAACTGGCTAGGAACAACTAGATCTTAGACTTAGTGAATTAAAAACCCTAAAGATAGCCGTCCTTAAAGTTTAACGGTAGAAAGTATATGCCTTTGTAGTTTATTTAGAAATAGGCAAATTTTTGGTTCACTTCTTGGGCTAAGTCGAAACAAGGGAAGAGTATTGATGTTCTTATTAGAGTATAAGTTTGAAAAATAGTTCCTAGCTTAAGTCTAGATTCTGAAAATGTATACTCTACAATTTGCACAATCATGCACCTTGAAACTTGGAATAGTAGAAGAGACCTTGAAATGCTCTTGTCTAAAGTCCTTAGTACAATGAAAATAAAAGAAAAAAAAGTGAATAAAGAAAAAAATGGACACTGGTTTTTGTGATTACTTAAGGCTGTAAAAAATAGAAAAATATTTAGCAAGGGTGCCTTATCACCTAGTGCCTTAGACCAACTGGTTTGGGAGTCACTGCTAAAGCCTTGGGTGTTGCAAGACTAGGAAGTACGCTTTAAAGTGCAAACGCATCTTGTAATCGGTTGTTGGTACCTCAAGAAGTATTAACAGTCGCATGAAGGATGTGTGAGCAAAATTCAATTAAATTCACCAACTAATTAGTACTTTGGACAACGGACGAGAGTACGATTGCTTGATTTGAATTTCCAAGTGTAGGGGTGATCCATACACACACGTATGGGATATGTGATTGGAGTTTAGATGAGAGAAAGGAGTGAAGAATAGAACTTGTATCTTTAATAGAGTTGATAAAAATTCCTAAGTGGAGATGGAAACCCTAGAAGGAAAACTTAAGAGATGCCGAAAGCTAAGTAGGTCTACATAACATATATAATCTTAAGTTAAATAATGAGGAAGTGTGAAGAATGTGGGTGGATAATTTGCGAGTCAAAAAGATAATAGAATTCCTTGTTAGAAAACCTAATTGGAGAACAAAACTCAATGGGCCGAGTTGATAGGATTTTGTGGGTGTAATCCGCTGAAAACCCTCAGGAGACAACACTCCTTCTACCAGGGACACCTAGAGGTTTAACGGCTTATTGCACGTGCTCAGTGCAATCGCGTTTCCCTGCGAAAGTGCGGTTAGGATTTTAGTGAATAAAAATAAGTTTGCTCGAGGACGAGCAAAAGATAAGTTTGGGGGTATTTGTTCATATCATAATATTGCATTTTATATTCCCCATTCTTATTCGTTTTATAAATAAACAGGTGCTTTTGATGCATGTCTGCTACATATTACAGGTTACAGGTTCTTGGAGCGAAAACAGTGAAAAAACAAAAGATGATACAAAAAGGGACTTTTGACAAACAAACAGAAGACTCTTGATCAAGCCTACATCAAAGATAAAATTCACAAAGTACAAGGCAATGCAAGGTCCAAGATTTCGAAGCCACGGTTAAAAGTCCACCACAATTATTCACTGGAAAATCTGAAAGAGAACAGAAGCTATTTTAAAGAAAGAATTAAAGAATTAAGTAGCCCAGGAAGTCCAAAGACAGAAGAGCCCACAAAGGAAAGGCCCAATACTTCCATTTTAAGAAGACAAAAGGAAGATTTTATTTTACCAAAATTCATTTGCGGCTTTGACTAGTTGACCTCGGGCTATTTTTGTAATTGTAGACATGCGGATCAAAATGTAACCTAGGGTTTCTATTTCCTATAAATAGAACTCTAAAGCTTGTAATTTCTTATGCCTCCTTTTAATAAAAATTCAGAAATCCATTTTGGAGAGCATCGGTGTTTCTTCTCCATTCTGAAATTCAGATCTGACAACCCTGCATGGACGATTGGAGGGATGCATCTGTAAGTAATTTAATTTCTTGCTTTAGTGTAGATTTAAATTCCTTGCCCTAGGTAGATTTAATTTCATGCCCTAGGAACTTGTTTAGAGTTAGCTTTGGGGAAGGATTTTGAGAGATGAGATCTCTCATCCCTTTCTTACCCACCAAATATTTACAATAGGACTCCATGCATACATGCACATACCGCTCCCTACGGCACTCTGTCCCTCGAGGTAGAGGTGATACCGTAGTATAAAGGCCCGGGTGTGATGTTTTCCATGGAGGTTAGGGTAAGGATCTCTAAAGGAAGGACAGGAACCTAGAGGAAGGATCACCTTCCCGAACGGATCTAATCCACTTTATTAATAATTACCATAACTCCTCACAGATCTTCATTCGGGTATAGAAAGCGTTGAGATTTAATTACATTTCCAAACCATCCCTAAACCTAGCCCTAGTAAGAGTAGATCTAGATAATTGCCCTAGGTTAATTAGGTTTTTAGATTTAATAATCAATCCGAACACCCTTCGGAATTAACTCGTAAGCGCGAATCGGAAATTCACAAAATCCCTGTGGACCGACCCGTACTCACCGGCTAGCTTCATGCGAGGCCGTTCTTGATTGCGGTCACAAATATTTTTGATCTATCTTTTAGAAAGCGCAAGCACGCTAAATCACTCAATCAAATGGCGCCGTTGCCGGGGATGGCGTGTCATTTCCTTTTTGCAATTTCGGGTTAATCAAAATTAAAAAAATCATAAAAATCTGAAAAATCACAAAAAATATAAAAATATATCATTTGTTATTTTTGGAAAGGGTATTTTTGTTTGAATTTTGCAGGATTTGCACACAAATTCGGATCTGAAAATCTACAGAGATCAAAACAGCAAATATCAAATCCGAACAAATAGAAGATCACAACAACCGAGGAACAGAAGAAATTTGGAGGACCGAGTCAACAAGAAGAATCGCGGTGATCTGGTCAAAAAAAAAAAAGAAAAGTCCGAAGCTACCAAACTGCGGCGGAACCGCCGCGCGAGCCCCCTTCCGGCCGCGGAACCGCCGCGGCCTAGTCGATTCAGGTCTTGAAAAAAAGGGCTGAAGCGCGAGATTAAAAAAAAAAAAAAACAGTTCCGCCACTGCAAATTTCTGTAAGTTTTCTCTCTTCTCTTCTACAAATCTTGATATATCTCCTGTAAATTTGCCTGCAGGATTTCTTTGCGCTCAAAAATCTTTTCCCTTCAAAATAACATCTTGTGCAGGATTCTTTGCGCCGCGCAATAAAATAAAAATTGATTGCAAGTGATTTTTTTTTTCTGTTTTGCATATTTTTAAGCGGACTTTAAGGGGCTTTTTGACCAATTCAGATTGGGTGGGGATTTCATCACCCTTCCCAGGACTCCAGAAATCACATAAGGCATTTACATTGACCAATCTTTAATTAAAAAATACTAGACTCAGCCCTAAGGATTTCGAGCTCAATAGGACAGAGGACTAGTATAGGCATCGGCCGTTTATCCTAACCTGACTTTGCGGTGCCTAGGCAAGTGTGTCAAAGTCTAGTGGTTTTTAATTAGGCCCACTACTGTGGTTCCTTCCCACTTACCTGGCACTTACCTGGCTGCAATTGGCGGTGAAGAGGCGGTTTGAGGTCCTATCTCTAGCCCTTTGGAACAGTTAGGAGCTGTCTAGATGACCTAGGTGACCCTAGATCTAGGTCTGATTGTGCATTTCTGGTTGATTACATTTGTGTCTAAGCCCTTTATCGAATTTTTTTTTCTGCAAACAGTCTCAAATAAAGAGAAAAAAGGAAAATTTTTATAAAAACTTGCAAAAATTTTGTCGTTAAGAAATCCTTGCACCCCACTTGCACCACCTACCTTCTTTCTTTTCTCATTCTTCTATCATGGGTACCCCACATCATAAATCTCTTGCCGAACTTTGGTATCCTGAACCTAACTTTGCGTCGTTCGTCAATTGTTTCGGTCGATTTAAAGACGATCCTTCCATGCCCAAAATTTTGTTGAAAGATCAAATAGAGGCATCTAGGAGAAATAGTTTGACTTTTCAACCCACTTTGTGTCAACCGAGTCAACCTTTACCACCTACATATGTTGATACCAATTCTTCAAGTCCTTCTGTCACTCCGAGGCCGATGTCCATTGCTGAGCATATTGCTCAATCTCGCAGTCGATCTTTCACCCCTCTCCACTCATCTAGTTCTAGGGATCTACACGACTATTCACCTTTTTATCCATATGTTGACCCTACCCCTGTCCAATCACCCACTTCCTACCAGTCCTACCCGACCTTCCCACCTTCACTAGACACTGTTTCTACACAGCCTGTTGGGAGTTTTGTATATCCACACCATTTTGAATCTTTTACCGAAACCCCCTCACCACCCAAGTCTAGTTTGGAAGAGTCGTTGGAGGCATATATTGCTGCAACAAATAAAATGATGAGGAATGTGGAAGCGTCCATGGCCGCTCTTATGCAACCTAGTGAACCGGTAGCTAGTGTCCCGCTAGCTCAAAATTTTTTAATGTATAAAGAGGCGGTTGGACAGAGTGAGAATGAGAGAGGATTTTCAAATCAAACCTACCATTACCCAATTGAAGCCCACAACTCCGGTTTTCCATCGATTGTTCCAAATGATTCACCAGTTGAAAATAAAAACGAGTTGTGTGATTTTGTAGTGTTTGATTTGCCAGATTGTGAGGAACCCCTTTTGAGTGAAACCGCACCTAATCCTTTCGATCTTTACACCTCCAATCTAGAACCTAAATCGATAAATATCCATGCTTTTAATGAGGTGTCTAAAGAAATTGATTTTCACTTGATTGAGGATATAGACGCCGGGAATATTTCGGATGATGAACCTGTCGATTTAATTGAAATTTTATGTTCAAATCATCATCCTGAGTTATTAAATGTTTCTCCCGAATCTCATATGCGTCTAGATTTTGATGATAACGGCATGGATGAGTTAAATATTGAGGATAGTATTGAGGAGAGTCTTGAGGATAATATTGAGGTTGAATCATTTTTGTTTGATATGTCTGATTTTCCAATTCATCCCCCTGAACCTTTGACTGATATATCACCCTCCCTCCTTCCCATCGTTCTGACCCCGCTTGATGACTCTGAGCTTGAAACCTTTTCCTTTGAATCTGACACAATTCTCACAGACGATAACACCTACGAGTGTTTCACTTTTTCGGACGATGTTGATGACTCACCGCCCGAGTTTGAGTCCTTTACATTTTCAGATGAGCCATCAGACTCGATTGATTATAGTAGTTTCGAACCATTAATGGAATCTTTCAAGTTCGAAACAGTTTACTACAGTGAGAAAGATACTATCCCTAAGTCACTCCCTTTCGTCTTTCCCATTGTTCCGACCGAACAAATGACCGTTACGCTTTCATCTTCTATACCAAGTTCGGCGTACCCATATTTTCTTGCGAATCTTGAGGGATTTGACCCCATTTCCCGACGGGTTGATAGGTTAGCGCAATCGCTTATAACATATCGGTCATCACATATTGCGCTAATTTATTCACTCAATTTACACCCTCAAGATCGTACTCCACTTCCTTCTTCTTTTCGCCATTCTTCTCCCCCACCGAGACCATATTCTATCATTCTTTCCATACGGTCTCGCGTGCTTCTCATTTTCTTGCACCAACTATACCATTTCCACGATAAGATTTTTGAATGGTTGGTGCTAACTTTTGGCTTGTGCAAGGCTAAGCTTAAGTTTGGGGGACCTTTGTATATATGTATATATTTTTGTTTTCTTTTTCTATAAAAAACATAAAAAAATTTCAAAATATTAAAAATATAAAAAATTTTATAAATAAATAAACAGGGGAGTATCGGCATTTTGACCCTCTTGGTTTAGCATGACAGTGAGGACACTGTCAAGTTCAAGTTTGGGGGTATGCTCGGTACGTCTTCTTCCTTCGCATTCATTTGTACATATTTTTTTTTTGCATTTGCATACTTATTTGAAAACCCATAAAAATTTGAAAAATTTGAAAAATTATAAAAATTAATGTATTCAATTTTGGCTAATTGACTTGAGTTTGATAAATAGGTTAACTGGCTAGGAACAACTAGATCTTAGACTTAGTGAATTAAAAACCCTAAAGATAGCCGTCCTTAAAGTTTAACGGTAGAAAGTATATGCCTTTGTAGTTTATTTAGAAATAGGCAAATTTTTGGTTCACTTCTTGGGCTAAGTCGAAACAAGGGAAGAGTATTGATGTTCTTATTAGAGTATAAGTTTGAAAAATAGTTCCTAGCTTAAGTCTAGATTCTGAAAATGTATACCCTACAATTTGCACAATCATGCACCTTGAAACTTGGAATAGTAGAAGAGACCTTGAAATGCTCTTGTCTAAAGTCCTTAGTACAATGAAAATAAAAGAAAAAAAAGTGAATAAAGAAAAAAATGGACACTGGTTTTTGTGATTACTTAAGGCTGTAAAAAATAGAAAAATATTTAGCAAGGGTGCCTTATCACCTAGTGCCTTAGACCAACTGGTTTGGGAGTCACTGCTAAAGCCTTGGGTGTTGCAAGACTAGGAAGTACGCTTTAAAGTGCAAACGCATCTTGTAATCGGTTGTTGGTACCTCAAGAAGTATTAACAGTCGCATGAAGGATGTGTGAGCAAAATTCAATTAAATTCACCAACTAATTAGTACTTTGGACAACGGACGAGAGTACGATTGCTTGATTTGAATTTCCAAGTGTAGGGGTGATCCATACACACACGTATGGGATATGTGATTGGAGTTTAGATGAGAGAAAGGAGTGAAGAATAGAACTTGTATCTTTAATAGAGTTGATAAAAATTCCTAAGTGGAGATGGAAACCCTAGAAGGAAAACTTAAGAGATGCCGAAAGCTAAGTAGGTCTACATAACATATATAATCTTAAGTTAATTAATGAGGAAGTGTGAAGAATGTGGGTGGATAATTTGCGAGTCAAAAAGATAATAGAATTCCTTGTTAGAAAACCTAATTGGAGAACAAAACTCAATGGGCCGAGTTGATAGGATTTTGTGGGTGTAATCCGCTGAAAACCCTCAGGAGACAACACTCCTTCTACCAGGGACACCTAGAGGTTTAACGGCTTATTGCACGTGCTCAGTGCAATCGCGTTTCCCTGCGAAAGTGCGGTTAGAATTTTAGTGAATAAAAATAAGTTTGCTCGAGGACGAGCAAAAGATAAGTTTGGGGGTATTTGTTCATATCATAATATTGCATTTTATATACCCCATTCTTATTCGTTTTATAAATAAACAGGTGCTTTTGATGCATGTCTGCTACATATTACAGGTTACAGGTTCTTGGAGCGAAAACAGTGAAAAAAACAAAAGATGATACAAAAAGGGACTTTTGACAAACAAACAGAAGACTCTTGATCAAGCCTACATCAAAGATAAAATTCACAAAGTACAAGGCAATGCAAGGTCCAAGATTTCGAAGCCACGGTTAAAAGTCCACCACAATTATTCACTGGAAAATCTGAAAGAGAACAGAAGCTATTTTAAAGAAAGAATTAAAGAATTAAGTAGCCCAGGAAGCCCAAAGACAGAAGAGCCCACAAAGGAAAGGCCCAATACTTCCTTTTTAAGAAGACAAAAGGAAGATTTTATTTTACCAAAATTCATTTGCGGCTTTGACTAGTTGACCTAGGGCTATTTTTGTAATTGTAGACATGCGGATCAAAATGTAACCTAGGGTTTCTATTTCCTATAAATAGAACTCTAAAGCTTGTAATTTCTTATGCCTCCTTTTAATAAAAATTCAGAAATCCTTTTTGGAGAGCATCGGTGTTTCTTCTCCATTCTGAAATTCAGATCTGACAACCCTGCATGGACGATTGGAGGGATGCATCTGTAAGTAATTTAATTTCTTGCTTTAGTGTAGATTTAAATTCCTTGCCCTAGGTAGATTTAATTTCATGCCCTAGGAACTTGTTTAGAGTTAGCTTTGGGGAAGGATTTTGAGAGATGAGATCTCTCATCCCTTTCTTACCCACCAAATATTTACAATAGGACTCCATGCATACATGCACATACCGCTCCCTACGGCACTCTGTCCCTCGAGGTAGCGGTGATACCGTAGTATAAAGGCCCGGGTGTGATGTTTTCCATGGAGGTTAGGGTAAGGATCTCTAAAGGAAGGACAGGAACCTAGAGGAAGGATCACCTTCCCGAACGGATCTAATCCACTTTATTAATAATTACCATAACTCCTCACAGATCTTCATTCGGGTATAGAAAGCGTTGAGATTTAATTACATTTCCAAACCATCCCTAAACCTAGCCCTAGTAAGAGTAGATCTAGATAATTGCCCTAGGTTAATTAGGTTTTTAGATTTAATAATCAATCCGAACACCCTTCGGAATTAACTCGTAAGCGCGAATCGGAAATTCACAAAATCCCTGTGGACCGACCCGTACTCACCGGCTAGCTTCATGCGACGCCGTTCTTGATTGCGGTCACAAATATTTTTGATCTATCTTTTAGAAAGCGCAAGCACGCTAAATAACTCATTCACCCCTTCAACTCACCCGTTGATCCAACAGTTAGGATCTTGCCACCGCTGCACTCACGTGCGCGCCACGTGAGCGCAACGGTGGGGGGGGGGGCATTTGTTTCCCCCAATCAGAGCAAAGCTCTGTTTGAATTTCAAAATTCAAAATTCGAAGCAACGCTTCAGATTCTTTGCGCTGCGCGCAACGCACTGCGTGTCAAAAGCTGATACATCAGCGCAGCGCCCGAGGCAGCGCGCCCAATCAGAGGAAAGCTCTATTTAAAACAAAATTAAAGGAAGCAACGCTTCAGTTGCGCAAGCAATGCGCTGCGCGACACGTGTCAGCGCAGTTGCGCTTGCGCAGTTGCGCTGCGCGACACGTGTCAGCGCAGATGCGCTAGCGCAGTTGCGCTGCGCGACACGTGTCAGCGCAGTTGCGCAGGCGTAGTTGCGCTGCGCTGTGCGCTGCTTGACACGTGTCATGCGCTGGGGCGTTTGCGCCGAACAGAATTAAATTCTAGCAAGATTTTTCTGTTCTTGTTAAAACAAGAAGATTGCCTTCTGTAAAACAGAAGCCCTTGGATCGAAGATCCAATGGTGGGGAAAATTCCCCAAATCACTCAGAGAAAGATCTCTCTAACAAATTTTAACAAATTTATGGGCACTATATAAAGGCCCCTAGACCCCAAATCAAAAAAAAAAGATCAACATTGTGAGAAATCATCAACATCATCATTGAGAACTCTGAAGAATTGGAGAGAATTCCTTAAGAACAAAAAAGGTAAAAACCTTTTAGAAAAAAGAGAAAATTCTCTTATGAACAGATCATTGATCTGAGAAGAAGATCAAGGATCTCCAATGAAAAGAAAAATAAATAATAATAAGTGCTTTGCACTTTTCTATGAACCATTGGTTCCCTGAGATAAGAAAAACAAGAGGAACTTTTTTTCTTTGATCTAAATTAGATCAACAAAACAAACAGTGCTTTGCACTTCTTTTATGAACCATTGGTTCTGGAATCTAAAAGATTCTCAAATTAATAGTGCCTTGCACTTGTAAATCTGCACTGTTACGCTCTTGGGTTGGCGCAAGCCACCAGAGAGCGCCACGTGTCAGTATCTGAACCATTTGCGCTATGCGCTTTGAAATGGAGCCTTTCTCTCTGAAACTGGCGCAACTCACCAGAGCGAGCCATGTGTCAGCAGCGCACTGGCGCAGCGCACTGCGCTTGCATAACACGTGTCCTCACCACAAGCGCTTGCGCTCTTTGATTGGCGCAAAGCGCCTGACAAATGCAATGCATTTCTTTTGCTAAAGGGCCAGGCCCAAATCAAAAAGACCTAGTAGGCCTAAATAAATTGCAAAGCAATAAATGGGCAGAGCCCAGGAAAAATTGATGCTCTGTATCTTTTATAAAAAGGCAGAGCCCAAGTAAAATTGAGGCTCTGCATCATTTATAAATGAGTAGAGCCTAAAACAAATTGATGCTCTGCATCCTTTATGGGCAGAGCCCAAACAAAAATAAAAACAATGCAATGCATTATTTAAGCATGGGCAAAGCCCTAGCACAAGTCTAATAGACCAAAAACAAATAAAAGTGTTGAATATTTTTCAACTGGACTTAGCCCAATCATGGCCGTAAGTCCTCAAATTAAATTGACTGAGCACAGCTGCTCTTTTAAACCAATTTACGACCGGTTCGAGAGTACATATCCGAACTCCTTTGACTCCTATCGTTGTAATCCTTCAACGACGTCAGAGAGGTGACGGGTCCCGACGACCACACATCAACACGGACTGTGGGGTCCTTAAACTCATGGACTTATGCGTCCTTAAACCAAAACACGGACTGTGGGGTCCTTAAACCCACGGACTTAAGCGTCCTTAAACTACCAATGGACCACCATGTCCCTAAATTGGCAATAAACCACCATGTCCCTAAACTGGAATATGGACCACTATGTCCCTAAACTGGAACAATAGAGCCCCCAAATGCTCTTTTGTCGGATCTAAACGATCCTGTTAAGTTGATCTTAGTCTCAAATCGGACTAACGTATCCTTAACGAACGTTTAAGTTGATCTTAGCCTAAATATGGCTAACGTATCCTTAAACTAAAATACCAAAACCAAATCTAAGTAAATACGGATTTGGACTAATCCACGTCCTACGGGCGACGAAATAAATAGTCTCCGTATACAATCCACGGGCAACCACAAACAAAATAAACACCCACGACACGAAGTGAAATTCTGGAGAAGGAGAAAGTTGTTACCGCGATGCGGTAGCGTAATTAACTGCAGGGGCTTGCGCCTGCAGGGAAGAGCGTCCCCACAATTAAAAACCCCTCAAGCGAGGGGGAATCTGACGAAGTCTGCTGCATCGGCTGCATCCGTCTAAACCTCCGATACACGGTGCCATAAATCAACTTGGCATCTTCGGAGAGGTGGACGGGTAAAACCAAATAGCATCTGCCCCGAATCTCAGGCTAGACGTCCTCACGTCGTCTCGGCCGCCGTTCGGAGGGGAACAAGGCTCTTTACTTGGATTTTAGAACAAGCACAAGTAGATTTCAAAAAATTCAAGAGAGCCAATGACGACAAACTAGGGATCTAGACTAAAGTTTTAAACAAGAAAGCTAACTAGAAGTTTTAACTACAATAATTTAGGAATCCTTACATCCTCAAACCTTTCTTTTGTGCTTGATGTGGGTTGAATGGTTGATAGACTCCTTCTTCAGCTTCTTGTAGGTGAGGGAACAAACTTGCTAGTTGATCTTTAGCTCCGAGATGATCCACCTTGAGCATCTCCAATAAATTGCTCCAAGTTTTCAAGCTAGAAGACTAGCTTAGATCCTAAAGATACTAGTTTTAGGAACTAAGGTTGTAGTATTCTTCACTAATAATTTTTCTCTTTTATTGTTTTTTTTCTTTTAATCTTTTTGTTTTCTAGAACAAGAGAGGAGGAAGAAGAAGATGGAGTTAAGCTAATATGATAGAGAAACTAAAAATGTTAAAATGAAAAAATCTTAATGGTTTCTCTTCTTAACATAAGCTAAAGAAAATCTTAACCATTAGATTTGATCAAACTAGCCATTTGTTCATCCTCTCCTCTCTCCTCCACATGTCACCATACTACAAATGGGTGAGTGCGTGTTATGCTCTAGACACAACATAGGTGTAATACCCGGTTCCTCTATAAATATTTCCGTATTTATGAAGAAATGTTTTTCCCAAAATTTTCTATGTAAAGTTTTACATTTAATATTTCCTATATTTTTCTAAATATAATTTCTAATTAAATTACTTCCTAGCCCTAACCTTTTAATTCCAAATTCTATTTTTCCCTTCTTTTCCTTCAGGCCAAAACCCCATACCCGGCCCAAGCCCTACGGACCCGACCCGCTTCTTCTCCACTCCCCTCTTCTTTTCCCGCTCCTTTTCTTTGCCTCCCCACGTCGCCGCTCATTCCCGAGCCCCGCTCCTCGTCGTGAGCACGTCCCTACTCCTCGACCCACGACCTCATGCGCGCGCACTCACTCCCTTCCCTCGACCTCGTCTCCATCTCTCTCTCCTCTCGTAACCATCCCTCTCTCCCTCCTTCTTCCATATTTTTCCTTCCCGCTCCCTCTCTCCCTTTCACCAAAAACCATCTCTATCTCTCCCTCACTCTCGTTCTCCCTTCGCCTCCACCGCATCCGCCATCGCAACCTCACCACGGCCACCACAGCTCGATCCCTGCCTCTTCTCTCTGCAAACCCATCTCGCCGGCCATCTCTCGCTGCACCCAACACCACCGGAGCACCCATCGCCGCAGCCTTACCTCCTCCAACGCACCGCCACCCTCTCCACTTCCCTCCTCACACCACCGCTGCCTCCACCGACCTCGACGCCAACAGAGCCCCCACTCCAAGCTCCGCCCGACTACAACAGAACTCCCCAGCGTTGCCATCACCGTCGGTCACCCAAGTCACCGGCGTCACCCCCGAGCCTCCCTCGCCATCACCTCCACTGCCTCCTCACCCAAAACTTTTCCCTGCCACCGAGCTCCGACCACGACTCCTCAAACCCTCGGCCACCAGCCTCAACATTCTAGCACCCTCGTTTGCACACCTCACCGCCATCACCTCCAAAACCGACCTCCTCCTCGCCGACCCTCGACCTCCCAGCACCACCAAACCCCCGCTCCTCTCCTCCATTCGCCGACGAACTTCCTTCGTCGACCTCATCGGCCAACTCCGAGCTCCATCAAACCCCCGAGCCTCAAACCCACTGCAACCCTCGCCGAGCTTCTGTTCCATCACCGGTGACCACCTCAGCCACCCCGGCTGCCTCCCTCCAATGCCCGAACGCCTCCGACACTCCCTCACCGCCGACCGCAGCCGCCTCGCCCCAGCAACCCAAGCCGTCGCTGCTAAGCCATCGAACTCGAGCCAAAGTCGAGTTTGCCGTGCCGCGCTCGCGTCGTGATCGCGCTGTTGCTGCTGCCGTACCATCGTCGATACGTCGTCAGGCAAGTTTAATACTTGCTTCATGCTAATTATACCTTTTCAATTCGATTGCACTTCAATATCATATATACATTTCGATTGCGAATTAAGTAATGCAAGTGTTCGATGAAAAACACGAACTGAAAACCCCTTTTAAATTGACGGAAACTAATCACGACTAATGGCCCGAGTGATAACGAATGCTGGGTTATGATTTGGCTTGAAAATATGGTTTTTAACAACGTGATATGTCTTTCCCTTTTAGACCCGTCAAAACTGAAATTTCCTGTACCTGAACTTTGTAAAAATCATAGTTAATTGGTTACATACCAGAATGTTGCGTTCAAGGGCTCATATCGAAGCCGACTCAACGACCTAGAACCCCATAAGAGTTTTAATCTGTTTCTATGCTAAAAAGGTAACGGGAACTCTGGACTGCAGTCCAGAGCAGCACTGACTGTCGATTCTAGTTTTGTAATACTTTCATTCTACTGTATGAAAATGCCATGATGCGGAACCCTATACCATAGAGAAGATAAATCTATTATCTAATCATTGAAAGTGGTTTCATTCATTTTTACTGTCGTTTACTATTTAAATTATATTTTTAATCAACAGAACATATAGCTGTCCCAAACAGGGACAGAACGTATACCCATTTATTATACAATGAATAACTTCCAGTACACCATGGGTATTATCGATCCGTATAGTGTGTTGGAAACCTAACTGATATACCTAAATTTTGTTCAACTGTAACGTCGCCAAATTTCGATCCCAACTGGGATTAAAACGTGTTACGAAACGGACTCCCAGTTCTGAAACCAGATTTCCAGCAGTGAACACTTAAATTGAAATGGCCACAACTAGCAAACCTGAAACCCGATTGACGCGAAACCAATTTTTACGGATAGATAATTAAACATACTGCTTACCCCTTTTACATTGTTTCGCTTAATTATGCATGTATGATTTATAGTGAATTTTTCAAGTGGTAGGAAACTGGCTGATGAGATTTTATTCATATCATAATCATTGCATTCTCATCATATCAGGTAGAGATCACATACATTGCTAACCTAGTGATCGTGTACAATACCCAGTGTTAGATATTAGTGTTTTGATTGTGGCAAGTACGTAGCGTTAAAGTGTGATTGAATAAGTGAAAGTGACACGTGCTTATACACAATCAGCGAACCCAGTTAATTTATTGCATTGTCGACGTCTATGGGACATGTATAAGTGTAACTATAATTGGTATGGGACGATTATGGAAGCACTTGTATTGGTGTCATAGGTAAGGCACCAAACGCTGTCCATTTATCTTGGGTACCAGTCGAGACATGCTTGATGGGGATTCTGTCTCCAGTTCTCGCGTAGACTTGTCATGGATCGACTCGTATTTGAGTTTGTGGTTGGTGTAGACCACGAGGTGTGGGGTAGTTTGAGTGTGAGTTCAACATAATCTCGGGAGTCCCATTGCCGGCATATACAGCGATTCTTGGAGTCATATAGGTGATATTACTGATTATTAGTGAGCGACTTAGGCCCGTGTTCCCTTTCCCCTGGGGCCCTACCCTTGGATGGGGATACTCACGAGTGGTTGACTCTCATACTTGGACTGACGATAGGTTTAGCGACCTGGACAGTGAGACCTAGAGATTGATAGGTTTAGTGACATGTATTGATTACTGACTCGATACACCCGCCTTACTGTTTACCCATTTTACCGTTTACCTGTACTGGCTCCTTCATGCTCATATCATCACTTCATGCTTGCTGTTTCATATTCATCATTATTACACATGTTACATATGTTTTTCTATTTATTGCTATTGTGTCTCTTTGACGACCTGAGTATGCATGCTCAGAGGGAGAAGTGGATTTAACTTGGACCAGGACCTGACGTACCTCGAGGACATTCCGGATATCTAGATCAGCGACTCAGAGCTATACTTCCTTGATCTCTATCTGGTTAGTTTTTTGTATATGTTTTGATATAGTGACTGCATTTCTCATTACCTGTGCATTGATTACTGATTACCACGTAAAGCTAGAAGCCGAAGTGTGACTGCGGCAGGATGTTTCCTCGACCGTAGGAGCATGGCTGGCCTTGTCAACCCCTCGTATTCCATATTTTGGAAAGCGAGGCGTGATAAGGTTTTGTTGGTATCAGATCCAGGTTTTGCTACGATTGGGATTGCAGTTTCCATGTAGGGCTTAACAATCTAAGCCATTTTTCGGTCTAGATTGTAACTTGTTATCCTTGATCTTGATTCACATAGTGTGTTCTGCTGCATATTTTGATCCATCCGCTAGAGTTTTGGGTGACTTAGTAGAGTTATGCGATTGTAATTATGAACTGCAGCATAGTTATAAGGCAGCACTCTGCTTGAGTGACTTGGAGTTCTGCATTTGATTTCGACTCATTTGAGTTTTACCTCACCCGATATTCTTGTTTCGTTGTCTATTCTATATCCTATTCTGATTCGTATTCCTTGTACCTTATATCATCCTCAAATTTGTTGTTTCAGGACCATGGCTTCCAACGACTCTTCTTCCAACTCCACTCCCCAGAATCAGACCGTCGAGATTTTGAGTGTACTGCAAGGCTTGAAGGAAGCCCAGGAGAGAACGAACGATCTCTTAGCTGATGGACTAAGAAGGCAAAGGGCTCAAGCACCAGCAGGAGGCCCCAATCGTAGGGAAATCGCTGATAAACGAAAAGGTGACGTGCAGATGAAGCGCTCATTTGTTACTAAGCAACCAAAGCAGCGGAGAGCCCAATGTTGTGGTTATTGCAAGAAGCCAGGACACTTTCAGAGGGACTGTCGCCAGGCCAAAGGGCAGTGCTTGATTTGTGGATCCGACGAACATCTGGTCAATGGTTGCCCTATAAGGAAGGAGCTGCAAGGTGGAGTTTCGGCAATGCCCTCCAAATCTGATTGAGCGACTTGGTTGTTTTCGTACTTAAATTTCGAGGACGGCACGGACCCAGTACAAGATTTAGACCTGCCCTACGAGATTGCAGAGATTTTGATGTCGACGCAAAGTTATCACTTTTCCCGCTTTCAATAAAGACATTGTCACTCTATTTAGTAGTTGTTTCCTTTCATTTAAATCTTGTATCTGTTGAAACTTTTAGTTTGAATGCGATAAAGTTGTGGATTGCGACTGCCTACCTTTGTTTGACTCACTATATTTAGACCATAAGCTTAGTCGACATCATGGTTCATCACCGCACCCCTGATTCTCTTCTCGATTAGCTTGTATCTTGCCGCATACCCCTGTCTAAAATTGTCAATCCTATACTCCTTGTTAACTTATATCTCTCCCTGATTTTGAATCTGATTTTCATCCTATATCCTTATATCATTCTGGACAACCCTTTTTCCTCCTCAGAATTCTTCCATTAGGATGCTTGCTCATGGAGTTGATCTTCAATATATTACCGCAATCCATCCTCCTGCTAGTACACTGTATATTACCGGTGCTATTTTCCGTTAATATAATTATAATTAGTACGATTACGGATTTTTTTTTGAGTTTTGCCTATTTATGGTAAGTTAGATTTTAGTTATGTGTAGATAAGTAATTTTAGTTTTACTTATTGCCCCGAAGTACCCCACTATTTTCAGATCTTTCATAATCCTAACTTACATTGCATATTTATTTTCTAGTTTGTTTTCCTACTAATGCTTTTCATACTATCGTCTTCTTATTATGAAGTTCCATTCTTCGTGCCTTTTGTCTTGATTTTTTTTTCTGCTTTAATTACAGGATGTCATTTTGAGCTATTTGCTACTCAATATTTATTTTAATATTTTATACCGGTGTCATTCATAATCATTTCGTTTGTTGATCGACTTTCAAAATTTATATTATTAGCAGCTTGAGTTTTCTTTAAAATGGGTTTCATATTGTTTTTCTATATAGTATTTCCTTTTCTTTGTTCATATAAATGCTAACTATCTTTTGTTTTCGTATTTGCATTTACCTACGTATTCTTGTGTTCCAATCGATTTGAATTTCTATTTACTAAAATATAAATTATGGTTATTTTGTATGCTAATGTTTTTTTACTTGTACTGTATCATCATTATCTTGGTTTTACCTTAGTTTCTTTCGTATCGTACTATCTTTGTACTTTGCACATACAGTTTAGTCGTGGCCATTACTTTTCACCAGTATTTATTATTTTTATTCTACTTTTCATTGTAATTGTATATATATATATGTATAGTTTATTACTATTATTTGTTATTTATTTTGATCTTACATGTAATTTTTCTTGCTCTATTTTCTTACATATAAATGTCGATTTTTCTAGTGGTTGTTTTTCGCATGACTTTTGTAGCTTAAAGTTTATTTTAAATTTCGAGTACGAAATTTTATATAAGTGGGGTATGATGTAATACCCGGTTCCTCTATAAACATTTCCGTATTTATGAAGAAATGTTTTCCCCAAAATTTTCTATGTAAAGTTTTACATTTAATATTTCCTATATTTTTCTAAATATAATTTCTAATTAAATTACTTCCTAACCCTAACTGTTCAATTGGGCTTTGGTTTTGCAACAGTAATATCCGTAGCTGCTAGTTTAGATTTCTGGGTATTTTTAATCTGACTCAAGTGTTGAGTGTTCTGGGGATTATTTTGTATTCGTTGATTCGATTGGAAAATTTAATTTTGTTCTTTTCCGGATAATTTAGAAAGTATTAAAATGTTCGAACGGATATCATTAACTCGCTTTTTCCCGACACGAAAAACTTTCAAGTGTTGAATTTTTCTTGAGTTTAAATCTTTCGGAAAAACGTGCATGTAACGCGATGAACCCTCTAGAAGAACACAAACCTTAACTCGATTATGCGACCGTCTGAACCGCCTCTAAACCTTAGGGTTTGGGGAAGTACGGCGTTGCCACATGTGAGGCGTTGGCTTGACCCTTCTACGGCTGGACCGTTGGTACTGTGACGTATTCTAGAATTTTTAAACTCTGCTCAAGTGTTGAGCTATTTAGGAAATCTTGGGTATTTGATTATTCGATCGGAAAGTTTAATACTGTCTATTTATCTGGAATGTGATACAATATATGGAATTCATATAGTTAGGCATGAAATGCGAAGTATGTGATATTTCGGATTTACGATGTCTAAAGAGATTGTGGATTCCAAATGTTGTAGTTTTACACTTTCTTTTCTGCGACCGTAAGTGTAATATGTGATATCGCCGGTTTCGTTGCTATATGTCAACGACAATTGGGATGCGCATATTTACTTACGTTGATGACATATGATGTTATGTGTTGCTGGATATGTTATATTGGATCGTCGCGTTTTTGAATAGCCGGGGGTTTTATGTGAGATGAGGGTTTTTATTTTCATTCATGTAAAATTCATTGTATGTAATATTCTTTTATTGGGGCACTTCCGGGATGAGGTTGATGTCACCATTTATATATTATTTACTTTTCCGCACTAGGATAGACCCAAGGAGGAGAGCACAAGTAACCGGGTTCTAGAGTCCAGTGGGAGACCAACTCGAGGAGTCGAGTCCGGGTCTTCTAACTCTAGAATTGGAAGGGTTGCTTGCCGCTCTCGTAGGAGTCTAGGGATGTGGGTTTGTCTATTCATCGCGACCGTGGAAGTCGTGTTTTATAGAGGCTCAAAATAAAACACGGACCTCCTAGTATATCCATTATTTCATATGTTTCTTCTGCTGCGATATCTGTGATGTGATCATTTGATATGTTGTGATAGATACTGTATATAGTATATATGATATATTATATAGACGTTACTTATGTTTTACACTCGCACTAGCCCTGCCCCGCTCTGCCGTTAGTTACCTAACCTAACGGTGCACGAGGGGACATCGAGGCGAATGCGGATGGCATAAGTGTACGTCGTATTTATCTGTGATGTTTAGGTGACTTAAATGATGGGACTTCATTAATATGATTAATGAAAGAAAAGAAACCTAAAAGATATCGAAGAATCAAAATTTTCAAAAAGGGTAGCTACAGTTTTTGCTTTGCATAGCTATGATATATCCTGCACCTTATTCGATGAGGAAAGAGCCGAGATCCCTTCGCCGGGAGTGACCTCTTTAGCAAAACTGGCAGATGCTACAACACTCGGTTTGTTTTTGATTTCTTTTGGAGTTTTTGCTTTGCATAGCGATATATATGATATATCCTGCACCTTATTCCATAAGGAAAGAGCCGAGATCCCTTCACCGGGAGTGACCTCTTTAGCAAAACTAATAAAAGTCTCAAAATCACTCCATTTCAAAATTCACCCGATTCTACAACGATATCAAGTTCATTACGCAATAGGTTTTCAGAAAAACCTGTCGTAGCCCTCCGTCATTTCAGATAAGTCCTACTTGGTATTCGTGCTATGTTTGTTGACCTCCGTCAAGGCGTAGTGTGCGGTAGCTAACTAGTATTTATCTGCTTACGCATATGATGCAGATTGGATTAGGGTAGTTGTACGACCTTGTTGACCTCCGTCAAGGGTCGTGCAGGTGGGTTTGATTCAATCAAGAAATAACGGGTTGAACTTGACTTGCACCCTGTGGTTTGTTGACCTCCGTCAAGGTCATAGGATGCTTGGGGCAAAATATTATCGGGAATTTCAAGTGTTGAAATTTGCAATGAGATTGCATACCTTCTATGAGATAGTTGGATCCCGATACCCACTGCGAGTAATTGTTACTCCTGGAAGAGTTTTACACAGGACAATTAGCTGATCAAGTAGGTATCTAGAAAGGTGTCAACGGGGTTACGCCTCTGGGAAAACGAGGTTTACTTTAATTAGGTCCGTACGAAAGCACGGGGAACCTCCCTCAAAGTACCGACACTGGCCTAGCTGAAAGATTGGCGAAATTGTAGGGTGTAATTAATCCCGGCTAGTCTTTCTTTTTAGGTTTTGAAGGAAGATTTGATAAAAAACAGTGGGAGCCATCCTGATTAGATAAAATAATAACCAATCTGATCTTGCAAGAGCATACGCTAAAGTGTTTTTCTTCTCTCTCTCTCCAGGTAGCGACCATATCATGCCTTAATCAAGATAATAATATGGATGTATTGACCGAACCCGCATGTTATACTGTACTGGGGAACGTTGGTTCCGTTCTTTCTTATAAGAGTTATAGGACTGAACAGGATATAGGGGAATACCAGGATTCCCATGCCACCCGAATGAAGAAGTACATGTTGATGCATTTTCTTCGGGTGTGTTCGTTACAGAGAACTGTTTCTCAGTTCACTCTACGTCCTGGGTATTAGATACCGGATCGGGATCCCATATATGTAATATGTTACATGGGCTACGTAAAGGTAGGGAACTGGGAGAGGGTGATCATTCCGTAAGAGTAGGGAATGGTGCAAATGTTGCAGCCAAAGCAGTTGGCGAATATCACCTTTTGTTACCAAACGGTAATACATTGGTTCTGAACGAATGCTATTACATTCCGACCTTGATATGCAATCTTATATCAGTTTCTTTATTGAGAAAAGAAGGATATAATTTTGTAGTACAGGATGATGTTATGAACATATTCCTGAATCAAAAGTTGATTGGATCAGGTTCGTTATTTAATGGCATATACGTTCTCAATCAAACTACAATCCTTAATGTACAAAATACACACAAGAGGAAGAGTTCAGAAATGAACGAATCCTTCTTGTGGCATTGTAGACTTGGTCATATAA
The DNA here is from genome assembly GCA_030015575.1 of Agapanthus africanus. Classification (NCBI taxonomy): domain Eukaryota; kingdom Viridiplantae; phylum Streptophyta; class Magnoliopsida; order Asparagales; family Amaryllidaceae; genus Agapanthus; species Agapanthus africanus. Next base: position 651,100,940 of record JASDDO010000014.1, read on the forward strand.
ATGCGACACGGCTAGCTAAGTTGCATAAGGATGGATATTTGAAACCGTTCGAATTTTCATCTTATGACACTTGCCAGTCATGTCTCAAAGGCAAGATGACCAAAACTCCGTTTATGGGACACGGAGAAAGAGTTACTGAACTCTTGGGACTGGTACATAGTGATGTATGCGGTCCCATGTCTACACATGCCAGGGATGGTTCTTTGTACTTCATTACATTCACCGACGATCTCTCTAGATTCGGGTATGTGTTCCTGATGAAACACAAATCAGAAGCTTTTGAGAAATTTAGAGAATATAAATAAGAAGTCGAGAACCAAACCGGGAAAAGTATTAAAATCCTTCGATCTGATCGAGGAGGCGAATACTTGAGCAATGAATTCCTGGACTTCCTAAAAGAGAATGCGATTCTCTCTCAGCTAACTCCTCCATATACACCACAGCTAAACGGTGTATCAGAACGGAGGAATCGCACCCTATTAGATATGGTGCGCTCTATGATGAGCATAGCCGAGTTACCTATTTCCTTCTGGGGCTATGCACTGGAGACAGCGGCATACCTACTGAATAGAGTTCCTACCAAATCTGTGCCTACCACCCCATATGAGATATGGGAGGGGAAGAGACCATATCTTAATTTTATTAAGATATGGGGTTGCCCGGCCTATGTCAAAAGACAAAAACCGGACAAACTCGAGGCAAGGTCTGTTTTGTGTAAGTTTGTTGGATATCCCAAGCATTCACGAGGGTATATCTTCTACCACAGTGAGGAACAAAGGGTGTTTATTGCTCAACACGCCACCTTTTTAGAAAAGGAATTTCTTGCAAAAGAGATTAGTGGCTCTGAGGTAGAACTGGAAGAGGTTCCAGCTGTACAAACCACAACAGAAGATTTGGTGGAACCAGAGGATTCGGTAGTTCCCAATGAACCTCAGCCTCTCCGCCGATCTAGTAGGGTTCTTCACCCACCTGAGAGATACTACGGTTTTCTCATAGATGGTGGGAGCGAGGATTGCATCATGGTTGATGATGACCCAACTAGCTTCGAGCAGGCCATCACGAGTGGGGACTCAGTGAAATGGCTGGATGCAATGCGGTCCGAGATGGAATCCATGTACACCAACAAAGTATGGACTTTGGAAGATGCTCCTGAAGGGGTAAAACCCATTGGGAGCAAGTGGATCTTCAAGAAAAAACTTGGTGTAGATGGGAAAGTGGAGACTTTCAAAGCTAGACTTGTCGCAAAGGGTTTTCGTCAAAGACCAGGTGTGGACTATGACGAAACCTTTTCTCCAGTGGCTATGCTTAAATCCATCCGGATCATGCTTGCCATCGCTGCATATCATGACTACGAAATCTGGCAAATGAATGTTAAGACCGCCTTTCTAAACGGTGATTTAGAAGAGAGCGTGTACATGACTCAGCCAGAGAGCTTCGTAGCTAGTGGGAGCAGCGGGAAGGTGTGCAAGCTGCTTAAATACATTTATGGATTAAAGCAAGCATCGCGGAGTTGGAACATCTGCTTTGACGTCGTTATCAAAGAGTTTGATTTTGTCAAAAACGTAGATGAACCTTGTATCTGCAAGAAGGTGGCAGAGAGTAAGGTTGTTTTCCTCGTATTGTACGTGGACGACATACTCTTGATAGGAAATGACATTCCTATGCTGCAATCGGTCAAGCTCTTCTTATCACAAAGATTCTCAATGAAAGATCTAGGTGATTCCTCCTGCATACTGGGAATTATGATCTATAGAGATAGATCTAAAAGGATATTGGGATTGTCCCAATCCAGGTACATTGACACCATACTAAAGAGGTTTAGTATGGAAGAATCCAAGCGTGGGAACTTATCCACGATCTCTGGACTCACTCTCTCCAAAGAGATGTCTCCCAAGACTGATTTGGAGAGAGCTCGCATGCAAGGGATACCCTATGCTTCGGCTGTAGGCTCTATCATGTACGCGATGCTATGTACCAGACCCGATGTAGCACACTCACTAAGTGTAGTGAGTAGGTATCAAGCTGATCCTGGAGAGAGTCACTGGACAGCTGTGAAGAGCATTCTCAAGTACTTACGAAGGACTAAAGAGATGCTCTTGGTGTATGGTAACGGAGAACTCCAAAGTGGAGTCCTTTACCGATTCGAGCTTCCAGAGTGATAAGGACGACTCTAAGTCGCACTCGGGATTTGTCTTTACCCTTTACGGAGTGGCCGTTAGCTGGAAGAGTTCCAAGCAGGAAACCGTGGCAGACTTGACGATGGAGGCTAAATACATCGCTGCCAACGATGCTGCCAAAGAGGCTGTCTGGATCAAGAAGTTCATTACTGAACTTGGAGTGGTTCCATCCATTGACCATCCAATACCTTTGTATTGTGATAACAATGGAGCGGTGGCTTTGGCTAAGGAACCCAGGTCCCACCACTGATCCAGGCATATTCTGAGGCGGTATCATCTGATCCGGGAGATAGTAGATCACCGGGAGATCGAGGTCAGGAGGGTTGACACGAAGAACAGCACTGCGGATCCACTCACGAAGGCTATTCCCCAGATACAGTTTGAGAGACTCTTCGGGATGCTTGGTATGAGATACTACAGCAGCTGGCCCTAGTGCAAGTGGGAGATTATTAGTTGTATGTATGCCCTAGAGGCCAGTATTGTACAAATGATGTATATTATATTGGATGCTTGGACATATATAGAGAGGACTTTCTTGCTCGATATGATAGTATGCTATTTGGTTGCTCTTTATCTTAACATGTATACTTGTCTCTTGATACTGTCTTATAGTTACATGTTGGTAAAGCCCTTAGGATGTGTACTTAACTACCTAGACTATGATGCAGATTATACTAGTGGGGACAGAGTAGTCCATATGTACATCCTTTAATGTTCCTAGTCGTAGGTGTATCGAGACAGGGCATCGATATACCAGAGTAGACTAGCGTATACGCTTCTCGACCCATGAGATGGGCGATGGATGATCCCATATCCATTGGTGTTTGACATCTGAGATGGTATACGGGTGCTCAGTGGAGACTGGGTACACTGGACGGACTCGCCGAGAACTCCCAGATGGTATTATATCTTACGTCAGATGGCAGTTCTCTGGTGACACTTGTGCAGGTTAGTCTGTAGACCCAAGATTGTCATAGAGTCTTGTGTGATTCCCACTGTGCTTTGATTTCTACCTTACCACGTCCAAGAGGGTGTGCAAAATGGTGGTTTTTGGGTATAGTCCCGAGTTACATGGAGGCAATGAGCGATAAGAGGGGTTTCGTCTCTCCCGGTATTAGGGGTTGATGTTGCGCTGTGCTCGATTGGCCATAACAGGGAAGTCCCTGTCCAGGGCTGATTTAGAGATTTACTGGTAAGTGTTACCAGTAGTTTCTCGACCCGTTATGAGCCTCACATCGGCATGACTTATCGGTTACTGGGGTCTGACGTTTACCACCCCTAGACTTGATATGCAACATATCAGACGAGGAGACCGGACTGTACGGGAAGTGTGACCGTTAGGCTTTTACAGGAGTTGGAGTGGACTTGCTTGCTGATATTCTGATCGCTCAATACCCGGGTAGCCGTTACGTCCAGCTAGTACCGCTGACGGCTTGTGGGTGCTTGATGTGATCATCACCTACTGCCGGCGTATTGACGAGTCTTTAGAGTCCTACATAGAGGTTTTACTGGCTCAGGCAAAACGAAATAGGAGCGCATATAAGATATGTGCGGGACCGAGAATAATGCGTGTATGTGATACCGTATTCTATTCTCGCGACTTTTTGTATCGGTCGGTTATATGTGATATAGCCGGGTTATCGAATCATGTGTTGATTCGATAAGTCGATACATTGGGTGTTAGTCGGTTATATGAGATATAACCAGATTATTAAGTCAAGTGTTGATTTAATAATTTAGTGTATAATTGTATATTTGATATACTAATTTACATTAACTAATATTTGTTCACTTAAGGATTTTTCTCACATGTGCACAACTTTAATATATATGTGATATATATTAAAATGTGTTTTCATTTTGTATCATGGTTGTTGATACATCATGCATGGGTGTGCAATACATACACCATTCTATTTTAAATGGTGATTTATAATTATTTAAGGTAATTACAAATTAGTGGAGCTTTTGTCACAAGCATGAAGCTTGTGGAAGCTTGTGGATGCTTTGACAAAGTCCACCAACTTTGTTTTACTTTAGATTTTTATTAACCTAACCATTTTGGATTAGCCATGGTTATGTCTCTACATGAGTTAGTATATGATACTCACTCACCCATGGTTAGCTCTCTTGACTTGATCATTATCCTCATCTTTTCTTTTGTTCATCTTCTTCTTCTTCTTTGAGCAAAAGAAAAGCTTGCTAGGGTTTTAAAAAGAGAGTGAAAGATTGTGAGAAATCAAATTCTAAAGAGAACCCACTTCCTATTTCTCCATCCTCTACTAGACTAGCACTTTAGTTTAGGATGTTTGCTTCACTAATTCTCTAGGTTAGTGAAGTAGTAGCTTGAGTTGGTATTCCCTCGACGTAGATCATCTTCGACCTCGAAGACTTCAAGCAAGGACGCCTCTTTTGCCTCGTGAAGCCATGCAAGAGCCCGGGAGAACCATGATCGTAGCGAAGGGACTACGACAAGGAGCTTTAGAAGTGAAGGACCGATCTACAAAGGTTGTATTTCGTATTCACTTAGTAGTAAATGTTATTTACTTGCATGTGTAACCCTAATTATCTAGCAAAGATCTTGTTTAGGGTTGTTAGGCACGGCTAAAATTTTAATCGAGCATATTTGATGCCTTGTAGAACCTTGTTAGAGTGCCTAGTAACCCTACAAGCCACCCCGGCTTCCTCCCTCCAGTGCCTGAACGCTTCCGACACCCCCTCACCGCCGACCGCAGCCGCCTCGCCCCAGCAACCCAAGCCGTTGCTGCCGAGCCATAGAACTCGAGCCAAAGTCGAGTTTGCCGTGCCGCGCTCGCGTCGTGATCGCGCCGTTGCCATTGCCGTACCATCGTCGATACGTCGTCAAGCAAGTTTAATGCTTGTTTCATGCTAATTATACCTTTTCAATTCGATTGCACTTTAATATCATATATACATTTCGATTGCGAATTAAGTAATGCAAGTGTTCGATGCAAAACACGAACTGAAAACCCCTTTTAAATTGACGGAAACTAATCACGACTGATGGTCCGAGTGATAACGAATGCTGGGTTATGATTTGGCTTGAAAATATGGTTTTTAACAACGTGATATGTCTTTCCCTTTTAGACCCGTCAAAACTGAAATTTCCTGTACCTGAACTTTGTAAAAATCATAGTTAATTGGTTACATACCGGAATGTTGCGTTCAAGGGCTCATATCGAATCCGACTCAACGACCTAGAACCCCATAAGAGTTTTAATCTGTTTCTATGCTAAAAAGGTAACGGGAACTCTGGACTGTAGTCCAGAGCAGCACTGGCTGTCGATTCTAGTTTTGTAATACTTTCACTCTGCTGTATGAAAATGCCATGATGCGGAACCCTATACCATAGCGAAGTTAAATCTGTTAGCTAATCATTGAAAGTGGTTTCATTCATTTTTACTACCTTTTACTATTTAAATTATATTTTTAATCAACAAAACATATAGCTGTCCCAAACAGGGACAGAACGTATACCCCTTTATTGTACAATGCATAACTTCCAGTACACCATGGGTATTATCGATCCGTCTAGTGCGTTGGAAAACTAACTGATAAACCTAAATTTTGTCCAAATATAATGTCGCCAAATTTCGATCCCAACTGGGATTAAAACGTGTTACGAAACGGACTCCCAGTTCTGAAATCGGATTTCCAGCAGTGAACACTTAAATTGAAATGGCCACAACTAGCAAACCTGAAACCCGATTGACGCGAAACAAATTTTTACGGATAGATAATTAAACATACTGCTTACCCCTTTTACATTGTTTTGCTTAATTATGCATGTATGATTTATAGTGAATTTTTCAAGTGGTAGGACACTGGTTGATGAGATTTTATTCATATCATAATCATTGCATTCTCATCATATCAGGTAGAGGTCACATACATTGGTAACCTAGTGATCATATACAATACACAGTGTTAGATATTAGTGTTTTGATTGTGGCAAGTACGTAGCGTTAAAGTGTGATTGAATAAGTGAAAGTGACACGTACTTGTACACAATTAGCGAACCCAGTTAATTTATTGCATTGTCGACGTCTATGGGACATGTATAAGTGTAACTATAATTGGTATGAGACGATTATGGAAGCACTTATATTAGTTTCATAGGTAAGGCACCAAACGCTGTCTATTTATCTTGGGTACCAGTCGAGACATGCTTGATGGGGATCCTGTCTTCAGTTCTCGCGTAGACTTGTCATGGACCGACTCGTATTTGAGTTTGTGGTTGATGGTTGGTGTAGACCACGGGGTGTGGAGTAGTTTGAGTGTGAGTTCAACGGAATCTCGGGAGTTCCATTGCCAGCATATACAACGATTTTGGGAGTCATATTGGTGATATTACTGATTATTAGCGAGCGACTCGGGCCCGCGTTCCTTTGCCCCTGGGGCCCTACCCTTGGGTGGGGGATACTCACGAGTGGTTGACTCTCACACTTGGACTGACGATATATTTAGCGACCTGGACAGTGAGACCTAGAGACTGATAGGTTTAGTGACATGCATTGATTACTGACTCGATACACCTGCCTTACTGTTTACCCGCTTTACCGTTTAACTGTACTGGCTCCTTCATGCTCATATCATCACTTCATGTTTGTTGTTTCATATTCATCATTATTACACATGTTGCATATGTTTTTCTATTTATTGCTATTGTGTCGCTCTGACGACCTGAGTATGCATGCTCAGAGAGAGAAGTGGATTTAACTTGGACCAGGACCTGACGTACCTCGAGGACATTCCGGATATCTAGATCAGCGACTCAGAGCTATACTTCCTTGATCTCTATCTGGTTAGCTTTCTGTATATGTTTTGATTTAGTGACTGCATTTCTCATTACCTGTGCATTGATTACTGATTACCACGTAAAGTTAGAAGCTGAAGTGTGGCTGCGGCAGGATGTTTCCTCGACCGCAGGAGCATGGCTGGCCTTGTCAACCCCTCGTATTCTATATTTTGGGAAGCGGGGCGTGACAATAGGCTAATTAGAATATTAAAAAAAGATTTAATTAATTACAATTTATACATATATATAAATGTAACAATACATGTACATATACATATACTTGTAATTAATTTCTAACTTATAAAAATACATAAAGTAACAAAATTAATTAGCGACAAAATGTATCAATATTTTATATCGGCACACGATTTAATATCCATCTTTTTAAAAAGACCGGCTAGTATTACAACCGTCCGATTATCGTCAGTACAACAAGTACACTAGTTTTAATCGGACCCCTACTGCAACACCCTAGTATGATTATACAATAGCAATTGGTATTTAAATTGTGTTTTATATTTTATCTATTTAGATCGCGATCGATTCAAATAGTAGAACCAGTTATTCGACTCGATCCGTATGTCTGAAACCCATTATAGTGTTAGATTGTATCTAATATTTACCGATAAACTGAATCCATGAGAATCTCTCTCTTTTACACACACACATAATATCTAGTTTATATGCATATAATTTTTGGTAGCCACAAGTTAAGGATAATTTATATTTGTTAAACTGCCATCATATGGTTAAGCATCCCATATCATATTTTTGCTTTTATCTATTACATTTAAATCTTAAGATATCTAATATCAAATATTTATTAAATCTAGATATATATTTTAGGATCATTTTAAATCTTAAATTAAGGGTATGAGTTATTTAAAATATATTTTTGCATTATGGTTAATAAGTTTACGTATGTGAATTGTTTTCCAAAATATATTTTTTTGTGAGATTTTGGTGGAGATTGGTTGTAGTTTGATATTATCTATATACTTTAATATATATATATATATATAATATTTATATTAAAAACATTTATCTCTCTCTCTCTCTCTCTTTCTCTCTTCCCATCTCTTTCTCTATGTCTCTCTTTCTCTGTTCTCTCTCACTCTCTCTCGCCTCCCTCGTCATCCCCAAGCCCAAACCCACGCCGCCATCGCCTGCACCCTTTCCTTGACCCTTTTCCTCATCTCCTTGTCCTCTCCATCGACTCCTTCGCTGTCCTCGCCACACAACCTTCACCCTCGACCAACAATCCATTCCTCCGACCCCACCATCGTTCCCGAGCCCTAGCATCTTGTCGTTGCCTCGCCGTCTTCGTCTCACCTCGTCACCGTCACAACTCCCTCGCCTTCGCCTTCCTCCCCTTGTCATCATCATCGTTCTCTTCCTCTTCATCTTCCATCGCACCCATCCCCGACTTTATCCCCGACCTTTCACCATCATCGTCAACTTCATCTCGCCCATCATCGCGCCTCCTTCCTCGTCCTTGCCTGAACCCCGAGAACCACCCATCACCATCATCTCTCTCTTTTCTTCTTCTCCGACTTCTTCATCCCCAAGACCCGATCCTTCATCAGCCGAGCACCCTTCCGTGGTCGAAACCTTGCCAAGCTTGGCCGTCGACGCCATTGTCTCCTTGATTCTCTGTGTAGCAACAGTTGATGAACCTATTTACATTGTCGTCTGTACATTAATCGTTGAACTGAGCACATTGTTGGATCACAGGTCATGTCGTGTTGTGTCCGTTGTGATTGATCGAGACAAGTTTATCTTGCTACATGCTAGTTTCATTATAGTTTACCTATGCTAAAATATATCTATTTATATTATATATACATATATTTATAATATTGAAATTTATTATCATTATGAAATTTTATAAAGATAATCTATATTTTACTATTTAGAAACACTAGCACATGTGTAACTATAACTGTGAAGTTATGCAAAAATTAATTGTACAACTATTCTGGTAGATACAATTTAAGTTATAATAATTAACAGTGATAAAATAATTTGGTTGGATATATTTTAACAAGTAATAGTGAATATATCAATTCTGTTACAGCTAGATAACCATGACAATTAGATTCTTGCTATTTATTATGATTTGTTTGCACAAGTAAATACTTCACTTGTTAGTACACAATACCTGACATATCTGCGACCTACTTCTATTGTTTATACTTATTACTTGTATTGGTTACCGATACCAATAATATTGACTTGTTATCTTGATTGACCTGACTTGTTGTCTTGCTAGACAAGATATGTACACGATTGTTCCCGTGTTGGTATTAGGTAGATATTCTATTGATACCTGACTCGAACACGAAACCTGGGGGAAAGGGGAAATCAAGAATGCAACCAAAACGTAGCTCAAAACGATATTATTGTTTGCCGTGATTCCGGGCGTGAACAAAATAACCATTGTTTATTATACCGTGGTCCCGTGGGGAATGAACGGGATATATTGTACCGTGGTCCCGTGGGGAATAAACGGGATATATACTATTGAGTTATGATAAGTATTATATTAATTGGTTTCAAATACCGTTATGATAGATAACCTAGAAACACAGGCTTTAGGATACATGTGAGATACCTATAGCCTAATGTTATATCACTAGTGATCGTTTGTTTATAATTATACATTATTTTGCACTTAACACCCTATATGGTACATTGCTCAATTTATTATTATGATATCTATGACACACTGACGTCTGGGTTTTGCATGGCCTGGTTCCTTTAAGCTTATCGCAGGAAGATCGAGAATATTTTGACAAGGAAGCAGATTAGTGAGGAGCTTTGCGGATTAGTTTAGTGATGATTAGTTTTATTTTTTAGTTATGTTTTAACGTTGTGATCCCATAAGGGACATAGCTTGGATATTATTTCTTATTGGATCCTTATTCATTTCCGTTACTTTTTTTTATATTATTTTATTGTGGCAGCTGGACATGCTATAGTTAGATATTTATTTACCGTTCTTGATATCTGATTGACAGCCGTTGTCACGTCCCGCTTCCCAAAATACGAAAATATGGCACATGACAGAGCCAACCATACTACCTGTGGTTAGGAATCATCCCTTCACAGTCACATTATGGCTGTCAATCGGATATCAAGAACAGTAAAATATAATCTAGCTAACACATGTCCATCTTCCACAATAAATAAAATCAAGAGATGCATATAGCGGAAACAAATCAAGATCCAATAAAACAATAGTATCTGAATCACGTCCCAATATGGGCTCACATTAATCGAAATAAAACTGCTGAAATAAATAAATTAAGAGTCTCTAAACTAACTAGCTAGCTCCTCATTGCTCAGCTTGATCGCTAAAGTACTCTTGATATGCCTGCGATAAAGGTAGAGGAACTGGACCATGCAAAACCCAGACGTCAGTACGTCATAAATACCACAATAATAGTAATAACCAGGATATGATGCTATGATTAAACATGAATTGTAAATAAATAATACAGGTATAAAACAGTGAGATATAGGTATGCGATGTGTATCCTAAAGTCTGTGCTTCTAGATTATTTATTTTAGAAGTCTTTGAAATCAATTAATGTAATTCTCGTCGTAACCCAACAATATATATCCCGTTCATTCCCCATGGGACCACGGTACAATGATTTATTCCGTAACGCCCGGAATCACGACAAACAATGATTATTCCATAACGCCCGGAAACACGACAAACAATAATAATGATTATTCCGTAACGCCCGGAATCACGACAAACAATAATAATATTCTCTTGAGTTACGTTTTAGTTACATTCTTAATTTCCCCATTTTCCCTTCAGGTTTTGTGTTCAAGTCAGGTATTGATGATATAAATCTAATGCCAACACAGGATCAAGCAGGTATAGGTCTTGTCTATGTAGACAACATATCACGTCCGTCAGGAAAACAATCAGAATTGTTAGCACAATAAGATCCAAGTAACAAGTCTGGTAATGTGTCGTGAACATGTCATACAATATATATTAACCAAAACAGATACCAATATAAAACTGTAATCAATATCGAAACACGGTAGACACAACTATTTCCAGGATGCATATGTATCTATTTGTAATAACCATTATACGTACATTACCATGTATGATGCAAACTAGATAACATATTGAACTGATATAATAGTATGATAATATTGTGACGTTCCGGCATGCAACTAGATAAACTATTATCGGTACGGATACAGACAGATGCTATAAAACGGTAAATCGGTATTTCTGTTGAATAGTAAAACACATGCACTATAATTTATCAAGTAAATATTGATATAATAATATAGTATGTTGTAAGTTTAGAACTTGCCTGATCGGATCTCACGTCGAGATATGGATGCTACGTTCCGACGTCGGAATAATAGTCACGACGCAAACTCATGTGCGTAGGACTTGACCTGGCTGAGAAGCTGCATGACGTGGTGACTGGGTTAGACGACGACAGTGGCTGGGTCATCTGGATCATCGACGACGCGCGCAACTCCGGCGAGACGGCCGGGGATCAAAAAAAGAAAAGAAAGAAAGAAAAGAAAGAAGAAGAAGAAGAGGAAGAAGTGGAGGTTGCTGTTAGGGTTTCTGTATTTGACAAGGACAGATGGGATAGTGGCGACGAAATGACGGCGACGAGGCGAAGTCGTCGTGACCGTGAGGGGTGAAAGGTGATCGGGAGAAGTGCAGAAGAGGGAGAAGAGGGTGTTATAATTTTAATATATTTTATATATATTATATATAGAGAGAAAGAAGAGAGAGACAGAGAGAGAGAAGAGAGAGATTATTATTTTTATTAATTAATATATTATATATATATATTATAATATATATATATATATATATTAGTTATATAGAATATTTTATATATATATGGGATTTTACAGGTAATACCAGATTACTCCGAATATTACCCGTGTCCCTTCTAAAATCTAGTTTTTCAATATGGAGAATATACGTAAAAATTTAAACCATAATGTGATATCCCGTAAATAAAATATACACCCCTAAGTATGGATCTACGTAAATATATGTAGCGATCAAATAATCTATCGGTTTAACAATTAGGACATGAATTATGATATATGGTGCAACCACATGATATGGGGTACTATGACATGCAAGGCCAGATAAGAAAATATGTTACTTGATTTTATGTTGTATTTTTAGAAGATATGTGGATGCTAAAATATATCATAAATGTATATAAAATCTAGATTTGCATGATATTCTGTAATAACAAATATTTGATATAATCTCGAACCATGTTGGGTTTCAACCATGCGGGTCAGGTCGAATAATAATCATAACTGCTAACTGCACTATCCGCAACCCAAAAGCAATAATAATAAAGAAATTTGTTGCAAGATTTGAAATACCCTAATTAATATAGTATAACAGTGCTAGGGTGTTACATTATACCCAACTACAAAAGAATTTCGTCATCGAAATTCACGGAACAAGAAAAAATAAGAAATACGGATCTAAGGAAAGAGGTGTGGAAACTTCTGTTGAATCTCGTCTTCACGTTCCCAAGTAGATTCTCCATGCGAACGATTCCACCATGAAACGAGTGCTAGTGGAATAACTTTATTCTTGAGGAGCTTTTCTCGTCGATCCACAATCGCCATTGGTCTCTCTTCATATGTTAAATCTTTCCTTACTGTTAATTCCGGTGATCTAAGATGTGCGTCTTATCTCGAACATACCTGCGAAGTTAAGATACATGAAACACGTCATGAACACCCACCAAGAATGGTGGTAAGGTCAATCGATAGGCTACCTCCTCAACACACTCAATGATACCGAAAGGCCTCACGAATCGAGAACTAAGCTTACCTCGACTACCAAATCGGATCACTCTTCTGGTCAGTGATATCTTCAAGAATACAAGATCACCAACTGCGAACTCCAAAGGTTTTCGTCCAGTATCAGCCCAACTTTTCTGTCGATCCTGTGCCACCTTCATATGTTTTTGGATCACGTTAACTTTCTCCACCGTTTTCACAATAAGATCCGGTCCTAATAATTTTCTTTCTCCAATATCATCCCAACAGACCGGCGAGTGACACTTACGACCATATAATGCTTCGAATGGAGCCATCTGTATAGTCTCCTGAAAATTGTTATTGAATGAAAACTCCACCAAGTGCAAATGATCCTCCCATAAACCCTTGAAGTCTAACATGCATGCTCTCAACATATCTTCAAAAGTTTGGATCGTTCTTTCAGACTGGCTATTTGTATGAGAATGATAGGTTGTGCTAAACTTCAAGCGAGTCCCCAAACTTTCCTGTAAACTCCTCCAAAAGTGTGATATAAATCGAATATCATGATCGGAAACGATGTGTTTACCGCCGAAAGACCAGACCGGGATGTTGGGAGGACATATCGTCTGAATTTTGGGGCAGATGCTATTTGGACTTCTTCATCCACCTCTTCGAAGATACCAAGTTATTTATGGCACCATATATCGGAGGTTTGGACAAATGCGACCGTTATAGGAGACTTTATCATATTCCTCCTCATTTATGAAGGGTTTTTGATTGTGGGGATGCTCTTCCCTGCAGACGCAAGCCCTGCAGTTAATTACGTTATCGCGTTGTGATAACCACTTTCTTCTGCTCTAGTAGTTCACTTCGTGTCATGTGTATTTTTGTTTATTTTGGTTGCCTATGGATTGTATACGAAAACTAGTTTATGTCGTCGCCCGTAGGGCGCAGATTAGTCTGAATCCGTATATTTTATTGAACTTAAGTTGTATTTTTCCTTTAGTTCAAAAATATTTTGTTTGGTTTAAAAACCGTTAATCTAATTTGAGATTAAGATCAACTTAAACATATGAGCATTTGGGCCCAATTTAATTTTTTTAACTAAGAATACATTAGTCCTATTTGAGACTAAGATCTACTTAGCAATATTTTAAGGATCATTAAATTTTATTAAGATCCAGAGCATTTAGGCTCAGTTGCAAGAGACTTAACTAATTTGGGCTTGGCCTACTAAGTCTTTTTATTGTTCAAAAATGCTAAGCACTTATTTAGGCTCTATTTGTTCAGCCCCCTTTTTATGAAAAAGTGTTAAGCACTTATTTAACGCTCTGGCGCTCACATGGGTATCATGTGGAGCCTTCAGTTATAGGCGCTTCCCCATCAGTGTTAAGCACTCATTTATATATATAGTGCTAAGCACTTTTTTATATGGCGTCCACGTGAAGAGCATGTGCGGCGCTGGGCGCTGCCCAATTAGTACTAAGCACTCAGCCATTTTGGCTGTACATGAAGTGCCAAATACTTTTTGTGTGGCGTCCACATGAGGAGCACGTGAGGCGCTGGGCATTGCCCAATCAGTGCTAAGCACTCAGTTGTTTTGGTTATATATGAAGTGCCAAGCACTTTTATTCAGCGCTCACGTGTATTTCACGTGAGGCGCTGACCTTTTGCTTTGGGTGCCCACGTGTTTTTCATGTAAGGCGCTGGACGCTATTGGGAGGGCGCCCACGTGGGAAACACGTGAGGCGCTAAGCTCTTTTCTTTTTTAGAGATTAAATCTCCGTTAATGCCATTTTTGGCCATTAATGATCATCAAAATCTCTATTTTGAAAACCTTGGATCATTTTTTCTTCATTGGAGAACTAAATTCTTCTTTTCTTTTTATAAGAACTAAGTTCTATATGTAGGGTTAAATCCTAATTTTGGAGGAATTAAATTCCCAGAACATATGTTTTTTCTTTTTTTCTTTCTTTTTAACTTAGATCTTTTCTGAATCTTTAATTCTTAAGAACAAGATCTTCCTGATGAGAATTAATTCTCAACTTTTGGGAGACTTGTCTTGTGAATCTCTGATCTAGAGAAAAACTATGTTTTTTGAGAAGAGTTAAACCCTTAGATAGGTAAAAAGAGATATTTTGATTTCTGTGTTTTCTTTACGTAGGGTTTTGAGGAGGCAAGTCTTCTTCTTTTATGGAAAATCAAATTCTCTGTTGTTGAGAATCAAATTCTCAGTTTTTTTTAAAGCTTTATGTATTTTTTTCAAAAGCTTATGGGGTTTTCCCTCTATATAAGACATGACGTCTCGGGTCCTTTATATAGTAGAGGCAAGTTTGTTAATTAGTTTTGAGAAAATCTTTTATTGAGAGATTCCAATTGATTTAATTGGTCTCAAAATTGGTTTAGAGAATTTTACCCATCGTTGGATCTTTGATCCAAGTGTTTCTGTTTTAGAGAATATGTTTTATTGTTTTTAGAAAGATTGGGAAAATATTTTCCCATATACAGAATTTATTATGTCAAACGGTGATTTTTAATCACCATTAGATTTTTAATCCAAGGGCTCTCTCTTTTACAGAGAACAATCTTTTTTGTTTGTAAAGATTGAGGAAAAATATTCCTCGGAATAGAATTTAATTCTATTGTTTGATGATTTATTATCACCATTGGATCTTTGATCCAACGGCTCTATTTAATAAAGAGTATCCAAACTTTTTGGTTAGGGAAATATTCTTATGTAGAGTTTAATTCTACTGATATAAACTTGGACGTCGGCGCTCACGTGTTGTGCATGTGGGCACCACTTAAGAATTTAATTCTTATTTATGATAGGCGCTCCTGTGCTTTGCACATTGGCGCCCACGTAAGCTTCACGTGCGGCGTCATCATAGGATTTAATCCTAAGGGGTTATCACTGGCGCCCTCGTGAAGGGCACGTGAGGTGCTGCTTCAACAAAATTTAACAAAGGTTAGCTCTTTTTATTATGTTTAAATATTGGGGGAACAAATGCCGCCCACCGTTGTTCTCACATGGCTCACACGTGAGTGCAACAGTGTCACTTTTTCCACCGTTTGATCTTCTAGGGAGTTGAACCGTCCCTTCACATCCTATAAATAGGGCTTTTGGCCCTTGAAATGACCGCCGTCTCATCATCTTTCTTGAGTTGTTTCTTCTTTGAGAATTTAATTCTCATCTTAGAGCTTATATCTCTGCCCACAGAACTTCCGCTGATTAGAGTTAAACTCTTGATTTTGTGGGGGCCATTGATGTTCCTTTAGACTGTAATGATTTTAGTAGTTTGATTGCTAACCCTCCACTGGGTTTTCTTTTCAGGTACTATGGCTTCTAATTTGTATGATCTTGAAGAGATTATCTCTTATGAGGAGATTCACATCTAAGGTCGCTGTCAAGGCCAGGAGTTTACTGATGCCCAGTGCGCCGAGGTGATGCGTCGCTTCGACGATTACAGCAGTCGATTGCTCTCCCGCCGTTCTGCTCTTTTAAAGATCGTTGTTAGGTCGATCTGGTAAGCTATACCCAGGCATCTTGAAGTTATGCCACTCCAAGCGCTCGATGACGCCAAGGATAAGGTACATTCAGTGTACTTGATGGGGTTAATCTCAAAGAAACGGAGAGATAATCTCGTTGCCATCTTGCACCGCGTCTTTCAATATAAAATGATAGTATCAGCATATCAGAGGGTGGAGGACATCAGTGGTGACCGTGACGCTTGCATCCTAGAGAAGATGCACAAGAAGATGGTTGATGAGGTTGAACGTGCATTGCTCAAGCTTGCTTTTGAGTTTGAGAATCCATGTCTAGAGTTTAGCGTTCTGCCATTGTAAATATTTTGATGATATTTGTTTCTTTTTTTATCATCCTTATCACCAATGTATAAATTTCTTCGAAATATGAATGGCAAAGCCCCCCTTTTCTTTACGCCAATGCTTGTATGTGCCTCAAGTGAGGTGTTGTTATATATATATATATATATATATATATATATATATATATATATATATATATATATATATATATATATATATAAACTAGCGCCGGCGCTCACGTGTCATACGCGTGAGGTGTTGCTATAGGATTTAATCCTGAAAAGAACTAGCGTCGGTGCTCACTTGTCATGCACGTGAGGCGCTGCTACAGGTTCTAACCCTGAAAAGAATCAGCGTCGGTGCTCACGTGTCATGCACGTGAGGCGCTGCTGAGGGAACCGTTTCACCTTCTTGCTCCAATTTTCATGAGTCAACTCTTTCTTTTCCCATACCCTTTTTGTCAGGTCTTGGAAATAGTTCCACTATGCACAACATTTTGTATGCCTAAACTTAAATGCTTCTCTTCATATTCTGAAGCAATGAACTTCTTCTTCTTCTTCATAAGGAAAGAACCATTTTTTTAACAGATCAAGAGTTATGGCTTGCAATCGTCCTCATGCTCGTCGGCAACCATGGGAGGTGCTTATCGAGGGAATTGTTCCTCGTTTTGCTGCACGATTTATAGATCCCATTCTCATAGATGATCAATGTGACACGGTGATGTATGAGCTTCTGACTCGTAGGGGCTCTCCTCTTCCTATCGGCTCCATTTGGCTTCGGATGATCTTCCTTTCTGTGTTTGCCGACATTCCTCCTCATCCGGCGGAGATGACTCCGGCGATGTTCGATGCATCGGAGGACAAAATCGAGTGCTTTCATGAGGCAGATTTGATTACCCAGCCTCTGAAGGATCGCTCTATTCAGTTGTTAAGCCAGATACGAGCTTAGCGGGCCATCATATCTGCCTTCGCTGATGGGCACGGTGCTGACCGATGGGGAGCGACTTCTCATGAAGATCGCCGCTTCGATAAGGTGGAGAAGGCTGAGAGGGCTTTAAAAAACTTTATTCATAGTTTTGTAAACCCTTGTACTTTTGATACCGTGTTCGGTGATCTGTTTCCTACAGAATAAAGTATTTATTTAAACGTGTTTCTTTTTTGTGGACTGTTGAATGTTTTATCCCCAACACATATTCATGTGTGCATCTTGCATCTGCGCATGTACTTTTACCCTTATTTTTTTTAAGTGCTAACGTCACTGATGTGCTCGTGTCATGCACTGACCCTCCACACGCGTATATAAATTGTCATGCTTCCAATGCTATCTTCATTCAAGTACGCATGTATTTGCAAGTGAGCACTTAAACAGGTGCGAATCAAATGTTGTACTCACTATCTTGCATAGCATACGTCTGGTTTCGGGCTGGCATGTCATACAATTTTTTTTAATTTTTTTTAGAATTTTGATCTGAGAAGATAGCGAGCGGACACAAGCGTCGTCATCTATCATTAACTCAGATCTCAATTCTTAAGAAGTGTAGTTATGAGCCCTGAGACCTATGAGTTGCGCCTTTCTGTTTCTTGTTCGGAGTCTCTAGTTTATGTACTCATTCGGAGTTTGTAGTTTATTCACTCGTTTTGGAGTCTCTAGTTTATGTACTCATTTCGGAGTTTATAGCTTATTCACTCATTTCAGAGTCTCTAGTTTATGTACTCATTTCGGAGTTTGTAGTTTATTAAGAAGCGTCACTTGTTTTGGTTATTCACTTCGTGTCGTGTCGTGTGTATTTTTGTTTATTTTGGTTGCCCGTGGATTGAATACGGAGACTAGTTTATGTCGTCGTCCGTAGGACGCAGATTAGTCCAAATCCGTATATTTTAGATTTGAACTTAAGCTGTATTTTTCCTTTAGTTCAAAAATATTTTTTTTGGTTTAAGGACCGTTAATCTAGTTTGAGATTAAGATCAACTTAAACATATGAGAATTTGGGCCCAATTTATTTTTTTTAAACTAAAAATACAACTTAAGTTCAAATCTAAAATATACGGATTTGGACTAATCTGCGCCCTACGGGCGACGCATTAAACTAGTCTCCGTATACAATCCACGGGCAACCAGAATAAACAAAAATACACACGACACGAAGTGAACTGCTGGAGCAGGAGAAAGTGGTTAACAATCCATGGGCAACCAAAATAAACAAAACTACACACGACATGAAGTGAACTGCTGGAGCAGGAAAAATACAACTTATTTCGGAGTTTGTAGTTTATTAAAATATACGGATTTCGGAGTTTATAGTTTATTCACTCGTTTTGGAGTCTCTAGTTTATGTACTCATTTCGGAGTTTATAATTTATTCACTCATTTCGGAGTCTCTAGTTTATGTACTCATCTCAATTCTTAAGAAGCGTCGTCATCTATCATTAACTCAGATCTCAATTCTTAAGAAGTGTAGTTCTGAGCCCCGAGACCTATGAGTTGCGCCTTTCTGCTTCTTGTTCAGAGTCTCTAGTTTATGTACTTGATTGTATTAGAAATGCGATACGTTTTTATGATATGCGTTTTACTCAGTTCTCTACTTACCGTAATCAAGACGGTGTCATTTTGCAGCTAGCCGGTTGAGCACGGGTCGATCCACAGGGAGATGGTAGTATGTCCGTTCGTGTTTTAGACGAGTCAATGAAGAATGTATATGTGTATGTTCAAACATATCCTAAGTGTTTGTATGTATATTCAAGTAAGCTTGTTAGGGTTAAGGTTGGTTAGTAGAGTTAGGATCACTCTTGTACTTGTTTTTTGCCATTCTTAAAACGATGTTGGGATAATCGAAAGTAGCGGGGATTAGGAGGACATAGGAATGAGATTTGCGAGTTTAAGCAAGCTTTCCTACGCTAAATCCATTCCTAGTGCCCCTTGTCCGTCCGCTAAATGTGCTTATTTCCAACCCTAGGCCAAACACCCGCAACCATGTATCCAATTAAGTCACAACTACATGTCACGTTGTAGTGCGCTTAAAGGACTTCTCGACTTAGGTTGCGGCTATATGTCACGTATAGCGCGCCTAAGTGAAGGGGCTGCGTTTGTTTGGTCTAGGTTCGTTTTAGGTTGTTTGGCGAAGAGAAGAACAGGGGATTTTTCCGTCCCTCATACTAATCTTCCTTAGCCCTTAACAAGTATGGAAATTATCCACACAAGAAAATGGAAAGAAAACAAAGCAAGAAAGAAGCAAAGAAAGAAGGGAAAAATACGGTTTTACAAGCTAACTATTTAGGTCCTCACCTAAGCAAGAAACTCCGTCGAGTATTATGGCTTGAAATAATACGGGTAAGAAGGGAAGGAAAGTAAAACAAGCAAAGAAATATCAACAACTACTTAACAACAAGAAACAAAATTACACTTAGGAATTAAAATTACAATACAAGAATTAAAAGATACAAGTTAAATAAAAACCCTCATCTTCATTAATTTTCCACTCAAGAGCTCTCACTACACTTTAATGGAGAATAGATGAAGAGGAAGAAGAAGATACAAACTAACCTACACTAAAATCTAACTAAAAATAAGCATTCTTGCTTGGCACAAAACTGAGCTATTTATAGGCAGAGAGCTGAAACCCTAGGGCTAAATTCTGAGCCCAAATACAATGACAAAACTACCCCCAAAATATCATCAGGAGAAGACATGTGTCCACGGCGGAATCGCCGGTTTTGGGGAATTAGCTCCTCATTTTTTCTGTGCTTTCTTATGTTGCTATCTTATGTTGTTCTACATGTCCCAAATTGCAAATTGCTTCCAAAATTTCTTCAGATCTGCAACAGTCCAAAATGGCTTCACTTTTAATTCATTTGACCTTATCTCCCTCGAGCTCCGCGCACCCATTGAATCTTGTGCTGCCCCTCTCGTACTCTGTTCTTGTCCGAGACACGAATAACCACTGTTCTTTGTCTTGTCTCTTGAACTGGTAAGCGGCACTGGGCGGATATGGATGACCGGAACTCGGCTTTCATCTGTCGGCAACAGATGTTCTGGATTTTGGCGTAACTGTGGAGATTTTGTATATTATTTTGGACTAGAAACCTGTAACCTGTAAATATGTAGCAAACACGGATCAAAAGCACCTGCCTATAAACAAACGAGCAGAAGAATGTGCGGTATTAAATACAATATTCTGGTGTGAACAGTACTCATTTCAGAGTTTGTAGTTTATTCACTCGTTTTGGAGTCTCTAGTTTATGTACTCATTTCGGAGTTTATAGTTTATTCACTCATTTCGGAGTATCTAGTTTATGTACCCATTTCGGAGTTTGTAGTTTATTTACTCATTTCGGAGTTTGTAGTTTATGTACTCATTTCGGAGTGTGTTTAGTTTACACCCTTGGATTTACAGGCAAATTTTTCCTAACGTTGTATGTAGATGACCCCCATTCTTTACGACAGAGGTCCGTTAGGTTTGTGGTACTAGGATTTTAGTCTGTGGTACCGTCACGTTGGCTGATGTATCCCTTGATATGCAGTCTTTAAGCCGCTGTTCGAGTAGCCCCGCGACTGTCGTGTTTCTGATCCCTTCGGAGGCTGGACAAAACGTCTTCAAGCAATCTCCTTAGGTCATATTACCGTCGGAAAAGCAAGCGTTAGGAATTTTCCATGACGCTTTTTACCTGAGGTTAGGCTCAATTTGGAGCCCCGATGAGCCATAACCGCACCCTTCTGGGGCGGGATGATCTCCAATGGTCTTTTAGGCTTTATATGAGTTGCCGTCAAGATCCGAAGCTAGGAATGTGCCGTCACTTCATTTTTGTTTTGACGATGTCGCACTGATTCCTTGCTGAAATAGGGTAAACATCTGTAGGACCTTTATGCTGCATGTATTGCAATTGAATTCCGGAGCTAGGAATATGCCATTGCTCGAATTTCATTTGATAGTTGCATCTGCATCCTGCTGAAATGAGGGGGGAACGCCGGGATAGTCTTTAGCTTGTATATGTACCGTTAAGACTTGGAGCTAGAATTTTGCTATTACTCCATTTTTTGCTTTGACCCTTGGGTATTTCTTTTTTGATGATGACGCTGCGTCTGCATCCTTCTAGAATGAGAAGAAATGCCGGGATAGTCTCTAGGTTGTATATGAACCGTCCAGACTTAGAGCTAGTGTTTTGCCATTACTCCATTTTTTTGCTTTGACCCTTGAGTCTTTTTTTTTATGATGATGTTGCGTCTGCATCCTACTGGAATGAGAAGAAACGCCGGAACAGTCTCTAAGTTGTATATGAACCGTCTAGACTTGGAGCTAGGATTTTGCCATTACTCCATTTTTTGTTTTGACTCTTGGGGTCTTTTTCTTTTTTGATGATGACGTTGCGTTTGCATCCTGCTGGAATGAGAATAAACGCCGGGATAGTTTCTAGGTTGTATATGTACCGTCAAGACTTGGAGCTAGGATTTTTCTATTACTTCCTTTTTTTGCTTTGACCTTTGGGTCTTGGTTGACGTCGCGTCTGTACCCTGCTGTCATGAGAAGCACGTCGAGTTGATCTTTAAGCTGTAGATGTTTCCATCAAGATCTGTCCTCCCTTTGGCGGAGCCTGGTAGGAAAATATGGTTCCCATTTTTTTTATTTTTTTATTTCTTCCCGCGATGCTCTATCTTTTCAGCTTTTTATGTCGCGAAAGTCGCGATTGCCCAGTCATTTCGGCTATTTATCATGGTGCCTAATCATTTCGGCCGTTTTCGTTTTTACTTGCTGCTTTTTATTGTGAGTTGCCTTAACATTTCGGCTGTCTATGCATATTGCTGATTTTTATCATGAGTTGGGGACTTGGTCCTGATACCCATTATGGTATCAGCATCGCTACAACTGGAATATTGTCAGGAGCGAATCATCATTTGCCGTGAGAGGACTTGGAGTCACCTATTTAGGCATCAACATCGCTACAACTGGAATGTTTCCAGGAGAGAATCATCATTTGCTTTTGTCGATTTGAACAAAGATGGCTTAGTAGACAGGGTTAGGATCCTGTCGGCTAAGGATTTTGACTTTATAAGCCGTAAGGGTCTCATAAAATTATTTCTCCCTATGATTCGTGAGGATCTCGTAGGTGTATTTTCTCCTTAGGAATCATGGGGATTCCTAAGTGCGTTTTCTCGTGTAAGTCGTAAGGATCTTCCAAAAGTGTTTTCTCCTTATAAGTCGAGAGGACTTAAGAGTGTCGCTCACTATATGGGAACATTTCTTGCCATTGGTGGAACTTGGTGGGAGAATATTTATTTATGCTCGTGGATTGTATACAAGGGTCAATATAGGACCGCCTGTAGGGCAATATTAGGGGAATATGACGGCTTAAGAACATGTTTAGTTCCCTGTAGCTTAAGGCTTTTGAATCTTATGAGCCGTAAGGGTCTCGTAGAGGGGAAATTCTCTTTACGAGTCGTAAGGATCCCATAAGTGTAGTTTCTCCTTAGGAATCGTAGGGATTTCTAAGTGTGTTGCTTCTTTGTGAGTCGTAAGGATCTCACGCAGGTATTTTCTCTCACAAGATTGAAAGGACCCTGCAAGTGTATTCTATTATTTTTTTACGAGATTGCGCCCTTCCGGGTTTTCACAAGCTCGCCGGTAGTCCTGCTGTTTTTACTCACGGTGCCCTTTCGGGTTTTCATCTGTGCCCATTTCGTTTGTGGACATACCGTTTTTTAAAAACGCGGTGAAACTCTCCAGAATGGTTTCGTCACGGGTGACCCACCTGTTTGGGGGTGGCTTCATTGCTAGAGTAGTTGTGCAGCCAGTGGGACTTGAGTTGCAACCTTTGCCGCTAGGAATTCGATTGCAATATAGATCTTAAGGGAGCATATCGCCGTATTTGGGGTGATGCGCTAGTTTAGGGACGTTCCGGTCCATTATCGCTATATTTGAGGCGGATTTTTAGTTTAAGGACTTTTTGGTCCTGCATTCCTATCTTGGGGACGAACGTTAGTTTAGGGCATCTCGGTCCATTGTTAATTTAAGAACATCTCGGTCCATTGTTAGTTTAAAAACATCTCGGTCCGTCGTCGTCATGTTTGAGACGGATTTTTAGTTTAGGGACTTCTCGGTCCAACATTCCCATCTTGGGGTTGGATGTTAGTTTAAGGACATTTCGGTCTAGTATTAGTTTAGGGACATTTCGGTCCAACTTTCCTATCTTGGGGATGGATGTTAGTTTAAGGACATTTCGGTCCAGTATTAGTTTAGGGACGTTTTGGTCCATTGTTAGTTTAGGAATATTTCGGTCCACTATCGCCGTGTTTAGGGCAAAATGCTTTTTGGATACCACTCTCAGAGTTCTGACTCAGCAAGATAGCGATCGGACAGAAGCATTGTCATCTATCATTGACCTAAGTCATGACTCGTTAAGCGTAGTATTTTTTAAGGAATCGACCGTTTATTAGCCGGAATGGTCTTTCGCCATGCATATCCATGAGCAGGTAGGCTCCACCTCGGTAGATTTTGTTTATAATGTACGGGCCTTCATAGTTTGGCTTGAATTTTCCCCGTTTTGCACGATTGAGGATCATTGGTCTTTTGACGACTAGTACGAGTTTGCCTTGGCGAAATGTTCTCGGTCTGGTCAGTTTTTCGTATGACCGTGTCATCCTTACCTTATAAGCCTCCAGATTTTGCTATACTATAAGGCGAGTTTCGTTGAGGGCGTCGAGCTCTTCAAGCCTAAGATCAACGTTTTCTTCATCTGTCAGCTCGTATCGAACTGCTACACGTAGAGAAGGGAGTTCTACCTCCAGTGGGAGCACTGCTTCCGCGCCAAACACCAACACATATGGTGTTGTATTCGTGGCCATTTTGAACGTTGTTCTGTATGCCCAGAGAGCTTCATGCAACCTTTCGTGCCAGTCTTTTTTGTTTCTGGACACCGTTTTCTTTATAATCTTTATCAAGATCTTATTGAAAGCTTCAGCTAGATCATTGGCCCGAGAATTATAGACTGAAGAGTATCTCCAATCTATTTTATGTTGTTGTGCAAAGCGGCTGATTTTATGACTTCTATAAGCTGGCCCATTATCCGAGATAATTCGTTGCGGAGTGCCGAACCGATAGATGATATGGGTTCTGAAGAAATGGAGGATATTCTCCGTCTTCACCTCTCTTAGTAGTACTGCTTCTGCCCACTTAGAGAAGTAGTCGGTCGTTTCCAGTATGAACCGATATTCTTTGGACGATGTCGGTTCAATGCGGCCAATTATATCGGTTCCCCACATTTCGAACGGCCAGCTAGCCAATGTCGGGTGTAGAGGATTTGGATGTTGATGAATGAAGTTCCTATGAATTTGGCACGAGTGACACCGCTTCGCATATTCGAGGCAGTCCTGAATCATTGTGGGCCAATAATAACCCATTCTTTTTATCTTCAGCTTCATCTTTGGCCCGACTTGATGAGAACCAGAGACTCCGTCGTGAGTTTCTTGGACGATTTTCTTTGCTTCCTCCGGCCCTAGACATCTTAGCCACAGACAGTCGAACGATCTCTTATATAGAGTATCATTGACGAAGGCGAAAGACAAAGCTAGTTTCATGAGCTAATGTCCAGACGACGTATTTTCGGGCGTTCATTGGGATTTGAAGTAGTCTATGAAGACTTCTCCAATCCTTGATCTTTTCTTCGTCCTCTATTTGAAGGGCTACTTGTTCGGTCGTTTCTTTTCCTTCGGATGGCTTTATTAGGTCTTCCAAAAGTATTTCTGTTGGCTCAAGAACCTTGCGGCTTTGCACAATGATCCTTACGTCATCAAGATTTTCATCGGCAAATTTCTTATCCAATTTGGCTAATGCATCTGCCTTGCTATTTTCTGCATGCGGTAACTTTCTAGGGTATTGGCAGGGATTTGTGTCAGCAGTTGCTACACTCTTTCGCCATACTTTATCAGCTTTGGCTTGCATGTCTGATAGTCGTCATTTACTTGGTTGACGATCAGCTGGAAGTCTCCATGTTCCCTTATAAAAAGGGGTAAGAGAGAGTTCCCCACTATTCAAATCCTCACGTGTTAAACACGTGAGTGCGTATATGCAACGATATAGGCACTGCGATTAAAAAAACTGATAGAATAAAACAGCCTTACGTGTTTAACACGTGAGTACCTATATGCAATGCATATAGGCGCTGCAAATCAAACAGCTGATAAACTAAATAAACCTCATGTGTTAAACACGTGAGGGCACCTCCCTACATAGAATTAAATTCTACTCAATGAGGAATCATTGGATCAAAAATCCAATGGTGATTAAGCTTATAATTAAATTCTATTAAGGAGGGATATTTTCTGTTAAAACAGAAAGTTGGTGGATCAAAGATCCCATGAGATGGAAAATATTTTCCATATCTTTCTAAACAAAGAAAGATTGTGCTCTGTTAAGCCGAGCATCCTTGGATTAAAAATCCAATGATGGTTTAGAAAATTACTATTTTACAGAATAAGATTTTGCATATGGGAAAATATTTCCCCAATCTTGTTAAAAACAAGAAAAATATGTTCTGTAAAACAGAAACCATTGGATCAAAGATCCAATGGTGGGCAAAATTCCCTAAGTCAATTCTAAAACCAATTAAATTAATTAGGATCTCTCAATAAGAGATTTTCTCAGAATTAAAACAAACTTCTTTCTGCTATATAAGGGACCAGAGACTTCAAGTCTCAAAGGGACATAGAGTTAAGAGAGATCGAGAGAAAAACAAAGGCTTAGAAAAAGAGAAAAGCTTAAGAGAAGAAGAAAGAAAAGCTTCAAAAGAAACAGAGAATTTAATTCTCACAAAGGAAGACTCGTTTCATTAAGACCCTAGGTAAAGAGAAAACAAAACACAGAGATCATTTCATCTCTCCTTCGCCTCTCTGAGGGTTTAACCCTTCATATAAGAACTTAGTTCTTCCTCTGGTTGAGATTTGCAGAAGCAGATCTCCCTACAAGTTGAGAATTTAATTCTCATCGGGGAGATTCTGTCATACAGATTCAAAACCTAGGGGAAAGAATTGAGTTCAAAGAATTTGATTCTTACAAAACATATGGGAATTTAATTCCTCCGAAAGTTAGGGTTCAAACCCTATAAAAGAATTTAATTCTTACAAAACAAGAGACATGAGATCCTCCAAATCCTTGGGTCATTAACATAAGATCAAAATCTCCAAGAACACAGAAGAATAGCCTTGTGATTTGTTAGTGTTTAACACTATAATGAGACCTCACGTGTTTTCCTCGTGAATGCTCCTAATGAACAAAAAAAGAAGAGAAAAAGAGAAATGGCCGAGACTGCCTCACGTGTTTCCCACGCGAGCGCTTAAAAGAAGAGTAAAGAGCACTTCCTTAGGCAATCACGTACTTTGCACGCCACCCCAACCAAGTGCTTATCACTTATATAAAAAGGGAAAATAAAACCCAAAAGACAGAGCCCATATTTGGGGTTCCTCATGTGGTCACATGTGAGCGCCTCCAGAGTTCAATGTTTAACACTGATTCAGCGCCTCATGTGGGATACACGCGAGTGCTGTATATACCAGTGCATAGCACTGTTGGGTAACTATGGAGACTCAGACCTAGCCCAAATTGGCTAAGTTTTCCCAAGGTCAAAACCTCTTCGATTTCCAATCCCGTGCTTATGATTCCCCAAATTGATCTTAGTCCCAAACATGCCTAATGATCCTTCAACTGATGATATCCAAAATGATGTTCATCCTACATCTCCTAAGTTAATCTTAGTCTTCAAAAATGACTAATGATTCTTAAATGATCCACCATGATCTTTTCTCTCAAATACGGGAATTGGTTCAAGGGTACATCTCTCTACACCTGTGATACATGTCGTTGTAATTCCTCAACGTCTTCAGAGAGGCGGCGGATCCCGACAACCAACTGCTTTTGGTTGCACTTCCCAAGCTGACGTGCACACCTTAAACCAAACCACACTTCAAAATAGGTGTATCCCACATCATCACCGTACATCTCGTCACGTAACAAATACATGTGCACGCAAGATGAACAACGGACCGTAACGTCCTTAAACCACAACGGACCGTAACGTCCTTAAACTAAAACCTCACCTCAAAAATGGTGATCAACGGACCGTAACGTCCTTAAACTAAAACCTCACCTCAAAAATGGTGATCGACAGACCGAAATGTCCTCAAACTACAACTCCGCCTCCAAAATGGCGATAATGGACCGAAACGTCCATAAACTAAAACAACAGAGCCCAAATGCTCTGTTGTTGGATCCGAAACAAAAAGATGACCCCAAAACCCCGTTAAGTAGATCTTAGTCTCAAATTAGACTAACGTATCCTTAACAAAAAACCAATCGAGCTCCAACTGCTCACAAACATTTAAGTTGATCTTAATCTCGAACTGGATTAACGATCCTTAAATAAAACAAACCCAAATCTAAGATATACAGATTTGGACTAATTTACGCCCTACAGGTGTTCATATCAGATTTTTGCATTTTTATACCGCCCAATTTTTATCACATTGCTTATCGGTAGGTACTCTTATGCCGTGTTTGCTACATAATTGCAGGATACTGGTCTCAGCTCTAAACAGTGAATATGATGGAAAAGTAGGACAAATTCCGGATAACTGCCAACAACAGATAAAACACGGGTCTCCGCTCTCTATCTGTATGTTGCCACACACCAGTTTAAGGGACAAAATGGCAAATCGATGTCATTTTCATGCACAAAGCTCAATGTCAACACATGATCCAAGAAATCTACGCGGAGCTCGAGAAAATCATGACAAAAGATCCACATCACATCACCTTTTGATCAACAGAAATTCTGGAAAAATCGTGAAGAAATTCTGAGAAAAAACATATACCAGACTGAAGGGCACTGCAAACCAGGAGAGGCCACCAAAATTAGTGACCTAAGTCCCCAATAGGGCCGCGGAACCGCGGCCTAAGCATGCTTAGGCCGCGGAACCGCGGCCGTACGGCCTCGGCAGAAGGCCATCTTTTGAGGGCAGATTGGTCATTTCATCTTTGTTCTGAATGTTGCCCTAGAGTTTCTGTTTCCTGCCTATAAATAGTCCAGATCTTGCCAAAGCCAAGGGTCCATATTCTTGTATTTAGAATTTAGAATACATGTTGTTGTTCTTCTTCCTCTTCTCATCTCTTCTCCATTAAAAACTTGTAGTGAGCTTTTGTGAGTGAAGAATGAATAAAAGAATTCTCTTTGTTATCATGCTTGTCTTGTTCTTTTTATAATTGCTTGTAATTTTCATTTGCTAATCTAGTTGTTGTTATTTGTTGTTTGTTTCTTTCTTGTTCTCTTTTCCTTTATCCTTAAACAACCATGATGCTTACGCTTGATCCTTGCCGAGGTGAGGTCGCAAATAGCTAGTTGTAATCTTCTAACCTCTTTCTTTCTATCTTTCTCCTTTGTTTTATTTTCTTTTCCTTATAATGGGTGAGTAGTTTTCATACTTGTTAGGGTAGGATAAGGAAAGTTTGAGAGAAGGAAATCTCTCTCACTCTTTTCTTGCCCAACATCTTGATTCGGACTCCCGTTAATTGAACCACAATCCGCTCCCTACGGCATCCTATCCTACATGATAGTGGTGATTCCTTAGTGAGACCGGTGTGGTTGAATTAACCGGAGGTTAAGGCTAAGAGCCAAGAACGGACGGACAAGCACAAAAAGGAAGAACTTATGCGTTGGAAAGCCTAGCTTATACTCGCAAGTTCCTTCCTAGTCGTGCTAATCCCCGTTGTTGCCGATTACCGTAACACTGACATTAAGAGTGGCAACGAAAGAAGTGAGCGACTCCTAACTCAAACTAACATAATCCTAACCCTAACAAGCTCTCTATATATATCATTTTAGCACTTAAGTAATCTAAAAACAAACCTGGACAATTGGACTTAACTCGTTAAAGCACATAGAAAAAGATTCCCATCTCCCTGCGGACGACCCGTACTCAACCGGCTAGCTACAAGCGAAACCGTCTTGATTGCGGTAATAAACTTAGTACGCAAAAACTCTACCAATCAAATGGCGCCGTTGCCGGGGAGACGGTAGTTTATTTCTTTGTGTAATTTCGGGTTAATTTGTGAATATAAAGCGAACCGAAAAAAAACAAAAAAATATACATTGTAAAAAAAATCATCTTGTTATTTTTGATTAGTTTTTGTGCAAGTGTGCAGGATAAAACGAAGTTCGAGTTCAGTGCCAAAGACGTGGGAAGTTAGACCCATATTTCGCGGCTACACCGCGACGGATCAAGACGGAGCCAACGGTCTACTGTAAAAATCTGGAGCAGATACAGTGAGCAAATCAAGATTCAGGAAATTCAGACAAGAAGAGGACATCCAAGTGAGCACCCACAAGAAAAATGAAGCTTCGAAGGCACCTTCAAGTCGCGGAACTGCGACGGGTTGGAGCTTTCAGGAGCCCAAATTTTGGGTAAGTCTTTCTCTTCTCTCCCCCACTCCTCTGAACTCCACTGAACTGTGTTTTCTGCAGCATTCTTTACGCAAACTCTCTTCCCCCTTCCAATAAATTGTTTTTGTGCAGGATTCTTTGCGCCGCGCTAAAATAAAAATTGTTTGCAGTTGATTGTTACTGCTTTGCATATATTAATACGGACTTTAAGGGGCTTGAAACCAATTCAGATTGGGTGGGGATTTCATCACCCTTCCCAGGACCCCAGAAATCACAAAAAGCATATGCATTGACCATTGCTTAAATTGAAAAATACTAGACTCAGCCCTAAGGACTTCGCGCTCAATAGGACAGAGGACTAGTTACAGGCATCGGCCGTTTATCCTATCCTGACTTTTGCGGTGTCTAGGCAAGTGTGTCCTAGGCAAGTGGTTACTTAATTAGGACCACTACTTACGTAGTGGGGAGCCTCCCACTTACCTGGCACTTACCTGGCCGCGATTGTTGGAGAAGAGGCGGTTTGAGGTCCTATTTCTAGCCCTTTGGAACAGTTAGGAGCTGTCTAGCTGACCTAGGTGACCCTAGATCTAGGTGTGATTGTGCATATCTTGTTTGTGATTGCTTGAAGCCGTAAGCCCGTACATATTTCTGTAAAACTCCTTCTAAAAAAAAGAAGAAGAAAAAAACACAAAACCAAAAACTTTTATAAAAACTTGCCCTTTGTCGCCAGAATCCATTTTTTCACCCACCACCCATCGTATTTCTCCATTGACGTTTTCTTACCCTCACCTTCTCCGCTTTGACTATACTAAACTCGTTTAGTGTATGTCCGCTTGGACTCGGGACACTAGCGCCCGCCTAGTCCGCGTTACGTTAGTCGCTACCGACTACGCGATCGACTCAGACGTCGAAACTCCGTCCATGCCTCTTTCACCCTTACCTTTGCCGGCCAACTCCGACGTTGACCGGAATTCTGTTCATACATCCTCACCTTCACCATCACCAACCTCTTCTTCCGCGATGTCAGGATTTAATCCAAACATCTCCTTGACTCCCCCGGGATTGACTCCACCTCCTATGGAGGCAAATAACCCACCACCACCACCTGTTGTAGCGCCGCAGCGAATCGCGCTCCAGGATCGTTTCTATCCCACCCGTTTTGCACTTCCCACCTGTCTTTCTCTTCCATCGGCCAATGGGGATAATTTTGAAATTAAGCCCCACTTCATTAACATGCTTCCGAAATTTCATGGGCTTGAATCTGAAGATGCCTATATCTTCATCAACAAGTTTCAAAATGTTTGTGCCATGATGAAAACTACCCAGCTGTCGGACGATGCTATACGGTTACGGGTCATTCCGTTCACTTTATGCGATCTTGCTGAAAAATGGCTGTATAGCACCGCTTCCCACTCCATAACCAGTTGGGACGAGTTTGTGAAAGCGTTTCTCAAGAAATTCTATCCGAATCATAAAACCGCAAGGATCCGTAACGAAATCAACCAATTCTCTCAGCTTCCTTCTAAACCCTTCTGGAAGTGCTTTGACCGATATAAAGACCTTCTTGTTCAGTGCCCTCACCACGGTATTGAGAAATGGCAACTTTGCCAAACCTTATACGAGGGCCTGAACCCAGTAACCAAGCAGTTGTTGGAAACCATTTGTCAGGGCCACTTCCTATCAAAATCTGACGAGGAAGCGTGGCAATTCTTCAACGACCTTGCGGAACAAACGCTTCAATGGGAGAGCACCAGACCAACTTCTTCTTCTTCTTCCTCCACTTCTACTGGTCAGTCTAGGGTAGGAATTCACCAACTCGATGTC
Organism: Agapanthus africanus; assembly: GCA_030015575.1. Taxonomy (NCBI): domain Eukaryota; kingdom Viridiplantae; phylum Streptophyta; class Magnoliopsida; order Asparagales; family Amaryllidaceae; genus Agapanthus; species Agapanthus africanus. The sequence continues at coordinate 651,132,802 of JASDDO010000014.1, forward strand.
TCTATTGCAATGAAAGCTGAAATGGCTGCAATAACGAGAAAACTTGAAGCGATAGAGAGCAAATTTTCATCTCCTGCTCCTGCCCCTGTTCTTCCCTTTCGTACCATTTGTGCTTGTTTTTCCGATCCTTCTCACTTAACCGAAGAGTGTCCTTACAATCCACCATCCCAAGGACATGATCAGGTTAATGCTGCATTTCAGCAAAGACCGAGGAATGATCCATACTCTTCCACCTACAATCCCGGTTGGAGGAACTTCCCTAATTTCGCCTGGAATCAGAATCAGCAACAATTCCAAGGCAACAATTTCCAGAGGCCCCCTCCTCCGCAACAACAAGCGCAACAACAAACTCAACATCAGTTTCAGCAGCCCTTCCAACCCCAACCTTTCCAAAATCAGACGAACAACTTTGCACCCAACAATTCTTTTCCACAAAACAACTTTGTTTCGTCAAACAACGATAAGGTTTTCTCGCTAGAACGAAGTCTGGAGGCGTTCGTTAAACAATCAACACAATCCACCGCCAACATCCAGTCGTCTATTCAATCTTTGGTGCAACACACTGCTGCACACGGGCAAAGCATCAAGACCATCGAAGCTCAGATTGCACAGCTGAATGCGGCGTTAAGCGAGCGAGAAAAGGGGAAGCTTCCATCTCAACCACTCCCAAATTCCGGTCACCCACATAATGTACATGTTGTTCTTGAACAACAGACCCATAATGTGAGTGCCGTGACTACATTGAGATCGGGAAGGATGCTGCACAACAACATCGGCACAACGATTGAGGATAATGACACCCCGGCCGCTTCTTCTTCTTCTTCTTCGTCTTCTGAGCCTATTCTCCATTCATCTAAAGGCTCTTCTTCTTCTTCTGCTGCTCTGAACGGACCCACTTCTCACTCCACGAAAACACCACCTCTGGGATCCGTTCCAGCTCCACAATCTCCTCCACAAGCATTGGACTCAACCAATTTTAAAAACGTTCCATTTCTAAACCGGTTGAGGTCCAATAAACAAAATCCACAAATAGAGAAGATTCTGGAGTTGTTTAAGCAGGTTAACATTAACATTCCCCTTTTAGATGCTGTTCAACAAGTCCCGTCCTATGCAAAAATCTTAAAGGACTTGTGCACGAAAAAGAGGAAGTCTCAGGTACCCAAGAAAGTTTTCTTGGCTAGTGCTGTGAGTGATGCTCTTACCCAATCTTTACCGCAAAAACGGAAGGACCCAGGCTGTCCTACGATTTCTATTACCATTGGGGATAAGAACATCAACCGCGCACTATTAGATCTTGGTGCCAGTGTTAACCTGCGTCCGTACTCAGTATATGAGCAACTAGGTGTAGGAGAGCTGATACCCACACACTGCACTCTCCAAATGGCCGACCGATCGATCACCCATCCTAGGGGTGAGCTATAGGATGTGTTAATCAAGGTTGGGGACTTCATATTCCCCATTGACTTCATTGTATTAGACACACAGCCTGTAGCTAACCCCCGGAATCAAATTCCGGTGATACTCGGTCGCCCATTCCTTGCAACCTCAAATGTTGTGATCAATTGTCGCAATGGTTCGATGAACCTATCTTTTGGAAACATGATAATTGAACTCAACATTTTTAGGTTGGGGAATCATCCCACCGAACCTAATGCTCATATACTAGACATTTGCTCAATCCAGGAGATCACCCCAGAAGAGTGTGAATTCGAGGAGTTTTTGTTCGATCACGATAACCTTAACGCCACTAGTGCGTTCCTTTTCGAACCTGCTGCTGTTTCTGCGCCCGATAATGACTACGAGTGTTTTACTTTCTCGAACGATCGTAGCCCCTCACCACTCGAGTTTGAATCCTTCGAATTTCCGGATGAGTTACCTGAACCATCCAACTCGATCGCTTACACTCGTTTTGAACCTTTGCTGGAATCCTTCGAGTTCGAGACCTTTTCACCAATCTTGCCTTCAATCGTTTCACCTCCAACACTCGAACTCAAGCCTTTGCCGTCTCACCTTAAGTACGCTTACTTGGGTGAGAACGAGACCCTCCCTGTTATCATCTCGGCTTCTCTAGCTCCAGAGCAAGAGAAAGCCCTTCTTGCGGTCTTGCACAGCAATAGGCAAGCTTTTGGCTGGTCCATGGCGGATATCAAGGGGATTAGTCCCCTGATCGTTGAACATCACATTCATCTGATGGATGATGCCAAACCAGCCAGGGACCCACAAAGACGACTCAACCCAGTCATGAAAGAGGATGTGAAAAAGGAAATCGTGAAGTGTCTGGATAGTGGTATCATTTACCCTATCTCTGATAGCCAGTGGGTTAGCCCCATTCACGTTGTCCCCAGGAAATCAGGCATAACGGTCATTACTAACGAGGCGAATGAGTTAATCCCTACTCGCACCCAAACTGGGTGGCGAGTTGTAAGTGCACGGCGGCGCCCCGGCCGTCAATCCGACGCCGGAATGCGGAAGCGGTGATTTACTTTAATTTTTCAAACCGGCACCGCCGTGCACTATTAACCCGGATCGTGCCATTAATCTAGTCCTAGCTATCTAGAGAGGGGGTAAGAGAGATATACCGAGTGATTCGAGTCCTCCGGTCTTCTCGTCGTCGTCCCGATATCCCGCGGAATCTCCAGTCTCCATCACGTCGCCGGAAGGGCACCACATCGCCTGCATCTTTTACGGGCTCCCACCTCTATACCGAGGCAACTCGGGCACGAAGTTGGCGAGTCGACGTGCCCAAGATTTGCTGTAGAATGTAGTGTAGAACTTGTGTCTCATTTTGGAGTAGTGGAGGTTGCCATTTTGGTGGAGGAATGATACTTGGAGTTTTGTGGAGGAACTTGGGGATTTTTCTAGCATCAAGAGAGCAAAAATCCCCACTACAAAAAATGGGCAGCCCCTCCTCATCTTTGGCCGGCCATCTCATGGGAGAGGAGAGAATGAGAGAGTGAGTGTGTCAATCAAAAGAATGAGTGAGCCAACCAAATCCAAGGGAGAGAGAGGGAAGGCTATCATGCAAAGACATGATCACTAGGAAAGTCCAACACTCAAACAACAATCATCACTTCCAAAAGTCATGCCATCATGAAGATAGAAGTCAAGCAATGATGGATTAATCAAGTCAATGGATGGTGCACCCATCATGAAAACCATCATGATGCAACAAAATGCAAAGAACACCCTCCACAAATGCAAATAAGCCATCCTCCACCAATCTTCGGCCAATGAAGGATACAAAGAAATATGGCCGAAACGGAAAGCAAACTGGCAACTCCAGAAAACTGGTCCCGTAATAAATTACAGGAAAACCCCGATACTGTGTATACACACCCGCATTTGTATTCCAACCGAAATACAAATGTAATGAGACAACATCTACACTGTACTATACTAGGATCCGGCTTAAACCAAAGCTGGCTAGTATTATCCGTCTGATCCTGATCCGTGCAATACCGCACGTATCTGATCGAACCCTGCCATATATCCATACGGCCTCTAGTACTAACCGTCCGATCCTGATCCGTGCAATACCGCACGTATCTGATCGAACCCTGCCATATCTCCATACGGCCTCTACAGCGTTTCGCCCGAAACTTGAGTAACTGAATGTGGGGGACTCTAAAGACTCGTCAATACTATGACTGTGGATTTAACCACTAGCACGTCAGAGGTATTAGCCATACGTGACGGGCTACCAGCTATTGACCAAAAGGGACGTCGATGAGCGAACTCATCCTAACATCCTACTGAGCCTGTCAGTGACAATATCCGTACAGTCCGGTCCGTTCGTCTATGAGCATCGCATGGCGGGCCTAAGGGGTTGGTAAAAGTCAGACCCCCAAAAGCGGTACAAGTCGTGTCGGAGTGTAGCCCAGAACACCCTGAGATACTACTGGAATACCTACCAGTAAATCTTCTGCCTTGGCCAAGGACTTTTCATGTTCTGGCTCTCCTAGACACAGCGCGACCTCACCCCCAATACCGAGAGAGACGAACCCCCGAAGATCCGCTCACTGCCTCCATGTGGCTCGGCACTGTACCCAACTAAAACCTGTTTGCACGTCTCCTTTGAGCGTGGTAGGGTAGTAATCAAAGCACAGTGGGAACTCACATGAGACAAATGACGATCCCCAGGTCGATGAACTAACCTGTACACATGTCATCAGGGAACTGCTATCTGACGTCAGGTATAAGACCAACTAGCATGTTCCTGGCGAGTCCTGTCCGGTGTACTCATAACCCAATGAGCACCTGTATACATCTTAGGTGAACCAACTGACACCAGTGGCTTGTGAGACCGGCCACCGCCCCTCGTCGGGGTCTCGACTATATACACTAGTCTACTCTGGAGTATCGATGCCCTGTCTCGAAACTCTCACGACTAAGGACCATTTAAGGATGTGCTTATAGACTACCAGCTCCCACGTATATGATCGCCCTCATACTGCTGGCAGTCAAGCAAGAATCCTAGGGGCTCTACCAACGTGTAATAGCGACATGTCAGGTCACCTAAAGCAGTACACGATGATAAAGGTAAACCAGATAGCATACTATCATTTTGAGCAAGACTGTCCTACCGGGATAGGTCCTCCCTCAATCATTGCAATGCCTGTGATCCAATAATTGACTCTGAGGGCACTATCTCCAACAATCTCCCACTTGCACTCAAGGCTAATTATTGCGATGTCGCATACTCACAGCCCGTGTGATACCGAACACCCAACTCCTCTACTAATCAGTCTCACAAAGCTCGTTTGCGAAACTATTGCGTTCGAGGAATAGCCTCAGTAAGTGGATCCGCTTTTGATGTTTCTTTCTATGTCTCTCTATATCTCAAGTTCGCGGAGAAAGCCATCTCCCAAAATGAGCAATACATGTCTTAGAATGTGTCTGGATGTCTGATGGGACCTAGCTCATAAATGAACTCCAAATCCAAACTTCTTAGACTGTATCGTCAACTGAACTTAATCAGTATCCTGCGCCATGCCTCCCTCAGTATTGCCTTGGACCACCTGTCCAAAATACTGCCCCTTGTCAGAAGGAAAAACTATAACTCTGACAACCTCCTTGTCGTCCAGGTCACCTTGGAAGTCTGGAATGATAACTGTCTCCTGAATGAGGCTGTCGTTATCATATCCCTAGAACAACCACTTATGTTCTAAAACTGCTTCCGACTGTTTCTCCAGGATTGGATCAATGCCGACTTATTGCATCTAGTGCAAAAACAACATCTGGTGTGGTACTTGACATCTCATGATTGACTCAATTGCCTGAGCAAGTGATCTGCCAATCATGCACATCCCTCTCCCCTTTAGTCTGTAAGACACCTTTAGAGAGGGTGACTCCATCACCTGCAGGCACACTACCGTGCCAGGAGTCGTCCATTCTAAATACTCTTAGAATGCTGTCTAAGTACCCTGATTGGGAAACCACCCAAATCTAGATCTAAAACCATAGATCTAGTAACCAGTATGTTTGATATAATGTCCAAGTCCCATGTGGAGAAACCAATGTGTGATGACCAAAGTATAACCGATCGTAGTATAGGAGTTTCTTTTCCTATTCTGTATATGTCATCCAAATACCATGACATCACACCCTACTACCTTCTCAACAGATCCATCCCCTATTCTGATGAAGTCAAACCTATGACTGTCACATCAGAAATAGATGATCTATCTCCGCTACTCTGCTTTAGTCTATAAATAGACATAAGCTACCTGTCCACCAATGCTTCTGCTACTCCCACTGACTACGACAACCCTCTGGCAGAGTCATATAGACGTACACTTCTAAAGCCAGTTTAGAACGACGCTATACTCATCCTCCCGCCGGGTCTCGCAGCCTGGAACAACAACAATGGCAAGTGTGGGTAAACAAGAACCTCCCTGTCACCGTCCTTGAGGCTACCGGAGTACCTCTCGGGTGCCTGAGGTTACCCACCTTATCTGCGGAGTGGCCAATGGAATGTCAATCCAGATTGAATCTTTAGGTTCCTTATCAAATCTTCAGTAATCGTTTGCGGTTCTGGAATCACTTCCAGTTCTACCATACTCCCACTACTGTTTTCTGAAAAAATCTATTTTTATTAAAACTGTGGCGAGTCTAGAACAATATTTCTATTGATCTTCCAGATGGTAAAAAGTCAACCCTCGTCATAGCCTGGGTCAACCCACAAACAGCCATTACAAAAACGTGCCTTGAGTTTTCCAGTGTCTGGTTTTAAGTATAAGCCAGACAACTCCCCGTACCTCAACATCGTTAAGATACGAACTGTTCTATATCCAATATAGGACCAGAGGCACTGATTTAATTGAACCAGATTCAAATCATGCAGCTGTCTCCAGTGCATGTCAACTAAATGGAAGGAGGCCGATCAGCGTTACTCAACTTAGGAATGCTTCCAATTATGAGTAACCTGAAAGAGAAGCAAGTTCTCTTAATCACTACTATCAACTAAATACCATACCCAAGTATCTACATCTCCGATCACTTTGAAGAATCCCGATACTTGCAATATCTGGTTCTCTACTTTATTCAAATACCTATAACTTCTCAAAATTCGGACCCTGTGTTTCCACGAAACACCTGTCTAAAAACTAGAGAAGTCATAAGTAAACCGAATATAGTACGAGGACCAACCCCTCTGTCCTGATGGACCCTGGACAACATACAATACTCTGTATAAGTCCCTTGAGTCTGATAACTCATTCACTGTGTGTCGTAGGTTGAAAACTGTACTTATGGTTAAGAAGAATTACACCGTTGTTTAATGCTCCTTACCTAACCATCCACTGATATAGGTAAATGTCACAGACATAATTTCAAAAAGATATATCTCACTCTATAAAAATAGACGTACAGATGTATCAATTTGAAATTGGTGCATAACAGCGGATATTCAAAACCTAATATTTGCCGTCCGGCAACCAACCCAGGCGACTTCCTCAAATATCACCGATTACAACGAATCCCGATATAATGAGGATGATCACCCAATTCCCAATAGCTTACTCCCACTCATCATCTGTAAAACCATACAGATGTGAGAATTATACCTGGTAAATACATACCCTGGAGTAAGTGTCTAATTGGGAAATCAGTTTTCCTTTAACAGTACACAGTGAAACTGAAACATTGAAATGTTTCGATGGGGGTATCCTGGTATTCCTAGTAATGCCTCTTCCATTATCCAGATTCACAACTGTAACCGTGTAATTCTTTGCCATCTTTCCAAATCCCTTTATATGTCTTTAGTCATTACCTTTTGTACACCCCTTTAGGCCAAATGTTTTCTTCCTTCCCTACCGTTCGGCACCAGCCTATGGTTTGGAAGAAGACTATCCAATAAGCATAATGGGTGTACTGTCCTAATCCTAGGAGCACTCGCAATGCGAGAGAAGGTGAAGATAAAAGACAACCGAATAAACCTTATTCCTATTTCTCCTGAACCAGAATCCATCCCCGAACTGGAACAAGTTCCTTTCGAGTTCGTATATAACCATACGATGGAGTATCCAATAAACTGTGGGTCTTCGTAGTGATACGGAGTGTTCTGGAGAAATACAAAGGTGATTTAGGATTGGCGAAGAAATACTTGGTTTGGTCGTGAATATCAGTCACAATTTACTTTGCCCTCTTACTAATCCCTTGTTATGTCTTTTCTTAATACCTTCTGTACACCATCGTTAGGCTAATTGGTTTTCTTCATTCCCTACCGGTCGGCACCAGCCTAAGGTTTGGAAGAAGACTATCCAATTTGCGTAATAGGTGTACTATCTCCTAAACCAAGGAGTAATCGCAACCTGAGAGAAGGTAAAAGGAAAAGACAACTGAATAGTCCTATCCGTTTTCTCCAGAACCGGAAACCATCCTCGAATAAATTCCTTCGAGTTCGTATCTAACCATACGATGGTTTTGTCCAATGGAAGTGGACGTTCGTAGTAATACGGGGTGTCCTGGAGAAAAGAGTAAAAGTACGAGTGGCAATGAGGTTAGCAACTCTGACAATCCAAAAGCCAGTGTTTAAGAAGGCTCGGTTAATTTGGTCACTGAGTCATAGTCTTAGGGTCGGGTCAATGGTCGCTGCCAAAGAGAGAGAGAAAAGAAACACTCAGCGTGCACTCTAACCTAGATCAGAATGGTTACCAATTTATCTAATCTGTAAACCTCCCACTGTAACCTCAAATTCTCCTCCAAACCTGAAAGAAGAATTAGTCGGGGTCACCCGAGGAGTAAACCAACTCATCAGTGGGAATCGGGATCCAACTATCATCGCATGATAACGTGACGGAATCCGCTCACGTCATCACACTCCAGAAGGTATGCGCATATCTGGCAAGTTTCAGTTTATTTAGAAACTCCCGATGTGATTTCTGCCCCATGCTCTTATGACCTTGGCATGAGGTCAAAATATCATAAGTCACATATCAAGTTCTGCCCATCATTATCCAGGTTAATTTGAACCCACCCGTACATACCCTTGACGTAGGCCAAAATAGTAGTATGACTGTCCCAAACCAACGCATCTATCTATGCAACAGATAAATACCCGGCAGCTACCAATCACTATGCCTTGGCGTGAGGTCAAAATACATAGCTTGAATACTACCGAATATTTAACCGAAATGATGGAGGGCTACGAATGGTTTCTGGCGAAAAACTTTAACGTAATGAACTTGATATCGTTGAAGGAACTGGATAGATTTTAAGAAAATATAGTGACGAAAACCTTTGCTAAAGAGGTCACTCCCGGTGAAGGGATCTCGGCTCTTTCCCCGTAGAATGAGGTGCAGGATATTCCAACTGAATAACACGATGCAAAGCAAAAGTAATCGGCTATAGTGAAGTTATTGCCCTGACGCAAACTTTTTGTCCAAGGGGTCACTCCCGGTGAAGGGATCTCGGCCCTTGCCTTGTCGACTGAGGAGCAGGATATTCCAACTGAATACCACGATGGAAAACAAAAGAGAACGTCCTTGCAATAACAGCTTTTTGAAAAGTGTTCCAACAACATCAGATTAGGTTTTTTTTTAACTTGCATTGATCCGAATCAACGCAGTCCCATCAATTGATCACACCACAAAGAACGAAAATATATTGATGTACGTATATGCCATCCGCATTCGCCACTGGGTCCCGTCATTACCCGTTAGGTTAGCTAACTAATAACAGAGCGGGGACTGGACTAGCGCGGATGCAAAACATATACAACATCTACTAATATATATATACCAATATATAATATTTCGCTCAAGGCGTGATAAAATGCAACATCACAGAAATGTACAGCATCACAGAACAATACAGATATCTGGGATCCCCGGGTTTCACAGAGCCACTACTGAAACCCGACGTTCCCCTGGTCGTGTGGATAGCCTGTGCAATGAAATCCTAGACCCCTACGGGCGTGGCAAGTTACCCGCCAAAACCTAAAGCGAGGCAGCCCCCTTCAGCTCCGTGAATGGACCACCAAGCACTTCACGGAATCCGGTAACTTGGGCACCCCTCCTGGGTCAACCTGTACCCCCTACGAGTGCGGCGAATAGCCCGCCAATTCTAGAGTGAAGCCCCCTCCGTCTCAATGCCATGAGATGCGGGCCCGTTGCCCTCTAGAACCCGGCTATCCGTGCACCCCTCCTTAGGGCAATCCTAGTACAGAAAGTAAAATATACATACAACGGGTACATCGATCGCAACCTGGTCGTGCCCCAAAATAATAATACAAACAGGCAGTGACGGCAGTCCACATGTCGGACGCTCGCCCCACAATATCAAATGTACATAATACAACAAAAACTGTACTAGCATTGCATCCAGGCTATCCCCCACGACCAATCCGCAACATCACAGCATAACACAGAACATCAACGTGAAAGTCACGTTCGCAAATCCGTCTAACCGGGCTATAGCAGTTAGACAGGATTTACCGATCAAGTGACATTCACGGTCGCAGATATAATGTAATTACTGTGAACTAATGTGTTTAAAATATCCGATCGATCAAAATTTACCAAGTGGGCCCCCAAGCAATACTGTAGCACTCACAGAAATTTTGGGCCCAAACAAAGTATACCAAAACCACTATTTTCAGCCCAAAAGCCCACTGCAAAAAATTGGTGAAGTGAAGATAAATTCCTGCGGCGGAACCGCGGCCAAAGAGGGGTTATGGCTGCGGTTCCGCGGTCGTATGGAAGGATTAGGTCACCAAAATTTTACAGTGTTCTTAGGATTCCCTGCAATCATTCTGCAACACCCTGAAAAATTTTTCGAGACAAAAAAATTTCGACAGAAACTGATGCATGAGAAAAACGCGGTTTTGGAATTTTTGTTCGATCGGAAATGTAAAACACATTAGACAAAGCTAGACTATATTAATGGCGAGGCTCTGATACCACTGTAAGTGCACGGCGGCGCCCCGGCCGTCAATCCGACGCCGGAATGCGGAAGCGGCGATTTACTTTAATTTTTCAAACCGGCACTACCGCGAACTATTAACCCGGATCGTGCTATTAATCTAGTCCTAGCTATCTAGAGAGGGGGTAAGAGAGATATACCGAGTGATCCGAGTCCTCCGGTCTTCTCGTCGTCGTCCCGATCTCCCGCGGAATCTCCGGTCTCCATCACGTCGCCGGAAGGGCACCACATCGCCTGCATCTTTTACGGGCTCCCACCTCTATACCGAGGCAACTCGGGCACGAAGTTGGCGAGTCGACGTGCCCAAGATTTGCTGTAGAATGTAGTGTAGAACTTGTATCTCATTTTGGAGTAATGGAGGTTGCCATTTTGGTGGAGGAATGATACTTGGAGTTTTGTGGAGGAACTTGGGGATTTTTCTAGCATCAAGAGAGCAAAAATCCCCACTACAAAAATTGGGCAGCCCCTCCTCATCTTTGGCCGGCCATCTCATGGGAGAAGAGAGAATGAGAGAGTGAGTGTGTCAATCAAAAGAATGAGTGAGCCAACCAAATCCAAGGGAGAGAGAGGGAAGGCTATCATGCAAAGACATGATCACTAGGAAAGTCCAACACTCAAACAACAATCATCACTTCCAAAAGTCATGCCATCATGAAGATAGAAGTCAAGCAATGATGGATTAATCAAGTCAATGGATGGTGCACCCATCATGAAAACAATCATGATGCAACAAAATGCAAAGAACACCCTCCACAAATGCATATTTGCACAAATGCAAATAAGCCCTCCTCCACCAATTTTCGGCCAATGAAGGATACAAAGAAATATGGCCGAAACGGAAAGCAAACTGGCAACTCCAGAAAACTGGTCCCGTAATAAATTACAGGAAAACCCCGATACTGTGTATACACACCCGCATTTGTATTCCAACCGAAATACAATTGCAATGAGACAACATCTACACTGTACTATATTAGGATCCGGCTTAAACCAAAGCCGGCTAGTATTATCCGTCTGATCCTGATCCGTGCAATACCATACGTATCTGATCGAACCCTGCCATATATCCATACGGCCTCTAGTACTAACCGTCCGATCCCGATCCGTGCAATACCGCACGTATCTGATCGAACCCTGCCATATTCCATACGGCCTCTACAGCGTTTCGCCCGAAACTTGAGTAACTGAATGTGGGGGACTCTAAGGACTCGTCAATACTATGGCTGTGGATTTAACCACTAGCACGTCAGAGGTATTAGCCATACGTGACGGGCTACCAGCTATTGACCAAAAGGGACATCGATGAGCGAACTCATCCTGACACCCTACTGAGCCTGTCAGTGTCAATATCCGTACAGTCCGGTCCGTTCGTCTATGAGCATCGCATGGCGGGCCTAAGGGGTTGGTAAAAGTCAGACCCCCAAAAGCGGTACAAGTCGTGTCGGAGTGTAGCCCAGAACACCCTGAGATACTACTGGAATACCTACCAGTAAATCTCCTGCCTTGGCCAAGGACTTTTCATGTTCTGGCTCTCCTAGACACAACTCGACCTCACCCCCAATACCGGGAGAGACGAACCCCCGAAGATCCGCTCACTGCCTCCATGTGGCTCGGGACTGTACCCAACTAAAACCTGTTTGCACGTCTCCTTTGAGCGTGGTAGGGTAGTAATCAAAGCACAGTGGGAAATCACACGAGACAAATGACGATCCACAGGTCGATGAACTAACCTGTACATATGTCACCAGGGAACTGCTATCTGACGTCAGGTATAAGACCAACTAGCATGTTCCCGGCGAGTCCTGTCCGGTGTACTCATAACCCAATGAGCACCTGTATACATCTTAGGTGAACCAAATGACACCAGTGGCTTGTGAGACCGGCCACCGCCCCTCGTCGGGGTCTCGACTATATACACTAGTCTACTCTGGAGTATCGATGCCCTGTCTCGAAACTCCCACGACTAGGGACCATTTAAGGATGTGCTTATAGACTACCAGCTCCCACGTATATGATCGCCCTCATACTGCTGGCAGTCAAGCAAGAATCCTAGGGGCTCTACCAACGTGTAATAGCTACCTGTCAGGTCACCTAAAGCAGTACACGATGATAAAGGTAAACCAGATAGCATACTATCATCTTGAGCAAGACTGTCCTACCGGGATAGGTCCTCCCTCAATCATTGCAATCACGTGCCTGTGATCCAATAATTGACTCTGAGGGCACTATCTCCAACACGAGTATGCATCGATTACAGAAAACTCAACGCCGCAACGCGGAAAGACCACTTTCTGCTACCTTTCATTGACCAAATGCTTGAACGATTGGCCGGACACGAGTACTACTGCTTTCTTGATGGCTACTCCGGCTATAATCAGATTCCCATCGCCGAAAAAGACCAGGACAAGACCACATTCACTTGTCCTTTCAGCACGTTCGCATATCGTCGCATGCCCTTTGGGTTATGCAATGCGCCCGCTACCTTCCAGCGGTGTATGATGGGAATCTTCTCAGACATGGTGGAGAAATTCCTGGAGATCTTCATGGACGATTTCTCCATCTTCGGCGATTCCTTTAACGAGTGTTTGCTGCATCTCGACGCTGTCCTTACCCAATGTAAGGACAAGAACCTCACTTTGAATTAGGAGAAGTGCCACTTCATGGTGCACGAAGGTATTGTCTTAGGAAATATCATTTCGCAAAATGGCATAAAGGTTGACAAAGCGAAGATTGAGGTCATTTCCAATATCCCTCCTCCCAGATGCGTCCGAGACATCCGAGCCTTCCTTGGCCATGCCGGTTTCTATAGACGGTTCATCAAGGACTTTAGAAAGATTGCTAGGCCCTTGACTCTTCTACTGGCCAAGGACACGCCATTCGACTTCAACTCGAGTTGTGTGACTGCATTCGAGTCATTAAAAAGCTCACTCACTTCTGCTCCCGTTCTTTCTTCACCTGACTGGACGCACCCATTTGAGATTATGTGCGATGCATCCGACTTTGCCATTGGTACTGTCCTTGGACAACACATCAACAAGATGTCTATTATGCTAGCCGAACCCTGAACGACGCCCAACTTAATTATACAACAACTGAGAAGGAATTCTTAGCTGTTGTATTTGCTTTAGAAAAGTTCAGGCCCTACCTCATCGGCTCTCCAGTCATTGTCTATACAGACCATTCTGCTCTGCGCCATCTTTTTGCGAAGAAAGATGCAAAATCTCGGCTAATACGTTGGATCCTCTTGCTTCAAGAGTTTGACCTTGTCATCAAGGAGAAAAGAGGATGTGAAAACGTGGTCCCCGACCATCTCTCACGACTTCCTTCTTCGCCGTCGCCTCAACTTCCGATCAATGACATTTTTCCGGATGAACAGCTCTTGACAGTATCTCGCGAACCCTGGTTCGCAGATATTGTGAACTATTTGGCCACAGGGCTACTACCGACTGAATGGTCAAGTCAGGACATACTTCGATTCTTATCCCAAGTAAAACACTTTTACTGGGACGAACCCTATCTGTTCAAGTACTGTCCCGACCAGATTATTCGTCGGTGTGTCCCTGACGATGAATTCAAGAGTGTGCTGTCATTTTGCCACGATCAAGCATGTGGCGGGCATTTTGGCCCCAGAAAGACAGCTGAGAAGATCTTGCAATGTGGTTTCTACTGGCCACAACTCTTCAAAGACGCTCAAGACTATTGCAAGACTTGCTCCCGGTGCCAACACTTGGGCCGGATATCCCGGAGGAACGAGATGCCGCTCCAACCAATCTTGGTTGTGGAGATTTTCGACATTTGGGGGGATAGATTTCATGGGGCCGTTTCCCAGCTCTTTCGGGAACTTGTACATCCTTATCGCTGTTGATTACGTCTCTAAGTGGGTCGAGGCTGTGCTCAGCCGGACTAACGACAATAAGGTTGTCGTTAGGTTTCTTAAAGAAAACATTTTCTCCCGGTTTGGGAACCCCCGAGCGATCATTAGCGACAATGGAACTCATTTCTGCAATAAGACTTTCGAGGCCTTGATGCGGAAATATTCCATTAATCATAAGCTATCTACGCCCTACCACCCCCAAACTTGTGGGCAAGCCGAAGTTTCAAATCGGCAAATCAAGCAGATACTGGAGAAGACGGTTTCCAAGAACCGAAAAGATTGGTCGTTGAAACTCACTGATGCCCTTTGGGCATTTCAAACGGCTTATAAGACCGATCTTGGCATGTCTCCCTATCGGCTTGTGTACGGAAAGGCTTGCCACCTCCCTGTCGAAATAGAGCATCGCGCATTTTGGGCGATAAAAGAGCTGAATCTGTCTCTCGAAGATGCGGGCAGCCATCGGAAGCTGCTGTTGAACGAATTGAGCGAGCTTAGGGATGAGGCTTACGATAACGCGGTTGTCGTTAAGAACCGAACGAAGGTGTTTCACGATAAACACCTTTTGCGCAAAACTTTCGTACCTGGTCAACAGGTACTGCTTTACGACACCCGGCTACACTTCCATCCAGGAAAGCTCAGATCTCGCTGGAAAGGGCCGTATTTTGTGCGGAATGTGTATCCACATGGCGCTGTGGATTTGGAGAATCCAAAGGACGGTTCATTTTTTAAAGTAAATGGACACCGACTTAAACCGTATCTTAGCACCGAACCAACAGAGGAGCTCCTGGTCTTACAGGAGCCGGTTTACCCTGCATAATCTTCCTCTGCCTACCACCAAACTTCGGTTATCCAGCCAAGAACAGTGGACACTGTTCCAAATAAGTTTGGGGGTATGTATATACCAATTTGTATTTATTTATGGATATTCTTTTCCATTTTTACTCTTTAAAAACATAAAAATAAAAAATAAAAATTTTGTGTATATCTAACCGACAATTTTGACCCTTCAAATGATCTCTTCATGCAATGACAGTGAGGACACTGTCCAGTTTAAGTTTGGGGGTACGCTCGGTACGCATTTCTAACCTTCGCATTCATATGTATATTTTACATCTGCATATTAAAATCCATAAAATCCATAAAAATCAGAAAATTTTCTAAAAACATAAAAACTTTTCTGTCAAGTTAGCTAGTGGGAGAACTCTGATTCAACATTTCGACGGTTTTGTTTGATAAGATAAGAATAACTAAATCTTATTTTTAGATTTTGAAAACCCTCAGGAGACAACACTCCTCCTACTAGGTACACCTAGAGGTTTAACGGCTTGTTGCACGTGCTCAGTGCAATCGCGTTCCCTGCGAAAGTGAGGTTAGGAAATTTTTTGTGAATAAATTGGCTTTGCTCGGGACGAGCAAATGATAAGTTTGGAGGTATTTGTTCATATCAGATTTTTGCATTTTTATACCGCCTAATTTTTATCACATTGCTTATCGGTAGGTACTCTTAAGCCGTGTTTGCTACATAATTGCAGGATACTGGTCTCAGCTCTAAACAGTGAATATGATGGAAAAGTACGACAAATTCCGGATAACTGCCAACAACAGATAAAATACGGGTCTCCGCTCTCTATCCGTATGTTGCCACACACCAGTTTAAGGGACAAAATGGCAAATCGATGTCATTTTCATGCACAAAGCTCAATGTCAACACAAGATCCAAGAAATCTATGCGGAGCTCGAGAAAATCATGACAAAAGATCCACATCACATCATCTTTTGATCAACAGAAATTCTGGAAAGATCGTGAAGAAATTCTGAGAAAAAACATATACCAGACTGAAGGGCACTGCAAACCAGGAGAGGCCACCAAAATTAGTGACCTAAGTCCCCAATAGGGCCGCGGAACCGCGGCCGTACGGCATCGGCAGAAGGCCATCTTTTGAGGGTGAATTGGTCATTTCATCTTTGTTCTGAATGTTTCCCTAGAGTTTCTGTTGCCTGCCTATAAATAGTCCAGATCTTGCCAAAGCCAAGGGTCCATATTCTTGTATTTAGAATTTAGAATACATGTTGTTGTTCTTCTTCCTCTTCTCATCTCTTCTCCATTAAAAACTTGTAGTGAGCTTTTGTGAGTGAAGAATGAATAAAAGAGTTCTCTTTGTTATCATGCTTGTCTTGTTCTTTTTATAATTGCTTGTAATTTTCATTTGCTAATCTAGTTGTTGTTATTTGTTGTTTGTTTCTTTCTTGTTCTCTTTTCCTTTATCCTTAAACAACCATGATGCTTACGCTTGATCCTTGCCGAGGTGAGGTCGTAAATAGCTAGTTGTAATCTTCTAACCTCTTTCTTTCTATCTTTCTCCTTTGTTTTATTTTCTTTTCCTTATAATGGGTGAGTAGTTTTCATACTTGTTAGGGTAGGATAAGGAAAGTTTGAGAGAAGGAAATCTCTCTCACTCTTTTCTTACCCAACATCTTGATTCGGACTCTCGTTAATTGAATCACAATCCGCTCCCTATGGCACCCTATCCTACATGATAGCGGTGATTCCTTAGCGAGACCGGTTGTGGTTGAATTAACCGGAGGTTAAGGCTAAGAGCCAAGAACGGATGGACAAGAACCAAAAGGAAGAACTTATGCGTTGGAAAGCCCAGCTTATACTCGCAAGTTCCTTCCTAGTCGTGCTAATCCCCGTTGTTGCCGATTACCGTAACACCGACATTAAGAGTGGCAACGAAAGAAGTGAGCGAATCCTAACTCAAACTAACCTAATCCTAACCCTAACAAGCTCTCTCTATATATCATTTTAGCACTTAAGTAATCTAAAAACAAACCTGGACAATTGGACTTAACTCGTTAAAGCACATAGAAAAAGATTCCCATCTCCCTGCGGACGACCCGTACTCAACCGGCTAGCTACAAGCGAAACCGTCTTGATTGCGGTAATAAACTTAGCACGCAAAAACTCTACCAATCAACAGGCGACAACATAAATTAGTCTCTGTATACAATCCACGGGCAACCAAAAATAAAACAAACACACACGACACGAAGTGAACTTCTGGAGCAGGAGAAAGTGGTTATCGCGATGCGGTAACGTAATTAACTGCAGGGGCTTGCGCCTGCAGGGAAGAGCGTCCCTATAATCAAAAACCACTCGCGAACGCGGGGGAATCTGACGAAGTCTGCTACAACGGCCGTATCCATCCAAACCTCCGATACACGGTGCCATAAATCAGCTTGGTATCTTCGGAGAGGTGGATAGATAAATCTAAATAGCATCTGCCCCCAAAATTCAGGCAAGACGATCCATCCCGGTTCGTCTCTGTTTTCGGCTGTAAACAGATTTTGGCACGCCCGGTGGGACCTTTCATCTTTCCACTCTGATTGGCATGCTTTTGGCGTGTCGTGTATTTGAAGTTCTAAAGTTAACCGTAATCAGGACGGTGTCGCTTTGCAGCTAGCCACGATGAGTACAGGTAGATCCACAGGAAGACGAAGCGTTTCAAGTTCTTGTTTTCACGAGTTAATGTGCGTGGGCGGAAAGTTCGTATCTACCCTATGTGTTTATATGCAAAGTATAAAGCTTGTTAGGAAAAGATACAATAGTGTAAGCTAGTGAATTCGTACTCAAACCTTTGAGCCGAGTCTTAACTAATTGTTGCTAGAGCAATCGGCAACAACGTGGATTAGGGTATTTAAGCATGGTATTTATGGAATCCGGCTTATTGACCCTTGTCCGTCCGTTCTTGTCGCTTGATTTTCGCCTCCGGCAAAACCGAACGCAATCGGTCGCGATTAGGGATCACCGATACCTTGGTAGGGTAGGGTGCCTAACGGAGCGCTTGCATAAGGTTTGGGTAGAATTCAATGGTAAATAACGGAAAAGGAATGGGAAACGAAATCCTTAACTTATAATATCGTATTATTTTACTAATAACACATATTTACAACCATCTCAAGAACAAACGAAAAAGAGTTAAAGAAAAGATAAACAAAGAAAAGAAAAGAGTATTACAAGTAAGCAAATGACATGATAATAAATTTGCAAGTAAATAAAGAGCATGTAATTAAAAGCAAGAAAGTAAAGCAAGGTAAGTAAATCGCAAGAAAGTAAAGCAAGTAAAGAGAACACTAAGAACCATAGAACATAACACAAGACATGAATTCAATAACCTACACTTAAACTTGCAAGCTCAATGAAGAGGTTGTAAGATCAAGTGTAGGCAAAGAACTCATGGTGAATGAAGGCGAAAAAGAGAGATTTATTGATTCCAAAATGAAGATACAACCCTTGAGATCAATAACCAACACTTAAACTTGCAAGCTCGATGAAGAGGTTGCAAGATCGAGTGAAGGCAAGGAGCTCAAGGGGACCGAGCTATGTACAAGAGAAAGAACAAAATAGAAACAAAAGCTTGAACAAACAATCACAATCCTAGACTAAAGAATGACCCCTTGACCCCTTGCCCACTGCCTGCTTTTATAGGCTCAAAAAATGAATAAACAAACAATAAAAATATGATGACAAGGCAGCAAGGGAGGGACCACAGAAGACTAGGGCCTATTGGGCACTGCAAGGCCGACCAGCTCGGCCAAAGAGCCAATGTGCTCGGCCAAATTGCAAGGGAATGGTCTCGTATTGAAAGTGTGGCCTTGTGTGCCCCCATATATCCCGTTGGTGCTGCTAGATTTCTCTGTTTTATCCTGGTCTGCACTCAGGGCTTGGAGGGAAACTTGTAGCTATGAATCACATCAACACTTTATGCATTTAATACCCATTTAATGCACATCACTTCTCATGCCCACTTTCCTTGATTCATGGCTGCCCCATCCATGGTCCAAGTATCCAAGAGTTGTGTTCACACATGCTATGTGTTGGACCAAAATGTGTACACTTTATTTGTTTGCAAAATAATTCTTGGATATCGATCGGTTTCTAGTTCTGTTTGCAGTGTCGGCTCCAAAATGATATATCCGTGATTTTAAATGTATTTCCTGTATTTTGTCACGGATACTTGTAATCTGTATCACTGAGCAGACACTGGTTAATAGTACCGATATATATAACAAAACAGATAATGAATGAGCGGTATTAAAATGCAATATTCTGGTATGAACACACTCCATACTTCGTGTGTCGTGTTCGCGAACGAATCGCGGTTTACTATGGTTGCCCCCGGATTCGAGGTACTAAGATTTGGTGTCTTGCTCCCGTGCAGAGAAAAGAAGATCAATGGCTTCCAAGTGTACCTGCAACAGCAACTCCCGCTCCGTCCCCGCTCGAGGAGTGACATATGGGCCAAATGTGCCCTGCATCTTTTCAATCCCAGTGGAACAGGTGACTCAGGCCACCACTGGATTGTTCTTCGGGACCATGCTCCCTCCAGCAAGTTTCAGCGCCCAGTGCCACCACAGGAAGCTCCAAAGAATTCGGTCTTCGATCGACTTGCAACTACCACGGCCCCTCTCAACGGGTCGTCTAAGTATGCCACCTCAGTCTTCAACAGGCTGAGCCAAAGCTCAAGTAGGCCCACAAAGAAGCTCACAATACCTGAAGGGGTTATCCCGAAACAGATAGCCTTTCTAGCTCCTGCAGGGGAAGTCATCAAAGGGGTTTCTCCTACTAAAGGATCAGTCTTCACAAGATTGGCCGTTCCAACTCCTGCTATGGATGAATTCATCAAAAGAGCTTTCCCTACCAGAAAGTCGGCCTTCGAAAGATTGGCCGTTCCCTCTCAAGGGATGTTGGTCTTCGACAGACTGGCACCAGCAGTAGCCCTTCACCAAAGCAGGGGGCATGACGAAGCCGCTTCCACAACTGAGGTGGTCCCATCTGCAAGGCAAGCTCGACGTCGCCACTGGCACCGAGTGAGAAAAGCTGGGGGCAACTCCCCCTCTGGACTTACTCGACCAGCTCCAATGGTGGAAGTTGATGTTGCTATTCCAGTCGGGAACGGCTTTGAACTGCTTAGGAAGGTGCGAAAGAACTCTCCGACCGCAATGCTGAAGAAATCTCCACTCCTTGCTGAAAACATGATGCAGGCAAAGCCGGAGCAGCCTCCTCAGTGGCTGTCCTCCCAAATCCACAGGGTCTGGCGGAAAGTCCAAGATTCTATGATCAACAAGAACTACTCTCGTCAACCGGAGAAAATGAAGGTTCGACAAGAGGAAAATCATCCCTCCACCATGTAGTGAGGGACTTCTTTCATGAAGTCGCCTGTTACAATGGCTCCTTCAACTTCGACTTCTCACAAAAAGAGAAGGCCAGAGAATCTATCACCACTGGGGGCAAATCCCAAAGGTGATGGATCCCAACGCCCTAAGTCTGGGGGCATGATCGTGCACACGGTTTACATGGCTTCCGGGAAAGAGGATAGCCGTGCTTCCGTAAGTCATCGACCGCAAACTCGGTCGTTGAAAAAAGCTCAGGAGCAACAACAAAAGCTCCAGGAGATGTTGACGAAAATGGCAGCACTCACCGGAAAAAAACAAAGTCCGAAACCAGCAAGTGAACAGCTCTAGGAGTAGGAGGCCGATACGGAGTTCCTGCTAAGGGTACTGGAAAGAAAGGATAAGGAGGCCGTGGAGCAAGCTGCTAATATAAAGCAGACGGCGCTTCTGTTCCAAGACATGGTTGGAATGATGATCCAGCCAGAACCTCCAGCTGAAGATCCGCCGATAATCATCGAGGCCGACAGAGGAGAAACATCGAACTCTCTTTCGGCGCTATCAGTGGCCAGGGAGGAAATGATCTCCAAAGCTACCCTTGACGATTACATAACTCAACAAATATGAGCTCATCAAGCGAGTGAAATGGCTGGCCAAATCGTCAGAACTGGGAGACCGTATCCAGGCAGGTATGATCAGATCAAATACCCGCGGGGATATACCATCCCCAAGTTCCATGTGTACAAGGGGACAAGCAACCCGTATCAGCATGTCGCTCAGTTCAGAGCTTCATGCGACAATACTGGAGGCGACGACAAATTACAGCTTCGCCAGTTCGTTGGCAGCTTGTCAGAAATGGCATTTGAATGGTACTCGGAGCTCCCAAATGACTCCATCAAAACATTCACGGAAATGGAACTACTATTCACGCAGGGGTTCGCCAGCGCAAGCGAGCGCACCCTGATCACGACGCCAATCAACTCCAGGGTGAAGCCAGGAGAGACCTGAGTTCAATTCGCAAATCGATGTCTGAACCTATGGTCGAAATGCGAACAACGCATCGAAGAGGCTCCTGCCGTGGGCATGTTCATAGGGACTCTGGATCCTCAGGCAACTGTGTCCCAGTTCATGACGTTTTTAAGCCAACCACCTTCCAGGCTTTGATCGACAAGCTGGCCCAAATGGACCAGATGTACTACGGGCCCCCTCTTCAAAAATGGACCCTCGGGATGCAAAGGATAAAGGGAAAGCGGCCTTCGTTGCTAACACTCAACAACAACCGAGTGACCTGAAACCGGTTGCTCGCCAAAACAACGCGTGCTCGCACCAATCCCTGGAAGAGAAGCTAGGACGTGCTTACTCGTTCCCCATGTTAGTTGTATGTATGCCCTAGAGGCCATTATTGTACATGATTGTATATTATAATGGATACTTGGACATATATAGGGAGGACTTTCTTGCTCGCTATGATAATATTCTATCTGGTTACTCTTTATCTTAATATGTAGACTAGTATTGTGATACTGTCTTACTCTCACATGTTGGTAAAGCCCTTAGGATGTATACTTGACTATCATGATTATGATGCAGATCATACTAGTGGGGCCAGGGTAGTACACAAGTTCATCCTTTAATTGTTCCTAGTTGTGGGTGTATCGAGACGAGGCATCGATATTCCACAGTAGGCTAGCGTATACGTTTCTTGACAAATTTGATGGGCGATGGATGATCCCATATCCACTGGTGTTTGACATCAAAGATTGTATACGGGTGCTCAGTGGAGACTGGGTACACTGAACAAGACTCGCCGAGAACTCCTAGATGGTATTATACTTAACGTCAGATAACAGTTCTCTGGTGACACTGGTACAGGTTAGTCTGTAGACCCGAGATCGTCATAGAGTCTTGTGTGATTCCAACTGTGCTTTGATTTCCACCCTACCATGTTCAACAGAGCATGCAAACAGGTGGTTTTTGGGTACAGTCCCGAGTCACATGGAGGCAATGAGCGATAGGAGGGGTTTCGTCTCTCCTGGTAATGGGGGTTTATATTGCGCTGTGCTCGATTGGCCATAACAGGAAGTCCCTGGCCAGGGCTGATACTGAGATTTACTGGTAAGTGTTATCGGTAGTTTCTCGACCCGTTATGAGCCTCACATCGGCATAAATTATCAAGTTATTGGGGTCTGACGTTTACCATCCCTAGACTCGATATGCGACATATCAGACGAAGAGTCCGGACTGTACGGTAGTGTTACTTACTGGATTCACGGGAGTATGAACAAGCTTGCTTGTTGATCTTCTGATCGCTCAATACCCGGGTAGCCATTACGTCCAGCTAGTACCGCTGACGGCTTGTGGATGACTGATATGATCATCACCTACTGCTGGCGTATTGACGAGTTTAGAGCCCTACACAGAGGTTTCCTGGCTCAAGCGAAACAAAGTAGGGCACATATGTGATATGTGCAGGATCGAGATTGATACGTGTATGTGATATAGTATTCTAATCTCGTGATATAGGTTATATGTGATATAACCGGATTATTGGATCAAGTGTTGATTCAATAATTTATTATATAATATTAGTCGGTTGTATGTGATATAGCCGGATTATTAAATCAAGTGTTGATTTAATAATTTAATATATAATTATATATTTGATATATTAATATATATTAACTAATATTAGCTCACTTAAGAAATTGTTTTCTCAAAATACATTTAAATATATATGTGATATATATCAATGTATTCTTTTTGTGTCATGCTAGATGATGCATTGGACTTGGGTGTATGAGACTCATACCTAACTAAAGATAATTTGGGCGATTAATTATTAAGGGAAAACAAAATTAGGTGGAAATTAAGCATGGCTAAAGATGCTTGTAGAAGCATGGAGAAGCCTTGACTTAGTCCACTAATTTTGTTTTACTCTAGATATTTATTAACCTAACCATTATATTTAGCCATGGTTAAGTCTCTACATGAGATATACGAAATATTTTCTCACCCATGGTTCATCACTTGATCACTTGAGTTTCTTCTTCATCTCCTTCTTTGCTCTCTAGCTTTCAAGTGAGAAGAAAAAGAAAAAGAGAATTTTTTCTAAAGTGAGCAAAATTCCTACTTTATCAATCTATACCAAACTAGCCATTTAGTATAGGTTGTTTACTTCACTAATTCATCAATTAGTGAAGATATAGCTTGATTTAGCGATTCTTCAACGTAGATTATCTTCGGCCTCGAAGATCTTTGAGCAAGCTCGTTCTTTTCGCCTAGTGGAGCCTAAGGAGGGTTCGGTACACCACTACTTGAAGCAAAGGGATTACTATACAGAGCTTTAGAAGCGAAGGACCGGTCTAGAAAGGTTGTATTCCTATATCACTTAGTGTAAAGTTGTTTACATGTATTAAAAACCCTAATTCTCTAGTTATATCCTTGGTCGAGCTCGCTCGGCACCCTAAATTTTTAAAGTAGCATACTTGATGCGTGTCAAGATCCGTAGGGGGTACTAGGAGAACCAAGCAGTAGTATCAGAGCCATGCTAGAGTATTAGGAGTAGTCTAGGCGAAGTTAAAGTGTTCGATCGACTATTAGAAAACCCGGAAAATGCACTCTCTGGAATTTTTTTCAAAAGTTAGAATTTTTCTAATTAAAAATATTCAGAAAATTGTGCAGGGTTTTCTATGGACCCACAAGAAAAACGACGGCCCAACTCGACCAAACGACCGCGGAAGCGCAGCCAAAGCATGCCTTTGGCGGCTGTTCCATGGCGTCATTGGTGAGGCAGGGAG
Source organism: Agapanthus africanus (assembly GCA_030015575.1). Classification (NCBI taxonomy): domain Eukaryota; kingdom Viridiplantae; phylum Streptophyta; class Magnoliopsida; order Asparagales; family Amaryllidaceae; genus Agapanthus; species Agapanthus africanus. The sequence goes on from JASDDO010000014.1 coordinate 651,157,066, forward strand.
CGTGCCTTCTTGTGTAGGTCCGTAGGTGCTTAGTGCACTGTCTGGGTATTTTTAACTGTGACTCAAGTATTGAGGTCTCTGGGAATTTTGGGTGTTTGATAAATCGATCGAAATATTTAACACCGTCTAGATATCTGTGATTTGTGATACAATATTTGGAATCCACAATAATTAGTTTTGTAAAAACTAATTAGTATTTTGTAAATTTTGCAATTTAGTCTCACTTGATCTGTTGCCACGGGGTTTTGATTCGGATCAAAACTCTGTCGCAATCTCGTATTGTACGCGAACGCTCGCCGGGTAACACTATTGGATAGCTCCTCCCCATAGCCCCGACCAAGTGACTGTAGGAGAACTCTATAGCTAAAAGCATCCGTTTGGGTGCTCGCAGCCGTGGTGTTTCGCCTAAGTGCATTTCGTCGACGACATCGGGGGTGCGGCCGTCTACTAATGTTTCCGACGAGCATTCGATCAATAGTCGGGAATCTTGTTGAATTGCCCGACTAGATATTGAAAAGTGTTTTCAATTTGAGACTAAAATGCCGGGTTTATAACGTTAGGCATGAAATTCGAAATATGTGATATTCCGGATTTATGATGTCTAAGGAATTTATACGGTTAGGCATGAAATCCGAAGTATGTGATATTTCGGGTTTATGATGTCTAAGGATGTTGCGGATTCCAATTGTTGTAGTTTTCACTTTCTTTTCTGCGACCATAAGTGTAATATGTGGTGTATCGCCAGTTTCGTTGCTATACGTCAACGACAATTGGGATACGCATATTTACTTGCATTGATGACATGTGATGTTATGTGTTGCTGTGATATGTTATATTGGATCATCGTGTTTGAATAGCCGGGGGTTTTTGCATGAGATGAGCGTTTTTCATTTTTATTCATGTAAAAACTTGTATGTAATATTCTTTTATTGGGACACTTCCGGGTTGAGGATGATGTCACCATTGATATATATTATTTACTTTTCCGCATTATGATAGACCCAAGACGGGGAGCACAAGTAACTGGGTTCTAGAGTCCAGTGGGAGATCATCTCGAGGAGTCAAGACCGGGTCTCCTAACTCTAGAATTGGTAGGGTTGCTCGCCACTCTCATAGGGGTCTAGAGGTGGGTTTGGCTATTCATCACGACTGTGGAATCCGTGTTTTTTACTGGCTTAATTTAAAACATGGACCTCCTAGTATATCCAATATTTCATATGTCGACTTCTACTGCAATGTTTTGTGATGAGATCATATAATTGCCTGAAACGAATGCTTTATATTATATATATGATATATAATAAACATTGCTTATGTTTTGCATCCGCGCTAGTCCTTCCCCTGCTCTGCTGTTAGTTATCTAACCTAATAGTGCATGACGGGACTCCATGACGAATGTGGATGGCATAAACATATGTTATATAAGTATTTTCGTTTCTTTATCTGTGATTCTTAGGAAGCATAAATGATGGGACTTCATTAATGAGATTAATGAAAAGGAAATAAACCCAATGATATTGTGGAATCAAATTTTCAAAACTGGTAGCTCTAGTTCTTGCTTTGCATGGTGGTATTCCTTTATGAATATCCCGCACCTCATTCGATGTGGAAAGAGCCGAGATCCCTTCACCGGGAATGACCTCTTTCGCAAAAAGCTATCAGATGCTACACCCACTCGGTTTATTTTGAAAAACTCGATTTTAAAAGCGGAGCTTAAACCACTCATTTTCAAATCACTCGATTCTATAATGATATCAAGTTCATTACGCAAAAGGTTTTCTTAAAAACCTATCGTAGCCCTCCGTCATTTCAGATAAGGACTATTTAGTATTCGTGCTGCGTTTGTTGACCTTGTCAAGGCATAGTGTGCGGTAGCTGATTAGTGCTTATCTGCAAAGCATATGATGCGATTGGATTAGGGTAGTCGTACGACCTAGTTGACCTTGTTAAGGGTCGTGCGGGTGGGTTGAACTTGACTTGCGGTTTATGGTTTGTTGACCTTGTCAAGGTCATAAATCGCTTGGGGCAAAACATTATTGGGAATTTCAAGTGTTGAAATTTGCAATGAGATTGCATACCTTCTATGAGATAGTTGGATCCCGATACCCACTGTGAGTAAGAGTTGCTTTTGAAAGAGTTTTGCACTTTACAATTAGCCGATCAAAGTAGGTGTCTAGAAAGGTGTCAATGAGATTATGCCTCTGGGAAAACGAGGTTTATTTTAATTAGGTCCGTGCGAAAGCACGGGAAACCTCCCTCAAAGTACCGACACTGGCCTGGTCGAAAGATTGGCGAACTTGTAGGGTGTAATTAATTCTGGCTAGTCTTACCTTTTAGGGTTTGAAGGAAGATTTCATAAAAAGAGTGGGAGCCATCCTGATTAGATAAGATAATAACCAATCTAATCTTGCAAGAGCATACGCTAAGTGTTTTCTTCTCTCTCTCTCCAGGTAGCGACCATGACACGCCTTAATCAAGATAATAATATTGATGTATTGACCGAACCCGCTTGTTATACTGAGCCAGGGAACGTTGGTTCCGCTCTATCTTATAATTGTTATAAGTCTGAGCAGAAAATAGGGGAAAATCCGGATTCCCATGCCACCCGAACGAGAAATGAGCATGTTGATGCATCTTCTTCGGGTGTGTTTGTTACCGAGAACTGTTTCTCAGTGCACTCTACGTCCTGGGTATTAGATACCGGATCGGGATCCCACATATATAATATGTTACATGGGCTAAAGAAAGATAGAGAACTGGGAAAGGTGATCATTCTGTAAGAGTAGGGAATGGTGCAAATGTTACAGCCAAAGCAGTTGGTGAATATCACCTTACCAACTGGTAATACATTGATTCTGAGCGAATGTTATTACATATCAAACCTGATATGCAATATTATATCAGTTTCTTTCTTAAGTAAAGAAGGATATAATTTTGTATTGCAGGATAATGTTATGAACATTTTCCTAAATCAAAAGTTGATTGGATCAGGCACGTTATGTAATGGCATATACGTTCTAAATCAAACTACAATTCTTAACGTACAGAACACACACAAGAGAAAAAATTCAGAAATGAACGAATCATTCTTATGGCATTGTAGACTAGGTCATATCAATGCGACACGACTAGCTAAGTTGCATAAAGTTGGATATTTGAATCAGTTTGAATTTACATCATATGAAACTTGCCAGTCATGTCTCAAAGGTAAAATGACCAAAACTCCGTTTACTGGACACGGAGAAAGAGCTACTGAACTCTTAGAACTGATACATAGTGATGTATCCGGTCCCATGTCTACACATGCCAGGAATGGTTCCTCGTACTTCATTACATTCACTGATGATCTCTCAAGATTCGAACATGTGTTCCTGTTGAAACACAAGTCTGAAACTTTTGAGAAATTCAAGGAATATAAGTGCGAAGTAGAGAACCAAACGGGTAAAAGTATTAAAATCTTTCGATCTGATCGGGGAGGAGAATACTTGAGCATGGAATTCCGTGACTATCTAAAAGAGAATGGGATTCTCTCTCAGCTTACTCCTCCGTATACACCACAGCACAACGGTGTATCGGAGCGGAGGAATCACACCCTATTAGATATGGTGCGCTCTATGATGAGTAACGCTGAGTTACCTGTTTCCTTTTAGGGGTTATGCGCTTGAGAAGCCGCATACCTATTGAATAGAGTTCCAACCAAATCAGTGCCTACCACTTCATATGAGATATGGAATGGGAAGAGACTATCTCTTAAACGAGTTAAGATATGGGGTTGTCCGGCCTATGTTAAAAAGCAAAATCCGGACAGGCTCGAGGAAAGGTCAATTCTATGCAAGTTTGTAGGATATCCCAAGTATTTGCGAGGGTATATCTTCTATCACACCGAGGAACAAAAGATGTTTTGTTTATCGGAATGCCACCAATTTAGAAAAGGAATTTCTTGCAAAAGAAATTAGTGGTTATGAGGTAGAATTGGAAAAAGTTCCATCTATACAAACTACAGCTGATGATTTGGTAGAACCAAAGGATTCAATAGTTCTTAACGAATCTCAGCCTCTCCGCCGATCTAGTAGGGTTCCTCATCCACCGGAGAGATACTACGGTTTTCTCATTGATGGTGGGAGCGATGATTGCATCATGGAAGATAATGACCCAACTAGTTTCGAGCAGGCCATCACGTGTGGGGACTCTGTGAAATGGCCGGATGCAATGCGATCTGAGATGGAATCCATGTACACCAACAAAGTATGGACTTTGGAAGTTGCACCTGAAGGGGTAAAACCCATCAGGAGCAAGTGGATCTTGAGAATATTCTAGGTGTACATGGAAAAGTTAAGACTTTCAAAGCTAGACTTGTAGCAAAATGTTTTCGTCAACTACCTGGTGTCGATTATGAAGAAAACTTTTCTCCAGTGGCTATGCTTAAGTCCATCCGGATCCTACTTGCCATCGCTGCATACCATGACTACGAAATCTGGCTGTTTCCTGATTTAAAATCAGGAAAGTTACGGAAGAGGCATCACGTGCTAGCACGTGACCAGCAGTCACGTGTTGGCACGTGACAACTAAAAGCAGCGGACTCATTCTCTGATTAAATCAAGAAAAAGGCTCCAGACGAGGGTCACGTGCTCACACGTGGCCAGGAGTCACGTGGTGGCACGTGACGGCTAAGCAGCGGAAGAAGGCAGAGCGCAAAAGGAAGAAGAGGGCTCATTCCAAGGGGTCACGTGCCCACACGTGACCAGGGGTCACGTGCCCACACTTGACCAGGGGTCACGTGGCCACACATGACCGGCTTTCAAAGCCTATTTATTTAACAGAATCAAATTCTGAAGGGATCACAAAAATCTTTCCAAAGGAAAATGATTATTTGGAACCGATTGAATTAAAAATTTAAAGGTGATTAAATATCACCTATCTATGGAAAAATCTTGAATTTGGAAAGATTTCCCCTTAAAATCTAACCGAAATAACAAAGGAAAATCTCTGGATTTAAAATCCAATGGTGAATAAAATTCACCTAATAATCCAAAGGCCCAAACGAATGGTGAATACAAATCAAATCTCTCGATGAAAGATTCATCAAAAACTAATTGATTCTGCTGCTTCTCCTATAAATGGGAGCCAAGAGACACACAGAGGGATAGATATGCAGAGGGATCGATAACATAGAGAAAAGAGAGAGCCTTGATACTTTGGAGGAATTGGGATCTTCTGCAAAAGAAAAGCTTAGGTAAGAAAGGGAAGGCCTTAAAAGAGAATTTAATTCTCAACAGAGTTTAACTCTGATATTAAACAGAAGAACATAGTTCTCTCTTTAGTGGAGGATCTGTAAAGTGCACATCTCCCTTTGAATTGAGAATTTAATTCTCATTGGGTTGAGATCCTGCCATGCAGATCCAAAGCATAGAGAGGGAATGAAAGCTTGAGAATTTAATTCTCACAGAACTATAGGAATTTAATTACTTTAAAATAAAATTAGGGTTTAACCCTATGTTATGGGAATTTAATCAGGATTTAACCCTAGTTAAGAACTTAGTTCTGTTAAAATAACAGGAATTTAATTCCCTTAAGAAAGAAGAAATTAGGGTTTCACCCTATGACAGAATCTCATTCCTCAGAATAATTCTCTAAAAGAGAGTGGGAATTTAATTCCTTAAAGCTGTTATTAGGGTTTAACCCTATGATAGAACGCAGTTCTTCACATATATGAGGAATTTAATTCCTACAGAAAATTCAGAGTTCAACTCTATCACAGAATATAAATCTTCAGAAGGAAATAGGAATTTAATTCCCCAAGAAATTATTGTTAGGGTTCAACCCTGCGAAGAATTTAATTCTTAAAGGGATTAACAGATCTTCCAAAAAACATACAAAGAGGTAGGGTCACGTGCTACCACGTGACCCCCGAAAAGATCCACAGAAAAGGGCCCTTTAAGGCAGTGCCTCACGTGACCCACGTGACCCTTGGCGGAAGCTTTAACATACAAGCACCAAGATGCCCATCACGTGACAGCACGTGATGCTCCAAAGTATTCAATGCTTTTGACAGAATAAAATAAAGGGAGGGTGCCCTCACGTGTTACCACGTGACCCCTCTTGACCTTAGTGTTTAACACTAAATTGGAACCCCTGAGCCCAGTGTTAAACACTGTTTTGCCTTAGTGTTCAACACTAATTAAAGAGCTACCTTGCAGTGTTTAACACTGAATTTCTTAGTGTTTAACACTGAATTAAATCTCTGTTGACAGGGTTTAACATTAATTTTCTTAGCGTTCGACACCAAATTAAAATCTCTGCCAGCAGTGTTTAGCACTGATTATCTTAGTGTTTAACACTAATTTGAGATCCCTGTTGCTAGTGTCTAACACTGACTTGCCCTAGTGTTTAACACTAATTTGAGATCCCTGTTGCTAGTGTCTAACACTGACTTGCCCTAGTGTTTAACACTAATTTGAACCCCCTGTTGCTAGCGTTTAACACTAATTTCAGCCCAATTGGCTAAATATCTAGAGGCAAAGCCTCTCCTCTAATGGACCAACAGAGGGCCAATATCCTAAACATGATTGGACTTAGCCTAAATTGGCCATAAGTCCTCAATTCAAATTCAACTGAGCCAACGGGCTCATAATATAATTAATTGGTCTTGGTTCCAAATTGGTCCAAAGATTATTTAATCTACCTCGGTTCAAGGGTACATCTCTTCACTCTTTTGATACGTGGCGTTGTAATTCCTCAACGTCTTCAAAGAGGTGACGGGTCCCGATGACCACATATTGATACGGACTGTGGAGTCCTTAAATCCACGGACTATGAGGTCCTTAACCTTGACCGTGATGTCTTAAAACTAACATCGGATTGTGGAGTCCCTAAATCCACGGACTATGAGGTCCTTAACCTTGACCGTGATGTCTTAAAACTAACATCGGATTGTGGAGTCCCTAAATCCACGGACTATGAGGTCCTTAACCTTGACCGTGATGTCTTAAAACTAACAACGGATTGTGGAGTCCCTAAATCCACGGACTATGAGGTCCTTAACCTTGACCGCAACGCCTTAAAACTAACATTGGACCGCAATGTCCTTAAACTACCTACCGACCGTAATGTCACTAAACTAAACAATAGAGCCCCCCTTTTATTGCTCTCTTGTTGGATCTAAACGATCCCGTTAGGTTGATCTTAGTCTAAAAACTAGACTAACGTATCCTTAACAGACATTTAAGTCGATCATAGTCTCAAATGAGGCTAACGAATCCTTAAACCCAAATCCCCAAACCCAAATCTAAGTTAATACGGATTTGGACTAGTCCACGCCCTACGGGCGACGACATAACTCAGTCTCCGTATACAATCCACGGGCAACTAAACATAAAATAAACATACACGACACGAAGTGACCATCTGGAGAAGGAGAAAGTGGTTACCGCGATGCGGTAGCGTAATTAACTGCAGGGGCTTGCGCCTGCAGGGAAGAGCGTCCCCCCAATCAAAACCCCCTCAAGCGAGGGGGAATCTGACGAAGTCTGCTACATCGGACGCATCCGTTTAAACCTTCGATATACGGTGCCATAAATCAACTTGGCATCTTCGGAGAGGTAGACGGATAGCACCAATTAGCATCTGCCCCGAGCCTCAGGCGAGACGACCACGCGTCGCACCGTCGTTCGGAGGGGAACAGATTCTGGCACGTCCGGTGGGACCTTTTTCCTCTTTCCACTCCACACTTCGTGTGTCGTGATTCGCGAACCAATCGCGGTTCGCTAATGGTTGCCTTTGGGTTTCAAGGTACTAAAACTTGGCGTCTTGCTTATTACAGAAAGCAAAGAATCGATGGCTTCTATTTGTGCGAAATGCTCCAATCGCTCGGACAGCAATTGCAACCAACGCTCTGCCTCGTCAGGAGGTATGGCCTATGAACCCCAAGCTGCTTCGCTATTCACAATGCCCGTGGAACAGGTCACTCGAGCCACCACAGGATTGTTTTTTGGGACCATGCTCCCGCCGACAAGCTTCAACGCTCCAGTGCTGACAACGGAAGCTACCAAGAAGTCGGTCTTTGATCGTCTTACCCCTGCCGCGGCCCCTCTCAACGGTCCGCCCAACACCAGTGCCTCGGTCTTCTCCAGACTGGGCCAGAGCTCCCGTGGAACCGCAATGGGGCCTGCAATCCCAGAGAAGGCTGCTCCTAAGAAAATAACCAGTCTCGCTCCTGAAGTCGTCAAGGCGGCTTCTCCTTCCAAAAAGTCGGTCCTTACAAGATTGACTGTTCCAGCTTCCACTCCTGCTACCCAAAGGACATCAGTCTTTAACAGGCTGGCACCAGCAACGACCCCCCACCTACACAGGGGCAAGACGAGACTATCGCCCTCACCAAGCCGGTTCCATCAGCACGATGCGCTCGACGTCGTTACTGGCGCCGAGTGAGGAAGGCCGGAGGCAACTCCCCTTCTGGGCTAACTCCTCCAGCCCCGATGGCAGAAGTTAATGCTGCTGTTCCAACTGGGTGTTAGTAATATGTATGCCCTAAAGGCCATTATATGGATAGTGGAAACTTGGACATATAATCTATAGAGATAGATGACTTTCTTGCTCAAAATGATAGTACCCTATCTGGTTTACTTTATCTGTACATGTAGATTTAATCATTTACACATGTTGATAAAGCCCAAAGGATATTTGCTTGACTACTGTGATTATGATGCGGATCATACTAGTGGGGCACAAGTAGTCTATAAGCATATCCTTGAACTGTTCCTAGTCGAGGGTGTATCGAGACAGGGCATCGATATTCCAGAGTAGACTAGCGTATGCTATTCTTGTCCCATATGATGGGCGATGGATGATCCCATATCCATCTGGTGAGGAGACACCAAAGATTGTATGCGGGTGCTCAGTGGAGACTGGGTACACTGAACGGACTCGCCGAGAACTCCTATGTGGTATTATATCTATCGTCGGATAGCAGTTCTCTAGGAACACTGGTACAGGTTAGTCTGTAGACCCGAGATCGTCATAGAGTCTTGTGTGTCCTCCCACTATACTTTGATCTCCACTCTACCACGGCTCTACTGAGTCGTGCAAACAGGTGGTCTTTGGGTACAGTCCCGAGGCGCATGGAGGCAATGAGCGATAGGAGGGGTTTTGTCTCTCCCGGTATTGGGGGTTGATGTTGTGCTATGCTCGATTGGCTTTAACATGAAGTCCCTGGCCAGGGCTGCTGAGATTTACTGGTAAGAGTTATCAGTAGTTTCTCGATCTGTTATGAGCCATACACCAGCATGACTTATTGAGTTACCGGGGTCGACGATACCATCCCTAGACTTGATATGCAGCATATCTGACGAAGAGACCGGACTGTACGGTAAGTGTTGCCAGTTGGCTCGACGGGAGTTTTTACAGCTTCGCTGGTTTTCTTCTGATCGTTTCAATACCCGGGTGGCCGTTACGTTTAGCTGACCTCTTGCGGCTTGTAGATGTTTGATATGATCATCATCTACTGCTGGCGTATTGACGAGTCTTAGAGTCCCACAATGAAGTTTCCTGGCTCAGGCAAAAAGATGTAGTGTGCATATGAGATATGCGCGGGACCCGATTAAATACGGTTATGTGATAACGTATATTAATCGGGCATTTTCTATTTCTCCGATCGTATGAGATATGACCGGTTTGCTAAATCAAGTGTTGATTTAACTAATTACATTTAGATTAATCCTTTAAGTAAATCCTTTTGTATGCATGCATGTATGCACATGATGATGTGCATGGACACATACATGCATACATAGTATTGTTCCCCTCCGAACGGCGACCCGGACTTCGCGTCCGTTTCCTGAGGTTCGGGGCAGATGCTATTTGGTTTTATCCGTCTATCTCTCCGAAGATGCCAAGTTGATTTATGGCACCTCGTATCGGAGGTTTAGACGGATGCGGCCGATGTAGCAGACTTCGTCAGATTCCCCCTCAGGGTGAGGGGTTTTTGATTGTGGGGACGCTCTTCCCTGCAGGCGCAAGCCCCTGCAGTTAATTACGCTACCGCATCGCGGTAACAACTTTCTCCTACTCCGGAATTTCACTTCGTGTCGTGTGTTTGTCTTGTTTATGATTGCCCGTGGATTGTATACGGAGACTGAGTGATGTCGTCACCCGTAGGACGTGTTTTAGTCCAAATCCATATTTAGTTAGATTTGGGTTTGGTGTTTTTAGTTTAAGGATGCATTAGTCGCGTTGCGGCTAAGATCAACTTAAACATTCGTCAAGGATACGTTAGTCCTGTTTTAGACTAAGATCGACTTGACGTAGTGATTGATTTAATTATCTGGCCGTCGGGACTCGTCACCTCTCTGACGTCGTTGAGGGATTACAACGACATGCGTCAGAGGAGTTCAGAGATATACCCTTGCACCAAAGTTGATTTGGAGTTTTATCGTTTATTTGAATGTCTAAGGACACGTTAACCGTATTTAGGGTTAAGATCAACTTAGACGGGACCGTTTAGATCCAACAAAAGAGCGTTTGGGCCCTATTGTGCCAGTTTAGGGGACGTGGCGGTCCATTGCCAGTTTGAGGACGTAGTGGTCCATTATTAGTTTAGGGACATTTCAGTCCGTCGCTAGTTTAAGGACGTAGTGGTCCATTATTAGTTTAGGGACGTCTCGGTCCGATATTAGTTTAGGGACGTCTCGGTCCGATATTAGTTTAGGGACGTCTCGGTCCGATATTAGTTTAAGGACGTTTCGGTCCGATATTAGTTTAAGGACGTTTCGGTCCAACATTAGTTTAAGGACGTTTCGGTCCACTATTAGTTTAAGGACGTCTCGGTCCGATATTAGTTTAGGGACGTTTCGGTCCAATATTAGTTTAAGGACGTTTCGGTCCATATTTTAGTGTATGGTCGTTGGGACCCGTCACCTCTTCGACGTCGTTGAGGAATTACAGCGACAAATGTCAAAGGAGTTCGGAGATGTACCCTCGAACCGGTCGTGAATTGGTTTAGGAGAGCCATTTTGCTCAGTCAACTTAATTTTAAGGACTTACAGCCAGGATTGGGTTAAGTCCAATTTTTATTTATTTTAGGCTTTGCCTGACTGAAAGAATCAATCCAAATGGGTCTCTGCCTCTTTTTTATTCTTGCAGTTTGATTTGGGGCCAGGCCCTCAAGCATTTCCAAACAGGGCTTTGCCCTTTTTATGATTTGATTTGGGCCAGGCCCTCAAGAGTTTTCCAAATAGGGCTCTGCCCTTTCATGATTTGATTTGGGCCAGGCCCTCAAGAATTTTCCAAATAGGGCTCTGCCCTTTCATGATTTGATTTGGGCCAGGCCCTCAAGAATTTTCCAAATAGGGCTCTGCCCTTTTATTATTTTTGTGATTTGATTTGGGCCAGGCCCTTTTAAATAATGAGTTGCAGGAACTCAAGAATCTTCTGATTGAAGAACAAAAGTGCATAGCACTTTTGATCTACATTTGGATCAAAAGAAAACAAGTTTTTCTTCTTGTTTTCTTTTCACAGAACCAAGGGTTCATATCAAGTGCAAGGCACTATTTATTATTCTTTGATTTTTCAGAACCAGGGGTTCATATCAAGTGCAAGGCACTATTTATCTTTTTCTTTTTTATTCTCTTTTTAATTTTCTGTTCTTCAGAAATTTTTACCTTCTCTTTTTTTGTTCTTGATTAGTCTTCAAGAGCTTTTTTTTCAGAAGTTTATCCTTCTCTCGATGATGATTCCTGATTGATTGATGATGCCTTTTGAATGAGGCTTGGGGTCTTATTTATAGTGCCCACAAATTTGTTGGATTTGTTAACAAAATCTTTCCTGAATAATTTTGGGAATTTTCCCACCATTGGATCTTTGATCCAAGGGTTCCTGTTTTACAGGAAAACAGAAAAGATTTACTTAAATTTTCATTCAGTTGCTGCGCAACTCACCAGCGCGTGACACGTGTCAGGCATCCGTGTACTTGCGCAAACACGTGTTGCGCATCCGAGCGCTTGCGCAGTTGCGCTTGCGCAACTGCGCAGACACGTGTCGCGCATCCGTGCGCTTGCGCAGACACGTGTCGCGCATCCATGCGCTTGCGCAGTTGCGATTGCGCAACTGCGCAGACACGTGTCGAGCATCGGTGCGCTTGCGCAGACACGTGTCGCGCATCCATGCGCTTGCGCAGTTGCGATTGCGCAACTGCGCAGACACGTGTCGCGCATCGGTGCGCTTGCGCAGACACGTGTCGCGCATCCGTGCGCTTGCGCAGTTGCGATTGCGCAACTGCGCAGACACGTGTCGCGCATCCGTGCGCTTGCGCACACACGTGTCGCGCATCCGTGCGCTTGCGCAGTTGCGATTGCGCAACTGCGCAGACACGTGTCGCGCATTGGTGCGCTTGCGCAGACACGTGTCGCGCATCCGTGCGCTTGCGCAGTTAAGTCTTAATTAATGTTTTCTGAAGAGCCTTGCTCTGATGGGACGCACTGTCTCGGGCGTTACGCTGCCGAATCAGTTTCTGCCACGTGGAAAATTGCGCGCTGCGCACGGAAACCGAAGCGTTGCTTCGAATTTTGAATTTTCAAAATTCAATAGAGCCTTGCTCTGATTGGGGGAAACAGATGCCCCCCCACCGTTGCGCTCACGTGGCGCGCGCGTGAGTGCAACGGTGGCAAGATCCTGACCGTCGGATCGACGGGTCAAGTGAACAGGCGCAGGCGCCTATAAATAGGACCCTTGGTCCTTGGTAATTTTTTACCATTCTCAAGAAATCAAATTTCAGAGCCTTGCTCTTGCTTGGGAACTTTCAGAGCCTTGCTCTTGCGATTCCTTAAGAACTTCCAAGTTTTTACCTTTAGAACCATTCTAGGTAAAATTAATTTAATTTAAATTAAATTTAATTAACAGAGCCTTGCTCTTATAGATCTTTGATCTAAAGGAAACCCCTTTGGGGTTTCTTCAACAGAGCATTGCTCTTATAGATCTTTGACATAAAGGAAACCCCTTTGGGGTTTTATTCACAGAGCCTTGCTCTTAAAATTTACAGAGACTCTGTTCCTGGGTTTTAACCCATGAACAGAGCCCTGCTCACAGATCAACTAGAAAACTTTTTAAAAGTTTCCATGGATCTTTAAGATCCCAAAATTTTAATTCTTAGGAGTTATAAATTTTTATTATTACTACAGAGCTAGGCTCTTTTTTTTTTAAGAAATTTTATTCCTTTGAAACAGAAGTTTGACAAATGTCACTCTGTGGCAGAGCTTTGCTCTGAAAAGAAGAGATTTTCTCCTTGTCTCTAGGGATCCCCCCAATGAGGATATTCTCTTGGGGGTCTTTTTATTGACTGATAGTCCCATTCAATGGTGGGATTGTCCCATCAAATGATGCGCCGTCATCTTGATTTTGTGGGTCCCCCTTTGGTCCCCTACCCACTGCATCACAGTGTGGAGCCAGCTTTTTATTTATTATTATTATTATTATTATTTTTTTATTATATATATTATTTTTACTAAATGTTAAGCGTCAGGCCATTAATGATATATACATGTTTTATGCAGGAAAGATGTCTGACGACTTGTCTTTTCCCTTCGTTCGCTCGGAAGGAGGGTTTCCACACGCACCAGTGGACCGGGTAGTGTTTGCCTTGATTAAAGATTGTGATCCTGAGTGCAAACATCTCCACCTGTAGGGAAGGTGGTATAGCCAGATTATCTAAGGCCGCCGTAGTTTTAGCTCCGCCTCGCCTTCCGAGCCCATAGTCACGATCCCCTATGCGGACAAACCCCCGGTGGAGTATGCCGTGGAGGTGAAAAATTGGAATTCAGATAACCTTCTCCAGCCTGCAATCGGCGCTATTCCGGTGCAGCCGCCGCCAGCCATAGATATTCTGGGGAGGCGAATCTGTCAGGGCGAAGCACACCCTTGGGGACAGGCTTATAACATTGGAATGATCCCACGACCCCTTGCCGGATATTTGCCGTGGGCCCGGTACATTATATCGGCGAAAAGGACCCACCTAACGAAGATTGGTCTATATTCAGCCGTCTTCGTCTCTCTCTTTGAGTACCCCTCTCCTCCAACGTGGTGGATAAAGGCTTTTGTTGAACAGTGGAATATCCCCACCCATACCTTCCTGATGGCGGATAAGGAAGTTTCTATTTCTTTGGAGGAATTCGCCGAGATTTCAGGTCTGCCAATGAGGGGAGAGCACTACGAGGAGTTGCTTCCTCCTGATGAGTATGTCTTTGCCACCAAGCAGGTGGTATTTGACTTAACCCCGGAGAATGCCATTCAGCATCAGCATCCGGGTTTGGTGAAAGTGTTGGAGATCTACGAGGAACTCCATTTAGAATCGGGGGACAAGGGCGTCAGTTTCGCAGCTTTCATTGCTCGCTTTATCCGCCCAGAGTTCTTATCAGAGCATAGAGAGAAGTTCGCTCAGCTCGACGACCCTTTTGGCTTCGGTTTGGATCGTCGTCCCGTATCGGAGAATGACCAAAGGGCTTTCTATCTCCCCAATGCTGCCGTCGTCGCTTTCTCGGAAATCGCCGTCCCCGGCATGGATGAGGAAACTTTTTTTATTGGGTTCCTGGGCTTGTGGCTATGCAACTTCGCGCTCCCTATGCACCCGCGCCTTATGCGGCCCTCTGTCTTTTACCCGGCACATCGGATGGTGGCCGGTCTGCAGTTGTCGGTAGGGATTGCTGGGTTAGCCTATCTTTATCATGGACTCAGCGTAGCGGCGGACGCCAATGATCCTGGGACACAGCCTGCTAATTTCCCAATGCATTACTTCGTTTCTTGGATGGAGATGCACGTGCGAGGGGTGTTTGGCGCCCACAAGACTCCTCCATTCTTCGAGAAATACAGACTCCCAAGAGTCATACGGTTAATCGGGGCCTCAATCGTGTTTGCATCTCCGCGGGATTCTAGGGGACTCCTCCTGCGCCCACACTTGGTCGGAGCGACGACTTCTTTCGTGGATAAGGTCATCACTATAGGCTCGGAGACTACTAAGTCGGTGGTGCCCTTACGTGACGAGTTTAAGGGCGGGGCTTCTGTGCTGAAGGCTCGGGAAATCGTCCATCTTTATTCCATTCGGCCGGGCTACCTAGTGTTTCGGCAAAATGAGACGGCTTTGTTCATGAGGTATAATCCGCATCGATTTGCCCAGCAATCAAGCTACAATCAGGGGATCCCGATGGAAGCTTTCTTGGGAACACCTGCAGTCGGTCCAGAGGGGGCAAGGAATGCGATGCATCACTTCATACGGCTTAATACGGGTTTCTATTTCTTCATTAGTGAACCCAGCTGTGTCCCCAAGATGCTTAATTCATATGTGGCCTGGTACGCGCACGCTATGGGTCCAATCATTCTAATGGAGAAACGCATGCTGGTCGACCGTAGGGGTGCGCCTCCTGGTGGTGATCGTAAGGCTCCCTTGCAGCCAAGGACCCAGGTCACCCTCCCGATAAAAGATGCCGGAGCTGATCGACCACGTGTGCTGGCCCCTCCGCATGGACTGCCACTGCCTACTACGGTGGATGCCCCAACGACACCCCGTGCTCCGACAAAGACGGTTAAAGCTGCGTCGCCGGAGTCGGGTGCAGGAGCGGACATCGGGACTCGCCGCCCGAAAGAATCTGCCAAAACTGCCAAGCGCAAAGCTGTTCCGAGTGGACCCAAGGCTGGCGGACAGAAGAAGAAGAAGTCCGCCCTATCCCTCGATGCGATCCTCGGCTCAAAGCCCGCGGCCTCTCCTGCCGAGGCCATATGCGAGTACGGCAGCAATGAAGGCTTTGTAGTGGACCCCGCGGACACCAACTTGGCCGCCGCCATTGCAGCTTCAGAGCGATCAGCGAGGCTCGAAGCGATGCTGAGTAAACTCGCCGAGTCCGGTAATCATCAGGCGCTTTATTTGTTATCTCATTTCACTCTATATTATTACATTTAACTAACTTTTGCTCCATTTTTTAACAGGTATCTCCACTGAAGATGCTATCGCTGCCTCCTTGAAGACCTTCCAAGAGGAGGAGGAGAAACGTGCCCTGGCAAGCGTCGGTATGTTTTATCCCTTTTTCTTTTATACGGAAATTTTGTTATCTTTTTATGATAGTCGACCTGACCTTCTCTTGTTTCTTTACAGGGGTTGTATTAATCGGCGCAAGGACCCTTCCCAAGCCCGTCATCGAAGTCTCAGCTCCGTCGAAGCTGCCGCAAGAGCCTCGGCTTGATGCAACAACGAGGGATGCTCTGAAAAATCTGGAGGCATCCCTCTACACGGATGAGGGGGCTTCGCTCAAGGAAGCTCTGATGGCATCTGTCTCATCGGCTCAAGAGGAGCGGAAGCGGTCAAGACGCGAAGCTAAGGCGCGCAGAGCTGCTCTGGCCGCAGGAGCGGGCCCTAGCACTGTTCCTCACGCTGGTACTCCTTCTGAAGAGCCCCCTGTGGCCCTGTCTACTGCTCGTCGGCAAGTGGCGCGCGCGGTTCGGAGTGCCAATGATAAATCCGCTTCAGGTAGTACTTCTTTCAGAGCCTTGTTGTATGACTTGTAGAACTATTGACTTATACATATCTCATCTCGCAGGGTCAAGTCCGACTGAGGGGGAGGGGGAGACGACCGTCGAACCCAAGGGAGCAGAGGACGCGGTACCCGCCGAACCCGAACCGACAGTGGACAACTTTGTCGAGGTCATGGGGCCTGGAGCCGGGATTGAGGAACCTACCGCGGAGCCGGTCATTGATGCCGTACCCGAAGTGGCGGCAGATGAGATGATTGTCTCAACCGAGCCGAAGGCGGTAGAGGGCGAGGTACTTGAGGCTGGGGACCTCGTGGTGCCGATGGACGGGGCATCTGTAATCACTGATCCTGAGGGAGCAGCAGGTGAGGCGGCCATGATTCCTGAAGACGAGCTAGGCGCTCCTTCTCAGGAATCGGGCAATGTTCCTATCTTGGCCCTCCCTGCCTATGGTTCTCCGCCGCCTGTAGAGCTTGAGAGCATAACAACGGTTCCCCTTGAGTCGGGTGATGAAGCTACAGGCGGTGGTCTTCCGTCAGTGGAGGAAGGGACTGCCTCAGTTTCTGCTGGCAGCTCGTCAGGTGAATTTTCGAGTCACCAGCGTTTCCCCTTTTTTTTGTATATATCTTGTGATCTCTTCTAACAAGCTTGTTCTTGCAGGTGCGGCCAGTACCGATGCTCCATTGCTCGAGGGGGCACCGTCGATTACTACTTTGGCAGTAGTTACCTCCCCGTCTTCCCTTGTACCGTCATGGATGTTGGAAGGTATGGATTCACGACTCATGCATTAATCTTTCAAAAATGCTGCTTTTGTACTAACGTTACACTATTGTGCCTTTGTAGGGGTGCTTTTTGATCACTTATATCAAGTGTTGCTCCCGCACTTCTCTTTCCCATCCGAACTCGCTTCTCCCTCTAGTGGCGCCGGTGAGTATACTTTCACCATAATGTCTTTATTTATGCCCCCTTTTTTCTAGCAATGGGATAATTTCTGACTTTTCCCTTTCTTTATTGCAGTGCCACAAATCGAAGGAGGGGATGCAAGACCTGCCGCGCTACCGGCCCTTCCGGCTCTGCCGTCCGTTGCTGCTGGTATAGTAGATTTCCTTTTTGGTAACCCTTTAACATCTTTTGAACCATCGTTTAACCCTGTTTTGTTCTGCAGCTATTGTTCCGGCTCCAGTTCCCTTCGAGGCTCGCGTCTTTTCACCGGCAGGCCCCTTTTTGAGACGTCCGTCTTCAAAGGGTGCTGCGATGAGTCTAGGCATGCTGAGCGGGTATATCGAAGAGCTCAGCATGGACGCTCTTCCTTCCGCTGCAGATTTCGCTGTGGATGTTAACCCCATGTTAGCGGCGCTCGTAACTTTTCACAGCGAAGGCGTCGTCGAATCTTGGGTTAGCCACTGCAGGGAGCTCGAGGCCTGCATGTACCGGTTGGAGTTGACGCGCCCTGCTCCCGAAGTTTTAGCTCTGAACGCCCAACGCACAACTTGGCTCGAGCAAAACACTTCGCACTCCGGCCACTTGGAGCAAGAGGTAGCTCAAAGACTAAGGGAATGCCAAAAGACCTCAAACGAAATGGCCCGTCTGCGCGCTGAGGTTGAGGCAAATGCTGCCTAAGTAAAGACTATCTTTGAGGGTCTTTTGGAGCGCATCTCCCATGGGCTAGACTTAAAGAGGAAGCTTGACGTGGTTGAGCGCCATATCCCAAGTCGGGAAGCTACTTATCAAGGCGTGAGGGAGCAGCTTGCATTGGTCTTGCAGCAACGAGCCCAAGTGGAGGCAGAGCTGACGGCGGTAGTCGAGCAGGAGAAGGCGTGGAAGGAGATATGCGAGCGATTGCTACATCTGTGCAAGACGCTTCCTTCCCCATAATTCTCCTTGTATCATTTGTCTTTGTAAAGTATATGTATATGTTTTTTTTTTATTCTTTAGCACAATGTATCCTGTACTCAACCAATTTTTATGAATAAAAGATACACATTTTGTAATGTCTTGTGTCATTTCTCCGTCTTTCCTCTCTTTTATTATCAGTACACCACCTTAATAACCATAATTGACGGACGATTGGGACAAGTATCCCGACCTTCTTAAGAAATAATGATGGCTTAGGCCGCAGGTTCAGATCTGCTGCCTAAGACTTTTCAACTCTATAAGCCGTGAGGGTCTCATAGAGACTTTTCTCCCTACGGATCGAGAGGATCTCGCAGGTGAATTTTCTCCTTAGGAATCGTGAGGATCCCCAAGTGTGGTTTCCTCTCATAAGTCGGAAGGATCCTATAAGAGAATTTCTCCCTCTTACGAGTCGAGAGGGCTCGTAAGCGGTTGTTTCCCTCTTTGTCGAGAATCGACTTCAGAGAGTGAGACCCGTGGATAGTATGCAAGAGACCATTTAGGATTGACTTGCAGGGTCCCATTGCCCTCTTACGAGTCGATAGGGCTCGCAAGCGGTTGTTTCCCTCTTTGTCGAGAATCGACTTCAGAGAGTGAGACCCGTGGATAGTATGCAAGAGACCATTTAGGATTGACTTGCAGGGTCCCATTTGTTCAGGAAGTAAGTTTTGAATCCTTACTGCCCAAGATGTGAGTCAAAGAAGCTCTCGTCACGGAGTTTTGTATCCGTGAGTTGAGAAGTTTTGCGAGGGATTATTTGTTTCCCAAGCGCCAAGGATTATTTGTGTCCTTAGGGTTTGAAACGAGTCGATGGTTCTCACGGAGGCGCTGGTGGCTCTGCGAGTCGACGCGGATCAGGAGGCTCTCGTCAAGGAGTGTTTGTATCCGTGAGTCGAGGAATTTGCCGGGATTATTTTTTTCCCGAGGGCCAAGGATTATTTGTGTCCTTGGGGTTTGAAACGAGTCGAGGGTTCCTACGGAGGCACTGGTGGCTCTGCGGGTCGACGCGGATCAGGAGGCTCTCGTCAAGGAGTGTTTGTATCCGTGAGTTGAGAAGTTTGCCGGGATTATTTGTTTCCCGAGCGCCAAGGATTATTTGTGTCCTTAGGGTTTGAAACGAGTCGATGGTTCCTACGGAGGCACTGGTGGCTCTGCGGGTCGACGCGGATCAGGAGGCTCTCGTCAAGGAGTGTTTGTATCCGTGAGTTGAGAAGTTTGCCGGGATTATTTGTTTCCCGAGCGCCAAGGATTATTTGTGTCCTTGGGGTTTGAAACGAGTCGAGGGTTCCTACGGAGGCACTGGTGGCTCTGCGGGTCGACGCGGATCAGGGAGCTCTCGTCAAGGAGTGTTTGTATCCGTGAGTTGAGAAGTTTTTGTTGAAGTCACTGGCTTATTCGGTTGAAATGAACCGTTGAGGCTTGGTTTCGTCGTTTGGCGAAATCCGCTGGGGAAGTATGGTTCCCTCTTTGTTTACGCCCTTGGATTGCATACAAGGATCGATATGATCTTAACTGTAGGGCCGAAGTTTTATCATTTCTTATTTTTTTGTTTTATTTTATTTCCGCGATGCTCTATCATTTCAGCTTTTATATCGCGAATGTCGCGATTGCCCAAACATTTCGGCTATTTTTCGCGGTGCCCAATCATTTCGGCTATATTTTTTTATTTTTACTCGTTGCTTTTTATTACGAGTCGCCCAATCATTTCGGCTATTTTGCATGCATACATTTTACTTGCTGCTTTTTATTGCAAGTTGCCCAATCATTTCAGCTATTTCGTATGCATGAGCGGCCTACTGGCTTTCGCCGTAAACCTGAAATTGGACACCGATTTCGGCATCAGCACCGCTGCAACTGGGATATTACCAGGAGCGAAATATCATTTGCCTCTGTCGTTGTCGAACAAAGAAGGCTTAGCGACCAGGGTTAGGGCCCTGTCGGCTAAGGCTTTTGACTTCATGAGCCGTAAGGGTCTCACGAAGTTATTTCTCCCTACAAGTCGTGAGGATCTTGTAGGTGTATTTTCTCCTTAAGAACCGTGAGGATTCCTAAGTGTTTTGTTTCTTCTGTAAGTCGTAAGGATCCTACAGGAAGGTTTTCTCCTCATAGATCGAGGGGATTTATAAGGGTCGTTTACCCTACGAACGTATTCCCAGTCATGGATGGACCTTGGTTAGGGAAACGTTTACTCGCGCCCGTGGATTGTATACAAGGGTCAGTGTTGAGCCACTTGTAGGGCAATATTGGAAGTTTGTGGGGGTTTGCTTAAGCACAGGTTTAGGTCTCTGTGACTTAAGACTTTCAAATCCCATGAGCCGTGAGGGTCTCATAAGAGAGTTCTCCTTACGAGTCGTGAGGATCTCGCAAGTGTATTTTCTCCTCAGGAATCGTGGGGATCCCTAAGTGTGTTGCTCCTTTGTGAGTCGTAAGGATGTCACGCAGGTGGTTTCTCCTTATAAGGTCGAGAGGACCCTATAAGTGTTTTCAACGAGGTTGCGCCCTTTCAGGTTTTCACA
Organism: Agapanthus africanus; assembly: GCA_030015575.1. NCBI lineage: Eukaryota > Viridiplantae > Streptophyta > Magnoliopsida > Asparagales > Amaryllidaceae > Agapanthus > Agapanthus africanus. Next base: position 651,177,978 of record JASDDO010000014.1, read on the forward strand.
AACACTCGCCGGTAGTCCTGCTGTTTTTACTCACGGAGCCCTTTCGGGTTTTCATCCGTGCCCATCTTGCTTATGGACATACCGTTTTTTCTTTTTATTTTATTTTATTTTATTTTTATTTTTATTTTATTTATTTTTATTCATCTTGTCAGCCCAAGGATGCTGCAGTATTAGTTTAAAGACGTTTCGGTCTGCTATTAGTTTAAGGACATTTCGGTCCGCCGTTAGTTTAAGAACGTTTCGGTCCGTCATGGAGAAGGCTGGCCACTGCTTATAGAGCTTGAGCTTAGGAAGATAGCGAGCGGACATAGTCGTCATCATCTATCATTGACCTAAGCCGTGGCTCATTAAGCATAATATTTCTTTAGGAAGCGGCCGTTTATTGGCCTGAAAGGCCTTTCACCGTGCATATCCATGAGTAGATAGGCCCCACCTTGGTAGACCTTATCAACGATGTACGGTCCTTCATAGTTTGGCTCGAACTTTCCCCGCTTGGCGCGATTGGGGATCATGGGCCTTTTGACCACTAGCACGAGTTCGCCTTGGCGGAATGTTCTCGGGCGGCTCAATCTTTCATATGAGCGCGTCATCTTTGCTTTATAGGCTTCCAGATTTTGTTGTGCTAGAAGCCGGATTTCATCAAGGGCGTCAAGCTCCTCAAACCGAAGGTGAGCATTTTCTTCGTCTGTCAGCTCGTAGTGGACTGCCACTCGTAGAGAGGGTAATTCTATCTCGAGAGGGAGTACTGCTTCCGTCCCAAATACCAACGCGTATGGCGTTGTGTTTGTGGCCGTTTTAAACGTAGTCCGATACGCCCAAAGAGCCTCTTGCAATCTTTCGTGCCAATCTCTCTTATTTCGTGACACTGTTTTCTTTATGATCTTCGTCAAAGTCTTGTTGAAGGCTTCAGCTAGACCGTTAGCTCGCGGGTTATAAACTGAGGAATATCTCCAGTCTATATTGTGCTGCTGTGCGAAACGGCTAATTTTATGACTTCGATAGGCTGGCCCATTATCAGAGATGATTCTTCTCGGGGTTCCAAACCGGTAGATGACATGCGTTTTGAAGAAATGGAGGATGTTCTCCGTCTTCACTTCCCTCAATGGTACTGCCTCTGCCCATTTGGAGAAGTAATCAGTCGTCGCCAAGATGAAACGATGTCCTTTTGACGATGCTGGTTCGATGGGACCGACTATGTCAGTTCCCCACATTTCGAATGACCAACTAGCCATTGTTGGATGCAGTGGATTGGGATGCTGATGGATGAAGTCCCCATGAATTTGGCATGGATGACATTGCCTCACGTATTCCAGGCAATCCTGCATCATCGTGGGCCAGTAGTAGCCCATCCTCTTTATCTTCAACTTCATCTTAGGGCCTGCTTGGTGGGAACCGCAGAGTCCGTCGTGAACTTCTTGGACGACCCTTCTCGCTTCGTCAGGTCCTAAGCATCTCAACCACAGAGAGTCGAATGACCTCTTGTATAGAGTATCATTGACGAAGGCGAAAGACATAGCTCGTTTCGTGAACTGGTGTCTTGTGGACGCCTCTTCAGGTATTCGGTGGAACTTGAAGTAATCTATGAAGACTTCTCTCCAGTCCTCGGTATTTTCCCTGTCTTTTATTTGCAGGGTTGTCTCCTCTTTCGCTCCTTTTTCTTCAGACGATTCCGGAGATATTTCTGTTGGGGCGAGCACTTGACGGCTTTGTACCACGATTCTAACGTCGTCGAGGTTCTCGTCCGCCAGTTCCTTAGCAAGTTTGGCTAGTGCGTCCGCTTTGCTGTTTTCCGCACGCGGTATGCTTTCCAACGTGTAGGAGGGAATTTGGGTTAGCAGTTGCTGTACTTTTTCACCGTATTTTACCAATTCCGGTTTGCATGTTTGGTAATCGCCGTTTACTTGACTGACGACCAATTGGGAGTCCCCGTATATGAGGAGGCTCTCAATTCCCATATCGATGGCGATCTCGAGGCCTGCTATCAGAGCTTCGTATTCGGCTTCATTGTTTGTTCTCGGCTCTGTTAGGGAGAAGGCGTAGCGCATTATCCCTCCTTGTGGAGTTACAAAGATGAGTCCTACCCCTGATTTAATTATAGGGGTACTTTGTTTACGTTTCTTCATGGAAGATGCTCCATCGAAATAAAGCTCCCATCGGATATTATCACCGTCGATCGCATCGAACGCATGTTCGTCTGGAAGATCGCAATTCAGAGGAGAATTGGCGGGTATCGGATGCTCAGCGAGGAAGTCGGCGATGGCCTGGCCTTTCACTGCCTTGAGAGGTTGATACGTTATCGAGAATTCCATCAAGAGCAGGGCCCATTTAGCGAGTCGTCCTGTCAATATGGCTTTTGACATTAAATATTTAAGAGGGTCCACTTTTGAAATCAGACGGACCTCGTGAGCCAACGCGTAGTGCCTAAGCTTTGTTATTGCGAAGATCAACGCCAGGCAGTGTTTTTCAATGGGAGAGTAGTTGCTTTCTGCCCCCAGCAGGACTCGACTTAAGTAGTAGAGTGCTCTTTCTTTCCCTTGATCGTTCTCTTGTGCCCATAATGCGCCTAAGGAACCTTCGAGGGCGGTTGTATAAAGAATAAGAGGCTTTCCCTTAACCGGAGCAGCCAACACCGGCGGGTTCTGCAGATATTGCTTGATCTCATCCAGCGCGCCTTGGCATTTTTGATCCCAAACGAATGGGGTTCCCTTCTTCATCAGGTGGCTGTAAGGACGGCACTTTCCTGAAAGGTTGGCTATGAATCGCCGTATATACGCGAGTTTCCCTTGGAGAGACCGCAGCTGTTTGAGAGTTCTCGGCGGAGGCATTTCCATGATCGCTTTAATCTTTGACGGATCTATTTCAATACCTCGGTGTCGAACGACGAATCCCAGGAATTTGCCCGAGGAAACCCCGAACGCACATTTAAGAGGGTTCATCTTCAAATTGTATTGCCGAAGGTGTTGAAATACAGTCTTCAGATGCTCGAGATGTTCCTCGTATGATTTGCTCTTGACCACGAGATCGTCGATATAGCATTCGACGATTTCGTGTATAAGGTCGTCGAAGATCTTCGTCATGGCCCTCTGATAGGTGGCACCGGCGTTCTTCAAACCGAAGGGCATCACTTTATAACAAAATATACCAAGAGGAGTCCTGAAGGCTGTATGCTTCTGGTCTTCTGGATGCATTTTTATTTGATTATACCCTGACGAGCCGTCCATGAAGGAGAAAACCTCATGAGTGGATGTATTGTCTATCATAAGTTCAGTGACTGGCACTGGGAAATCATCCTTCGGGCAAGCTTTATTAAGATCCCGGAAGTCTACGCATATGCGCACTGTCCCATTTTTCTTCATCACTGGGACGATATTGGCGATCCATTCAGGGTATTGGACTTCCTGGATGAAGCCAGAGTCTATCAGCTTTTTGACTTCGGCGTTGATGCTCATCTCAAGCTTGAGCCGCATTCTCCTCGGCGCTTGTTTGACTGGCTTAATGTCCGGGGATATCGCCAATTTGTGCACAGCGATTTCTGGATCTAGTCCCGGCATTTCGGAATAGTTCCACGCGAAGCAATCTTTGTGCTGTAGAAGCACATCTTTTAACGCAGCCATCCTTTCTTCAGATAACAGCTCGCTGACGAATGTCGGTCGCGGGTCATTTTCCGTCCCCAACTCGATTTTCTTGAGAATATCTGCAGTAGTATGGATTCCATCTTCCAGCTCTTTCGGCGCTGGGGGAAATTCTGAGATTACCTCATCGCTGCTGTTTTCGAGGCACCAAGGGAGGATATCCAGGTTTTCGGACTCTTCTCTCAATGTCGTTATCATATGGCAGGTGCAAATTTTCTGCCAATCCCAATGCGGAGTTGGTTTTATTCTTGTGTTTTCGGGTTCGTGCTTTTGTGGCGGCGCTACCCTCCAACTGTCAGACAACGCGAATTTGCCAAGCTGATATTGGTCCTCAACCCAATTTTTAAAGGTGAAGCAATCTTCAAGCGGATGCCCTACTACTCGATGGTAAAAGCAATACTTTGGGTTGGAGACTTCGCCTGCTTGTTCAGGGTGTTTAGACTCCGGCAACGTAAGCATTTGATGTTTTAGAGCGAGATCGAATATTTTCCTTGTTTTGTTCCGAGGAAAAGAGTATGCTCGACCCATTTTCTTCCCAAGGGCTAAGTCAATAACGCTCGATTCTCGGATGCGCGGCTTCTTAGCTCTGCTTTGTAGTTGTCGAGCGCCTCTCTTGCCTTTCGACTTGTTTTTGTTTTCGCGTCGAACCTTTTTTGTAGCAGGTTGACAAGGAGCGGCATCTTCGTTATTTACTGTCTGTTGGAGGAGGCGCTGTGTCTTAGCTTTCTCATAGATTGCCATTTCACGATCGTGATCATATCGGGCTTTTTGACTCGCATCCCTTATAAGTTTGCTCATCTGGTCTTCGAACGATGGACTGGGCGGTTTTGTATCAGGAACTTTTGCTGGTTCAGGATTAGCGTCCTCCCATTGAGCGTCCGCCTCTTCATCGAAGTCATACATGGCATAACAGCTGTTTACTAGCTCCCGCTTCTTTGGCCGGATGTACCCAAGCCCTTTGGTTTCTACTCTCCCATTAGGTAGCTTGTGTTGAGTTCCGGGAATGTTCCAGACCTTGTCATAGAATTTGGCTTTTCTAACGGCCTGTGTGAAGGACATCCCCTGACGTTTCAGCAGTTTCTTCAAACCTTCGGTATAATATCGAGGAAGACGGATAGGCTGAAGCCTGTCGAGCGTGGGATCCGCGCCATGCCAAATTTCTTTTTCTACTTTGTTTTCTTCAGAACGGTAGAATAGGATTGCCTTCTCGCCTTTTCGTCCAGGAGGGATATAGAATGTCTGCAATTCTTCTACGCTGTTGGTGTCGAGTGCATCCAGTTCTTTGTAATGTTCAGGTGGCACCATGGTTATCTGCAGACTTCGCTCTTCATCAGCGGAAATCCGTATCGAAGGCCGAGCAGGGAATATAGCATGAACTTCATCCTCTGAATCACTACCGAAGATCAACGAAGGAACGGACGGTCCTGGCCTGGTAGATTGGGATGGACCTGAATAAATTATATCCTCCTCCTCGGTGTCACTGCCGAAGACAGGGATGGTGGCATTAGTTTTGTTCTCCGGTTTGTGACACCTTTCCGTGTCTTCGAAACTCGGCAAGAAGTATTTGGCATCTTCATACTTGCGAACTTCGTTCACGGAAAACGGATTCAACTCTCCGGCCACAGTGTACTCGAGGCCATCCCTGGAATACTTCATGCACTGATGCTGTGTAGAAGGGATGATATTGTACTCGTGTAGCCATGGTCTGCCGAGCAGAGCATTATAGCAGGTCTTGGCATCTATAACATGGAATTTGATGTCTGTGACGAGCAACCCGAAGCGTAACGTCAATATCACAGATCCGAGAGTCTTTGAGGATTGAGAGTCGAAACCGGAGATAGTGATCTTGTCTCGGGCGAGGTGTTGGACACTCATGCAAATCTCCTTTAACACTCGTACGTTGAGTAAATTGACGGACGATCCGTTATCGACCAAGATTTTACCTATCTTTATGTCATGGCAATATCCTGAGACATAAAGGGGGCGATTATGTTCACACGTCCCGAGGAGAAGGTCTTCATCACCAAAAGCAACGTCGGCTGTGTGCACTTCTTCCAATTCGTCTTTCATCTTTTCTTCGGCTAAGAAGGCTTGAAACTGGTCCGGATCTTGTAGCGCCTTAATCAAAGAGTCTCTGGCTTCCTTGATAGTAACAAGGCATCAAGGATACTGAGCTGAGAGGGCAGTTTCCTCAGATGTGCCAGAACGTTGTAATCCACCTTACTTCTCTTCGGCGGGTTCTTGGCGTTCAGCTCTTCCAGAACTTGGTCATCTAAAACGATGTCTTCAGAGACCTTTTCTTTCCCTTTATCTTTTCTATTCGAGGGTCCGAGGTTCTTTTCAGGCAATGTCCGATTCCGCAGTCGGATATTTCCGCAAATCATTGGCTCCTCTTCTTTTCCCGAAGTTGACTCTTCAAAGAGAGGGGCAAGCTCTAGCTCCTCATCAGAGTCGCTCCCAAATGTGGGCACTTGCGACGTGGTAGTGTTAACCATGTGACAGTTGCCGGCAGTTCTTTCAGGCACTTTGGTCGTGTTTCTTTGCTCCCGATGAAGCTTACGCTTTTCCCGTTTAAAGCGTTGTTGATTAGCGACGTATCCTTGCCACCATCTATCGAACGCTTTGCACTCCTGGGTAGAATGTGAGACCTTCCGATGATATAAGCAATAACAGGGGTGCATTTCTACCACGCTAGTAACTTTTTCTTCTGAGGGCGGTAGTTTCATGCCCATCGATATGGCCTTAGCGAACTTCTTTTTTATTTTGAATTGGCTCTTGTCAGCGGTGGAGGCATTTTGCTCCAGTGAGATCATCTCAGCTCCTCCCTCAAGTCGCTGGCGCTTGGCCGTTTCGAATATCGCCGTCTCGCGTTCTTGATCAGCTTTACTTTTCAATCGAGCTTCACTAAGAAACGCGTCAATCATTTCTATTGATAATTCCGGAACCCTTGACTCAGTATTTGCCCCCGGCGTTTTGGTGCCAGAAGTCCCTTCATCGTTCGAGGTCGAGTGAGAGATCATATGACAACTTGCCACATATTCGTCGGATTCATCCGATGAACTTTCCCCCTCATCCTCCTTTTGAAAGACGTGATCAAGGAAATCTTGGAGCGTAATGGGGGTCCGAGCCTTTTGGTTATATTCATCCAGTGCGTCGATTTGCTTTTGCAATTCCGTGCGCTTGTCGCTAGGCTTTACGGGCTTCTTGGACTTCTTCTTCTTTTTCGAAGATTTTGACGGCTGGTTATGAACGCTTGAACTACCACCGTCGGTCTTCGGAGTGGGACGTGGTTTCAACATCCCCTCTATAACTTGCGGCTCCAAGGGGTTCTTCCACTTGACCGCTGGACAGGTCTGAAGATCATTTAGCATTCTTCTCGTTTTGGCTGATAATACAACCTCCCAGGGAGCTTCTTCAATGACGGAGCATGTTGCCCCTGGCGTATTCGTTCCCTTATAGGTGTGGGGCTGCGGAGGATTCACCTTCCATTTATCAGATAGCGCAAACTTGCCCTGACGGTACTGGTTTTCAAGCCAATTTTTGAACACGTAACAGTCTTCGATTGGATGTCCTAGCACTCGATGGTAAGGGCAATAATTAGGCTCGTTAACGTCACTTGGTTGTGACGGACGTTTTGGATCCGGCAGATTTATGAGCCTATTGCGCAATGCCAGCTCAAACAACCTCCTCGTTTTATCACGGGGGAAGGAGTAAGCACGTCCCATCCTGTCTTCAAGGGGTACGTATGGGCGCGTATTATTTGGATGAGCAACCGGCTTCGAGTCGTTCGGTTGTTGTTGGGCATTAGCGACGATGATCGCTTTTCCCTTTCCTTTATCGTTTCGAGAGTCCGGCTTCGGGAGAGGGGGTTTATGGCCCATCTGGTCCATCTGCGCCAATTTGTCGATCAAAGCCTGGAAAGAAGTCGGCTTGAAGAACATCATAAACTGCGAAATGGTTGCTTGTGGATCAAGGGTTCCAACAAACATTCCCACCGCAGGGGCTTCTTCTATACGCTGTTCACATTTAGACCATAAATTACGCCACCGTATAGCGTACTGGACCCACGTCTCGCCGGGCTTTACCCTGGCGTTAATCAGCGCCGTCATCGGAGTACGCTCGCTGGCACTCGCAAAGCGTTGGGTGAAGAGCAGCTCCATCTCTGCAAAGGTTTTAATAGAGTCGTTGGGGAGCTCGGAATACCACTCGAAAGCCGTATCTGATAAACTTCCAACAAACTGGCGCAGCAAGAGCTTGTCGTCGCCTCCAGTGTTACCACAAAGCGCTCTGAATTGAGCAACATGTTGATGGGGATTGCCGGTCCCCTTGTAGACATGAAACTTAGGAATTGTGTAACCTGGCGGGTACCTGATTTGGTCATACCAGCCCGGATATGGCCGTCCCGTTTTTACAACGTGGCCGGCCGCTTCGGCCGCGTGATGAACTTTTATCTGCTGGGCGATATATTCGTCCAGATCAGTTTTAGAGATTGCATCCTCCCTAGCCGTTGATAAAACAGGCTGAGGATTTGATGTTTCTCCCCTATCATCCCCAAGGACGATCGGGGGTTCTTCAGTCGGGGGCTCTGGTTGTATCATCATTCCAATCATGTCCTGGAAGAGAAGGCCCATACGCTGTATATTGGCTGCTTGTTCGGCAGCCTCCTTGTCCCTCTTTTCCAGTACTCGGCGAAGGAACTCGGCGTCGGTCTCCTCCTCTTGACGTTCATCTAAGGAGGTCTCAGGATTCTCTTTTGGCCCCGTGAGTGCAGCCATCGTAGTCATCAACTCCTGGAGCTTTTGTTGCTGCTCCTGAGATTTGGTCACTGACCGGGTAAGCGGTCGGTGACCCGTAGAAGTACGGCTTTCTTCTTTTCCCAAAGCCATATAGACCGTATGCACTGTTATGCCCCCTGACTTGGGACGTTTGGGTTCACCGCTTTTAGACTTCGTCACCGTCGCGGGAGCTTTCTCTGGTCTTTTCCTTTTATGGACCTTTGAGGTTGAAGGAGCCGTTGAAGTGGGCATCCTAGCGTTTGCTGCCCCCTGCCGTTTAATGGGGGGGTTCTTGTCTTTTCCCACTCTTGCCCTTTTCTGGCGACGGAAGTGGTCTGAGTCAATCACGGAGTCTTGAACCCTCCGCCAAACTTTATAAATTTTCGACGACAGCCGTTGAGGGGGCTGTTCCTGTTTCGTCTCCGGAGCTTTTTCCATGGGTGGAGGAGACTTTTTCAATGTAGCAACCGGGGAGTTCTTTCTCACTTTCCTCAGCAATTCAAAGCTGTTCCCGGTTGGAACAGCAGCATCGACCTCCACCACTGGAGCAGGTGGGGTTAGCCCTGAGGGGGAGTTGCCCCCTGCCTTCCTTACTCGCTGCCAATGGCGATGTCGCGCACGACGAGCCGTTGGGACTGGCTCGGAGATTGAGATGGTTTCTTGCTGCCCCCTGTTTGAGCGTGGGGCAATTGCTGATGTCAGCCTATCGAAGACTGACGCCTTCTGACCAGCTGGGGGAGGAGTAGGAACCGTCAATCTTGTGAAGACTGACTCTCTGATGGGAGAAGCCGCTTTAACGACTTCCAAAGCAGCGGCCGTTGCCCTCTTTGGGATAGCCACCTTATAGTTCTGACTTAGCCTGGTGAAAACGGAGGCTGTTGGTCCAGTAGCAGGCGACCCGTTGACAGGGGTCGTGGTAGCAGTGAGCCGGTCGAATACCGACTTCTTGTTCGCTTCTGGTGCGGATATCGGCGCAGAGAAGCTTGTAGGTGGGACCATGGTCCCAAAGAACAAGCCGGTGGTGGCCTGAGTCACCTGGCCTACTGGCAGAGTCAGGAAGGAAGCCGCCTGGGGCCCATATGATACACCTTTCGGTGAGGTGGAACGTCCGTTGCACTGGCATTTCGAGCAGTTGGTGCAGTTGGTGGCCATTGAATGCTTGAGTTCTGTACCAAACAAAAGACCAAATCTTAGCAACTTGAAATCCGAAGGCAATCATTTAACAAACCGCGATTGGTTCGCGAAGACGACACACGAAGTGTGGAGTGGAAAGAGGAAGAGGTCCCACCGGGCGTGCCAGAATCTGTTCCCCTCCGAACGGCGACCCGGACTTCGCGTCCGTTACCTGAGGTTCGGGGCAGATGCTATTTGGTTTTATCCGTCTATCTCTCCGAAGATGCCAAGTTGATTTATGGCACCTCGTATCGGAGGTTTAGACGGATGCGGCCGATGTAGCAGACTTCGTCAGATTCCCCCTCAGGGTGAGGGGTTTTTGATTGTGGGGACGCTCTTCCCTGCAGGCGCAAGCCCCTGCAGTTAATTACGCTACCGCATCGCGGTAACAACTTTCTCCTACTCCGGAATTTCACTTCGTGTCGTGTGTGTTTGTCTTGTTTATGGTTGCCCGTGGATTGTATACGGAGACTGAGTGATGTCGTCACCCGTAGGACGTGTTTTAGTCCAAATCCATATTTAGTTAGATTTGGGTTTGGTGTTTTTAGTTTAAGGATGCATTAGTCGCGTTGCGGCTAAGATCAACTTAAACATTCGTCAAGGATACGTTAGTCCTGTTTTAGACTAAGATCGACTTGACGTAGTGATTGATTTAATTATCTGGCCGTCGGGACTCGTCACCTCTCTGACGTCGTTGAGGGATTACAACGACATGCGTCAGAGGAGTTCAGAGATATACCCTTGCACCAAAGTTGATTTGGAGTTTTATCGTTTATTTGAATGTCTAAGGACACATTAACCGTATTTAGGGTTAAGATCAACTTAGACGGGACCGTTTAGATCCAACAAAAGAGCGTTTGGGCCCTATTGTGCCAGTTTAGGGGACGTGGCGGTCCATTGCCAGTTTGAGGACGTAGTGGTCCATTATTAGTTTAGGGACATTTCAGTCCGTCGCCAGTTTAAGGACGTAGTGGTCCATTATTAGTTTAGGGACGTTTCGGTCCGATATTAGTTTAGGGACGTTTCGGTCCGATATTAGTTTAAGGACGTTTCGGTCCGACATTAGTTTAAGGACGTTTCGGTCCACAATTAGTTTAAGGACGTCTCGGTCCGATATTAGTTTAGGGACGTTTCGGTCCAATATTAGTTTAAGGACGTTTCGGTCCATATTTTAGTGTATGGTCGTTGGGACCCGTCACCTCTTCGACGTCGTTGAGGAATTACAGCGACAAATGTCAAAGGAGTTCGGAGATGTACCCTCGAACCGGTCGTGAATTGGTTTAGGAGAGCCATTTTGCTCAGTCAACTTAATTTTAAGGACTTACAGCCAGGATTGGGTTAAGTCCAATTTTTATTTATTTTAGGCTTTGCCTGACTGAAAGAATCAATCCAAATGGGTCTCTGCCTCTTTTTTATTCTTGCAGTTTGATTTGGGGCCAGGCCTCAAGCATTTCCAAACAGGGCTTTGCCCTTTTTATGATTTGATTTGGGCCAGGCCCTAGAGTTTTCCAAATAGGGCTCTGCCCTTTCATGATTTGATTTGGGCCAGGCCCTCAAGAATTTTCCAAATAGGGCTCTGCCCTTTCATGATTTGATTTGGGCCAGGCCCTCAAGAATTTTCCAAATAGGGCTCTGCCCTTTTATTATTTTTGTGATTTGATTTGGGCCAGGCCCTTTTAAATAATGAGTTGCAGGAACTCAAGAATCTTCTGATTGAAGAACAAAAGTGCATAGCACTTTTGATCTACATTTGGATCAAAAGAAAACAAGTTTTTCTTCTTGTTTTCTTTTCACAGAACCAAGGGTTCATATCAAGTGCAAGGCACTATTTATTATTCTTTGATTTTTCAGAACCAGGGGTTCATATCAAGTGCAAGGCACTATTTATCTTTTTCTTTTTTATTCTCTTTTTAATTTTCTGTTCTTCAGAAATTTTTACCTTCTGTTTTTTTGTTCTTGATTAGTCTTCAAGAGCTTTTTTTCAGAAATTTATCCTTCTCTCGATGATGATTCCTGATTGATTGATGATGCCTTTTGAATGAGGCTTGGGGTCTTATTTATAGTGCCCACAAATTTGTTGGATTTGTTAACAAAATCTTTCCTGAATAATTTTGGGAATTTTCCCACCATTGGATCTTTGATCCAAGGGTTCCTGTTTTACAGGAAAATAGAAAAGATTTACTTAAATTTTCATTCAGTTGCTGCGCAACTCACCAGCGCGTGACACGTGTCAGGCATCCGTGTACTTGCGCAAACACGTGTTGCGCATCCGAGCGCTTGCGCAACTGCGCAGACACGTGTCGCGCATCCGTGCGCTTGCGCAGACACGTGTCGCGCATCCATGCGCTTGCGCAGTTGCGATTGCGCAACTGCGCAGACACGTGTCGAGCATCGGTGCGCTTGCGCAGACACGTGTCGCGCATCCATGCGCTTGCGCAGTTGCGATTGCGCAACTGCGCAGACACGTGTCGCGCATCGGTGCGCTTGCGCAGACACGTGTCGCGCATCCGTGCGTTTGCGCAGTTGCGATTGCGCAACTGCGCAGACACGTGTCGCGCATCCGTGCGCTTGCGCACACACGTGTCGCGCATCCGTGCGCTTGCGCAGTTGCGATTGCGCAACTGCGCAGACACGTGTCGCGCATCGGTGCGCTTGCGCAGACACGTGTCGCGCATCCGTGCGCTTGCGCAGTTAAGTCTTAATTAATGTTTTCTGAAGAGCCTTGCTCTGATGGGACCCACTGTCTCGGGCGTTACGCTGCCGAATCAGTTTCTGCCACGTGGCAAATTGCGCACTGCGCACGGAAACCGAAGCGTTGCTTCGAATTTTGAATTTTCAAAATTCAATAGAGCCTTGCTCTGATTGGGGGAAACAAGTATCATGGTTGTTGATACAAGAATGATGGCAATATAAGACTTATATTGAAGCTTTTAATTTGTATTTATCATTTTAAGTTAATGTAAAGAATATCCACTCATGCTTCTTTATTCCTTAGTGGGTAAGCTTTACTTAACTTAATTAAAAGAATTTCCACCCATGCTTAATTCTTTAGGAAAAGAATTTTCACTCACAATTATGGTGGTAATGGAATAATGGTGATTATTCCTTTCTTATCACTATAAATAGCTTCATATGTGATATGAAACAAGATGCACACAACAAAGGAAAAATTGAGTGCAAGGGTGTGAAGAATACAAGTTATCATATGTGATATGATAGAAAGCTCAAGCCACCATTATCTTCTTCTTCCTCTCTTGATTTCTCTCTTGAGTGAAAGTTGATAAAAGAAAGGATTTCAATTGAAGAACATAAACCACATCATCATACTACACACCTCTAGCCGATTTGTGTAGGGTGTTTACTCTATTTCGTTTGCGAAACAAGTAAGGTAAGGAGCTTTGGGCAAAGGGACTTCGGGTGGATCATCGTAGACAAGGAAGGCTTCCATCGATCCGTTTCAAACTCTCATAGTGCCAAGGAGTCACTGAGGAAGATCTACAAAGGTTGTAATCTTTCCTCTTAGTGATAGTTTTACATTTGCATGTGATGCTTATTTGTATGAATCCCTAAAAGTTCTAGTTATCGATCACTGCCGGGCTAGCTTAGCGCCTCCAAAATTTTGATTATGGCATGTGTGATGCCACCGGACCCTTGACGAGGTGCTAGGCCGGCCCAACAGTGGTATCAGAGCCAAGCTAGAGCTTTAGGCGATGTGTAGGTGAAATTAAAACTCCGATCGAACCACGAAACATCAATTTGGACCGCTCTCTGAAAATTTTTTGAAAATTGGATTTTTCTAAATTAAAAGGTCCTAAAAAAATCAGCAGGCAAATCTAGGAATTACCATATAAAAATTTTCCCATGATCGCTACAGTGAGCCGCGGATGCGCGGCCAAAGCATGGCTTTGGCCGCGCATCCGCGGCCGTACAAGAGGTTCAGTGAAAATTTTTTGGTGCAAAAGACCTGATTAATTATGGACATGCCTCTAGAATATTTTAAATATACTCAAGTGTTGAGTATTCTGGAGATAAATTGAATTTTGTGATTCGATCGGAAAATGTTTAACTTCGTTCAGATTTTCAGATTTTTAGAACGTGTTAAAATGTTTGAACGAATATTAGAAACACAGTTTTTTCCCGTATTGGAAAAATTCCAAGTGTTGGATTTTTCCCTAGTTCGAAACTCTCGAAAAACATGCAAGTCTATCTGTGGACACTCTAGAAGAACATAACCTTAACTCGATTATGTGACCGTCAAAACTATCACCGAACCTTAGGGTTTGTGGTAGTTTAGCGTTGCCACATGTGAGGCGTTGGTTTGGCCCTTCTACGGTTGGTCCATAAGGGGCTGTGGCATGTTCTAGAAACTTTTGAACTCGGCTCAAGTGTTGTGCAGTTTGGGAAATCTTGGGTGTTTGTTTATTCGATCGAAAAGTTTAACATTGTCTATTTATCTGAAATGTGATACAATATGTGGAATTCATATAGTTAGGCATGAAATACGAAGTATGTGATATTTCGAATTTATGATGTCTAAGGTGATTGTGGATTCCAAATGTTGTAGTTTTTTCATTTTATTTTCTGCGACCGTAAGTGTAGTATGTGGTGTATCGCCGTTTTCGTTGCTATACGTCAACGACAATCGGGATACGCATACTTACTTACGTTGATAATATGAGATATTATGTGTTGCTGAGATATGATGAGTAGGATTGTCGCGACTGAATAGCCGGGGTTTTTTATGTGAGATGAGAGTTTTATTTTTCATTCATGTATAAATCAATTGTATATTATTTACTTTTCCGCATTAGGATAGACCCAAGGAGGGGAGCACAAGTGACCGGGTTCTAGGGTTCAGTGGGAGGCCATCTCGAGGAGTCGAGACCGGGTCTCCTAAACTCTAGAATTGGCGGGATCACTTGCCGCTCTCGTAGGGGTCTAGGGGTGTGGGCTTGGCTATTCATCACGACCGTGGAATCCGTATTTTCTATTGTTGGCTCGATACAAAATACGGACATCCTAGATATCCTTTTATATGCTTCTGCTGTTGATATTCTGTAATGTGATTACTTAGTATCTGAGACGAATGGATTATTATTATATATATGATATATAATAAACGTTGCTTATATTTTACACCCGCGCTAGTCCCGCCCCGCTATGCCGTTAGTTAAGTAACCTAACGGTGCATAACGGGACACTGTGGCGAATGCGGATGGTATAAGTATTCGTTCTATTCTGTGATGGCTTAGGAACTTAAATGATGGGATCGCATTAATGAGATTAATGTAAAGAAAAGAAACCTAATGATGTTGCAGAATCAGATTTGAAACAAACTCGGCTTTTTATGAAAAATGCAAGATTCAAGAAGATGCGGAGCTTAAGCCACTCCTTTTCTTAACTGTTTTGATTCTACAACGAGATCAAGTTCAAAGCGTTAAAGGTTTTCTTAAAAACCATCCGCAACCCTCCGTCATTTTAGGAAGTAGAGTACTTAGTATTCGTGCTGCGTATGTTGATTATAGTCAAGGCGTAGTGTACGGTAGCTAAGTGATGTCTTCCTACAAAGCATATGATGCGATTAGTTAGGACATTCATGTGATTATGTTGATCATAGTCAAGGGTCATATGGGTGGGTCTAGTTAATCACGAAATGACGGGTAGAATTTGACTAGTACTTATGATATGTTGACCATAGCCAAGGTCATAAGTGACTAGTGGTAAAAACCATATCGGGAATTTCAAGAGTTGAAATTTGCAATGAGATTGCATACCATCTATATGATAGTTGGATCTCGATCTCACTGTAAGTAAATGTTACTTCCAGGAGAGTTTCAAGTGTAAAACTTTCCTGGCTAGTTTCCTTTTCAGGTTTTGAAAGAAAATTTGATAAAAGCAGTGGGAGACATCGATTAGATAAAATAATAACCAATCTAATT
Source organism: Agapanthus africanus (assembly GCA_030015575.1). Lineage (NCBI taxonomy): Eukaryota > Viridiplantae > Streptophyta > Magnoliopsida > Asparagales > Amaryllidaceae > Agapanthus > Agapanthus africanus. The sequence goes on from JASDDO010000014.1 coordinate 651,193,497, forward strand.
CTTTGAAAGAGCAATTCGCTAAGTGTATCCTTTTCTCTCTCCGAATGGCAGTTACAGATGTCAGGACTTAAGCTTCTACTTGAGAAAAATAAACTTACAGGACCAAATTATAAAGAATGGTTGAGGAACTTAAACATTGCACTCTCATATGATAGGGTATCATATGTCCTCAATACGGAAGCCCCACCCGTCCCAGGACCTGAATCATCTGTCGCGGATAGGGAGATCCGAAAAACTTGGGAAATTGACTGCAACACGGCCAAGTGCCTCGCGCTCGCTTCTATGGACAATGTCCATCAGAAGCAACACGAGAATATGGATGTGCAATCCATCTTTCTTCATACAAAGGAGTTGTATGAAGAGCAAACTCGTACTTTGAGATACGAGGCATCTAGAAAGCTGTTTCAGATGCGAATGGCCGCTGGTGCATCAGTAGGAGACCATGTTTTGAAGATGATTGGTCTTATTGAAGAACTTGAGGGACTAGGATGGACTATGGATAATGAGCAATATACGGATATTGTTCTACAGTCTCTCCCCCTGCCTTTGCTCCGTTCATAGTAAATTTCAATATGAATGGTTTGGAGAAATCATTGCCTGAACTTCTCAATATGTTGAGAAGTGCAGAGAACACATTGAAAACGGCAAGGACTCCCGCTCTGGTTGCTGGGCCATCTTCCTCTTCATTCCCAAAAGCTAAGGCCAAGGGAAAGAAAAAGAAGAAGTCCATCAAACAGAAAGGTGGAGTTAGAAAGGCAAAGGGGAAAGACAAAGCCGGGGCTGGGGGAAGCAGGAAAGGAGAATGTTTTTACTGTAAAAAGTCAGGACATTGGAAACGGAACTGTACTGAATATCTTGCTGATCTCAAGAAGAAGAAGCATGCTGATGCTTCCACTTCAGGTGTGTTTGTAACTGAAAACTGTTTTTCTTTAAACTCTGCATCCTGGGTATTGGATACCGGTTCTGGTTCTCACATCTGCAATTGTATGCAGGGATTGAGAAATAGTAGGGTTTTAAAGGTAGGAGATCATACTCTGCGGGTTGGAAATGGTTCCAATATACATGCTGTATCCGTGGGAGAGTATCATCTAGGGTTGCCTTCAGGAAGTATTTTGGTTTTGAACCCGTGTTATTTTGTACCAAGTATGCTGTGTAACATTATATCCGTTTCTTTGTTGGACAATGAAGGATATCATTTTATACTGCAAAATAATGTTATGAACATTAACCTGAATCAAGAGTTGATTGGGTTTGGTACATTAAATAACGGTATTTACATCCTGAACCAACACACAGTTTTAAATATACAACATACTAGTAAAAGAAAGTTTTCAGATATAAATGAAGCTTTTCTTTGGCATTGTAGACTTGGTCATATTAATGAAACAAGACTAAACAAGCTACATAAAGATGGATATTTAAATCCGTTTGAATATAAATCTTATGCGACTTGCCAGTCTTGTATCAAAGGTAAAATGACCAAAACTCCGTTTAGTGGACACGGAGAGAGAGCTGGTGAACTCTTAAGCCTCATACATAGTGATGTATGCGGACCAATGTCTACACTTGCAAGAGGTGGTTTTTCATACTTCATCACTTTTACTGATGATTTCTCAAGATTCGGACACGTGTTTTTGATAAAGCACAAATCTGAAGCTTTTGAGAAATTCAAGGAGTATAAACTTGAAGTAGAGAAGCAAACAGGCTTGAGCATCAAGAAACTTCGATCGGATCGAGGTGGAGAGTATTTAAGTACAGAGTTTCTAGACTTCTTAAAAGAGAATGGGATTCTCTCTCAGCTCACTCCTCCTTACACACCACAGCACAATGGCGTGTCAGAACGGAGGAATCGTACCCTATTGGATATGGTACGATCCATGATGTGTGATGCTGAGTTACCGCTTTCCTTTTGGGGACATGCATTGGAGACAGCAATGTATCTATTGAACAGGGTGCCAACCAAGACCGTGTCTACCACTCCATATGAGATGTGGAATGGAAAGAGACCATCTCTTAAAAGGTTTAGGATTTGGGGTTGTCCGGCTTTTGTTAAAAAGCAGAATCCAGACAAACTCGAGACACGATCGGTCATGTGTAAATTTGTGGGGTATCCAAAACATTCGTATGGATATCTATTCTACCACAAAGAGGAACAAAAGGTGTTTGTTGCTCAGCATGCCATATTTTTGGAAAATGAGTTCTTTACGGAAAGTACTAATGGCAATGTGGTAGAACTAGAAGAGGTTCTAGAGACACAAATTACTCAGGAGGAATTGGTTGAAACTGATGTTGCAGTAGAACTTCAAGAACCTCAGCCGCTCAGGAGGTCTAGTAGAACTTCTCATCCACCAGAGAGATACTATGGGTTTCTCATAGATGGTGATAGAGAAGATTGCATCATGGATGATGATGACCCTACTAGTTTTCAGCAAGCTATCATGAGTAGTGACTCAGTGAAATGGCTGGAAGCAATGAGATCCGAAATGGAGTCAATGTACACCAACAAAGTATGGACTTTGGACGTTGCGCCTCCTGGGATAAAACCCGTTGGGTGCAAATGGATCTTTAAGAGAAAGATTGGTGTAGATGGACAGGTAGAGACCTATAAAGCAAGGCTTGTAGCGAAAGGTTTTCGTCAAAGACCAGGCTTGGACTATGATGAAACTTTCTCTCCGGTAGCAATGCTTAAATCCATTAGGATCCTACTTGCTATTGCTGCTCACTATGATTATGAAATCTAGCAGATGGACGTGAAAACAGCATTTCTAAATGGTGATTTAGAAGAATGTGTTTTTATGGATCAGCCAGAGGGCTTCATTGATAGTGGGAGCAGCGGGAAAGCATGTAGATTGCTTAAATCCATTTATGGATTAAAGCAGGCCTCAAGGAGATGGAACATCTGCTTTGATGATACAATCAAAGAGTTTGATTTTGTCAGAAATGAAGATGAACCATGTATTTATAAGAAGATTGTAGGGAGTACTGTCACATTCCTCGTATTGTACGTAGATGACATTCTCCTGATAGGAAATGATGTTCCTATGCTACAATCGGTCAAACTATTCTTATCACAAAGGTTCTCCATGAAGGACCTGGGTGATGCCTCGCGCATTTTGGGCATTAGGATCTATAGAGATAGATCCAAGAGGTTATTGGGACTGTCCCAATCAAAGTACATAGACACCATTCTAAAGAGGTTTAGTATGGAAGATTCCAAGCGTGGTGCCTTGCCTGCTAGTCATGGAATCACTCTCTCCAAGGACTTCTGTCCGAAGACTGATGAAGAGAGAGCTCGCATGAGCGTTATACCCTACGCTTCAGCCGTGGGATCTATAATGTATGCGATGTTGTGTACTCGCCCTGATGTAGCTTATGCACTAGCTGTAGTAAGCAGGTATCAATCCAACCCAGGGGAGAAACATTGGATAGTAGTGAAGAACATTCTTAAGTACTTGCGAAGGACTAAAGAATTGTTCTTGGTGTATGGTAATGGGGATCTCCAGATGGAAGCCTTTACCGATTCAAGCTTCCAAAGTGACAAGGATGACAGTAAATCAATCTCAGGGTTTGTATTTACCCTAAATGGAGGAGCGGTTAGTTGGAAGAGTTCCAAACAGGACACCGTTGCAGACTCCACGATGGAAGCTGAGTATATTGCTGCAAGTGATGCTGCTAAGGAAGCCGTCTGGATGAAGAAGTTCATTGCGGAACTAGGAGTAGTTCCAACCATTACTGATCCAATACCATTGTATTGTGATAATAATGGAGCTATAGCATTAGCTAAAGAACCAAGGTCCCATCAGAAATCCAGACACATCCTAAGGAGATATCATCTGATCCGGAAGATAGTAGATCGCCAGGAGATCGAGATTCGGAGAGTAGATACAAAGGATAACACAGCGGATCCATTCACTAAGGCACTTCCACAGCCTCAGCATGAGCGACTGTTTGAAATGTTGGGTATGAGATACGCCAATAACTGGCCTTAGTGCAAGTGGGAGATTGTTAGTAATATGTATGCCCTAAAGGCCATTATATGGATAGTGGAAACTTGGACATATAATCTATAGAGATAGATGACTTTCTTGCTCAAAATGATAGTACGCTATCTGGTTTACTTTATCTGTACATGTAGATTTAATCATTTACACATGTTGATAAAGCCCAAAGGATATTTGCTTGACTACTGTGATTATGATGCGGATCATACTAGTGGGGCACAAGTAGTCTATAAGCATATCCTTGAACTGTTCCTAGTCGAGGGTGTATCGAGACAGGGCATCGATATTCCAGAGTAGACTAGCGTATGCTATTCTTGTCCCATATGATGGGCGATGGATGATCCCATATCCATCTGGTGAGGAGACACCAAAGATTGTATGCGGGTGCTCAGTGGAGACTGGGTACACTGAACGGACTCGCCGAGAACTCCTATGTGGTATTATATCTATCGTCGGATAGCAGTTCTCTAGGAACACTGGTACAGGTTAGTCTGTAGACCCGAGATCGTCATAGAGTCTTGTGTGTCCTCCCACTATACTTTGATCTCCACCCTACCACGGCTCTACTGAGTCGTGCAAACAGGTGGTCTTTGGGTACAGTCCCGAGGCGCATGGAGGCAATGAGCGATAGGAGGGGTTTCGTCTCTCCCGGTATTGGGGGTTGATGTTGTGCTATGCTCGATTGGCTTTAACATGAAGTCCCTGGCCAGGGCTGCTGAGATTTACTGGAAAGAGTTATCAGTAGTTTCTCGATCTGTTATGAGCCATACACCAGCATGACTTATTGAGTTACTGGGGTCGACGATACCATCCCTAGACTTGATATGCAGCATATCTGACGAAAAGACCGGACTGTACGGTAAGTGTTGCCAGTTGGCTCGACGGGAGTTTTTACAGCTTCGCTGGTTTTCTTCTGATCGTTTCAATACCCGGGTGGCCGTTACGTTTAGCTGACCTCTTGCGGCTTGTAGATGTTTGATATGATCATCATCTACTGCTGGCGTATTGACGAGTCTTAGAGTCCCACAATGAAGTTTCCTGGCTCAGGCAAAAAGATGTGGTGTGCATATGAGATATGCGCGGGACCCGATTAAATACGGTTATGTGATAACGTATATTAATCGGGCATTTTCTATTTGTCCGATCGTATGAGATATGACCGGTTTGCTAAATCAAGTGTTGATTTAACTAATTACATTTAGATTAATCCTTTAAGTAAATCCTTTTGTATGCATGCATGTATGCACATGATGATGTGCATGGACACATACATGCATACATAGTATCATGGTTGTTGATACAAGAATGATGGCAATATAAGACTTATATTGAAGCTTTTAATTTTTATTTATCATTTTAAGTTAATGTAAAGAATATCCACTCATGCTTCTTTTTATTCCTTAGTGGGTAAGCTTTACTTAACTTAATGAAAAGAATTTCCACCCATGCTTAATTCTTTAGGAAAAGAATTTCCACTCACAATTATGGTGGTAATGGAATAATGGTGATTATTCCTTTCTTATCACTATAAATAGCTTCATATGTGATATGAAACAAGATGCACACAACAAAGGAAAAATTGAGTGCAAGGGTGTGAAGAATACAAGTTATCATATGTGATATGATAGAAAGCTCAAGCCACCATTATCTTCTTCTTCCTCTCTTGATTTCTCTCTTGAGTGAAAGTTGATAAAAGAAAGGATTTCAATTGAAGAACATAAACCACATCATCATACTACACACCTCTAGCCGATTTGTGTAGGGTGTTTACTCTATTTCGTTTGCGAAACAAGTAAGGTAAGGAGCTTTGGGCAAAGGGACTTCGGGTGGATCATCGTGGACAAGGAAGGCTTCCATCGATCCGTTTCAAACTCTCATAGTGCCAAGGAGTCACCGAGGAAGATCTACAAAGGTTGTAATCTTTCCTCTTAGTGATAGTTTTACATTTGCATGTGATGCTTATTTGTATGAATCCCTAAAACTTCTAGTTATCGATCACTGCCGGGCTAGCTTAGCGCCTCCAAAATTTTGATTATGGCATGTGTGATGCCACTGGACCCTTGACGAGGTGCTAGGCCGGCCCAACACTGGGAACAGCTTTGAGATACTAAATAAGGTGCGTAGGAATTCTCCTACCGCGGCGCTAAAGAAGTCTCCCCATCCGCTGAAAAGGGCTATAGAAGTAAAGCCAGAACAGCCCCAATCTCCTCAACGGCTGTCCTCCCGAATCTATAAAGTCTAGCGGCAGGCCCGAGACTCGATGATCGATCCAAATTTCTCCCGCCAGCACAAGAAGCTGAAAATCCAACAGGAAGCCAGTCACCAGGCTAAGCCACGAAAAGCTGTCTGGGTGCCCACCTCAACGGCCCCCTCAACTTCCACTGCTCATAAAAAGAGGAGGCCAGAGAAGATTCCCGGGCCTGCAACGAGAGCTAAAAGCGCTGAACCCAGACGCCCTAAGGTTGAGGACAGGATGGTCCACACTGTATACATGGCGTCGGGGAAGGAAGACAGCCGCGCGTCTATAGGTCATAAACCTCTTACACGGTCAGTAACCAAAGCTCAGGAGCAACAGCAAAAGCTCCAGGAAATGATGATTGCAATGGCCGCGCTTACTGGGCCGAAAGAAAGCCCCGAGGCGTCCTCGGATCAGCAACAAGAACAGGAAACTGACGCTGAGTTCCTTCAGAGAATATTGGAAAAGAAAGATAAAGAGGCTGCGGAACAAGCGGCCAATATAAAGCAGATATCCCACTTATTCCAGGACATGGTGGGAATGATGATCCAACAAGACCCACCTGCTAAGGATCCTCCGATCGTCCTTGAAGACGACAGGGGAGAAACATCAAATCCACCACCGTCTCTCTCAACGGCCAAGGAGGAGACAATCTCTAAGGCTGACTTGGACGACTATATAGCCCAGCAAATTCGGGTTCATCAGGCGACTGAGGCAGCTGGTCAAGTCGTAAAAACGGGGCGACCATATCCGAACTGGTACGACCAAATTAAATATCCGCCGGGTTATACAATACCAAAATTCCACGTGTATAAGGGGACCGGCAATCCCCACCAACATGTTGCCCAGTTCAGGGCCCTTTGCGGTAACACCGGCGGTGACGATAAACTGTTGCTTCGCCAGTTCGTGGGCAGCTTATCAGAAACAGCGTTCGAATGGTATTCGGAACTCCCGAACGATTCTATCAAGACGTTCGCTGAAATGGAGTTGCTATTCACTCAGCGATTCGCGAGCGCCAGCGAACGCACTCCAATAATGGCATTGATTAATGCCAGGGTAAAATCAGGCGAAACGTGGGTCCAGTATGCTATACGCTGGCGAAATTTGTGGTCGAAATGCGACCAACGCATTGAGGAAGCGCCCGCGGTGGGCATGTTTGTGGGAACCCTAGACCCTCATGCAACCATCTCCCAGTTTATGATGTTCTTTAAGCCGACCACGTTTCAGGCTTTGATCGACAAGTTGGCCTAGATGGACCAGATGGGTCACAGACCGTCTCCTCCGAAGCCGGAGCCTCGGAGTGACAAGGGTAAAGGAAAGGCGACCTTCGTCGCGAATGCTCAGCAGCAACCTAGTGCCCCAAAGATGGCGGATCAACTGGAAGAAAGACGCCAGTATTATAATGAGAAGATGAAGCGCCCCTACTCGTTCCCGCTGGATAAGACAAAACGGTTATTCGAGCTGGCAGTACGCAACAGACTTATAAACCTTCCAAATCCAAGGCGACCGCCATAACCCACTGAGGTGAATAACCCCAACTATTGTCCTTACCATCAAACGGTAAGCCATCCGATTGAGGATTGCTTCGTTTTCAAAGGATGGATTGAAGATCAATACCTCGAGGGGAAGTTCGCACTATCCGAAAAGTGGAAGGTGAATCCGCCACAGCCGCATACTCCTAAGAGAGTAGACACACCGGGGGCAACCTGTTCTTTCATCGAGGAAGCTCCATGGGAAGTCGTGCTATCGGCTAAAACCAGAAAAATGCTGAATGATCTTCATACGTGCCCAGCAGTCGAATGGAAGAACCCGCTTGAACCTCAAATCATCGAAGGGATGTTGAAGCTGCGCCCAATTACAAAGATTCGTGGTGATGGCCCGAGTACTCACACCCAACCGTCAAAATCTTCGAAGAAAAGAAGAAGAAATCTAAGAAGCCCGTGGAGCCTGGAGACAAGCGCACGGATTTATAGAAACAGATTGACGCGCTGGAGGAGTACAATCAAAAGGCGCGGACTCCCGTCACGCTCCAAGAGTTCCTCAACCACGTCTTTCAGGAGGAAGATGATGGAGAGAGCTCACCGGATGAATCCGAGGGATATGTGGCAAGTTTTCATGTGATCTCCCACTCGTTTACGGACGATGAAAAAACTCCTGGCACTAAGAAACTGGGGGCAGAGCCTGAACCGGAGCTTGTGTGGCCAACAGACAAAATGATCGACGCCTTTCTAGACGAGATTCGTTTGAAAAGTAAAACTGACCAGGAGCGTGAGATGGCCGCATCAGAAGGAGCCAAACGCAGGCGATTAAACGAAAGAGTCGAAGCACTCCCGCCAGATCAAAAGGCATCCGAAGCAGACAAAAAGATATTCAAGACGAGGAAAAGGTTTGCCAAAGCCATGTCAATGGGAATGAAGCTACCACCCTCGGAAGAAAACACGCTCAATGGGGCGGAGAAGCACCCTAATTATTGCGCATATCATCGGAAAATTTCACACCCTACGGAGGAGTGCGACGCCTTCAGGATATGGTGGCAGGGATATGTTGCTCATCGGCAACATTTTAAGCGCATGAAACGCAAGACTCGTCGGGAACGAAGAAGTACTGCCGACGGGCACAACAGAACTACTGGCAACTGTTACATGGTTAATGCCGGGGTGTCACAAGTTCTCACCTTTGGGAGCGACTCTGATGAAGAAATGGATCTGGGCCCTCTCTTCAAAGAATCCATTTTAGGGAAAGAGGAAGAACAAGAAGCCTGCGAAAACATTCAGCTGCGCAATCGTACGCTCCCGGAAAAGAATCTCGGGCCCGCAAATAGAAAAGATAAGGGAAAGGAGAAGGTCACTGGGGATATCTCCTTAGATGACCAAGTCATGAAAGAGCTGACTGCCAAGGACCCTCCCAGGAAGGGTAAGGTGGACTACAACATCCTGGCGCACCTAAGGAAGCTACCTTCTCAGCTCAGCATTCTCGATGCCCTCCTATTATCCAAAGAAGCGCGAGACTCATTAATCAAGGCGTTACAAGAGCCCGAGCAATTCCAAGCCTTCCTCGCCGCGGAAAGGATGAAGGATGAACTGGAAGAAGTGCACACGGCCGACATCACTTTCGGTGACGAAGACCTTCTCCTCGGGACGAGCGACCACAACCGTCCCCTATATATCTCTGGATACTGCCATGATATTAAGATATGCAAGATCCTGGTGGATAATGGATCCTCCGTCAATCTCCTTAATGTTCGGGTGTTGAAGAAAATCTGCATGAGCGTACAGCATCTCGCCCGTGACAAAATTACCATATCTGGTTTCGACTCCCAGTCATCACGGACTCTCGGATCTGTAATACTAACATTATGCTTCGGACTGCTCGTCACGGACATCAAGTTCCACGTCATTGACGCCAAGACCTGCTACAACGCCTTGCTCGGTCGTCCTTGGTTACACGAGTACAACATCATCCCTTCTACACAGCATCAGTGTATGAAGTACTTCAAGGATGGTTTTGAGTATACCGTAACAGGTGAGCTGAACCCATTTTCCGTGAACGAAGTCCGCAAGTACGAAGATGCAAAGTACTTTTTGCCAAACTTCGAGGATACAGAAAAGTGTCGCAAGCCAGAGAACAAAGTCGTCGCCACCATCCCTGTTTTCGGGAGCGATACCAAAGAAGAAGAAGAAGAAGAGATAGTTTATGCTGGGCCGTCTCGACGCAACAACCCGGGAACGTCCGCCCCCATGTTGATCTTCGGAAGTGACTCGGAAGATGAAGTTAATGTCGTGTTCTCCAGTCGGCCGTCAATACAGGCATCCCCTAGTGATGATCAGAATTTGCGAATCACCATGGTGCCGCGGGAACACTACAAGGATCTTGACGCACTTCAAGCTCACAATGTGCAGGACCTGCAGACGTTTTACATCCCTCCCAGGCGAAAGGGTGAAAAGGTGATCCTATTCTACCAATCCGCAGAGACGAGAGTGGAGAAAGAGATATGGAATGGCGCGGACGCTACACTCGACAGGCTCCAACCCATCCGTTTGCCCCGATATTACACAAATGGACTAAAGAGGCTTTTGAAGCGCCAAGGAGTACCCTTAAAACAGACTGTTCGACAAGCTCGGTTCTACAACAAGATTTGGAATGTCCCTGGGACTCAGCGCAAATTGCCCAACGGGAGAATGGAAACGCTTGGGCTTGGATATGTGAGATCCGAGAAACAGGAGCGAGCCCACGGCAGCTACGCCATATATAACTTCGATGAGGAGGAAAACGCCCTGTCCAGCAATGCCAACCCTTCATCAAAACTAGATCCCACAATCGAAGTGCCGAGTCCCTCATTTGAAGAACAAGTGGACAAGCTTATCAGGAAAGCATGTCAAAAGGCTCGGGAAGACCACAACCGCGAGATGGCCATCTACGAGAAGGCCAGGACGCAACGTCTGTTTCAACAGGCTGCAAAAGACAAAGATGCTCCTCCCTGTCAACCCGTTGTACAAAAGGCCCGACGCAGAGGCAGAAATAAATCAAGAAGCAGAAAGAAGAGCCGACAACAACGACGCAGGATTAGAGAGTTACGTGATCGAGTATTGCGCGGCCCGGATTTTTCCCTCATGAAGAAGATGAGTCGAGCGTATTCCTTCCCCCGAGACAAGACGAAGAAGTTACTCGAGCTCGCTATAAAACATCAAATGATCGCACTTTCGGAGTCTAAGCACCCTGACCAAGTTAACGAAGTTTCTTATCCGGGCTATTGCTCTTATCATTGAGCCATAGGACACCCTATAGAAGACTGCTTCACCTTCAAGAACTGGGTCGAAGACCAGTACCAACAAGGCAGATTTGCTTTATCCAACAGCTGGAAGGTAACGCCGCCACAAAAGCACGAACCTAAAGTCGCAAGAGCAGAACCGGATCCACCTCAATCTTGGAAGCGGATTTGCACCTGTTACATGATTACGATATTAAAAGAAGAGCCCGAAGACATAGATGAGCTCCCTTGGTGCTTCGAAAACAATAACAATGAGGTAATCTCAGAATTTCCACCGGCTCCGAAAGAACTGGAAGATGGCATACATACTACTGCAGATAACCTCAAGAAGATTGGGTTGGGATCGGCAGACGATCTGCGACCGACATTCGTCAGTGAGCGGCTATCTGAAGAAAGGGTGGCTGCATTAAAGTACGTGCTTCTACAGCATAGAGATTGCTTCGCGTGGAACTATTCCGAGATGCCGGGATTAGATCCGAAGATTGATGTGCATAAATTAGCAATATCCCCGGATTTCAAGCTAGTCAAGCAGGCGCCGAGAAGGATGCGGCTCGAGCTTGAGATGAGCATCAACGCCGAAGTCAAGAAGCTGATCGATTCTGGATTTATCCAAGAAGTCCAATATCCTGACTGGATTGCCAACATCGTCCCGGTAATGAAGAAAAATGGGACGGTGCGCATATGCGTGGATTTCAGGGATCTCAATAAAACCTGCCCGAAGGACGATTTCCCAGTACCGGTAACCGAGCTAATGATAGATAACATGTCCACTCACGAGGTTTTCTCCTTTATGGACGGTTCATCAGGGTACAATCAGATAAAGATGCATTCCGAAGACCAGAAGTACACCGCTTTCCGGACCCCTTTGGGTATATTCTGCTACAAGGTTATGCCCTTTGGTCTCAAGAACGCCGGTGCTACCTATCAAAGGTCCATGACAAAGATCTTCGATGATCTCATACATGACATCGTCGAGTGCTATATTGATGACCTCGTAGTGAAAAGCATGTCATACGAAGAGCATTTAGAGCATCTGAAGACTGTATTTCAACACCTTCGGCAATATAATTTGAAGATGAATCCCCTCAAATGCACGTTCGGAGTCTCCTCGGGTAAATTCCTGGGATTCATCATCCGACACCGAGGTATCGAAATAGATCCATCTAAGATCAAGGCGATCATGGAAATGCCTCCGCCAAGAACCCTCAAACAGTTGTGGTCTCTCCAAGGGAAGCTCGCATACATCCGGCGGTTTATCGCCAATCTTTCAGGCAAGTGCCGTCCTTACAGTCACCTGATGAAGAAGAGAACTCCATTCGTTTGGGATCACAAATGCCAAGGCGCACTGGACGAGATCAAGCAGTACCTGCAGAACCCTCTAGTCTTGGCTGCGCCGGTCAAGGGAAAGCCTCTCATTCTTTATACAACTGCCCTAGAAGGTTCTTTAGGTGCATTATGGGCGCAAGAGAATGACCAAGGAAAAGAAAGGGCACTCTACTACTTAAGTCGAGTTCTGCTGGGGGCAGAAAGAAATTACTCTCCCACTGAAAAACAATGCCCGGCGTTGATCTTTGCGATAACAAAGCTCAGGCATTATGCATTGGCGCATGAAGTCCGTCTCATCTCGAAGGTGGACCCTCTTAAATATTCGATGTCAAAGGCTATATTGACGGGTCGACTCGCTAAATGGGCTCTACTCTTGATGGAGTTCTCGATAACATATCGACCTCTCAAGGCAGTGAAAGGCCAGGCCATTGCCGACTTCCTTGCTGAGCATCCAGTACCTGCCGGTTCTCCTCTGAACTGCGATTTGCCGGACGAACATGCATTTGATGCGATCAGCGGCGGTGATACCCGATGGGAACTCTATTTTGATGGGGCATCTTCCACGAAGAAGCGCAAACAATGTACCCCCATAATCAAATCGGGAGTAGGCCTTATCTTCGTAACCCCACAAGGAGGGATAATGCGCTTTGCTTTCTCCTTAACGGAATCGAGGACGAACAATGAGGCCGAATATGAAGCTTTGATAGCGGGCCTCGAGATCGCCATTGACATGGGAATTGAAGACCTCCTTATATACGGGGATTCTCAACTGGTCGTTAGTCAAGTAAATGGTGACTACCAAACGTGCAAACCGGAGTTGGTGAAGTACGACGAAAAGGTGCAACAACTATTGACCCAAATTCCCTCCTACACTTTGGAAAGCATACCACGTACGGAAAATAGCAAAGCAGACGCGCTAGCTAAGCTCGCTAAAGAACTGGCTGACGAGAACCTCGATGACGTCAAAATCATGGTACAAAGCCGTCGAGTGCTCGCCCCAGCAGAAATATCTCCCGAATCATACGAAGAAAAAGGAGCAACTGAGCAGACAACCCTACAAATAAAAGACCGTGAGAAGGCTGAGGACTGGAGGGAAGTATTCATAGACTACTTTAAGTCCCACCGAATCCCCGAAGAAGCGTCCTCAAGACATCATCTCATGAAACGAGCTCTATCTTTCGCTTTCGTCAACGATACTCTGTATAAGAGGTCGTTTGATTCTCTGTGGCTGAGATGTTTAGGACCTGACGAAGCAGAAAGAGTCGTTCAAGAGGTTCATGACGGAATCTGTGGTTCTCATCAAGCAGGCCCGAAGATGAAGTTAAAAATTAAATGGATGGGTTACTACTGGCCCACGATGATCCAGGACTGCCTCGAATATGCGAAGCAATGCTACTCATGCCAAATCCACGGGGATTTCATCCACCAGCATCCGTATCCACTACATCCGACGGTGGCTAGCTGGCCATTCGAAATGTGGGGGACTGACATAGTCGGCCCCATCGAACCAGCATCGTCCCGGGGACATCGTTTCATCCTGGCGACAACTGATTACTTCTCTAAATGGGCAGAAGCAGCACCGCTGAGGGAAGTGAAGACGGAGAATATCCTCCACTTCTTCAAGACGCACGTCATCTATCGGTTTGGAACTCCACGGCAGATTATCTCCGATAATGGACCAGCCTACAGAAGCCATAAGATTAGCCGCTTCGCGCAGCAGCACAATATAGACTGGAGATATTCTTCAGTTTACAATCCACGAGCTAACGGTCTGGCCGAGGCCTTCAATAAGACCTTGACAAAGATCATAAAAAAGACGGTGTCCCGAAATAAGAAAGACCGGCACGAAGGCTGCAAGAGGCCCTTTGGGCCTATCGAACTACGTTCAAGACGGCCACGAACATAACGCCGTACGCGTTGGTATTTGAGACGGAAGCAGTGATCCCCCTTGAGATAGAGTTACCCTCTCTACGAGTGGCAGTCCACTACGAGCTGACGGACAAAGAAAATGCTCACCTTCGACTTGAGGAGCTTGATGCCCTCGATGAAACCCGGCTCATAGCGCAACAAAATCTAGAAGCCTACAAAGCAAAGATGACGCGCTCGTACGAAAGATTGACCAGGCCGAGGACATTCCGCCAAGGCGAACTCGTACTAGTGGTCAAAAGACCTATGATCCCCAATCGTGCCAAGCGGGGAAAATTTGAGCCGAACTATGAAGGCCCGTACATCATAGACAAGGTCTACCACGGTGGAGCCTATCTACTCATGGACATGCACGGTGAAAGGCCTTTCAGGCCAATAAACGGCCGCTTCTTAAAGAAATACTACGCTTAATGAGCTACACAGCCTGGGTCAATGATAGATGACGATGTCTATGTCCGCTCGCTATCTTCCTAAACTCAGACTTTATAAGCATTAGCCGGCCTTCCCCTGAATGGACCGAAATGTCCTTAAACTAACGATGGACTGAAACGTCCTTAAACTAACGATGGACCGAAACGTCCTTAAACTAACGACGGACAGAAACGTCCTTAAACTAACGACGGACAGAAACGTCCTTAAACTAACGACGGACCGAAACGTCCTTAAACTAACGACGGACCGAAACGTCCCTAAACTACTACCGCAGCATCCTTAGGCTGACGAGATAAATAAAAAAAAAGAGAAAGAAAAAATATATAAATAAAAAAAAAAGGTATGTCTATAAGCAAAATGGGCACAGATGAAAACCCGAAAGGGCTCCGTGAGTAAAAACAGCAGGGCTACCGGCAAGTGTTCGTGAAAACCCGAAAGGGCGCGACCTTGTAAAAAAAAAGAGAAAAAGAATAAAAAAATGGTATGTCCATAAGCAAAAGGGGCACGGATGAAAACCCGAAAGGGCTCCGTGAGTAAAAACAACAGGACTACCGGCGAGTGTTTGTGAAAACCCGAAAGGGCGCAACCTCGTTAAAAGACACTTACAAGATCCTCTCGACCTTGTAAGGAGAAACCACCCGCGTGGGATCCTTACGACTCACAAGGGAATGACACACTTAGGGATCCCCACGATTCCTAAGGAGAAAATACACTTGCGAGATCCCCACGACTCGTAAGGAGAATTCTCTTATGGGACCCTCACGGCTCATGAGATTTGAAAGTCTTAAGTTACAGAAACCTAAACCTGTTCTTAAGCAAATCCCCCACAACCTTCGATATTGCCCTACAAGCGGCTCAATATTGACCCTTGTATACAATCCACGGGCGCGAATAAACATTTCCCCAGCAAAGTCCCACCCGTGACTAGGGATATGTCCATATGGTGAGCAACCCTTGTAGGTCCTCTCGACCTATAAGGAGAAAGCCCTCTTGTAAGATCCTTACGACTTGCAGAGGAACACACACTTAGGAATCCTCACGATTCCTAGGGAGAAAATACACCTACAAGATCCTCACGACTTGTAGGGAGAAATACCTTTGTGAGACCCTTACGGCTCGTGAAGTCAAAAGCCTTAGTCGACAGGACCCTAACCCTGTTTGCTAAGCCACCTTTGTTCAACATCGACAGAGGCAAATGATGATTCGCTCCTGGCAATATCCCAGTGGTAGCGACACTGATGCCGAAAGAGGCGTCTAAAACCCAAGCTTGCAGCGAAAAGGCTAGCAAGCCACACATACCTACAAAATAGCCGAAATGATGGGGCGGCTCGCAATAAAAAGCAGCGAGTAGAAAATAAAAAAAATAGCCGAAATGATTGGGCACCGCGAAAAATAGCCGAAATGATGGGGCAATCGCGACCTTCGCGATATAAAAGCTGAAATGATAGAGCATCGCGTAAAGAGAAATAAAAAAAAGAGTTTTAATTTATGCCCTACAGGTGATGTTCCATCACACCCTGTATACAATCCAAAGGCGTAAACAAAAAAGGGATCATACTTCTCCAAGTTTCATCATAAGAAGAAGCAAAATCTCGACGGGCCGCGAATGACTTAGAGATCATCTCAGCACTCGTCTCGTAACAACGGACACAACTCTAAGCTAAGCAGAACAGTGGCAACTCCCAGTTCCATGGACCGGTGATATACATATCGCCAACAGTCAAACCTCCATCCCGTGAAATGCGGATACAATCAGCAAAATTCCTGGTTACGTGGAACGCGGATAACGTCACTCTTTGACCCCGTGGAAAACGTCCAGAGCGGATCCTGGTCCTCGCGGAGCACGGCAGTGAACCCGTGTGAAGCATCCAGAGCGGAGCCTAGTTCTTGCCGAGCACGGCAGTGAACCCGTGTGAAGCATCTAGTGCAAAATTCCTGGTTATGTGGAACGCGGATAACGTCACTCTTTGACCTCGTGGAAAACGTCCAGAGCGGATCCTGGTCCTCGCAGAGCACGGCAGTGAACCCATGTGAAGCATCCAGAGCGGAGCCTAGTCCTCGCCGAGCACGGCAGTGAACCCGTGTAAAGCATCTAGTGCAAAATTCCTGGTTACATGGAACGCGGATAACGTCACTCTTTGACCCCGTGGAAAACGTCCAGAGCGTATCCTGGTCCTCACAGAGCGCGACAGTGAACCCGTGTGAAGCATCCAGAGCGGAGCCTAGTCCTCGCCGAGCACGGCAGTGAACCCGTGTGAAGCATCTAGTGCAAAATTCCTGGTTACGTGGAACGCGGATAACGTCACTCTTTGACCCTGTGGAAAACGTCCAGAGCGGATTCTGGTCTTCGCAGAGCACGACAGTGAACCCGTGTGAAGCATCCAGAGCGGAGCCTAGTCCTCGCCGAGCACAGCAGTGAACCCGTGTGAAGCATCTAGTGCAAAATTCCTGGTTACGTGGAACGAGAATAACGTCACTCTTTGACCCCGTGGAAAACGCCCAGAGCGAAGCCTGGTCCTCGCCAAGCACGGCAGTGAACCCGTGTGAAGCATCCAGAGCAAATACCGGACTGTGGAGTCCCTAAATCCACGGACTATGATGTCCTTAACCTCGACCGTAACGTCTTAAAACTAACAATCAACCACCTCGATTCCCTACGGATTCTGCCTTGGTTTAAGGGTACATTTCTTCACTTCTTTGATACGTGGCGTTGTAATTCCTCAACGTCTTCAAAGAGGTGACGGGTCCCTGCAACCAAACATCGGACTGTGGAGTCCCTAAATCCACGGACTATGAGTTCCTTAACCTTGACCGTGATGTCTTAAAACTAACATCGGACTGTGGAGTCCCTAAATCCATGGACTATGAGGTCCTTAACCTTGACCGTGATGTCTTAAAACTAACATCGGACTGTGGAGTCCCTAAATCCACGGACTATGAGGTCCTTAACCTTGACCGTGATGTCTTAAAACTAACATCGGACTGTGGAGTCCAGAAATCCACGGACTATGAGGTCCTTAACCTTGACCGTGATGTCTTAAAACTAACATCGGACTGTGGAGTCCCTAAATCCACGGACTATGAGGTCCTTAACCTTGACCGTGATGTCTTAAAACTAACATCGGACTGTGGAGTCCCTAAATCCACGGACTATGAGGTCCTTAACCTTGACCGTGATGTCTTAAAACTAACATCGGACTGTGGAGTCCCTAAATCCACGGACTATGAGGTCCTTAACCTTGACCGTGATGTCTTAAAACTAACATCGGACTGTGGAGTCCTTAAATCCGCGGACTATGAAGTCCTTAACCTTGACCGTAATGTCTTAAAACTAACATCGAACTGTGGAGTCCTTAAATCCACGGACTATGAGGTCCTTAACCTTGACCGCGACGTTTTTAAACTACAATGCCTCGAGAAACCCCTGACTCCGTGAAACATGAATAAGGGTGGCCACATCCAGCACTTGCAGGTCCTCACGACCTGTAAGGAAGAAAAACTCTCTTGTGAGATCCCTACGACTCTCAAGGGAAAACCCGCTTAAGAATCCCCACGATTCTTAAGAAGAACTTACACCTATGGAATCCTCTCGACCCATGGGGAGAAAAACTCTTTATGAGACCCTCGTGGCTCATAAAGTGCAAAAGTCTTAGGAAGCAGATTTTAACCCTGAATCCTAAGCCATCGCTGCCCTGCAAAGAGATCCAGATAAATTGTCCGCAGAACACATTCAATAGAAAGGGGACACACCATTGAAGAGAAAAATATGTCTTCATTTATAAACCTCCCTTCGACAACAATATTCGATCTAAAGCCAGCACAAACCACCCGATACGGGAGATAACGAGGCAAGTTTCTGATCTGTATCCTATCAGGCGCGCATTTGCAACTGTACGAATGTTTAAAAGGAAATGTTACCCGAGGCACTGACGCGCATGCAACGTAACGATGGTGCTCGCAATTAAAGAAAATTCCCATGAGAAAAACGTGCAGCTCGCAAGGCACACGTACGACTATCTGACAAACATGAAAATCCAACAGAAAGCATGCAAACCGCCAAAGATAAAAGGAGTACATTGATTCAAACATACTACACTACCGGGAAAAGATCACCAAACAAGGGATCAAGAATGCAAGGGTTAACAAAGCAAAACACAAAATTCTCCAGCTCCCTCTCCGCCCTCTCCAGCACGTCAAAACGACAGTTTTCGCGAGGAGTCGCCCCCCATCGGTTGGAGCCATGCTCATCAGCGAAAGCAGACATGACAGCCCGACGGGCTCTTATCTGACTCAGTATATGAACTGAGTGATCCTTCAGAGCCTGAGTGATTAGACAAGCCTCGTGAAAGCACTCAAGCTTGTCCTCCGCCGCATCAAGGATCGCCGAAGTCATCTCCGCCAGATGAGGGGGTATATCGGCAAGCACAGATAGGAGGATCATCCGGAGCCAAATGGACCCCATGGGAAGAGGAAAGCCCCGACGAGTCAGTAGCTCGTACATCACCGTGTCACATTGAGCGTCGGTGAAAAGGGGATCCGCCAGCTGCGCAGCGAAGCGAGGGATTATCTCCTCAAGGGGCACCTCCCATGGTTGTCGACGAGCATGGGGACGATTGCAAGCCATGGCGATTGATCGGGTTCTCAAAGATGACCACCTTAAGGTATGAATGGGTTTCTCTGTGAAGAAAAGAAGTAAGGCATGGGTTCAGGTTATAAAGGGGAGCATTTAATGCTATGCACAAAAAATGTTGTGCATGGTGGGACTATTCTCAAAGCCCGGAAAGAAGGGGAGAGCGTTGGAAATGAAATCCAACGACGCATTGGAATCAGGTTAGGGAAATAAAACGTCCCCATCAAGCAGATCCCTGCATGCGCAACACGTGAGCACTAGCCTTTGATTGGAAAATAAGGCGGCACTACACAGACACAACAGAGAACTAAGCTCTGAGAACGAGAATCAAATTATTAAAAGAAAGGTTTGAAAGGAAGGACATGAAAAAGTGAAGGCGCTTCTGAAAGGACGTTTCGTCTACCCTACTCCCCAAAGCAGATCCAGCGGTCACAAAAGTGACAGCGTTGCACTCACGTGCAGACACGTGAGAACAACGCTGTGGGGGCATTTATTTCCTGATTTAAAATCAGGAAAGTTACGGAAGAGGCATCACGTGCTAGCACGTGACCAGCAGTCACGTGTTGGCACGTGACAACTAAAAGCAGCGGACACATTCTCTGATTAAATCAAGAAAAAGGCTCCAGACGAGGGTCACGTGCTCACACGTGACCAGGAGTCACGTAGTGGCACGTGACGGCTAAGCAGCGGAAGAAGGCAGAGCGCAAAAAGAAGAAGAGGGCTCATTCCAAGGGGTCACGTGCCCACACGTGACCCGGGGTCACGTGGCCACACGTGACCGGCTTTCACGTCCTATTTATTTAACAGAATCAAATTCTGAAGGGATCACTCAAATCTTTCCAAAGGAAAATGATTATTTGGAACCGATTGAATTAAAAATTTAAAGGTGATTAAATATCACCTATCTATGAAAAAATCTTGAATTTGGAAAGATTTCCCCTTAAAATCTAACCGAAATAACAAAGGAAAATCTCTGGATTTAAAATCCAATGGTGAATAAAGTTCACCTAATAATCCAAAGGCCCAAACGAATGGTGAATACAAATCAAATCTCTCGATGAAAGATTCATCAAAAACTAATTGATTCTGCTGCTTCTCCTATAAATAGGAGCCAAGAGACACACAGAGGGATAGATATGCAGAGGGATCGATAACATAGAGAAAAGAGAGAGCCTTGATACTTTGGAGGAATTGGGATCTTCTGCAAAAGAAAAGCTTAGGTAAGAAAGGGAAGGCCTTAAAAGAAAATTTAATTCTCAACAGAGTTTAACTCTGATATTAAACAGAAGAACATAGTTCTCTCTTTAGTGGAGGATCTGTAAAGTGCATATCTCCCCTTGAATTGAGAATTTAATTCTCATTGGGTTGAGATCCTGCCATGCAGATCCAAAGCATAGAGAGGGAATGAAAGCTTGAGAATTTAATTCTCACAGAACTATAGGAATTTAATTCCTTTAAAATAAAATTAGGATTTAACCCTATGTTATGGGAATTTAATCAGGGTTTAACCCTAGTTAAGAACTTAGTTCTGTTAAAATAACAGGAATTTAATTCCCTTAAGAAAGAAGAAATTAGGGTTTCACCCTATGACAGAATCTCATTCCTCAGAATAATTCTCTAAAAGAGAGTGGGAACTTAATTCCTTAAAGCTGTTATTAGGATTTAACCCTATGATAGAATGCAGTTCTTCACATATATGAGGAATTTAATTCCTACAGAAAATTCAGAGTTCAACTCTATCACAGAATATAAATCTTCAGAAGGAAATAGAAATTTAATTCCCCAAGAAATTATTGTTAGGGTTCAACCCTGCGAAGAATTTAATTCTTAAAGGGATTAACAGATCTTCCAAAAAACATACAAAGAGGTAGGGTCACGTGCTACCACGTGACCCCTAAAAAGATCCATAGAAAAGGGCCCTTTAAGACAGTACCTCACGTGACCCACGTGACCCTTGGCGGAAGCTTTAACATACAAGCACCAAGATGCCCATCACGTGACAGCACGTGATGCTCCAAAGTATTCAATGCTTTTGACAGAATAAAATAAAGGGAGGGTGCCCTCACGTGTTACCACGTGACCCCTATTGACCTTAGTGTTTAACATTAAATTGGAACCCCTGAGCCCAGTGTTAAACGCTGTCTTGCCTTAGTGTTCAACACTAATTAAATAGCTTCCTTGCAGTGTTTAACACTGAATTTCTTAGTGTTTAACACTAAATTAAATCTCTGTTGACAGGGTTTAACATTAATTTTCTTAGCGTTCGACACCAAATTAAAATCTCTGCCACCAGTGTTTAGAACTGATTATCTTAGTGTTTAACACTAATTTGAGATCCCTGTTGCTAGTGTCTAACACTGACTTGCCCTAGTGTTTAACACTAATTTGAACCCCCTGTTGCTAGCGTTTAACACTAATTTCAGCCCAATTGTCTAAATATCCAGAGGCAAAGCCTCTCCTCTAATGGACCAACAGAGGGCCAATATCCTAAACATGATTGGACTTAGCCCAAGCTGGCCATAAGTCCTCAATTCAAATTCAATTGAGCCAACGGGCTCATAATATAATTAATTGGTCTTGGTTCCAAATTGGTCCAAAGATTATTTAATCTACCTCGGTTCAAGGGTACATCTCTTCACTCCTTTGATACGTGTCGTTGTAATTCCTCAACGTCTTCAAAGAGGTGACGGGTCCCGATGACCACATATTGATACGGACTGTGGAGTCCCTAAATCCACGGACTATGAGGTCCTTAACCTTGACCGTGATGTCTTAAAACTAACATCGGATTGTGGAGTCCCTAAATCCACGGACTATGAGGTCCTTAACCTTGACCGTGATGTCTTAAAACTAACATCGGATTGTGGAGTCCCTAAATCCACGGACTATGAGGTCCTTAACCTTGACCGTGATGTCTTAAAACTAACAACGGATTATGGAGTCCCTAAATCCACGGACTATGAGGTCCTTAACCTTGACCGCAACGTCTTAAAACTAACATTGGACCGCAATGTCCTTAAACTACCCATGGACCGCAATGTCCTTAAACTACCTACCGACCGTAATGTCACTAAACTAAACAATAGAGCCCCCCCCCCTTTTATTGCTCTCTTGTTGGATCTAAACGATCCCGTTAGGTTGATCTTAGTCTAAAAACTAGACTAACGTATCCTTAACAGACATTTAAGTCGATCTTAGTCTCAAATGAGGCTAACGAATCCTTAAACCCAAACCCCCAAACCTAAATCTAAGATAATACGGATTTGGACTAGTCCACGCCCTACGGGCGACGACATAACTCAGTCTCCGTATATAATCCACGGGCAACTAAACATAAAATAAACATACACGACACGAAGTGACCATCTGGAGAAGGAGAAAGTGGTTACCGCGATGCGGTAGCGTAATTAACTGCAGGGGCTTGCGCCTGCAGGGAAGAGCGTCCCCACAATCAAAAAACCCTCAAGCGAGGGGGAATCTGACAAAGTCTGCTACATCGGACGCATCCGTTTAAACCTTCGATATACGGTGCCATAAATCAACTTGGCATCTTCGGAAAGGTAGACGGATAGCACCAATTAGTATCTGCCCCGAGCCTCAGGCGAGACGACCACGCGTCGCGCCGTCGTTCGGAGTGGAACACTGGCAGATGGACGTCCAGACCGCTTTTCTAAATGGTGATTTAGAAGAGAGCGTGTACATGACACAGCCAGAGGGCCTCGTAGATAGTGGGAGCAGCGGAAAGGTGTGCAAGCTTCTTAAATCAATTTACGGGTTAAAGCAGACATCGCGGAGTTGGAACATTTGTTTTGATGTAGAAGTCAAAGAGTTTAACTTCATCGAAAACATAAATGAATCTTGTATATACAAAAAGGTTGTAGAGAGTAAGGTTGTCTTCCTCGTATTGTACTTGGATGACATACTTTTGATAAGAAATGATGTTCCTATGCTACACTCGGTCAAGCTCTACTTATCACAGGTTCTCCATAAAGGATTTGGGTGATGCCTCTTACATCCTGGGGAGAAACACTGGACAGCTGTGAAGAACATTCTTAAGTACCTGAGAAGCACTAAAGAAATGTTCTTGGTGTATGGTAACAGTGAACTCCATGATGAGTCCTTTACCGATTCGAGCTTCCAGAGTGATAAGGACGACTGTAAGACAGTCTCGGGTTTTGTCTTTACCCTCAGTGGAGGGACGGTATGTTGAAAGAGTTCAAAGCTAGATACGTTAGCAGACTCGATGATAAAGGCTGAATACATCGCTACCAACGATGCTGCTAAAGAGTTTGTTTGGATGAAGATGTTCATGAGATGAACTTGGTGAGATTCCTACCATTGTGATGACAATGGAACTATGGCTTTATCCTAGGAACCCCGGCTCCTACCATTGAGATGAACTTGGTGTTATTCTTAGACAGTATCACCTGATCAGGGAGATGGTTGATCTCCGGGCGATTGAGGTCGGGAGAGTTGAGACGAAGAATAACACGGCGGATCCACTCACGAAGGCCATATCCTAGATACAATTTGAGAGATTTTGGGATGTTGGGTATAAGATACTACAACAACCGGCCTTAGTGCAAGTGAGAGATTGTTAGTTGTATGTATGCCCAAGAGGCCATTATTGTACATGATTGTATATTATAATGGATGCTTGGACATATATAGGGAGGACTTTTTTGCTCGACATGATAGTATACTATCTGGTTACTCTTTATCTTAAAATGTAGACTAGTATTATGATACTGTCTTGCTCTCACATGTTGGTAAAGCCCTTAGGATGTATACTTGACTACCAGGATTATGATGTAGATCATACTAGTGGGGCCAGGGTAGTCCACAAGTTCATCCTTTAATTGTTCCTAGTCGTGGGTGTATCGAGACGGGGCATCGATATTCCAGAGTAGGCTAGCGTATATATTTCTTGACCCATTTGATGGGTGATGGATGATCCCATATCCATTGGTGTTTGACATCAAAGATTGTATACGGGTGCTCAGTGGAGACTGGGTACACTGAACATGACTCGCTGAGAACTCCTAGATGGTATTATACCTAACGTCAGATAGCAGTTCTCTGGTGACACTGGTACAGGTTAGTGTGTAGACCCGAGATCGTCATAGTCTTGTGTGATTCCTATTGTGCTTTGATTTCCACCTTATCACGTTCAAGAGAGCGTGCAATCATGTGGTTTTTAGGTACAGTCCCAAGTCATATAGAGGCAATGAGCAATAGGAGGGGTTTCATCTCTCCCGGTATTGGGGGTTGATGTTGCGCTGTGCTCGATTGGCCATAACAGGAAGTCCCTGGACAGAGCTGATACTGAGATTTACTGGTAAGTGTTATCGGTAGTTTCTCGACCCGTTATGAGCCTCACATCGGCATGGCTTATCAAGTTATTGGGGTTTGACGTTTACCACCCCCAGACTCGATATGCGACATATCAGACGAAGAGACCGGACTGTATGGTAGTGTTACTTACTGGATTCACGGGAGTATGAACAAGCTTGCTTGTTGATCTTCTGATCGCTCAATACCCGGGTAGCCATTACGTCTAGCTAGTACCGCTGACGGCTTGTGGGTGACTGATATGATCATCACCTACTGCTGGCGTATTGACGAGTCTTTAGAGCCCTACACAGAGGTTCTCTGGCTCAAGCGAAATGAAGTAGGGCACATATGTGATATGTGCGGGACCGAGATTGATACGTGTATGTGATACAGTATTCTAATCTCGCGATATAGGTTATATGTGATACAACCGGATTATTGGATCAAGTGCTGATTCAATAATTTATTATATGATATTAGTCGGTTGTATGTGTTATAGCCGGATTATTAAATCAAGTGTTGATTTAATGATTTAATAATTTAATATATAATTATATATTTGATATATTAATATATATTAACTAATATTAGCTCACTTAAGAAATTGTTTTCTCAAAATACATTTAAATATATATGTGATATATATCAATATATTCTTTTTGTGTCATTCTAGATAATGCATTGGACTTGGGTGTATGAGACTCATACCTAACTAAAGATAATTTGGGTGATTAATCATTAAGGAAAAAACAAAATTAGGTGGAAATTAAGCATGGCTAAAGATGCTTGTAGAAGCATGGAGAAGCCATGACTTAGTCCACTAATTTTGTTTTACTCTAGATATTTCTTAACCTAACCATTATTTTTAGCCATGGTTAAGTCTCTACATGAGATATATGAGATATTTTCTCACCCATGGTTCATCACTTGATCACTTGAGTTTCTTCTTCATCTCTTTCTTTGCTCTCTAGCTTTCAAGTGAGAAGAAAAAGAAAAAGAGAACAACATTTCTAAAGTGAGCAAAATTCCTATTTCATCAATCTATATCAAAATAGCCATTTAGTATAGGTTGTTTACTTCACTAACTCATCAATTGGTGAAGATGTAGCTTGAGTTAGCGATTCTTTGACGTAAATCATCTTCGGCCTTGAAGATCTTTGAGCAAGCTCGTTCTTTTCGTCTAGTGGAGCCTAAGACGAGTCCGGGACACTATTACTTGGAGCAAAGAGACTATTACACGGAGCTTTAGAAGCGAAGGACCGGTCTACAAAGTTTGTATTCCTATATCACTTAGTGTAAAGTTGTTTACATGTTTTAAAAACCCTAATTCTCTAGTTAGATCCTTGGTCGGGCTCGCTCGGCACCGTAAATTTCTAAAATAGCATACTTGATGCGTGCCGAAACCCATAGGGGGTGCTAAGCGAACCCAGCACCCTCGTGATAAAACGAGGAGATTGTTTGAACTGGCAATTGTTAGTTATATGTATGCCCTAGAGGCCATTACTGTACATATGATGTATATTGTAGTGGGTGCTGGGACATATATAGGGAGGACTTTCTTGCTCGACATGATAGTATGCTATCCGGTTACTCTTTACCTTAACGTGTATACTGATTGTCTCTCTGTTACATGTTGGTAAAGCCCTTAGGATGTGTACTTGACTACCTGGACTATGATGCGGATCATACTAGTGGGGACATGGTAGTCCATAAGTACATCCTTGAAAGTCCCTAGTCGTGGGTGTATCGAGATGGGGCATCGATATACCAGAGTAGACTAGCGTGTACCTTCTCGACCCATGAAGATGGGCGATGGATGATCCCATATCCATCGGTGTTTGACATCAGAGATGATATACGGGTGCTCAGTAGAGACTGGGTACACTGGACGGACTCGCCGAGAACTCCCAGATGGTATTATACCTTACGTCAGATGGCAGTTCTCTGATGACACTGGTACAGAGTAGTCTGTTGACCTGAGATCGTCATAGAGTCTTGTGTGGTTCCCACTGTGCTTTGATTTCCATCTTACCACGTCCAAGAGGGCGTGCAAAACGGTGGTTTTTGGGTACAGTCCCGAATCACATGGAGGCAATGAGCGATAGGAGGGGATTCGTCTCTCCCGGTATAGGGGGTTGATGTTGCGCTGTGTTCGATTGGCTATAACCGGAAATCCCTGGCCAGGGTTGCTGAGATATACTGGTAAGTGTTACCAGTAGTTTCTCGAACTGTTATAGACCTCATATCGACACGACTTATCGAGCTATTGGGGTCTGACGTTTACCACCCCTAGGCAAGATATGCGACATATCAGACGACGAGACCGGACTGTACGGTAGTGTTACTGGTTGGATTCACTGGAGTGTGAGCGGGCTTGCTCGTCGATCTTCTGATCGCTCAATACCCGGGTGGCCGTTACGTTTAGCAGACCGCTTGCGGCTTGTAGGTGTTTGATATGATCATCACCTGCTGCCGGCGTATTGACGAGTCTTTAGAGTCCTACACAGAGGTTTCCTGGCTCAAGCGAAACGAAATAGGAGCACGTATGAGACATGTGCGGGACCGAGAATGATACCAGTATGTGATACTGTATTCGATTCTCGCGATTTGTGACATTGATCGGTTATATGCGATATAGCCGGGATATCGGATCAAGTGTTGATTCGATAAGTTGTTACTGTTTATATTAGTCGGTTATATGCGATATGACCGGATCATTAAATCAAGTGTTGATTTAATGATTTAATGCATAATTATATATTTGATATATTAGTTTGCATTAACTAGTATCGGTTTACTTTAAATGGATTTTCTCACTCGGGTGTGCACATTGTATATGTGATATATTTTTGTGCACTTCTTTGTATCATGTTTGATGATGCAAGCTTGCTATGGTTTGTGTAAAGAATTAAACCTTGGTTAAGTAAATGGTTAGGGTTTTATTTATTCTTTCTATCATTCATTTATCTATTTATTTTTGGATAAAAAAAGAATGAGAAAAGAAAAACAAAAGGGTTGCTTTCAAACATGAAGCTTGTTGAAGCTTCATGAAGCTTTGACCAAGTGACCACTTTGTCTTCTTCTCCAAACCCTAACCATTCACTTAACTCTAGTTAACTCTCTACGCATGACCATGGTTAGATTATGATAAGAATTCATCTTTATATTCTATTCTTATCATAACAATAAACTTATCATATCATGATCTTCTTCTTCTTCATCTTCAACCTTGAAGAAAGCTTTCTACCAACAATGGTGGAATGTGAAAATGAGTGAGAAATCCAATTCTAAAGTGAAACCACTTCCTATTTCTTCATCCTCTACCTCTTGCCAAGTAGTAGAGTGTGTTTCCTTCACAAGTTTTCTTGACTTGGTGAAGTGAGAGCTTGATCTAGTGATGCCTCGACGTAGATCATCTTCGGCACGTCGTCAATGACCTAGCCCGCTTCTTCTCCGATGAAGCCGACGCTAGAGCCCGAGATTGCATGAGGACAGCGGAGAGGACTTCATCACGGAGCCGTGGAGGTGGAGGACCGGATCTACAAAGGTTGTATTTCCATATTCTTGTAGTTAAGTGTTAACTAGTTTGCTTTGTCGCCTAAAATTCTAGCCAATGATCACGTCTAGGTTTTCTCGGCACCGTTAACATTTGAAATTGGCATGGTTGATGCCTTGTGAGACCTCTAGTATGTGCCTAGGAACCCTACAGCAATGCGCAACAAACTCATCACACTGCCGGATCCGAGACGTCCACTGCAACCCGGTGACGTCAACAATCCCAACTACTGCTCCTACCACATAATAGTAGGCCACCCATTGAGGTTGTTACGTCATCAAAAACTGGGTCGAGGACCAGTACCGTCAAGGGAAATTCACGCTGTCAGTGAACTAGAGGGTGAACCCGCCACAGAGGCACGCTCCTAAAAAGGTGGATACGCCGGGGACATCATGCTCGTTTGTGGAAGAAGCTCCTTGGGAAGTGGTCTTTTCAGCTAAAACTAAAAGAATGCTGAAGGATCTTCAAGCATGTCCGGCGATCAAATGGAAAAGCCCACTGGAGCCTGAGATCATTGAGGGGATGCTTAAGCCGTGCCCAACACCGAAAACTGGTAACGACGGGCAAGACCTCCAGGCCAAGCCTTCGAAGTCTTCGAAGAAAAAGATGAAGACCAAGAAGCCTGTATAGCCTGCCGAGTATGACGTCAAGCACATGGACCTGCAAAGGTACATCGATGTGCTGGAAGAGTACAACCAGAAAGCACGGACCCCAGTCACCCTCGAAGAGTTTCACAACCATATCCTCGAGAACGTAGATAATGACGATAATAAGGGAAATGACTCGTCAGAAGAACCCGAGGATTATGTAGCAAGTTGCCACATGGTTTCTCATTCATCGTTAAATAATGAAGACACTCTCTCGGCGTCGGAAAGCAACGTAGAGGAACTGGGTGCAGGACCGGCGCCAAAATCCCTGGACCCAATTGACAATCTGCTAAACGAAGCCCTTCAAAAGAGCAAAGCTGACCGAGAATGTGAAACAGATATATACGAAAAGGCCAAGCGTCGGCGTCAGGATGAAGAAGCCGCGGTAAGGGTGAGTCGAAAAGTGCTCCACCTAAGCCAAAGCACACCTGCTACAAACAAGAGCAGGATCAAAGCGAAGAAGCGGTTCACCAAAGCCTTGATAATGGGAATGAATCCGCCCCCTCTTATAGAAAACATTCCCGGGAGTACATGACTCGACGAAGAGGATGTACATCCGAACTATTGCTTATACCATCGGAGGGTCTCACACCCCACCGAAGAGTACAATGCCTTCAAGAAGTGGTGGCAAGGATACGTTGCTCACTGGCAACTGATTGATACGAAAAAGTGTTTGTAGTTTAACCGCAATCAATAACGGTGTCGCGTGTAGCTAGACCGAGATGAGTACGGGTCGTCCTCAGGGAAACGTTGAATCTTTTACTCTTACTTTAGGCGTGTTGAGAAAGAAAGGAAGGATAAAGAATATTGTAGAATGGTTTCTAGATCTACGTTAAGCACTAATGCAGAATATAGATCTAGATTATTTAAGGATGTAGTTAATATAATAAGGGGGCTTGTAGGGTTCGTTAGGATTTAGTAGTTATGGACGATTAATTAAAAGTTACCCTTTTTATCCTTTAATAGATTTAAAACTAGAACGACGGTGATGCGTGTAGATTAGGGTTTCTGGAGGGAAAAGGAATCCCACTCTTAACCCTTATCTCGACACGGAACTCCGTTCATATCTAGCCTCTACCAAAACAATCATTAATCTAATCTCTAATCGCGGTCGGGACTAACAATGAATTGTTAGCGCGCCCGATTAGGATGTTAATGATTCTTTTGATAAAGTTCATAAACTTTATAGGACTTAAAAAGGGTTTACGGATCTTCATCATCCATTAGCCTACCCTAATCCTACGAACTCTAACAAGCGGAGAATTACTCGCGCATGTTGGGAGAAAAAGAGATGGAGAGAAAATGCATAATTAAACTACGAAGAAATAGAATAAGAAAAAGAAAGCTACCTTTATTAATCAACAATATTCATTACACTTTGATTCCTTAGAAAATGATTACAAAGACTAGTTTGCTTCTCGATCTCTTCCAAGGAGGTAGACGAACAGTTGATAATCAGCCTGGATGCGTGAGCCGTCTTGGAGTTCGTGATCTCGTCGGCTTGATGATTTTTCCAAGAGGCTCTCGGTCCTTATTTATAGTCACAGAGCCAGAACCCTAGTTTCCTAATATGGAAATTAGTTGTTAGGATCCTAACCACCACAATCCCATATCTCAACTCTTCAAATCCGCGGCGGAACCGCGGCCATTGGATAGGTTTGGCCGCGGATCTGCCCCCTTTTGGTGAGATCACGGCCTCTAATTTTTGTAGCTTCATATCTGTAACACTTGGTAATCTTTTGAGTATCTAGACTTTGAAAATCTTTTCTACATTTCTACCAGAATTAGTTTCTTGAATATCTTTGGTAGATTTGATTTGCCAACTTTGATTTCCTTGATTTCAGCCCTGAAAATTCTGCACAATAACTCAACAAACAATATTAGCAGAGTTTGTTTTATTGAGATATTAACTTAACCATTAAGAATTGGTCAAAGGTATTAATAAGGTAAGCATATTTAAATGGGTCAAATGTTACATGGATATTATATGCTTACTTTTTCCTACAAAATGTTATTTATAATATATAAACACATGAAAATAGTATTTTTACAGATAAACCCTCATATGTATCATATATTATAATAAACACCTTTTATTATATAATAATAGTAGGAAAAATGTCATATCAAATGTGCAGTTTTATCAACTGAACAACAACATTTCAAGCGGATGAAGCGCAAAACCCTTCGACAATCAAGAAGCGCGACAGATGAGCGTGAAGGAACGGCTGTCAACTGTTATATGGTTGATACCAGTTCAACAAAAGGAAATCTCAAGTTCTTACATTCGGGAGCTATTCTGAGGAAGAAATAACCCTCGGCCCTCTCTTCAAAAAATCCACCTTTGGAAAAGAAGAAGAGAAGAAGAATGGGGAGAACATTCAGCTGCGTAACCGTACGTTGCCTGAAAAGAACCTTGGGCCTATAAAAAAAGGTTTGAATAGAAGAGACAAGGGGAAGTAAAAATTCCCTGAGGAAATTGCCCTCGATGATAGAGCCGTCAAAGAGCTCGCAGCCAAGGATCAGCCTAAGAAAAACAAGGTGGATTATAATGTCCTGGCACATCTGAGGAAGATACCCTCCCAACTGAGCATATTGGATGCTCTTCTCCTGTCCAAAGAAGCAGGAGATTCTCTGATCAAGGTATTGTAGGAGCCCGATCAATTCCAAGCTTTCTTTATGGAAGAAAAGATGAAGGACAAGCTGGCAGAGGTTCATACGGCTGACATTACATTTGGCGATGAAGATCTCCTCCTCGGAACGTGCGGGTATAACCGTCCCCTATATGTCACCGGGTACTACCACGACATTAAGATAGGGAAGATCCTGGTCAATAACGGGTCCCACGTCAACCTTCTCAACGTGAAGGTGCTAAAGGAGATTTGCATGAACGTTCAGCACCTGGCCCGAGACAAAATTACTATCTCCGGGTTCGACTCACAGTCATCACGGACGCTGTGGTCCGTAATATTGACATTACGCTTTGGGCTTCTCGTCATTGACATTAAATTTCATGTCATCGACGCCAAGACTTGCTACAACGCTATGCTCGGCCGGTCTTGGTTACACGAGTACAACGTCATCCCTTCTACACAACACCAGTGTATGAAGTATTTCAAGGATGGCCTCGAATACACCGTCACAGGGGAGCTAAATCCATTCTCCGTAAATGAAGTCCGAAAATATGAAGACGCAAAGTACTTCTTACCAGACTTCAAAGACACGGAAAGATGTTATAAGCTGGAGAATAAAAAAAAAGCCGTCACCACTATCCCGATCTTTGGGAGCGATACCGAGGAGGATGAAGAGATAGTCTACTTGGGGCAGCCCCAAGGCAACAGGCCCGGGCTATCTACCCCTATTTTGGTCTTCGACAGTGACTCTGAGGAAGAGGCCAACGCAGTGTTCTCTGTCCGCCCGTCAATGCAGACCTTCATTAGAGCTGATCAGAGTGTACAAATTACCATGGTTCTGCAGTGGCATTACTGGGAACTTGATGCGCTCGATACATATGGCATACAAGAGCTGCAGACTTTCTACGTCCCTCCCAGAAGAAGAGGTGAAAAGGAGATTCTCTTCTATCGATCTATGGAAACCACAGTAGAAAAAGAAGTCTGGCACAGCTCCGATTTTTTGCTCGACAGGCTTCAACCAATCCGTCTACCCAGATATTACACACAGAGATTGAAAAGGCTATTAAGATGCCAAGGTGTACCCTTCAAACAAACCGTTCGACAAGCCCAGTTCTACAAAAAGATTTGGGACGTCCCCGGGACTCAGCGAAAGATGCTCAACGGGAGAATGGAGACGATTGGGCTTGGATACGTTCGGTCAAATAAACGAGAGTGATTACACGATTACCGCGTCATAAATGGCTTCGGTAAAGAAGGGAACGTTTTTCCAAATGGTCATAACATTGAACCAGAGCGAGATCCCGCCATAAGGACGTCAAGTCCGTCATTCAAAGAACAAATTGACAAGCTAATGAGAGAAGCCGGTCAAAAGGTTCGGGATGACCACAGCCGCGAAATGGCCATTTACGAAAAGGCCAGTACGCAGCGTCTCACTCAGCAGTCTGCGGCAAGAGAAGATTATGATGCCCTTCATCCTCAGCCCGCTGTACGCTCTCGTGGCGAGGAAAAAGCCCGATGCAGAGGCAAAAACAAAGTGAAGAACAAGAATGACGTTCGAAAATAGCGGAGTGGATCCAAGAATCCGCGCGATCGAGAAAAAGTCAGCTGGAATCCATCGCTAATGAAGAAGATGGGTCGGGAATACTCTTTTCCTCAAGACAAGACAAGGAAAATATTCAACCTTGTCATTAAGCATCAAATGATGACGCTCCCGGAGTCTCGGCACCCCGAACAAATAAACGAGGTCCATCATCCGGCTTATTGCTCCTACCACCGAGCAATAGGACATCCTCTTGAAGACTGCTTCACCTTCAAAGACTGGCTCGAATACCAGTATCAGTAAGGTAGGTTTGCTCTATCCGACAGTTGGAGGGTAACCCCACCACGAAAGCATGAGCCAAAAGCAACCTATATTGCGAAGGTAAGTCCAGATCAACATCGAGCTTGGAAACGAACTCGTACCTGCCACATGATAACACTCTCAAAAGAAGGGAAGCACGAGAATATGGACGGCCTCTCCCAGTGCTTCGCAAATGAGAATGAGGACGAGGGGATCTCAGAATTTCCACCGGCGCCAAAAGAGTTGGAAGATGGGATACACATCACGGCGGACACCCTAAGGAAAATTGACTTGGGCATGGTAAACGATCCGAGGCTAACGTTCGTCAGTGAGCTGCTGTCTAAAATGTAGGTGGCCACACTAAAGGATGTGCTTATACAATATAAAGATTGCTTCGCATGGAATTATTCCGAGATGCCAGGACTAGATCCAGAAATAGCGGTGCATAAACTGGCGATATCGTCGGACGTCAAGCCAATCAAACAGGCGCCAAGAAGAATGCGGCTCGAGCTCGAGATGAGTATCAACGCCGAAGTCAAGAAACTAATTGACTCCGGTTTCATCCAAGAAGTTCAATATCCTGACTGGATTGCTAACATTGTTCCAGTGATGAAGAAAAATAAGATAGTGCGCATCTGCGTGGACTTCCGGGACCTTAACAAAGCTTGTCCGAAGGATGACTTCCCAGTACCTGTTACCGAGCTGATGATCGATAACACGTCCACTCATGAGGTCTTCTCCTTCATGGATGGATCTTTAGGCTACAATCAAATAAAAATGCATCCTGAAGACCAAAAGCACACCGCCTTCCAGACTCCGCTAGGCATATTATGCTATAAGGCGATGCTCTTCGGTTTAAAGAATGCAGGTGCTACCTACCAGAGGGCCATGATGAAGATCTTCGATGACCTCATACATGAGATTGTCGAATGCTATATTGACGATCTTGTGGTGAAAAGCAAATCGTACGAGGAGCACAGGGAACATCTGAACATAGTGTTCCAGTGTCTTCGGAAATACAATCTATAGATGAATCCTCTGAAATGCACGTTTGGAGTCTCCTCAGGTAAATTCCGGATTCATCATACGACACCGAGCTATCGAAATAGACCCATCAAAGATTAAGGCGATCATGGAAATGCCCACGCCAAGAAATCTTAAACAACTGCGGTCTCTCTAAGGAAAGCTCGCGTATATCTGGCGGTTCATAGCCAATCTCTCCGGAAAATGCCGCCCCTACAACCATCTAATGAAGAAGGGGACCTCGTTCGTTTGGGATCGTAAATGCCAAAGTGCACTGGACAAAATCAAGCACTACCTACAAAACCCACTGGTACTGACCGCTCCGGTTAAGGGAAAGCCCATTATCCTATATACAATAGCTCTTGAGGGTTCTCTAGGCGCGCTATGGGCACAGGAGAACGATCAGGGAAAGGAGAGAGTTCTTTACTATTTGAGTCGAGTTCTCCTGGGGGCAGAAAACAACTACCCACCCATCGAAAAGCATTGCCTCGCACTGATCTTCGCGATAACGAAGCTCAGACGCTACGTCTTAGCACATGAGGTCCACCTCATATCAAAGGTGGATCCCCTCAAATATTTGATATCAAGAGCCATACTAACAGGAAGGCATGCCAAATGGGCCATCCTCTTGATGGACTTCTCGATAACGTATTGACCCCTCAAGGCAATGAAAGGCCAGGCCATCGCCGACTTTCTCGCTGAGCATCCGTTACCAGCCGACTCTCTCTTAAATTGTGAATTGCCAGATGAACATGTGTTCGACGCAATTGAAGGGGAGAAGGAAGGAAATAATGCCCGATGGGAACTATACTTCGACGGAGCATCTTCCTTGAAGAAGCGAAAGCAAAACACCCCATAATCAAAGCTGGGGTGGGCCTTATCTTCGTGACTCCGCAAGGAGGGATAATGCGTTTCGTCCTTTCCTTAACGGAACCAAGGACAAACAACAAGGCTGAATATGAAGTTTTGATAGCGGGTCTTGAGATCACTATTGATATGGGAATCGAAAACCTCCTCATATATGAAGACTCCCAACTGGTCGTTAGCCAAGTAAATGACGACTATCAGATGTGTAAACCGGAGTTGGTAAAATATGGCCAAAGAGTGCAGTAACCGCTGACTCAAATTTCCTCCTACATCCTGAAAAGCATACTACGTATGGAAAATAGCAAGGCGGATGTGTTAGCCAAGCTCGCTAAAGAACCGGCCGACGAAAACGTCGATGACGTAAGGATCATTGTGCAAAGCCGCCGAATTCTCGCGCCAGCAGAAATATCTCCAGAGTCGTCTGAAAGAAGGGAAGTGACCAAACAAGCAGCCTTCCAATTAGAGGATGAAGAAAAGGCTAAGGATTGGAGAGAAGTCTTCATAGACTACTTCAAATCCCATCGAATGCCCGAAAACGCATCTTCAAGACATCGGCTCATGAAACGAGCTCTGTCTTTTGCCTTCGTCAATGATACTCTATATAAGAGATCGTTCGACAGTTTGTGTCTAAGGTGCCCGGGGCCAGAAGAAGCAAGGAGAGTCGTCCAAGAAACCTACGACGGACTCTGCGGTTTTCATCAAGCCGGGCCAAAGATGAAGCTGAAGATCAAGAGAATGGGTTACTATTGGCCCACAATGATTCAAGACTGCCTCGAATATGCGAAGCAGTGTCACTCATGCCAGGTTCACGGGGACTTCATCCACCAGCATCCAAATCCGCTACACCCAACACTGGCTAGTTGGCCGTTCGAAATGTGGGGAACCGATATAATTAGGCCCATCGAACCAGCGTCGTCCAAAGGACATCGGTTCATATTGGCAACAACCGATTACTTCTCTGAGTGGGCAGAAGCAGTACCACTAAGGGAAGTGAAGATGGAGAATATTCTCCATTTCTTCAAGACATATGTAACCTATTGGTTCAACACTCCGTGATGGATATTCTCGGATAATGGGCCAGCCTACAGAAGCCATAAAATCAGCCGCTTCGCAGAACAACATAAAATAGACTGGAGATATTCTTCAGTCTATAATCCTCGAGCTAACGGTCTAGCTGAGTCTTTCAACAAGACCTTGATGAAGATCATAAAGAAAACGGTGTCCAGAAATAAAAAGGATTGGCACGAGAGACTGCATGAAGCTACCTGGGCATATCGAACCACGTTCAAAATGGCCACGAATACAACGCCATACGCGTTGGTATTCGGCACAGAAGCGGTACTTCCCTTGGAGATAGAGCTACCCTCTCTATGAGTGGCAGTTCGGTACGAGCTGGCGGATGAAGAAAATGCCCATTTTCGGCTTGAGGAGCTCGATGCCCTTGATGAAACTCGTCTCATGGCGCAGCAAAACCTGGAAGCTTACAAAGCAAGGATGACGCGCTCATACGAAAGACTAACCAGGCCAAGAACATTCCGCCAAGGCGAACTCATGTTATTTGTCAAAAGACCTATGATCCCCAACCGTGCAAACGGGGAAAATTCGAGCCAAACTATGAGGGCCCGTATATCATAGACAAAGTATACCAAGTTGGGGCCTACTTACTTATGGATATGCATGGCGAAAGACCCTTCCGGCCAATAAACGGCCGGTTCCTTAAGAAATACTACGCTCGACAAGTCACGACTCAGGTTAATGATAGATGACGATGCTCGTGTCCGCTCACTATTTTCCTGAGTCAAAACTCTAAAAGTAGTATCCAACATAATCGCCGCCCCAAATATGGAGACAATGGACCGAAATGTCCTTAAACTAACCATTGCCTCCAAAATGGCGACAACGGACCGTAATGTCCTTAAACTAAAATGTCTCCTCAAATACGGTGATAATGGACCGAGATGTCCCTAAACTAACAACCGATCGTAATGTCCTTAAACTAAAACCTCACCTCAAAAATAGTGATAGTGGACCACTGCGTTCTTAAACTGGCAATGGACCACTACATCCGTAAAATGGAAATGGACCGAAATGTCCCTAAACTAGTGCTCCGCCTCAAACATGGCGCATCGCCCGAAATACGGCGATATCTTCTCTTGGGATCTATATTGAAATCAAAACTCCAACGGTAAAGACTGCAACCCAAGTAAAAAAAAATTAAATTAAATTAAAAAAAAAATGGTACGTCTACAAGCGAAATGGGCACGGATGAAAACCCGAAAGGGCGCCATGAGTAAAAACAGCAGGGTTACCGGCGATCTTGTGAAAACCTAAAATGGCGCAATCTTGTAAAATTTTCACTTACGAGATCCTCTCGACTCGTAAGGAGAATTCCCCCTATGAGACTCTCACGGCTCATAGGATTCAAAGTCTTAAGTTATATGGATCTACACCTGTCCTTAAGCTGTCGTATTTCCCAAGTTGCCCTACAGGCGGCACAATACTAGCCCTTGTATACAATCCATGGGCACAAATAAACGATTTCCCCTACCAAGTCCCACCAATGATGAGGAATGTCCTTATATGGTGAACGACACTTATAAGCCCTCTCGACTTGTAAGGAGAAAACACTCTTGTAAGATCCTTACGACTTGCAAGAGAAAATATCACTTAGGAGTCCTCACGACTTTTAGGGAGAACCTACACCTACGGGATCCTCTCGACTCGTAGGGAGAAAACCCTTTATGAGGCCCTTACGACTCATAATGTCAAAAGCCTTAGTCGACAGGATCTTAACCCTGTCTACTAAGATACCTTTGTTTAAATCAGCAAAGGCAAATGATGATTCGCTCCTGGTAATATCCTAGTTGTAGCGATGTTGATGCCTAAATCGGTATCAAATTCTAAGTCCTCTCAAGGCAAATGATGATTCGCTTCTAGCAATATCCCAGTTGCAGCGATGCTGATGCTTAAATCGGTGTCAAACTCCAAGTCCTTTCACGGCAAATGATGATTCGCTCCTGGCGATATTCCAGTCGCAGCGATGCTGATGCCAAGATTGGTATCAGATCTTAAGTTCCATACTCGCAATAAAAATCAGCGAGCAAAAAAATGCATATAAAAATAGCCAAATGATGGGGCAACTCGCAGTAAAAAAAATCAGCGAGCAAAAAAATATATGCATATGAAACAGCCGAAATGATTAGGCAACTCGCAATAAAAAAAACAGCGAGTAAAAATAAAACAATACATAGCCGAAATGATTGGGCACCGCGAAAAATAGCCGAAATGATTGGGCAATCGCGACTTTCGCGATATAAAAGCTGAAAAGATAGAGTATCGCGGAAACAAATAAAAAAACATATCAAAATGAAACTTTTTTGCCCTGCAGGTGAGTCTACACCGACCTCTATATACAATGCATGGGCATAAACGAAAAGGGAACCATATTTTCCCATCAGGCTCCATCAAAGGGAGAGCCAAGTCTTGACGATTCACAAACAAACTAGAGACCACCTCGACACTCTTCTCGTTGCAGCAGACGCAATATCAACAACGACATTCCTTCTCACTCCAGCAGGATGCAGACGCGGCGTCAACAAAGACTCCAGGGTCAAAAACAAAACGGAGCTATGGCAAAGTCCCTAGTTCCAAGTCTTGACGGTTCACAAAACAACCTAAAGACTATCCCGACACTCGTCTCATTGCAGCAGACGCAATGTCAACAACGACATTCCTTCTCACTCCAGCAGGATGTAGACACGACGTCAACAAAGACTCCAGGGTCAAAAACAAAACGGAGCCATGGCAAAGTCCCTAGTTCTAAGTCTCGACGGTTCATAAAACAACCTAAGGACTATCCTAACACTCGTCTCATTGCAACAGACACAATGTCAACAACGGCATTCCTTCACTCCAGCAGGATGTAGACGCGACGGCAACAAAGACTCCTGGGTCAAAAGCAAATCGGAGCCATGGCAAAGTCCCTAGTTCCAAGTCTCAACGGTTCACAAAACAACCTAAAGACTATCCCGACATTCATCTCGTTGCAGCAGATGCAATGTCAACAACGGCGTTCCTTCTCACTCCAGCAGGAT
The DNA here is from genome assembly GCA_030015575.1 of Agapanthus africanus. NCBI lineage: Eukaryota > Viridiplantae > Streptophyta > Magnoliopsida > Asparagales > Amaryllidaceae > Agapanthus > Agapanthus africanus. The sequence continues at coordinate 651,232,810 of JASDDO010000014.1, forward strand.
GCAGACGCGACGTCAACAAAGACTCCAGGGTCAAAAACAAAGCGGAGCCATGGAAAAGTCCCTAGTTCCAAGTCTTGACGGTTCACAACAATCTAGAGACCACCTCAACACTTGTCTCGTTACAGCAGACATAGTGTCAACAACAACATTCTTACTCATTCCAACAGGATGCAGACGTGACGTCAACAAATGATCCCAGGGTCGAAACAAAATGGAGCCATGGCAAAGTCCTTAGTTCCAAGTCTCGACGGTTCACAAAACAACCTAGAGATCACCCCGACATTCGTCTCATTACAGTAGACGCAGCGTCGACAAAGGAAGTGAAGGCCAAATTCCTAGCTTCAGGGTCTTGACGGAAACTCAAATAAAACTCGAAAGACTATCGGAGATCGTCCCACCCCAGTGCGGAGTGGTTATGCCCATCGGGGCTCCCAAACTGACCTAACCTCAAGTAAAAAGTAACATGGCAAAATTCCCGACGCTTTCTCTTCCGACGGTCAAATTGTCTAGGAAGATTTCTTGAAGACGTCTTGTCCATCCCCCGAAGGGATCAGAGACATGACAGCCGCGGGGCTACTCGAACAGCAGCGTAAAGACTGCATATCGGGGAATGCATCAGCCAACGCGACGGTACGACGGACAAAACCCCTAGTACCACAAAACCTAATGGACCTCTATCGCAAAGAGCAGGGGTTATTTATGACGTTAGGATAAGTTTGCCTACAAGACCTAGGAAGGTAAACTAAACAAACTCCGAAATGAGTCCATAAACTAGAGACTACAGAATGAGTGAATAAACTACAAGCTCCGAAATGAGTTCATAAACTAGAGACTACAGAATGAGTGAATAAACTACAAGCTCCGAAATGAGTTCATAAACTAGAGACCCCGAAATGAGTGAATAAACTACAAACTCCACAATGAGTATATAAACTACTTTATGCCAAGTCAAGACAGCAAAAGAAAGAAAAGCGCTAGTATGAAATGAAGTATGTCTTTTATTCATGAATCAAAATGAATACAAGATACTATTATTTATGAATGAATACAAAAAAAGAGGGAGAATATGTAAGTCGATGTACAACACCCCACGACTTGTGGGCAGGCAGAATAATGAAAAACGATCTTGTTTTAGGCGTAAACATCGACTAACCGAGAATCTTTGCATAAACAATAACTAACAACAAACATAGAAGTTAACAACTACAATGAAAAGTGATTATACCTAAAGATCCGAGTCCTTCGTCTTGTTGTTCTCCACGTCCTCTCCGGCCTTCTCTAAGTAGTAGAGAGCTTTACTACAAGCTTCACCTCAAACTAGAGGTAACTAGGTTTCTTAAACCGCTAATCTAAGCAACCTAGGTGATATAGAGATCAGTTAAGGATTAAGTAGTCTAATCTAATCCTTGTACTCAACACATGAGAGGGGAGGATTAGGGTTTGAAGTGGGAGAGCTTGAGGAGAGAGAAGGTGAGCAAGAGAATGGAATGAGATAATGAGTTCTCATAATATATATGAAGCATAAAGAATAACAAGATAAATCAAGTAAATGATTTAACAACCATGCTCCATAAATATCTAATGGGTGATTCATCTCCATGAGTCATTAAGCATTTATGATGCATTAAAGACATGGATGAATCACTCAAATGAGTCACTAATCCTATTTAATGCATATGCCACCTTAACCCCAAGTCACCATCTTCTAGAAGCTTCTCGCACAATTACGAGAACGCCCCTCCGATCCGTGAAAACACGGAAAAACTTTAGACTGTATAAATCCAATAACCGGATACTAGAAACTGGCTTAAACCAAAGCCGACAAGTAAAAACTGTCCGGATGTCGTACGTGCGTAAACACACGTATGCGTCCGAACCCTTGTCGTAAAACCATACGACCTCTATATCGTTTCGCCTGGAGTAGGGAAACTCTCTGTATAGGACTCTAGAGACTCGACTACTACGCTGGCAGTGGGTTTAACCACAGACCGCAAGCGGCACTAGCTGTACGTAACGGTCCCCAGGTAGATGTTGATAAGAAGGCCGATGAGGAAACCCATCCGAATTCCTACTGAGTCTGATGTGACAATCTCCGTACAGTCCAGTCTGTTCGTCTAAGACTATCGCATATCGGGCCTAGGGGGCGGCAAGCGTCAGTCCCCTAATAGCGGTATAAGTCGTGTTGGAGTGAAGCCCATTGCACCCTGAGAAACTACTGGAACTACCAGCAAATCTCGCTTGCCCTGGCCAGGGACTTTGCGTAATGGCTCTCTGACACAGCGCGATATCAACCCCCAATACTGGGAGAGACGAATCCTGTCTAACCGCTACTGCCTCCAAGTGCTCGGGACTGCACCCAACTGCTACCTGTTTGCACGACTCCTTTGAGCCGTGGTAGGGTAGCAATCTAAGAACAGTGGGACACACTCGAGGCGAAGTAGCAGTGTCAAGTCTGCGGACTATGCTGTACTTATGTCACCTGGGAACTGTTCACTGACGACTGGTATAAAACCAACCAACAGTTCCCTGTGAGTCCTGTCCGGTGTACCCGTAACCTAACGAGCACCTGCATACTATCTCCAGTACGACGTACTGACGGCTATGGGACAGACCATCTCCCCAACTGGGATGAGAAGCGTACACACTAGTCTACTCCGGAGTATCGATGCCCTGTCTCGATAATCCTACGACTAGAGACCTGAATAAGGATGTGCTTGTAGACTACCCAGCCCCCACTAGTGTGACTGCCATCACAATGCTGGTAGTCAAGCAAGATCCTAAGAGCTCTATCAATACGTATACTCACATATTAAGATAGAAAAACCAAGTAGCATACTACCATGTTTAGCAAGACTGTTATATACATGTGAATATCCCAAGCTTCCATTAAGTAATATACAAACTAGTATGATACAATAATGGCCCCTAGGGCATATACACTAACAGAATATACAGCGACAAAAACGTTTAAGTCGGCGGACGGTTCAATAGGCCAGTAAGTTCGTCGTTCTTCCGCTGGACTTCGGTTTCAAGCTCCTTCGGTGCTGCAAGACGAGTCCCTACCTGGGTCTGTTGATTCTAGTATGAAGCAAACCGACTCTCGAGCTCCTTCTCGGCGACCTTATGGGCTTCAACCATTTCACGGGTAAAAATAACGGCTTTGTCAAGAGCCACCACCTTTGTAATGGCTTCCTGAAGCACTCGCCAAATTTCGTACGTGATTGTTACCTTTTTTTGCGTATTCTCAATTTTTAATTACCGCAATCAAGACGGCTTCGCTTGGTAGCTAGCCGGTTGAGTACGGGTCGATCCACAGGGAGATGAAATCTTTTTCTTTATGTTTTAACGAGTTGAATCCAAATATTTTGAGTTTTGCTTTAAGATCTTTGAATAAGATAAATGATGATAAAGAACTTGCTAGGGTTAGGATTAGGTTAGTTCGAGTTAGGAATTTCTCACTTCTTTCAATACCCTTCTTAATATCGGTGTTAAGGTAATCGGCAACAACAGAGATTAGCACGACTAGGACGGAACTTGCAAGTATAAGCTAGGCTTTCCATGCTTAGTTTCTTCCTTTTGGTCCTCTTCCGTCCGTTCTTGGCTCTTAGTCCTAACCTCAGGTTAATTCAACCACAACCGGTCTAACTAGGGAATCACCGCTATCATGTAGGATAGGGTGCCGTAGTGAGCGGATTGTGGTTCAATTAACGGGAGTCCAAATTAAGGTGTTGGGCAAAGAAAAGAGTGAGAGAGATTTCATTCTCTCAAACTTTCCTTCTCCTGCCCTAACAAGTGAGAAATTACTCACCCATTAAAAAAGATAAAAATAAAAACGAAGGTAGAAAGAAATGAGGTTAAGAGGAATTTACAACTAGCTATTTGAGATCTCACCTTGGCAAGGATCTTACTCAAGTATCATTGTTGTTTAATGATAAAGAAAATGGAAGAAGAGAAAACAAAAGAAAAACACAAATAAAAATAAGCAACTAGATTAACAAATAAGAAATTGTAGAAATTAAATAGACATGCAAGATAAATAAAAGAACTCTTTTTTTTATTAATCAACGCTCATAACTCGCTACAATTTTTCATAGAGAAAGAACAGAATTAATTCTAAATTCTAAACTAAAGAAAAGTACACTTATTTGGTTTTGAGCTCTTCTATTTATAGATAGGAAGGTGAAACCCTAGGTTACATTCTGAGCTAAACCTGATATTACAAAACTACCCCAAAAGAGCCAAGTCAACGCGGAGCTAACTGCCACCGACACTGCTCAGACGCGGCCGCGGAACCCTAGGTTACATTCTTAGTCCTCCTCAGGTACTTGAGAATGTTCTTTACTGCTATCCAGTGCTTCTCCCCTGGGTCTGACTGATACCGGCTTACCACGCTTAGTGCGTAAGCTACATCTGGTCTGGTGCACAACATCGCATACATTATAGAGCCTACCGCAGAAGCGTAGGGTATAATAGACATGCGTTCCCTTTCCAAATCAGTCTTGGAAGACATCTCTTTGGATAGGGTGATTCCGTTACAAGCCGGTAGATTACCGCGCTTAGAATCTTCCATACTGAATCTTTTCAGTACAGTGTCGATATACCTGGACTGCGAAAGTCCCAACATCCTCTTGGATCTATCACGATAGATCCGGATCCCCAGAATGTAAGAGGCATCACCCAGGTCTTTCATGGAGAACCTGTGTGACAAGAATCTTTTGACAGATTGTAGCATAGGAATGTCATTTCTTATCAATAAAATGTCATCCACGTACAAGACGAGGAATACGACAGTTCTTGCTACAACTTTACTATATATGCACGGTTCATCTGGATTTTTGATAAAGTCATATTCTTTGACCGTTTCATCAAAACAGATGTTCCAACTTCGCGATGCCTGCTTTAGTCCATAAATGGACTTAAGCAACTTGCATACTTTCCCGCTGCTCCCACTCTGATTGAAACCCTCTGGCTGATCCATATAGACGCACTCTTCTAAATTACCATTCAGAAAAGCCGTCTTTACGTCCATCTGCCAGATTTCATAATCATGAAAGGCAGCAATAGCAAGAAGGACCCGAATGGATTTAAGCATAGCCACTGGAGAAAAAGTTTCGTCATAGTCCAAACCAGGTCTTTGACGAAAACCCTTTGCAACAAGTCTAGCCTTATAGGTTTTCACCTATCCATCTACACCAATCTTTTTCTTGAAGATCCATTTGCATCCTATGGGTTTTACCCCATCTGGAGCAAAGTCCAAAGTCCATACTTTGTTGGTGTACATGGACTCCATTCCGGTCCGTATTGCATCTAGCCATCGTACCGAGTCTCCGCTCTGGATGGCCTGCTGGAAGCCAGTAGGTTCATCATTATCTATGATGCAATCCTCTCTATCCCCATCTATGAGAAAACCGTAGTATCTCTCAGGCGGATGAGACGGCCTACTACTCCTGCGGAGCGGTGCGGTAATGTCCTGTTCTTCTCGAACTACCGGTTCTACCAAACTTTCAGTATTAGTTTGTGGTTCTGGAATTTCTTCCAGTTCTATTTCGCTCCCACTTGATTCCTTTTCTAAAAACTGATGTTTTAGAAAATGGGCATTACGAGAAACAAATACCTTTTGTTCCTCTGCGTAATAGAATAGATATCCCCTGGAGTTCTTTGGATATCCCACAAACTTACACTTTACTGATCGTGCCTCGAGCTTTTCCACATGCTGCTTTTTTACAAAAGCTGGACATCCCCAAATCTTTATATACTGTAGATGGGGTTTCTTCCCATTCCACATCTGATATGGAGTGGTATGCACAGTCTTGGTAGGTACCATGTTCAAAAGATATGCCGCTGATTCTAGCGCATAACCCCAAAAAGATCGCGGTAACTCAGCATTACTCATCATGGATCGTACCATATCCAATAGGGTTCGATTCCGTCTCTCCGATACACCGTTATGCTGTGGAGTGTATGGAGGAATAAGCTGAGAGAGAATTCCTTTCTCTTTTAGGTAACCTAGGAACTCGGCACTCAAGTATTCACCACCTCGATCAGATCTTAGTGTCTTGATACTTTTTCCGGTTTGGTTTTCTACTTCATTCTTATACTCTTGGAATTTCTCAAAAGCCTCGGATTTATGTTTCATCAGATAAATGAATCCGTACCTTGAGTAATCATCCGTGAAAGTAATGAAATAGGAAAAACCACCTCTTGCATGTGTAGACATTGGACCACATACATCGCTGTGTATGAGTCCTAAGAGCTCGCTCGCTCTTACTCCATGTCCAGTAAATGGAGTCTTTGTCATCTTTCCTTTGAGACAAGATTGACAAGTGTCATAAGTTTGATATTCGAACGAGTCCAAATATCCTTCTCTATGCAACTTAGTCAACCTTCTCTCATTGATGTGACCCAGTCTACAATGCCATAAGAAAGCTTTATTTAAATCTGGAGACTTTCCTTTTAGTGTGTTCTGGACATTGAAAATTTGGAGTTGGTTTAACACATATATACCATTATCCAGTGTACCGGACCCAATCAAACCATGATTAAGGTGGATGTTAACAACACCACTTCCAAACGTGAAATCATAACCTTTATTTGATAACAAGGAAACAGATATGATATTACACGTTAAGCTGGGTACACAAAAACAGTTATGTAAAACCAAAATGTGTCCACTCGTCAATCCCAGGTGATAATCCCCTACGGACACAGCTCCCACGCTAGCTCCGTTAGCAACCATCAGGGTCATATCACCATCCTTCAGCACTCTACGGTTTCTCAGTGCCTGCAATGAATTGCAAATATGAGATCCTGATCCGGTATCCAATACCCAGGAAGTAGAGTTGATCGACAGACAATTCTCAATTACAAACACACCTGAAGTTGAAGCCACAGCTTGCTTCGGTTCCTGGTTCTTGGCGTTCCACGCCTTGCAATCTTTCTTCTAGTGCCCTTTCCTATGACAATGGAAACACTCATCCTGGGCCACTACTGGTACTGCAAACTTTTTCTTTCCCTTCGCTCCCACCTTACTAACACCTCCTCTAGGTTTGGTGGCGGCCTTCTTTTTCCTTCCTTTGGCCCTAGCCTTGGACCCGGAAGAAGAAGCACCGCTAACAAACATAACGGGTGTTTCCTTTGCCTTCTGCAAGGTGCCCTCTTCACTCCTCAACATCTTAAGGAGTTCCGGAATTTCAACTTCTTTTCTTTGAATGTTGAAGTTCAGAATAAACTGGGCGTAGGTGGAAGGAAGGGACTGGAGAATAAGGTCTGTATAGAGCTCATTATCCAAAGTCGTCCCAAGGTCTGCGAGCTCTTCTATATAGCCAATCATCTTTAGGACATGTTCTCCTACCGATGATCCGACGGCCAACCTCGCTCGAAACAAGTTCTTAGAGGTCTCGTATCTTGCTATACGAGATTGCTCTCCATAAAGTTCTTTTGTATGGAGAAATATGGCATCAAGATCCATATCCTCGTGCCTCCTCTGATGTTCATTGTTCATCGAAGCAAGCACGATGCACTTGGCCTTCGAGCAATCATACTCCCAGGTTTTGCGGATTTCCTTATCCGCATTACTGGATTTGGGACCTGGGACTGCAGGTGCCTTAGCGGTGAGGACGTACCCCAATTTGTCATAGGTCAAAACCATTTTAATATTCCGCAGCCAATCTTTATAGTTTGGCCCTGTCGGTATATTTTTCTCTAAAAGTAACTTAAGTCCAGTCATTTTCAGGGTCGCTGCAAGTAGGAGAGAGAGAAGAAACACTTTAGCTTGATGCTCTTACAAGTTTAGAGTGGTTTTTTTAATTTATCTAAACTGGATGGCTCCCACTGTTTCTCGAATCCTTCCTCAAACCATAAAAGAAGAATTAGCCAGGACTATTCTCACTGTACAATACTTGCTTAACCGTTCATCCAGGCTGGTGTCGGTACTTCGAGGGAGGTTTTCCAACGCTTTCGCGAAGTTCCTTAATTAAATAACCTCTTTTCTCTGGGGGCGTAACCCCGCTGATACCTTTCTTGACACCTACTTGGTTTATAGCATTGATCGTTAAGTGACGAATCTTCTGATGAGTAGCATATACTCACAGTAGGATCGGGATCCAAATATCATCATATGATAATGTTGAAGGAATCCTACCAACATTCATCAAACTCCAAATGGTATACATCTCTTTGCAAATTTCAGTTTCTTTAGAAATTCCCGATTTAAATTTTTGCCCCATGCTCTTATGACCTTGGCTTTGGTCAAAATGTCATAAGTCACATGTCAATTTCTACCCATCATTATCTTGTCAATTTGAACCCATCTGTACATACCCCTGACTTTGGTCAAATGATAATACGACTGTCCCAAACTAACTCATCTATCTATGCAACAAATGAATACCCAGCAGCTACCAAACACTATGCCTTGACTTTGGCCAAAATGCATAGCTTGAATACTACTGAATACCCAAATGAAATGACGGAGGGCTACGAATGGTTTTGGCGAAACCGTGAACGTAGTGAACTTGATATGACCGAAGGAACCTGATAGCTTTTAAAAGGAGTGGTTAAAGCTCCACAATTAAAAATATCATCTCTTTAAAATTACTGAGTGGTTTATTTTAAATTGTTCCTACGATTCAACTTTTGGTTTATTTTCTTTGCATTAATAATAATGCGTCCCATCATTAACCTATCATTGTAGAAAACAACAAAAATACAACGTCCTCTTATGCCATCTGCATTCGCCACTGGGTCCCGTCATCACCCGTTAGGTTACTTAACTAACGGCGAAGCGGGGGCTGGGCTAGCGCGGGTGTAAAACATAAGTGACGTCTAAATAGCTATCATATATAGATATTGTACATTCGTTAGACGCAATAATAGGCATTCCAGATCTCATATGAACATTTTTGGATTTGCAAGCAATAGGCGTTTGTTTAGAGCCTGCAACAAAAGACGGATTACACAGTTGTGATGAATAGCCATTACCCCACCCTAGACCCCTACGGGTACGGCAAACTACCCGCCAAATACCCGAAGTGAAGCGGTCTCCCTCAACAACGTGAGTAGGCCACTAGACACTTCAAAGTACCCGGTAGTTTGTGCACCCCACTTTGGGTCTATCCTAGGAGCAAAAACAGTAAAATGAAATAATACAACGGTGGCTACAACCGCAACCTGGATGTGCCCCGCAAAATAATATTACAACATATTACAATTTCTTTGAATGAATGAATATAACAACCCATCACAAACCCCGGCTAATCATCACAACAGTCCAATACAGTTCACAACCCCAAACAGTAAAAACCATTACAGAAATGTGCAACCCCTGCCAACCGATATACTAGCAGTTAGGGGAGGTTTACGAACACATTATACAAACACAGATATAATCAAATTAGCAAGCATCGTATAATTTCGATCGAGCAAACATATCAGATTCTACTCCCAAAACATCTCTATGCACCTGAGACTTGAGCAGAAAATAAACATTCCAGAAAATACAAAAATATCACAGAAGAGTTACTGGAGCAAACTGGGTTGAATCGGCCCCAACTCGGCCGCGGATCCGCGGCGGATCGGTGGGATCGGCCGCGGTTCCGCGGCTGTATGGCCGATTCAGGAACCCATTTTTCTCTAGTGATCTTATATTTCTCTGCTTGTTATTCTGCAGCTCCCTGAAAAATTTTTAGAGCCTGTTTTAAATTCGACAGAAACATGGTGATATCGATGTCTTTTTCGGTTCGTTTTGCGTTCGAAATTCATGCGACTTTGCTAATAAGTTAATTATTGTTTAGCGAGGCTCTGATACCACTGTAAGTTGATGTACAACACCCCACGACTTGCGGGGAGGCGGAATAATGAAAAACGATCTTGTTCTTTGCGTAAACATCGACTAACCAAGAATCTTTGCTAAACTATAACTAACAAAAATAATAGAAGTTATCAGCTACTATGAAAAGTGATTATACCTAATGAACCGTGTCCTTCGTCTTTTCGTTCTCCTCCTCCTCTCCGGCCTTCTCTATGTAGTAGATGATCCACCCGAGAGCTTTACTTCAAGCTTCACCTCTAACTTGAGGTAACTAGGTTTCTTAAAGTGCTAATCTAAGTAACCTAGGTGATATAGAGAAGGGTTATGGATTAAGTAGTCTATTCTAATCCTTGGTCTCAACACATGAGAGGGGGGGATTAGGATTTGAAGAGAGAGAGCTTGAGGAGAAAGAAGGTGAGCATTAGAATGAGAATGAGATAATGATCTCTCATGATATATATGAAGCATTATATTTATCAAATAAATAAAATAAAGGATTTAACAACCATGCTTCAAAAATACAAATGAGTAATTCATCTACATGAGTCACTAAGCATTTATGATGCATTAATGACAAGGATGAATCACACAAATGAGTCACTAATCTCATTTAATACTTATACCACCTAAACCCCCAAGTCACCAACCTTCTAGAAGCTTCTCGCGAAATTACGAGAACGCCCCTCCTATCCGTGAAAACACGGAAAAACTTTAGACTGTATAAATCCAATAATCCGATACTAGAATCTGGCTTAAACCAAAGCCGGATAGTAAAAACTGTCCGAACATCGTACGTGCATAAATGCACGTGCATGTCCGAACCCTGTCGTAAAACCATACGACCTCTATATCGTTTCTCCCGGAGCAGGGAAACTCTCTGTGTGGGACTCTAAAGACTCGACTACTACGCTGGCAGTGGGTTTAACCACAGACCGCAAGCGGCACTAGCTGTACGTAACGGTCCCCAGGTAGATGTCGATAAGAAGACCGATGAGGAAACCCATCCGAACTCCTACTGAGTCTGATGTGACAATCTCCGTACAGTCCGGTCTATTCGTCTAAGACTATCGCATATCGGGCCTAGGGGGCGGCAAGCGTCAGTCCCCTAATAGCTGTATAAGTCGTGTTGGAGTGAAGCCCATTACATCCTGAGAAACTACTGGAACCTACCAGCAAATCTCGCTTGCCCTGGCCAGGGACTTTGCGTAATGGCTCTCTGACACAGCGCGATATCAACTCCCAATACCGGGAGAGACGAATCATGTCTAACCGCCACTGCCTCCAAGTGCTCGGGACTGCACCCAACTGCTACCTGTTTGCACGACTCCTTTGAGCCGTGGTAAGGTAGCAATCTAAGAACAGTGGGACACACTCGAGGCGAAGTAGCAGTGTCAAGTCTGCGGACTATGCTGTACTCATGTCACCTGGGAACTGTTAAATGACGACGGGTATAATACCAACCAACAGTTCCCCGTGAGTCCTTTCCGGTGTACCCGTAACCTAACGAGCACATGTATACTATCTCCAGTACGACGTACTGACGGCTGTGGGACAGACCATCTCCCCAACTGGGATGAGAAGCGTACACACTAGTCTACTCCGGAGTATCGATGCCCTGTCTCGATAATCCTACGACTAGGGACCTGAATAAGGATATGCTTGTAGACTACCCAGCCCCCACTAGTGTGACTGCCATCACAACGCTGGTAGTCAAGCAAGATCCTAAAAGCTCTATCAATATGTATACTCACATATTAAGATAGAAAAACCAAGTAGCATACTACCATGTTTAGCAAGACTGTTATATACATGTGAATATCCCAAGCTTCCATTAAGTAATATACAAACTAGTATGATACAATAATGGCCCCTAGGGCATATACACTAACAGAATGATGAAGAATGAGATCTACCATCCCAGTGGTCAAAAGTGGCAAGTTAGGAAGCACAGGAGGCTTGGCTATTCCTTCGTTCTCCCCCTCGGGCTGTAATACTGCGGTCAATACGAGAAAAACTTAGCAATAGAAAGTTTATTCATGGAAATATGAAATAAAAGGTGAATAATATACTAACCAATGCCTAAAGGGGGAGCGAATTCCGATTGGAAGGCGAAGTGCGAGCTTAACATCTGGTGTAAGTGGTCAAAAAGCACTCATGCAGGATTGCGACAATATATGGTAAAGAAATTAAGCCAAGAAAATAATATCTACACTGAAACAAAAAAATGAGAAATCTTTACCTTCCATCATTAAACCCGAGAGAACTCGGAAGGACACAAAAGAAGGGTGGAACCGTGACAGTCGTGGCCACGGCTGGCAGTAATTCTTCAGTCAGCACAGCGTCGGGGTTTACCACGCCTATATTCAGAATAAAGGAGTTAACAGTAGAGATGCTTATCGGGATTAAAAACTCAAAAGTAATAGCACGAGGAATACCTGACAGGGCAGAAGCTATGACAGTGTTTGGAGCATCACCAACGATGACGGCTTCCTCGGTTTCCACTGGGAAGGTGGATTCAGCATCCACACCTTCATCCCCTGAATCGATAAGAGCCGTCATAATGCTTGCATCACCCGTCGATATCAGGGATCCATAAAGAGAGGAAGCGGCAATCGGAACAGTCCCAGATTCCAAAGGACGGTCTGCCGCTTCAGGCTCTTCAAGCGTCGGCACTTCGCCCGCCACGTCACCACCTAAACTTGGCCCTGTTAAAAAAAGTGTTATAATTCAAGAAAAAAGGTTGTTACTAGGTTTCAATAAGGGACCGTGCGTTGTTCTATCTTGAAGTAACCGTTCGGCCTCTTCCTGAGCCGTGCGTGCAACCTGCCTATGAGAGTGGACAGGGCAGAAAGAACGTCCGCTACAGAGGGTCGAGCATCACTCGAACCCGCTCCTGCGTCCAGGTTAGCCTGACGCTCCCTTACTGCATGCTTTTTGCACTTTCTCTCGACTTTAGCTGTACGAATAGATCTCCTCAGGACCTCCGACAGAGGAGCGTCTTTGTCCAAATCAGGCTCGGCCTCCGGATCTACTGCAACATCCATCATCGGCTGCTTTAGCAACGCTTCCCGTGGTGGCCATGGAAAGACCTCAACCGTAGCTGGTGGCTCTGAAGGCTCCTCCGCACCACCACCCAAGGTTGGCATTGTACTCGGAACAACACGAGTGGCGATGGTTCCTGTAACAGAAAGAAGAAGGGTGTCAGGTTGTGAATAAAATGAACTAAATATGTAAAGGCGTCGCGAAAAAAATCATACCGAAGCCCATGGAAGCGCGGAGCCTCTCCTCCTCCTCAAATGTCTTGAGGAACGCCAAGAGAGCCTCTTCAGTGGAAATTCCTGTTAAGAAAAGAGCGTTACTAAAGCGTAATAAATTCAAAAAAAAATGTATATACAGAAGAATGTAAATGAAATATACCGGACGCTGCAAGAGAAGCTAACGCTGCTTGCTCACAGGCCAGCCTTTCAGAAGCTTCGATGGTAGCTTGAAGATCAGTAGTGACGGGAGCTTCGAACAGACCATCGTTGGTGCTGTATTCGGACAAGCCTTCACTATAAAGAGCATGAGGCTCCTGACCGAATACAACGTCATTTGAGAATAAGAATTTCTTCTTCTTCTGCGAGCTGGCACCAACACCCGATGATAAGAGTTTTCTCTTAACGGGCTTCTTCGAACGGCGGGTCCCGATCTCCGAACCAATGCCCGACTCCGGAGACGCCACAGCTACCACAGTCGCAAGAGCGTCCGGTCAAGGTTTATCCAGAAAAGCTCGCGGAACTACGACCGCACTACTCTCTCTCCAGGAAGGACGGACAACTTCCCGTCGCCTCAGCGGGACCGCGGGATTGCTGGCTGGGACAGAATCTTCGAAGCCCTTGGAATATGACTCGGCTCGCTGATCAGGAAATGGGACCCCGTATTCAGACGCATGAAATTGTGCGCCACGTTGCGAACACCCTCCTCAGTAGTAACCGGATCAACGATGAACGCCTGTCTTTGTCATTTGATCCAATAGCGTTCCGTAGAAGGGAACACCTTAGTTGTAACCCGATTGTTGGGCAAAACGGTGCGGATTATATCTCATAAACAAAACCAAGGCGTTCTGTCTGAATACCAGGAAACCCGGCCTGATAGAGTACAAATGAACGATCTCCTGGGCCCTCAATGCAGAAGCTCCATCCTTGAAGACATCATGGCGTGGCTGGACCACTTTGGAAAGCTCCTTACCAATGGTCAAAACTTTATCTACAAAGGTCATGCTTTCCCCAACCATGCATAGGCGAAGAAGCAATCGTCAAGCCTCTCGCTGGGTTGGGTTTAGAGAAGAAGCATCGACCAAATGCATAACCCGAGGAAAATTGTATCCTTCATAAAATCGGGGCCGTTTATGCACACCAAAAGCACCCAGCATGTGCATCTCGATCCATGAGGTGAAGTAGTGCAATGGGAGGTTTACGGGCTTCACACCCGGATGAGTAGTGTCGGCCCCTAAACTCAGACCTTGATATAAGTGAGCCAGTCCTGCAACCCTAACAGCCATGCGTGTCCCTGTCGCAATGCGGTGAGCTGGATAAAAGATAGACAGTCTCATATGACGGGGGTGCATTGGAAGCGCAAACCAACTCAACCACAAGCCGATGAACCCCATGAAGAACGTCTCTTCATCAATGTCCGGAGCGGCGACCTCTGCGAAAAGGACGATTGGGGTATCCGGAATAAAGAACTACTTTAAATCCGCCTCCGCGGTCGGTAGTTTGTCCAATCCGAATCCGAATGGATCATCGAGCTTGGCGAACTTCGCAGTTTTCTTTAATAAAGCCTCCGGATGAAGGAAGTGGGCAACGAAGTCCGTGAAGCTAACTCCGTGCCCCCAGACTCCAAGAATAAGCTTTCATATATATTCAACAATTTGATCAAGCTCAGAAATTTATGTCAAACGGCATTCTCTGGGGTAAGACCCATAACCACTGATTCGGTAGCGAAGACAGGAGGAAGTATCTCCTCATCATGCTCTTCTCTGACGGGTAACCCGGATATCTCCGCGAATTCCTCCAACGAGATTGAGACCTCCCGATCCAATAAGAGAAATGTGTGGGTCGGGATATTCCATTGCTCCAAAAAGGATTTAACCCACCACACATGAGAAGTGAGGTAATAAAAGAGGGATGAGTAGATCGCTAGATATAGCTCGGTCTTCAGCAGCAGTAACTTCTTGGACAACAGAATGTAACGGGCCCACTACAGATAGCCAATCGGATGACGGGGGGTCACTCCTATCGAATAAACCTGGCCCCAAGGACGCGCTTCTCCTTGGCATATGCGACGCCCCAGAATGTCTAGGGCCATCGGTGGCTGCACTGGTATCGACGCCATGGAAGGTTGGAGACGACCTTCCGAAGTCCAGTTGACCTCCTCCACCGCGTAAGCAGCCTGTGGAGGGTCGGCATAATGAATCGACAGGATCGATTCTAACGGCGCCGCACAAATAAAACTGTGCCGACCCTGGATAATGTAACTGTACCATGAACCCCACAGATGAAGAGACTTTTTCTTTGGGTCATAGTCCCGAATTAGTGCAAAGACCTCCCGATCTGTAGGCGCATCGGCAAAAACGCTCTCCGAGCGAACGTAGGGAAAAAAGGAATCGGAAGTCATAATACCTAAATATATATATATATATATATATATATATAATAGAGGGTTAGTTATCAACACAATATAATCAACTACAATTAAAGACCTTAGTGTTTTCAATACATCCAAATTTGTACTGCATTCTGGCATATTAAAGTCACCGCGGTCCAAAAGAAAATGACAATGGGTCCCATTAAATCAAGGTAATGCCCTATCAATGATGAGGCAGGCACTCATTGTAAGAATCCAAAAGAATTCTCATTTAAATAAAAATTTCATTGAACAGTGGAGTTCAAGACTCCCAATGGCCTTGAAAAACGTGTTCTACAACAGATTCAAATCTGCAAGAAGAACCCTAAAAAAATA
The DNA here is from genome assembly GCA_030015575.1 of Agapanthus africanus. Lineage (NCBI taxonomy): Eukaryota > Viridiplantae > Streptophyta > Magnoliopsida > Asparagales > Amaryllidaceae > Agapanthus > Agapanthus africanus. The sequence continues at coordinate 651,248,618 of JASDDO010000014.1, forward strand.
AGAGAAGGGAATAAAATTCCCAAAAGAAATTTTCTCAGAGCTAAGCTTTGTAGAACAAACCGGAATTTAATTCCTCTGATAGTGGGATTTAATCCCAGAAATCCCCATAGGAAATATATTGGAATTAAATTCTAGAGAAACCTTCAGAGATCAAAGTTACTAACAGGGTAAAACCCTAAGATCTCTAAGACCCATGATCTACCCAAATCAAGTTTTTTTAAAGATCTCTAGAGATCATTCCAAGAAAAGAGCAAAGCTCTGTTAATGGGTAAAAATCCAAAACAAAAAGGAAGTTTTTTTTATGGGTTGAAATTTGGTCATGATTCTTACCAAGTTTTTTGACAGAGTTCAACTCTAAGAGTTTCTTTGGGGCAGAGATCTAAGCTCTGAAAAGAGAATTAAATTCTCAAGGATGAAGAAAGAAGATGATAGAACGGCGGTCATCTCAAGATCCAAAGACCATATTTATAAGATGTGAAGGGACGGTTCAACTCCTTAGGAGATCAAACGGTGGAAAAGGTGACACCGTTGCACTCACGTGTGAGCGACGTGAGCACAACGGTGGTGGGCATTTGTTCCCCCAATATTTAACCAAATAAAAAAGTAAAGCTCTGTTGAATTTAATAAGGCAGCGCCTCACGTGCTCTCCACGAAGGTGCCAGGGCCAGAGCCACTCTTATAGGATGAAATCCTAAGGTGAGCCTCACGCGCTCCTCACGCGGGCGCCAATATGCAAAGCACGGAAAAATTTATTACATAAGAGTTAAACTCTTAGATGGCGCCGCACGTTCGCCTCACACGGGAGCCAATGTGCAAAGCACAAGAATACCCATCTTAAGAATTAAATTCTTAAGTGGCACCCACGTGCATAACACGTGAGTGCCAGCGTCTAGGTAGAATTAAATTCTATAATACTCTCTGTTAAACAGAGCCGTTGGATCAAAAATCCAACGGAGATAATAAATTATCAAAATATAGAATCAAATTCTATTATGAGAAAATATCTCCCATATCTTTCTAAATAAGAAAGATACTCTCGGTTGGATCAATGATCCAATAATAGAATAAAATTCTATTTTTGGAATATATTCCCCCAATCTTTCCAAACAAAAAGATTGCTCCCTGTAAAACAGAGAACTCTTGGATTAAAAATCCAATGGTGATTAAAAATCACCATTTAACAGAATAAATTATGTATATGGGAGAATATTTTCCCAATCTTGTCAAAAACAAGAACAACGTATTCTGTAAAACAGAAGTACTTAGATCAAAGATCCAACGGTGGGTAAAATTCGCTAAATCAATTTTGAGACCAATTAAATCAATTGGACTCTCTCAATGAGAGATTTTCTCAAAACCAATTAACAATCTGCCTCTACAATATAAAGGACCCGAGATTTGAAGTCTCATATAGAGAAAATCCCCCATAAGCTTCTGAAAAATACAGAAAGCTTCCAAAAACAACAGAGAATTCAATTCTCAAAGAGGAAAACTTCTCTTTCAAAAGAAACCTAGGTAAAGAAATTCAGAGATCAGAAATATTTCTTTACCTATTTTAAGGGTTTAATCCTTCTCAAAGAACTTAGTTCTTTCTCTGGATCAGAGATCCACAAGACAAGTCTCCCACAAGTTAGGAATTTAATTCTCATCGAGAAGATCTTATTCTTGAGAATCAAAGATTCAGAAAAGAATTAGGTCCAAAAAGAAAAACAAAAGGAAAAAGAACCTATAAAAGAACTTAGTTCTTAAGCAAAAAACCTGATCCCGGATCTTCAAAAAAAGAAAACAAAGATCTTGATGATCATTAATGGTAAAAATGCCATTGTTGGGACCTTACCCGCACGCGCAAATGCGTATGTTTTGAAAATGGAATCGTTCTAAGGAAATGGATGCGCACGCGAGCTCGGTCTCGTTTTAAAATTTATAAACCGCAAGTGCACGGCGCGTTGTAACAAGACGGCAAGTACGGGTCGATCCGCAGGGAATTGCGTATTAGGTTTTGTTGTTTAAACTTCAACAAATAATGAATTGGTTGGTTTGTCTCAAAAATATAAAACACGAAAACAAAGAAAACGGATTAAGAAAGAAAGGGTCGTAGCTTAGACTCGGATGATCGAATCGCGATGATTCCTTCGACGCTCCCTTGCTCATAAGTTTTCCGTCCTTGTGTCCCCCGGCGTGAAGCATGACTTGTCAAGGCGGTTGCGGAGCACAAATCATCAAAATACCGATATTTGACGCAAAACACGAAACGAGTCTGTATTGTTCACTTATCATTTGTCTATCCAAGCTTGAGGTATCAACACTAAGCACAAGAGTTAGCAAGCATACGTCAACATCAAAGACACAAAGCAGCGAGTGAGAGCAATTAGTTTTAGTGTTAACTTTGCTAAGTGTTTGTGTTAGTATAGGGTATATGAAAACCTAGGGTTTGTCAAGCACTTGGTCACAAAATACCGTATCCAAACTTAGCAAATTTAACACCAAATTGATTTTAACTTAAACATTGTGAAATGGGGAAAGGGAGTGAATACGGTATATGAAGAGGTTACAAAGTAACCATGGTTTCAAAATACCATATCACATCAATACATGAAACAATCCTTAAGTTAGAATCATGTTAAGTAAATTAAACATAAACAGGAGGAGGAGAAAGGCAAAACCTTTCATCTCACTTCCTTACCATTACCACAACCAAAGAGATCAGTTACACATAATAATGGCAAAAGAAAGCAAGTAAGAAAAAGAAGCAAAGAAACAAAGCAAAAGCAATATTATTAACACTTGATAAGATTAAGGTACAAGATATTAGTAACTTGTTCAACCTCCATAATGAAGCTCTCAAAAGAAAGCTTCTTGAGGGAAGAAAAAGAAGAAGAAGAAACCAAGTTAAAGCACACACAACTCTCAAGCCTAAACCAAAAACAAAGCAAAACTATAGAATATGAGTATATACATGGCTCAAATCTGTTCTGGTATTTATAGGCATCAAAATAGAATAAACAAACAATATAGAATGGATGATGTGATGCCTATAAAGTTCCAGAAGAAAAATGGGGGAAATTGGAGCTAGGGACCCGGTGACACCGGTCCTATTGGGGGGCTCGCCGGTCCAAATCCGAGCATTGGGGCTCGTATTGGCATGGTGGTCTTGTGTGCTCTCCACTATTCTTCTGGTGTTGTTTGATTTCTATAAATAACCCTGGTTTGCACTCAGTAGAATTGGAGGGAAATTTGATGCTTTATTTCACATCACGCCTTTTTGCATTTAATACACATCAACTCGCATGTGCCCACTAGTGCTATGGGCAGCCCCACCATGGTCCAAATCATCAAAGAGCTATGTGCACACTTGTGTTGTGTTGGACCAAAATTGTGTGCACATATGCTTATTGCAAAAGAGCTCTTTGAATATCGATCGGTTTTCTGTTCTGTGTGTAGTGTCGACTCCCAAATGTTATATCCGTGATTTTGAGTGTGTTTCCAGTATTTTATCACGAACACCTGTAATCTTTATTTACTGAGCAGACACTGGTTAATAGTACCAACATATAACAAAATAGATACTGAATGAGCGATATTAAAATGCAGTTTTCTGTGATGAACAGCCATTAATAGAGATTTAATCTCTAAAAAAGAGAAGAGATTAGCGCCTCACATATTCCCCACGTGGGCACCCTCCCAATAGCGCCCAGCGCCTCACGTGAAACACACGTGGGCGCCCAAAACAGAAGGCCAGCGCCTCACGTGGAACACACGTGGGCGCTGAATAAAGTGTTAGTGTATATGCCCTAAAGGCCATTACTGTATCATACTAGTTTGTATATTACTTAATGGAAGCTTGGGATATTCACCTTGTATATACAATCTTGCTCAAAATAGTAGTATGCTACTTGGTTTGTTTCTACTTCAATGTGTACATGTGTTTATTTTAGTATATCGCCTATACACATTAGTGGAGCCCTTAGGATCTTTGCTTGATTACCAGCGATGTGATGGCCGTCACACTAGTGGGGCTGGGTAATTTATAAGCACATCCTTATATAGGTCCCTAGTCGCAGGACTATCGAGACAGAGCATCGATACTCCGGAGTAGACTAGCGCATGCGCTTCTCATCCCAGTGTGGGAGACGGTCTGTCCCACAGCCGTCAGTACGTCGTACTTGAGATAGTATGCGGGTGCTCGTTGGGTTACGAGTACACTGGACAGGACTCGTCGGGAACTGACTAGTTGGTATTATGCCTATCGTCAGTTATCAGTTCCCAGGTGACATGAGTACAGCTTAGTCCGCTGACTTGACACTGTCACTTCGCCTCGAGTGTGTTCCCACTGAACTTTGATTACTACCCTACCACGGCTTAAACGAGTCGTGCAAACAGGTAGTAGTTGGGTGCAGTCCCGAAGCACTTGGAGGCAGTGACGGTTAGACAGGATTCGTCTCTCCCGGTATTGGGGGTTGACATCGCGCTGTGTCTAGGAGAGCCATTACACGAGTAGTCCCTGGCCAGGGCAATCGAGATATACTGGTAGGCTTCCAGTGTTATCTCAGGGTGTTTTGGGCTTCACTCCGACACGACTTGTACCGCTATTAGGGGACTGACGTTTACCGCCCCCCTAGGCCCGCCATGCGATGTATCAGACGAACAGACCGGACTGTACGGAGAATGTCACATTCAGGCTCAGTAGGAGTTCAGATGGGTTTCGCCTCGTCAGTCTTCTTGTCGGCATTACCTGGGGACCGTTACGCACAGCTAGTGCCGCTTGCGGTCTGTGATTAAACCCACTGCCAGCGTAGTGTCGAGTCTTTAGAGTCCCACACAGAAAGCTTTTCGCCTTTAAAAAAGTAGAGGTCGCATGGTTTTGCGACAGGTCGCATGGTTTTGCGACAGGGTTCGGTCACATCCGTGCACTTGTGCACGTACAGTGTCCGGACAGTTTACACTAGCGGGCTTTGGTTTAAGCCAGATCCTAGTGTGCGTATTGGGATTGGATTTATCCAGTTTGTATTCGTGTTCCTCGGAACGCGGATGCGGGTGTGTATGCACAGTTGACGGAGAGACAGAGGCAGAGGATTCTCATTAGGGTTGTTGACCGTTGACCGTTGACTATTGACTTTTTGCTCAACCCTAATGAGAATATGATATATGATTAACAATTATATTAATTAAGTATTGTGGTGACATGGTTGTTGAGGGGTTGACTTTGTTGACTTGTTGACTTTTGTTGACTTTGTTGACCGGTTGACTAGGATTGACTAGTTGACCATCATGATGACTATGGCTATCATTTCATGGTAAAGACTTTTTACTTGCTTGTTTCTTTTGTGAGAAATGAGTGCATGAAATGATTTAGCCATTTTGACTTGAACCATTTTACACAATACTTGATTATTATTTTTGTGATGATGGTTTTGGATTATGAGAGGGTGAAAGACAAAAGAGAGGCTTATTCTCACCTGACCATTCTCTCTCCTTTGTTTTGAGCTCTCATACTCTTGCTCTCACCCTCTTCCTCTTGCTCCCTCTCTTGATTCTATGGTTCACTTGTCTCATGAGTTGAGAACCAAGAACCATAGATAAAATCCCACACAAACTCTTCTCTACTCTCTCTAGTTCACAAGGTTTAGCAAACCGAGTGAACTAGTTTCTTCAAAGTTCGAAGAAGGAGCCAAAGGTTGGAGCTTTCAGGTGGATCTATCTTCGGCGTAAGGAGACGACGGGAAGAAGCCGATCCGGACCACCATCGGAGTTGAAGACGAAGGAGTTCAAGAAAGGTATAGCCCCCTTAACCGAGTAGGTAAACTCGTAGTTAGGTTGTTAGTTAGATGTTTAACAAAGATCCGGGTTATAAGTCCATGTTACCACCTCTATAAAAATCGTTTTTCGTCAAATTCCGCATGCCCGAAAGTACCGGGAGAGGTAGCATGGACTTACAGTGGTATCAGAGCCTAGTTAAACTCTATCTAACATGTTAGCAAAGTAGCTAGAAGATCGATCAAAGAAAAGTCCCGAAACGAACCCCGGAATTTTAAAGTTTCTGTCGATTTTTAAAGTGCTGGAAATTTTTTTTTGGGATACACCTAAAATCGACTCAGGGTTTTCTGTGAATACTGTAGAAATTTGGTCCAGTGATCCCATCAAAGAGCCGCGGAAACGCGGCAATAGCTTGCTATTGCCGCGGTTCCGCGGCCGACATGGCTCCTCTCTGTTCTTTCTTTGCTACAGTATTCTCATAGGGGTATTTTAGGATTTTTGGAATATGTATTTTCAGCCCAGATTTTCCAGAACGAAAATTTTATTTTGGGGTCCTGAAAATCCGTATTTTTGATCGAACTTCTAAAAGACTTAAGCTAACGGGTTTTTCTGTAATGTGATATTTGTATTGAACGTCTGCTAATCGCTATATGTCGATTAGTGGGGGTTATACAAATCTGTGATCTGTAATGTTGCTGGAATGTGGATATGAATATGTTGGATTGTCGCGGGTGAATAGCCGGGGGTTGTGAGACGAGAGTTTTTCTTCTTCTTTCAATTCATGTAAATTTGTAAATTGATGTAATAATTATTTGTATGGCCGCACAACCGGGTCGGGGTTGTAGCCGTCATTGTATAATTTCTTTTTACTGTTTTTGCTCCTAGGATAGACCCATGGAGGGGTGCACAAACTACCGGGTATGCCGAAGTGCCGAGTGGCCTACTCACGGGGATGAGGGAGGTTGCTTCGCTTCGGGTACTTGGCGGGTAGTTTGCCGCACCCGTAGGGGTCTTGGGTGGGGTATTGGCTATTCACCGCGACCGTGTAATCTGCTTTTCGTTACAGGCTCGTACGAATTGCGGATTCCTAGTATATCCAATGTATTCATCTGTGATCTGAAATGTTTATCATTGCAGTATATCTATATATGATATTATTTAGGTGTTGCTTATGTTTTACAGACACGCTAGCCCAGCCCCCGCTCTGTCGTTAGTTAAGTAACCTAACGGGTAATGACGGGGCCCAGTGGCGAATGCGAATGGCATAAGCGTACGTCATATTTTGGTTGTTTTCTGCAATGGTAGGATTAAATGATGGGACGCATTAAAAGAACTAATGCATGAATATCACGCATTAAAAGAACTAATGCAAGATAATAAACCAAGTTAAAGTCGTTGGAACACTTTCGAAAAACCACTCGGTTCTTTTCAAAACCAACTTTTAAATGCGGAGCTTGAGCCACTCCTTTTAAAAGCTATCTCGTTCCATCGACTATATCAAGTTCACTACGTTCACGGTTTAGCCAAAACCATTCGTAGCCCTCCGTCGTTTCGTATGAATATTCAATAGTATTCAAGCTATGTTTGTTGACCTTCGTCAAGGCATAGTGATTGGTAGCTGTTGGGTGTTCATATGTAGCATAGATAGATGCGTTGGTTTGGGACATTCGCATTACCTTGTTGACCTTCGTCAAGGGTATATACGGGTGGATTCAAATTAACCTGGATAATGACGGGAAGAACTTGACATGTGACTTATGATTTGTTGACCTTCGTCAAGGTCATAAGAGCATGGGGCAAAAATCCACATCGGCAGTTTCATAAGTACTGAAACTTGCTAGATTTGCATACCATTTAGAGTGTGATGATTCTGGTAGGATTCCTTCAGTTTCGTCACACGATGATATTTGGATCCCGATCCTACTGTGAGTATATGCTACTCCTCGGGAAATTTCTCACTAATCGATCAATGCTATAAACCTAGTAGGTGCCTAGAAAGGTGTTAGCGGGGCTACGCCCCCAGGGAAAAGAGGTTCTTTAATTAAGGAACTTCGCGAAAGCGTTGGAAAACCTCCCTCGAAGTACCGACACTGGCCTGGCTGAACGGTTAAGCAAGTATTGTGCGGTGAGATTAATCCCGACTAATTCTTCCTTTATGGTTTGAGGAGGGATTCGAGAAACAGTGGGAGCCATCCTGTTTAGACAAACTAAAAACCACTCTAAACTTGCAAGAGCATCATGCTGAGTGTTTTTTCTTCTCTCTCCTAATTGCAGCGACCAATCGACATGACTGGACTTAAGTTACTTCTAGATAAAAACATACTGACAGGGCCAAACTACAAAGATTGGCTCAGGAATGTCAAAATGGCAATCACTTACGACAAGCTGGGGTATCTTCTTACCACCAAAGCTCCCCCTGTCCCAAGTCCCACTTCCAGCGTCGCGGATAAGGAAATCCGTAAGACCTGGGAGATTGATAGCGCGAAGGCCAAGTGCCTCGTACTTGCCTCGATGGACAACGAACATCAGAGGAGGCACGAGAATATGGACCTAGAATCCATATTTCTCCATACAAAAGAACTGTATGGAGAGCAGTCTCGTATCGCAAGATACGAAGTGTCGAAGAAGTTATTTTCGGAAAAGTTGGCCATCGGATCATCGGTAGCGGAACACGTGCTTAAGATGATTGGCTTCATTGAGGAGCTCGCGGAACTTGGAACCACGTTAGAGAACGAGCTCTATACGGACTTGATTCTCCAGTCCCTTCCTTCCACTTACGCCCAGTTCATACTGAACTTCAACTTACAAGAAAAAGAAGTTGAACTTTCAGAGCTCCTCAACATGCTGAGGAGCGCAGAGGGCACCCTACAGAAAGGTAGGGAAACATCCACTTTGTTTGTAGGAGGATCATCTTCTTCTAGGTCCAAGGCGAAAGCCAAGGGAAAGAAGAAGAAAGCCCCCACCAAACCAAGAGGCGGTGTAAGTAAAGTGGATACGAAGGGAAAAGCTAAAGCAACAAAGATAGCGGGGAAGCTTGTGGATAAGGAAGAATGCTTCTATTGTCATAAGAAAGGTCACTGGAAAAATGATTGCAGGGCTTGGAAAGCCAGGACACAGGAATTGAAGCAGGTTGCGGCTTCAGCTTCAGGTGTGTATGTTATTGAAAACTGTCTTTCAATAAACTCTACTTCCTGGGTATTGGATACCGGATCAGGATCTCATATCTGTAATTCTTTGCAGGCGTTGAGAAACCGTAGGGTTTTGAAAGCAGGTGATATGACCCTCAGAGTTGCGAACGGAGCTAGCATGGATGCTAAAGCCGTGGGGGACTATCACCTGGGAATGTCAGATGGACATGTTTTGGTTTTGCGTAATTGCTTTTTTGTACCCAACGCAACTTGTAATATCATTTCTGTATCTTTAGTTTCTAAAGAAGGTTATGAATTTGCGTTTGTAAGTAATGTTGTAAACATTCACCTTAATCAAGTTTTGATTGGGTCAGGTACACTGAGTAATGGTATATACGTGTTAAACCAACCACAGATTTTCAACGTCCAGAATACACACAAAAGAAAGTCTCCGGAAATAAATCAGACTCTCTTATGGCATTGTAGACTGGGTCACATCAATGAGAGAAGGTTGACGAAGTTACATACAGAAGGATATTTGAATCCGTTCGAATATCAATCGTATGCCACTTGTCAATCCTGTCTCAAAGGAAAGATGACAAAGACTCCGTTCACTGGACAAGGAGTAAGAGCGAGCGAGCTCTTGGGACTCGTACACAGCGACGTGTGCGGTCCAATGTCTACACATGCGCGAAGCGGTTATTCTTACTTCATTACTTTTACGGATGACTTCTCAAGGTACGGTTATGTCTTCTTAATGAAACATAAGTCCGAAGCCTTTGGAAAATTCCAGGAGTATAAGAATGAAGTAGAAAAACAAACCGGCAAAAGTATTAAGATTCTAAGATCGGATCGAAGTGGAGAATACTTAAGTGCCGAATTCCTGAATTATTTAAAAGAGAACGGAATTCTCTCTCAGCTTACTCCTCCATACACTCCGCAACATAACGGTGTATCGGAGAGACGGAACCGAACCTTATTGGATATGGTACGGTCCATGATGAGTAACGCTGAGTTACCGCGATCATTCTGGGGGTATGCGCTAGAATCAGCTGCATACCTTTTGAACAAGGCTCCCACCAAGACTGTTAAAAAACCCCATATCAGATGTGGACTGGGAAGAAACCCTGTCTTAAGTATCTTAAGGTATGGGGATGTCCAGCTTTTGTAAAAAAGCAACATGCGGACAAGCTCGAGGCACGTTCAGTACAGTGTAAGTTTGTGGGATACCCAAGGAACTCCAGGGGGTATCTTTTCTATTCCGCTGAGGAACAAAAGGTTTTTGTTTCTCAGCATGCCCGCTTCTTGGAAACTGAGTTTTTGGAAACCCAGATAAGTGGGAGCACAATAGAACTGGAAGAAATTCCAGAACCACAGACTATTACTGAAAGCTTAGTGGAACCAGAGGGTTCAAAAGAACAGGACATTCCTACGCCGCTCCGCAGAAATAGTAGGCAGTCTCATCCGCCCGAGAGATACTACGATTTTCTCATAAACAGGGATAGAGAGGATTGCATCATAGATTATGATGAGCCTACTAGCTTCCAGCAGGCCGTTCAGAGCGTTGACTCAGTGAAATGGCTGGATGCAATGCGGACCGAAATGGAGTCCATGTACACCAACAAAGTATGGACGTTGGACGTTGGACATTGCTCCAGACGGGGTAAAACCCGTAGGATGCAAGTGGATCTTCAAAAGGAAGATTGGTGTAGATGGACAGGTTGAGACCTATAAAGCTAGACTTGTAGCAAAGGGTTTCCGTCAAAGACCTGGCTTGGACTATGACGAAACCTTTTCTCCAGTGGCTATGCTGAAATCCATTCGGATCCTTCTTGCCATTGCTGCCTTCCACGATTATGAGATCTGGCAAATGGACGTAAAGACCGCTTTTCTAAATGGAAATTTAGAGGAGTGTGTCTATATGGACCAGCCAGAGGGTTTCATTCAGAGTGGGAGCAGCGGAAAGGTGTGCAAGTTGCTTAAGTCCATCTATGGACTAAAGCAGGCATCGCGGAGTTGGAACATCTGTTTTGATGAGACGGTCAAGGAATTTGGCTTTATCAAAAATCCAGATGAACCATGCATCTATAGTAGATTTGTAGCGAGAACTGTAGTATTCCTCGTTTTATACGTGGATGACATTCTCTTAATAGGAAATGACATTCCTATGCTACAATCTGTCAAGGGGTTCTTGTCACACAGGTTCTCCATGAAAGACCTGGGTGATGCCTCGTACATTCTGGGTATCCGGATCTACCGTGACAGATCCAAGAGGATATTAGGACTTTCGCAGTCCAGGTACATCGACGCCATACTGAAGAGATTCAGTATGGAAGATTCCAAGCGCGGTAACCTACCGGCTTGTTACGGGATCACCCTCTCTAAAGAGATGTCTCCCAAGACTGATTTAGAGAGGGATCGCATGTCGATTATACCCTACGCTTCTGCGATAGGCTCTATAATGTATGCGGTGTTGTGTACCAGACCGGATGTAGCTTATGCACTGAGTGTAGTAAGCCGGTATCAGTCAAACCCTGGGGAGAAACACTGGATAGCGGTAAAGAACATTCTCAAGTACCTGAGAAGGACTAAGGAGATGTTCTTGGTGTATGGCGGAAAAGACCTCCAGATCGAGGCCTTTGCTGACTTCAGCTTCCAGAGTGACAAGGATGATTCCAAGTCCATGTCGGGTTTTGTCTTTACCCTCAATGGAGGGGCGGTGTGTTGGAAGAGTTCCAAACAGGAAACCGTTGCAGACTCGACGATGGAAGCGGAATACATCGCTGCATCTGATGCCGCAAAAGAAGCTGTCTGGATGAGGAAGTTCTTGAAGGAACTTCAGGTGGTTCCGTCCATTGTTGATCCAATACTTCTGTATTGTGACAACAACGGGGCTATAGCTTTAGCGAAGGAACCCAGGTCCCATCAGAGATCCAGACACATCTTGAGGCGGTATCACCTGATCAGGGAGATCGTAGATCGCCAGGAGATCGAGGTTCAGAGAGTCGCTTCAGAAGATAACACTGCAGATCCATTCACCAAGGCCCTACCCCAGACTCAGTTCGAGCGGCTGATCGAGATGATAGGTCTTCGATACGCTAGTACATGGCCTTAGTACAAGTGGGAAATTGTTAGTGTATATGCCCTAGAGGCCATTACTGTATCATACTAGTTTGTATATTACTTAATGGAAGCTTGGGATATTCACCTTGTATATACAATCTTGCTCAAAATAGTAGTATGCTACTTGGTTTGTTTCTACTTCAATGTGTACATGTGTTTATTTTAGTATATCGCCTATACACATTAGTGGAGCCCTTAGGATCTTTGCTTGATTACCAGCGATGTGATGGCCGTCACACTAGTGGGGCTGGGTAATCTATAAGCACATCCTTATGCAGGTCCCTAGTCGCAGGACTATCGAGACAGGGCATCGATACTCCGGAGTAGACTAGCGCATGCGCTTCTCATCCCAGTGTGGGAGACGGTCTGTCCCACAGCCGTCAGTACGTCGTACTTGAGATAGTATGCGGGTGCTCGTTGGGTTACGAGTACACTGGACAGGACTCGTCGGAAACTGACTAGTTGGTATTATGCCTATCGTCAGTTATCAGTTCCCAGGTGACATGAGTACAGCTTAGTCCGCTGACTTGACACTGTCACTTCGCCTCGAGTGTGTTCCCACTGTACTTTGATTACTACCCTACTACGGCTCAAACGAGTCGTGCAAACAGGTAGTAGTTGGGTGCAGTCCCGAAGCACTTGGAGGCAGTGACGGTTAGACAGGATTCGTCTCTCCCGGTATTGGGGGTTGACATCGCGCTGTGTCTAGGAGAGCCATTACACGAGTAGTCCCTGGCCAGGGCAATCGAAATATACTGGTAGGCTTCCAGTGTTATCTCAGGGTGTTTTGGGCTTCACTCCGACACGACTTGTACCGCTATTAGGGGACTGACGTTTACCGCCCCCCTAGGCCCGCCATGCGATATATCAGACGAACAGACCGGACTGTATGGAGAATGTCACATTCAGGCTCAGTAGGAGTTCAGATGGGTTTCGCCTCGTCAGTCTTCTTGTCGGCATTACCTGGGGACCGTTACGCACAGCTAGTGCCGCTTGCGGTCTGTGGTTAAACCCACTGCCAGCGTAGTGTCGAGTCTTTAGAGTCCCACACAGAAAGATTTTCGCCTTTAAAAGAGTAGAGGTCGCATGGTTTTGCGACAGGTCGCATGGTTTTGCGACAGGGTTCGGTCACATCCGTGCACTTGTGCACGTACAGTGTCCGGACAGTTTACACTAGCGGGCTTTGGTTTAAGCCAGATCCTAGTGTGCGTATTGGGATTGGATTTATCCAGTTTGTATTCGTGTTCCTCGGAACGCGGATGCGGGTGTGTATGCACAGTTGACGGAGAGACAGAGGCAGAGGATTCTCATTAGGGTTGTTGACCGTTGACCGTTGACTATTGACTTTTTGCTCAACCCTAATGAGAATATGATATATGATTAACAATTATATTAATTAAGTATTGTGGTGACATGGTTGTTGAGGGGTTGACTTTGTTGACTTGTTGACTTTTGTTGACTTGTTGACTTTGTTGACCGGTTGACTAGGATTGACTAGTTGACCATCATGATGACTATGGCTATCATTTCATGGCAAAGACTTTTTACTTGCTTGTTTCTTTTGTGAGAAATGAGTGCATGAAATGATTTAGCCATTTTGACTTGAACCATTTTACACAATACTTGATTATTATTTTTGTGATGATGGTTTTGGATTATGAGAGGGTGAAAGCAAAAGAGAGGCTCATTCTCACCTGACCATTCTCTCTCCTTTGTTTTGAGCTCTCATACTCTTGCTCTCACCCTCTTCCTCTTGCTCCCTCTCTTGATTCTATGGTTCACTTGTCTCATGAGTTGAGAACCAAGAACCATAGATAAAATCCCACACAAACTCTTCTCTACTCTCTCTAGTTCACAAGGTTTAGCAAACCGAGTGAACTAGTTTCTTCAAAGTTCGAAGAAGGAGCCAAAGGTTGGAGCTTTCAGGTGGATCTATCTTCGGCGTAAGGAGACGATGGGAAGAAGCCGATCCGGACCACCATCGGAGTTGAAGACGAAGGAGTTCAAGAAAGGTATAGCCCCCTTAACCGAGTAGGTAAACTCATAGTTAGGTTGTTAGTTAGATGTTTAACAAAGATCCGGGTTATAAATCCATGTTACCACCTCTATAAAAATCGTTTTTCGTCAAATTCCGCATGCCCGAAAGTACCGGGAGAGGTAGCATGGACTTACATAAAGTGCTTAACACTCCACATACAGCTAAAACGGCTAAGTGCTTAGCACTGATTGGGCCGTGCCCAGCGCCCCACGTGCTCCTCATGTGGGCGCCATATAAAAAGTGATTAGCACTCCATATACAGCCAAAATGGCTGAGTGCTTAGCACTAATTGGGCAGCGTCCAGCGCCGCACGTGCACCTCACATGGACGCCATAGGAAGTGCTCTGCACTTCACATTTAGTCAAAAGGACTAAAGTGTTCAACATTCATTGGGCAGCGCTCATGACTGAATGCTTCACATGACATATATGTGAGTATCAGAGTTCAATTAAGTGCTTAGCACTTTTACATAAAAAGAAAATGGCTGAACAAGCAGAGCCCAAATAAGTCCTTAGCACTTTTGAATGAAAAAGAAAAAAAATAAGTAGACTAAGCCCAAATTGGCTAAATCTGTGAAGTTTTTTTTGCAGCTGAGCCAAAATGCTCTTTTGCTGGATCATAAGTAAAAATGATCCTAAAAACATTGTTAAATTGATCTTAGTTCAAATAAGACTAACGTATCCTTCGCAAAACAAACTGAGCCCAAATGCTCACGTATATATTTAAGTTGACCTTAATCTCAAACTAGATTAATGGTCCTTAAATAAAACAAAATATTTTTGAACCAAAAGAATACATAACCTAAGTTCAAAACCCCGTCAAGGAAATCCTTGACCCAAGCCCAAATCTAAAATATACGGATTAGGACTAATCTGCGCCCTACGAGCGACGACATAAACTAGTCTCCGTATACAATCCATGGGCAACCTAAACAAACAAAAAAAACACGAAACGAAGTGAACTGTCGGAGCAGGAGAAAGTGGTTATCGCAATGCGGTAACGTAATTAACTGTAGGGGCTTGCGCCTGCAGGGAAGAGCGTCCTCACAATAAAAAAAACCTCATAAAATGAGGGGGGATCTGATAAAGTCTACTACAATGGTCGTATTTGTCCAAACCTCCAATATATGGTGCCATAGATCAACTTGATATCTTCGGAGAGGTGGATGGATAAATCCAAATAGCATCTGCCCCCAGATTCAGGCAAGACGAACCGTCCTGGTTCATCCCTGTCTTCCGGCGGTGAACAAGGGATCTAGGCTCTTTTCTCCTCAAATGAGGTGCGGGATATTCCTAAACAAATACCGCAATGCAAAGCAAAAGATTATGACTAATGTTTTTAAAATTGTTCCAACGACGTCAAAGTTAGGTTTGTTTCTATGCATAAATTAAAATTAATGTGGTCTCGTCAATTAACCTTATCATTGTAGAAGAAACGAAAATAGAACGTACGCTTATGCCATCCGCATTCGCCACAGGGTCCCGGGTCTTCACCGTAAGGTTACTTAACTTACGACAGGGCGGGAACAGGACTAGCGCAAATGCAAAACAAAAGCAATGTTTATTATATATAACATATATATGTATATATAGCATTCGTTTCACGCAATAATATCATCAACACAGATAAGCGGAAGCAAATCACAAATGAAATAGAGGATATACTAGGTGTTGGATATAGTGCCCTCAAAGCAATTATTGTAATTGCAGGCAAGCGATTATGATGATTGAGGGAGGACCTATACGAGTAGAACAGTCTTACTTGAGATGATAATATGCTCTCTGGTTCATCTCTATCATCATGTACATGTATTATGTGGTATTACAGATCACTATTACATGTTGATAGAGCCCATAGGATTCTTGCTTGACTACCAGGGTTATTGTGGCGATCATACTTGTGAGAACTGGGTAGTCTATAAGCAAATCCTTAAATGTCCCTAGTCATGGGAATATCGAGACTGGGCATCGATATTCCAGAGTAGACTAGTGTATACGTTTCTTGACCCCAACGAGGGGCGATGGCCGGTCTTACAGCCATTAATGTCAGTTAGTCACCAAAGATAGTATACATGTGCTCATTGGGTTATGAGTTGCATTGGACGGACTCGCTGGGAACATGCTAGATAGTATTATACCTATTGTCAGATAACAGTTCTCAGGTGACATGAGTACAAGTTGGTCTGTCGACCTGAGATCGTCATTTGTCTTGTGTGAGTTCCCACTGTGCTTTGATTACTACCTTATCATGGCTCAAAGGAGTCGTGCAAAGAGATTTTAATTGGATACAGTCCCGAGCCATATAGACGCAGTGAGCGGATCGTCAGGGATTCATCTCATCCGGTATTGGGGATAGATGTCGCGCTGTGCATGGGTGGCAATCACCAGAAATCCTTGTCTAAGGTGGACGAGAATTACTAATTGGGATCAGTAGTTTCTCAGTGGGTGAGGGCTTCACATCGACACGAATTATCGCGTTATTAGAGGTCTGAGTTTATCCAGCCCCTAGAACCGGTATGCAATACTCATAGACGAACAGACCGGACTGTACGGAGACTGTCACAGACAGGCTCAGTAGGGGTACGGATGAGTTTGCTCGTCGGCCTTCCTTTCACTCAATACCTGGGTAGCCATTTCGTACAGCTAGTATCGCCGACGTGCTTATTGTTAAACCCACTGTCAGCGTATTGATGAGTCTTTAGAGTCCCATACAAAGTGTTTTCCCGATTCAGGCGATATGATGCAGATAACGTATGTTGGTACATACATGTGTCCGATTAAATATGTGTACAGGCTACACAGACTTTAATCAGACGATTGATAATACTAGCGGCTTAGGATTAAGCCGGATTATTAAATCAAGTTTTGATTTAATAATTTATATATATTTTTAATATATATATATATATATTCTAGTATTATTGTTCACTATTCATTTTCTCTCTTGGCTGGTCGTATTTTTATATAGATACGCATATATGTATTTCGATACGTATATCGGGTTGTATTCCGTATTTATACGGAATTTGTTCTAGAAGATGGACACCTCATTTGTGAATATTCATTTATGAATATTCATAAAATGAGATGGAGGGTGAGGTAGTATTGAGCATGGTTGAAGACATATAGAGAGGAATGGGCTTCATTATTTTATTGAAAATTGTTATGAGTTTTTTATTTGTATGGTTGCTAAAAGAATATGAAGTCGTTCTACATTCTACTCTTCAATGATTTTTTCCCCTCATATTCTTCAACGCTTGCTCATGGTTATTTTTTCTCACCTCTTCTTTCTTCTTTGCTTCCTCTCTTGAGCTTAGATTTGAGAGGGGAAAATAGTGGAAAATTCCTACATTCCCACTCCCCATTCTTAGCTAGTTTGGAGTTTCAGTTGCTTCACTAGGTGAAGCCGGAGATTAGATCGGTTCTATTGGGTGGATCAACTTCGGCGAAAGAAGACTGAATTGCAAACATGATCTGGAGCTCTTGAGAGCATGCTACAGTCCAATCCAATTGGAGCAAATGAAGACGCTACAAAGGTTGTGATTTCTATCTTGTTATGGTTCTAGTTTAGGTGTTTGGTTCGATTCTTAGGTTTAAGTTTCTAGTGCCAACAAATTTTTTGTTTTTGAATTCTGCATTGGCTGTGAGTTAGCAGAGAGGGAACTAGGAACCAACAATGGTATCAGAGCCGCCTAAACACCCTAAACTAGATTGTTACGACTTCCAAATCCAGCCGTTTTTGCTCCGCAAAAACTGCTTCTAAAACCAGTAAGAAATCCATGCTAAATTTGATGTTTTGACTCCCCACGGGCTCTCGATTTGGACTGAGAAGCCGCGGTGAGATGCACGGGGATCCCGGGCACATCTTGGAGGGACCTAGGTAAGGCTCACCACCCCGAAACTACCCTAAGGTGACCTTGGGGTGAAGACCTGAGAACTGCCTAACAAGGCAGTTTCGGGTCTGCCTACCTCCAGGCGAGCTTAAGGTGGTCTAAAGGGGTAGATACCCCCTCTAGGTGCCTCTGGGTCGACATTAATTTTGTGCCTGGGGCCTCCACGAAGTTTCGGCTCAATCCGAGCTCATTTCGGACTCCCGGAGTGATTTTTGTTCGGTTTTCAGCACACTTGATTTTCGGTGATTTGGAAAATTGAAGTGTTGGCTATTAGTGTGCGGTATTCGATTGTCGTAGGCTTAGTGATGGTTGCGTGTATCATAACGTTGGGTAAAACGTCATCTAATTGCTATACATATCAATTAGACGGGGTTACGGAATTGATACTCGCAAGTTTGCATGTTCTGTGATAGATATTGCTATATTGATTATGGTTATGTTGGATTTGTCATGATGGATAGCCTGGTGTATATAGTATTAGATATTATTCACTGTGATGTAATATATATTCATATAGTGTGGCGAGGGTCTGACATATGGACCGTTGTTCACACCAGAATATTGCATTTAATACCGCTCATTCTTATGAACATTTGTATATAGGTAGGTACTTTTGATCCGTATTTGCTACATGATTACAGATTACAGGTTCTCAGTCCAGAACAACGCAAATTACGCACAATCTCTGCAGTTATAACAAATCAGAACAACTGCCGAAAACATATAAAATCCGGGTTCCGGTCATCCACATCCGTCTGGTGTTGTTTACCAGTTCAAGAGACAAGACGAGAATGGTAGTCATTCGTGTCTCAGACAAACGCAAAGCACGAAGGAGGCAGCATAAGAAATAAGGTGGCAACGCGGAGCTCAAGGGAGATCATAGCACAAAATTCAATAGAGATGCCATTTTGGACTATTAAAA
Source organism: Agapanthus africanus (assembly GCA_030015575.1). Taxonomy (NCBI): domain Eukaryota; kingdom Viridiplantae; phylum Streptophyta; class Magnoliopsida; order Asparagales; family Amaryllidaceae; genus Agapanthus; species Agapanthus africanus. The sequence continues at coordinate 651,267,475 of JASDDO010000014.1, forward strand.
ATCTAAGAATATTTTAGAACCATTTTGCAAATTTGAACCTACCAAACAGAAGAAGAAAGCAACACGAGGAAGCACAAGAAAAACGGCGCGCCAATTCCACAAAACTGCTGCGGATCAGCGAAAATTTTCCCCTATTAGCGGCGGATCCGCGGCACTATCATAGTGTCCCGCGACCAATTTTCAGGGATGTTTTTGTAATTGTATAAGGGCTCAGAATATACTCCTAGGGTTTCACTTCTCTGCCTATGTATACTCCAGATCAAAACCAAACCAAGAATGCTTTACTTTCCTTAAGATTAGTTTAGTTCGGTGTAGTTTTTCCTCTTCTTCTTCATCTGTTCTCCATTGAAATGTAGTGAGAGCTTTTGAGTGGATAAAATAAAGATGAGAGTTTTCTTTTACCTTGTATCTTTATTTTTGCATTGTATTTTAATTCTTAGTATAACTTTTATTACTTTTTTGTTAAAATAGTTGTTGGTTTTATTGTTCTTCTCTTCTTCTCTTCTAATCTCTATTTTTCAAGCCATGATACTCAATGGAGTAGCTTGCTTAGGTGAGGGCCTACATAGTTAGCTTGCCATCTTTGTTCTAATCGTATTCTTCCATTCTTTCTTCTCTTCTTCTTATTTTATTTTCTTTTCATGTATGAGTAGTTTACTCATTTGTTAGGGTTAAGGAAGGGTGGTATGAAAAATGGAAAAATTTCTTATGCTTCTCTTCGCCAAACAACTTGAAATCGAACCTAGACCAAACAAGCACAACCCTCTTCCTTAGGCGCACTATCGTGACATATAGCCGCGACCTAAGTCGAGAATTCTTTTAGGTGCACTACAACGTGATATGTAGTTGCAACCAAATTGGAGACTTGTTGTGTGTGTTTGACTTAGGGTTGGAAATAAGAGCATGGAACGGACGGACAAGGGGCACTAGGAATGGATTCATCGTTGAAAAACTTGCTTAAACTCGCAAATACCATTCCTATGTCCTCCTAATCCCCATTACTTCCGATTATTCCATCATTTCAATGATGGTACAAGACAAGCACAAGATTAATTCCTAACTGTATTAACCAACCCTAATCCTAACAAGCTCTCTTGAACATAAAAATACAAACACTAAGGATAGAATTGAACAAACTTATACATTTTTACTTGACTCGTCTAAGATAAGAACGAAGCACTAACCATATCCCAGTAGATGACCCGTACTCAACCGGCTAGCTACATGCGAAACCGTCTTGATTATGGTAAATAAGAACATATAGAACGCATATCATAAATCTATCAATCAAATGGCACCATTGCCGAGGAGATGGTAACGTATTTCTTTCTTGTTATTCGAGTTAATTTTTGTATATAAAAAGAAAACAAGAAAAATAAACACCATCTTGTTATTCTTTGATTCTTTTTGTGCGAGTGTGCAGAATAGGGAAAGGAGCAAGTTCAGTGCCAAAGTCGTAGGAAGTTTGACTCATATCTCGCGGCTACACCGCGGTGAATCAAGGCAAAATCGTACCAAAATCTAGAGCAAATACAGCGATCCAATCAAGAACTAGAAGCTGAGGAATAGAAAGCCAAAACCAGATGAGTGCATCTAAGAAAGTTGGAGTCCCAACTCAAAAGTTCCACCGCGTTTCCGCGGCCATTAAAAAGGACTTGGCTGCGGATCCGAAGCTAAATATTGGCTTCAGAGGCCCAATTTTCTTGTGAGTCCTTCTCTTCTCCAAAATTTCCCTCTGAGCTCCAATAAATTGTCTTTTTCTGCAGTATTATATGCGCAAACTCTCTCTCCCTTTCCAATAAACTGTTTTGTGCAGGATTCTTTGCACTGCCGCAAAATAAAATTATTTTTTTTAGATTTTAATTGTTTTATTACTTTGCATACAATAAACGGACATTAAGGGGCTATAACACCAATTCAGATTGGATGGGGATTTCATCACCCTTCCTAAGACCCCAAAAATCATAAAAAGTATACGCATTATTTTGAGTTAATTAAAAATATCTAGACCAAACCTATAAGGACTTGTCGCACTCATTTAGGACAAGTGAAGGTTGCGGGGAATCGGTCGTTTATCTATACTTGACTTTGTGGTTCCTAGGCTAGACAAGTGAGGAGATAATTTTAAAAGTCCCATCTCACGGTGATTCGTGAGCGGAACCCTCCTTACCTCACTTGTGCTTACCTGGCCGCAATTGGCAGTGAAGAGGCAATTCAAGGGTTATCCTGTAATTTGTCGCTTGGAAGTCTAGGAGTAGCCTAGTTGGACTTTGAAGACTTTAGCTCTAACCATTGCTTGTGCATATTGTGATTGTGATTATAATTGTTTGAAGTTTAATCACATAATTCCGTATTTTTCAAAAAAAAATATCCAAAAACTCTATATAAATTTCAAAAATTCAAAAATCTATAAAAAATCGCCCACCTTCCACCTTCTCTACTTTTCACTCCTATCATGGGTACCCCTAACCGACCTACTCTTGCCGAACTTTGGTACTCTCAACCAGATATTTCGTCATACGGTTCTTACTTTGGTAGGACTTCAAACAATCCATCCATACCCAAAATTTCTTTGAAAGATCATATAGACGTTTCTAGAAACACCAATTGGACACTATAATCCACTTCGTATCAACCTTTTCAACCATCCACACCTCCTTATGTTGATACCCATTTTGAGAGTCATGTGGCGACTCTGAAACCCATGTCTATTGCTGAACACATTGAACAATCCCGTAGCCGATCTTTCACTCCTTTCACCACTCTAAATTTCTTAGGACAACAATTCCAATCTCTTTCTTATCAAAGCGTTGATCCTAATCATCCATTCTACATATCCATTTAGTTCCTATCATTCCTACCCGACTTTTACACCTTCTCTAGACATTTCTTCTGAACGTCAATTTGGGAGTTTCGCGTATCCAAACGAATTTGATTCTTTTATTGAAACCCCTTCATAGCCCATGTCTAGTCTTGAACGAACATTGGAAGAATTTCAGGTAGCTTCGTGCCAACAGATAGAAGAATTGAATGCATCCATAGCCACACTCATACAATCTTACGAACCAGCAGCCAGGTCCCAACTAGCTCAAAATTTTACAATGAATGATGAAGCGATATGACAATTTGATGATTTGATTAGTGCAAGTGAACAATCCACCCTTCAGAATCAAATCTACCCATTCCTAATTGAATTCCACAGCTCCAGTTTTAAAAATCTATCGAGTACACCAAATGATTCATCAATTGAGGATAGCATGTTTGATGAGTTGTGCGACTATATAGTGTTTGACTTACCCGATTGTGAAGGGTCTATTTCAAGTGAAACCGATGCCACACCCTTTGATCTCTACATCTCCAATCTTGAAAACCAACCGAGTGCGATTTGTAATTCACTGATTGAAAACCATGTTTTTGATGAGGTATCTGAGAAATTTAACTTTCACTTTATTGAGGATATCGACGTTGGGGATAATTTGGATGATGAACCCACAATTTTGAATGAGTTTTTCTCACCAATTCATCACGTTCCTTCAACTCCGTGTGGGCATCATTCCAAACCATTAACTGTGTTTCCAAACCCTATATGCATCTAGATGATATTGATGATGATAAATGCATGGATGAGCTGAATTTTGAGAAGAATTTGGAGGATATCATTGAGGATGAGCCCGTTTTATTGGATGGGTCGGATTTTTCGATTCATCATGTCCCTTCCATCGACTATGAATATCGTCCTGAACATTTAACCAACACCATTTCTCGATCACTTCCCTCCACCTGTTCCATCGTTACCAAACTGCAAGACAACGTATCAACTTCATCTCTCATATCTGGTTTCCCAAGTTCAGTCAGCCCATGTTTTCTTACAAATCTTGAGAGGTTTGACCCCATTTCTCAACGGATTGATAAATTGGTACAGCTAGAAAATTCTAGTTTCACATCATTACAAATGTACTAATTTACTCAATCAAACTTCAACCTCAAGTTTGTGCTCCATTTCTTTCTCCCCTTCATTCATCTTCTCATCTACCAAGACCGTATCCCATTTCCGCCCATACACGGTCTCGTGTATTCTTCATTTCTTTCCTCTACACGTTCTTTCTCCAACCATGGCATCACCGCGATACAATTTTTGATTGGTTGGTCTTAACTTTTGAGCTGTGTAAGGCCTTGTATAGATTGATGATGTTCCTTCCCCCCTAACTTTGAACTTCAACGCTTAAACAGTGGAAACATTGTTTCACTTAAGTTTGGGGGGAACCTTTTTGTATGTGTATTTTGTTTGTTTTTTCCTGTTAAAAAAACAAAAAAAGGGAACCGACAGATTTTGACCCCTCAACAATTTTAACCTTCTTTGTGTGGCATGACAGTGAGGGCACTGTCAAATTTACGTTTGGGAGTGTGCTCGGTAAGCTCTCTATCTTTGCATTCATGTGTATATTTTGCATTTGCATACTTATTTGAAAACCCATAAAACTGAAAAAATTTCCAAAACATAAAAACTTTGTCATCAAGTTAGCTAGTAGGGTAACTTAGATTTTATTCCGAAAATTTAGCTTGATAGGTTAAAAATAACTAAATCCTAGACTTAGGTATTGAAAACCTTAAAAATACCTCCTTGAATTTAACCATAGTAAATATACGTCCTTACAGTTTTTTTAGAAGTAAGTAATCTTGAGTTCGGTTCTTAAGTTAAGATGAGATGAAGGGAAAGTATTGAAAGCTTTATTAAAAGATAAGTCTGAAAAATAGTTTCTATTCTTGAGTCCAAATTTAGAAAATACATACCCTACAAACTGCACTTACACACACCTTGAAACTTGAGATAGTAGAGCATACCTAAAAATACTCTTGCCAAAAAGCCTAGTATGAAAGAAAAAACGGTATTTAAAGCTAACCACCAAAAGAGCGTCACTGAAAAATATATTCGGTCTTGAAAAGAAAAAAATATATTGCAAGACCTGAAAACTGCTATTTACGCTTTAATAAGCTCACACATTCGGTAATTGGCTGATCAGTGCCCCAGGAAGCAGTAGTAGTCGCATGAAAGGTGTGTGAGCAAATCCATCCACCATTAATAAAAAGAAGTAGTACTAGATATTAGGATAAGGGTACTATAGCTTGAATTAAATTCTTGAGTGTAGAGATGAAATTTACACACACATAGGGGTACACGATCAATATTTGGAGGAGAGGTAGGAATAAAGAATAAGTCTTATGTTTTCCGTAAAGATAATAAAAATTCCCGATTGGAGACTGCGCTTTAGAAGAAAAACTCAAGAGATACTGAGATCTTTATAAACTGACAAAACGTATAGGATCTTAGATTGAATGAATAGGAGGTGTGAAGACTAAAGTGGTGGGTATTTCTAACTTAGGATAAAAGAGCTTCTAACTTTGATACTAAACCGTAGAATTAGAGTCCAGGTTAACTTATGAAACTAGCTTGACGGGATTTTGTAGGAAGTATTCGCTGAAAACCTTCAAGAGACAACACTCTTCCTACTAGGAACACCTAGAGATTTAACAGCTTGTTGCACATGCTAAGTGCAACCATGATGCCTATGAAAGTGAGTTTAGGACTTTTTGAAAATAAAATGGTTTTGCTCGGGGACGAGCAAAACATAAGTTTGGGGGTATTTGTTCACACCAGAATATTGCATTTAATACCGCTCATTCTTATGCACATTTGTATATAGATAGGTGCTTTTGATATGTGTTTGCTACTTGATTAAAGGTTATAGGTTCTCAGTCCAGAACAATGCAAATCACACACAATCTCTACGTTTATGACAAATTTAGAACAACTGCCGAAAACAGATAAAATCCGAGTTCCGGTCATCCACATCTGTCTGGTGTTGTCCACCAGTTCAAGAGAGAAGACGAGAACAACAGTCATCCGTGTCTCAAACAAACGCAAAGCACGAGAGAGGCAGCACAAGAAACAAGGTGACAACGCGGAGCTCGAGGGAGATCAAGGCATAAAATTCAATAGAGTTGCCATTTTAGACTATTAAAAATCTTTTAATTCTTAGTATAACTTTTATTACTTGTTTATTAAAGTAGTTGTGGGTTTTATTGTTCTTCTTTTTTTTCTCTTCTAATCTCTATTTTTCAAGCCATGATACTCAATGGAGTCCCTTACTTAGGTGAGGGCCCAAATAGTTAGCTTCCTATCTTTTTTCTAATTGTATTCTTCTATTCTTTCTTCTCTTCTTCTTGTTTTATTTTCTTTTCATGTGTGAGTAGTTTACTCACTTGTTAGAGTTAAGGAAGGGTGGTATGAGGGATGGAAAAATCCCTTGTGCTTCTCTTCGCCAGACAACTTGAAATCGAAGCTAGACCAAACAATCACAACCCTCTCCCTTAAGTGCCCTATCGTGATATATAGCCACGACCTAAGTCGGGAATTCCTTTAGGTGCACTACAACGTGACATGTAGTTGCGGCCTAATTAAAGACTTGTTGTATATGTTTGGCCTAGGGTTGGAAATAAAAGTATGGAACGGACGGACAAGAGGCACTAGGAATGAATTCAGCGTTGGAAAGCTTGTTTAAACTCGCAAATACCATTCCTATGTCGTCCTAATCCCCGTTACTTTCTTTTATTCCAACATCATTTCAATGATGGCATAAGACAATCACAAGATTAATTCCTAACCAACCCTAATCCTAACAAGCTCTCTTGAACATAAAAATACAAACACTTAGGATAGAATTGAACAAACCTATACATTTTTACTTGACTCATCTAAGATAAGAACAAATTACTAACCATCTCCCAGTGGACGACCCTACTTAACCGGCTAGCTACATACGAAATCGTCTTGATTGTAGTAAGTAAGAACATATAGAACGCATATCATAAATCTATAAATCAACTGCTGTCATCGCGACTTGTATTATTCTTTAGGGCACATCCTGGTTGTGGACGTAGTCACCGTTGTATATTCAGGTTTTCATTACATGCACTAGAATTACCCCGCGGCGGAGTGCTCGAGTAGCCGGGTTCTAGAAGGCAACGGGCCACCATCTCATGGCGTTGAAACCGAGGTGCCTTACTTTAGAATTGACGGGCTATTTGCCGCACTCGTATAGGGTATAGGATTAACCCACGGAGGGGTGCCTACGTCACCGAATCTTGGAAGTGCTGGATGGCCACTCACTTCGTTGATTGGGGTTGCTGTTAGTGTATATGCCCTAGAGGCCATTACTGTATCATACTAGCTTGTATATTACTTGATGGAAGCTTGGGATATTCACAGTTGTATAGACAATCTTGCTCAAAATGGTAGTATGCTACTTGGTTTGTCTCTACTTCAATATGTGCATGTGTTTCTTTTAGCATATCGCTTATATACATATTAGTAGAGCCCTTAGGATCTTTGCTTGATTACCAGTGTTGTGATGGCGCTCACACTCGTGGGGGCTGGGTAATCCATAAGCACATCCTTATACAGGTCCCTAGTCGTTGGACTATCGAGACAAGGCATCGATACTCCGGAGTAGACTAGCGTATGCGCTTCTCATCCCAGTGGGGGAGACGTCTGTCCCACAGCCGTCAGTACGTCGTACTTGAGATAGTATGCGGGTGCTCGTTAGGTTACGAGTACACTGGACAGGACTCGTCGGGAACTGTTGGTTGGTACTATACCTATCGTCAGTTATCAGTTCCCAGGTGACATGAGTACAGCTTAGTCCGCTGACTTGACACTGTCACTTCGCCTCGAGTGTGTTCCCACTGTACTTAGATTACTACCCTACCACGGCTCAAAGGAGTCGTGCAAACAGGTAGTAGTTGGGTGTTGTCCCGAAGCACTTGGAGGCAGTGACGGTTAGACAGGATTCGTCTCTCCCGGTATTAGGGGTTGACATCGCGCTGTGTCTAAGAGAGCCATTACACAAGCAGTCCCTGGCCAGGGCAAGCGAGATATACTGGTAGGTTTCCAGTGTTATCTCAGGGTGTTCTGGGCTACACTCCGACACGACTTGTACCGCTATTAGGGGACTGACGTTCACCGCCCCCCTAGGCCCGCCATGCGATGTACAGACGAACAGACCGGACTGTACGGAGATTGTCACATACAGGCTCAGTAGGAGTTCGGATGGGTTTACCTCATCGGCCTTCTTATCGACATCTACCTGGGGACCATTACGTACAGCTAGTGCCGCTTGCGGTCTGTGGTTAAACCCACTGCCAGCGTAGTGTCGAGTCTTTAGAGTCCCACACAGAGAGTTTCCCTGCACTGAGCGAAACGTGTAGAGACCGTATGGTTTTACGGCAGGGCTACGATCACTTACGTGCACTTGTGTGCGTATGCTGTTCGGGCAGGCAATACTAGTGGGCTTTGGTTTAAGCCAGATCCTAGTATTGCACAGATGGATTTGATTTGTCTTCTGTGCATTCGCATTCTACGGAATGCGAATGCAGGTGTGTATGCACAGTTTTGAGGAGCGATGAAGGAGGAGGTGCCCCATTAGGGTTTTGGCAGTTGGTTCGGCCAAAACCGTAATGTGGCGCACTCATTAGGGTTTTGACAATTCGTTTGGTCAAAACCGTTATGAGTCGGAGACATTGTTCATTAATCCTTTTAGTGATAGATTAGTGATGGCTAATTGCATTGACCATTTGACCACTTAGACCCCTCTTGATTTTGTTGACCCGTTGACCGTGTTGACCATTGACCTTCAAGAGGGATCTACACTCTTCTTTTCTTTTCCTTTTATTTCTTGTGTTATGATAATGGTCAATTTAATGTGCCATCAAGTCTTTCATGATAGGATTAGTAATGATGATTATTGTGTATTATTGCAACCATGGTTCATTTCATTTGGCTTAATCCTTTTCATTATTCTCTTCTCATTCTTTCTCTTAAAATGAGAAGAAAAGAAAAGCTCCATGGTTGCTAACCTTTCTCCTTCTTCTTCCTCCTCTTGATCTTATCTTTTGATCTCATGTGTTGAGAGAAAAAGATCCCACAAAGACAAACACTTCCACCTTTCTCTTCTACACAACCTAAGGCATTTAGATTAGCAATCTCTTTGCCCTAGTTGCCTTGGCTTGAGGAGAAGCTCAGTGTACAACTCTCGGGTGGATCGTCTTCAACTCAAGAAGGCTGCGGAGGTGCCCAAGGTCCGGATCGACGCTTGGAGCTTGGATGGACGAGTGGGACAGCGGGATGAAGACACGAAGGACCGGTTCTGTGAGGTATACTTTCTACAGCATAGTAGCTAAAACCTCTTAGTGTATACTAGTTTCTAGTTTAGCAAAGATCCGACTTTTAGTCCATGTTGCCTTGCACCAAAATCATTGTTTTTCGCCGTTTCCGCCTCCCCGTAAGAACCGGGGTGAGCAACTTGGACTTACAGTGGTATCAGAGCCTAGCTAAACATAAACTAGTAAGTTAGCAAATTGTTAAGAACATCGATCGGAAAAAAGTCGCAAAACACATCCGCAAAACCTCAAGTTTCTGTCGATTTTTATACTGTTCAAAAAGTGTTTTAAAATATATGAAAAATCGTCTCAGGGTTTTGTGAAAACACTGCAGAAAAACGATCCAGTGATTCGATCAAACGACCGCGGTTCCACGGCAATGACATGCTCATTACCGTGGTTCCGCCGCCGTTTTGACTCGGCACTGGATCGGGTTTGGTGCAATGTTTTAGTTTGGATGTTTTGGGATTTTTAATACATGTTTTTTCTACCCAGATTTTCCAGAAAGCAAATTGACTTTTGGGGTGGTTAAAAATCCGTATTTTTGATCGGTATTCCGTACAATTGGCTAATGGATATTTTCTGTGATGTGATATATGTATTGAACGTCTACTAATCGCTATAAGTCGATTAGTGGGGGTTATACATATCTGTGATCTGTAATGTTGATGGTTTGTGTATATGAACTCGGTGGATTGTCGCGGATGAATAGCCGGGAATGGGTGTGAGATGAGAGTTTCTTTTTCTTTCATTCATTGTAAAATATGTAAATTGATGTAATATTATTTGTTTGGCCGCACAACCGGATCGGGGTTGTAGCTGTCATTGTATAATTTCTTTTTACTGTTTTTGCTCCTAGGATAGACCCAAGGTGGGATGCACAAACTACCGGGTATCTCGAAGTGCCGAGTGGCCTACTCACGGTGTTGAGGGAGGTTGCTTCGCTTCGGGTACTTGGCGGGTAGTTTGCCGCACCCGTAGGGGTCTAGGGAGGGGCTTGGCTATTCATCGCGACCGTGTAATCCGTTTTTCGTTGCAGGCTCGAACGAATCACGGATTCCTAGTATATCTAAAGTGTTCATCTGTGATCTGTAATGTCTATCATTGCTATATATTTATATATGATAACTATTTAGGCGTTGCTTATGTTTTACAGCCGCGCTAGCACAGCCCCCGCTCTGTCGTTAGTTAAGTAACCTAACGGGTGATGACGGGGCCCCGTGGCGAATGCGAATGGAATAAGCGTACGTCATATTTTGGTTGTTTTCTGCAATGGTAGGATTAAATGATGGGACGCATTAAAAGAACTAATGCAAGAAAATAAACCAAGTAAAGGTCGTTGGAACGCTTTGAAAACCACTCGGTTCTTTTCAAAAACAAGCATTTTAAACGCGGAGCTTGAACCACTCCTTTTAAAAGCTATCTCGTTCCATCGACTATATCAAGTTCACTACGTTCACGGTTTCGCCAAAACCATCCGTAGCCCTCCGTCGTTTCATATGAATATTCAACAGTATTCAAGCTGTGTTTGTTGGCCTTAGTCAAGGCACAGTGTTTGGTAGCTGGTGGGTATTCATATGTTGCATAGATAGAATGCGTTGGTTTGGGACAGTCGTATTGCTTTGTTGGCCATAGTCAAGGGTATATACGGGTGGGTTCAAATTAACCTGGAAAACGACGGGTAGAACTTGACATGTGACTTATGATTTGTTGGCCTTAGTCAAGGTCATAAGAGCATGGGGCAAAAATCAACATCGGGAGTTTCATAAGCACTGAAACTTGCTAGCGCTGCATACCATTTGGAGTGTGATGATTCTGGTAGGATTCCTTCGGTTTTATCACGCAATGATATTTGGATCCCGATCCTACTGTGAGTATATGCTACTCCTCGGGAACTTTCTCACTTAACGATCAATGCTATAAACCAAGTAGGTGTCTAGAAAGGTGTTAGCGGGGCTACGCCCCCAGGGAAAAGAGGTTCTTAAATTAAGGAACTTCGCGAAAGCGTTGGAAAACCTCCCTCGAAGTATCGACACTGGCCTGGCTGAACGGTTAAGCAAGTATTGTACGGTGAGAAAAATCCCGACTAATTCTTCCTTTGTGGTTTGAGAAGGGATTCGAGAGACAGTGGGAGCCATCCTGTTTAGATAAATTAAAAAGCAATCTAAACTTGCAAGAGCATCATGCTAAGTGTTTTCTTCTCTCTCTCTTAATTGCAGCGACCCAGTAACCGCACCTAGGTTACATCTAGATAATAAAATGACTGAATCTGACTGTTATGACTGGCAAAGGTCTGTCCAAATGTCCATTGCCCAGGACAAGCTGGAACACCTCTTGACTGATCCAACCCCTGCCGTCTCAGGTCCAGTTTCCCCTGTCCCGGATATTGATATCCGTAGGACATCGGAAGAAGACTGTGCGAAAGCCAAGTGCCTCGTGTTAGCCTCAGTTGATGGTATATACCAGAGGCAGCACGAGAAGATGGACTCAGCTTCTATCTTCCTCCATAACAAAGTTTTATATGGAGAGCAATCTCGTATCGCAAGATATGAGACCTCGAACGAATTGCTTCCGGCGAGATTGGCTATCGGGTCATCTGTAGGGGGCAACGTCCTTACAGAGACCAGCTCTTTTGAGCTCTCGGACCTGAAGACCACGTTGAAGAACGGGTCAGATGCTGACTCAGTTCAACAGTCTCTACCTACTACCCTAAAGGAAACTAGGGAAGGGCAGAAGTTTCAGGAACAGATGTAGTAAAAGAGGGATGTTCCTATTGTTACGGAAATGAACATGGGCAGAAGGATTGCAGGGCTTGTAAAGCCAGTAGCCAGAATTCGAAGCATATTGTGGCTTCGGCTTCGGGTGTGTTTATGATAGAGAATTGTATGTCAGTTAACCCTACTTCCTGGGTATTGGATACCGGATCAGGATCTCATATCTGTAATTCGTTATAGGCTTTGAGAAACCGTAGGGTTATCAGGAAAGGTGATATGACTCTCAGGGTTGCTAACGGAATGAGCATGTATGCTGAACCGTAGGGGAATATCATCTAAGACTGACAACTGGGCAGATATTGATTCTGCGTGACTGTTTTTATGTACCAGGTGCGACTTGTAACATCATATCTGTATCCTTACTTTCTAAGGAAGGATATGATTTTACTTTTGTAAGCGATGTAGTAAACATCCACCTAAATCAAGTACTGATTGGGTCAGGTACATTGAAATACGGTATATACGTTTTGAATCAAGCTCAGGTCTTCAGTGTCCAGAACACACTTAAAAGTAAGTCTCCGGAATTAAATCAGGCTTTCTTATGGCATTGTAGACTGGGTCACATTAATGAGACACGGTTGACAAAGTTACATAAAGAAGGATACTTGGATCCGTTCGAGTACCAGTCTTATGCCACTTGTGAATCTTGTCTCATGGGAAAGATGACAAAGACTCCGTTCACTGGACACGGAGAAAGAGCGAGCGAGCTCTTGGGACTCATACACAGTGATGTGTGTGGTCCAATGTCTACACATGCGCGAAGTGGTTATTCATACTTCATTACTTTCACAGATGATTTATGGGCATGTCTTCTTGATGAAGCACAAATCCGAGGCCTTTGAGAAATTTCAGGAATACAAGAATGAAGTTGAGAAACAAACAGGCAAAAGTATCAAGACACTAAGATCTGATCGAGGTGGCGAATACTTGAGTGCCGAGTTTCTGGGCTTCTTAAAAGAGAATGGAATTCTCTCTCAGCTTACTCCTCCATACACACCACAACACAACGGTGTATCGGAAAGGAGGAATCGAACCCTATTGGATATGGTTCGTTCCATGATGAGTAAGGCTGAGTTGCCGCGATCCTTCTGGAGTTATGCACTAGAAACAGCTGCATATCTTTTAAACCAAGTTCCTACTAAGTCAGTGCCTACCACACCATATCAGATGTGGAGTGGGAAGAAACCCAGTCTTAAACACTTTAAGACATGGGGGTGTCCAGCTTTTGTAAAAAAGCAGCATGCGGACAAGCTCAAGGCACGTTCGGTACAGTGTAAGTTTGTGGGATACCCAAAGAACTCCAAGGGGTATCTTTTCTATTACGCAGAGGAACAAAAGGTTTTTGTTTCTCGCCATGCCCGCTTCTTGGAAACTGAGTTTTTAGAAAATCAGATAAGTGGGAGCGCAATAGAACTGGAAGAAATTCCAGAACCACGAACTATTACTGAAAGCTTAGTAGAACCAGAGGGTTCGAAAGAACAGGACATTCCTACGCCACTCCGCAGGAGTAGTAGGCAGTCTCATCCGCCCGAGAGATACGACGGTTTTCTCATAGACGGGGATAGAGAGGATTGCACCATGGATTATGGTGAGCCTACTAGCTTCCAGCAAGCCATCCAGAGCGGCGACTCGGTAAAATGGCTGGATGCAATGCAGGCCGAGATGGAGTCCATGTACACCAACAAAGTTTGGACTTTGGACTTTGCTTCAGAAGGGGTAAAACCCGTAGGCTGCAAATGGATCTTCAGAAAGAAGATTGTGTAGATAGGCAGGTTGAGACCTATAAAGATAGACTTGTAGCAAAGGGTTTTCGTCAAAGACCTGGTTTGGACTATGACGAGACCTTTTCTCCTGTGGCTATGCTGAAATCCATTCGGATCCTTCTTGCCATTGCTGCCTTCCACGATTATGAAATCTGGCAGATGGACGTAAAGACGGCTTTCCTAAATGAAAATTTGGAAGAATGCGTCTATATGGATCAGCCGGAGGGATTCATTCAGAGTGGGAGCAGCGGTAGAGTGTGCAAGTTGCTAAAGTCCATCTATGGACTTAAGCAGGCATTGCGGAGTTGGAACATCTGCTTTGATGATACTGTCAAAGAATTCGACTTTATCAAAAACCCAGATGAACCATGCATTTACAGTAAGATTGTAGAGAGAACTGTGGTATTCCTCGTCTTGTACGTGGATGATATTCTCCTAATAGGAAATGATATTCCTATGCTACAGTCAGTCAAAGGATTCTTGTCGCAGAGGTTCTCCATGAAGGATCTGGGCGATGCCAACTACATTCTGGGGATCCAGATCTATCGTGATAGATCTAAGAGGATGTTGGGACTTTCATAGTCAAGGTACATCGACACCATACTGAAAAGATTCAGTATGGAAGATTCCAAGTGCAGTAATTTACCGGCTTGTCACGGGATCGCCCTCTCCAAAGAGATGTCTCCCAAGACTGATTTGGAAAGGGATCACATGTCTATTATACCCTACGCTTTTGCGGTAGGCTCTATAATGTATACAATGTTGTGTACCAGACCAGATGTAGCATACACATTGAGCGTTGTAAGCCGGTATCAGTCCAACCCAGGGGAGAAACACTGGATAGCGGTAAAGAACATTCTCAAGTACCTGAGAAGGACTAAGGAGATGTTCTTGGTGTATGGCGGAAAAGACCTCCAGCTTGAGGCCTTTGCTGACTCCAGTTTCCAGAGTGACAAGGATGACTCCAAGTCCATGTCGGGTTATGTCTTTACCCTCAATGGAGGGGCGGTTTGCTGGAAGAGTTCCAAGCAGGAAACCGTTGTTGACTCAACTATGGAAGCGGAGTACATAGCTGCTTGCGATGCCGCAAAGGAAGCTGTCTGGATGAAGAAGTTCCTCACGGAGCTTCAGGTGGTTCCCACCATTGTTGATCCAATACCGCTGTATTGCGACAACAACGGAGCTATAGCTTTAGCGAAGGAACCCAGGTCCCATCAGAAGTCCAGGCACATTTTGAGGCGGTACCACCTGATCAGGGAGATCGTAGATCGCCGAGAGATCGATGTGAAGAGAGTAAATACGGAGAACAACACTGCAGATCCACTCACGAAGGCCCTACCCCAGACTCAGTTCGAGCGGCTGATCGAGATGATAGGTCTTCGATACACCAGTACATGGCCTTAGTGCAAGTGGGAGATTGTTAGTGTATATGCTCTAGAGGCCATTACTGTATCATACTAGCTTGTATATTACTTGATGGAAGCTTGGGATATTCACAGTTGTATAGACAATCTTGCTCAAAATGGTAGTATGCTACTTGGTTTGTCTCTACTTCAATATGTGCATGTGTTTCTTTTAGCATATCGCTTATATACATATTAGTAGAGCCCTTAGGATCTTTGCTTGATTACCAGCGTTGTGATGGCGCTCACACTCGTGGGGGCTGGGTAATCCATAAGCACATCCTTATACAGGTCCCTAGTCGTTGGACTATCGAGACAGGGCATCGATACTCCGGAGTAGACTAGCGTATGCGCTTCTCATCCCAGTGGGAGAGACGGTCTGTCCCACAGCCGTCAGTACGTCGTACTTGAGATAGTATGCGGGTGCTCGTTAGGTTACGAGTACACTGGACAGGACTCGTCGGGAACTGTTGGTTGGTACTATACCTATCGTCAGTTATCAGTTCCCAGGTGACATGAGTACAGCTTAGTCCGCTGACTTGACACTGTCACTTCGCATGGAGTGTGTTCCCGCTGTACTTAGATTACTACCCTACCACGGCTCAAAGGAGTCATGCAAATAGGTAGTAGTTGGGTGCAGTCCCGAAGCACTTGGAGGCAGTGACGGTTAGACAGGATTCGTCTCTCCCGGTATTGGGGGTTGACATCGCGCTGTGTCTAGGAGAGCCATTACACAAGCAGTCCCTGGCCAGGGCAAGCGAGATATACTGGTAGGTTTCCAGTGTTATCTCAGGGTGTTCTGGACTACACTCCGACACGACTTGTACCGCTATTAGGGGACTGACGTTCACCGCCCCCTAGGCCCGCCATGCGATGTACAGACGAACAGACCGGACTGTACGGAGATTGTCACATACAGGCTCAGTAGGAGTTCGGATGGGTTTACCTCATCGGCCTTCTTATCGACATCTACCTGGGGACCGTTACGTACAGCTAGTGCCGCTTGCGGTCTGTGGTTAAACCCACTGCCAGCGTAGTGTCGAGTCTTTAGAGTCCCACACAGAGAGTTTCCCTGCACTGAGCGAAACGTGTAGAGGCCGTATGGTTTTACGGCAGGGCTACGATCACTTACGTGCACTTGTGTGCGTATGCTGTTCGGGCAGGCAATACTATTGGGCTTTGGTTTAAGCCAGATCCTAGTATTGCACAGATGGATTTGATTTGTCTTCTGTGCATTCGCATTCTACGGAATGCGAATGCAGGTGTGTATGCACAGTTTTGAGGAGCGATGAAGGAGGAGATGCCCCATTAGGGTTTTGGCAGTTGGTTCGGCCAAAACAGTAATATGGCGCACTCATTAGGGTTTTGACAATTCGTTTGGTCAAAACCGTTATGAGTCGGAGACATTGTTCATTAACCCTTTTAGTGATAGATTAGTGATGGCTAATTGCATTGACCATTTGACCACTTAGACCCCTCTTGACTTTGTTGACCCGTTGACCGTGTTGACCATTGACCTTCAAGAGGGATCTACACTCTTTTTTTCTTTTCCTTTTATTTCTTATGTTATGATAATGGTCAATTCAATGTGCCATCAAGTCTTTCATGATAGGATTAGTAATGATGATTATTGTGTATTATTGCAACCATGGTTCATTTCATTTGGCTTAATCCTTTTCATTATTCTCTTCTCATTCTCTCTCTTAAAATGAGAAGAAAAGAAAAGCTCCATGGTTGCTAACCTTTCTCCTTCTTCTTCCTCCTCTTGATCTTATCTTTTGATCTCATGTGTTGAGAGAAAAAGATCCCACAAAGACAAACACTTCCATCTTTCTCTTCTACACAACCTAAGGCATTTATATTAGCAATCTCTTTGCCCTAGTTGCCTTGGCTTGAGACGAAGCTTAGTGTACAACTCTCGGGTGGATCGTCTTCGACTCAAGAAGGCCGCGGAAGTGCCCAAGATCCGGATCGACGCTTGGAGCTTTGATGGACGAGTGGGACAGCAGGATGAAGACCCGAAGGACCGGTTCTGTGAGGTATACTTTCTACAGCATAGTAGCTAAAACCTCTTAGTGTATAGTAGTTTCTAGTTTAGCAAAGATCCGACTTTTAGTCCATGTTGCCTTGCGCCAAAATCATTGTTTTTCGCCGTTTCCGCCTCCCCGTAAGAACCGGGGTGAGCAACGTGGACTTACAGTTGCCTCGCTTCTGGGATTGGCGGGCGGCTTGCCACACTCGTAGGGGTCTATGATCCGATACTATGGACTATCCACACGACCGAGAAAATTGCATTTCATATTTGGCTCCATTGAAATGTACTTTTCCTAGATTATCCGCATTTCCATACCGTGTTTGCTTCTGGGCTAGAAAATTGCATTTCGCTAAAGTTGGAAACCTCTCTGTGTGGGACTCTAAAAACTCGACAATACGCCGGCAGTGAGCTACTGAAAATACCCTAAAACTCACAAGCACGTCAGCGACACTAGCTATACGTAACGGATACCCAAGTATCTGTCGAAGGAAAGATCGATAGGCAAACCCGTCTGAACCCCTATTGAGCCTATCAGTGAAATTCACCATACAATATTGTCCGTTCGTCTGAGAGTATTGCGTATCGGGTCTAAGGGGTGGTAAATATCGGACCCTTGATAATGAGATAATTCATGACAGTTTATAGCCCAATACCAACCGAGAAACTACTGATAGGCCCATCAGTAATTCCCATCCGCCTTGGCCAAGGTCTGATGGTATTGGCCGACCATACACTGCACGACATTGACTCCCTATACCGAGAGAGACGAATCCCTTCTATCACTCACTACCTCTAAGTGCTTCGGGACTGCGCCTAACTACCACCTGTTTGCACGGCTCTTTAAAGCCGCGGTAGGGTAGTAATTTAAGCATAGTGGGAACACACTTGAGACGAATGATGACTTCAGGTCATGCGGACTACCTGTACTCGTATCGCTTGAGAACTGTTATCTAACGGTAGGTATAATACCAACTAGTAGGTTCTCGGCGAGTCCGTCTAGTGTAACTCTTAACCCAATGAGCATCTATATACAATCTTTGGTGACTGACTAACACCAATGGCTGTGAGACCGGCCATCGCCTCTTGTCGGGGTCAAGAAACGTATACACTAGTCTACTTTTGAATATCGATGCCCGGTCTCGATACTCCCACGATTAAGGACATTTAAGGATGTGCTTATTAACTATCCAGGCCTCGCTGGTATGATCGCCATCATAACCCTGGCGGTCTAGCAAGAATCTTATGGGTTTTATCAACATGTAATAGTGATCTGTAAAACCACAGAATACAAGTACATGATGATAAAGACAAACCAAATAGCATATTAGCATCTCGAGTAAAACTATTCTACTCGTATAGGTCCTCCCTCAATCATCATAATCACCTGCCTGTGATTAGAATAATTGTCTTAAGGACACTATAGCCAACAAACGGTAACCACGTCAAAACTAAAACCGTCCTTAAAACCAAAACCGTCCTCTAAAACCAAATTTGTCCACTTACATGCTTATGTGTATAACATTATATTGTCTGCTGAGTTTAGAAAGCTCACAATTTAAATTTCGTGGGCTATAAATCAGCACTCAATGGACTTGCAATATACCATAGACCATATGTTTGTGATGCGCCCAAAGGGGACATACCAACCTAGCTTAGCTCAGTTGATACCAATTTCCTATCCAATGTGAGAGCTCGCAGGTTCAATCCCTGAAGGGGTTGATTTAAAAAAAACAAAAGGGGCATGATTGGGCCCGTCCAGCTTAAAACCGTAGGTCCATACCTCTGATTTAGCTCTCAGTTTTGCGCATCATAGAAAGTGAGACCGTGTTATAGTGCGAGATCAACAACCACATAAAATCAATGATGAACATATTTAGTAGGACCTCGGACAGTGCTTGATCGCACAAATAAGGATGGCTAAAAATGCAGGCTCCCCCTCCAACCATAAAAAAAACACTATTACTGTTATTGATTTATTTTCCCAAAACACCCTTCAACTTTTCTTTCCAAAAGTCTTTCTCTGACTTTCCTAAAATATTTATTTCAGATTTCTTTTCCATCTTTATTTTCCAAAGCAATTCCAATATAATTTTACATATCGTCCTCCTTTTGTCATTGGTAATGAGCAAGCATGGATTTAGGTTATAAATTTGCGGCAAAAAAAGAGACGAAAAAGGTAAGCCAAATAGAATGGAGGAAGGGGTATTTTTGGTTTATGATGATACTTAGAAGTGGTATTTTCCCAGATCATGACACGTGGCAAGGGACATGTCCCAAAGCCTACGAGAAAGGATCAAGAACGGTGCATTGGAAGCATGCCCCGGGCCCTCGCCCGAGGATGTTCCCGACCTTCGATGGCCTTCTAGACCACTCACATGCTCGCCGTACAAACAACCGTCGGTTCGCCTCCGAGCCTTCCCACACACTGAGTTCCCTCAGCCCCCTAGCTCGCCTCCGAGCTAACACAGAACCAAGCTCGCTCGGCCTCCCGCTCATTCCCGAGCCTCCCGCCGAGCTTAGCTTCCTCGGTCTCATCAACCGACCCACAGCACTGATCGCAGGCGTCTCCGCCATGGCTCTACGAATCGCATCAGGCGCGAGATACCCGCCGCCCACGATCCCATGTTCCACGCCATCACGTTCCCCCATTAACGAGTGTATCTCATCATCAGCGGGGAATCCCTCCTTTCATGCGGGCGTAGCGCCAGGGGCGTAACGGCCGGCATGAATCTTGCGCCCGCCGGCCCATGGCTTCCACTATATAAACCCCTCTCTCAGACGACTCAGGTAGGCCGATTTTACCCCAATAGGTCGTTACTCTACCAAAATACCCCGTCTAACTTGATCGTCGGAGGGTCCTCGGTGGCGCAACCACCCCGGGACTTCCTTGCAGGTAGCTCGGCCTCAGCCACATAAAGCCTATTGAGATCCACACGCTCCAGGAGGCAACCTCCTAACCCAATCTCAGTCGCTCGTCTCCACTCGCTGTAGATCAACGAAAGGTAACATCTGAAGGAGATCTCGACATCCATCAGTTGGCGCCGTCTGTGGGATAGTCTAGTTCCACTCAATGAAAGTTCACCTTCCGATCCCAACTCCATGGTGAGCGATCACCGCGATGATCCAAGCACCATCCGCCGCCCTCCTCACAATGGAGACACGGGAGGACCCCCTCCTCCCCCGAACGTCATTCACGCCCTATCTACTCAGATAGATCGACTCGTGTCCTTCATGGATGCGCTCGTCCGTGTCCAAACGGCCGGGCAAACTCCCCAGGTCGCCACTCCCCCACCTCGGGACCGGGACCCCTACAGAAGGAAAGAAGACGCTACCCACGTCGGCACGACCGAGCACCGCCTCGCTGTCTCCGGCGGATGCAGATCCCCTGTAGCGACTAATTCAATGACCCGCTGGGCGCCACACAGCTCAACACCGAGGTATCTCGCAAGAGCACCTCGCCCTAAGGCCCCTTGTGCTCCTGTCCCTCCCGAGGAGGTGTCAGTCAGCTCGCCTGCTCCCAGGCATGACCGGCACCCCCTACCTCGACGGGGTCGCGCAGACGGGACTCACCACGGTAGCTCGAAAATGACCTCACCAGGGAACCTCAGGAACCTCATCAAACGGAACCGGAGTCGCGGTTAGGCGCAGGTCGCCAGCAGCAGAGGCCATAAATCAGAGTATGCCGAATCATCGGGATACCATGGCCGACTCGACGCCCTAGAAAAGAAGATTGAAGGCATACATCGGGAAAATCATCCTTCGAGCGACGGGGCTAGATATGCCGCCGACTCGCTCATGAAGCCCTTCACCGAAGAGCTACTCGCCGTCCATGCCTACTCCCAGAACAAGCCCCCGAAGGTCTCCCTCTTCGACGGGAAGTCCGACTCGAAAGACCATTTGGATGCGTTCACAGTCGGGATAAGTTTCCAGGACAATTCCGACGCCGCGCAATGTAGTGCTTTTCCCGCCACTCTCATCCACTCTGGACGAGACTGGTTCTGAGGACTCACGCCACGCTCAATCTCTACCTTCGATGAACTAGCCACCCAGTTCCTCGGTCATTTCGTCGGGAACAGACGGAAAAAGCGGACTGTTGATCATCTCTTCACCATAAAGAGAGGGCACAAAGAATCCTTCAAAGGATACATCAACTGCTTCTACAATGCCCTCCTTGAGGTCCCCGAGCACCGGGACGAGACGGTCATTATAGACCTTAGGTCGGGTCTTAGGCACAAGGAGTGGCTACGCTCGTTTGCATTAGCGCAACCTAAGACCATGGCCGAGGTAAAGGCCTGGACCGAACGTGAGATCCAGCTTGAGTCCGAGGTGAATGCCAACCTACCCTGGACAGAGCAAGCCGATCAGAAGAAAAGAGCCAGGCCACCGAGCAGCTTCCTTGCTCGGTCCATCCTTGGCTGGTAATCTCTTACCTAACGACGCCAAGGATCAAAGCCCTCATCAAGAGGCAACCGAGCAGCAACCCTGATCGGTCCATCCTTAGCAGGCCACTCCTTGCCCTACCGCGCTAAGGATCAAAGCCCTCATCAAGAGGTAACCGAGCAGCAACCCTGCTCGGTCCATCCTTAGCAGGCCGCTCCTTGCCCTCCCGCGCTAAGGATCAAAGCCCTCATTAAGAAGCAACCAAGCAGAAACCCTGCTCGATCCATCCTTGGCCGGTAATCTCTTACCCCATGACGCTAAGGATCAAAGCCCTCATCAAGAGGCCACCGGGCAGCTTCCCTGCTCGGTCCATCCTTAGCAGGCCACTCCTTGCCCTCCCGCGCTAAGGATCAAAGCCCTCATCAAGAGGCAACCGAGCAGCAACCCTGCTCGGTCCATCCTTAGCAGGCCACTCCTTGCCCTCCCACGCTAAAGATCAAAGCCTTCATCAAGAGGCAACCGAGCAGTAACCCTGCTCGGTCCATCCTTAGCAGGCCACTCCTTGCCCTCCTGCGCTAAGGATCAAAGCCCTCATCAAGAGGCAACCGAGCAGCAACCCTTCTCGGTCCATCCTTAGCAAGTCACTCCTTGCCCTCCCGCGCTAAGGATCAAATCACTCATCAAGAAGCAACCGAGCAGCAACCCTGCTCGGTCCATCCATAGCAGGCCACTTCTTGCCCTCCCGCGCTAAGGATCAAAGCCCTCATCAAGAGGCAACCGAGCAGCAATCCTGCTCGGTCCATCCTTAGCAGGCCACTCCTTGCCCTTCCGCGCTAAGGATCAAAGCCTTCATCAAGTGTCCACTGAGCAACTTCCCTGCTCGGTCCATTCTTGGCTGGTAATCTCTTACCCCACGACACCAAGGATCAAAGCCCTCATCAAGAGGCCACCGAGCAGCTTTCCTGCTCGGTCCATCCTTGGCTTGTAATCTCTTACCCAACAACGCCAAGGATCAAAGCCCTCACCAAGAGGCTATCGAGCAGCTTCCCAGCTCAGTCCATCCTTAGCTGGTCTTACCCAACGACGCCAAGGATGAAAGCCCTCATCAAGAGGCCACCGAGCAGCTTCCCTGCTCGGTCCATCCTTGGCTGGTAATCTCTTACCCAACAACGCCAAGGATCAAAGCACTCATCAAGTGGCCACCGAGCAGCTTCCTTGCTCGGTCTATCCTTGGTTGGTAATCTTTTACCCCATGACGCCAAGGATCAAAGCCCTCATCAAGAGGCCACCGAGCAGCTTCCCTGCTCGGTCCGTCCTTGGCTGGTAATCTCTTACCCCACAACGCCAAGGATCAAAGCCCTTATCAAGAGGCAACCGAGCAGCTTCTCTGCTCGGTCCATCCTTGGTTGGTAATCTCTTACCCAACGACGCCAATGATCAAAGCCCTCATCAAGAAGCCACCGAGCAACTTCCCTGCTCGGTCCATCCTTGGCTGGTAATCACCTGCCCTACTATTGGGGTCAAAAATTACACCCCGGTTGACCAAGTCAAAGTCAAAGTCAACCCCAAACCAGGTGGGCCCAAGCCCAGTTCAAGTGGGCCCAAGCCCAGGTCAAAGGGACCGGCCCCATGACAAAAGGAATGAAACCATAAATTAGTTTAATGTAATTATATATATATATATATATATAGAAATAAATGTATGTAAAATAAGCAAAATGCCAAAATTTTGTAAACCCCATGGCTTATGTGCAAAAAGAGATAAGCATATAAGGCATGGGGTGATATAAGTGTCATTTGGCAAAGCCCAAGGGGCTATATGTAAAGTGTGTAGCCTATAAAGGCAAACATGATGAAAATATCTAAAATAACTTTTCCATTCTAAAAAACTAGGGTTTGTGCCTCCTTCTCCTTCCTCAAGGTTCAAAACCTTCTTCCCCTCTTTGAATTAAATCAAGAGTTTAACTCTCTTTTTTTCAAAAAGAAATAGTCTTTCACCATAAAACCCACAAAGGGGAGCTCGGATCTTCCATCAGATCTCTAAAGGGGGGATTTTGAATCTCACCCCTCTTTTCTTTCAAGATACAGCCAATGAAGAGGAGAAAGAAGGAGACCCATCTCCAAAAATCCCATTCCGGGAAGATCCAAGGCTCAAAAGAAAATCCAAAGATCTCTAGGAGTTTAACTCCATAAATCAAACCCCTTTTTAGGAGTTTAACTCCAATTCTATACATAATCCCTGTTAGGAGTTCAACTCCAAAGCCCCCCCTTTGGAGTTTAACTCCTAACCCAGGGGCTAAGCCCCTTTTCCGCTGGTGTTCCCAGCGGTCGCGTGTCGTGCACGTGACCCACGGCGTCCAGCGGTCGCGTGCCGCACACGTGACCCGCGGGCGCCCAGCGGTCGCGTGCATGGCATGTGACCCGTGGGCGATAAAGCGCCCACGTGTGCCTCACGCGACTCGGGGGCGCTCAGCGTCCCGCGGTCGCGTGCAAGGCACGTGGCCCGCAGGCACTAAGCGCCCACGTGCGCCATACGCGACCCGCGGGCACTCAGCGCCCAGCGGTCACGTGCAGCGCACGTAATCCGCTGGCGCCCAGCGGTCGCGTGCTGCACACGTGATCCGCTGGCGCCCAGCGCCCACGTGTCAGGCACATGACCCGTGGGCGCCAAGCGCTCACGCGCCAGGCACGTGACGCGCGGGTGCCAGTGCCCATGCGCCAGGCACGTAACTCGTTGGCGCCCAGCGCTCACGTGCCATGCACACGTCTTTAAGACGCTTCCCCCCATTTTTATATGCACTCCACACTAAATATACTCCCCCCGTTAGAAAAAATTTCTAACGGGGCACTGCCCCACACCCTGGACCCCCGTAAAAACTTTGCGAGACCCCCAATATATCCAAAACCCCTTCAAAACACAACACTGCACATTGAGTTCGCATAACCTGTTTAACCCGTCAATCGGAGGTTCTCTCGCTCCAAAGACGAGGGGTAATTAACGATAGCTTAGTTCGCAGCTGCCGGAGATTCGGATCCCCACAATCAATAAACCCCAGCCTACCTTAGGCAGGGGGAATTTGTAATGCGCCCGACAAGCGCGCGTGTATTCCCATCTCAATGGGGTGACGAAAAACACCATACATATTCTGGCACGTCCGGTGGGACCTTTCTCTCCTCCCATATCTCGGTTCAAGTGTTCATGCTAACTCATTTAACATATATGCCGACGTTTGTACTGAAATAATGTTTTTCCGTGCAGCAATCAACTTTCAACGACAATGTCTCCTAAGATGGATCCAGCTTCTGATGCGACCCCGATTCCGTACGTGGTCAAGATCAATGCTCGTGTGGTTCTCCCCGCAAGCCTTAGTCGACAGTGGGAGGAACTGCCCCGCCAGTTTGGTTCCGTTATCATCTACCCTGCCGGAAGCGATCATCTGGTAGAAATCCCGGCAAAACAGGTGGCTAAGCCGGTCTCAAGGGGCAATAGGCCGAATGTTGTGATCGCTAAGGCACCACGACCGAAACTTAAGACGGTGTCTGAACGACTCTCTGGTGCTCCAGCTGGGGGCAAGACTTCCAGTACAAAGGGCAACATCAAATGTTGAGGACGAGCTTAGGCGATGATTCTAACAAATGCACAATCAGGCGTATCTCCAAAGTCCTCCATCGCCCGGTCTACGGTGGCATCCCAAAGAGTCGTAACTAGCCAAGTACTCAAAACAGAAAGGCTGAGACAGAAGCGGCTCAGGTATCGAGCCAACAAGAGGGCCAGGACTCCGGCCAAATAGAATCTTGTGATATTCCAAGAGCAGAGTCATCCTGCGACGTCGGCTAAGTTGACCGTAAAAGTCAGCAATTCTTTCGAACCTGTGGGTTCAAAAAACGCCATGATCGCCAGAATTAAGAAGACGGCAGTCCGAACGATGTTGCAAAGAGACGTGTCCCAGCCCCGTCAGAGAAAGCATGACACCATCTCTTCAAGTGTCTATCAGACACTCTGTGCCGCGCGAAAGCAGCGGGGAAAACCCAGAAAAGAAGCGCACGCACTATTCAAGAACCCGGTTAGGCCAGACGCTTTCAGTCGATTGCCCGTTACCGAAACAGGAGGGCCACGACAGAGATCCATGAAATTGGCTGCCAGTAATAAAAAGATGGACGGATATGTTATCCATACGGTCTATATGGAGGGTGCGCATCCCAGCGACAACCTGCGTAGCAAAAGCAAGGATGGGGTTACCACATCGCAAGCCCAATCTGGCTTAAATGTGGTTGCTGCTTCCCAAGATCAGTCGCTTCCACCGTATGAGGAAAACCCTCTCGATGAAGCCGATAGGCAGAAAGACCCCTCAATCCATGTAGAGTCAAGCTCGGACAGCGAGGAAGAGCCGACTTTCCACCCCATGACAGCAGAGCAAGAGATTCTTCAAGAGCTTCGAAAACAGCTCAGGAGCAATGATAAAGAAATGGCCAAGCTTTACTCCAAAATCGACGACCTGACGAATGTTGTGATGCAGCTTACAGCTCAAATTGCTCAGGCGCCTTCCAATCAAGCACAAGTCTCTATTCATGAGTAGGGTGATGACAACCCGAAGCAATCTATTCATGTCCCTTTGGGTCCAAGATTGGGCAAGCCGCACGAAAGTCGGCCACATTCCGCTTCTGGGGACGCCTTGGCCCCAGACAGCACTATCCCGCTAACACAAGATGGGATAATGGATTTGGTTACTAGCAAGGTTAGAACATTGGTAGCCGAAGCTCAGAAAGAAATTGGCAGTAGTGGGCGGGCATATCCCACACAGTACGATCTGATCGAGTTCCCCAATGGTTATGTCATTCCTAAATTCGGAAGATTTAACGGGACGAGAAACGCAAATCAGCACGTCGCCCACTTTAAAGCGTCATGCGGAAATACAGGGGGCAATGATGCGCTCCTTCTTCGTCAGTTTGTCAATAGTCTGACTGGTGTCGCTTTCGACTGGTATGCAAGTATACCAGACGGGTCCGTCATTACCTTTGCCCAAATGGAGTTTCTGTTTCGGCAAAGGTTCATGAGTGTCAGTGATAAAATCTCCATTGCTGACCTTGTGAGGACCAAGCCGGGGAAGAATGAAAGCAACACTGACTTTATCGCCCGATGGCCTAATCTCACGGTCAAGTGTGAACCACTGCTGGAGCAGGACCAGTCCGTCAGCCTTCTCATTGGGAACCTCAGCAATTGGATGGTCCCATTCTTGTGTACAGCAGGCCTCAAGATGTTTCAGGAGCTAACCAAGAAAATCCAGATGCTGGAACGCTCGAAGCAAGAGTCCACCCCAGACTCTCCGAGAGACAAGACTTGGAAAAGCAAAAGGGACGACAACCGTAGAAGCGGGAATTCCAACAGTACCAATGTCTTCAATGCATCCGACAATGAAGACAAGCGAATGGCAGGCGATTCCAAAACCAACCGGCCTCGAAAGCCATTGCTGGGAGGAGAAGGGTCTTCTCTGGAAGAGAAAAAGAACAAGGTTTACTCTTTCAGAAGGGACAAGGTCCGCAAGATATTCAAAGATGCCTTGAACAATGGTCTACAATTGCCGGAGTCGAAGAGACCCCACGAAGCAAAAATGACCGACAATCCCCTATATTGTCCGTACCACAGAGTAGTGAGCCATGCGATCGAGGATTGCTATATCTTCAAAGACTGGGTCGAGAAGAAGTACAGGACTGGAGAGATCGAGATGTCCAAGAGTGTGTTGGTGAACAATCAAATTGCA
The DNA here is from genome assembly GCA_030015575.1 of Agapanthus africanus. Taxonomy (NCBI): domain Eukaryota; kingdom Viridiplantae; phylum Streptophyta; class Magnoliopsida; order Asparagales; family Amaryllidaceae; genus Agapanthus; species Agapanthus africanus. Next base: position 651,294,805 of record JASDDO010000014.1, read on the forward strand.
ACCACCAACTTTATACAGACAAAAGCTGAAACCCTCTTGGAGCAGACAGCTGAACCCACTGCCCTGAGAAATAAAACTGACTCACCACAGTCTCCGTGGAGTACGCACATATCTAATAAGACGAAGAAGATGCTAAAACTACTTCGGAAAGAGCCCAGAACGGAGTGGGAAGGGCAGAAGAAGCCTACCATTCCACCTGCCAATTTGGCTGCATCAGGCTCAAATTCCAAAAAGCTCAAGAAGAAGAAAAGTGCAGCTCGATGCGAAAAAGAGTCTGCAGGGAGATCGACCATTCAAAAATATATTGATTCCATCGAAGACTATGAACAGAAGGAAAGAACTCTAATTCAATTGAAAGAATTCTTCCCTGTAGAAGCAGCTGAGATTTTGGAGGAGGTAGAAGAAGACTCCAATGAAGAGATCCCTATAGTGACCTGCTACGCCATCCATCTGGGCAGCGACTCTGAGGAGGAGCTCTGTTTTCCCGAAGAGGATGAGGAGCTCGCTACAATGGCCAACCAAATCCAGCTCAGAAGCGGCAGGGCTCTACTGCCAAGTCAGGGCAACGCCCCAAAAGGGAAGGAAAGACAAGTCACTAATGAAGAAGTTGGCGGAGAGTCGGCTCATGAAAATTTGAGTCCTTCCTCGGTGGACTATAATGTTTTGGCTCATCTCCGGAAGCCTCTGTCTCTCCTGAGCATCTACGTTGCCTTAGTCCTATCTAAAGAACTTAGAGATGTTCTCATCCATGCTCTACAAAACCCTGAGCGGTATCAGGCTCGCTTTGCGGAAATCAATATGAAAGAAGCCCAATATGCTCCGCATGCTGCCGCAGTCACGTTTAAGGACGAAGACTTTCTACTAGGAACGGCTGAGCATAATCGGCCGCTTTACGTAACAAGGTACAGCGACGGAGACCGGATTAATCGCATACTGATTGATCCAGGGTCCTCAGTGAACATCATGAACTTGAGAACTCTAAAGAGGTCAATGGACGTCCGATACCTGTCAAGGGAAAGGATTGTCATTCAAGGCTTCAATCAAAATTGCCAGCAAGTTCTGGAATCCATAGCTCTGCCAATCAAATTTAGGGATCTGCAGACCGAAGCTAAGATATACATGATCGACGCTGAGACGTCTTATAAAATTCTCTTGGGACGGCCTTGGCTCCACGATTACAGCATCATTCCGTCAACTCTCCATCAGTGTATGAACTATACTAAAAATGGCGAAGAAAGACGCATTAATGGAGACATCCAGCCGTTCGGTGTGCATGAAGTCTGATATGAGGATTCTCAGTACTTTATGAACCACCAAAATACTAAGCCACGACTGACTGAGGACAGAGCGACCCTAAAACCCAAAAGCAAATCTGGCTGGCTGTCACTTTCAAAAGCAAAAAACCTTAAGTGCGCCCGCGTTTCGGCAGTGACACTGATGAGTCCGATGCTGGAAGTCCGTCCTTACGTAAAACTCACCCTCGTTTCGGTAGCGATATGGATGAATCTAATACTGAAAGCCCATCTAGCAGCAAAGTCCGCCCTCATCTTGGCAGCGACACTAAAGAGTCGGAGGAAAAGGACTTGCCTTGCAACAGCTGTGCAGATTGGACCCCCATGAAACAAGCAAAACTACGAGAGACCTTCGAAATTACAGAAGGGTCCCTAGTTGTCACAAGGGTGCCGGAGCAGATGTGCAAAGAGCTCGATGCATTGTCGGTCTTTACCATGGACCGGCTGGAAACTTTATACGTTCCAAGAAGAAAAAATGGACAGAAGGGCATTCTGTTTTATGGGTCAAATACTGTTGTGCACCCAGACGATTTGTTTGTCGCGTGCCTTCCTTATGAGAGAGGCATAAGAGCAGTCCTCAATCTAGATACTATGCGCCTGAGATGCGGGAATATTTTAAAAGGTGCAGATGCCAGTTATATCAAACGGAGTCCAAAGCAAAGTTTTATGAAAGGCTATGTCATCCGCCTCAGGTCCGAGCACTCATCGATGGAAGAATTCCAGATAGACGGGGAATAGGTTTCATCCAGCCTGATTCCAAAGCATGCTATATGATCCATGTTGGTGAAGCCAGCGAAAAGTCAAATGATGATGACGAGCTAGCCGAGCTAGAAGAAGCTCTTCAAGAGCTCGAAGATGGCGGACAAGCAACCTTTGACGAGCTAACCGAGATTAACTTAGGAACGCCCGATAATCCAAGGCCGACCTACATCAGCTCACTCTTCTCAGAGGAAATGAAAGAGCAGATAATCGCCCTGCTGCATGAGTTCGTCGACTGCTTCGCGTGGACGTACAAAGAAATTCCTGGCCTTTCCCCTGAAGTGGCCGTGCATAAGCTGGCTATCTCTCCTGATGCTAAGCCAGTCAAACAAGCTCCTCGAAAAATGAGAAGGGAACTGGAAGAAAATGTCATCGAGGAAACTAAGAAACTCATCGATACCGGCTTCATCGGGGAAGAGAAATATGCGGACTGGATCGCATGCATAGTCCCAGTGAAGAAGAAAAATGGGCAGATCCGAGTTTGTGTCGATTTCAGGGACCTCAACAAGGCATGTCCTAAAGACGACTTCCCGCTACCGGTCATGAAAATGATGGTCGATGACACCTCAAATTACGAGTTGTTCACCTTTATGGATGGCTCTTCTGGATATAATCAGATCAAGATGTCACCTGAGAATGAGAAACACACAGCATTTCGAACCCCGATCGGAATATACTGCTACAAAGTGATGCCGTTCGGACTGAAGAACGCAGGTGCTACATATCAAAGGGCAATGACCAATATCTTTGATGACCTAATCCATAAAGTCGTTGAATGCTATGTTGATGATCTGGTCGTCAAGACTATAGCCAAGGCCGACCACATCCAAGATCTTAGGACCGTTCTCACCAGACTGAGGGAATACGATCTGAAGATGAATCCTCTAAAGTGCGCTTTTAGCGTGTCATCGGGAAAATTCCTGGGCTTCACAGTCCGACATCGAGGGATCTAAGTCAACCCATCAAAGATAAATGCCATCATGGAGATGCCTCTTCCAAAGAGTCTGACACAGCTAAGATCTTTTCAAGGCAAGCTTGCTTATATACGAAGGTTTATATCAAATTTATCGGGGAGATGTAAGCCCTTCTCAAAGCTCATGAAGAAAGGATCTCCTTTTGTCTGGGATGCCGAATGTCAAGAAGCGTTCGAAAGCATCAAACAGTACCTGTTGCACTCTCCAGTGCTTGCCGCCCTTATTCTAAATAAACTATTGATTCTCTATACTGCCGTGCTAGATGAGTAACTCGGTGCACTCCTTGCCCAGAACAACGAGGAGAGAAAAGAGAATGCCCTCTACTACCTCAGTCGAACTTTAGTCGGAGCGGAACACAACTATTCCCCGATCGAAAAGCAATGCCTGGCTCTGATGTTCGCTGTGAAGAAGCTGAGGCACTGTCTGCTCACTCATCGGGTTATGCTGATCTTTAAGGTCGACCCGCTCAAACACTTAATGACCAAAGCAAGCCTAGCCGGTAGAATGTCAAAATGGGCTGTCATGCTACTTGAGTTTGACATAATTTATACTCCTCAGAAAGCAGTAAAAGGGCAAGCTCTTGCGGACTTCCTTGCTGCTCATCCCGTATCAGAAGATTCACCATTCAATTGCGAGTTACCCGACAAACAAGTACTGCACCTCGAGGAAGATGAGCCATGTTGGGAGCTCTACTTCGATGGAGCCTCATCAATGAGGAGCTCCGGCAAATGAAGCCTCCCGCAGATAAAAGCAAGGATAAGATTGGTGTTCATCACTGTAACATTTCAGAAAAATAAAATATTATTTTTGGGAATTTTTATAATTAAATAATAAATATTAAGAATGTTTTAATGATGCGGTACAATTGAATACCAATAAATTGGAAAATATTGGAAAATTAAATTAAATGGTGATTTTGGAGGGATTTATGTGATTTAGGCAAATTATGAATTTTTATAATTAATTATATTCCATTTTAATGCTAATCGCGATTAAATATCACTAATCGTGCATTAAGCGTGATTTGTGCACATGACATGCACCATGTCCTATTTCACATTTCTACATTTTCCTACCATAGTCTTTTCTTATTTTTCATGCATGCTTTGTTTTAAAATGAAATGAGAAAAGAAAATAAAAGGAAAGGAAAGGAAAAGGAAAAGGAAAAGGAAATGAATAAACAATGAGGCATGGGGAGATAAGAGGGCATGGGCAAGAGAGAGAGGGGGTGAGGAGTCAACCTTGGTCATGACTCTTTCCCTCTTCATTCATCATCTTCACCACTTCTCTCCTCCTTCACTTGGCTACCCCCTCTCCTCCACCACCTTCACCACCTCAAAACATCACCAAAAACACATTAAAAGTTCATCTCCCTTTCACTAAAAACATGCACAAGATCATCACAAGCACTTTGGACCAAGAAAGTTTGGATTTTGAGTACTTGGGGCAACTCAAGAAAATTCTTGAGTTGCTAAATTAGGTACTTTCATCACCATTAGTATTGTATTTGATTCATTTTAGTATCTATGCTAGTTTAGAGTGGGTTAAATGAGGTTTAGTGAACTTTGAAAATTCTAAGTTAAGGATTAGGGTTTGAATTGAATTCAAAGGTGAAATTTAGGCTTAATAGTGACCTTAAACCCCTGTGGTGTTTGTTTAAAGACCAAAACCAGAGGCTAAACCCCCATTTCACAAACTTAGAAACCCCAATATCGGAAAATTTTGAGAATTTTCAGTTCTTTTTGATATATGCTATCACCCGGGGGGCCTAGGAATTTTTTAGCAAACACAGTGATACATGCAGGTGACCTAGAAGCTATCCTTAAGACCCGAGCCCCATACGCTTCACCCTGGCCGCAATTTTATTCTTTCTGGCCGCAATTTGCGGCCAGAGCAGTGGTGTTTGTGTCCGTATTTGGTCCAGGGCTTTATTATCTGTATACTAGACCCTCCATGTATGCAAAATTGGCTAATTTCACCTAGGGTAAAATCTGGAGTTGTTTTCTTGAGTTGCTGCATTGTTTTGCGACTTCGTTTTAACTTGAGTTTTGGTATTTGATATTTTAATTCCGTCGTGTGGCGTTTGAACGTCAACGGCTAGGGCTATTGGTCGTGTTTTGCATGCAAGGCTATAGGTTTTAACCTATAAGCGAAACATGTGCCGTTTTGGTTTTCCGCCTTGATTTTTAATACTCATTTGCGATTGTGTATTGGTTGTAGGTACCCCACGTGGAATTCGAGATGACGAGGAGAGCGTGGCGTCATCGACTCCAGCAAGCGAGGATCAAAGTGAGTGGATCTATATCTACGGGGGAAGTCGGGTGGATGGCGTATAGCACCCCCGCAAATTTTGGATGGAAACCGATCTATAGGATTCAGTCATAGAAACCTAGAGTTGAAAACTAGGGACATGGTTAAAAACATAGTTAGAGATGATATGAATGATAGAATATGTGCATTGAGATATGAGGTGAAAGCAATAAGATATGAAAAGTGAATGTGAATCACGACTTATAGATATGTAGTTGCACTAGAATAGGTATGAGTTTTAGAGTAGCATGGCATTCGATGTATAAGGTAGAATGTATATATAAAATTGACTTAATGCGATGAAAAGGATATACGATGTGATATGATGACTTGATTGATATGTCGGTATACGGATGCGAGTCGATTGAGATGATTAATACCTTTGCCGGTCCCCCGATATGAGATTGTTATGGATGCGGCCTGGGATATAGGGGTGTGTGTGTGTGTGTGTAATGTGGTGAATCATGAATGATAGGCCGTACGTGACGATGAGGTCCGCACCCTCATTGTCATATATGTTGATAGGATCCCTAATGGTTTAATGCCACCGTACGATGATTTTCAGTACGTGATGAGTTTGACTCGATGATTGATCCATACCCTTGACTAGAGGATGCCGTACGATGGATTATATCGTACGTGATGTTGTGAGGCTGGATGCCGATTGATAGATTCACCGACTCGATCATGTTAGATACGTATACCTGTCAACATTTGCATACGATTGTTGGGGTCGAAAATTGCACCCCGGTTGACCAAGTCAAAGTCAAGGTCAACCCCAAGTCAAGTGGGCTCAAGCCCAGATCAAGTGGGCCCATGCCCGAGTCGAGCCCGAAGATGAAGCGGCCGGCCCCCTATGCAAACATGAAATCATGTAATAAATAATTTTTATGTAATTTTTTATGCATGAATGTGCATAAAGCCAATTTTTTGTAAGCCCGTGGCTTATGTGCAAAAGAAATGGCACATGAGCCATGGGATAGGCAAAATGCCATTTTGTAAAGCCCAAGGTACTATATGTAAATATGTAAGCCTATATAAGGCAACATGATGATGAATAAAGCAGACAATTTTTCATTCCCCTAAAAACTAGGGTTCTTGGTGCCTCCTGCTCCTTTCTCAAGGTTCCAAAACCTTCTTCCCTTTTTTGAATTAAATCAAGAGTTTTACTCTTCTTTTTATAAAACTAAATAGTTTTCCACCACAAAACCCACAAAGGGAAACTCAGATCTTCCATCAGATCTCAAAAAGAAGAGATTTTTAAAATCTCACATCTCTTAATCTTCAAGATCCTGCCAACAGAGGAGGAAGAAGGAGACCCATCTCCAGAAACCCCACTTTGGGAAAGAACTAGGGCTCAAGGGGAGAAGCCCTTCATCAGCTTCAAAACATCCTAGGAGTTTATATATATATATATATATATATATATATATATATATATATATATATATATATATATATATATATATATATAAATACAGAGAATAATAAGTGCTCCTTTCTGGGAGTACAACTCCAATTGCCAGGACCAAGTCCCTTTTGCCACTCGAGCGCCCACGTGCGCTAGCGCTCAAAGCGCTAGCGCTCTTGCACTCAAAGCGCTAGCGCTCTTGCGCTCAGAGCGCTAGCGCCCGAGCGTCCACGTGCTGACACGTGGTGCGCTAGCGCTCTTGCTCTCAGAGCGCTAGCGCCCGAGCGTCAAGCGCTGACACGTGGAGCGCTAGCGCTCAAAGCGCTAGCACGCTTGCGCCCAGAGCGCTAGCGCCCGAGCGCCCACGTGCTGACACATGGGGCGCTAGCGCTCTTGAGCTCAGAGCGCTGGCACCCAAAGCGCTGGCGCTTTTCCCCACGCATCCTCTGGATGCCCTTTCCCTTTCTTTTTATATATATGTATATATACATACACACACACACACACACATACTCTACAACAATCTCTCTCCCAAAAAAATTTTGGACCGGGGCGCTGCCCCGCACCCCGCAAGGGGGCTGCTAGCCCCCTTGACCCCCAGCCCGCTATCCGGGTAGCGGGACCCCCGTAAAAACTCTACGTGGCTCCCGATATATCCAAGCCCCCTCCAAAACAAAACACACGTACACTGCACGTTGAGTTCGCATGGCCAATTTAACCCGTCAATCGGAGGTTCTCTCGCTCCAAAGGCGAGGGGTAATTAACGGCAGCTTAGTCCGCGGCTGTCGGAGATTCGGATCCCCACAATCAATAAACCCCAGCCTATCCTAGGCAGGGGGAATCTGTACTACGCCTGACAAGTGCACGCGTATTCCCATCTCAATGGGGTGACGAAAAACACCCTACAACGATTTACTTTATGCTACGCTCATGTCACTCTCATTGCATTACATATACCTGTGCTAGTACACCTACACCATTATCGATGATGCGTATGTTACACTTACACAGATTTGCCGGCTCACATACTTCATCATCGATAATTGCCATGTCACTATACAGTAGGATTGCTGCATCATGATATGACTCTTTGCATAATTTACTTGCTATAGTTGCATATGCACCTTTATACGATGTTGCATTGGACTTTGGAGAATTTGGGAACCCCAGGATATATTTTAAAACTGGATTCATTTAAAAGAGCGGTTTTCCCTCGATATGTGCATATTACTGTTCCATGATGCATGATATACGGATATGCTTACAGTTCTGTTATATGTCGCATACATCATGCTTTACGATTATACGCATTGAGATATGCTGTTTTCATGAGATTTCTGGATTTGAGAACCGTGGTTATTTTAAAAAGAAAGTATGTATTGTTTTAAAAACCCGGATTCTCTTGATATGATATTTCAGTGCGTCCACCATGCATTTTCTCGGTTCTGAGACGTGTGACAGTGATACCCGATTCGAGGAGCTGGATGAGGCCTAGTACGGGTACATGGTGGACCCGGTATGGTACCCCGGGACGAGAACGGATTGCTGTGCAGTAAACGGTGAGCCTGGCAGAGGGACTACTACCTACCGGTGATAGTATTTGAGCTCGGCGGATATCCGGAGGATACTGACCGGAGTCAAGAGATGAGATGGGCCGATCCGGACCGACGGAGCCCGAGATATGAGGATTTACGTGTCGATGCTGGACACGGGTTTTATGATGTTTCGAGTGTCGATGCTGGGCACTCAGGTTCCATGATTTTGATGTGTCGCGAGGGACACGTTGATTTATATCCTCATACTTTCATGCATATATTTTTATGATATTTACATGCATGATGTTGTTGTGTCATTGGTTGACACGTGGACGAGATCCACATGCAGACATTGATTATATGGGTGGACGAGATCCACATGCCTACAGACATTGATTATTTTGTTGGATGTTATCCACATGCTGATAGGCATTTACTTATAGTGCTGGCACATATACAGTTACAGTTACCCTAGATATCATAGTATTACCTTCATGATATAGTTGACCCAGGAAATCGTTATTTTATTCGATTTCTACCTGATGATATTTTCTACTCACGAGTTGGCAACCCACTCCCGTTGTGCCGCAGTTCTTGCAGGTTGACCGCTTGGATCGGTAGCGACATGGTTGGCGCACAGCTTATTTTTGGGTTACTTGCTTTGGTAGGTGGGACAGTTGTATCGTGCCCACTCATGTACTTACTATTCATTTTGTATCTAGTCAACTCCATCAATCAAACTAGTAGTTGTATAAGTAATGAGACTTAGTGAGACTTGTGGTTGCGAGACCTAGAGCGAGGGATCTTCCGCTACTTGTGGTTTTGATGTCTTGCTTATTTCTTTACCTTTTGTGTTGATCTTTACCGATTGGGCGTCGTATACTTGTTTTATTACTTGCGTGGTTGTGAATCCGCCGTTGGCCAAAGAGCTAGCTCCCGCTTGGGGATGCCTTTTATATATTCAGGTATTTGTAGTTTTAGATCAAAATACACAAGGGAGGTGCTGCCCAACTTTTTAAAAGACGAACATGTTTTACAACAAGTAGGATAAACTTGCATTTTTCATGTTCCCTTTTCTATGCATTTAAGAAAACACTTTTCTTCATTATACCTTATTTCAAAACTGCACCTCTTTTATTTTTTTAAAAGGTTTAGATTTTTGGGTTTTCAGCTTACTTGGATTACGTTACGCCTTTAGACGTTGCGTGATTTAAGTGTTGGTCGAGCTAATATTTCGGGTCGTGACAATCACGCCATCGATGGGAACCCTACGATGCTCTTTTACTCTCACTGAGCCTCGCACAGACAACGAGCCTGAGTATGAAGCTCTGATAGCTGGTCTGGAGCTCGCCATAGAAATGGAACCCTTCGGCTACGGGTTTACGGTGATTCCCAGCTTGTCGTCAACCAAGTAAGCAACGAATATAAGATATATAAACCCGAGTTAGCTCGGTACAGAAGTCGGGTGGTGGAGCTTATGAAACAGTTCACCCATATTGAACTAATGAGAGTTCCTAGGGCGTTGAATGGAAAAGCCGACGTACTCGCTCGCTTAGCCAAGGAGCTGGCTAATCCCGACATGGATGAAATTCGGATCACAGTCAGAAGCCGGAAAATTCTGTCTCCAGTCTCTTTGCATGAAAAAGAAAGCGTAAAACAAGAGAACAATCCTGCCGAAGAAGCTTTGATCATTCAAGATGAGCCCGATTGGAGAGAACCCTTCATAGAGTACCTCCGATACAACAAGTTGTCCGAAGTAAAATCTGCTAGGATTCAGCTGAAGAAGAGAGCTCTCCGATACGTGTTTGTAAATAATACTCTATACCGCAGATCATATGACCAACTCTGGCTCAGGTGTCTGTCATCGACCGAAGCCCAAAAAGTTATGAAAGAAGTTCACTCAGGCGTCTGCGGGGCTCACCAGTCCGGCCCCAAAATGCGGCTTTAGATCAAACGGCTTGGATATTACTAGGCCATCATGATAAGGGATTGCGAAGAGCATGCAAAGAAATGCCATCTCTGCTAAATTCAAGGTGATTTCATTCACAAGCATCCCAATCCGTTGCATTCTACGGTGGCGTCGTGGCCCTTCGAAGTTTGGGGCACCGACATAGTTGGTCCAATTGATCCTCCATAATCCAAAGGCCACCGGTTCATACTGGCTGCAACATACTACTTCTCCAGATGGGCTGAAGCTGTCCCGCTAAAAGAAATCAAGAAAGAAGATATTCTAACATTCTTCCGGCATAATATTCTATACCGCTTCGGTACACCAAGAAGAATCATTTCTGATAACGGGCCTTCTTTCAAGAGCTTCAAAGTCTCAAGATTCGTTACTCAACACAAGATAGACTGGAGATATTCCTCCATCTATAACCCAAGAGCCAATGGGCTAGCCGAAGCCTTCAATAAGACTCTATGCAAGCTCCTGAGGAAAAATGCTTCAGCTATCAAGAGAGACTGGAATCTCAAGCTTCACGAGGCGTTGTGGGCATATTGTACCACGTACCGTACTCCAACTCAGTCCACTCCATACTCATTACTCTTCGGAGTGGAGGCGATCCTCCCCCTTGAAGTCGAAGTTCCAAGCTTAAGAATGGCCGTTCAGCACGAGTTGACGGAGAAGGAAAACGTGCTCCTTCGGTTCGAAGAGCTCGACGCCCTCGAAGAAAAGAGACTTGCAGTACAGCAAAATCTGAAGCTGTATCGAGCCCAAATGTCACGGGCCTATGACAAGATGACTCGTCTCCGCACTTTCAAGAAAGGCGAATTGGTGTTGGTCCTCAAAAGACCGATCATCCCCAATCGACATGCCAAGGGAAAATTCGATCCAAAATGGAAAGGACCATACGTCATCGAGAAAGTGTTCGACAGAGGATCCTACCAACTAATAAGTGCCGAGAGAGAAAGGCCCATGCCACCCATCAATGGCCGATATCTTAAGAAATACTACGCGTGAATATTCCAAGTCGCAGGCAAATTGAGCACACAGGCCCTACAGTCTGGATTATACATCCTGCAAAACCGGATACAATCCACGGGCGTAAACGACCCCTATCTCTCCCAAAGTCCTACCGGCGATACTACATTTAAAGTCCCACCGGCCTTAAAAAAAGAAGAAGAAAAGGTATGTCCACAAGCAAAACGGGCACAGATGAAAACCCGAAAGGGCTCCGTGAGTACAAACAGCAGGACTGCCGGCGAGTTGGTGAAAACCCGAAAGGGCGCAAACTCATGAAAAGAGATAAAATACACTCGCAAAGTCCTCTCGACCTTGTGAGGAGAAAATCCCTGCGTGAGATCCTTACGACTCATAAAGGAGCAATACACTTAGGAATCCTCACGATTCCTAAGGAGAACATACACCTGCGAGATCCTCTCGACTCGTAGGGAGAAAATGCTTTTATGAGACCCTTACGGCTCATAAAATTGAAAAGCCTTAGATGATAGGGATCTAAACCTGTCTCCTGAGCCATCGCTCCCCAACGGGCAACGACAAATGATGAGTCGCTCCTGGCATTTCGCTTCAGTGTTAGCGGTACTGATGCCGACTAAAAACCCATATCCCAAGTCCCCCCGGTGCAAATGATGAGTTGCTCCTGGCATTATTTCAGTGCAGCAATGCTGATGCCAAACAAGATCCAAATTCCAAGTCCCCAAACGGCGAATGATGAGTCGCTCCTGATATCACATTCCAGTGTAGCGATGCAGACGCCAACCAAAATCCAATCTCCTAAAATTCTCCCAGCCCTACGGTTGATCCCTAAGTTGACTACCGTATACAATCCACGGGCTCGAATAATTCTCATCATACCCATACCCCACTGCAATCACCCGTCCAGCGCCGATCTCTGCCCTTAGAATTATGCTCCATTTGGGAAGACCCACTTATGTGTCCTCACGACACATGAGGAGAAAAAACTAACGAGATCCTCACGACTCGTAAGAAAACATCTTCGTGGGATCCTTACGACTCACAAAGAGGAAAAAAACACACTTGGGAGTCCCCACGACTCCTAAGGAGAAAGCACACCTACGAGATCCTTTCGACTCGTAGGGAGAAAATGCTTTTATGGGACCCTTACGGCTCATAAAATTGAAAAGTCTTAAGTGATAAGGACCTAAACCTGTCTCCTAAGCCATCGCTCCCCAACAGGAAAATGCAATGATGAATTGCTCCTGGCACATGTGCTTCAGTGTTAGCAACGCTGATGCCTACCCTAACCCTAAAATTCCAAACTCCAATCCAATAGACCCCTAAATATTTAAACTGGGAACATATGACCCTAAGTCGTTAAACTGGGAACATATGACCCCTAAGTCATTAAACTAGAAGCGAGGGAAATTCCCTCACAGCAAATGATGATTCGTTCTTGGTACCATATTCCAGTGCAGCGGTGCTAATGCCAAACCAAAACCAAAATCCCCAAATCCTGTCATGACAGATGATGATTTGCTCCTGGTACCATATTCCAGTGTAGCGGTGCTGATGTCAACCCAAATCACATCAAATCAGCAAAACAACCAATGACCTCCCTGGCAGAATCAAGCTCCACCTTAGAAACAAGTCAACTTCATCCCTGACACCATAAGAAGCGGAGCAAGTCAAATCAAGCACCGACCGTCCAAGTCGCAAAAAAGGCAACACCGACCGTCCAAGTCGCAAAAAGGGCAGAACCGACCGTCCAAATAGCCAAAATGGCAGAACCGACCGTCCACATCGAAAAAGGGCAGCACCGACCGTCCAAGTCGCAAAAAGTGCAAAACTGACCGCCCAAGTCGTAAAAAAGGCAGAACCGACCGTCCAAGTCGCAAAAAGGGCAGCACCGACCATCCAAGTCGCAAAAAGGGTAGTACCAACCGTCCAAGTCGCAAAAAGGGCAGAACCGACCGTCCAAGTCGCAAAAAGGGCAGAACCGACCGTCCAAGTCGCAAAAAGGGCAGAACTGACCGTCCACGTCGCAAAAAGGGCAGCACCGACTGTCCAAGTCGCAAAAAGGGCAGAACCAACCGTCCAAGTCGTAAAAAAAGGGCAGTACCGACCGTCCAAGTCGCAAAAAGGGCAGCACCGACGTCCAAGTCGCAAAAAGGGCAGCACCGACGTCCAAGCCGCAAAAAGGGCAGCACCGACCGTCTAAGTCGCTAAAATAGTAAAACCGACCGTCCATGTCGTAAAAAGGGCAGCATCGACCTCTACGTCGTCAAAACGGGAACCAAATTAAATCGATCTCCACGTGAAAAAGATTCATCAATTTCACGCGCATGACCCACATGTGTGGTGTGCATTTATTGATGCGGAGCACTTTGTTGGGGTCACAAATTACATCCCGGTTGACCAAGTCAAAGTCAACCCCAAACCAAGCCCAGTTCAAGTGGGCCCAAGCCCAGGTCAAAGGGACCGGCCCCATGACAAAAGGAATGAAGCCATAAATTGGTTTAATGTAATTCTTTATATATGTGTGTGTGTGTAGAAATAAATGTATGTAAAATAAGCAAAAAGCCAAAATTTTGTAAACTCCATGGCTTATGTGCTAAAAGAGATAAGCACATAAGGCATGGGGTGGCATAAGTGCCATTTGGCAAAGCCAAGGGGCTATATGTAAAGTGTGTAGCCTATAAAGGCAAACATGATGAAAATATCTAAAATAACTTTTCCATTCTTAAAAAAACTAGGGTTTGTGCGTCCTTCTCCTTCCTCAAGGTTCTAAACCTTCTTCCCCTCTTTGAATTAAATTAAGAGTATAACTCTTTTTTTAAAAAAAAATAAATAGTTTTTCACCATAAAACCCACAAAGGGGAGCTCGGATCTCCTATCAGATCTCGAAAGGGGGGATTTTGAATCTCACCCCCCTTTTCCTTCAAGATCGAGCCAACGAAGAGGAGGAAGAAGGAGACCCGTCTCCAAAAATCCCATTCCGGGAGGATCCAAGGCTCAAAAGAAAATCCAAAGATCTCTAGGAGTTTAACTCCATAAATCAAACCCTTTTTAGGAGTTTAACTCCAATTCTATACATAATCCCTGTTAGGAGTTCAACTCCAAAGCCCCCCTTTTGGAGTTTAACTCCTAACCCAGGGGCTAAGCTCCTTTTTCGCTGGCGTTCCCAGCGGTCGCGTGCTGCGCACGTGACCCACGGGCGTCCAGCGGTCGCATGCAGGACATGTGACCCGCGGACGCCCAGCGGTCGCGTGCAGGACATGTGACCCGCGGGCGATAAAGCGCCCGCGTGCGCCTCACGCGACTCGAGGGCGCTCAGCGTCCCGCGGTCGCGTGCAGCGCACGTGACCCGCAGGCGCCCTACGGTCGCGTGCAAGGCAGTGGCCCGGGGGCACTAAGCGCCCACATGCGCCTCACGCGACCCGCGGGCACTCAGTGCCCACCGGTCGCATGCAGCGTACGTGACCCGCTAGCGCCCAGCGGTCGCGTGCCGCATACGTGACCCACTGGTGCCCAGCGCCCACGTGTCAGGCATGTGACCCGTGGGCGCCAAGCGCTCATGCGCCAGGCACGTGACGCGCGGGCGCCAGTGCTCATGCGCTAAGCACGTGACCCGTGGGCGCTGCCCCGCACCCCACAAGGGGCTGTCCGCACCCCACAAGGGGGCTGCTAGCCCTCTTGACCCCCAACCCGCTATCCGGATAGCGGGACCCCTGTAAAATCTCTGTGGTGCCCCCGATATATCCAAAACCCCTTCAAAACACAACACTGCACATTGAGTTCGCATGACCAGTTTGACTCGTCAATCGGAGGTTCCCTCGCTCTAAAGACGAGGGATAATTAACGGCAGCTTAGTCCGCGGCTGCCAGAGATTCGGATCCTCACAATCAATAAACCCCAGCCTACTCTAGGCAGGGGAAATCTGTAATGCGCCCAACAAGCGCGCGCGTATTCTCATCTCAATGGGGTGACGAAAAATACCCTACACCCACGACGCCAAAGATCAAAGCCCTCATCAAGAGGCCACCGAGCAGCTTCCCTGCTCGGTCCGTCCTTGGCTGGTAATCTCTTACCCCACGACGCCAAGGATCAAAGCCCTCATCAAGAGGCCACCAAGCAGCTTCCCTGCTCGGTCCATCCTTGGCTGGTAATCTCTTACCCACCGACGCCAAGGACCAAAGCCCCCATCAAGAGGCAACCGAGCAGCTACCCTTCTCGATTCATCCTGGTGGGCAGCTTCCTACCCCACGACGTTGAGGATCGACCCTCATCGCGAGGCGACCGGGCATCCTCATGCTCGATTCATCCTGGCGGGCAGCTACCTGCCCCTCGACGCCAAGGATCGAAAGCCCTCCTTAAGAGGCGACCGGGCATTCTCCTGCTCGGTCCGTCCACTCCAGGAAGCTTCCTACCCTACAAAGAGATGGATCAAGGCCTTCGTCATGAAGCCGTCGGACATCTTCATGCTCGGTCTCAATGGTGGATCCCTGAGCCTCACATTGAACCAGCTTGCAAGCCTCTGCCCAGCGCATGCATTCGAAGAAGGTAAGCTCCTAACATGGCTCAAATAAGCAAAAAATAGGAGAGCTCGAGTTAGTCGATAGCCAGCCCTAACAGACGAAACGACGCCTCTATTCGTTCCTGGGCAATCGACATCATGATTCTCGATGCCAAACCAAGCAGAAGATTCTCCGTACAGTCCACTCTCGGCCCGACCCATAAATAAGTCGGAACGAGAGTGGGGGGCTAATGATGATGCTCAGAAATGGTATTTCCCCATATCATGACACGTGGCAAGGGATGTGTCCCAAAGCCTACGAGAAAGGATCAAGAACGATACATTGGAAGCATGCCCCCGGCCCTCGCCCGAGGATGTTCCCGACCTTCGGTGGCCTTCCAGACCACTCCCATGCTCGCCGTACAAACAACCGTCGGTTCGCATCCGATCCTTCCCACACACTGAGTTCCCTCAGCCCCCTAGCTCGCCTCCGAGCTATCACAGAACCAAGCTCGCTCAGCCTCCCGCTCATTCCCGAACTTAGCTTCCTCGGTTTCATCGACCGACCTACAGCACTGATTGCAGGCGTCTCCGCCACAGCTCCACGAATCGCGCCAGGTGCGAGATACCCGCCGCCCACGATCCCGCTTTCCATGCCATCACGTTCCCTTATTAACGAGTGTATCTCGTCATCAGCGGGGAATCCCGCCTTTTATGTAGGCGTAACGTCAGGGGCGTAACGGCCGGCGTGAATCTTGCGCCCGCCAGCCCATGGCTGCCACTGTATAAACCCCTCTCTCAGACGACTCAGGTAGGCCAATTTTACCCCAATAGGGCGTTACTCTGCCAAAATACCCCGTCTAACTTGATCGTCGGAGGGTCCTCGGTGGCGCAACCACCCCGGGACTTTCTTACAGGTAGCTCGGCCTCAATCACATAAAACCCATTGAGATCCACACGCTCCAGGAGGCAACCTCCCAACCCAATCTCAGCCGCTCGTCTCCACTCGCTGCAGATCAACGGAAGGTAATATCTGAAGGAGATCACAACATCCATCAGTTTAGAAAGTATCTTTGAAGGAAAGTTTTAACATCGGTTGCTTTTTTTTTAACCGACCCGTAAGCCTAATCATTGCACACAACACACGCACCCAGGGACCTACAAATTTGCTCTAACAACATTAAATTGTGGCCAATTTCTTTCCTTGGGATCGAACCCCACGCTTTCCTTAGAAAGGGAAGCGTTATAAGAGCTATTGCTCACCGATAACACTGTTAGATTTAATAAGGCAAATTGCGTGGTTTTTGAGGGGGGGTTTCCGTTTTCCTGGGCTTCGAGCAAAACTAAAGGGTGTCTTACATTTAAGCCTGCAAAAATTAGCGTATATGTTTTGTATTTTACAAAAGCTAAATTGCATTAAATACCACCAATCTTTAACCTAATGATAGAAAATGCCCTTAACTTTGTAAATACCACAGTTTCCCCCCTCTCAACTTTACTGTATTCCTAAAACGCCATTCATGACATTCAGCAAGTATTCACTACCATCGGTCATTCATGCTTATTTGTAAATATTCTCAAAATGCCTTACATTTATATGTTTGGGATACTGAAGTAATGAAAAAGAGACATTTTTAATATAATTATTCGAATGAAGGGCAATTTGGAAAGGAATCTAGTACAGGAGAGGTAAACTATATGTTTTGGAAAGTTGGGATATCTGTTGCTATAGTATAAAAGTTAGGTATATTTCTACAATTTAGTCTTTTAGAAATACCGGGAGATTATTTCAAATCCAAGGGCCAATATCCACGGTCGCAAGCCAAGCCACTTTCAATGGTGGATCTTGATCCATTGACCCCTATCAGCAGCCGGCTCTCATATCTATCCCTCTCCTTTTGAAATCCTGGTAGAGTTCTAAACCTTCGATTTCCACTGTCGAAACCCTTCCAGAATTTCCGGTTCTCATAAAGGTTTTGAAAAGCTAGGGGTACTATCTTATAAAATTTAGACTTATTTCCTGCAATTCCGTCCTTTAGAAATACAACAGATTATCTCAAATCCAAGGGCCAATATCGACGGTCACAAGCCAAGCCACTCTCAACGATGGATGTTGATCCATTGATCCCTATCAGCAGCCGGCTCTCGTATTAATCCCGCCCCTTTCGAAACACTACCAGAGTTCTAAACCTTCGATTTTTCTCCCAAATCCACCGACGAAAACCCCTAGAATTTCCACTTTTCGCCTCAATTTTTATTTGCAGAAGCTTCAAAACCCTAATTCGTGTCCTCTAATCTTTGAATCTCGAGGTGAGCACTTACTTATCTCGTTTCAGAATTCGATTCCTTTTTGCGATCTGTCGTCGGATCTGTGTGTAAATTTCGAAGCTTTTTGGGTGATTAGAATAGGAGAAACGAGGGACAACGATGCTTACGAAGAGGAGCTCCTTGATTACGAGGAAGATGAAGAGAAGGCCCTTGATTCAGTTGGGGCCAAGACCAATGGTGAATCGGCAAAGAAGTAAGATCTTGGTTTCTTTATCTTTTATTTATTTGATTTTTTTGCTGTATTTTTTTTATCATGATCTGCATAATGAAGATCTAAGCTGTTTTCAATGCTATTAAGTCGACCCTCTACAAATTTGTTGTTGTTTTATGGGGTGCTTGGCTTTGCTTATCTAAACCCTAAAAATGTTGTTTTGTAGCTATTTAAGCTCCAAATGGGTGTTTTCTTCGTATATATTGGAGATCTGGTTAAAATTTTGGAGTTAAGATTAGATAACTTTATGAAACTCTGGACTTCTGATTATTTAACTTGGCTCTTTTTCTATATAAGGGCCTAATTAGTTTATTGAATTCTATGAAATTGCTTGTGTTTGATTTTTAATTTTGTCCTGCCAACTGGATTAATTATCAAAAGCAGTGTTTTGACGATGTAAGCCAATGGGTGCCGCAGCATATTAATTTTTTTCTTATTTTACTTCGTTATTGGTTACAGTAATACTTTTCCTACTGATGCGGTGAAATCCATGCAGGCTACTTGGATTCCCATTGGATACAATGTGGACCATGATATACACTATCTAGGTACTTGTATCCTATACACCACATTGTATCAAATGGGAATCCATGCAGACTACATGCATTCCACCGCACCGGTAGGAAAAGTATTACTCTGGTTATGTTAGACGCTATAGCTACCAGTTGATTTTGTAATTATCTAGAGCTAGCTTTATATCTGTTATGTTAAGTCGATTGATGAAGAATTTTTCATTTACATCAAATTATTGTATGATACAGGGGTTATGTAGGAATTCACAGCTCGGGGTTCAGAGACTTCCTGTTGAAACCGGAGCTTCTCCGGGCTATCGTAGATTCTGGATTTGAACATCCCTCCGAAGGTAAGAACCTTTACATCTTACTCGTGTTTGTGGTCATAAAAGCCTTGGTTTTTAATCACGCGGGTCATTTCTGTTATTTTTTCAGACATGAAATTATATCAAATGTGTCAAGGTCTTGCTGCTTTCTGTATAATGCAAGTGTATATTTTAACTAATAATTAATAATTGACATGCACCAACATAAATTACGGTTTAATTTCATATTATGAGTTTATTTTTACAAGCTAGTTCTTGTTTCTGAAGTTTTGTGTTATTAGGCTGTACTTACATTCGACTTATTTGGCAAAGTTGATCCCTTGTATGTATACATTCAATATATAGGATGAGGCCAATGTTCAAGTCAACCAATTATACAAAAGGGTGTTACACTTACTACAATTTCACTGATTATGACAATGGTCAAGATTCTACGGTGTTAATTACATTTTTGAAATCTCATCCAAAAAATGGCTGAGTTCCAATACCGAGAATGGCTGATGCTGAAAATATTGGGTTTACCATATAATTATTTGGGATTTTATTATTAAGCTTATTAATAGGTTAGTGGGATTGTATTTTTAAGTTTATTAATAGGGTTAGGGTTAGGGTTAGGGTTTAATATCGGTGTAAATAACGGTTTTATTAGTAGGGCAATAGGTTATTGGATATTATGATTTATTTGGAATGATTAGTTTCTGAAATATAAGCCATAAAGTTTATAGTTATATTTACCAAGAATTAAAACAAGTAGTCTAGACATACTTAGCTGCAACAGAAATTGTCAAATTATTATAGTAACTTTCACTATCTGTTTAAAAATTTATTATTTTTTAAAAAATTGTTTGCCCGACAATATATTATAGGTAGATAACCTAAATATTGGTATTTCGGTTGCTTGTATTCTCCGAAGAGGGCATATACACATTGTTTCTAATATTTTGTTTGTTTTCTTTAAGGCTGGGCATTAGAAGTAAGGATTTGAAATATTCTCATGGTATTTCATGGTTGAATACTTTGTTGGGTGATGTATATTAATATTATAATTAACGATAGATAACCTAAATTAGACTTTGATCAATATGTTTGTGCAATACATTTTTTTTGTTTTTGCTCTAGCACGTGTGAAGAAACGGATTCTCATTCTATACTAATGGAATGGTGAAAGGACCCCGTCGCCTGCATTATATGAGTTGACCGCGCATAGTCTTTTATGAACAAACCATTGTCTCATCTTTCGGGAGTACTATTGGGAGTAGAACTAGGATCGGGCACAAGAGGTGTCACCATCCTTATAAAAGTGATAGCAAACGATCGGACTAACAACAGGGTACTAATATAAGTCACATTCAACACGAGGTGGGTACAAAAAGCCTGATCTTTCCCATGGAACATGGATTTTCTCTAATGGGTCCTTATAGTCAGCAACCACCACCACCCCCAAAAAAAAATTTATGGTTTTGTGTCCTTGCTCTATTAAAGTGAATTAATGTCACAAAGCTGTCGGGTCATGTAGAGTTATTTCTGGCTATAACCTTTTCTCACTTTAGTTTCCATGCGAAGATGTTAATCATGTTTTTTTTATGCTAGATATGAGAAGAAACTCTTTTTATTTTAATGTGAATTCCTGTACATCAAAATTGTCCGCATAACTATCTAGAAATTATAACCGGATGATAAGATGCATCATGTTTCCACTCTAACTATTACCAGACCGCTGGGGAATAAATTTAATTTGTGTTAACTATCGTTCATCTCTTCATTCTTTTATCTTCTCATGATCTCTCCTTTATGGAAGCGTGCGACAAGGTTTATTGGGCTAAAAGGATTAAAATATGTTTAGGTATTTTGGTGTATGTTGTCATGTAAGCTGCAGATGATAGAGGCGACCTTTGGAATCTAGGGGGATTTTTCATCAATTTATATTCAATTTCCTTTGGCCAATTTATGTCCTCAACTATATAATTTACAGTTAACCTTGCCGTAACTTTCTCCATATACCCTCAACTATTTATCTTACCATTAAATGCAAGAACTCCTTGCAGATTCATCCTTTGAATTTTGGGACAAACTTGGTAAGAAGTTCCACATGCTGTGTTGTAAGTGTTCCACGTAGTTCTGCCCAGGTGTTCCGTAATCAAGACAGCTCAAAGGTTGAACATAAAGTTGTTACATAGGCATTTCACCTAGACACTTTTTTTCTTATGGCACTGGTAGTCTGGTTGCACCATGGAGGTTTTGAAAAGTTCCAAAGGAAATTTTGGTCTTGATTATTGTAGCTTTAGAAAGTTGGATAGTTTTGTTTGTCTGAACATGTCTGTAGTTTTATTTACTTCCCAATTTTTTAATATCTTCATTGCATGCTTGACATCCTTTTCCTTTCTAACCATGACATGCTGGCCATACACTTCTCTTCTTTTCATCCTTTTAGTGTGTACATATTTGTCTGACTTTCATTATCTTTGTAACTTCTATGTTATCCAGCATTTTTTTGTGCTGCGAACCACTTCAAAATATTATTTAGATTTGTTGTTATAATAGTTACGAATGGCATCTGGCATTTAATAATATTTTTTTACTAAATTCTATCAAACATGAATCCTCCATTATTTTCTAATATATGATGTTTATAAAATGCTCTCCTATTTTAGGTAAAAACTACTTCCACATCTCTGATTTTGGACGAGAATTTGGTAAACCTTTCCATTAAAAGGACCCAGAAGGTCATTTTTTACTTACTGGGGGTGCTACGCTCCAATTTTCTTTGGTTATCCACCAGTACACCATGAGTGCATTCCTCAAGCCATTTTGGGAATGGATGTCATCTGCCAAGCTAAATCGGGGATGGGTAAAACTGTTGTTTTCGTCCTCTCAACTCTTCAACAAATTGACCCGGTTACTGGCCAAGTTTCTGCCTTAGTTTTATGCGACATTAGAGAATTGGCTTACCAGGTTCGCCTCTGGTCTATTAACTCTTTATGTTATATTACTGGTGTATTTTTGCAAATTTTGCTGTTTCACAATGATCTGACAATTATACCTTTACATGCAGATTTGTCATGAGTTCGAGCGCTTCAGCACATACTTGCCTGATAACAGGGTGGTTGTGTTCTATGGAGGTGTTCATATTTCAAAGCACAAGTATATAATAAAAAATGATTGCCCTCATATTGCTGTTGGCACTCCAGGAAGGATTCTGGCATTAGCCAGAGATAAGGACCTCTCATTGAAGAATGTGAAGCATTTTATTCTTGATGAATGCGACAAGATGCTTGAGTCGCCTGGTCTGCATTATATTCTTCTCTATTCAAACTATATTATTTTGAACAAGGCTCTCTTGTTCAACTATAGTTCCGTATTCCACTTCACGATTTCATTTTGTATGTTGTATAGACATGCGGAGAGATGTGCATGAGATTTTCAAAATGACTCCTCATGACAAACAGGTCATGATGTTTTCAGAGACACTCAGTAAGGAGATCCATCCTGTTTGAATGAAATTCATGCAAGATGTAACGTCCTGTGGCAAACTTTTTTATATCATCCTTTTATTACCATCAATTGAATCAGAATATTTGAAGCCTTCTACAGTACAGTAACCATCAAGCAAAATTATTCCAGTTAGGTTTAATTGGTGTCTTCTTTCTTCTTGGGGTTATAGGATTCATAAAAATTCTATGCGCCTTTTAAAGACAAGGTATCACTTGCAAGTGTTTAGTTTGTGTTTTCCCAATTTAATATTCGTGATTTCTGGGTGGTCAAGCTGCAGTTGGTTGTAGTTACTTTTGAAATGTTGCCTCTTGTCATCCATATTCTATTGAAGAGTTAAAGGCAAAAGCTCTATTATTGTGTAATGACTGACAGCCACATAGCATGGTGATCTTTTGGGAATATAACCTGTAGTTCTATTTCAATCAGATGGACATTGAAACTTGAGTACAGTAGTTGGGTCGTGCATCATTCATTTGTTACTGGATCCTAGTTTCAAGACAAGGGCCAAATCATCTTTAATCTGAAATTTCTTCCTTGCGGCCTATGGAAATATACGTGGACGATGAGGCAAAACTAACTCTGCACGGTCTTGTGCAGGTACTTATTTTCAGATAGAATCTTATGTCATGTTGATTTCTAATCTTATAACGTGCTTCTATTGGCTTTGCAGCACTACATTAAACTCAGCGAGTTGGAAAAGAACAGGAAGCTGAATGACCTTTTGGATGCTTTGGACTTCAACCAAGTTGTGATATTCGGGAAGAGTGTCACCAGAGCAGCAGAGCTGAACGAATTGCTAGTTGAATGCAATTTTCCATCTATCTGCATCCACTCTGGAATGTCACAGGAGGAAATGTTAGTCTTCATTTGAACTTGTGATTTCTGTTCTATATTCTCTTCTATCAGAAATTATAAAATCTAATGGATTTCCATTTAACTTTTGTTAGTGCTGTTTTTATTATCGAGGAGAAATAGAGAGAGATTTTTAGGGAAATGTATTGGGCAAATTAGCTAGACTCTAATTCCTATCTTTATATAGACAAAAGTCGTCTAGAGATGACGCGCTACATCGGACCCCGGGTGTAGTGACAAATAAGCAAGGGTCGTCGTCCAGAGACGGCGCGCTACATCGGACCCCGGGTGTAGTGACAAATAAGCAAGGGTTTCATAGGATCCGTCTAGCTTCCTGGAACATAGGTTCCCTTACGGGTAGACTAATAGAATTAGTGGAGGTGATGATTAGGAGGAGAGTTGGTATTATGTGTTTGCAAGAAACTAAGTGGGTAGGTGAAAAGAGTAGAGTCATAGAGCCTTGGGGTTATAAGCTTTGGTATACGGGTAGAGATAAAAATCGTAATGGGGTAGGTATAATCATAGATAGACGGTTGCTTGAGGATGTAGTTGAGATTAGGAGAAAAGGTGATAGAATTTTACTGGTTAAGCTTATTCTAGGTGGAGAGATCTTTAATGTTATTAGTGCTTATGCACCACAGATAGGTCTTGATGACGCTAGTAAGCGTCTATTCTGGGAGGATTTAGACGAGGTGGTGCAAAGTATACCTAGTGGAGAGAAGTTATTTATTGGTGGTGATCTTAATGGACATGTAGGTACTAGTCGTAGTGGGTTTGATACTATCCATGGAGGTTTTGGTTTCGGACAAAGGAATGAAGTAGGTGACTCGATTCTAGATTTCGCTTTATCTTATGACTTGATCTTAGCAAACACCTGGTTTAGGAAAAGAGAGTCCCACCTTATCACTTTTAGGAGCGGATCAAATGCTAGTCAAATAGACTTTTTTCTGACAAGAAGAATAGATAGAGGTTGTTGTATCGACTGTAAGGTAGTGCCAGGTGAGAGTGTAACTACTCAACATAGACTTTTAGTTCTAGATTTTCGATTTAGAAGAGAACCTAGGAAGATTAGACGTAAGGTAGAGCCTAAAATTAAATGGTGGCGATTGAAAGAAGGTAATCAAAAGGCTTTTATAGATCGTGTAGTACAAGAAGCGGATTGGCAGTCGGAAGATGATCCAGACAAAACATGGAACAAAATGGCTAGTTGTATCAAGAAAGTAGCTAGAGATCTACTTGGTGAGTCGAGAGGTGGTGCTCCACCATCTAAGGACATATCATGGTGGAATGAAGATGTAAAGGCTGCTATTAAAATTAAAAGGGATTCTTATAAAGATTTGAAGAAAAGTAGAGATGTGGAGAGATTTGAGAAGTACAAAATGGCTAAAAGGGAAGTTAAGAAAGCTGTTCGGGAAGCTAAATCTAAGGTCTACAAGGAGGTGTACGAGAAATTAAACACTAAAGAGGCTGCAAATGATATATACCGGATTGCTCGAATGCGGGAAAGGAAGACTAGAGACTTATGTGCGGTGAAGTGTGTCAAAAATGAAAATCAGAAGGTTTTAGTTCGAGATGAGGATATCAAGGAAAGATGGAGAGATTATTTTGACAAATTGTTCAATGAGAGCTTTACTAAGAATTTGGATGGACTTGTCATTCAATCTCAAGATATAAATCGTGATTTCATGCGTAAAATAAGACTTACTGAGGTTAAAGAAGCTTTGAACAGAATGAGTTTAAGAAAAGCGGTTGGTCCTGACGGGATTCCTATCGAGATTTGGAGATGCTTAGGCGAAATAGGCGTTAAATGGCTGACAGATCTGTTTAATAAGATTTGGCAGACAAAAAAGATGCCAAATGAATGGAGGAAAAGTATACTTGTACCTATCTACAAGAATAAGGGTGACATTCAAAGTTGCTCAAACTACCGTGGAATAAAACTAATGTGTCACACCATGAAACTTTGGGAGAGGGTGATTGAACGCAGGCTAAGGAAGGATATTAAGATAACAGAGAACCAATTTGGGTTCATGCCTGGACGATCGACGACAGAGGCGATTCATTTGCTTCGTCAACTTGTCGAGCGCTTTCGAGAGAGGAGAAAAGATTTGCATATGATATTTATTGATTTAGAAAAAGCGTACGACAAGGTACCTAGAGAGGTATTATGGGGTACAATGATGAAAAAGGGGGTCCCCGTCAAGTATATTGACATAATCAAGGATATGTACGACGGAGTAGTGGCAAATGTCAGAACTTGCGGTGGCTTAACAAGTGATTTTCCGATTACTATTGGTTTACATCAAGGATCTGCATTAAGTCCTTTCCTGTTTACCATCGTGATGGATGAGCTTACTAGAACTATCCAAGATGAAGTCCCTTGGTGCATGCTATTCGCTGATGATATTGTTCTAGTAAATGAGACGAAAGCAGGGGTTAATGCCAAATTGGAATTATGGAGACAAACATTGGAATCTCGGGGATTCAGATTGAGCAGGTCCAAGACAGCATATATGCACTGCAAATTTAGTAGCCAGAGAAATCAAAACCATATTGGTATAACATTGGAAGGGCAAGAGATATCACCGAGCGACCAGTTTAGATATCTAGGTTCCATCATCCAAAGGAATGGGGAGATCGATAGTGATGTTAATCAAAGAATCCAAGCTGGTTGGTTGAAATGGAGGAGTGCAACAGGGATTTTGTGTGATCGTAACTTTCCGTTAAAATTGAAAGGGAAGTTTTATCGGAGCGCTATTCGGCCTGCCTTATTATATGGTACAGAATGCTGGGCTCCTAAGAAGCATCATACACAGAAGATGCACGTAGCGGAGATGCGCATGCTTCGTTGGATGTGCGGTAACACTAGAAAAGACAAGGTACGAAATGAGGATATTCGTGCAAAAGTTGGTGTAGCACCCGTGGAGGAGAAGATGCGGGAAAACCGGCTTTAGATGGTTTGGTCATGTGCGACGCAGACCTATGGAAGCACCGGTTCGACGAATAGATACTCTCGATATGGGTAATGGCAAAAGGGCAAAAAGGAGACCGAAGAAAACATGGATGGAGGTGATACGAAACGATATGGTTGCCAAAGGACTCAATGAAAGTATATTGTTCGATAGAAGTGAGTGGAGACAGAGGATTCATGTGTTGGACCCGGCGTGATTCTCATGTTGGTTCATGTAGCCTACCCCTTATGCTTGGGATAAAAGGCTCAGTTGTTGTTGTATATAGACAAAAGTCATTATGCAGTTACATCCCTATTATCTATCTATTACATAATCCTGTGTATAATACGGGTTATTCTTAACACTCTCCCTCAAGCTAACACTCTCCCTCAAGCTGAAACATACATATCAAATATGACCAGCTTGTTGCAAAGAAAATGCACTCTATTCTTTTCCCGGGGCTTCGTGAATAAATCTGCCAGGTGATGTGCCAATTGGATATAGTAGGCATCAACAACTCCATCTTCAACTTTCTCTTACAAAATGACAATCCATTTCAATATGCTTTGTTCGCTTATGGAACACGGGATTGGAGGCAATATAAATTGCAGCTTTATTATCGCAATATAGCCGCATAGGTAGAGAGGGCTCGAAGCCAAGCTCGTCAATTAGAAATTGAATCCACACAAGCTCATAGGTGGTATTCGCCATAGCTCGGTAATCTTGACTCGGCACTGGAGCAGGACAGAACGCTTTGTTTCTTGCTTTTCTAGGAGACCATGTTACCTTCCATAAATACGCAGTACCCTGTAGTAGATCTGCGATCGGATGGAGATCTCGCCCAATCTGCATCCGTAAAGTCCGCAACTCTCAAATGACCATGGTCTGAGTATAATAGGCATTTTCCTGGAGCATTCTTTAAGTAGTGAAGTATGCGAATCACCGCATCCCAATTGGTCACTCGAGGATCAACCATGAATTGGCTCACCACGCCAACGGGATATGAGATATTCGGTCGAGTGATAGTTAGGTAATTCAATTTGCCAGCCAACCGTCGATATCTTCCGGGATCATCAATCGAGTCCCTTTGTCCTGGAAGAAGTTTAGAATTTGGATCCATTGGAGCCGAGATGGATTTGCATCGTAATATCCCAGTTTCAGTCAGCATATCCAGCACATATTTTCGCTGTGAGATGTAGGTGTCCTCTTTCGACCGGGCAACTTCAATGCCCAAAAAATACTTAAGGCTCCTAAGATCTTTTGTTTGAAAGTTCGTTTGCAGGGGTGTTTGAGCTGTGCAATACCAGCTGTATCATCACCGGTAATTACTATATCAACATGTACCACTAAAAGAATGCGAAGGCCATTTGATTGATTGCGGTAGAACACCAAATGATCATGTGCACACCGTTTGAGTCCAAACGAGGTTATGATCTCGGTAAATTTTCCAAACCACGCTCGAGGAGACCATTTCAAGCCGTACAGAGATTTCTTCAAATGGCAAACTAGACCAGGGTCCTCCTGAGCAACAAAACCAGGTGGTTGCTTTATATAAACTTCCTCGACCAATGAGCCATGGAGGAAGGCGTGCTTCACATCAAGCTGATGAAGCGGCCAATGATAAGTAACCACAAAAGACATAAGAAGACGCCATCTTGGTCATCGGGGAGGTATCTTCATAATCAATGCCATAAGTTTGGTAATACCCTTTGGCAACCAATCGTTCCTTAAACCGATAGAGTGTCCCATCAGGGTTGAGCTTCACAGTGTATACCCAATGACACCTTGCAGCTTTCTTGCCAGTTGGAAGAGAAACCAAATCCCATGATTCAGTTCGAGGGCAAGTATCTCATCAATCATAGCATTGGTCCACCCTTTATGAGACAAAATATCCGAAAGAGACTTGGACAGAGAATGAGAATCGAGCGAGGAGATAAATACCCGATATGTCGAAGACAAGTAAGGTGTGGCCACATGGTGAGCTATAGGGTGAGAAGTGCAACTCTGGGTGCCTTTCCGTAACGCAATAGTTAGATCAAGATCAATCTCCGGCGGAGTTTGAGACTCAGGGAGATCGGCTACAAGATGCTGAGGCTGAGGAGTTGTACGAGTCTGACAAGCATATACCTTTGGTAACTCGTGGTGTGGGGGTCCAACGGTGGGGAATCAGGAGTGGGGATTGGTTCAATATGAACGGTATGTGTGACCTCCAACACAGGAGACGGAGAATCAACCAACTCCGATGGAATGGATGAAAAATATGAGAAGTCCGCGGGAAAATTAGTTTCCATGTCTACGGTGGTATGATATATAGATTAGTAAGGGGTGGACTCATGAAAAGTCACGTCAGCCGAAATAAAACGAAGACGTAAAATTGGACTATATCGGCGATATCCCTTTTGAGTATGAGAATACTCAAGAAAGATGCATTTAATGGCCGCGGGATCAAGTTTCGAACTCCCGGGTTGTAAACCATGGACAAAACACACATCCAAAAATTCGTGGAGGGACAAGAAAAGAAACCTCTTATGGGAACAATAAAGATTGAGGAATCTGTCCAAGAACAGAAGAGGGCATTCTATTGATCAAGTAACTGGCAGTAAGAACTGCATCCTCCATAAAGATTTAGACACTCGCATATGAAACAAAAGAGTGTGAGTGATCTCTAATAATTGCCTATTCTTCTTTTCTGTCATCCCATGCTGTTAAAGGGTATAAAGACAAGAAGACTCATGGATAATACCAAGCCGTGTCATATATGTTTTAAAAGGTGTAGTAAAATATTCCTTGGCATTATCATTCCGCAACGTACTCACAGTTGCACCAAATTGAGTCTTAACTTCAGAACAAAAATTTTGAAAATGCGAAAACACTTCAGTTCTAGATTTCATTAAATAAATCCATGTGACATAAGAGAAATTATCAATAAAGGTCAGAAAGTAGCGAAAGCCACCTCGGGCAACATCGTGGCATGGCCCCCAAACATCAGAATGCACTAAAGAAAAAGGTTTTTTAGCGCGCTTATTACTACGAGATGGGTAGCTAGAGCGATGATACTTACTCAGCTCACAAGACTCACACTCTAAACTAGATAAAGGACCGAGAGGGAACAATTCTCCTCAAGGTCTGTAAAGAGGGATGGCCAAACCAACAGTGAGCATCAAGTGGCTATGGAGCGTGGATGCTCATCGAGGTGGTACAACCCATCAACTATAGTTCATGTGCCAATCGTCCATCTCGTCCCAAGCTCTTGAAAAACACATACACCAGAAAAGAAAGCTGTGCCACAATTTAAATCTCGAGTTAACTGACTTATAAAAAGTAAATTGAATGGAAAACCAGGTAAATATAAGACAGTGGATAGAGGTAGCTGTGATGTGGCAAGAACAGAGTCCACACTCTCTATAGCTGAGGTAGTGCCATTCGCTAGGGTCACTGGGGTGCACCCAGGTCGTAGCCGATATGAAGACAATATACGTCTCTTTCCTGTCATGTGATCGGTTGCACCCGTATCGATCACCCAAGGACGACGTATAGTCGTCGGAGTAATAAAAGTTGTATGGTTATCTCTCGTAACCCCAGAGTAGTGACAGCGGAAGCACGGGGTGTAGTCGAGCTGCTAGAGACAAACTAGATAGCAAGCCTCAATCTAGCATTCTCCTCTAAGGCTCCGGTGGAACTCTCAAATGACGCTGAGTCTGATGAAGTGGTGGAGGATACAAGAGACGTCCCAACATGTGCACGAGTGGCGGGACGAGACGGTTGAGGTGGCTATAGAGGCCCCCCATTCAGTTTCCAACAGGTGTTGCGAATATACCCTTTTTGACGATAATAATCGTAGAAACGAAGCTTTCCACGACCTCTACCCCAGCTCTGCCTCCAAAACGACCTACTCCCCGTCTTCCCCGTGAAAGATAGGAAGCGGGGGCAGAAGAACTTTTTGGCCTAATCAGGGCATTGTGCTCGTCAGATGCCGCCCCCTGCTCATCAGTGATCTCAGACGGGAAGATCTGATAGAGCGTATGATGGTAGTGGCAAGAGTGATATCTGGCTTCCCGAGCAATGCCGGACGAGCTGACTGATAGTCAGGTCGTAGCCCCCCAATAAAGATAATCACCAGAAAGCACTCACGTCGCCTCGTCATCTCAACATCGCTAGTAATAGGAAATATCTCCGAGACGAGCTGAGCAAGACGCGAAAACTTCGAATAATACTGATGCAGCGATTGAGTCCCTTGCTGGATCTTGTACAGCTGATGTACCAGATCATATGCTTTCGAGAGGCTCTTCTGTGAAGTGTAGAGTTCGTGAAGCTTGTCCTAATAGCCTTCACAGACCCTAAGTGAACGTGGTCGTCCATAATGCGGCAATCCATGGAACTCTCGGCATAAGATGGCTCAAGTGTGCATCGTCTACCTCTCAATCTTCGGTAAGAGGGTCAGGAGAAGACTTCGTCAAGTGTGCACTCTTCCTCTGTCCCTTCACATAACGCTTAACCATGAGCTTCCAGCAATGGAAAATTGTTATCATCAAGCTTGAATTCCATCATCTTGGTGGCTACAACATTCGTTGAGAACGACACCCCTTTCTTTAATCTCCATCACCAAATTTTATGACAAGAATTACTCCAACTCCATCAAACTCAAACGAATGTGATCGATCTCTCAACAAACGATCCACACAAACCAACAAACCCCTCAACAAGCTCGGATAATCATCTCCGAGAGCACAAGTCTCTCAACAACGTACTCATCACGACAATCCATCAAAAAAACTCCAAACAAACTCTCGAGAAATCAAGAACTCATTTAAAAAGATAAACCAAACAACTAAAAAAATCATCTTATCTCTGCATGCTCAATCGAAGGACCCGCGATCTGATCTGCAATGACAACTACGAGATCGAGCGAGGACAAGGGAGCAGCGGTGAGGCGTCGATGGCTGGTGAGTAGGGTGAGATCGAGCGAGGACCTGGAGATGTCGATAGCGAGGGCGAGCGAGGCATTGATGGGGTGGCGTCAATGGCTGGTGAGCAAGGTGAGATCGAGCGAGGACTAGGAGGCGGGGAGGGCGAGCGAGGCATTGATGGGGTGGCGTCGATGGCTGGTGGGCAGGGTGAGATCGAGTGAGGACCCTGATGCGTCGATGGCGAGGGCGACGCGTTTGCGAGCGAGGATGAGGCGTTGATGGAAAGGGCGAGGCATTGATTGCGAGGGTCGAGGCATCGGAGTAGTGGAGATGGGCTAGGTTTTTTAATGGATGGCTAGGATTTGATCATCAAATCTGAACGGTTCAGATTTAGCTCTGATACCATGTTTTTATTATTGAGGAGAAATAGAGAGATTTTTAGGGAAATATAGGTACTATCCATGGAGGATTTGGTTTTGGACAAAGGAATGAAGGAGGTGACTCGATTCTAGATTTTTCCTTATCTTATGACTTGATCTTAGCAAACACCTGGTTTAGGAAAAGAGAGTCTCACTTTATCACTTTTAGGAGCGGATCAAATGCTAGTCAAATAGACTTTTTTCTGACGAGAAGAATAGATAGAGTTTGTTGTATCGACTGTAAGGTAGTGCCAGATGAGAGTGTAACCACTCAACATAGACTTTTAGTTCTAGATTTTCAATTTAGAAGAGAACCTAGGAAGATTAGACGTAAGGTAGAGCCTAGAATTAAATTGTGGCGATTGAAAGAAGGTAACCAAAAGGCTTTTATAGATCGTGTAGTCCAAGAAGTGGATTGGCAGTCGGAAGATAATTCAGACAGAACATGGAACAAAATAGCTAGTTGTATTAAGAAGGTAGCTAAAGATCTACTTGGTGAGTCGAGAGGTGGTGCTCCACCATCTAAGGACACATCATGGTGGAATGAAGAAGTAAAGGCTGCTATTAAAATTAAAAGGGATTCTTATAAAGATTTGAAGAAAAGTAGAGATGTGGAGAGATTTGAGAAGTATAAAATGGCTAAAAAGGAAGTTAAGAAAGCTGTTGGGGAAGCTAAATCTAAGGTCTACAAGGAGGTGTACGAGAAATTAGACACTAAAAAGGCTGAAAATGATATATACCGGATTGCTCGGATGCGGGAAAGGAAGACTAGAGACTTATGTGCGGTGAAGTGTGTCAAAAATGAAAATCAGAAGGTTTTAGTTCAAGATGAGGATATCAAGGAAAGATGGGGAGATTATTTTGACAAATTGTTCAATGAGAGCTTTACTAAGAATTTGGATGGACTTGTCATTCAATCTCAAGATATAAATCGTGATTTCATGCGTAAAATAAGACTACCTGAGATTAAAGAAGCTTTGAACAGAATGAGTTTAAGAAAAGCGGTTGGTCCCGACGGGATTCCTATCAAGATTTCGAGATGTTTATGAGAAATAGACGTTAAATGGCTGACAGATCTGTTTAATAAGATTTGGCAGACAAAAAAGATGCCAAATGAATGGAGGAAAAGTATCCGTGTACCTATCTACAAGAACATGGTGACATTCAAAGTTGCTCAAACTACCGTGGAATAAAACTTATGTGTCACACCATGAAACTTTGGGAAAGAGTGATTGAACACAGGCTAAGGAAGGATATTAAGATAACAGAGAACCAGTTTGGGTTCATGCCTGGACGATCGACGACAGAGGCTATTCATTTGCTTCGTCAACTTGTCGAGCGTTTTCGAGAGAGGAGAAGAGATTTGCATATGATATTTATTGATTTAGAAAAAGCGTACAACAAGGTACTTAGAGAGGTATTATGGGGGACAATGATGAAAAAGGGGGTCCCCGTCAAGTATATTGACATAATCAAGGATATGTACGATGGAGTAGTGGCAAATGTCAAAACTTGCGGCGGCTTAACGGTGATTTTCCGATTACAATTGGTTTACATCAAGAATCTGCATTAAGTCCATTCCTGTTTACCATCGTGATGGATGAGCTTACTAGAACTATCCAAGATGAGCTACCTTGGTGTATGATATTCGCTGATGATATTGTTCTAGTAAATGAGACGAAAGCAGGGGTTAATGCCAAATTGGAATTATGGAGGCACACATTAGAATCTCGGGGATTCAGATTGAACAGGTCCAAGACTATATGCATTGCAAATTTAGTAACCAGAGAAGTCAAAACCATATTGGTATAACATTGGAAGGGCAAAAGATATCACCGAGCGGCCAGTTTAAATATCTAGGTTCCATCATCCAAAAGAATGGGGAGATCGATAATGATGCTAATCAAAGGATCCAAGCTGGTTGGTTGAAATGGAGGAGTGCAACAGGGATTTTGTCTGATCGTAACTTTCTGTTAAAATTGAAAGGGAAGTTTTATCGGAGCGCTATTCGGCCTGCCTTATTATATGGTACAGAATGCTGGGCTTCTAAGAAGCATCATACACAGAAGATACATGTAGCGGAGATGCGCATGCTTCGTTGGATTTGCGGTAACACTAGAAAAGATAAGGTGCGAAATGAGGATATTCGTGCAAAAATTGGTGTAGCACCTGTGGAGGAGAAGATGTGGGAAAACCGGTTAAGATGGTTTGGTCATGTGCAACGCAGACCTATGGAAGCACCGGTTCGACGAATAGATACTCTCGATATGGGCAATGGCAAAAGGGCAAAAGGGAGATCGAAGAAAACATGGATGGAGGTGATACGAAACGATATGGTTGTCAACGGACTCAATGAAAGTATATTGTTCGATAGGAGTGAGTGGAGGCGGAGGATTCATGTGCTGGTCCCGGCGTGATTCTCATGTTGGTTCATGTAGCCTACCCCATATGCTTGGGATAAAAGGCTCAGTT
The DNA here is from genome assembly GCA_030015575.1 of Agapanthus africanus. Taxonomy (NCBI): domain Eukaryota; kingdom Viridiplantae; phylum Streptophyta; class Magnoliopsida; order Asparagales; family Amaryllidaceae; genus Agapanthus; species Agapanthus africanus. The sequence goes on from JASDDO010000014.1 coordinate 651,328,989, forward strand.
GTTGTTGTTGTTGTTGTTGTAATTCCCCTCTTTATATAGGCAAAAGCCATTATGTAGTTACATCCTTATTATTTATATATTACATAATAATCCCCGGTATAATACGGGTTATTCTTAACAGGTGTGTTCTTTATATGTTAGCCATTTGATTGTAGTGCATTGCATGTAGGAAGACAACTAGTAGGTAACTTCAACTACACAGTGTTTGTACTAAAGTATTTCAATAGTAAGCTCACGGCGTTGAACCTCGATTTGTATGCTGATATGTATTTCCAAGGCGACTTTAAAGACGAGTTGACGACTACATCCTTTTTCACATATTTAATTAGTCTGCACACTTAATCTACTTGATACATGCTTTTGTTTTCTCCTTGCATTAACATGTACTATTGCTATGTTTTGCAGTTTAGTTTCTGGATACCAATTTTTTATTAGAAGTCTAAGATATGCAAGGATTTTCCCCTCATATCATCCCCAGAACTTTAGCTATTTCCATTTAGCACCCCCAAAACTGGATATTTCCATATTACACCCAAAATCTTACCATTTTTAGATGACCCTATATTACAGGTCACTTGTTAATCTCAAGTAATCAGGGCACTTTAATTGCTTAAATCTACAATCCTTTTGAAAATGAAGACCCCTACTTGTCATATTACTCTCTGTTTTTCTGGGAGGAAGTTATAAATCGCTAAATAAATTTTACCATCGGAAAGGGAAATTGTTCATTTACCATTAACCCCATCAAATTTTTAACTGCTACAATGCAGATATAGCATATATAACATACTATTCTCAACTATTCTTGGTTTGCAAAATTCAAAGGGAGGATTTTGAATATTTAATAGGTTTTATGGGCGATATATGAAAACACAGTTTATGTGGTGATATGTGGAAATAGCTAACCTTTTTTTGGAGGTTTTTTTTTTTGTTGGGGGGGGGGGGATATGTCATATGTAAGAAAAGATATAAAAAATAATGTGAACTTGTCCCAGGTTTATTTTTAATGTTTAATTCTTTCTTTGCATCGGGAATTTTTTGGGGGGTGTGGTTTCTTTTTTTGGGGGGGGGGGGCAAGGGGCATAAAGGAATGCTATTCTTGTCGCCTCAAGCTAAGCATATTTTAGTCTTGCAGGTTGACAAGGTACAAGGGCTTCAAGGGAGGGCACAAAAGGATTCTTGTGGCCGCTGATCTGGTTGGCAGGGGAATTGATATTGAGCACGTCAACATTGTCATTAATTACGACATGCCTGATTCTGCAGACACTTATTTGCACAGGGTATTTTCTTTTAGTTTATTTCACTTATTGAATGTTGCTATTTCTGTCCATACTTATCTGTCCTGACTTTTAAAATCTAATAGGTTGGATGTGCTGGTTGTTTCGGAACTAAAGGTTTGGCTATTACATTCGTGTCGTCTGCTTCTGATTCAGATGTCCTTGGTCGGTTTGTTTTGTTTACTATTTTGGAGTTGACGCTCTCATAAGCCATGGTTGGAAATCTTATAGTTTGCATGTGTAGGTTCAAGAGCGATTTGAGGTTGACATTAAGGAGTGTTGCCTGAGCAAATTGACACCTCGACATATAGTAAGTTATTCATTTATATGCACACACATCTTTATCTAGTGGTTGCATTACATGCCAAATGCTTGTGATCAGAATTACTATATCCCCAAGATCTCTGAATTAATTTTCCATTCCTATGTGTCTAATCGTTCGTATATTGCAGGATTTTTGTTAGCGTTTATGGTTTTCATTCCTATGTGATCAGGATTACCCTTGAAAGCATGCCTTTTAAAAAAAACATTTAGATCTTCAATTTGCATCTGTAAGCTTGTTAAACAAGCTGAGCGAGCCAAGCTCAACATTGTTCCTATTCTTTTAATTACTTAAATGAGCTTAAACTCTTGTTCAAACTGTCGATTGATCCCGAATGAGCTCTCAACATGCCCAATCCTAGCCTTGAGCTTTTTCAAGGCAACTAACAATTTCAACAGTATATAGGATAGTCATAAAGATATGAAGGTCTATCCTTGGCTAACTGAATAGTGAGATATAGGATTGTTAAAACTAGCGCAACAATTTAAGAGTCCTTTTTTTTATTTAAAATAATTGAGCCAGGCCGAAATTCTAATGCTATTAAATTGTCTAATGTTCTTCAATGTTAAATTATGTTCTCAGTCTCAAGGTAATACGTATGAGCTAAACTATGATATTAATTTCAATATACCATCATCATCATCTAAGCCTTTTCCCCGTTCAAATGGGGTCGGCTAGCAAAGCTTCAGTAAAGATCTGACAAAGATTTACGATCGGCAGTTGACATTATGTCAAACCTATCCAAATAAATGTCAAATTTCTGGTTCAAAAAACTATGACAAGAGAGGGGTCTGTTGTAGTCCTGTATTACCAGTTATCATCCTCCAAATTCTTATAGACTATGGAGAAGTTTAAAAGAAGGAAAATATGATATATTTGCTATATAAAATTATGATCAACTTTAAGATGCAAATATAACCAAGAGCAAAATGGTATACCATATATCGATGTCAAAATAAAGAACCAATGAGCACTAGCTCAGTTGGTATGGGCACTTCCTCTCTTGGGGAGAGTGCGGGGTTCAAACCCCAGGAACCCTGAAAGGGGTAAGTGGCCACAAATTAACGCTTTCAAGGCAAATTCGTGGGTCTCTTGGGTGCGTGTGTTTTGTGCGTGGGTGTGCTTAAGTTAGGGCTTACGGGTGCCAAAAAAAAAATCAGAATAAAGTAATGACAATGTTATTTTTGTTGGATACTTGGTGAGCTATAAATGAACCCGGTCTGCACCTTAATGAATTGAGATCAACATGGTATGTTTATGTTCATCTATTTATCATACCGGGCTTTGTTTTATGTTCAAGTCGGCTAGTTTTAGTTGTTGAATGAGCTTTTACCGTGCCGAGCTTCATGTTTTTCTTAAACAGCCTCTAACTATAGGTGGTGGGGCTGCAATTGCTCGAGTACCAATTTGCATTAGTTGAGGTCTCGGATCCTGATGGCCTGATACATTGTCAGAATACAATGAGTTCTTAGACCTCTTTGATAAGACGTGCATTGCTAGTCTTGTTATGGTTTTTATATGTTTTTCTATGGGAAACAAAGCAAATATGTGCATGAATTAAACAATTAAATAAATTTATTATGACTATTGCGCTCAGAAATTCCCAATGACGAAAAACGATAGATGCATGCCCAATGATGAAAAATGATAGATGTACACTAAGATGTTTGAGAAGATCATTTCACAATTGCAGAAAAATAAACCTGGAAATCTTGTTTCCGACACCTGGTTTTAATGACAATTGGTTATGGATCCTGTTCTTATGAGTTTATATATGTATCTTTATATCATATTTGAAATCTATCTTTAAGTAGTCAGTCACAGAAGATGACCTTGTATCTTGATATCGACAATTATATCATATGGATAAGCATCAAGTGTGGTAACATGCATTGTTAACTTTTGACATTTTTTAATCGCTTTTTAACCTTGATGTGCTTGATAAAGCGATTATTTATGAAGCCTTAAATTTAACTTAGCTTAACCTGTTTCTAGGTTAAGTCTAATGTGTTTCGCAGCATGTGGTGGTGTTGGTGTTAGAGAAATGATTATGGATATCATTATATAATGTGGCCAGATCGAAGATTTTGTGAAGTAAAACTTATGTTGGTCGTTTAGTAGTTGTGATTCTTGATTTGCTCTGTTATTTTTTCCTAGAAAAGTTTATCAATCTTCTTATTTTGTTTTTTGTTTTTTCATTGTTACGGTGCCGTCTTGAAGATGTGCCCTTATGGAACGCTTTCCCTTTCGGAAATTGGATTATCTTTGAATAAGAAGTATGGCTGCACGCTGAGCTCTTTCTACTGATTGATAGGGAGAAGACCTAAACAGCCAATCAAGCCCTTGAACCAGGGGTATTCTCTCCTTTCCTTGCGAGCAGGGTCAAGAAAGAAGAAAAGTCGTAGGCAGAGATGACTAAGTGAAGAAGGCCTCCTATCCCTTATTCATTCAAAAAGGGACCCGAAAGGCACCTATCAAATAAAAAAAAACTCTTGATGAGAATGACACCAGTTGAGTAAGAACAAATGAACATTTGTTGTAAGGCTGACTAAGTTTGCATTATATTTCTGGCTGACTAATTTCTCTTTTGAGATTGGAGTAGAATATTTATCCTTAGCCTTTCTTTAGCTGCTGGTATATATTTGCGAGATCTTTTAAACATCTTGCTATCTTTCATTTTTGTTCTATTTGACTTGTCACTAATGATTTATTAGGTATGGATGTCAATAAATTTTTTTACCAGCAATTTCTCTCTTTACCGTCTATGTTGTGTGATCCCTTATTTTTATGGTTGCGACTCTTGCTGGTTTTGCTTGATTTTGTGTTTCTAGTTGCATGTAGCTATTTTGCTGCTTGCATTCTTTCGTTTGCAATTTGCTTTCATTTTTTTAGGGGGTATAATTCCATTATCTGTGCATGGACTGCTGCTGTTCTGCTTAGCTGATGAAATGATTTGATATCTTTTTCATGTCTCAGGTATATACAGAAGTCTTGATGAAGGCTATTTATTGCTTTTACTACTTATCTTTCAGTTTCAGAACAGCCCCCATTGATTCTTCTTCGGTATTTTCACAGTATCGATTTTAAATTTGCTGCTTATATTTACTACTTGGCTTTGGAATTTGTAAACAAGGTTTTGATGTGATATGCATCTTAACTGACATCATTTTGTACTTGGTTGAAAACTTTTTACACGGTTTTGTTCTGTTTATAGCAACGTTCAGCAGGCGTAAACCAATACGATGGTATTTATATTGGGTCTGCATTTTGGCAAGCAAAGAAGAAATATTCAATTCAACTTGTGCTTTAAGAGAGTGGAACCAAATAAATCAAGGGAACGGAATTTGGGCAATTGGATCAGATGCGTTCAATAGGATATGTGCTAAAGTCCTGATCGAGTGGGCAACGCATTAATTCCGGCCTTCATTAGTTATGGCATATGATAAGATCGGTTCTCAACGGATACAACTATGCTTTTGTCGATCTAACTGATACATGGCTTATTGTGCTAATTCGAAATTTTTTTTTAATCATCATCAGGCATGGTTTCAACTTTCAAAGCCGGAAGCTACATTTGCCGCTCGCCGTCTGAGGTTTTTATATTCGCTTGGTAGAAGGTAATCCAGATGGTAATCCTAGATTCCTACGAATTATTACCATACTTGTTTAGGTGTAAAAAATATTCATGAAAGTATAGGATTACTATGATAATCAAATGATCATGTTTCATGGTAATCATTTCACCCAAAATAGATGTCTATCCAAGATTACTATGAAATTTTCCCACCTAACACGACATGTGCCATCACTGTATGCCATCTGTCGCCGGCCCGCCCATTGCCTGCTTGCCTTGCCGCCGGTCGCTGGTTGCGCGCGCGCATATATATATATATATATATATATATATATATATATATTGGAGATGATTAAAACATACTAAGTATGTTAATATAAAATTCTTTGGAATTGGATGTCTGGGAATCACATTCTCAAAAATGTGAGGATCCCGATAATCTTTTATTCCATGTAAATGCACCAAAGCATCCAAGCATCTTGCTTAGTACTCATTCTTTAATAGTGTGATGCTGAGAGATGAACTTGTCAACTCACAGTAAGGTCCATGTCTTCATCACTGACTCCACAAGTTGGGATACAGTGGCTAAAAACAGTATGACATTCCGATATCTTGGGGGAATAGTGATGCTACGATAATTTCCACTCCCATCTATTCCTCATTTCCTCTTTATTGTGTGCGAGGAGAGCATCATCAAAACAAAATGAAAAAAACCCATAAAATTAGATATATGCACATTCTTCTTACGTATGGCTGTCAATTCAGATGTTTCCAGATTTCAAATTTTGATGAGAGTTCTTAATTTAATTGACAACGGAAACCTTCGATCAAAATGATCAATCTTCGTTGAGAGTCTTCACAAAACGAATCTACAAGCGACATGAATTTGCACCAAACTAAACTAACAAATCATATGAGAAGCTACCACTCAAAACACCGCATATGTTGGCCAATTTAGTTTTTGTAATTTGTTCAATGAGAGAGAGGGAGAGAGGGAAAAAAGGCAGTGAAAGAAAGTCCATGATGATGTTAGGCTAACCACGCACATGGCCGGTTGCAAAATCATCAAAACGGTGGCAGATATGGGACCCACCGACCAATTATTAGAAAATATTGTTGTTATTTTGTGACCAAAACCCAGCTTGTGTTTGGTTGTCTGGAAGAACCGGAAGTAATATTGAGGTAACTTCTAGAAAAGTTGTAATTGAGGTAGACCTAAATCTTATTTCTAATATTTGTTGTATGCTTTTTGAAGAGGGAAGTTAAAAATGAAGTATTTTCTTATGTTTATTTTATAAGAAGAACAAACAAAAATGCATTTTCTTAATAGTATTATATCATTAATTTATGGAAGTAGTAAAGAGAAGTATTAAATAATTAATGCATTTTATCGTTTCTTATGCTTCATGCTTGTTTCCCATCCAAAACGAGTGGAATAAAATCTTGGAAGTGATTATACCACGTAGGATCCACCTCATCACTAACTTTCAGGCTCTACTTCCATCAAAATAAACATCTAAAATACTGAAACAAGCTTAATTTCGGTACTTCCATATTACTTCCGTGCAAACAAACATGCCCTTAAAAATAGAAGAAAAGATTTCGGTGCATCAAAATCAAAATCCAATAGGCATAGGATTCATAGTCCCCTGCTTAATGTTGCCTATTGATAGGCATCCAATTCTCTTTGCAAACAATTTGTCTATCAATTTCTCTCAAATGTTGGTATATTTTTGGGCTGTAATAATGTTGTTGTGCTTTCTTCTTTCTTGAGTTTCTGTCGGCATGTTTTTATGTGGTGTAGGCTTTTTCTGCTCAACATTCTATAAGTTTGTTTTATGATAATTTGCTAATATGTTCCGAAGTTGTCTGCATATTTAATTTTAATGCATTTTTCAGCGAGGATTCTCGCTCTCCTTTCCCTTCAGATTTTTTTTAAAAATTTTTCTTTTGATGAATGCATGGTTGAAACAACTAATATTATAGTATGTATATATTTAAATTTTGTTTCCTTACTTTATTATAGTACATATTGTTGTTCATTCAGATTGTGTCTTCGGTGTTTCGTTAAAACATTAATAGTGAAAACGGGGTAAGTTATTAATGAAGCCCCCAAAAATTTGGTCTTCGGAATTCGCTTGATATGAATCGAAAATGTTTAATAAAAAGGAAAAATTGGAGTAAAAGTCTCCAAATCATGAGGACAAGATTGCAATTTGTCCAAAGTTACTCGAAAAAGAGAGATCAATAAGAAAATACATATCCTGAAACGATCGTTCAATTGGTTCAACCTCAAAAACCCGACTCTCCAACCATAGAAATACTCGCCAAATTAAGTGTTTGAACGGCTGGAGAGCATATTATGACCATTTACTTTTGGTTCGATGTCACTTACTTACCTACCTTTGTTTTGTTTCGTCGCTTCAATCCCGCTCAAAGCAGGGTACCATGCGAGTTAACTTATTGGTTTTGGTTTCAGAACGGACGACTCACAGGAGATGCATGCCCGAAATCATCTATCTATCTGGATATCTATATTAGTTTATTAACACATCTGAATTTGTTGAAAAATTCAAATTGGCATTCACTAAACAATACCTTATCAACTACACATACCCGGCAATTTGACCAATAAATAGACAAATAATATCAAGATATAAAAAAAAACATCATATTCCAACAACAGAAAATCCCAATGAAGGCAACAGTCATGAGCCACCATTCACCAATGTGATAGGAACACAATGAGAACTGAGGAGACATGTGAATGAGATGGGACTACAAAAAAATTTAATAGGCCACAGTGCATAGAACAAAGACTACATGACATTTGTAACAGAATATGTTATCAATGAGAACGTGAAGGTACAGTGGGAATTTTCTACATGCTTGCCCACTAATATAAATCTTTTGAGAATCCAACATAAATTCCATCATCCACTAAACAATTCCCAAACAAGATCCAAGGCCTAAGTTAATGATTAAAAAAATTATTTATTAGAACACCGTGTCGTTTTTTTAAAGGCCTAAGTTACTCTTTTGAGAATTTTCTGCATGCTTGTCCACTAAACATGTTAGGGTGTTTTTTGTCAAACAATGCCATTCCGTTCATTTTAGGGCTATTCAGTCCACGTACAATATCGTTTCGGGATTATTATTGCCGTTATTCTTAAACGAGCTGACAAAACTAACATATTTTATACAACATTGCCAATTCAAGTGGGTCCATAGCATTGATAAAAGTTCGGTGATGCTATCTCAAAAATCTTGAAAATACTAATGGTACCATATGAAATTTAATAGCTCCTAATGGTTAGGAAAACAACAGCAAGCACTCTCAATCCATCATTCGATGCCGAAATCTTTCTAAAACATTTTAATCGAAGGTCTGAGGATTATCAAACGAAAAACTAGAAATTATTTTGTACACCGGATGCAACACATGAGCAAAAAGACGGAACTTTTTCGGACGTCTTTGGACGTACTCATTGTTTATTTATTTCTCTCGTAAGCGGACACATGCATATCTTCGATGCACAAAAGATTTTTTCTGAAAGTTAGAAAGACTACAAATCTACAACACATTAAAATAGATATAATATGATAAAATATCATGTACCAAACGCATTAAAATTGGACTAAGATAGGGACAGCATGCATTTCATCCATAATTAATTTCTACCCAATTTTTCATCAAATTCTCCACTCTAGCATGTTAGAAATTAAAAACCCCAAAAAGAAAAGAGAAAATAAATCCCATTATTCTCTCTCATACTAGGGGAAAAAAAAAGACAAATCAATTAAAAGCTCGAACCTGGGCTCGTGTAAATAGCAAGATCAGACCACCCCAAGAGGTTCGGCTCCGCGTTCGGGTCCTCGCCCGGATCCGAAACCGCGCCCGAGTCGAATCCATCGAGGAAATTACCGAACTGCCCATTCGACTGCAGCAGCGAGCTGAAGCTCCCGGTGATCTGCAGCATCCTGTCCTCTGCCGCCGACGGCGGAGTCGGAGTCGGAGTCGGAGTCGGAACCGGGCGCGCATCCTTAACGGGTTCGGGTTCGGGTTTCGGGTCAGCCGAGTTGAGGCGTTTAGGGTTAGGGTTGGAGTCGTCGTCGGAGGAGCGCTTGGAGTTCTTGCGGGAGCCGCCGCCGACGGGGATGTTGCGCAAGGCGCCGCCTTTGGTCCAGTAGCGGCGGCAGTTCTTGCAGAAGTGGCGGGGCTGAGAGAGGTTGTAGTTGTTGTAGTAGCAGAACTTGGTGTTCGTCGATTCGCAGCGAGGGCATTTCAGCTGCTGCTGGTGCTCCTGATTTTGATCTTGATGACGAACGATTGGGAATTGAGGGCTGTTCATTGGCGATTGGAATTGAGGCGGGATCGGGTCTTGCATCGTGAGAATTTTTGGAGATCAAATATTCGAGTTTTTTTTTAGTGAAAGCTGAGGCTTTTATTTCCTTTTTGCTTTGCTTTGCTTTGTTTTGTCTGAGAGTGTGTGAGGTGGGGGTTTTAAATAGTTGGGGGGCTCGAGAGTTTGAGAAAATTCTAAGGGGAGGGGAATTTTTGCTTTTTAAATATTTTTTTTCGTGGATGTATTTATATTTTATCCTCCAAAACTTTGATATTTTCACATTTCATCCCAAGCACTATTCTTTGATAATTCTTCGTCCCAAAAACCAAATCAACAAATTAACTTGTTCCAAAACATTCTCATGCGATACAAAAATCTCCTCAATTTATGAAGACGGAGAAAATTTTGAACGAGTTAAAGATTTTGAATGTGAAATATGGATTGGGGATATTTTTGAATAAGTTAAAGAATTTAGAGGTGAAATATGGAATACTAATCTTTGGGGTTGAGACGTTGAAATATCAAAGATTTCAAGATGAAATATGGAAATATCATAGTTTTGCCGGTTTGATATAAAAATATCTTTTTTTTACTGTAGAGAATTGTATAGGCTGTTCTTAATACACTATGAGCCGTGGCGCATTATGAAAGATATACACCATAAAACCAATAGTGTTAAATTTTTGGATTAAAATGTCATGTTTTTAAGGTTAGGGGAGGTTTTATGGTTTTCGGGCAAAACTAAGAAAAATTTCCTGCATTTTTAGCCTTTTTCGTATAGAAGTTGATGGCTGTTGCGGCTGATTTTGTTCTTTTATTTTTATTGCTTTAATTCGACGATTTGGAACATTTTTTTATAAATAAATGGAGCTTGCTGGCTAATCAAACATATATATATGTTATGCTCATTTATGGTTGAATTTTCCCTTTTTACTAGCATGATTGTGGTGTATGGCTTGTATTTTTTTAAGCTTTATTTATTTCATATCTTTATAATAAATTATTCTGTTTGATTAGGGTAAATCCCGTTTTCTATACATAGTTGCATTAATTCTATGATATTTTCGGTTATTTTTCATGCTATGGCTGCGGATTAGTTCATGTACGGGATTTAGCTTCAGTATGAGTGATAATTATTGCATGAGCTCAATTAGTTGTGGTTGGTGCAACAGAGCAGTCACATTTCCTGTGGCTGAGTGTGTGGAGCGCAACACAATATCGGCCGTGTTCAATCTCAGCCACATTAAAATCTTGATGTGTACACATGAAACATTGATAACCAACGGCTTGTACATTTTGACCCAGATCGCATGGTTCAAGTCAAATATGTGATGTCTGTGTTCATTTATTTTTTTCCCAATCAATTTTAGATTACCATAAGAGAGCTCAAATCAAAAGTTTTTCCTGGTTCTAAAATTCACAAAAGTTATCTAAATGTCTTTAGTTGGACTTGGACCCCATCCTGGTCAAAATAGAAAATTAAATTCAAGGACTAAACTGCTAAAGATGTTAATAATGGCGGGAACCTATCAGAGAGAATCGTGACCGTACACAAGCGGAGCAGGCAGCGTGCAGAGCACGCAACCGCAGGCTCAGTTTTTACTGTTTTACCCTGTCGTTTATCTTGTCTTTTCTTCTTTTTTACTGCCACGAATCTCTGCCGTGCGTCCTTTTAACGGCAAGCCCTGTGGGCTTCTCATCGCGTTGCCGTCAAGATGGCCAGGGCCCCACCGTAAGCTGGGCCCCTCGCGGCCCACAACACTGACACTCCACGTGTCAACTGCTTAAGATAGCAGCTGTAGGGCCCTATCTGCGGGGAAATTTCGCGCAGCGCGTTTCCAAAAGGCTCATCTAGAAAGAATATTTGGCATTATTTGTTTTTTTAAATTTTTGGGTTTTTCTTTTCTTTTTTGGTGTTAGCATCCAAAGAAAACCAATTTATCTCCGGAAAAACGGTTTCGAAATGGGTCGGTTGCAGAAAAGATCGAATATCAAGTTAACCCGGCTAACAACTCGAGTTAGTTTGATGAGAAATAGTTGATGTCGTAGCCTGCCTCTGAATCTTTGTTCGAACTGTGTAATTCCAAATGCCTCCGTGCAAATAGTCTCTTCTCTCTCTCTCTCGATCCTTCCTTTGATAAGATCAAATACGAAATTTGGCTTGAGGTTGAGTTAGAGGTTAGAAGTATGATTTTACACGCCTTCACGGTTGATTTAACACCGTTAGAGATGTGAATATGAGATGCTTATTCAAAGACAGAGACCCGAAGAATGCTTTTCCATAAACCAAAACATTGCAAGCCTAAATCAAAAAATGAATAAAGAAACCGGTCGAGCGCCGACCTGTTAACCCTAGAGACGAGGCCCGTCCTAACTGAAATTCAAGACGGACTCCCTTAACCTGTTTTATCCTAGAATGTGTGATGCGGGGCCACCATTTAAAATCGCATCCGCACACAGTCTTAACGTTCCCGTCCTGCGTCAATGTGTCGCAACGGGCCTACAGTGAAGCACTGTCCCATGTAACTATATGAATACAATTATCTTCCCAGTTCCAAATAATTTTTCGAATATCAATATCCAAATGTGGGCTTCCTCACAACCTACATAGAAAGCAAAAGCTAACAAGTTGAAGGGACAAGAGAAGAAGACGACGAGTGAAAACAAACGAAAACTTTGGAATGGGAGCTGATCTTGGGTCTCACCATGGAAGAGGATGAGGGGAAGAGACGATGTCAAGTCTGTGTCTCATCTAATCCAAAGAAAAATGGGCCCAACCAGTTGGTTTGAGTTTCAAAAAAAAAAACCATAAGGGTATTTGTTCTTTTTATTTATTTATAAAAAGGCTAAATTTTATTAGGGTAAATTGTCAAAACCCCAGGTAAGTTTTTCCGCTGACAAAGATTCCCGGTCCGAAACGGTTATCAAAAACCTTCTTAAAAATATTTTCGATTGTCAAAAAACCCTCTGCCTATAGTATCGTATAGTTGCCCGCTATGTATGCAGTCGCTGTTTGTGCAGTTGCCTGCGCTGTTTGTGCAGTTGCATGCGATATGTGTATGAGCTAATTAGATATAGCAGACAACTATACATATACTGCAAGAAAAACTTCCAAGGGTTTTTTAACAACCGCTTCAGAGCCGGGTTTATTTTTTCTCAGTGGTAAAACCTGTCGGGGGGGAGGGGTTGACAGTTTACCCATTTTATGAAGCACGATCGAATTTTTCAAAGTTTTGAGACAGCACCATCTAGCTTTAATAATGCCATGAACGCTGTGTTCGGCTCATTTTTGGGCTATTCAGTTAAGGGTTATTCAGTCCACTTGTGTCTTAAATGAATTAACACGACTAACTTCTTCATAGTATATAACCGGTTCATGGCAACGGTGCAATCTCAAAAACATTGGAAATCCGATGGTGCTTTACAAAATTTGCCCAAAAAGATTTTAAGCTAAATTTCCCTATTATTTATATAATAAATACACTAATTTAATTTTTAATAACATTAAATATAAATATTCTTAATATGAGGAAAAAATCCTACATTTGAAATCATATGATGGTCAAAATCATCAAACCAAAAACAGTTTGTACAATCAAATGAGAGAGGAATGAGGAAGGAACCTGGCAATTCTCATGGTGTTTGCTTGAAGGGCCAAGTCAATCCCTCAAACATCAGAACCTGCACCAGTTGTTGTTTGGTACTAACAAGTGACAGCGGGTTAGGTTTTTACTCAAGATACTGTTGTTGACTCAAGACTTGCAAGACAGAGAGGATAGCATGAGTTATTGGGAGTATCTTGGCATGAATAAATTTTGGGAGGTCTATAGTTGTACCTACCAAATAAAACAAAAAATGTTGTATCTTCATCTCTTTCTCTACTATTTTAATGATAATTATTTTGAGATGCCAAATTAATTTTGGAGCTCACTCGAATGTTTATATTTTGTAGCAACGTAAAAAATTATTCCTTAATAATGGATTAAGGAATGGCATGTCACCGTGATAAGAAAAATCAATAAATAGACCACCTCCTTACATTCTCATCGAATTTAAAATTTAAATTTGAACACTAAAATGGAACCAAAATCTATGCTATAGAGTTTTCTACAACACAAATAACCTATATTCATGTAGCCCAACATAAATAGTTATTAAAAATAGAGAAAAAGAATAAAGGAAGATAAATATTGAAAAATGAAGTATGTTTCTTACTTTAAAAAAGAATTATGTTTTCTTCATTTTTTATCTTAAACTTTTCTGGTAATATGTTCCCTGCTTCTTCAACCAATAAACCATGTACTTTATGTTATACCTACAAGAGTTTAATTTAGTTTTTATAAGCCCGTTCGGGGACACCTGATAAAATTGGAACGATACAGAAAAGATTAACATAGAAAAGATTAACATGGCCTTGCACAAGGATGACACGCACAAATAAAGAAATGATCCAAAGAATTAAAAAAAACTTAGTTTTTATAATTAATCATATTATGTAAATTATTTTTTTATAAAGATTCTAATCAATTATATATCATTGGATGCAAATTCTCAAATTTAGATAACCAACTTTTTTCTTTCTTTCTGAGAGCAACAGGTAAAGAACATAAATGTATCTGTCTTCAACCTTAAATTCATATAGCTCCACTTCATATATTTTTTGTATCCATTCATAAAAATTCAGCTAAAATATATTTTATTATTTCAACGCAAAATATCAAAATGAAAAGAAAGATCAATCATCTTAAAAACAGTTGGTAAAGTATGTAAAATTGTACTCTAGTTGTACTACACAACCTTATTTTATCTGTAATTTCATCAGTTAAAATTGTCTATAACCCAAAATGAATTATTAAGGGAAGACAAAAAGATGTAACGAAAAAGATTTTAATATAATTTTATTTTTAATTTGAAAAGACTTCCTTATCTTTGGGAAAATATTATTTGCATATTTAGAATGAAGTGGAACATATATAAAACTATAAGATTTAAGCAAGATATACATTAATACCCAAAACATCAATAGTGAAACATACTGTTACCAGACGACCAAATCTTTTTGGTTAAATCAAGTCAATCGATTTTATCTTAATCTAACTACGCCAATATTTCTTGGGTATATATTTTATAGGTTTTTATACACGTATGTATTATACGTACATAAATACAAGTAAAATATATCAAATAAGACAGTTTGTCGGTTCATTGTCTCCACAAGATTCTGAGCCAAGACACATTCAGAAATTGTACAAATAGGCTAGGGTTTAGTCTGGTTTGTAGCCCACTGATTTTTCCTTCAAAGTCTCCATCTAATTAGGTTCACACAATTCATGCATTCATATATGCTTCTATTGGATAGTGTGCCAATTTGAACACATCTTTAATGCCAACATGTGGGATATTTAAGTTGAGGCATATGGACCTACACAACTTATTGCAAAAATCATAAGGGAAAATAGTTGGTAATCATATACTGGTTAATTGTTAAATGATAAAACGCTTCACATATTTTACACTTATATACCTTAGTGATTTTTTCGCCACTTAGACATCTTAAAATACAAACCGAATGGATTTTATTTAAAATAGTGATGAATTTGATGGTCAACTGAAGTGAGCAAAATATTAACGGCTTGCACTTTAAGAAATATAAATGCAGCGAAAAAATCAATAAGGTATATAAATGCAAAGTTGGTGAAATATCGGGGCATTGTTTAGCAATTAACTCATAATATATCAAGTATCCACCTAATATAAAGATCATAGAAAAAAAAGGTTAATATAATAGATTTGATAGAAGTTTTAGTCAAGGGCTTGGAGTAGCTCATTGATGAGGCTTGTAATAGTTTATGAGGGAGACCCGGGTTCGAGCCGGGATATCTCATTAATGAGAAGCGGATGGCTAATTTGTTCCATCTATCATCCCGGATATAAGTTTCGGTCTTCTAACTTTATAAATAACCAGTAAAGTTTTATAACCGACCTGCAAACTGATACCAACTGGATGCTAAATTTCTAGCAAAATGAACTATGTACAAAATATATATTTACACCCTTATACAAAATAGAGATTTGTAATTTGAAAGGGTATAAGAACAGAAACATGACATGTTTCCAAATGGTCGACGAGTCCTATGAGCACTATCATTTGTAATGAGAATTTTGCTCCTACTGTTTTTGCATCTTGTTTGTGACTCAATGCATGAGGTCATTTCACTACATAAATTTGTGTCAATTGAGGGCATGCAACTGTTTCCAGGATTCCGTTCAGCATTAAAAACAAATTTGATATCTTCTCCATAGAATTATAGACCCATTGAATTTTCAAGAGGGGAGTAGAATTATACAGTACCAAGATCTATTTACTATCCATGAAATATCTTCCTTAAGATTTGATTCTGATGGGTCGAATTGTGCTTGTGGAGAAAATAAAATTCCCTTTTTTCCATCATAAAAATATACTACGTGCACTCCAAAGAAGAGCATTATTTATTCAAAGAAATATATGTATTGTTGATTCGAACAATTTAATAAATACATAATCAAACTATTCATGAAGCATAAGGCCTTGTTTGGGTTTGGAGTTTGGATAACTAGAGTTTATTTTAAAGGAGATAGAAAGAATGCAAACTATGGTCTCCAAACTTCATTTAAAAATATACTCTAATTATGTTATAAGGGAAGTGTTTAGGAAATTGGAGTTTAACAACTTATATCAGAATGATAGAGCCACGGATATCTCAATTTGGAACTCCAAAATAAATGCCAAACATGACAAAGTTTACATTTCAGAGTAGATTTTTGCAAACTTTACGAAACTCCAGTTTAGCAAACTCAACTCCAACACAAGGCCTAAGATGTCTATGGCATAGTGTCTCATGGATGAATCATTCGCCATCGCGTAACTTCTAACGTAAGTTCCATTGGGTTCATTGTTTAGAGGGAGTAACTTTGGCAAAAATCATGACAGGGAGTATGCACAAATCATTAGAGCATAAAGCATAATAAATATAGAGCATAAAGCATAATAAATAAGATGAAAGAAGCGACAGTTAAGTACCTGCCAAATTCTGTGTGTAAAAGTGAGCTCCAGTATTGCTGTAGAAACCTGCAGGTGGATTTGTCTTTCAAATTTGGTTAGCAATATGGTAATACAACTCTAAGTAAAGATGCAAATTGCAGTAAAAAAAAACTACGTCAAAAACAAAATCACCAGCTCAGGGTGTTATAACTATAATTTAGCTTATCATTCTATAATAGTTAAGTAGAAACGGTTTAAAAATCAACATATAGAACTCACCTTGCCTAGTAAAACATGAGCATAATCAATTCCAGTTACCATGACTGAAATATTATAGAGGAATATGATGCAAGACTCCTTCAATAAAGATGTTTATTTCAAATGGCAAATAATTCTTCTGTTTGGCTAACATTATAAAGGACATTTACACAGTAGTTAAGCAACATATTATTCTTTGTTCTATACATCTCATAATGACTTACAAATAATAATAAAACGAATAACCCCAAATATATCCACAAAACAGATGAAAACCAAGAAATCATAACACATGCGAGACCTCGATAATTTAATGCTGATTTGACCGTAGTGAATGAAACCGAGCAGCAAGAGATTCATAATCAGGAAGTTTTGGATGAGTATGAGAAGCGCTTTTTGAGCTCTCACGCGACACCGACTCCCCAATTGCGCTAGAAGGCTTTGCACTCTTGTTTGTTGAAATTACATTATCCATTGAATCAGGTTGTGATGGTTTAGAACTTTTGGTTACGGCGTCATAAGTTGTGTTTGGAAGAGGTTGGGGAACTCTCATTGAATTAGTTTTGGATTCTGAGGGCACATCTCTTGTCCTGCGAGAATATTTAACGCCTGCATTGACTCTACTTGCAGCAGTAAAATTGGAATCCGACTGTTCTTCTCTACTACCTGCATGCGAGTATGCTGTCCTTGAGCTTGATTCCTTATAAGCCTTCATGTGGGATTTCTTATCATATTGTTCTTGGTCGAGAATTTCAGAACCTGCATATGTCTCCGTTAAATTATCAACCCTAGGAACACCTGAAATTTGATTACGAGTTGCTGAAGTTCCTGATTTAGATTCCTGATTGTGTTTTTGATCTGTGACCTCAATGCTTGGAGACTGCTTCTCAATATTTGAGATGGAAGTAGCATTAGCAGTTTGCTTCGAGAATTTTGAAGCATCAACCACAGAGCTCTTTGCATAAGGTGGGCGAGGAAAACCCCGGTGTTTAAATCCACCAGTTAATCTCCCAAAGTTTATCCCTTGGCTACTTTCATCATCACTGAACTCATTTGAAACTTCTGACTTCTCCTTAGCTTCAGTTTCTCTCGATGGTTGCCTTTTGGTTAAGCGTGAAGGCCGTCGATCTTCTTCATCACTTGAGCTGTAATCTGGAACATTAGCAAAGACATTTGAGTAGCTAGGCACCTTATCGCTTCTTGAAGATGGCTCTACTTTTGCAACTTCTGGTTTCTCCTTGGTTTCAGTTTCTCTTACTGGTTGCCTTTTAGTTAAGTGCAATGGTTCTTCTTCATCACTTGAGCTGTAATCTGGACCTCCAACAAAGACATTGGAATAGCTAGGCTCCATATCAGTTCCTGGAGATGGCCCTTCTTTCACAATTTCTTTAACTTCCTTTTGCTCTCCCATATAAATGTGATTAGATTCAAAAGTAGATTGATCTGAAAATGATCTCCTGGATCGTCCATGATCATGCAAAACCTCGCTAGGGTTCACTGCTACCTCATCCTCGCTTTCTCTGTCAGAGTCATCGAAAGCAGGTGGTGCGCTATCAGTAGATAGTGAAGGAAATGTGACTTTTGTTGCCGTTTCAGAATATTCCTCCGGCGTGGATTCAGTAAATAAATGCAGCCGTGGGCTGTTGTTCTTAGTAACTGGGGATCCACTTCTATTTTGTTCACTGAAAGAACCTTTGTCAACTTGAGATGAATTGAAGAAACTTCCTGCAGTTCTGCCAAATATTGAATTATTATCTTCTGCATCGGAACCATAGTCATCAAAAGTTGCTTGCTTGTATTCATTTCCAAAGGAAACTTCTCCGGAGTCTGTTCTATAAGTCTCACCCTCATCATTTTCATGCTTAACATTCGAATTCCAGAATTTCTCATCATCAGGAATGAAAGGCGAAGATGCTGCTTTATTTGAGTTGATATTTATGTTCTCTTGTCTAGATTCAGCATTATCATAAATTACATTCGGTCGATTTACTCCATCAGCTTCTGATTCATAAGCGATCCTCCGAGCATGAATATAATCTTTCACATCATCCGTATGGAGATTGGCATCCGCCATTTCATAGTTAGCAGTTGAATAGTCAATAGATGTGCTTCCAGCTTCTCTCCTTGAGGCTGCTTGCATTATTTCATCCTTCTGTGGATTTTGTGATTTGGTTTTCATACCCTGTGAGCTTTTAAGTTCATTGGTCGCCATAGGTGCAGACTCATCAACAATGTGATCGTCCAAAAATGCCCTTAATATTTCCGGTTTTTCATATTTCCTGTTATATGAGGTTGGTACATTGGGTCCAGTAAAATTTTGTTTAGACAAGTTCTCACGGTTTGCATGTTCTGCAGCAGCTCTAGCAGCCATGCTGGCTCTTTCTGCAGATTCAGCTGCAGCCTGAGCAGCAGCAGCAGCATCCTCAAACACCATATTAGGATTTTTGTTCCTTTGTGAATTATTTGTTTCCCTGCCTTCATATTTGCTTTCTGTTATAGAACAACACAAAATACCAAAGAAAGTTAGTTTCTGATCATATATATCTGTTCTGTTAACTAAAAAGGGAAGGGCGCCTCAAATTGAAATCCCAGTCCAATTCTATGCATGACACACGGGAAAAAAATCTTCATAATTCTGAGCCTAAAAGATAAACTTTTTTTAAATAAAAATCTTCATTTAATCATGTTTTACTTTTCTCAAATATTTAAAACCTACACTATTTTTTAACTAAAGTTTTTTAAAAAAAAAATCTCAAATCATTTTCTGTGAGTATTACAGATGTGTACTCATGCATTGCACATGCTAAAATACTTTTTGAGGATAAACACTTTAAGATTTCAGTTCTAGCAATTACAATTTTCTCACATCTTTATAAATCTCTATTAATTTTTACTATTTTAACTAAAAAAATTAAAATCTTCTCAGATCTTTTTCCAGGCGAATAGTATATGCACACATTCATCTTGCGTGCAAGATACTAGTATTCAATAACATTCGAGGCAAAAAAACGAAATGTTCTCAATACCTGAAGGTCTTGCTTCAGGTTGGGAAGGGAAGGGCACAGAAGTGGGAGGAGATCTGGTGCCAGTGTCAGACAAGTTGCTTGTTGCTGCTGGTCTCGTTGCAGTATCATTTTGAGGCATTGTTGCTCTTGATTCACCTGTTTGGCTGCACGCCGGCGAGGAAATTACATTAGAGGATTCCACGGGCATCTGGCTGGCACTGGCAAAGGAAGTTGGGCCATTCTGTGAACAACATATTTCAAAATCTTACATATGACCTTTTCTTTATATAAAAGGATGCCAACACAAAAAATTCTACTTTAAAATTCAGTACCAGTAGGTCACTATGAGGTTTTTGTAGTTGCTCTTCAATTGTTTTGGGATTCCATTTGACATTATGTTCTTGGGCGATCGCTGTCAATGTCTTGACTTTTGTCTCAAAATCAGGTGCCCTTGCCGATAATTTCTCAACAACCTAATGAGACAAAAAGAGAGTACAAATGAAAGATGCAGTGTAAGACGGTAATAAGATTTGGCATCAAGAGGCGTATAATTATGATTGCAAATAAAAATGATGCTTGGTGCTTGCAAATCGCTCAAAAACTTAGATATCAACCAAAAACTTACCAATCGGCTGACTCCGCAATCTGGCCGGACCTCAAGAGCCGAATTAATGAACTCCTTACCATATTTTGCTGCAAAATGCTTGCGAAGATCCATTAGTTCAGGTATGTCTGCACATCTTGGAGATGCAAAAATCACACTAGATACTGCTTCCTTCAGATCAATGGGACAGCTCCTGGAAAGAAGTTATTATATAACTAATTTAAGCAGACCAGAGAATGGTGTAAGGGAGAAAAAAATTCCTATTAAGAATTTATTCATGGTATATTATGAAGCAGGTAATGAAACGAAATATAGCCCCAAAAAATACAAAAATATTAAAAATAATATGAAAAGTTGATATACACTCTTAAAGCCGCAATTTCTATAAATAGAAATTTCAATAGTCTATCATGGTGAACAATACCCTCAAAAAATGTTAAATGATTTGAGAATGGGAAAAAAATCAAATGGTAAACCCTTTTAAAGCTGGCGATTGAATGCGAAAATATGAAAAGCCAGCTACAAAGTTAATCTATGTAAACACCTTGGATATAATTATAAAATTTAAAACTATTCCTACTCATTTTCTTCAGGTAAACCTCATGTACAGACCAATTTAACTCAAATAAATAGTATCTTTTTATCAGATAATAGGTGAGATAATTACCCCCCCCCCCTAGATTCATAGTTCCACTGCGGCTGCATGCCTCAAACACAATACTCATGCCTTCCCAACTCCCCCACACCTTGGGTCCCTAAATTTACTAATGTTAAGCGTAAATTGACTATGAAATCAACACACAGACACCAAAATAAGGTCTATGTCACAACCATTCGCAACAGTTTAATAAATCTGTAAATATATCCATCACTCTGCTGCAAAAAGAAGGCAGAAACTGCATCAGAACAGCCAGGTAGTATTGATCCAGCAGAAGTAGGACAATTCAAGTTCAAAATTCCAATTGACATCAGTTAACGAGTTTGGTTTGCATACTTTTGTGATTCAATAATCGGCAAACGTGCTACGATAAGTTCACAATATAATTCAATTAGATCATATGCAGCTGTTGTCTTCTCTTCCCTGATCACATGCTCAACCTGAAAAAAATAAAGAAAAGAGCATAAAAATACTTAATTTATTTGCTAGTCACAGATAAAAATTGATAGAACTTGACCCTTTAGTTCCAAATGCAGTAAAACATTATATCTCTATCCTCTAGTTAATGCTATTTAAATATTTATATCCAAAGACGAGACCAGTACCATATCAACCAAAAGTTCTAGCATCTTAAAATATGCTAGCAAGATCCCTTAAGGTGCCAACATGTGGTTACAACGGACCATTAGAATAACCATGAAGGATCTAGACATTATAAATCATGAGGTTGAGGATCAGTTTTAGAAGCATGTTGCTAAGTATTGGTTTTAGTCGTTATATCTATATATAGATTATCCATTGGTGTTGAGGTGCACAATTTTCCTATATTGTTCAAGAGTACTGTTATGCTAAGCATATGTCCAAGAAATAGTCTAAACATTCCAGGATATGACTATATAAATCGCATGTTCTATCAATATCTTAATGTGATAGGTAAGATAAAGCAGTAGAAGTGCAGGGATTACAGATCTAATTCGATAATTAACATCACACAATTAAATGTAACAGGACTTCTCATTCACACAAAAAAACTGTTGTATTTCTTGATATATTAGCACTTCGACATGCCTATTTGTTGCAGTTTGAATAGAAGTAATGTGGAAATACATTTGTTAGTTTTTTTTGCCGATTTACCAAGTAATTAACAAATGACTGTTCTTTAAACTTGGCTTAGGAGATACCGATCGAACATTCATGTTTCCTCTCTTCATAAAATTCTTCTGAAAGTAGGGAGAAGGAAACAAGGCTACTTTTAATTGTATTAGTTCAAGGGTTATTCAGTTATGAGCATTAAGAATTACCCTCACGGAAAATTAGTCCCCACTCCTCACAAACATAAAATTTGATATGATTCTCTCACAAGGTGAGATCCACCAACTGTAATTCCCTTTGTAAAATGCCTTGTCACTGGCCTATTAGTCCTCTCGAAAAGGACTTATTAGGCGGGCTCCATGTTATTAAGGATTTGCAGCAAATATCAAACTTGTGAGGAACTGATATCAGCCTAGCTAACCATTTGGGAGTTGTATCTAGAAAGCCCAACCTTAGATTGTCTTTTTCAACCTGCTAATTAAGCATGTCGTTAATAATGCTTCCAGCAATTTGCAACTGCCTCTCTAAATGCAACCGGGGGGGGGGGGGGGGGGGGGGGTTATTGATGTATAAGAATTTTGGACCAAAAAAGGACATAAGAATTCAACACCACTGATGTTTTAAATAAGTTCTTTGAAGCCAAATGGCGAAAATGAAACCGCTCCTTCCTCCCCCAAACACGTGTGCGCACAATGACTATATAGAATTGAAGAAGCTTAAACATCATGACTTCAATTCTGCTTTTAAATAGCTCTTATCTGCTAATTTGAATGAAACTTGAATGAAACAATATCCTTAAACAGGTGAATGACAAACTTATATGCTTAATCAATACTGGTTGGGTTAAATTTAAGCTAATTATTTGCACATAAACAAAAAAAAAATATTTTGAAAAATCAAATAATGCAATGTCCTGTATCTTTTAAATAGAGCAATTGCAGAAACGCCTCAATAGCCCTTTCTTTTCAATACACAATTAAATTATGATTCCTTCTATGCAATGTCATTCCAATACTACTAGTGTCTTCACTGTTACAGAATTGCTAGTATATACATCTAATTATCATTAATCACGAGCACATAGCAGAATTTAAACAAGTAGATCTATGATCCAAACCAATATTTATGTATTAAAACAGCATTAAGAAACAGTTTTATTAAAAATCAAGGTGAATTGGGATCAAAATTGAGCATCACAAACCCTAATCCGAGCAGTTTGTTCCTGTCCGTTGTCGAGAAGCTGAGCCAACTCTCTCCTCATCTGCTTCATCTGAACCTCTCTCTTGTTCCTCAATAGCTTTATTCGAGCCACCGCAAGCTTCAGCGAAGTCTTGCTGCGAGATCAAATCCCCAAACAAAAACCAAGCTTTTTTCATCAAACCCCACAAAATTGCAATCCAGGGCGTCGAGAAAGAAGAGATCGAAAATTTACCATTTTGCCGGCTTAAAACTCTTGTGGAGCATCGCGAGCAGCAACCGATCCCGGATTCAGCAGCCAAATTCGATGGATTACGAAATTGAGAGGGATTCGAGATTGAGATCTCTTTATTTTTGTGAGGAATTTATTTAGGTTTTTGTTCGGAATATAAAATGAAGCGAAATTTCGCAGTTCATTCGATCGCTCGACGACTCGTCTTCGCTTTTCTTTGTTTCGAAGTTTGATACGGTTCCTACACGTTTTACCAAACTATCCTCGTTCCAAGATGTAACCATCCCGGGATAAGAGTCTGCGCTTCGCCACTACTGTCACACAGTGAGAACCCTCATGGGTCGGCATCCTTACCTGATAGCCCTAATACCGGTGATGGGTCAGTCAGCGCAGCGGAAGGTCGCCGTGGCATCCAAAGATCCCTCAGCAGCTGCTTTTTATGTTGTCCCCTCGTGACGGATTACAACCCACTAGACCAATCCGCACGGGGCATGTTGGGAATAAAAGCTTTCGCTTCGCCACTACTATAAGGATACAAATATGAAATGAACGTTAGAAAAATATACATGATAAAGTGAAAAATTAGTTTTGATATCAGATAAGAATATGGAAAGGATATATGTGTTACCGTATTATACGATTATGGATGGTCATCGGAAATGAAAACTACTACCTGTATCCAGCAAAAATCGGATAAGTGTACCGAGTGAGCTTAGATTATTAGTATCTGTTTACATCACTACCTAGGACGTAAGAGAATACAAAATAATCCAAGCCACCTCTGTATCCTTATCTGATCATAAGGATATCCGAATTTGTACCCTCTAACAATCATCAGAAACAGATATGGCAACTCCCGTATTTGTTCTATATTCATAGTTGATATAAAAAAAGCAGTAATGTTTGGTTATATTGAGCATGTTTTTCCAATAATTTTTTCATGTTCGTGTTATGTATCCCATTTTTATCATACACATAGTGATTTTCATTTCCGACAACTATGATATTCTTATTTGAATCTGTTGACAATGTCCGGATGGAGACGGGGAAACACCTATACCCGTATATATATCCTACGATCAGATCCTTTGCATCCTAGCTACTTGGCGCCTTCATGAGAGGGGTAAACAAGTAAAATGGGCTGCGTTGCCTGCGTCAATATTTTGACCGTGATATCTGCTTTGGCTTCTATCATGCCATATATTAACAAATGATATTTCGCCACATGAGATTTACTTGATGAAGTGAGATATTGTTTGAATAAACATTACGTAAACTAATCACGCAGGTGAAAAAGGACACGCAGCTATCAAACAAGGAGATAATTTCCAGAATATCATGGATGCTTTGAGATCTAACCATTTTCTGATGGACGATGGATCTCGTGATAAGATTTTTTGGTTTGAATGAATGGTCCCAATTGAATCCATGGTTGCAGCATAAATAATACCATTACAAAAATGAAAAAACACATCGCGTTTTCAAGATGTTTTTGTCGAAAATTTAGATTTTTATGAATGAACATGAATCACTAACTTTAGATAAAATTGTAATATTTTGCCAGATATAAAATATACTTTATGTTAAAGAAGAATCATTAAAAGTGCACTCTTTGCGTATTTCGTCATAAATGTGAACCGACACATGAAAATAGCAGCAATGGTTGTGGTAGCAATACTCGTATTATATGGTCATTAAACATGTTCTCTTGTCATGCAAACCGAGAAAATGGCAAATGCTTATTTTTTTTCAAGTATTTTTTTTAACTCAAACAACTCCGTCTGAACAAAACATAATACCCAGAACATAAGTTACTAAACCAACACCGGTCAAGATCGCTAAACCGAGATGGCTTGCATCGCCTCACAAGACCACAGATGGCATTGATTTTTGATGCTGTCTTCTGGACTCCACTTCAATTTGCCTCGAGCCAAGCGAGACGCGCATGTCCTGCTCCATGGAATTGCATCCATGGAATGAATGATCGAGGAATGAAATACACTTTTTGAATACTTCGGGAACGCTAGTAGCATGGTATAAAAAGAACAAACGAAAAGCCATTTCATCATCTGCTGATTTTTGAAGGGCCACAAAATTGCGACCGCGGCAAGGACTTGAAAAACCGATACTACAGTGCGTCTAAATCATATCCCATGCATGTATAAGCAAAAACTAATGAGTTTACATTTTTTCTTTTTCTGCTATTACAAATTTACAACAATGGGGGAAAGTGTTCAGAATAATCTTGCACTATACGTTGGAAAAAACGAATAAACAATTCGATACTATTAAATTATAATTAAACAAATTAACCTCAAAGCTAAATACTTTGTCCAAACAAGATTTAAATGAGAAAAGGAAATTGCTTATCATGGTTTTCTGATGAAGACGGAGACGGGAAAGAATGCTCAGTCGGTAGTTTCGCATCCCTCTCGGTAAACTTGACTGGATGCACAAGGTTCCAATGCGCTGCTCTCTAGTATTCAATAGTCACCGTAAGTAATCGTGCACTCAAATACTGCAATTTATGAACAGCTGCAAAACTATAGCTCTAATATCACGATTACAGTAGAGAGATAGATTTGATATAAAAAAAATAGACAAGATGAAAGAAGAAATTTATCTTCTCTGTATTATGATTTTAGGACTTGCCTTTTCATTAGGAAAAGATAAAATAACGTGTTATATCATATATGAATATGAAAAAGCTTTTAAATAAATGAGAAGTTTATTCCAATTAAAATGAATAATGATGAAAAACAATTAAGCCAATTTAATTACTATAAGAGCCTCCAAAAAGATATTGACTCGGTCAAAAGTCCTATGTGACCATGGTTGACTTGGTCAATAGCCTTTGCGACCTTCTCTAAAACCAAGTAACATGTACCCATTACACACACACACGCGGGGAGAGAGGGAGAGGGAGAGGGAGAGAGAGAGGATAATGGAGAAAATGTGTCATAGAAGGGAATTTTCTCCTATGGCATCGAAAAAATACATCCTTCACGATATTTTTCGATGATCGGCACTCATTATCTTTATCATGTAAGATGTGAATACACCAAATTTCATGTGATTTCATTATTTTCTCACCGTTGATTTAGTGGGTGCAAAATTAACGGTTTACCGACAATAGAACTTTTACATTGCTAATTCAACGGTGAAAAAATGATGGAATCACATGAAATTCGGTGTATCCGTATCTTACATGATAAAGATGATGATGAAGAGCTACCTACGACGGCAGCAAAGTTTCGGGAGGCATCGTCCATACCAAATTCAAAACTTTGTCATTTTAACTAACCCTAACTAGAATCGTAAACTAGAAATATACGAAATAACACATGCAAACACTTTGCAAGAGTAAAGAGAGCGGGGAATACAACCTTTGTAGACCGGTCCTTCACTTCAATAGCTCCGTGTAGTAGTCCTCTTCGCTGCGATCGTAAACTCCAGACTCTAGAGAGGCTCCCATAAAGAAACGAACAAGCTTGCTTCGATGACTTCGAGGCCGAAGATGATCTACATCGAGGAGACATTAACACAAGCTATTTCTTCACTAGGTCAAGAACTTTGTGAAGAGAACACCCTATACTAAATGGCAAGTAGTAGAGGATGATTAAGTAGGAAATGAGCTCACTTTAGAATTGATTTTCCCATATTTTATCTCATACCTCCATTAGAGCTAGAAAGCTTTTGAGGAGGAAGAAGAAGAAGAAGTTGAACTCAAGTCAATAATTCATCCAAATGAATTATGTAACCATGGGTGAGTTAAGTCCCCATGCTTAACTCATGTAGAGAATTAACCAAGCTATAAGGTTAAAGGTTGGGTTAAGTAATATCTTAAGGACTGACAAAAGAGTAGACTTTGTCAATGTTTCCATAAGCTTCATGAAAGCTTGACAACATTGACCAAGTCTTCTCTCTTTTGTTATTCTTTAAGCAATATATAAAACCTTAATTTAACCCTAAAATGGTATAAATCTCATACATCCATCTTGTATGAATCATCAACCATGACACAATGTATGTACACTTGCATATATCACATATACACTTATGCACAATCAAGTGAGAAAAGAAATCTTAAGTGAGCCAATACTAGTTAATGTAATATAATATATAAAATATATAATTATACATTAAATTATTAAATCAACACTTGATTTAATAATCCGGTTATAACCGACTAATATCATGTGTAACAACTTATCGAATCAACACTTGATCCGATAACCCGGCTATATCGCATATACCTGACCAATGTCACAATTCGCGAGAATAGAATACGGTATCTCATATCGTATCAATCTCGGTCCCGCACATATCACATATGTCCTCCTACTCCGTTTCGCTTGAGCCAGGAAACCCCTGTGTAGGACTCTGAAGACTCGTCAATACGCCGGCAGTAGGTGATGATCATATCAAACACCCACAAGCCGCAAGCGGTCTGCTAAACGTAATGGCCACCCGGGTATTGAGCGATCAGAAGATCAACAAGCAAGCCTGCTCACACTCCTGTGAATCTAATCGGTAACACTACCGTACAGTCCGGTCTCTTCATCTGATATGTCGCATATCTCATCTAGGAGTGGTAAACGTCAGACCCCAATAACTCGATAAGTCGTGTCGATATGAGGCTCATAACGGGTCGAAAAACTACTGATAACACTTACCAGTATCTCTCTGAAGCAGCCTTGGCCAAGGACTTCCTGTTTTAGCCAATCGAGCACAGCGCAACATCAACCCTCAATACCGGGAGAGACGAAACCCCTCCTATCGCTCATTGCCTCCATGTGATTCGGGACTGTACCCAAAAGCCACCGTTTTGCACGTTCTCCTGAACGTGGTAAAGTGGAAATCAAAGCACAATGGGAATCACACAAGACTCTATGACGATCTCGGGTCTACAGACTAACCTGTACCAGTGTCACCAGAGAACTGCCATCTGACGTGAGGTATAATACCATCTGGGAGTTCTCGGCGAGTCCTTCCAGTGTACCCAGTCTCCACTGAGCACCCGTATACTGTCTCTGATGTCAAACACCAATGGATATGGGATCATCCATCGCCCATCTACATGGGCTGAGAAGCTATATGCTAGTCTACTCTGGTATATCGATGCCCTGTCTCGATACACCTACGACTAGGAATATTTGAAGGATGTACTTAGCGACTATACTGTCCCCACTAGTATGATCTGTATCATAGTCCTGGTAGTTAAGTACTCATCCTAAGGGCTTTGTCAACATGTAACATAGAGACAATCAGTGTACATGTTAAGATAAAGAGCAACCAGATAGCATACTATCATGTCGAGCAAGAAAGTCCTCACTATATATGTCCAAGCATCCACTACAATACAAATCGTATGTACAGTAATGGCCTCTAGGGCATACATATCACTAACAATCTCCTACTTGCACTAGGGCTATCTGTTGTAGTATTTCATACCCAACAATCAGCAGTGGTTGAAGTATCCCATACTTAACCATCCCATAAAAGTCTTTCCTGGGAATAGGCCGTTGTGAGTGGATCTGCCCAGTTCTTCTCTGTGTCTACTCTCCTAACCTCGATCTTCCTGGAGATCAACCATCTCCATGATCAGGTGATACTGCCTAAGAATATGTCTGGATCACTGATGAGACGAGGGTTCCTAGGCCAAAGCCACAACTCCATTGTCTAACAATGGTAGGAACGAAGTTCATCTCATGAACTAATATATATCCAGACCACCTCTTTGGCAGCATCCTTGGTAGCGATGTATCCAGCCTTTATCGTCTAGTATGCTACGGTATCTAGCTTGGAACTCTTCCAACATATCGTCCCTCTACTGAGGGTAAAGACAATGCCTGCGACTGACATTCAGTCGAACTTACCACCCTGGAAGCTATCCAGTGATTCTCCTCAGGATCGATTGATACCAACTCACTACACCTACTGAGAATCCTAACATCCATTTAGATCTATCTCATAGATCCAAAACCCAGGATTTAGGAGGTATCACCTTGATCCTATATGGAGAATCCATGCGATAAGAGGAGATTGACCGAGCGTAGCATAGGAAACTCCTTTCCTATGAAGAGTATGTCATCCACGTACAATACGAGGATCATCACCATACTCCCTACTACCTTTTTGTATATATAAGGTTCATCTACTATTTTGATGAAGTCAAACACTTTGACCACCACATCAAAACAGATGTTCCAACTCCGCAATGCCTGCTTTAACTCATAAAGCAACGTGCACACGTTTTCGCTGCTCCCATTGTCTACGAAGCCCTCTGGCTGTGTACTTATAGACGCTCTCTTCTAAATCATTATTTAGAAAAGCAGTCATGACACCCAACCGCCAGATATCGCAGTCATGGTATGTAGCAATGGCAAGTAGGATCCGGATGGACTTAAGCATAGCCGCTAGAAAAGGTTTCATCATTATCCAAACCTGGTCGATGACGAGAACCTTTTACAACTAGTCTTAGCTTTGAAAGTCTCAACTTTTCCATGTACACCAAGTAATCTTCTCAAAATATACTTGCTCCTGATGGGGATTTAACCCTTCAGATGAAGCAACTAAAGTCCATACTTTGTTGGTGTATATGGATTCCATTTCAGATCGCTTAGCATCCAGCCATTCTCAAAGAGTCCCCACTCTTGATGGCCTGCTCGAAATTAGTTGTGTCATCATCTCATGATGCAATTCTCGCTCCTACTATCATAGAGAAAACCGAAGTATCTCTCAGGTGGGTGAGGAACCCTACTAGATCGGCGGAGAGGCTGAGGTTCGTTGGGAACTATTGAATCCTCCGGTTCTACCAAATCATCAGCTGCAGTTTGTATAGCTGGAACTTCTTCCAGTTCTACCTCATGACCACTAATTTCTTCACAAGAAAATCCTTTCCAAAAGGTGGCATGCTGAGAAACAAAACACCTTTTGCTCCTCGGTGCGGTAGAAGATATTCCCTTGCGAATGCTTGGGATACCCAACAAACTTCCACAGAACTGACCTTGCCTCGAGCTTTTCCGAATTTTGCTTTTAAACATAGGCCGGACAACCCCAAATCTTAACATCCTTAAGATATGGGCTCTTCCCATACCATATCACATATGGAGTGGTAGGCACCTGATTTGATTGGAACCCTATTCAATATGTAAGCAGCTTCATAAGTGCATAACCCCAAAAGAAAATAGGTAACTCAGTAGTACTCATCATAGAGCACACCATATCACATAGGGTGCGATTGCTCCATCCCGATACACCGACGTGCTGTGGTGTATACGGAGGAGTAATGCTGAGAGAGAATCTCATTCTCCTTTAGAATAGTCCGGGAATCCCGTGCTCAAGTATTATCCACCCTGATCTCAAAAGCTTCAGACTTCTGTTTCAACAGGAACATATGTCCGAATCTTGAGAGATCATCAGTGAATGTATTGAAGTACAAAGAACCGGTCCTGGCATGTGTAGACAGGGGACCTACATACATCATCATGTATCAATCCTAAGTGTTCACTAACTCTTTCTTTGTTTCCAATAAACGGAGCTATGGTTATCCTATCTTTGTGACATGACTGACAAGTTTCACAAGATGTAAGTTCAAACTGATTTAAACATGCATCTTTACGTAAATTCAGCTAGTCGGGTCGCATTGATATGACCTAGTCTACAATGCCTCAAGAAGGATTCGTTCATTTCTGAACTCTTCCTTTTGTGTGTGTTTTGTACGTTAAGAACTGTGGTTTAATTTAGAACGTGTATGCTTTTAGATAACGTGCCTGAACCGATCAACTCTTGATATAGTAAATGTTCAAAACATTATCCAACAATACAAAATTATATCCTTCTTTACTAAAAAAAGAGACTGATATGATGTTGTATATCAGGTTCGGTATCTAATAACATTCGTTCAGAATCAATGTATTGGGTAATACAGGGTGATAACTGCCAACAGACTTGGCTGCAACACTTGCACCATTTTTAACTCTTTGAAACTTATCACCCTTTCTCAGTTCTCTACCTATCTGTAGCCCATGTAACAGATTACATTTACGGGATCCTGATCCGGTATCTCATACTCAGGACATAAAGGATACTGCGAAACAGTTCTCTGTAATGAACACACCCGAAGATGATGCATCAGCATACACTTTCTTCGTTTGGGTAGCACGGGAATTCTGGTAATCCCCTATTTCCTGCCCGGTCTTACAACAATTATAAGTTGGAGCGGGACCAACGTTCCCCAGCTCAGTATAACAAGCGGGTTCGGTCAATACATCCTTATTATTATCTTGATTAAGGCGTGACACGGTCGCTACCTGGAGAGAGAGAAGAAAACACTCAGCGTATGCTCTTGCAAGATTAGATTGGTTATTAATATATCTAATCAGGATGGCTCTCACTGTTTTAGTCAAATTTTCCTTCAAACCCTAAAAGGAAAAAACTAGCCGGGATTAATTACACCCTACAATTTCGTCAATCTTTCAGTCAGGCCAGTGCCGGTACTTTGAGGGAGGTTCCCCGTGCTTTCGCACGGACCTAATTAAAATAAATCTCGTTTTCCCAGAGGCATAACCCCATTGACACCTTTCTAGACGCCTACTTGATCGGTTAATTGTAATGTGTAAAACTCTCCCAGGAGTAGCTCTTACTCGCAGTGGGTATCGGGATCCAACTATCTCATAGAAGGTATGCAATGCTAGTTTAGCCTAGCACCTCATGAAGGGTTTGGAAGTATCACATGTACCAAAGATGGAATTTTTAGGGTGCTAAGTTAACAAACATCGGATCGTTCCTAGAAAAATTAGGGTTTCATAAACAACACATCATCACATGAAAGAAATGCTAGGGTTTTGAGAGTACAACCTTTGTAGCTCCCTACGCTAGACTCCTTGGCTACTTGAGGGTTGGAGGAGGGTTCGCTTGAAGTCTCCTAGTGTCCACGATGATCCACCCGAAGCTCCTAGTCTAAGCTTGCAACTTCACTTTTCAAGAGAAGAAATGAAGATAACACTCTAAACAAGTGGGCTAAACTTGTGTAGAATGATGTTGTGGTGGCTTTTCTCACTTCAAAAACCTATCTTGATTAGTATATTGCTCACTACAAAAATCTAGAGAGCAAAAGAGAGAGGAAGAAGAAAATGATGGCTATTCTTTAACAAGAGTGAAAAGAATAACTCTTGTTGAGAAAAATGAAAATATATCTATATATATTTTCTTATTCTCATCTCAAACCATGGTTAAACAATGAATATATTATTGAATTTGAGTTAAAACACAAAAGGAAAGTTTACCCAAGGTTAAAAGGTGGGTGAGGATGGTTAGGTCAAAAGAAGAGTGTAGAAACAAATCCATGATAACCATCTTCCTTTTTCATTTTGTTTTAAATCAAATGCAATAAAATCCATATATAAAACCATGGTATGAGTCTTATATTGCCACCATTTCCCATGTATGTGCAACCATGAAGGATGTAGGTATGTATGTATGTGTGTATGCATATCAATATGTGCATGAATCTAAAAAGAAAACATACATGCATGCATACATCCATCATGAACAAGAAAAGATTTCAAGTGAGAAAACTAATGGTTAAATGATAAATCAACACTTGATTTATCAATCCGGCCATATCACATATGACCCCACCAAAAGCAAGCCGCCCGATCAATATACGGTATCCTATACGCGCATTTTAATCGGGTCCATGCGCATATCGCATACGCGCACCACAACGTTTCGCCTGGACTAGGTAACTCCTTTGTGGGACTCTAAGACTCGTCAATACGCCGGCAGTGGGTGATGATCATATCAAGCACCCCTAAGCCGCAAGCGGTCAGCTAAACGTAACGGCCACCCGGGTATTGAGCGATCAGAAGAAAACAAGCGAACCTGCTACAACTCCCGTCGAGCCAATCGGCAACACTACCTATGTAGTCCGGTCTCCTCGTCTGATATGTCGCATATCAAGTCTAGGGGTGGTAAACGTCAGACCCCAATAACCGATAAGTCGTGCCGATGTGAGGCCCATAACGGGCCGAGAAACTACTGGTAACACTTATCAGCATATCTCTAATCATCCCTGGCCAGGGACTTCCCTGTTACGGCCAATCGAGCACAGTGCAACATCAACCCCCAATACCGGGAGAGACGAAACCTGTCACGCCCCGCTTCTCAAAATACGGAATACGAGGAGTTGACAAGGCCAGCCATGCTCCTACGGTCAAGGAAATATCCTGCCGTAGTCACACTTCGGCTTCTAGTTTTTCATGGTAAACAGTAATTTATGCACAGGTAATGAGAAATGCAGTAATTGGAACAAAATAGTAATATAAACTGACCTGATGGAAAACAAACGAATGTAATTCTGAATAGCAAGTCAAGAAGTCTGTGATGCACGTCTAGTTCTGGTTCAGACTAAATCTTCTCCCCATACTGAGCATGCATACTCAGGTCGTCAGAGCGACACAATAACAATATAATATATATAAAATCATGTAACAATTCTAATAGTGATCACAAGTCTATATAACAGTAGATCAGTGGCAGTATGGATATGAACATGCAGTAATCAATGCAGCGGAACCGTAAAAGTAGTAGAATGATATGCCACGAATGTCAACACAGTATGTAAGGTATAACAATGCCAGTATCCCTATCAGTCTCTAAGTCTCACTGTACTGGTCACTAAGCCTATCGTCAGTCCAAGTGTGAGAGCCAACCACTCGTGAGTGTCCTCCACCCAAGGGTAGAACCCAAAGGCAAGGGACCACGGGCCCAACATGTATATCACGGTGAATATCACATACCCTGTAAATCTCCATATAACTCCCTAAATATATATGCCGGCATGGGACTCCCGAGATTCTGTTGAACTCACACTTAAACTACCCCACACCCCGTGGTCTACATCAAACGCTAACCATAACCCTAAATACTAATCGATCCGTGACAAGTCTGCGCGAGAACTGGAGGCAGGCCCTCCATCAAGCACGTCCCGACTAATACCTAAGATAAATGGCAGTGTTTGGTGCCTTATCTGTGACACCCGTGCAAGCGCTTCCATAAGTGTCCCATACCACTTATAGTCACACGTACACGTGTCCCACAGACGTCGACAATGCAATATAATGATAAGGTTTACTGATTGTATACAAGCACGTATCACTTTCACTTAATCACTTATACACGAACACTGACGTACTTGCCACAATCATCACTAAAACCTAACACTGGGTAAATGCACGTTATCACTATGTCATCAATGCAATGATATGGGTATGATATGGTGCGTAAACAGTATATGAAGCATGATTAAGGTGTCATAAAAATAGTATTCTATCACTTGCACGATTTATCATGAAACGTACGTGTATAGTTTAGCGAAATGATAAACAGATAATAATTAGTATGTTCAGTTATCTATCCATCTAATTTAGTTTCACGCCAATCGGGTTCCAGGATCATTAATTATAACCATTTCATTTTAAGCGTTCACGGCTGGAAATCCGGTTTCAGAATCAGAAATCCATTTCGC
Organism: Agapanthus africanus; assembly: GCA_030015575.1. Classification (NCBI taxonomy): domain Eukaryota; kingdom Viridiplantae; phylum Streptophyta; class Magnoliopsida; order Asparagales; family Amaryllidaceae; genus Agapanthus; species Agapanthus africanus. Next base: position 651,364,108 of record JASDDO010000014.1, read on the forward strand.
AACGCATTTTAATCCTAATTGGGATCAGAATTTAGCAACGCTACAGTTGAATGAAATTTAGGGTTCTCTGTAAGGTTTTCAACGCAACATACGGATCGTCAATCGCATCTGCACGTCAGGAGTTATACACTGTTTAACACTAATATGTCAGTTCTGATTCTGTTGGGACTGTTATGCGTCCCGATCTTTTAAATTACAGAATAAATAACAAATGATAACGAAATAGGATGGAACCACTTGTGTTGTCTAGATAACAGATTCCCCTATAATAATCAGTGGAGTTTCGCAACCTACGAGTTTAGGAAACAGGGTGGTGTTCATTACGGAACAGCAAGCAACAACTGGAGTTGCTCTGGACTGCAGTCCAGAGTCGCACTCCGATCCAAATATCGACACCATTTAAGTACAGAAACTATTCTAAACTTGCATAGGGTTAAATTACGTCGAGTCGGCTTCGATTTGAGCCCTCGAGCGCATCATTCCAGTTTGTATATAATTTATGGCGATTTTAATAGTTTTCAGGTACAAGAAAATTCCAGTTTTACGGTTAAACTTGAGGGTAGTTGTTTTAATCATTAACGGTCATATTATCCAACGAAATTCACGCACTAGGTTCACAGCCATACGGGCCAAACGATACCATTTAGTTCCGTCAAATTAGAAGAGGATTCTCATTGGGAACACACGCCGAACAGGTGAATAGTGTACGTTTTCAGGAATAGTAACATAGCAATTTATATGATTTGGATTTGTAACAGAAATAGAATAGCATGACGCAAGTAGAGAACTTTCCTGGACCCGCACGGCAGCGAAGTACAGCACGGGCGCGCGACTAACTGGCACGGCGACGGCAGCGGCTCCGGGTGAGCTCGGGCAGTGGGGCTCGTCGGCGTCGTCGGGGTGTCTGCGGTGATCAAAGCTTTTGATGGCGGGGCTGCAGTGAGTTCGGGTGGCCGGTGATCCACGGAGGAGCTGAAGGTCGCCGGTGCAGCTCAGGCGGTGGCACGTCGGAGTTCCGGTGGTTGGAGCTAGGTGAGGAGATGTTGTCGGTGATGCAAAGGTGGTTTTGGTGAGGAGTTTATCGGCGGCGGTCAAAGACGGTGGCTGCGATGGTGTCGTGGTGAGGTGGCCGGAAGTGAGCTCAGGGTTGAGCCGGTGGTGGTAGTAGGTGCTTGGAGCTCGGTGAAGGTGCTCGGTAGAGGTTGTCGAATGGGTCTCGGGTTGATGGAGTTCTCGCCGTTGATGGTGTCTCGGGTTGATTGAGTTCTCGCCGTTGATGGTGTCTCGGGGAAGAAGACGATGAGTGTCGCGCAGGGGCCTGACCACGACGGAGGCACCGGCGAGTGGCTTGCAGAGGTGTGCTCGGGTCGGCAGTGAGCGGGTGCGCAGTGCTCGAGCTTGGCGGTGTTGGTACTGAAGTATGGGAGGCGTTGAGGTAGCGACGACGTGAGGTAGTAGTCGTCGTCGTCGGAGGGAAATGGCGAGGTGCAGTGGGTGTGGAGAGAGGAGCTGAAGGTTTTCTCATGAGAGAGAGGAGAACGTGAGGGAAGAAGAAAGAGAACATGGAGGCGAGAGAAGAGAGAGAGGAGAGAGGCGCGCGTAGTGGGAGTAACGCACGCGAGCGTCGGCGGAGGCGGAGGCGAGGAACGCGGGCGACGTGGTCGCAAAGGAAACGCGCGCGGAAATGAGGGAATGAGCCGTTGGGGGAGATGAAGTGTCGGGTCGGGTTGGGTTGGAGTCATGGGCTGGAGAGAGCTGGGTCGGGCCAAGATTTTAGACAAGAAAATAAATAAGAAAAGGGGCCGGGCTGAGAAGTAGGCTGAGGAAAACATGGCCGGTGATTTAAAGAGGAAAAGAATGGAAAGATTTGAAGGGAGTGGGCTGCTGGGCCAGCACAATAAATCTCAAGGAATTAACAATAGAAAGGGATGGAAGATGGGCCAGAGGGAAAAACAAGGAAAAATTTGAGTAGAAAAAAAAAGAGAATGGGCTGAGTATGAAAGCTGGAGTTTTAAGAATAATAGGGAAACTTAAATTAAGTAAATAGGGATGGGCTCACTAAAAGAAATGAGCTGAGGAGAGAGTGGGTTGGGCCGGAACAGAAATAATAATAAGTAAAACAAAATGAAGAGACCGGCTGGGAAATAAAATAGGGGAGTGGAGAACTAAAATAGATTGGAAAATTTTAAAATAATGAATAGTTATAAATAAAATTTTATAGGTGAAAAGAAAATACGGGTATAGACGTACAAAAAGGCCTGGGTATTACAAAACCCCTCCTATCGCTCATTGCCTCCATGTGACTCGGGACTGTACCCAAAAACCACCGTTTTGCACGCCCTCATGGATGTGGTAAGGTGGAAATCAAAGCACAGTGGGAATCACACAAGACTCTATGACGATCTCGGGTCTACAGACTAACCTGCACCAGTGTCACCTGAGAACTGCCATCTGACGTGAGGTATATACCATCTGGGAGTTCTCGGCGAGTCCGTCCAGTGTACCCAGTCTCCACTGAGCACCCGTATACCATCTCTGATGTCGAACACCAATGGATATGGGATCATCCATCGCCCATCTCATGGGTCGAGAAGCGTATACGCTAGTCTATACTGGTATATCGATGCCCCGTCTCGATACACCCACGACTAGGGACCTTGAAGGATGTACTTATGGACTACCATGTCCCCACTAGTATGATCCACATCATAGTCCAGGTAGTCAAGTACACATCCTAAGGGCTTTACCAACATGTAACTATAAGACAGTATAAAGAGACAAGTATACATGTTAAGATAAAGAGCAACCAGATAGCATACTATCATATCGAGCAAGAAAGTCATCTCTATATATGTCCAAGCATCCAATATAATATACATCATCTGTACAATACTGGCCTCTAGGGCATACATACAACTAATAATCTCCCACTTGCACTAGGGCCAGCTGCTGTAGTATCGCATACCGAGCATCCCGAAGAGTCTCTCAAACTGTATCTGAGGAATGGCCTTCGTGAGTGGATCCGCTGTGTTATTCTTCGTGTCAACTCTCCTGACCTCGATCTCCCGGCGATCAACTATCTCCCGGATCAGGTGATATCGCCTCAGAATATGCCTGGATCGCTGATGGGACCTGGGTTCCTTGGCCAAAGCCACCGCTCCATTGTTATCACAATACAAAGGTATTGGATGCTCAATGGATGGAACCACTCCAAGTTCAGTAATGAACTTCTTGATCCAGACAGCCTCTTTGGCTGCATCGTTGGCAGCGATGTATTCAACCTCCATCGTCGAGTCTGCCACGGTTTCCTGCTTGGAACTCTTCCAGCTAACCGCCCCTCCGTAAAGGGTAAAGACAAATCCCGACTGCGACTTAGAGTCGTCCTTATCACTCTGGAAGCTCGAATCGGTAAAGGACTCCACTTGGAGTTCTCCGTTACCATACACCAAGAGCATCTCTTTAGTCCTTCGCAAGTACTTGAGAATGCTCTTCACAGCTGTCCAGTGACTCTCTCCAGGATCATCTTGATACCTACTCACTACACTTAGTGAGTATGCTACATCGGGTCTGGTACATAGCATCACGTACATGATAGAGCCTACAGCTGAAGCATAGGGTATCCCTTGCATGCGAGCTCTCTCCAAATCAGTCTTGGGAGACATCTCTTTGGAGAGAGTGACTCCAGAGATCGTGGGTAAGTTCCCACGCTTGGATTCTTCCATACTAAACCTCTTTAGTATGGTGTCAATGTACCTGGATTGGGACAATCCCAATATCCGTTTGGATCTATCTCTATAGATCCTAATTCCCAATATGCAGGAGGCATCACCAAGATCTTTCATTGAGAATCTTTGTGATAAGAAGAGCTTGACCGATTGCAGCATAGGAATATCATTTCCTATCAAGAGTATGTCGTCCACGTACAATACGAGGAAGACAACCTTACTCTCTCCCACCTTCTTGTAAATACAAGGTTCATCTACGTTTTTGATGAAATCAAACTCTTTGATAACGACGTCAAAGCAGATGTTCCAACTCCGCGATGCTTGCTTTAATCCATAAATGGATTTAAGCAGCTTGCACACCTTCCCGCTGCTCCCACTATCTACGAAGCCCTCTGGCTGAGTCATGTACATGCACTCTTCTAAATCACCGTTTAGAAAGACGGTCTTAACATCCATTTGCCAGATTTCGTAGTCATGATATGCAGCGATGGCAAGCATGATCCGGATGGATTTAAGCATAGCCACTGGAGAAAAGGTCTCGTCATAGTCCACACCTGGTCTTTGACGAAAACCCTTTGCAACAAGTATAGCTTTGAAAGTCTCCACTTTCCCATCTACACCAAGTTTTTTCTTGAAGATCCACTTGCTCCCAATGAGTTTTACCCCTTCAGGAGCATCTTCCAAAGTCCATACTTTATTGGTGTACATGGATTCCATCTCGGACCGCATAGCATCCAGCCATTTCACTGAGTCCCCACTCGTGATGGCCTGCTCGTAGCTAGTTGGGTCATCATCCTCCATGATGCAATCCTCTCTCCCACCATCCATGAGAAAACCATAGTATCTCTCAGGTGGGCGAGGAACCCTACTAGATCGACGAAGTGGCTGGGGTTCATCGGGAACTACCGAATCCTCTGGTTCTACCAAATCTTCTGTTGTGGTTTATATAGCTGGAACTTCTTCCAGTGCTACCTCAGGGCCACTAATCTCTTTTGCAAGAAATTCCTTTTCTAAAAAGGTGGCATGTTGAGCAACAAACACTCTTTGTTCCTCACTGTGGTAGAAGATATACCCTCGCGAATGCTTGGGATATCCAACAAACTTACACAAAACAGACCTTGCCTCGAGTTTGTCCGGTTTTTGTCTTTTGACATAGGCCGGGCAACCCCATATCTTGATAAAATTAAGATATGGTCTCTTCCCTTCCCATATCTCATATGGGGTGGTAGGCACAGATTTGGTAGGAACCCTATTCAGTAGGTATGCTGCTGTTTCCAGTGCATATCCCCAGAAGGAAATAGGTAACTCAGCTACACTCATCATAGAGCGCACCATATCCAATAGGGTGCGGTTCCTCCGTTCTGATACACCGTTGTGCTGTGGTGTATATGGAGGAGTCAGCTGAGAGAGAATCCCATTCTCTTTTAGGAAGTCCAGAAATTCAATGCTTAAGTATTCACCTCCTCGATCAGATCGTAGGATTTTAATACTTTTTCCCGTTTGGTTCTCGACTTCTTGTTTATATTCTCTAAATTTCTCAAAAGCTTCTGATTTGTGTTTCATCAGGAACGCATACCCGAACCTAGAGAGATCGTCAGTGAATGTAATGAAGTACGAAGAACCATCCCTGGTATGTGTAGACATGGGACCGCATACATCACTATGTATCAGTCCCAAGAGTTCGGTAACTCTTTTTCCGTGTCCCGTAAACGGAGTTTTGGTCATCTTGCCTTTGAGACATGACTAGCAAGTGTCATAAGATGAAAATTCGAACGGTTTCAAATATCCATCCTTATGCAACTTAGCCAATCGTGTCACATTGATGTGACCCAGTCTACAATGCCACAAGAAGGATTCGTTCAGTTCTGAACTCTTCCTCTTGTGTGTGTTTGTTATGCTTAGAACTGTTGATTGATTTAGAACATAAATGCCATTGCACAACGTGCCTGATCCAACCAACTTTTGGTTACGGAAAATGTTCATAACATTATCCTGTAATACAAAATTATATCCCTCTTTACTTAACAAAGAAACTGATATAATGTTGCATATCAGGTTCGGCATGTAATAGCATTCGTTCAGAATCAATGTATTTCCAGTTGGTAATACAAGGTGATATTCCCCGACGGTTTTAGCTGCAACAATTGCACCATTTCCAACCCTTATGTCTTTATCACCTTCTCCAAGTTCTCTACCTTTCCTAAGCCCATGTAACTGATTACATATATGGGATCCTGACCCGGTATCTAATACCCAGGACGTAGGGCAAATGGAGAAACAGTTCTCTGTAACGAACACACCCGAAGAAAATGCATCATCATGTACTTTCTTCATTCGGGTGGCATTGGAATCCTGGTATTCCCCTATGTCCTGTTCATTCCTATAACTCTTATAAGAAAGAACGGAACCAACGTTCCCCAGCACAGTATAACTTGTGGGTTCGGTCAATACATTCATATTATTATCTTGATTAAGGCATGACATGGTCGCTACCTGGAGAGAGAAAGAAGAAAACACTTTAGCGTATGCTCTTGCAAGATCAGATTGGTTATTATCTTATCTAATCAGGATGGCTCCCACTGTTTTTATCAAATCTTCCTTCAAACCCTAAAAGGAAAGACTAGCCGGGATTAATTACACCCTACAACTTCGCCGATCTTTCAGCCAGGCCAGTGTCGGTACTTTGAGGGAGGTTCCCCGTGCTTTCGCACGGACCTAATTAAAGTAAACCTCGTTTTCCCAGAGGCGTAACCCCGTTGACACCTTTCTAGACACCTACTTGATCGGCTAATTGTCCTGTATAAAACTCTCCCAGGAGTAACAATTACTCGCAGTGGGTATCGGGATCCAACTATCTCATAGAAGGTATGCAATCTCATTGCAAATTTCAACACTTGAAATTCCCGATAATATTTTGCCCCAAGCATCCCATGACCTTGACGGAGGTCAACAAACCACAGGGTGCAAGTCAAGTTCAACCCGTCATTTCTTGATTGAATCAAACCCACCCGCACGACCCTTGACGGAGGTCAACAAGGTAGTACGACTACCCTAATCCAATCTGCATCTCATGCATAAGCAGATAAATACTAGTTAGCTACCGCACACTACGCCTTGACGGAGGTCAACAAACGTAGCACGAATACTAAGTAGGACTTATCTGAAATGACGGAGGGCTACGACAGGTTTTTCTGAAAACCTATTGCGTAATGAACTTGATATCGTTGTAGAATCGAGTGAATTTTGAAATGGAGTGATTTTGAGGCTTTTATTAGTTTTGCTAAAGAGGTCACTCCCGGTGAAGGGATCTCGGCTCTTTCCTTATGGAATAAAGTGCAGGATATATCATATACATCACTGTGCAAAGCAAAACTCCAAAAGCAATCAAAAACCAAACCGAGTTTTATAGCATCTGCCAGTTTTGCTCAAGAGGTCACTCCCGATGAAGGGATCTCGGCTCTTTCCTCATCGAATAAGGTGCAGGGTATATCATATATACCGCTATGCAAAGCAAGACTGTAGCTACCCTTTTTGAAAATTTGATTCTACAACATCTTTTAGGTTTTTTTTCTTTCATTAATCACATTAATGAAGTCCCATCATTTAAGTCACCTAAACATCACATATAAATACGACGTACACTTATGCCATCCGCATTCGCCTCGATGTCCCATCGTGCACCGTTAGGTTAGGTAACTAACGACAAAGCAGGGCATGGCTAGTGCGGATGCAAAACATAAGTAACGTCTATATAATATATCATATATACTATATACTGTATCTATCACAGCACATCACAGATATCGCAGCAGAAACATAGATATAATGTGGGATATACTAGGACGTCCGTATTTAGTATTTAGCCAACAATAGAAAATACGGATTCCACAGTCGCGATGAATAGCCAAGCCCACACCCTGGACCCCTACGAGAGCGGCAAGCGACCCTACCAATTCTGGAGTTTAGGAGACCCGGTCTCGACTCCTCGAGATGGCCTCCCACTGAACCCTAGAACCCGGTCACCCGTGCTCCCCTCCTTGGGTCCATCCTAATGCGGAAAAGTAAATAATATACAACACTGGTGGCATCAACCTCAACCCGGAAGTGCCCCAAATAAAAGAATATTACATTACATTTGAATTTACATGAATGAAAATATAAAACTCTCATCTCACATAAACCCCCCGGCTATTCAATCGCGACAATCCTTCACATCATATCTCAGCAACACATAATATCATATATCATCAACGTAAGTAAGTATGCGTACCCCAATTGTCGTTGATGTATAGCAACGAAACCGGCGATATCGACATACTACACTTACGGTCACAGAAAAGAAAGTGTAAAACTGCAATATTTGGAATCCACATTCTCTTTAAACATCGTAAATGCGAAATATCACATACTTCGTATTTCATGTCCAACTATATGAATTCCACATATTGCATTACATTCTAGATAATTAGACAGTATTAAAGTTTTTCGAACGAACGATCAAATACCCAAGATTCCCTAAAGCTCGACACTTGAGCGGAGTTCAAAAACCCGGAGTGTGACACAGTAGTAGCGGTCCAGCCGTAGAAGGGTCAAGCCAACACCTCACACGTGGCACGCCATACTGTCCCAAACCCTAAGGTTCAAAGGGCAGTTCAAGACGGTCACATAATCGAGTTAAGGTTTGTTGTCTTCTAGAGGGTCCACCACAAAACTTGCACGTATCTCCAAAATATTTAAACCCCGTGAAAAGTGAGCAAATGATACTCGTTCAAACACTTCAATACTTTCTAATTTATCTGGAAAAGTCACGAAATGAAAATTCCGATCGAATTGACGAGTCCAAAATCATCTCCAGAACAAACAGCACAAAATTCAGATTAAAAATACCCTAAAAAATATACAAGCAGAAACAAGCATTACTGTATAAAAATCATGCAGTGATTGATGTGTACGGCCGCGGAACCGCGGCCCAAGAAAACTTAGGCCGCGTTTCCTCTGCAAGAAAGACTGTTCACTGCATCGTTTTTTACAGTAATTCTTATATTTACCTGCTGAATTTTTTACATATTTTTAATTCTGAAAATAACCAGGTTTTAAAAATTGTCCAGAGAGTGTCCGAAAAGGTCGTATTTTGGTTCGATCGGAGTTTTGACTTCGCTAAAGTATCGCTTAATGTTCTAGGTCGGCTCTGATACCACTGTTAGTTTAGCCTAGCACCTCATGAAGGGTTTGGAAGCATCACATGTACCAAAGATGGAATTTTTAGGGTGCTAAGTTAACAAACATCGGATCGTTCCTAGAAAAATTAGGGTTTCATAAACAACACATCATCACATGAAAGAAATGCTAGGGTTTTGAGAGTACAACCTTTGTAGCTCCCTACGCTAGACTCCTTGGCCACTTGAGGGTTGGAGGAGGGTTCGCTTGAAGTCTCCTAGTGTCCACGATGATCCACCCGAAGCTCCTAGTCCAAGCTTGCAACTTCACTTTTCAAGAGAAGAAATGAAGATAACACTCTAAACAAGTGGGCTAAACTTGTGTAGAATGATGTTGTGGTGGCTTTTCTCACTTCAAAAACCTATCTTGATTAGTATATTGCTCACTACAAAAATCTAGAGAGCAAAAGAGAGAGGAAGAAGAAGATGATGGCTATTCTTTAACAAGAGTGAAAAGAATAACTCTTGTTGAGAAAAATGAAAATATATCTATATATATTTTTTTATTCTCATCTCAAACCATGGTTAAACAATGAATATATTATTGAATTTGAGTTAAAACACAAAAGGAAAGTTTACCCAAGGTTAAAAGGTGGGTGATGATGGTTAGGTCAAAAGAAGAGTGTAGAAACAAATCCATGATAACCATTTTCCTTTTTCATTTTGTTTTAAATCAAATGCAATAAAATCCATATATAAAACCATGGTGTGAGTCTTATATTGCCACCATTTCCCATGTATGTGCAACCATGAAGGATGTAGGTATGTATGTATGTGTGTATGCATATCAATATGTGCATGAATCTAAAAAGAAAACATACATGCATGCATACATCCATCATGAACAAGAAAAGATTTCAAGTGAGAAAACTAATGGTTAAATGATAAATCAACACTTGATTTATCAATCCGGCCATATCACATTAGTTTTCTCACTTGAAATCTTTTCTTGTTCATGATGGATGTATGCATGCATGTATGTTTTCTTTTTAGATTCATGCACATATTGATATGCATACACACATACATACATACCTACATCCTTCATGGTTGCACATAAGAGGCCAGTATTGTACAGATGATGTACATTATATTGGATGCTTGGACATATATAGAGATAACTTTCTTGCTCGATATGATAGTATGCTATCTGGTTGCTCTTTATCTTAACATGTATACTTGTCTCTTTATACTGTCTTATAGTTACATGTTGGTAAAGCCCTTAGGATATGTACTTGACTACCTGGACTATGATGTGGATCATACTAGTGGGGACATGGTAGTCCATAAGTACATCCTTCAAGGTCCCTAGTCGTGGGTGTATCGAGACGGGGCATCGATATACCAGTATAGACTAGCGTATACGCTTCTCGACCCATAAGATGGGCGATGGATGATCCCATATCCATTGGTGTTTGACATCAGAGATGGTATACGGGTGCTCAGTGGAGACTGGGTACACTGGACGGACTCGCCGAGAACTCCCAGATGGTATATACCTCACGTCAGATGGCAGTTCTCAGGTGACACTGGTGCAGGTTAGTCTATAGACCCGAGATCGTCATAGAGTCTTGTGTGATTCCCACTGTGCTTTGATTTCCACCTTACCACGTCCATGAGGGCGTGCAAAACGGTGGTTTTTGGGTACAGTCCCGAGTCACATGGAGGCAATGAGCGATAGGAGGGGTTTCGTCTCTCCCGGTATTGGGGGTTGATGTTGCACTGTGCTCGATTGGCCGTAACAGGGAAGTCCCTGGCCAGGGCTGATTAGAGATATGCTGGTAAGTGTTACCAGTAGTTTCTCGACCCGTTATGGGCCTCACATCGGCACGACTTATCGGTTATTGGGGTCTGACGTTTACCACCCCTAGACTTGATATGCGACATATCAGACGAGGAGACCAGACTGCACAGGTAGTGTTGCCGATTGGCTCGACGAGAGTTGTAGCAGGTTCGCTTGTTTTCTTCTGATCGCTCAATACCCGGGTGGCCGTTACGTTTAGCTGACCGCTTGCGTCTTGGGGGTGCTTGATATGATCATCACCCACTGCCGGCGTATTGACGAGTCTTAGAGTCCCACAAAGGAGTTACCTAGTCCAGGCGAAACGTTGTGGTGCGCGTATGCGATATGCGCATGGACCCGATTAAAATGCGCGTATAGGATACCGTATATTGATCGGGCGGCTTGCTTTTGGTGGGGTCATATGTGATATGGCCGGATTGATAAATCAAGTGTTGATTTATCATTTAACCATTAGTTTTCTCACTTGAAATCTTTTCTTGTTCATGATGGATGTATGCATGCATGTATGTTTTCTTTTTAGATTCATGCACATATTGATATGCATACATACATACATACATACCTACATTCTCATTGCAAATTTCAACACTTGAAATTCCCAATAATATTTTACCCCTAGCGTCCTATGACCTTGACGCAGGCCAACAAACCATAGTCCGCTAGTCAAGTTCAATCCGTCATTTCCCGATTGAATTAAACCCACCCGTACGACCCTTGACGCAGGCCAACAAAGTCGCACGACTACCCTAACTCAATCGCATCATATGCTTATGCAGATAAGCATAAATAGCTACCGCACACTACGCCTTGACGAAAGCCAACAAACGTAGCACGAATACTATGAAGTACTTATCTGAAATGACGGAGGGCTACGACAGGTTTTTAAGAAAACCTGTCGCGTAATGAACTTGATCTCGTCGTAGAATCGAGTGATTTTAAATGGAGTGTTTTTAGACTTTTTCTAGCTTTGCTAAAGAGGTTACTCCCGGTGAAGGGATCGTCGGCTCTTTCCTTATCGAATAAGGTGCAGGATATTTCACAAATACCACTATGCAAAGCAAAAACTATAAAAGCAATCAAAAGACAAACCGAGTATGTAGCATCTGCTAGTTTCGCTAAAGAGGTCACTGCTGGTGAAGGGATCTCGGGTCTTTCCTTATCGAATAAGGTGCTGGATATTCTTCAAGGAACACCGCTATGCAAAGCAATAACTAGAGCTACATGATTTTGAAAATTCGATTCCACATCATCTTTAGGTTTCTTTCATTTCATTAATCTCATTAATGAAGTCCCATTTTATTATGCTTCACAAGCATCACATTTGAAACGAAATCAACAATATATAATATATATCACATATATATAATATAAGCATTCGTCTCAGGCAGTAATATGATCTCATCACAGAACATTGCAGCAGAAGAACATATATGAAATATTGGATATACTAGGATTTCCGTGTTTTATATCAAGCCAGTATAAAATATGGATTCCACGGTCGCGATGAATAGCCAAACCTACATCCCTAGAGCCCTACGAGAGTGGCAAGTAACCCTGCCAATTCTAGAGTTAGGAGACCCGGTCTCGACTCCTCGAGATGGTCTCCCACTGGACCCTAGAACCCGGTTACTTGTGCTCCCCGCCTTGGGTCTATCCTAATGCAGAAAAGTAAATAATATACAATGGTGACATCATCCTCAACCCGGAAGTGCCCCAATAAAAGAATATTACATACAATGAATTTTACATGAATGAAAATAAAAACCCTCATCTCACATAAAACCCCCGGCTATTCAATCACGACGATCCAATATAACATATCACGCAACACATAACATCACATGTCATCAACGTAAGTAAATATGCATATCCCAATTGTCGTTGACATATAGCACCGAAACCGGCGATACACCACATATTACACTTACGGTCGCAGAAAAGAAAGTGAAAACTAAAACAGTTGGAATCCGCAACCACCTTAGACATCGCATGCCTAACCAAATGAATTCCTTAAACATCACATGCCTAACAATTATAAACCCCGCATTTTAGTCTCGATATTGAAAACACCTTTTAATATCTAGTCGGGCAATTCAACAAGATTCCCGACATTCTGATCGAACGCTCGTCGAAAACTTTAGTAGACGGCTGCACCCCTCGATGCCGTCGACGAAGTGTACTAAGGCACACCGCTGCCGCGAGCACCCGAACGGATGCTTTTGGCGACGGGGTTCTCCTACAGTCACTTGGTCGGGGCTATGGGGCGTGTCTATCTATTAAGTTTACCCGGCGAGTATCCGCGTACGCTACGTGATTGCGACCGACTTTTGATCTCATCAAAATCCTGTGGCAACCGATCAAACTAAATTGCTAGATTTATAACATTCAGAGTTAGTTATCTCATAACTACTCGTGGATTCCAAATATTGTATCCCATCACATAATATCCGGACGAACGTTAAACTTTTCGATTGATTCATCAAAGTCCTACAATTTCCCGACAGCTCAACACTTGAGTACAATTTTAATAATACCCAGAAGATGCCACAGTACCTATGAACCAGCCGTAGAAGGGTCAAACCAACGCCTCACATGTGACTACGCTAAACTACCACAAACCCTAGGGTTCAAGTGGCGGTTTTGACGGCCACATAATCGAGTTAAGGTTTACGTTCTTCTAGAGGGTCCACAGAACCACTTGCATGTTTTTCCGAATACGTTAAACTTGGAAAAATAGGTTTTTGACATTCGATCAAACTTTTTAACTTCGCCTAGACAATACGTGAATAACCCAAAACAATGTTAAAACTACGAATACGAAACACCTCGAATTGCTTATAGTGTAAGATTACATCACATGAAAAATTAGCCAAAATAAACAACACCTGAAACACCAAAACACAGAGATAAGCACATGACAAAAATTGAACATCAAATGCCCCAACTAGGCTGGCCAGCTCGGAAAAACACCCCATGTGCTCGGCCAAAATCCGAGCACTGGGTCCCAAATTTTTACCATGTGTTTATAACCTCCCAAATACCATTCTGCACATGTTTGAAAATTTTTCTGAAAGCTTTTTAAAATCGACAGAAAGTATAGTTTCGTGTTTCAAGTTACGAAGTTGTTTTGGTTTCGTATTTCTAACAAAATCCGTATTAATTTCTAGCATGGCTCTGATACCACTGAAGGGTTACCTACGACGGCAACAAAGTTTCAGGAGGCATCGTCCATGCCAAATTAAAAAGATTTGCCATTTTAGCTAACCCTAACTAGAATCGTAAACTAGAAATATACAGAATAACATATGCAAACACTTTGCAAGTGTAAAGAGAGCGAGGAATACAACCTTTGTAGACCGGTCCTTCACTTCAATAGCTCTGTGTAGTAGTCCCCTTCGCTGCGATCGTAAACTCCGGACTCTAGAGAGGCTCCCATGAAGAAACGAACAAGCTTGCTTCAATGTCTTCGAGACCGAAGATGATCTACGTCGAGGAGATGTTCCCCTCCGAACACAGAGACGCGACCGCGTAGATCCGTCTGGCCTGAATTTGGGGGTAGATGCTATTTGGTGCTATCCGTCCACCTCTCCGAAGATGCCAAGTTGATTTATGACACCATGTATCGAAGGTTTAAACGGATGCGGCCGATGTAGCAGACTTCGTCAGATTCCCCCTCGTTGAGGGGTTTTTGATGGGGACGCTCTTCCCTGCAGGCGCAAGCCCCTGCAGTTAATTACGCTACCGCATCGCGGTTAGCACTTTCTCCTTCTCCAGATGGTCACTTCGTGTCGTGTGTGTTTGTTTTGTTTTTGGTTGCCCGTGGATTGTATACGGAGACTAATTTATATTGTCGCCCGTAGGGCGTGGATTAGTCCAAATCCGTATCTTCTTAGTTTTGGGTTTGGGTTTAAGGATACGTTAGTCTCATTTGAGCCTAAGATCAACTTAAACGTATGTTAAGGATACGTTAGTCTATTTTTAGACTAAGATCGACTTAACGGGATTATTAGATCCAACAAGAAAGCATTTGGGCTCTATTGTTTAGTTTAGGGACATTGCGGTCGATTACCAGTTTAAGGACATGGTGGTCCAAGGTTAAGGACATAATAGTCCATGGGCTTAAGGACCCCACAGTCCGAGGTTAAGGACATCATAGTCCATGGGTTTAAGGACCCCACAGTTCGAGGTTAAGGACATCATAGTCCATGAGTTTAAGGACCCCACGGTCCGAGATTAAGGACATCACAGTCCATGGGTTTAAGGACCCCACAGTCCGTAGAATGTTTGGTTGTTGGGACCCGTCACCTCTCTGAAGACGTTGAAGGATTACAACGACAAATATCAGAGGAGTGAAGAGATGTAACCTTGAACCAATTTTGGTTGAGAGATCTGTAGTCCAATTTGGGACTAAGATCTGTTAAAAGATTTATGAGCATATGGGCTCAATTAATCTGAATGAGGGGTTTATAGCCAACTTGGGCTCGGCCCACTCAGTTAAAATGTTAAACATTTGACAATGCTGAGCATTGATTTGAGTTCTGACAATATTTTTGTCTTTTATTGAATACTGAGCATTCATCATAGCTCTGGGCTTTATTCATAGAACAATTTATGTTCTTTTAGTGCACACGTGAGGAGCACGTGGCGCACGCCAGTCAAAGAGCACAGAGCACTTCTGTTGGGGAGCGCACACGTGAGGAGCACGTGGCACGCTTGGCGCTTTGCGCCAGATTATGAGCGCATTGCGCTTCTTGTTCAATGGCGCACACGTGAGGAGCACGCGGTGCACTAGGCGCTGGGCGCCAGTCCATGAGCGCAAAACGCTATTTTATGAGCGCAAAGCGCTATCTGTTCAGTAGCGCACACGTGAGTAGCACGTGGCGCGCTTGGAGCTGTGCGCCAGTCTTGAGCGCAGAGTGCTTCTTTAAATTTGGAGCACTAGGGCTCCTTTTAGATTAAGAGCGTTAAGGCTCTGCAGCGCTTTGCGCTAGATGTGGAGCGCTGAAGCTCTTCTTTTATGCAACTTAGATCAGTTTGCGTCCTGAGAATTAAATTCTATTTTATAAGAGACTTTGTCTCAAGGTTTTAAGAACAAAGCCTTACTTTTGTAGGAGATGTCTCAATCTCTCATTTTAATGAAAGGCTTTGCCTTTATGGATCTGTGATCAAAGAGAATTGAATTATTCTCCCCCCCTTTTATTTTATAGATCTATGATCTGTGAGAAAAATTATGTTCTTCTTCTTACTTTATGGTAAGATCTTTTAATCTCTTTATGAAAGACCTTGGTCTTGTAGATCTATGATCTGTGAGAAAGAAGTGAATTCTTTTTTTTTATATGAGATGATTTCATCTCTCTGTTTATTTTTACCTTGAAGAAAAAATGTTCTTCTACCGAGAGCTTGGCTCTTCTTTATGAGATTTCTCAAAATTTATGAGGGGGGGGGGTTCCTCTCTATATTTCTGTATATCCTCAGACTTGAAGTCTTGGGGCCTTTATATAGGTAAGCTGATTTGTTCAATTAGTTAAGGAGATCTTTTCTCTAATTGATTTGGGAATTTCCCCACCGTTGGATCTTTGATCTAAGAGCATCTGATTTACATAAGGCAATCTTCTTGTTTTAACAAGGTTGGGAAATCTTTTCCATACAGAATTTATTCTGTAATTTTGGTGATTTTTAATCACCCTTGGATCATTGATCCAACGGTGCTCTGATTTACAAAGCACAATCTTTTTGTTTGGAAAGATTTTGAGGAATCTTTCTTTAACAGAAATTTATTCTGGTCAATTAATGATTTATCATTATTATTGGATCTTTGATCTAACAGTGAGGAGCTTTTAGTTCTAGCGCTAGCGCACCCGTGCTTTGCACGTGGTGCGCTGCTTAGAGCGCAGCGCACTTGGCGCTGCTATGAAGCGTTGCTTCATTTCAAAATTTGAATTTTGAACAGAGTTTTGCTCTGATTGGGGGAAACAGGAGACACTAACCCAAGCTATTTCTTCACTAGGTCAAAAACTTTGTGAAGAGAACACCCTATACTAAATGACAAGTAGTAGAGGATGATGAAGTAGGAAGCGGGCTCACTTCAGAATTGATTTTCTCACATTTTATCTTATACCTCCATTAGAGCTAGAAAGCTTTTGAGGAGGAAGAAAAAGAAGAAGATGAACTCAAGTCAATAATTCATCCAAATGAATTATGTAACCATGGGTGAGTTAAGTCATCATGCTTAACTCATGTAGAGAATTAACCAAGCTATAAGGTTAAGGGTTGGGTTAAGTAATATCTTAAGGAATGACAAAATAGTAGACTTTGTCAATGTTTCTACAAGCTTCATGAAAGCTTGACAACATTGACCAAGTCTTCTCTCTTTTGTTATTCTTTAAGCAATATATAAAACCCTAATTTAACCCTAAAATGGTATAAGTCTCATACATACATCTTGTATGAATCATCAACCATGACACAATGCATGTACACTTGCATATATCACATATACACTTATGCACAATCAAGTGAGAAAAGAAATCTTAAGTGAGATAATACTAGTAATGTAATATAATATATCAAATATATAATTATACATTAAATTATTAAATCAACACTTGATTTAATAATCCGGTTATAACCGAATAATATCATGTGTAACAACTTATCGAATCAACACTTGATCCGATAACCCGGCTATATCGCATATACCCGACCAATGTCATATTTCGCGAGAATAGAATACGGTATCTCATATCGTATCAATCTCGGTCCCGCACATATCACATATGTGCTCCTATTCCGTTTCGCTTGAGCCAGGAAACCCCTGTGTAGGACTCTGAAGACTCGTCAATACGCCGGCAGTAGGTGATGATCATATCAAACACCCACAAGCCGCAAACGGTCTGCTAAACGTAACGGCCACCCGGGTATTGAGCGATCAGAAGATCGACAAGCAAGCCTGCTCACACTCCTGTGAATCCAATCAGTAACACCACCGCACAGTCCGGTCTCTTCGTCTGATATGTCGCATATCTCGTATAGGGGTGGTAAACGCCAGACCCCAGTAACTCGATAAGTCGTGTCGATATGAGGCTCATAACGGGTCGAGAAACTACTGATAACACTTACCGGTATATCTCTGAAGCAGCCTTGGCCAAGGACTTCCTGTTATAGCCAATCGAGCACAGCGCAACATCAACCCCCAATACCGGGAGAGACGAAACCCCTCCTATCGCTCATTGCCTCCATGTGATTCGGGACTGTACCCAAAAGCCACCATTTTGCACGTTCTCCTGAACGTGGTAAGGTGGAAATCAAAGCACAATGGGAATCACACAAGACTCTATGACGATCTCGGGTCTACAGACTAACCTGTACCGGTGTCACTAGAGAACTGCCATCTGACGTGAGGTATAATACCATCTGGGAGTTCTCGGCATGTCCGTCCAATGTACCCAGTCTCCACTTAGCACCCGTATACTGTCTCTGATATCAAACACCAATGGATATGGGATCATCCATCGCCCATCTACATGGGTCGAGAAGCTATACGCTAGTTTACTCTGGTATATCGATGCCCTGTCTCGATACACCTACGACTAGGAACATTTGAAGGATGTACTTAGCGACTATACTGTCCTCGCTAGTATGATCTGCATCATAGTCCTGGTAGTCAAGCACTCATCCTAAGGGCTTTATCAACATGTAACATAGAGACAATCGATGTAAATGTTAAGATAAAGAGCAACCAGATAGTATACTATCATGTCGAGCAAGAAAGTCACTATATATGTCCAAGCATCCACTACAATATACATCGTATGTACAGCAATAGCCTCTAGGGCATACATATCACTAACAGATGATGGATGCCGATCATCAAAAAAAATCATGAAGAATATAGATTTTTAACACCACTTAACGAAAAAACTCTCCTAGGCCCTCTTTCCACATAACGAAAAAACTCTCCTAGGCCCTCTTTCCTCTATTATATATGTATATATATGTGTGTGTGTATATATATATATATATATATATATATATATATATATATATGAGAATAATGTAGGAAAGAGGGGAATTTCCTTCTATGGTGTCGAAAAAATATACCCTTTATAATTTTTTTCGACAATCGGCATCCATCATCTTCATCATTATCATCTAAGATGTGTATATACCAAATTTCATGCAATTCTACAGCTTTTTCACTGTTGATTTAGTGGATGCAAAATTAACCGTTTACCGATAATAGAATATTTTAAATTGCTAATTCAATGGTGAAAAGGTGGAAGAATCATATGAAATTTGGTGTACCCATATCTTAGATTATAAGGATGAAGATTATCGAATAAAATCGTGAAGGATATATTTTTTTGACGCCATAGAAGAGAATTCCCTTCTATGACCTCTCTCTCTGGGAATTCCCGATCTACGACATATTTTAACGACCTGATTCGTTCAAATTGATCACCCTACCTTCAAATATACATATGAAAAATCAAGAGATTTAAAGACCTCTGGCTTATGCATCGGATAACGTTTTTGTTGAATTATTGAAAGACGTTCATTTTTGCACACATCGATGCATAGGCTAGAGGTCTTTAAATCCCTTGATTTTTCATACACATATATTTGAGGGCGGGATGATCAACTTGAACCGATCGGATCGTTAAAACAAGACGTAGATCAGGAGTTCTCATTTTTAAAAAACGCAGACCGTTTTGCAATGGATCACTCATATATATATATATATATATATATATATATATATATATATATATATATATATATATATATATATATATATATATATATATAAAGGGGACGAAGTAGCGGCTCCTTTTCCAAAAAGGGGCCCCCGCCTCATATAACACATATCCCATATATTTCATCGATCCAAACCGGTCATTTTGATCTATGTATCATGAAACCCCCATATATAAAAAATCTCGAGATTTAAATACCTCGAACACGTCAATCAAGTGATCGCATTTTTCCTTATTGATAAGCAGTTAATTTTTCTATCCATTTGATGAACGCGTTATAGGTCATTAAATCATGAAATTTTTTGTACACAAGGGCCTCTAATAAGTAGATCAATATTGTCGGTTTGAATCGTTGAAAAACATAGAGGTAATGTGTGTTTGAGGCGGGGGCTCTTTTTAATAAAGGGGCCACCACCTCATATGCCTTTTCCTATATATATATATATATATATATATATATATATATATATACAGAGAGAGAGAGAATGATGTACGAAAAAGTCCATAGGATGGAATTTCCTACTATGGCGTCGAAAAAATACACCATTCACCATTTTTTCATAGTAATGAAGTGCATTTTCCCAGCGGGCGTTAGCCTTCTTCCCAATCGTTCGATCGATCAAATGTCGCCCTCATCACATCAGGGGTGGTCAGCAAACCCCCACGACACCACCTCCCCATGTCATGAATATAATTCTTATGGACTGTCAACCCTTCCTTCAACTCCGCCCTACGACCAACCTCACCAACAACCGCAACCGGCTGCAGGACAATAGAGGCCTCCACTTGCTCCATATCAAGTGTCGAATTAGACCCCAACATTCCAGACTCTTTGAAATCCTAATCATCGAAATGCACACCATACAAAATAAAATTCTGGCCCCCTTAATCTTTGATCTTGCTCAGCACGCACCGCGTTGATTTCGTGAGTGCAAAATCAACGGTTTACCGACAATACATGTCACGACCCACCCCCAACACAGATGTTATTGTTCGCTCTGGCCGAAACCGTACGGTTTTGTCCTTCGGAGAAGTCATCCATCCCAGAATTTACCTGACCCGAGCACGCTTAACTACGAAGTTCTCAAGCTTCTGTAGTGCCAGTTCACTTAAAATACGTGTCTGTGTTATAGGAGTGGTATCATTCTATTTATAATTCTGATTTGCCTCTTTTTGGAATAGATTCCGAAGATTCCACATTGTTCTACAGTGGATCCCACGGACTCAAGAGGTGGCTCCCGCCTTTTGGCGCGGCAGTTTATTCCGTGTGGCACTTTATTCCGTGAGCAAGGACTGGGGCCCGACATCCTCCATACCTTTGAACAATGGTTCGTCCTTACCATTATGTCATGACTGTTGGGTTACACTAACGCCCTTGATCGACGGCCTCCTCGCGTCAAAAGATGATCCACCCGAGAGTGTGTGCTTTGAGCCCCTACCTAAAAAATGAGGTAACTAGGGGACTTAGAATGCTAATCTAAGTAGCCTAGAAGATGTAGAGAGTGGTGATGGATTGATTTGCCTCACTAACCCTAGGTTTCTCAACACATGAGACTATTAGGGTTAAGAGGTAGAAGAAGAGAGCAAGAAGAAGATGAGAGTGTAGGGTGAGCTAAGAATTATGATGAAGAATGGCTAAGTGTGTGAATTATTATGCAAGCCTGTTTCCCCAATTAGAGCAAAGCTCTGTTCAAATTCCAAGATTGGAAGCGAAGCAACACTTCATGAAAAGTGCTAGCATCAAATGCGCCTGCACTAAGAGTTAAAGACTCTGAAACGGCGCCCACGTGCAAAGCACGAGAGCGCTAAGCGCCAGAAGCGCTTCACCTTTGCAAGAATTACTTGCGCCTGGTTATAACAAGTTAAGTTATGCAGCGCATAAACGCCTGACAAAGGAATAACAAAGAATTAAAAAATAAGATGAGCACTTGGCAGATAATAAAATACTTAATTAGACATTTTTTTATTACAATGTAAACAGATCGCTAAACATGGGATCAAAAGGACAAGGGTTTGCAAAGCTAAGAATGAGATTATCCAGTTCCCTCTCTGTCTTCTCCACCATGTCAAAACGTCGATCTTCTCGAGGAGTAGCCACCCATCGATCAGCGCCGCACTCAACAGAGAAAGTGGAGATAACGACCCGACGGGCCCGTATCTGGCTCAGCAAGTGGACAGAGGAATCCCTCAGGGCTTTAGTGATCAAATGCGCCTCGAAGAAGCACTCGATCTTGTCTTCAGCAGTATCGAGCATTGCCGAGGTCATCTCTGCTGGAGGAGGGGGAATATCAGCGAGCACGGATGCAAGGATCATCCGAAGCCAAATAGAGTATGAGGGGAGAGGAGACCCTACACGAGTCAAGAGCTCGTACAGCGCCATGTCGTATTGGTCATCCGTAAGAGCAGGATCCACCAAGCGCGCAGCAAAGCGAGGAACAATGTCCTGGATGGGCACTTCCCATGGTTGTCGACGAGCACGTGGACGGTTACATGCCATAGTTGAGAGGGTTCTTTGGAGACGAGAAAAGAAAGAAGCTTTGCTTCAGATTATGAAGACTAGGCACAGAAAATTTTGTGCACGGTGGAGCTATTTCTAAGACCTGGGAAATGAAAGTTCTGGGGAATATAAGTTTGACTTAAAAGGAAGGTGAAAAGATACCTCCAATAAAGCAACGCTTTAGATGCAGCGCCAAGTGCGATGCGCCCTAGGCAGCGCACCATGAGTGCGCTAGCGCTAGACGCGCTGCGCGCCACGTGTCAAACACAGGTGCGCTAGCGTAGGGCGCGCTGCGCTCTGAGCAGCGCACCACGTGTCAAACACAGGTGCGCTAGCGCAAAGTGCGCTGCACTCTGAGCAGCGCACCACATGCAAAGCACGGGTGCGCTAGCGCTAGAATTAAAAAAACTCCCCACCGTTAGATCAAAAGATCTAATAATAATGATAAATCATTAATTAATCAGAATTAAATTCTGTTATGGAAAGATTTTCCAATCTTGTTAAAAACAAGAAGATTGCCATCTGTAAAACAGAAGCCCTAGGATCAAAGATCCAACGGTGGGAAACATTCCCAAATCAATCAGAGAAAGATCTCTTTAACTGATTTAACAAATCAACTTGCCCTATATAAAGGCCTCAAGACTTCAAGTCTGATATAGAGAAACCCCCCTACAAACTTTGAGAAAACTCAAAAAGAAAGAGAGTAAGCTCTTGAAAGAAGATTATTTCTTCAAGGTAAAGATCATGAACGATGAACACAGAGATGAAATCATCTCTTAAAAAGAAGAATTGTCTTCTTAAAAGATCATAGATCTACAAATACCAAGGTCTTTCATAAAAAAGATCAAAAGATCTCATCACATAATAAAAGAAGAACATATTCTTCACACAGATCATTGATCTATAAAGGCAAGCCTTTCAAAAATAAGAACCGTTATTCTTGAATCTTGAGACAAAGTCTCTTCTAAAAAGAACATAAATTTGTTCCCATATCATAAAATTGATCAACATGCGCTTTGCGCTATTGAAATGCGTTTTGCGCTATTGAAATGCGCCTTGCGCTCTTGAATAGTGCTTCTGTGCTCTCTGGACCGGTGCTCAGCACCAAAATGCGCCACGTGTCACTCATGTGTGCGCCTCTAAATTGACAGCGCTGTGCGCTCATGGACTAGCGCTTAGCGCTCATAAACTGGCGCAATACGCCCATCATCTGGCGCTTAGCGCCAAGCGTGACACGTGTCCCTTACATGTGCGCCATGTGGCAGAAGCGCACTGCGCTTTTTGATCGGCGCAAAGCGCCTAGCGCACTATAGGTTGCGCTGACAGAACACAAGTTGTTCTTTAATGAGCCAGAGCTCTGATGAATGCTCTGCATTCAATACAAGACAGAAAAAGTGTCAAGATCTAATGCTCATCATTATTAAAAGGGCCAAGACCAAATAAAGGCTCAATAGCCAGAATAAACAAAATGTTTAAATGTTTATTGGACTTAGCCCAATATTGGCCATAAGTCCTCAACTTATATTTAATTGAGCACATCTGCTCGTGAATATTTCAACAGGTCTTAGTCCCAAATTGGACTACAGATCTTTCAACCAACATTGGTTCGAGGGTACATCTCTGATATATGTCGTTGTAATCCTTCAACGTCTTCAGAGAGGTGACGGGTCCCGACAACCGTACATTCCACAGACTATGACGTCTTTAAACTACAGACTGTGGGGTCCTTAAACTCATGGACTATGATGTCCTTAACCTCGGACTGTGGGGTCCTTTTAAACCCACGGACTACGATGTCCTTAACCTGGACTGTGGGGTCTTTAAACCCACGGACTACGATGTCCTTAACCTAGACTGTGGGGTCCTTAAGCCCACGGACTATGATGTCCTTAACCTGGACTGTGGGGTCCTTAAACTCATGGACTATGATGTCCTTAACCTTGGACCGCAATGTCCTTAAACTAATATTGGACCGCAATGTCCCTAAACTAAACAATAGAGCCCAAATGCTCTTTTGTTGGATCTAAATGATCCCGTTAAGTTGATCTTAGTCTAAAAATTAGACCAACGTATCCTTAACAAACGTTTAAGTTGATCTTAGTCTCAAACGAGACTAATGTATCCTTAAACCCAAACCCCAAACCCAAATCTAAGAAGATACGGATTTGGACTAATCCACGCCCTACGGGCGACAACATAAATTAGTCTCCGTATACAATCTACGAGCAACCACAAACAAAACAAACACCCACGACACGAAGTGACCATCTGGAGAAGGAGAAAGTTGTTACCGCGATGCGGTAGCGTAATTAACTGCAGGGGCTTGCACCTGCAGGGAAGAGCGTCCCCACAATCAAAACCCCCTCAAACGAGGGGGAATCTGACTAAGTCTGCTACATCGGCCGCATCCGTTTAAACCTTCGATACATGGTGCCATAAATCAACTTGGCATCTTCGGAGAGGTGGACGGATAGCACCAATTAGCATTTGCCCCGAAATTCAGGCAAGACGTTCGCCGCGTCTTCGTCCGCGTCTTTCGGCGGGGAACAAATTCTGGCACGCACTGTGGGACCTTTTCCTCTTTCCACTCCACACTTCGTGTTTCGTGTTCGTGAACGAATCGCGGTTTGATAATCGTTTCCCTGGGGTTCAAGGTACTAAGATTTGGTGTCTTGCTTGTTGCAGAAAACGAAAAAGCAATGGCGTCTACTTGCACGAAGTGTTCGAGCTGCAATTGCAACTCGCGTTCCGCCTCATCTGGAGGCATAGCTTACGGGCCCCATGCGGCCTCCCTGTTCACAATGCCAATAGAGCAGGTGACGCAGGCTACCACCGGCTTGTTCTTCGGGACCATGCTCCCACCAGTGAACATTAATATCCCGCTGCCGCAAGAACTGCAAAAGAAGTCGGTCTTCGATCGGCTCACTACTATCACGGCCCCTCTCGACGGGTCGTCTGATGTCAAGCCAACACCATCAGTCTTCGATAGGCCGAGCCTGAACTCCAATGGGTCTGTCAAGAAGCCCAAGATACCTGAAGCGGCCATCCCAAAGCGGATAGCCATTCCTGCTCTCGAGGCCACTAAAGAAGCCTCCCCCGAGGCTGGCCACTCCACCTCTCATTCCTGCTCAAAGGTCTGTCTTTGACAGATTGGATACTGCTGCTCGACGAATGTCGGTCTTCAAGAGGCTGGTACCAGCAGCGCCTCGCCAGAACAGAGGGCATAACGAAGTCACCCCTCAAGCTGAAACAATCCCAACGGCTCGACACGCTCGACGTCTCCACTGGCGCCGAGTAAGGAAAGCTGGGGGCAACTCCCCCTCTGGGCTAACTCCACCAGCCCCAACGGTGGAAGTCAATGTTGCTGTTCCAACCGGGAACAATTTTGAATTGCTGAACAAGGTGCGCAGGAACTCTCCTACCGCCGTACTGAAGAGATCTCCTCCACCCGTGGAGAATGTTACAATAAAGAAGCCGGAGCATCCCCCTCAGCGGATTTCTTCCAAAGTTTACAAAGTCTGGCGACAGGTCCAGGAGTCGGTGATTGATCAAGATTACTCTCGCCGGCAGAAAAAGGTGAAGGTTCAGCAGGAAGAAAACCGTCCTGTCAAGCCACAAAGGACGACAACTACCTGGGTGCCCACTGCAACGACCCCCTCAACGTCAACTGCTCAAAAGAGAAGGAGGCCAGAGAAAGCCCCTATGACTACGGCAGACCATAAAGACGCTGAGCCCAAATTCCCCAAGTTTGGGGGCATAATGGTGCATACTGCTTCTATGGCTTCCGGAAAGGAGGAAAGCCGCGCTTCGATGGGTCACCAACCGCTCACCCGATCCGTGACAAAAGCCCATGAGCAACAACAGAAGCTTCAGGAAATGCTAACACAAATGACCGCATTTACCGGGCCAAAAGAAACCCCGGAGGCGTCATCAGAGCAGTGTCATGAACAAGGAACCGATGCTGACTTTCTCTACAGAGTCCTCGAAAAGAAGGACAGAGAAGCAGCAGAACAAGCGGCTAATATAAAACGAAGCGCTCTTCTCTTCCAAGACATGGTCGGGATGATGTTACAACCAGAACCTCCAGCTGAAGACCCTCCTATCATCATTGAAGACGACAGAGGGGAGACATCGAACCCTCCTCCGGCTCTTTCAGCAGCCAAAAAGGAAACCATTTCCAAGGCCGCTCTGGATGACTATATTTCTCAGCAAATACGAGCTCACCAGGCGAATGAAGCAGCCGACCAAGTTGTTAAAACTGGGCGACCATATCCAGGCTGGTATGACCAAATAAAGTACCCGCCGGGATATACGATCCCTAAATTTCATGTATACAAGGGGACGGGCAATCCCCACCAGCATGTCGCCCAGTTCAGGGCTCTATGTGGTAACACCGGAGGTGATGATAAATTGCTACTTTGCCAGTTCGTCGGCAGCTTGTCGGAGACGGCATTCGAGTGGTATTCTGAACTTCCAAACGACTCCGTCAAGACTTTCGCGGAAATGGAGCTATTATTCACGCAAAGATTTGCAAGCGCTAGCGAGCGCACCCTAATCACAGCATTGATTAACGCCAGGGTAAAACCAGGCGAGACGTGGGTTCAATACGCAATACGATGGCGGAATCTGTGGTCGAAATGCGAACATCGCATCGAAGAAGCGCCGGCGGTGGGCATGTTCGTGGGCACTCTGGACCCTCATGCAACTATTTCCCAATTAATGATGTTCTTCAATCCGACCACGTTCCAAGCCTTGATCGAAAAACTGGCCCAAATGGACCAGATGGGTCATAGACCGTCTCCTCCAAAGCCGGAGCACGGAACGAGAAGGGAAAAGGGAAAGCGACCGTCGTCGCTAACGCTCAACAACAGCCCAGTGGTCTAAGACCAGTTGATCGCCAAAATAATAGAACTCGATCTCTCGAAGATAAAATGAGACGCCCTTACTCGTTCTCTCGAGACAAGACGAAGAGGTTATTCGAGCTTGCACTGCGCAACAGGTTCATCAATCTGCCGGAGCCAAGACGCCCAGCGCAACAAGGCGACACTAGCAATCCTAACTATTGCCCTTATCACCGAATGTTGGGCCATCCGATTGAGGATTGTTACATCTTCAAAAGCTGGATAGAAGATCAGTACCAGCAGGGCAAATTCGTATTATCCGAAAATTGGAAGGTGAACCCGCCTCGGCCACACACTCCCAAGAATACGGATACACCGGGGGCATCATGCTCTTTCGTAGAAGAAGCTCCATGGGAGGTCGCTCTTTTAGTCAAGACAAAAAGAATGCTGAAGGATCTCCAAACATGCTCGGCGATCAGGTGGAAAAATCCACTGGAACCTGAGATCATCGAGGGGATGCTGAAGCCGCGCCCAACACAAAAAATTGGTGGTGACAACCAAAGCACTCATACCCAGCCGTCGAAATCTTCAAAAAAGAAGAAATCCAAGAAGCCTGTGAAGCCTGGTGACAAGCGCACGGACCTGCAAAAGCAGATTGACGCGCTGGAAGAGTATAACCAGAAGGCGCGGACTCCAGTCACACTCCAAGAGTTTCTCAGCCACGTCCTTGAGGACAGAGATGATGGAGAAGACTCGTCCGATGAATCTGAAGATTATATAGCAAGCTGCCATGTGATCTCTCACTCGTCGATAGACGATGAAGAAGCTCCTTGCACCGAGAAACTGGGGGCAAATCCTGAACCGGAACTTCTAGAGCCGTCAGACGAAATGATTGATGCATTCCTGAACTGTAACAACTCCATTTTTAATGTACAAAGAATTGATTTAAATTCAATGTATACTTGGAGTATTTATTGTTCCTGATATCTCTTTAAGTATTTATTTCACTCCATAATTACAAGAAGGAGCTTGTGGCTCATTGGTAATACCTTGCATTGCTGAACCAAGCCACCAGAGTTCAAATCCCATACCCCACATTATTTTTAATATTATTTTGTTTTTGATTTTTTTAGAATACCAATAGTTACACGTGCGTTTCTCATAAATTTCCTACTACACATGAAAATGTAAATGCACCAGTAAGCACCCCAGGACACCCCCCACCCACCGACCCTCCGACTCGGCCCGACTCGGGCCGGCGCCGCCGGCCGGACTCGGCCGGACGGCCGAGTCCCCAACATCGAAGTTGGGTATCTTTTCCTTCTGAAACCCCCTGCATGCTTCATTTAGTCAGATCGGTTACATAGAGCCCATTAACCCCCATTTACTCCATTTTTAATGATTTTTTAAATATATTTTTATATTTTTTAATTAAAAACCCTACACCTAGCCTAACCCTAGCCTAACCCTATAAATACACCCCCTACCCTCTACCCTCTCATCCTAAATTTTTGAGTCCACTCTCTCAAAATTCCAAGAGATCTTGTGTACTTTGAAAACGAGCGAAAGGCAAAACTCCGACGAAACCTACGACGAACTTCTGGTGATCGTGCTAGGAACTCGCGGCGACGAATCGATATACCGGCGGACCCTCTTCTTCCTTATCACTCTCGTGTTTTCCAAACCCGTAAGTCCCATTCTAATCTCTCTCTCTCTTTTTCTAAAAAAATACGAAATTGCAAAACCCGACGGAATCGGAACAAATCTGATTTCAGATTCGGTTTTCTATAAAATTTCACTTCTCACCAATACATTCATGCTTAAACATCTTTATGTTGACTACTAAACACTAATCAAAGAATTTGGACAAGTTTCACCACATGAAATGATAGCTTTCTCAATTTACCGTATTGTTCGCTTAAATACCATATTGTTTTCTCTCTTTCATTTAACCCATCAAAGTTGCTATACATTTAGAGTAGAATCACGAGGTAACGACCTACCTCCTCACACACTTACTTACAACCTAACACGATACCATTGAAACCTTAGAATACGAGAAAACAAGAAATTACATTTAAATACCACATACTTAATAAAACTATCATAAAAGATTTAGAGTTGATACACTTTTAAATAAATACCTCTTATTAGGAAAATACGATAAGTTGTGGATATCGGTCGTTTATCTAAACCTGACTTTGTGGTGTCTAGGCTAGGCAAGGGAGAAAGGTAATTTTAAAAGGCCCGTCTCACGATGATTCGTGAGCGGATCTCTCCTTTCTTCACTTGTACTTACCTGGCCACAATTGGCGGTGAAGAGGCGATTTGAGGCATCTAACAACTTGTTGTTTAGACCATTTAGAAATAGTCTAGTTGAATTAGAAAACCCTAGAATCTAAAATACGGAAAATTTACTTTTTACAAATAAATACCATTTACTTTATAAAACTGTTTTCTAAAGGATTTAGTATTTTACAATCTTTGCAAAGTGCCGCTACAACCCACTTTGGGGAACCCGTTCGGGATAGTACGGTTTATCATGCACCCTCGGGCTTAGCAGTGCGAGATTCAGACCTCCGCAAGGAGCATTCGGTCTCGAGAGATTTAAAATACGACATCTTAAGAAAATGAGATTTTTAGAACATAAAATATTTATTGAAATTATTTTTGTATAAATATATGTATATTTATCATTAAAATATCTATTTTGTTATAATATAAATATTCCACTTTTTCTAAAAATCACAAGAATAAATTTTACATTAAAATACCATGAATTTCAAATAAATCAATATTACAGATAAATACCTTTATTTATAAAACTAGGATATTTTCACTAGAAATATTACAATATAAAATCCACATTCATTACAACCCTAAAAACGAATAATAAATGCTTGGGGTATATTCTGAAAAGTATATAAAAGTATTTTTACATAAAACCCCCTCAAGTTTTATAAATTACCCTAAGGACCCTAGTAAATATAGGACTTGATTTACATTCTAATTGTCCGACTCGGGTTTGAGTATGATTATTTCTGACTTGAATATGATTCAAGTCAATCTACATTCTATAATATTCCAATTCAACATGAACACATGAATCCAGTTATCAATTTATACAACTTGACTGAATCAAACCATGGATATACATCCATTATCCAGTTATTCCATCTACATGATTATGCAGTTACAATCTGTTTACTGATATCATGGTTTTGGTCAGTCATCTAACTTATACATTACAATACAACAATACGATCAAAACACTACGGGGTTTAAGGGGTAGATTGGTGCGGAAGGTGTTAGAAGTGGCACGAGACGGTATGATTAAGACAACTAACCTATATTCCGTTGCCGTTGTACCGTGGCTTAACGGTTTCTTGTAATTTCCGTTTGCCCTGGTCTCTAGCATACTGAGACCCCTCTCGTATATACTGGCATCCTTCCGTACCAAGCTACAAACAACAGCGTAAACACAATATTCTACAGTATTATACAACTTTAGAAGATACCTCTTATTCTGTCTTTTCTAATTCTCCCTTATCTTTGGGACTTACCGAGCGACCTGTTCACTGACGACATTCTATTTCTTTCTCTTTGAATGTCGTCAGATGTTTTGGACCCGTCAGAGATCGAGCGCACTGGTGAAGACTTGGATCAGTTCCATGAAGACCCCGAGCTCTAGACATTGTACCTTGTTCTATTCAGTATTTTTCATTTCCTGTTATGCCATTGTTTAGGCATCGCTTTTATTCCAGATGTATTTACTTTTCATGTATTGTACAAAAGAATGTTATTAATAAAGTTGCTGTTATTTTTATATCTCTTGTCTCTTGTGATTTACCTTTATATTGCTTAGATACGCTTAGCGTATTTACTTCACAGTAAATACGTAGCGGACCGATCCTGTCCCCTTCGCCGTATACCGGGAAGCGGGGCGTGACATGAACGAAGCTCTTCTGAAAAATAAAGCTGATCGGGAGCGTGAGATGGATATATTTGAAAAGGACAAATGCCGATGACTGGACGAAAGGGTTGAAACACTCCGGCCAGATCAAAGTACATCCGTCGCAAATAAAAACAGGTTCAAGACGAGGAAGAGGTTCACCAAAGCCGTATCAATGGGAATGAAGCTGCCACCCTCCGAAGGAAACGCTCTTGGTGAAGCAGAAACACATCCTAGCTACTGTTTATATCATCGAAAGATTGCGCACCTCACCGAAGAGTGCAATGCTTTTAAAAGATGGTGGCAGGGATATGTTGCTCACCGGCAACATTTCAAGCGGATGAAGCGTAAAGCTCGTCGGGAGCAAAGAAATACGACCGAGGAGCAAAAAGAACTGCCGGCAGTTGCCACATGGTTGACTGTGGAGGATCGCAAGTTCTCACCTATGGGAGCGATTCTGATGAAGAAATAGCTCTTGGCCCTCTCTTCAAAGAATCCACCTCGGGAAAAGAAGAAGAACCGAAGAACTGCGAGAACATTCAGCTGCGCAATCGTACGCTGCCCGAAAAGAATCTTGGGCCCTCGAACAGTGGGTAAAATAGAAAAGATAAGGGAAAAGAAAAGGTCCCTGAGAATATCATCCTTGATGACTAAGCCGTCAAAAAGCTGACAGCCATGGACCCGCCAAAGAAAAACAAGGTGGACTACAACGTTCTGGCACACTTTAGGAAGATACCCTCGCAGCTCAGTATTCTCGACGCCCTTCTGCTATCCAAAGAGGCGAGAGATTCGCTGATCAAGGCATTACAAGAGCCCGAGCAATTCCAAGCTTTCCTCGCCGAAGAAAAGATAAAGGACGAGCTGGAAGAAGTACACACAGCCGATATCACCTTCGGCGATGAAGATCTCCTCCTTGGGATATGCGAGCACAACCGTCCCCTATATGTCTTCGGATACTGTCATGACATCAAGATAGGTAAAATCCTGGTCGACAATGGGTTCTCCGTCAATCTCCTTAACGTAAGGGTATTAAAGGAAATCTGCATGAGCGTTCAACACCTCGCTCGTGATAAAATTACCATTTCCGGGTTTGACTCCCAGTCATCACGGACGCTTGGGTCTGTAATATTGATGCTACGCTTTAGGCTGCTTGTCACGGACATTAAGTTTCACGTCATTGACGCCAAGACATGCTATAACGCTTTGCTCGGCCGGCCTTGGTTACACGAGTACAATATCATCCCTTCTACACAACATCAGTGTATGAAATATTTCAAGGATGGTCTCGAGTATACTGTGACAGGAGAGCTAAACTTATTCTCCGTGAACGAAGTCCGCAAGTACGAAAATGCAAAATACTTCTTACCAGACTTTGAGGACACGGAAAGATGTCACAAACCGAAGAACAAAGCTATCACCACCATTCCGGTCTTCGGGAGTGATACCGAGGAGGAAGAAGAGATAGTTTACTCAGGTCCTCCCCAGTACAACAAGCCGGGACCATCCACTCCTATGTTGATCTTCGGCAGCGACTCGGAAGATGAGGTCAATGCCATATTCTCTGCTCAGCCATCCATACAAACCTTCGCTGATGAAGAGCAAAGTTTGCAAGTTGCCATGGTTCCGCCCAAGCATCATAAAGAACTAGATACGCTTGATATCTACAGTATGGAAGAACGCAGACATTCTACGTCCCTCCCATGCGAAAAGGTGAAAAGGCGATCCTATTCTACCGATCCGGGGAAACCAAAGTGGAGAAAGAAATCTGGCATGGTGCGGATTCTACACTTGACAGGCTCCAGCCCATCCGTTTGCCCAGATATTACACAGACGGACTATAGAGACTCTTAAGACGCCAAGGTGTACCCCTTAAGCAAACTGCGCGACAAGCACGGTTCTATAACAGGATCTGGAACGTTCCCGGAACTCAACGAAAGTTGCTCAACGGGAGAATGGAAACAACCGGGCTTGGGTATGTTCAATCCAAGAAACGGGAGCTACTCCGCGACTGCTACGTTATACATGACTTTGATGAAAAAAGAGATGCTCTGTGGGAAGATGCTAACCCTGAACCAGAAAGAGCTCCCGCCGTGAAAATGCCCAGTCCGTCGTTCGAAGAACAAATGGATAAGCTTATAAGGGAAGCAGGTCAAAAGGTTCGAGACGACCATAGTCGCGAAATGGCCATCTACGAGAGAGCCAGGACGCAACGCCTCTTTCAACAGGCTGTGAAAAATGAAAATGCTCCTCCTTGTCAACCCGTTGTAAAAAAGGCCCGACGCAGAGACAGAAACAAACCAAAGAACGGGAAAGGCGTTCGACAGCGACAAAGCGGGTCCAAAAAGCCATGCGATCAGGAATCGAGCAGTCCAGATTCGTCTCTTATAAAAAAGATGGGTCGAGCATATTCTTTTCCCCAAGACAAGACAAGGAAGATATTTGATCTTGTCATAAAACATCAGATGATGACACTCCCGGAGTCCAAGCACCCCGAGCAAGCAGGCGAAGTCTCTCACCCGGACTATTGCTCCTATCACAGGGCAATAGGACATTCTCTCGAAGACTGCTTCACCTTCAAGAACTGGGTAGAAGACCAGTATCAACAAGGCAGGTTCGCTCTATCCAGCAGCTGGAGGGTAACCCCGCCGTAGAAGCATGAACCCAAAGCCACGAGAGCAGAACCAGATCAACATCGGTCTGGGAAGCGATCTCGTACTTATCATATGATAATGTTGTCAGAAGAAGAGCCCGAGAATATGGATGAACTCCCCTGGTGCTTCGAAAATGATGATGACGAGGTAATCTCAGAATTTCCACCGGCACCAAAAGACCTGGAAGATGGAATACATACTACTGCAGATTGTTCCCCTCCGAATGACGGCGCGACGTAGAGACGTCTTGCCTGAGATTCGGGGCAGATGCTATTTGGTTTTATCCGTCCACCTCTCCGAAGATTCCAAGTAGATTTATGGCACCGTG
Organism: Agapanthus africanus; assembly: GCA_030015575.1. NCBI lineage: Eukaryota > Viridiplantae > Streptophyta > Magnoliopsida > Asparagales > Amaryllidaceae > Agapanthus > Agapanthus africanus. The sequence continues at coordinate 651,397,878 of JASDDO010000014.1, forward strand.
TATCGGAGGTTTAGACGGATGCGGCTGATGAAGCAGACTTCGTTAGATTCCCCCTCGCTTGAGGGGTTTTTGATTGTGGGGACGTGTTTCCCCCAATCAGAGCAAAGCTCTGTTTGAATTTCAAAAATTCAAAAATTGAAGCAACGCTTCAAATCCCTTGCGCTGCGCGCAAGGCGCCACGTGTCAAAATCAGACACGCCAGTGCAGGGAGCGCAGCGCCCAAGGCAGAGCGCCAGAGCAAGGCTCTATTTAAAACAAAATTAAAGGAAGCACGTTTCAGTTGCGCAAGCACTGCGCTGCGCGACACGTGTCAGCGCAGTGGCGCAAGCGCAGGTGCGCAAGCGCAGTTGCGTTGCGCGCTGCGCGACACGTGTCGGCGCAGTTGCGCTGCGCTGTGCGCTGCACGACATATGTCGGCGCAGTTGCGCTTGCGCAGGTGCGCTGCGCTCTGCGCTGCGTGACACGTGTCAAGCGCTGGGGCGTTTGCGCCAAACAGAATTAAAATTCTAGTAAGATCCTTCTGTTCTTGTTAAAATAAGAAGATTGTCTTATGTAAAACAGAAGCCCTTGGATCAAAGATCCAACGGTGAGGAAAATTCCCCAAATTACTCAGAGAATGATCTCTTTAACAAATTTAACAAATTAATGGGCACTATATAAAGGCCCCTAGACCCCAATTCAAAAGACATGAACATAGAGGAAGAACATCAAGAACTTCAAAAACAACAAAACAGAGAGAACTCTGAAGAATTTTGAGAAGAACTCAAGAAGGGAAAGAAGGTAAAAACCTTTAAAAAAAGAGAAGAACTTCTTCTGAATAGATCATTGATCTAAGAACAAGATCAATGATCTTCAATAAAAAATAAATAATAACAGTGCCTTGCACTTTTTTATGAACCATTGGTTCTGGAATCTTAAAGATTCTCAAGTTATTGAAATAGTGCCTTGCACTTGCAAAAACTGCACTGTTGCGCTCCTGGGTTGGCGCAAGCCACCAGAGAGCGCCACGTGTCAGCTCCAGAACCACTTGCGCTATGCGCTTTTAAAAAATAGAGCATTGCTCTTTAAAGTTGGCGCAACTCACCAGAGCGTGCCACGTGTCAGTAGCGCAACAGCGCAGCGCATTGGCGCAGCGCACTGCGCTGTTGCGCTTGCGCTCACCAGGGTGTGACACGTGTCACCACGACAAGCGCTTGCGCTCAATAATTGGCGCAAAGCGCCTGACAAGCCACTGTCAAGTAATTAATGCACTGAATTATTTACAGAAGGGCCAAGCCCAATTAAAAAGGCCTAACAGGCCTAATAAAATGCAACGCATTATTTTAAAAAGGGCAGAGCCCAAACCAAAACAGGTGCTCTGCATCATTTATAAAGGGACAGAGCCCAAATCAAAAAGGCCTAGCAGGTCAGAACAAAATGCAGTGCATTTTTAAAAAGGGGCGAAGCCCTAGCACAGGCCTAATAGGCCAAAGATAAATAAAAACGTTGAACATTTCTCAACTGGACTTAGCCCAATCATGGCCGTAAGTCCTCAAATTAAATTGACTGAGCAAGATTGCTCTCTTAAATCAATTTACACCCGGTTCAAGGGCACATCTCCGAACTCTTCTGACACCTATCGTTGTAATCCTTCAACGACGTCAGAGAGGTGACGGTTCCCGACAACCACACATCGATACGGACTGCGGGGTCCCTAAACTCATGGACCGAAACGTCCTTAAATTAATATTCGTCCCTAGATGGAAATGTTGGACCGAAACGTCCCTAAACTAATATTCGTCCCTAGATGGGAATGTTGGATCGAAACGTCCCTAAACTAATATTCGTCCCAAAATGGGAACGTTGGACCGAAATGTCCTTAAACTAATGCTCGTCCCCAAATGGGAATGATGGACCACCATGTCCCTAAACTGAAAATCGACCGCAACGTCATTAAACTAAACAATAGATCCAATTGCTCTCTTGTCGGATCCAAACGATCCCGTTAAGTTGATCTTAGTCTGGAGATTAGGCTAACGCATCCTTAATAAAAGTTTAAGTTGATCTTAGCCTCAATATGGCTAACGTATCCTTAAACTAAAACACCAAACCCAAATCTAAGTAAACACGGATTTGGACTAATCCACGTCCTACGGGCGACGTCATCACTTAGTCTCCGTATACAATCCACGGGCAACCACAAACAAAACAAACACACACGACACGAAGTGAACATCTGGAGAAGGAGAAAGTGGCTACCGCGATGCGGTAGCGTAATTAACTGCAGGGGCTTGTGCCTGCAGGGAAGAGCGTCCCAACAATCAAAACCCCCTCAAGCGAGGGGGAATCTGACGAAGTCTGCTACATCGGCCGTATCCGTCTAAACCTCCGATACACGGTGCCATAAATCAACTTGGCATCTTCGGAGAGGTGGACGGATAAAACCAAATAGCATCTGCCCCGAATTTCAGGCAAGACGTCCATGTCTCGTCCGCCATTCGGAGGGCAACAGATTCTGGCACGCCCGGTGGGACCTTTTCCTCTTTCCACTCCAGACTTCGTGTGTCGTCTTCGCGAACGAATAGCGGTTTGTTAATGGTTGCCTTGGGATTTTAAGTTACTAAGATTTGGTCTTTTGCCTGGCGCAGAAATCAAGCATCAATGGCCTCCAACTGCTCGAGCTGTTCAAAGTGCTAGTGCAACCAACGCTCCACCTCACCTGGAGGTGTAGCTTATGGGCCTCAAGCGGCCTCCATCCTTGCCATGCCGGTAGAACAGGTGACCCAGGCCACCACCGGCCTGTTTTTCGTAACCATGATCCCGCCTGCAAGCTTCACCATGCCAGTGCCCGCACCAGAAGCGAACAAGAAGTCGGTCTTCGATCGACTTACTGCTACAACGGCCCCTTTCAACGGGTCGTCTAATATCAAACCGGCAGCCTCTGTCTTTGCCAGGCTGAGCCAGAACCCTGATGGGCCCGCCAAGAAGCCCATGAACCCTGAAATGGCCGTCCCAAGGAAGAGAGCCACCCCTACTCCTGAAGTCGTCAAGGAGGCTTCTCCTGTTAAAGAGTCAGTCTTTTCAAGGCTGACTATTCCGGCTCCTGCTCCTACTCGAGTATCTGTCTTTGACAGATTGAATATCGCTACTCAAAGGACAACATCAGTCTTTAAGAGGCTGACACCAGCAGCACCTCATTTAGACAGGGGGCAAGAAGAAGCTGTCTCTGTCGCCGAGCCAGCCCCAACGGCTCGTCATGCTCGACGTCGCCACTGGCGCCGAGTAAGGAAGGCCGGGGGCAACTCCCCCTCAGGGCTAACTCCACCTGCTCCAGAGGTGGAAGTTAATGCTGCTGTTCCAACTGGGAACAACTTTGAACCACTTAGGAGGGTACGTAAGAACTCTCCAACTGCTATGCTAAAAAGATCTCCTCCACCTGCGGAGAGAGTTACAGAAACTAAGCTGGAGCAGCCCCCTCAACGGCTGTCCTCCAAGATTTATAAAGTCTGGCGGAGGGTTCAAGACTCCGTAATTGACCAAGGTCACTCTCATCAGCAGAAAAGGGCAAAAGTGCAGGAAGAAAAGGACTGCCCAATCAAACAGCAAAGGACGACAATCACCAGGGTGCCCGCAGCAACAGCCCCTTCAACTTCAACGGCCCACATGAGAAGGAGGCCGGAGAAAATTCCCATGCCCGCGGAAAATGCCAAGGGCGGCGAGCCCAAACGCCCTAAGTCTGGGGGCATTGTAGTCCATACCGTCTACATGGCGTTGGGGAAGGAGGACAGCCGTGCATCTATAGGTCACAGATCGCTTACACTGTCAGTGACCAAAGCTCAGGAGCAACAGCAGAAGCTCCAAGAAATGATGAATGCGATGGCTGCACTCACTGGGCCAAAAGAAAGTCCCGAAGCGTCCTCGGATCAATTCCAGGAGCAAGACACTGACGCTGAATTCCTTCACAGGATATTGGAGAAGAAGGATAAAGAGGCTGCGGAACAAGCAGCCAACATAAAGCGAATGGCCCTCTTGTTCCAGGACATGGTGGGTATGATGATTCAACAAGATCCTCCTTCTGAAGAAGATCCTCCGATCGTCCTTGAAGACGACAGGGGAGAAACGTCAAATCCTCCACCAGCTCAGTCAACAGCCAAGGAGGAGACAATCTCCAAAGCTGACTTGGACGAATATATAGCCCAACAGATACGGGTTCATCATGCGACTGAGGCAGCCGGTCAGTTCGTAAAAACAGGACGACCATATCCGAGCTGGTACGATCAGATAAAGTACCCGACGGGCTATACAATACCCAAATTCCATGTCTATAAGGGGATGGGCAATCCCCACCAGCATGTTGCCCAGTTCAGGGCGCTTTGCGGCAACACCAGCGGTGATGATAAATTGTTGCTTCGCCAGTTCGTCGGCAGCTTGTCAGATACAGCGTTCAAGTACTACTCTGAGCTCCCAAACGACTCTATCAAGACATTTGCGGAGATGGAACTGCTGTTTACCCAGCGTTTCGCAAGCGCCAGCGAACACACCCCGATGACGGCATTGATTAATGCCAGAGTGAAGCCAGGCGAGACATGGGTCCAATATGCTATACGGTGGCGGAACTTATGGTCAAAATGCGAGCAACGCATCGAAGAGGCTCCTGCGGTAGGCATGTTTGTGGGAACCCTCGATCCGCAAGCGACCATATCGCAATTCATGATGTTCTTCAAGCCGACTACCTTCCAGGCCCTGATCGACAAGCTAGCGCAAATGGATCAGATGGTCCATAGACCTCCCCCTCCAAAGCCGGACTCTCGAAATGAAAAGGGGAAGGGAAAAGCGATCGTTGTCGCTAATGCTCAACAACAGACGAGCAACTCGAAGCCGGTTGTCCGTCAAAATAATATACGTCTGCACGTACCCCTTGAGGAGAGGCTAGGACGTTCTTACTCGTTTCCCCGAGATAAAACGAGAAGATTATTTGAGCTGGCGTTGCACAACCGACTCATAAACCTGCCGGATCCAAGACGTCCGTCGCAGCCGAACGACGTCCATGATCCCAATTACTGTCCCTATCACCGAGTACTGGGTCATCCGATCGAAGATTGCTACATCTTCAAAAATTGGATTGAAGACCAGTACCAACAGGGCAAGTTCGCGTTGTCCGACAGATGGAAGGTGAATCCGCCGCAGCCTCACACCCCTAAAAGGATGAATACGCCGGGGGCAACGTGCTCTCTCGTTGAAGAAGCCCCATGGGAGGTTGTGCTATCAGCCAAGACAAAGAGGATGCTGAACGATCTTCAAACATGCCCTGCAATCAGGTGGAAAAACCCGTTGGAACCTCAGATCATTGAAGGGATGCTGAAGCCGCGTCCAACTCCAAAGACCGATGGTGGTGGCCCAAGCACTCACAACCAACCGTCAAAATCTTTGAAGAAGAAGAAGAAGAAATCCAAGAATCCTGCGAAGCCTGATGACAAGCGCACGGACTTACAAAGACAGATTGACGTGCTGGAGGAATATAACCAGAAAGCACGGACTCCCATCACACTCCAAGAGTTCCTCAACCACGTCTTTCAAGAGGAAGATGAGGGGGAGAGTTCGTCGGATGAATCTGAGGAATACGTGGCGAGCTGTCATATGATTTCCCATTCGTTTACAGACGATGAGGAAACTCCTTGCACTGAAAAGCTGGGGGCAGATCCTAAATCGGAAATTCTGGGGCCATCGGATGAAATAATCGACGCATTCCTCAAAGAAGCTCTGTTGAAAAGTAAAGCTGATCGGGAACGCGAGATGTCCATATTTGAAAGGGCCAAGCGACAACGACTTGACGAAAGAGTTGAGACACTCCCGCTGGAGCAAAGTACGTCCACCACAGATAAAAGCAAATTCAAGATGAGGAAAATGTTTGCTAAAGCCATATCAATGGGTATAAAGCTACCATCCTCTGAAGGAAACATTACTGGTGAAGCGGAAATGCACCCCTCCTACTGCTTGTATCATCGGAAGATTTCTTACCCTACCGAAGAATGCAAAGCTTTCAATAAATGGTGGCAGGGATATGTTGCTCACCGACAACATTTCAACCGGGAGAAGCGCAAAACTCGTCGGGAGCGGAAAGGTACGACCGAGGGGCTTAACAAAACTATCGGTGACTGTCACATGATTAACGCCGGGGAAGCGCAAGTTCTCACATTCGGGAGCGATTCTGACGAGGAAATGGCTCTTAGCCCCCTCTTTAAAGAGTCCACCTCGGGAAAAGAGGAAGAGCCGAAGGTCTGCGAAAATATCCGGCTGCGTAATCGAACGCTACCCGAAAAGAATCTCGGACCCTCAAACAAAAAAGATAAAGGGAAAGAAAAGGTCTCTGAGGATATCGCCCTAGATGACCAAGTCATGGAAGAGCTAACTGCCAAGGACCCGCCAAAGAAAAATAAGGTGGATTACAACGTCTTAGCGCATCTGAGAAAGCTACCATCGCAGCTCAGCATTCTTGACGCTCTTTTACTATCAAAAGAGGCAAGGGATTCATTAATCAAGGCACTACAGGAGCCAGAACAATTCCAAGCTTTCCTTGCCGAGGAAAAGATGAAGGATGAATTGGAGGAAGTGCACACGGCCGATGTCACTTTTGGCGATGAAGACCTTCTCCTTGGGACGTACGAACACAATCGCCCCCTCTATGTCTCAGGATACTGCCATGATATAAAGATAGGCAAAATCCTTGTCGACAATGGATCCTCTGTTAATCTCCTTAACGTGCGGGTGTTAAAGGAAATCTGCACCAGCACCTTGCTCGGGATAAGATCACCATCTCCGGGTTCGATTCTCAATCATCAAGAACTCTTGGGTCTGTGATACTGACGCTATGCTTTGGGCTATTCGTCACGGACATTAAGTTCCACGTCATAGACGCCAAGACATGCTACAATGCTCTGCTTGGCCGACCATGGTTACACAAGTACAACATCATCCCTTCTACACAACATCAGTGTATGAAGTATTTTAAGGATGGTCTCGAGTATACCGTGACGGGAGAACCGAACCCGTTCTCTGTGAACGAGGTCCGCAAATATGAAGATGCCAAATACTTTTTACCGGATTTCGAAGACACGGAGAGGTGTCACAAGCCGGAGAACAAAGCTAATGCCACCATCCCTGTCTTCGGCAGTGATACCGAGGAAGAGGAGATAGTTTATTCGGGTCCGCCCCAATACAACAAGCCGGGACCATCTGCTCCTACGTTGATCTTTGGTAGCGACTCGGAAGATGAGGTCCATGCTGTATTCTCTGCTCGACCTTCAATACAGACATCCGCTGACGAAGAGCAAAGTCTACAAGTCGCCATGGTTCCACCTAAACACCATAAAGAACTGGATGCACTTGATATCTACAGTGTAGAGGAGCTGTGGACGTTCTATGTCCCTCCCAGGCGAGAAGGCAAAAAGGCAATTCTATTCTACCGCTCTGAAGAAACCAAAGTGGAGAAAGAAATCTGGCACGGTATGGATCCTACGCTTGATAGATTTCAGCCCAACCGTCTCCCCAGATATTATACAGAAGGCTTGAAGAGGCTGCTAAAGCGCCAAGGGATATCCTTTAAACAGACCGCTCGAAAAGCCAAATTCTATGACAGAGTCTGGAACGTTCCTGGAACTCAGCACAAGTTGCCTAATGGGAGAATGGAAACAATCGGGCTTGGTTACATTCGGTCCAAGAAACGAGAGCTACTCCATGATTGCTACGTCGTGCATGACTTCAATGAAGAAGCGGATGCTCAATGGGAGGACGCTAATCCTGAACCAGTAAAAGTTCCTGATGCAAAAGTGCCCAGTCCGTCGTTCGAAGAACAAATGGACAAGCTTATAAAGGAAGCTGGCCAAAAAGTCCAAGACGATAATAACCACGAAATGGCCATCTACGAGAAAGCCAAAACGCAACGCCTCCTCCAACAGGCTGTGAAAGATGAAAATGCCGCTCTCTGTCAACCTGTTATAAAAAAGGCTCGACGCAGAGGCAGAAACAAGGCGAAAAGATAAAAAGGTGCTCGACAGCAACAAAGTGGGACTAAGAAGCCACGCAAGCAGGAATCGAGCGGTCCAGATCTGTCCCTTGTAAAGAAGATGAGTCGAGCATACTCTTTTCCTCAAGACAAGACAAAGAAGATACTTGACCTAGCTATAAAGCACCAAATGCTTATGCTTCCGGAGTCCAAGCACCCCGAACAAGCAGGCGAAGTCTCACACCCGAACTATTGCTCTTATCACAGGGTAATAGGGCACCCTCTCGAAGATTGCTTCACCTTCAAGAACTGGGTCGAAGATCAGTATCAGCTCGGCAAGTTCGCTCTATCTGACAGTTGGAGGGTAACACCGCCACAGAAACATGAGCCCAAGGCTACGAGGGTAGAACCAAATACACATCGGTCTTGGAAGCGAGCTCGTACTTGTCATATGATAACAATATCAAAAGAAGAGCCCGAGAATATGGATGACATTCCCTGGTGCTTCGAAAACAGCGACGATGAGGTGATCTCAGAATTTCCACCAGCACCGAAAGAGCTGGAGGATGGAATACATACCACTGCGGATAACCTCAAGAAAATTGAGTTGGGGACGGCGAATGACCCGCGACCGACATTCATTAGTGAGCTGCTGTCTGAAGAGAGGGTGGCTTCATTAAAAGACCTGCTTATGCAGCATAAAGATTGCTTCGCATGGAACTATTCCGAAATGCCAGGACTAGATCCAGAAATTGTTGTGCATAAATTGGCGATATCCCCGGACGTTAAACCAATCAAACAAGCACCGAGAAGAATGCGGCTCGAGCTTGAGATGAGCATCAACGCCGAGGTCAAGAAGCTGATCGGCTCCGGCTTTATCCAGGAGGTTCAATATCCTGAATGGATCGCCAACATCGTCCCCGTGATGAAGAAAAATGGGACAGTGCGCATATGCGTAGATTTCCGGGATCTCAATAAAGCTTGCCCAAAGGACGATTTCCCAGTGCCAATCACCGAACTGATGATAGACAATACGTCCACTCATGAGGCTTTCTCCTTCATGGATGGCTCATCAGGGTATAATCAGATAAAGATGCATCCCGAAGACCAGAAGCACACCGCCTTCAGGACTCCGCTAGGTATATTCTGCTACAAGGTGATGCCCTTCGGTCTAAAGAACGCCGATGCCACCTATCAGAGGGCCATGACGAAGATCTTCGATGACCTCATACATGAAATCGTCGAGTGCTATATCGACGACCTCGTGGTGAAAAGCAGATCATACGAGGAACATCTCGAGCATCTGAAGACCGTATTTCAACGCCTTCGACAATACAACTTGAAGATGAACACTCTCAAGTGTGCATTCGGAGTTTCTTCGGGCAAATTCCTGGGATTCATCGTCCGACACCGAGGTATTGAGATAGATCCGTCAAAGATCAAGGTGATCCTGGAAATGCCTCCGCCAAGAACTCTCAAACAGCTGCGGTCTCTCCAAGGGAAGCTCGCGTATATACGATGATTTATAGCCAACCTTTCAGGCAAGTGTCGTCCTTAAAGCCACCTGATGAAGAAGGGAACCCCGTTCGTCTGGGATCATAAATGCCAAGACGCGCTGGACGAAATCAAGCAGTACCTCCAGAATCCGCCAGTGTTGGCTGCTCCAGTCAAGGGAAAGTCTCTCATTCTTTATACAACCGCCCTCGAAGGTTCCTTAGGCGCATTATGGGCGCAAGAGAACGATCAAGGGAAAGAAATAGCACTCTACTATTTGAGTCGAGTTCTACTGGGGGCAGAAAGCAACTATTCCTCCATTGAAAAACACCGCCTCGCGTTGATCTTCGCGATAACAAAGCTCAGGCACTATGCGTTGGCGCATGAAGTCCGTCTCATATCGAAAGTGGACCGCCTTAAATATTTGATGTCGAAGGCCATATTGACGGGGCGACTCGCTAAATGGGCCCTACTCTTGATGGAGTTCTCGATAACCTATCAGTCTCTCAAGACAGTGAAAGGCCAGGCCATTGCCGACTTCCTTGCTGAACATCCGATACCTGCTGATTCTCCTCTGAATTACGATCTGCCATACGAACATGCGTTTGAAGCGATCGACGGTGGTGATACCCGATGGGAACTTTATTTCGATGGAGCGTCTTCCATGAAGAAGCACAAACAAAACACACCTATAATCAAGTCGGGGGTAGGTCTCATCTTCATAACTCCACAAGGGGGGATAATGCGGTTTGCTTTCTCCTTAACAGAGCCGAGGACAAACAATGAAGCCAAATACGAAGCTTTGATAGTAGGCCTCGAGATCGCCATCGACATGGAAATTGAAAACCTCCTCATATACGGAGATTCCCAACTGGTCGTTAGTCAAGTAAACGGCGACTACCAGACATGCAAACCAGAATTGGTGAAGTACGGCGAAAAGGTGCAACAATTGTTGACCCAAATCCCTTCCTATACTTTGGAGAACATACCGCGTGCGGAAAACAGCAAAGCGGACGCGTTGGCCAAGCTCGCTAAAGAATTGGCTGACGAGAACCTCGATGACGTCAGAATTGTGGTACAAAGCCGTCGGGTGCTCGCCCCAGCGGAAATATCTCCGGAATCACCCGAAGAGAAGGGAGCGACTGAGCAAATGGCTATGCAAATAAAAGACCGGGAAAAGGCCGAGGATTGGAGGGAAGTCTTTATAGACTACTTCAAATACCGTCGAACGCCCGAAGATGCGTCCTCAAGACATCAGCTTATGAAATGAGCTCTGTCTTTCGCCTTCGTCAATGATACTCTGTACAAGAGGTCGTTTGATTCTCTGTGGTTGAGATGTCTGGGACCTGAAGAGGCAAAAAGAGTCATTCAGGAAGTTCATGACGGACTCTGCGGTTCTCACCAAGCAGGCCCAAAGATGAAGTTGAAGATCAAACGGATGGGCTACTACTGGCCCACGATGATTCAGGGCTGCCTCGAATATGCGAAGCAATGCCACTCATGCTAAATCCATGGGGACTTCATCCACCAGCATCCAAATCCACTCCATCCAACGGTACCTAGCTGGCCATTCGAAATGTGGGGAACTGACATAGTCGGCCCCATCGAACCAGCATTGTCCAGGGGACATCGTTTCATCCTGGCGACGACTGACTACTTCTCTAAATGGGCAGAAGCAGTACCGTTAAGAGAAGTGAAGACGGAGAATATCCTCCATTTCTTCAAGACGCACGTCATATATCGGTTTGGAACTCCGCGACGGATCATCTCCGATAATGAGCCAGCTTACAGAAGCCACAAGATCAGTCGCTTCGCACAGCAGCATAATATAGACTAGAGATATTCCTCAGTTTATAATCCGCGAGCTAATGGTCTAGCCGAGGCCTTCAACAAGACCTTGACAAAGATCATGAAGAAGACGGTGTCCCGAAATAAGAAGGACTGGCACGAGAGACTGCAAGAAGCTATCTGGGCGTATCGAACTGCGTTCAAGACAGCCATGAACACAACGCCGTACACGTTGGTATTCGGTACAGAAGCAGTACTCCCCCTCGAGATAGAGTTACCCTCTCTACGAGTGGCAGTCCACTACGAGCTGACGGACGAAGAAAATGCTCACCTTCGGCTTGAGGAGCTTGATGCCCTTGATGAAACCCGGCTCATAGCGCAACAAAATCTGGAGGCCTATAAAGCAAAGATGACACGCTCATATGAAAGATTGACCCGGCCGAGGACATTCCGCCAAGGAGAACTCGTGCTAGTGGTCAAAAGGCCTATGATCCCCAATCGCGCCAAGCGGGGAAAATTCGAGCCAAACTATGAAGTCCCGTACATCATAGACAAGGTCTACCAGGGTGGAGCCTATCTACTCATGGATATTGTAACACCCGAGCCCAATAATACTATGTATATTACTAGTTGAGGGTTATTTATCGCTCTTTCCAATTTTCCTGATTTTCTGGTGTTTATTGCTAAATTTTACCCGGTTAAGTCATTTTGGCACATAACAAATTTTAACTCCGAAAATGAAATTTAAGATGTCCATGTTAGCCTACTCGTCGCCACTAGTCGCGTGGTAGCGTCCGCGTGTCGAGATTCCGTTCCGTTTGGCTAAACGGGCAAGTTTGGGCGACTACGCGCGCGTGCAAGTGTCCGACTTGGGGGCATGCATTTTAATCATTAAACACCTATTTTCAAAATTTGGAACCCGCTTAAAATCTTATAATTTGAATTTGGAACATTTGGGCGCAATCCGGGCGCGATTTGGAAATGTTTCATTTCGCGCCAAAAAAAGGGCCCGTTTCAATTTAATATATTTAAACTAAATTTTCGAATATATATTTCCTTAACTGATTTTATCTCCAAATTTTAACTGTGAATCCCTTTTAAATTTTTGTGGCCAATCACGAGGCTAAGCTCGTGGGCCCCCTCCTTCTCTCTCTCATTCCCTATCTCTTTCTCTCTCTCCCTCAATCTATCTCAATCTCTCTCTCTCTCTCTTACTCTGTATATAAAGAATCCATGCACAGCCGCCCCTCGCCATTTTCCTTTCTTCGCGAGAACCCACACGAAACCCTAACCCTAGCTCACGCAGATCTCACCGCCGGCCGCCTCGCGACCTCGCCGTCGCCGCCCTCACCACCACGACCTCCACCGCACTCGCCTACCCTCTTCCTCCCGTTCGCCCGTTCCTTCCCGCGCCTGCAACCTTCAACCCGACGCCTCCATCCCTCGCGACCTCGTCGTCGACGTAGACTCCGACCGCCGAGGCCTCCCACGACCCCCTTGCACCCTCCTCGTCGAGACCTCGTCGTCGTTCCCTCCTCCCCTCGCCGTAACAGTGAACCCGACCCGAGCCCAACATCTGCACCATCTCCAGGTCGCCGGAAATCGCGCCGACGACCCTCGTCGACGTCTCCCGCGCCACCTCCTTTCCCCCTCGACCACCCTAGCCGACCACACTCCTCTCCAACTCGCCGCAGCACACTACCTGCTCACCCGAGGCCCCTTCCCTTTGCTGCAGCCACCGTCGCGGCCTCGCCGGCGTTCCAGTGCCGTCGAACCCGCCGTGGTCGCACCCTTGGTGTATCCCTGTAAGTTTCCTTCTCTTTTCTTTTTGGTACAAACCCCGCTGGTCGTTTGGGCGTATCGTATCCTTGTTGCTAACTTTGATTTTCGGTTGTTGCCGGAACCCGACCGTGCCGTTTGACGAACCCGACGCTCCAGCGAAGCCCCCTGGTCCGTGTGATTCCAGTGACCTCTGTTGGGACTCGATCCGTGGCCCGTGCTTCCGTATCGTGGTTTCTACCGACTTTGCATCCGCGTTTCGGTTTGCGGAACCGCCGAGGCAAGTATCCGAATACTTGCTTTAACATGCTACAAACTTAATAATCATGTTATCTGTTATAACCACACGACTTGATGACAATTACAATCATCCGTAATGTTAAACCATTGTAGTTGCTACTTGTAGTTAACCGGTATGCTTTTAATCAACACCTTAACTAATTAACCAATCTGGCACATCCTTGCCTAAATTGCTAGATCATCCTCACTTCATTTGTTAAGCCCCTCATGAGGCAATTATTATACTTAGTTCAAATACTGTAACTCCATTACGCATATTACCGATATTGCTCGTCTTGTGGCTTTTGCACCTCAAAGGTGCGTGAACCGGATTAATAAGAGAATACTAATATCACTGTGTTCACATAGAATAATAATTGCTTATTGCTGTTCCCTGCTACTGTTCATTATTTGTTACTATACCTGTTATCATCATATACCTGATTGCATTACATATTGACCGATCTTGACACACCTGTCACATGTACTGATATACCGGACACAACCCCTGTACATATCGACTCTACCTGTTGAACGTAACCTGACCTGTTACCTGATCTCGTGCCTAATGCCGACGGACCTAACTATTCCTGCTGTCGATCCAGACAGACCTACCTTTACTTGACTTGTGTTGGCATTAGACCTTGACTACTGAATACCTGACTGACATACATAGTTTGGGGGTATGGGGAAATCAAAGATGAACCTGACTTGTAACTCGACAGTTCACTACCGTCCGAGTGTACACCTTCCTTCTGTGCCTTACGGCATGTCTCAGTTTCAGCCGAGAATATTGTGGCCGTGATCCCGGGTATGTACGGGGTAATACCGAGTGTACACCTTCCTTCTGTGCCTTACGGCATGTCTCGGTTTCAGCCGAGAATATTGTGGCCGTGGTCCCGGGTATGTACGGGATACTGATACTTTCCTTTCTGTGCCTTACGGCATGTCTCGGCTGCCGCCGAGAATATTGTGGCCGTGATCCCGGGTATGTACGGGATACTATTGAGTTACATCGACGATTCATCAATTGGTTTCAAAGACTATAGAGTAGAAAACCTGATAGAACAGTTTAGTCACCACTGCACATTACCCTGCTTATTACTTCTTATTACTGCTTTATTCATGTTCATGATTGCATTGTTTATTACCATGTTTATGCCATATACTTGATATCATGACGCGCTGACGTCTGGGTTTTGCATGGCCCAGATTCCATACCTTTGACGTCGACCGAGCAGGAGTACTTCGGCCAGCAGGCTGAACAGTGAGTCCTTAGGATTTAGTTTATTTCTTGCTTTTCATTTCCAGATGTGAGCCCGTATTATGGGACGTACTGTTTATTCATTGTATTGGATCATTAGCTTCCGCACTTATTATTTATTGATTCTTGTTAATCTGGATTTGGACATGTATTAGTTTAGTTTATCTTACTGTTCTTGATATCTCGACAACCGTAATGTGACTGTGGACGGATGCGTTCTACCCACAGGTAGCATGGTTGGCTATGTCACGTGCCCAATTTTGCGTACTCTGGGAAGCGGGGCGTGACATGGTTTTATGGTATCAGAGCCATAGGTTAATTGGGTTGATTCTTGTAGCTGGGTATTGCACCCGATACACGAATCAGAATACCCGTGATTAGGAAACATGTCCTGCCACTTTGACCGTTTTACTATCCTTGAATCATTCTTCCGGATCATGTCGACATGCAAACTTACTTTGCATTGTCAAACTTGAAAACCTAACTTCTTGTTATCTCTAGGACTTAGGCGACTTGGGTGGAGTTAAGTAATTGCGGCTATGATACCGCGGCATAGCTACAATGCAGCACTCTATTCAAGTATCTTGGAGTTCTAGTCTTGATTTATATATTGAATCTACCATCATGCTAATGTTGTTTGTTTTGATTTCAGGACCATGGCAGATAAGAATTTCAAGACGTATCAGAGGCGTGTGGATGAAGCCGCCATGTTGGGGGTGATACGCGGGATGTTGGAAAATCAGAAGAGGCAAACCGAGCTGATCCAGCAGCAAGCAGATTCATTTCAGGAGGGTTTACAGGCTATTCAGCAGTCTGTAAACACCGCTGTAGCGAAGCCAGTCGACCGAGTAGGGACCGTAGCAGATTTCAGACGGTTGGGTCCTACTACTTTCACTGGCTTGGAGGAGCCGTTGCCCGCCGAGCAGTGGCTTGTGGACACGGAGAATTTACTGATTGCGGCACAGATCCCAGAAGATAAAAGAGTTGATGTGGTGCGCATTCAGCTGGTAGATTACGCCCGAGAGTGGTGGCTCGTGGAGGAGACCCGCTTGTCCAAGCCAATCAGTTGGGCGGATTTCTCCAAAGGTTTCTTTGAAAAGTTCTTCCCGCGGAATGCACGGGAGGAAATGGAGGAGAGATTTATTGGACTGAAACAAAATGGAGCAGCGGTGGATGTACACGCAGCGGAATGGACGAGACTCAGCCGTTTCGCTGGACCCTTAGTCGCTAAGGAGGCAGACAGGGCGCGAAGGTTCTTGCGCAGTTTGGATGTGGACATCCAGAGGCAGATTGTCTCCCTGGGTTTGACCACTTTCTCACAGGTTCTTACGGCAGCCAGAGAGCAGCAGAGTTTATCAGGATCGAAAGGGAACCTTCACCAGACAGCAGTTGCGGCCAGGAAGCCTACATTTGTACCTAACCGAGATCATGGGCGCAAGGGTATTCCAGTGGACCGTTGAGGTGTAGCGCCAATGAAGAAGCCTGTGGTCGTGGATCGAAGAAAGAGCATAAGTTGTAATTACTGCAATTTACCGGGCCACATGCAAAAGGATTGTCGAAGGAGACTGGGACTTTGTCTGGTTTGTGGAGCAGCCGATCACGCAGTGAGTGCTTGTCCGTCGAAGCTTCGCACGAGAGATGATATACAGAAGCCTCCGCAGAGACCGTTCCAAGGGCAGAAGCAGCTGACACAAGGATCCAACCAGGGTCGAGCTTTCATTATGACAGCTGAGGAAGCCAAGGCATCAGGAGAAGCGGTTTCAGGTAATTTACTCGTTCATGGTTACCCCGCTTGGCATTACTTAATTTCGGAGCATTCCGTTGTTTATGTCATCCAAATTTATAACTACACACTCGATCACCTACACGACCCTGTCTAGTTTCTGAGACATACACACTGGGAATGGGAAAATCATATCTAGTAAGGAAGGTAGAGATTGTACAGTTGTTGTTTGGACGGATGGATGTGCGTTGGCCTTCAAGACGTTGAAGCAGAGGTCAATGACCGCCCCTATCCTAACCGTACCGGACAATTCCGGAGGACTGGTGATTCACAGCGACGCATCTGGAAAAAGGATTGGGGTGTGGTTGATGCAGAAGGGGAAAGTCGTCGCTTACGCATCGAGACAGCTGAAAACTCATGAGCAGAACTATCCGACTCATGACTTAGAGCTTGCAGCCATGATCCTCGCCCTGAAGATTTGGAGACACTACCTTCTGGGCGAGAGAGTTGAAGTATTTACGGATCACAAGAGTTTGAAATGTGTTCACTCAGAAGGAGTTGAACATGAGGCAACGCAGATGGTTGGAACTGATGGCCAACGATGACCTTGATCTTAAGTACCATCCGGGAAAAGTCAACGTCGTGCCGGATGCGCTGAGTCGGTTACCAGCAATTCTGATATTGACTGCACAGAGAGAGATCATTGCGGATTTTCGGAGATTTGACTTGGAGGTTGTGCTACCGCGTGCTACAGGACAGTTGATGCAGTTACAAGTACAATCGTCCTTAGTTGAGAAGATTAAAGCGGCGCAATCGCAGGATCCTAGACTGCAAAAGTTTCGAGAGCAGGTTGGAGCCGGACTACGAACCGATCTACTGATCCATGAAGATGGTTCGTTGAGGTATGGTAGCCGTGTGTGTGTGCCAAAAGGAGATGTGCGTGAAGAGCTTATGAAGGAGGCACACAGTTCAGCTTACTCTGTACATCCAGGAGGGACAAAGATGTACCGAGATATTCGACAGCATTTCTGGTGGGAAGGTATGAAACGGGAAATCGCTCGCTTCGTGGCTAAGTGCTTGGTGTGTCAGCAAGTCAAGGCTGAACACCAAAGGGTTGCTGGTTGTTGCAACCACTTCCGATTCCTCAATGGAAGTGGGAACATATAACCATGGATTTCGTGACGGCTTTACCGCGGAGTCCAAAGGGCAACAATGCAGTATGGGTGATTGTCGATCGGTTGACCAAGGCAGCTCACTTTATTCCGTTTCGGGTTGGTCAATCGACAGAGACTTTGGCAGAGCGGTACATGCAGGAGATTGTCAGATTGCATGGAGTACCGGTAAGCATCGTGTCCGACCGGGACACTCGGTTCTTGTCACACTTTTGGAGGAGTTTACAAGAAAGTTTGGGGACTCGATTGAAGTTCAGCACAGCTTATCATCCCCAGACTGATGGACAATCAGAGAGAACGATCCAGACCCTTGAAGATATGTTGAGGGCTTGCATGTTAGACTTCAAAGGTTCTTGGGAGGATCATCTACACCTGGTGGAGTTTTCGTACAGCAATAGCTTCCAAGCGACAATTCAGATGGCCCCGTTCGAAGCATTGTATGGTCGTAAGTGCCGTTCACCTGTATGTTGGGATGATGTGGGTGAAAGAAGGTTACTAGGACCAGATTTGGTGGTGCAGACAGTCGAGAAGGTGAATACGATCAGAAAGCATATGAAGGCAGCTCAAGACAGACAGAAGAGTTGGGCCGACACGTCAAGAAGACCTCTAGAGTTCGCCGTGGGTGATTTGGTATTCCTGAAGATATCACCGACTAGAGGGGTGATTCGCTTGGGAAGTCGGGGAAAGCTTAGTCCCCGATTCGTTGGACCCTTCGAGATATTGGAGCGTGTCGGGGAGGTATCGTATCGGTTGGCGTTACCATCGTCATTAGCAGGAGTTCATGATGTGTTTCATGTGTCTCAACTACGGAGGTATGTTCGTGATGAGACCCATGTTTTGGATCACTCGGAGTTGACCGTTCGGGAAGACCTGACTTTTGAGGAGCGACCAGTCGAGATCAAGGATCGAAGAGAAAAGGTTCTTAAGGACAAGGTTATCCCTCTTGTGCTAGTTTCTTGGGGTAACCGATCGCATGGAGAATCTACTTGGGAGCGAGAAGACGAGATCCGGCAGAAATTCCCTCATCTTTTCCAGTAGTTAGTTATCTTGTATTCTTGGAATTTCGAGGACGAAATTCTTTTGTAGTTGGGTATGATGTAACACCCGAGCCCAATAATACTATGTATATTACTAGTTGAGGGTTATTTATCGCTCTTTCCAATTTTCCTGATTTTCTGGTGTTTATTGCTAAATTTTACCCGGTTAAGTCATTTTGGCACATAACAAATTTTAACTCCGAAAATGAAATTTAAGATGTCCATGTTAGCCTACTCGTCGCCACTAGTCGCGTGGTAGCGTCCGCGTGTCGAGATTCCGTTCCGTTTGGCTAAACGGGCAAGTTTGGGCGACTACGCGCGCGTGCAAGTGTCCGACTTGGGGGCATGCATTTTAATCATTAAACACCTATTTTCAAAATTTGGAACCCGCTTAAAATCTTATAATTTGAATTTGGAACATTTGGGCGCAATCCGGGCGCGATTTGGAAATGTTTCATTTCGCGCCAAAAAAAGGGCCCGTTTCAATTTAATATATTTAAACTAAATTTTCGAATATATATTTCCTTAACTGATTTTATCTCCAAATTTTAACTGTGAATCCCTTTTAAATTTTTGTGGCCAATCACGAGGCTAAGCTCGTGGGCCCCCTCCTTCTCTCTCTCATTCCCTATCTCTTTCTCTCTCTCCCTCAATCTATCTCAATCTCTCTCTCTCTCTCTTACTCTGTATATAAAGAATCCATGCACAGCCGCCCCTCGCCATTTTCCTTTCTTCGCGAGAACCCACACGAAACCCTAACCCTAGCTCACGCAGATCTCACCGCCGGCCGCCTCGCGACCTCGCCGTCGCCGCCCTCACCACCACGACCTCCACCGCACTCGCCTACCCTCTTCCTCCCGTTCGCCCGTTCCTTCCCGCGCCTGCAACCTTCAACCCGACGCCTCCATCCCTCGCGACCTCGTCGTCGACGTAGACTCCGACCGCCGAGGCCTCCCACGACCCCCTTGCACCCTCCTCGTCGAGACCTCGTCGTCGTTCCCTCCTCCCCTCGCCGTAACAGTGAACCCGACCCGAGCCCAACATCTGCACCATCTCCAGGTCGCCGGAAATCGCGCCGACGACCCTCGTCGACGTCTCCCGCGCCACCTCCTTTCCCCCTCGACCACCCTAGCCGACCACACTCCTCTCCAACTCGCCGCAGCACACTACCTGCTCACCCGAGGCCCCTTCCCTTTGCTGCAGCCACCGTCGCGGCCTCGCCGGCGTTCCAGTGCCGTCGAACCCGCCGTGGTCGCACCCTTGGTGTATCCCTGTAAGTTTCCTTCTCTTTTCTTTTTGGTACAAACCCCGCTGGTCGTTTGGGCGTATCGTATCCTTGTTGCTAACTTTGATTTTCGGTTGTTGCCGGAACCCGACCGTGCCGTTTGACGAACCCGACGCTCCAGCGAAGCCCCCTGGTCCGTGTGATTCCAGTGACCTCTGTTGGGACTCGATCCGTGGCCCGTGCTTCCGTATCGTGGTTTCTACCGACTTTGCATCCGCGTTTCGGTTTGCGGAACCGCCGAGGCAAGTATCCGAATACTTGCTTTAACATGCTACAAACTTAATAATCATGTTATCTGTTATAACCACACGACTTGATGACAATTACAATCATCCGTAATGTTAAACCATTGTAGTTGCTACTTGTAGTTAACCGGTATGCTTTTAATCAACACCTTAACTAATTAACCAATCTGGCACATCCTTGCCTAAATTGCTAGATCATCCTCACTTCATTTGTTAAGCCCCTCATGAGGCAATTATTATACTTAGTTCAAATACTGTAACTCCATTACGCATATTACCGATATTGCTCGTCTTGTGGCTTTTGCACCTCAAAGGTGCGTGAACCGGATTAATAAGAGAATACTAATATCACTGTGTTCACATAGAATAATAATTGCTTATTGCTGTTCCCTGCTACTGTTCATTATTTGTTACTATACCTGTTATCATCATATACCTGATTGCATTACATATTGACCGATCTTGACACACCTGTCACATGTACTGATATACCGGACACAACCCCTGTACATATCGACTCTACCTGTTGAACGTAACCTGACCTGTTACCTGATCTCGTGCCTAATGCCGACGGACCTAACTATTCCTGCTGTCGATCCAGACAGACCTACCTTTACTTGACTTGTGTTGGCATTAGACCTTGACTACTGAATACCTGACTGACATACATAGTTTGGGGGTATGGGGAAATCAAAGATGAACCTGACTTGTAACTCGACAGTTCACTACCGTCCGAGTGTACACCTTCCTTCTGTGCCTTACGGCATGTCTCGGTTTCAGCCGAGAATATTGTGGCCGTGATCCCGGGTATGTACGGGGTAATACCGAGTGTACACCTTCCTTCTGTGCCTTACGGCATGTCTCGGTTTCAGCCGAGAATATTATGGCCGTGGTCCCGGGTATGTACGGGATACTGATACTTTCCTTTCTGTGCCTTACGGCATGTCTCGGCTGCCGCCGAGAATATTGTGGCCGTGATCCCGGGTATGTACGGGATACTATTGAGTTACATCGACGATTCATCAATTGGTTTCAAAGACTATAGAGTAGAAAACCTGATAGAACAGTTTAGTCACCACTGCACATTACCCTGCTTATTACTTCTTATTACTGCTTTATTCATGTTCATGATTGCATTGTTTATTACCATGTTTATGCCATATACTTGATATCATGACGCGCTGACGTCTGGGTTTTGCATGGCCCAGATTCCATACCTTTGACGTCGACCGAGCAGGAGTACTTCGGCCAGCAGGCTGAACAGTGAGTCCTTAGGATTTAGTTTATTTCTTGCTTTTCATTTCCAGATGTGAGCCCGTATTATGGGACGTACTGTTTATTCATTGTATTGGATCATTAGCTTCCGCACTTATTGTTTATTGATTCTTGTTAATCTGGATTTGGACATGTATTAGTTTAGTTTATCTTACTGTTCTTGATATCTCGACAACCGTAATGTGACTGTGGACGGATGCGTTCTACCCACAGGTAGCATGGTTGGCTATGTCACGTGCCCAATTTTGCGTACTCTGGGAAGCGGGGCGTGACAGATATGCACGGTGAAAGGCCTTTCAGGCCAATAAATGGTCGCTTCCTAAAGAAATACTACGCTTAGCGAGTTACCGCCTAGGCCAATGATAGATGACGACGACTATGTCCGCTCGCTATCTTCCTAAGCTCAAACTTTATAAGCAGTAGCCAGCCTTCTCCTGGAAGGACCGAAACGTCCTTAAACTAATGGCGGACCGAAACGTCCTTAAACTAACGAAGGACCGAAACGTCTTTAAACTACTACCGCAGCATCCTTAGGCTGACGAGACGAATAAAAAATATATATATTTATATATATAAAATATAAAAAAAATATGATAAACGGTATGTCCATAAGCAAAATGGGCACGGATGAAAACCCGAAAGGGCTCCGTGAGTAAAAACAGCAGGGCTACCGGTGAGTGTTCGTGAAAACCCGAAAGGGCGCGACCTCGTAAAAAAAAAGAGAATAAAAAGATTTTAAAAAACGGTATGTCCATAAGAAAAATGGGCACGGATGAAAACCCGAAAGGGCTCCGTGAGTAAAAACAGCAGGACTACCGGCGAGTGTTTGTGAAAACCCGAAAGGGCGCAATCTCGTTAAAGGAAACTTACAGGGTCCTCTCGACCTTGTAAGGAGAAACCACCCGCGTGAGATCCTTACGACTCACAAGGGAGAAACACACTTAGGGATCCCCATGATTCCTAAGGAGAAAATACACTTGCGAGATCCTCACGACTCGTAAGGAGAACTCTCTTATGGGACCCTCACGGCTCATAAGATTTGAAAGTCTTAAGTTACAGAGACCTAAACCTGTGCTTAAGCAACCTCCACAACCTTCGATATTGCCCTACAAGTGGTTCAATTCTGACCCTTGTATACAATCCACGGGCACGAATAAACATTTCCCTAACCAAGTCCCATCCGTGACTGGGGATATGTACGCATGATGAACAGCCCTTATAAGTCCTCTCGACTTACAAAGAGAAAACCCTCTTGTAGGATCCTTACGACTTACAGAGGAACATACACTTAGGAATCCTCATGATTCCTAAGGAGAAAATACACCTACAAGATCCTCACGACTTGTAGGGAGAAATACCTTTGTGAGACCCTTACGGCTCATGAAGTCAAAAGCCTTAGTCGACAGGACCTTAACCCTGTTCGCTAAGCCACCTTTGTTCGATATCGGCAGAGGCAAATGATGATTCGTTCCTGGCAATGTCCCAGTTGTAGCGGTGCTGATGCCGAAACCGGTGTCTAATTCCAGGCTTACGGCGAAAAGCCAGCAAGCCGCACATGCATACAAAATAGCCGAAATGATGGGGCAGTTTGCAATAAAAAGCAGCAAGTAAAAACGTATGCATATAGAACAGCCGAAATGATTGGGCAACTCGCAATAAAAAGTAGCGAGTAAAAATAAAATAAATAGCCGAAATGATTGGGCACCGCGGGAAATAGCCGAAATGATTGGGCAATCACGACCTTCGCGATATAAAAGCTAAAATGATAGAGCATCGCGGAAATAAAGCAATAATATAAAAAAAATGATGAAACTTTTGCCCTACAGGTGAGATCACATCGATCCCTGTATACAATCTAAGGGCACAAACAAAGACGGAACCATACCTTCCCAACAGGCTCCGCCAGAAAGCAAAGCCAAATCTCGACGGTTCACCAACGGCCTAGAGACAACCGCGACATTCGTCTTGATGCAACAGACGCAGTGCCAGCAAACGAAGCGAAGATCAAATTCCTAGCTTCACGGTTCTGACGGTAACTTACATAAAATCTGAAAGATCACCACAAATCCTTCGACTCTCCTTGACGAGGACATCCTGATTCGCGTCGACCCGCAGAGAAACTAGCGTCTTTGCAGGAATACATCGATTCGTTTCAACCCCAGGGAAACCAGTGTCCCTGGCAAATACCTCAATTCAGGGAAACTAGCGTCCTTGATGAGAGCCTCCTGATTCGCGTCTGCCCTCAGAGAAACCAGTGTCTCCGCAGGAATACTCCGATTCGTTTCAACCCCAAAGAAACCAGTGGCTTTGGCAAAATCCTTCGACTCAGGGAAACCAGTGTCCTTGACGAGAACATCCTGATTCGTGTCGACCCGCAGAGAAACTAGCGTCTTTGCAGGAATACATCGATTCGTTTCAACCCCAGGGAAACCAGTGTGCCTGGCAAATACCTCAATTCAGGGAAACTAGCGTCCTTGATGAGAGCCTCCTGATTCGCGTCGGCCCTCAGAGAAACCAGTGTCTTCGCAGGAATACTCCGATTCGTTTCAACCCCGAAGAAACCAATGTCTTCGGCAAAATCCTTCGACTCAAGGAAACCAGTGTCCTTGACGAGAACACTCTGATTCGCGTCGACCCGCAGAGAAACTAGCGTCTTTGCAGGAATACATCGATTCGTTTCAACCCCAGGGAAACCAGTGTCCCTGGCAAATACCTCAATTGAGGGAAACTAGCGTCCTTGATGAGAGACTCCTGATTCACGTCGGCCCTCAGAGAAACCAGTGTCTCCGCAGGAATACTCCGATTCGTTTCAACCCCGAAGAAACCAGTGTCTTCGGCAAATCCTTCAACTCAGGGAAACCAGTGTCCTTGACGAGAACATCCTGATTCGCGTCGACCCGCAGAGAAACTAGCGTCTTTGCAGGAATACATTGATTCGTTTCAACCCCATGGAAACCAGTGTCCCTGGCAAATACCTCAATTCAGGGAAACTAACGTCCTTGATGAGAGCCTCCTGATTCGCGTCGTCCCTCAGAGAAACCAGTGTCTCCGCAGGAATACTCCGATTCGTTTCAACCCCGAAGAAACCACTGTCTTCGGCAAAATCCTTCGACTCAGGGAAACCAGTGTCCTTGACGAGAACATCATGATTCGCGTCGACCCGCAGAGAAACTAGCGTCTTTGCAGGAATACATCGATTCGTTTCAACCCCAGGGAAACCAGCGTCCTTGGCAAATGACTCAATTCAGGGAAACTAGCGTCCTTAATGAGAGCCTCCTGATTCGCGTCGGCCGTCAGAGAAACCAGTGTCTCCGCAGGAATACTCCGATTCGTTTCAACCCCGAAGAAACCAGTGTCTTCGGCAAAATCCTTCGACTCAGGGAAACCAGTGTCCTTGACGAGAACATCCTGATTCGCGTCGACCCGCAGAGAAACTAGCGTCTTTGCAGGAATACATCGATTCGTTTCAACCCCAGGGAAACCAGTGTCCTTGGCAAATGACTCAATTCAGGAAACTAGCATCCTTGATGAGAGCCTCCTGATTCGCGTCGACCCGCAGAGAAACTAGCGTCTTTGCAGGAATACATCGATTCGTTTCAACCCCAGGGAAACCAGTGTCCCTGGCAAATACCTCAATTCAGGGAAACTAGCGTCCTTGATGAGAGCTTCCTGATTCGCGTCGGCCCGCAGAGAAACCAGTGTCTCCGCAGGAATACTCCG
Source organism: Agapanthus africanus (assembly GCA_030015575.1). Lineage (NCBI taxonomy): Eukaryota > Viridiplantae > Streptophyta > Magnoliopsida > Asparagales > Amaryllidaceae > Agapanthus > Agapanthus africanus. The sequence goes on from JASDDO010000014.1 coordinate 651,422,920, forward strand.
ATTCGTTTCAACCCCGAAGAAACCAGTGTCTTCGGCAAAATCCTTCGACTCAGGGAAACCAGTGTCCTTGACGAGAACATCCTGATTCGCGTCGGCCCACAAAGAAACCAGTTTCTCCGCAGGAATACTCTGATTCATTTCAACTTCGGGGAAACTAGCGTCCTCGGCAAAATACTTCGACTAAGGGAAACCGGTGTCCTTGACGAGAACACCTCGATTCGCGTCGACCCGCAGAGAAACTAGCGTCTTTGTAGGAACACCTTGACTCGTTTCAACCCCAGGGAAACCAGTGTCCTTGGCAAACTCCTCAACTCAGGGAAACTAGCGTCCTTGATGAGAGCCTCCTGATTCGCGTCGGCCCGCAGAGAAACCAGTGTCTCCGCGAGAACTTCCCAATTCGTCTCAACTTGCAAGATAAAGCCTTAGGCAACATGGATTAAAAAACTTGTTTCCTGAGCACTGGGACCCTGCAAGTCGGTCTAAAATGGTCTCTTGCATACTATTCACGGGTCTCACTCTCCAAAGTCGAATCTTGACAAGGAGGGAAACAACCGCTTATGGGTCCTCTCTACTCGTAAGAGGGAAAATTCTCTTATAGGATCCTTACGACTTATAAGAGAAAACGCACTTAGGAATCCTCACGATTCCTAAGAAGAAAATCCACCTACGAGATCCTCTCAATCCGTAGGGAGAAAAATCTCAATGAGACCCGCACGGCTCATAGAGTTGAAAAGTCTTAGACAGCAGATCTGAACCTGCGGCCTAAGCCATCGCTATCTCTTGAAGAAACTAAGATGCTTACTCTATTATCTGTCAACCATGTTTATTAAGACAACATGCTGATAATAAGAGAAAGGGAGAAAGCAAAAGAGCATACAAGACATTGCAAAGAAAAAATGTGTATCTTTATTTATTAATTCAATCAAGTACAAGGTGAATCGTACAAAAGAATAAAGAATGGATACATCTTATTCGAAAAAGAAAATTTTTATAAGTATATTGATACAAAGGCAGCTACTGGGAAGGAAGCGTCTTAAATAGCCCTATCAGTTGTTCGCGCACTTCCTTCCATGCCTTTTCCTGATCGGCCACCACCACCAGTTCCGCCTCCACTTGAGCCTGTTGCTGCAAGAAGAATGCAAGCTGCTCCCCAACGGCCTGCTGAGCTGCTTCGTAGCCTTGGGCATTACGCTTGGCAGCGTCGAGTTTCTGCTTCAGTTTCAGCCCATTTGAGATGCGTTCCAGGAGGCCCTCAAAGATAGCCTTCACTTGGGCAGCGTTAGCCTCAACCTCAGCACGCAGACGAGCCGTCTCGCTCGAGGTCTTTTGGCATTCCCTCAGCCGTAAAGCCGCTTCTTGTTCCAGGTGACGGAAGTAAGAAGCGCTTTGCTCGATCCATGCTGCTCTTTGATTGCTTACGGCTAAGGTCTCAGGAGCAGGGCGCATAAACTCCGACTGATGCAGGCGGACCTCGATTTCCCTGCAGTGGTTGAACCAAAGCTCGACGATGCCTCCATCATGAAAAGTCACAAGCGCCGCCAACATCGGGTTTATCTCTGCAGCGAAATCCGCAGCAGATGGGAGAGCGTCCGCGTCAAGCTCCTCGACGTATCCGCTCAGCATGCCCAAGCTCATTACATCACCCTTTGAAGACGGACGTCTCAGGAAGGGGCCTGCCGGCATCATGACACGAGACTCAAAGGGCGCCGGGATCGGAACGACAGCTGAAAAAACAAAATACGATTAGATGACAGTTCAAGAAATACAAAAAAAGTCATTGATGAGATAGTTTACTATACCAGCTGCAGCGGGCGGCAAGGCCGGAAGGGCCGGTGGCGCGACCGATCTCTCATCCCCTCCTTCGATTTGTAGCACTGCAATCAGGACAAGGGAAAGTTAGAAATAATTTCATCACTAAAAAAGGAAAGACATCAGTTGGAAACTATACTCACTAGCGCCACTGGAGGAAGAAGCGAGTTCAGATGGGAAGGAGAAGTGCGGGTGCAACACCTGATAGAGATGATCAAAAAGCACTCCTGAAAAGACGCAATAGTACGACATTAGTACATAAATTATGCGGCTGAAAGATAAAACTAATGGGTTGCAAATCCATACCTTCCAACATCTGCGATGGTACAAGAGAAGGCTGAGAGGTGACCACCGCCAAGGTAGTAGTTGACGGCGCTCCCTCGAGCAATGGAGCATCAGCACTGGCCGCACCTGCGTTAAAAACAAAGATAAACTTGTCAGAAAGGATTGCAAGATAAAGAAAAAAGGACAGTAACCCGAAATTTACCTGATGAGCCGCCAGCCGAGACGGAGGCGTCTCCCTCCTCTATCGACATAAGTCCACCTCCCGTGGCCTCATCACCAGACTCTACGGGGGCCGTCGTCGTGCTCGCAAGGCCAGGAGACGGCGGAGGACCGTAGGCGGGGAGAGCAATGATCGGAGCATTGCCAGACTCTTGAGAAAGAGCGGCCGACTCGTCCTTAGGAATCATGCCCGCCTCACCCGCTACTCCCTCGGGCTCGACGGTCGCCATTGTCTCATCCGCCGTCACCATGGGGTTGCCGGTCTCAGGCGCCTCGTCCGCCGCTGCCCCAGGCTCAGTTATAGCGGTCGTCTCATTTGCCGCCACCTCAGGCTCGGCATCAACGACCTTCTCTGGTGCAGCTCCCTCAGCCCCCAGCTCAGGCTCAGCAACCCCGGCGACGTTGCCTACCGTCAGCTCAGGTTCGGCCGGTGCCTCTTCCTCTGTCCCCTTAGGTTCGATGGACTCCGCCTCCCCTTCGGCTGGACTTGGCCCTGCAGGACAAGATATATAAGAACCGACAAGTTTACAATTCTTACAAACAAATCTTGAAAGATACATTACCTGAGGTAGACTTATCATTTGCCCCGCGAGCTGCACGTGCCACCTGTCTGTGAGCTGTGGACAAGGCGACCTGGGGCTCTTCTGATGGGGTATCAGCACGAGGGATGGTGCTTGGGCCAGCTCCCACGGCCAAAGCAGCCCTGCGTGCCTTCGCCTCGCGCCTTAGCCGCTTTCTCTCCTCCTGAGCCGTTGAGACAGACCTCTTCAAAGCCTCCTTCATTGAGACGTCCTCGTCTGTGAACAGGGATGCCTCCAAATCCTTCAAGGCATCCCTCGTCGACTTGTCGAGTTGAGGCTCTCGCGGCAGCCCTGAGAAGACTGGGACTTCAGTAGCGGGACCGGGGAGAGTCCCCGTATCAGCTGGCGCAGCCCCTGCAAAGAAGCAAATGAAGAAGGTTAGGTTGACCATCAGAAAAGAGGATAAAAACTTAATAAGGAGAGACGTACCGATGCCCATTGAAGCACGCTTCTCTTCCTCCTCCTAGAAGGTTTTTAAAGAGGCAGCGACGGCTTCTTCGGTAGTGACACCTGTTAAAAAAGGGGGAAAGCATTAGTCGAAGATAATAATAAAAATGCTATAAAATGACGAAGAGTACAGCTAATGATTACCTGCTTGAGCGAGTTTATCCAACCACGCTTCGAGCATCGCTGATCGTGCAGAAGCCGCAATGGCAGCCGCCAGGTCAGTGTCTGCGGGGTCTACCGAGAAGCCTTTATTGCTGAGATACTCGCTTATACCTTCGGTAAGAGGGGCCTGAGGCTCTAAACCGAGGATCGTGCCGAGAGAAAGGAGCGACTTCTTCTTCTTCTTCCCACCAGCCCTGGGTGCACCCGAGATCGACTTGCGCTTTGCAGGCACCTTAGGGCGGCGGGTCCCGATATCCGCGCCCACGCCGGACTCCGGCGAAACCACATCTACCGTCTCCACTGGAGCACGGGGCGCTGGTGGTGCATCCGCAGTACCACGGAGCGGCAGTCCGTGCAGAGGGCTCAACACGCGCGGTGGCACGGTTCCGGCATCTTTCAGCGGAGGAATGACCGGGGTCCTTAGCTTCAAGGGAGCCTTGCGGTCGCCGCAGGGAGGCGCACCCTTGCGCTCAACCAGCATGCGCTTCTCCATAAGGATAACTGGACCCATTGCATGCGCGTACCAAGCCACGTACGCGTTGAGCACCTTGGGGACGCAGCTCGGCTCGCTGATGAAGAAATAGGAACCCGTGTTAAGCCACATGAAATGGTGTATTGCATTCCTTATCCCCTCTCGGCTGGCCACGGGCTTTTCCAAGAAAGCTTCCATCGGTATCCCCTGGTGATAGCTCGATTGCTGAGCGAACCGGTGAGGGTTATACCTCATGAAGAGTGCCGTCTCATTCTGCCTAAACACCAGGTAGCCCGGCCGAATAGAGTAGAGGTGGAGGATCTCCCGAGCTTTCAATATGGAGGCCCCGTCCTTAAAATCATCGCGCAGCGGCACTACCGACTTGGTGGTCTCTGAGCCTATGGTTATGACTTTATCCAAAAAAGAAACCTTCGCTCCGACCAGGTGTGGACGAAGGAGCAGCCCCCTAGCCTCCCGCGGAGGTGCAACCACGATTGAAGCGCCGACCAACCGCATGACTCTTGGGAGTCTGCACTATCTTATGGGCTCCGAACACCCCGTGCACATGCATTTCCATCCAAGAGGTGAAGTAGTGCATTGGGAAGTTAGCGGGCTGCACCCCAGGCTCATTAGCGTCCGCCGCTACGCTGAGTCCATTATAAAGGTGAGCCAGCCCGGCGATTCCTACTGTTAACTGCAGACCAGCCACCATCCGACGCGCTGGGTAGAAGACAGATGGCCGCATGTGGCGCGGGTGCATGGGGAGTGCAAAGCTGCACAGCCACAATCCCAGGAACCCTACAAAAAAGGTCCCCTCATCAATGCCCGGGATGGCGATTTCTGACAAGGGCATGATGGCGGCGCCGGGGAGATAAAAGTCCTTGTGATCATCCTTCGATGTGGGTCGGCGGTCCAAGCCGAAGCCAAAAGGGTCATCAAGTTGGGCGAACTTCTCGCTCCGCTCCGATAGGAACTTTGGTCGAATGAAGCGGACGATAAAATCTGCGAAACAGACTCCCCGGATGCCCGATTCCAGATAGAGCCCTTCATAGATCTCCAGCACCTTCACCAAGCCCGGAAACTTGTGCTGAATAGCGCTCTCCGGCGTCAGATCAAACACCAGCGGCTTGGTAGCAAAGTCGTATTCGTCAGGAGGAAGCAGCTCCTCATAATGCTCCCCCCTCATCGGCAAACCCGAGATTTCAGCAAACTCCTCCAAGGAGATAGAGACTTCCCTGTCCGTTATCAGGAAGGTGTGGGTAGGAATATTCCATTGTTCGATAAAAGCCTTAACCTACCACGTTGGAGGAGAGGGATACTCAAAGAGCGAGATGTAGATGGCCGAATACAAACCAATCTTCATCAGATGAGTCCTCTTCGCTGATAAGATGTACCGGGCCCACTGTAAATATCCAGCGGGCGGTCGCGGGATCAATCCAATATTATAGGCCTGTCCCCAAGGGCGTGCTTCACCCTGACAGATTCGCCTCCCCAAAATATCTATTGCCGGCGGCGGCTGCACGGGAATAGCCCCAATTGCAGGCTGGAGGAGGTCATCCGAATTCCAATTTTTGACCTCCACGGCATACTTCACCGGGGGTTCATCCGCATAGGGGATCGAAAATATTGGCTCGGACGGCGTAGCAAAACCGAAGCTTTGGCGACCCTGGATGATATCGTTATACCACCTACCCCACAAGTGAAGGTTCTTATGCTCGGGGTCATGATCCTTGATGAGGGTGAGCACCTCTCGGTCCACTGGTGCCTGGGGAAAACCTCCCTCCGGGCGAACGAACGGGAATGATAGGTCAGCAGGCATGTTTCCTGTGGAGGGAAAAAAATTATCCGTCAGTGTTCTAATTCCAACGCTTGGCATTTTAAAAATTTACACCACACTGCAATGCAGTGGGTAGGGGACCAAATGGGGACCCACAAAATCTGGACGACAGTGCATCAGTTAATAGGACAACCCCATCATTGGATGAGACTGTCAATTAATCCCCAAGAGAATATTCTCATTAATAAAATCCCTAGAGACAAGGAGAAAATCTCCTCTTTCAGAGCAAAGCTCTGTCACAGAGTGACACTTGTCAAACTCTGGTCTCAAGAGAATAAAATTCCTTAAAAGAGCCTAACTCTGTGATAATAATGAGAAAATCTATTAAAAGAAATTTTTTCTTTAAACTCCTAAAGATTAAATTTTTTTGGGATTTTAAAGATCCATGAAAACTCTTAGGAGTTCTTCATTTTCAGATCAAAAAGATTTACATTTGATCCAAGAGCAAAGCTCTGTTCATGGGTTAAAACCCATGAGACAAGATCTCTGTAGATCTATGAACTCTTGAGAGCAAGGCTCTGTTGGTGAAACCCCAAAGGGTTTTTTCTTTAGATCAAAGATCTATAAGAGCAAGGCTCTGTTAATTAAATTAAATTTAATTTAATTTAAATTTTACCTAAGATGATTCTAGGTTTTGAACTCTGGAGTTCTTGGAAAGAAACGAGAGCAAGGCTCTAAAATTCTTAAGCAAGAGCAAGGCTCTGAAAATCAAGATTCTTGAAAATGGTAAAACATTTACTAAGGACCAAGGGTCCTATTTATAGACGCCTGCGTCCCTTCAACTCACCCGTTGATCCAACGGCCAAGATCTTGCCACCGCTGCACTCACGTGCGCGCCACGTGAGCGCAACGATGGGGGGGCATTTGTTTCCCCCAATCAGAGCAAAGCTCTGTTTGAATTTCAAAAATTCAAAAATTGAAGCAACGCTTCAAATCCCTTGCGCTGCGCGCAGGGCGCCACGTGTCAAAATCAGACACGCCAGCGCAGGGAGCGCAGCGCCCAAGGCAGCACGCCCAATCAGAGCAAGACTCTATTTAAAACAAAATTAAAGGAAGCAATGCTTCAGTTGCGTAAGCACTGCGCTGCGCGACATGTGTCAGCGCGGTTGCGCTGCGTTGTGCGCTGCGCGATACGTGTCAGCGCAGTTGCGCTGCGCTGTGCGCTGCGAGACACGTGTCAGCGCGGTTGCACTAGCGCAGTTGCGCTACGCTCTGCGCTGTGCGACACGTGGCAGCGCAGTTGCGCTGCGTGACACGTGTCAAGCGCTGGGGCGTTTGCGCCAAACAGGATTAAAATTCTAGTAAGATCCTTCTGTTCTTGTTAAAACAAGAAGATTGTCTTTTGTAAAACAGAAGCCCTTGGATCAAAGATCCAACGGTGGGGAAAATTCCCCAAATCACTCAGAGAATGGTCTCTTTAACAAATTAATGGGCACTATATAAAGGCCCCTAGACCAAAATTCAAAAGACATGAACATAGAGGAAGAACATCAAGAACTTCAAAAACAACAAAACAGAGAGAACTCTGAAGAATTTTGAGAAGAACTCAAGAAGGGAAAGAAGGTAAAAACCTTTAAAAAAAAGAGAAGAACTTCTTCTGAATAGATCATTGATCAAAGAACAAGATCAATGATCTTCAATAAAAAATAAATAATAACAGTGCCTTGCACATTTTTATGAACCATTGGTTCTGAAATCTTAAAGATTCTCAAGTTATTGAAATAGTGCCTTGCACTTGCAAAAACTGCACTGTTGCGCTCCTGGGTTGGCGCAAGCCACCAGAGAGCGCCACGTGTCAACTCCAGAACCACTTGCGCTATACGCTTTTAAAAAATAGAGCATTGCTCTTTAAAGTTGGCGCAACTCACCAGAGCGCGCCACGTGTCAGTAGCGCAACAGCGCAGCGCATTGGCGCAGCGCACTGCGCTGTTGCGCTTGCGCTCACCAGGGTGTGACACGTGTCACCACGACAAGCGCTTGCGCTCAATAATTGGCGCAAAGCGCCTGACAAGCCACTGTCAAGTAATTAATGCACTAAATTATTTACAGAAGGGCCAAGCCCAATTAAAAAGGCCTAACAGGCCTAATAAAATGCAACGCATTATTTTAAAAAGGGCAGAGCCCAAACCAAAACAAGTGCTCTGCATCATTTATAAAGGGACAGAGCCCAAATCAAAAAAGCCTAGAAGGCCAGAATAAAATGCAGTGCATTATTAAAAAGGGGCAAAACCCTAGCACAGGCCTAATAGGCCAAAGATAAATAAAAACGTTGAACATTTCTCAACTGGACTTAGCCCAATCATGGCCGTAAGTCCTCAAATTAAATTGACCGAGCAAGATTGCTCTCTTAAATCAATTTACACCCGGTTCAAGGGCACATCTCCGAACTCCTCTGACACCTATCGTTGTAATCCTTCAACGACATCAGAGAGGTGACGGTTCCCGACAACCACACATCGATACGGACTGCGGGGTCCCTAAACTCGTGGACCGAAACGTCCTTAAACTAATATTCGTCCCTAGATGGGAATGTTGGACCGAAACATCCCTAAACTAATATTCGTCCCTAGATGGGAATGTTGGACCGAAACGTCCCTAAACTAATATTCGTCCCAAAATGGGAACGTTGGACCGAAATGTCCTTAAACTAATGCTCGTCCCCAAATGGGAATGATGGACCACCATGTCCCTAAACTGAAAATCGACCGCAACGTCATTAAACTAAACAATAGAGCCAATTGCTCTCTTGTCGGATCCAAACGATCCCGTTAAGTTGATCTTAGTCTGGAGATTAGGCTAACGTATCCTTAACAAAAGTTTAAGTTGATCTTAGCCTCAATATGGCTAACGTATCCTTAAACTAAAACACCAAACCCAAATCTAAGTAAACACGGATTTGGACTAATCCACGTCCTACGGGCGACGTCATCACTTAGTCTCCGTATACAATCCACGGGCAACCACAAACAAAACAAACACACACGACACGAAGTGAACATCTCGAGAAGGAGAAAGTGGCTACCGCAATGCGGTAGCGTAATTAAATGCAGGGGCTTGCGCCTGCAGGGAAGAGCGTCCCCACAATCAAAAACCCCTCAAGCGAGGGGGAATCTGACGAAGTCTACTACATCGGCCGCATCCATCTAAACCTCCGATACACGGTGCCATAAATCAACTTGGCATCTTCGGAGAGGTGGACGGATAAAACCAAATAGCATCTGCTCCGAATTTCAAGCAAGACGTCAATGTCTCGTCCGCCATTCGGAGGGGAACAGGATGCTCTTCCCTGCAGGCGCAAGCCTCTGCAGTTAATTACGCTACTGCATCGCGGTAATAACTTTCTCCTTCTCCGGATGTTCACTTCGTGTCGTGGGTGTTTGTTTTGTTTGTGGTTGCCCGTGGATTGTATACGGAGTCTAATTTATGTCGTCGCCCGTAGGACGTGGATTAGTCCAAATCCGTATTTTCATAGATTTGGGTTTGTGGTTTTGGTTTAAGGATACGTTAGCCATATTTGAGGCTAAGATCAACTTAAACGTTTGTTAAGGATACGTTAGTCCAATTTGAGACTAAGATCGACTTAACGGGATCGTTTAGATCCGACAAAAGAGCATTTGGGCTCTATTGTTCTAGTTTAGGGACATAGTGGTCCATTGCCAGTTTAGGGACATGGTGGTCCATTGCCAGTTTAGGGACATGGTGGTCCATTGAATGTATGGCTGTCGGGACCCGTCACCTCTCTGACGACGTTGAAGGATTACAACGACAGATATCAGAGGAGTTCAGAAATGTACCCTTGAACTAAAGTTAGTTGGGAGATCTATAGTCCAATTTAGGACTAAAGTCTGTTTGAAGGTTTTGGTTTAAGGATACGTTAGCCATATTTGAGGCTAAGATCAACTTAAACGTTTGTTAAGGATACATTAGTCTAATTTGAGACTAAGATCAACTTAACGGGATCATTTAGATCCGACAAAAGAGCATTTGGGCTCTATTGTTCTAGTTTAGGGACATAGTGGTCCATTGCCAGTTTAGGGACATGGTGGTCCATTGCCAGTTTAGGGACATGGTGGTCCAACATTCCCATTTTGGGGACGAATATTGGTTTAAGGACGCATTAGTCCACGAGTTTAAGGACCCCGCAGTCCTTATCAATGTATAGTTGTCGGGACCCGTCACCTCTCTGACGACGTTGAGGGATTACAACGACGAATATCAGAGGAGTTCAGAGATGTACCCTTGAACCGGGTGTAAATTGATTTGAAAGAGCAATCGTGCTCAGTTCAATTTAATTTGAGGACTTACGGCCAGAATTGGGTTAAGTCCATTTGAAAATGTTTAACATTTTATTTGTGTTTGGCCTGTCAGGCCTTTATTTGAGCTCTGCCCTCTTTTTAAAATAATGCACAGCATTGGGCTTTTTAATTAAATGCAAAGCATTTATTATGGCCTGTTAGGCCTTTTTTAATTGGGCTATGTCCCTTTTCTTTAATAATGCAGAGCATTCAATGGTCTGACAGCGCGCCACGTGGCCTGTCAGGCGCTTTGCGCCGATTGAGGAGCGCAAGGCGCAAAATGATGTGGAGGTGACACGTGTCACACTCTGGTGAGCGCAAGTCTGCGCTGCGCGGTGCGCTGCGCTAGTGCGCTGCTGACACGTGGCGCGCTCTGCTGAGCGCAAGTCTGTTAGCGCAGTGCGCTGCTGACACGTAGCGCGCTCTGGTGACTTGCGCCAATCCAAGAGCGCAACAGCGCAAATTACGAGTGCAGGGCACTGTACAGTAGCGCAGAGTGCATCTTGATCTAATTTAGATCAAAGAAAAGAATCTTTTTAGAGGTTCTACCTCAAGATTCAAGAACCGATGGTTCATCAAAAGGCAATGCCTTTATATAGATCAAAAGATCTAATCAATAAAGTAAATTACTTCTGTTTTATCTTTTTTCAATTAGACCTTCTTTTGATCTTTTTTCTCTTCTTTTTTTTATCCAAGATCTTGATCTTGTTCTTAGATCATTGATATTTTTAGAAGAAATTCTTCTTTTATTCAAAGGTTTACCTTTTTTCTTTTTCTTTGAATTCTTTTCAAAGTTTTTAGAAGAGCTCTCTGTATCTCTATCTCTGTATATCTTTAGACTTGGAGTCTAGGGGCCTTTATATAGTGCCAATTGATTTGTTAAATCAGTTAAAGAGATTTTTCTCTGATTGATTTAGAAATGTTTCCCCACCGCTGGATTTTTGATCCTAGGGCTTCTGTTTTACAGAAGATAATCTTCTTATTTTAATAAGATTAGAAAGATCTTTCCAAAATTTTATTGTTTAAATTCTGGCACAGTTGGCGCAAGCGCACCTGCGCTTGACACGTGTCGCGCAGCGCAGAGCGCAAGTCATCTGAAGTGTTGCTTCCTTTATTTTTATTTTAAAACAGGGTCTTGCTCTGATTGGGTGCGCTGTCTTGGGCGCAGCGCTGGCGTGTCTGCTTTTGACACTTGGCGCATTGCGCGCAGCGCAAGGAATCTGAAGCGTTTCTTCAATTTTTGAATTTTTGAAATTCAAACAGAGCTTTGCTCTGATTGGGGGAAACAAATGCCCCCCCACCAATGCACTCACGTGGCGCACATGTGAGTGCAACGGTGGCAAGATCCTGTAAGTCGATGTACAACACCCCACGAGTTGCGGGGAGGCGGAAAATTGAAAAAACGATCTTGTTCTATGCTTAAACATCGACTAACCGAGAATGTTTGCTAAACTATAACTAACAAGAAACATAGAAGTTATGAACTATTATGATAAGTGATTATACCTAATGAACCGTGTCCTTCTCCTTTTCGTTATCCACGTCCTTCTCGGCCTCCTCTACGTAATAGATGATCCACCCGAGAGCTATACTCCAAGCTTCACCTCTTACTTGAGGTAACTAGGTTTCTTAAAGTGCTAATCTAAGTAACCTAGGTGATATAGAGAAGTGTTATGGATTAAATAGTCTTTTCTAATCCTTGGTCTCAACACATGAGAGGGGAGGATTAGGGTTTGAAGAGAGAGAGCTTGAGGAGAGAGAATGTGAGCAAGAGAGTGAGAAGAGATAATGAACTCATTTGAATATATATGAAGCATAATGTTTTATGAAATAAATCAATTAAATCATTTAACAACCATGCTTCATTCATTCATATGAGTGATTCATCTCATGAGTCATTAGATCAATAAATGATGCATTAACTCCATGGATGAATCACACAAATGAGTCATTAACACAATAAATGCAAATGCCACCTTAACCCTCAAGTCACCATTCTTCTAGAAGCTTCTCGCGAAATTACGAGAACGCCCCTCCTATCCGTGAAAACACAGAAAAACTTTAGACTGTATAAATCCAATAACCTGATACTAGAAACTGGTTTAAACCAAAGCCGGCTAGTAAAAACTGTCCGAATGTCGTACGTGCGTAAACACACGTATGCGTCCGAACCCATGTCATAAAACCATACGACCTCTATATCGTTTCGCCCGGAGCAGGGAAACTCTCTATGTGGGACTCTAAAGACTCGACTACTACGCTGGCAGTGGGTTTAACCACAGACCGCAAGCGGCACTGGCTGTACGTAACGGTCCCCAGGTAGATATCGATAAGAAGGCCGATGAGGAAACCCATCCGAACTCCTACTGAGCCTGATGTGACAATCTCCGTACAGTCCGGTCTGTTCGTCTAAGACTATCGCATATCGGGCCTAGGGGGCGGCAAGCGTCAGTCCCCTAATAGCGGTATAAGTCGTGTCGGAGCGTAGCCCATTACACCCTGAGAAACAACTGGAACCTACCAGTAAATCTCGCTTGCCCTGGCCAGGGACTTTGCGTAATGGCTCTCTGACACAGCGCGATATCAACTCCCAATACCGGGAGAGACGAATCCTGTCTAACCGCCACTGCCTCCAAGTGCTCGGGACTGCACCCAACTGCTACCTGTTTGCACGACTCCTTTGATCCGTGGTAGGGTAGAAATCTAAGAACAGTGGGACACACTCGAGGCGAAGTAGCAGTGTCAAGTCTGCGGACTATGCTGTACTCATGTCACCTGGGAACTGTTAACTGACGACGGGTATAATACCAACCAACAGTACCCCGCGAGTCCTGTCCGGTGTACCCGTAACCCAACGAGCACCTGCATACTATCTCCAGTACGACGTACTGACGGCTATGGGACAGACCATCTCCCCAACTGGGATGAGAAGCGTACACACTAGTCTACTCCGGAGTATCGATGCCCTGTCTCGATAATCCTACGACTAGGGACCTGAAAAAGGATGTGCTTGTAGACTACCCAGCCCCCACTAGTGTGACTGCCATCACAACGCTGGTAGTCAAGCAAGATCCTAAGAGCTCTATCAATACGTATACTCACATATTAAGATAGATAAAACCAAGTAGCATACTACCATGTTTAGCAAGACTGTTATATAACTGTGAATATCCCAAGCTTCCTTTAAGTAATATACAAGCTAGTATGATACAATAATGGCCCCTAGGGCATATACACTAACAGATCCCAACCGTTAGATCAACTCAGGAGTTGAAGGGGCGCTTAAGCGCCAATAAATAGGACCCTTGGTCCTCAGCAGATGACTATCATCTTCAGAATTCTTATTTTCAGAACCTTAGAGCCTTGCTCTTGCTTTCAAGAATCTTAAGAGTTAAACTCTAGAAAACTTTTAGGTAAAATTAACTTAACTTAAATTAAATTAATTTTAATTGACAGAGCCTTGCTCTCATATATCTTTGTTCTAAAGAAAATCCTTTGGGGTTTCACCAACAGAGCCTTGCTCTCAAGAATCCATAGATCTAAAGAGATCTTGTTTCAGGGTTTTTAACCCATGAACAGAGCTTTGCTCATGGACAAAATATAGATCTTTTTGATCTTTTGATGATGAACTCTTAAGAGTTTTCATGGATCTTTAAGATCCCAGATTTTTAATTTTTAGGAATTAATTTTCCTTTGATGGATTTTTCCATCATTATTACAGAGCTAGGCTCTTTAAGGAATTTTATTCCCTTGATACCAGAGTTTGACAAGTGTCACTCTGTGACAAAGCTTTGCTCTGAAAGGGGAGATTTTCTCCTTGTCTCTAGGGACTTCTCATTTGATGAGAATATTCTTTTGAGGATCTCCTCATTAATTGACAGTTTCATCCAATGATGAGGCTGTCTTATTAACCGATGCATTGTCATCTAAATTTTGTGGATCCCCCTTTGGGTCCCCTCTCCACTGCATTGCAGTGAGGTACCAAGCGTCAGAATTTAAATTATAGCACTGACAGTTGACTTTTGTCCTCCTTCTTTTTGCAGGCAACATGTCTTTCGATGCCTCGTTCCCATTCGTTCGCTCGGGGGGAGGATTCCCTGGAGCACCCGTAGACCGAGAGGTTCTAGCTTTGATCAGAGACTGTGATCCAGAACATAAGAATCTTCACCTTTGGGGGTCATGGTACAATCAGATTATCAGGGGTCGACAGAGCTTTTCATGCGCAGTACCATCGGAGCCCATTATGGCGATCCATTATGCCAACTCACCCCCGGTGAAGTATGCCGTGGAGATGGTCGATTGGACTTCAGATGGCCTTCTTCATCCCGCTATAGCTGCAATTCCCGTTCAGCCTCCCATGGTTTTAGATATCTTGGGACGCCGTATTTGTCAAGGCGAAGCGCAACCCTGGGGGCAACCATATAATATAGGTCTGATCCCCCGTCATCCGATCAGTTACCTGCCATGGGCTCGCTACATTTTGTCAGCGAAGAAGTCGCAGTTAATGAGGCTTGGGTTGTATACCGCCGTTTATGCTTCTCTCTTCCAATATCCTACGCTCCCTACATGGTGGGTTAAGGATTTTTTGGAGCAGTGGAATATCCCTACTCACACTTTCCTCGCACTGGACCGGGAAGTGTCGATTTCTTTAGAGGAGTTCACAGAAGTTTCCGGCTTACCGGTCATAGGGGAGCATTACGAGGAGCTGCTTCCCATGGACGAATATGTCTTCGGTGCTAAGCCAGTAATAATGGGCCTTACCCCGGAGAATGTTGTTCAACATCAGTTCCTAAGTTTGATCAAAGTGTTGAATATCTACGAGGGCCTTTTTATCGAATATGGGAGCCGCGGGGTTAGTTTCGAGGATTTCATTGCTCGCTTCCTTCACCCGAAAGTCCTCTCGGCGGAAGCTGTTAAGTTTGCCACGCTTGATGACCCTTTCGGCTTAGGTTTGGATAACCTGTCAGCGACGGAGGTAGATCAGAAGGGTTTCTTCCTTCCTAACTCCCCGGTTGTCCCTTTTACGGAGGTTGCAGTCCCTGGGATGGATGTGGAAGCATTCTTCTTAGGATTTCTTGGGCTATGGCTGAGTTGGTTTGCGCTCCCGATGCACCTTCGCCGTATGAGGCCATCTGTCTTTTACCTAGCTCACCGGATGACTATTGGGGTAAAAGTGGCCGTCGGGATCGCCGGCTTAGCCCATCTGTATCATGGCCTTAGTCAAGCGACGGATGCTAATGAACCTGGAGTACCGCACGTGATCTTCTCGATGCATTACTTCATGTCATGGCTTGAGCTACATACACTTGGCATTTTTGGTATGCACAAAAAGCCTTCGTTCTATGACAGGTGCAGCTTCCCTCGGATTATGCGATTGGTCGGCGCCTCAATTGTAACTCCGTCGCCACGGTATGCCAGAGGTTTGCTCCTTCGTCCCCGCACAGTTGGAGACGGGATGACCTTCACCGACAAAGTGTTAACCATCGGAAAGGCGTCTACTACCACAGTGCGGTCATTGCAAGATATTTTCAAAGATGGGGCCTCAGTTCTGACAGCCCGGGAGACCCTCCACTTATATTCTATCAGACCGGGTTTCCTAGTGTTTAGGCACAATGATGCAGCGCTTTTCATGAGATACAACCCGCATCATTTTGCCCAGCAACTGAGCTATAATCAAGGAGTGCCGTTGGAGGCTTTCTTGCTGGAACCTGCTGCCACTGAAGAAGGGATGCGGAGCGCGCTGCATCACTTCATGCATCTGAATACGGGCTCTCACTTTTTCATCAGCGATCCGATTTGCGTCCCACAGATCCTCAATACATATACGGCGTGGTACCAGCATTTGACGGGCACCGTTATTAAGGAAGAAAGGCGGTTGTTGGTTGACCGCAAGGGTGTGCCTCCTGGCAGCGACCGTAAAGCTCTCCTGAGGCCAAGGACCCCTGTCGTTCCTCCGCTGAGAGATGCTGGAGCTGAGCCACCGCGCGTGCTGAGCCGTCCGCGCGGATTGCCCCGTACTACCACGGACGTGCCCCCAGCATCCCGTGCTCCAGTGGAGACAGTGAATGTAGTTTCGCCCGAGTCTGGCGTGGGCTCGGACATCGGGACCCGCCGTCCTAAGATGCCTGCGAAGCGTAAGCTGATCTTGGCGGCGACCGGGGTCCGCGGGAAGAAGAGGAAGAAGAAGTCCGTTCTTTCTATCGATGCCATCCTCGGCTTAGAGCCTCAGGCCCCTCTCACCGAAGGCCTAAGCGAGTACGGAAGCAACGAGGGTTTCTTTGTAGATCTAGCAGACACCGATATGGAGGTCGCCATCGCGGCTTCTGAGCGATCGGCAAGGCTCGAAGCGTGGTTTGCTAAACTCACGCAATCGGGTAATGACTAGTTGTATTTTTCCGTCATTGCATCGTACTCTTATCATTGTTTTTGACTAACGCTTTTCCTTCTTTTTTTTTAAAACAGGCATTACCACCGAAGAAGCTATCGCTGCTTCCCTCAAAACTTTCCAGGAGGAAAAGATGAAACACACTCTATTGGGTGTTGGTACGTCTTGGCTCACTGAGTCTTTTATCCTCCTTTTTATGGCCAATCTAATCTTTTCTTTGTCTCTTTGCAGGGGCCGCGGGATCTACTGCGCAAGCCGATGCGGGGACTCTTCCTGGGCCAGCTACTGAAGTCCCGGCCTCTTCGGGGCTGCCGCGAGTGACCCGACTCAAAAAGCCGATGATGGATGCCTTGAAGTCTCTAGAGGCAACTTTGAACGCGGACGACGACGCCTTGCTGAAGGAGGCTTCCAAGAGGTCCGTCGTGATGGCCCGGGAGGAGAGGAAGCGCTTGAGGCGCGCAGCGAAGAAGCATAGCGCTGCTTTGGCCGTAGGAGCGGGCCCAAGTGCCGTTACTCCCGCTGCTACTCCTTCCGAGGAGCCACCGGTCGCCTTGTCTATTGCTCATAGACGGGCAGTGCGTGCAGCTCGAGAAACCAACGATCAATCCACCTCAGGTAACGTGTTTTTCGAGGCTTTCGTTGTAAGAGTTGTAAAACTATCGGTTCTTATATATCTTGTCATGCAGGTTTGAGTCCAACTGAAGGAGCGGCGGCGACCGCCGAGCCTGAGGGGACGGTGGAGAAGACAGCGGCCGAAACCGAGGCGACGGTAAGCGGTGCGGCCGTAGTCGCTGGGCCTGAGCTAGTGGCTGACGAGATGGTCACGCCTACTATGCCCGAGAAGGTTGTCGATGCCGAGCCCGAGGTAGCGGCAGATGAGACGGCTGCTATAGCCGAGTCTGGAGCGGCAGCGGATGGATCTGCTGCGATCGATGAACCCTTGGCAGCGGTGGACGAGACGGCTGGGACCGCCGAGCCTGAGAGGATGGCGGGTGAGACAGGCATGATTGCCGAGGACGAGCCGGATGCTCTTTCTCAAGAGTCGGGCACCGTTCCGATCATTGCTCTCCCAACCTTCGGTCCCTCGCCGTCTCCTGGCCTTGCGAGCACGACGACGGCTCCCGTAGAGTCTGGTGATGAGGTAACGGGAGGTGAACCCATGCCGATGGAGGAGGGAGACGCCGCCGTTTCGGCTGGCTACTCATCAGGTAGATTTCGGGTTACCATCTCTTTTTTATTTGCAACATTTCCTGACAGGGCTTGTCTTGTTTCTAACGCAGGTGTGACCAGTGTTGATGCCCCATTGCTCGAGGGAGCGCCGTCAGCTATTGTCTTGACGGTGGCCACCTCTCTACCTTCTCTCGCGCCATCGCAAATGCTGGAAGGTATGGATTTGTGACCCATTAGTCTTATCTCTCGGCCGTATAATTCATGTATTGATGTCGTGCTACTGCGTCCTTGCAGGAATGCTTTTTGATCACCTTTACCAGGTGCTGCACCCACACTTCTCCTTCCCGTCGGAGCTTGCTTCCTCCAGTGGCGCTGGTGAGTATAATTTTCAATTAATGCCTTTTCTATTTTCAATAATGGAATTATTTCTGATTCTTCCTTGCCCTGATTGCAGTGCTACAGATCGAAGGAGGAGATGTAAGATCAGTCGCGCCACCGGTCCTCCCGGCTTTGCCGCCTGCTGCAGCTGGTATAGCAAATTCCCTCATTGATGACTTTTTTTATATTTCTTGAACCGTCATCTGATTGTGTTTTGTTTTTTCAGCTGTTGTTCCGATTCCGGCCCCCTTCGAGTCTCGCATCACGATGCCGGCAGGCCCATTCTCCAGGCATCCATCCTCAAAGGGTGCTGCGATGAGTTTGAGTATGCTAAGCGGATGCATCGAAGAGCTTGACGCAGAAGCTCCCCCATCTGCCGTAGATTTCGTTGCGGAAGTTAATCCGATGCTGGCGATGCTTGCAAATTTTCATAATGAAGGCATCATCGAGTATTGGGTTAATCACTGCAGGGAGATCGAGGCCTGCCTGCATCAGCTGGAGCTTATGCGTCCTGCCCCCGAGATCTTGGCCGCGAGCACTCAACGGGCGGCATGGATCGAGCAGAGCGCTTCTTACTTCCGCCATCTTGAACAAGAAGTTGCTTTAAGGCGTAAGGAGCGCGAAGAGACTTCGAGCAAATCTGCTCGACTGCATGCTCAGGTGGATGCAAACGCTGCACAGTTGAAGGTTATCTTTGAAGGCCTTCCGCGATACATCTCTGACGGGTTAACACTGAAGCAGCTGCTTGACGTCGTCGAGCGGGATGCACCAAATCAGGAGGCAGCCCAGCAGGCAGTTGAGGAGCGGCTTTCATCCATCCTGCAGCAGCGGGCTCAGGTGGAAGCAGAATTGGCGGTGGCAGCCAATCAGGAGAAGGCATTAAAGGAAGTGCGCAAGCAATTGATGGGGCTATTTAAGACGCTTCCTTCTCAGTAGCTGCCTTTGTATCAATTATACACTTGTAATTTTTGAATAATATGTATACATTCTTTATTCTTTTATACGATTCGCCTTGTACTTAATTGAATTCAGGAATAAAGATACACATATTTTCTTTTGCAATGTCTTGTGTCATCTCTGCGCTTTCTTCCTTCTTTTATTATCAGCATGCTACCTTAGTAAACATGGTCGATAGATGATAGAGCGAGCCTCCTGTCTTGGCTTCTTCAAGAGGTAGTGATGGCTTAGGCCGCAGGTTCAGATCTGCTGCCTAAAACTTTTCAACTCTATGAGCCATGAGGGTCTCATAAAGACTTTTCTCCCTACGGATCGAGAGGATCTCGTAGGTGTATTTTCTCCTTAGGGGTCGTGAGGATTCCTTGTTTACTCCAATCAGAGCAAAGATCTGTTCAAATTCCAAGGCGGGAAATGAAGCAATGCTTCTGTTTCCCCCAATTAGAGCAAAGCTCTATTTTAAAAAATTAAAATAAAAATAAAAGAAGCAACGCTTCAGATGATCTGCGCTCTACGCTGCGCGACACGTGTCAGCGCAGTTGCGCTGCGCGACACGTGTCAGCGCAGTTACGCTAGCGCAGCTGCGCTGCGCGACACGTGTCAAGCGCAGGTGCGCTTGCGCCAACTGTGCCAGCACTAAAACAGAATTAAAATTCTGGAAAGATCTTTCTAATCTTATTAAAATAATAAGATTCTCTTCTGTAAAACAGGAGCCCTTGGATCAAAGATCCAACGGTGGGGAAAAATCCCTAAATCACTCAGAGAAAGATCTCTGTAACTAACATAACAAATCAATTGGCACTATATAAAGGCCCCTAGACTCCAAGTCTAAAATATACAGATACAGATTGACATCAAGATAGAGAGATACAGAGCTCTTGAAAAGAAAACTTTGAGAAGAGCTCGAAGAAAAGAAAAAAGGTAAAACCTTTAGAAAAAAGAAGAAGTTCTTCTAAAAAGATCGATGATCTAAAAACAAGATCAAGATCTTGGATAATAATAATAATAATAATAATAATAATAATAATAATAATAATAAAGAAGAAGTAATTTACTTCTGTATAAAGGCATTGCCTTTTGATGAACCACTGGTTCTCTGAAAACAAGAAGAACAAGAAAAACTTGTTTTGTTTGATCTAAATTTGATCAAAATATTAAACAGTGCCTTGCACTTTTGAAATTTGCACTATTATGCTCCTTGGATTGGCTCAAGCCACCAGGGAGCGCCACGTATCAATCACAGAACAGTTGCACCTTGCGCTTCTAAAAACAGAGCACTGCTCTCTTGGTTTGGCGCAAGTCACCAGAGCGCACCACGTGTCAGCAGCGCAACAGCGCAACGCACTGCGCTTGCACTCGCCAGAGCGTGACACGTGTCACCCTCATATGAGTTTGCGCCTTGCGCTGGCGCAAAGCGCCTGACAAGCCACGTGGCGCATTGTCAGAACAATAAATGCTTTGCATTATTAAAGAAGGGACATAGCCCAATTAAAAGGCCTAATAAAAATGCAATGCATTATAAAAGGGGCAGAGCCCAAACAAAGGTCTATCAGACCAAAACAGATGTTGTGCATCATTTTAAAAAGGGGCAGAGCCCAAATAAAAGTCTAATAGACCAAACAAAAATACCATGCATTATTAAACAGGGGCAGAGCCCTAGTAAAGGCCTAACAGGCCAAATGCAGATAAAACGTTGAACATTTTCAACTGGACTTAGCACAATTCTAGCCGTAAGTCCTCAAATTAAATTGAACCGAGCACAACTGCTCTCTCAAATCAATTTATACCCGGTTCAAGGGTACATCTCTGAACTCCTCTGATATTTGTCGTTGTAATTCTTTAACGTCGTCAGAGAGGTGACGGGTCCCGATAACCACACATCAATATGGACTGTGGAGTCCTTAAACTCATGGACCGACGCGTCCTTAAACTCATGGACTAATGCGTCCTTAAACTAACATTTGTCCCCAAAACGGGAAAGTTGGACCACCATGTCCTTAAACGGGAACAATGGACCACTATGTACCTAAACTGGAACAATAGAGCCCAAACGCTCTTTTGTCGGATCTAAACGATCCCGTTAAGTTGATCTTAGTCTCAAACTGGACTAACGTATCCTTAACAAACGTTAAAGTTGATCTTAGTCTCAAACTGGACTAACGTATCCTTAACAAACGTTTAAGTTGATCTTAGCCTCAAATACGGCTAACGTATCCTTAAACCAAAACCCTAAACCCAAATCTAAGAAAATACGGATTTGGACTAATCCACGTCCTACGGGCGACGACATAAATTAGTCTCCGTATACAATCCACGGGCAACCACAAACAAAATAAACACCCACGACACGAAGTGAAATTCTGGAGAAGGAGAAAGTTGTTACCGCGATGCAGTAGCGTAATTAACTGCAGGGGCTTGCGCCTGCAGGGAAGAGCGTCCCCACAATCAAAAACTCCTCAAGCGAGGGGGAATCTGACGAAGTCTGCTACATCGGTCGCATCCGTCCAAACCTCCGATACATGGTGCCATAAATCAACTTGGCATCTTCGGAGAGGTGGACGGATATCACCAATTAGCATCTGCCCCGAATCTCAGGCAAGACGTCCCTGTCTTGGCCGCCATTCGGAGGGGAACACTCCTAAGTGTGTTTTCTCTTGAGAGTCGTAAGGATCCCACAAGAGAATTTTCTTCCTTACAATTCGAGAGGACTCGTAAGTGATTGATGAGTTGATCTACTCCCGAGTTAATGCATTGCTTCAACAGGGAGTCGAGGGTTGACTTTGGGTTATCTGTGCACCACCGAGCCATGGAACTGAGAACTTTGCCACGGCTCCGCTTTGCTGACGTTGTATATCCCTGCAGAGACACTGATTCCTCTACGGATCAGCGCAAATTGAGATATTCTCGTCAAGGATGCTGATTTCCCTGAATCGAGGTATTGCCAAGGACACTGATTTCCTCAGAGTTGAAACGAATCAAGGTATTCCTGCAAAGACATTGATTTCTCTGCGGGTCGACGCGAATCAAGATGCTCTCGTCAAGGACGTTGATTTCCCTGAATCGAGGTATTTGCCAAGGACACTGATTTCCTCGGAGTTGAAACGAATCGAGGTATTCCTGCAAAGACACTGATTTCTCTGCGGGTCGACGCGAATCAAGATGCTCTCGTCAAGGACGCTGATTTCCCTGAATCGAGGTATTTGCCAAGGAAACTGATTTCCTCGGAGTTGAAATGAATCGAGGTATTCCTGCAAAGACACTGATTTCTCTGCGGGTCGACGCGAATCAAGATGCTCTCGTCAAGGACGCTGATTTCCCTGAATCGAGGTATTGCCAAGGACACTGATTTCCTCGGAGTTGAAGCGAATCGAGGTATTCCTGCAAAGATACTGATTTCTCTGCGGGTCGACGCAAATCAAGATGCTCTCGTCAAGGACGCTGATTTCCCTGAATCGAGGTATTTCCAAGGACACCGATTTCCTCGGAGTTGAAACGAATCGAGGTATTCCTGCAAAGACACTGATTTCTCTGCGGGTCGACGCGAATCAAGATGCCCTCGTATGGGATGCTGATTTCCCTGAATCAAGGTATTGCCAAGGACACTGATTTCCTCGGAGTTGAAACGAATCGAGGTATTCCTGCAAAGACACTGATTTCTCTGCGGGTCGACGCGAATCAAGATGCTCTCGTCAAGGACGCTGATTTCCCTGAATCAAGGTATTGCCAAGGACACTGATTTCCTCGGAGTTGAAATGAATCGAGGTATTCCTGCAAAGACACCGATTTCTCTGCGGGTCGACGCGAATCAAGATGCTCTCGTCAAGGACGCTGATTTCCCTGAATCTAGGTATTTACCAAGGACACTGATTTCCTCGGAGTTGAAACGAATCGAGGTATTCCTGCAAAGACACTGATTTCTCTGCGGGTCGACGCATCGAGCAGTTTTCGCAAGAATATCCTAACGTCACAGTTAACCTCTGCTATTTACGACAGAGGTCCGTTAGGGTCTGTGGTACTAGGGTTTTTTCCGTTGCACCGTTGCGCTAGCTGATGTATTCCTCGATAGGCAGTCTTGCTGTTCGAGTAGCCTTGCGACTGTCGTGTCTCTGATCCCTTCGGGGGCTGGACAAGACGTCTTCAAGCAATCCTCCTAGGCAGTTTGACCGTCGGAAGAGCAAGCGTTAGGAATTTTGCCATGCCGCTTTTTACTTGAGGTTAGGCTCATTTAGAGAGCCCCGATGAGTCATAACCACTCCGCACTGGTGTGGGATGATCTCCGATAGTCTTTCAGGCTTTATATGACTTGCCGTTAAGAACCTGAAGCTAGGAATTTGGCCTTTGCTTCATTTGTTGGCATTGCGTCTGTTGTATCGAGACGAATGTCGCGGTTGTCTTCTAGATTGCTGGTGAACCGTCGAGGTTTGAAACTAGGGATTTTGCCGTGGCTCTTTTTGGTGATGTTGCGTCTGCTGTGTCGAGACGAACGTCGAGGTGGTGACCACTCCGCACTGGTGCGAGATGATCTCCAATCGTCTTTCAGGTTTTATATGAGTTACCGTCAAGACTTGGCTCCGTTTTCTGATGGAGCATGGGGAGGAAAAATGTGTCCTTCTTTGTTTGTGCCCCTGGATTGTATACAGGGATTGCTGTGATATCGCCTGTAGGGCATAAATTTCATTATATATATATATTTTTTATTTCTTTCCGCGATGCTCTATCATTTCAGCTTTTATATCGCAAAGGTCGCGATTGCCCAATCATTTCGGCTATTTTTCGCGGTGCCCAATCATTTCGGCTCTTTATTTTATTTTTACTCGCTGCTTTTTATTGCGAGTTGCCTAATCATTTCGGCTATTTATTTTATTTTTACTCGCTGCTTTTTATTGCGAGTTGCCCAATCATTTCGGCTGTTTTTGTATGCATACATTTTTACTTGCTGCTTTCGTTGCAAGTTGCCTCATCATTTCGGCTATTTCGTATGCATGTGTGGCTCGTTGGTTTTTCGCTGCAAGCTAGGAATTAGACACCGATTTTGGCATCAGCTTCGCTACAACTGGGATATTGCCAGGAGCGAATCATCATTTGCCTCCGTCGATGTCGAACAAAGGTGGCTTAGAGAACAGGGTTAGGGTCCTGTCGACTAAGGCTTTCGACTTCATGAGCCGTAAGGGTCTCATAAAGTTATTTCTCCCTACAAGTCGTGAGGATCTCGTAGGTGTGTTTTCTCCTTAGGAATCGTGGGGATTCCGAAGTGCATGTTCCTCTGTAAGTCGTAAGGATCTTACAAAAGGATTTTCTCCTTATAAGTCGAGAGGACTTACAAGTGTTGTTTGCTGTACGAGCATATCCCTAGTCACGGATGAGACTTTGTTAGGGAAATATTTATTCGCGCCCGTGGATTGTATACAAGGGTCAGTATGAGCCGCTTGTAGGGCAATATCGAAGGTTGTGAGAGTTACTTAAGAACAGGTTCAGGTCTCTGTAACTTAAGATTTTCAAATCTTATGAGCCGTGAGGGTCCCATAAGAGAGTTCTCCTTACGAGTCGTGAGGATCTCGCAAGTGTAATTTCTTCTTAGGGATCGTGGGGATCCCTAAGTGTGTTGCTCCCTTGTGAGTCGTAAGGATCCCACGCGGGTGG
Organism: Agapanthus africanus; assembly: GCA_030015575.1. NCBI lineage: Eukaryota > Viridiplantae > Streptophyta > Magnoliopsida > Asparagales > Amaryllidaceae > Agapanthus > Agapanthus africanus. The sequence continues at coordinate 651,447,554 of JASDDO010000014.1, forward strand.
TTTCTCCTTACAAGGTCGAGAGGACCCTGTAAGTGTCTTTTAACGAGGTTGCGCCCTTTCGGGTTTTCACAAACACTCGCCGGTAGCCCTGCTGTTTTTACTCACGGAGCCCTTTTGGGTTTTCATCCGTGCCCATTTTTGCTTATGGACATACCGTTTTCTTTTTTTCTTTTTTATTTATTTATATTTTTTATTCTTTTTTCTAACGAGGTTGCGCCCTTTCAGGTTTTCACAAGGCTCGTCGGTAGCCCTGCTGTTTTTACTCACGGAGCCCTTTCGGGTTTTCATCCGTGCCCATATTGTTTATGGACATACCGTTTTTATTATTTTTCTATTTCTTTTTTTTTTATCACGCCAGCCTGAGGATGCTGCGATAGTAGTTTAAAGACGTTTCGGTCATCAGTCAACGTATGATTACGCGGCTAAATCTTGCCGCAAATCTTCACATGTTTTGTGCCGGAGGTAGATTCCTTGAAGAGAGGGCTGAGGACGACTTCTACGTCAGAGTTGCTTCCAAAGGTGATAACTTGCGATCCCTTGGTGTCGGCTATGTGACAGTTGTCAGCAGTTCTTTCGTGCTCATCTGTCGTGCTTTTCTGTTCCCGACGAGCCTTGCGCTTCACTCGTTGAACGTGTCGTCGATGGGCAACATATCCCTGCCACCAATTTTTAAAGGCTAGGCACTCCTCGGTAGGGTGTGCGATCCTCTGATGGTATAGGCAGAAGTTAGGATGTATGTCTGCTTCATCAAGACGTATATTGCCAGGGGAATTTCTTTTGAGAGAGGACAACTTCATTCCTATTGCCAGGGCCCTAGCGAATTGATTCCTTACTTTAAGCTTGCTTTTGCTGGCGATAGGGACGCTTCGCTCCAGTCGGGGCATCTCGACCTTTTCCTCCAGTCGTTGGCGTTTGGCCTTTTCAAATATAGCCAGTTCACGCTCCCAATTGGATTTGCTTTCCTGACGGGCTTCGTTTAGGAATGCATCAATCATTTCGTCTGATGGTCCTAGAAGTTCTGGTTCGGGACCTGCCCCCAGTTTCTCTATGCAAGAAGCCTTTTCATTGTCTGTAAACGAGCGAGAGACCACATGACAACTTGCCACGTAACCCTCAGATTCATCCGATGAGCTTTCTCCATCATCTTCCTCCTGAAGGACGTGGCTGAGGAACTCTTGGAGCGTGATGGGAGCCCGCGCCTTCTGATTATATTCCTCCAGCGCGTCAATCTGTTTCTGTAAGTCTGTGCGCTTGTTGCCAGGCTTCACGGCCTTTTTGGACTTGTTCTTCTTTTTCGAAGATTTTGACGGCTGAGTGTGAGCATTTTGGCTATCACCAATCTTTGGAGTTGGGCGCGGCTTCAGCATCCCCTTGATGATCTCAGGTTCCAACGGGTTCTTCCATCTGATCGCCGGTCATGTCTGGAGATCATTCAGCATCTTTTTGGTTTTGGCGGAAAGCACGACCTCCCATGGAGCTTCTTCGACAAAAGAACAAGTTGCCCCCGGCGTGCCCGTCTTCTTTGGAGTGTGCGGCTGTGGTGGGTTTACTTTCCACTTTTCAGACAGCGCAAACTTGCCTTGTAGGTACTGATCTTCGATCCATCCCTTAAAAATGAAGCAATCCTCGATTGGGTGATTTACCGTTTAGTGGTAAGGGCAATAATTGGGATTATTCACTTCGCTTGGTTGTGGTGGTTGCCTTGGGTTCGGAAAGTTGATAACCCTGTTGCGCATAGCCAGCTCGAACAGCCTCTTCGTCTTGTCCCGTGGGAATGAGTAAGGGCGCTTCATTTTCTCATTATAATACTGTCGTCTCTCTTCCAGTTGATCCGCTAGCTTTAGGGCACTGGGCTGCTGTTGAGTATTCGCAACGAAGGTCGCCTTCCCTTTACCCTTGTCATTTCGGCGTTCCGGCTTCGGAAGAGACGGTCCGTGACCCATTTGATCCATCTGGGCTAGCTTATCAATTAAAGCCTGGAACGTGGTTGGCTTGAAGAACATCATGAACTGCGAGATGGTTGCATGAGGGTCTAGGGTGCCCACGAACATGCCCACTGTTCCCCTCCGAAGGACGGCGCGACTGGACGTCTTGCCTGAAATTCGGGGCAGATGCTAATTGGTGCTATCCGTCCACCTCTCCGAAGATGCCAAGTTGATTTATGGCACCATGTATCGAAGGTTTGAATGGATGCGTTCGATGTTGCAGACTTCGTCAGATTCCCCCTCGCTTGAGGGGTTTTTGATTGTGGGGACGCTCTTCCCTGCAGGCGCAAGCCCCTGCAGTTAATTACGCTACCGCATTGCGGTAACAACTTTCTCCTTCTCCAGATGGTCACTTCGTGTCGTGTGTGTTTGTTTTGTGTTTTGTTTCCCGTGGATTGTATACGGAGACTGAGTCATGTCGTCGCCCGTAGGGCGTGGACTAGTCCAAATCCGTATTATCTTAGATTTGGGTTGGGGGTTTGGGTTTAAGGATGCGTTAGCCTCATTTGAGCCTAAGATCGACTTAAACGTTTGTTAAGGATACGTTAGTCTAGTTTTTAGACTAAGATCAACTTAACGGGATCGTTTAGATCCAACAAGAGAGCAATAAAAGGGGGCTCTGTTGTTTAGTTTAGTGACGTTGCGGTCGGTAGGTAGTTTAAAGACATTGCGGTCCATGGGTAGTTTAAGGACATTGCGGTCCATGTGTAGTTTAAGGACATTGCGGTCCAGTGTTAGTTTTAAGACGTTGCGGTCAAGGTTAAGGACCTCATAGTCCATGGGTTTAAGGACCCCACAGTCCGTTGTTAGTTTTAAGACATCTCGGTCAAGGTTAAGGACGTCATAGTCCATGGGTTTAAGGACCCCACAGTCCGTTGTTAGTTTTAAGACATCTCAGTCAAGGTTAAGGACGTTATAGTCCATGGGTTTAAGGACCCCACAGTCCGTTGTTAGTTTTAAGACATCTCGGTCAAGGTTAAGGACCTCATAGTCCATGGGTTTAAGGACCCCACAGTCCGTTGTTAGTTTTAAGACATCTCGGTCAAGGTTAAGGACCTCATAGTCCATGGGTTTAAGGACCCCACAGTCCGTATCAATGTGTGGTCATCGGGACCCGTCACCTCTTTGAAGACGTTGAGGAATTACAACGCCAAGTATCAAAGGAGTGAAGAGATGTACCCTTGAACCGGGGTGGATTAAATAGTCTTCGGCCCAATTTGGGATCAAGACCAATTAATTATGTTATGAGCCAATTAGCCCAGTTAAGTCTGAATTGAGGACTCATGGCCATCTTGGGCTAAGTCCAATCATGTTTGGAATATTGGCTTCCTGTTGGTCCATTGAAGAAGAGGCTTTGCCTCTGGCCATTTAGCCAATTGGGCTAACTTTAATTCAACAATGTTGAACACTGGGATCAAGTTATTGTTTTAACACTAAAAGACAGTTGGTGTTAAACACCAGCAACAGGGGGTCCAAATTAGTGTTGAACACTAGAACAAATCAGTGTCAAACACTAGCAGCAAAGGCTTCAAATTAGTGTTAAACACTAAGAAATTCAGTGTTAAACACTGCAAATAAAGTTCTTTGATTAGTGTTGAACACTAAGGCCAAACAGTGTTTTAACACTGGATTCAGGGGTTCCAATTTAGTGTTAAACACTAAGGCGAGAGGGGTCACGTGGTAACACGTGAGGGCGCCCTCCCTTCATTTGTTCTGCTGAGAATATTGCATCTTTTGGAGCATCGCGTGCCATCACGTGATGGGCATTTAAATGCTTGTATGTTAAAGCCTCTGCCAAGGGTCACGTGGATCACGTGAGGCACTGCCTCAAAAGGGCCTTTTCTGTGGATCTTTTCGGGGGTCACGTGGTGGCACGTGACCCTGCCTCTATGTATGTTTTTTTAGAAGATCTGTTAATCCCTTTCAAGAATTAAATTCTTCGTAGGGTTGAACCCTGACAATATTTTTAGAGGAATTAAATTCCTATTTCCTTTTATATTCTGGGATAGAGTTGAACTCTGAATTTTCTGTAGGAATTAAATTCCTCATATATGTGAAGAACTGAATTCTATCATAGGGCTAAACCCTAATAAAAGCTTTAAGGAATTAAATTCCCACTCTCTTTTTAGAGAATTATTCTGAAGAATGAGATTCTGTCATAGGGTGAAACCCTAATTTCTCATTTCTTAAGGGAATTAAATTCCTGTTATTTTAACAGAACTAAGTTCTTAACTAGGGTTAAACCCTGATTCTGTTTATTCTGAAGGAATTAAATTCCCATAACATAGGGTCAAACCCTAATTTTATTTTAAAGGAATTAAATTCCTATAGTTCTGTGAGAATTAAATTCTCAAGCTTCCATTCCCTCTCTATGCTTTGGATCTGCATGGCAGGATCTCAACCCATTGAGAATTAAATTCTCAACTCAATGGGAGATGTGCACTTTACAGATCCTCCACCAAAGAGAGAACTATGTTCTTCTGTTTTATTTCAGAGTTAAACTCTGTTGAGAATTAAATTCTCTTTTCCTTTCATAAAGCCTTCCCTTTCTTACCTAGGGTTTTCTTTTGCAGAAGATCCAAATTCCTCCAAAGTATCAAGGCTCTCCTCCTTTTTTATGTATCGATTCCTTTCTGCATATCTCTATCTCTGTGTGTCTCTTGGCACCTATTTATAGGAGAAGCAGCCGAATCAATTAGTTTTGGTGAATCTTTCATTGAGAGATTTAATTTGTATTCACCATTCGTTTTGGACCTTTGGATTATTAGGTGAATTTTATTCACCATTAGATTTTAAATCCAGAGATTCTCCTTTGTTATTTCGGTTAGATTTTAAGGGAAATCTTTCCAAGTTCAGGCTTTTTCCACAAATAGATGATATTTAATCACCTTTAAATCTTTAATCCAATCGGTTCCTTTGGAAAGATTTGAGAGGTCTTTTCTCAGAATTTAATTCTGTTAACAGATAGGCTTTGAAAGCCGGTCACGTGTGGGCACGTGACCCCTGGTCACGTGTGGGCACGTGACCCCCTTGGAACGAGCCCTCTTCTTCTTTTTGCGCTCTGCCTTCTGGCCGCTGCTTAGCCGTCACGTGCCACCACGTGACCCCTGGTCACGTGTGAGCACGTGACCCTCGTATGGAGCCTTTTCTTGATTTAACCGGAGAATGAGTCTGCTGCTTTTAAATGTCACGTGCCAACACGTGACTGCTGGTCACGTGTGAGCACGTGACCCTTTCTGAAGCCCTTTTCTTTGATGTAGTCGGGAAACTGAATCTGCCTTGCCGATACTTTTAGATGTCACGTGTCAACACGTGATTGCTGGTCATGTGTGAGCTCGTGACCCTTTTCTGAAGCCTCTTCCGTAGGCTTTCCTGATTTTAAATCAGGAAACAAATGCCCCCACAGCGTTGTTCTCACGTGTCTGCACGTGAGTGCAACGCTGTCACCTTTTGTGACCGTTGGATTCCTCTAGGGATTTGGGGAGATGAAACGTTTCTATCACCTCCTATAAATATTGGGGTCATTTCAGAGACGCCTCCACTTTGTTCATCTTCTTCCTTGCAAACTTTCTCTGAGAATTTAATTCTCTTCTTCCAGAGCTTAGTTCTCTGCCTTGAAACAACCCTCAGAGTTTAACTCTGTTTGAAAAGACCTTTCTCTTTAGGTAATGCTCTCGAATGAACGATGAACTCTCACATTCCTCTGGATTTTAAATCCAAAACAAGGGTTTTTACCCTTTTTTAACAAAGAACCCATTTTTCTTCGAGTTTCTTAACCAAAATACAAAACCATTTAACCTGCAACAGTAGATTTCTTAGGGTTCGTATGATGATCCATGGAGTTTAACTCCGTTCACAGAAAAGGTTTTTTGGGGAATTTAATTCCCTTTTCTTAATAGGGAATTTAATTCCTGTGAAGAACTCGGTTTCTTCCCCTGGAGGCTTCTTGGGGTCTCTTGACCTAAGCTGTCCTTCTGTAATCAATGCAACAGAAGCCTTGTAACAATTCTCATGACCTTTATTTCAGGTATTATGGATGCTCATATGTATGGCCTTGACGAAATCATTTCCTACGGGAACATTCATGCACTGGGCCGCAGTCAGAACCAGGAGTTCACCAATGCTCAATGCGCCGAGATCATGAGCCGCTTTGGCGAGTACAACCATCGGCTACTCCCCCGTCGCTCTTCTCTTTTGAGACTCATCGTGCTGGCAATTTGGGAGGTGCTTCCTCTCTTTTGCGCCGGTGTACCGCTCAGGGCATTGGACGCTGCCGAGGACAAGATACATTCGGTGTATTTGATAAGCTTGATCTCAAAGAGGAGGCGAGATCACCTTATTGATCTCTTGCATCAGGCCTTTCAACAGTCAGCCATACTTGCCGCCTATCGGAGGGTGGAGGACATTCGTGAGGACCCTGATGCTTGTGATCGTGAGAGAAAACATACTCGGGAGGTTTGAAATGCTTGGAGGATCTTGGACAAAGTTAAACTTGAGTTTCTCAATCCGTGCCCCGCGTCCGAAGTCTTACCATTGTAAACGTGTTCTCTTTATTTTGTATGACCTTCTTGAAGTATGAATGATAAGTTCTATTATGTCTTTGTATGTTTGCATGCCTTTCTGTGGGATTTTATCATTTCACTATTGTTGTTGCTGATGCTTTTAATATGTATGGTGCTACTCCATTTTTTAGTGCACGTCAAATTTGGGCCTCACGTGTTCCGCACGTGGGATCATTTGATGGGACTATTCACAAAATTTTCCCATGCCATATCTTTAGTGCACAATATCAGATGCAGAAAAGGAGCCTTGGAAATAGTTCCATCCCCTTGATTTTCGATGCCTTTCTTTTTTCGGGCCTTGGAAATAGCTTCATCGTGCAGGATTTTCCGCGCACAGCACTTAATGCACCTCTTTATATCTGAGGCAATGGCTTTCCTTCTCTCTTCACAGAGAACTTTTAATCCCATTTCAACGCAATTTAATTTGAGAGGAACTAAGTGTCATGGCCTGCAACCGTCCACACGCTCGTCGACAGCCATGGGAAGTGCCTATCGAGGAGATGATTCCTCGCTTTGCTACCCGATTGGTGGATCCCCTTCTTACCGACGACGAATGCGACTCGGCGGCGTATGAACTCTCGATCCGCAGAGGGTCTCCCCTCCCAATGGGTTCCCTCTGGCTCCGGATGATTCTTGCTGCCGTGCTTGCCGACGTTCCTCCTCATCCGGCGGAGATGACCCTAGCGATGCTCGATGCGGCTGAAGAGAAGCTCGAAGGTTTCACGAGGCCCGCATGATTACTCAGGCTCTGAAAGATCGCTCGGTTCATCTTTTGAGCGAAATAAGAGCCCGACGGGCTGTTATGTCTGCTTTCGCAGATGAACATGGCGCCAATCGATGGGGAGCGACTCCTCGCGAGAACCGTCGCTTTGATGTGTTGGAGAGAGCAGAGAGAGAGATGGAGAACCTTGTTCTTTGTTTTGTTAACCCTTGTGCCATTGATCCCGTGTTTGGTGACCTTTTCCCGTTAGCGTAGCATTTTTAAATTAGTCCCTCCTTTTTTATGCTTTATGCCGAACTTCCATGTAGGCTTGGTACTAGTATGTATGTTTCCGCTTGCATAAATAAACTTTGTATTCTTCTTATGAGAACTTTCTTTAATTGCAAATGCTATCATCACTTTCGTGCGTATCAGACCTTTTTGGGCATTATGAATGTTCATACGATTGCAAATGCTATTATTATTATTATTATTTTTTTGAATACTCATATGATTGCGAATGCATGCTTGAAATACATCGGAAATCTTTCTTGTTGCTTTTCACATCAGGTGATGTGAGCGCGTTTTAGATCGATTATTCCTGTCGACTGGAAGCCCATTTATACGGTCTTGTAAATGTCCGGTTTCCAAGGCTGCGGTCATGAAAGTGAGCTTACGTGGCTTGATAGAGCGACACGTGGCGAACATATTGTTGTGCGAGAAAAGGGCTCGGCCGTAAACTTTCGGAGAGGGAGCTGGCTTTTAAGGCGCTGAGCGAGCTTCAAGCTAATCTTACCGCCAAGGCCAACAAAACATATGAACCCTGGCGGGTGCTTCAGGAGTCCATCAAAGAGGTGGTGGCCATCGATAAAGCTGCCACGTTCACTCGCGAAAGGGTCGAGGCCCATAAGGACACCGAGAAAGAGCTTGAAGGCCGGCTCGCTTCGTATCGGGCCCAGCAGGCGCAGGCGCAGGCCCGTCTTTTGGCGATCTTAAATCATGAAGCCGTGGCTCAACAACAAAAAGATGAGCTGGTAAAATTGCTACATCGCCCGCCGGCTTGAAGAATTGTATCTTTTTCTTTCTTTTCTGTTTTTGTATATACTCATGGATGAGAGTGTCTTCTTTTTGTTGCTTCATGAATTGTACTTTGTATCCATTTTGGTTTATGAATAAAAGATACGTTTTTCTTCTCAATGACGTGTCTCTTTTCATTGAATGCGTTTGCGGACAATTTATCTTGATCTCCTTGCAGGACCGCGATGGCTTAGGATTCAGGGTTAAGATCTGCTTCCTAAGACTTTTGCATTTTATGAGCCACGAGGGTCTCATAAAGAGTTTTTCTCCCTACAGGTCGAGAGGATCCCATAGGTGTAAGTTCTTCTTAAGAATCGTGAGGATTCTTAAGCGGGTTTTCCCTTGAGAGTCGTAAGGATCTCACAAGAGAGTTTTTCTTCCTTACAGGTCGTGAGGACCTGCAAGTGTTGGATGTGGTCACCCTTATCCGTGTTTCATGGGGTCAGGGGTTGCTCCAGGTATTGTAGTTTAAAGACGTCGCGGTCAAGGTTAAGGACCTCATAGTCCGTGGATTTAAGGACTCCACAGTCCGATGTTAGTTTTAAGACATTACGGTCAAGGTTAAAGACCTCATAGTCCGTGGATTTAAGGACTCCACAGTCCGATGTTAGTTTTAAGACATCACGGTCAAGGTTAAGGACCTCATAGTCCATGGATTTATGGACTCCACAGTCCGATGTTAGTTTTAAGACATCACGGTCAAGGTTAAAGACCTCATAGTCCATGGATTTAGGGACTCCACAGTCCGATGTTTGGTTGCAGGGACCCGTCACCTCTCTGAAGACGTTGAGGAATTACAACGTCAGGCATCAAAGGAGTGAAGAGATGTACCCTTAAACCAAAGTAGACTCAGTACAAAATCAGGGTGGTTGATTGTTAGTTTTAAGACATTGCGGTCGAGGTTAAGGACATCATAGTCCATGGATTTTAAGAACTCCACAGTCCGGTATTTGCTCTGGATGCTTCACACGGGTTCACTGCCGTGCTTGGCGAGGACCAGGCTCCGCTCTGGATGCTTCACACGGGTTCACTGCCGTGCTCCGCGAAGACCAGGATCCGCTCTGGACGTTTTCCACGGGGTCAAAGAGTGACGTTATCCGCGTTCCACGTAACCAGGAATTTTGCACTAGATGCTTCACACGGGTTCACTGCCGTGCTCGGCGAGGACTAGGCTCCGCTCTGGATGCTTCACACGGGTTCACTGCCGTGCTCCGCGAGGACCAGGATCCGCTCTGGACGTTTTCCACGGGGTCAAAGAGTGACGTTATCCGCGTTCCACGTAACCAGGAATTTTGCACTAGATGCTTCACACGGGTTCACTGCCGTGTTCGGCGAGGACTAGGCTCCGCTCTGGATGCTTCACACGGGTTCACTGCCGTGCTTCGCGAGGACCAGGATCCGCTCTGGACGTTTTCCACGGGGTCAAAGAGTGACGTTATCCGCGTTCCACGTAACCAGGAATTTTGCACTAGATACTTCACACGGGTTCACTGCCATGTTCGGCGAGGACTAGGCTCCGCTCTAGGCGTTTTCCGCGGGGTCAAAGAGTGACGTTATCCGCGTTCCACGTAACCAGGAATTTTGCACTAGATGCTTCACACGGGTTCACTGCCGTGTTCGGCGAGGACTAGGCTCCGCTCTGGATGCTTCACACGGGTTCACTGCCGTGCTCTGCGAGGACCAGGATCCGCTCTGGACATTTTCCACGGGGTCAAAGAGTGACATTATCCGCGTTCCACGTAACCAGGAATTTTGCACTAGATGCTTCATACGGGTTCACTGCCGCGCTCGGCGAGGACTAGGCTCCGCTCTGGACGTTTTCCACGGGGTCAAAGAGTGACGTTATCCACGTTCCACGTAACCAGGAATTTTGCTGATTGTATCCGCATTTCACGGGATGGAGGTTTGACTGTTGGCGATATGTATACCACCGAGCCATGGAACTGGGAGTTGCCGCTGTTCCGCTTAGCTTAGAGTTGTGTCCGTTGTTACGAGACGAGCGTTGAAACGATCTCCTGGTCTCCTTTGGCCCGTCGAGACTTGGCTTCTTCTTCTGATGAAACCTGAGGGAGAAGTATGATCCCTTTTTGTTTACGCCCTTGGATTGTGTACAAGGTGTGATGGAACATCACCTGTAGGGCATAAATTGAAACCTTTTTTTTATATTTTATTTCTTTTTCCGCGATGCTCTATCATTTCAGCTTTTATATAGCGGAGGTCGCGATTGCCCTATCATTTCGGCGGTTTTTCACGGTGCCCAATCATTTCGGCTATTTATTTCATTTTCACTCGCTATTTTTTATTGCGAGTTGCCCCATCATTTCGGCTGTTTTTCATGCATACATTTTTACTTGCTGCTTTTTATTGCAAGTTGCCCCATCATTTCGGCTATTTCGTATGCATGTGTGGCTTGTTAGCTTTTTCGCCGCAAGCTTGGATTTTAGACACCGATTTTTGCATCAGCACCGCTGCAACTGGGATGTTGCCAGGAGCGAATCATCATTTGCCTCTGTCGATGTCGAACAAAGGTGGCTTAGTAAACAGGGTTAAGGGTCCTGTCGACCAAGGCTTTTGACTTCATGAGCCGTAAGGGTCTCACAAAGGTATTTCTCCCTACAAGTCGTGAGGATCTTGCAGGTGTATTTTCTCCTTAGGGATCGTGAGGATTCCTAAGTGTATGTTCCTCTGTAAGTCGTAAGGATCCTACAAGAGGGCTTTCTCCTTATAGGTCGAGAGGACCTACAAGGGTTGCTCACCATAGGGATATACCCCTAGTCACGGGTGGGACTTTGCTGGGGAAATGTTTATTCGCGCCCGTGGATTGTATACAAGGGTCAGTATGAGCCGCTTGTAGGGCAACATCGAAGGTTGTGAGGGATTTTCTTAAGAACAGGTTTAGGTTTCTGTAACTTAAGACTTTCAAATCTCATGAGCCATGAGGGTCCCATAAGAGAATTCTCCTTACGAGTCGTGAGGATCTCGCAAGTGTATTTTCTCCTTAGGAATCGTGGGGATCCCTAAGTGTGTCGCTCCTTTGTGAGTCGTAAGGATCTCACGCGGGTGGTTTCTCCTTACAAGGTCGAGAGGACCCTATAAGTGTCTTTTAACGAGGTTGCGCCCTTTCAGGTTTTCACAAACACTCGTCGGTAGTCCTGCTGTTTTTACTCACGGAGCCCTTTCGGGTTTTTATCCGTGCCCATTTTTCTTATGGACATACCGTTTTTTTTTATTCTTTTCATTTTCTTTTTCTTTCTCTTTTTTTTTCTACGAGGTCGCGCCCTTTCGGGTTTTCACGAACACTCGCCGGTAGCCCTGCTGTTTTTACTCACGGAGCCCTTTCGGGTTTTCATCCGTGCCCATTTTGCTTATGGACATACCGTTTTTCTTTTGTTTTTGTTTTTTTTTATTTATATATATATTTTTTTCTTTTTCTCCTTTATTTGTATTCATCTCGTCAGCCTAAGGATGCTGCGGTAGTAGTTTTAGGGACGTTTCGGTCCGTCGTTAGTTTAAGGACGTTTCGGCCCGTCGATAGTTTAAGGACGTTTCGGTCCGTCGTTAGTTTAAGGACGTTTCGGTCCGTTATTAGTTTAAGGACATTTCGGTCCGTTGAGGAGAGGGCCAGCTACTACTCATAGAGCTTTGAGCTTTAGGAAGATACCGAGCGGACATAGTCGTCGTCATCTATCATTGACCTTGGCTGTGGCTCATTAAGCGTAGTATTTCTTTAGGAAGCGGCCGTTTATTGGCCTGAAAGGCCTTTCACCATGCATGTCCATGAGTAGATAGGCTCTACCCTGGTAGACCTTATCTATGATGTACGGGCCTTCATAGTTTGGCTCGAATTTTCCCCGCTTGACGCGATTGGGGATCATAGGCCTTTTGACCACTAACACGAGTTCGCCTTGGCGGAATGTCCTCGGTCGGGTCAATCTTTCGTATGAGCGTGTCATCTTTGCTTTATAAGCTTCTAGATTTTGTTGCGCTATGAGCCGTGTTCTTCAAGAGCATCAAGCTCCTCGAGCCGAAGGTTAGCATTTTCTTCGTTCGTCAGTTCGTAGTGGACTGCCACTCGTAGAGAGGGTAACTCTATCTCGAGGGGGAGCACTACTTCCGTCCCAAATACCAATGCGTACGGCGTTGTGTTCGTGGCCGTCTTGAACGTAGTTCGATAGGCCCAAAGGGCCTCTTGCAGCCTCTCGTGCCAGTCTTTCTTATTTCGGGACACCGTCTTTTTCATGATTTTTGTCAAGGTCTTATTGAAGGCCTCGGCTAGACCATTAGCTCGCGGATTGTAAACTGAAGAATATCTCCAGTCTATATTGTGATGCTGCACGAAGCGGCTAATTTTATGGCTTCTGTAGGCTGGCCCGTTATCGGAGATAATCCGCCGTGGAGTTCTAAACCGATAGATGACGTGCGTCTTGAAGAAGTGGAGGATATTCTCCGTCTTCACTTCCCTCAGCGGTACTGCTTCTGCCCATTTGGAGAAGTAATCAGTTGTCGCCAGGATGAAACGATGTCCCCGGGACGATGCCGGTTCGATGGGGCCGACTATGTCAGTCCCCCACATTTCGAATGGCCAGCTAGCCACCGTCGGATGTAGTGGATTCGGATGCTGGTGGATGAAATCCCCGTGGATTTGGCACGAGTGGCATTGCTTCGCATATTCGAGGCAGTCCTGGATCATCGTGGGCCAGTAGTAACCCATCCGTTTAATTTTTAACTTCATCTTTGGGCCTGCTTGATGAGAACCACAGATCCCGTCATGAACCTCTTGAACGACTCTTTCTGCTTCGTCAGGTCCTAAACATCTCAGCCACAGAGAATCAAACGACCTCTTATACAGAGTATTATTGACGAAAGCGAAAGATAGAGCTCGTTTCATGAGCTGATGTCTTGAGGACGCTTCTTCAAGCATTCCGTAGGACTTAAAGTAGTCTATGAAGACTTCCCTCCAATCCTCAACCCTTTCTTGTTCTTTTGCTTGTAAGGTCATCCGCTCGGTCGCTCCCTTCTCTTCGGGTGATTCCAGAGATATCTCCGTTGGGGCGAGCACCCGACGGCTTTGTACCACGATTCTTACATCATCGAGGTTTTCGTCAGCCAGCTCTTTAGCAAGTTTGGCTAACGCGTCTGCTTTGCTGTTTTCCGCGCGCGGTATGTTCTCCAAAGTATAGGAGGGAATTTGGGTCAACAGTTGTTGCACCTTTTCGCCGTATTTCACCAATTCTGGTTTGCATGTCTGGTAGTCCCCGTTTACTTGACTAACGACCAGTTGGGAGTCCCCATATATGAGGAGATTTTCAATTCCCATGTCGATGGCGATCTCGAGGCCTGCTATCAGAGCTTCGTATTCGGCTTCATTGTTTGTCCTCGGCTCTGTTAAGGAGAAGGCGAAGCGCATTATCCCTCCTTGTGGAGTTACGAAGATGAGGCCTACCCCCGATTTGATCATTGGGATACCTTGTTTGCGCTTCTTTACGGAGGACGCCACATCGAAATAGAGTTCCCATCGGGTACCACTGCCGTCGATCGCATCAAATGCATGCTCGTCTGGCAGATCGCAGTTCAGAGGAGAACCGACAGGTACTGGATGCTCAGCAAGGAAGTCAGCGATGGCCTGGCCTTTCACTGCCTTGAGAGGTCGATACGTTATCGAGAACTCCATCAGGAGAAGAGCCCATTTAGCGAGTCGACCCATCAATATAGCCTTTGACATCAAATATTTAAGAGGGTCCACCTTCGAGATGAGACGGACTTCATGCGCCAATGCATAATGCCTGAGCTTTGTTATCGCGAAGATCAACGCCAAGTAGTGTTTTTCAATGGGAGAGTAGTTGCTTTCTGCCCCCAGCAGAACTCGACTTAAGTAGTAGAGTGCTCTCTCTTTTCCTCGATCGTTCTCTTGTGCCCATAATGCGCCTAAGGAACCTTCGAGGGCGGTTGTATAAAGAATGAGGGGTTTTCCCTTGACCGGCGCAGCCAACACCGGAGGGTTCTGCAAGTACTGCTTGATCTCGTCTAGCGCACCTTGGCATTTGTGATCCCAAACGAATGGAGTTCCCTTCTTCATCAGGTGGCTGTAAGGACGGCACTTGCCTGAAAGATTGGCGATAAATCGCCGGATGTATGCGAGCTTCCCTTGGAGAGACCGCAACTGTTTGAGGGTTCTTGGCGGAGGCATTTCCATGATCGCCTTGATCTTTGATGGATCTACTTCGATACCTCGGTGTCGGATGATGAATCCCAGGAATTTACCCGAGGAGACTCCAAACGCGCATTTGAGGGGATTCATCTTCAAATTATATTGCCGAAGGCGTTGAAATACAGTCTCCAGATGCTTTAAATGCTCTTCGTATGACATGCTCTTCACTACGAGGTCATCGATATAGCACTCGACGATGTCATGTATGAGATCGTCGAAGATCTTTGTCATGGCCCTTTGATAGGTAGCGCCGGTGTTCTTTAGACCAAAGGGCATAACCCTGTAGCAGAATATACCCAAAGGGGTCCGGAAAGCGGTGTGCTTCTGGTCTTCGGGATGCATCTTTATCTGATTGTATCCTGATGAACCGTCCATAAAGGAGAAAACCTCGTGAGTGGACGTGTTATCTATCATTAGCTCGGTTACCGGTACTGGGAAATCGTCCTTCGGGCAAGCTTTATTGAGATCCCTGAAATCCACGCATATGCGTACCGTCCCATTTTTCTTCATTACCGGGATGATGTTGGCGATCCAGTCGGGATATTGGACTTCTTGGATAAATCCAGAATCGATCAGCTTCTTGACTTCGGCGTTGATGCTCATCTCAAGCTCGAGCCGCATCCTTCTCGGCGCCTGCTTGACTGGCTTGATATCTGGGGATATTGCTAATTTATGCACAGCAATCTCCGGATCTAATCCTGGCATCTCGGAATAGTTCCACGCGAAGCAGTCTTTATGCTGTAGAAGCACGTTCTTTAACGCAGCCACCCTTTCTTCAGATAGCAGTTCGCTGACAAATGTCGGTCGCGGATCATCTGCCGATCCCAACTCAATCTTCTTGAGGTTATCTGCAGTAGTATGTATACCATCTTCCAGTTCTTTCGGAGCTGGCGGAAATTCTGAGATCACCTCCTCATTGTTGTTCTCAAAGCACCAGGGAAGGTCATCCATGTTCTTGGGCTCTTCTTTTAATATCGTAATCATGTAACAGGTGCGAATCCGCTTCCAGGACTGAGGTGGATCCGGTTCTGCTCTTGCGGCTTTGGGTTCGTGCTTTTGTGGCAGCGTTACCCTCCATCCGTTGGATAAAGCGAATCTGCCCTGTTGGTACTGGTCCTCGACCCAGTTCTTAAAGGTGAAGCAGTCTTCGGTAGGATGTCCTACGGCTCGGTGATAAGAGCAATAGCTCAGATGAGAAGCCTTGTTAGCTTGCTCAGGGTGTCTAGACTCTGGAAGCGCGATCATTTGATGTTTTATAGCGAGCTCGAGTAACCTCTCTGTCTTGTCTCGAGGGAAGGAATACGCTCGACTCATCTTCTTCATGAGGGACAAATCCGGACTACGCAACGCCCAATCACACGACTCTCTAATCCTGCGTCGTTGTTGTCAGCTCCTCTTTCCGCTTCTTGATTTATTTCTGCCTCTGCGTCGGGCCTTTCGTACAACGGGTTGACAGGGATGAGCATCTTTGTCTTTTATAGCCTGTCGAAACAGACGTTGCGTCCTGGCCTTCTCGTAGATGGCCATCTCGCGGTTGTGGTCTTCCCGAGCTTTTTGACCCGCTTTCCTGATAAGCTTGTCCATTCGTTCTTCAAATGACGGACTCGGCCCTTCAATCGCGGGATCTAGCTTTGATGAGGGGTTGGCATTTCCTGACAGGGCGTCCTCTTCTTCATCAAAGGTATATATGGCGTAGCTACTGTGGGCCCGTTCCCGTTTTCCGGCTTTCACGTATCCAAGCCCAAGTGTTTCCATTCTCCCGTTGGGCAATTTGCGTTGAGTCCCAGGGACATCCCAAATCCTGTTGTAGAACCGAGCTTGTCGAACAGTCTGTTTTAAGGGTACTCCTTGGCGCTTCAATAGCCTCTTTAGTCCATTTGTGTAGTATCTGGGCAAACGGATGGGTTGGATCCTGTCGAGTGTAGCATCCGTGCCATGCCAGATCTCTTTCTCTACTTTCGACTCTGAGGATCGGTAGAATAGGATTACCTTCTTACCCCTTTGCCTGGGAGGGACGTAAAACTTTTGCAGGTCCTGCACATTGTAAGCTTGAAGTGTGTCGAGATCCTTGTAGTGTTCTCGCGGCACCATGGTGATTTGCAAACTCTGATCATCGCTAGGGGGTGCTTGTATTGACGGCCGATTGGAGAACACGGCATTAACCTCATCTTCCGAGTCACTTCCGAAGACCAACATGGGGGCGGACGTCCCCGGGTTGTTGCGTTGAGATGGCCCAGCATAAACTATCTCTTCTTCTTCTTCGGTATCGCTCCCAAAAACAGGGATGGTGGCGGCGGCTTTGTTCTCCGGCTTGCGACACCTTTCTGTATCCTCGAAATCTGGCAAAAAGTACTTCGCATCTTCGTATTTGCGGACTTCATTCACGGAAAATGGGTTCAGCTCACCCGTTACGGTATACTCGAAACCATCCTTAAAGTACTTCATACACTGATGTTGTGTAGAAGGGATGATGTTGTACTCGTGTAACCAAGGGCGACCGAGCAAGGCGTTGTAGCAGGTCTTGGCATCAATGACGTGGAATTTGATGTCCGTGATGAGCAGTCCGAAGCGTAATGTTAGTATTACAATCCGAGAGTCCGTGACGATTGTGAATCGAAACCGGAGATGGTAATTTTGTCACGAGCGAGGTGTTGCACACTCATGCAGATTTCCTTTAACACCCGAACGTTAAGGAGATTGATGGAGGATCCATTATCCACTAGGATCTTGCCTATCTTGATATCATGGCAGTATCCAGAGACATATAGGGGACGGTTGTGGTCGCACGACCCGAGAAGGAGGTCTTCGTCACCGAAAGTGATGTCGGTCGTATGCACTTCTTCCAATTCATCCTTCATCCTTTCAGTGGCGAGGAAGGCTTGGAATTGCTCAGGTTCTCGTAACGCCTTAATTAGTGAATCTCGCGCTTCTTTTGATAATAGGAGGGCATCGAGAATGCTAAGTTGAGAAGGTAGCTTCCTTAGGTGCGCCAGGATATTGTAGTCCACCTTACCCTTCCTGGGAAGGTCTTTGGTAGTCAGCTCTTTCATGACTTGGTCATCTAAAGTGATATCCTCAGTGACCTTTTCCTTTCCCTTATCTTTTCTATCTGCGGGCCCGAGATTCTTTTCCGGGAGTGTGCGATTGCGCAGCTGAATGTTTTCGCAGGCCTCCGGTTCCTCCTCTTTCCCCAAAACGGATTCTTTAAAGAGAGGGCCCAGAGCCATTTCTTCATCAGAGTCGCTCCCAAAGGTGAGAACTTGTGACCCTCCGGTGTTAACCATGTAACAGTTGCCAGTGGTTCTGTTGTGCCCGTTGGCAGTACTTCTTCGTCCCCGACGAGTCTTGCGTTTCATGCGCTTAAAATGTCGCCGATGAGCAACATATCCTTGCCACCATATCCTAAAGGCGTCGCACTCCTCCGTGGGGTGTGAAATTTTCCGATGATATGCGCAATAATCAGGGTGCCTCTCCGCCCCATTGAGCGTGTTTTCTTCCGAGGGTGGTAGCTTCATTCCCATTGTCATGGCTTTGGCAAACCTTTTCCTCGTCTTGAATATCTTCTTTTCTGCCTCGGATGCCTTTCGATCTGGCGGGAGTACCTCAACTCTTTCGTTCAGTATCCTGCATTTGGCTCCTTCCGATGCGGCCATCTCACGCTCCTGATCCGCTTTACTCTTTAGACGAATCTCGTCTAGAAAGGCGTCGATCATTTCATCTGTTGGCCACACACGCTCTGGTTCAGGCTCTGTCCCCAGTTTCTTAGTGCCAGGAGTTTTTTCATCGTCGGTAAACGAGTGGGAGATTACGTTACAACTCGCCACATATCCCTCGGATTCATCCGACGAGCTCTCTCCATCATCTTTCTCTTGAAAGATGTGGTTGAGGAACTCTTGCAGCGTGACAGGAGTTCGCGCCTTTTGATTGTACTCTTCCATCGCGTCGATTTGCTTCTGCAAGTTCGTGCGCTTGTCTCCAGGCTTCACGGGCCTCTTGGATTTCTTCTTCTTTTTCTTCGAAGATTTTAACGGTTGGGCGTGAGTACTTGGGCCATCACCACCGCTTTTTATAGTTGGGCGCGGCCTCCGCATTCCTTCAATGATCTAGGGTTCCAGCGGGTCCTTCCATTCGACTGCCGGGCACGCATGAAGGTCCTTCAGCATTCTTTTGGTTTTAGTTGACAGCACGACCTCCCATGGAGCTTCCTCAACAAAGGAACAGGTTGCCCCCGGTGTATCTGCTTTCTTAGGAGCATGCGGCTGTGGTGGGTTCACCTTCCACTTTTCAGACAGCTCAAACTTCCCCTGGAGGTATTGATCTTCAATCCATCCTTTGAAGACGAAGCAATCCTCAATCGGATGACTTACCGTTTGATGGTAAGAGCAATAGTTAGGGTTATTCACCTCAGTGGGTTGTGGCGGTCGCCTTGGATTTGGTAGGTTTATAAGTCTGTTGCGTACTGCCAGCTCGAATAACCGTTTCGTCTTGTCCCGTGGGAACGAGTAGGGACGCTTCATCTTCTCATTATAATACCGGCGTCTTTCTTCCCATTGATCCGCCAGCTTTGGGGCATTGGGTTGCTGCTGGGCATTCGCGACGAAGGTTGCCTTTCCTTTACCCTTGTCATTCCGAGGTTCCGACTTCGGGGGAGGTGGTCTATGACCCATCTGGTCCATCTGAGCCAACTTGTCGATTAAAGCCTGGAATGTGGTTGGCTTAAAGAACATCATAAACTGGGAGATAGTTGCTTGAGGGTCTAGGGTTCCCACGAACATGCCCACCGCGGGCGCTTCCTCAATGCGTTGCTCGCATTTCGACCACAAATTCCTCCAGCGTATAGCATACTGGACCCAAGTTTCACCTGGTTTTACCCTGGCGTTAATCAATGCCGTTATTGGAGTGCGTTCGCTGGCGCTTGCGAATCGCTGAGTGAATAGCAACTCCATTTCAGCGAACGTCTTGATAGAATCGTTCGGGAGTTCCGAATACCATTCGAACGCTGTTTCTGATAAGCTGCCCACGAACTGGCGAAGCAACAGTTTATCATCACCGCCGGTGTTACCGCAAAGGGCCCTGAACTGGGCGACATGTTGGTGGGGATTGCCGGTCCCCTTGTAAACATGGAACTTGGGAATTGTGTAACCCGGCGGGTACTTGATTTGGTCGTACCAGCTTGGATATGGCCGCCCCGTTTTTACGACTTGACCAGCTGCCTCAGTCGCATGATGAACCCGGATTTGTTGGGCTATATAGTCGACCAAATCAGCCTTAGAGATTGTCTCCTCTTTGGCCGTTGAGAGGGCCGGTGGTGGATTTGACGTTTCTCCCCTGTCGTCTTCAAGGCCGATCGGGGGATCCTCAGCGGGTGGGTCCTGTTGGATCATCATTCTTATCATATCTTGGAAGAGAAGGCCCATACGCTGTATGTTGGCTGCTTGTTCAGCAGCCTCTTTGTCCTTCTTCTCCAATATTCGGCGAAGGAATTCGGCGTCGGTTTCTTCCTCCTGGCGTTCGTCCGAGGACGTTTCTGGGTTTTCTTTTGGCCCAGTAAGTGCGGCCATAGCATTCATCATTTCCTGGAGCTTTTGCTGTTGCTCCTGAGCTTTAGTCACCGACCGTGTAAGCGGTCTATGACCTGTAGACGCATGGCTGTCTTCCTTTCCTGACGCCATGTATACGGTATGGACCATCATGCCCCCAGACTTAGGGCGTCTGGGCTTAGTGCCTTTAGCTGTCGTTGCAGGCTGGGGGATCTTCTCTGGCTTCCTCCTTTTATGAGCAGTGGAAGTTGAGGGGGCCGTTGAGGTGGGCACCCAGACAGCCTTTCGTGGTTTAACCTGGTGACTGGCTTCCTGTTGGACTTTCAACTTCTTGTACTGGCGGGAGAAGTTTGGATCGATCATCGAGTCTCGGGCCTGCCGCCAAACCTTATAGATTTTGGAAGACAGCCGTTGAGGGGATCGGGGCTGTTCTGGCTTTATTTCCGCAACCTTTTTTAGTGGAGGAGGAGACCTCTTTAGCACCGCAGTAGGAGAATTCCTTCGCACCTTATTTAGCGTCTCGAAGCTGTTCCCAGTTGGAACGGCAGCATTAACTTCCACCGTTGGGGCTGTTGGAGTTAGCCCAGAGGGGGAGTTGCCCCCAGCCTTCCTTACTCGGCGCCAGTGACGACGTCGAGTGTGTCGAGCGGACGGCGCTGGTTCAGCAGTGAGGATGGCTTCGTCTTGCCCCCTGTGTAGGTGGGGGGTCGCTGCTGGTGTTAGCCTGTCAAAGACCGATGTCCTTTGGGTAGCAGGAGCGGGAGCTGGAGCCGTCAATCTTGTAAATACCGACTTTTTGGCAGGGGAAGCCTCCTTGACGACTTCAGGAGCAGGACCGGTCACTTTCTTGGAAGCAGCCTTCTCTGGGATTGTAGGCCCCATTGTGGGTCCACAGGAGTCTTGGCCCAATCTAGAGAAGACCAAGGCGCTGGTGTTGGGTGACCCGTTGAGAGGGGCCGCGGCAGGGGTAAGACGATCAAAGACCGACTTCTTGGGAGCTTTCTTTGTCAGCACCGGAGCGGTGAAGCTTGTCGGTGGGAGCATGGTCCCAAAAAACAATCCTGTGGTGGCTCGAGTGACCTGTTCCACGGGCATTGTGAACAACGAAGCAGCTTGGGGTCCGTAGGCTATACCTCCTGGCGAGGCAGAGCGTTGGTTGCAATTGCAGTCCGAGCAGTTGGAGCATTTCGCAGAAGTAGAAGCCATCGATTCTTTGCTTTCTGCAATAAGCAAGACGCCAAGTCTTAGTATCTTGAAACCCAAGGGCAACCATTAGCGAACCGCGATTGGTTCGCGAATCACGACACACGAAGTGTGGAGTGGAAAGAGGAAAAGGTCCCACCGGGCGTGCCAGAATCTGTTCCCCTCCGAAGGACGGTGCGACTGGACGTCTTGCCTGAAATTCGGGGCAGATGCTAATTGGTGCTATCCGTGCACCTCTCCGAAGATGCCAAGTTGATTTATGGCACCATGTATCGAAGGTTTGAACGGATGTGTCCGATGTAGCAGACTTCGTCAGATTCCCCCTCGCTTGAGAGGTTTTTGATTGTGGGGACGCTCTTCCCTGCAGTTAATTACGCTACCGCATTGCGGTAACAACTTTCTCCTTCTCCAGATGGTCACTTCGTGTCGTGTGTGTTTGTTTTGTGTTTTGTTGCCCGTGGATTGTATACGGAGACTGAGTCATGTCGTCGCCCGTAAGGCGTGGACTAGTCCAAATCCGTATTATCTTAGATTTGGGTTGGGGGTTTGGGTTTAAGGATACGTTAGCCTCATTTGAGCCTAAGATCGACTTAAACGTTTGTTAAGGATACGTTAGTCTAGTTTTTAGACTAAGATCAACTTAACGGGATCGTTTAGATCCAACAAAAGAGCAATAAAAGGGGGCTCTGTTGTTTAGTTTAGTGACGTTGCAGTCGATAGGTAGTTTAAAGACATTGCGGTCCATGGGTAGTTTAAGGACATTGCGGTCCATGTGTAGTTTAAGGACATTGCGGTCCAGTGTTAGTTTTAAGACGTTGCGGTCAAGGTTAAGGACCTCATAGTCCATGGGTTTAAGGACCCCACAGTCCGTTGTTAGTTTTAAGACATCTCGGTCAAGGTTAAGGACGTCATAGTCCATGGGTTTAAGGACCCCACAGTCCGTTGTTAGTTTTAAGACATCTCGGTCAAGGTTAAGGACGTCATAGTCCATGGGTTTAAGGACCCCACAGTCCGTTGTTAGTTTTAAGACATCTCGGTCAAGGTTAAGGACCACATAGTCCATGGGTTTAAGGACCCCACAGTCCGTTGTTTGTTTTAAGACATCTCGGTCAAGGTTAAGGACCTCATAGTCCATGGGTTTAAGGACCCCACAGTCCGTATCAATGTGTGGTCATCGAGACCCGTCACCTCTTTGAAGACGTTGAGGAATTATAACGCCAAGTATCAAAGGAGTGAAGAGATGTACCCTTGAACCGGGGTGGATTAAATAGTCTTCGGCCCAATTTGGGATCAAGACCAATTAATTATGTTATGAGCCCATTAGCCCAGTTAAGTCTGAATTGAGGACTCATGGCCATCTTGGGCTAAGTCCAATCATGTTTGGAATATTGGCTTCCTGTTGGTCCATTGAAGAAGAGGCTTTGCCTCTGGCCATTTAGCCAATTGGGTTAACGTTAATTCAACAATGTTGAACACTGGGATCAAGTTATTGTTTTAACACTAAAAGACAGTTGGTGTTAAACACCAGCAACAGGGGGTCCAAATTAGTGTTAAACACTAGAACAAATCGGTGTCAAACACTAGCAGCAGAGGCTTCAAATTAGTGTTAAACACTAAGAAATTCAGTGTTAAACACTGCAAATAAAGTTCTTTGATTAGTGTTGAACACTAAGGCCAAACAGTGTTTTAACACTGGATTCAGGGGTTCCAATTTAGTGTTAAACACTAAGGCGAGAGGGGTCACGTAGTAACACGTGAGGGCGCCCTCCCTTCATTTGTTCTGCTGAGAATATCGCATCTTTTGGAGCATCACGTGCTATCACGTGACGGGCATTTAAATGCTTGTATGTTAAAGCCTCTGCCAAGGGTCACGTGGGTCACGTGAGGCACTGCCTCAAAAGGGCCTTTTCTGTGGATCTTTTCGGGGGTCACGTGGTGGCACGTGACCCTGCCTCTATGTATGTTTTTTTTAGAAGATCTGTTAATCCCTTTCAAGAATTAAATTCTTCGTAGGGTTGAACCCTGACAATATTTTGAGAGAAATTAAATTCCTATTTCCTTTTATATTCTGGGATAGAGTTGAACTCTGAATTTTCTGTAGGAATTAAATTCCTCATATATGTGAAGAACTGAATTCTATCATAGGGCTAAACCCTAATAAAAGCTTTAAGGAATTAAATTCCCACTTTCTTTTTAGAGAATTATTCTGAGGAATGAGATTCTGTCATAGGGTGAAACCCTAATTTCTCCTTTCTTAAGGGAATTAAATTCCTGATTTTAACAGAACTAAGTTCTTAACTAGGGTTAAACCCTGATTCTGTTTATTCTGAAGGAATTAAATTCCCATAACATAGGGTCAAACCCTAATTTTATTTTAAAGGAATTAAATTCCTATAGTTCTGTGAGAATTAAATTCTCAAGCTTCCATTCCCTCTCTATGCTTTGGATCTGCATGGAAGGATCTCAACCCATTGAGAATTAAATTCTCAACTCAAGGGGAGATGTGCACTTTACAGATCCTCCACCAAAGAGAGGACTATGTTCTTCTGTTTTATATCAGAGTTAAACTCTGTTGAGAATTAAATTCTCTTTTCCTTTCAAAAAGCCTTCCCTTTCTTACCTAGGGTTTTCTTTTGCAGAAGATCCAAATTCCTCCAAAGTATCAAGGCTCTCCTCCTTTTTTATGTATCGATTCCTTTCTGCATATCTCTATCTCTGTGTGTCTCTTGGCTCCTATTTATAGGAGAAGCAGCCGAATCAATTAGTTTTGGTGAATCTTTCATTGAGAGATTTAATTTGTATTCACCATTCGTTTTGGACATTTGGATTATTAAGTGAATTTTATTCACCATTGGATTTTAAATCCAGAGATTCTCTTTTGTTATTTCGGTTAGATTTTAAGGGAAATCTTTCCAAGTTCAGGCTTTTTCCACAAATAGATGATATTTAATCACCTTTAAATCTTTAATCCAATCGGTTCCTTTGGAAAGATTTGAGAAGTCTTTTCTCAGAATTTAATTCTGTTAACAGATAGGCTTTGAAAGCCGGTCACGTGTGGCCACGTGACCCTTGGTCACGTGTGGGCACGTGACCCCATTGGAACGAGCCCTCTTCTTCTTTTTGCGCTCTGCTTTCTGGCCGCTGCTTAGCCGTCACGTGCCACCACGTGACCCCTGGTCACGTGTGAGCACGTGACCCTCGTCTGGAGCCTTTTCTTGATTTAACCGGAGAATGAGTCTGCCGCTTTTAAATGTCACGTGCTAACACGTGACTGCTGGTCACGTGTGAACACGTGACCCTTTCTGAAGCCCTTTTCTTTGATGTAGTCGGGAAACTGAATCTGCCTTGCCGATACTTTTAGATGTCACGTGTCAACACGTGATTGCTGGTCACGTGTGAGCTCGTGACCCTTTTCTGAAGCCTCTTCCGTAGGCTTTCCTGATTTTAAATCAGGAAACACCCACTGCCGACGCTTCTTCGATGCGTTATTCGCATTTTGACCACAAGTTCCGCCATCGGATTGCATATTGAACCCTAGTTTCGCCCGGCTTTACTCTTGCATTGATCAAAGCTATTATTGGAGCACGCTCGCTGGCGCTCGCGAAACGCTAGGTAAACAACAACTCCATTTTAGCGAAAGTTTTGACGGAGTCATTTGGAAGTTCGGAATACCACTCAAATGCCGTTTCCGATAAACTGCCGACGAATTGGCGAAGCAAGAGCTTATTATCGCCGCCGGTGTTGCCACAAAGAGCCCTGAATTGAGCGACATGCTGATGTGGATTCCATGTCCCCTTGTACACATGGAATTTAGGGATCGTATATCCCGGCAGGTATTTGATCTGGTCGTACCAGCCCGGATAGGGTCGTCCAGTTCTAACAATTTGCCCAGCCGCTTCATTCGCCTGATGAACTCGTATCTGCTGAGCTATATAGTCGTCTAGTGCAGCTTTGGAAATGGTTTCCTCCTTGGCTGCTGAATGAGCCGGAGGAGGATTAGATGTCTCCCCTCTGTCGTCTTCCATAATGATCGGAGGGTTTTCAGCTGGAGGGTCTGGCTGTAACATAATTCCTACCATGTCTTGGAAGAGAAGCGCCATTTGTTTTATGTTAGCCGCTTGCTCTGCGACTTCTTTGTCCTTCTTTTCGAGGACTCTGCGTAAGAAGTCAGCATCGGTTTCTTGTTCGTGACGTTGCTCTGATGATGCCTCCGGGCTTTCTTTTGTCCCGGTGAGTGCGGCCATCGCAGTCATCATTTCCTGAAGCTTCTGTTGTTGCTCATGGGCTTTGGTTACGGATAGAGTGAGCGGTCGGTGACCCGTCGAAGCACGGCTTTCCTCCTTTCCGGAAGCCATATAAACAGTATGGACCACCATGGCCCCAGACTTGGGGCATTTGTGCTCAGCGCTCTTACGGTTCGCCATGTTCGTAAGGGCTTTTCTTGGCCTCCTTTTCTTTTGAGTGATTGACGTTGAGGAAGCCGTTGCAGTGGGCAACCAGCCAGCTCTTGCTTTTTCTGGCTTGACAGAGTAGTCCTTCTCCTGCCGAACCTTCATTTTTTTCTGTCGGCGGAGGTAGTCTTGATCAACAACCGAGTCTTGGACTTGACGCCAGACTTTGTAAATCTTAGAGGACAGCCGCTGAGGGGGCTGCTCCAACTTCTTCTCTGTATCATTCCTCACAGGTGAAGGAGTTCTCTTCAGCACTGCAGTAGGAGAGTTTCTGCGCACCTTGTTGAGCAGTTCAAAGCTATTCTCGGTTGGAACAGCAGCATCGATCCCCTCCATTGGAGCTGGTGGAGTAAATCCAGAGGGAGAGCTGCCCCCAGCCTTCCGTACTCGGCGCCAGTGACGACGGCGAGCATATCGCATGGATGGTGTTGGTTCAGCCGCAGGGGTGACCTCCTCATGCCCCCTGTGTTGGTCAGAATTCGCTGTTATCAGCCTTTTAAAGACCGACGTCCGTTGAATGGGGACGGCCAACCGATTGAAAGCAAACTTCCGAATAGGGGAAGCAACCTTGGTGATTTCGCCTGGAACGGGAGCAGGGTTGGTTATCCGCTTCGGGATAACGCCTTCTGGTATTGCAGGATTCTTCATGGGCCCGTTGGAGCTCTGGCCTAGTCTGTTAAAAACCGAGGCAGTGAAGTTGGGCGACCCGTTGAAGGGGGCCGCGGTAGTAGCAGGCCGATCGAATATCGACTTCTTTGGAGCTTCTTGCGATGTCATTGGGGCATTGAAGCTCATCGGTGGGAGCATGGTCCCGAAGAATAGTCCAGTGGTGGCTTGAGTTACCTGCTCCACTGGCATCTTGAAAAGAGAGGCTGCTTGGGGCCCGTAAGTCACTCCTCCAGCAGGGACGGAGCGAGAGTTGCAGTTGCAGGTAGTACAGTTTGAAGCCATTGATCTTCTGTTTTCTGCACGGAGCAAGACACCAAATCTAAGTACCTTGAATCCACAGGCAACCACAGCAAACCGTGATTCGTTCGCGAACACGACACACGAAGTGTGGAGTGGAAAGAGGAAGAGGTCCCACCGGGCGTGCCAGCATCTGTTCCCCTCCGAATGACGGTGTAGGGTTCCTAGGCACACTCAAGAGGTTCCACAAGGAATCAACCATGCCAAATTCAAAATTTTCCGGTACCGAGAAACCCTAAACTAGATCGTTAACTAGAGATTAGGCGAAACTACAAGCTACTAAACCGCTTTAGTACTAAGTGAAAGGAAATACAACCTTTGTAGATCCGGTCCTTCACTTCCTTGGCTCCGTGATGACGTCCCTCCGCTGTACCCATCGGATCCCGGACTCTAGCGATGGTTTCGTCGAAGAAATGATCGGGCTAGGTCGTCGACTTCGATGCCGAAGATGATCTACGTCGAGGCAACTCAAGATCAAGCTCCAACTTCACCGAGTCATGAAACTTGTGAAGAAAACACCCTATACTACTTGGCAAGTGGTAGAGGATGAAGAAATAGGAAGTGGGTTCACTTTGGATTTGGATTTCTCACTTGGAATCATCACTTGACATTTTTGAAGCAAGCTTTTCTTTCTTCATCAAGAAGAAGAAGAAGAAAGAAAATGAAAAAGAATGAATTAACTAAAAAAGAAAATCAAGTGACCCTTATCATATTGCAACCATGGTTAAGTGTAGAGAATAAACTAGGGTTAAGTTGAATGGTTAGGTTAAAGGAAAGAAACAAAATGGTTACTTCTTCAAAGCTTCATGAAGCTTCAACAAAAGACAAAGCAAGCCACCATTTCATTTTCCTTTGCCATAATGAATAAAGAGAATAAATAAATAAGTAAATCAAAACCCTAACCATTAACATAACCATGGTTTAATTATACACACCCAAGTTTGCATGTATCATCAAATATGATACAAACTAGTGCACAAAACTATATTATATATACAATGTATCAAGTGAGAAAATCCATCTTAAGTGAACAAATACTAGTTAATGTAAAGTAATATATCAAATATATAATTATACATTAAATCATTAGATCAACACTTGATTTAACGATCCGGTCATATCGCATATGACCGACTAATATCCAATGTATCGACTTATCGAATCAATCTTCGATTCGATAACTAGGTTATATCGCATACAACCATTCAATACATTCATCGCGGGAATAGAATACGGTATCACATACACGCGTTATTCTCGGTCCCGCACATATCTCATATGCGCTCCTATTTCGTTTCGCTTGAGCCAGGAAACCTCTGTGTAGGACTCTAAAGACTCGTCAATACGCCGGCAGCAGGTGATGATCATATTAAACACCCGCAAGCCGCAAGCGGTCTGCTAAACGTAACAGCCACCCGGGTATTAAGCGATCAGAAGATCAACGAGCAAGCCCGCTCACACTCCTGTGAATCCAACCAGTAACACTTACCGTACAGTCCGGTCTGATCGTCTGATATGTCGCATATCTCGCCTAGGGGTGGTAAACGTCAGACCCCAGTAGCTCGATAATTCGTGTCGATATGAGGTCTATAACAGTTCGAGAAACTACTGGTAACACTTACCAGTAAATCTCAGCAACCCTGGCCAAAGATTTCCGGTTATAGCCAATCGAACACAGCGCAACATCAACTCCCTATACCGGGAGAGACGAATCCCCTCCTATCGCTCATTACCTCCATGTGATTCGGGACTGTACCCAAAAACCACCATTTTGCACGCCCTCTTGGACGTGGTAAGGTGGAAATCAAAGCACAGTGGGAATCACACAAGACTCTATGACGATCTCGGGTCAACAGACTACTCTGTACCAGTGTCACCAGAGAACTGCCATCTGACGTGAGGTATAATACCATCTGGGAGTTCTCGGCGAGTCCGTCCAGTATACCCAGTCTCCACTGAGCACCCGTATATCATCTCTGATGTCAAACACCAATGGATATGGGATCATACATCGCCCATCTGTATGGGTCGAGAAGGTATACGCTAGTCTACTCTGGTATATCGATGCCCTGTCTCGATATACCCACGACTAGGGACCTTGAAGGATGTACTTATGGACTACCATGTCCCCACTAGTATGATCCGCATCATGGTCCAGGTAGTCAAGTACACATCCTAAGGGCTTTACCAACATGTAACAGAGAGACAATCAGTATACACGTTAAGGTAAAGAGTAACCAGATAGCATACTATCATATCGAGCAAGAAAGTCCTCCCTATATATGTCCCAGCATCCACTACAATATACATCCTATGTACAGTAATGGCCTCGAGGGCATACATATAACTAACAATCTCCCACTTGCACTAGGGCCATCTGTAGCAGTGGTTGTAGTATCTCATACTCAACCATTCCTTAAAAGTCTCTCTCTGGGAATAGGCCTTCATGAGTGGATCCGCCGTGTTATCCTCTGAGTCTGCTCTCCTAACCTCGATCACCCTGGAGATCAACTATCTCCATGATCAGGTGACACTGCCTTAGAATATGTCTGGATCACTGATGGGACGGGCGTTCCCTGGCATAAGCCACAACTCCATTGTCATACAATGGGAGGAACGAAGTTCATCTCATGAACTAATATACACCCAGACTGCCTCTTTGGTAGTATCTTAAGTAGCGATGTATCCAGCCTTTATCGTCTAGTGTACCACGGTATCTAGCTTGGAACTCTTCCAACATACCGTCCCTTCACTGAGGGTAAAGACAATGCCTGCGACTGACATTCAGTCGTCCTTATCACCCTGGAACCTTTCCAGTGATTCTCCCCAGAATCAATTGATACCATCTCACTACAACTAGTGAGTATCTTAACATCCAATTAGATCTATCTCATAGATCCAAAACCCAGGATTTAGCAGGTATCATTTTGATCCTTCATGGAGAATCCTTGTGATAAGCGGAAATTGACCGAGCGTAGCATAGGAAACTCCTTCCCTATCAAGAGTATGTCATCCACGTACTCTACGAGGATCACCACCATACTCCCTACTACCTTTTTGTATATACAAGGTTCATCTACCATTTTGATGATGTCAAACTGTTTGACTAACTCATCAAATCAGATGTTCCAACTCTGCGATGCCTGCTTCATCACATAAAGCATCTTGCACACGTTTCCGCTGCTCCCACTGTCTACGAAGCCCTCTGGCTGTGTACTTATAGACGCTCTCTTCTAAATCAATATTTAGAAAAGCAGTCATGACACCCAACTGCCAGATATCGTAGTCATGGTATGTAGCCATGGCAAGTAGGATCCGGATGGACTTAAGCATAGCTACTTAGAAAATGTTTCATCATAATCCATACCTGGTCAATGATGCAAACTTTTAACAAGTCTAGTTTTGAAAGTCTTAACTTTTCCATGTACACCAAGTAATCTTCTCAAGATATACTTGCTCCTGATGGGGATTTAACCCTTCAGATAAAGCAACCAAAGTCCATACTTTGTTGGTGTATAAGGATCCCATCTCAGATCGCTAAGCATCCAGCCATTCTTACAGAGTCCCACTCCTGATGGCCAGCTCGAAACTAGTTGGGTCATCATCTCATGATGCAATCCTCGCTCCCACTGTCATCGAGAAACCAAAGTATCTCTCAGGTGGATGAGGAACCCTACCAGATCGGCGGAGAGGCTGAGGTTCGTCGGGGACTATTGAATCCTTTGGTTCTGTCAAATCATCAGCTGCAGTTTTGTATAGCTGGAACCTTTCCAGTTCTACAGAACTGACCTTGCCTCGATCTTGTCCGGATTTTGCTTTTAGGCATAGGCCGGACAGTCCCAAATCTTAACTTACTTAAGAGATAGGTTCTTCCCATACAATATCTCATATGGAGTGGTAGGCACTGATTTGATTCGAACCCAATTCAATAGGTATGCAGCTTCTCAAGTGCATAACCCCCAAAAGGAAACAGGTAACTCAGTAGTACTCATCATAGAGCGCACCATATCATATAGGGTGGTATTGCTTCGCCCTGATACACCGTTGTGCTGTGGTGTATTCAGAGGAGTAACACCGAGAGAGAATCTCATTCTCCTTTAGAGTAATCCAAGAATTCCATGCACAAGTATTCTCCTCCTTGATCGCATCAAAGGACATAATGCTTATACCCGTCTTTGGTTCTTTACTTCTATCTTATATTCTGTGAATATCTTAAAAGGTTCGGACTTGTGTTTCAACAGAAACATATGTCTGAATCTCGAGAGATCATCAGAGAATGTAATGAAGTACAAAGAACCAGTCTTAGCATGTGTAGACAGGGGAGCTTACATACATCAACATGTATCAATCCCAAGAGTTCACTAACTCTTTCTCTGTTTCCAATAAACAGAGTTGTGGTCATCTAATCTTTGGGACATGACTGGCAAGTTTCACAAGATGTAAATTCAAACTAATTTAAATATACATCTAAATGTAACTTCAGCTAGTCGGGTCGCATTGATATGACCTAGTCTACAATACCTCAAGAAGGATCCGTTCATTTCTGAACTCTTCCTCTTGTGTGTGTTCCGTATACTAAGAACTGTAGTTTGATTTAGAACATCAATGCTTTTAGATAACGTGCCTGAACCGATCAACTTTTGATATAGAAAATGTTCAAAACATTATCCAACAATACAAAATTTTATCATTTCTTTACTAATAAATAGACTGATATGATTTTGTATTTCAGGTTCGGTATCTAATAACATTCGTTCAGAATCAATGTACTGGTAATACAGGGTGACAGTGACCAACAGACTTGGCTGCAACACTTGCACCGTTTTCTGCCTCATGAAACTTATCACCCGTTCTCGGTTCTCTACCTTTTGTAGCCCTATGTAACAGATTACATATCTTGGATCCTGATCCGGTATCAAATACCCAGGACGCAGAGGATACTGAGAAACAGTTCTTTGTAATGAACACACCCGAAGAAGATGCATCATCATGTACTTTCTTCGTTTGGGCGGCACGGGAAATCTGGTATTCCCCAATTTCCTGGTCTGTCTTATAACATTTATAAGTTGGAGTGGGACCAACGTTACCCAGCTCAGTATAACAAGCGGGTTCGGTCAATATTTCCGTTTTATTATCTTGATTAAGGCGTGACATGGTCGCTACCTGGAGAGAAAGAGAAGAAAACACTCTGCGTGCGCTCTTACAAGATCAGATTGGTTATTATTTTATCTAATCAGGATGGCTCCCACTGTTTTTATCAAATCTTCCTTCAAACCCTAAAAGGAAAGACTAGCCGGGATTAATTACACGCTACAAGTTCGCCAATCTTTCAGCCAGGCCAGTGTCGGTACTTTGAGGGAGGTCCCCCGTGCTTTCGCACGAACCTAATTATAGTAAACCTCGTTTTCCCAGAGGCGTAACCTCGTTGACACATTTCTAGACACCTACTTGATCGGCTAATTGTAATGTGTAAAACTCTCCCAGGAGTAACAATTACTCACAGTGGGTATCGGGATCCAACTATCTCATAGAAGGTATGCAATCTCATTGCAAATTTCAACACTTGAAATTCCCGATAATTTTACCCCTAGCACCTTATGACCTTGACGGAGGTCAACAAACCATAGGCTACTAGTCAAGTTCAACCCGTCATTTCTTGATTAAATCAAACCCACCCGCACGACCCTTGACGGAGGTCAACAAGGTCGCACGACTACCCTAATCCAATCTGCATCATATGCATAAGCAGATAAATACTAGTTAGCTACCGCACACTGCGCCTTAACGGAGGTCAACAAACGTAGCACGAATACTAAGTAGGACTTATCTGAAATGACGGAGGGCTACGACAGGTTTTTCTGAAAACCTATTGCGTAATGAACTTGATATCGTTGTAGAATCAAATGATTTTAAACTGGAGTGTTTTTTAGGCTTTTCTAGTTTTGCTAAAGGGGTCACTCCCGGTGAAGGGATCGTCGGCCCTTTCCTCATCGAATAAGGTGCGGGATATATCATATATATCACTTTGCAAAGCAGAAACTATAGAAGCAATCAAAAGACAAACCGAGAGTTGTAGCATCTGCCAGTTATTGCTAAAGGAGTCACTCCCGGTGAAGGGATCTCGGTCCTTTCCTTATTGAATAAGGTGCAGGATGTTCTACAAGGAACACCGCGATGCAAAGCAAGAACTGTAGCTACCTGGTTTTGTAAATTCGATTCCACAACATCTTTAGGTTTCTTTTATTTTCATTAATCATATTAATGAAGTCCCATCATTTAAGTACCTAAACATCACAGATAAATATAACGTACGCTTATGCCATCTGCATTCGCCTCGATGTCCCGTCTGCACCGTTAGGTTAGGTAACTAACGGCAGAGCGAGGCAGGGCTAGCGCGAGTGTAAAACATAAGCAACGTCTATATAATATATCATATATACTATATACTATATCTATCTGAACATATCACATGATTACATCACAGATAACGCAGCAGAAAATATCATATGAAATATTGGATATACTAGGACGTCCGTGTTTTCAATACGAGCCAGTATAAAACACGGATTCCATGGTCGTGATGAATAGCCAATCCCACACCCCTAGACCCCTACGAAAGCGGCAAGCAACCCTACCAATTCTAGAGTTAGGAGACCCGGACTCGACTCCTCGAGTTGGTCTCCCACTGGACTCCAGAACCCGGTTACTTGTGCCCTCCTCCTTGGGTCTATCCTAGTGCGGAAAAGTAAATAATATACAAACGGTGACATCTTCCGCAACCTAGAAGTTCCCCAATAAAAGAATATTACATACAAGTTTTTTACATGAATGAAAATGAAAAACACTCATCTCACATAAAAAAAAACCGGCTATTCATAACGCGACGATCCAATATAACATATCCAGCAACACATAACATCACATGTCATCAACGTAAGTAAATATGCCCATCCCAATTGTCGTTGACATATAGCAACGAAACCGGCGATATCACATATTACACTTACGGTCGCAGAAAAGAAAGTGTAAAACTACAACAGTTGAAATCCGCAAACTCTTTAGACATCGCATGCCTAACCATCTGAATTCCTTAGACATCACATGCCTAACAATTATAAACCACGCATTTTAGTCTCATTATCGAAAACTCTTTTCAATATCAAGTCGGGCAATTCAACAAGATTCCCGACATTTTGATCGAATGCTCGTCGCAAACTTTAGTAGGCGGCCGCACCCCCGATGCCGTCGACGAAGTGCACCAAGGCGGAACACCGCTGCCGCGAGCACCCGAACGGATGCTTTAGGCGACGGGGTTCTCCTACAGTCACTTGGTCGGGGCTATGGGGTGTGGCTGTCTATTAAGTTTACCCGGCGAATATCCGCGTACGCTACGTGATTGCGACGGAGTTTTGATCACATCAAAATTCCGTGGCAACCGATCAAGTGAGACTAAACTGCTATGTTTATAACATCCAAATCAGTTATCTCATAACTACTTGTGGATTCCAAATATTGTATCACATTCCAGATAAATAGAAAATGTTAAACTTTCCGATCGAACAATCAAACACCCAAGTTTTCCCGAAACAGCTCAACACATGAAATAAGTTTAAAAACATTCACTTCATGCCTCAGTACCAACGGTCCAGCCGTAGAAGGGTCAAGTCAACGCCTCACATGTGGCACGCCATACTGCCCCAAACCCTAAGGTTCAAAGGGCAGTTCAAGACGGTCACATAATCGAGTTAAGGTTTGTTGTCTTCTAGAGGGACCATCGCGTTACTTGCACTACTTAGAACGTTATTAAACTACGGAAAAATCCAACACTTGGAAATTTCCCGGCAGGGGAAAAAATGGGTATTTATATCCGGTCAAACTTTTTAACAGTTTATAAAATATCCGGAAAAACACATAGACGAAGTTAAAGATTCCGATCGAATTGTCGAACTCCCAATACAACCCAGAAAACTCAACACTTGAGTATACATTAAAAATTTCCAGAAGATTCAGTAAACCAATAAGGAAGTTACTGTGCAAAAATTAAATATCAAAGTGACTATACGGCCGCGGAACCGCCGCACGAGCCATGCTCGTGCCGCGGTTCCGCGGCGCTTTAATCGAATTAACCACTCGAATTTCACAGTAACTCATAAAAACGCCTGCTGATTTTTCTGCATATTTTTAATTTGGAAAAATGCACAGTTTTGAAAAATGTACAGAGAAGGGGTCGGATTAGGGTTTCGGGGTTCGTTCAGATTTCTAACATCGTCTACACTTCGCCTAAGGCTCTAGCTAGGCTCTGATACCATTGTAGGGTTCCTAGGCACACTCAAGAGGTTCCACAAGGCATCAACCATGCCAAATTCAAAATTTTCCGGTGCCGAGAAACCCTAAACTAGATCGTTAACTAGAGATTAGGCGAAACTACAAGCTACTAAACTGCTTTAGTACTAAGTGAAAGGAAATACAAGCTTTGTAGATCCGGTCCTCCACTTCTTTGGCTTCGTGATGACGTCCCTCCGCTGTACCCATCGGATCCCGGACTTTAGCGATGGTTTCGTCGAAGAAATGATCGGGCTAGGTCGTCGACTTCGATGCCGAAGATGATCTACATCGAGGCAACTCAAGATCAAGCTCCAACTTCACCAAGTCATGAAACTTGTGAAGAAAACACCCTATACTACTTGGCAAGTGGTAGAGGATGAAGAAATAGGAAGTGGGTTCACTTTGGATTTGGATTTCTCACTTGAAATCATCACTTGACATTTTTGAAGCAAGCTTTTCTTTCTTCATCAAGAAGAAGAAGAAGAAAGAAAATGAAAAAGAATGAATTAACTAAAAAAGAAAATCAAGTGACCCTTATCATATTGCAACCATGGTTAAGTGTAGAGAATAAACTAGGGTTAAGTTGAATGGTTAGGTTAAAGGAAAGAAACAAAATGGTTACTTCTTCAAAGCTTCATGAAGCTTCAACAAAAGACAAAGCAAGCCACCATTTCATTTTCCTTTGCCATAATGAATAAAGAGAATAAATAAATAAGTAAATCAAAACCCTAACCATTAACATAACCATGGTTTAATCATACACACCCAAGTTTGCATGTATCATCAAACATGATACTAACTAGTGCACAAAACTATATTATATATACAATGTGCACATCAAGTGAGAAAATCCATCTTAAGTGAACAAATACTAGTTAATGTAAAGTAATATATCAAATATATAATTATACATTAAATCATTAAATCAACACTTGATTTAACGATCCGGTCATATCGCATATGACCGACTAATATCCAATGTATCGACTTATCGAATCAATCTTCGATTCGATAACTAGGTTATATCGCATACAACCATTCAATACATTCATCGCGAGAATAGAATACGGTATCACATACATGCATTATTCTCGGTCCCGCACATATCTCATATGCGCTCCTATTTCGTTTCGCTTGAGCCAGGAAACCTCTGTGTAGGACTCTAAAGACTCGTCAATACGCCGGCAGCAGGTGATCATCATATTAAACACCCGCAAGCCGCAAGCGGTCTGCTAAACGTAACGGCCACCCGGGTATTGAGCGATCAGAAGATCAACGAGCAAGCCCGCTCACACTCCTGTGAATCCAACCAGTAACACTTACCGTACAGTCCGGTCTGATCGTCTGATATGTCGCATATCTCGCCTAGGGGTGGTAAACGTCAGACCCCAGTAGCTCGATAAGTCGTGTCGATATGAGGTCTATAACAGTTCGAGAAACTACTGGTAAAACTTACCAGTAAATCTCAGCAACCCTGGCCAGGGATTTCCGGTTATAGCCAATCGAACACAGCGCAACATCAACTCCCTATACCGGGAGAGACGAATCCCCTCCTATCGCTCATTGCCTCCATGTGATTCGGGACTGTACCCAAAAACCACCGTTTTGCACACCCTCTTGGACGTGGTAAGGTGGAAATCAAAGCACAGTGGGAATCACACAAGACTCTATGACGATCTCGGGTCAACAGACTACTCTGTACCAGTGTCACCAGAGAACTGCCATCTGACGTGAGGTATAATACCATCTGGGAGTTCTCGGCAAGTCCGTCCAGTGTACCCAGTCTCCACTGAGCACCCGTATATCATCTATGATGTCAAACACCAATGGATATGGGATCATACATCACCCATCTGTATGGGTCGAGAAGGTATACACTAGTCTACTCTGGTATATCGATGCCCTGTCTCGATATACCCACGACTAGGGACCTTGAAGGATGTACTTATGGACTACCATGTCCCCACTAGTATGATCCGCATCATGGTCCAGGTAGTCAAGTACACATCCTAAGGGCTTTACCAACATGTAACAGAGAGACAATCAGTATACACGTTAAGGTAAAGAGTAACCAGATTGCATACTATCATGTCGAGCAAGAAAGTCCTCCCTATATATGTCCCAGCATCTACTACAATATACATCCTATGTACAGTAATGGACTCTAGGGCATACATATAACTAACAGACGGCGCGACGTAGAGACTTCTTGCCTGAGATTCGGGGCAGATGCTATTTGGTTTTATCCGTCCACCTCTCCGAAGATGCCAAGTTGATTTATAGCACCGTGTATCGGAGGTTTAGACGGATGCAGCCGATGTAGCAGACTTCGTCAGATTCCCCCTCGCATGAGGGGTTTTTGATTGTAGGGACGCTCTTCCCTGCAGGCGCAAGCCCCTGCAGTTAATTACGCTACCGCATCGCGGTAACAACTTTCTCCTTCTCCGGATGTTCACTTCGTGTCGTGGGTGTTTGTTTTGTTTGTGGTTGCCCGTGGATTGGATACGGAGACTAATTTATGTCGTCGCCCGTAGGACGTGGATTAGTCCAAATCCGTATTTTTTTAGATTTGGGTTTGTGGTTTTGGTTTAAGGATACGTTATCCATATTTGAGGCTCAGATCAACTTAAACGTTTGTTAAGGATACGTTAGTCCAATTTGAGACTAAGATCAACTTAACGGGATCGTTTAGATCCGACAAAAGAGCATTTGGGCTATATTGTTCTAGTTTAGGGACATAGTGGTCCATTGCCAGTTTAGGGACATGGTGGTCCATTGCCAGTTTAGGGACATGGTGGTCCATTGAATGTATGGCCGTCGGGACCCGTCACCTCTCTGACGACGTTGAAGGATTACAACGACATATATCAGAGGAGTTCAGAGATGTACCCTTGAACCAAAGTTGGTTGGGAGATCTATAGTCCAATTTGGGACTAAAGTATGTTTGAAAGTTTTGGTTTAAGGATACGTTAGCCATATTTGAGGCTAAGATCAACTTAAACGTTTGTTAAGGATACATTAGTCTAATTTGAGACTAAGATCAACTTAACGGGATCATTTAGATCCGACAAAAGAGCATTTGGGTTCTATTGTTCTAGTTTAGGGACATAGTGGTCCATTGCCGGTTTAGGGACATGGTAGTCCATTGCCAGTTTAGGGACATGGTGGTCTAACATTCCCATTTTGGGGACGAATATTGGTTTAAGGACGCATTAGTCCACGAGTTTAAGGACCCCGCAGTCCGTATCAATGTATGGTTGTCGGGACCCGTCACCTCTCTAACGACGTTGAGGGATTACAACGACGAATATCAGAGGAGTTCAGAGATGTACCCTTGAACCGGGTGTAAATTGATTTGAAAGAGCAGTCGTGCTCAGTTCAATTTAATTTGAGGACTTACGGCCAGAATTGGGTTAAGTCCATTTGAAAAAGTTTAACATTTTATTTGTGTTTGGCCTGTCAGGCTTTTATTTGAGCTCTGCCATCTTTTTAAAATAATGCACAGCATT
Source organism: Agapanthus africanus (assembly GCA_030015575.1). Lineage (NCBI taxonomy): Eukaryota > Viridiplantae > Streptophyta > Magnoliopsida > Asparagales > Amaryllidaceae > Agapanthus > Agapanthus africanus. The sequence continues at coordinate 651,486,080 of JASDDO010000014.1, forward strand.
GGGCTTTTTAATTAAATGCATAGCATTTATTATGGCCTGTTAGGCCTTTTTTAATTGGGCTCTGTCCCTTTTCTTTAATAATGCAGAGCATTCAATGGTCTGACAGCGCGCCACGTGGCCTATCAGGCGCTTTGCGCCGATTGAGGAGCGCAAGGCGCAAACTGATGTGGAGGTGACACGTGTCACACTCTGGTGAGCGCAAGTCTGCGCTGCGCCAGTGCGCCGCGCCAGTGCGCTGCTGACACGTGGCGCGCTCTGCTAAGAGCAGGTCTGTTAGCGCAGTGCGCTGCTGACACGTGGCGCGCTCTGGTGACTTGCGCTAATTCAAGAGCGCAACAGCGCAAATTACGAGTGCAGGGCACTGTACAGTAGCGCAGAGCGCATCTTGATCTAATTTAGATCAAAGAAAAGAATCTTTTTAGAGGTTCTACCTCAAGATTCAAGAACCGATGGTTCATCAAAAGGCAATGCCTTTATATAGATCAAAAGATCTAATCAATGAAGTAAATTACTTCTGTTTTATCTTTTTTCAATTAAACCTTCTTTTGATCTTTTTTCTCTTCTTTTTTTTTATCCAAGATCTTGATCTTGTTCTTAGATCATTGATCTTTTTAGAAGAAATTCTTCTTTTATTCAAAGGTTTACCTTTTTTCTTTCTCTTTGAATTCTTCTCAAAGTTTTTAGAAGAGCTCTCTGTATCTCTATCTCTGTATATCTTTAGACTTGGAGTCTAGGGGCCTTTATATAGTGCCAATTGATTTGTTAAATCAGTTAAAGAGATCTTTTTCTGATTGATTTAGGGATGTTTCCCCACCGCTAGATCTTTGATCCTAGGGCTTCTGTTTTACAGAAGATAATCTTCTTGTTTTAACAAGATTAGAAAGATCTTTCCAAAATTTTATTGTTTAAATTCTGGCACAGTTGGCGCAAGCGCACCCGCGCGACACGTGTCGCGCAGCGCAGAGCGCAGTGCAACTGCGCTGACACGTGTCGCGCAGCGCAACTGCGCTGACACGTGTCGCGCGGCGCAGAGCGCAAGTCATCTGAAGCGTTGCTTCCTTTATTTTTATTTTAAAACAAAGCCTTGCTCTGATTGGGTGCGCTGTCTTGGGCGCAGCGTTGGCGTGTCTGCTTTTGACACGTGGCGCGTTGCGCGCAGCGCAAGGAATCTGAAGCGTTGCTTCAATTTTTGAATTTTTGAAATTCAAACAGAGTTTTGCTCTGATTGGGGGAAACACAGATAACCTCAAGAAAATTGATCTGGGGACGGCAAGTGACCCGCGGCCGACGTTCGTCAGTGAGCTGTTGTCTGAAGAAAGGGTGGCTGCGCTAAAGGACGTGCTTATGCAGCATAAAGATTGCTTCGCATGGAACTATTCCGAAATGCCAGGATTAGATCCAGAGATTGCTGTGCACAAACTGGCGATATCCCCGGACGTCAAGCCGATCAAACAAGCACCAAGAAGAATGCGGCTCGAGCTTGAGATGAGCATCAACGCCGAGGTCAAGAAGCTAGTCGACTCCGGCTTCATCCAGGAGGTCCAATATCCTAACTGGATCGCCAACATCATCCCAGTGATGAAGAAAAATGGAACGGTGCGCATATGTGTGGACTTTCGGGATCTCAATAAAGCTTGCCCGAAGGACGATTTTCCCGTACCGGTCACCGAGCTGATGATAGATGATACATCCACTCATGAAGTTTTCTCCTTTATGGACGGCTCATCAGGATACAATCAGATAAAGATGCATCCCGAAGACCAGAAGCATACCGCTTTCCGGACTCTATTGGGCATATTCTACTACAAGGTGATGCCTTTCGGTCTAAAGAACGCCGGTGCCACCTATCAGAGGGCCATGACGAAGATCTTCAATGACCTCATACATGAAATCGTCGAATGCTATATCGACGACCTCGTAGTTAAAAGCAAATCATACGAGGAACATTTAGAGCATCTGAAGACCGTATTTCAACGCCTTCGGCAATACATCTTGAAGATGAACCCTCTCAAATGCGCGTTCGGAGTTTCCTCGGGCAAATTCCTAGGATTCATCGTACGACATCGAGGCATCGAGATAGATCCGTCAAAAATCAAGGCGATTATGGAAATGCCTCCGCCAAGGACTCTCAAGCAATTACAGTCTCTCCAAGGGAAGCTCGCGTATATCCGGCGATTTATAGCCAATCTTTCCAGCAAGTGTCGCCCCTACAGTCACCTGATGAAGAAGGGAACCCCTTTCGTCTGGGATTGCAAATGCCAAAACGCACTGGATGAAATCAAGCAATGCCTGCAGAATCCACTAGTACTAGCCGCTCCCGTTAAAGGAAAACCTCTCGTCAGCCCTCGAAGGATCGCTAAGCGCGCTATGGGCACAAGAGAACCACCAAGAGAAAGAAAGAGCTCTCTACTATTTGAGTCGAGTTCTACTGGGGGCAGAAAGCAATTACTCCCTCATTCAAAAACACTGCCTGGCGTTGATCTTCGCAATAACGAAGCTCAGACACTATGCATTGGCACATGAGGTCCATCTCATATCAAAAGTGGATCCACTCAAATATTTGATGTCGAAGGCTATATTAACCGACTTCCTCGCTGAGCATCCGATACCTGCCGATTCTCCGTTGAATTGCGAACTGCGAGACGAACATGCGTTTGACATGATCGACGGGGGTGATACCCGGTGGGAACTTTATTTTGATGGAGCGTCTTCCATGAAGAAGCGCAAACAAAGCACCCCTATAATCAAATCGGGGGTAGGCCTCATCTTCGTAACTCCACAAGGAGGGATAATGCGCTTTGCCTTCTCCTTAACAGAGCCGAGGACGAACAATGAAGCCGAATACGAAGCTTTGATAGTAGGTCTTGAGATCACTATCGACATGGGAATTGAAAACCTGCTCATATACGGAGACTCCCAGCTGGTCGTTAGTCAAATAAACGACGACTACCAAACGTGCAAGCCAGAGTTGGTGAAGTACGGCGAGAGGGTGCAGCAACTGCTGACCCAAATTCCTTCCTACACCTTGGAAAGCATACCGCGTGCGGAAAATATCAAGGCGGATGCATTAGCCAAGCTCGCTAAAGAACTGGCCGATGAGAACCTCGATGACGTGAGGATCATTGTGCAAAGCCGTCGGGTTCTTGCTCCGGCAGAAGTATCTCCGGAGTCGTCCGAAGAAAAGGGAGCGACCGAGCAAACGACTCTGCAAATAAAAGACTAGGAAAAGGCTGAAGATTGGAGAGAAGTCTTTATAGACTACTTCAAATCCCGTCGAACACCTAAAGATGCGTCCTCAAGACATCAGCTTATGAAACGAGCTCTGTCTTTTGCTTTCGTCAATGATACCCTGTATAAGAGATCATTTGATTCTCTATGGCTAAGATGCCTGGGACCTGAAGAGGCAAAAAGAGTCGTCCAAGAAACTCACGACGGACTCTACGGTTCTCACCAGGCCGGGCCGAAGATGAAGCTGAAGATCAAAAGGATGGGCTACTATTGGCCCACGATGATTCAAGACTGTCTCGAATACGCGAAGCAGTGCCATTCGTTCCAGATTCACGGGGACTATATCCATCAACATCCAAATCCACTACATCCAACAGTGGCTAGCTGGCCGTTCGAAATGTGGGGGACTGACATAATCGGCCCCATCGAACCAGCATCGTCCAGAGGACATCGATTCATCTTGGCGGCAACTGATTACTTCTCCAAATGGGCAAAAGCAGTACCGCTGAGGGAAGTGAAGATGGAGATACCCTCCATTTCTTCAAGACACACGTCATTTATCGGTTCGGAACTCCGAGACGGATTATCTCCGATAACGGGCCGGCCTACAGAAGCCACAAGATCAGCCGCTTCGCACAACATCATAACATAGACTGGAGATACTCCTCAGTCTATAATCCCCGAACTAACAGTCTAGCTGAGGCTTTTAACAAAACCTTGACGAAGATCGTGAAAAAGACGGTGTCTCGAAATAAGAGGAACTGGCACGAGAGACTGCATGAAGCTCTCTGGGCGTATCGAACTACGTTCAAAACGGCCACTAACACAACGCCATATGCATTGGTATTTGGTATGGAGGCGGTACTCCCCCTTGAGATAGAGCTACCCTCTCTACGAGTGGCGGTTCATTACGAGCTAACGGACGAAGAGAATGCTCACCTTCGGCTTGAGGAGCTCGAGGCCCTTGATGAAACCCGGCTCATAGTGCAACAAAATCTGGAGACTTATAAAGCAAAGATGACGCACTCATACGAAAGATTGACTAGGCCGAGGACATTCTGCCAAGGCGAACTCGTGCTAGTGGTCAAAAGACCTATGATCCCCAATCGTGCAAAACGGGGAAAATTCGAGCCGAACTATGAAGGCCCGTATATCATAGACAAGGTCTACCAGGGTGGGGCCTATTTACTCATGGACATGCATGGTGAAAGACCTTTCAGGCCAATAAACGGTCGCTTCTTGAAGAAATACTACGCTTGACGAGTCACGGCCTAGGTCAACGAAAGATGGCGACGCCTATGTCCGCTCACTATCTTTCTAAGCCCAAACTCTATAAGTAGTAACCAACAACGGACCGAAACGTCCTTAAACTAACGACGGACCGAAACGTCCTTAAACTAACGACGGACCGAAACATCCTTAAACTAACGATGGACCGAAGTGTCCTTAAACTAACAATGGACCACTATGTCCTAAAACTAGCCGTTGACCGAGATGTCGATAAACTAGGGTGGATTACAGCATCCCAAGGCGGATACAAAAAAAATGAATAAAAAAAAAGAAAAAGAAACGGTATGTCCATGAGCAAAAAGGGCACGGATGAAAACCCGAAAGGGCTCCGTGAGTAAAAACAGCAGGGCTACCGGCGAGTTTTGTGAAAACCCGAAAGGGCGCAATCTCGTTAAAAGACACTTGCAAGGTCCTCTCGACCTTGTGAGGAGAAACCACCTGCGTGAGATCCTTACGACTCACAAGGGAGCAACACACTTAGGGATGCTCACGATTCCTAAGGAGAAATTACACTTGCGAGATCCTCACGACTCGTAAGGAGAACCCTCTTATGGGACCCTCACGGCTCATAAGATTCAAAAGTCTTAAGCTACAGGGATCTGAACCTATTCTTAAGCAGCGACCACAACCTCCAACACTTCCCTACAAGCAGCTCAATGCTGACCCTTGTATACAATCCACGGGCGCAAAAAAAAACATTTCCCTAACAAAGTCCTACCCGCAACTAGGGATGTGTCTACACGGTAAACAACCCTTGTAAGTCCTTTCGACTTATAAGGAGAAAACACTCTTGTAAGATCCTTACGACTTATAAGAGAACATGCACTTAGGAATCCTCACTATTCCTAGGGAGAAAACGCACCTACGTGATCTTCACGACTCATAGGGAGAAATACCTTCATGAGACCCTTACGGCTCATGAAGTCAAAAGGCTTAGTCGGCAAGATCCTAACCCTGTTCGCTAAGCCACCTTTGTTCGACATCGACAGAGGCAAATGATGATTCGCTCCTGGCAATATCCCGGTTGTAGCGGTGCTGATGCCGAAATCGGTGTCTAAATTCCAGGCCTGCAGTGAAAAGCCAGCAAGCCACACATGCATACGAAATAGCCGAAATGATGGAGCAACTTGCAACAAAATCAGCAAGTAAAAATGTATGCATGCAAAATAGCTGAAATAATTGGGCAACTCGCAATAAAAAGCAGCGAGTAAAAAATAAAATAAATAGCCGAAATGATTGGACGCCGTGAAAAATAACCGAAATGATTGGGCAATCGCGACCTTCGCGATATAAAAGCTGAAATGATAAATCATCGCGGAAAGAAATTTAAAAAATAAAATTTATGCCCTACAGGTGATATTACATCAATCCCTGTATACAATTCAGGGGCGCAAACAAAGAAGGAATCACACCTTCCCTCCCCAGGCTCCATCAGAAAACGAAGCCAAATCTCGACGATTCAGGGATAGCCTAGAGATGTTCAACAGCGTTCCTCTCCATTCCAGCAGGATTCAGACGCTGCAATCAACCCTGGAGCTACGACAAAGCCTCTACTCCAAATCTCAATGGTTCCCAGACAACCTGGAGACCACTTCTATATTCGTCTCATTACAACAGACAATACGTCATCCACATGACCCCGTCGCGGAAATACGTCATAAACATGACCCCGTCTCGGAAATACGTCATCCAAATGACCCCGTCGCGGAAATACGTCAACCAAATGACCCCGTCGCGGAAATACGTCATCTAAATGACCCCGTCTCGGAAATACGTCATCGACATGACCCCGTCTCGGAAATACGTCATCCACATGACCCCGTTTCGGAAATACGTCATCCACATGACCCCGTCTCGGAAATACGTCATCCACATGACCCCGTCTCGGAAATATGCCATCTACATGACCCCGTCTCCGAAATACGTCATCGACATGACCCTGTCTTGGAAATACGTCATCCACATGACCCCATCTCGGAAATACGTCATCCACATGACCCCGTCTCGGAAATACGTCATCCACATGACCCCGTCTCGGAAATACGTCATCCACATGACCCCGTCTCGGAAATACGTCATCCACATGACCCCATCTCGGAAATACGTCATCCACATGACCCCGTCTCGGAAATACATCATCCACATGACCCCGTCGCGGAAATACGTCATCTACATGACCCCGTCGACGTCATCCACATGACCCCATTTCGGAAATACGTCATCCACATGACCCCGTTTCGGAAATACGTCATCCATATGACCCCATCTCGGAAATACGTCATCCACATGACCCCGTCGCGGAAATATGTCATCTACATGACCCTGCATCGGAGATACGTCACCCAATGACGTCGTGAAATGAGGATAACGTCAATCTCATTAAACACTTACGGGTCCTCTCGATTCATAAGGAAGAAAACTCTCTTATAAGATCCTTACGACTTATAAGGGGAAACACACTTAGGAATCCTCACGACTCCTAAGCAGAAAAGACACCTACGAGATCCTCACGACTCATAGGGAGAAAAGTCTTTATGAGACCCTTACGGTTCATGAAGTTGAAAAGTCTTAGGTAGCAGATCTGAACCTGCTTCCTAAGCCATCACTGCCTCTAAAAAAGTTCAAGACGGAATACTCTCTATCATCTATAGGCTACGCTTACCAACATAACAAGCCGACAACAAAGAAAAGAGAAGAAAGCGACAGTGAGAAGTGCATTTTATTCACACTCAGTTAAGCGTTCAAGACATACCCATTCATGCATGTGCGAAAAAGTTTGACATATAAAATAAACACATAGAAATGAAACGGCTTGCTATTCATACTTCAGAAAATGCCTACATTGAGAAAAACAGCAAATAAAAACATAACAGGAATATTTACAAAGGCACGACATCAAGTCCAGGCATGGATTGAGAAACTCAAAAGTAAGGCCATCTAAAATGTTCCAGGCCTCTCGAACCATCCTAGTATGCTTTCTTTCGCGATCACAAGCGTCGGGATCCCCACTGATGTCCTCCACCCTTCGATAGGCAGCAAGTATTGCCGCCTGTTGAAAAGCCTGATGCAGAAGATCGACAAGATTTTCCCGCCTTTTCTTTGAGATTAGGCCCATCAGATACACCGAGTGCACCTTGTCTTCGGCATCATCCAATGCTTTAAGCGGCATGCCGGCACAGAATAGAGGAAGTGCTCCCCAGATCGCTCCCACAATAAGCTTCAGGAGAGAAGAACGACGGGGAAGCAGTCGACCATTATACGCACCAAATCGACCCATAATTTCAACGCATTGGGCATTTGTGAACTCATGGTTTTGGGAACGGCCAAGTGAGCGGATGTCTCCGTAAGAGATAATCTCATCAAGGTCATACAAATGAGCAGCCATAACGTCTGAAAAAGAAAATCAGTGAGAATTAGTAGACAGACTGATTAGAAAAGCTTATTGAAACAGATACGGGATTTACATAACTCTTGATATCCCCAGGGTGGGAATAAGTGCTACTTAAATCACCCGATGGATTTAATTCTGTGAAGTTAGTTAAGAGAAAAATCCTAAAGAGAATTTCGTATTTAATAAAAAAGGGGGGCCCTCAGGCCAAGGAGTTAAACTCCTCGAGAGCAATGCTCTGCAAACAGGAGTGACACATGTCAAAGTTAATTATGAGGGGAATTTAAAAATACCCCGAGAATTCTAAAGAGCCATGCTCTGTAAAGATGATGGAATAACCCATCAGAATACTTAAAGGATCTCTTAGGATCTAAGATCCAACAAGGGCAAAGCCCTGTTAAGAAACCCTGAAAAGGTTTTCTTGAAGATCTATGATCTAAGTAGAGCAAAAAGCTCTGATGATGAGTGAAACTCTAGATTATTAACTAATCCCTTCAAAGATTAATCTTTACCTAGAAAAATCTGACAGAGTTTTAACTCTTAACTTTCTTTAAAAAGAGAGCAATACTATGAAGAAGAGATAATTCTCAGAAAGAAGATGAACAATGGTCATCTCAGAGGGCCAAACGCCCTATTTATAGGCATTGACAGCCGTTTCAACTTCCAAAAAGTGGATCCAACGGCGGAGATGCTGTCACCGTTGTACTCACGTGTGGGCCACGTAAGCGCAACGGTTAGGGGCATTTGTTTCCCCAATTAGAGCAAAGCTTTGTTCAAATTCCAAGATTGGAAGCGAAGCAACGCTTCATGAAAAGTGCTAGCATCAGATGCGCCTGGACTAAGAGTCAAAGACTCTGAAACGGCGCTCGCGTGCAAAGCACGAGAGCGCTAAGCGCCAGAAGCGCTTCACCTTTGCAAGAATTACTTGCGCCTGGTTATAACAAGTTAAGTTATGCAGCGCATAAACGCCTGACAAAGGAATAACAAAGAATTAAAAAATAAGAGCACTTGGCAGATAATAAAATACTTAATTAGACATTTTTTTTATTACAATGTAAACAGATCGCCAAACATGGGATCAAAAGGACAAGGGTTTGCAAAGCTAAGAATGAGATTATCCAGTTCCCTCTATATCTTCTCCACCATGTCAAAACGGCGATCTTCTCGAGGAGTAGCCACCCATCGATCAGCGCCGCACTCACCAGAGAAAGTGGAGATAACGACCCGACGAGCCCGTATCTGGCTCAGCAAGTGGACAGAGCAATCCCTCAGGGCTTTAGTGATCAAATGCGCCTCGAAGAAGCACTCGATCTTGTCTTCAGCAGCATCGAGCATTGCCGAGGTCATCTCTGCTGAAGGAGGGGGAATATCAGCGAGCATGGACGCAAGGATCATCCGAAGCCAAATAGAGTGTGGGGGAGAGGAGACCCTACACGAGTCAAGAGCTCGTACAGCGCCGCGTCGCATTGGTCATCCGTAAGAGCAGGATCCACCAAGCACGCAGCAAAGTAAGGAACAATGTCCTGGATGGGCACTTCCCATGGTTGTCGACGAGCATGTGGGCGGTTACAAGCCACAGTTGAAAGGGTTCTTTAGAGACGAGAAAAGAAAGAAGCTTTGCTTCAGATTATAAAGACTAGGCACAGAAAATTTTGTGCACAGTGGAGCTATTTCCAAGACCTGGGAAATGAAAGTTCTGGGGAATACAAGTTTGACTTAAAAGGAAGGTGGAAAGACACCTCCAATAGAGCAACGCTTTAGATGCAGCGCCAAGTGCGCTGCGCCCTAGGCAGCGCACCATGAGTGCGCTAGCGCTAGGCGCGCTGCGCGCCACATGTAAAACACAGGTGCGCTAATGCAGGGCGCGCTGCGCTCTGAGCAGCGCACCACGTGTCAAACACAGGTGCGCTAGCGCAAAGTGCGCTGCGCTCTGAGCAGCGCACCACGTGCAAAGCACGGGTGCGCTAGCGCTGGAATTAAAAAACTCCCCACCGTTAGATCAAAAGATCTAATAATAATGATAAATCATTAATTAATCAAAATTAAATTCTGTTATGGAAAGATTTTCCAATTTTGTTAAAAACAAGAAGATTTCCTTCTGTAAAACAGAAGCCCTAGGATCAAAGATTCAACGGTGGGAAATATTCCCAAATCAATCAGAGAAAGATCTCTTTAACTGATTTAACAAATTAACTTGCCCTATATAAAGGCCTCAAGACTTCAAGTCTGATATAGAGAAACCCCCCTAACTTTGAGAAAACTCAAAAAGAAAGAGAGCAAGCTCTTGAAAGAAGATTATTTCTTCAAGGTAAAGATCATGAACGATGAACATAGAGATGAAATCATCTCTTAAAAAGAAGAATTGTCTTCTTAAAAGATCATAGATCTACAAAGACCAAGGTCTTTCATAAAAAAGATCAAAAGATCTCATCACATAATAAAAGAAGAACATATTCTTCACACAGATCATTGATCTATAAAGGCAAGCCTTTCAAAAATAAGAACTGTTGTTCTTGAATCTTGAGACAGAGGCTCTTCTAAAAATAACATAAATTTGTTCCCAGATTATAAAATTGATCAACATGCGCTTTGCGCTATTGAAATGCGCCTTGCGCTCTTGAAAAGCACTTCTGCGCTCTCTGGACCGGTTCTCAGCACCAAAATGCGCCACGTGTCACTCACGTGTGCGCCTCTAAATTGACAGCGCAATGCGCTCATGGCCTAGCGCTTAGCGCTAAAAAACTGGCGCAATACGCCGATCATCTGGCGCTTAGCGCCAAGCGCAACACGTGTCCCTTACATGTGCGCCACGTGGCAGAAGCGCACTGCGCTTTTTGATCGGCGCAAAGTGCCTAGCGCACTATAGGTTGCGCTGACAGAACACAAGTTGTTCTTTAATGAGCTAGAGCTCTGATGAATGCTCTGCATTCAATACAAGACAGGAAAAGTGTCAAGATCTAATGCTCAGCATTATTAAAAGGGCCAAGACTAAATAAAGGCTCAATAGCCAGAATAAACAAAATGTTTAAATGTTTATTGGACTTAGCCCAATATTGGCCATAAGTCCTCAACTTATATTTAATTGAGCACATCTGCTCGTGAATATTTCAAAAGGTCTTAGTCCCAAATTGGACTACAGATCTTTCAACTAACATTGGTTCGAGGGTACATCTCTGAACCCCTCTGATATATGTCGTTGTAATCCTTCAACGTCTTCAAAGAGGTGACGGGTCCCGACAACCGTACATTCCACAGAATATGACGTCTTTAAACTACGGACTGTGGGGTCCTTAAACTCATGGACTATGATGTCCTTAACCTCGGACTGTGGGGTCCCTTTAAACCCACGGACTACGATATCTTTAACCTGGACTGTGAGGTCCTTAAGCCCACGGACTACGATATCCTTAACCTGGACTGTGGGGTCCTTAAGCCCATGGACTATGATGTCCTTAACCTGGACTGTGGGGTCCTTAAACTCACGGACTATGATATCCTTAACCTTGGACCGCAATGTCCTTAAACTAACATTGGACCGCAATGTCCATAAACTAAACAATAGAGCCCAAATGCTTTTTTGTTGGATCTAAATGATCCCGTTAAGTTGATCTTAGTCTAAAAATTAGACCAACGTATCTTTAACAAACGTTTAAGTTGATCTTAGTCTCAAACGAGACTAACGTATCCTTAAACCCAAACCTCAAACCCAAATCTAAGAAGATACGGATTTGGACTAATCCACGCCCTACGGACGACAATATAAATTAGTCTCCGTATACAATCCACGGGCAACCACAAACAAAACAAACACCCACGACATGAAGTGACCATCTGGAGAAGGAGAAAGTTGTTACCGCGATGCGGTAACGTAATTAACTGCAGGGGCTTGCACCTGCAGGGAAGAGCGTCCCCACAATCAAAACCCCCTCAAACGAGGGGGAATCTGACGAAGTCTGCTACATCGGCCGCATCCGTTTAAACCTTCGATACATGATGCCATAAATTAACTTGGCATCTTCGGAGAGGTAGACGGATAGCACCAATTAGCATCTGCCCCGAAATTTAGGCAAGACGTTCGCCGCGTCTTCGTCCGCGTCTTTCGGCGGGGAACAAAGCCCAAAAATATCTTGAATCCACAAAAATATCTATATGCCACCTTGCATCAATAATTCACAACTCTTGAAAATATCAAGCATACTCCAATAGTAAACTATGAGTCATGCCATGAGTCACCAAGTTAGCCATGCTTCATTTAATACAAAGGAACGCCTCATTTCTCTACCTCATTAACCATTAACAAAAATGGTTAAACATAATAATGAGGTGTTTTCTTCTAGAAGTATCTTGCACAATTAGAAGAATGCCCCTCACCCTATATACATACCCATATCCGTATTCCGAAAAATACGAATACAAAGAGACAAAATAAATCCAAGAATATAATACTAGGATCCGGTTTAAACCAAAGCCCGCTAGTATTATCCGCTCGAACATCATGCATGCACAAGTACACGTATGTGATCGAACCCTTACCGTAAAACCATACGGCCTCTACATCGTTTCGCCCGAAGCAGGGAAACCCTATGTGTGGGACTCTAGAGACTCAACAGTACGCTGGCAGTGGGTTTAACCATAAGCACATCAGCGGTACTAGCTGTACATAACGGTTACCCAGATACCTGTCGAAAAGAAAGACCGACGAGCAAACTCGTCCGAACCCCTACTGAGCCTATCCGTGAAAATCTCTGTACAGTCCGGTCTCTTCGTCTAAGAGTATCGCATACCGGGTTTAGGGGTGGTATACGTCAAACCCTAATAACCCGATAATTCGTACTGATGTGGCTCAGGACCAATCCGGGAAACTACTGATCATCCTATCAGTAAATCCCAACTGCCAAGGTCTTATGGTCCTGACCAATCGAAATATCGACTCCCAATACCGGGAGAGACGAATCCCCAACAATCGCTAACTGTCTCTATGTGGCTCGGGACTGTACCCAACCAAAACCTGTTTGCACGACTCAGTAGAGTCGTGGTAGGGTAGTGATCAAAGCACAACGGGAACTCACACGAGACAAATGACGATCTCAGGTCTGAAGACTAACCTGTACACATGTCATCTAAGAACTTCCATCTGACGATAGGTATAGTACTATCTGGAAGTTCTCGGCGAGTCCGTCCAGTGTACTCGCACCCAATGAGCACCTGTATACGATCTTAGGTGCATCAGACAAATGGCTGCGGGACCAACCATCCTCCTCGTCGGGGTCTAGAATCGTATACACTAGTCTACTCTGAAGTATCAATGCCCAGTCTCAATACGCACGCGACCAGAGACCATTTAAGGATGTACTTATGGACTACCCTTTGGATAGAATAAAAAATAAAAAATCAGAACTACCAGACCCTGGCCTCCCTTCTCTTCCCCCACTCTCTCCCTCTCCCCTTCTTCTTGTCGGGTCCCGATCCTTGCTCACGGCACAAAGTGCCACACGAAACAAAGTGCCACGCCAAGGGACGGGGACCGCCTCTTGAATCCGTGGGGGACACCTCTTGAATCCATAGGACCTTCTCTAGAACAATGAGATCGTTTCCTCAAAACATAGGGTGAAAGAGGGCGGACCTGTATTATAAATGTAAAGATACCACTCTATAATACGGAGGCGCCTTTTAGGGTGAATCGACACTTCGAAGCGTGCTCAGGCTAGGGAAATCCTAGGATAGGTGACCTCCTGGGAAGTGGCCCTTTCTCAAGTCAGGTTCGCTCCAAAGGACAAAACCGTGCGGTTCTGGCCAGAGCGGACAATACCATCCGTACTGAGGCATGGGACGTGACATTATGGTATCAGAGCCAGTCCTTCGATAGTAGGTTTGTAGTTCGAGGATGAACCATTGTTCTAAGCGTGGAGGATGTCGGGCTCCGGTCTTTACTCACGGCACAAAGTGCCACGCCAAGAAGCGGGGGCCGTTGCTTGAATCCGTGGGACCTACTTTAGAACAATGGGATCGTTTCCTTGAAACACAGGTCGAAAGAAGGGCAGAACTGTATTATAAATGTAATGATACCACTCTACAATATGGAGACGACTTTTGGGGTAAACTGACACTTCGAAGTTCGAAGAACTCCGAAGTTAAGCTTGCAAGGGCTAGGGAAATCCTAGGTTGGACGACCTCCTGGGAAGTAACCCTTTCTCGTGACACTTCTTCTCCACCTCCTCCACCATTTTCTTTCTGTAAGCTTTCAAATTTTTTTGTCCCTCTTTTTTATCGACCAAATCCAATTAATTCAACGCAAAACTTTTCGATCGCTTTTAACTCCATCTAATTTAAAGACACCCAAATTAATTAGAAAATATAAAAATTATTAAACGTGTTGTAACTACCATGTACTCTAGATACTTAATAAAAGCATTTTATAATTTTTCTTGAGATCAAAACAATTATTTTACTGATTCTATTGGTAGAAAACACTTTTAAAACATTTTTTCATGATTAAAATGAATTAATATGATTTTTAGGGATTTTTATAAATTCTTGGGAATTTATAAGAAATTAAATGGATTTTTTATAGAAGGGAAAGGTTTTTAAAACCAACAAAGAGAGTTATTTTGGACCAAATTTGGTAGCAAATGAAATAAAACATCAAAATATATTTTCTAAAATTTCCCCAAAATTTTAAAATATTTTTAACTATTTTTAAAAACCAAAAACTGATTTTAAATCATTTTTAAATATTAAAAATGAATTTTTATTTAATTTTTGAGCGGGAACGAATCTGGACTATCGGATCTGGAAACCAATGGTCCAAATCCCGTTGACAGTTTTTTTAGATAAAAGAAAAAGAAAAAGTAAATAAAATCGGCGCTTTTGATCTGGACATATGGATCAAAGATCCAACGACCCAGATCAGCAGCTCTAGCGTCAAGCCAGGGCCCACGCCAGCTCACGCACGATGGGACGCGGGTTGTTGGATCTGGTCGAACAACGGTGTGGATCTGGTCGGCTCATGGAGCCGGCTCCTGTAGCGGCTGGGGAAAATAATAGGAATTTTTTATCCCATAAATCCCTATAAAGACCCCTGATCTTGTAAAATTCACAGAAAAAAATCCCTTCGACACAAAAATCCGAAAAAGTTTCCAGAGTTTTATTTTTGAGTCTTCTACATTTTGGACCAATTACCATAGGCAAAAAAATTCTTGGAATCAAGATAAATCTTTTTTTGTACAACCCGACGCTCACCGATTTTCATTTTACTAGCTCATTTCAGGTAGTATCTCTCAACACTTGACCCTATGTTATCTTTATTATGATAATATCTACTTGTAGAAAAACTTTCAGGACCTAATTATGAGGTTTTAACTAGATTATCTATTTTACGGTTAATGATGGTTGAAAACAATATTAAACCCTGATTAAATAATGAACTTTTAGCAGTTATCCTTCACGATAAAATCACGGGGTAAAGGACAACCCTCATTTCATGCTTGGACATATGGAAGTAAGTCGTCAAAAGACTATCAGGACCCGGGGGAACTTTTACGTGAATAAATATAATTATCCGTCGGTTTTAGATAAAGGTTATCGATAATTTCTCTAATTGCTTAAAACATGGAAAAATCATAGTAATTTTTTATATATTGAAATAAAATTGATGATAAACTTGGAAAACCATATTTTCACTAAAATCACTATTTCACAAAAATACCATCATCTCCTAACAATTTATATTTTCATTAATATACCACGAATTTTGGAAAAACAATATTTTCCTTAAAATACCCTAAACTTTTCTAAATGATATTTTTATTAAAATACCACGAACCTTTCTGAATCATGATTTTTACTAAAATGCCATGAACTTGGTAGACTAATTATTTTTATTAAAATACCATGAACTTTTAAAAGCTAGGGTTTTCTTTTAAAAATCAATAATAATCCTAAAACTAGATTTTTACTAAATATCTTTAAGAAGTAGAACCTTACCAAAAATATCCCTAATTTCGAAAGTGAAGTTTTTAAATTAAAATTTTACTAAAATACCCTTACCTTTTTATAAAAAGAGATTCTTTTATTAAAATACCATAACCTTTATAATAAAAGATAATTTTCGTTAATATACCATATAAATACCACGCTATTTTATAAAGAGATATTTTTATTAAAATGTCACAATATTTATTACAAGATAATTACCCTAAAATACCATGGCACTTCATAAAACAATATTTGCCCTAAAATACCATGGTCTATATATAAACAATAATTATGATAAAATACCATAGTCCGTTATAAACTAAAGTTTCTATAAAATATTGTGTTTACCTTGTAAACTATAATGGAACGAGATATAACCAACGGCCGTGGAAGTTCATATCGATTGAAATATCATCTACCTGAATCCAACTTTTGATATATCACATGGCATGACCTACGATACGGTTAGAGTTAGAACTCGAAAACCTAAATATGAAATACTATTACAAATGAAGATTCTTGCAGGAAGAGTGAACAGTCCCAACATGGACGACTACTACGAATGATATGAACAGTTCCGATATGGACAAATGATATTCCATGCCTAGATGATATACACACTAACTCTAATTCGTAAAACTTTTACACTGAATGAAATAGGGATGGGTAGTTTGATTAGACAAGGTAATATACGGACTCAAATTCCCCTTTTACTCGATCAGATCCGAAAACGTGGAACAGTACATTTCACTATCCTCAACCGTGTTCTGTGGTTAAAATGAAATAATCTCGAGAACTCATTACCCTTGTCTAACAAACTAAACGAATATATTACCTGTTGTTACCTTGCACAATATACCATAATTTACCTGATGCCTACAACACATACATCATACATCCACAATACATACATCATACCTCTACACATATACAACACACTTATTATCTTTACCATTACTTTATGTTGAGAAAATCCGACCCGAGTGTAACTCGCTGACGGACTTCCTTTTCGTTTCTCTATCCCTAAAACGTCTGTTAGATAAGAACGAGGTTGATGAAGAAGGAGACGATAGAGTGGGGCCCACTAATGAAGACTACACGGAGTTGACGCAAGAGTATTAGGATAGCTTTTATATTGCCCACCTGTTTAGGGCTTGCTTTCTTTTCATCAATGTAATCAAACTATCTAGTTGCTTTCAGTACTTTAGGTTGTAACAATTTTAGTTAATGGAAATAAATACTTCTGCTTTTATTATCA
This sequence comes from Agapanthus africanus, assembly GCA_030015575.1. Classification (NCBI taxonomy): domain Eukaryota; kingdom Viridiplantae; phylum Streptophyta; class Magnoliopsida; order Asparagales; family Amaryllidaceae; genus Agapanthus; species Agapanthus africanus. The sequence goes on from JASDDO010000014.1 coordinate 651,503,218, forward strand.
ATTTTGGTATATTGCCTACATGATTTATTTATACGCTTAACGTAACTGTATCGAGAAAGATCACCCTCGACACGGTTAGGATGCGGACCTTGGCACGTTACTGTTTCTGTACTTTTGGGAAGCGGAGCGTGGCAGGTTTTAGTAGTGGCCCATGCAAGTCCTCAATGTACTAAAATGAAACTATTAACTGACGTTATTATGTTTGTGAATATTATCCACTTATATCATCTTCCATTATTCGTTTTATCTTCCTTTGCATTTCGTATTCTGACCATGGCCTTTTCCTTTCAGGTCATGGCCAATTTAGGAGTTGTACCCCTTTCCGACGAGGAACACATGTTAGATATTACCTTCGAGGCTACACTTGGTTATTCAGACAATGAGGTCATGGGCCCACCGACGATTATCTTCGACAGTAACTACGAAGAACCTATCAAGAAAGAGCCGGAAGAAGAGGAACCCATCGAAGAAGAACCGGTGGAAGAGGAACCTATTGAAGAGGCCCCAGCTGAAGTAGAGGCCCCAACTGAAGAGGATGCTCCCGTTGAGGCAGAGGAACCGGAAGAATACGGTTCTCACATGTGGTTTATTGGGAAGACACTCTATATTCGGGAGCATGCTTATCAATGCGTGCGCTGCACCCATCCACGCCTCTATCTCCGTGACATACCAGGCTCACCCTTCCACTATAACTTTGTAAGGAAGGTCAACAAACGTCGCGCTAGAGCTGAGGGGTTCCACCCGTATGTTTGATGGACAGTGATCGAGACGATCAATATTAGTTTTAGTTTGTACTAATTGGCTAAACAAAGCTATATACAGCAGTAGGTCCACGTTTATCTTTAGTTGTATCTTCTTTTAACTTTTATTAATAAAATCCTAGTTTCGAGCAAAATTCTCTTGTGTCTCATGTCTTTTCCTTTTCTTAGTTTACCACTTGTATTAATTGTTATTCTTTCGTGCAAGTTACTATCTTGTCTCATCCTTGAATCTAGTTGTAACCTAACTCCACCTTCTTATTCAATTAATGATGGCTGGCCGTAACCAAAACCGCAATAGAACTAGAAATAGGATCCATAGGGCCGCTGCCCAGCAAGCAACTATTATGCAAATGATACAAAGGTTGTTAGACCAATAACAGAAACAAACCGCCGCCCTTCATCAAGAGCTGCGAGAAACTAGGCAACATGAGCTATTGGAGAAGGTATTAGCCCCAACTTCCCAAGGATCCGCGGGAGTTAAACAATTTCGATCACTACATCCGAAGACTTTTGCTAGGAAAGGGACTCCATTAGAAACTGGGGAATGGCTTCAGGGAACAGTCAACGACCTTATGGCTGCTCAAATCCCAAAGGATGCATAGGTTAGCATTGCCAATACGCAACTCACGAACAATGCCCGAATATAATGGGAAGCCGATGAAAGTAGACTGATAGAGCCTATCACCTGGGAAACCTTCAAGGTGTGTTTCGATACTCATTACTTTCCAGCAGTAGCACATATGGATATGGAGCGAAAGTTCATTCAGTTTCAACAGGGGTCTATGTGGGAGATGATCGTAGACCAATATACGCCGGAATATGCTATGCTTAGCCGTTTTGCTCTCCATCTTGTGGCCACCCCTAAACTATATGCTAAGAGATTTCGACAAGGGTTGGATCTTAGGACACAGTCAACCATGTCCTGTACCGCTCTCCCCATTTATGATGCAATCCTGGAGGCAGCTAGTAATTATGAGGATCTGGAGAAAAGGATCAAGAAAAGCGATCGTTCGTCCGGAATGAAACGACCGGCAAATCAAACTTCAGGAGGGTCGTCTTCCAAATTCAACGGAAGACAGCAATTCAAGAGGCCAACAGGGCCAATTGTCCCAAGAAAACCAACCGTTACATGCAACCACTGCGGTAGAGTCGGACATTACATGAGAGACTGCCTTATTTTGAACAAACTCTGTATAATTTGTGGGTCTCCAGATCATGCTCTGGGGGACTGTCCTCAGAGAAGAAAACAACTAGGCCATGTCGATAAGCCAGTCAACAATGAGGCACCACAACAGGAAAACCGACTGCTTCTGTTAAGCCGACCGGATAAGGTGCGCCAGCTAGAGGACCACCCTTGCCTTCGCAAAAGCATGGTTTTCAACAAGCTCGGTGCAATGGTCCCAAGCGCCAGGCCTATACTATGACAGCTGAGGAGGCTGAGGCCACGTGGGAAGTCATTACATATATCCATTCCTTTCCCTTCTATCTTGCTTCCAGTATCACCGTTATTTTCGTTACCCACATACAGTTAGGCTCACTCGTACCCTTACTTTTAAAATGTAGGTGTCCTTTTAGTATCCTCTGCACCTGCACTTACACTTTTTGACTCCAGCGCGTCACACTGCTTTATGGAACAAAAGTCTGCGGTAGCCAACTCCATTCCTGTGGCACCCCTCGTCACTGAATGGAATGTCAACACAGAAAACGGTGTGATCAAGTCCACTATGTGGTATGACTTATGTCCCATGGTGATCTGTGGTCCGGGTTTCTACGCCAACTTCATGGTGATAGATATGCCTAATTTCGACGTAGTCTTGGACATGGACTGGTTGAGTACTTTTTACGCATCGTCGACTGCTGTTAAAGGAAGGTGGTGTTCAAGATTCATGACCATCCAATGTTCGTATTCGAGAGCGGGAGTCGATCTTTGGGTCCAACAACTTATAGAGCTGTGCCGAGGAAGGAGGAGATGTTATATACCTTACAGGGGAGGAAGATATGCTAATGGCGGTTCGAGAGTTCAAAGAAGTGTTCGCCGAGGTGTCTGGGTTACCCCCAGATCGAAAGATCAAATTCGCAATAGACTTGATGCCAGGCACACAACCAATTTTACGAGCCTTGTATCGGATTGGACCGGCAGAATTGGCCGAGCTTCGAATGCAAATTGAGGACCACCTTGATAAGGGATTTATTAGACCAAGCATGTCACTTTGGGGTACTCCAGTTCTTTTGGTACCTAGGAAGGATGGAACTAAGCGGATGTGTATAGATTTTCGGGAGCTAAATAAGGTCGCTATCAAGAACAAGTATCCTCTGCCGAGGATAGACGATCTGTTCAATCAGTTGGAAGGATCTCGAGTGTTCTTGAAGCTAGATTTGCGGACGGGTTATCATTAACTCAAAATCAAGACGTCTGACATTCTTCAGACGGCTTTCCAGACTAAGTATGGGCACTATGAATTTCTAATGATGCCTTTGGAGTTGTAGGGTGTTTTTCGTCGCCCCATTGAAATAGAATGCGCGCGCATGTCAGGCGTATACAGATTCCCCCGCCTAGGGTAGGCCGGGGTTTATTGATTATGGGGATCCGAATCTCAGGCAACCGCGACTAACCTGCCGTTAATTACCTCTTGCCATTGGAGTGAGGGACCTCCGATTGACGGGTAAAACTGGTCATGCGAATTCAATGTGCGGTGTGCGTGTATTATGTTTTGAAGGGGACTTAAATGTATCGGGGGTCACACAGAGTTTACGGGGGTCCTGCTATCCGGATAGTGGGCTGGGGGTCAATAGGTCTAGCAGCCCCCTTGCGAGGTGCGGGGCAGCGCCCCGTTAGGATTTTTTTCTAACGGGGGACGTGTTTTTAGTGTGGAGCGTAAGGGAAAAAGAGAGGTGAGTGGCGTCCTAAGGACGCGTGAGATGGTACGTGGGCACCCACGGGGCATGTGCGAGGCGTGTGGGCGCTGGGCGCCAGCGCTTCACGCGCACGACACAGGGCGCTAGGCGCCTGCGGGTCACGTACGAGGCGCGTGGGTGATGGGTGCCTGCGTTTCACTCGCCCGGCATGTATGCGCTAGGCGTCAGCGGGTCACGAGGGCGGCGCGCGACCGCTAGGCGCCAGCGGGTCACGTGCGCGGCACGCAACCGTTGGAAACACCAGCGGAAGGAGGTGTTAGTTGTATGTATGCCCTAGAGGTCATTATTGTACATGAGATGTATATTATAATGGATGCTGGGACATATAGAGAGAGTACTTTCTTGCTCGACATGATAGTACGCTATCTGGTTGCTCTTTATCTTAACATGTACACTCACTGTCTCTTTGTTACATATTGATAAAGCCCTTAGGATGTGTACTCGACTACCAGGATTATGATGCAGATCATACTAGTGGGGCCTGGGTAGTGCATGAGTTCATCCTTCAATGTTCTTAGTCGTGGGAATATCGAGACGGGGCATCGATATTCTAGAGTAGACTAGCGTATATCTTCTCGACCCATGTGATAGGCGATGGATGATCCCATATCCATTGGTGTTTGACATCAGAGATGGTATACGGGTGCTCAGTGGAGACTGGGTACACTGAACGGACTCGCCGAGAACTCCCAGATGGTATTATACCTCACGTCAGATAGCAATTCTCTGGTGACACTGGTACAGGTTAGTCTGTCGACCCGAGATCGTCATAAAGTCTTGTGTGTCTCCCACTATGCTTTGATTTCCACCCTACCAAGGCTCTAATGAGTCATGCAAACAGGTGATTTTTGGGTACAGTCCCGAGTTACATGGAGGCAATGGGCGATAGGAGGGGATTCGTCTCTCCCGGTATTGGGGTTGATGTTGCGCTATGCTCGATTGGCCATAACTGAAATCCGTTTACTGTTAAGTGTTATCAGTAATTTCACGCCAGTTATGGACCTTACATCGGCATGACTTATTAAGCTATTGGGGTCTGACGTTTATTACCCCTGGGCGAGATATGCGACATTTCAGACGAACAGACCGGGCTGTACGGTAGTGTTACTGATTGGATTCGTAGGAGTATGAGTAGGCTTGCTTATTGATCTTCTGATCGCTCAATACCAGGGTGGCCGTTACGCTTTGCACGCCTCTTGCGGCTTGTGGGTGTTTGATATGATCATCACCTACTGCCGGTGTATTGACGGGTCTTTAGAGTCCTACACAGAGGTTTCCTGGTTCAGGTGAAACGGAGTAGGAGCACATATGTGATATGTGCGGAACCAAGAATAATACGAGTATGTGATACCGTATTCTATTATCGCGATTTGTGTTATCGGCCGGGTATATGTGATATAGCCTGGTTATCGAATCGAGTGTTGATTCGATAAATTGATACACATGGTATTAGTCGATTATATGTGATATGATCGGATCATTAAATCAAGTGTTGATTTAGTGATTTAATGTGTAATTATATATTTGATATATTACTTTACATTAATTAGTATTGGCTCACTTAAGATTGTTTTCTCACTTGATGTTCACATAGTGTATATGTGATATATGTTTGTGTACATGATTATATCATGCTAGATGATACATGAAAACTTAGGTGTGTGTATGACTTACACCATGCTTATTATAGTTTAGGGTTTTATTTGTTTTAAGTAAATCAAAATGACATGGATTTTGTCATGGCTTGAAAGCTTCATGAAGCTTGTAGACCATTGACCAAAGCCCACTAATTTTGTTTTACTTAAGATATTTTAAACCTAACCATATGATAAAACCATGGTTTAGTCTCTACAAGGATTAGTATATGACACTAACTCACCCATGGTTGTTATTCTCACCTCATTTTTTTTCATTCTTGAGTTGCTTCATTTTTCATGGTGCTTTTCTTCATCTCTTTCTTCTAGCTTTCTAGCTCCATGAAACATGAAGAAATATTGTGAGAAAATAAAATCTAAAGTGAGCTCACTTCCTATTTCATCATCCTCTACTACTTGCCATTTAGTTTAGGGTGTTCTCTTCACAAAGTTCATCGCCTAGTGGAGACGTGACTTGGGTTCGAGTCTCCTCGATGTAGATCATCTTCAGCCTCGAAGACTTCGAGCAAGGTTGTTCATTTCTCCAAGGGAACCCATACTAGAGTTTGGGAGATCAACAATCGCAGCGAAGGGACTTCTACACGGAGCTTTAGAAGCGAAGGACCGGTCTACAAAGGTTGTATTTCTTATTCACTTTCTATGTAAAGTTGTTTACATTCTAGTTTAGCTCCTAAAAATCTAGTTAGATCCTAGGTTAGGTTGTTTGGCATACTAGAAATTTATGAAATTGGCATGTTTGATACTTTGTAAAACCTTGTGGTTGTGCCAAATAACCCTACAGTGGTAATAGAGCCTTGCTAGAGCATTAGGAGTTGTCTAGGTGAAGTTAAAAGTTCGAACGAACTCCGAAAACCCGATATTGCCCACTTTCAGGAAATTTTTCAAGATGTTGGAATTTTTCACATTAAAAATATTCAGAAAAATATGCAGATAAAAATATGGACCCTCTAGAAGAACGGCACCCTAACTCGACAACATAACCGAGGAACCGCGGCCAAACCATGGGTTTGGCGGCGGTTCCGCGGCTCCATGTGTGAGGCTTGGGCCGAGCCTTCTACGGTTGGTCCGTAACTACTGGAGCATGTTTCTGGGTATTTTTAATACTGCTCAAGTATTGAACTTTCTGGGAAATTTTGGGAATTCGTTGATTCGGTCGAAAGGTTTAACATCGTCTAGCTATCTGTGATTGTGATACAACACTTAGAATCCACAATATTTGAATTTTATAAATCTAGCAATTTAGCCTCATTTGATCGGTTGCCACGGGATTTTGATGTGATCAAAAGTCCATCACAATCACGTTGCGTAAGCGGATACTTGCCGGGTAACCTTACTAGATAGCCACGCCCCATAGCCCCGACAAGGTGACTGTAGAAGAACTCCGTTGCCAAAAGCATCCATCCGGGTGCTCGCGGCCGCGGTGTTCCGCCTAAGTGCACTTCGTCGAAGGCATCGAGGGTGCGGCTGTCTACTAAAGTTTCCGACGAGCATTCGATAATATTGTCGGGAATCTTGTTGAATTGTCCGACTTGAAATTTAAACGTGTTTTCAATATCGAGACTAAAATGCGGGGTTTATAATTGTTAGGGATGCGATGTATAAGGAATTCATTTGGTTGGGCATGAAATCCAAACTATATGATACATTGGGTTTATGATGTCTAAGGAGGTTGCGGATTCCAATTGTTGTAGTTTTCACTTTCTTTTCTGCGGCCGTAAGTGTAATATGTGGAGTATCGCCGGTTTCGTTGCTATACGTCAACGACAATTGGGATACACATATTTACTTACGTTGATGACATATGATATTATGCGTTGCTGTGATATGTTATATTGGATCGTCGTGTTTGAATAGCCGGGTTTTTTTATGTGAAATGAGAGTTTTTCATTTTCATTCATGTAAAAACTAGTATGTGATATTCTTTTATTAGGGCACTTCCGGGTTGAGGAAGTTGTCACCGTTGATGTATATTATTTACTTTTTCGCATTAGGATAGACCCAAGGAGGGGAGCACAAGTAACCGGGTTCTAGAGTCCAGAGGGAGACCATCTCGAGGCGTTGAGTTCGGGTCTCCTAACTATAGAATCGGTAGGGTTGCTTGTTGTTCTCGTAGGGGTATAGGGATGTGGGTTTGGCTATTCATCACGACCGTGGAATCCGTGTTTTATACAGGTTTAAATTAAAACCCGGAAATTCTAGTATATCCAATATTTCATATGTTGTCTTCTGCCGCTGATATTCTGTGATGTGGTCACTTTATACTCTGAGATGGATACATTATAATATATATGATATATTATAGACGTTGCTTATGTTTTTCACCTGCGCTAGCCCTGCCCCGCCCTGCCGTTAGTTACCTGACCTAACGGTGTATGACGGGACATCGAGACGAATACGGATGGCATAAGCGTACGTTGTATTTATCTGTGATGCTTAGGTAACTTTATTGATGGGACATTCATTAATGAGATTAATGAAAGAAAATAAATCTAAAGATGTTGTGAAATCGAATTTTCAAAAACAGGTAGCTCCAGTTCTTGCTTTGCATAGCGGTATTCCTTGTAGAATATCCAGCACCTTATTCGATAAGGAAAGAGCGGAGATTCCTTCACCGGGAGTGACCTATTTAGCAATAACTGGCAAATGCTACAACCCTCGGTTTTGTCTTTTGATTGCTTTTCTAGTTCTTGCTTTGCATAGTGATATTGTGAATATCCTGCACCTCATTCGACGAGGAAAGGGCCGAGATCCCTTCACCGGGAGTGACCTCTTTTGCGAAACTAGGAAAAGCCTAAAAAACACTCCATTTAAAACCATTTGATTCTGCAACGATATCAAGTTCAAAGCGTTAAAGGTTTTCTTAAAAACCATTCGCAACCCTCCGTCATTTTAGGAAGTAGAGTACTTAGTATTTGTGCTGCGTTTGTCGACCATAGCCGAGGCGTAGTGTACGGTAGCTAAGTGATGTCTTCCTACACAGCATATGATGCGATTAGTTAGGACAGTCATGTGACTTTGTTGATCTTAGCCAAGGGTCATGTGGGTGGGTCTAATTAATCACGAAATGACGGGTAGAACTTGACTAGTGCTTTTGATTTGTTGACCATAGCCAAGGTCATAAGTGCTAGGGGTAAAAACCATTATCGGGAGTTTCAAGTATTGAAATTTGTAATGAGATTGCATACCTTCTATGAGATAGTTGGATCCTAATACCCACTGCGAGTAATTGTTACTCCCGGGAGAGTTTTGCACTTTACAATTAGCCGATCAAGTAGGTGTCTAGAAAGGTGTCAACGGGGTTACGCCCCTGGGAAAACGAGGTTTATTTTAATTAGGTCTGTGCGAAAGCACGGAGAACCTCCCTCAAAGTACCGACACTGGCCTGGCTGAAAGATTGACGAACTTGTAGGGTGTAATTAATCCCGGCTAGTCTTTCCTTTTAAGCTTTGAAGAAAGATTTGATAAAAACAGTGAGAGATATCCTAATTAGATAAAATATATAACCAATCTAATCTTGCAAGAGCGCACGCAGAGTGTTTTCTTCTCTCTCTCTCCAGGTAGCGACCATGTCACGCCTTAATCAAGATAATAATATGGATGTATTGACCGAACCCGCTTGTTATACTGTGCTGAGGAACGTTGGTCCCGCTCCATCTTATAATTGTTATAAGACCGAGCAGGAAATAGGGGAATACCAGGATTCCCATGCCGCACAAACGAAGAAAGTTCATGTTAATACATCTTCTTCGGGTGTGTTCGTTACCGAGAACTGTTTCTCAGTATCCTCTACGTCCTGGGTATTCGATACCGGATCAAGATCCCACATATGTAATCTGTTGCATGGGCTACAGATAGGTAGAGAACTGGGAAAGGGTGATATGTCTCTAATTGTAGAGAATGGTGCAATTGTTGCAGCCAAATCAATTGGCAAATATCATCTTGTATTACCAAATACATTGATTCTGAACGAATGTTATTAGATCCCGAACCTGATATACAATATCATATAAGTCTCTTTATTTACTAAAGAAAGATATAATTTTGTATTGTTGGATAACGTTTTGAACATTTCCTATATCAAAGAGTTGATCGTTTCAGGCACGTTATCTAATGACATATACGTTCTAAATCAAACCACAGTTCTCAACGTATAGAATACACGCAAGAGGAAAAGTTCAGAAATGAATGAATCCTTCTTGAGGCATTGTAGACTAGGTCATATCAATGCAACCCGACTAACCAAGTTACATTTAGATGCATATTTAAATCAGTTTGAATTTATATCTTGTGAAACTTGCCAGTCATGTCACAAAGATAAGATGACCATAGCTCTGTTTATGGGAAACAGAGAAAGAGTTATTCGACTCTTGGGATTGATACATGATGATGTATGTAAGTACCCTATCTACACATGCCAGGACCGGTTCTTTGTACTTGTACTGATGATCTCTCAAGTTTCACGCATGTGTTCATGTTGAAATACAAGTCTGAAGCTTTTGAGAAATTCAAAGAATATAAGTTAGAATTAGAGAACCAAAACGAGTATACGTATTATGTCCTTTGATGTGATCGGGGAGGAGAATACTTGAGCACGGAATTCCTGGACTATTCTAAAGGAGAATGAGATTCTCTCTCAGCATTACTCATCCGAATACACCACAGCACATCGGTATATCGGGGCGGAGCAATCGCACCCTAAGAGATATGGTGTGCTCTATGATGAGTACTACTGAGTTGCCTATTTCCTTTTTGATGCATACCTAATGAATTGGGTTCCAATCAAATAGAACCTACCACTCCATATGAGATATGGTATGGGAAGAGACCATGTCTTAAGCAAATTAAGATTTAGGGTTGTCCGGCCTATGTCTAAAAGCAAAATCCGGACAAGCTCGAGGCTAGGTCAGTTCTGTGGAAGTATGTTGGATATCCCAAGCACTCTAAGGGAATATCTTCTACCATACCGAGGAACAAAAGGTGTTTTATTTCTCGGCATGACCACCTTTTTAGAAAAGGAATTTTTTATGAAAGAAATTTGTGGTCATGAGGTAGAACTGGAAGGAGTTCCAGCTATACAAACTACAGCTGATGATTTGGTAGAACCGGAGGATTCAATAAGTTTCCGACGAATCTCAGCCTCTCCGCCGATCCGGTAGGGTTCCTCATCCACCTGAGAGATACTTCAGTTTCTCGATGACAGTGGGAGCGGGGATTGCATCATGAGATGATGACCCAACTAGTTTCGAGCAGGCCATCAAGAGTGGGGACTATGTAAGAATGGCTGGATGCTAAGCGATCTGAGATGGAATCTATGTATACCAACAAAGTATGGACTTTGATTGCATTATCTGAAGGGTTAAATCCCCATCAGAAGCAAGTATATCTTGAGAAGATTACTTGGTGTAGATGGAAAAGTTGAGACTTTCAAAGCTAGACTTGTTGTAAAAGGTTCTCGCCATTAACCAGGTATGGTTTTTGATGAAACCTTTTCTCCAGTACCCATGCTTAAGTCCATCCAGATCCTACTTACCATTTGCTACATATCATGTCTACGATATCTGGCGGTTGGGTGTCATGACTGCTTTTCTAAATAGTGATTTAGAAGAGAGCGTCTATAAGAGCACAGCCAGAGGACTTCGTAGACAGTGGGAACAGCGGAAACGTGTGCAAGTTGCTTTATGCGTTAAAGCAGGCATCGCGGAGTTGGAACGTCTGTTTTGATGTGGTAACCAAAGCGTTTGATTTCATCAAAACGGTAGATGAACCTTGTATATACAAAAAGGTAGTAGAGAGTAAGGTGGTCTTTTGTACGTAGATGACATACTCTTGATAGGAAAGGAGTTTCCTATGCTACACTCGGTCAATCTCCTCTTATCATATAGATTCTCCATATAGGATCAAGGTGATACCTCCTAAATCCTGGGTTTTTGGATCTATGAGATAGATCTAAGTGGATATTAGGATTCTCACTAGGCGTAGTGAGAAGGTATCAATCGATCCTGGGGAGAATCACTGGATAGCTTCCAGGGTGATAAGGATGACTGAATGTCGGTCACAGGCATTGTCTTTACCCTCAGTGGAGGGACGGTATGTTGGAAGAGTTCCAAGCTATATACCGGGGCAAACTAGACGATAAAGGCTGGATACATCGCTATCAAAGATGCTACCAAAGAGGCAGTCTGTGTGTATATTTGTTCATGAGATGAACATGGTTCCTACCATTATGTGACAATGGAGATGTGGCTTTAGCCTAGGAACCCCGGTCCCATCAGTGACCCAGACATATTCTAAGGCAGTATCACCTTATCATGGAGATGGTTGATCTCCAAGAGATCGAGGTTAGGAGAGTGGACTTAGAGGTTAACACGGCGGATCCACTCACTGAGGCCTTTCCTGCGATAGACTTTTATAGAACGTTGGGTATGCTATACTACAACAACTGGCCATAGTGCAAGTGGGAGATTGTTAGTTGTATGTATGCCCTAGAGGCCATTATTGTACATGAGATGCATATTATAATGGATGTTGGGACATATATAGGGAGGACTTTCTTGCTCGACATGATAGTACGTTATCTGGTTGCTCTTTATCTTAATCGATATTCCAGAGTAGACTAGCGTATATCTTCTCGAACCATGAGATGGGCGATGGATGATCCCATATCCATTGGTGTTAGACATCAGAGATGGTATACGGGTGCTCAATGGAGACTGGGTACACTGAACAGACTCGCCGAGAACTCCCAGATGGTATTATACCTCACGTCAGATGGCAGTTCTCTGGTGACACTGGTACAACTTAGTTTGTTGACCCGAAATCGTCATAGAGACTTGTGTGTCTCCCACTGTGCTTTGATTTCCACCCTACCACGGCTCTACTGAGGCGTGGAAACATGTGGTTTTTTGGTACAGTCCCGAGTCACATGGTGGCAATGAGCGATAGGAGGGGATTCGTCTCTCCCGGAATTGGGGGTTGATGTTGCGCTATGCTCGACTGGCCATAACTGGAAATCCCTGTCCAGGGTTGATGTGATTTACTGGTAAGTGTTATCAGTAGTTTTACGCTCGTTATGGACCTTACATCGGCATGACTTATCAAGATACTGGGGTCTGACGTTTACCATCCCTAGACGAGATATGCGACATGTCAGACGAACAGACCGGAGTGTGCGGTAAGTGTTACTGATTGGACTTGCAGGAGTGTGAGCAGGCTTGCTCGTTGATCTTCTGATCGCTTAATACCCGGGTGGCCGTTACGTTTAGCAGACCGCTTGCGGCTTGTGGGTGACTGATATGATCACCACCTACTGCCGGCGTATTGACGAGTCTTTAGAGTCCTACACAGAGATTTCCTGGCTCAAGCGAAACAAAATAGGAGCGCATATGAGATATGTGCGGGACCGAGAATAATACATGTATGTGATACTGTATTTTATTCTCGCTATTTGTATCATTGGTCGGTTATATGCGATATACCCGGGTTACCGAATCAAGTGTTGATTCGATATATTGATACACTAGATATTAGTCGGTTATATGCGATATGAACGGATCATTAAATCAAGTGTTGATTTAATGATTTAATGTATAATTATATATTTGATATATTACTTTACATTAACTAGTATTGGTTCACTTAAGATTGTTTTCTCACTTGATGTGCACAAAGTGTATATGTGATATATAATTGTGTACATGTTTGTATCATGATTGATGATCATGCAAACTTGGGTGTGTGTATGACTTACACCATATTTAAGATAATGGTTAGGGTTTTTATTTCTTTTGTAATTCAAAATGGTGGTTTTCTTTGTCTTGACTTGAAGCTTCATGAAGCTTAAAGTATCTTTGACAAAGTCCATACACTTTGTTTTACTAAAGATATTTATTAACCAAACCATTAGCTTAAACCATGGTTATGTCTCTACAAAGGTTAGTGGATGATACTAACTCACCCATGGTTGCATAATTGATCATTATTCTTTTCTCATTTTCATTCTTGCTTCTTCTTCTTCTTCATCTAAAAGAAAACCTTGCTAGATTTTTCTAAGTGAAGAAATAAAGTTCTTAACGTTCAGAACACACACAAGAAGAAGAGTTCAGAAATGAACGAATCCTTCTTGAGGCATTGTAGACTAGGTCATATCAATGCGACCCGACTAGCTAAGTTACATTTAGATGCATATTTAAATCGGTTTGAATTTATATCTTGTGAAACTTGCCAGTCATGTCACAAAGATAAGATGATCATAGCTCTGTTTACTTGAAACAGAGAAAGGGTTAGTGAACCCTTGGGACTGATACATAGTGATGTATGTAGGTCCCCTGTCTACACATGTCAGGACTGGTTCTTTGTACTTCATTACATTCATTGATGATCTCCTAAGATTCGGACATGTGTTCCTGTTGCAACGTAAGTCTGAAGCTTTTGAGAAATTCATTGAATATAAGTCAGAAGTAGAGAACCAATACAGGAATAAGTATTATGTCCTTTGATGTGATCAGGGAGGAGATTACTTAGGCATGGAGATCCTGGGCTATTCGAAAGGAGAATAAGATTCTCTCTCGGCATTACTCCTCCGTATACACCACAGAACAACGGTGTATCGGGGTGGAGCAAGCGCACCTATTAGATATGGTGCGCTCTAAGACGAGTAATACTAAGTTACATGTTTCCTTTTTGGGGGTTATGCACTTGTGAAGTTGCATACCTATTGAATAAGGATCCAATAGTTTCCGACGAACCTCAGCCTCTCCGCCGATCTGGTAGGGTTTCTCATCCGCCTGAGAGATACTTCGGTTTCTCAATGAGTATGGGAGCGAGGATTGCATCATGAGATGATGACCCAACTAGTTTCGAGCAGGCCATCAAGAGTGGGGACTCTGTAAGAATAGCTAGATGCTTAGCGATCTGAGATGGAATCCATGCACACCAACAAAGTATGGACTTTGTATGCTATGTCTGAAGGGTTAAATCCCCTCAGGAGCAAGTATAACATGAGAAGATTACTTGGTGTAGATGGAAAAGTTGAGACTTTCAAAGCTAGGCTTGTTAAAGGTTCTCGTCATCGACCAGGCGTAGATTATGATGAATCCTTTTCTCCAATAGCTATGCTTAAGTCCATCCGGATCCTACTTGCCATTGCTACATACCATGACTGCGATATCTGGTGGTTGGGTGTCATGACTATTTTTCTAAATACTGATTTAGAAGAGAGCGTCTTTAAGAACACAGCCAGAGGGCTTCGTAAACAATGGGAGCAGCGGAAATATGTGCAAGTTGCTTTATGTGTTAAACCAGGCATCGCGGAGTTGGAACATCTGTTTTGATATGGTAGTCAAAGTGTTTGACTTCATCAAAAATGGTAGATGAACCTTGTATATACAAAAAGGTAGTAGAGAATATGGTGGTATTCCTCGTACTGTACGTGGATGACATACTCTTGATAGGAAAAGAGTTTCCTATGCTACGCACGGTCAATCTCCTCTTATCACAAGGATTCTCCATATAGGATCAAAGTGATACCTCCTAAATGCTGGGTTTTGGATCTATGTGATAGATCTAAATGGATGTTAGTATTCTCACTAAGTGTAGTGAGATGGTATCAATCGATCTTGGGGAGAATCACTGGATAGCTTACAGGGCGGTAAGGACGACTGAATATCAGTTACAGGCATTGTCTTTACCTTCGGTGGAGGGACGGTATGTTGGAAGAGTTCCAAGCTAGATACCATGACAAACTAGACGATAAAGGCTGGATACATCGCTACCAAAGATGCTACCAAAGAGGCAGTCTGGGTGTATATTTGTTCATGAGATGAACAAGGTTCCTACCATTGTGTGACAATGGAGGTGTGGCTTTGGCCTAGGAACCCCGGTCCCATCAGTGACCCAGACATATTCTGAGGCAGTATCACCTGATCATGGAGATGGTTGATCTCCAGGGTGATCGAGATTAGGAGAGTAGACTCAGAGGACAACACGGCTGATCCACTCACAAAGGCCTTTTCCCAGAGAGAGACTTTTATGGGATGGTTGATTATGAGATACTACAACCACTGCTATATGATGTCCCTAGTGCAAGTGGGAGATTGTTAGTTGTGTGTATGCCCTAGAGGCCATTATTGTACATGAGATGTATATTATAGTGGATGCTGGGACATATATAGGGAGGACTTTCTTACTCAACATGATAGTACGCTATCTGGTTGCTCTTTATCTTAACATGTATACTTACTGTCTCTCTGTTACATGTTGATAAAGCCCTTAGGATGTGTAGTCGACTTCCAGGATTATGATGCAGATCATACTAGTGGGGCCTGGGTAGTCCATGAGTACATCCTTCAATGTTCCTAGTCCTGGGAATATCGAGACAGGGCATCGATATTCCAGAGTAGACTAGCGTATATCTTCTCGACCCATGAGATGGGCGATGGATGATGTCATATCCAATGGTGTTTGACATCAGAGATGGTATACGGGTGCTCAGTGGAGATTGGGTACACTGAACGGACTCGCCGAGAACTCCCAGATGGTATTATACCTCACGTCAGATGGCAGTTCTTTGGTGACACTGGTACAGCTTAGTCTGTTGACCCGAGTTCGTCATAGAGACTTGTGTGTCTCCCACTGTGCTTTGATTTCCACCCTACCATGGCTCTACTGAGTCGTGCAAACAGGTGGTTTTTGGGTACAATCCCGAGTCACATGGTGGCAATGAGCGATAGGAGGGGATTCGTCTCTCCCGGTACTGAGGGTTGATGTTGCGCTATGCTCGACTGGCCATAACTGGAAATCCCTGGCCAGGGTTGATGTGATTTACTGGTAAGTGTTATCAGTAGTTTCACGCTCGTTATGGACCTTACATCGGAATGACTTATCAAGCTACTGGGGTCTGACGTTTACCACCCCTAGGCGAGATATACGACATATCAAACGAACAGACCGGACTGTGCGGTAAGTGTTACTGATTGGATTCGCAGGAGTGTGAGCAGGCTTGCTTGTTGATCTTATGATCGCTCAATACCCGGGTGGCCGTTACGTTTAGTAGACTGCTTGCGGCTTGTGGGTGACTGATATGATCACCACCTACTGCCGGCGTATTGACGAGTTTTTAGAGTCCTACACAGAAGTTTCCTGGCTCAAGCGAAACGAAATAGGAGCGCATATGAGATATGTGCGGGACCGAGAATAATACATGTATGTGATACTGTATTTTATTCTCGCGATTTGTATCATTGGTCGGTTATATGCGGTATAGCCGGGTTACCGAATCAAGTGTTGATTCGATATATTGATACACTAGATATTAGTCGGTTATATGCGATATGACCGGATCATTAAATCAAGTGTTGATTTAATGATTTAATGTATAATTATATATTTGATATATTACTTTACATTAACTAGTATTGGTTCACTTAAGATTGTTTTCTCACTTGATGTGCACAAAGTGTATATGTGATATATAATTGTGTACATGTTTGTATCATGATTGATGATACATGCAAACTTGGGTGTGTGTATGAGTTACACCATATTTAAGATAATGGTTAGGGTTTTTATTTCTTTTGTAATTCAAAATGGTGGTTTTCTTTGTCTTGACTTGAAGCTTCATGAAGCTTAAAGTATCTTTGACAAAGTCCACACACTTTGTTTTACTAAAGATATTTATTAACCAAACCATTAGCTTAAACCATGGTTATGTTTCTACAAAGATTAGTGGATGATACTAACTCACCCATGGTTGCATAATTGATCATTATTCTTTTCTCATTTTCATTCTTGCTTCTTCTTCTTCATCATCTAAAAGAAAACCTTGCTAGATTTTTCTAAGTGAAGAAATAAAGTGAGAAATCAAAATCTAAAGTAAATCTATTTCCTATTTCATCATCCTCTACTACTTGTCATTTAGTTTACGGTGTTCTCTTCACAAAGTTCTTGACCTAGTGAAGTGGAATCTTGAGTTTGAGTCTCCTCGATGTAGATCATCTTCAGCCTCGAAGACTACGAGCAATCCTGTTCATTTCTCTGGGGAATTCCATACTAGAGTCCGGGAGCTTAATGATCGCAGCGAAGGGACGTCAACGCGGAACTTTAGAAGTGAAGGACCGGATCTACAAAGATTGTATTTTCGTTCACTTCTCTTTGTAATGTAGATTACATGTTTTGTTACCCTATTTTTCTAGTACGATTCGTAGTTGATTGCTTAGCACCCCCTCATTTTTTTGTTGTGGCGTGTATGATGCTTGCAAACCCTAGGCTAGGTGCTAAGGAATCCCAACAACATGTACACTCGCTGTCTCTCTGTTACATGTTGATAAAGCCCTTAAGTTGTGTACTTGACTTCCAGGATTATGATGCAGATCATACTAGTGGGGCCTGGGTAGTCCATGAGTTCATCCTTCAATGTTCCTAGTCGTGGAATGTCACGCCCCGCTTCCCGGTGTACAGCGAAGGGGACGGGACGAGGCCGCTACGTATTTACTGTGAAGTAAATACGCTAAGCGTATTTAAGCAATATAAAATTAAAGCACAAGGGACAAGATATATAAACTGAACAGCAACTTTATTTATTAACATTCTTTTGTACAATACATGGAAAGTAAATACAACTGAAATAAAGCAATGCCAAAACAATGGCATAACAGAAAATGAAAAGTACTGAAATGGAAAGTGTACAATGACTAGAACTCGGGGTCTTCACTGAAATGGTCCAAATCTTCAACAGTGGGCTCGATCTCTGACGTGTCCATATCACCTGACGACATTCAAAGAAGAAAGAAAGAGAATGTCGTCAGTGAACAGATTGCTCGGTAAGTCCCAATGAGAAGGGAGAAATAGAATAGACAGAATAAGAATATAGCTTTTAAAGTTGTATTATATTGTTATGATGTTGTGTTAACGTTATTGTTTGGAGCTTGGTACAGAAGATCCCAGTGTATACGAGAGGAGTCTCACTTACACCAGAGACTTTGGTAACCCGTAGTACAAGGCTCCGTTGATAATACCACGAAAAAACGGCATGGATGTAATTACGTCTTAAGTGACCACCTCGTGTCACCTTTAACATATTCCGTACCAGTCTACCCCTTAAACCCCGTAGTGTTTTGATTGTATTGTATTGTCTTATATTGTAAACTGTATAGATTGTATAATTGGATGACTGACCGAAACCATGATATCAGTAAACGGATGTAATTGTAGAATCATGTATGTAACTGGAGAATCATGTAAACTGGATGATCATGTAAATGGAATGTATATCCATGGTTCAGTTCGGTCAAGTTGATAGATTGAATATATGGAATAATGGATTCATGGATTCATGTTGAATTATAATGTTGTAAATTGTAGATTGTACTTAAATCATATTCAAGTCAGATTATAATAAGACTCAAACTGAGTCAGACAATTAGAAAAGTAAATTGAAGTCCTGTTTGTTTTGATGTTATCGGTAACCGCTGCACATGGGCGGCAGGATTTGTGTCTTTTCAAAGACGATTACCGTATTGATAACACCGTTGTTAATTTGTTTACCTTAGATAGGCAAGCACCCACTTCTCCGGCTCTCTGAGGCTCAAGAGATTGGTCCCGCTTAAACCTATGTTTACTAGGGTCCTTAGGATATTTTATAGAACTTGAGGTGGTTTTATGTAAAAATACTTCTATATACTTTTCAAAGTACACCCCAAGTATTTATTAATCGTCTTTAGAGTTGTAATGAATGTAAATTTTATATTGTGATATTTCTATTGAAAATATCCTATTTTCATAATAAGTGGTATTTATTTGTAATATTGGTTTTGTATGGAATTCATGATATTTTAGTATAAAACTGATTCTTATGACATTTTTAGAAAAAGTGGAATATTTATAATAATTCAAAATAGATATTTTTATGTTACATATACATATATTTATATGAAAATAATTTTAGTATATATATATAATATTCTAGAAATCTCGTTTTCTTAAGATGTCGTATTTTAATCTTTCGAGACCGAATGCTCCTTGTGGAGGTCTGCATCTCGCACTACTAAGCCCGAGGATGTGCGATAATCCGTACCATCCCGAACGGGTTCCCCAAATGGGTTGTAGCGGCGCTTTGCAGAGATTTGTATAAATACTAATCATTAAGGAAAAACGGTTTTATTAATTATGATATTTATTTGTAAAGGTGCCGATTTCCCGTATTCTATGTTCTAGGGTCTCCTAAGTTAACTATACTGCTCATAACTGGTCCAAAGCGACAAGTTGTGAGATATCCCTCAAATCGCCTCTTCACCGCCAATTGTGGCCAGATAAGTACAAGTGAAGAAAGGAGGGATCCGCTCACGAATCACCGTGAGACGGGCCTTTTAAAGTTACCTTTCTCACTTGTCTAGCCTACATACCACAAAGTCAGGTTTAGATAAACGACTGAATGTCCACAACCTTTCTCTATCCTAATGAGTGCGACAGTCCTTAATTGGCTGAGTCTAGATATTTTTTATTAGCTGAAGGTTATTTATTTGTAAAGATGTATCAATACTAAATCTTTTAGAAATGGTTTTATTAAGTAAAGGGTATTTAAATGAAAATGTTTATTTTCCCGTATTCTAAGTTCTCGAGGGTATCATGTTATGTTGCATATGAGTGTGTGAGGAGGTAGGCCATTACCTCGTGGTCTACTTAAAGGTATAGCAAGTTTAATGAAGTTAAATGTTTAATTGAAACAATGTAGCATTTAAATGAAAAATACGATAAAGTGAAATAGCCATCATTTTATGAAATGAAACTTGATCAATTTGGTTGATTAGTGTTTAATAGTCAACATGAGGGAGTTTAAACATAATTGTATTAACGAGAAGTGATGTTTTATAAGAAAACCGAATCGGAAATCGGATTTGTTCCGATTCCGTCGGATTTTGTAAATCCATATTTTTAGAATGGAAAAGAAAGTTAGAAATGGGACTTACGTGTTTCGATCAAAGATAAGAGGAAGGTGGATCGGGAGGAGTCGCCGGTGCGTCGTTTCGTCTTCGGGAGAACCTACGGTCGTTGCCGGAAATTCTGCCGACGAATTCGCCGGATCTTCGCCTTTCGCTCAATTCGATTGCACACAAGAGTTCTTGAGAATTTTAGAGAGTTGGCTCAGAGTTTGGGGTGAGAGGGTAGAGGGTAGGGATGGTATTTATAGGGTTAGGGTAGGTGAAAGGTTTAAATGAAAAATGTGATAAAATGTAATAAAAATGTATTAAAAGTGGAGTAATTGGGGTTTTAAAAGAGTTCTGGAAATGGTCTGAGGCTAAAATTTTGCAGGTGTACAGGGGAGACCAAAAGACACATTTTTTGTGTTGGGGTCGTCTTCGGAATCGGCCGACTCGGTCGCAACTCAGCCGTGACTCGGTCTACGGCCGAGTTGGCCTGGTTTGCCGGCCGAATTGGCCTATTCCGGCCGAGTCAGGCAGCCGGAATCCTCCCCCGACGACTGGTGATCTCTTTAGTACAGTTACATTTCAGGGTGTAGTGGGGGTTTTGTGAGATATGCATGTGTAAACTCTTGGTATTCTAAAGGTTCAAAATAAAACAATATTAAAAATAATGTGGGGTATGGGATTTGAACTCTGGTAGCTTGGTTCAGCAGTGTAAGATATTACCAATGAGCTACAAGCTCCTTCTTGTAATTATGGAGCTATTTAATTACTTAAAGTAGTTACAGAAATTGTAAATACCCCAAGTATACATTAATTTTTAAGCACATTTTATACACTAAAAATGGAGTTATTACATTCTTTTAACTTGTAATTAAAAAGCAAGATAATTACTTATATCTTGTGCTTAGGCTAAAATACCCCTTAAGGATTAATAAAAAATATTTGAAAAAATTTGTATAAGAAAATTTGGGTTGTTACATTCTACCCTCCTTATAAAAATTTCGTTCTCGAAATTTGTAAAAGGAAAGTGTAACAGATTCAAGGAAAGTTTGGTGACTAAAGTACTAACAGTGTATGAAAAATAACAAGGTGGTGCAAGTGTTTAAAAATGTGAAAGAGTCTTACTAGTGTTACCTTGGTCAACT
This sequence comes from Agapanthus africanus, assembly GCA_030015575.1. Taxonomy (NCBI): domain Eukaryota; kingdom Viridiplantae; phylum Streptophyta; class Magnoliopsida; order Asparagales; family Amaryllidaceae; genus Agapanthus; species Agapanthus africanus. Next base: position 651,524,613 of record JASDDO010000014.1, read on the forward strand.
GTCTTGGCTTCTATGGCTGTTAATGTGTAAGCTTGTCGCCGTGGTACGTTCCTCCTAGCTGGAGGCATATTCCCCTGTACTCGAGGCATGTTTCTCAGTGCCTGATAGAATTGGCGATTTGGTTGAGCAGGAAATCCACGTGGAAGTGGTGCTGGGAGTGCACGACGAGTTGGAGGAGCCTGGATAGCTGACTGCTGCGAGTAGTTGACAGGTGTGTGAGCTGGGTTGCGTCTATAAGGACAGTTTCCAATTACGTGATTGGACGCGCCACAAACCAAGTATAGGCCTTTTGCACGCCTACAGTCCTTCCACAAGTGTTCTTTCCTCTTGCAATAAAAGCAAAAATCGGATCTTGGCTGATCATTGGCTTCTTCAAGTCTTCTGAGTTCAACAGCTGGCCTTGAAGAGGCCCCTCCTTCCATTTGAGTGGCAGAGCATTTCACTCCTGCAGACTGAGGTCTGCCCCTTGCCTTTATCACTGCCTCATAACTGCGGACAGTTTCTAGAGCATCTTCATGAGTCGGAAATTTCCCTGTGGCTAGTGCAGCCTGGATTTTCGTGTCCAAACCTTGTTAAAATCGACGGGTTCTGATATCATCCATCGGTATCAGGTGTGCCGCAAATCGACTGAGCAGGGTGAACTCAGCGTCATACTCATCTACTGACTTGACCCACATAGAACCTTGTTGTAGATGAATGAACTGCTGTTCCATGGCAAACCTGGTAGTCACAGGGAAGTACTTCGCGTCGAACCTATCGCGAAAAGTCTTCCATTCAATGGGCTGATCAAGACGGCTTTCTTCCGCCTTCCACCAGTTCCGTGCATTGTCCGTGAGCTGTAATTTTGCCACACGAACCCAAGCTATATCTGGCACTTGTGCCGCTGCCAGATCATCTTCTATGCTCTGAGCCCATTCCTCAGCTTCCAGTGGGCTCCCCTTTCCTGGAAACTGTTTGGGATGTAAAGCTCTGAATTGCTTCACCCCAGGTGCTTCAACCTCGGGACGGTTCAAGAGCTGCTGCTGTTACTCTAGGAGGCTGCGGATTGCCTCAAGCAGAACCGTTTGCTCGTTGAGTGGAGCAGGAACGGCAGGTGTGAGTGGTAGTGGAGGTGTGTTGTTGAAGTTGGTGCTGGTGTTGTTTGGGGAATCCATAACCTTGAATGAAAAATTTAGGTTAGGACAGATTCAAAGTATATGATTCAAGGAATATGAAATTGATAAGATTCAAGGAACATGTATTGTAAAGAATGTTTTAGTTGCTGGTTCTTGTGTTATATTGCTTAGGTTGTTCACGCGGAATAGAACTGCATGATAGAGTTTCATACAGCTCTGACCTGCATAGGCCACTAACAAAACCTGTCACGCCCCGCTTCCCGGTGTACGGCGAAGGGGACGGGACGAGGCCGCTACGTATTTACTGTGAAGTAAATACGCTAAGCGTATCTAAGCAATATAAAAGTAAAGCACAAGAGATAAGATATATAAACTGAACAGCAACTTTATTTATTAACATTCTTTTGTACAATACATGGAAAGTAAATACAACTGAAACAAAGCAATGCCTAAACAATGGCATAACAGAAAATGAAAAGTAATGAAATGGAAAGTGTACAATGACTAGAGCTCGGAGTCTTCACTGAAATGGTCCAAGTCTTCAGCAGTGGGCTCGATCTCTGACGTGTCCAGATCATCTGACGACATTCAAAGAAGAAAGAAAGAGAATGTTGTCAGCGAACAGATCGCTCGGTAAGTCCCAAAGAGTAGGGAGAAATAGAATAGACAGAATAAGAAGATAGCTTTTAAAGTTGTATTATATTGTTATGATGTTGTGTTAACGTTGTTGTTTGTAGCTTGGTACAGAAAATGCCAGTGTATACGAGAGGAGTCCCACTTACACCGGAGACTTTGGTAACCCGTAGTACAAGGCTCCGTCGATAATACCACGGAACAACGACATGGATGTAATTATGTCTTAAGTGGCCACCTCGTGCCACTTTTAACATATTCCGTACCAGTTTACCCCTTAAACCCCGTAGTGTTTTGATTGTATTGTATTGTCTTGTATTGTAAACTGTATAGATTGTATAATTGGATGACTGACCGAAACCATGATATCAGTAAACGGATGTAATTGTAGAATCATGTATGTAACTGGAGAATCATGTAAACTGGATGATCATGTAAATGGAATGTGTATCCATGGTTCGGTTCGGTCAAGTTGATAGATTGAATATATGGAATAATGGATTCATGGATTCATATTGAATTGTAATGTTGTAAATTGTAGATTGTAGATTGTACTTAAATCATATTCAAGTTAGATTATAATAAGACTCAAGCTGAGTCAGACAATTAGAAAAGTAAATTGAAGTCCTGTTTGTTTTGATGTTATCGGTAACCGCTGCACATGGGCGGCAGGATTTGTGTCTTTTTCAAAGACGATTACCGTATTGATAACACCGTTGTTAATTTGTTTACCTTAGATAGGCAAGCACCCACTTCTCCGGCTCCCTGAGGCTCAAGAGATTGGTCCCACTTAAACCTATGTTTACTAGGGTCCTTAGGGTATTTTATAGAACTTGAGAGGGTTTTATGTAAAAATACTTCTATATACTTTTCAAAGCACACCCCAAGTATTTATTAATCGTCTTTAGAGTTGTAATGAATGTATATTTTATATTGTGATATTTCTATTGAAAATATCCTATTTTCATAATAAGTGATATTTATTTGTAATATTGGTTTTATATGGAATTCATGGTATTTTAGTATAAAACTGATTCTTATGACATTTTTAGAAAAAGTGGAATATTTTTAATAATTCAAAATAGATATTTTTATGTTACATATACATATATTTATATGAAAATAATTTTAGTATATATATATAATATTCTAGAAATCTCGTTTTCTTAAGATGTCATATTTTAATCTTTCGAGACCGAATGCTCCTTGCGGAGGTCTGCATCTTTCACTACTAAGTCCGAGAATGTGCGATAATCCGTACCATCCCGAACGGGTTCCCCAAATGGGTTGTAGCGGCGCTTTGCAGAGATTTGTATAAATACCAAACATTAAGGAAAAACTGTTTTATTAATTATGTTATTTATTTGTAAAGGTGTCGATTTCCCGTATTCTATGTTCTAGGGTCTCCGAAGTTAACTATACTGCTCCTAACTGGTCCAAAGCGACAAGTTGTGAGATATCCCTCAAATCGCCTCTTCACCGCCAATTGTGGCCAGGTAAGTACAAGTGAAGAAAGGAGGGATCCGCTCACGAATCACCGTGAGACGGGCCTTTTAAAGTTACCTTTCCCACTTGTCTAGCCTACACACCACAAAGTCAGGTTTAGATAAACGACTGAATGTCCACAACCTTCCTCTATCCTAATGAGTGCGACAGTCCTTAATTGGCTGAGTCTAGATATTTTTTATTAGCTCAAAGTTTATTTATTTGTAAAGATGTATCAATACTAAATCTTTTAGAAATGGTTTTATTAAGTAAAGAGTATTTAAATGAAAATGTTTGTTTTCCCGTATTCTAAGTTCTCGAGGGTATCGTGTTATGTTGCATATGAGTGTGTGAGGAGGTAGGTCATTACCTAGTGGTCTACTTAAAGGTATAACAAGTTTAATGAAGTTAAATGTTTAATTGAAACAATGTGGTATTTAAATGAAAAATACGATAAAGTGAAATAGCCATCATTTTATGAAATTAAACTTGATCAATTTGGTTGATTAGTGTTTAATAGTCAACATGAGGGAGTTTAAACATAATTGTATTAACGAGAAGTGAAGTTTTATAAGAAAACCGAATCGGAAATCGGATTTGTTCTGATTCCGTCGGGTTTTGTAAATCCGTATTTTTAGAAAGGAAAAGAAAGTTAGAAATGGGACTTACGGGTTTCGATCAAAGATAAGAGGAAGGTGGATCGGGAGGAGTCGCCGGTGCGTCGTTTCGTCTTCGGGAGTTCCTACGGCCGTTGTCGGAAATTCCGCCGACGAATTCACCGGATCTTCGCCTTTCGCTCAATTCGATTGCACACAAGAGTTCTTGAGAATTTTAAAGAGTTGGCTCAGTGTTTGGGGTGAGAGGGTAGAGGGTAGGGGTGGTATTTATAGGGTTAGGCTAGGGTTAGGGTAGGTGAAAGGTTAAAATGAAAAATATGATAAAATGTAATAAAAATGTATTAAAAGTGGAGTAATTGGGGTTTTAAAAAATTTCTGGAAATGGTCTGAGGCTAAAATTTTGTAGGTGTACAGGGGAGACCAAAAGACACATTTTTTGTGTTGGGGTCGTCGCCGGAATCGGCCGACTCGGTCACGACTCGGCCGTGACTCGGTCTACGGCCGAGTTGACCTGGTTTGCCGGCCAAGTTGGCCGATTCCGGCCGAGTCAGGCGGCCGGAATCCTCCCCCGACGACTGGTGATCCCTCTGGTACAGTTACACTTCAGGGTGTAGTGGGGTTTTTGTGAGATATGCATGTGTAAACTCTTGGTATTTTAAAGATTCAAAATAAAACAATATTAAAAATAATGTGGGTATGGGATTAGAACTCTGGTGGCTTGGTTCAGCAGTGTAAGGTATTACCAATGAGCTACAAGCTCCTTCTTGTAATTATGAAGCTATTTAATTACTTAAAATAGTTACAGAAAATGTAAATACCCCAAGTATACATTAATTTTTAAGCAAATTTTGTACACTAAAAATGGAGTTGTTACATTCTTTTAACTTGTAATTAAAAAGCAAGATAATTACTTATATCTTGTGCTCAGGCTAAAATACCCCTTAAGGATTAATAAAAAATATTTGAAAAAAATTGTATAGGAAAATTAGGGTTGTTACATGGGAATATCGAGACAGGGCATCGATATTCCAGAGTAGACTAGCGTATATCTTCTCAACCCATGTGATGACGATGGATGATCCCATATCCATTGGTGTTTGACATCAGAGATGGTATACTGGTGCACAGTGGAGACTGGGTTGTAGGGTGTTTTTCGTCACCCAATTGAGATGGGAATACGCGCGCACTTGTCAGGCGCATTACAGATTCCCCCGGCCTAGGGTAAACTGGGGTATATTGATTGTAGGGATCTGAATCTCTGGCAGCCGCGGACTAAGCTGCCGTTAATTACCCCTCTCCTTTGGAGTGAGGGAACCTCCGATTGACGGGTTAAACTGGTCATGCGAACTCAACGTGCAGTGTTGTGTTTTGAAGGGCTTTTGGATATATCGGGAGCCACACAGAGTTTTTACGGGGGAGAGGGACAGTGTTGTAGAGTATGTGTGTGTGTATGTTTATGTATGCATATATATATATATATATATATATATATGAAAAAGGGAAAGGGCATCCAAACGATGCGTGGGAAAAAGCGCTAGCGCCCCACGTGCCAGGCACATAGGCGTTCGGGCGCTAACGCTTTGGGCGCTCGGTCGCTAGCGCAAGAGCGCTAGCGCCCCACGTGTTAGCACGTGGGCGCTCGGGCGCTAGCGCTCTGAGCGTAAGAGCGCTAGAGCCCCACGTCTCAGCACGTGGGCGCTCGGGCGCTAGCGCTCTGAGCGCAAGAGCGCTAGCGCTTTGAGCGCTAGCACCCCACGTGTCAGTACGTGGGTGTTCCCTTCCGAATGGCGGCTGACGCATTAGGACGTCTTGCCTGAGATTCGGGGCAGATGCAATTTGGTTTTATCCGTCCACCTCTCCGAAGATGCCAAGTTGATTTATGGCACCGTGTATCGGAGGTTTAGACGGATGCGGCCGATGTAGCAGACTTCGTCAGATTCCCCCTCGCTCGAGGGGTTTTTGATTGTGGGGAAACTCTTCCCTGCAGGCGCAAGCCCCTGCAGTTAATTACGCTACTGCATTGCGGTAATAACTTTCTCCTTCTCCAGAATTTCACTTCGTGTCGTGTGTGTTTGTTTTGTTTGTGGTTGCCCGTGGATTGTATACGGAGACTGAGTAATGCCGTCACCCGTAGGACGTGGATTAGTCCAAATCCGTATTTACTTAGATTTGGGTTTGGTGTTTTTAGTTTAAGGATACGTTGGCCACTTTGAGGCTAAGATCAACTTAAACGTTCGTTAAGGATACGTTAGTCTGATTTGAGACTAAGATCAACTTAACGTAGTGATCCATTTAATATATGGTCGTTGGGACCCGTTACCCCTCTGACGTCGTTGAAGGATTACAACGATAGGTGTCAGAGGAGTTCAGAGATGTACCCTTGAACCAAAGTTGATTTAGAGTTTTATAGCCCATTTGAATATTTAAGGATACGTTAGCCGCGTTTGGGGCTAAGATCAACTTAAACGGGATCGTTTAGATCTGGCAAAAGAGCATTTGGAGGCTCTATTGTTCCAGTTTAGGGACGTGGTGGTCCATCGCCAGTTTAGGGACGTCGTGGTCCATGTTCCAGTTTAGAGACGTGGTGGTCCATCGCCAGTTTAGGGACGTGGTGGTCCATGTTCCAGTTTAGGGACGTGGTGGTCCATCGCCAGTTTAGGGACGTGGTGGTCCATGTTCCAGTTTAGGGACGTGGTGGTCCATCGCCAGTTTAGGGACGTGGTGGTCCATCGCCAGTTTAGGGACGTCGTGGTCCATACTCCAGTTTAGGGACGTGGTGGTCCATCGCCAGTTTAGGGACGTGGTGGTCCACCATTAGTTTAAGGACGTTTCGGTCCATTATTAGTTTAAGGACGTTTCGGTCCAATATTAGTTTAAGGACGTTTCGGTCCACGAGTTTAAGGACCCCGCAGTCCATATTGATGGGTGTGGTCGTCGGGACCCGTCACCTCTCTGACGACGTTGAATGATTACAATGACATGTGTCAGAGGAGTTCGGAGATGTACCCTCGAACCGGATATAAATTGATTTAAGGAACAGCCGTGCTCAGTCAATTTAATTTGAGGACTTACGGCCAAAATTGGGCTAAGTCCAGTTGAAAATGTTCAACATTTTATCTGCTTTTGCATTGCATTTCTTTTTATTTTTATTTGGGCTCTACCCATAAAGGATGCAGAGCATCAATTTGTTTTGGGCTCTGCCCATTTATAAATGATGCAAAGCGTCTACTTTGTTTGGGCTCTGCCCTTTTTAAAATGCATAGCATTTTGTTTGGGCTCTGCCCATTTATAAATGATGCAGAGCATCAATTCTGTTTGGGCTCTCCCCTTTTTATTGCATTGCAATTTAATTAGGCCTGCTTGGTCTTTTTGATTTGGGCCTGGCCCTTTAGAAAATGCATTGTATTTATCAGGCGCTTTGCGCCAATCAGAGAGCGCGGGCGCTTGTAGTGTTGACACATGTCACGCAAGCGCAGTGCGCCTGCGCTGCTGACCCGTGGCGCGCTCTGGTGGCTTGCGCCAATCCGGGAGCGCAACAGCACAGTTTGCAAGTGCAAGGCACTATTAATTTGAGAATCTTTTAGATTCTAGAACCAATGATTCATAACAGAAGTGCAAAGCACTGTTTGTTTTCTTGATCTAATTTAGATCAAAGAAAACAAGTTCCTCTTGTTTTTCTTATCCCAGGGAACCAATGGTTCATAAGTGCGAAACACTATTTTTACTTTTGTTTTTTATTAAAGATCATTGATCTTGTTCTCAGATCAATGATCTATTCATAAGAGAATTTTCTCTTTTTCTAAAGGTGTTTACCTTTTTTGTTCTTGAGGAATTCTCTCCAATTCTTCAGAGTTCTCTCTGTTTTATTTCTCACAAAAATGTTGATCCTTTTGAATTGAGGTCTAGGGTTCTTTTTGCAGTGCCCATAAATTAGTTAAATTTGTTAAAGAGATCTTTCTCTGAGTGATTTGGGGAATTTTCCCCACCGTTGGATTTTTTATCCAAAGGCTTCTTTTTTACAGAAGAAAATCTTCTTGTTTTAACAAGAACAGAAAGATTTCTTTAAAATCTTCATTCTGTTTGGCGCAAACGCCCCCAGCGCGTGACACGTGTCACTCAGCGCAACTGCGCTAGCGCATCTGCGCTGACACGTGTCGCGCAGCGCAACTGCGCTAGCGCATCTGCGCTGACACGTGTCGCGCAGCGCAAAGCGCAGCGCAACTGCGCTAGCGCAACTGAAGCGTTGCTTTCTTTAATTTCGTTTTTAGATAGAGCTTTGCTCTGATTGGGTATGCTGCCTCGGGCGCTGCGCTGATGTATCAGCTTTTGACAAGTGGCGCGTTGCGCACAGCACAAAGAAACTGAAGCGTTGCTTCATTTACTAAAGTTTAAATTTTCAAAGTAGTGCTTTGCTCTGATTGGGGGAAGATGAAGCGTTGCTTTATCTTCCGCCTTGGAATTTGAACAGAGCTTTGCTCTGATTGAGGTAAACAGTGGGCGCTCGGGCGCTCGCGCTTTGGGCGCCAGCGCTTTGAGCGCAAGGGCGCTAGCGCCCTACGTGTCAACACGTGGGCGCTTGGGAGGCAAAAGGGACTTGGTCCCTGCAATGGGAGTTGTACTCCCAGAAAGGAGCACTTATTATTTGGTGTATATATATGTATATATATGAGGAGTTAAACTCCTAGGATGTTTTGAAGCTGATGAAGGGGCTTCTCCCCTTGAGCCCTAGTTCTTCCCCAAAGTGGGGTTTCTGAAGATGGGTCTCCTTCTTCCTTCTCTGTTGGCAGGATCTTGAAGATCAAGAGATGTGAGATTTTAAAAATCTCTTCTTTTTGAGATCTGATGGGAGATCCAAGCTCCCCTTTGTGGGTTTTGTGGTGAAAAACTATTTAGTTTTGGAAAAGGAAGAGTAAAACTCTTGATTTAATTCAAAAGAAAGAAGAAGGTTTAGAACCTTCAGAAAGGGGAAAGAGGCACAAACCCTAAATTTTTTTTGAGAATGAAAAAGTTCTCTAGATATTTTCATTATGTTGCCTTATATAGGCTTACATATTTACATATATCCCCTTGGGCTTTACAAAATGGCATTTTGCCCATCCCATGGCTCATGTGCCATTTCTTTTTGCACATAAGCCATGGGCTTTACAAAAATTTGGCTTTATGCCCATTTTGCATACATTCGTGCATAAAAAATTACATAAAAATTATTTATTACATAATCTATATTTTGGCATGGAGGAGGCTGGCCGTGGGCTCGACTTGGACATGGGCCCGTTTGACCTGGGCTAGGGCCCACCTGGCTTAGGGTTGACCTTGACTTTGACTCGGTCAACCGGGGTGCAATTTTCGACTTCAACAAAGTGCCCCCATCAATAAATGCACACCACATATGTGAGTCGTGTGCATGAAATTGATGGATCTTCTTTCGTGTGGATGCGACTTGCTTTGGTTCCCACTTTTTGGGATGCACTGCCCTTTTTACGACATGGACTGTCGACGCTTGACGCGCCTCCGAGACGGAGTGTCTGTGGTAGACGTTTCCCTGGCCCGGAGCGATTTGGTTCCCGCTTTGTAGGAAGCATGCACTGCCCTTTTTGCGACATGGACGGTCGACGCTTTGATCCAGAGCGATTTGGTTCCCGATTTGTGAGAAGCCTGCACTGCCCTTTTTACGACATGGATGGCCGACGAGTCTCCGAGACGGAGTGTCCGTGGTAGACATTTCCCTGGCCCGGAGCAATTTGGTTCCCACTTTGTAGGAAGCCTGCACTGCCCTTTTTGCGACCTGGACGGTCGACGCTCTGATCCGGAGCGATTTGGTTCCCGATTTGTGGGAAGCCTGCACTGCCCTTTTTATGACATGGACGGTCGACACTTGACGCGTCACCGAGACGGAGTGTCCATGGTAGACGTTTCCCTGGCCCGGAGTGATCTGTTCCTGCTTTATAGGAATCCTGCACTACCCTTTTTACGACATGGACGGTCGACGCTCTGATCCGGAGCGATTTGTTTCCCGATTTGTGGGAAGCCTGCACTGCCCTTTTTACGACATGGACGGTCGATGCTTGACGCGTCTCCAAGATGGAGTGTACGTGGTAGACATTTCCCTGGCCCGGAGTGATCTGGTTCCTACCTTGTAAGAAGCCTGCACTGCCCTTTTTGTGACATGGACGGTCGACGCTCTGATCCGGAGCGATTTGGTTCCCGATTTGTGGGAAGCCTGCACTGCCCTTTTTGCGACATGGACGGGCGACGCTTGACGCGTCTCCGAGACGGAGTGTCCGTAGTAGACTTTTCCCTGGCCTGGAGTGATCTGGTTCCTGCTTTGTAGGAAGCCTGCACTGCCCTTTTTGCGACATGGACGGTCGACGCTCTGATCCGGAGCGATTTGGTTCCCGATTTGTGGGAAGCCTGCACTGCCCTTTTTACAACATGTACGGTCGACGCTTGACGCGTCTTCGAGACGGAGTGTCCGTGGTAGACATTTCCCTGGCCCGGAGTGATTTGGTTCCTGCTTTGGAGGAACCCTGCACTGCCCTTTTTGCGACATGGATGGTCGACGCTCTGATCCGGAGCGATTTGGTTCCCGATTTGTGGGAAGCCTGCACTGCCCTTTCTGCGACATGGACGGTCGACGCTTGACGCGTCTCCGAGACGGAGTGTCCGTAGTAGACTTTTCCCTGGCCCGGAGTGATCTGGTTCCTGCTTTGTAGGAAGCCTGCACTGCCCTTTTTGCGACATGGACGGTCGACGCTCTGAACCGGAGCGATTTGGTTCCCGATTTGTGGGATGCCTGCACTGCCCTTTTTGCGACATGGACGGTCGACGCTTGACGCGTCTCCGAGACGGAGTGTCCGTAGTAGACTTTTCTCTAGACCGGAGTGATCTGGTTCCTGCTTTGTAGGAAGCCTGCACTGCCCTTTTTACGACATGGACGGTCGACGCTTGACGCATCTCCGAGACGGAGTGTCTGTGGTAGACGTTTCCCTAGCCCGGAGTGATCTGGTTCCTGCTTTGTAGGAAACCTGCACTGCCCTTTTTGCGACATGGACGGTCGACGCTCTGATCCGGAGCGATTTGGTTACCGATTTTTGGGAAGCCTGCACTGCCCTTTTTGCGACATGGACGGTCGACGCTATGATCTGGAGCGATTTGTGTTCCCGATTTGTGGGAAGCCTGCACTGCCCTTTTTGCGACATGGACGGTCGACGCTCTGGTCCGGAGCGATTTGGTTCCCGATTTATGGGAAGATTGCACTGCCCTTTTTGCGACATGGACGGTCGACGCTCTATTTGAATTGCTTTACTTCCTGCAGTGTCAGGGGTGAACTTAACTTGCTCCGCTTCTTGCGGTGTCGAGATTGGATTCTGACTTGCTCCGCTTTCTGCGGTGTCGTAGTTGAAGTTGACTTGTTGATTTTGATTTGGGTTGACATCAGCATCGCTATACTGGAATATGGTACCAGGAGCGAATCATTGTTCAGTTGAAAATATTACACCTTGGTATAAGTATTTTCCTTACATTTCTTAAATAATAAAAGGTGTTTATTGTAAATATTAAACATATTTGGATTTATCTGTAAAATACTATTTGCCATATGTTTATATATTATATTAATGTTATGAAGGAAAATATAGGCATTTTATATTTATATAATATTTTGGTACTTGAAAATATGCATATCATATCAAATATTCTAATCACAATTCTTAAAAGATATAATATCATACAAATGGTTAGAATAATATTTCAAAATATATGCATAATATTTTAGTAATTAAAAGATGTATAGCATATCAAATATTCTTAATCATGTTTCTTAAAGATTTATTACCATATAAAGTGCATAGCATATAAATATTCTTAATCAAGTTTCTTAAAGATTTATTACCATATATAGTGATTAAGATACTCTCTCCAATTTAATAAATAAACTAACATTATTCATAGAGATATTGTGCAAGATTTAGCTCAGGTCAAGAGATCAAGATGTTCAAGATGTCAGGATCAAAAATCTGCCAAAATCATAAAATCAATACCGACAGGGACTCAGAATCCAGGCATGGGAAGTCACCATATATGGTAACTAGTTTTTCTTCTTTGAGGGCTATATAAAGGACCAAGGGCTAAAATTAGAAGGCATCAAGCCGAAGAGATCACGAAGTCCAACCAGACTGATCATCAACTGTTCATCTACCTCTTTTGGAAGAGTTCGAGAAGCAAACCAAGTTTTTGTAATCATTTTCTAAGGAATAAAGTGTAGATTGTTCAAGTTGATTAATAAAGCTAGTTGTTTTATTTAATTCTTTTGCATTTTACATTATATTTTCCCTCTCTGTCTTTTCATCTTCTTTTCCCAACATGCGCGAGTAATTCTCCGCTTGTTTGGGTTCATAGGATTAGGGTAGATTAATGGATGATGAAGACCCTTAAACTCTTTTTACATCCTATAAAGTTTATAAACTTTACTAAAAGAATCATTAACATCCTAATCGGGCGCGCTACCAATTTATTGTTAGTCTCGACCGCGATTAGAGATTAGATTAATGATTGTTTTGGTAAAGCCTAGATATGAACGGAGTTCCATGTCGAGATAGGGGTTAAGAGTGGGAACCCTTTTCCCTCCAGAAATCCTAATCTACATGCATCTCTGTCGTTCTAGTTTTAAATCTATTAAAGGATAAAAAGAGTAATTTCTAATTAATCATCCATAACTACTAAATCATAATGAACCCTACAAGCCCTCTTCTTATATAAACTCACATTCATAAATAATCTAGATCTATATTTTGCATTAGTGCTTAACGTAGATCTAGAAACTATTCTACAATATTTTTTATCTCTCATCTCTTTTTCAACACATCTAAAGTAAGAGTAAAAGGTTCAACGTTTTCCTGAGGACGACCCGTACTCATCTCGGTCTAGCTACACGCGACACCGTTATTGATTGCGGTTATTCTACAAACACACTCTTTCGAACCAATCAAATGGCGCCGTTGCCGGGGAAACGTGCGTAATTTTTTATTCTTACTATTTGTGTTGCTTTCTTAGAAGATTCATATCATTATTAAAACAAAACTGCAAATTGCATATTTAACGATTTGTGTGTGAATTTTGCGAGGGAATCTGGAGTCACGGACTTGAGGAAACAGGAGATCTAGGGTTTCACACTTCTCTGGTATCTTTCTTAACTCCTTCTCTCTCCTCTCAAATCCAATAAAATCTATTTTCTGCAGGATTCTTTGCAAAATATCGCCGCTCAAAAATCTTTGTGCAAAGTTTTGTTTTGCGGTTTGTTTTTGCATATTTTAATACGGATTTTTAAGGGGCAAAGACCAAATCAAGATTAGGTGGGGATTTCATCACCCTTCCTAAGCCCCACAAATCACAAACCGAGCATCTGCATCAACCCTTCGTTAATTTAAAAATTATCTAGACCAGACTCTAAGGACTGTCGCGCTCATTAAGGACAGAGGAAGGTCGTGGGTAATCTATCGCTTATCCGCATTACTTTTGTAGTGCCTAGGCAAGTGTGTCAAAGGCTAGCGGTTTTTAATTAGGCCCACTATTGTGGTTCCTTCCCACTTACCTGGCTACAAGGGTAGTACGGAGGCGGTAGAGGATTGATCCTGTGGCTTGTCCTTTAGAAGTCTAGGAGCGGTCTAGAGACTGGACCTAGGTAACCATAGTTCTAGGGTTGTTTGTGCATTTGTGTGTGATTTTTCTAAATCCGTCATTTTTCAAAACAAACCAATTATTTTCTCTCCTTTTTACCCCTTCCCCCTTCTTCTCTTCTTATAATGGATGACCTAAACAGAAGAACACTTGCCGAGCTTTGCTGTCCACAACCAGATATCTCTTGTTTTCGTAATCCCTTCGGTATACCGTCCGGCTCTTCCATGTCCTTAAGAGATCATATAGAACAAGCAGGAAGAAACAGTTGGCCACCTCAGTCTAGGTCTTATCAACCGTATCCTAATCCTACACCTGTTTCAGTTCATACCCAAAGTGAGGAAGGCTCTAGACGAATGTCCATTGCCGAGCACATAGCTAGGTCTAGAGGCCAAAGTTTCAACCCGGACCAATATCAACCATCACCACCACTGTCCGAAGAAGAGTTTGATATGCGGTTTGTGGCATATAAGATGTCTGTTGAAAATAGCCAGCCAACCAACCCATATCAATATTCTTCTTATCATAATATTGATCCTACTCCTACCCAAGTTCCGCAACCATTCTATTCCTATCAATCCAATCCGACTTTTCCACCTACTTTAGACAATTCTTCTAATCGGTCATTTGGGAGTTTTAATTATCCACAGGAATTTCAATCTTATACTGAAACCCCTTATCAACCCAAGACTAGTGTGGAGCAGACATTAGAAAAATTTATGGAACTGTCGAACCAAATTATGAAGGATTTGGGTAGTAAGACAGAACTGTACACCCATCCTAATCAAACCTCCCCATTCCAAACTGAAATCCACAACTCCAGTTTCATAGATTCATCAAGTACAATGTCTGATAAGTTGTGTGACTTTGTAGTGTTTGATTTACCCAACTGTGAAGGGTCCATTTCAAGTGAAACCATACTCAACCCTTGTGATCTCTACACCTCCACTCTTGAACCAAAACTGATTGAAAACCACACTTTTGATGAGGAGTTTGAGAATTTTAACCTTCACTTGAATGAGGTGATTGACGTTGGGGATATTTTGATTGATGAACCCGAAATTTTGGATGATTTTGGCCCACCAATTCATCAAATCCTTTCACTTCCTTGTGGTCATCATCTTGAGCCTTTAATTCTTCCCGAATCCCAAATATGTCTTGAAGTTGATGATAATAGTATACCCGAAGATCAGACCGAAATACAGCCTCCATCTTCCACATCTGGTTCAGCAACACTCGACATACCAATTTGTTTACCCATTTCACCTTCTACTTTCTCCGGTTCTTTTTCTGTTCCTATAGTTTCAGTGAGTTTTGATAAATCACAATCCGTTAATTCAAGTTCAATAATACCAGAAATTCAACTTGATTTGGATATTTTTGAAAATGAGGTAGATGAGTTTTTCGAGTCCTCTACCTCAATAATTTTTTAATCAAGTAGGATAAATTCTGGCACAAAACTCGTTGACAGCAAAATGTTCAATCACACCATTGATAAAAGTTTTGAAGAACTTTTTGCTGACGAACTTGAATTTTTAAACAATACGGATTTTGTGATTGATCAATCTCCACCTATAGAGATTGAACCATCACCATTCCTTCTTCCTAATCATTCACATTCATCCCCATTCTTTCTTTTCTCTAATTTCAAACCCTTTCCAGACCACCTCTTATCCCTTCCCCATTTTTTCTTGACTCGATACAACACATTCTTCCACCAACCTATACGCTATACTGATAAAATCTTTGAATGCTTGGTGTTAACTTTTGGTCTTTGTAAAGTCTTACTTTGACCAAATGACTCACCCCCTCTTAAAATGTTTCGTATTGTCTAACTCATGTTTGGGGGGTATATTTTTGGCTCTTGAACATAACTTTTGTCCTCAAATTTGTGAGCCAAAAAATAAGTTTGGGGGAGCATTTTCACTTTTATATATTCTTGCCCCCATTAATAATGTCCTTCCAAGCTTACAGGTTTTTGTGATCCAGCAGATAGCAACAGTGAGGACACTGTTGAAAACAAGTTTGGGGGAGGTTTGCGCTTATTTACACATACTTTGCATTATACTATATATAAGCACAAATTTTTTTTTTGATAACAAAATAGTAGAAAGTGAAAAAATAACATCCAAAAGATAGGAATAGTTTAAGAAAACCAAGAAAATTAGAAGTTTTCTTAAACGAACTAGTAATAAGTGGTTATGAGCTGTTGTCCCAAGGGTTAGTAAGATGAAAGAAGTCACTAATCTGAGAATAAAAATAAGCCTGAAAAATAGTCCCTATTCTGGAAGCCAAACATTTGAATGTTGATACCCTACTATATGCACTTACACACGTCTTGAAACTCGGGATAGTAGAGGATACCTTGAAATGTTCTTGTCTAAAAGCCAAAGTATGAAGGAAATGAAAAAAATGAAGAAAATATAAAAATAGTGAAAAGAAAAAAATGAACACTGGTTTTGTATCGCCAAGGCAGCAATAAAAAAATATAGCGAGGGTGCCTCTTCACCTAGTGCCCTAAGGCCAATTGGTCTGGGAGTCACTGCTAAGCCTTAGGTGGTGCAAGACGAGGAAAATATTATCACCTAATCAGCAAGCACATGAGTAATCGGTCTGTTAGTACCTCAAGAAGTATTAACGGTCGCATGAAAATGTGTGAGCAAATCTAAATATTCATCAAGTTAAAAAGTGCTGAGGTAGATGGACAAGAGTATGATAGCTTGAATTGAATTCTCCGAGTGTAGGGATGTCCATTACACACACGTAGGGGTATATGATCGATGTTTGGATGAAAGGTAGGAATGAAGAATAAAGATGATGTTTTATTGAGGGATAATGTGATTTCTAATATCTTTTCATGACTATTAAGATAGGGCTCATAACAACTGAAAAGCTAGTGTAGTTGGAAACTCTTATTTTCAAAGTCTTTCTTTTATGGTTCTTATCTTTATATGTAAATTTCACCATCTCTCTTTTATTATAGGATTTTGTGGGTGTAATCCGCTGAAAACCCTCAGGAGACAACACTCCTCCTACTAGGGACACCTAGAGATTTAACGGCTTGTTGCACGTGCTCAGTGCAATCGTGTTTGCCTACGAAAGTGTGCTAATTAGGTTTTTCTTTTTCTCTTTCTCTTTCTCTTGAATAACTAGTTTGCTCGGGACGATCAAAGTTAATTTGGGGGTATTTGTTCAGTTGAAAATATTACACCTTGGTATAAGTATTTTCCTTACATTTCTTAAATAATAAAAGGTGTTTATTGTAAATATTAAACATATTTGGATTTATCTGCAAAATACTATTTGCCATATGTTTATATATTATATTAATGTTATGAAGGAAAATATAGGCATTTTATATTTATATAATATTTTGGTACTTGAAAATATGCATATCATATCAAATATTCTAATCACAATTCTTAAAAGATATAATATCATACAAATGGTTAGAATAATATTTCAAAATATATGCATAATATTTTAGTAATTAAAAGATGTATAGCATATCAAATATTCTTAATCATGTTTCTTAAAGATTTATTACCATATAAAGTGCATAGCATATTAAATATTCTTAATCAAGTTTCTTAAAGATTTATTACCATATATAGTGATTAAGATACTCTCTCCAATTTAATAAATAAACTAACATTATTCATAGAGATATTGTGCAAGATTTAGCTCAGGTCAAGAGATCAAGATGTTCAAGATGTCAGGATCAAAAATCTGCCAAAATCATAAAATCAATACCGACAGGGACTCAGAATCCAGGCATGGGAAGTCACCATATATGGTAACTAGTTTTTCTTCTTTGAGGGCTATATAAAGGACCAAGGGCTAAAATTAGAAGGCATCAAGCCGAAGAGATCACGAAGTCCAAGACGGCTCACGCATCCAGACTGATCACCAGCTGTTCATCTACCTCCTTTGGAAGAGTTCGAGAAGCAAACCAAGTTTTTGTAATCATTTTCTAAGGAATAAAGTGTAGATTGTTCAAGTTGATTAATAAAGCTAGTTGTTTTATTTAATTCTTTTGCATTTTACATTATGTTTTCCCTCTCTGTCTTTTCATCTTCTTTTCCCAACATGCGCGAGTAATTCTCCGCTTGTTAGGGTTCATAGGATTAGGGTAGATTAATGGATGATGAAGACCCTTAAACTCTTTTTACATCCTATAAAGTTTATAAACTTTACTAAAAGAATCATTAACATCCTAATCGGGCGCGCTACCAATTTATTGTTAGTCTCGACCGCGATTAGAGATTAGATTAATGATTGTTTTGGTAAAGCCTAGATATGAACGGAGTTCCATGTCGAGATAGGGGTTAAGAGTGGGAACCCTTTTCCCTCCAGAAATCCTAATCTACATGCATCTCTGTCGTTCTAGTTTTAAATCTATTAAAGGATAAAAAGAGTAATTTCTAATTAATCATCCATAACTACTAAATCCTAATGAACCCTACAAGCCCTCTTCTTATATAAACTCACATTCATAAATAATCTAGATCTATATTTTGCATTAGTGCTTAACGTAGATCTAGAAACTATTCTACAATATTTTTTATCTCTCATCTCTTTTTCAACACATCTAAAGTAAGAGTAAAAGGTTCAACGTTTCCCTGAGGACGACCCGTACTCATCTCGGTCTAGCTACACGCGACACCGTTATTGATTGCGGTTATTCTATAAACACATTTTTTCGTATTAATCAATCATCATCTGTCTTTGAGAGGATTTTGGGATTGGTTTTTTGTCGGCATCTGCATTGCTGCACTGGAATAATGCCATGAGCAACTCATCATTTGCCCCGGGAGGATTTGGGAATTGGTTTTTGCTTGGCATCAGTATCGCTACACTGGAATATGGTACCAGGAGCGAATCATCATTTGCGCTTGCTTATCAGGAAGCGATGGATTAGGAGACAGGTTTTAGATCCCTATCACCTAAGACTTTTCAATTTTGTGAGCCGTAAAGGTCTCACAAAGCATTTTCTCCCTACGGGTCGTAAGGATCTCGTAGGTGTATTTTCTCCTTAGGAGTCGTGGGGACCCCTATGTGTGTTGCTCCTTTGTGAGTCGTAAGGATCTCACGCGGGAATTTTCTCCTCACAAAGTCGAGAGGACTTTGTGAGTGTATTTCATCTCTTTTTCATGAGTTTACGCCCTTTCGGATTTTCACAAACTCGCCGGCAGTCCTGCTGTTTTTACTCACGGAGCCCTTTCGGGTTATCATCCGTGCACATTTTGCTTGAGGACATACCTTTTTTTCTTTTGAATCTTCACCACCGGTGGGACTTTGAATGTGGTCTCACCGGCAGGACTTGGGAGAGATTGGGATTGTTTTACGCCCGTGGATTGTATAATGCAGACGCCAACAAAGTCCCGAAATTTTTCCGGCCCTACGGTCTGGATCATACATCCTGCACTGGAATATGGTACCAGGAGCGACTCATCATTCGCCGTTGGGGTATGGGATTTGGAATTTGGTTGGCATCTGCATCGCTGCACTAGAATATGGTACAAGGAGCGACTCATCATTCACCGTTGGGGTATGGGATTTGGAATTTGGTTGGCGTCTGCATCGCTACACTAGAATATGGTACCAGGAGCGACTCATCATTCGCCATTTGAGAGTTTGAGTTTGGTTGGCGTCTGCATCGCTGCATTGGAATATGGTACCAGGAGCGACTCATCATTCGCCACTTGCGGATTTGGATTTTGGCCGGCGTCTGCATTGCTGCACTGGAATATAGTACCAGGAGCGACTCATCATTCGCCGTTGGGTATGGGATTTGGAATTTGGTTGGCGTCTGCATCGCTGCACTGGAATATGGTACCAGGAGCGACTCATCATTCGCCATTGGGGTATGGGATTTGGAATTTGGTTGGCGTCTGCATCGCTGCATTAGAATTTGGTACCAGGAGAGACTCATCATTCGCCATTTGAGAGTTTGGGTTTGGTTGGCGTTTGCATCGCTGCACTGGAATATGGTACCAGAAGCGACTCATCATTCGCCACTTGGGGATTTGGATTTTGGCCGGCGTCTGCATCACTGCTGTCACGCCCCGCTTCCCAGTAGATGGAAGTGGTGACGTGGCAAGCCCGCGACGTATTTATTCCGAGAAGGTCATTTCTCGAAATAAATACGCTAAGCGTAATGTAAGCAGTATAACAATGACAAGAATAGACAAGTGGAAATAAAATCCAACCATTTTATATATTTACATTCTCAACTTTACAGAATTTAACTGATACAAGAAGTCTGAACATAAAAAAATGTTTAAACATGTAACTTACTAAAAATAAAAGCTGGAAAGAAAACTGATAATCTGCTTCAGGTGCGAACTGGTTGTAATTCTCTGCAATCGCTTCCACCTCCTCTGATCCTAAGTCACCTGACGAACATTCCAAGAAACAAAAGGTGGGTGGAATGCCCGTCAGCAAAATTGCGCTTGGTAAGTCCCAATAGAGGTGAGTAATATATAGATTGAGTGCAAGATGACATATAATATAGTATAATTAGAAATTGTAATATGTGAACAAGTATGGTAATGTATATGGAAATTATATCAGCATGGAAATGTAACATGAGCATAGAACACGAGTATAGCATGGCCGTGGAGTGTAGGTATAGTGATTATGAAGTGAATGTAAGTGTCCTAAAATGTCTTTAAAATGGTAAAATTAACTAACGTGAGTTCAAGTGTGAATGTCAACCAATCTCAAGAGTATTCTCGAACCCAAGGCTATCGTCCAAGGGCAAGGAATCACGAGCCCAAAATAGCGGGACTTCAATTGTTATTGAAGTATTCCAAACCCAACAGGCTGTCATCCAGGGGCTTGGAAACACGGGCCCTCATTCATGAATTCGTGATGTACCATTTCAGCCCGGTACCACAGCAACGTTATTTGTACCATTTCAGCCCGGTACCACAGCAACGTTATTTGTACCGTTTCAGCCCGGTACCACAGCAACGTTATTTATTATAATGGGACTCATGAGATTCCGTTGGATTCATACTCAAACTACCCCAACACCCCGGATATATAAGTCTATGATTAATGTTAAGGATCTTGATCAAATTCATGAATACAAAAGGTAATGTATAATATCAAGTTTCAAGATTGAGTTCACACAGCCATATCAATTGCAAGGATTCATGTTCATTGTATTCATGTTTCGAGTCAAGTTAGATCAAGCATGATAGTTTAGTACAAGTAATATCAAGTGGTCATGCAAATATGTCAAGTATTCATGTAATCATGTCAAATGTTCAAAAATCATGTTAAGTCATGTAGGATATCAATTAGAAAATTCATGGTATTTATGTAAAATACTATATTTTAATATCTCTAGATTATTTTGGTAAAAGAAATTATTATTTAAAAAATCAAGGGTGTTCTGATAAAATATTCTTTAGGTAATTTAGGGTATTTTAGTAAAAAACTAATATTTCTAGAATTAAGGTATCTTCATAAAAATCTAATTTGCAATCTTGTTTTCTTTTAAACTAATTACAAATTATTATAATAGGTACTAACCAATTTAATTTAATTTATTATCATGTTCTCTTTTATTTTGTTTTATGTTTGTTTTATTTTCTAAACCACTTTTCCTTGCGAAACCGTGTTCCATGAAGAGCTCCGCGTCTCACTCTAGTAAACCCAAGACGTGATTTAACCAGCACAATCCGTAATAAGGTTCCCTTCACGAGGGTAGAGAGGGCGTAATTGCCAAGAAAAAAGGATTTAGGTTTTATTTGATAATTCGAGGGTATTATAATAAAAATCCTAGCTTTTGGAAAATTATTGGCAGCATATGAAAAAAACTACTTTTTGAAACATCTTGATATATATATACCTAACTTTAGGATTTACGAACTAATTTCAGTAGCTTTAGAATTCGTACGTGTGTGGGGGGTAGATCGTTACCCCGTGCACTATGAGAGAGTCACCGAATATCTGAATGCTGGTTTTCAGCTAGTTCCATATGGTCCAAAGTCAATCTGTTTAATTTATACGAATGTCCCCAATCTGTTATGCATTCCAAGAATTGATTGGGAACATGTCACTTTCCAAATGTACACAGTGACAATATAGTATTTTGCATGCCTTGCCATGCAAATTGAAACATTAAAAGCACAGCAAGTTTTTTTTTGGTGGATCTTCATCAAATGCTAAACAATTTTACGAATGCAATTCCTGTATTCTAAATTATCTGTCACTCTTCTATTTTATGCATTTATTTGCCAGCATTCTTTAGCATAAATCAATGTTTGCATACAATAATGAGGTAGCTAGATCCCTTCTATAATTTGATAACATGCTCAATAGATTTCATTGCACAATTGTGGTAAAATTGACTGTAAAAAATATTTGAGCCCAAAATTGAAAATTCTAAACAAATCTTATTTAGAAAATACTTAGACCTCAGATGAAATTCGATAAAAATGTTGGAGAGAGGATTTGAACCTAAGCCAACTTGATTCTTGTACATCCAAACGTTTCTTAACTAAGCTAACTTCAACTGTCATTTTGAGGTAATCACTTTTGACCTTTTAAAGTTCTTTATTTATAATTTTTTTCAGACCTTTACATGTATATGAAGATTCTCGACAAGGGATGAAGCAAGAAAATAACAAAAAATATAACATATGGTAAGTAACAAGATCCAAGGAGGGAGGGAGACGGAAGGAAGAAAGGACTTACGCGCGATTAGAATGGTTGAAAACGAGAGAAAACTTTTTCGGGCATTTCATCGAACACCTTCGAGCTCAAATTGAAACGTTGATGAATGAAGGTCTGCAGGCGTCGACGGTGGCCTTAGCGGCTGTGGGCGACGGCTATGATCTCCGACGGTGGCTCAAAGGCGGCACGACGACGATGGAGCACAAGCTTAGATGGCTCGAGCTCGGTCGCTCGAGCTTCGGAGGGGGCGTGAGGTTCGGGGATAGAGGCCGGTGAGGGGAAGTGAGAGAGAGGAGGTTAGAAGAGCTGGGGCGACGAGGTGGTGAGGGGATTGGCCGGCGAAGTGGGTGGCCGGCGAAGTGCTCGGGGAAGGTAATGGATGAGGGAGAAAAGGAGATTTTGAGAGAGGAAAGAGAATTAATTGGATTGATGGGTAATGAAAACTTGGTTTTTATGAGTGAGAATTTGGTTTTGATTGAGGGAATTCAAAAAAAATTGAAGAAGAAGCAACTGTTGTTGGAGATGAGAAGAAAGGGTTTGGTTTTGAAATGGTTAAGAAAGCATCCCAATTAATTATCATTAACAACAATTAATAATAATAAACATTACCTTAATACCCATTACTCCAAATCAATAACCTGAAGAAATTAAGAGAAAAGGAAAAGATAAGGGTCTTGGGCCTATGAATGTTTAGGCTTTGAAAAATTATGTCACGTCCCGCTTCCCAAAGTACGTTAAAGTGGGCACGTGACATAGCCAACCATGCTACCTGTGGATAGGAAAAATCCTTCCACAGTCACATTACGGCTGTGGAGATATCAAGAACAAGAAAGTAAACTAACTATCTAGTACATGTCCATAAGCCAGAGTAAAAGAGTCAAGAGATAACAATATGCGGAAGCCAAAAGATACAATAAATGAAACACCTGGAGTGAAACTACGTACCGACAGGAACCTCACCGCTCGTCTAACAGCGGCAAAACTCCTAATCAGTCTGCAGCAAAGTAAGAGAATCTGGGCCATGCAAAACCCAGACGTCAGCTCGTCAAGTCATCAAGTAATAACATAATAAACAGGCAATGCAAATATAAACATGAATAAAGCAAGGATAATAATAATATGAATCAGAGCAGTGCAGGGTAGTGTGCAGTGGGTGAACTGGACTAATCTATCAGGTTCTCTGTTCTAAAGTCTTTGAAACCAAATTGATGAATCATCGATGTAACTCAATAGTATCCCGTAAATACCCGGGACCACGGCCACAATATTCTCGGCTGCAGTCGAGACATGCCGCTGGGCACAAAACAGGAATGTATACACTCGATAGTATCCCGTACATACCCGGGACCATGGCCACAATATTCTCGGCTGAAACCGAGACATGCCGCTAGGCACAAAACAGGAATGTGTACACTCAGGACAGGTAGTGAACTGTCGAGTTACAAATCAGGTTTCACCTTTGGTTTCCCCATACCCCCAAGTTATAAGTGTATGTCAAGTCAGGTATCCCGAAATCAAGAAACTAATGCCAACACAGGATCAGGTAAACAGGTTTGTCTGGATAGACAACAGGAACGGTCCATGAGGACTACATGTCAGGTTTGTTGGCATTTGACACAAGATCAGGTAACGGATCAGGTCATGGTACATCATGTCAAGTCAAGCAGTATACAGTACCATGTCGGGTAGATCAATATATATGCAGCAAGTCAGGTCAAGATGTAAACAATATCCTGGATGTGCTCACAATCAGTTATACAAGCAAGCATGGTTATCATCGACATGATATAAGCAATGAATTAAGCAATAGGCAGATTTACTCAATTTGCAGTACAGTTATCAGTTGTGTCACAGAGATGATTTCAATGTTATGCGAATGCAGTATGACAATTATGGCCTTTTAATCATGTTAACAAGTTTAAGAACTTTATAGGCGCAATGATTTATATAAAGGTTCAATACAGCTATTACAGGTTAACATGCACACGAGTGTCCAAATGGAACAAAACTATAGAGATAAATTCCATAAGCTATGTCAATATTAAAAATGTGATTAAACAGGTAAATGTGGTTATTAGGTTCAATTGCAAACTGTAGGTTCCAAGTTTAAAGATAAAATGATATATAACAATATTGTACATGAAAATGAGAAATGATCATACCAAGTTAAATTTACAGGTTTGGGGTGTCATAATATATATGTAAATATTTTATAGCATGTAGCAAGGGGTACTTGCCTCGACGAGTCGCGAATCGGGAAAACGGAACGTAGAATGTCGGGGGGGAAAACTCGCGACGGGCGCACGGTTCACGGAATGAACCCAAACGACGAACAGTGGAACCACACGGGTCGGGGTACCTCGCTGGAACGTCGGGACACGTCGTCGGCATCGTCGGATTCCCGAGATTCAAAACAACAGTGAAAAACTCACAAGAGAAAGTATGGAATAAGAAACAACAAAGGAGGACAGAGAAGTTGAGGGAAGGAGGCTTACCCGCAGGATCTTCAGAGGCGATAGCGTCGACGATGGTGGTCGGCAGGGCTCTGGCAAGGGTTCAGGGCACTCAGTCGAGGGTTAGGTTGCACTAGGGTTTTACTGTAAGGTAAGTGCAGGTCTGCTGGGGGTGTTGATGCAAGGGCGAGGGAGGAAACGAGATGGTGAAGATGGTGGGGTGAGGCTAGGGTCGCTGGTGATGGAGGAACGGCGACGGGGTGGCGCGGGTTGTAGTTATATGGTGGGTGCACGGATCTAGGGTTGTAGGTGAGGCGGTATACGAGAGGAGGAAGGACAGGAAGCCAAGGTGGCTGAGGAGGAGGCACAGGGGCGGTGTGAAGGCGACGACGAAGGTGATGGGTTCGCCGGGTTTGCATTGGTGGCCTCGTCGGGGTGTGCAGGCGCTCGGGAACGTGGGGAAATGGAGGAAGGAGGTGGGTGTGGCTGCGATGAGGGCGAGGAGGCCGGCGAGGGTGGTGCCGGCGTTGGGGCTGCGGTGGCGAGGGGCACGCGGCTGGGGTTCTCATGGGGTTGGGTTCGTTCTGTGAAAGAAGTGAAGAAGGAGGAAGAAAAGAGAATATATAAGTGGGAGAGAGAGAGGGATATAGGGGGGAGAGAGAGAGAGAGACGGGGGAGGGAGAGAGAGAGAGGGAGAGGGAGAGGGAGAGGGAGAGCGACGGGAGAGAGAGAGTAAGGAGTGGGGCCCATGGAAATTGGAGAAAGCTGATTGGCTGAGAGAAGGATTTAGATGTTAGGAAAATTAAATTAAAGATTTAAAAGATGTGAGTGAACAGTAAGAATTATATAGTTAGGAAATATTCAATGGTTTAAAAAATATTAAAATTTGGGATTTTGGCGCAAAATAAAACATTTCCAAATCGCGCCCGGGTCGGGTCCAAAAATTTGAAATTGAAATAATAGAATTTTAAGCGGGATCCAAAAGTGAAAATGAAGTGTTTTATGATCAAAAAGCATACCCCCAAAACGGACACACGTACGTGCACGTAGCCGTCCAAACTCGTCTGTTTCACTGAACGGGACGAGAACACGACGCACGGACGCTACAACGGGGTTAGAGGTATCAAGCAGGCCAAGATGAATATTTTAATTTTATTTTAGATGCCATAAATTGTTATATGCAGAAATGAATTTGCCGGGTAAAATTTACAGTAAATAACAATCAAGCAAGATAAGTGAAATGAGTACCACATTACGCTCAAACAGTAACTGAAATTGGTAGCATTGGGCTCGGGTGTTACATTATACCCAACTACAAAAAGAATTTCGTCCTCGAAATTCCAAGAATACAAAGACAGATAACTACAAGAAAAGGTGAGGAAACTTCTGCCGGATTTCATCTTCTCGTTCCCAAGTGGACTCTCCATGCGAGCGATTACCCCAAGAAACAAGCACAAGAGGGATCACCTTGTTCTTAAGAACCTTTTCCCTTCGATCCACGATTTCAATCGGTCGTTCCTCAAAAGTCAAGTCTTCTCGTACTGTTAACTCCGAATGATCCAATACGTGCGTTTCATCTCGAACCTACCTTCGTAGTTGAGATACGTGAAACACATCGTGCACGTTCGCCAA
The DNA here is from genome assembly GCA_030015575.1 of Agapanthus africanus. Taxonomy (NCBI): domain Eukaryota; kingdom Viridiplantae; phylum Streptophyta; class Magnoliopsida; order Asparagales; family Amaryllidaceae; genus Agapanthus; species Agapanthus africanus. The sequence goes on from JASDDO010000014.1 coordinate 651,550,911, forward strand.
GGACTGCGGTAACGCCAAACGATACGCTACCTCACCAATACGCTCCAAGATCTCAAAGGGTCCAACGAATCAAGGACTAAGCTTTCTTCGACTTCCAAAACGAATCACCCCTCTAGTCGGTGATAACTTCAAGAATACCAAATCACCCACGGCGAACTCTAGAGGTCTTCTTGACGTGTCTGCCCAACTCTTCTGTCGGTCTTGTGTTGCCTTCATATGATTTCTGATAGTGTTAACCTTCTCAACTGTCTGCACCACCAAATCTGGTCCCAATAACCTTCGTTCACCAACATCGTCCCAACAAACAGGTGAACGGCATTAACGACCATACAATTCTTCAAATGGAGCCATCTGGATAGTTGCCTGAAAACTGTTGTTGTAAGAAAACTCCACCAAATGTAGATGATCCTCCCAAGAACCCTTGAAGTCCAACCTGCATGCTCTCAACATATCCTCAAGAGTTTGGATCGTTCTCTCCGACTGACCATCAGTTTGAGGATGATAAGCTGTGCTAAACTTCAATCGAGTCCCCAAACTTTCCTGTAAACTCCGCCAAAAGTGTGACAAGAACCGAGTGTCCCGATCGGACACGATGCTCACTGGTACTCCATGCAATCTTACAATCTCTTGCATGTACCGCTCTGCCAAAGTCTCTATTGATTGACCAACCCGAAAAGGAATAAAGCGAGCTGCCTTGGTTAATCGGTCAACAATCACCCATACAGCATTGTTGCCTTTTGGACTCCGCGGTAAAGCCGTCACGAAATCCATGGTTATATGTTCCCACTTCCACTGAGGAATCGGAAGTGGTTGCAATAAACCAGCAACCCTTTGATGTTCAGCCTTAACTTGCTGACACACCAAGCACTTTGCCACAAACCGAGCAATTTCCCGTTTCATGCCTTCCCACCAGAAATGCTGTCGAACATCTCGGTACATCTTCGTGCCTCCTGGATGTACAGAATAAGCTGAACTGTGTGCCTCCTTCATAAGCTCTTCACAAATATCCCCCTTTGGAACACACAAACGGCTACCATACCTCAACGAACCATCTTCGTGGATCAATAAATCTGTTCGTAGTCCGGTTTCAACCTGTTCTCGAAACTTTTGCAGTCTAGGATCCTGCGATTGTGCTGCTTTAATATCCTCGATCATCGATGAATGTACTTGCAGCTGCATCAACTGTCCCGTAGAATGCGGTAGCACATCCTCCAAGTCAAATCTTCGAAAATCTGCAACGATCTCCTTCTGCGTAGATAACACCTGAATTGCTGGTAACCGACTAAGCGCATCCGGCACGACATTAACCTTCCCCGGATGGTACTTAAGATCAAGATCGTAGTCAGCCATCAGCTCCAACCATCTACGCTGCCTCATATTAAGCTCCTTCTGCGTGAACACATACTTTAAGCTCTTATGATCAGTAAAAACTTCGACCCTTTCGCCCAAAAGGTAGTGTCTCCAAATCTTCAAAGAGAAAATCACATCCGCAAGTTCCAAGTCATGAGTTGGGTAATTATTCTCATGGGTCTTTAACTGTCTCGATGCGTATGCTACCACCTTCCCATGCTGCATCAAAACACATCCCAATCCTTTCCCAGATGCGTCGCTGTGAATCACCAATCCTCTGGAATTGTCTGGCACGGTCAGAATAGGGGCGGTTATCAATTTCTGCTTAACGTCTCAAAAGCTAATGCACATTTGTCCGTCCATACAAAAGGTACCTCCTTGCGCGTAAGCTAGGTCAACGGCTCCGCCAGACGAGCAAAATTCTCCACAAATCTTCTGTAGTATCCGGCCAATCCAAGGAAACTTTTTATCTCAGCAACATTCTTTGGAATTGGCCAATCACGAACTGCTGCAATCTTTTCGGGATCGACGGCAATTTCATCGCCCGACACAACATGCCCCAAAAAAACTTTACTTCTCCCAGCCAAAACCCGCACTTACTCATCTTCGCAAATAACTTCTCTTGTCTCAACGTTTGCAGTGCGATCTTCAAATGCTCAGCATGCTCTTCAAAACTCTTCGAGTAAACCAGAATATCGTCAATGAACACCACAATAAACTGGTCCAAGAATGGTGAAAAGATTCGGTTCATCAAGTCCATGAATACTGCCGGCGCATTTGTTACTCCGAAGGGCATCACTAAGTACTCGTAATGTCCATACCGAATTCGGAACGTCGTCTTGCAAATATCTTCTGCTTTCACTCGGACCTGATGATATCCAGATCGCAAATCTAGCTTCGAGAATACCCTCGCGCCACTAAGCTGCTCGAAAAGTTCGCCAATGCGAGGGATCGGGTACTTGTTCTTAATAGTCACCCGGTTTAATCCTCGATAATCGATGCACATCCTTCTTGTGCCATCCTTCTTCTTTACTAGAAGAACTGGAGCTCCCCAAGGCGAGTTACTGCTTCGAATCCAATCTTTTTCAAGCAATTCAGCAACCTGTTTCTTGACTTCTTCCAACTCCACTGGTGCCATTAGATAATACGCTTTGGATACTGGCGCTGCACCAGGAATATGATCAATTGCGAACTCTACGTCTCGCTTCGGCGGTAAACCCGATATATCTTCAAACACGTCCATAAAATCACGAACAACAACCGGCTCTTCACTTTCATCAGCTTCCATTGATGCAAAAATATTGTTTTTCGGCCTAGCCCTAAACTCGACTGGCCCGACAGAACTGCTTCCTTACCGCAACTGCTGTCTGCTGCAAACTCTTCTTTATCCAGATAAACTCTGCCGCTCTCGGGCTGCCGCAAGTACTTGTGAGAAAGTGGTCAAACACAGGGAGACAATCTGCCTCTGGATGTCCACGTCCAAGCTGCGCATGAACTTCTGTGCCCTGTCTGCATCGTTGGCCACTGAAGGTCCAACGAATCTACTGAGTCTCGTCCCTTCTGCTGCATGCACATCTACGGGTGCTCCCTTCTGCTTTAGCCCGATGAATTTCTCTTCCATTTCTTCCCGTGCAGTCCGCGGGAAGAACTTCTCTAGGAAATTCTTTGAAAAAATCCGCCCACTTGATCGGCTCGGGCAAACGGTTCTCCTCCACAAGCCACCATTCTCAGGCGTAGTCCACTAACTGAATGCGTACCACATCAACTCTTTTCTCATCCGGAATCTGTGCCGCAACAAGCAAATTCTCTGTGTCAACTAGCCACTGCTCCGCTGGCAACGGCTCCTCCAAACCAGTAAATGTAGACGGACCCAAACATCTGAAATCTGCTACTGTCCCTACTCGGTCAACTGGTTTAGCTCCAACATTGTTCACAGACTGCTGAACGATCTGCAAACCTTCCTGAAACGATTCCGCTTGCTGCTGGATCAGCTCGGTCTGCTTCTTTTGATTCTCCAGCATTCCTCTTATCACTCCAAGCATGGCGGCTTCGTCCACACGCCTCTGGTATGTCTTCAAATTCTTACCGGCCATATCAAACACCCAACATTTGCATGATGATAGATTCGAAATATAGATCAAGGCTAGAACTCCAAGATACTTAAATACAGTGCCGCATTGTAACTATGCCGCGGTATCATAGCCACAATTACATAACTCCACCCAAGTCGCGTAAGTCCTAGAGATAACAAGGAATCAGGGTTTCGAGTCGATATGCAAAGGAAGTTTGCACATCGTAAAAGATATAACCAGGAAGAATGTGATTCAAGAACGGTAAACGGCAAGGTGGCAGGACATATTTCCTAAACACGAGTATTCTGATTCGTGTATTGGGTACAATACCCAACTACAAAAGAATCAACCCGACTAACCTATGGCTCTGATACCAAAAGAACCATGTCACGCCCCGCTTCCCAAAGTACGTTAAAGTGGGCACGTGACATAGCCAACCATGCTACCTGTGGATAGGAAAAATCCTTCCACAATCACATTACGGCTGTGGAGATATCAAGAACAGGAAAGTAAACTAACTATCTAGTACATGTCCATAAGCCAGAGTAAAAGAGTCAAGAGATAACAATATGCGGAAGCCAAAAGATACAATAATTGAAACACCTGGAGTGAAACTACGTACCGACAGGAACCTCACCGCTCGTCTAACAGCGGCAAAACTCCTAATCAGTCTGCAGCAAAGTAGGAGAATCTGGGCCATGCAAAACCCAGACGTCAGCGCGTCAAGTCATCAAGTAATAACATAATAAACAGGCAATGCAAATATAAACATGAATAAAGCAAGGATAACAATAATACGAATCAGAGCAGTGCAGGGTAGTGTGCAGTGGGTGAACTGGACTAATCTATCAGGTTCTCTGTTCTAAAGTCTTTGAAACCAAATTGATGAATTATCGATGTAACTCAATAGTATCCCGTACATACCCGGGACCATGGCCACAATATTCTCGGCTGCAGCCGAGACATGCCGCTAGGCACAAAACAGGAATGTGTACACTCGATAGTATCCCGTACATACCCGGGACCACGGCCACAATATTCTCGGCTGAAACCGAGACATGCCGCTAGGTACAAAACAAGAATGTGTACACTCAGGACAGGTAGTGAACTGTCGAGTTACAAGTCAGGTTTCACCTTTGGTTTCCCCATACCCCCAAGTTATAAGTGTATGTCAAGTCAGGTATCCCGAAATCAAGAAACTAATGCCAACACAGGATCAGGTAAACAGGTTTGTCTGGATAGACAACAGGAACGGTCCATGAGGACTACATGTCAGGTTTGTTGGCATTTGACACAAGATCAGGTAACGGATCAGGTCATGGTACATCATGTCAAGTCAAGCAGTATACAGTACCATGTCGGGTAGATCAATATATATGCAGCAAGTCAGGTCAAGATGTAAACAATATCCTGGGTGTGCTCACAATCAGTTATACAAGCAAGCATGGTTATCATCGACATGATATAAGCAATGAATTAAGCAATAGACAGATTTACTCAATTTGCAGTACAGTTATCAGTTGTGTCACAGAGATGATTTCAATGTTATGCGAATGCAGTATGACAATTATGGCATTTTAATCATGTTAACAAGTTTAAGAACTTTATAGGTGCAATGATTTATATAAAGGTTCAATACAGCTATTACAGGTTAACATGCACACGAGTGTCCAAATGGAACAAAACTATAGAGATAAATTCCATAAGCTATGTCAATATTAAAAATGTGATTAAATAGGTAAATGTAGTTATTAGGTTCAATTGCAAACTGTAGGTTCCAAGTTTAAAGATAAAATGATATATAACAATATTGTACATGAAAATGAGAAATGATCGTACCAAGTTAAATTTACAGGTTTAGGGTGTCATAATATATATGTAAATATTGTATAGCATGTAGCAAGGGGTACTTGCCTCGACGGGTCGCGAATCGGGAAAACGGAACGTAGAATGTCGGCGGGGAAAACTCGCGACGGGCGCACGGTTCACGGAATGAACCCAAACGACGAACAGTGGAACCACACGGGTCGGGGTACCTCGCTGGAACGTCGGGACACGTCGTCGGCATCGTCGGATTCCCGAGATTCAAAACAACAGTGAAAAACTCATAAGAGAAAGTATGGAATAAGAACAACAAAGGAGGACAGAGAAGTTGAGGGAAGGAGGCTTACCCGCAGGATCTTCAGAGGCGATAGCGTCGACGGTGGTGGTCGGCAAGGCTCTGGCAAGGGTTCAGGGCATTCAGTCGAGGGTTAGGTTGCACTAGGGTTTTACTGTAAGGTAAGTGCAGGTATGCTGGGGGTGTTGATGCAAGGGCGAGGGAGGAAACGAGATGGTGAAGATGGTGGGGTGAGGCTAGGGTCGCCGGCGATGGAGGAACGGCGACGAGGTGGCGCGGGTTGTGGTTACACGGTGGGTGCATGGATCTAGGGTTGTAGGTGAGGCGGTAGACGAGAGGAGGAAGGACAGGAAGCCAAGGTGGCTGAGGAGGAGGCGCAGGGGCGGTGTGAAGGCGACGACGAAGGTGATGGGTTCGCTGGGTTTGCATTGATGGCCTCGTCGGGGTGTGCAGGCGCTCGGGAACGTGGGGAAATGGAGGAAGGAGGTGGGTGTGGCTACGATGAGGGCGAGGAGGCCGGCGAGGGTGGTGCCGGCGTTGGGACTGCGGTGGCGAGGGGCACGCGGCTGGGGTTCTCGTGGGGTTGGGTTCGTTCTGTGAAAGAAATGAAGAAGGAGGAAGAAAAGAGAATATATACGTGGGAGGGAGAGAGGGATATAGGGGGGAGAGAGAGAGATATGGGGGGGGAGAGAGAGACGGGGGAGAGAGAGATAGAGAGAGATAGAGAGAGAGCGACGGGAGAGAGATAGAGTAAGGAGTGGGGCCCACGGAAATTGGAGAAAGCTGATTGGCTGAGAGAAGGATTTAAATGTTAGGAAAATTAAATTAAAGATTTAAAAGATGTGAGTGAACAGTAAGAATTATATAGTTAGGAAATATTCGATGGTTTAAAAAATATTAAAATTTGGGATTTTGGCGCAAAGTAAAACATTTTCAAATCGCGCCCGGGTCGGGTCCAAAAATTTGAAATTGAAATAATAGAATTTTAAGCGGGATCCAAAAGTGAAAATGAAGTGTTTTATGATCAAAAAGTATACCCCCAAAACGGACACACGTACGTGCACGTAGCCGTCCAAACTCGCTCGTTTCACTGAACGGGACGAGAACACGCCGCACAGACGCTACAACGGGGTTAGGGGTGTCAAGCAGGCCAAGGTGAATATTTTAATTTTATTTTAGATGCCATAAATTGTTATATGCAGAAATGAATTTGCCGGGTAAAATTTACAGTAAATAACAATCAAGCAAGATAAGTGAAATGAGTACCACATTACGCTCAAACAGTAACTGAAATTGGTAGTATTGGGCTCAGGTGTTACAAATTAAAATAGAAATGGATTTAAATAAAAGAGAGTTGGGTTTAAAAAAAATGGAAATAAAATGAGGGAAAATGAATGGGATTTGGGGTGAAAAGAAAAGAAATAATTATAAGGAAAAATAAATCTCGAAGTAAAAGACGAATTCCGAATATTCAACAAGTACCCATATATCAGGAGAATGCGGTATTTAAATATATACAAAGGTATAGAAATCTGAGGGTCGTTACAGCTGCACTGGAATATGGTACCAAGAGTGACTCATCATTCGCCATTGCCTATTGGGAAGCGATGGCTTAGGAGACAGGTTTAGATCCCTATCACCTAAGGCTTTTCAATTTTATGGGCCGTGAGGGGTCCCATAAAAGCATTTTCTCCCTACGAGTCGTAAGGATCCCGCAGGTGTATTTTCTCCTTAGGAGTCGTGGGGACTCCTAAGTCTGTTTTTCCTTTGTGAGTCGTAAGGATCCCACAAAGGTTTGTTTTTCTCATGTATCGTGAGGACACATGAGTGGATCTTCTCAATGGAGCATAATTCCAAAGACGGAGACCAGCTGTGTAACTGGTGATTGCGGTGGGATATGGGTATGATGAGAATTATTTGAACCCGTGGATTGTATACGGTAGTCAATTTGGGGACTGTCCGTAGGGCTGGGAGAATTTTGGGAAATTGGATTTTGGTTGGCGTCTGCATCGCTGCACTGGAATATGGTACCAGGAGCGACTCATCATTTGCCATTTTTTTTATTTTTATTTTTTATTTACCGCGATTACTCTATCATTTCAGCTTTTCTTATCACGAAGATCGCGATTGCCCTATCATTTCGGCTTTTATTCGCGGTTGCCCTATCATTTCGGCTTTATTTTTCATCTTATTTTACTCGCTAATTTTTATTGCGAGTTGCCCCATCATTCGGCTTTTCTTTTTTTTTATTTATTTACACATTCCCTTTTTTTATTTACACATTTTTTTTACATTCCCAGTTTAACGACTTAGAGGACGATTGTTCCCAGTTTAAAGACTTAGAGGTCTATTGCTTTCAGAGAAAGGTGTCTGAGAGAATCAGTTTCACGAAGAACTTCGGTCTCCGTTTGTATGAAATTGGCGGTCGCAGCTGGACTGTTTGTTAACACGTCTTTAGACAGTTCTATCTCTCCTGCCTTGTATTGCTTTTCGACCCAATCTTTGAAGACGAAGCAGTCCTCAATGGCATGACCTATCACTCTGTGATAGGGGCAGTATTTGGGGTCGTCGGTCATATTCGCTTCCTGCAGTCTTTTTGACTCTGGCAGTTGTAGACCGTTCCTCAGGGCGTCTTTGAATATTTTACGGATTTTGTCCCTTATGAAGGAATAGACCTTATCTAGCTTCTCTTTCAGTGGAGATTCTCCTCCCTCTCCAAACACTGGCTTCCGAGGCTGGTTGGCATTAAGCCCGCTCATCCCTCACTTATTTCGGTTAGCCGAAGTGTTGAAAGATTCAGAATCGTCGGGATTTCCGCCTTTGTGATTATCGTCCTTTCGGTTTCTCCAGGACCTATTGTTATTTTGGTAATCCGAGGAGGACTCCTGCTTTGAGCGCTCCAGCATCTGAACTTTCTTGGTCAGCTCTTGGATTGTTTTAAGACCCGAAGTGCATAGAAACGGGGCCATCCAATTATTGAGATTTCCGACGAGGAGACTGACAGATTGGTCCTGCTCTATCGGCGGTTCACATTTGACGGAGAGATTGCGCCATCGGGTTATAAAATCCGTGCTGCTTTCGTTGTTCTTTGGCTTGGTCCTTACGAGCTCGGCAATGGTGATCTTATCGCTGACGCTCATGAACCTCTGCCGAAACAGAGACTCCATTTGGACGAAAGTTGTGACGGAGCCATCCGGTATGCTCGCGTACCAGTCGAGAGCAACGTCGGCCAAGCTATTAACAAACTGGCGGAGGAGAAGCGCATCATTGCCCCCAGTATTCCCGCATGAGGCTTTAAAGTGGGTGATGTGCTGATTAGTATTTCCCGTCCCATCAAATCTTCCGAATTTAGGGATGACATAGCCGCTAGGAAATTCTACCAGATCATACTGAGCAGGATATGGTCTCCCACTACTGCTGATATCTTTTTGCGCTTCGGTTTCGGCCACCAATGTTTTGACTTTGTTGGCAACCAAATCCATGATTTGATCTTGAGTTAGCGGGCTACTGTCATCGGTAGCCAAGACATTTCCCGAGATAGGATGCGACTGATTTTCATGCGGTCCGCCCACTTTTGGATTTGAGGGAATAAGCGTCGGCTGCCCTGGGACACCGTTTCCCGGTTCATGAGCAGAGCCCTGCCCTTGATTGGGCGGCTGAGAGGCAAGTCGGGCCGTGAGCTGTAAGACGACATTCGTCAAGTCGTCAATTTTGGAGGAAAGTTTGGCTATCTCCTTGTCTTTACTTCTGAGCTGTTTTTGGAGCTCTTGGAGAAGTTGCTGCTCCGCATTCTTGGGATGGAAGATTGGTTCATCTTCTCTTTTCGAGCCCGACTCCTCATGAACCGAAGGGTCTTTCTGCCTATCATCCTCATCGAGAGGGTTTTCATCACCCAGCGGAGGCGGCTGTTCTTGGGAAGCGGCAACTACATTCAAGCTATATTGGATTTGAGATGTGGTGGCCTCATACTTGCTCTTGCTGCGCATGCCCACCATGTAGACAGTGTGGACCACATATCCAGCCATTTCCTCATCTTTGGCGGGGTAACCATGTTCTTCAAACCTCATGAGGTTCAACCTAGCAGGAGCCCTAGCCCTTTTGTTGGCTCTATATCTGAGCCTTTTTTGCCTTAGCTTCTCAATTTTAAGGGCTTGGCGGGCATCCATTCCCTGGGAAGCCACCGTGAGTCGATTAGCGGGGAGCTTAGAGAAGACATCCGATCGAGCAGTTGTCAGGGGCACCGCTGGAGCTTGCTCGAGACTCCATGTTGCTTTGTTGGTGTTGATGGCCTTGCCCCCAGCTGGGGCCAAGGAGAGCCGTTCAAACACCGACTTGCGTTTGAGTTGGGGCACCTTCGAGACCACCACATTTGGCCTCTTTCCTTTTGAGACCGGTTTGTCTGTCACCGGGGCTTGAGAAACTGGGATGGCGTTAGCTGACACGAACAGAATAGAGCCAAATGGTAGCGGTGTGTCCTCCCACTATCGCCTGAGACTGGCCGGAAGGACCGTCCTGGCGTCCATCTTCATCGTGTAGGAGATGAGAGCCGTGCTGAGAGCTGAGCTTGTTCTTGGAGACATTTTTGCTGCGACCGGAGGTTGCAATTTGAATTTTGTTAACCTGCACAAAGAAGCATGATTTCAGTACAGGCAGTCGATATGTATATTGATTCAGTTCGCATGAACATTTAACCCGAAATATGGAATGAGAGAAAGTCCCACCCGGCGTGCCAGAATCTGTAGGGTCACTTTTCGTCACCCCATTAAGATGAGAATACGCGCGCGCTTGTCAGGCGCATTACAGATTACCCCGGCCTAGGGTAGGCTGGGGTATATTGATTGTGGGGATCCGAATCTCCGGCAACCGCGGACTAAGCTGCCGTTAATTACCCCTCGCCTTTGGAGCGAGGGAACCTCTGATTGATGGGTCAAACTGGTCATGCGAACTCAACGTGCAGTGTTGTATTTTGAAGGGGTTTTGGATATATCGGGAGCCACGCAGAGTTTTTACGGGGGTCCCGCTACCTGGATAGCGGGCTGGGGGTCAAGGGGGCTAGCAGCCCCCTTGCGGGGTGCGGGGCAGCGCCCCGACCCAAATTTTTTGAGAGGGACAGTGTTGTATGTGTGTGTGTGTGTGTATATATATATATATATATATATATATATGAAAAAGGGAAAGGGCATCCAAAGGATGCGTGGGAAAAAGCGTCAGCGCTAGCGCCTCACGTGCCAGGCACGTGGGCGCTCGGGCGCTAGCGCCCCACGTGTCAGCATGTGGGCGCTCGAGCGCTAGCGCTCTGAGCGCAAGAGCGCTAGCACCCCACGTGTCAGCACGTGGACGCTAGCGCTTTGAGCGCAAGGACGCTAGCGCCCCACGTGTCAGCACGTGGGCGCTCGGGAGGCAAAAGAGACTTGGTCCCTGCAATGGGAGTTGTACTCCCATAAAGGAGCACTTATTATTTGGTGTGTATATATGTATATATATGAGGAGTTAAACTCCTAGGATATTTTGAAGCTGATGAAGGGGCTTCTCCCCTTGAGCCCTAGTTCTTCCCCAAAGTGGGGTTTCTGGAGATGGGTCTCCTTCTTCCTCCTCTGTTGGCAGGATCTTGAAGATTAAGAGATTTGAGATTTTAAAAATCTCTTCTTTTTGAGATCTGGTGGGAGATCCAAGCTCCCCTTTGTGGGTTTTGTGGTGAAAAACTATTTAGTTTTGGAAAAGGAAGAGTAAAACTCTTGATTTAATTCAAAAGAAAGAAGAAGGTTTAGAACCTTCGGAAAGGGGGAAAAGGCACAAACCCTAGATTTTTTTTGAGAATGAAAAAGTTCTCTAGATATTTTCATCATGTTGCCTTATATAGGCTTACATATTTACATATATCCCCTTGGACTTTACAAAATGGTATTTTGCCCATCTCATGGCTCATGTGCCATTTCTTTTTGCACATAAGCCGTGAGCTTTACAAAAATTTGGCTTTATGCCCATTTTGCATACATTCATGCATAAAAAAATTACATAAAAAATATTTATTACATGATCTATATTTTGGCATGGAGGAGGCTGGCCTCGGGCTCGACTTGGGCATGGGCCCGCTTGACCTGGGCTTGGGCCTACCTGGCTTACGGTTGACCTTGACTTTGACTCGGTCAACCGGGGTGCAATTTTCGACTTCAACATTGGTATACTGAACGGACTCACCGAGAACTCCTAGATGGTATTATACCTCACGTCAGATAGCAGTTCTCTGGTGACACTGGTACAGGTTAGTCTGTCGACCCGAGATCATCATAGAGTCTTGTGTGTCTCCCATTGTGCTTTGATTTCCACCCTACCATGGCTCTACTGAGTCGTGCAAACAGGTGGTTTTTGGGTACAGTCCCGAATCATATGGAGGCAATGAGCGATAGGAGGGGATTCGTCTCTCCCGGTATTGGGGGTTGATGTTGCGCTGTGCTTGATTGAAATCCATGGCCAGGGTAGATGTGATTTACTGGTAAGTGTTATCAGTAGTTTCATGCCCGTTATGGACCTTACATCGGCATGACTTATCAAGCTATTGGGGTCTGACGTTTACCACCCCTAGGCAAGATATGCGACATATCAGACGAACAGACCGGACTGTACGGTAGTGTTGTTGATTGGATTCGCAGGAGTATGAGCATGCTTGCTTGTTGATCTTCTGATCGCTCAATACCCGGGTGGCCGTTACGCTTAGCACGCCTCTTGCGGCTTGTGGGTGTTTGATATGAACATCACCTACTGCCAGCGCATTGACGAGTCTTTAGAGTCCTACACAGAGGTTTCCTGGCTCAGGCGAAACGGAGTATGAGCACATATGTGATATGTGCGGGACCGAGAATAATACGAGTATGTGATACCGTATTCTAGTATCGCGATTTGTGTTATTGGCCAGGTATATGTGATATAGCCGGGTTATCGAATCAAGTGCTGATTCGATAAATTGATAAACATGATATTAGTCGATTATATGTGATATGACCGGATCATTAAATCAAGTGTTGATTTAGTGATTTAATGTATAATTATATATTTGATATATTACTTTACATTAACTAACATTGGCTCACTTAAGATTGTTTTCTCACTTGATGTTCACATAGTGTATATGTGATATATGTTTGTGTACATGATTGTATCATGCTAGATGATACATACAAACTTGGGTGTGTGTATGACTTACACCATGCTTATTATAATTTAGGGTTTTATTTGTTTTAAGTAAATCAAAATGACATGGATTTTGTCATGGCTTGAAAGCTTCATGAAGCTTGTAGACCATTGACCAAAGCCCACTCATTTTGTTTTACTTAAGATATTTTAAACCTAACCATTATGATAAAACTATGGTTTAATCTCTACAAGGGTTAGTATATGATACTAACTCACTCATGGTTGCTATTCTCACCTCATTTATTTTTTTCTTGAGTTGCTTCATTTTTCATGGTGGTTTTCTTCATCTCTTTCTTCTAGTTTTCTAGCTCCATGAAACATGAAGAAATATTGTGAGAAAATAATATCTAAAGTGAGCCCACTTCCTATTTCATCATCCTCTACTACTTGTCATTTAGTTTAGGGTGTTCTCTTCACAAAGTTCATCACCCAGTGAAGAGGTAGCTTGGGTTTGAGTCTCCTCCACGTAGATCATCTTCGGCCTCGAAGACTTCGAGTAAGGTTGTTCATTTCTCTAAGGAAACCCATACTAGAGTTCGGGAGATCAACGATCGCGGCGAAGGGACTTCTACACGGAGCTTTAGAAGTGAAGGACCGGTCTACAAAGGTTGTATTTCTTATTCACTTTCTATGTAAAGTTGTTTACATTCTAGTTTAGCTCCTAAAACTCTAGTTAGATCCTAGGTTAGGTTGTTTGGCACACTAGAAATTTATGAAATTGGCATGTTTGATGCTTTGTAAAACCTTGTGGTTGTGCCAAATAACCCTATAGGAGGTGCTAAGCCTTTGAGTTTGGAGTTGAACTCCTTAACAGAAATTGGGTGTGGATTTGGAGTTAAACTCCAAAAGATTTGGATTTGGAGTTAAACTCCTAAAAGATATGGATTAGGAGTTAAACTCCTTTGAGAATTTGGGTCTTGGAGTCTCCTTTGAGAATTTGGGTCTTGGAGTTGAACTCCTTAAAGATTTTCGGAGATGATCAAAGGGGACCTCATTCTTCTCCTTTGAGCCTTGGATCCTCCCAAAGTGGGACTTTTGGAGGTGGGTCTTCTTCTTCCCCCCCCCCCCTCTTTTTGCCGAGTATTGGAGAAAAAGGGAGGTGAGATTAAAAAATCTTCCTTTTAGGGATTTGATGGGAGATCTGAATTCCCCTTCAAGGGTTTTATGGTGAAAAGCTATTCCTTTTTAGGAAAAGAAAAGTTAAACTCTTGATTTAATTCAAAAAAAAGAAGAAGGTTTAGAATCTTGAGGAAGAAGACACAGAACCCTCATTTTTTAAAGGGGAATGAATATTGTTATTGATTTTTTCATCATGTTTGCCTTTTATAGACTACACACTTTACATATAATCTCTTGGGCTTTTCTAAATAGCATTTGCGCCTCCTCATGCCTCATGTGCTTATTTCTTTTTATACATAAGACATGGGGTTACAAAATTTTATTTTTTGGCCTATTTTTCATACATTTAATTCTAAAAATGTATTTAAACTAATTTATTGCCTTCTTTTGTTATGGAGCCGGCCCCTTCCATGCTCGGTCTTGACTTGGGCTTGGGCCCACTTGGCTAGGGGTTGACTGATTTTGACTTGGTTAACCAGGGTATAATTTTTGACCCCAACAGGAGTGACCAATGCCCCGGCGGTATTCATGAATCTGATGAACCAAGTGTTTTATGAATATTTGGACAAGTTTGTCGTCATCTTCATCGATGATATCCTTGTGTATTCGAAGGATCGAGAGGAACACACAGAGCATCTATGCATTGTGCTCGAAACTTTGTGTCAACATCAATTGTACGCAAAGCTCAGCAAATACGAGTTTTGGTTGGTGCGAGTGGCTTTCCTGAGACGCATTGTGTCGGGCGATGGAATTTTGGTAGATCTGACCAAAATTACCGCTATACAAAAATGGCTGACACTAGGAACAGTTACGGAGATCAGGAGCTTCTTGGGGTTTGCTGGATATTATCGCCGATTTATTAAAAATTTCTTCAGGATTGCAGAACCGATGACTTGTTTGACTCGGAAGGATGTGCCGTATGTGTGGTCTGAGGCTTGTGAGAAAGCGTTCTCGGAGTTGAAGACTCGTCTAACCACATCGCCCATTCTTACTATTCCCGATAGAACGGGAGGTTTCGACGTTCATTGCGACGTCTTGGGAAAGGGATTGGGATGCGTGTTACACCAACACAACAAGATAGTGGCGTATGCATCGGGACAGCTGAAGATTTACGAACACAACTACTCAACCCATGATTTGGAGCTCGCTGCGATTATTTTCGCACTCAAAATCTGGAGGCGTTATTTATTGGGGGAGAAAGTGGAGATTTATACCGATCATAAGAGTTTGAAGTATATCTTCACTCAAAAGGAACTCAGTATGAGGCAAAGGAGGTGGTTAGAACTAATGACGGATTTTGATATAAACCTACAATATCATCCTAGGAAAGTAAATGTGGTCCCTGACGCTCCGAGTCGCCAGCCGATGGCTTTGAGTCTTACTACTCACCGAAGGAATCTACAGGACCTCAACAAGTTAGAGACAGGGGTAATCATGCCAGGGGTACCCTCGTCACTTATGAATATGCAAATTCAGTCCATATTGGTGGATTGAATCAAAGAATCCCAAATTGGCGATGCCAGATTGCAAAAGATCCGAGAGCAGGTAGAAGCAAACTTGCGGACCGATTTTGTTATACACGAGGACGGGTTGCTAAGATATGGAAGCATGATTTGTATGCCTACAGGTGAAATCAGAGAGGGATTGATGAAAGAGGTGCACAATTCTTTATATTCCGTTCATCCAGGAGGAACGAAGATGTATAAGGACCTCCGTCAAAACTATCGGTGGCATGGTATGAAACGGGAGGTAGCGAAGAGTGTGCCCAAGTGCTTGATTTGTCAACAGGTGAAGGCTGAACACCACCGAACTGCCGGTCTATTACAACCCTTACCGATATCCGAATGGAAATGGCATAACGTCATCATAGATTTCGTGACTGCACTCCCTCGCAATATCAAGAGCAACAATGCAGTATGGGTAATCATGGACCGGCTTACCAAGCCCGCGCATTTCATTCCTTTTCGCGTCGGTCAGTAAACCGAAAACCTAGCGAAGAAGTATATGGAGGAGATCGTCCGATTACATGGAGTACCTGTATGCATCGTTTCTAATCGAGACACATATTTCCAATCTCATTTCCGGCAGAGTCTATAGGAGAGTTTTGGCACGAACCTAAGTTTCAGTACATCCTATCACCCTCAAACCGATGGCCAATCCGAGAGAATTATTCAGATTCTTGAAGATATGCTCCGAGCATGTATGTTGGATTTTAAGGGATCTTGGAAGGACCACTTGCACTTAGTAGAGTTCGCGTACAACAATAGCTAGCAGGCAAGTATCGGTATGGCGCCTTTCGCGGCATTATATGAGAGGAAGTACAGGTCTCTATTGAGCTGGGATGACGTTGAAGATTGAGAACTTCTAAGACCGGAGATGACCGTCGAGACCATGGGAGCAGTGAAAACTATCAGGAAACGCCTACGTATAGCTAAGGATCGACAGAAATACTGGGCAAATACAAAAATGAGGCACCCAGAATTTCAACCAGGTGAACATGTGTTCGTGAAGATCTCACCGAATCGCGGAGTGATACGTTTCGGGAAGCGAGGAAAACTCAGCCCGCGATTCATCGGCCCTTTCGACATCCTTGAACGAGTTGGGGAGGTTGCGTATCGCCTAGTCTTACCACCTTCTTTGGAGGGCGTGCACGATGTTTTTCATACCTCGCAGTTAAGGAGGTATGTTGGTGACCCCAGTCACGTTTTGGATCATTCCGAAATCATGGTAGGGGCTGACCTAACCTACAAATAACAACTAGTCAAGATCTTAATTGGAATGAGAAGACATTAAGGGACAAGACAGTCCAGCTGGTTAGAGTTATGTGGAGGAAGGACTCTGCGGGCGAGTCCGCACGGGATAGAGAGAATGAGATAAGGGAACGTTATCCTCATCTATTTGTAACTTTTTCTAAGTAACTACTCTTTTTCTTACCTCCTTAATTTCGAGGACAGAATTATTTCAAAGAAGGTAGATTGTAACAACCGTGTACTCTAGATACTTAATAAAAGCGTTTTATAATTTTTCACAAGGTCAAAATAATTATTTTACTGCTTCTATTGGTAGAAAACACTTTTAAAACATTTTCCCATGATTAAAATGAATTAATATGATTTTAAGGAATTTTTAAGAATTTAAATGGAATTTTTGTCGAAGGTAAAGGTTTTTAAAACCGAAAAAGGGAGTTATTTTGGACCAAATTTGGTTGCAAATGGAAGAAAACATCAAAATATATTTTCTATAATTTTCCCAAAATTTTAAAATATTTTTAACTACTTTTAAATAATTTTTAAAAACCATAAACTAATTTTTAAACATTTTTAAATATTAAAAATGAATTTTTATTTAATTTTCGAGCGGCAATGAATCTGGACCGTCAGATCTGGAAACCAATGGTCCAGATCCTGCCTACAGTTTTTTTAGATAAAAGAAAAAGAAAAAAGAAATAAAATCGGCGCCTTTGATATGGGCCGTTGGATCCAACGGCCCAGATCAGCAGTGCCAGTGCCAAACCGGGGCCCACACCAGCTCACGCATGACGGGACATGGGTCGTTGGATCCGGTCGACCAACGGTGTGGATCTGGTCAACTCGTGGGGTCGGCTCCTGTAGCGGCCGGGAAAAATAATAGGGATTTTTAATCCCATAAATCCCTATAAAGACCCCTGATATTGTAAAATTCACAGAAAAAATCCCATCGACACAAAAATCCCCAAAAAAATTCAGAGCTTTCTTTTTGAGTTTTCTACACTCTGGACCAATTCCCAGAGGCTAAATTTTTTTTGCTTCAAAGTAAATCTGTCTTCATACAACTCGACGCTCGCCGATTTTCATTTTCCTAGCTCATTTCAGGTAGTATCTCTCAACACTTGACCCTCTGTTATATTTATTATGATAATATCTACTTGTGAAAAAACTTCCAGGATCTAATTATGAGGTTTTAACCTCATTATTTATTTTAAGTTGATGATGGTTGAAAACAATATTAAACCCTGATTAAATAAGAACTTTTAGCATTTCTCATTCACGATAAAATCACAGGGTAATGGAAACCCCCATTTCATGCTTAATATATGGAACTAAGTCTTCAAGCGGCTATCACGATCCGGAGAAACTTTTACGTGAATAAATATAATTATTCGTCGGTTTTAGATAAAAGTTATCGATAATTTTCCTAATTGCTTAAAACATGGAAAAATCATAGTAAATTTTTATATGTTGAAATAAAATTGATGGTAAACTTGGAAAACCATATTTTCACTAAAATTTCTATTTCACAAAAATACCATCAACTCCTAACAATTTATATTTTCATTGACATACCACGAACTTTGGAAAAATAGTATTTTTCTTAAAATACCATAAATTTTTCTAAGTGGTATTTTTACTAAAATACCATGAATCTTTCTGAATCATGATTTTTAATAAAATACCATGAACTCGGTAGACTGATTATTTTTATTAAAATACCATGAACTTTTAAACTTTTAAAAATCAATAATAATCCTAAAACTAGATTTTTGCTAAATACAGAAGTTAAACTTACCAAAAATACCCCTAGCCTCGAAAGCGAAGTTTTTAAATTAAAATTTCTCTAAAATACCCTTATCTTTTTATGAATAAGATTCTTTTATTAAAATACCATAACCTTTATAATAAAAGATAATTTTCGTTAATATACCATATAAATACCACACTCTTTTCTAAAGAGATATTTTTATTAAAAGATAATTACCTTAAAATATCATGGCACTTCATAAAACAATATTTTTCCTAAATTACCATGGTCTTTATATAAACAATAATTACGATAAAATTGTAAGCCCGCGGGGGCGCCCCGGCCGTCGATCCGACGCCGGAAACGCGGAAAACAAAAACTTTGCGAACTTTGCAAACCGGCACCACCGCGGACTTTATACCCGGATCGGGCCATTAACCTAGCTAGCTAGCAAAATAGGAAAGAGTAGAGATGCTATACCAAGCGATCCGTGTCTTTCGGTCTTCGTCTCCACTCCGATCTCCTGCGGAATCTCCGTCACCTCCTCGCTCGTCGGAAAGGGCACCACGTAGCCGGAATCTTTTACGGGCTCCCGCCTCTTGACCGAGACAACTCGGGCGCGAAGTTGGCTAGCCGACGCGTCCAAGACTTGCTATAGAAATAGTGTAGAAGGTTATCTCTTTGGGGTTTCTTGAAGTTGCCATGGATGGAGGTGGTGATGAGAGAAAGAACTATGGATGAATATGATGCTCTCAACTTAGCAAAAGGAAAAATGAGATGAACAAAGTTTTTCCTCATCCAAAATGATCTCACCCTCTCTCTTCTCCTATGTGGCCGGCCCCTCTCCAAGAATGAAGAAGATTGGAGAGAGAAAAAGAATGGCACCTCTTTTTGTATATAATAATAGAATGGAAAAACAATATCTTAAAGAAAATGGTCACAACCATTTCCTTTCACAAACCATCAATTGAAAAGAATGAAATATCATCATGAAGCAAGTCTCATCATAATGCAACATATGCAAGAAAGCCCTCCACTAGATGTTAATTGCAAACTTGCAATTAACACCCTCCATCAAGAAAGTCCGACCGAGAAGGAATGAAAGAAAACCGGCCGGAACGGAATGCAAATTGGCAACTTCAGAAAACCGATCCCGTAATAAATTACAGGAAAACCCCACTACTGCAAATACATGCCCGCATTTGTATTTCCACTGAACACAAATGCAAAGAGACAAAACTACACTATCAAATACTAGAATCCGGCTTAAGCCAAAGCCGGCTAGTAAAAACCGTCCGATCAACGATCCGTGCAATACCACACGTATCTGATCGAACCCTGCCATATCTCCATACGGCCTCTACAGCGTTTCGCCCGAAACTTGAGTAACTGAGTGTGGTGGACTCTAAAGACTCGTCAATACCTTGGCTGTGGATTTAACCACTAGCACGTCAGAGGTATAAGCCAATACGTGACGGGCCACCAGGTATTGACCAAAAGGGACGTCGATGAGCGAACTCATCCTGACACCCTACTGAGCCTGTCAGTGACAATATCCGTACAGTCCGGTCCGTTCGTCTATGAGTATCGCATGGCGGGCCTAGGGGGTTGGTAAAAGTCAGACCCCCAAAAGCGGTACAAGTCGTGTCGGAGTGCAGCCCAGAACACCCTGAGATACTACTGGAATACCTACCAGCAAATCTCCTGCCTTGGCCAAGGACTTTTCATGTTCTGGCTCTCCTAGACACAGCACGACCTCACCCCCAAAACCGGGAGAGACGAACCCCTGAAGATCCGCTCACTGCCTCCATGTGGCTCGGGACTGTACCCAACTAAAACCTGTTTGCACGACTCCTTTGAGCCGTGGTAGGGTAGTAATCAAAGTACAGTGGGAACTCACACGAGACAAATGACGATCTCAGGTCGATGAACTAACCTGTACACATGTCACCAGGGAATTGCTATCTGACGTCTGGTATAATCCCAACTAGCAGGTTCCCGGCGAGTCCTGTCCGGTGTACTCATAACCCAATGAGCACCTGTATACATCTTAGGTGAACCAACTGACACCAGTGGCTTGTGAGACCGGCCACCGCCCCTCGTCGGGGTCTCGACTGTATACACTAGTCTACTCTGGAGAAACGATGCCCTGTCTCGAATCTCCCACGACTAGGGACCTTTTAAGGATGTGCTTGTAGACCCCCAGCTCCCACTTATATGATTGCCCTCATACTGCTGGTGGTCAAGCAAGAATCCAAGGGGCTTTATCAACGTGTAATAGCGACTCGAAAGGTCACCTGAAGCTGTACACGATGATAAAGATAAACCAGATAGCACACTATCATCTCGAGTAAGACTGTCCTACTGGGACAGGTCCTCCCCTCAATCATTGCAATCACGTGCCTGTGATCCAATAATTGACTCTGAGGGCACTATCTCCAACAATCTCCCACTTGCACTCGAGGCTAATTATTGCGATGTCGCATACTCACAGCCCGTGTGATACCGAACACCCAACTCCTCTACTAGTCAGTCTCACAAAGCTCGTTTGCGAAACTATTGCGTTCGAGGAATAGCCTCAGTGAGTGGATCCGCTTTGATGTTTCTTTCTATGTCTCTCTGTATCTCAAGTTCGCGGAGAAAGCCATCTCCCGAAATGAGCAATACCTGTCTTAGAATGTCTGGATGTCTGATGGGACCTAGCTCATAAGTGAACTCCAAATCCAAACTTCTTAGACTGTATTGTCAACTGAACTTAATCAGTATCCTGCGCCATGCCTTCCCTCAGTATCGACCTGGATCACCTATCCAAAATACTGCCCCTCGTCAGAGGGAAAACTATAACTCTGACAGCCACTCTGCCATCCAGGTCACCTTGGAAGCCTGGAATGATAACCGTCTCCTAAAGGAGGCTGCCGTTATCAATTCCCTAGAACATCAACTTATGTTCTAAAACTGCTTCCGATTGTGACGACCAAAGTATAACCGATCGTAGTATAGGAATATTACTTCCTACTCTGTGTATGTCATCAAAAACCAGGACATCACACCCTACTACCTTCTTAACAGATCCATCCCCTATTCTGATGAAGTCAAACCTATGACTGTCACATCAGAAATAGATGATCTATCTCCGCTATATCTGCTCTAGTCTATAAATAGACATAAGCCTGATGTCCACCAATGCTTCCGCTGCTCCCACTGACTACGACAACCCTCTGGCAGAGTCATATAGACGTGCACTTCTAAAGCCAGTTTAGAACGACACTATACTCATCCTCCTGCCGGGTCTCACAGTCTGGAACAACAGCAATGGCAAGTCTGGGTAAACAAGAACCTCCCTGCCACCGTCCTTGAGCATACCGAGGTACCTCTCGAGTGCCTGAGGTTACCCACCATATCTGCGGAGTGGCCAATGGAATGTCAAACCAGATTGAATCTTTAGGATCTTATGAAATCTTCAGTAATCGTTTGTGGTTCTGGAATCACTTCCAGTTCTACCATACTCCCACTACTGCTTTTCTGAAAAAATCCATTTTTGATTAAACCGTGGCGAGTCAAGAACAATATCACTATTGATCTTCCAGATGGTAGAAAGTCAACCCTCGTCATAGCCCGGGTCAACCCACAAACAGCCATTACTGAAACGTGCCTTGAGTTGTCCAGAGTCTGGTTTTAAGCATAAGCCGAACAACTCCCCGTATCTTAACAATGTCAAGATATGAACTGTTCTATATCCAAGAAACAGAGGCACTGATTTAATTGAACCAGATTCAAATCATGCAGCTGTCTCCAGTGCATGTCAACTAAATGGAAGGAGGCCGATCAGCGTTACTCAACTTAGGAATGCTTCCAATTATGAGTAACCTGAAAGAGAAGCAAGTTCTCTTAACCATTACTATCAACTGAATACCATGTACAAGTATCTACATCTTCGATCACTTTGAAGAATCCCGATACTTGCAACACATGGTTCTCTACTTTATTCTTATATCTATAACTCCTCAAAACTTAGACCCTGTGTTTCTACGAAACACATGTCTAAGAACTAGAGAAGTTAAAAGTAAACAGAATATAGTACGAGGACCAACCCCTCTGTCCTAATGGACACAGGACAATATACAATACTCTGTATAAGTCCCCTGAGTGTAGTGACTCATTCACTGTGTGTCGTAGGTTGAAAACTGTACTTTTGGTTAAGAAGAATCACACCGTTGTTCAATGCTCCTTACCTAACCATCCACTGGTATAGGTAAATGTCATAGACATAATTTCAAAAAGGTATGTCTCACTCTATAAAAATAGACGTACAGATATATCAATTTGAAATTGGTGCACAACAACGGATATTCAAAACCAAATATTCGCCGACCGGCAAACAACCCAGGTGACTTCCTCAAATATCACCAATTACAACGAATCCCGATATAATGAGGATGATCACCTAATTCCCAATAACTTACTCCCACTCATCATCTGTAAAACCATACAGATGTGAGAAACTTACCTGGTAAATACATACCCTGGAGCAAGTGTCTAATTGGGAAATCAGTTTTCTTTTAACAGTACACAGTGAACCTGAAACATTGAAATGTTTCGATGGGGTATCTCGGTATTCCTAGTAATGCCTCTTCCATTATCCAGATTCACAACTATAACCGTATAATTATTTGCCACTTCTCCAAATCCCTTTATATGTCTTTAGTCATTACCTTCTGTACACCCCTTTAGGCCAAATGGTTTTCTTCTTTCCCTACCGTTCGGCACCAGCCTATGGTTTGGAAGAAGACCATCCAAAAAGCATAAAGGGTGTACTGTCCTAATCCTAGGAGCACTCGCAGCGCGAGAGAAGGTGAAGATAAAAGACACCTGAATGCACTTAATTCCTATTTCTCCTGAACCAGGATCCATCCCCGAACTGGAACAAGTTCCTTTCGAGTTCGTATATAACCATACGATGGATTATCCAATAAACTGGGATCTTCGTAGTGATACGGAGTGTCCTGGAGAAATACAAAGGTGATTTAGGATTGGCGAAGAAATGCTTGGTTTGGTCGTGAATAGCAGTCGCACTTTACTTTGCCCTCTTACTAATCCCTTGCTTTGTCTGAACTTAATACCTTCTGTACACCGTTTAGGCTAACTGGTTTTCTTCATTCCCTACCGGTCGGCACCAGCCTATGGTTTGGAAGAAGACTATCCAGTTTGCGTAATAGGTGTACTACTCCTAAACCAAGGAGTACTCGCAACCTGAGAGAAGGTGAAAAGAAAAGACAACTGAATAGTCCTATCCGTTTTCTCCAGAACCAGAAACCATCCTCGAAGTCCTTCGAGTTCGTATATAACCATACGATGGTTTTGTCCAATGGAAGTGGACGGTCGTAGTAATACGGGGTGTCCCGGAGAAAAGGGTAAAAGTAGGAGTGGCAAAGAGGTTTGCAACTCTGACAATCCAAAAGCCTGTGTTAAGTAGGTTCGTGTTAGTGTATATGCCCTAGAGGCCATTACTGTATCATACTAGTTTGTATATTACTTAATGGAAGCTTGGGATATTCACCTTGTATAAACAATCTTGCTCAATATAGTAGTATGCTACTTGGTTTGTTTCTACTTCAATGTGTACTTGTGTTTATTTTACTATATCACTTATACGCATTAGTGGAGCCCTTAGGATCTTTTGCTTGATTACCAGCGTTGTGATGGCAGTCACACTAGTGGGGGCTGGGTAATCTATAAGCACATCCTTATACAGGTCCCTAGTCGCAGGACTATCGAGACAGGGCATCGATACTCCGGAGTAGACTAGCGTATGCGCTTCTCATCCCAGTGTGGGAGATGGTCTGTCCCACAGCCATCAGTACGTCGTACTGGAGATAGTATACGGGTGCTCGTTGGGTTACGAGTACACTGGACAGGACTCGTCGGGGACTGACAGGTTGGTATTATACCTATCGTCAGTTATCAGTTCCCAGGTGACATGAGTACAGCTTAGTCCGCTGACTTGACACTGGCACTTCGCCTCGAGTGTGTTCCCACTGCACTTTGATCACTACCCTACCACGGCTCAAAGGAGTCGTGCAAAC
Source organism: Agapanthus africanus (assembly GCA_030015575.1). Lineage (NCBI taxonomy): Eukaryota > Viridiplantae > Streptophyta > Magnoliopsida > Asparagales > Amaryllidaceae > Agapanthus > Agapanthus africanus. Next base: position 651,575,342 of record JASDDO010000014.1, read on the forward strand.
AGGTGGTGGTTGGGTGCAGTCCCGAAGCACTTGGAGGCAGTGACGGTTAGACAGGATTCGTCTCTCCCGGTATTGGGGGTTGACATCGCGCTGTGTCTAGGAGAGCCATTACACGAGTAGTCCCTGGCCAGGGCAAGCGAGATATACTGGTAGGTTTCCAGTGTTATCTCAGGGTGTTTTGGGCTTCACTCCGACACGACTTGTACCGCTATTGGGGGACTGACGTTTTACCGCCCCCTAGGCCCGACATGCGATGTATCGGACGAACAGACCGGACTGTACGGAGACTGTCACATTCAGACTCAGTAGGAGTTCAGATGGGGTTTTCACCTCGTCAGCCTTCTTGTCGGCATCTACCTGGGGACCGTTACGCACAGCTAGTGCCGCTTGCGGTCTGTGGTTTAACCCACTGCCAGCGTAGTGTCGAGTCTTTAGAGTCCCACACAGAGGGTATTCGCCTCTGGGCAAAACAGAGTAGAGGTCGCATGGTTTTGCGACAGGGTTCGTTCTCATCCGCGCACTTGTGCACGTTTGGAGTCCGGACAGATATTGCCAGCGGGCTCTGGTTTGAGCCGGATACTGGTATATGTTTTGGGGTTACTTTTATCTCTCAGTATTCATGTTCATCGGAACAAGAATGCAGGTGTGTATGCACAGTTGTTTGAGGCGGAAGAAGAGGTTTTTCATTAGGGTTTAGGAACGGGTGCGCATGCACAGTTGACAGTCGTCTTTTTTTCCAAACCCTAATGAATTTGTGAGATATCTATTAATAATAGTAATTAAATGGAATTATGTTATGGTTGGTTTTGTTGACTTGTTGACCATGGTTGACTTGTTGACCATGGTTGAATGTTTGACCATCATCATTATTTAGCAAGGATGCTCCTTGATTCTTGCCAACATTCATTTAATGAAGTATGATAGTGGTCATTCCAAAACAACCATCAACTATTCTCATTTGAATTATTATTACTAATTAGATAATTCTTTTTCTTTTGATATGGTTGCAAAAAGAAAAAAGAGAGCTCATTCTTTCATAACCATTCTCTCTCCTCACTTCATCTTCTTCTTCCTCAAGCTCAAGGTGATTCCTTCTCATGTGTTGAGAATCCCTCACCTTGAAAAGAAAACAACCCCTAGACACTCTCTACTCATTCTAGGTTCAAGGTTTAGCAAGCCGGAGATCCTAGTTCACTCAAAGTTCGAGGAAGAGCCCAAAGGTTGAACCCTCAGGTGGATCCATCTTCGACGGAAGAAGGCTACGAGGCAAGAACCATCAACCTCTACAAGGTTTGAAGAAGAAGGAGTTCAAGTTAGGTATAACTCTTCATCCGAGTAGCTAACTCTCCTTTGTATGCTTGCTAGTTTAGTTTAGACACGATCCCGACCTTGTTTAGTCCATGTTGCCTCTTGCGATAAAAATTTGTTTTTTATACCGTTTCCGCCTCCCCGTAAGCACCGGGGGTCGCAACGTGGACTTACAGTGGTATCAGAGCCTAACTAAACTTAAACTAGCTTGGTAGTAAAGTGTAACGAAGTTCGGAACCGAAAAATCCAAAAACCAAACTTTTACAAAACCCTAGTTTCTGTTAAAAAAATTTCTGGTCAAAACGAGATTTGTTATACACCTAAATTCGGCTCAGGGTTTTGTGTGAACACCCAAGAAAAACGATCCCCTAATTCCTTCAAACCGCCGCGGATCCGCGGCGTCACCTATTCTTAGAGCCGCGGATCCGCCGCCGTTTAGAGTCTTCTGGTGATCGGGTTTCGTGCAGTGCGTCTCTGTGTTGGTTTTGGGATTTTTAAAATATATTATATATGCCCAGATTTTCCAGAACAGAAATTTACTTTTGGGGTCCTATAATTCCGTATTTTTTTCCGAACTTCACTGCACTTTGACTATGATGGTTATATCTGTGATGCTTGCATGTATTGAACGTCGGCTAATCGCTATAAGTCAATTGGTCGGGGTTATACATGATCTGTGTTTGATATTGGAATGTGTATATGAATGTGTTGGACTGTCGCGGGTGAATAGCCGGGGTGGATGTGAGATGAGCTTTTGTTTTTCTTTCATTCATTGTAAATGTAAATTGATGTAATAATATTATTTGTTTGGCCGCACAACCGGGTCGGGGTTGTAGCCGTCATTGTATAATTCTTTTTACTGTTTTTGCTCCTAGGATAGGCCCATGGAGGGGGTGCACAAACTGCCGAGTACTTGGCGGGTAGTTTGCCGCACCCGTAGGGGTCTTGGGTGGGGTATTTGGCTATTCACCGCGACCGTGTAATCCGCTTTTCGTTGCAGGCTCGAAAGGATTGCGGATTGCTAGTATATCCAATGTATTCATCTGTGATCTGTAATGTCTATCATTGCTTTCTATTTAGGCGTTGCTTATGTTTTACAGCCGCGCTAGCCCAGCCCCCGCTCTGTCGTTAGTTAAGTAACCTAACGGGTGATGACGGGGCCCCGTGGCGAATGCATATGGCATAAGCGTACGTCATATTTTGGTTGTTTTCTGCAATGGTAGGATTAAATGATGGGACGCATTAAAAGTACTAATGCAAGAATATCACGCATTAAAAGAACTAATGCAAGATAATAAACCAAGTTAAAATCGTTGGAACACTTTTGAAAAACCACTCGGTTCTTTTCAAAACTAACTTTTAAATGCGGAGCTTGAGCCACTCCTTCTAAAAGCTATCTCGTTCCATCGATTATATCAAGTTCACTACGTTCACGGTTTCGCCAAAACCATTCGTAGCCCTCCATCATTTCAGTTAAATATACGGTAGTATTCAAGCTATGTATTTTGACCTCACGCCAAGGCATAGTGATTGGTAGCTGCCGGGTATTTATCTGTTGCATAGATAGAATGCGTTGGTTTGAGACAGTCGTACTGCCATTTTGGCCTACGTCAAGGGTAGGTACGGGTGGGTTCAAATTAACCAGGATAATGATGGGAAGAACTTGACATGTGACTTATGACATTTTGACCTCACGCCAAGGTCATAAGAGCATGGGGCAAAAATCCACATCGGGAGTTTCATAAGTACTGAAACTTGCTAGATTTGCATACCATTTGGAGTGTGGTGATTCTGGTAGGATTCCTTCAGTTTCATCACGCGATGATATTTGGATCCCGATCCTACTGTGAGTATATGCTACTCCTCAGGAAATTTCTCACTAAACGATCAATGCTATAAACCTAGTAGGTGCCTAGAAAGGTGTTAGCGGGGCTACGCCCCCAGGGAAAAGAGGTTATTTAATTAAGGAACTTCGCGAAAGCGTTGGAAAACCTCCCTCGAAGTACCGACACTGGCCTGGCTGAACGGTTAAGCAAGTATTGTGCGGTGGGATTGATCCCGACTAATTCTTCCTTTATGGTTTGAGGAGGGATTCGAGAGACAGTGGGAGCCATCCTGTTTAGACAAATTAAAAACCATTCTAAACTTGCAAGAGCATCGTGCTAAAGTGTTTCTTCTCTCCCCCCTGCAGCGACCAAATCGAAATGACTGGACTTAAGTTACTTCTAGATAAAAACATATTGACAGGGCCAAACTACAAAGATTGGCTCAGGAATGTCAAGTTGGCAATCACTTACGACAAGCTGGGGTATCTTCTTACCACCAAAGCTCCCCCCGTCCCAGGTCCCACCTCCAGCGTCGCGGATAAGGAAATCCGTAAGACTTGGGAGATTGACAGCGCGAAGGCCAGGTGCCTCATACTTGCCTCGATGGACAACGAACATCAGAGGAGGCACGAGAATATGGATTTGGAGTCCATATTTCTCCATACAAAAGAACTGTATGGAGAGCAGTCTCGTATAGCAAGATACGAAGTGTCGAAGAAGTTGTTTTCGACAAAGTTGGCCGTCGGATCATCGGTAGCGGACCACGTGCTTAAGATGATTGGCTACACTGAGGAGCTCGCGGAACTTGGGACCATGTTGGACAGTGAACTCTATACGGATTTAATTCTCCAGTCCCTCCCATCCACTTACGCCCAGTTTATACTGAACTTCAACTTACAAGAAAAGGAAGTTGAACTTTCAGAACTCCTCAACATGCTGAGGAGCGCAGAGGGCACCCTACAGAAGGGTAGGGATACACCCGCTTTGTTTGTAGGAGGATCTTCTTCCTCTAGGTCCAAGGCGAAAGCCAAGGGAAAGAGGAAGAAAGCCCCCGCCAAACCAAGAGGCGGTGTTAGTAAAGTGGGTACGAAGGGAAAGGAAAAGGCAACAAAGATTGCGGGGAAGCTTGTTGGAAAGGAAGAATGCTTCTATTGTCATAAGAGTGGACACTGGAAGAAAGATTGCAGGGCTTGGATGGCCAGGACACAGGGACTGAAGCAGGTTGCGGCTTCAGCTTCAGGTGTGTATGTTATTGAAAACTGTCTTTCTATAAACTCTACTTCCTGGGTATTGGATACCGGATCAGGATCTCATATCTGTAATTCTTTGCAGGCGTTGAGAAACCGTAGGGTTTTGAAGGCAGGTGACATGACCCTCAGAGTTGCGAACGGAGCTAGCATGGATGCTAAAGCCGTGAGGGACTATCACCTGGGAATGTCAGATGGGCATGTTTTGGTTTTGCGTAATTGTTTTTTTGTACCCAACGCAACTTGTAATATCATTTCTGTATCTTTGGTTTCTAAAGAAGGTTATGAATTTGCGTTTGTAAGTAATGTTGTAAACATTCACCTTAATCAAGTTCTGATTGGGTCAGGTACACTGAGCAATGGTATATACGTGTTAAACCAACCACAGATTTTCAATGTCCAGAATACACACAAAAGAAAGTCTCCTGATATCAATCAGGCTTTCTTGTGGCATTGTAGACTGGGTCACATCAATGAGAGAAGGTTGACTAAGTTACATACAGAAGGGTATTTGAATCCGTTCGAATATCAATCGTATGCCACTTGTCAATCCTGTCTCAAAGGAAAGATGACAAAGACTCCGTTCACTGGACACGGAGTAAGAGCGAGCGAGCTCTTGGGGCTCGTACACAGTGACGTGTGCGGTCCAATGTCTACACTTGCGCGAAGCGGTTTTTCTTACTTCATTACTTTTACGGATGATTTTTCAAGGTTCGGACATGTCTTCTTGATGAAACATAAATCCAAAGCCTTTGGAAAATTCCAGGAATATAAGAATGAGGTAGAAAAACAAACCGGCAAAAGTATCAAGATTCTAAGATCGGATCGAGGTGGAGAATACTTAAGTGCCGAGTTCCTGAACTACTTAAAAGAGAATGGGATTCTCTCTCAGCTTACTCCTCCATACACTCCGCAACATAACGGTGTATCGGAGAGACGGAACCGCACCCTATTGGATATAGTACGGTCCATGATGAGTAACGCTGAGTTACCGCGATCATTCTGGGGGTATGCACTAGAATCAGCTGCGTACCTTTTGAACCGAGTTCCCACTAAGACTGTGCCTACCACACCATATGAGTTATGGAGCGGGAAGAAACCCTATCTTCAATATCTGAAGATCTGGGGATGTCCGGCTTTTGTCAAAAAGCAGCATGCGGACAAACTCGAGGCACGCTCAGTACTGTGCAAGTTTGTGGGATACCCAAAGAGCACCAGGGGGTATCTTTTCTACTACGCAGAGGAACAAAAAGTCCTTGTTTCTCGTAATGCCCACTTTCTAGAACACCGGTTCTTAGAAAAGGAGATTAGTGGGAGCGCAGTAGAACTGGAAGAAATTCCAGAACCACAGACTATTACTGAAAGCTTAGTGGAACCAGAGGGTTCAAATGAACAGGACATTCCTACGCCGCTCCGCAGGAGTAGTAGGCAGTCTCATCCGCCCGAGAGATACTACGGTTTTCTCATAGACGGGGATAGAGAGGATTGCATCATAGATTATGATGAGCCTACTAGCTTCCAGCAGGCCGTTCAGATCGTTGACTCGGTAAAATGGCTGGATGCAATGCGGACCGAAATGGAGTCCATGTACACCAACAAAGTATGGACGTTGGACATTGCTCCAGACGGGGTGAAACCCGTAGGATGCAAGTGGATCTTCAAAAGGAAGATTGGTGTAGATGGACAGGTTGAGACCTATAAAGCTAGACTTGTAGCAAAGGGTTTCCGTCAAAGACCTGGCTTGGACTATGACGAAACCTTTTCTCCAGTGGCTATGCTGAAATCCATTCGGATCCTTCTTGCCATTGCTGCCTTCCACGATTATGAGATTTGGCAGATGGACGTAAAGACCGCTTTTCTGAATGGAAATTTAGAGGAGTGTGTCTATATGGATCAGCCAGAGGGTTTCATTCAGAGTGGGAGCAGCGGAAAGGTGTGCAAGTTGCTTAAGTCCATCTATGGACTAAAGCAGGCATCGCGGAGTTGGAACATCTGTTTTGATGAGACGGTCAAGGAATTTGGCTTTATCAAAAATCCAGATGAACCATGCATCTATAGTAGATTTGTAGCGAGAACTGTAGTATTCCTCGTTCTATACGTGGATGACATTCTCTTAATAGGAAATGACATTCCTATGCTACAATCTGTCAAGGGGTTCTTGTCACACAAGTTCTCCATGAAAGACCTGGGTGATGCCTCATACATCCTGGGGATCCGGATCCATCGTGATAGATCCAAGAGGATATTAGGACTTTCTCAGTCCAGGTACATCGACACCATAGTGAAGAGATTCAGTATGGAAGATTCCAAGCGCGGTAACCTACCAGCTTGTCACGGGATCACCCTCTCTAAAGAGATGTCTCCCAAGGCTGATTTGGAGAGGGATCGCATGTCTATTATACCCTACGCTTCTGCGGTAGGCTCTATAATGTATGCGATGTTGTGTACCAGACCGGATGTAGCTTATGCACTGAGTGTGGTAAGCCGGTATCAGTCAAACCCTGGGGAGAAACACTGGATAGCTGTAAAGAACATTCTCAAGTACCTAAGAAGGACTAAGGAGATGTTCTTGGTGTATGGCGGAAAAGACCTCCAGATCGACGCCTTTGCTGACTCCAGCTTCCAGAGTGACAAGGATGATTCCAAGTCCGTGTCGGGTTTTGTCTTTACCCTCAATGGAGGGGCGGTGTGTTGGAAGAGCTCCAAACAGGAAACCGTTGCAGACTCGACTATGGAAGCGGAATACATTGCTGCATCTGATGCCGCAAAAGAAGCTGTCTGGATGAGGAAGTTCTTAAAAGAACTTCAGGTGGTTCCGTCCATTGTTGACCCAATACCTCTGTATTGCGACAACAACGGGGCTATAGCTTTAGCGAAGGAACCCAGGTCCCATCAGAGATCCAGGCACATCTTGAGGCGGTATCACCTGATCAGGGAGATCGTGGATCGCAAGGAGATCGAGGTTCGGAGGGTTGCTTCAGAAGAGAACACTGTAGATCCATTCACCAAGGCCCTACCCCAGACTCAGTTCGAGCGGCTGATCGAGATGATAGGTCTTCGATACGCCAGTACATGGCCTTAGTGCAAGTGGGAGATTGTTAGTGTATATGCCCTAGAGGCCATTACTGTATCATACTAGTTTGTATATTACTTAATGGAAGCTTGGGATATTCACCTTGTATAAACAATCTTGCTCAATATAGTAGTATTCTACTTGGTTTGTTTCTACTTCAATGTGTACTTGTGTTTATTTTACTATATCACTTATACGCATTAGTGGAGCCCTTAGGATCTTTTGCTTGATTACCAGCGTTGTGATGGCAGTCACACTAGTGGGGGCTGGGTAATCTATAAGCACATCCTTATACAGGTCCCTAGTCGCAGGACTATCGAGACAGGGCATCGATACTCCGGAGTAGACTAGCGTATGCGCTTCTCATCCCAGTGTGGGAGATGGTCTGTCCCACAGCCATCAGTACGTCGTACTGGAGATAGTATACGGGTGCTCGTTGGGTTACGAGTACACTGGACAGGACTCGTCGGGAACTGACAGGTTGGTATTATACCTATCGTCAGTTATCAGTTCCCAGGTGACATGAGTACAGCTTAGTCCGCTGACTTGACACTGGCACTTCGCCTCGAGTGTGTTCCCACTGCACTTTGATCACTACCCTACCACGGCTCAAAGGAGTCGTGCAAACAGGTGGTGGTTGGGTGCAGTCCCGAAGCACTTGGAGGCAGTGATGGTTAGACAAGATTCGTCTCTCCCGGTATTGGGGGTTGACATCGCGCTGTGTCTAGGAGAGCCATTACACGAGTAGTCCCTGGCCAGGGCAAGCGAGATATACTGGTAGGTTTCCAGTGTTATCTCAGGGTGTTTTGGGCTTCACTCCGACACGACTTGTACCGCTATTGGGGGACTGACGTTTTACCGCCCCCTAGGCCCGACATGCGATGTATCGGACGAACAGACCGGACTGTACGGAGACTGTCACATTCAGACTCAGTAGGAGTTCAGATGGGGTTTTCACCTCGTCAGCCTTCTTGTCGGCATCTACCTGGGGACCGTTACGCACAGCTAGTGCCGCTTGCGGTCTGTGGTTTAACCCACTGCCAGCGTAGTGTCGAGTCTTTAGAGTCCCACACAGAGGGTATTCGCCTCTGGGCAAAACAGAGTAGAGGTCGCATGGTTTTGCGACAGGGTTCGTTCTCATCCGCGCACTTGTGCACGTTTGGAGTCCGGACAGATATTGCCAGCGGGCTCTGGTTTGAGCCGGATACTGGTATATGTTTTGGGGTTACTTTTATCTCTCAGTATTCATGTTCATCGGAACAAGAATGCAGGTGTGTATGCACAGTTGTTTGAGGCGGAAGAAGAGGTTTTTCATTAGGGTTTAGGAACGGGTGCGCATGCACAGTTGACAGTCGTCTTTTTTTCCAAACCCTAATGAATTTGTGAGATATCTATTAATAATAGTAATTAAATGGAATTATGTTATGGTTGGTTTTGTTGACTTGTTGACCATGGTTGACTTGTTGACCATGGTTGAATGTTTGACCATCATCATTATTTAGCAAGGATGCTTCTTGATTCTTGCCAACATTCATTTAATGAAGTATGATAGTGGTCATTCCAAAACAACCATCAACTATTCTCATTTGAATTATTATTACTAATTAGATAATTCTTTTTCTTTTGATATGGTTGCAAAAAGGAAAAAGAGAGCTCATTCTTTCATAACCATTCTCTCTCCTCACTTCATCTTCTTCTTCCTCAAGCTCAAGGTGATTCCTTCTCATGTGTTGAGAATCCCTCACCTTGAAAAGAAAACAACCCCTAGACACTCTCTACTCATTCTAGGTTCAAGGTTTAGCAAGCCGGAGATCCTAGTTCACTCAAAGTTCGAGGAAGAGCCCAAAGGTTGAACCCTCAGGTGGATCCATCTTCGACGGAAGAAGGCTACGAGGCAAGAACCATCAACCTCTACAAGGTTTGAAGAAGAAGGAGTTCAAGTTAGGTATAACTCTTCATCCGAGTAGCTAACGCTCCTTTGTATGCTTGCTAGTTTAGTTTAGACACGATCCCGACCTTGTTTAGTCCATGTTGCTTCTTGCGATAAAAATTTGTTTTTTATACCGTTTCCGCCTCCCCGTAAGCACCGGGGGTCGCAACGTGGACTTACAGTTCGGTCAACTTGGTCACTGAGTCATAGTCTAGGGTCGGGTCAATGGTCGCTGCAAAGAGAGAGAGAAAAGAAACACTCAGCATGCACTCTAACCTAGATCAGAATGGTTGTCACTTTATCTAATCTGGAAACCTCCCACTGTAGCGTCAAATTCTTCCCCAAACCTGAAAGAAGAATTAGCCGGGATCACCCGAGGAGTAAACCAACTCATCAGTGGGAATCGGGATCCAACTCTCATCGCATGATAACGTGACGGAATCTGCTCACACTATCATACTCCAGAAGGTATGCGCATATCTGGCAAGTTTCAGTACTTTTGAAACTCCCGATGTGGATTTCTACCCCATGCTCTTATGACCTTGACTTTGGCCAACATATCATAAGTCACATGTCAAGTTCTACCCGTCATTTTCCTGGTTAATTTGAACCCACCCGTACCTACCCTTGACTTTGGCCAAAATGGCAGTACGACTGTCCCAAACCAACGCATCTATCTATGCTGCATATGAATACCCAACAGCTACCAAACACTGTGCCTTGACTTTGGCCAACATACACAGCTTGAATACTATTAACTATCCATATGAAATGACGGAGGGCTACGAATGGTTTCTGGCGAAAACCTTTAACGTAATGAACTTGATATCGTTGAAGGAACTGATAGCTTTTAAAAATATAGTGACGAAAACCTTTGCTAAAGAGGTCACTCCCGGTGAAAGGATCTCGGCTCTTTCCCCGTAGAATGAGGTGCAGGATATTCCAACTGAATACCACGATGCAAAGCAAAAGCAATCGGCTATAGTGAAGTTATTGCCCTGACGCAAACTTTTGTCCAAGGGGTCACTCCCGGTGAAGGGATCTCGGCCCTTGCCTCGTCGACTGAGGAGCAGGATATTCCAACTGAATACCACTGTGCAAAACAAAAGAGAACGCCCTTGCAATAACAGCTTTTTGAAAAGTGTTCCAACAACATCAGAATAGGTTTGTTTAACATGCATTGATCCGAATCAACGCAGTCCCATCAATTGATCACACCACAAAGAACGAAAATATACTGACGTACGTATATGCCATCCGCATTCGCCACTGGGTCCCGTCATCACCCGTTAGGTTAGCTAACTAACGACAGAGCGGGGACTGGACTAGCGCGGATGAAAAACATATACAACATCTACTAGTATATATATGATATATAATTTTCGCTCAAGGCGTGATAAAATGCAGCAACACAGAAATGTATAGCAACACAGATCAATACAGATATCTGGGATCCCCGGGTTTCACAGAGCCGCTGCTGAAACCCGACGTTCCCCTGGTCGTGTGGATAGCCTGTGCAATGAAAACCTAGACCCCTACGGGCGCGGCAAGTTACCCGCCAAAACCTGAAGCGAGGCGGCCCCCTTCAGCAACGTGAATGGACCACCCAGCACTTCATGGAATCCGGTAACTTGGGCACCCCTCCTGGGTCAACCTGTACCCCCTACGAGTGCGGCGAATAGCCTGCCAATTCTAGAGTGAAGCCCCCTCCATCTCAATGCCATGAGATGCGGGCTTGTTGCCCTCTAGAACCCGGCTATCCGTGCACCCCTCCGCGGGGTAATTCTAGTACAGAAAATAAAATATACATACAACGGGTACATCGACCGCAACCTGGTCGTGCCCTAAAATAATAATACAAACAGGCAGTGACGGCAGTCCACAGGTCGGACGCTCGCCCCGCAATATCAAATGTACATATAAAACAGAACTGTACTAACATTGCAACCAGGCTATCCCCCACGACCGATCCGCAACAACACAGTACAACACAGAACATCAACGTGAATGTCACGTTCGTAAATCCGTCTAACCGGGCTATAGCAGTTATACAGGATTTACCGATCAAATGACATTCACGGTCGCAGATATAATGTAAATACTGTGAACTGGCATGTTTAAAATATCCGATCGAACAAATTTATCAAAGTGGGCCCCAAAAAGAACTGTAGCACTTACAGAAAACCTGGGCCCAAAGAAAATATCCCAAAAGCCCTATTTCCAACTCATAAGCTTACTGGGAAAATATGGTGCCACGATTCCTCCTATCCGCCGCGGAACCGCGGCCAAACCAAGGGTTTGGCCGCGTTTCCGCGGTCGAAGTGAAGAATCAGTGGATCGTATTTTCCCAGAATTCTTATAATTTCTTGTACATGTCTCTGCAATAACCTGAAAAATTTTAGGAGCTCAAAAAATTTTAACAGAGAACACATGTGCACAAAAATACGGTTTTTGGGTTTTTTTGTTCGATCGAGTTCTAAACGCGCCAGAGCAAGCTAGGCTAGGTTAATGGCGTGGCTCTGATACCAATGTAAGCCCGCGGGGGCGTCCCGGCCGTCGATCCGACGCCGGAAACGCGGAAAACAAAAACTTTGCGAACTTTGCAAACCGGCACCACCGCGGACTTTATACCCGGATCGGGCCATTAACCTAGCTAGCTAGCAAAATAGGAAAGAGTAGAGATGCTATACCAAGCAATCCGTGTCCTTCGGTCTTCGTCTCCACTCCGATCTCCTGCGGAATCTCCGTCACCTCCTCGCTCGTCGGAAAGGGGCACCACGTAGCCGGAATCTTTTACGGGCTCCCGCCTCTTGACCGAGGCAACTCGGGCGCGAAGTTGGCTAGCCGACGCGTCCAAGACTTGCTATAGAAATAGTGTAGAAGGTTATCTCTTTGGGGTTTCTTGAAGTTGCCATGGATGGAGGTGGTGATGAGAGAAAGAACTATGGATGAATATGATGCTCTCAACTTAGCAAAAGGAAAAATGAGATGAACAAAGTTTTTCTTCATCCAAAATGATCTCACCCTCTCTCTTCTCCTATGTGGCCGGCCCCTCTCCAAGAATGAAGAAGATTGGAGAGAGAAAAAGAATGGCACCTCTTTTTGTATATAATAATAGAATGGAAAAACAATATCTTAAAGAAAATGGTCACAACCATTTCCTTTCACAAACCATCAATTGAAAAGAATGGAATATCATCATGAAGCAAGTCTCATCATAATGCAACATATGCAAGAAAGCCCTCCACTAGATGTTAATTGCAAACTTGCAATTAACACCCTCCATCAAGAAAGTCCGACCGAGAAGGAATGAAAGAAAACCGGCCGGAACGGAATGCAAATTGGCAACTTCAGAAAACCGATCCCGTAATAAATTACAGGAAAACCCCACTACTGCAAATACATGCCCGCATTTGTATTTCCACTGAACACAAATGCAAAGAGACAAAACTACACTATCTGTAACGTCTTCAAAATAATAAAATATGATTTTTGGGAAATTTTATAATTTAATATTATTTTAATGAATATTTTAATATTCTGGTATAATTAAATACAGATAAATGGGGAAAAATTATGGAAAATTCTAAAATAAGGTATTTTAAGGAATTGCCTCGTTTTCTGTGCATGCCCCAATTTCCTCTAGTTTTGACCCTGAGTATGTCTAGTTTTGACTGATTCCATCTAGGGTGAAATCTGGGTTGATTTTCCTATGTTGGTGTATAATTTGGGACTTGTTTTAGCATGGATTTTGGTATTTGGTGATTCATTCCTGTCGGGTGGCGTTTGGACGTCAACGACAAGTGGATTTTGATTGTGTTTACATGCGAGTCGATAGGTTTTTACCTATGCGGGTAGCGTGTGCTATTTTGGTTTCCGATGTGATTTTCATGTGCTTTAGCATTGCGATATACTTGTAGGTACCCCGCATGATGTTGAGGCAAAGGAGGTGAAGATAGCGACATCGGCTTTGGCACACGAGAAGCAATGTGAGTAGATTTATATCTACGGGGAGAAGTCGGGTGGATGGCGTATAGCACCCCCGCAGTCCGTGGTGATGTATACGAATACGTATACACACGAATATTTATATTGTGTTGTTTAGGGTTATTGATGGTAATAATGATATTTTGATGATAAGAATATATTGGTTTAGTATAGTGCGAACCCTAGAGTAGTGGTTGCACTCACACATACATTTACACACATACTTGCATTCATTCTTTCATTTATTAGAGTGCATATGATGGTGCGTATATCTACACATGGGTATGGGACTATGTGTTTATATACGGGATTTGAGGATGATACGCGGTTTGAGATGATACTTGATGTGAGGCCGTGAGATCGGCGATGTGACATAGTTTGTCTTCGAGGTGCGATATGATAGTTTTAGCGGGCTTTTGGACATGTGCTTTACCCGCATTCATATTTTTATAGATGGTATCGATTTGTACTAGACTTAGAGTAGTACCCCAGATTATGCGATCTGATGATAGTGATACCTGATATGTGATGAGGTACTGTGATATTGACCCCTACCCAGCTATTGGGATGCCGTACGACGATCTACCGTACGAGCCGATATTGATGATAGATCCGCACTCATGACTCGAGGATATCTTACGATATGTTATTGAGGCGGGATCACCGACTATCATATCTATATATATTGACTCAGATTAGGTGGTTTCTTACCCTTCCTGTCTAGATTACTTAGTAGACATTAGACTGGACCGAGTCATACCTATTTCAAACTAACGAATCGGGGATATTTTAAAGATAGGCAGAAGGGTCATACGGATATTTTCAAATGATGTATCTTTTCTTAAAACACCGTAGCCCTTGTTTTTCCAAACGCCCTGATTCGTCTTATTTCAAATGGCACCCCTGCATGACTTGTACAGATTGGTGTAGATTCTTTACTTTTGCGTTGATTATTCGATTCCGCATATTCATGCTATTTGCATTGCATCGCTTGTACTGTGGTTATATTTCAGTCATGCTGCTAGGACACCAGCACCAATATCGATGATGCATATGTTCCACGTACACTTGTTGCCGGCTCACACACTCATCATCGATAATTGCCATGTCACTACACTGTAGTACTATTGCATTCAGTATATGATCCTTGCATGACATGATGATATGCATACCTTTCTTTACATGTCGCATACTTCATGCTTTTGATTATACGCATTGAGATATGTTGTTTCTATGATATTTCTGGATTTGGGAACCGAGAGTGTTTCAAAAGAGAATATGTCATTGCTTTAAAAACCCGGTTACCCTTGATATGATATTTCAGTGCGTCCACCATGTGTTTTCTCGGTGCTGAGAGCGACATGTGAAACCCGAATCGAGGAGTGGATGAGCCGATTGCGGGTACATGGTGGACCCGGTATGGTTCCCCTCGGCAAGATGATCGATGAGCTTTGCCGATTGAGCCTGGAGGCGGGCGAGTACCTACCGGTGATTGGTTGGACCTGGCGGTTATCCGGAGGATACTGACCAGAGTCGATGGATAGATTTGGGCGTCCTGCCGGGGCCGAGGGCCGATACCGCAGACAGAGCCCGCGGGCCGATCCGGACTGACAGAGCCCGATATATGAGGATTTATGTGCCGATGCTGGGCACAGTTTTCATGATGTTTTCGAGTGCCGATGCTGGGCACTCCGGTTCCATGATTTTGACGTGTCGCGAGGGACACGGGTGGGTTATATCCTCATATTTCCATGCACTGGTTTCATGATATTTACTTGCATGATGGTTATTGTCATTGGGTGACGAGTGGACGGGATCCACGTGTGTGCAGATTTGATTACATTGATCATACCTCATATTCATGACATGCTATTACCTGAGGCACTAGCACGAGCACTTGGCATTACACTCATGTAGAGATTACATTGCCAGTTTAGCATGCTTCAGCTTTATTCATATTGAGGTTTATTTATATCTGATCGTATTGACCTAGGATGGGTCATGCATTCGATCTCTGCTTGTAGATATTTTCTATTCACGAGTTGGCAACTCACCCCCGTTGTGCCCCAGTCCTTGCAGGTTTTTGCCGTACAGATTCCATAGCGGCATTTCTGGCACACTGCTTCCTTATGGGTGACTTGCTTGGATAGGTGGGTTCTTTTGTATCAGAACCGCCATTGTTCATGTATCATTTATTGTATCTAGAATTTCCATCAACCAAAACTTGTATATTGTTTCAGACTTAGAAAACAGTGTTGTTTTATTTCGACCTTAGAGTCGCGCTAGTAGTATTACGGTTTTCTGGCTGTTTTGAGTTTCTTTTTTTTTGGGTTTTGATCCTCGCCCTTTGGCGTTGTATATTATTATTGCTTGCGTGGTTGTGACCGTCGATGGACGAAGAGCTAGCTCCCGCTTGGGGATGCCTTTTATCATTTCATATATATTATTCTTGTTGTACCCCGTTCGGGGCCAGTTTTTACAAAGGAAACTCTGCCGAAATTTTCAGGAAGGGTTACATATTTTAAAAAAATGCATATTCGGCTTAGTTATTTAAAAACTTTGATTTCCAAACATGATTTCCTTACTTTTCAAAAACAGTTTTCCTTATTTACTCTTTAAATGGTTTTAGATTGCTGGGCTTTTGGCTTACTTGGATCAGATGGGGTCCTATAGACTTCATATGGTTCAAGGGCCAGTCACGTGCTCTTTCGGGTCGTGACACTATCAAATACTAGAATCCGGCTTAAGCCAAAGCCGGCTAGTAAAAACCGTCCGATCAACGATCCGTGCAATCCCGCACGTATCTGATCGAACCCTGCCATATCTCCATACAGCCTCTACAGCGTTTCGCCCGAAACTTGAGTAACTGAGTGTGGTGGACTCTAAAGACTCGTCAATACCTTGGCTGTGGATTTAACCACTAGCACGTCAGAGGTATAAGCCAATACGTGACGGGCCACCAGGTATTGACCAAAAGGGACGTCGATGAGCGAACTCATCCTGACACCCTACTGAGCCTGTCAGTGACAATATCCGTACAGTCCGGTCCGTTCGTCTATGAGTATCGCATGGCGGGCCTAGGGGGTTGGTAAAAGTCAGACCCCCAAAAGCGGTACAAGTCGTGTCGGAGTGCAGCCCAGAACACCCTGAGATACTACTGGAATACCTACCAGCAAATCTCCTGCCTTGGCCAAGGACTTTTCATGTTCTGGCTCTCCTAGACACAGCACGACCTCACCCCCAAAACCGGGAGAGACGAACCCCTGAAGATCCGCTCACTGCCTCCATGTGGCTCGGGACTGTACCCAACTAAAACCTGTTTGCACGACTCCTTTGAGCCGTGGTAGGATAGTAATCAAAGTACAGTGGGAACTCACACGAGACAAATGACGATCTCAGGTCGATGAACTAACCTGTACACATGTCACCAGGGAACTGCTATCTGACGTCTGGTATAATCCCAACTAGCAGGTTCCCGGCGAGTCCTGTCCGGTGTACTCATAACCCAATAAGCACCTGTATACATCTTAGGTGAACCAACTGACACCAGTGGCTTGTGAGACCGGCCACCGCCCCTCGTCGGGGTCTCGACTGTATACACTAGTCTACTCTGGAGAAACGATGCCCTGTCTCGAATCTCCCACGACTAGGGACCTTTTAAGGATGTGCTTGTAGACCCCCAGCTCCCACTTATATGATCGCCCTCATACTGCTGGTGGTCAAGCAAGAATCCAAGGGGCTTTATCAACGTGTAATAGCGACTCGAAAGGTCACCTGAAGCAGTACACGATGATAAAGATAAACCAGATAGCACACTATCATCTCGAGTAAGACTGTCCTACTGGGACAGGTCCTCCCCTCAATCATTGCAACCACGTGCCTGTGATCCAATAATTGACTCTGAGGGCACTATCTCCAACAAAAATACCACAGCCCGTTATAAACTAAAGTTTTTTTAAAATACCGTGTTTACTTTGTATACTATAATGGAACAAGATATAACCAACGGCCGTGGAAGTCCATATCGACCGAGATATCATCTATTTGAATCCAGCTTTTGATACATCACACGACAGGACCAATGATACGGTTAGAGTTAGAATGCGTGAACCTAGGTATGAAATACTATTACAAATGAAGATCCCTGCAGGCAGGGTAAACAGTCCCTACATGGACGAATGACATGAACATTCCCAATATGGACGACTGCTACGAATGATATGAACAGTCCCAACATGGACAAATGATATTCCATACCTAAATAATATACACACTAATATTAATTCGTAAACCTTTTATGCCGAATGAAACGGGGCTGGGTAGCTTGATTAGGCAGGGTAGTATACGCATTCGGATTCCCCTATCACTCGATCAGCCCCGGGAAAGCGAAACAGTACATTTCACTTTCCCCAACCGTGTCCCGTGGTTAAAACGGAATAATCTCGAGAACCCATTACCCTTGTCTAACAAACTAAACGAACATATTATCTATACCTTACACAATATACCATAATCTACTTGGCGTACAACACATACATCATGCCTCTACACACATATGACACACACTTGTTCTCTTTACCATTAATTTCTGTTGAAAATCATACCCGTGTGTAACTCGCTGACGGATTTCATTTTCCTTTCTCTATAACCGGAAAGTCCGTTAGATGAGAACGGGGTTGATGAAAAAGAAGACGATGGAATGGAGCCCACTGATAAAAACTACGCGAAGCTGACGCAAGAGTATTATGATAGCTCTTATATTGCCTACCTGTTTAGAGCTTGCTTTGTTTTCATCAATATAATCAAAGTATCCAGTTTGCTTTATGTACTTTGGGATATAATAATTTTAATTAATGGAAATAAATGTTTCTGTTTTTATTATCAGTTTTGGTATATTAGCTGCATGATTTATTTATACGCTTAACGCAACTGTATCGAGAATGACCAATCTTGACACAGTTAGGTTGCGGACCTTGGCACGCTGTACTTTTGGGAAGCGGGGCGTAACATGTATATGTAACCCTGATTCGATCTAATTAAAAGAAAGACATGTTCAATTATGTTTTATCAGCATACAAAAATATCATTTTCTATAATTAAAACGGTAAATTAATTTCTTATCTTACAAATCATTTAGAAACAATTAATATTTTCTAATTGAGCTTATATGTATAATTTGGACTTCACCAATAAAAATAAAATAATCTAATATAGTTTCAATTTTTAATTTCTGGGCTCGTTCTTGCATCCTATAAAAAAAGTCCTAATTCTATTAAAGTCCTGCGAAAATGTTTTGATTTCAAAAGTTCTATTTTTATTGAAAAGTCTCAATTGACTAGCGGGGCTTGGACTATCATCCAAAAGAATATAGAATTTTTTCACAATATGTTTAATTCTAATAAATCTTTATTAAAATCAATATTAATAAGGAAAAAAAAAGAGAAAAATTAATGGAAAGATAACAAAACAAAGGAATAAATAAATGGAAAAAAGAAGCCTCAAAAAGAGACACGGACCCCTCCCTCCCTCTCTCTCTCTCTCTGAGAAATACACATACTCCTCCATCGAATCCAACCCCCAATCCCAATCAACCAAAAAGATAAAAGTAAAAATAACTCACTCTGTCTCCTCTCTCTCTCTCTCAATCGACTCACTCCCCTTTCGTTGCAATTCGATCGATGGTGGAAACCCTAGCGAATAGGATGCAGGAGTCCGATCGCTGATCTCTCGCCGTTGATGCCATCGCCGATCGCCTTCGATCTCGCCGGAGCCGTTCTCGCCGGAAGATGAACGGGAAGGCGTCAGAGGATGTGGATTCCCCAGCGCCGCCGCCGCCTGCGGCGCTAGAGTGGAAATTCGCTCAGGTCTTTGGCGAGCGCACCGCCGGCGAGGAGGTTCAGGAAGGTATGGAGAATGAGTTCGTTAGATCTTGCAATGGTTGTTGGATTTGATCCCAGATTAGGGTTTCCCCTTTTGAATTCGTGATTAGATCGGGTTGTTTGTTGCGGCCGATGCTTGATTTGATCGGATTAGTGTCGCGAATTAGGTTTAGTAGCGGAGCTTAGGTGAAATTGGAAGTGTTAGAAGAAGCCAATCCCTTTTCCCCTTAAACGAGAGAGTGATGAGCTTATCAGATTAATATTGTGAACTATTTGTTCTTGGTTTTTTAATGTGAAAATCACAGTTGACTTTCCTCATTTGATACTTGCTTGGATTCAGGGCATCTCTTATATTGTGTTACTTGGTTTCTGATAAAGGTTCTTTTCCCCCCCCCAAAAGTTTCCAAACATGGGGTTTTCATGGACCAGTTTCGATCTTTTTTCCACCCTACATTTTGCTTACTGGTGTTGTCATAGAATCCACTTACATCAAAACTTGTTTTTTCTGCATCGTAGACTTACTCTGGTCATTTTTTGCTAAATGCTATTAATGCTATAAATCTGACATTAAATTTTCAATTGATTCTTGCATGTGTTGTTCAGTTGCTGACTTTTCCGTAGTAATTTCATGTATCACAGATATCGACAGTTGTTATACGTGTCGAACTTTTCATGTCATGAAACAAAGCTCATAGTTTTTATTAGGAAGAATATTATAGTATTGAATATAGGATCATTATTCCGGTTGTATCCACACAACAGAGGAAACTGTTGCCACTTAATTTAGCTTCCCAATCATTTTTTAGTTAGGACACTTTGGTGGAATTTAATTGGTATTTATTCCGAAATGATCTGGTGCTCTACGTTTTAGGGGAAAAAACATTTACGTAGGAACATTATATAGAGGCAGAATTATGTTTACAAATTCTTTCACCTATGTAGAGTTAGTGACAACGAGTCTTTTGACAATCATGCATCTATGGTTTCTTGGTCCTTTTAAGTGTCGAGAGGTTGAGAGTGATGGTCGTTCTTTTTTTTCTTTCTTTTCCCTTTTATATTGTTGTCAGAATATATAAAGAGAGGCTGCAGGTTCCAATTAAACTGATTGAGTGGTGGAATAATAAGTCAGCGGCCGGGGTCTTCGGTTGGAAAGTATGCAAGCAGTTTTGTTTGCAGCAAGATGGATGAGGAATAGCATTAGATCTTGATGAATGATAGGAGGTGATAGATAAAACAACTAATTAATTGGTCTGAAGAGTGAAGCTAAGAAACATAGTAGTGAAGCTACATTGCAAGCTTATGAGACTTTGTATGACCTAGAAAGAAAAAATGGAATGAAGGTTAGATGAATCGTCCTAGGATCAATCTGCAAAAATTGATGTGGTTAGACAACTTAGACTAGCTTCCTATAAAGATATTTTCCTATTGTTTCCAATTCAGAAAGTATAATATTGACGAGATAGAATAGTTGCAATGGTAAACTTGTGTCGTTGAGTATTTGGGGTCACATTCTGCTACCTGTGTGTTGTTTATGGGTTTGGTGAAGAAGTTGGTGTATCCTGATCCTGAAAGCAACAAGACTTGATGGCTTGATGCATATTTTAAGTTATATTACTTGAAATGAATTCCCTTTTCAGTTCTTATGCTCAGATTGCAATATTATTATGATAATGCTACTGAAGATTCAAGCATGTCACCATGTTGTGAAGGGAAATTTGCAGTAATATATGCTTCTGTTTTTTTTTCCTTTTCCTTTTCTTGTGCCGTCGACATACCTTTTAGTGCAGCCTGATACCTATTCTTTTATTGTGTTCTACTAAGGAATTTCAATTACTTATGTTGGTTATGTGGCTTATTGTTCTTGTATTAATGGTTTGTGTTTTAAAGCCTCTGCGGGACTTGTTGTGTAACTATATACATGCTGACATTCATTAATGAACTGCTTTCATTGCAGTTGACATTATATCGGCGATAGAATTTGACAAATCCGGCGACCATCTCGCCACTGGGGATAGAGGAGGGCGTGTGGTTCTATTTGAAAGAACAGATGTGAGAGACGTAAGTTTCAACAACCATATTTTTTTTTGTTTTTTTGTTGCGATTGTTTAATCTCTGGTTATCTTGCTTTTCTTTTTCTATGTTGCTTTAATTCTCTCTTTCTACAATGGTTTATACCTTCTACTTATTTATCGTGCAGCAGGGTTCTTCTCGAAGGGAACTAGAGAGGTCAGATTATTCAATTAGCAGGCATCCTGAATTTCGATATAAAACAGAGTTTCAAAGCCATGAACCTGAGGTAATACACTAATACCATTTTTTCCATTAAATTTGATTGCCTTTTAATTTGCCACATAATTTGTTATAGCATTGATGTTAATGCGCACAGTTTGACTACCTAAAAAGTTTGGAAATAGAAGAGAAGATCAACAAGATTCGGTGGTGCCAAACAGCCAATGGCGCATTGTTTCTGCTTTCAACTAATGACAAAACCATCAAATACTGGAAGGTATGCCAGTAGTTATGATACTGTTCTTTTTAAACACGAACTTGTACTACTAAATCATATTATGACTTAATACCTGTTAATTTTATTGTGATGCGCATCACATGTGGCCTCTTCTTCTTTCCACCAAATCATTATTACATCTCTTGTACTTCACCACCAATCCGTGTTTACCTAGTCTGATAAACATGTTAATTAAATTTGTCATGGGCAGCTGTTATATCCAAGTGAAACGTGATATCATTTTTACTCGATAACGTATTCTTGAAGTGCATGATGTCTCTCCTATTCATATGATGGGCCATATTAGTTCAAAGTAGAGATGAATATCTTCCTTGCGTCTTCTTTAACCAATGATTAGAAATTGTAATAAGAAGAAAAGGAAACGATCTTGGGGGGGGGGGCAATCTGCTGTCTCTCCCATGGCCCTTGCCGCCTTATGCTTTTCCAATATTATTAACTTGTTCCTAATTCGATAGTTAACCTTGTTTGAGGATTGGTACCCAACACAAATATTTGGGGTATTGGGATATATGATTAGAGTCAAAATTTTGTGAATTTTCCGGCGGAAATAACTTATAAAAAACACCATTATTTATCCGTTCACTTATGTCACTCTTCCATGCACTTGCATATGAAGGGACAATGTCGGATCCTGGATATCTTGTCGGATGGGGGAGATGTTTGCACTAATTTATTCCCCCCCCCCGCCCCAAAAAAAATAAAAATATAAGCATACATAAGATCGCAACTAAAAATAACGCAACACAAATAATGCAATAAAAAGAGGTATTGTTTAATACTTAAATCACTTCTTCAACTTGAAAACATGTGACAACACAAATATATCGACAATTTCCTTCAACAATCAATCTAATTGTAAACGTCAAGTCTTCATCTTTTGAAAGCGACGCATAATCAACTTATCATCTATTTTTTAAGCTATATCCTTCTTAATATAAATATGTTATCATTCATCCATTGACCCCCTGGAGATCTGAAGCTGATTTTTCACAGTTCTCTTAACATAAAAGTCTTTCTCAATGCTAGCAGTATCAACAGGCAAAGTGATGGCAAGTGTAAAAGTATGCCAATGGCTCAGTCTTGCTTCCTCTGCTATTCTATTGCATTTCTCAATCTCTCATTTTTTATGAGAATATATAACTCTTTGATTGATTACTTTCACTATATTGGCCTAAAAAAGACGAGCTATTTAGAAAGAAATCAAACTTTAAATGTTTGTAACAAAACAAGGAGCCCTAACTCATAAGTCATAAGGATAACTTCATGTAATCTTGTGTGTGAAAATTACAATCAGGTCATCCATGATATACAAATAACACCAACATTAACACAGGTATTTCACTGAACCATTTGACATCAACTAAAGTCTTAAGCATTAATTCAAAAAGCAAAATCCAAATTATTACATGGAGTTTAAGTCTAGGAAAGTAGAGAACTTCCAATTAATTATTAGGGTGGAGGCAAGAACTAACCAAACGGGCTGAGGGTGTGAGGCAAGGATTTAGAACATAAGGCCAGAGATTCCAAGGACTTAGAACTACAAGGGTGAAAGGCTGAGGCAAGGAATTAAATTTGAGAAAAGGAGGGGAGGGATTTGAGCAGAAAAGAGATTTTTTTTAATGATATACAGGGAATACCGAGATATACAGGAAGCAAAAACAGAAGCGTAATTTTAATTCCTCTTTGATGACAAATTAAGGGATGGATTTAGAGAGAGGCTTGGGTTGCAGAGCGGGTTGCTAAGCGCCAAAGCGTGTCTGTTATCAATTGGGGTCCATGCGGTTATAAAGGAGGCAAGTTTTTTTTATATTTTTAATATGTGCAATCCGAACCCGAACCTACGTGCGGTTTACCTTGGATCTAGTCTAGAAGGGGTGGGTGCCTAACCTTACCTCAAGAGGGATCCATCGCCTCAAGAGGGATCCATACCTGTGAAGAGTGGAGAGGAAAGCTGATTGAACCAGTGGGTAAATTTTGCCAGGAAGTTATGGTAGTTGTGTTGTTGTTAGGTAACAATATACAGCAGATACAGCAGAACATGTTATAGATGAAGGAAATTAGACGTCTCAAGATATAATCTGTGATTTAACCTATAACGTATTGATTACAGGTAATCAACAGTATTTATTCCTCTTGTTCAGCCTGTTACAGCTTTTCCCTATTTCAGCTTTGCTCCTTCTATTATTATAGTTTATCTGATAGTTTTAGGATACTTCTCAAAGTTATTGACATCTAGGTTTGTTGTTCTTTCTAAAAGGTTCAAGAGAAGAAAGTGAAGAAAGTTTCTGAGGCGAATCTGGAACCTTCGCAAGCTTTAGGAAATGGAACCATTGCTAGCCTGAGTACATCTAATCCTAGA
This sequence comes from Agapanthus africanus, assembly GCA_030015575.1. Classification (NCBI taxonomy): domain Eukaryota; kingdom Viridiplantae; phylum Streptophyta; class Magnoliopsida; order Asparagales; family Amaryllidaceae; genus Agapanthus; species Agapanthus africanus. The sequence goes on from JASDDO010000014.1 coordinate 651,599,478, forward strand.
GGGTATCTTCCGAATGGTGGATGTTCAGAAAAGCCATACAATTCTTTGAGCAACGATTTTTTATTTCCTCCTGGAGGTTTTCCGTCATTGCGTTTGCCCATGGTAGTTGTACCCAGTCCAGCATAGTGGATGTGTATCATGCATATTATATGATATATAATATATGTTTATAATAGAATGACAAAGTTATATAATTCTCATGAATTGGAGGGACATTTTATATTGGCCTGGCCAATCAATATTTGCATCATATTTTTGAGGCAGAAATTAAAAAATACAATGGAGGAAGGTGCAATAATGCACACATGTATGTGGTGAGGAGTGAAATATGTGTTTGTGGCAGATATTTTCTTGTCCCCTTAATTTAGAATCAACGGATCTGGTAAACAAAATGCAGATGTGATTGGGTTAATGTGTACATCTAACTATTAACACATAACTTTCATTTTGTATTCTCCTTTGTTGATTCACACAAATTTGATACTGCTTAATCATCTGATGTACTGTGACTACTGTCTTTGAGCAAGATCACTAATTCTTGTTCCATGCTCTCTTTTTTATCTTTCAGGTAACAAGCCAAGAGACAAGCCTTGCTGCTAGATGTCGAAGAATATATGCTCATGCTCATGATTACCACATTAACTCTATTTCAAATAACAGGTTTCTTCAATTCATATTACCTTTCATCATCTTGTCTACTTTTGCTTTGAGATAAATGCCGTTGGTTGAGTCATTGTTAATCCTTCATTGCAGATAATTGTTTATTTTTCTTTCCCCCCGTTTTTGGGTCTCTCCGAAGTATTAAATTCATTATCAGGTGTTGTTCTTCCATCAGTTTAGGCTGTTCCTTCTACCTATAGATATATTGGCATGATTATCAATCTTTATTTCCTTTAAAAAAATCACCGATGTTTAATTGAAGTATTGCTGGTTAGTTTTTGTTGTTATTGTTATTGAGAAGTAGGTCATAAGCTTAACTAGTTACTGAATATGGTATGGCTTGATATGACTATTGTGCTGTAGAATAATTAAAGCGAATAATTCAAGCCACAGATGGAAATGAACGATCATGGAGAATCATAGAAATATCTAAATGGGGTCTGTGATGTGAGATTTTGGCTTTTACCCTCTTTCGGCAAAAGGACATGAGCTATCTTGTTATGGCTTAGGTTTAAAAAGGTTTCTATTTAAGAGTAGCGCAGACCCCAAAAATTGGGATGGAGGCTTCTACTTGTTGTAGTGTTGATCTGCATTGTAATTTCGTGTTCATGAATTGAGAAAAGTAAACAACATAAGTTTAGCATTAAATGGTCCTAGGTTTTTGTACGTGCCACACACATGGAGTATGAACGGAGAAAAGTAAACATCACAACTTTAGCATTAAATGGTCCTAGGTTTTGTACGTGCCACACACATGGAGATCCAATACTGTATAAAATATAATTATGTAATATGAAAATATTGTTGCCACACTTATGACATATGATTGATATAGGTTTTACTTTTCTCAAATATAATAATGGCTAGATTGTATAAAAATACCTCCAACTTGCACGTTTTTTTGCAATAACTACCTCAATCTAATTTTATTAGAGAAAACACCCCTGATCTTTGTGTTTGGTATTTAGCTTCCATATGGCGTCACAATCAGTTCCATAATGACCATTATACCCTTTAATTATCTTTACCCTCTCACTTTCACCCTTTCCCACTTACATTTACCACAGTAAATTTCAAAATAAGAAAAATTTCACACTTGTTCCCTAGTTCAGCCCACGTGGAAACCTAGATAAAAGAAAAAGGGCGATCCAAAAGTAACCAACTTCGGCCAAATCTGAGACGTATTCAAAAGTATTGAATGTTTCTTGTTCTCAATTGAAAGAACCCAAAAGTGTTGTATAGAAATTTGGGGATTTGTCAAAGTTAGAGGCTAAGGATCTCAATCTTTATTGTTTACCCATTGGCTTAGGGTTTTTTCCTCTTTTCATGTCATTTGAGTAATCTTTGCCTTCTATATGCAACGGTGTTTGATCTACCCATGGTTGTTAGTAGCGCACAACCACAAAATATCCATGGTGGTTAGAAGAAGATATTATTTTGCTCGGAGAGGAGAAATGGGTAGGAGAGATGGGGAATTAAAGAGGTAATTTAAACCAACTATTAGGGGTAAAATGGGGATAATAAGTAATTATTTGATGACATGACAGCTTAAATTAACTATTGCAAACGCCCGAAGACGTTAGGGTATATTTATGCAGTCAAAGGTGTTAGTTCGATGGAGTTTTCTTTAATAAAATTAGTTTGAGGCATTTATCACAAAAACGTGTAAGTGGAAGGTATTTTTATGCAATTTACCCTATAATAATATAGGGCTTTACCGTCTTCTATTGATAAAAGCAAAAATAATGAAAACAATATACATCTTTGCAGAATCACTTTAAACTACACGCAAAGAGTCTCGAGAGAGGTTTTACAAGATACATTCACCATTTGTATGCTATAATATATATTAAAATCAAACATTTATATGATAGTTCTCTAGGATGAAAGAGCACACCTAGTTCTTGTTTTTTGAGAATGTTATGTGAGCAAAGAGGGAAGAGAAACTAATATAACACAATAAAACGTAAAACGCCATCGTTGTTGCTTATTCTCTACTACTATCTTCCATTTCAACGAACATTTTGAGGGCGCTTTCAATTTCAACACAAATCTCATTCTAAATAAATCAGAGCATTTAAAACATATACACTAGTACTAAACCCTTCAATCCCAAACTTATAAAGTCGTCATGAACATCACACTGAGACAAATATACATACATAACAGCGAGAAAAATATCACCATAATTATTTTTTCCTCCAGAGAAATGAAATTTCCTTAACACGAGAATTTTGGATTTAAATTTCTTCAAAACCACATCCACCCAAATAAAACTATAAATATTGAACCATTAGTGTAAAATGTAACCTTGTGTCAGTGTTAAGAATAAGCCACATTTTCAGAAGTTTCAATTTTATTTTCAAAGACTCGTGCTGTCTTTAGAAATCAAGTATAGACTTCCGTGTATTAATAGTATGCATAAGTTGATGAATTACCTAGATAGCAAATAATTCCAAACCTATTGGCTAATATGATGAATTGACTCATGAGAATTGGAAATAAGGAAAGGAGCACAACTTCACAGATGTAAAACTTCTTTTCAAACTCATCGTTACCCGTTAGCTTACGATATTCACATTTACTTTCCATTTAAATTTGGTATTAGTAGTTATGGAACTGAAAGTTAATTTCAAATGCGGAATGAAAGGTTCATATAAGTATGAGAAGGTTAAAAGTAGACATCATAAGATATAGTCTGAAATTCATAAAATATGTAATCTACAATTATTTATAATAAACTTTATGTTAACAGAACAACATAAAACTAAGCTAAATTTGTAGATTTGTTGGCCACCCAGGACGATGAAGCATATGAATTTTATCATCAATAAAATTAATTTAAGAAATTAAAACCGAGAAAGAAAAAGAAACAAATATCAATTTATTTTGTTAGTATAACATGTTCGCTCCTACTATTAGTTTTTCTATTATGATTTATCTTCCTCTTCTGTCAATTTTATTTAACCAAATACTATTAAAATTGTGATGGGTTAAAAGGAAAATGATAGAAAATATGAGAGCAACATGAAAGCTTTTCCCCTTTATCATATAATTACAAAATTAAATAAAGAAAAACGAAACAAGAAACATCAAACTATATTTTTGATAAATGTCGTTGACTCTTTCCCAACAATTATTATAGTTTGAATCTCAATTTAGTAAATGTAACAAAAATTACGATTTTCACTAATTTCATACTCATGCTCAAATAACAAATATACTGAAGATTGTTGATACTGTTTGCGCCATGGTTTTGGTGAGAATTTCGGAGCACCGCCATCTTCCTCAGTAGCGTAAAGTTTCAGATACATTTTTCAAGATCTCGCATCAAGTTCACAGCTTACACGATCAATGCTTACTCTATTCCGATGTTTAGTTCTATACTTAGGAGGTTTTTATTTATGATTAAGAGTGTTTTGGGCTATTACTTGTAGTTAGGAACAAGAACAACGACCCCGACATGAAATCTAAAGGAAATGTCTAAATATATATTATATTAGTAGGCATATATATATATATTATTTTTCTTATCAATTCTTGTTTTAGGTTATTAGTATTATCTATTCTCTCATTTATTATTAATGAAATCAACCGTACCATACAATAATCTTGATATAAGTAAGAAAATCCGATGGAAAAAGAGTAAAAACCTCATTTATGTAATCAACAGTGTTATTATCAAATAGAACAAATTCTAAGAATCTTAACATAAATGTTTAATTAGTTTAAAAAAAAATAGATATCTACCTTACCTCCAAAATCATCTTTATTCTATTAAACTTTTCTTCTCAACAATGAAATTAGATCTAATAAAGAAACTCGATGAAAGAGGTAACAACATATCATTAGACATCATCGAGCACTATAAGAGGTAAAGAAAATGGGTAAAACTTTGGCTTTTTAGAAAATACAACAAACATTAAAACCATAAGGATTAAATGTAGAAAGCAAACAATTTAGTTTTTTCTTCTCAACGATGGAAGTTTATGCAATTTTTTATTCGATAACTGGTTATGGTTTATAAAACTTAACATTTTAATCTAAATCTTAAAAACCCATCATAAAACTATATCATTATTCTATAAAAAACTATTAATCATAATTTTCACATTCCTTTCTCATGCATCCCAAAATACAACAAAGGAATAAAACGACATAATTCACAAAAAATACATTAACAAAAATGCAGCCACACCCCATATCCGAAATTAAAAGGTAGAATGACAAACACAAACTATACCTTAGCTTGTAAATAGGAGCAGGATTAAGCGTTGTAATGATTAAGCCCTTTTTTTATTTATATTAATCTAAAGCTGGTATGGTTTTGTGACATGGATCTGCTTGTTAGAGAACACTATTAAGAGATCAAAACAAAACAAAGTTCTAACTATCAAGAAAGAGAGGGAACATGTTCAAATGAGAAGATTGAAACAAACAAAACGAGATTGCATATGAAATCAAAATGAACTTATTTTCGAGGAGAAGATCGAAACAAACGATTGCAGGGTTAACAATTTGTTTGGGAACATGGGGTTATGGATTGTTTGGGAATCAGTTTTTATTTGGATACACAATCTTAACCAAGCTTTTAGTTTGGTATTTGGGAACAGGTTAGGGCAAGGCATCATATTCTTAACTAAAATGGTTAACCTGGATTTTATCTAGGAAAGACATTCTAACATGGGATTTAGGGAACGCGATTTTAACAGAATTATATGATTGACGGAAACTCTGGCGTAGTTGTCATGATGTCTCCATGGCGACGACATGGCGTCGTGGCGGTTCACTACCGCCGTGATTCGTTACCGTCCGTGATTCATATTTCTTATTTTTAGTTTCGCCTTGTCTGCATGCATATATATGAGACCAACTAAGAATCGAGTTTGAAATTTGATAAACTTCATATAAGCATTTATTGTTTCCCCTAAAATTTTTTTCATTACGTTCCCTCCAAATACCCCAAGTGATTCCCATCGTAATAAACTAATAATATCCCAATTTGATAAAATGTTTTATGTTTGATGGTTAAATGATGATATAGTTGTGTACTCGATGGTATTCTATAGTTTTTTGAATTATATATTGGGTATATAGCTATATATATATATAAAATTAATGTAGCACACTGTAAACGATTTATCGTCGTACAGACGCCATGGCAGGCGTCGTGTCGCCATAGCGTCCTGGCGGTTCACTACCATTGTGATTCGTCGTGGCGCCGCAACAACTATGGAAATTGTACCCTCAATATGCTTTTTGGAGTACTCTAGATTGCATGGACACTTCTAACGGGTTGCTGTATCCGTGTCTGACACGTACTGATACTTGCAAGACACGTATTGGACGCATTGTATATATGTTCTATGCTGCATGTCATATATGTATAAACATATTTTTAGTATGTTATTAGCGTATAACATGTTAGACTTGTTAATTTTTCTTTGTTTAATGATGTCATAATAATTTGATATCTTCATCATCTTGTAAGATCATATATATAGAGAGGATACGGCGGGTTCATGTTTTTTCAAATTCACGAACCTTTTCGTATGATCTCCTTTCAACGACGTAAATAGTGTATGGATGAAAAATCACCTGTGTTTTGCATGTGCAAAATATGTGGATTTATTTCAGCCTTGCGGTTTTTAAAATTTTTAAATAGGGTTTTGCACATGGATTTCGATGTGATTTTTCATCCATACACCATCTACGATGTGTAGAACACCTTAGATGGAGCAGATCGTTGAAAGGAGGTCACACGAAAAGGTTCGTGAATTTGAAAAACACGAACCCGCTCTATCGGGTCCGCACTCTATATATATAGAGAGTTCGACTAGGATCACTTTTTCACTATTAGATCAATTTTGGGATGTGTGCTAACACTTATGAATAAAAGCTTTCAATTATTACCAAACATAATATAATTGAATGCACAAATTCTAAAGTTAATCTAATGGTGAAAAAGCGGGAATGATTTGTTTCCAAATCCTTCCGACAGGATCCTCGTCTCTCTCTCTCTCTCTATATATATATAGCTGTGTCCCCGTATCCTATATTTTGGGAATTTGCTGTGTCGTCGTGTCGTATCCGTATCTTTGTATCCGTGTCATGCAACCTTGGGAGTACTATAGATAGTGTGACATTTGACGTGCAGCTATGTTGGGTAAGGCAGTGATTTGTGAGCTTATTAGCTCGCAAAATCTTTGTTTAATTGTAATCATCGGTATCTCCACGCTTCTATCTTCTTACTATTTGATCGACAAATTATGCAACTTATGGTAATGAGATCAAATGGAATTTAGTTAGCGTACGACAATATGATTGAAAAATTATTCAGATCATGTTAAAAGCCAAATTGAATTTATATCATATCCGCAGTCTTATGGTATGGAAGCTGGGGTGTTTAACTCTAAGCAAGTCATTCGTATTAAGTTCAGGTGCTAAGTGAGTTGAAGTAGAGATCACTCGTTTATTTTTATCATTTATGCTTATCAAGTCATCTTAAGTAATTGTGATATAGATTAAGGAAGAGTCAAATGTTGAGTTTGACTCATTTAAGCTTGATTAAACTCGACTAGAGTTTATGTATGTATAAGTTTTCGAACTGTTGCATCCTTGAGCTGCGAGCGAAGGAACACTATTTCCTTGGCTGTTTCTTAAATATGTTCTCAATTCCTTTTTTTTGGTGGAAAAACGAGTATAGGTCCCTATGACCTAAATCAACGGGTTTTGTCCTTGTGTCAAAAATACTTATCAAAACCTCCCTGGACTAGATGATTCTTTTGTTTTAGTCCGTTTTTGTAAATTAATTGATGTGTATTTTTTTTGCCAATACTTCCTTTTAGATGAAGTACTATATTTATCTCTTAAAGTACTATATTTATTTTATAAAGTATGACATTTAACTCATAACATACCATGTTTATGCAGAATGTATTTATGTTAAAAATACTGCATTTAACCCGAAAATGCTGTATCTATTAGTAAACTGCTACATATATCAGTAAAATTGCTTCATTTGTCTATTCTTCTTTGTTTTGCTCTTTTTTCCCCCAATCCTCTTCCAATCTATCAAATCCAGAACCCATTTCCTCCCTAATCAATCATAAAATATTTATTTTATCTTCCAATCTCTCAGAAAAAAACCTATCAAATCCAAAACTCATTTCCTCTTACCTCTTGATCTTCCTCTCTAAAACCCATCAAACCCAACATTTATTTTTTCTCATCACCTTCTCCTTTGCCATATCCTTCTTGAAAAGTAAAAACAATCAAATCCATATTCATTTTCCCTCATCACCTTCTCCTTTCTCATTTCATTTTCCAAAGCTCCATCAACCCCAAAACCCATTGGATGACTTTTGATATTAATGGAGTTTTGAAAAAAAGGCCATGGAGAGAGATCTTTAGAAAGTAGAAGTGGGAGAGGCAAATGAGGGGTTAGGGTTTATTAGTAGAATGAATAGAGAAGAGAGGGATATAGGTATTTTCGAAACACACATATACAAAATATAGGTATTAAATACTGCAGAGGTCTTTAAACTTGACACCTAACTATTAGGGATTTTGCAACATTTTTTTGGCACCCGAGGACTAAAAACCTATTGCTTTTGAACCTTAGGGCCCTAAACACAATCCTCCCCCCACTTTTTGGCATTTGACGGTTATTGTTGTCTTGGTGATTACATAATCATAATGGTCGTTGGAGTCTTTAATTCAACCAGTTATTTATTGTTTAGCTTAGGTTCATGAGATTAAAATTTTAGTTCCTCATCAAACTATACTTTGGCATTTATTGAACAATAACAACAATAATATGCACATTCTCCGTAGATACAAAATAGAAGATAGATCTGCTTTGAAGCCTCGGTCTGTTACCATTAAGCTTTCTCATTGTACAAATGTTTACCATAATCTGAGCTGAAGGTAGGTTATTATAGTGAAGGTAAGTTATTATAGTGAAATAGTGAAGGTAAGTTATTATAGTGAACTTTGTTAGCGAGCGAAAAAGACTGACTTAATGGAGTTACACTGATTAAGATTAAACACATTTATTCATGCACAGCCAAGTTGACTAGTTTTCAAGCATACGTAAACATACGCCTAATTCAGCTTGATTCAAGCTCAAACCGAGTTCTAATCCCAAACAATGAACCAAACTTGGAAGAAGTCGAGGTTGTTTGCATCCCTAGTCAAAAGAAAACAAAGCCTTATGATTCTCTACTGTTATATGAGATTTCTGGCCGTCAAAGAAAAGTATAGAAAGTTTTGCAGTGTTCACAATAGTTCTTTGGGAGAAATCTTATATGTTATACATTTTACTTTGGCTATGTCTTGTTATTTAAGCTGAGCTTGTGAAAACGCATGCATGAGGTGTGTTTCCAGTAAGCAATATCCTAAGCGATATACTGTGGTTTAATTTAATCATATGGTCTAGAACGAGCGTTTTATCTGGCAAGAGTTGTAAGACTATTGAGGAAGCACGAAGGGATTACCTATGTTTAATAATTCTTTTTCAATCTTGGTAACAGTCATTCCTCAGAGTTTGTTCTGGTGATTTTTGATTTTTTAATCCAGTTCATTATGTCTTACAATCCTTTTCTGAGCTTCATCTTCTGTCGGGCTAATACTTGCATTGTCACATAGATGCACTAGCTAATGCTCAACCCATTTATCTTGGTTGTTCAGCTTCCACCAAGCTGCTTCCTAAGCCCATATGGCCATTCACAAACCTGAGCAATCTCAGGTGTTGTTGGATAAACTGGATCAACCAGCCAAGTTTCCATTTCAACCAGCATCCGTACAGACCTGGTCTTGAGTTGAACCCTACACAGAGCTTCAACCTTAGCTGAGGGTTCAACTTACCCATTTACTTTGTGAAGCATTAGCTGATACTTTGATGGTTCGTACATACTTTATTCTATGATTACAGGATTGCATCGTATAACTTTTCTTCTTGAAAAGTTTAAATTATGCGAATGAAAATCTTATACTTGCATTGAAGGAAACTTGGAAAGGAAGTGCATTTAGTATGATATATGATTTATTCGTGTGATATATGATTTATTCTGAATTATAAGAGAAGTCTGACACCTATGTTTTCCATTGGAACTTGAATACCCAAATTTGGAACTGTTTCCCTTTAGAATGCTAAATTTGACATTTCAAAGAGCAATTACACCATGGATATATTTTTGGATCATATCTATTTGAAAAAAAATATTGTTGAATTTTTAATAGACACTCAATAACTGCAATTATCGTGTGAGATGCATTCCCATCGCATAATATTGAGAAATAGTTTATGTTTTTGGAATAGTTAATAATACTTGGTCGTCTTTCACTCCAGCCAATAGAATAATAAATTCCAACCCTATGTGTGAAAACGCCTGCCCTATCTGAACCTGTTTCATATCTAGCAGCGTATTGCATTTTCCCATTTTTGTGCGGCGTACTGTTACGTTCCTCATTTTTGGTAACCTTGTGGTTTTACTTTGGTTCTTTTGAGCTTTGAAAGTGTTGGCGCTTTGATTTTTTTTTTAAATAGAAAATATTCAGGATGTGGCTGTAGTTGTATTTTTTTAATCTTAATGTTGCTCAATGGTTAGAGTAAGACATACTGCTCTGTGTGAGTAATTTTGTTATTATCTGTATAATAAAAATATTTGTATACTCTATCTGAGGGTTCTAACCATCTGACCCTGTTATGTTGTTTGCTTTCTGCTACTCTGGAATTTTATTTTCCCCAGGCATGCTTAACTGCTCAGGAAATTTGTTGAGTGTCATCTGTAATTTTCTGTTTTTTTTTGTAGTTTACTATATTCTTCTTTGTGATTTCATTATACTCAATCCTTGCATATATGCGTCCAGGATGAGCTTTTCATTTAACTAGAGCTCAACTTCATTGTCATTATGGCATCTTATATTATGCTATGTTGGTGTTAGGCTGTTAGCTTATTATGCCGGACCGTGACAGGATGTTTTATATAGTGTAATAGTATGCAGCTATTAGAAGTATGTTGGAGTGTGCATATATGCTAATCTAGGTTGCACGGACACGTCTTTTTGGTTGTCGTATCCGTGTCGGACATGTGTCGGACACGGATTCGTGCCCGACACGTTTCCGACACGGAATTTCTGTGTCCCACATCGAAATGAGGCGGCTTTGGATTTGGACACGTACTGGACACGTGTCGAACATGTTAGCCACGACACCAAATGCGATTCCCGTAGTAGTGGCGACCTTATTTTTTTCAATTAAAGGCGAGAAAAAACATAATCTTAGTGGAACTTTTTTGTATTGTTGAATTTTTGCTGCATATGTTGTAATGTTGTGGTACTATTTTTATTATAATTATATATATCCGTGTCCTCGTATCCAATATTTTGGGATTTTGCCGTATCGCCGTATCGCATCGTATCGTGTCCGTATCCGTGCAACCTTGATGCTAATATATGTATATGCAAGGTTTGTAATAGCTAGGTTTTATTTCTTAAAAAGTTGGATGGATCTGCTTGATGCCTCTTTTTTAATCATTTCTAAACTTAATCATAACTGATCTTTTTTTATCATTTTTTTGGCAGTGATGGTGAGACTTTTATATCAGCCGATGATTTGCGAATTAATCTTTGGAATCTGGAAATTAGCAACCAGAGTTTTAATATTGTTGATGTGAAGCCTGCGAATATGGAGGACCTAACTGGTATTATTCTTGTTCGAAGTTTTCATTAGTGATTCTTATCATTGACATATTGGACTTCTCTATGAATATTAGGTTGAAACTTTACAGAGTCCGTTAATGGTGACATTATGCTTTCATTGGGTTCTTTATGGATATTTGGTGCTTCTCGTGCAGCAAAACCATTTTAACTTATTATCATATGAGCTCTTGATTGCTGCTTGGTACCTTGGATGTGTAACGAATCCATATCTTATATTTCCCTAGTCTTCTTTTGGCAAAAAGTTCAAAACTGAACTTAGGTTTTGGCAAGGATGATTAAATGTTGAGAATGTGGATAACACACCTGCATTGGTTGATTGGACATTCAATAACACAATGAAACACCAATGCTAAGTTGGGGATAGGGGTGGGGTGGGGTTGAATTAATTAGTTATGGAAAATTTCAGTTCAGCAATTTTAAGCCTGTTACAGGAGTTTTTATGGCACTGCTCCTGTTCTATATTACTCAAATGTTGACTGTGTGTCCTCACGTAAGCATTACCATAACCATGCATTACCATAACCATCAGGCGTTGTCCTTACTTTGTAGATATTTTCTCCCCGTAAAGCTACTTCTCCATTTAAGCTTATTAAAATTGCAGCAGCTGTGGCACTGTGTATATTTCTCTAGGATTTAGTTCACCAATCTATCTCTAAGTCTCAATTCAGTTAGAATTCGGTTTTCCATTTCCAGCCGGGGTTGCGGGATCTTCTAATCAGCCATTCTAAGCTTTTAAATTGGAAGAGGAATTGAGAGTTTCTACAAAGTGACAGCCTTGGTGGCAGGCTTGGAGATGCTTGATTGAAGATATAAAGGTGCTTTGGCATTAGCTTTATTGAAGGCTATAGAGCTACGTAGGGTTTCCAGAAAGATGTCAACATTGGTGGTGGGCTCAGAGAAGTTTTATTGAAGGCTATAGAGCTAAGTAGGGTTTTAGTTTATGGTACAGAATATGAGGGACAAAGATGCTGTTACTTTTTTAATGCATCACCCCGACATTTTGAAATTGTGCTGTTGCATAGGTGTGGAAAGCAATTAGGGATGGATGCTTGGTACAGGTTCATATGCCATTTTATTGTCTTCCTCTGTCCCCTGCCACTCTATACACTTTTCTGTTTGTCTTCTTTGTTTTGTGTCGAATGACATTGTACAGAAGAGATACGGATGACCCAGCTAGATCTCAATTTATGATTCGTACACAATTTTTGGTCACAAGGAAAAGCGGACATTTTGAAACCCCCTCTTCCAAAAAAAGAAAAAACAAAAAAAGTGAAAGAAAGAAAGGAAAAACAAAAAGAGAAAAACTACGCAAATGAAAAAGCGCAATTTCATATGTAGCTCTCTTAAATTAATATTTTCATACATCCCCTGCACATTTTTTCCTTTTTAAGTCTACCTGAAAACCCTTTTAGTTAATCACAAAGGGGTGTTCTGCTGAAGGTGGTTAAAACAGCCATTCATGAGTGAGGGAAATGACGAACCTACCCATCCGCTCATATGCGTTTCCATTTTCTTCTCTTCCCATAAGCTTTCGACATTTTCTTCTTATTCCACTTTCTCTTCCGTTCCTCTCTTTTCCAAGATTTGTTCCGTAAGTACAAGCTTCGATTTCAAAATCTTGACGTCATTCTCCAAATCCGAGCTCCAATATATAAAATTAAGGGGTTTGAGTTCTTTTGTGGTTGTTTGATGAAGGGAAGAATGACGGTGTGGGAAGAGATTGGTTTTGTTTTTGTGGTTGGGTCTATCGCTAGCGAGGATAAAGGGAGAAGAATGATATTTATTGCATTTGGTTATCCCAAATACTAACCATAAGTAACCGATTTAATTTTTGGATGAAAAGGTGGGTTTTTAATAACATTTAAAATTTCGGGGGTACATATGGAATATGAATTTAATGCGTGATCACATGAAATTATATATATATATATATATATATATATATATATATATATATATGAGAAATAATGGAGGAAAGAGGCCATAGGAGGGGATTTCCTCCTATGGCGTCGAAAAAATACAACCTCCACCATTTTTTCCGATCGGCATCCATCATCATCATCGTTATCATCTAAGGTGTGCATACACCAAATTTCATGTGATTATACCATTTTTTCACCGTTGATTTAGTTGGTGCAAAATTAATGGTTTACCGACAATAGAACTTTTTACATTACTAATTCAACGGTGAAAAAGTGGTGGAATCACATGAAATTTGGTGTATGCACATCTTAGATGATAACGATGATGATGGATGCCGATCGTCAGAAAAAATGGTGGAGGTTGTATTTTTTCGACGCCATAGGAGGAAATCCCCTCCTATGTCCTCTTTCCCCCATTACTCTCTCTGTATATATATGAGAATAATGGAGGAAAGAGGCCTTAGGAGGCTTTTTCATTAGGCGGCATTTAAAAACTACACCCTCCACTGTTTTATTCGACGATCGGCATCCATCATCTTTATCTTTATCATCTAAGATGTGGATACACCAAATTTCATGTGATATCATTTTTTCACCGTTGAATTAGTGAGTGCAAAATTAACGGTTTACCGACAATAGAACTTTTTACATCGCTAATTCAATGGTGAAAAAAATGGTAAAATCACATGAAATTGTGTATCCACATCTTAGATGATAAAGATGAAGATGGTGGGTGCCGATCGTCGGATAAAACGGTGGGGTGTAGCTTTTTGACATCACCTGACGAAAAATCCTCCTAGGGCCTCTTTCCTCCATTATTCTCTCTCTATATATATGAGAATAATGAAGAAAAGAGACTTTTTCGTTTGGTGGCGTCAAAAATCTATATCCATCACCATTTTTTTTGACTATCGGCACACATCTGTATCATGTAAGATGTGGATACACCAAATTTCTCGTGATTCCACCACTTTTTTGCCGTTGAATTAGCAATGTAAAAAGTTCTATCGTCGGTAAACCGTTAATTTTGCACCCACTAAATCACCGGTGAAAAGGTAATGGATCCATAGGAAATTTGGTGTATGCGGAGAGAGTACGGATCCTATAGGACGGGTTCATGTTTTTAAAAATACGAACCTGAATGAGAGCCGTTGGATCTTGTGTTTTTAATCAACGGTTAAAATTGATTCAGGTTAATAAATGGAAGGTAAATATTCTACTCTTTTGATTTTAGAATTTTTTTTAAGAAAAGCATTTTTTTTCCATAAATATTTACCTTTCATTTATTAACCTGAATCAATTTTAATCGTTGATTAAAAACACAAGATCCAACGGTCCTCATTCAGGTTCGTGTTTTTAAAAACGCGAACCCGTCCTTGCTCTCTCTCTATATATATGTAGTGGAGGAAAGGTGCCATAGGAGGGAATTTCCTCCTACGGCGTCGAGAAAATACACCCTCACGCTTTTTTTCGACGATCTGCATTCGTCGTCATCATCTTTACCAATGAAGATGTGGATACTCCAAATTTCATGTGGTTCCATCACTTTTTCACTGCTGATTTAGTGGGTGCAAAATCAACGGTTTACCCACAATAGAACTTTTTACATTGCCTATTCAACGGTAAAAAAGTGGTGGAATCACGTGAAATTTGGTGTATCCACATCTTACATGATAAAAATGATGTGTGCCGACCGTCGAAAAAAATGGAGGATATAGATTTTTGACACCACCTAACGAAAAAGCCTTCTAGGGCATTTTTTCTTCATTATTCTCTCTCTCTCTCTCTCCATATATATATATATATTGGAGGGTTCATTTGTATTAATGCATCCTCTAATTTGTGAATATTTTGGGCATGTGCCTCACAATTGACATGGTGGCTCCTCAACTTTTGTTTGTAGCTCAACATTTTGTCAGAATTTGTTTTATGAATTCTACGGACACCGTTTTTAAGTGGTATATAGTAATCTGTAAGTTGCAATAGATTCAGATTCTTAAATTTTGAATGCTGTCTGGTGGAAGTGATGAAATGAAAATCTATTGTGATTCACTTTTCATTTTTTTTATTTTACATGCAGAGGTGATAACATCTGCGGAATTCCACCCAACTCATTGCAACACATTAGCGTATAGTAGCTCTAAGGGCTCCATACGACTTATTGATTTGCGGCAATCGGCCTTGTGTGATAACCACTCCAAGCTGTAAGTTGGCCTTTATTTTTCTAGGCATTTTAGCAAAGAATTTCACAAAAAAAAATGTGCCTCATATTTGAATGGAGTCCCATGAATGAAGTCCCAATTCTAATAATTAATTATGTGAATTCCTAATTAGGCCTTAACATCTTTTCTGATGACTACAGTTTTGAGGAGCATGAAGCACCTGGTTCAAGGTCCTTTTTTACCGAGATTATTGCATCAATTTCGGATATTAAATTTGGAAAGGATGGAAGGCATATTCTCAGTCGTGATTACATGACACTTAAGGTTATAGTTTCTAAGCCTTCTATCAAGATTTTCTACATTGTATATTTTTCAAGATTGGTATAATCATATAACGTCTGTTTGCTGGTGGGGGATCACGAGAAATTAATCGCATTAGATTTTAAATATCTAACTGATATGGGAATTGAAAATTATCTGTCTTTACTAATTGACAATACAACATTTGGTGGTTCATTTGAATATCGGGAACTTTTAAATCTTGCTGATGTGGGAGTACTATAAAGGATCATTAATCACAGCGCAAGGTATATTGTCTCAGTGTGTAATGGGGTTTTAAACAAAGATCTAACCTCTCTCACTCTCTCTCTCTCCCAAACAAAAAAAGATAACCCAAACACACATGGAAAAGAGTGCATGTCCCCACCCAAACACACACATGAAAAAGAGTGCGCGCGTGTGTTCGTTCTTTCTTCTCTGTGTCTGCTAGCTTGACTCAGTTTCATATAAATCTTGACCAGAAATCTATGATCTTTATTTCTGGAATCTTCTATTTTTTACCAAGTCGTCAGCTGCATTGCTCTTTGTAAAATTGTTTATAGAAAACTAGTTTGTGGAATTGTTCTTACCGATTAAATGACATGCCTACTTAATTGTGCTTGCATATCAAAGACTCCATAGTATAAAGCATGCAAGAATATTTATATGCCTTGATTTATTACTTAGCTTTTGGCACTGAGTGACGTTTTATTCTTGCACTTCATTTTCTAGGCTGTTAGTTTACCTGTTATCGCTGCATCTTTTCTGGCACTTGCTTCCGTGACTTTTCTTTGTGTTAAATATAATAACTTTGTGATTAACTTGCTCATTTCTGCATTTGTTCTTCAGCCATTACAGAACAGGTTCCAATTATTCATTATGTACAGATTTTTTTAAGCCAAACCTACACATTCATCATGGTGGTGGTGGTTAGTAGTAGTAGTCTCCCAAGGCAGATGTAGTCTGTCGTCAAATACATAAGTAACTTTACGAGTTATCTCCCAACGCAGCTGATTGAAAGTGTGAAGGATTGGTCTTGGACCTTCCTTTTTGTGGTCTGGGATTTGGTTAAACATATTCGTCGTTTTAAAAAAAAGTAAGTATATTCCAAAACTTTAGTTGCAAGACATCTAAATTTATTTTCATCTTGTAAATCATAATGTGTCCTGAAGCAGACTAGCAGACCTCTGTGAGGAAAAGATGTCGTCTTGTTTTATTGACCTGGAATATTTATTGCATAGTGATTACCTATCTATTGGTTTACGGTTTATCCAAGTGGACCTGGCACCCTACCTTAGCTGCAGACCTCTCCTAGCATGTCGTCATCTTATATGTACCTTGTGCTAATCAATCATGCTTTGCTAAACAAGATGACTGCTTCTTGCGGATCAACAACTTCTCGAGCTTCAATAAAAATAAAGTTCGTTTTGTTGATTATAATCAACACAGAAAAACCCCACTATTTTTTATATTGCTCTTTTGTGTCCAATCCATTTCTTAAAATCTCATCAAGCATCTATAGTTACTTTCTCGTTCGCATCCAGCAATTTTCAAATATTAGGCCACATATGCAGTTATAATGTTAGAACTCCATTGTTTTGCAATGTTGTGTAGCACTTGCATTAAGCCGTTTCATTTTTCCCCGAAATATTTCTTTCCAACTTTTGGGATCGTAGTGGGTTCTTCCAAAAGGAAATATATTAATGATTTTCAACCTCTTGTGTGTTCCTCGTTCCCTTTCTCCATGGCACATAGGTATTAGCTAGAACCAATTATCTCATTTATTTTTCCCCCCAAAATAATCTGTGGAACCAATTTCCTTCTGTCTTCCCTTGACTTGGTCTCACTGGTTGTGTTCTGATTTGTGAGGTGCATGCATTAGAGATAGGTCCTTAGGTGATCGATTCTAGCTCTTATGCTTAATGCTTACTTTCTCTACATACTGAATGGTTCCTAAACTTCCTATCAGTCTAAAATGAGGTGCCCTGTGGTCGTTGATGTTGCTTTATATTTAAACCCAACTATTCAATTCAGTGAAATCAGTCATATAATGTACACATCATTTCATTTACTGATTTAATGTATTTATGTGAATTCTTTATATGTGCTGTGGTTGGTCAAATGACCTGCCACATCCATCTTGTGCCATGGTGTCGCACATATAATCACAAGAATCATTTCATATCAGTACCAAAACTGACCATCTATATTGACATGCATATTATTCATGGATATCAAGCGAACCTGTCATTGCTTTTAGTGTGTTTTCACTTTGCCTATATAGTAGCCTATCTAGTAGAGCATGCTCTGGTGCATGGGCATTATTGTTGCTTGCTTTGGCACAGATGGAGTATGGACTAGGACTATGTAAAGATTTGACTTGGGCAATTTGTAAGCTGCTTATGTTGGCATTTTATCAGGGCATGTGAAACTGTGAAAGCTCATGACTAGTTATTTTTTGTTTTCTGAATCTGTTAGAATTTTTGCTGAAGCAAATTGCATTATTAATAATTTACAGTCCTCTACTTTGCTTTTGCAATATAAAGATAATTTGAATTTTAAATCTCTCTAGAACAATTTTGGCGGTGCAATGTACATGTTCATTTTCTATATCTGCACGCATCATTGCACATCTTCTCTTCAAATTTCAGATAAACTATTTCTTGTATATTGATTATTCTGATTAGGTTTGAAATTCCTGATTTCAGTTATGGGACATAAATATGGACAGGGGTCCTGTTGCAACATTCCAGGTCCATGAATATTTAAGGCCTAAGGTGAGTATTACTTTGTATTTAAGTTTTGATTTTTTTTCCTTATACGTCGGGTTAGACTTTCCTTCAGTCAGTTCTGCATATGATTGTTTTCGTTTTGTACAGCTATGTGATTTATATGAAAACGATTCAATCTTCGATAAGTTTGAATGCTGTATTAGTGGCGATGGACTGCGTGTGGCCACTGGTTCATACAGGTATTTGTTTTTTCATTAACTGGTGGGTCATTAATTTTTACACGAATTTGCTACTAATGATCCCGTATCTGTTTTGTGCCTCCAGCAATCTGTTTCGTGTATTTGGCTGTGCTGCTGGAAGCAAAGAGGCAACAACTTTGGAAGCCAGCAAAAATCCTATGAGGTATAGTCAATGATGATTATTTTTGCTGGCCAATAAATGAGAAAAGTTGAACAAACATTTAGGGGGGAAGTTTGGTTTGCAGCAATAGAAATGCAACATTTGCAGGATTTGTTGCAGTGAAAAGATAAAAAAGTTCAGGCATTCTCAAATTCTGTTGTTGGATTTATTTTTGTGTTTGGCTGGACACAAAACAAGAAGAAATGCAACATTTGTTGCAAATTTGCTTAGGTGGCCTATGATAAGCTTATGTGGCACTTCTGATAGCTGGCATGATCCCAAACGCTAAGAATAAAATTTGTGGCATTTTTCAACTACATTTCCAATTTCAACTTTAAGCTGTTCTATGCATAAGAAACAGTGGAGGCGGAGGATTCATGTGGAGGCGGGGGATTCATGTGCTAGACCCGGCGTGATTCTCATGTTGGTTCATGTAGCCTACCCCATATGCTTGGGAGATAAAAGGCTCAGCTGTTGTTTAAAATAAGAAACAGTGGGTTTTCTTTTTCTGCAAACAGACAAACATCCCCTTGCTAAAAGTTATGCTTGTGAATCGTGATAGTACATAAGAAGAGAGATCTTTGAATAAAATGTAAGCCAAACAGCCCCTTGCTACATTTCCAATTCCCAACTACATTTACAAACAGCCCCTTGCTAAAAGTTATGCTCGTGAATCGTTATAGAGCATAAGAAGAGAGATTTTTGAATAAAATGGCTGCCTGTGCTAATAATTTCTACAAATCCATCTATAAATTTTATGTGTCTATTTATCTTGATGGTGTCATATAGGAGACAAGTTCAAGCCCCTGCAAGGCCTGCAAGATCCCTAACCAGCTTAACACGTGTTGTTCGAAGAGGTGAGCATTCATAGCTCCTATAACCTTCGCACTCTCTTCATTATTATTGCATATTCATTCTCATCGATATATTATATATATTATTTGGTCACAAACAGGAGCAGAAAGCCCAGGAGTAGATGCAAATGGAAACTCGTACGATATCTCAACCAAGCTGCTCCATTTGGCATGGCACCCGACCGAGAATTCAATCGCCTGCGCCGCTGCAAACAGCTTGTATATGTATTATGCTTAAGAGAATGCCCCTTGGTGAAAAAAAAAATTTGTTTCTCATGTCAAAATTATTTTTTTTTATTTTCTTTTTTGGGGAAGTTACACGTATCGGGGCCAGAGCAGTTGCTGGAATCCAAGAGGAAGTTAACCTTCTTTAATCTCCGGGAGGGCAACCGAGTTATTCATTTTTTTTCTTTTTTTGGGGGGCAGGGGGGGGGGGAACAAAAAGATTAAAATCTTTCGTGTTATTATTACGTTTATCTTCTTTCAGGTCCTGAGAGATTCGATTGTAGCTCTCCTATGACCAAAACCGGATGGCTCTTCAGGGGCCAATGTTTAAGATCGACGGGGTGTTCTATGCTAGGGTTGTATTGTTTAGGATATTATGCTTCTTGAGGCGTACAAACGTTTTAATTATTATTCTTCATTTCTTCTGTGCTAACCTTATTTCCTTATTTAAAGAATTGTGAGCCTCATGCTTAGTCATTTGGATTAGTATGTAGATAATTGCTTTAATTGTGCGAATTATCATTCAGCATTGCCGAGAGCCAACAGACATTGTTTCGCCTTTGTAAGTTATGTTATTCTGTTACTGAGGTATTTCATATATATATGTTAGCAGCTGCAAAATGTGTTCAAGTTGCAGCTGTGTGCACCTCATGATTTACTTTTGTTTAGAGTGTGATAGCAAGGAACAAGAGGTGCCTCGCAAAATATATGGCTACTGGGATACCTTGAGACAAGATTGCCGGCAAATTCTAAGAAAGTGAAACAAGATTTTGCCGCCATGGGGAAGAGAGATCCATGACCTGTTTTGTGCTGGTTATCCTATGTAGTTTTGAGTTATATGGTGTTGTGGTTGGCTGCGGCTATTTTGTTGGGTCATGAGTTATTGGGGTCTAATTTGGTGGGACTCTTGAGGGTTGAGTGTTGGGGATGGTAATTGAACGAGCCAGCTTGGGTTCGATTAGGGTTCAGCTCGGTATCAGTTCGTTCAAGCTCGGTTCATTTATTAATGAACCGAGCATGATCTAGAAAGCCCGACTTGTTTATTAAACAAGCCGAACTCGAGCTCAGCCAAGTTCGTTTGGTATTAATTTGAGTTTGGTTCGGTTACGCAGTTTGAAAAAAACCCGGTAATATCTAATATAGATTAGAATCTATACAACTCTCAGGATACTTAATTCAATAAAGGGACGGTATATAAAGTGTAACTGAGGTGAATATAAAACCCAACATTTAGATCTATTCCATGTTCTAGATGTTAATTTTTTTTTAATCTTTCCATATCTTAAAATTCTGGGTTTTAGGCACTATGATTGTTGTCCCCCAGTCTAGTATCTTTCAAAATACTTTAATGGTTTCTGTAATTGCCATTAACCTATCCTCAGCCTCCACCAAACGCCTCTGTCGTTTTCTTTTCAGAGATCGTTTATGAGAAGATGCATCCGAGCTCGACTTTGGCTCGTTTAAGGTTTGGTATGCTAACGAGTTAAACATGAGCCGGACCTACTCAGCTCGAGACGAACTCGAGCCGAGCTTGAACTAGCATAAACTAAGCCGAGCCGAGCTTGGACAAGGGTCGGCTTGTTCAAGCTCGGCTCGGTTACATCCCTTGCAACTGCATCCCGGTTTAATTAATTCATGTAATATTATCGATTTTTTATGACCTTATATTGAACAAATTCTGCTGCTGCTTTTAAAGTCGAGCTTAATTCAAATTAAAGAATTGGGTTCAAATATAGAGAGTTTATAATTTCTATTTTCAAAGATGTGTGGAGCCTGGATGATTATTTATGAGCGCTTGTGCCATAACGAGATGAAAATTGTTCCTCTAACTGAATGCACTGCACGCCTGGACTATAGATGAAATAAAATAATTTTTCTTTTGTACTCTTAGATGAAGGTTTTCCAAATATTGGTGGTTTATAAATATGATGGAAATGATGACAGGGGAAAAAATGAAAAAGAAAACAAGGGCAGTGCACTTGTTGATAGTTTATCATATTCTTCCTTTTTTATGGTAGCATTCAAGATTGCATCCGGAGCACAAAAGACTTATAATTTTTTATACCACCAGTTTAGAATATGTAAATCATAATGAATGGTGGATCGTTATTTGGATACTTTGTTTCAAATGTTTAGACCCACTTCTGAGATTACAACCTGAGTCATCTTTGGAACGCTTTACTACAACAACAAACAAACGATATTATGCTAAAGAATCCATGCAAACCTTCGCCTTGATCTATTTTGATTCTAGCAATTCTACCATAACAGTTATCTCGGACACATAAATTAATTATCCAATATACCTCTATAGATGGATCATTACTTCCAATATATACTTTAAAGAAACAAATATCCATCGAACTGAGCTAAGACTTCGTATTTGTAAATAACTTCATAGTTGTGTAACATTTTTCGGAAACTGAACGAATTGCCGCGTAAGGATTATCATTCTCAATTAGACATCTAAGAAAATGAAAACTCGTGATAGCTTCCTACAATTTCGAATAGATTACAATGCCGCATCCCAATTATGGGATCTTTCTCATGCATGCTGCTGCTATTGCTTGGTTCTAAAGCTCGGCTTTTTTGCTCCTTTTTGAAGTTTTAGTCCCAGACTTCTTCCCTCTTAACCAACTTTTGATCTGTTTCGATACATTGTTTATATGTCCTTTTACAACCGTCCCAGCCTCTTTTACACCTTGCAATATCTTGTCTTTTATATTGCTCTTCTTTGGAGAATTCTTTTCTCTTAAGATGTTCCCCTGAAAACACAAAGGAAAGATTAGGAAATTAAAGGCCATCGTGGACAAGGTGGCAAGATCTGCTATTTTTTTGTTTTTTCCCCAAAATTTTATTTTTCAACAGGTCATAAGGCGTAACCTCCTGCAAGCTGAGTTAAGACCCCTCACTCAACCACAAGAGGATTTACCAGTAGGATATAGTGGCATTTGTGGAGTAAGAAATCTAATAAGTATATGTTCCTCATGATATTCATTCTGTAGGTGTATTGTTGTTCAAAAGAAAATATAAATGCTAGAGTCATATGCAAGAAAATCTTTACCGTTCTTCAGAAATTTTATGCAATGTTTGAATTTTGGAAAGTGCTTTGAATATAGAAATGATTTCTTCCACATGATATTCATATTTCACGCTCATCTCATTTCATACCTTCAAGTTTCAACAAAATGTTTTAAGTTGGCGAGTCATATTGATTCCATGGTCCTCACAATAGAAGGCTCCCCAGAAACACAACCGAAAGAAATAATATCACTTGGGAACAGGTGAAAAAAATTTAAAAATCACTAATATTTATACCAGTTGTTTGGGAAATTCGTCTTTATCGTCGTCGTCATCGTCGTCTTCTTCAGCGCCAAATTTGTTGTTCATGAGTTCATCTCTGGAAAACATCTTCATGCCAGGTGCTCCTGGCATACCCTGCGATCACAATTAGCTTAAATATCCAATTACATATATGGAATTGGCTATAAAGTTGGATTGAACTGCATGTATAGCTACCTCCATGGACTTTAATATCTTATCCATTTCTGCGTCTTTTGCAGGCTTCGCGATAAAAACTTCTCCAGGAATTCTATTCTGCATTAACTTGAGAGGGTCATCATTTTTGAAGTTATAAAACATAGCATTTAGCTGGATACTTCAAATTTCAGGCATTCTGATGACCACAGCACTTCATTCTTAAGGAAAATTATTGAGAATAAGACGGCCGATCATATAAAGACTAAATTTCAGTAAACTGCCCCTACTTATGGCTGATCACTAAATTACCTTACATCTTTTTTACCAGTAGTCCCTTAAATTTTGGTTTTAAAGGAGTTTTTGTGCTAAAATACCCTTAAATAGAGCAAAGGAAGCTTACTATAATAAAAGCACTTCAAGGTAGTTAACCGTAAAACGCTCATAGTTAAGGATACTTTAGTGTAGTTTAGGAGAAGAATCAACTCGTTAGTCCTATCCTTTTCCTCCAATAGTAATCCGCTGAAAAGGTTTAGTAAAAGATGTAGACATGCAAAATGCGCATTGCTACTGAAGTCTCACAATTAGAGGAAGCTTTTATATATAGTAATCACAGAACTGATCACAACTTGGAATTAGTAAAGCATCTGTTTCACCAGCAGAGGTGAATAAAAGAGCAATTACTGTAATAAAAGAAGTACATGAGTGCAATTACCTTGGGAACTAGCGGTATCTTGACTGAGCATGCTTCAGAAAGGTCTTTACACAGGAAATTCACCAATTTATCAAGAGAAGGCTGGTGTTTATATACATATTCAGCAACATCTGTATCAGAGTATCCCATGATCTGCAAAAAACATTTTAAAAAAATGACATGCCATTGACTGGCGGAGAAAGATTTGATTCTAAAAGTCTGAATGTGATATAGTAAAATAACCATTGGGTAATAATTTTTGTCAATAGCATTTTTTGTGTGTTCATATGACTTATCATTGAAAGTAACCAGTATCACATACGAAATTGGGAGAGCTAATACAAATCCTCCTTTGTTTCAGTTAGTAAGCATTATTCTAAATAGGTGCAGTTGCTCAGCAGGTAATATGTATTTGCAAATTATAATTTTCATAATGAATAGCATGGAGCTAAATTATCCTCTGCACCAGAGTTGATCATCTCACTCGTGCACAGAAACACCAATATACCCAGAAACAAAAGGTTGATTTGCTACTTATTTCCGTTACTTAATGATTACTTAAGCACTAAAGCAACAAAAGGAACCTGACAGAAGTGGACGTGAATACAATAAGACTTTAAATCACGGACAAAACATTAAAAAAAAAGAATATAAACTTTCTTTGCTTAAGGAACCCAGATTTCACTTCTAAAGTAGGACAGATTGAAAAAAGAATATGTAAGGTAGCCTAGGTCGAAAATTTTAAATAATCAGAAGAGATAGTAAGTGTCTAAACCCCGTAGTTGAAATAGGAGAAAACCCACGTAACTACGGATAACATCACAAGATGAACACCTCAGATTGTAATTTATTAAACTATAAGATTGGCTGTTGGCATGTTTTTTGGAGTGCATATATTATGTTGGTAATGGTATCATAATGTGCATTATTTATCTTACTATTTCAGTCATTAGTTTGATAGCTTATAATTGCCATTGCTTTTAATTAATGTATTCAAGCTTTGAGTACCCTACACTTTCTAGCCACAAATGCATGGTTTCTGCCAAACTCACCATCTCTTGTTCTCCCAAAGCTCAAACTTCTTAATTTACAGATAAGTTTCTTTGCACTGTGATAGCCGATTAAGTTCTAACATCCAGATAAGGAATTTCTAATAACTGATGAACTGCATGACAGTCCTGTATTCTTCAGACTTCATTGTACGCTTTATTGTCATGGCAATGGATCTAGTAATAATAGAGTAGAGTGCATTGGAACCAAAATATCGCTCATGCACAAATATTTATTTCATGAAACCTGAAATATTGTTCATTTTGGACATGATGCTTCTCATATAAACGAAAAGAATCGCCATGCGAAACATAATGCATTATAATAAATTCTCTAACCTCTTGGCAAGCACGCTCAATGGTTTTACATTCAGAGTTGCACATCCCTTCAGTACCCTGATCGACGAGCTGCAGGACACAAAATAATTATATAAGAATCCAATTTAAGAAGCACCCAATCATTAACTAGTTAGAGAAAAATCATAATGTCAAAAGGAAGCGTCCACTATTGACACAAAGTTTTCTTTTTTAAGTAGTATTGTGATTAATTAATGATACCTAAGGTTATTTCTGATATTATAAGTTAATTTTTGAAGCATGAAATGAATTAAAGTTCACAGTATCCAAAAAAAAAGGATAATTTTTTTTAAAACCGTTTGTCTACAAATATAATACTAATTTCATCACAATCTAATAAAGAAAAAGAATTGAGCACCAAAAAATTATCAATTTACCTCCAATTTATCCCCATTCTCGACGATATCAATCTGCAGGATCCAATCGGCCTCCCCCTTCTTCAAATTACAAACATTCTCAGCGATCTCGATGATCTGATACTCCGAAACCTAATCCAATATTCAATCATGAAATCAAGAAAAGAATCATCAACCACAAAAATTAACCGAGCTTGTAGAAAAAATCCAACCTTTTTGGGAGAGATCTCAGATTCCTTCTTCTTGACTTGGCTGTGGATCTGCTCCGCGATCTTCTCGCAGACTTGGCATCTGATGAAGGGGATGTCCTCTCTCCGAGCAACCGCCGGCGGTGGCTTCTTCGCTGAAACGATAGAGATCTCGACGATTGAGAAGAGGAGGAGAAGCAACAAAGCAGCGAGCTTCGCCATTGATGCAAGCTTCGCTGATCTCTAGAGAGAGAAAGAGATCTTTAGAGAGAGAGAGAGAAAGACTCGAGTCGCGACTCGACTCAAAGTGAGAAAATCTAAAGATCGAAGAAGCGACCGGAGAAATGACGTGGGTTCTGCACGTGGCGCTATCTGATTGGGTTTCATTCATCTTGTTCGCGCCACGAACTTGCCACGTCGATGAATGGTTCTCATTGGTCCACGTACTTAAAAGCGGGCCCGGTTTCAACTGATTGATACGGGTCGTGTCGAGTCGGGTAAGATCCATATTTGGATTTCGATCCCTCTCTTTCTCCATTCCCACGGCCTTAAAACCTTGAGTGTAACTCTAGCTCCTCCGGCAAAACCTCAAACCCACTTTTTGGCAATGTTAGGTTTAGGGTTTAGATATGGTAGGTTGCTGGATTGAATACGGATTTAGATTTTCATATCCGGTCGGGTACAGACATGGTTGTAGTAAATTGTCCAGATATGTATACGGATACGATACGAATATATGAAAATATGAATTTGGATGCACATGTGAATGTCCGTAGCTGGATACAAGAAAATGCATTTTATACTTATCATTTTTGTTAATGATGCTTTATGTAAACCTTATGGGGGTTTTTGCTCATTTTATAACATACCTATTTATTCATATAATATTCATTTGAATGCATATTTATTTTTATTTTTGAGTACTCCTTTTAAATAAGTGTCCGGTTTCATTTTCTGAAATGTGTCAATTACATACACATTACTGTTGTTTCGCATTCATATTTATCTTAATATTTTGATAGCCACATCTAATTCATATTCATATTCATCTCTTTTATATCATTTTCACATCGTATCCGGCACTGTCAGTTACTGTTATGACCTTTATGGTCGAATTAAATCTGTATCTGTATCTGTAACCATCACTAGAAAACATATATGAATATATTCATACTCATATTTGCTCTGTATTCTTGTTCAGATACAACCCTACTTATGAGATAAAATTACCCTAGAGTTTGGATAGTTTACTAGATATCAATTTTCTCTCCAATATGACAGGTGCCAGGTTCAATCCCCGTTGGGGAAAAAACATAGGAAAGCAAATCAAAGTAACTTTGATATAGTTATTATAGTGGATGAAATATCATAAACAAGAAGTATAGCTTTTTTTTGTCCCCAGCTAAATTGTGTGCACCTTTTCAGATACGCACATGACAAAAATACCATTAAATACCATACGCGCATGCAATGCATAAAATAAATCGGCCCAAATAGAGCGCACTACTTAAGCGTACACTTGGCAAAAGTGCCACTTAAATGACGTGCAATGCACGTGCTCATGCTCCAAATCTTCATAATTCAACAGCGTGCAAGCACATCCTATGAAACAAACATTTCTAATAAGAAATAAATCTTGATTAAATAAATTTAAGAATCATATCTTTAATTGGAAGAAAAATGTTCTGTTAGTTAAAATATCTTAACAAACAGGCCTTGGATCTTAATCCACAACGGTGCACATGTTACCTTTAATTGATATAAATCAATTAAATAAATTTAAAATCAAATCTTTAATTGGAAGAAAGATCTTCTGTTAGGTAAAATAACAAACAGGTCATCCAACGGTGCGCATACCACATTTAATTGATATGAGCCAATTAAATAAATTTACAATCAAATTTAGATCAAAACAGATCTAATAAATAGAAACAAACCCTAATTTTTTCCTTTCCTATAAATATGAGACTCATATACATAAATTAAAGAGGACTGTCCACGAAAGTTTGAAGAAAGAATTTTCTCAAACCCATCATCACCTTCTTCCTCGGAGAAAGATAAAAAAAATACATAAAAGAGAAATATTTCTCTTTCATCACAGAAGCCTTTGGTTCTCTTTAAAAGCTTTTGTTTTTTTTCTAAATCTATCGATTCATTATAAAAGATATCAAAAGATTTTATGTTCGGTCTTTTTTATATAAAAGTTCATAATTTTACGAAAGATCGATCTTAAGATTCGAGATCCATATCAAAATATGACCTGGTCATGTAGGTAAATGGTCTTTTGATTATATCATCACAAAAAATCAAAGAACAGAAGCCACTGCTTCCTTTTGAAATCTTTTGCTTTCTTTTCTGCAGCGTGCGCACCTAACTCTAGGTCGCACTTTACAAAGATTGTCCATGCAGAAGTGCGCAAATGAGCACTTAGAAAAAAATAAAGTTTCTGAAAAATATGCGCACCTGCGCAAGTGGAAAACAATGTCTCTAGACATGCGCACATAGAAATTTGACCTTATAACATGTGCGCAATCACGTAATTTGCACATGCACAACCCCTCATGACTGATAACAAGTGCGCAGCCACGTGATATGCACGTGCGCAGCCCCCCGATCACAAGCGAGTGTGCAACCACGTTATATGCATGTGTGCACCCTCTTTAAAGAAGCTATATATACATGCGTACCTCAAATGTACATGCACACATGGATAACAAGTTTTTATTTGAACACTTAGTTAAAATAAACTAAGTATCGAAGCTTATACTTCTCATATGTGATCTTATGATCAAGTAGACAACTTTAAATTGATCTTACTCTAAAACAAAATTAACGATTCTTAAACCATATCTTCTACATATTGATCTTAGTCTCATATACGACTAATAATCCTTCAAACCCATGCCCAAGATATCCAAGTTGATCTTAATCACATATACGACTAAAGATTCTCAACCCATATTTCCTTAGTTGATCTTAGTCTCATATAAGACTAACGATACTTAGTTTCAATATGTTTTCATCCCTCATATACGGGATTTGGTTCAAGGGTACATCCTTCTATACCTTTGATATACGGTGTAATTGCTCAGTGTTTTTAGAGAGGTGGCGAGTCTCAATAACCAATGACTCCTTTCTTGTACTGACTTAATGAAAGATATGAAATTTCATCAATACAGGAAATGTCTTGACCACATATGTGCTTCCCATACAGATGCGAACTTCATACTGATGCCCATCCCATACGGATGCACACCTTATACGGATGCACACCTCATGTTGGTGCACATCCTATACGGATGCACACCTTATGTTGTTGCACACCATCCCAACAAACACCATCCCAAGCATATATATATGTATATTTATACCCTTGAAGGAAATATAAATGCCTTCAAATCGGATCGCATCCCAATATTGGGCGCACCCGATTTAAATGTTCACATCGTTCACCTCGCCACGTAATATATGCGCGTGCGTACAAGATGGAAGGCAGACCGCAATTTCCCTAAACAAATATGTCACGCCCCGCTTCCCAGAGTACGCTTAGATGGGCGCGTGACATAACCAACCATGCTACCTGTGGATGGGAAAAATCCTTTCACATTCACATTACGGCTGTAGAGATATCAAGAACGGGAAAGTAATCTAAACTATCTAGTACATGTCCATGAGCCAGAATGAATGAGTCTAGAAATAATGATAATATGCGGAAGCAAAGGATACAAGAAATGAACCACATGGAAAGTAAGACTGCATACCAACAGGGTCTTCACCGCTCGGTCTAACAGCGGCAATACTCCTGATCAGTCTGCAACAAAGGTAGAAGGATCTGGGCCATGCAAAACCCAGACGTCAGCGCGTTATAACATCAAGCAATAATAAAACAGGGGTAGCAATACATGCAAGTATGAGTATGAGAAAGAATATAATGAGAATATATAACGGTGGATGTGTCAGTATAAGTGACGTGCAGAGATATCTAAACTGTGCTACGGGGTTATCTATTCTAAAGTCTTCGAAACCAAGTAATGTAATCCCCATTGTAACTCGTCGGTGATTATTCCGTAACGCCCGGAAAAACGGCAAACAATGGGTATTCCGTAACGCCCGGAAAAACGAAAAACAATGGGTATTCCGTAACGCCCGGAAAAACGGCAAACAATAGGTATTCCGTAATGCCCGGAAAAACGTCAAATAATAGGATGGCCTTTTGAGTTACGTTCGGTTACAATACTGATTTCCCCATACCCCCAAGTTATATAGTTCAAGTCAAGTATTAAATAATCTAGAGCTAATGCCAACACAGGATCATGCAGTTACAGGTTTGTCTGGATAGACAACAAGAACGGTCCGTAAGGACAACATGTCAGGTTTGTTGGCATTAGACACAAGATCAGGTAACAGGTAAGACCATGGTACATCAGGTCAAGCCAGGTAATATATAAAGTGTCATGTTATGTCAAGAGTTGTACGGTACCATGTCGGGTCAAGTAATAGGTGTAGCAAGTCATGTCAGGGTGTACAAGATATCATGTGGGTGCTCATAATCAAACTAGCATAATCATGGGTATGCGGAACAAGCATGTGTGCTAATAAGACAATGAACTGGAACATGTAATATGATAAGCAATAGGTGCAGCTTAAACTACTTAGATATACGGTTATCAATCTGGATTTAAGAGATAGTTTCAACATTACATGAATACAGTATGGAAAATATGGATGTTAAAATCATGTTAATAAGTATTAAGTAATCTAGGGATGCAATGATATGTAGAATATGTTCAATGGATGCAATTATAACTAAAACAGGTTAAGATGCACACGGGTGTCCGATAGAGTAAAACTATAGAAAGGGTATCATAGACTATGTACTATAGTTATCATGTGATTAATAATATAAATGTGGTTACTAGGTTTAGTAAACTAAATGCAACGGTAGGTTTCAAGTTCTGAATCCAAAAGGTGTAAACGGAATACCGAACTGTTAAATTGGAATAGGTAACTATGGATTCAATCTATAAGTTTAATATTCAATAAATAGTTATAAACTCATAAGATAGCATGTAGCAAGTGTCACTTGCATGCACTAGATGTGGAATACAAGATACGGATGTAATCGGACATCCGAAGAATGATAAAACATGAAAAGTGATAATGCGGGTTGCATAAATAATCATTTTGGGGTATTATAATTTAAATATACATAGAAGGTAACAGTATAGCATGTGGCAAGATTAACTTGCCTTGATCGGATCACGATACGGTAAACGGAACGTTACGCGTTGGCGGAAAAGACGCGACGCGCGCACGGTACACGGAATGAGTCCAAACAACGCACGATGGAATCACACGGGTCATGTATCCTCGCTGGGTCGTCGGGATCGTTGACGGCACGACCGTATTCCAGCGATCGCTGGAAAGCAGATTCTACAAAATAATAAAGAAAAGAGAAAGAAAAAGAAGAAGAGGAAGAAGAAGGGAGAGGGATGTGCTCACTGGTTTGTGCACTGAAGTCGCCATGGGGTCAGAGGAGTTGGCAAGGGCGACGACGATGAAGGATCGCCTGCGGCGAGATCCACAGCAAGGGCAGTCGGGATTCACGGCTGAATGGGTGTGCAGGGGAAACTCTGGTCGTTTGGGGATGAAGAGATGACGGTGGTGGTGGTGTCAGGAGGTTGAGAGAGAGATGAGGAAGGTGCAGAGGTGACGACGAGGTGGGGTCGTCGGTAGTGGATGGTGCAGGTGAAGGAGGAGATGGGTTCCTGGTTCGCCGTTGGGGTGAGGACGAGGGGGAGAAGAGAACTGAAGGAGACGAGAGAGGAGGGGGAGACGAGGGTGAGGGTGGCGGCGTTGGCAGAGCCGGAGGCTGGGTTTTCGCTGGGTTAGGGTTCGCGTCGAGGAAGAGAGGAAATGAAGGAGGGAGGTTACCATATGGGAGAGAGAGGTGAGCGGATCCCTGATGAACAGGGATCGCGAGAGGAGTGAGAAACGCGAGAGGAGAGAGAGTGTTGGCGCGTAGCGAGGGAGAGAGAGAGAGAAAGAGAGTGAAAGAAAAGAGAAGAGAGAGGAAGAGAAGGTGTGGGCCAGGCTTAGAGAAAGGAGAGAGCTCGGTGAGGAGGGAGAGAGAGAGACGTGGGGCCCGGGTGCAAAGAAGAGAGAGCTTTGATTGGATCGGTTGGGGAAAAATGATAAAAAATTATAAAAGATTTTAAACCTAACAGATATATTCAGTCCCCAATTCGATAACAGAAAATCTTAAAAATAAATCAAATAAAAATAATTAATTTGAATTTAGGCGGACTACAAAATGCATCAGAACACGCCCGGGTCGGGTCCAAAATTTTGAATTTGAAATATGAAAATTATTAGCAAGCTCCAAAATATTAAAATGAAAGGTTATGTAACAGAAATGCATATCCCCAAGAACGGACGCACGCACGTGCGCGTAGCCATCCAAACACGTCCGTTCCACTGAACGGGACTAGAACACGATGCAGGGACGCTACCACAGGTTTAGGGATATCATGCAGGCCATGAAATGCAATTTTAATTTATTTTACGTGATTTAAATTGTTATATGCAAAAGATGCGATACAAGATAAAATACCAGTATATACTAAATTATGAGATGCACTAGTCCATGCAACAAGTCAAGTTAATCTATAAATAAGAGTTAAACTGGTTCAAGCAAGCGGGTCGGGTCGAATGCAAAGTAATATGTAAAATACCATTCGCCCCCAAACACGCTAAATCAAGAATAGACCATGGATAAGTAAATACGGAAACTGGAATTGGTATAAATAAACTCGGGTGTTACATTATACCCAACTACAAAAGAATTTCGTCCTCGAAATTCTAAGAACAAGATAGGATAAACAAACAAGAAACTACAAGAATAAATGTGGAAATTTCGGACTTCATATTCTCGTTTCCCAAGTTGATCTTCCATGTGAGCGATTACCCCAAGAAAAAAGTACAAGAGAGGTAACCTTGGTCTTCAAACCTTTCCTCTTCGATCCACATTCGACATCGGTCGCTCCTCAAAAGTCAAATCTTCTTGTACAGTCAGCTCCGAATGATTCAGCATGTGTGTTTCATTTCGAGCATACTAACGGAGTTGAGATACGTGAAACACGTCATGAACATTCGCCAGGGGTTGCGGTAAAGCCGAACGACATGCTATCTCTCCAACACGCTCCAAAATTTCAAAAGGTCCAACGAATCGAGGACTAAGCTTTCCTCGACTCCCGAAACGGATCACCCCTCTAGTCGGTGATATCTACAAGAACACCAAATTAACCACGGCGAACTCTAGAGGTCTTCTCGACGTAACTGTCCAACTCTTTTTGTCGGTCTTGTGCTGCTATCATATGATTCCGCATAGTGTTAACCTTCTCAACTGTTTGCACGATTAAGTCTAGTCCAAATAATCTTCGTTCACCAACATCGTCCCAACAAACAGGTGAAAACATTTGCGACCATATAAAGCTTCGAATGGAGCCCTCTGAATAGTCGCCTGAGAACTGTTATTGTACGGAAACTCTACCAAGTGTAGATGATCCTCCCATAAACCCTTGAAGTCTAACATGCAAGCTCTCAACATGTCTTCAAGAGTTTGGATCGTTCTCTCCGACTGGACATCGGTCTGATGATGATACGCCATACCAAACTTTAATCAAGTCCCCAAACCTTCCTATAAGCTCCTCCAAAAGAGTGATAAGAAACGGTTGTCACGGTCGGTCACGATGCTTACCGGTACTCCAGGCAATCTTACAATCTCCTGCTTATGCCATTCTGCCAAAGCTTCTGTTGATTGCCCAACTCGAAATGGTATGAAATGAGCTGCCTTGGTCAATCGATCAACAATCACTCAAACTGCATTGTTGCCCTTTGGACTCCGCGGTAAAGCCGTCACGAAATCCATGGTTATATGTTCCTACTTCCATTGAGGAATCGGAGGTGGTTGCAATGGACCCGCAACCCTTTGATGTTCAGCCTTAACTTGCTGACACACCAAGCACTTTGCTACAAAGCGGGCAATCTCCCGTTTCAAACCTTCCCACCAGAAATGCTGTCGTCTATCCCGGTACATCTTCATGCCTCCTGAATGTACGGAACGTGCGGAACCGTGTGCTTCCTTCATAACTTCTTCGCGAATATCTCCCTTTGGCACACACAAACGGCTACCATATCGCAACGAACCGCCCTCATGAATCAATAAGTCCATTCGAAGTTCCGCTTCAACCTATTCTCGAAACTTTCAAAATCTTGGGTCCTGCAATTGCGCTGCTTTAATATTCTCGATCAACGACGACTGTACTTACAGCTGCATCCACTGTCCCGAAGAATGCGGTAGCACAATCTCTACCTCGGATCTCCGAAAATCTTCAATAAATTCCTTCTGCGCAGTTAACATCTGAATTGCTGGCAACCGACTAGCACATCCGGCACAACATTAACTTTTCCCGGATGGTACTTAAGATCAAGATCGTAGTCAGCCATCAGCTCCAATCATCTACGATGTCTCGTAAATAGCTCATTCTGAGTGAACACTCACTTTAGGCCTTTGTGATCGGTGAATACTTCGACCCCTTTCGCCCAATAAGTAGTGTCTCCAAATCTTCAAAGCAAAAGAATTACAGCTGCTAGCCCCAAGTTATGAGTTGGGTAATTCTTATCATGGGTCTTCAACTGTCTCGACGCGTAAGCTACAACCTTCCCACGCTGCATCAAACACATCCCAATCCTTTCCCCGATGCGTTGCTGCGAAACACCAATTCTCCGGAACCGTCTGATACGGTTAAAAACAGGTGCGGTTATCAGTCTCTGCTTCAATACCTCAAAAGCTGACGCACACTTACCCGTCCATACAACGGTACTTCCTTGCGCGTAAGCTTGGTCAAGGCTCAGCCAAACGAGCAAAATTCTACACGAACCTTCTGTAGTATCCTGCAAGTCCAAGAAAACTTCTGATCTCTACAACGTTCTTTGGAATGTTCAGTCTTGAACTGCTTCCATCTTTTCAGGATCAACGGCGATTCCATTTACGGACACGACATGTCCCAAAACTTCACTTCTTCAAGCCAAAACTCGCACTTGTTCATCTTTGCATTCAATTTTCCTGCCTCAAAGTCTGCAGTGCGATCTTCAAGTGTTCTGCATGCTCTTCAATACTCTTCGAGTAGACCAGAATATCATCAATGAACACCACTATAAACTGGTCCAAGAACGGAGAAAGATTCGGTTCATCAAGTCCATGAATATCGCCGGTGCATTCGTTACTCCGAAGGGCATCACTAAATACTCGTAATGTCCATTTCGGAACGCAGTCTTGCAATATCTTCTAATTTAACTCGGACCTGATGATATCCGGATCACAAATCCAACTTCGAGAATACCCTCGCGCCACTAAGCTGCTCAAATAATTCACCAATGCGAGGGATCGGGTACTTGTTCTTAATAGTCACCCGGTTTAATTCTCGATAATCGATGCACATCCTCCTTATAACATCATCTTCTTTACTAGAAGAACTGGAGCTTCACAAATTAAATTTCTGCTGCGAGTCCAACCCTTTTCAAGTAATTCGGTAACCTACTTCCCGACTTCTTCCAACTCCACTGGTGCCATTGGATAATACGCCTATGAGATTTGCGCTGCACCGGGAACAAGATCAATCACAAACTCCACATCTCGTTTCGGAGATAATCCCGATATGTCTTCGAACACGTCCATGATCTCTCGAAATATAGCCGGCGCTTCCTCCTTATCAACTTCCATCAACGAAAGAACATTATTCTTCGGCCTAGCCCTTAAACTCGACTGGCCCGACAGAACCGCTTCCTCCATCAAAACAAGCTCCGGATGTCCGGGAATCTGGAGAATCACTTTCCTTTCCTTACAATCAATATGAGCGTGGAAAAGGCCGCGAAAATCCATTCCCAAGACGACAACAACAAAAGGATGCACCAGAATTGAACAATCCTAATGCGGGGAAAACAAGAACAAGTAAGATACCGAGATGACTTCAACCGAAGTCAAGATACTGAAGAGGATCAAGCACGGTAAACATTATTCAACCTGGCGATGAAACAATAACTGGTAAGCAATGAAACCGAGAGAAGCAAGGTAGTATAACGATCATGGAATAAGGAAGTGAATCAAGACCAGGACTCCAAGTTACTTAAATAGAGTACCGCATTGTAACCATGCTGCAGTTCATGGGTACAATTACATAACTCCACTCAAGTCGCCTAAATCCTAGTATCAGAATCAAAGAACAGGAAGAAACAATAGAGAACCAAAAGCTTTCAAGCCGATATGCAAAGTTGTTTGCATATCGTCAAAATGAAGGATAAAAGAGAGATATGATTCAAGAATCACGATAACAAGGTGGCAGGACATGTTCCTAATCACGAGTATTCTGATTCGTGTATTGGGTCCAATACCCAACTACAAAAGAATCAAACTCGGTTAACCTATATCCCATGGCTCTGATACCAAAAGAACCATGTCACGCCCGCTTCCCAGAGTACGCTAAGATGGGCGCGTGACATAGCCAACCATGCTACCTGTGGATGGGAAAAATCCTTTCACATTCACATTACGGCTGTAGAGATATCAAGAACGGGAAAGTAATCTAAACTATCTAGTACATGTCCATGAGCCAGAATGAATGAGTCTAGAAATAATGATAATATGCGGAAGCAAAGGATACAAGAAATGAACCACATGGAAAGTAAGACTGCATACCAACAGGGTCTTCACCGCTCGGTCTAACAGCGGCAATACTCCTGATCAGTCTGCAACAAAGGTAGAAGGATCTGGGCCATGCAAAACCCAGACGTCAGCGCGTTATAACATCAAGCAATAATAAAACAGGGGTAGCAATACATGCAAGTATGAGTATGAGAAAGAATATAATGAGAATATATAACGGTGGATGTGTCAGTATAAGTGACGTGCAGAGATATCTAAACTGTGCTACGGGGTTATCTATTCTAAAGTCTTCGAAACCAAGTAATGTAATCCCCATTGTAACTCGTCGGTGATTATTCCATAACGCCCGGAAAAACGGCAAACAATGGGTATTCCGTAACGCCCGGAAAAACGAAAAACAATGGGTATTCCGTAACGCCCGGAAAAACGGCAAACAATAGGTATTCCGTAACGCCCGGAAAAACGTCAAATAATAGGATGGCCCTTTGAGTTACGTTCGGTTACAATACTGATTTCCCCATACCCCCAAGTTATATAGTTCAAGTCAAGTATTAAATAATCTAGAGCTAATGCCAACACAGGATCATGCAGTTACAGGTTTGTCTGGATAGACAACAAGAACGGTCCGTAAGGACAACATGTCAGGTTTGTTGGCATTAGACACAAGATCAGGTAACAGGTAAGACCATGGTACATCAGGTCAAGCCAGGTAATATATAAAGTGTCATGTTATGTCAAGAGTTGTACGGTACCATGTCGGGTCAAGTAATAGGTGTAGCAAGTCATGTCAGGGTGTACAAGATATCATGTGGGTGCTCATAATCAAACTAGCATAATCATGGGTATGCGGAACAAGCATGTGTGCTAATAAGACAATGAACTGGAACATGTAATATGATAAGCAATAGGTGCAGATTAAACTACTTAGATATACGGTTATCAATCTGGATTTAAGAGATAGTTTCAACATTACATGAATACAGTATGGAAAATATGGATGTTAAAATCATGTTAATAAGTATTAAGTAATCTAGGGATGCAATGATATGTAGAATATGTTCAATGGATGCAATTATAACTAAAACAGGTTAAGATGCACACGGGTGTCCGATAGAGTAAAACTATAGAAAGGGTATCATAGACTATGTACTATAGTTATCATGTGATTAATAATATAAATGTGGTTACTAGGTTTAGTAAACTAAATGCAACGGTAGGTTTCAAGTTCTGAATCCAAAAGGTGTAAACGGAATACCGAACTGTTAAATTGGAATAGGTAACTATGGATTCAATCTATAAGTTTAATATTCAATAAATAGTTATAAACTCATAAGATAGCATGTAGCAAGTGTCACTTGCATGCACTAGATGTGGAATACAAGATACGGATGTAATCAGACATCCGAAGAATGATAAAACATGAAAAGTGATAATGCGGGTTGCATAAATAATCATTTTGGGGTATTATAATTTAAATATACATAGAAGGTAATAGTATAGCATGTGGTAAGATTAACTTGCCTTGATCGGATCACGATACGGTAAACGGAACGTTACGCGTCGGCGGAAAAGTCGCGACGCGCGCACGGTACACGGAATGAGTCCAAACAACGCACGATAGAATCACACGGGTCAGGTATCCTCGCCGGGTCGTCGGGATCGTCGACGGCACGACCGTATTCCGGCGATCGCTGGAAAACAGATTCTACAAAATAATAAAGAAAAGAGAAAGAAAAAGAAGAAGATGAAGAAGAAGGGAAAGGGATGTGCTCACTGGTTTGTGCACTGAAGTCGCCATGGGGTCAGAGGAGTTGGCAAGGGCGACGACGATGAAGGATCTCCAGCGGCGAGATCCACAGCAAGGGCAGTGGGGATTCACGGCTGAATGGGTGTGCAGGGGAAACTCTGGTCGTTTGGGGATGAAGAGATGACGGTGGTGGTGGTGTCAGGAGGTTGAGAGAGAGAGAGATGAGGAAGGTGCAGAGGTGTAACAACCGAGTCCAGTGCTACAAATTTCAGTACCGTATGTGTGGTGTGTGGTATTTATTTCATTTATCTTGCTTGACTGTTGCTAGTTATAATTTACCCCGAAAATTCATATTCTTGCATATAACAATTTAGATCGTTTAAAAATAAATTAAAAATAATTGGCATGGCCTGCTCGACACCCCTAACCCAGTGGTAGCGTCCTTGTATCGTGTTCTCATCCCGTTCAGTGTAACGGACGTGTTTCGACGGCAACGCGCACGTGCATGCGTCCGTTCTTGGGGGTATGCTTTTTAATTATTAAATACTTCATTTTAATTTTGGAATCTGCCAATAAATCTCATATTTCAAATTCAAATTTTTGGACCCGACC
The DNA here is from genome assembly GCA_030015575.1 of Agapanthus africanus. Taxonomy (NCBI): domain Eukaryota; kingdom Viridiplantae; phylum Streptophyta; class Magnoliopsida; order Asparagales; family Amaryllidaceae; genus Agapanthus; species Agapanthus africanus. The sequence goes on from JASDDO010000014.1 coordinate 651,638,678, forward strand.
CGGGCGCAATTCTGAAATATTTTGTATTCTGCCAAATCTTGTTTATTTTAAAAATTCTGTATTCTGTTTTAAAATATTTTACCAGTATGAGAAATGGTTTAGTGGGAGATCTTTTACTCTCTCAGCCAATGAAATGAATCTTTAAAATACTAAATCTTTTACAAAAATTTTTCCAAACCAATTCTCTTGCTCCCGAGCCAATCAGAACTCGTGGTTGGGCCCCACCAATGTTTTTCCTCTCTCTCTTTTCACCAATCAGAAATCTTTTCCTTTTCCTGGGCCCCACGAATCACTCCTATTTCCTTTCCCTTTCTCCTCCTCTCTCCTCCACAGCGCTCTTTCTCTCTCTCCTTTCTCTCTCCTCTCGCACCCACTCTCTCTCCTCTCGTGATCACTATTTCCTTCTCGAGTCCCGTCACCGCGAGGAGATCCCGTCACCTCCCTCCATGCTTTTCCTTTCTCTCTCGTTTAAAACCCCGCAGTGCTTCTTCTCTTTTTAAGCAACCCATCGCCTCGTGTAACCCTAACCCTAACTGCATCAACTCAAAACCCTAACCCAACATCTCCTCTTCTCCTCGTTCTCATCCTCTCCTCCTCAGCTTCCACTTACCTCCTCTCCACAGAGCCGTCCCTGCATCCCCAGCACCCTGCACCAGGCAACCGCGCGCCCCTGCACATTGCTGTACACCGTGGTATCGCCGCCAGTGATCTTGATCCGTGTCCCTGGCCTCGTGCACCCCCTCGGTGAGCACGGCTTCCCTTCCTCTTCTTCTTCTCCTTCCTTCTCCTTCTTTCTTTTCTTTTCTTTCTTTCAGATCTATTCTTGACTGCCGGTGGTCACTGCAGGTACCTCGTCAGAGCTCCGTCGACGCCGTCGACCCTCACGATCCCTCTCCAGACCATTGTAAGCCTCCTTCCCTTCAGTCTCTTTCTCTTTGTCTCTTTTCTCATTCATGCAGTCTTGAAATATTGATGTTTCCTGTTCTGGTTCGCCGGAATCCGACCGTGCCGGCGACGTTTCCCGATGACCCAGCGTGGACCTGCGACCCGTGTGACTCCACTGTTCGTCGTTTGGGTTCATTCCGTGTACTGTACGCGCGTCGCGACTTTTCCCCGCCGACGCGTAACGTTCCGTTTTCCATTTCGCGACCCGTCGAGGCAAGTGAAACTTGCTACATGCTAGTTTAAACTATTCATACGCTATATTATTTAAATCTCTAAATAGAATTGAAAGAATTGGATTTCAAGTTAACCGTATAAAGTTCCGTTATACATTTTATGATTCCGAACTTGAAACTTAATTTTGCATCTCATTATGTATACCTAGTAATCACCGGTAAATGATAGACCACATGATCACATTTGTTTATAGCCATGATACCCCTTTATCCAGTTTTAACCTATCGGACATCCATGTGCAACTTTAACCGGTTTAATTACAACTGTATCCATTGAACAGATTATACATAGATCACTCAATACTTATTAACCTGGTTTTTAGCATTCACATCTATCATACTGTATTCGTATAATGCTGACACCATCTGATAAACACAACTGATAACTGTACAGCTAATTAATTAAATCTGCTTTATTGCTTTACTTATTGCTTAGATTGTGTTGTTGATAACCATGCTTGATTATTTATAACCTTGAGTATGCTAGCTGATTATGAGCACACACATGATATCTTTTACACCCTGACATGACTTGTTACACACATATTACTTGACCCGACATGGTACCGTACACTACTTGACCTGACCTGATGTACTATGGCTTGACCTGTTACCTGATCTTGTGTCTAATGCCAACAAACCTGACATGTAGTCCTCACGGACCGTTCCTGTTGTCTATCCAGACAAACCTGCTCTTACCTGATCCTGTGTTGGCATTAGTTCTTGATTACTGAATACCTGACTTGAATACCTATAGCTTGGGGGTATGGGGAAATCAATGATGAAACCTGACTTGTAACTCAACAGTTCGATACATGTTCTGATCAGTCTTACGGGCTAGGCCAGCCCCGGAGTGATGATGCTGACATCACTCATCTGTACATGCTACCTTCTACTGCCTAGTGGCACGTCTCGGATTCAGCCCGAGAATCTTGACCGTGGTCCCGGGCATGCACGGGATACTATTGAGTTACATCGATGATTCATCAAATTGATTTCAAAGACTTTAGAGTAGAAAACCCAATAGAACAGTTTAGTTTACTCACTGCACACTACCCTTCACTGTCCTGATTTATATTACTGTTACACCTGCTTTTCATTCATATTTATATTTGCATTGCCTGTTACCCTGTTTATATTTTATCGCTTGATGACATGACGCGCTGACGTCTGGGTTTTGCATGGCCCAGATTCCATACCTTTGCTGCAGTCCGAGCAGGAGTACTTCAGCCAGCAGGCTGAGCTGTGAGGTGTCGGTAGTAGTTAGTTCTTTATTTCCTGCATTTTATTCCTGATGTGAGCCCGCATTATGGGACATACATTCCGGTTATTTTATATTGGATCTTTTGCTTCCGCACTTTTATTATTCTTGACTCATGTTATCTTGGCTTATGGACATGTATTAGATAGTTATATTTTGTTCTTGATATCTCTACAGCCGAAATGTGACTGTGGATGTATACTTCCTACCCATAGGTAGCATGGTTGGCTATGTCACATGCCCAATTTAGCGTACTCTGGGAAGCGGGGCGTGACAAGAGGTGACGACGAGGTGGGGTCGTCGGCAGTGGAGGGTGCAGGTGAAGGAGGAGATGGGTTCCTGGTTCGCCGTTGGGGTGAGGACGAGGGGGAGAAGAGAACTGAAGGAGACGAGAGAGGAGAGGGAGACGGGCGAGGTTGAAGACGAGGGTGAGGGTGGCGGCGTTGGCAGAGCCGGAGGCTGGGTTTTCGCTGGGTTAGGGTTCGCGTCGAGGAAGAGAGGAAACGAAGGAGGGAGGTTACCATATGGGAGAGAGAGGTGAGCGGATCCCTGATGAATAGGGATCGCGAGAGGAGTGAGAAACACGAGAGGAGAGAGAGTGTTGGCGCGTAGCGAGGGGGAGAGAGAGAGAGAAAGAGAGAGAAAGAAAAGAGAAGAGAGAGGAAGAGAAGGTGTGGGCCAGGGCTTAGAGAAAGGAGAGAGCTCGGTGGGGGGAGAGAGAGAGAGACGTGGGGCCCAGGTGCAAAGAAGAGAGAGCTTTGATTGGCTCGGTTGGGGAAAAATGATAAAAAATTATAAAAGATTTTAAACCTAACAGATATATTCAGTCCCCAATTCAATAATAGAAAATCTTAAAAATAAATCAAATAAAAATAATTAATTTGAATTTAGGCGGACTACAAAATACATCAGAAACACGCCCGGGTCGGGTCCAAAATTTTGAATTTGAAATATGAAAATTATTAGCAAGCTCCAAAAAATTAAAATGAAAGGTTATGTAACAGAAATGCATACCCCCAAGAACGGACATACGCACGTGCGCGTAGCCATCCAAACACGTCCGTTCCACTGAACGGGACGAGAACACGATGCAGGGACGCTACCACAGGGTTAGGGGTATCATGCATGCCATGAAATGCAATTTTAATTTATTTTACGTGATTTAAATTGTTATATGCAAAAGATGCGATACAAGATAAAATACCCGTATATACTAAATTATGAGATGCACTAGTCCATGCAACAAGTCAAGTTAATCTATAAATAAGAGTTAAACAGGTTCAAGCAAGCGGGCCGGGTCGAATGCAAAGTAATATGTAAAATACCATTCGCTCCCAAACACGCTAAATCAAGAATAGACCATGGATAAGTAAATACGGAAACTGAAATTGGTATAAATAAACTCGGGTGTTACATAATATGTTGCCCTATGGACCGTTTCCTTACTGACTACTGTATAGTGTATATTATCCATGAGTTACCTATAGAAAGCGCACCTAATGACAAGCCAAAGTTTGGAATATAGCCAAAAATATACTAAGTATGAAAGTTTATGCTTCATATATGATCAAATGATCAGTTGAGCCCATATGCTCATTGTTAACTAAGTTGATCTTAGTTCCATATATGACCAACAATTTTTAGTCAAAAATCATATCATCTAAGATGAGCTTAGTCTCATATACGATTAACAATTCTTAGATCAAACCTAAATATCCTGTGAACTAATGGACCTCATTTATATGAGATACGCGACCTAAGTGCACCCCAAATCTAATATGTACTGATTTGGACTAATCTGCACCCTACAGACGACCATATATGTCAATCTCTGTATACAATCCAAGGGCAAATCCAAGAATAAACAACATATAATGCGACACGAAGTGATAGACATGGAGAAGGAGAAAGTAGTTATCATGTGGCGATAACGTAATTAACTGTAGGGGCTTGCGCTTGCAGGAAAAAACGTCCCAATAATCGAAAACCCCTTTCATATGAGGGGGAATCTGATAAGTCAGCTACATCGATCGCATCCATCCAAACCTCCGATATACAGTATCATAAATCAACTTGGTATTTTCTGAGAGGTGGATAGATATGTTCTATATAGCATCCGCCCCTGGATTCAGGCTAGACGCGCTCCCCGCGCCTCAGTCCGGTTTCCGGCGGTAAACAACAACTTCGACCGCACCATTGTCCGATATAAAGCTCGCCTTGTTGCTAAAGCTTTCCATCAACGGACTGGTCTAGACTATTGTCATGCTTCGCTTTCTAAAAGAACGGTAACAACACGTGACGATATCCGCGATATATTTATTTCGAGAAGATAATTTCTCACAATAAATACACTAAGCGTTTATAAGTAATATAACAATATACAAGAATTAACAAGAGAATTCAACATCAACTTTATTTACATTCAATATTTCCCTAATGTCTTGGATACAAGATAACTTAAAACACGATGCAATGAAAATGCCTAAATAAGTGGCACACTTGAACAATAAAAAGACTGAAGAAACTAGTAGTCGGTCTGTGCTTCAAGCTGAACGTAATCCTTCTGATTTTGCTCGATCTCCTCAGTTCCCAGATCACTTAACAAACATTCCAAGGAAATAAAAGACATGATGAAATGTCATCAGCGAACTAATGCTCGGTAAGTCCCCAAAAAGAGTACGGATATAAAGTGTGATAAAAGATATGTATGTAAGTAGAAGATGCATCTAATACAGTAGTGGTCAGGTAAGAGTATTAATTATACATGAGTAGGTTAATGTATTTTAAGAATGACAATGCATATGAACATGGTTATTCTATTCTAACATGATTGTTTGTAGTTCGATAATGAAGTTATGCGTGTATACGAGAGTGGCCCGTCAAACCCACGGACCAACATCATAAGAAGTACATGGCCCCGTCAAACCTACGGGACAACGATATAAGATATTCAAGAGGTGATTTTTATTGGACTCTCGTGCCACGTCATACATTATTTACCAAACCACCCCTTATCCCCGCGTATGTTAGTTTATAGATTTAGTTACAAGTCTTACCCAAAATCCATGAATACAAATAGAGTACAATTCAATTTTAAGTCGAGTTCGAGTATTCAAGTCAAGTTCAAGTGTTCAAGCCAAGTCGTATTCATGGTTCGGGTCAAGTCAAGTCTAGCATGTAATAGGTTTAATCAGGTGATTCAAGTATGTGGTTCATGGCATAGGACCAGTATGGTAACAGATGTGATTTAGATTACAAGTCAATTATAAAACCAATTTACATTTTGAGACGATGCGAATTGACTTTGTTTGAAAGTAAGATAGGTAAGTGATAACACTCGTTGTCTCCGGCTCTTTGAGGCTCGAGAGAAAATAAGTCATTTAAACTTATCAGTTTCCTAAATACTGGTCTTAATTAGAATTTCTAAGGTATTTATGTGAAAATATGACATTTTAAAACTTTATGGTATTTATATAAAATAAGCCATTAAATTCTCGAGGGATTTTATGTAAAATATTATAGTTTAAAATCTCGAGAAGGTTTTAATTTAAATAAAATGGCGAGAGTGTTTTGATAAAATATACTTTTTGAAGATTATGGTATTTTTATGAAAAACCTAACTTTATGGTATTTTAATAAAAACTTGGCCTTTTAAAAGTTAAGAGTATTTTCTTGGAAAAAATGTAATTTTAAAATCTAGTTTTCTTTTAACTAATTAGAAAATTATAAGCAATGGGTATTATTTAAATTAATCGTCATTTTTTTTTAAATTTTAAAGAAATTTTTTTATTTAAAAAATCATTTTCCTTTCCATTCAAGACCATACTTAATGAAAAGCTTTGTGTCTTGTCCTACTAGACCTAAGATGTGCTATAACCAGCACCATTTTTAACAGAGTTCCCTTTACAAGGGTTGTAGAGGCGAAATTGCAAAAAAAAAGGGTTAGGTTAAATTATTGTTTTAGAACTTCGAGGGTATTTTAATAAAAATCATAACCATAGATTTTACGACCTACATTAGAATTCCTTCATGTGTGTGGGGGGTAGATCATTATCCCGTATGGTATCATATAAATTATGTTTAACAATTGTAAAGTTCATGTTAAAATATAAAGGTAATAGAAGTTACATGAAACGGTAATTGTGTATGTATGAATAAACTCTCATCTTGAAAACAATTCTAAAAATGTGTAGGTTACAAGTTAATGTATTATTTGATATTCGACGAGGCGGTTATTTTCTTAGCAATTTCCTTTTCAACTGGCAAGTATAATTTTAGTGAGTGATGGCATAAAGAGAATATCGATGAAAGAGATTTCTTTTAAACACGGATTTTATTTACGTAGCTAGATTCGACAACATGGCAATGGATGGATTCAAGGGAAGGAGGAGGATGGAAGGCTTACTCGCGGTGTGAATTAGTTTAACAACTAATTTTCCGTTTTAATAATAATTATATTAGTCGATTTTATGGAAAGAAGGTTTGGTGCGTTGTTTGCTGTTGTTGCGGTGTCTACGACGGTAATGATGTTGGGTGGCGGTGACGTTGTTGATGATGAAGCTAGGGGGTGCTCGGCCAAGGTAGTTTCCAGCTGCATGGTTTTCTTGAACGGAGCTTCGACGTCCCCTTTTCGAGTTATGGAGCAACGAAAGAGAGAGAAAGTGTAACAACCCTAAACTTTATGTACATTTTTTTTCAAAAATACAGAAAGGGGTACTTGAGCCTGAGCACAAGTTATAAGTTTGATTTGCTTTTGAATAGCAAGAAAGGGCTTGTAGTTCATTGGTAAGACCTTACACTACTGAACTAAAGCACTAGAGTTCAAGTCCCTTCAGCTACACATTCTTTTTATTTAAAATTCTTTTAATCTTTTAGAAGCCCAAGAGTCTACACGTGCAACCCGTAAAACCAAGAGTCACAGCCTAAACAAACGTGTCCACGAGACTAGACCAAGCGTCAGGGACACATGGCACCAAGACGAGCCCCGACTCGCCCGACTCGGGCCGGCGAAAGGATTGACTCGGCCGGCGCCGCCGATCTGACTCGGTCCAAACTCCATTTTTCTTTAACTCTGGCGACCCTTGGACTCCCCAATAACTCTTGTATTATTTGTTTTTCCTGCACATTTACAGAACACATTAAAACACACATTTAATCCATTTTATTACAAATTTTTCATACACCCTTTCACTACCCTAAACCCTAATTTTTCCTATAAATACAACCCTCAAAATCACCCCTCCTCACTCCCAAATCCCTGCCCAAACTCTCAAGAAAAATTCCCAAGTCTTTTGTGTGCAAGTGAAGTTAGTAAAAGGGAGAAGCTCCGACGAACTTCCGACGGTAATCCGAGGAGTTTCCAACCACGAAACGACGCACCGGCAACTCCCACCTCTTCCTCTTTCTCTCCTCTAGCCAATCATCCAGTAAGTCCCTACTTCTCATTCTTTTCTCTATTCTAAAAATATTCAAAACTAAAATCCGACGGAAGCGAAGTTAGTCCGACTTCCGATTCGGTTTTCTTTAAAAACTATAAATTTTCTTAATCATGATACCTTCATATCATCACATATTGTTCATTAAATATTAATAAACATCTTTAACAAGTTTCATCATAAAAGATTGTTATATGCTTCTTTTATCGCAATTTTACATTAAAATACTACAAACTCTAGTTTCCGACATAAACTCTATAATACCTTTATACCTTTAGATAACTCACGAGTTAATGACCTACCTCCTCACAACACACATATCTAACATAGCACGATATAAATTGGGAACATAGATTTGGGAAAATACGACTTTACATATAACTACCTTCAACTTATAAAACCTTCTATAAGAAGTGTATTTTAACAAATCTTTGCAATTGCGCCTCTACAACCCATTTGGAGAACCCGTTCGGTATGGTGCAGGTTATCGCACATCCTCGGACCTAGTAGAGTGAGATCCAGACCTCCGCAAGGAGCATACAATCTCGAAAGATTTAAAATACAATTTTCTTTAGAAAATATGATTTCTATTATAAATAAAACTTATATTTTTAATAAATAAATATATATGTAATTAATATCAAAATATCTATTTTTTATATTTATAATATTCCATATTTCCAAAATTCAAGAAAAAAATATCTCATTTACAAGAAAATATCATACAATTCAATATTACAAATAAATACCATATATTATGAAATTAGGTTTTATTCACTAAAAATGTCACATTGATAAAATATACATCCATGAAAACTCTAAAGACGATAATAAAATACTTGAGGTGTATTTTAAAAATTATACAAAATTATTTTTACATAAACCCCCCTCAAGTTATACTAAATTACAATAAGGACCCTAGTAAACATAGGTTTAAGCGGGACCAGTCTCTTGAGTCTCAGGGAGCCGGAGATATGGGTGCTTGCCTATTTAAGGTAGACAAGTTAACAAACGGTGTTATCAACACGGTAATTGTCTTTGAAAAAGACACAAATCCTACCGTCCATGTACAGCAGTTACCGATAGCACCAAAACATAACTCAGGACTTCAATTTCTTTTATAATTATCTGACTCAGACTGAGTCTCAATATAATAAATCTGACTTGAATATGATTCAAGTATCAAACTACAATTCAACATAAATCCGTCTATTCAATCTAATCAATCTATATTGACCGAACCGAACTATGGATATATTCCATCTACATGTTCATCCATTATATCCGTTCCGTTACTGATATCATGGTTTCGGCAAGTCATCCATCTATATACAATATACAATTCAAACAATACAAACAATACAATCAAGATATCGCGGGGTTTATAAGGGGTAGACTGGTACGGTAGGTGTTAAAAATGGCACGAGACTATAACCATAATACACCTAACCTGAATTCAATTGCCGTTGTACCGTGGCTAAACGGTTCCTTATGCTCCTTATACCTTAGTCCACGGGAAAAGTTGGACTCCTTTCGTATACACTGGCCTCTTCTGTACCATGCTACAAACAACAACGTTAATACTAAATACAACATTATAGCAATATACTCTCTACTCTGTCTATTCCATTCTTGTCTATTTACGGGACTTACCGAGCGATTTGTTCGCTGACGACATTCTTTTTCTTTTCTTTGGAATGTCGTCAGGTGATTCGGACATTCAGGAGATTGAGCCCACCTTTGAGGACTTGGTTCAGCTAGTCTTTGACCCGGAGCTCTAGTTACTTATACACATTTACATTCTGTATTTTCCATTTCTGTTATGCCACCGTTTAGGCATTGTTTTCCATTCCATGTATTTACTTTTCAGATGTATTGTAAAAAGAATGTTAATAAATAAAGTTGTTGTTCATTTATATCCTGTCTCTTGTGTACATTACATTTTATATTGCTTAGATACGCTTTGCGTGTTTACTTCTGAGTAAATACGTAGCGGGCTCGTCACATCCTCTGCCCGTATACTGGGAAGCGGGGCGTGAAAAAAAGCTTAGAAGGTTTTCAAAGTTTTCTTGAGGGGAATTTTTCAGTATAATTCAGAAGGGAGAACTAGGGAATAGGCTTGGGTACTTAGGGATGAGGCAAAGAAGAAAGATGTGAAAAACATATTTTTAAAGAGTAATTAAAAGAGTTTAATGGGAAGAATGAAGGGTCTGAGAGTTACTGCGATAATGGGGCTGTTTGGGATACAAAAATAAAGAGTTGGGAGGCAAAGAGTCGCAAAACCCTGAGCTTAGCACGGGGGCTCAACTCTTGGCCACCCGAATAGGGTCCAGAGCCGACCTAGGCGGGTCCACCAAGGCTAAAGGGGCCGGGGTTCGGGTCGTGGTCTCGGTTCAGTGCAATTAGTTCAAGAATACCAATCGTTTTATTTAAAACTCTTCTAAACTCCATCAATCGCTCGTGAAATGTTCAGAATTCGCAAAATAATAATAAGAATACAAAATAAAATAATTGGGTTGTAAGGATTCGAACACGCGAACTATAGGGCAGTGATGTGAAGACTTAACCAATAGGCTACAGGATGATGCTTGTATATATTTAATAAGAAATAAATGTATGTCGTTGCTTGAAAAGAAAGTGGGCTAAAAAAAAAGAAAAGAAAGAAATCAAATGAGACTATTTTGGTTTGGGTTTTTGGTTTTGAAAAAAATTCTAGAATAGGCAAAATAGAAGGAGAGATAAAATAATATATTTAATAGAGAGGAAAATATACAGAGATACCCAAAAACAAATAAATACAGTATTTAATAAAAAGAAGGATGATATGAAGGTATAGGAATTTTAGGGTTATTGCAACTATTTTGCCACGTTCAGCCCCGTTATCAAGTTTACAACACCGCGTATAGTCTTATGCCTAGCATTCTTCCAAGGATGGGCTTTTCGTCAACTTGATATCAACAATACTTTTCTCAGTGGTACTCTGCATAAAGATATCTATATGGCTCAACTGCCCGGCTTTCTCCATTCTTCCCTATCCAGTCACGTATGTAAACTACATAAAACTATATATGGTCTTAAGAAAGCGTCAAGGGTATGGTATCAAGAATTCAAAGGCTATCTTCTATGAAATGGCTTCGCAAATTCCGTGGCGGATACGTCTCTTTTTATCTATTCCAAGAACGCCATCGTAGCCTATTTCTTGGTATATGTTGACAACATTATTTGTACATATAACAATATACAGTTCCTTCAATATTTTGTTTGTCAACTTGGACAACGTTTCTCTATAAAGAATTTCGGCGATCTTCATCACTTTCTTGGGGTAGAAGCTATTCCCGCGACACAAGAACTCTTTTTATCTCAATATTACCACATCGCCGATCTTCTGAAAAAGTTCTCTATGGAAAGAGCTAAAAAAGTTACTACCCCATTGTGCAATACAACCTCTTTACTTGCCATGACGAGTCTTCATCTGTCGACCAGACGCCATATAGTCAGCTAGTTGGTGCTTTTCAATACCTCTCTCACTCGTCCCGACGTTTCATTAGCCGTCAATCGTCTCTTCCAATTCACGCACTCTCCCACAGAGTGTCACGCCCCGCTTCCCAGTGTACGGGAAGAGGACGGGACTGGTCCGCTACGTATTTACTCAGAAGCAAATACGCTAAGCGTAACTAAGCAATATAAAAGAAATTGTACACAAGAGACAATGTATAATAAAAACAACAACTTTTATTTATTAACATTCTTTGTACAATACATGAAAAGGAAATACAACTGAATTAAAAGCGATGCCTAAATAATGACATAACAGGAAATGAAAAGCACTGAATGGAAAATGTACAATGTCTAGAGCTCAGGGTCTTCGCGGTACTGATCCAAATCTTCTGCAGTTGGCTCGATCTATGACGGGTCCAAATCACCCGACGATATTCAAAGAAGAAAGAAATAGAATATCATCAGCGAACATGTCGCTCGATAAGTCCTAAAGGTAAGAGGAAAGTAGAATAGACAGAATAATAAGGTATCTTTTAAAGTTGTATTATCTTGTTGTAATGTTGTATTAACGCTGTTGTTTGTAGCTTGGTACAGAAGAATACCAGTGTATACGAGAGGAGTCTCTATATGCCAGAGACTAGAGGCACGTATAGTACAAGGAACCGTTTATACCACGGTACAACAGCAACTGGATTCACGTTAGGTGTATTAAGTCTTACCGTCTCGTGCCACTTTTAACACCTTCCGTACCAATCTACCCCTTAAACCCCGTAGTGTTTTATTTGTATTGTTTTGTACTGTAAATTGTATTAAGTGTATAATTGAAAGACTTACCGAAACCATGATATCAGCAAACGGATGTAACCGTAGAATCATGTAAATGGAATAACTGGAGAACAATGTAAATGTAATGTATATCCATGGTTCGGTTCAGTCAAGTTGTATAAATTGATAATTGGATTCATGTTGAACTGTAATATTGAAGATTGTAGATTGTACTTGAATCATATTCAAGTCAGATTATACAGAGACTCAAACTGAGTCAGACAATTAGCAAAGTATATTGAAGTCCTGATTGTTTTTATTAATTTGTCTACCTTAGATATGCAAGCACCTAATTCTCCGGCTCCTTGGGGCTCAAGAGATTGATTCTGCTTAAACCTATGTTTACTAGGGTTCTTAGGGTAATTTATAGAACTTGAGGGGGTTTTATATAAAAATACTTTTATATACTTTTTCAAAATACACCTCAAGTATTTATTATTCGTCCTTAGAGTTGTAATGAATGTGGATTTTATGTTGTGATATTTCTAGTGAAAATATCCTAGTTTCATAAATAAAGGTATTTATCGGTAATATTGATTTATTTGGAGTTCATGGTATTTTAGTGTAAAATTTATTCTTGTAATTTTTAGAAAAAAGTGGAATATTTATATCATAACAAAATATGTATTTTAATGATAAATATACATATATTCATAAAAAAATAATTTTAATATATCTATTATATTCTAAAATCTCATTTTCTTAAGATGTCGTATTTTAAATCATTCGAGACCGAATGCTCCTTGCGGAGGTCTGAATCTCGCACTACTAAGCCCGAGGATGTGCGATAATCCGCACCATCCCGAACGGGTTCCCAAAAATGGGTTGTAGCGGCGTTTTGCAAAGATTGTAAAATACTAAATCCTTTAGAAAACGGTTTTATAAAGTAACTGGTATTTATTTGTAAAGATGTAAATTTTCCCGTATTCTATGTTCTAGGGTCTCCTAAGTCAACTAAACTGTTCCTAAATGGTCCAAAACGACAAGTTATGAGATATCTCAAATCGTCTCTTCACCGCCAATTGTGGCCAGGTAAGTACAAGCGAAGAAAGGAGGGATCCACTTACGAATCACCGTGAGACGTGCCTTTTAAAATTGTAACACCCAAGCCCAATAGTACTATGTATATTACTAGTTGAGGGTTGTGGTTTGCTCATTCCCAATTTTCCTGATTTTCTGGTGTTTATTGCTAAATTTTACTCGGTTAAGTCATTTTGGCACATAACAAATTTTAACTCCTAAATTGAAATTTAAGATGTCCATGTTGGCCTACTCGTCGCCACTAGTCGCGTGGTAGCGTCCGCGTGTCGAGATTCCGTTCCGTTTGGCTAAACGGGCAAGTTTGGGCGACTACGCGCGTGTGCAAGTGTCCGACTTGGGGGCATGCATTTTAATCATTAAACACCTCTTTTCAAAATTTGGAACCCGCTTAAAATCCTATAATTTGAATTTGGAACATTTGGGCGCAACCCGGGCGCGATTTGGAAGTGTTTCATTTCGCGCCAAAAAGGGCCCGTTTCAATTTAATTTATATAACTAAATATATCCACGAATATATTTCCTCAAACAGTTTAAATCCTTCTCATATTTTTCCCGGCCAATCACGAGCTCCTATTGAGCTCGTGGGCCCCCTCCTTCCCATCTCTCTCTCTGCCTCTCTCCTCTTTCTCTCTCTCTATCTCAACAACTCTCTCTCTCATCATAAGAACTCTCTCTCTCTCTCTCTTCCCTCAATCTCTTCCATTCTCTCTCCAATCTCCCTCTCTCTCTCTAACCTCTCTCTCTCTCTTCCTCTATATTCACCATGCAACAGCCGCCTCCCCCACGTCCTCTTCCTCAACGCGAAACCCCCTCAACCCTAACCCTAGCTCACCGCAGAACTCACCACCGTCGCCACCGCGACCTCGCCGTCGCCGCCTGCGACGCCTCCGCGACAACCGCGCCTTCCTCCTCCCTTCTTCCTCCTCTTTCCCGCACCTGCACGCAACCCTAGCCTCCCGCAGTCTCACCACCGGCCTCCTCGAGACCTCGCCGTCGCCGCCCTCACCACCACGACCTCCACCGCACCCACCTACCCTCTTCCTCCCGTTCTCCCGACGACTCCCGCTCCTTCCCGCCTGCAACCCATTCCCGACCTCGCCTCCACCCGCGCAAACCTCGCCGTCGACGCGACTTCCCGTCGCCGACGACCACCGCGACACCCTCTCACCCTCCTCGTCGAGACCTCGTCGTCGTTTCCCTCCTCCCCCCGCCGGAATAGCAAGCCCGAGCCTTCATCCTTCGCCTTCACCTCCCCTGTTCGCCGGAGAAGCGTGCCGGCGACCTCGTCGACGCCACCTCCGACCACCTCCCTGTTCCCTCGACCACCAGAGCCGACCCCCTCTCTCCTCCACTCGTCGCACCCCTCTCCAGCAAGCCAGCGGCTGTTCCAGCCTTCACAGCCACCGTCGCGGCCTCGCCGGCGTTCCGGTGCCGTCGAACCCGCCGTGGTCACCCCCTGGTGTCTCCCTGTAAGTTTCCTTTCCTTCCTTTGTGCAAATCATCCCCCTGCTGGTCAGTATTTTGAATGTGTGGGTTTTGTCGCTAACTCCGTTACTTTTGACATTTTGCCGGAATCCGACCGTGCCGTCTGACGAACCCGACGCTCCAGCGAAGTACCCTGGTCCGTGTGATCCCATTGACCTCTGTTGGGACTCGATCCGTGGCCCCTGCTTCCGTATCGCTGTTTCTGCCGACATCGCATCCGTGTTTCGGTTTGCGGAACCGCCGAGGCAAGTATCCGAATACTTGCTTAACATGCTACAACTTAATCATCATATTGTAACCACACAACTAATATAATATCGATACCTGTTGTAACTTAGAATTGCTAGCCACGATTATCCGTAACTTTAAATCAATGAAATCATTGCTCGCTTTAACCGGTCTGCAATTAAGTCATACTTAACTAATCAAACCAAGTAGATCATCCCCAATTCATTCGTTAAAATCACTCATGAGACAATTATTATGCTTAGTTCAGATTCATGTAACTCCACTACGTATATTACCGATATTGTTCGTCTTGTGGCTTTTGCACCTCAAAGGTGCGTGAACCGGATTAATATGAAAATACAAACATCACTGTGTTCACATAGAATAATAATTGTTACTTACTGTTTCATGCTACTGTTCATTATTTGTTACTATACCTGTTATCATCATATACCTGATTGCATTACATATTGACCGATCTTGATACACCTGACACATGTACTGATACACCGGACACAACACCCTGTACATATCGACTCTACCTGTTGAAAGTAACCTGACCTGTTACCTGATCTTATGCCTAATGCCGACAAACCTAACCATTCCTGCTGTCGATCCAGACAGACCTACCTTTACTTGACTTGTGTTGGCATTAGTTCTTGACTACTGAATACCTGACTGACATACATAGTTTGGGGGTATGGGGAAATCAAAGGTGAAACCGACTTGTAACTCAACAGTTCGATACATTGTTCTGATCAGTCTTACGGGCTTGGCCAGCTCCGGAGTGTTGATGCTGACATCACTCATCTATCCTACTACCTTTTACTGCTTAGCGGCACGTCTCGGATTCAGCCCCGAGAATTATGACCGTGGTCCCGGGCACGCACGGGATACTATTGAGTTACATCGACGATTCATCAATTGGTTTCAAAGACTATAGAGTAGAAAACCTGTTAGGACAGTTTAGTCACTACAGCACGTTACCCTGTTTATTACTTCTTATTATTGCTTATTCATGTTCATGCTTGCACTGTTTATTACCATGTTTATGCTTCATACTTGATATCTTGACGCGCTGACGTCTGGGTTTTGCATGGCCCAGATTCCGTACCTTTGCCGCCGACCGAGCAGGAGTACTTCAGCCAGTAGGCTGAACTGTGAGTTCTTTAGAGTTTAGTTTATTTATTTCATTTCATTCCAGATGTGAGCCCGTATTATGGGACGTACTGTTATTCATTGTATTGGATCATTAGCTTCCGCACTTATTGTTTATTGATTCTTGTTACTATGGATTTGGACATGTATTAGTTTAGTTATTTTACTGTTCTTGATATCTTTACAACCGTAATGTGACTGTGGATGGATACTTCCTACCCACAGGTAGCATGGTTGGCTATGTCACGTGCCCAAATCTTGCGTACTCTGGGAAGCGGGTCGTGACAGGGTTTTATGGTATCAGAGCCATAGGTTAATTGGGTTGATTCTTTGTAGTTGGGTATCGCACCCGATACACGAATCAGAATACCCGTGATTAGGAAACATGTCCTGCCACTTTGACCGTTTTACCATCCTTGAATCCTTCTTCCGGATCATGTCGGCATGCAAACCTACTTTGCATTGTCAAACTTGAAAACCTAACTTCTTGTTATCTCTAGGACTTAGGCGACTTGGGTGGAGTTAAGTAATTGCGGCTATGATACCGCGGCATAGCTACAATGCGGCACTCTATTTAAGTATCTTGGAGTTCTAGCCTTGATCTATACTCAGAATCTATCATCATGCTAATGTGGGTACTTTGATTTCAGGGATATGGCCGATCAGAATTTGGAGATGGACCCAGGGCATGCGGTCTTAGCCGCCAGGCAAAGAGTGATAAGGGGATTGATGGAGAAACTAAAGGAACAACTCGAGCTGGAACCAGCATTTACAATGGACCCCACGCCCGTACGTAGACGTATTCCAGTGAACAGGCGCAACGTAGCACCAATGAAGAAAACCAGTATGGGTGATCGGAAGGGGAGCGTGATCTGTAGTTACTGCCATAAACTCGGACACGTGCGAAGGGAGTGTCGTTTGAGGCTGGGACTTTGTTTTAGATGTGGAGCGGCAGATCACACCGTTGATGCTTGTCCGTCGAAGCCTCACACGAAGGATGATACACAGAAGCCTCCGCAAGGACCGTTCCAAGGACAGGAACCGCTTACTCAAGGACCACAGCAGGCTCGAGCGTTCACGTTGACAGCTGAAGAAGCTAAGGCATCGGGAGAAGTGGTTTCAGGTAATTTACTCGTTCATGGTTTTCCCGCTTTGGCATTACTTAATTTCGGAGCATCCCATTGTTTATGTCATCCAAATTTATAACTACACACTCGATCAACTGCACGACCCTGTCTAGTTTATGGGACATACACACTGGGAATGGGAAAATTATAGCTAGTAAGGATAGTAGAGGTCGTACAGTTGTTGTTTGCGGACGGGAGCTTTTTTTTGCAGACTTCGTGGTGGTAGATACGAGCAGTTATGAGGTTGTCTTGGGGATGGATTTTCTTGGCACTTCCCACGCCCACATTGGCTGTAGGGCAAGGAAGGTAATTTCCAGATTCCCGGACATCCTAAGTTTACTTTCATTGGAGAAAGCAATTCTGTCGGGCCAGTCGAGCTTAGGGCTAGGCCGACGAACAGCGTTCTTGCGGCTATGGTAGTGGAGAGTGATGAAGAGCCGGCAGTCGTCCGCGACATTATGGATGTGTTTGAGGACATTTCGGGCTTACCACCGAAGCGAGATGTGGAGTTTGCGTTTCATCTTACTCCTGGTGCAACGCCAGTATCAAAAGCTGACTATCCAATGGCACCAGTAGTATTGGAGGGAGTTAAGAAACAAATGAGTGAATTACTCGAGAAGGGATGATTCGAAGCAGCAACTCACCTTGGGGAACTCCAGTTCTCTTAGTGAAGAAGAAGGATCGCACTGCCGACGCTGAGACAAGAGAAGTTATTTGCGAAAGTGAGTAAGGGCGAATCCTGGTTGGAAGAAGTGAGGTTTCTGGGACATGTCGTGTCAGGCGATGGAATCGCCGTTGATCCCGAGAAGATTGCAGCAGTTCGAGATTGGCCTGTTCCAAAGAATGTTACAGAGATAAGAAGTTTTCTTGGACTCGCCGGTTACTACAGAAGATTTGTAGAGAACTTCGCTCGTTTAGCTGAGCCGTTAACCAAGCTTACGCGTAAGGAGGTACCGTTTGTTTGGACAGATAGATGTGCATTGGCCTTCGAGACGTTGAAGCAGAAGTTGATAACCGCCCCTATCCTAACCGTACCGGATGATTCAGGAGGACTGGTGATTCACAGCGACGCATCTGGAAAAGGATTGGGATGTGTTTTGATGCAGAATGGGAAAGTCGTCGCTTACGCATCGAGACAGCTGAAGACTCATGAGCAGAACTATCCGACTCACGACTTGGAGCATGCAGCCGTGATCTTCGCCCTGAAGATTTGGAGACACTACCTTCTGGGCGAGAGAGTTGAAGTCTTTACGGATCACAAGAGTTCGAAATATGTGTTCACTCAGAAGGAGTTGAACATGAGGCAACGCAGATGGTTGGAGCTGATGGCCGACTACGACCTTGATCTTAAGCACCATCCGGGAAAGGTTAACGTCGTGCCAGATGCGCTAAGTCGGTTACCAGCAATTCGGTTATTGACTGCACAGAGAGAGATCATTGAGGAGTTTCGGAGATTTGACTTGGAGGTTGTGCTACCGCGTGCTACAGGACAGTTGATGCAGTTACAAGTACAATCGTCCTTAGTTGAGAAGATTAAAGCGGCGCAATCGCAGGATCCTAGACTGCAAAAGTTTCGAGAACAGATTGGAGCCGGACTACGAACCGATCTACTGATCCATGAAGATGGTTCGTTGAGATATGGTAGCCGTGTGTGTGTGCCAAAAGGAGATGTGCGTGAAGAGCTTATGAAGGAGGCACACAGTTCAGCTTACTCTGTACATCCAGGAGGGACAAAGATGTACCGAGACATTCGACAGCATTTCTGGTGGGAAGGTATGAAACGGGAAATCGCTCGCTTCGTGGCTAAGTGCTTGGTGTGTCAGCAAGTCAAGGCTGAACACCAAAGGGTTGCTGGTTTGTTGCAACCACTTTCGATTCCTCAGTGGAAGTGGGAACATATAACCATGGATTTCGTGACGGATTTACCGCGGAGTCCAAAGGGCAACAATGCAGTATGGGTGATTGTCGATCGGTTGACCAAGGCAGCTCACTTTATTCCTTTTCGGGTTGGTCAATCGACAGAGACTTTGGCAGAGCGATTCATGCAGGAGATTGTCAGATTGCATGGAGTGCCGGTAAGCATCGTGTCCGATCGGGACACTCGGTTCTTATCGCACTTTTGGAGGAGCTTACAAGAAAGTTTGGGGACTCGATTGAAGTTTAGCGCAGCTTATCATCCTCAGACTGATGGACAATCAGAGAGAACGATCCAGACCCTTGAAGATATGTTGAGGGCTTGCATGTTAGACTTCAAAGGTTCTTGGGAGGGTCATCTACACCTGGTGGAGTTTTCGTACAACAATAGCTTCCAAGCGACAATTCAGAAGGCTCCGTTTGAAGCGTGTATGGTCGTAAGTGCCGTTCGCCGGTTTGTTGGGATGATGTTGGTGAACGAAGGTTACTAGGACCAGATTTGGTGGTACAGACAGTCGAGAAGGTGAATACAATCAGGAAGCTTATGAAGGCAGCTCAAGACAGACAGAAGAGTTGGGCCGACACGTCAAGAAGACCTCTAGGGTTCGCCATGGGTGATTTGGTATTCCTGAAGATATCACCGACTAGAGGGGTGATTCGCTTTGGAAGTCGGGGAAAGTTTAGTCCCCGATTCGTTGGACCCTTCGAGATATTGGAGCGTGTTGGAGAGGTATCGTACCGGTTGGCGTTACCACCGTCTTTAGCAGGAGTTCATGATGTGCCTCATGTGTCTCAACTACGGAGGTATGTTCGTGATGAGACCCATGTTTTGGATCACTCGGAGTTGACCGTTCGGGAAGACCTGACTTTTGAGGAGCGACCAGTCGAGATCAAGGATCGAAGAGAAAAGGTTCTTAAGAACAAGGTTATCCCTCTTGTGCTAGTTTCTTGGGGTAACCGATCGCATGGAGAATCTACTTGGGAGCGAGAAGACGAGATCCGGCAGAAATTCCTTCACCTTTTCCAGTAGTTAGTCATCTTGTATTCTTGGAATTTCGAGGACGAAATTCTTTTGTAGTTGGGTATGATGTAACACCCGAGCCCAATAATACTATGTATATTACTAGTTGAGGGTTGTGGTTTGCTCATTCCCAATTTTCCTGATTTTCTGGTGTTTATTGCTAAATTTTACCCGGTTAAGTCATTTTGGCACATAACAAATTTTAACTCCTAAATTGAAATTTAAGATGTCCATGTTGGCCTACTCGTCGCCACTAGTCGCGTGGTAGCGTCCGCGTGTCGAGATTCCGTTCCGTTTGGCTAAACGGGCAAGTTTGGGCGACTACGCGCGCGTGCAAGTGTCCGACTTGGGGGCATGCATTTTAATCATTAAACACCTCTTTTCAAAATTTGGAACCCGCTTAAAATCCTATAATTTGAATTTGGAACATTTGGGCGCAACCCGGGCGCGATTTGGAAGTGTTTCATTTCGCGCCAAAAAGGGCCCGTTTCAATTCAATTTATATAACTAAATATATCCACGAATATATTTCCTCAAACAGTTTAAATCCTTCTCATATTTTTCCCGGCCAATCACGAGCTCCTATTGAGCTCGTGGGCCCCCTCCTTCCCATCTCTCTCTCTGCCTCTCTCCTCTTTCTCTCTCTATCTCAACAACTCTCTCTCTCATCATCAAAACTCTCTCTCTCTCTCTCTCTTCCCTCAATCTCTTCCATTCTCTCTCCAATCTCCCTCTCTCTCTCTCTCTAACCTCTCTCTCTCTCTTCCTCTATATTCACCATGCAACAGCCGCCTCCCCCACGTCCTCTTCCTCAACGCGAAACCCCCTCAACCCTAGCCCTAGCTCACCGCAGAACTCACCACCGTCGCCACCGCGACCTCGCCGTCGCCGCCTGCGACGCCTCCGCGACAACCGCGCCTTCCTCCTCCCTCCTTCCTCCTCTCTCCCGCACCTGCACGCAACCCTAGCCTCCCGCAGTCTCACCGCCGGCCTCCTCGAGACCTCGCCGTCGCCGCCCTCACCACCACGACCTCCACCGCACCCACCTACCCTCTTCCTCCCGTTCTCCCGACGACTCCCGCTCCTTCCCGCCTGCAACCCATTCCCGACCTCGCCTCCACCAGCGCAAACCTCGCCGTCGACGCGACTTCCCGTCGCCGACGACCACCGCGACACCCTCTCACCCTCCTCGTCGAGACCTCGTCGTCGTTTCCCTCCTCCCCCCGCCGGAATAGCAAGCCCGAGCCTTCATCCTTCGCCTTCACCTCCCCTGTTCGCCGGAGAAGCGTGCCGGCGACCTCGTCGACGCCACCTCCGACCACCTCCCTGTTCCCTCGACCACCAGAGCCGACCCCCTCTCTCCTCCACTCGTCGCACCCCTCTCCAGCAAGCCAGCGGCTGTTCCAGCCTTCACAGCCACCGTCGCGGCCTCGCCGGCGTTCCGGTGCCGTCGAACCCGCCGTGGTCACCCCCTGGTGTCTCCCTGTAAGTTTCCTTTCCTTCCTTTGTGCAAATCATCCCCCTGCTGGTCAGTATTTTGAATGTGTGGGTTTTGTCGCTAACTCCGTTACTTTTGACATTTTGCCGGAATCCGACCGTGCCGTCTGACGAACCCGACGCTCCAGCGAAGTACCCTGGTCCGTGTGATCCCATTGACCTCTGTTGGGACTCGATCCGTGGCCCGTGCTTCCGTATCGCTGTTTCTGCCGACATCGCATCCGTGTTTCGGTTTGCGGAACCGCCGAGGCAAGTATCCGAATACTTGCTTAACATGCTACAACTTAATCATCATATTGTAACCACACAACTAATATAATATCGATACCTGTTGTAACTTAGAATTGCTAGCCACGATTATCCGTAACTTTAAATCAATGAAATCATTGCTCGCTTTAACCGGTCTGCAATTAAGTCATACTTAACTAATCAAACCAAGTAGATCATCCCCAATTCATTCGTTAAAATCACTCATGAGACAATTATTATGCTTAGTTCAGATTCATGTAACTCCACTACGTATATTACCGATATTGTTCGTCTTGTGGCTTTTGCACCTCAAAGGTGCGTGAACCGGATTAATATGAAAATACAAACATCACTGTGTTCACATAGAATAATAATTGTTACTTACTGTTTCATGCTACTGTTCATTATTTGTTACTATACCTGTTATCATCATATACCTGATTGCATTACATATTGACCGATCTTGATACACCTGACACATGTACTGATACACCGGACACAACACCCTGTACATATCGACTCTACCTGTTGAAAGTAACCTGACCTGTTACCTGATCTTATGCCTAATGCCGACAAACCTAACCATTCCTGCTGTCGATCCAGACAGACCTACCTTTACTTGACTTGTGTTGGCATTAGTTCTTGACTACTGAATACCTGACTGACATACATAGTTTGGGGGTATGGGGAAATCAAAGGTGAAACCGACTTGTAACTCAACAGTTCGATACATTGTTCTGATCAGTCTTACGGGCTTGGCCAGCTCCGGAGTGTTGATGCTGACATCACTCATCTATCCTACTACCTTTTACTGCTTAGCGGCACGTCTCGGATTCAGCCCCGAGAATTATGACCGTGGTCCCGGGCACGCACGGGATACTATTGAGTTACATCGACGATTCATCAATTGGTTTCAAAGACTATAGAGTAGAAAACCTGTTAGGACAGTTTAGTCACTACAGCACGTTACCCTGTTTATTACTTCTTATTATTGCTTATTCATGTTCATGCTTGCACTGTTTATTACCATGTTTATGCTTCATACTTGATATCTTGACGTGCTGACGTCTGGGTTTTGCATGGCCCAGATTCCGTACCTTTGCCGCCGACCGAGCAGGAGTACTTCAGCCAGCAGGCTGAACTGTGAGTTCTTTAGAGTTTAGTTTATTTATTTCATTTCATTCCAGATGTGAGCCCGTATTATGGGACGTACTGTTATTCATTGTATTGGATCATTAGCTTCCGCACTTATTGTTTATTGATTCTTGTTACTATGGATTTGGACATGTATTAGTTTAGTTATTTTACTGTTCTTGATATCTTTACAACCGTAATGTGACTGTGGATGGATACTTCCTACCCACAGGTAGCATGGTTGGCTATATCACGTGCCCAAATCTTGCGTACTCTGGGAAGCGGGTCGTGACAAAAATTACCTTTCTCACTTGCCTAGCCTAGACACCACAAAGTCGGGTTTAGATAAACAACTGATATCCACAACTTATCGTATTTTCATAATAAGAGGTATTTATTTAAAAAGTGTATCAATACTAAATCTTTTAGTAATGGTTTTATTAAGTCAATGGTATTTAAATGAAAATTTTTGTTTTCTCGTATTCTAGGTTATTGTGTTATATTGCATATGAGTGTGTGAGAAGGTAGGTCGTTACTTCGTGATCTACTTTAAAGGTATATCACGTTTAATGGAGTTAAATGTAAAACTGAAACAATGTGGTATTTAAGTGAAAAATACGATAAATTGAAATAACCATCATTTCATGTGATGAAACTTGGTCAATTTGGTTGATTAGTATTTAATAGTCAACATGAGAAAGTTTAAGTATGATTGTATTAGTGAGAAGTGGAATTTTATAAGAAACCGCATCGGAAATCGGATTTGTTCCGATTCCGTCGGGTTTTGTAAAACCGTATTTTTAGATAGAAGAGATAGGTAGAAATTGGGACTTACCGGTTTTATATCACATAATAGAGTGAGGGAAGTAGAGGGATCGCCGATGTGTTGCGTCGTCCCCGGTAGTTCCTAAAACGATCGCCGGAAGTTCCGCCGGGAATTCGTCGGAGTTTCGCCTCGAGCTTGTTTTCAAAGTACACAAGTTTTCTTGGAATTTTGAGAGAGTGGGCTTAGAATTTTGGGGTGAGAGGGTAGAGGGTAGTGGGTGTATTTATAGGGTTAGGCTAGGGTTAGGGTAGGTGTAGGGTTTTTAAATAAAAATTGTAAAAAATGTGAGAAAAATCATTAAAAATATATTAAATAGGGTATATTTAACTCTCTAGAACCGATCTCATAAATTAGAGTGTGCAGGGGGTTTCAGAAGGCGAAAAGGCAAAAATTTTCAGTTGACGACTCGGCCGTCCGGCGGCGCCGGCCCGAGTCGGGACGAGTCAGGGGTCGGGTAGGTGGGGGGTCTCCGGGGGTAGGCTCTGGTATATTTAGTTTTTCAGGTTCAGTTCAAGTTTTGGGAGTTATTGTGTGTGGACTGTTGGGCTTCCAAAGAATTTAAAACAAAATAATATTAAAAAATAATGTGGGGCAGGGGGTTTGAACTCTGGTGGCTTGGTTCAGCAGTGCAAGGTATTACCAATGAGTTACAAGCTCCTTCTTGTAATTATTGTGTGAAATAAATACTTAAAGTGGTAACAGCAACATTAAATACCCCAAGTATGCTTCAAATTTAAATCAAATTTATGTATACTAAAAATGGAGTTGTTACAGTCTACCCTCCTTACAAAAATTTCGTCCTCGAAATTTACAACTTTTATTTGAGAACTAGTTTACAAAGGGGTGAGGATATCTTGCACGCATTTCATCTTCCCTTTCCCAAGTGGACTCTCCTGGAGTGTCTTTCCTCCACATTACCCGGACTAAGTTAACTTCCTTGTTCCGAAGTGTCTTCACTCTCCTGTCCAGGATCTCCACAGGCTGTTGCTCACAAGACAAGTCGGGCTGTATAGTGAGCTCGGAATGATCAAGAACATGGTTGTGGTCACTCACATACCTTCTGAGTTGGGATATGTGGAACACATTATGCACTCCTTCCAATGAGGGTGGAAGCGCTAAGCGGTATGCCACTTCACCGACTCGTTCGAGTATGTCGAACGGTCCAATGTATCTCGGACTTAATTTACCCCGTCTTCCAAATCGGATCACTCCACGGTTCGGAGATATCTTCAAGAATACGTGATCTCCTGGTTGGAACTCCAAGTGTCGTCTCTTTGCATCAGCCCAGTGCTTCTGTCGATCTTGGGCTATGCGCATCCTTTCCCTGATAGTACGAACCACATCAACAGTCGCTACTATCATCTCTGGTCCAAGAAGTTCCCTATCTCCGATGTTGTCCCAACTTAATGGTGACCGACACTTCCTTCCATACAATGCTGCAAAAGGTGCCATTCCTATGCTTGCTTGGCAGCTGTTATTGTACACGAACTCCACAAGATGCAGGTGATCTTCCCACGATCCTTTGAAGTCTAACATACATGCTCTGAGCATATCCTCCAAGATCTGAATAGTTCGCTCAGACTGACCATCTGTTTGTGGATGATAAGTCGTGCTGAAGTTCAGACTTGTTCCCAAGCTTGCTTGCAGACTCTGCCGAAATTGCGATCGGAACCTGGTGTCACGATCGGAGACAATGCAGACCGGTACTCCATAAAGTCTCACAATTTTCTGTATGAGTTCATGGGTATCATAGATAGTACATTATGAAGAGTTTAAATCTTAAATAGATTATTACCTCCATGTACTTCTTTGCTAGTGTCTCAGTTGATTGGCCAACTCGAAATGGGATGAAGTGAGCCGACTTTGTGAGTCGATCCACAATGACCCATATGGCATCGTTACCCTTTGTGCTGCGAGGAAGAGCAGTCACAAAATCCATCGTGATGTGTTACCACTTCCATTCTGGGATTGGTAACGGTTGAAGTAGTCCAGCTGTCCTGTGATGTTCAGCCTTTACTTGCTGACACACCAAGCATTTTGCGACGCTTCTGGCTACTTCACGCTTTATTCCATGCCACCAATAATTCTGACGTAGATCTTTGTACATTTTGGTACCTCCAAGGTGTACTGAGTAGGGAGAGCCGTGAGCTTCTTTCATTAATTCTTCCCTAACAGGTCCTTTTGGTACACACAATCTGCAGCCGTATCTCAAAGATCCGTCTTCATGGATGATGAAGTCTGTTCTGAGTCCATTCTCCACTTGTTCTCTGATCTTTTGCAACTTAGCATCACTTGCTTGAGCTGCTTTGATCTGATTGACAATGGTTGATTGGACTTGTAAATTCATCAAACTTGAAGCATTACCTGGCATGACTACTTCAATCTCTATCTGATGCAAGTCTTGTTGAAGCTTCCACTGAGCGGTAAGACTTATTGATAATGGTTGGCGACTAAGAGCATCAGGTACTACATTCACCTTCCCTGGGTGATATTGCAAGTTGATGTCAAAGTCCGCCATGAGTTCTAACCATCTTCTCTGCCGCATATTCAACTCCTTCTGAGTAAACAAGTACTTCAGACTTTTATGATCTGTGTAGATGTTCACTCGTTCACCAAGTAGATAATGGCGCCAAATCTTGAGAGCAAAGATGACGGCTGCCAACTCCAGGTCATGCGTCAGATAATTGCGCTCATGAGTCTTCAGTTGTCTTGAAGCATAAGCCACAACCTTACCGTGCTGATGCAGAACACATCCTAATCCCTTACCGGATGCATCACAATGCACTTCGAATCCTCCAGATTGATCCGGTATTACGAGAATAGGTGCTGATGTCAACCTTGACTTGAGTTCTATGAAAGCTTGTTCGCATGCTTCTGACCACACAAATTCTTCATCTTTACGTGTGAGCTTGGTCAGGGGTGTTGCTATCTTCGAAAATCCTTCAATGAACCTTCTGTAATATCCAGCTAAACCCAAGAAACTTCTAATGTCCTTCACTGACTTTGGTGTAGGCCATTCGCTAACTGCTGAAACTTTTTGCT
The DNA here is from genome assembly GCA_030015575.1 of Agapanthus africanus. Classification (NCBI taxonomy): domain Eukaryota; kingdom Viridiplantae; phylum Streptophyta; class Magnoliopsida; order Asparagales; family Amaryllidaceae; genus Agapanthus; species Agapanthus africanus. The sequence continues at coordinate 651,665,597 of JASDDO010000014.1, forward strand.
GGATCCACAGAAATTCCTTCTCCTGATACGATATGTCCAAGAAAACCAACTTGTTTTAGCCAAAACTCGCACTTGCTGTACTTGGCATAAAGCTGATGTTGTCGAAGAGTTTCCAAGACAATTCGTAGGTGCTCTGCATGCTCTTTCCGACTCTTAGAATACACCAGGATGTCGTCGATGAAGATGACAACGAACCTGTCTAATTATTCCTGGAAAACTTGATTCATTAGGTTCATGAATATTGCTGGTGCATTGGTCACTCCAAATAGCATCACTAGAAATTCGTAATGTCCATAACGAATTCTGAAAGCTGTTTTGTGAATATCAGCTTCCTTGACCTTCACCTGATGATAACCTGAACAACGATCCAATTTAGAGAACACACAAGATCCACTTAGTTGATCGAATAAATCATCGATGCGCGGGAGTGGATACTTGTTCTTTATAGTAATTTCGTTCAAGGTTTTATAATCGATGCACATTCTGTATGAACTTTCCTTCTTCTTCACAAGTAGTACATGTGCTCCCCAACTTGAAGTGCTGGGACGAATCCATCCTTTCGCCAATAATTCGTCCAACTGTGTTCGGACTTCCTTCAAACCTTCCGAACTTAATCTATAATGTGCTTTGATCACCGGTTGTGCTCCTAGTACTAAATCAATACTGAATTCAAGAGCTCGATCGGGAGGCAAACCTGATATATCGTCAGGAAATACATCGTCGAACTCTCGAACTACCTCTGGTCTTGATTCTTCCTCCACTTGAGCTGCTGCAACTACTGCTTCTCTTGGCTTCGCTTTGTAGGTACTTGGCTCCAGGGTACAGTCTCCGCTTTTGAAATAGAAGACCGGATGGTCTGGAATCTTGAATACTACCCTCCTTTGACGACGGTCGATAGTAGCATAAAAATTTCCATGCCAATCCATACCTAGAACCACATCGAAGTTCGGTATGTTCAGTACTTTGAAGTCAGCATAAAACTCTCTGCTGCAGACGACGACTGGACACAAGTTGTATCTCATGGTTGCCTTTAGAATGTCATTTCCTGAACTGACATTCCAGCTGGATACAAGCGGTGAGACTGGAATCGCATGGGTTCGGACAAACCGCTACGACATAAAGCAGTGAGATACTCCAGTATCAAACAGTGCTAGTGCAGGTAGTGAGGCTACTAAGATTGTACCAGTGATGACTTGGCTAGTGGCCTCAGCTTCTTCCACTGACATAGTGAAAGCCTGGCGCCTTGGTACATTCCTCCTGGTCTGAGGAGCATTCCTCAGAACGTTCCTTTGAGCTTGATGGAACTGACGAGGAGGTGGTGCGGCTTGTGGTCCTCTGGGTGGTGCAGGTAGTGCAAGTCTTGGAGCAGGGGCTTGGATGACTGGCCGCTCTGGGTAATTGTTTGCTGGCCTGGGTGCAGCAATTGGATTTTGTTTATGAGGACAAGACCCAATATCATGAGCAGCTGAGCCGCAGATCAAGCAAAGGTTGTTCGCACGCCGGCAATTTTTCGCCAGATGCCCATTTCTCTTGCAGTAGTTACAAAAGGCTGGGCTGGGCCTGTTGATTGGTGCTCCTGGACGTCTTGGCACAAAAGGTGGTCTGCACGAGGCTCCTCCTGCCATCTGGTTGGTAGGGCGCTTAACTCCTGCAGACTGAGGTCTGTCCCTTGCTTTTATCACTGCCTCATAACTGCGGGCAGCTTCCAGAGCATCCTCATGAGTCGGAAATTTTCCTATGGCTAGTGCAGCCTGAATTTCCGTGTCCAAACCTTGTTGAAAGCGACGGGCTCTGATATCATCCGTCGGTATCAGGTGTGCCGCGAATTGACTTAGCATGGTGAATTCAACGTTATACCCATCTACTGACTTGTCCCACATCGAACCTTGTTGTAGATGAATGAACTGTTGTTTCATGGAAAACCTGGCAGTCACAGGGAAGTACTTCGCGTCGAACTTCTCGCGAAAAGTCTTCCATTCAATAGGCTATGCAAGACGGCTTTCTTTCGCCTTCCACCAGTTGCGAGCATTGTCCGTGAGCTGCAGTTTCGCCACACGAACCCAAACTATGTATGGCACTTATGCCACCGCCAGATCATCCTTTATGCTTTGTGCCCATTCCTCGGCTTCAAGTGGGCTTTCTTTTCCGGAGAACTGCTTGGGATGTAAAGCCCTGAATTGCTTTACACCAGGTGTGTCAGTCTCGAGACGGTTCAGGAGTTGTTGCTGTCCTTCAAGGAGGCTGCAGATCGCCTCAAGTAGCATCGTTTGCTCGGTGGGTGGCGCAGGAATAGCAGGTGTGAGAGGTAGTGGTGGAGGTGTGTTGTTGACATTGGTGCTGGTGTTGTTCGGGGAATCCATAACCTTAGAAAAAAATTTAGGTTAGGACAGATTCAAAGTATATGATTCAAGGAATATAAAATTGATAAGATTCAAGGAACATGGATTATAAAGAATGTTTTAGTTGCTGGTTCTTGTGTTATATTGCTTAGCTTGTTCACGCAGAACAGAACTGCATGATAGAGATTCATACAGCTCTGACCTGCATGGGCCACCAACAAAACCTGTCACGCCCCGCTTCCCAGTGTACGGGAAGAGGACGGGACTGGTCCGCTACGTATTTACTCAGAAGCAAATACGCTAAGCGTAACTAAACAATATAAAAGAAATTGTACACAAGAGACAATGTATAATAAAAACAACAACTTTTATTTATTAACATTCTTTATACAATGCATGAAAAGGAAATACAACTGAATTAAAAGCGATACCTAAACAATGGCATAACAAGAAATGAAAAGCACTAAATGGAAAATGTACAATGTCTAGAGCTCAGGGTGTTCGCGGTACTGATCCAAATCTTCTGCAGTTGGCTCGATCTCTGACGGGTCCAAATCACCTGACGACATTCAAAGAAGAAAGAAATAGAATGTCGTCAGCGAACAGGTTGCTCGGTAAGTCCCAAAGGTAAGAAGAAAGTAGAATAAACAGAATAATAAGGAATCTTTTAAAGTTGTATTATCTTATTGTAATGTTGTATTAACGCTGTTGTTTATAGTTTGGTACAGAAGAATACCAGTGTATACGAGAGGAGTCTCTATATGCCAGAGACTAGAGGCACGTATAGTACAAGGAACCGTTTATGCCATGGTACAACAGCAACTGGATTCATGTTGGGTGTATTAAGTCTTACCGTCTCGTGCCACTTTTAACACCTTCCGTACCAATCTACCCCTTAAACCCCGTAGTGTTTTATTTGTATTGTTTTGTACTGTAAATTGTATTGAGTGTATAATTGAAAGACTGACCGAAACTATGATATCAGTAAACGGATATAACCGTAGAATCATATAAATAGAATAACTGGAGAACAATGTAAATGTAATGTATATTCAAGGTTCGGTTCAGTCAAGTTGTATAGATTGATGATTGGATTCATGTTGAATTGTAATATTGAAGATTGTAGATTGTAGATTGTACTTGAATCATATTCAAGTCAGATTATACAGAGACTCAAACTGAGTCAGACAATTAGCAAAGTATATTGAAGTCCTGATTGTTTTTATTAATCTGTCTACCTTAGATATGCAAGCACCCAATTCTCCGGCTCCTTGGGGCTCAAGAGATTGGTTCTGCTTAAACCTATGTTTACCAGGGTCCTTAGGGTAATTTATAGAACTTGAGGGGGTTTTATGTAAAAATACTTTTATATACTTTTTCAAAATACACCTCAAGTATTTATTATTCGTCCTTAGAGTTGTAATGAATGTGGATTTTATATTGTAATATTTCTAGTGAAAATATCCTAGTTTCATAAATAAAGGCATTTATCTGTAATATTGATTTATTTGGAATTCATGGTATTTTAGTGTAAAATTTATTCTTGTGATTTTTAGAAAAAAGTGGAATATTTATATCATAACAAAATAGGTATTTTAATGATAAATATACATATATTTATACAAAAATATTTTTAATATATTTATTATATTCTAAAATCTCATTTTCTTAAGATGTCGTATTTTAAATCTTTCGAGATCGAATGCTCCTTGCGGAGGTCTGAATCTTGCACTACTAAGCCCGAGAATGTGTGATAATCCGCACCATCCCGAACGGATTCCCCAAAATGGATTATAGCGGCGCTTTGCAAAGATTGTAAAATACTAAATCCTTTAGAAAACGGTTTTATGAAGTAACTGGTATTTATTTGTAAAGATGTAAATTTTCCCATATTCTATGTTCTAGGGTATCCCAAGTCAACTAGACTGTTCCTAAATGGTCCAAAACGGCAAGTTGTGAGATGCCTCAAATCGCCTCTTCACCGCCAATTGTGGCCAGGTAAGTACAAGTGAAGAAATGAGGGATCCGCTCACGAATCACCGTGAGACGGGCCTTTTAAAGTTACCTTTCTCACTTTCCTAGCATAGATACCACAATGTTAGGTTTAGATAAGCGACTGATGTCCACAACTTATCGTATTTTCATAATAAGAGATATATGTTTACCCCGATCAGAGCAAGGCTCTGTTCAAATTCCAAGGCGGGAAATGAAGCAACGCTTCTGATTCCCCCAATCAGAGCAAAGCTCTACTTTGAAAACTTAAATTTTAATAAATGAAGCAACGCTTCAGATCCCCTGCGCTGCGCGCAGAGCGCCACGTGTCAAAATCAGGCACGCCAGCGCAGGGAGCGCAGCGCGCCCAATCAGAGCAAGGCTCTATTTAAAACAAAAATTAAAGGAAGTAACGCGCAGTTGCGCAAGCGCTGCGCTGCGCGACACGTGTCAGCGCAGTTGCGCTGCGCGACACGTGTCAGCGCAGTTGCGCTGCGCTATGCGCTGCGTGACACGTGTCAAGCGCTGGGGCGTTTGCGCCAAACAGAATTAAAATTTCAGTAAGATCTTTCTGTTCTTGTTAAAACAAGAAGATTGTCTTCTGTAAAACAGAAGCCCTTGGATCAAAGATCCAACGGTGGGGAAAATTCCCCAAATCACTCAGAGAAAGATTTCTTTAAAAAATTTAACAAATTAATGGGCACTATATAAAGGCCCCTAGACCCCAATTCAAAAGACATCAACATTGAGAACATCAAGAACTTCAAAAACAAAACAGAGAGAGCTTTGAAGAATTGTGAGAAGAACTCAAGAACAAAAAAGGTAAAAGCCTTTATAAAAAAAAGAAGAATTTCTTCTGAATAGATCATTGATCTAAGAACAAGATCAATGATCTTCAATAAAAAAAAAATAATAATAACAGTGCCTTGCACTTTTTATGAACCATTGGTTCTGTAATTTTAGAAAAATTCTTTTATTGAATCCAAAATTGGATCAAGTTATTGAAATAGTGCCTTGCACTTTTTTATGAACCATTGGTTCTGGAATTTTAGAAAAATTCTTGAATCCAAAATTGGATCAAGTTATTGAAACAGTGCCTTGCACTTGCAAAACTGCACTGTTGCGCTCCTGGGTTGGCGCAAGCCACCAGAGAGCGCCACGTGTCAGCGGCGCAACAGCGCAGCGCACTGCGCTGTTGCGCTTGCGCTCACCAGAGCGTGACACGTGTCATCTCCACATGTGCTTGCGCTCAATGATTGGCGCAAAGCGTCTGACAAGCCAATGTCAGATAATTAATGCACTGCATTATTTACAGAAGGGCCGAGCCCAATTAAGAAAGGCCTAACATGCCAAATTAAATGTTATGCATCATTTTAAAAAAGGGCAGAGCCCAAACAGATGCTCTGCATCATAAATAAAGGGACAGAGCCCAAGTTAGAAAAGCCTAGTAGGCCAAAATAAAATGCAGTGCATTATTAAATAGGGGAAAAGCCCTAGCACAGGCCTAATAGGCCAAAGATAAAAACTTTGAACATTCTCAACTGGACTTAGCCCAATCATGGCCGTAAGTCCTCAAATTAAATTGACTGAGCAAGACTGCTCTCTTAAATCAATTTACATCCGGTTCAAGGGTACATCTCCGAACTCCTCTGACACCTATCGTTGTAATCCTTCAACGACGTCAGAGAGGTGACGAGTCCCGACAACCACACATCGATACGGACTGCGGGGTCCTTAAACTCGTGGACCGAAACATCCTTAAACTAATATTCGTCCCGAAATGGGAATGTTGGACCGAAATGTCTTTAAACTAATGTTCGTCCCCAAACGGGAATGATGGACCATCATGTCCCTAAACTGGCAATGGACCACCATGTCCCTAAACTGGCACTGGACCACCATGTCCCTAAACTGGAAATGGACCACCATGTCCCTAAACTGGAACAATAGAGCCCCCAAATGCTCTTTTGTCGGATCTAAACGATCTCGTTTAAGTTGATCTTAGCCTCAAATATGGCTGACGTATCCTTAAACCTTCAAACAGACTTTAGTCCCAAATCGGACTATAAATCTCCTAATCAACTTTGGTTCAAGGGTACATCTCTGAACTCCTCTGATATCTGTCGTTGTAATCCTTCAACATCGTCAGAGAGGTGACGGGTCCCGACGGCCATACATTCAATGGACCACTATGTCCCTAAACCGGAACAATAGAGCCCAAATGCTCTTTTGTCGGATCCAAACGATTCCGTTAAGTTGATCTTAGTCTCAAATTGGACAAACGTTGATCTTAGCCTCAAATATGGCTAACGTATCCTCAAACCAAAACCCCAAACCCAAATCTAAGAAAATACGGATTTGGACTAATCCACGTCCTGCGGGCGACGGCATAACTTAGTCTCCGTATACAATCCACGGGCATCCACAAAAAAAAAACACACGACACGAAGTGAAATTTCTGGAGAAGGAGAAAGTTGTTACCGGGATGCGGTAGCGTAATTAACTGCAGGGGCTTGCGCCTGCAGGGAAGAGCGTCCCCACAATCAAAAACCCCTCAAGCGAGGGGAAATCTGACGAAGTCTGCTACATCGGCCGCATCCGTCTAAACCTCCGATACACGATGCCATAAATCAACTTGGCATCTTCGGAGAGGTGGACGGATAAAACCAAATAGCATCTGCCCCGAATCTCAGGCAAGACGTCTTCACGTCGTGGCCGTCTTTCGGAGGGGAACAGATTCTGGCATGCCCGGTGGGACCTTTTCCTCTTTCCACTCCACACTTCATGTGTCGTCTTCGCGAACGAATCGCGGTTTGTTAATGGTTGCCTTTGGATTTCAAGTTACTAAGATTTGGTCTTTTGCCTGGCGCAGTAATCAAGTATCAATGGCCTTCAACTGCTCGAGCTGCTCAAAATGCAAGTGCAATCAACGCTCCGCCTCACCTGGAGGCGTAACCTATGGGCCTCAAGCGGCCTCCATCCTTGCCATGCCGGTGGAACAGGCGACCCAGGCCACCACCGGCCTGTTTTTCAATACCATGATCCCGCCTGCAAGCTTCACCATGCCAGTGCTCGCACCAGAAGCGAACAAGAAGTCAGTTTTCGATCGGCTCACCGTTACAACGGTCCCTTTCAACGGGTCGTCCAACATCAAACCAGCAGCCTCTGTCTTAGCCAGGCTGGGTCAGAACTCTGATGGGCCCGCCAAGAAGCCTATGAACCCTAAAGTGGTTGTCCCAAGGAAGGCAGCAACGGTTGCTCCTGAAGTCGCCAAGGCGGCTTCTCCTGTCAAAGAGTCAGTCTTTTCAAGGCTGACTATTCCGGCTCCTGCCCCTGCTCGAGGATCTGTCTTTGACAGATTGAATATCGCCACTCAAAGGACAACCTCAGTCTTTAAGAGGCTGGCACCAGCAGTGCTTCATTCGGACATGGGGCAAGATGAAGCTGTCCCTATCACCGAGCCAGTCCCAACGGCTCGTCAGGCTCGATGTCGCCACTGGCGCCGAGTAAGGAAGGCTGAGGGCAACTCCCCCTCGGGGCTAACTCCACCCGCTCCAATGGTGGAAGTTGATGCTGCTGTTCCAACTGGGAACAACTTTGAACCACTTAGGAGGATACGTAAGAACTCTCCAACTGCCACACTAAAGAGATCTCCTCCACCTGCGGAGAGAGTTACAGAAATGAAGCTGGAGCAGCCCCCTCAGCGGCTATCCTCCAAAATTTATAAAGTCTGGCGAAGGGTTCAAGACTCCGTAATTGACCAAGGTCACTCTCGTCAGCAGAAAAGGGCGAAAGTGCAGGAAGAAAAGGACCGTCCAATCAAACAACAAAGGACAACAATCACCAGGGTGCACGCTGCAACGGCCCCTTCAACTTCAACGACCCACAAGAGAAGGAGGCCGAAGAAAATCCCCGCGCCCGCGGCAAATGCCAAAGGTGGTGAGCCTAAACGCCCTAAGTCCGGGGGCATTGTAGTCCATACTGTATACATGGCGTAGGGGAAGGAGGACAGCCGTGCATCTACAGGTCATAGGCCGCTTACACGGTCAGTGACCAAAGCTCAGGAGCAACAGCAAAAGCTCCAGGAAATGATGAACGGGATGGCCGCACTCACTGGGCCAAAAGAAAGCCCCGAAGCGTCCTCTGATGAACGCCAGGAGCAAGAGACTGATGCTGAATTCCTTCGCCGGATATTGGAGAAGAAGGATAAAGAGGCTGCTGAACAAGCAGCCAACATAAAGCGAATGGCCCTCCTGTTCCAGGACATGGTGGGAATGATGATTCGACAAGATCCTCCTGCTGAAGATCCTCCGATCGTCCTTGAAGATGACAGGGGAGAAACGTCAAATCCTCTACCGGCTCTGTCAACAGCCAAGAAGGATACAATCTCCAAAGCTGACTTGGACGAATATATAGCTCAGCAGATCCGGGTTTATCAGGCGACTGAGGCAGCTGGTCAAGTCGTAAAAACGGGACGACCATATCCAAGCTGGTACGATCAGATCAAGTACCCGCCAGGCTATACAATACCGAAATTTCATGTGTATAAGGGGACTGGCAATCCCCACCAGCATGTTGCCCAGTTCAGAGCGCTTTGCGGCAACACCGGCGGTGATGATAAATTGTTGCTTCGCCAGTTCGTTGGTAGCTTATCGGATACAGCATTCGAATGGTACTCCGAGCTCCCAAACGACTCTATCAAGACATTTGCAGAGATGGAGCTGTTGTTTACTCAGCGTTTCGCAAGCGCCAGCAAACGCACCCCGATAACGGCATTGATTAATGCCAGGGTGAAGCCAGGCGAAACATGGGTTCAATATGCGATACGGTGGAGGAACTTATGGTCAAAATGCGAACAACGCATTGAAGAGGCACCGATAGTGGGTATGTTTGTTGGAACCCTCGATCCGCAAGCAACCATAGCCCAATTCATGATGTTCTTCAAGCCGACTACCTTCCAGGCCTTGATCGACAAACTGGCCCAAATGGACCAAATGGGTCATAGACCGCCCCCTCCAAAGCCGGACTCTCGAAATGAGAAGGGGAAGGGAAAAGCAATTGTTGTCGCTAATGCTCAACAACAGCCGAGCAACTTGAAACCGGCTGTCCGTCAAAATAATATGCGTCCACACCTGTCCCTCGAGGAGAGGCTCGGACGTTCTTATTCGTTTCCCCGAGATAAAATGAGGAGACTGTTTGAGCTGGCCTTGCACAACCGACTCATAAATCTGCCGGATCCAAGACGTCCGTCGCAGCCAAATGATGCCAACGATCTCAACTACTGTCCCTATCATCGAGTACTGGGTCATCCGATCGAAGACTGCTACGTCTTCAAAAATTGGATTGAGGACCAGTACCAACAGGGCAAGTTCGCATTGTCCGAAAAATAGAAAGTGAATCTGCCGCAGCCTCACACCCCTAAAAGGATGAATACGCCGGGGGCAACATGCTCCCTCGTTGAAGAAGCTCCATGGGAGGTTGTGCTATCAGCCAAGACAAAGAGGATACTAAACCATCTTCAAACATGCCCAGCGATCAGGTGGAAGAACCCGTTGGAACCTCAGATCGTTGAAGGAATGTTGAAACCGCGTCCAACTCTAAAGACCGATGGTGGTGGCCCAAACACTCACAACCAGCAGTCAAAATCTTCAAAGAAGAAGAAGAAGAAATCCAAGAAGCCATTGAAGCCTGGCGACAAGCGCACGGACTTACAAAAACAAATTGACGCGCTGGAGGAATACAACCAGAAAGCACGGATACCCATTACACTCCAAGAGTTTCTCAACCACGTTTTTCAAGAGGAAGATGAGGGAGAAAGTTCGTCGGATGAATCCGAAGAATACATGGCGAGCTGTCATATGATCTCCCATTCGTTTACAGATGATGAGGAAACTCTTTGTGCTGAAAAGCTGGGGGCAGATCCTGAACCGGAAATTCTAGGACCATCGGATGAAACAATTGACGCATTCCTCAATGAAGCTCTTTTAAAAAGTAAAGCTGATCGGGAACGCGAGGTGGTCATATTTGAAAGGGCCAAACGCCAGGGACTTGACGAAACAGTTGGGATACTCCCGCTGGAGCAAAGTACGTCCACCGCAGATAAAAGCAAATTCAAGACGAGGAAAAGGTTTGCTAAGGCCATATCCATGGGTATGAAGCTACCATCCTCTGAAGGAAGCATTACTGGTGAAGCGGAAATGCACCCCTCCTACTGCTTGTATCATCGGAAGATTTTGCACCCCACTGAAGAGTGCAAAGCTTTCAATGGATGGTGGCAGGGATATGTTGCTCACCGTCAACATTTTAAGCGGGAGAAGCGCAAAACTCGTCGGGAGCGGAAAAATATGACCGAAGGGCTTAACATAACTACCGGCAATTGTCGCATGGTTAACGCCGGGGGATCACAAGTGCTCACATTCGGGAGCGATTCTGACGAGGAGCTGGCTCTTAGCCCCCTCTTTAAAGAATCCACCTCGGGAAAAAAAGAGGAGCAGAAGGTCTGTGAAAATATCCGGCTGCGTAATCGGACGCTACCCGAAAAGAATCTCGGACCCTCAAATAAAAAAGATAAAGGGAAAGAAAAGGTCTCTGAGGATATCGCCCTAGATGGCCAAGTCATGGAAGAGCTAACTGCCAAGGACCCGCCGAAGAAAAATAAGGTGGATTACAACGTTCTAGAGCATCTGAGGAAGCTACCATCGCAGCTCAGCATTCTTGACGCCCTTTTACTATCAAAAGAGGCGAGAGATTCGTTAATCAAGGCACTACAGGAGCCGGAGCAATTCCAAGCTTTCCTGGCCGAAGAAAAGATGAAAGATGAATTGGAGGAAGTGCACACGGCCGATGTCACTTTTGGCGACGAAGACCTTCTCCTTGGTACGTGCGATCATAATCGCCCCCTCTATGTCTCAGGATACTGCCATGATATAAAGATAGGCAAAATCCTGGTCGACAATGGATCCTCCGTTAATCTCCTCAACGTGCGGGTGTTAAAGGAAATCTGCATGAGCGTCCAGCACCTTGCTCGGGACAAGATCATCATCTCCGGGTTCGACTTCCAATCATCAAGAACTCTTGGGTCTGTGATACTGACGCTGCACTTTGGGCTGCTCGCCACGGACATTAAATTCTACGTCATAGACGCCAAGACATGTTACAATGCCCTGCTCAGCCGACCATGGTTACACGAGTACAATATCATCCCTTCTACACAGCATCAGTGTATGAAATATTTTAAGGATGGTCTCGAGTATACCGTGACGGGAGAACTGAATCCGCTTTCCGTGAACGAAGTCTGCAAATATGAAGATGCCAAATACTTCTTATCGGATTTCGAAGATACGGAGAGGTGTCACAAGCCGGAGAATAAAACTAATTCCACAATCCCTGTCTTCGGGAGTGACACCGAGGAGGAAGAGGAGATAATTTATTCGGGTCCGCCCCAATACAACAAGCCGGGACCATCTGCTCCTACGTTGATCTTTGGTAGTGACTCGGAAGATGAGGTCCATGCTGTATTCTCTGCTCGGCCTTCAATACAAACGTCCGCTGACGAAGAGCAAAGTCTGCAAGTCGCCATGGTTCCACTTAAACACCAAAAAGAACTGGATGCGCTCGATAGCTACAGTGTATAAGAGCTGCGAACATTCTATGTCCCTCCCAGGCGAGAAGGCGAAAAAGCAATTCTATTCTACCGCTCTGAGGAAACTAAAGTGGAGAAAGAAATCTGGCACGGTGCGGATCCTACGCTTGACAGGCTTCAGCCCATCTATCTCCCCAGATATTATACAGAAGGATTGAAAAAGTTGTTGAAGCGCCAGGGGATACCCTTCAAACAGACCGCTCGAAAAGCCAAATTCTATGACAGGGTATGGAACGTCCCCGGGACTCAGCACAAGTTGCCTAGTGGAAGGATGGAAACAATCGGGCTTGGATACATTCGATCCAAGAAACGAGAGTTGCTTCGCGATTGTTACGTCGTTCATGACTTCAATGAAGAAGCGGATGCTCAATGGGAGGACGTTAATACTGAACCGGCAAAAGTTCCTGATGCAAAGGTGCCCAGTCCGTCGTTCGAAGAACAAATGGACAAGTTTATAAGGGAAGCTGGTCAAAAAGTCCGAGACGACCATAACCGCGAAATGGCCATCTATGAGAAAGCCAAAACGCAACGCCTCCTCCAACAGGCCGTGAAATATGAAAATGCCGCTCCCTGTCAACCTGTTATAAAAAAGGCTCGACGCAGGGGCAGAAATAAGTCGAAAGGCGAAAAAGGCGCTCAACAGCAACAAAGCGGGACTAAGAAGCCACGCAAGCGGGAATCGAGCGGTTCCGATCTATCCCTCATGAGGAAAATGGGTCGAGCGTACTCTTTTCCTCGGGACAAGACGAAGAAAATACTTGACCTCGCTCTAAAACATCAGATGCTTACACTGCCGGAGTCTAAACACCCCGAACAAGCAAGCGAAGTCTCTTACCCGAACTATTGCTCTTATCACAGAGTAATAGGGCACCCTCTCGAGGACTGCTTCACCTTTAAGAATTGGGTCGAAGATCAGTATCAGCTCAGCAAGTTCGCTCTGTCTGACAACTGGAGGGTAACGCCGCCACAGAAGCACGAACCCAAAGCCACGAGAGCAGAACCAGTTCCACATTGGGCTTGGAAGCGAATTCGTACTTGTCACATGATAACAATATCAAAAGAAGAGCCCGAGAACATGGATGACCTTCCCTGGTGCTTCGAAAACAACAATGATGAGGTGATCTCAGAATTTCCACCGGCACCGAAAGAGCTGGAAGATGGAATACATACCACTGCAGATAACCTCAAGAAAATTGAGTTGGGGACGGCGACCGACCCGCGACCGACATTTGTCAGCGAGCTGCTATCTGAAGAAAGGGTGGCTGCGTTAAAAGACGTGCTTGTACAGCATAGAGATTGCTTCGCATGGAACTATTCCGAAATGCCGGGACTAGATCCAGAAATTGCCGTGCACAACTTGGCGATATCCCCGGACGTCAAGCCAGTCAAACAAGTGTTAGTTATATGTATGCCCTAGAGGCCATTGCTATACATAGGATGTATATTGTAGTGGATGCTTGGACATATATAGGGAGGACTTTCTTGCTCGACATGATAGTATGCTATCTGGTTGCTCTTTACCTTAACGTGTACACTGATTGTCTCTCTGTTACATGTTGGTAAAGCCCTTAGGATGTGTACTTGACTGCCTGGACTATGATGCGGATCATACTAGTGGGGACATGGTAGTCCATAAGTACATCCTTCAAGGTCCCTAGTCGTGGGTGTATCGAGACGGGGCATCGATATACCATAGTAGACTAGCGTATACCTTCTCGACCCATACAGATGGGCGATGGATGATTCCATATCCATTGGTGTTTGACATCAGAGATGATATACGGGTGCTCAGTGGAGACTGGGTACACTGGACGGACTCGCCGAGAACTCCCAGATGGTATTATACCTTACGTTAGATGGCAGTTCTCTGGTGACACTGGTACAGGTTAGTCTGTAAACCCGAGATCGTTATAGAGTCTTGTGTGATTCCCACTGTGCTTTGATTTCCACCTTACCACGTCCAAGAGGGCATGCAAAACGGTGGTTTTTGGGTACAGTCCCGAGTCACATGGAGGCAATGAGCGATAGGAGGGGTTTCGTCTCTCCCGATATTGGGGGTTGATGTTGCGCTATGCTCGATTGGCCATAACAGGGAAGTCCCTGGCCAGGGCTGGTTTAGAGATATACTGGTAAGTGTTACCAGTAGTTTCTCGACCCGTTATGCGCCTCATATCGGCATGACTTATCGGTTATTGGGGTCTGACGTTTACCACCCCTAGACTGGATATGCGACATATCAGACGAGGAGACCGGACTGTACGGTAGTGTCACTGCCAGGCTTTTTGTAGGAGTTGGAGCGGGCTTGCTTGCTGATCTTCTGATCGCTCAATACCCGGGTAGCCGTTACGTCCAGCTAGTACCGCTGACGGCTTGTGGGTGCTTGATATGATCATCACGTACTGCCGGCGTATTGACGAGTCTTTAGAGTCCTACATAGAGGCTGTACTGGCTCAGGCAAAACGAAATAGGAGCGCATATGTGATATGTGCGGGACCGAGAATAATGCGTGTATGTGATAACGTATTCTATTCTCGCGATGTTTGTATCGATCGGTTGTATGCGATATAACCTAGTTATCGAATCATGTGTTGATTCGATAAGTCGATACATTGGATGTTAGTCGGTTATATATGATATAACCGGATTATTAAGTCAAGTGTTGATTTAATAATTTAGTGTATAATTGTATATTGGATATACTAATTTACATTGACTAACATTGGTTCACTAAAGCATTTATTTTTCTCACTTGTACACAACTTAATATATATGTGATATATATTTATTTGTGTTCACATTCTTGTATCATGGTTGTTGATACACTTGTCATGGGTGTATGAGACATACACCATTATGTATATATTGGTATGGTTTTTAATATTCAAAGTAAATACAAAATTAGTGAGTATTTGTTCATAAGCATGAAGCTTCATGAAGCTTATGGTGCTTTGACCAAAGTCCACTAGTTTTGTTTTACTTAGGATTTTATAAACCTAACCACTATAACTCACCATGGCTATGTCTCTACATGAGTTAAGTATATGATACTTACTCACCATGGTTACCATCCTCTCTCTTGATCATTATCCTTTCTCATTTTTGAGTTCATCTTCTTCCTCCTTCATCTTGATGCTAGGGTTTGAAAAGAGAGAGATACAAAGTGAGAAATGAAATTCTAAAGTGTACCCATTTCCTATC
Source organism: Agapanthus africanus (assembly GCA_030015575.1). Taxonomy (NCBI): domain Eukaryota; kingdom Viridiplantae; phylum Streptophyta; class Magnoliopsida; order Asparagales; family Amaryllidaceae; genus Agapanthus; species Agapanthus africanus. The sequence goes on from JASDDO010000014.1 coordinate 651,680,768, forward strand.
TCACCATCCTCTACTAGACTAGCACTTTAGTTTAGGGTGTTTGCTTCACTAATTCTTTGGTTAGTGAAGTAGAAGCTTGAGTCCGTATTCCCTCGACGTAGATCATCTTCGGCATCGAAGACTTCAAGCGATCCCGTTGCAATTTTCTCATGGAGCTGTCCGAGAGTCCGGGAGTTGGATGATCGCAGCGAAGGGACTACATCAAGGAGCATATGAAGTGAAGGACCGATCTACAAAGGTTGTATTTCGTATTCACTTAGGGTTAAAGAGTTTAGCTTGCATAGTTTTCGCCTAATCTCTAGTTAACGATCTTGTTTGGGGTTATTCGGCACGGATAAAATTTTAATCCGGCATGGTCGATGCCTTGTAGAGCTTCATTAGAGTGCCTAGTAACCCTACAACAAGCGCCGAGGAGAATGCGGCTCGAGCTTGAGATGAGTATCAATACCGAGGTCAAGAAGTTAATCGACTCTGGTTTTATCCAGGAGGTTCAATATCCTGAATGGATCGCCAACATCGTCCCGGTGATGAAGAAAAATGGGACAGTGCGCATATGCGTGGACTTCCGGGATCTCAATAAAGCCTGTCCGAAGGACGATTTCCCAGTGCCAGTCACCGAGCTAATGATAGATAACACGTCCACTCACGAGATTTTCTCCTTTATGGACGGCTCATCAGGGTATAATCAGATAAAGATGCATCCCGAAGATCAGAAGCACACCGCTTTCAGGACCCCGTTGGGTATATTCTGCTACAAAGTGATGCCCTTCGGTCTAAAGAACGCCGGTGCCACCTATCAGAGGGCCATGACGAAGATCTTTGATGACCTTATACATGAAATCCTCGAATGTTATATCGACGACCTCGTGGTGAAAAGCAAATCATACGAGGAACATCTCGAGCATCTGAAGACCGTATTTCAACGCCTTCGATAATACAAATTGAAGATGAACCCTCTCAAGTGTGCATTCGGAGTTTCCTCGGGAAAATTCCTATTATTCATCGTCCGGCGCCGAGGTATCGAGATAGATCCGTCAAAAATCAGGGCGATCATGGAAATGCCTCCTCCGAGAACTCTTAAACAGCTACGGTCTCTCCAAGGAAAGCTTGCATATATTCGGAGATTTATAGCCAACTTTTCAGGTAAGTGCCGTCCTTACAGCCACCTGATGAAGAAGGGAACCCCGTTCGTCTGGGATCAAAAATGCCAAGGCGCGCTAGACGAAATCAAGCAGTACTTGCAAAACCCGCCAGTGCTGGCTGCTCCGGTCAATGGAAAACCTCTCATTCTTTATACAACCGCCCTCGAAGGTTCCTTAGGTGCATTATGGGCCCAAGAGAACGACCAAGGGAAAGAAAGAGCACTCTACTATTTAAGTCGAGTTCTTCTGGGGGCAGAAAGCAACTACTCCCCCATCGAAAAACACTGCCTGGCGTTGATCTTCGCGATAACAAAGCTCAGGCACTACGCGTTGGCGCATGAAGTCCGTCTCATTTCGAAGGTGGACCTTCTCAAATATTTGATGTCGAAAGCCATATTGACAGGGCGGCTCGCTAAATGGGCCTTGCTTTTGATGGAGTTCTCGATAACCTATCAACCTCTCAAGGCAATAAAAGGCCAGGCTATCTCCGACTTCCTCGCTGAGCATCCGATACATGCCGATTCCCCTCTGAATTGTGAACTGCCAGACGAACATGCGTTTGACGCGATCGATGGGAGCGATACCCGATGGGAGCTTTATTTTGAAGGAGCGTCTTCCATGAAGAAGCGCAAACAAAGTACGCCCATAATCAAATCAGGGGTAGGCCTCATCTTCGTGACTCCACAAGGAGGGATAATGCGCTTCGCTTTCTCCTTAACAGAGCCGAGGACGAACAATGAAGCTGAATATGAAGCTTAGATAGCAGGCCTCGAGATCGCCATTGACATGGGAATTGAAAACCTCCTCATATATAGAGACTCCCAACTGGTCGTCAGTCAAGTAAATGGCGACTACCAAACGTGCAAACCAGAGCTGGTGAAGTACAGCGAAAAGGTGCAACAACTGTTGACCCAAATTCCCTCCTACACTTTGGAAAACATACCGCGTGCGGAAAACAGCAAAGTAAATGCATTAGCCAAGCACGCTAAAGAACTGGCTGACGAGAATCTCGATGGCGTCAGAATTGTGGTACAAAGTCGTCGGGTTCTTGCCCCAGCAGAAATATCTCCAGAATCATCCGAAGAGAAGGGAGCGACTGAGCGGGCGACCCTGCAGATAAAAGACCGGGAAAAGGCCGAAGATTGGAGAGAAGTCTTTATAGACTACTTCAAATACCGTCGAACGCTTGAAGATGCGTCCTCAAGACATCAGCTTATGAAACGAGCTCTGTCTTTCGCCCTCGTCAATGATACTCTGTACAAGAGGTCGTTTGATTCTCTATGGTTGAGATGCCTAGGACCTGACGAAGCGGAAAGAGTCATTCAGGAAGTTCATGATGGACTCTGCGGTTCTCACCAAGCAGGCCCGAAGATGAAGTTGAAGATTAAACGTATGGGCTACTATTGGCCTACGATGATTCAGGACTGCCTCGAATATGCGAAGCAATGCCACTCATGCCAAATCCATGGGGACTTCATCCATCAGCATCCAAATCCACTACATCCAACGGTGGCTAGCTGGCCGTTCGAAATATGGGGAACTGACATATTCGGCCCCATCGAACCAGCATCGTCTAGAGGACATCGTTTCATCCTGGCGACAACTGACTACTTCTCCAAATGGGCAGAAGTAGTACCGCAGAGGGAAGTGAAGACGGAGAATATCCTCCATTTCTTCAAGACGCACGTCATTTACCGGTTTGGAACTCCACGACGGATCATCTCCGATAACGGGTCGGCCTACAGAAGCCACAAGATCAGCCGCTTCGCGCAGCAGCATAATATAGACTGGAGATATTCCTCAGTTTATAATCCGTGAGCTAATGGTCTAGCTGAGGCCTTCAAGAAGACCTTGACAAAGATCATGAAAAAGACGGTGTCCCAAAATAAGAAGGACTGGCACGAGAGACTGCAAGAGGCTCTTTGGGCGTATCGAACTACGTTCAAGACGGCCACGAACGCAACGCCATATGCGTTGGTATTCGGTACAGAAGCAGTACTCCCCCTCGAGATAGAGTTACCCTCTCTGCGAGTGGTAGTCCACTACGAGCTGACGGACGAAGAAAATGCTCACCTTCGGCTTGAGGAGCTTGATGCCCTTGATGAAACACGGCTCATAGCGCAACAAAATCGTAGGCTTATAAAGCAAAGATGACGCGCTCATATGAAAGATTGACTAGGCCGAGAACATTCCGCCAAGGCGAGCTCGTGCTAGTAGTCAAAAGACCTATGATCCCCAATCGCGCTAAGCGGGGAAAATTCGAGCCGAACTATGAAGGCCCGTACATCATAGACAAGGTCTACCAGGGTGGAGCCTATCTACTCATGGATATGCACGGTGAAAGGCCTTTCAGGCCAATAAACGGTCGCTTCCTGAAGAAATACTACGCGTAATGAGCCACAGCCTAGGTCAATGATAGATGACGACGACTATGTCCGCTCGCTATCTTCCTAAGTTCAAGCTCTATAAGTAGTAACCGGCCTTCTCCTCGCCACGGATCGAAACGTCCTTAAACTAATGACGAACCGAAACGTCCTTAAACTAATGACGGACCGAAACATCCTTAAACTACTACCGCAGCATCCTTAGGCTGACGAGATAAAAAAAAAGGAATAAAAAAAATAATAAAGAAAAAATAAAAACGGTATGTCCATAAGCAAAAGTGGGCACGTATGAAAACCCGAAAGGGCTCCGTGAGTAAAAACAGCAGGGCTACCGGCGAGTGTTCGTGAAAACCCGAAAGGGCGCGACCTCGTAAAAAAAAAGAGAATAAAAAGAATAGAAAAAAAACGGTATGTCCATAAGCAAAATCGGCACGGATGAAAACCCGAAAGGGCTCCGTGAGTAAAAACAGCAGGACTACTGGCGAGTGTTTGTGAAAACCCGAAAGGGCGCAACCTCGTTGAAGGACACTTGTAGGGTCCTCTCGACCTTGTAAGGAGAAACCACCCGCGTGAGATCCTTACGACTCACAAGGGAGCAACACACTTAGGGATCCCCACGATTCCTAAGGAGAAAATACACTTGCGAGATCCTCACGACTCGTAAGTAGAACTCTCTTATGGGACCCTCACGGCTCATGAGATTTGAAAGTCTTAAGTTACAGAGATCTAAACCTGTGCTTAAGCAACCCCCCCACAACTTTCGATATTGCCCTACAAGTGGCTCAGCACTGACCCTTGTATACAATCCACGGGCGTGAATAAACATTTCCCTAACCAAGTCCCATCCGTGACTGGGGATATGTTCGCATGGTGAACAACTCTTGTAAGTCCTCTCGACTTACAAGGAGAAAACCCTCTTGTAGGATCCTTACGACTTACAGAGGAACACGCACTTAGGAATCCTCACGATTCCTAAGGAGAAAATACACCTACAAGATCCTCACGACTTGTAGGGAGAAATACCTTTGTGAGACCCTTACGGCTCATGAAGTCAAAAGCCTTAGTCGACAGAACCCTAACCCTGTTCGCTAAGCCACCTTTGTTCGACATCGACAGAGGCAAATGATGATTCACTCCTGGCAATATCCCAGTTGTAGCGGTGCTGATGCCGAAATCGGTGTCTAATTTCAGGTTTACGGTGAAAAGCCAGTAGGCCGCACATGCATACGAAATAGCCGAAATGATTGGGCAACTTGCAATAAAAAGCAGCAAGTAAAAACGTATGCACACAAAATAGCCGAAATGATTGTGCAACTCGCAATAAAAAGCAGCGAGTAAAAATAAAATAAACAGCCGAAATGATTGGACACCGCGAAAAATAGCCGAAATGATTGGACAATCGCGACCTTCGCGATATAAAAGCTGAAATGATAGAGCATCGCGGAGATAAAATGATAATATAAAAAAAATGATGAAACTTTTGCCCTACAGTTGAGATCACATCGATCCCTGTATACAATCCAAGGGCACAAACAAAGAGGGAACCATACCTTCCCAACAGGCTCCGCCAGAAAGCAAAGCCAAATCTCGACGGTTCACCAACAGCCTAGAGACAACCGCGACGTTCGTCTTGATGCAACAGACGCAGTGCCAGCAAACGAAGCGAAAATCAAATTCCTAGCTTCACGGTTTTGACGGTGACTTATATAAAATCTGAAAGACCACCACAGATCAGTTCAACCCCGAAGAAACCAGTGTCTTCGGCAAAATACCTCAATTCATGGAAACTAGCGTCCTTGATGAGAGCCTCTTGATTCGCGTCGGCCCGCAGAGAAACCAGTGTCTCCGCAGGAACACCCCGATTCGTTTCAACCCCGAAGAAACCAGTGTCTTCGGCAAAATCCTTCAACTCAGGGAAACCAGTGTCCTTGACGAGAACATCCTGATTCGCGTCGACCCGCAGAGAAACTAGCGTCTTTGTAGGAACACCTCGACTCGTTTCAACCCCAGGGAAACCAGTGTCCTTGTCAAATACCTCAATTCAGGGAAACTAGCGTCCTTGATGAGAGCCTCCTGATTCGCGTCGACCCGCAGAGAAACCAGTGTCTCCGCAGGAACACCCCGATTCGTTTCAACCCCGAAGAAACCAGTGTCTTCGGCAAAATCCTTCGACTTAGGAAAACCAGTGTCCTTGACGAGAACATCCTGATTCGCGTCGACCCGCAGAGAAACTAGCGTCTTTGCAGGAATACATCGATTCGTTTCAACCCCAGGGAAACCAGTGTCCCTGGAAAATACCTCAATTCAGGGAAACTAGCGTCCTTGATGAGAGCCTCCTGATTCGCGTCGGACCGCAGAGAAACCAGTATCTCCGCAGGAATACTCCGATTCGTTTCAACCCCGAAGAAACCAGTGTCTTCGGCAAAATCCTTCAACTCAGGGAAACCAGTGTCCTTGACGAGAACATCCTGATGCGCGTCGACCCGCAGAGAAACTATCGTCTTTACAGGAACACCTCGACTCATTTCAACCCCAGGGAAACCAGTGTCCTTGGCAAATACCTCAATTCAGGGAAACTAGCGTCCTTGATGAGAGACTCCTGATTCGCGTCGGCCCGCAGAGAAACCAGTGTCTCCGCAGGAATACTCCGATTCGTTTCAACCTCGAAGAAACTAGCGTCCTCGGCAAAATACTTCCACTCAGGGAAATTAGTGTCCTTGACGAGAACTGCTCGATTCGTCTCGACTCGTGAGGAAATTAGTGTCTTCGCGAGGACTTCCCGATTCGTCTCGACTTGGAAGATAAAGCCTTAGGCAGCAGGGATTAAAAAACTTGTTTCCTAAGCACTGGGACCCTGCAAGCCGGTCTAAAACGGTCTCTTGCATACTATCCACGGGTCTCACTCTCTAAAGTCGAATTTCGACAAGGAGGGAAACAACCGCCTACGAGTCCTCTCGACTCGTAAGAGAGAAAATTCTCTTATAAGATCCTTACGACTTATAAGAGAAAACACACTTAGGAATCCTCACGATTCCTAAAGAGAAAATCCACCTACGAGATCCTCTCGATCCGTAGGGAGAAAAGTCACTATGAGACCCTCACGGCTCATAGAGTTGAAAAGTCTTAGGCAGCAGATCTGAACCTGCGACCTAAGCCATCGCTATCTCTTGAAGAAACCAAGATGCTTACTCTATTATTTGTCAACCATGTTTATCAAGATAGTATGCCGAGAATAAAAGAAAGAAGAAAGCGACGGAAAGAACATCTGAAAGGCGTTTGATCAAGCATTCAAGACACACTCATTCATGCATGTGCAAAAGACTCAGAGCGAGAAACAAGACAAGCTGAAAGGAGAAATATTCCTATTACAAAGGGTTCTTACAATTATAAAGAAAATAAGAAAAAACATTATTCAAATTATTACAATGGTATAACCTCAGATCCAGGGCATGGATTGAGGAATTCAAAAGTAAGGCCATCTAGAGTTCTTCTGGCCTTTCTGATTATTCTCATGCGCAGCCTCTCGCGCTCACGGGTGTCAAGATCTTCGGCAAGACCCCCTATCCTTCGATAAGCAGCGATTATCGTCATCTGCTGAAAAACTTGATGAAGAATGTCGACAAAGCTGTCCCGTCGATTCTTCGAGATTAGCCCCGACAGGTGCACTGAATGCACCTTGTCTTCGGCGTCATCCAGCGCATTGCGCGGCATGGCCTCGTGGAACCCCAGGAGTGCTCTCCAAATTGCTCCCAGCATGACTTTCAAGAGAGTTGAACGACGAGGAAGCAGCCAACCAACGCTTGTGTTAAGGCGACTCATAACCTCCGCACACTGGGCATCTGTAAACTCCTGGTGTTGATGACGACCCTGTGCGCGGATATCCTTATAGGTGATGAACTCATGCAGACTGTATAGACGCGCCGCCATAATGCCTTAAGGAAACAGTATGGGGAGATTAGCAAATAAAAAGATACAGAGAGTTAAACTCCTCGAGAGCAACGCTCTGCAAACAGGAGTGACTGTCAAAATCTAATAATGAGGGGAATTTAAAGAAATTCCCCGAGAACTCTGAGAGCCTTACTATTAAAAGAAGATCAAAGAGATCTATGTTTTGCCAAAGAGCAAAGCTCTGTTCATGGGTTAAGAAACCCTGAAGCAGATTCTTGAGGGCAAGGCTCTGTTGGTAAAACCCCAAAGGGGTTTTCTTTAGATCAAAAGATCTATGAGAGCAGGGCTCTATTAATTCAAATTAATTTAATTCAAGATTAATTTTTACCTAAAAAGTTTCTTTAAAGAAAATTTAACTTTGGGAGTTCTTGAAGGCAAGAGCAAAGCTCTGAAGTTTTGAAAGTAAAATCTTAAAGATGATAATCATCTGTTGAGGACCAAAGGTCCTATTTATAGGCATCAAGTGCCCTTTCAACTTCCAAAAGTTGCCACAACGGTTGGAATTCTGTCACCGTTGCGCTCACGTTTTGGGGCCACGTAAGCGCAACGGTGGGGGGCATTTGTTTACCCCGATAAAAGCAAGGCTCTGTTCAAATTCCAAGGCGGGAAATGAAGCAACGCTTCTGATTCCCCCAATCAGAGCAAATCTCTACTTTGAAAACTTAAATTTTAATAAATGAAGCAACGCTTCAGATCCCCTGCGCTGCGCGCAGAGCGCCACGTGTCAAAATCAGGCACGCCAGCGCAGGGAGCGCAGCGCGTCCAATCAGAGCAAGGCTCTATTTAAAACAAAAATTAAAGGAAGTAACGCGCAATTGCGCAAGCGCTGCGCTGCGCGACACGTGTCAGCGCAGTTGCGCTGCGCTATGCGCTGCGTGACACGTGTCAAGTGCTGGGGCGTTTGCGCCAAACAGAATTAAAATTTCAGTAAGATCTTTCTGTTCTTGTTAAAACAAGAAGATTGTCTTCTGTAAAACAGAAGCCCTTGGATCAAAGATCCAACGGTGGGGAAAATTCCCCAAATCACTCAGAGAAAGATTTCTTTAACAAATTTAACAAATTAATGGGCACTATATAAAGGCCCCTAGACCCCAATTCAAAAGACATCAACATTGAGAACATCAAGAACTTCAAAAACAAAACAGAGAGAGCTTTGAAGAATTGTGAGAAGAACTCAAGAACAAAAAAGGTAAAAGCCTTTATAAAAAAAAGAAGAATTTCTTCTGAATAGATCATTGATCTAAGAACAAGATCAATGATCTTCAATAAAAAAAAAAATAATAATAACAGTGCCTTGCACTTTTTATGAACCATTGGTTCTGTAATTTTAGAAAAATTCTTTTATTGAATCCAAAATTGGATCAAGTTATTGAAATAGTGCCTTGCACTTTTTTATGAACCATTGGTTCTGGAATTTTAGAAAAATTCTTGAATCCAAAATTGGATCAAGTTATTGAAACAGTGCCTTGCACTTGCAAAACTGCACTGTTGCGCTCCTGGGTTGGTGCAAGCCACCAGAGAGCGCCACATGTCAGCGGCGCAACAGCACAGCGCACTGCGCTGTTGCGCTTGCGCTCACCAGAGCGTGACACGTGTCACCTCCACATGCGCTTGCGCTCAATGATTGGCGCAAAGCGCCTGACAAGCCAATGTCAGATAATTAATGCACTGCATTATTTATAGAAGGGCCGAGCCCAATTAAGAAAGGCCTAACATGCCAAATTAAATGCTATGCATTATTTTAAAAAAGGGCAGAGCCCAAACAGATGCTCTGCATCATAAATAAAGGGACATAGCCCAAGTTAGAAAAGCCTAGTAGGCCAAAATAAAATGCAGTGCATTATTAAATGGGGGAAAAGTCCTAGCACAGGCCTAATAGGCCAAAGATAAAAACTTTGAACATTCTCAACTGGACTTAGCCCAATCATGGCCGTAAGTCCTCAAATTAAATTGACTGAGCAAGACTGCTCTCTTAAATCAATTTACATCCGGTTCAAGGGTACATCTCCGAACTCCTCTGACACCTATCGTTGTAATCCTTCAACGACGTCAGAGAGGTGACGAGTCCCGACAACCACACATCGATACGGACTGCGGGGTCCTTAAACTCGTGGACCGAAACATCCTTAAACTAATATTCGTCCCGAAATGGGAATGTTGGACCGAAATGTCTTTAAACTAATGTTCGTCCCCAAACGGGAATGATGGACCATCATGTCCCTAAACTGGCAATGGACCACCATGTCCCTAAACTGGCACTGGACCACCATGTCCCTAAACTGGAAATGGACCACCATGTCCCTAAACTGGAACAATAGAGCCCCCAAATGCTCTTTTGTCGGATCTAAACGATCCCGTTTAAGTTGATCTTAGCCTCAAATATGGCTGACGTATCCTTAAACCTTCAAACAGACTTTAGTCCCAAATCGGACTCTAAATCTCCTAATCAACTTTGGTTCAAGGGTACATCTCTGAACTCCTCTGATATCTGTCGTTGTAATCCTTCAACGTCGTCAGAGAGGTGACGGGTCCCGACGGCCATACATTCAATGGACCACTATGTCTCTAAACTGGAACAATAGAGCCCAAATGCTCTTTTGTCGGATCCAAACGATCCTGTTAAGTTGATCTTAGTCTCAAATTGGACTAACGTATCCTTAACAAACGTTTGAGTTGATCTTAGCCTCAAATATGGCTAACGTATCCTCAAACCAAAACCCCAAACCTAAATCTAAGAAAATACGGATTTGGACTAATCCACGTCCTACGGACGACGGCATAACTTAGTCTCCGTATACAATCCACGGGCATCCACAAACAAAACAAACACACACGACACGAAGTAAAATTTCTGGAGAAGGAGAAAGTTGTTACCGCGATGCGGTAGCGTAATTAACTGCAGGGGCTTGCGCCTGCAGGGAAGAGCGTCCCCACAATCAAAAACCCCTCAAGCGAGGGGGAATCTGACGAAATCTGCTACATCGGCCACATCCGTCTAAACCTCCGATACACGGTGCCATAAATCAACTTGGCATCTTCGGAGAGGTGGACGGATAAAACCAAATAGCATCTGCCCCGAATCTCAGGCAAGACGTCTTCACGTCGTGACCGTCTTTCGGAGGGGAACGGTATATATTTAAAAAATGTATCAATACTAAATCTTTTAGTAATGATTTTATTAAGTCAATGGTATTTAAATGAAAATATTTGTTTTCTCGTATTCTAGGTTATCGTGTTATGTTGCATATGAGTGTGTGAGGAGGTAGGTCGTTACCTCGTGATCTACTTTAAAGGTATAACACGTTTAATGGAGTTAAATGTAAAACTGAAACAATGTGGTATTTAAGTGAAAAATACGATAAATTGAAATAGCCATCATTTCATGTGATGAAACTTGGTCAATTTGGTTGATTAGTGTTTAATAGTCAATATGAGGAAGTTTAAGTATGATTGTATTAGTGAGAAGAGGAATTTTATAAGAAATCGAATCGGAAATCGGATTTGTTCCGATTCCGTCGGGTTTTGTAAAACCGTATTTTTAGATAGAAGAGATAGGTAGAAATTGTGACTTACGGGTTTTATATCACACAATAGAGTGAGAGGGAAGTAGAGAGATCGCCGATGTGTTGCGTCGTCGCCGGTAGTTCCTAAAACGATCGTCGGGAATTCGTCGGAGATTTGCCTCGAGCTTGTTTTCAAAGTACACAAGTTTTCTTGGAATTTTGAGAGAGTGGGCTCAGAATTTTAGGGTGAGAGGGTAGAGGGTAGGGGGTATATTTATAGGGTTAGTCTAGGGTTAGGGTAGGTGTAGGTTTTTAAATAAAAATTGTAAAAAATGTGAGAAAAATCATTAAAAATAGATTAAATATGGTATATTTAACTCTCTAGAACCGATCTCATAAATTAGAGTGTGCAGGGGGTTTCTGTCACGCCCCGCTTCCCAGAGTACGCAAGATCGGGCACGTAACATAGCCAACCATGCTACCTGTGGGTAGGAAGTATCCATCCACAGTCACATTACGGTTGTAAGGATATCAAGAACAAGATAATAAACTAATCTAACACATATCCAAATCCATAATAACAAGAGTCAATAAACAATAAGTGCGGAAGCAAATGATCCAATACAATAAATAAACAGTACGTCCCATAATGCGGGCTCACATCTGGAAATGAAATGAAATAAATAAACTAATCACTAAGGACCCACAGTTCAGCCTGCTGGCTGAAGTACTCCTGCTCGGTCGTCGAAAGGGGTAAGGAATCTGGGCCATGCAAAACCCAGACGTCAGCGCGTCATGTCAACCAAATAATATAATATAAACATGGTAATAAGCAATGCAGGTATGAACATGAATAAAGCAGTACTATGAAATAACAGTGCAGGGTAATGTGCAGTGGTAACTAAACGGTTCTATCAGGTTTCTACTCTATAGTCTTTGAAATCAATTGATGAATCGTCGATGTAACTCAATAGTATCCCGTACGTACCCGGGATCACGGCCACAATATTCTCGGCTGCAGCCGAGACATGCCACTAGGCATAAACAGGAAAGTGTACACTCGGTAATACCCCGTACATACCCGGGATCACGGCCACAATATTCTCGGCCGAAACCGAGACATGCCGCTAGGCACAAAACAGGAATGTGTACACTCGAACAGGTAGTGAACTGTTGGGTTACAAGTCAGGTTCATCTTTGATTTCCCCATACCCCCAAGTTATGCATGTCAGGTCAGGTATTCAGTAGTCAAGGACTAATGCCAACACAGAATCAGGTACAAGCAGGTCTGTCTGGATAGACAGCAGGAATGGTCCATGAGGACCCCAAGTCAGGTTTGTTGGCATTAGGCATGAGATCAGGTAACAGGTCGTAGTACAATAGGTTGAGTCCGTATGTACAGGGTGTCATGTCCGGTGTATCAGCATATGTGTCAGGTGTAGCAGGGTCGAGTCAATATGTACTGTGATCGAGTGTGTGCTCTCAACAGGTATACAGCAGCAAGAATTTAAAGTAAACAGCACTAATAGTCGCTTAATCACAATGGTGCTTTTATTATCTTTATTAACAGGTTCAAGCACCCTTGGGGTGCAATAGTCACAAAGTGAAACGATATCAACAACATAAAGTAATGAAGCTACATGAATTTAAACTAAGCATAATAATTGTCTCATGGGTGATTTAACAAATGAAGCGAGGACGATCTACTTGGTTTAGTTAGTTAAGGTGTGGATTGATAGCAGACCGATTAATTACAAGAAACTACTATACCGATTCAATGTTAAGAATAACTGTAACCGTCAATTCTAAGTTATAAAATAATATGTTAATTAAGTGTATAGCAAGACTTGATCTTGTGTACTAGCATGTTAAAGCAAGTATTCGGATACTTGCCTCGACGGTTTCGCAAACCGGAAAGTACGGATGCAATGTCGGCGGAAAACACGAGACGGATGCACGGGCCACGGATCGAGTCCAAACAGCGAACAGCGGGACCACACGGACCAGAGTACCTCGCTGGTGAGTTGGGTCCAGACGTCGGCACGGCCGGAGTCCGGCGAAAAGCCAAAACGACGACAAGTTAGCAAAACACGATATACGTAAACAAAGACCAGCGAGGGGGTTTTACATGAATGGAAAGCTAAAGGGATGCTTACAGGGAAGAACCAGGGCAACCACGACGGGTTCGACGGCGATGGGGCGCCGGCGAGGCAGCGACGGCTGGAATTTTCTGGGTTCGTTGGAAAGAGGGTGGTGCGGTGAGTAGAGGGGTGCTGGCCCGCTCTGGTGATCAAGGGGAGACGGAGGTGATCGGAGGTGGCTCTGGTGACGACGGCGAGGATCGACGGCACGTTTTCCAGCGACCCGGGGGTTGGTGCTAGGGTCGGGCTCGGGTTTTGTGGTGGTCCGGCGAGGGGAGGAGGAAGAAGACGACGAGGTCGGGACGAGGATGAAGAGAGGAAGGCCTTGGCGTCGTCGGCGATGGGAGGCGGCGGCGACGGCGGCACTGGGTGCTGGTGGTGGCGTCGGGATTGGGTTTGGAGGCTCGGCAAGGAGGGAGGAAGGAGGTAGGGGGTGCGGTAAGGCCGTGGAGGCGAGGACGGCGACGGCGAGGTCGCAGGGAGATCGACGGCGAGGGCTCGACGAAAACTAGGGTTAGGGTTCGGTGAGGTTTCGTCGCAGAAGTTTTCTCGTGGGTGAAAACGAGGAACAGTAGCGCTCAATATAATAGATAGAGAGAGAGAGGTTGTTAGAGAGAGAGAGAGAAAGAGAATAGAGAGAGATAGAGAGAGACGGAGAGAGAGAGAGAGGGAAAGGGGGGCCCACGAGGGATTTAAATCCCTCGTGATTGGCTGGGAAGGGTACGGTAGGTAAAAAATATATTAAAAGATTTAAAAAAAGATTTTAAACGATTAAACAGTAACAGAATATATATATTATAGTTTTAAATATATTTAATCAAACGGGCATTTTGGCGCTAAATGAAACATTTCCAAATCGCGCCCGGGTTGCACCCAAATATTTCAAATTCAAATTATAGGATTTTAAGCGGGTTCCAAATTTTGAAAAGAGATGTTTAATGATTAAAATGCATGCCCCCAAGTCGGACACTTGCACGCGCGCGTAGCCGTCCAAACTTGCCCGTTTAACCGAACGGGAAGAAATCTCGACACGCGGACGCTACCACGCGACTAGTGGCGACGAATAGGCCAACATGGATATTTTTAATTTCATTTTAGGTGTTAAAATTTGTTATGTGCCAAAATGACTTAACCGGTTAGAATTTAGCAATAAACACCAAACAATCAGGATAATTGGAAAGAGCAATGTATAACACTCAACTAGCAATAGAAATAGTATTATTGGGCTCGGGTGTTACATCATACCCAACTACAAAAAGAATTTCGTCCTCGAAATTCCAAGAATACAAGATAGCTAACTACAGGAAAAGGTGAGGAAATTTCTGCCGGATCTCGTCTTCTCGCTCCAAGTGGATTCTCCATGCGATCGATTTCCCCACGAAACTAGCACAAGAGGGATAATCTTGTTCTTAAGAACCTTTTCTCTTCGATCCTTGATTTCAACTGGTCGCTCCTCAAAAGTTAGGTCCTCCCGTACAGTCAACTCCGAATGATCCAAGACGTGAGTCTCATCTCGGACATACCTCCGTAGCTGAGATACATGAAACACATCGTGCACTCCTGCCAATGATTGTGGTAACGCCAAACGGTACGCTACCTCACCAACACGCTCCAATATCTCGAAGGGTCCAACGAATCGAGGGCTAAGCTTTCCCCGACTCCCAAAGCGAATCACCCCTCTAGTCGGTGATATCTTCAGGAATACCTAAATCACCCACGGCGAACTCTAGAGGTCTTCTTGACGTGTCGGCCCAACTTTTCTGTCTGTCTTGAGCTGCCTTCATATGCTTCCTGATTGTATTCACCTTCTCGACTGTCTGTACCACCAAATCTGGTCCTAGTAGCCTTCGTTCACCCACATCATCCCAACAAACCGGTGAACGGCACTTACGACCATACAACGCTTCAAACGGAGCCATCTGAATAGTCGCTTGGAAGCTATTGTTGTACGAAAACTCCACCAGGTGTAGATGATCCTCCCAAGAACCTTTGAAGTCCAACATGCAAGCCCTCAACATATCTTCAAGGGTCTGGATCGTTCTCTCCGATTGTCCATCAGTCTGAGGATGATAAGCTGTGCTAAACTTCAATCGAGTCCCCAAACTTTCTTCTAAACTCCTCCAGAAGTGCGACAAGAACCGAGTGTCCCGATCGGACACGATACTTACCGGTACTCCATGCAATCTTACAATCTCCTGCATGTACCGCTCTGCCAAAGTCTTCGTTGATTGACCAACCCGAAAAGGAATAAAGTGAGCTGCCTTGGTCAACCGATCAACAATCACCCATACAGCATTGTTGCCTTTTGGACTCCGCGGTAAAGCCGTCACGAAATCCATGGTTATATGTTCCCATTTCCACTGAGGAATTGGAAGTGGTTGCAACAAACCAGCAACCCTTTGGTGTTCAGCCTTGACTTGCTGACACACCAAGCACTTAGCCACGAAGCGAGCAATTTCCCGTTTCATACCTTCCCACCAGAAGTGCTGTCGAATATCTCGGTACATCTTTGTCCCTCCTGGATGTACAGAGTAAGCTGAACTGTGTGCCTCCTTCATAAGCTCTTCACGCACATCCCCTTTTGGCACACACACACGGCTACCATATCTCAACGAACCATCTTCGTGAATCAGTAAATCGGTTCGTAGTCCGGCCTCAACCTGCTCTCGAAACTTTTGCAGTCTAGGATCCTGCGATTGCGCCGCTTTAATCTTCTCAACCAAGGACGAATGTACTTGCAACTGCATCAACTGTCCCGTAGCATGTGGTAGCACAACCTCCAAGTCAAATTTCTGAAAATCCGCAATGATCTCCCTTTGTGCGGTCAATACCTGAACTGCTGGTAACCGACTTAGCGCATCTGGCACGACGTTAACTTTTCCCGGATGGTACTTAAGATCAAGGTCGTAGTCGGCCATCAGCTCCAACCATCTGCGTTGCCTCATGTTCAACTCCTTCTGAGTGAACACATATTTCAAACTCTTGTGATCTGTAAAGACTTCGACGCTCTCGCCCAAAAGGTTGTGTCTCCAAATTTTCAAAGCGAAGATCACGGCTGCAAGCTCTAAGTCATGAGTCGGATAGTTCTTCTCATGAGTCTTCAGTTGTCTTGATGCGTAAGCGACGACTTTCCCATTCTGCATCAAAACACATCCCAATCCTTTTCCGGATGCGTCGCTGTGAATCACCAGTCCTCCTGAATTATCTGGTACGGTCAGGATCGGGGCGGTTATCAACTTTTGCTTCAACGTCTCGAAGGCCAATGCACATCCATCCGTCCAAACAAACGGTACCTCCTTGCGCGTAAGCTTGGTTAACGGCTCAGCTAAACGAGCGAAGTTCTCCACAAATCTTCGGTAGTATCCGGCGAGTCCAAGAAAACTTCTTATCTCCGCCACATTCTTTGGAGTTGGCCAATCTCGAACTGCTGCAATCTTCTCGGGATCAACGGCGATTCCATCGCCCGACACGACATGTCCCAGAAATTTCACTTCTTCAAGCCAGAATTCGCACTTACTCATCTTCGCATACAATTTCTCCTGTCTCAGCGTCTGCAGTGCGATCTTTAAATGCTCAGCATGCTCCTCCGGACTCTTTGAGTATATCAGAATATCGTCAATGAATACCACAATAAACTGGTCTAAGAATGGTGAAAAGATCATGTTCATCAAATCCATGAATCTTGCCGGCGCATTAGTCACTCCGAAGGGCATCACCAAATACTCGAAATGTCCATATCGAGTTCGAAACGCCGTCTTGCAAATGTCTTCTGCTTTCACTCGGACCTGATGATATCCTGATCGCAAATCCAGTTTCGAGAATACCCTCGCGCTTCTAAGCTGCTCAAAAAGTTCTCCAATGCGAGAGATCGGGTACTTGTTCTTAATAGTCACCCGGTTCAATTCTCGATAATCAATGCACATCCTTCTCGTGCCATCCTTCTTCTTTACTAAAAGAACTGGAGCTCCCCAAGGTAAGTTGCTGCTTCGAATCCATCCCTTCTCGAGTAATTCACCAACTTGCTTCTTAACTTCTTCCAATTCCACCGGTGCCATCGGATAATAAGATTTTGATACTGGCGCTGCACCAGGAATAAGGTCAATCGCAAACTCCACATCTCGCTTCGGCGGTAAGCCTGATATATCTTCAAACACATCCATAAAGTCGCGAACAACTGTCGGTTCTTCATTACTATCCACTTCCATTGTCGCAAGAACACTGTTTGTCGGCCTAGCCCTAAACTCGACTGGCCCGACAGAGCTGCTTCCTCCAGTGAAAGTAAACTCAGGGTGTCCGGAAATCTGGAAAATTACTTTCCTTGCCCTACAGTCAATGTGTGCGTGGAAAGTGCCAAGAAAATCCATTCCCAAGACTACTTCATAACTGCCCGTATCTATCACCAAGAAATCTGCAAAAAGCTCCCGTCCGCAAACAACAACTGTACAATCTCTACATTCCTTACTAGCTATGATTTTCCCATTCCCAGTGTGTATGTCCCAGAAACTAGACAGGGTCGTGCAGGTAATCGAGTGTGTAGTTATAAATTTGGATGACATAAAACAGTGGGATGCTCCGGAATCAAATAATGCCAATGCGGGAAAACCATGAACGAGTAAAGTACCTGAAACCACTTCTCCTGATGCCTTGGCCTCCTCAGCTGTCAAGGTAAAAGCTCGAGCCTGGTTAGGTCCTTGAGTCAGCTGTTTTTGCCCTTGGAACGGTCTCTGCGGAGGCTTCAGTACATCATCTCTCGTGCGAAGCTTCGACGGACAGGCACCAACTGCGTGATCAGCCGCTCCACAAACCGAACAAAGTCCCAGCCTCCTTCGACAATCCTTTTGCATGTGGCCCGGTAAATTGCAGTAGTTACAATTCATGCTCTTTCTTCGATCAACGACCACAGGCTTCTTCATGGGTGCTACGCCTCGACGGTCCACTGGAATACCTCTGCGCCCATGATCTCGGTTAGGTACAAATGCGGGCTTTCTGGCCGCAACTGCTGTCTGCTGTAGGTTCCCTCTCATTCCCGACAAACTCTGGTGCTCTCTGGCTGCCGTAAGAACCTGCGAGAAAGTGGTCAAACCCAGGGAGACAATCTGCCTCTGGATGTCCACATCCAAACTGCGCAAGAACCTTCGCGCCCTGTCTGCCTCCTTAGCGACTAAGGGTCCAGCGAAGCGGCTGAGTCTCGTCCATTCCGCTGCATGTACATCCACAGCTGCTCCATTTTGTCTCAGCCCAATAAATTTCTCTTCCATTTCCTCCCGTGCAGTCCGCGGGAAGAACTTCTCCAAGAAACTTTTAGAGAAATCCGCCCAACTGATTGGCTTGGACAAGCGGGTCTCCTCCACAAGCCACCACTCTCGGGCGTAATCCACGAGCTGAATGCGCACCACATCAACTCTCTTGTCTTCTGGGATCTGTGCCGCAATCAGTAAATTCTCCGTGTCCACTAGCCACTGCTCGGCTGGCAACGGCTCCTCCAAACCAGTGAAAGTAGTAGGACCCAACCGTCTGAAGTCTGCCACGGTCCCTACTCGGTCAACTGGCTTCGCTACAGCGGTGTTTACAGACTGCCGAATGTCCTGCAAACCCTCCTGAAATGTATCTGCTTGCTGCTGGATCAGCTCAGTTTGCCTCTTCTGATTTTCCAACATCCCACGTATCACTCCTAACATGGCGGCTTCATCCACGCGCCTCTGATACGTCTTGAAATTCTTATCTGCCATGGTCCTGAAATCAAAACAAACAACATTAACATGATGATAGATTCAATATATAAATCAAGGCTAGAACTCCAAGATACTTAAATAGAGTACTGCATTGTAGCTATGCCGCGGTATCATAGCCGCAATTACTTAACTCCACCCAAGTTGCCTAAGTCCTAGAGATAACAAGAAATTAGGTTTTCGAGTTGACAATGCAAAGAAAGTTTGCATGTCGACATGATCCAGAAGAATGATTCAAGGATGGTAAAACGGTCAAGGTGGCAGGACATGTTTCCTAATCACGGGTATTCTGATTCGTGTATCGGGTACAATACCCAACTACAAAAGAATCAACCCAACTAACCTATGGCTCTGATACCAAAAGAACCATGTCACGCCCCGCTTCCCAGAGTACGCAAGATCGGGCACGTAACATAGCCAACCATGCTACCTGTGGGTAGGAAGTATCCATCCACAGTCACATTACGATTGTAAGGATATCAAGAACAAGATAATAAACTAATCTAACACATGTCAAAATCCATAATAACAAGAGTCAATAAACAATAAGTGCGGAAGCAAATAATCCAATACAATAAATAAACAGTACGTCCCATAATGCGGGCTCACATCTGGAAATGAAATGAAATAAATAAACTAATCACTAAGGACTCACAGTTCAGCCTGCTGGCTGAAGTACTCCTGCTCGGTCGTCGACAGGGGTAAGGAATCTGGGCCATGCAAAACCCAGACGTCAGCGCTTCATGTCAACCAAATAATATAATATAAACATGGTAATAAGCAATGCAGGTATGAACATGAATAAAGCAGTACTATGAAATAACAGTGCAGGGTAATGTGCAGTGGTAACTAAACGGTTCTATCAGGTTTCTACTCTATAGTCTTTGAAATCAATTGATGAATCGTCGATGTAACTCAATAGTATCCCGTACGTACCCGGGATCACGGCCACAATATTCTCGGCTGCAGCCGAGACATGCCGCTAGGCACAAACAGGAAAGTGTACACTCGGTAATACCCCGTACATACCCGGGATCACGGCCACAATATTCTCGGCCGAAACCGAGACATGCCGCTAGGCACAAAACAGGAATGTGTACACTCGAACAGGTAGTGAACTGTTGGGTTACAACTCAGGTTCATATTTGATTTCCCCATACCCCCAAGTTATGCATGTCAGGTCAGGTATTCAGTAGTCAAGGACTAATGCCAACACAGAATCAGGTACAAGCAGGTCTATCTGGATAGACAGCAGGAATGGTCCATGAGGACCCCAAGTCAGGTTTGTTGGCATTAGGCATGAGATCAGGTAACAGGTCGTAGTACAATAGGTTGAGTCCATATGTACAGGGTGTCATGTCCGGTGTATCAGCATATGTGTCAGGTGTAGCAGGGTCGAGTCAATATGTACTGTGATCGAGTGTGTGCTCTCAACAGGTATACAGCAGCAAGAATTTAAAGTAAACAGCACTAATAGTCGCTTAATCACAATGGTGCTTTTATTATCTTTATTAACAGGTTCAAGCACCCTTGGGGTGCAATAGTCACAAAGTGAAACGATATCAACAACATAAAGTAATGAAGCTACATGAATTTAAACTAAGCATAATAATTGTCTCATGGGTGATTTAACAAATGAAGCGAGGACGATCTACTTGGTTTAGTTAGTTAAGGTGTGGATTGATAGCAGACCGATTAATTACAAGAAACTACTATACCGATTCAATGTTAAGAATAACTGTAACCGTCAATTCTAAGTTATAAAATAATATGTTAATTAAGTGTATAGCAAGACTTGATCTTGTGTACTAGCATGTTAAAGCAAGTATTCGGATACTTGCCTCGACGGTTTCGCAAACCGGAAAGTACGGATGCAATGTCGGCGGAAAACACGAGACGGATGCACGGGCCACGGATCGAGTCCAAACAGCGAACAGCGGGACCACACGGACCAGAGTACCTCGCTGGTGAGTTGGGTCCAGACGTCGGCACGGCCGGAGTCCGGCGAAAAGCCAAAACGACGATAAGTTAGCAAAACACGATATACGTAAACAAAGACCAGTGAGGGGGTTTTACATGAATGGAAAGCTAAAGGGATGCTTACAGGGAAGAACCAGGGCAACCACGACGGGTTCGACGGCGATGGGACGCCGGCGAGGCAGCGACGGCGAGCAGCGACGGCTGGAATTTTCTGGGTTCGTTGGAAAGAGGGTGGTGCGGTGAGTAGAGGGGTGCTGGCCCGCTCTGGTGATCAAGGGGAGACGGAGGTGGTCGGAGGTGGCTCTGGTGACGACGGCGAGGATCGACGGCACGTTTTCCAGCGACCCGGGGGTTGGTGCTAGGGTCGGGCTCGGGTTTTGTGGTCGTCCGGCGAGGGGAGGAGGAAGAAGACGACGAGGTCGGGACGAGGATGAAGAGAGGAAGGCCTTGGCGTCGTCGGCGATGGGAGGCGGCGGCGACGGCGGCACTGGGTGCTGGTGGTGGCGTCGGGATTGGGTTTGGAGGCTCGGCAAGGAGGGAGGAAGGAGGTAGGGGGTGCGGTAAGGCCATGGAGGCGAGGACGGCGACGGCGAGGTCGCAGGGAGATCGATGGCGAGGGCTCGACGAAAACTAGGGTTAGGGTTCGGTGAGGTTTCGTCGCAGAAGTTTTCTCGTGGGTGAAAACGAGGAACAGTAGCGCTCAATATAATAGATAGAGAGAGAGAGAGAGGTTGTTAGAGAGAGAGAGAGGTTGTTAGAGAGAGAGAGAGAAAGAGAATAGAGAGAGACGGAGAGAGAGAGAGAGGGAAAGGGGGGCCCACGAGGGATTTAAATCCCTCGTGATTGGCTGGGAAGGGTACGGTAGGTAAAGAATATATTAAAAGATTTAAAAAAAGATTTTAAACGATTAAACAGTAACAGAATATATATATTATAGTTTTAAATATATTTAATCAAACGGGCATTTTGGCGCTAAATGAAACATTTCCAAATCGCGCCCGGGTTGCGCCCAAATATTTCAAATTCAAATTATAGGATTTTAAGCGGGTTCCAAATTTTGAAAAGAGGTGTTTAATGATTAAAATGCATGCCCCCAAGTCGGACACTTGCACGCGCGCGTAGCCGTCCAAACTTGCCCGTTTAACCGAACGGGAAGAAATCTCGACACGCGGACGCTACCACGCGACTAGTGGCGACGAGTAGGCCAACATGGATATTTTTAATTTCATTTTAGGTGTTAAAATTTGTTATGTGCCAAAATGACTTAACCGGTTAAAATTTAGCAATAAACACCAAACAATCAGGATAATTGAAAAGAGCAATGTATAACACTCAACTAGCAATAGAAATAGTATTATTGGGCTCGGGTGTTACAGTTTCAAAAGGCGAAAAGGCAAAATTTTTCAGTTGACGACTCGGCCGTCCGGCCGGCGGCACCGGCCTGAGTTGGCCGAGTCGGGGTTCGGATAGGTAGGGGGTCTCCGGAGGTAGGCTCTGGTATATTTAGTTTTTCAGGTTTAGTTCAAATTTTGGGAGTTATTGTGTGTGGACTGTTGGACTTCCAAAGAATTTAAAACAAAATAATATTAAAAGAATATGGGGTAGAAGGTTTTTGAACTCTGGTGGCTTGGTTCAACAGTGCAAGGTATTACCAATGAGTTACAAGATACTTCTTGTAATTATTGTGTGAAATAAATACTTAAAGTGGTAACAACAACATTAAATACCCCAAGTATACTTCAAATTTAAATCAAATTTATGTATACTAAAAATGGAGTTGTTACACAGAGCTTCAATGTGCGACACTCAAACGTGTTCTTAAGGTACGATATATCATGGTCTTTACCTCCGCCGACTATCTTCTCTAACACTTCAGGCCTTCAGTGACTCTGACTGGGATGGAAGTCGTGATGACGGTCGTTTTACCACTGCCTATATTCTGTATACAGGCTCAAATCCCATCTCATGGAAATCAGCTCGACAAAAGACTGTCTCTCGATTCTCCTCCGAAATTGAATATAGCCCTTGGGAATGCCACGACTGAGGTACTATGGGTGAAAAACTTTGTGTATGAACTCAAGATAATTCTGCAAAATCCACTCTCTCTATACTGTGATAATACCGGGGCTACCTATCTTAGTGAAAATCCAGTCTTCCACTCTCGAATGAAGCACATTACTCTTGACTATCGCTTTGTTCGATAATGCGTTAAAGATGACACCATTCGTGTTCACCACATCAGCACTCATGATCAGCTTGCGGATGTTCTCACAAAAGCACTTGGATGCAGTCAATTTTTCAAATTTCGTTTCAAGATCGCAATCTCCAACGAAGCCTCAATATTGCGGGGGCGTATTAAAGATTTCCATAACCGATACATATTTTTGTGATTACAAATCTTTCAATAACTTTTTTGATTTTATTTTTATGAAAGATTTTATTTTATTTCTATACCATGTAAAGTGTATATATACATCTTTGAGATTCAATACAAATCAATTAAGTTCAAATCTTAAATTGCATTTTTTTCAAGATCTTTTATACAGTTGCATGAGAGAACAGGGTATGTGTAATTTTACCTTTAATTAAGTATTTGAAGTTAGACATGCTTTTCCTTATGTGGATGTGATTTAGATTGGGAAAATTTATAAAACACCAACGAAGTTTTAGTGTTTTTGTGATAGTATCATTGAGCTTTAAAAATGTCATGAACCTCCGCTGAACCGGCGATTTTGTCTGAAAATCTAGTTTCGTTAATTGTTCAAGCCTCCAAGGCACACGGACTAAATAATTGCATGATAACCCTGTAAAGACTAAATAGTCCCGAAAAAAACTAAATATAGCATTTTTGACAAAATGATCGTTTTTTTTTTGGACAAAATTAGGCTTCAAGGGAGTTCATAGCATTTTTAAAATTCAATGGTAAAAAGCATGAAAGTTCAATGGTGCTGTATATAAAATGTATCCATTGGATTAGCATAGGAAAAAATAATATGATGGTTATTTGTTTTTGATTTTCTTCAAACTGGAGAATGTGTTGACATATATAGAAGGGGGGAAAAAGGGTTTGCTTAGTCAGCCATCGAGTCAAACCGGAGTCAAACCTCATTGTATATCTCTGATTTACTAAACGAAGTTCTTTTTCAATTGCATGCCTAGTGGGACTTGAATACATTAACTATTTTACTCGTAAATAAATTCATACAAAAGCACATAAATAGAAACAGAGAAACAAAATTTATAGGAGCATTGCTCAAATGTATCTACATCTTTCGAGCTCTTTGATCCAAGCCTAAATTGATCAGATCGGTTATATCATCAGTGTACGTAACAAAGTCTAATTAGATCATACCAATAGTTTTGGCAAAATATCCAAAGTAATGATGCATGGACTCCCGTCATGAAATTCAAGATAAAAATTTAATACCATTTGGCTTAATTAGTAAAGTGACATCTGTGTCATTTGAACCAAAACAAGTCCAAACATACAAATAATATGTTAGGTGCTGAGCTTTAGCTCAACTTCCAAAGCCATAATTTTAATTCCGGGTGTAAGAATGGTTATTTCTATACCTTTTGAGAAACGGCATCGGAAGCCCTATGGGCTAGCCAAGTCCCATGCCGATGTTTCAACTTTGTCGCAATTTTGAGTTCATTTAGAGTGTACAGAGGCTCCGAGTTTTTCTCTAGGGTCTAGTTGATCTAGACTTCATTTATATAATAGCCTAGTTCAAATGGTCTTGCCATGGGCCTGCATGCTACATGCAAGGGGATGGTCGTCTTTTACTTTTATTTGAATGCAAACCTTTTAGGAATTGAACATGTAATTAAATTTCATGAAGATGAAAGTTTTCCCGTTGCGCTAAAGCTGCAAGAAAGTAATAAGTATGTATGTTAGAGACCAAACTGGATGAAATTAATATCTGTTTTTGTTACTTGATTCTGAACTTGGGAGTTGAAGGGAATTAAATATAAGTTAGTAACTTTAGAAGAAGAGGAAACTGGGTAGCAGATGAATTTGGAGTTAAAAAAGTGTGGAAGTTTTGATATAAAATAAGGTAATTTGATAATTAAACTTTGAGGGAAATCATGCGAATCATGCATATCAAACCAAGGATATGACCCCTTTTACATGAAAATCACTACTAGAGAGTCCATATTTTCTTTAAATTCTCGCATTTCCTCTGGAACAAACTCATCCTTGAATTAAGAGCAGTTTTTTTCCCTTTTAGAAGTTGTGCTCCTCCTCGGAGATGGTCTCTTCCATCTCAGATTTTATCCTTGTGGATTAGGATGCCCATATGGATTGGGACGCATTGGAAACTTTCTTGGATGAGGAAAATGAAAGGCTTGAAATCAAGCTTTAGAGTATGAGCTCCATTAGAGAATAGTTGTGGAAGGACATGCAACAGCTTTTTTGCAAAAATAATTTTATTATTGTATTAGAGTAGGGTTTATGAAGCCAGAGTCTATTGATCTGCTCTTTCTTCCTCATCTTTAGATAGATATATATATATATATACATATATGATCTTTTTATTTTACCGTATTCCCTCGATATCTAAGTATGTATATAGTTATTTACCCGATAAAATAGTATCTTTTTCTATTTTTTAATGAACTTTGATCTAATTAACACCGGTCTATTAAAAGGGTAAAATCTTGGAGAAAATCCAAGCATCAGAGATTTCGAAAGGAAAAAAGCAATTCATCTACCTTGGTGATGGCAAAGGAGACTTTGCTAAGTGAAAAATGCCTTGTGATACCAAGGATCGAAAAACTGTATGTCCTTTGTGGGATCTCAGCACCAAAAACATTGATCTCATTAAAGCTTAAGTCCATGAATGAAGAAATGGTGAAGAGATAGGGAGGATTCTTTTGTAATTGATTATGGGCAATACTAAAACCTAATTGTTGTAAATGGATTACAATTTGAGATACCAATGGTCTCACTTGATGTTCTTCCCAAAGAAGTTGTTCACTTTTTTTTAAATAGATATAAAATTACTTTCTATTTTATCTTTTACATTATTTGTGTTATAAGAGGACAGAATATATGTGCAATTTCAGCCTTTATTTTATTATTGGATATTGATTTGCTTCTTCAAAATTGTTGTGATTTAGATGAGCATTTAGAAAAATCTAGGTAAATTTACTTATTTGTTTTTTATTGTCTCAAGACCATACGAAGAATGATTTGGCATAAAAAAACGGTTATCACAACCATGATGTAACTATCCATAGATCTTTAGCGGATTTCATAAAAAAGAAGAGAACAAAAAATAGCCATAAAAAACCCTATACAATTGAAGTTGTTTGCTCTGTGGTTGGAAAAGCTCCACATACTTTATCCTAGTGAAAAGTATATTGGATCCGGGTCGGGTTTGGGTAAAGACCAGATCCAAAATGTGACCCCGTTAAATAATAAACAAGACCCATTAATATTCGGTGGATCCAAACCGGCTAAGAAATGAAGGATCCACTTCGCTTACTTTCTACAATGAGTAAATCTTCCTTTCACGGATTTGAGGAAGATGCTATTATTAGCTCTTACACTCACATCTTATATTGCAGAGACACAAACCTATGAGGCTTGATGTTTTACCCTCTCATTCATGGTTGGATCTAATAAAAGATAGTGTCTATTGCTTGTAGTTAAAATTAAAATGTGTGTGTGTTGGGCATGGAACCCAATGAATATTAGCTCATTTGATCTGGGCACTTCCTTTTGGGGGGAAGTATGGGGTTCGAACCTCAGAAACCCAAAGGGAAGTGGTCATAAATTAACGCTTTCAGGGTAAATTCATGGGTCCTTGGATGCGTGTGTATTGTGTGTATGGATGTGATGTGTGCTTAGGTTAGGGCTCACATGTCCGTGGCCAAAAAAATATTCGAAAAAGATCTTAATTTTACCCTAGAAACAACATAAAACTTGTTTTTTCATTACCTACAGAAAAAATTGGACAGATTGAAGGAAAAAAATAACAAATAGGTATTTTGTCCGATTCCTAAAAAGGAAAATCGACTTATACCCTTTTAGTTACTGATTTATTTTTTGGACTAAGGCATCTCTGCTTGCTTTTTACTTCAAAAAGAAATTTCTACAAAAGAATGTCCAGAATGATTAGCTTAAGCTCCTACAAAACCCTCATTTGTTATAAAATCATAAAAAATAAAAACAAAAAATGTTATGATAAATAAAAAAAGCACGATCAAATATCTAATAATCTACTAAAATTCCAAGAAAAAGATCTCAACACTACCCAAAATATGCATAAGAACTTTTTTAAAGCCTAAATCAACACAAATTGACCCTCTTATCATTACCGCAAAATAGACTACAACAAAAGGGAAAAGTAATAATAATAATAATAATAATAATAATGAAACAAAAGATAAATAAAGTTATTGCCAAGATAAAAACTATGCTTTTTGCCCTCACCTTTGGCAGAAAAGAAACTGAGAAACCCCCCCTTCAATGAAATGCAACTGACTCTAAATTCTTTTCCTCCTTGATTTAAATGGTAAGCGAGATAGGAGAATTTTAGTTAAGATTTCTTAAAGAATTCTAGTTAAGATAGTCTAGTTTTAAAAATAATTTTAGTAGAGAATTTTTAAGATTTTATTTGATTTGAAAAGTTAGGTGTAAGTTTTTTAAACATTCTTTTCTCAGAATTTATGATAATTTTTCATGGCATGTGTCGTCATAAGAATAAAATTGAGAATTTCAATTTGAATTACCTCCTCCCAGTTAGCATTTTGACAAGTGTGTGACAAGTGTATGCACATGATTAAATTAATAAAATACAAAAAGGATTTGTTAATTCTATATATTTCATAACTTTAATTTTTAATTAATTATTTGCATAAAAAGTTTTGACAATATTTGAGAATTTACTTAGGGTTTTTTAAATATTCTTTTTCAAAATCCAGTAATTTAAATAAGTAGGTTAAAATTTATTAGTATTTAGTAGCTGCAATGCACGTTTGTATATTTTGAGGATAAAGATTTGAAAAGATTTTTTAAAGATTAGTTAAAAAAATATAGGTTTTAAAGATTTTAGTAGAAATTTTTATTTTTTAAAAATTTAACAAGTTAGCTGTTTTAAAGATTAGTAGAAATTTTTATTTTTTAAAAATTTATCTTATCTTTTCAAAAAAAAAATTAAAAATTTATTTTTTTTAAAAAAAAAATTTTCAAAAATCCTTATCTTTATTATCTTAACTAAAAGCATTTAAGATATTTCTGAGACAAAAAAATAAAAATAAATTAATCTAAACTAAAAAATCTAACAAATCTTTTTATTTTTTAATATTCTATTGATTGAATTATGTGTATTGCAAACACATCATCATTGATTAGGGGCGGCAAATTAAAAGGTGTTAAGTTTTTATTGACCAAAATAATCTTCTTAAAGATGTACTTGTAGGAATGGAAGTTAACCAAGAATCTGCACTTCTCGGAAATGACGTATCAAGTCATCTAATTTCAGAAAATTTTGCATTAACACGCTTGGTATATGACTATCATGAGACATGCTCATTTCCAGTCTTGCTCCAAAAAGAAGAAAGAAACAAAAAACATGCTTGGCATATAATATTCATCCTCTGTAAATTATGTATGTGAGACACCAGCGGCGGCCGACGACGACAAGTGATCGGTGGCGGAGGACGAAAATGGAGAGCAGAAACGGTCGATGGTGGCAACGACAGCAGCGGACGATACGCTGATGGTGGCATCTTGGGGCGGAGGGGGAGGCAGTTGATCCTATTGCAGCGAGGCAAGAGTTGCAACGACCTGGATTTATGTTGATTTTTGCTATCCACTATATTTGTGGTGCACATGAAGAATCGTTGATTATGCAGTCATACAATGTTTGATTGCGGAACTGTTGGCATGACATCTTTGAGGCCGCACGCAAGATGGTAATTGAGTTATATACCGTTGCTGTAAGCTGCTTGCTTTGGATCAGCCACTCGAGCACGGCAAAATCTTTAAGTGGGGCATGTCGTACCAACTATGTCTCAAGCAAACACTCACCATCCAGAATTTAGCACTAGCATTTTCTTAACGGAAAACATAGGAAGCTAAAAACTCGCAAACATTCTAATCCAATTCCATATAACATCAGTTAGGCAATGCCAGAAATAGATCCTTTGATGATTGATCCAATCTATAACTAAAACCAAATCACCTTGTAACCAAAGTTTGGTAGCATGCATCTTAAGTACCGCAACCTGCACAATCTAGCTGTGGAGAGTTGGATCCGTGAGTTCCGCAAGTCTCCATCTTCCTGCTTGTAGAACATAATCACATTGTCGCGGCATAATTTTGTTCAAGATTTGTCTTTGCATTTATCGCAATGTGGATAATAACCATTGAAAAGGGAAAAAACTTATATTGTAGTTGGTACATAATGACCATGAAAGTTGCTTTTTTGCCGGAATTGTTTTGCATCAAAAGAAGGGGAAAAAACTCTAGAGCATATTATATATTGACCATTTGTGTTTTTTTTATAAAAACACTGTAGACAGTGATTCGAGGATAGATAAGCCTCTGTTCATCTTACAGGGATTAGGGGCATAATTTGTAATGATTGTAGCAATTCTGAAATCTTCCAAATATTTCCAAACAATATATGTGTAGAGACATCGATAATTTTGGAATTTAAATTAATGATTAATTTAAATCACAATGTGTGCATTGCATATATTCAATCTTGGGCTTTTAGGCTCTTGATCTCAGGCTCCGAATTCGTAATCAATTTCAACAAATTACACGCGCGCAGAGAGAGAAGAGTTACATGAATAGCGAAAGATCCGTATGTAACCATACTAATTTTAAAACAAACCAAGAGATCTGCTGCAACAACATATGATCACCAGAGGATAAATGCACTGGACTGCTTGAAGAGTCTACAAAATGAAAACTAATTTGATTCACAATTCCAAAATTAATAAAAGGAAAAGAAGAAGAAGATGAAGAACTGATGATGGAAAAACCGAATCTGATACAATGCCGCTCATAACCGAATGTCCGGTCAGCTGTGCACAAGTTGCTTTGCCTTCCTAATCTCCTCCAGTATTTCCTGAGCCCTTGTCTGTTCACTCAGCTTACCATCATCTAAGAGTTGCCTTATCGTCGCACTCGAAGACTCTTCCTCACAAACTCTGCCCAAACCTACTTTATGGATCACACAAATGGAGTGAACAATCGCCGCCACGTTCCCAAGCATAGTTTCGGAATCGCTCATCTGCATGATGCTAAACAAGCATGCCAACATCCCATCACTCGCCACGATCTCTTTCGCTGCCCTCTCATGTTTCGAAAGAGCCACAAGTGTGCCCAATACCCCGTCCACCCAAATCCTTCTTTTCAGCATTTCTATTAATATCACAACCGCCCCTCCCTCTACCGCCCTCTCACTGTTCTCATCGTCTATACACAAGTTGAGAAGCACAGTGAGTGTGTCCGCCTTGAGCTGAGAATCACCATTCTTCATATTCAAAATGAGAGGCCCGATTGCTCCCATTTCACCCAGCATTTTCCTGTTCGAATCGCTGTTAAATGAATGTTTATTTGTTACGTGGTAGAGGGAAAGGGTAGCAGAGGACTCCATTTTCGGAGAAGAGCTGCCTAGTGATCTGATGAGTCCATTCGTGATCTCACCCAAAAGACCGATATGGTTAAACATTCTGACAACAATTAGTAGGGCTTGGCGATCTTCTTCTAGGCCAGTAACGGAGAGAAGATCAGAAATCGCTCTCCGGTTTTGCTTAATGAAAGCTTTAATCGAGGCTTTAAGACATGAAAGCATAAGTACTCGATAGGCCGATTGCATCTTTTCAAAGATGGAAGAGGAAGCGAGGTTGTTGAATAAAGAATCGAGGACCTTTTGCTCCACTTCGAAGATAGGGTTGCAGTTGGGTTGCTTGTTGCTGCACAATCTTGATATTATCTTCTGTGCAAAGTGATTCGGAATAACTTCGTTATTTGCGAGAAGATCCTGGGTCAGAGAGCATATAAAATTGCCTGAGAGCTTCCAGGGTTTAGGAATCGATCATTGGTTTGCGAAATGAGTGCCAAAATAATGAATATAACCAGAATAGATTGTGTAAGTACAATAGATTATTAGATTTAGCTTCTTTTTGATATACTGAAAGCAATCACTTGTAGTGCAGAAAAGTACCTGGGGATGTTTGAACTAAAAAATTGAAAATTTAATTACATTTATTGACGAAAAAACAGACCCAGGAGAATTTTCATTGGAACCCCAGAACACATTGCAATGGAAGTAGTAAAATAATCAGAAAATTCCTTGAGGCCTTATTTTGCAAAGAAAATCACAACGGTACTTCAAATTGTTTTTTTTAAAGAACTTTATCATGTATAGCAAAGTAAGAAATATCTACCTGCCCATTAGCTAGAGTGATGAGATCATCGATTATCTTATCAGTAAATGGGCATAAAAGTTCATCAGGAACAGCCCAAGACCCGCTCTCATTCTCTTCCTTCAGCTGTAATTCTTTAGCAGCCAAGATATCCTTTAAAATTATCTCTGGGTATGTCAAAAGCGCCTTTAATTGCTCATCTTTCTCCTTGTTTGCTTCTTCGTCTTCCTCCCTGTTCAAAGAAATTCTGGGCATCTTTTTAGGCCTCTCCTGTAATCCTTCAGCCTCCACCCCTGCCCTCAAATTACCGCCTTTTGCAAAAAGGGATTCGAAACGACAAAGTATAATTTATGAATAAATGTAAGCCACATTCTTGTGGAGAAGGTATCAGGAAAGAATCAAAGATTCATTCTTTTTTTGTAAAATAAATTAAGGAAAAAGTTGATTGGAGATAAATGGAAACAAGCAATCAATGTATTTATCCACTCAAAATGCTATGGTATTGAGAGTTTTATATCAAAAAGTAAATAATTTCAAACAAAAAGATGAAAAGAATTAAGAATGTATCTTGATGCAGTTAGAAACTCTCTATACTTAATTTCTTTGTTTTCAGAAATTTACAAATTTGCACTGCACAACAGGCAACATACATCAAAGAGAAAAATTAAGATACATATCAACACTGAATTAAAATTTTAATTACAATTAAAGAAGACAATCAAGAAATTTCAAGAAAAGAAAAATACTTGATACGAATTGAGCATATTCTTTATAAAGAGAAGATTCGAAATTTAAAAAAAACAATATCTAATTAATCAAACTCATATCTAGGTGGCCCGGGAGTTTTATATCAAAAATTTTGCCGTTAAAATTGGTGACACTGTTCTCCGCAAAAAACAGAGACGAATTGGGATGGATCGTCTTGCCTGAAATTAGGGGCAGATACTATTTGGACTTATCCATCTATCTCTCCAAAAATACCAAGTTGATTTATGACAACATATATCAGAGGTTTGGACAGACACGACCGTTGTAGCGTGACTTTATCAGATTCCCCCTCATCTGTAAGGGGTTTTTGATTGTGGGGACGTTCTTCCCTGCAGACGTAAGCCCCTGCAGTTAATTACGTTACCGCGTTGCGATAACCACTTTTTCCTTCTTCAGCGGTTCACTTCATGTCGTGTTGTATTTTTATCTGTTTTGGTTGCCCGTGGATTGTATACGGAGACTGGTTTATGTCGTCGCCCGTAGGGCGTGGATTAGTCTAAATCCATATGTTTTATATTTGTGTTTGTTTTATTTAAGGACCGTTAATCTAGTTTGAGATTAAGATCAACTAAAATATATGAACAATTGGGCTTAATTTATTTTAGCTAAGAATACGTTAGTCTTATTTGAGACTAAGATTAACTTAACAAAATTTTAAAGCTCATTTTTATTTAAGATCCAACAATAGAGTATTTTGGCTCAGCTGTAAGAAAACTTTTCAGAGAGACTAAACCAATTTGGGATTAGTCTACTCAATCTTTTTTTGTTCAAAAGTGCTAAACACTTATTTGGGCTCTGTTTGTTCGGCTCTTTTTTTATGCAAAAGTGCTAAGCACTTATTTGAAGCTCTGGCGCTCACATGGATATCATATGAAGCCTTCAGTTATGGACGCTGCCCAATCAGTGCTAAACATTCAGTCATTTCGACTGAATATATAGTGCTAAGCACATTTTATGGTGTCCACGTGAGGAGCACGCGTGACGTTGGGCGCTGTCCAATCAGCGCCGAGCACTCGGCCGTTTTGGCTGTATATGAAGTGCTAAGCACTTTTTGTATGGCACCCATGTGAGGAGCACGTGGGACGCTAGGCGCTGCTCAATCAGTTCTAAGCACTCAGCCTTTTTGGCTGTTTATAAAGTGCTGAGCACTCTACTCAGTGCTCACGTGTATTTCACGTGAGATGCTGGCCTTTTGTTTTGGGCGTCCACGTATTTTTCACGTGAGGCGCTGATTTATTTTTATTTCGGGAATCTGTTGAAGGCGTCCACGTGGGAAGCACGTGAGGCGTTTTTTTTTACTTTTTAGAGATTGAATCTCCGTTAATGGTATTTTGACCATTAATGACACCAAGATCTTTGTTTTGAAGATCTGGGATTAGTTTTCCTTCAAGAACCAAGTTCTTATGTCTTTTTCTTTTATAAGAACTAAGTTTCTTTTAGAATTAAACCCTATTTTCTAAGGAATTAAATTCCCATAAGATATGTTCTTTTTTCCTTTTTTCTTTCTTTTTGACCTAGTTCTTTACTGAATCTTTGATTCTTAAGAATAAGATCTTCCCGATGAGAATTAAATTCTCAACTTGTGGAAGACTTGTCTTGTGGATCTCAGATTCAGAGAAATAAATTCTTGAGAAGGGTTAAACCCTTGGATATGCTATAATTGGTAAATGAGATGTTTTGATCTCTGCTTTTTTTCATTACCTAAGGTTTTGAAGGAGGAAGATCTTTTGTTGAGAGAATTAAATTCTCTATTGTTTTGAGAGCCTTATGTATTATTTGCAGAAGCTTATGGGGAGTTCTCTCTATATCCGAACGTGTATCTCTCCGTCTTTGTGTGTGTGAGAGACTTGAAGTGTCGGGTCCTTTATATAGTAGAGGCAAATTTGTTAATTAATCTTTAGAAAATATCTTATAAAAAGATTCCAATTAATTTAATTGGTCTCAAAATTGATTTGGGAAATTTTACCCACCGTTGGATCTTTGATCCAATTGTTTCTGTTTTACAGAATACGTTTTCTTGTTTTTAGCAAGATTGTGGAAAATTTTCCCATATACAGAATTTTATTCTGTCAAACAGTGATTTTTAATCACTATTGGATTTTTAATCCAAGGGCTCTCTTTTATATAGAGCACATCTTTCTTTGTTTAGAAAGATATAGGGAAATATTTTCCCATTTCATTAGATTTTTGATCCAACAATTTTTTGTTCATTTAGAAAGATTAGAGGAATATTTTCCTTTAATAGAATTTTATTTTATTATTTAATGATTTATCATCACCGTTGGATTTTTGATCAAACGGCTCTGTTTAAAAGAGAGTATCCCAGTTTTTTTAGGAAAACATCCCCTGTAGAATTTAATTCTACAGGGTTTTAACTTGGACGCCGGCGCTCACGTGTTGTGCACGTGGGCGCCACTTAAGAATTTAATTCTAGACGCTCGTGAGCTTCACGTACGACCCACCATAGGATTTAATCTTAAGAGGTTGGTGTTGACGCCTTCATGGGGAGCACGTGAGGCGCTACCTTATTGATGAAAGTTTCTTTTCATCTTTTTTCTCTGCTTTTCCTGAATCAAACTTTCTTTTCTAATGCCTTCTTTTGTCAGAGATTGGAAATAGTTCCACCATGCACAACATTTTCTGTGCCGAGACTTAAATGCCTCCCTTTATAATCTGAAGCAATGCTCATCTTCTCTCTCACTTTCAGAGAATCATTTTAACAGAGAAGAGTCATGGCTTGTGATTGATCTGTGAAAGTAGTGTTTGTAGTAAATAACCGCAATCAATAACGGTGTCGCGTGTAGCTAACCGAGATGAGTACGGATCGTCCACAGGGATGCGTGGAACTTTTAATCTTGCTTTAGACAAGTTGAATAAAATAAAAGAATATGGATAATAGATTCTAGATCTACGTTCACGGATGTAGAATATATAAGAAGAAGGCTTGTAGGGTTCGTTAGGATTTAGTAGTCATGGATGACTAATAAAAATGACTCCTTTTATCTTTTGATAGATTTAAAACTAGATTTATAGTGATGAATGAGGATTATTGTTCTTGGAAGAAACTAGAGTTTCCCCACTATTGACCCTTGTCCCTTCATCGATCTCTATTCATGTCTAGCCCTTAACAAAATAATTGTTAATCTGATCTCAAATCGCGGTCAAGACTATCAATAAATTGATAGCGCGCCCGATTAGGATGTTAACGATTCTTTTGCTAAAGTTTATAAACTTCATAAGACGTAAAAGGAGTTCAAATATTTTCTCATCCATTGTTCTACCATAATCCTACGAACCCTATCAAGCGGAGAATTACTCGCGCATGATGGAGATAGAAGAAGAAGAACGGATAGAGATCATAATGTAAATATAGAAAATAAATGCTAAATAATTAAACTAATGATCTACCTTTATTAACTAACTTCACAAGAACAAATCCTATGAGTTTAGATTACAAGAGGAAGAAGTTGCTCTCGATCTCTGCCTCATAGAAAGTAGATGTTCCGTCGAATCTCACGTCGCTTTATCACGTCGAATCGTGGACCTGTCATGGATCACTTGTTCTTTAACGGTGATTTGCTTCGTGTAAAAGGTGATAATTTCTAAGTTTAGCCCTCGGTCCTATTTATAGTCACAGAAGATACAAACCCTAGATGTCATATGTGAGGGTGTTGAGAAGATCATACCCACAAAATCCCACACCCTAACTCCTCTATAATACCGCGGATCCGCCGTACTGAGAATGTTTTGGCCGCGGTTGGGCGGTAGGTTAATGAGACCATCTGATGAAAATTCTTCTGTGGCCTTATAATGACACATGGAGATTGTTGTGATATCTGGAATCTTCATATCTTCTCTGAGTCTCTGCCAGTATTGATTTTATGATTTAATTAAACTTCATCGGCAGATTTTTGATTCTGATATCTCAATATCCCAATCTCCTGACCTGAGTCAAATCTTGCACAATATCTCCATGAATAATATTAGTAATATTTGTTAAATTAGAGATATTATTCTAACCATTTGTATGATATTATATCTTTTAAGAATCTTGATTAGAATATTTGATATGATATGCCTAATAAAAAATATTATATAAATATTATATGCATATATTTTCCTTCATAATGTTAATTATAACATATAAACATATGGTAAATAGTATTTTGCAGATAAACCCTAAATATGTTCTATATTTATAATAAACACTTTTAGATATTTAAGAAAAATAAAGAAAATGTTATATCAAATGTGCGATATTTTCGACTGAAAAAATACCTTCAAACTTAACTTTGATCGTCCCGAGCAAATTATTTATTAAAGAGAGGGAGAAAAAGAATAAAAAAAACTAAGTAGCATACTTTCGTAGGCAACGCGATTGCACTGAGCACGTGCAACAAGTCGTTAAACTTCTATGTGTCCCTAGGAGGAGTGTTGTATCCTGAGGGTTTTCAGCGGATTACACCCATAAAATCCTATAATAAAAGAAAGAAGATGAAAGTTACATATAAAGATAAGAACTATAAAAGAAATAACTTGAAAATAAGAGTTTCCAACTACACTAGCTTTTCGGTTGCCATGAGCCCTATCTTAATGGTCGTGAAAAGATGTTAGAAATCACATCATCCCTCAATAAAACATCGCCTTTAGTTTTCTTCCCCATCTTTCTTCCAAAAATTGATCATATACCCCTTCGTGTGTGTAAAAGACATCCCTACATTTAGAAAATTCAATTCAAGTTATCATACTCTTGTCCATCTTTCTTAGTATTTTTTAGTTGGTGAATATTGTAGATGGAATTGCTCACACATTCTTCATGTGACCGTTAATACTTCTTGAGATACTAACCGACCGATCACCAATTGTGCTCGCTCATTTAAGCGTAATTCCTCGTCTTGCAACACCTAAGGCTTAGCAGTGGCTTCCAAACCAATTGGTCTAAGGCACAAGGTGGTAAAGCACCCTCACTATATTTATTTTTATGCTGCCTTAAACAATTACAAAAACCAGTGTTCATTTTTTCTTCACCACTTATATTTTATTTTATTTTATTTTCCATACTAAGGCTTTTAGACAAGAGCATTTCAAGGTATCCTCTACTATCCCAAGTTTCAAGATGTGTGTAAGTGCGTATAGTAGGGTATCAACGTTCAAATGTTTGGACTCAAGAATAGGTACTAATTTTCAGACTTATTTTTATTCTCAGATTAGTAATTTCCTATATCTTACTAACCCTTGGGACAACGGCTCATGACTACTCATTACTAGCTTCGTTTAAGAAAACGTCTAATTTTCTTGCTTTTCTTAAACTATTTCTATCTTTCATATGTAATTTTTTCACTTTCTAATCTTTTATTATCAAAAAAAATTTGTGCTTATATTTATGATAATGCAAAACAATGCGTGGATAAGCACAAACCTCTTCCAAACCTGTTTGCAGCAGTGTTCTCACTGATGTCATCTGTTAAGCTAAAAACCTGTAGACTTGAGAGAAAAAGTTAGTAACGGGGACAAGAAATAATGACAGTGAAATCCTCCCCAAACTTATTTTTGGCTCATAATTTTGTAAAAATTATTTTCTTCAAGAGCCAAAATATATTTTTCTCCCCTCCAAACTTGCGTAAAATAGTATTAAGCATTTAAAATTATGGGGGAGTTAAATATAAAGCTTTACAAAGACCAAAATTCAACACCAACCATTCAAATATTTTATTGATGTAACGCACTGGTTGGTAGAACATCATGTCACTTATCGACGTGAAGAAGTGGGGAGGGGATAAGAGGTGGAATAGAACGCATTTACGTCTCGGTTTATAGAGACGAAACAATGATGATGGATTACTCGCATTCTCGTTATTGATAAGAAGAAGGGGTGGTGGTTCAACTTCTTTATGTTGGGGTTGATTCATTACAACTCTCATGTTTTCTAAGAATGCGAGTTCTTCAGCAAAGATTTCTTCAAAACTTTCATCGATATCCCGAATAATAATCTCATCGGAAAGAACGGGATGATACTCGGACTCCATAAACGGTTCATGTTTAGCGTTAGATGTTGATCCGGACAGCTCGATAGAAGGGTCCGTATGTATATAATAAATAGCAGGGTCAAACAACAACGTACTAGCTAAGTCGAGATAAGTATCGTGAAGCTGTTCAAATTCGCTGTTGTCGGAAATTATCATTTCGACAGAAAAAACTTGAGCATAGGGTTCGGAGGGTTCACTTCCCAACTTGTAAATGTTAAGCTTAATTGACATCTTCCCGAAGGATAGGGTCATAGAGCCGTTTCGACAATTGATTATTGCGTTCGAAGTCACAAGAAAAGGTCGACCTAGAATCACAGGGATTTGGTTTCGTGGGTTTGCAACAGGATGTGTATCTATAACAATAAAGTCCACAGGAAATATAAATTCCCCGACTTTGATTAACACATCCTCTAGCTCATCTCTAGGTTGGGTGATAGATCGATCTACCATCTGGAAAGTGCAGTGTTCTGGTTTTAACTCTTTGATCTCTAATTGCTCATACACAGAATACGGAAGCAAGTTAACACTAGCACCTACATCGTGTAGAGCACGATTGATATTTTTATCCCTAATAGAAATAGATATGGTAGGACTTCCGGGGTCCATTCGTTTCTTGGGTAATTGTTGGGTAAACGCAGTGCTCACGTTACTTGCTAAGAAAACTTTTTTAGGTACTTGAATATTTTTCTTCCTAGTGCACAAGTCCTTTAGAATTTTCGCATAAGACAAAACTTGTTGAATAGCATCTAGGAGAGGAATAGTTATGTTAACTTGCTTAAAAATTTCCACAATCTTCTCCATTTGTGGACTTGGTCTGTTGCCTCTTAACCTATGTGGATAAGGAGCTTTATCAATATGGATCGGGTCCAACATTGGAGAAGATTATGGGGATGGAATGGATCCCAGAATTAGAGTTGGGATCGTTTTAGGTTGACTCGAGAAAGTGGGCGGAGGGTTCGAGCCTAGGGGAACACGGAGAATAGGCCCAGAAGATGGACTAGAAGAAATAGGGTTAGAAGTAGAAGTAGAAGTAGAAGTCGGGGTTC
Source organism: Agapanthus africanus (assembly GCA_030015575.1). NCBI lineage: Eukaryota > Viridiplantae > Streptophyta > Magnoliopsida > Asparagales > Amaryllidaceae > Agapanthus > Agapanthus africanus. The sequence goes on from JASDDO010000014.1 coordinate 651,719,827, forward strand.
AATTAATTCTTCTTCATCAACCTGTTCACCGACTTGGTTGTTCAGCACTCTTCCCGATCTCAATGTGATTACGGCACTCATATTATAACTTTGTGAGTGGCCAAAATTCGGTAGGGGTTGAGATGGAAGTTTCCCTTTCTCTCTCGCACATATTGCGGCATTTACCTGTGCAAGTTGTCCTTCTATCGATTTTATGCTTTCATCGTGGGAAGCGGTGTTCTGCATTAATGTTTGGATAGAAGACTTTAAATCAGCCGTCGTTTGCGTGGAATGTTTAATAAACTTATCCAAGCTTTGTTCGAGTGCAGAGGAGTTTTCGGTATCGGCCGTTTGGAAAGAATTATTATAAGGTGTTGAATTGTTGGCCGGATTTTGAAAAGGTTGCGGTTGAAATATGTGCCGACTCTGTGGTGGTGGCTGATGTTGCTATGGGGGAGGTCTTTGATAGTTGCTTGGGAACTGGTTTTGATTTTGAGTTTGGTTTTGGTTCCGAGCAAAATTAGGATGATTACTCCATCCCTGATTGTTGTGGAAGAATAAGGATCGTTTCTATGTCGTTGCTGAAAAATAGCATTAGTTTGTTCTTGACCTTGAAACGGTGGACTCAAAGGACATTCTTCCGTCAAATGTGATGGGTCGGAACAACAACCACACACGGTTTTGGGGAGCGTAACCTGGTTTAGGGAGGCAGAAGAGACTTTGTTTTCTATGGCTTCGAGTTTCCTTTGTATCGCAGCCATTTCGGTTTTCACTGCGATGGAAACATCGAGCTGATGGATACCTCCCCTAGATGATATTGGTCTTCCCACTGCAAAGTTTGTTCGGCGAGATCTTCCAAGAATTGCCAACCTTCCTCATCGTCTTTAGACATAAAATGACATTGACAAATGGTTTCAAGTATCTGCTTTGTCGCTGGAGTAACACCCTCATATATAATCCGACAAAGTTCCCATCTATTAATTCCATGATGAGGGCATTGGACTAGCAGATCTTTAAACCGTTCAAAGCATTTCCAAAATGGTTCGTTGGGAAGCTGGGTAAACTGATTAATCTCGCTTCGAACACGGACGGTCTTATGATTGGGATAAAATTTCTTAAGGAATGCTATAACGAATTCATCCCAATTAGAAATAGAGTGTGTTGCAGTGTTATAAAGTCATTTTTCTGCTAGATCGCACAAGGTATAAGGGAAAAGACGTAGTCTCATAGCATCCATTGAAAGTTGTGAAGTACCCATCATTGCGCATACGTTTTCGAATTTTGTGATAAAAACGTATGCGTTTTCTGACTCAAGCCCGTGAAATTTGAGCAACTGGTTGATGGTGTGGGGTTTAATTTCAAAATTATCCCCATTGGCTGGTGTAATAGATAAACAAGTAGGAAAGGGACCGCGTATAGGATAACATCTCTCTTGGAGAGAGATGCGCGGTGGATTCTGCGTACCTACGGGTGGTGGCAGGGTGGTGTTATAATCTGATGGAGAACCGTCCTTCTCGGTCGATTTGATGGGTGGAGAGGAAAAAGAAAATGAAGAAGTGCCGACTTCGGAGTCGATAGCAGAAACGCGGACAAGACGGGCACTAGAATCCCGTGTCCAGCCGAGCATGTATTAAGCGGGTTTAGCGCAAGTGGCAGCGTGTGAACGATTTAAAAAATGGTTTGTTTTGAAAAGTGTCGGACGTGAGACAAATCACACAAAAATGCACAATCAACCCTAGAACTAAGATCACCTAGGTCAAGTCGCTAGACCGCTCCTAGACTTCCGAAGGACAAGCAACAGGATCAATACTCTACCACCTCTTTATCGCTCTTGTGGCCAGGTAAGTGGGAGGTATCCGATATACGAATTACCGAAAATAGCGGGCTTAATTAAGTAACCACTTTCCTAAACACACTTTCCTAAACACCATAAAAGAAATGCGGATAAACGATAGATTACCCACGACCCTCCTCTGTCCTAATTGAGCGCGACGGTCCTTAGAGTCTTGGTCTAGATATTTCTTAATTAATAAATAATGATGCGGATGCTTGTTTAGTGATTTGTGGGGCCTAGAAAGGGTGATGAAATCCCCACCTACTCTGAACTTTGGTTTTGCCCCTTAAAATCCGTATTAAAAATATACAAAAACAAACCAATTACAAAACACGCAAAAAGAGTTTTGAGCGGGATATTTTGCAAAGAATCCTGTAGAAAAATATATTATTGGATTTCCAGAGGAGAGAGAAAGAGTTGAGGAAGTTACCAAAGAAATTTAGGGCACAAGTCAACAATACCGCTGCGGTTCCGCCGCCAATAACATACTATGGCAGCGGTTCCGCCGCAGAGATGAGGATTCTCTTGACAATTTTTTTACAGTGGCCTCCTCTGCTCCTCTCTGAAAATCTCTGAATCTCGATTTCCTCGTTCAAGTGACTCCAGATTCCCTCGCAAAAATCGCACTAATCGTTAAATACACAATTCGCTGTTTTATTTTATTTTTATGATATGGATCGAATAAGAATTCAAAAAGAACAGCAAGAAAAAAATTTACGCACGTATCCCCAGCAACGGCGTCATTTGATTGATCTGTGAAAGTAGTGTTTGCAGTAAATAATCGCAATCAATAACGGTGTCGCGTGTAGCTAGCCGAGATGAGTACGGGTCGTCCGCAGGGATGCGTGGAACTTTTAATCTTGTTTTAGACGAGTTGAATAAAATAAAATTGTGGTGAGTATTCCCGCTTGTCACGCCGATGACTCGGGTTCGATCCCCGGCAACGGCGTCATTTGATTGATCTATGAAAATAGTGTTTGTAGTAAATAACCGCAATCAATAACGGTGTCACGTGTAGCTAGTCGAGATGAGTGCGGGTCATCCGCAGGGATGCATGGAACTTTTAATCTTGTTTTAGACGAGTTGAATAAAATAAAAGAATAGGGATAATAGATTCTAGATCTATGTTAAACACGGATGTAAAATATATAAGAAGAAGGCCTGTAGGGTTCGTTAGGATTTAGTAGTCATGGATGACTAATAAAGATGACTTCTTTTATCTTTTGATAGATTTAAAACTAGATTGATAGTGATGAATGAGAATTAGGATTCTTTGAAGAAACTAGGGTTTCCCCACTATTGACCCTTGTCCCTTCATTGATTTCTATTCATGTCTAGCCCTTAACAAAACAATTATTAATCTGATCTCAAATCGTGGTGAAGACTATCAATAAATTGATAGCGCGCCCGATTATGATGTTAACGATTCTTTTGCTAAAGTTTATAAACTTCATAAGACGTAAAAGGAGTTCAAATATTTTCTCATCCATTGTTCTAATCTAATCCTACGAACCCTATCAAGCGGAGAATTACTCGCGCGTGATGGAGATAGAAGAAGAACGGATAGAGATCATAATGAAAATACATAAAATAAAAACTAAATAATTATACTAATGATCTACCTTTATTAATCAACTTCACAAGTACAAATCCTATGAGTTTAGATTACAAGAGAAAGGAGTTGCTCTCGATCTCTGTCTCGTAGGAAGTAGATGTTCCGTCAAATCTCACTCGCTTTATCACGTCGAATCGCGGATCTGTAGTGGATCACTTGTTCTTTGACGGTGATTTGCTTCGTATAAAAGGTGATGATTTCTAAATTTAGTCAATTGTGTTTATCAACTTGTTAGTTGTTTTTCGAAAAGTCTTGTCCATTTTCAATAGATGTTAGTCATTGCTTTGGATTGACATATAAGTATATAACTTTTGGTTTTGCCAATCAGATGGCTTTCTTTATGTTTCATGTAACATAAGTATATATTTTGTTGGCTATTCGATGTATATTTTAGCTTGTCAAGTCCTGCATTTTTAGATATTGTTTATTTGCTAATCCTTGTAGAAGAATGTAGATTATACTTATAGTTTCATAGATGATAGTATATTTATCATTATTACTAACCCCCCCCCCCCTTCCCTCCTGTGTGTGTGAGAGAGAGAGAGAGAGGTAAAGCGTTCCTAAGGTGACTTCTTAGGTTCCAACCTAAGAAGTCAGACTAAAAGCTCATAGTGAGCCATCCAAATGGATGATTAATCATTCATCGTGATCTACATGTGCAAAACACGGTTGTGTTTAAATATTCATGTGATTTAGACTACTATTTACCATCGATCAAGCAATCTCATATGTTCTATTATTGACAAACCATCAATTTTGTAGCTTTTTGATGAATGCTTAAGAGGTATCAAACTTGCATGATTTTTTAAAAAACCATTTAGTAGATCGCAATGAACGGTGTTTACTTTACCATCCATTTGGATGACTCGCGGTGAGATTTTAAACTGACTCCAGCCTAAGGGCTCACCTTGGGAACATTTTTATATATGTTGTGTCCCTGCGATCAGTGTCCGTGTCCATGCTTCATACCACCTTAAAGTAGAACCAAGAAGAAACTATCCAACAAGATGATAAAAGAAACAAAATTTAGTATCCAGGGGAAAGGGAAACCCTGCATAAACAGATCGCGGCGAATGCTAGTATTTACATGGAGGCTGCCAGCGTACCGCTTATTTTTAATTGTTATCTCTCATGTATTCCAACAAGAATGATGTGTTGTTCATTGTCTTTCCAAGTCTCTCCAATATTCTGGTAGCCTCTCTCGATGCCCTCGAAGGCTCAAAGATTTGGTATTCACAAGTTATGTATCGTCCCATGCAAGGTCTCCTCGTCTCGATCTTCCTCAACTTCATCCTGATTAATACATATAGAGTAAAGAACCACAACTGCATTCACTTTGTTCCAAGCACAATAGCTCTCTCTTATGATTTCAATCAAGTAAGAACCTCATCCATCTACATTATCTGCTTCACCGCCATTGTGACCCTGTACCAATGCAAGTATCACCAACAACTCCCCCACTAATAATTTTTCCATTATCATCAACATCAAAATTCTGGTTATACCATCGCACCCTGCCCGAACCCTATTCTCATAATTAGTGCATAAGTTGAAGATGACATTGGCAGCATTTCTTTATGGCCTCCAAGGATCCATGCTCTACGAGCTCTATAAGAGCCCATACTGTTCCCAATTCTCCTATCTTGATCCTGTTTAAAGCTAGAGCAGAGAGAATGAACCGAGCCGCAGCAGCATTTCCCTGATCTGCATTGTACTGGTCTTCAGCGCTTCGATGAGAAACAGAACAGCTTGAGAGTCATTGCCGAGGATTTTCTTGTTGCTGTCGAAGATTGAAAGGTTTAAGATTGTTGTCACCACAGCTTCTGGAACATCACTCTCAATTGATACCAGAGGATGAGAAGACACAGCAATTTCAAGATAGCTTCAGGGTTCTGCCTGATAAAAAATCAGACGAAGGTCAGCAATTTGGCTAGAAGCCATGGATTTTATGTGCTTTCTTTTTTACCTTGATGGAAGACGAAGAGAGGTTTTTGAGGAAATAACTGACTGAGCTGCATTCTGTAGCAGGGGCTGGGGGTGTTAGAAATTAAACTTGTTTTCGGTTACAAAGAATTGAAGAGACATCGGTTATAAAAGGAAGGGATACCAATTTATGAATAGGTTTAATGAAAAGATATGTAACGGTTATTGTAATCAATTGGTATTATGAAGAGTCATAATGAAGGGGCATGTAAACTCCTATATAAGGAGATGTTTTGTAAAGTTTTAAGAGAGCAAGGAAAATATAAGAATAGTTTATTGATACTTTCTCCATTCTCTATCCATTCTCTCCTCCAAACACATTCGGCTACATCGTAGACCGAACATAAAGTCGAGAAGATCCTAACAAAGTGGTATCAGAGCGAGGTTCGAAGAAAATGTCGAAGACAACACTCTCGTACAACGCCCCACGCCTCACCAAAGATAACTATGAAAATTGGAGCATCAAAATGAAGACTGTTTTGGGAGCAGTAGGCGCTTGGGATGTGGTGGTCCGAGGCTATGATCGGCCTCAAGATGAAGCTACACTGACGGCAGCTCAGAGAACGACCCATGAAAAATTATTCGAGAAAGATTGTACCGCAAGATACTTTATCGAGCAAGGTGTCGATGATTCGACTTTCGAGAAGATTTCGGCTGCCACTAATGCAAAGCAACAGTGGGAGATACTTGAGAAAACCTTCCAAGGAGTCGAGAAGGTTAAAAAGGTACGCTTACAATCACTAAGGAGGGAGTTTGAATTGTTAAAAATAGAGGAGAATGAATCGGTGACTGACTATAATGCCCGAGTGCTTACGGTGGTCAACCAAATGAAGAGGAACGGAGAAAAAATGGAGGATGTAAGGGTGATAGAGAAAATTCTTCGGTCATTACCACCGAAGTTTGACTTCATTGTGTGTTCAATTGAAGAGTCAAAGAATCTTGAAGAAATGACGATAGATGAGTTGATGAGTTCACTAAAAGCCCACGAAGAACGGTTCGTGAAAAAGCAAGAACCGATTGAAAAATTACTACAAACACAAGTTAATTTGAAAGGTGATTCGGTTGAAAATGGTCAAAATGACCGAAATCGAGGAAATACACGCGGCCGAGGAAGAGACCGTGGCCGAGGTCAATTCGGTCGAGGACAAGGTGGTCGAGGAGGTCAAAACAATGACGCTAGAAGCCAAAGCCAAAATTTCGGCCGAGGTCGAGGCCGAGGACGATCGACTGGTGGAAGAGGGAGACCGAATGTTCAATGCTATAATTGCAAGAAATTCGGTCACTACGCAGTAGACTGTTGGGGAAAAACAGTCGAGGAAAAATCAAACTTTGTGGAGAAAGAAGATTACAATGACGATGTACTTCTGCTGGCTTTTAAAGGTGACGAAGAAAGTGCCGACACTTGGTATCTCGATACTGGTGCAAGTAATCATATGTGTGGCAAGCGAAACATGTTCGTAGACTTGGACGAATTGGTGAGTGGCCAAGTCACATTCGGTGACTGTTCGAAGGTACCAGTAAAAGGCAAAGGTAAAATTTTAATTCGACTGAAAGATGGATCACAAAAATATATCGAAAATGTGTATTATGTGCCGAATATGAAAAACAACATCTTGAGTTTGGGACAACTCTTAGAAAAGAATTTCGATATTCATTTAAAGGATCGAACTCTTTTCTTAAGAGATAACCGAATGAAGTTGATAGCAAAAGTGCAGATGACGAAGAATCGGCTATTTCTATTGGATATCAAATATGGTGAAGCAAAGTGTCTAAAATCATCGGTGAAAGATTCGGCTCGGTTATGGCATATGAGGTATGGACATCTCAATTTCGGCGGACTAAACTTGTTGGCGAGGAAGAACATGGTCAAAGGTTTGCCGATTATGAATGAACCGAAAGAGTTATGTGAAGGGTGTTTACTTGGTAAACATCACCGAGCAAGTTTTCCAAAAGAAGCCGAGTTTAAAGCCAAGGAGCCATTACAACTTGTCCACACCGATGTATGTGGACCAATTACTCCAAATTCATTTGGTGGAAAAATGTACATTCTAACATTTATTGATGATTTCACAAGGAAAACATGGGTATATTTTCTAAAAAATAAATCGGAAGTTTTTGAAAATTTTAAAAGATTCAAAATGAATGTGGAAAAAGAAAGTGGGTTTTATTTGAAATCGGTCTGGTCAGACCGAGGTGGAGAATTCACTTCAAATGAGTTTGAAAATTTTTGCAAAGAAAATGGGATTCGGCATTTCTTAACGGCCTCCTATTCACCACAACAAAATGGAGTGGCCGAACGAAAAAATAGAACCATATTAGACATGGTGAGATGTATGTTGAGTAGTAAAAATATGCCGAAAGAATTTTGGGCAGAAGCGGTTGCATGTGCTGTGTACATTCTAAACCGATGCCCAACCCAGAGTTTACAAAATGTAACACCGCAGGAGATGTGGCATGGTTATAAGCCGAATGTAAGTCACTTTAAAATTTTCGGGAGCATAGCATATGCTCATGCCCCCGAACAAAAGAGAGTAAAACTTGATGACCGAAGTTCTCGGTTGATTTTTATCGGTTATGATCTAAGAACCAAAGGCTACAAGCTGTTTGATCCAGTCAATAAGAAGGTCATTGTTAGCCGAGATGTCGAATTTGATGAAGAAAGCTCATGGAGTTGGAGCGATGAAGCCGAAAACAGCAGACCGAATGAAGTACTCGGTCAAGAAGAAAAGAAAAGAAATGAAGTCGAAGTTGATGTTCCATCGCCTGCAACAACACATCGGTTCAATTCGCCTCAAGTCGGTTCTCCACAAACCGAAGCGTCGTCAAGTTCAACTCCACCAAGAAATCCAAGGACGAGGACTATGACCGAGTTATATGAGGTAACCGAAATGCAAAATAATCTAACATTATTTTGTTTGTTTGCCGAATGCGAGCCAATGAATTTTGAAGAAGCGGTCAAAGACCGAAGGTGGAAAGAAGCAATGGACGAAGAAATCAGTGCTATTGAGAGAAATGGAACTTGGGAGATCACCGAACTTCCCAAAGGCAAGAAACCCATAGGAGTGAAATGGGTGTACAAGGAGAAAAAGAACGCTAAGGGAGAAATCGAGCGATACAAGGCAAGGTTAGTGGTCAAAGGCTACAAACAACAAGCTGGCATTGATTATGATGAAGTTTTCTCACCAGTAGCGCGACTCGAGACAATTCGACTGATCATTGCTATGGCGGCTCAATTCAGTTGGAAGATATATCAATTGGATGTTAAATCGGCATTCCTCAATGGATATCTTGAAGAAGTCTACATTGAGCAACCACTCGGTTATGAGAAGAAAGGACATGAGTCGAAAGTACTGAAGCTAAAGAAGGCTTTATATGGCCTGAAGCAGGCACCGAGAGCATGAAATAGTCGAATCGACATATACTTCCAAGCACACGGTTTCATGAAGTGTCCTTATGAGCATGCATTATACATAAAGAAGTCCGAAAAAGGTGATATTTTTATAGTATGTTTATATGTGGATGATCTCATCTTCACAGGAAACAATCCACGTATGTTCGATGACTTCAAAAGCTCGATGGTTAAAGAATTTGAAATGACCGACATCGGTCAGATGGCATATTATTTGGGAATAGAGGTAAAGCAAAGACCGAATGGGATTTTCTTATCCCAAGAAGGATATGCTCGGTCGATTTTGAGAAAGTTCAATATGGAGCAAAGCAATTCGGTCAATACCCCAGTAGACTGCGGAACAAAATTATCAAAGTTCGATGAAGGGAGCAATGTGGACTCGACGCATTTTAAAAGCTTGGTAGGCAGTCTTCGGTATCTTACATGCACAAGACCGGATATTCTATATGGAGTCGGCTTGATCAGCCGATACATGGAAGAACCGAAATTGACACATTTATCAGCGGCGAAAAGGATATTGAGATATATCAAAGGTACACCAAATTTCGGTTTGTTCTATTCGAAATCTAACAATTTTGAATTATATGCATATACCGATAGCGATTGGGGAGGAGATATAGATGACCGAAAAAGTACGACAGGGTACATTTTCTTCATCGGTGAATCAGCATTTACTTGGTGTTCCAAGAAGCAACCGATAGTGACACTATCAACTTGTGAAGCCGAATACGTTGCTATATCGGCTGGAGTTTACCATGCTATATGGCTAAGAAATCTGCTGAAAGATCTAAAGGTTGAACAGGAAGGACCTACGAAGATGTATGTGGACAACCAATCTGCTATAGCACTGGCGAAGAATCCAGTGTTTCATGAACGAAGCAAGCACATTGATACTCGGTATCACTCTATCAGAGAACATGTGAGGAAGAAAGATGTCGAACTCGTTCGTGTCAAATCACAAGATCAACTGGCCGACATTTTTACAAAGCCCCTAAAATTTGAAGTGTTCGCAAAATTGCGAGGAAAGATCGGCATGGTAAAACAAGTTTAAGGGAGCATGTTAGAAATTAAACTTGTTTTCGGTTACAAAGAATTGAAGAGACATCGGTTATAAAAGGAAGGGATACCAATTCATGAATAGGTTTAATGAAAGGATATGTAACGGTTATTGTAATCAATTGGTATTATGAAGAGTCATAATGAAGGGGCATGTAAACTCCTATATAAGGAGATATTTTGTAAAGTTTTAAGAGAGCAAGGAAAATATAAGAATAGTTTATTGATACTTTCTCCATTCTCTATCCATTCTCTCCTCCAAACACATTCGGCTACATCGTAGACCGAACATAAAGTCGAGAAGATCCTAACAGGGGGTTCATTGGGCTTGTTTATTTTAAGGCTTGAGGTGAAATGCCGTGATCAAATGCACCATCGGGATATCATACAGAATGAGGTGGTTGGGTGTGAGGGAAGGGTTGGTTATAATTTGTTGGATTTGCGAGCAAGTCCTGCTGCCTGAGTTTAGCGGGCAAGTCCTGTTGCCTGAGTTTAACAGGTATGTCCTGTTGCCTGAGTTTAGCAACTCTTGAATGAAGGGCCAATCGAAGATCTGCAATAGAACAAGAGAGATATCACTATCATCATTGAAGCTTTTAGTATTAAGACCAATCGTTCTACAATTAACGCAGGAATGGCTACGAAGCAAATCTCACCATAGGGTTCAACAAGAAAAATACAAAATGAAGTAAATTGTCATCCCCGTATGAAATTAAAAGGATTTCTTTTTATCCCCAGATACCCTTTTCTTCAAATCGTATTAGCCTCACTTTCTCTTTCTTACGTCAACTTCGACTATTTAAATTAAGGCCACAACACCCATATCACATGGTAGACAATGGCATTTCTATATATATAAAAACTAATAAATACACATTAGGTTACGCAGAACAATTACAAACAAATACCAAAACTATGCTAATGATGAACATGAACAAAGACACACTTGTATACAAAAGTGTGTTACTAAAAACATCCAGCGCGTGGAATAGCTGGTAAGCCATGACTGCATGGGAAGTGTGACAAGGAGGTAAACAAGTTCAAGGCGTGAAACCAACAGAAAAGGGAAAATATGAAGGAAGCTAGTGGGGATCGAGTTTAAGTATTTAACCAGTCTATATCTTCCAAAACGGTATCTTACTAAAACTAGTAAACAAGGGGACATGTGGGAATGACATTAAAATAAATATAACCATAAAGACAATAACAGGCCTTTGTCCCAAAATTTTGGGGTCAGCTATGTAAATCCATTTTTTTTTCTCCATTCTAACTAGATTAAGGACCATCCAAAGAGGCTTTATTACAGTCATCGCTTAAGTAGACAAGGCGGTGATTAGTGGCAATTTATTCTCACCCAGTTCCAGTTAAAGAAGAAAAAGAAGAAGAAAACCCACGTAAATCATGTGCATTTGATCAAAACGTGAATGTGTTTAATTACATGATTTGTTTAATCAGTAAAATTGTAAGCACTAAGTGATATAAAGCTTGTGCAACAGGCACCAATAAGTCCGCAATTTAGGAGTGAAAATATTATAGGGCCGACCAAATAAGCCTGGATATGCTAAGAAGACATTGTTAATAATTTAAACAACAAGATGGCCTTGATGTCAATGCAAAAAAATGATTCATGTAGTTGACACCGGCCCGAAAATTTTTGGATCGTGACCTTGCCATTGGCACCGCCATAACCATATTTTATGGCTAAATTACATGAAATACCCTAGCTTTTGTCCCGGTAACAGAAAATGCCACCAACTTTCTAAAACGTGCACTTTTGGCCAACTTCACTTTAATTTATTCCGCAGATACATTTCTTTTACGTAGTTAATAAAAAATCTCACGTTTTCGCTCTTTCTTGTTTCATTTAAATATTACAACAACAAGCCTTCATCCCGAATTTTCGGTGTACGCTATATGAAATATTTAAATAAATGGCATTGGGAATAAATAAAGTGGGGTGGGGTGGGGGGCATTATGCATGTTTTAGAAAGTTAGGAGTATTTTCTGCATTTTAGCCTAAAACTATTTACAGTCATAGAGTTTGAAAGATGTCTCATTGAATGAATTAATAACCCAACTTGAAAAGGCAGATTAAATAATCATAAGGACATAAATTTTTTCCATTCCCTTTCCGTGGCAGGGTTTTAAACTTCAAAGAAAGTCGAAAATTTTGAATCCTCGCCATCAAATTCAAAAAAAAAAAATCAACTAAATGTAAATAAAAAAAAGGAATGATAAAATCTCATCAAAGGTTTCAGAAATAATCACCTGCCTCGATGCTTAAGGGGGGAAAAAGTGGACCTTTCGTAATCTCAGACGAATTAAGGCAGAATAAGTGACCTAGAATCGACACTGACTCGATCCAATTCAAATCCGAGATGTCGTAAACAAAAAACAAAGCTCACGATGCTTCCTCAAAAATCTCAGCTTTTTCACGCAGCGATCGTCGTCTCATCTCTCGTCCTCAGCCCCCATCATTTTCATCTCAAAACCGTAGAAGGGCTATTTTGGCTAAGCGGAAGTTTTTTTTAATTAATTAATTATTTATTTATGGGTTTTTTTTTTGAAATATATATATTTTAAAAATATATTATTAAAATAGATGGGTAATTTTTAAAATTAGGAGAATAGGGTGGTTTGGCACCCCACCCCCACTCCACCCCACCCCCTAGCGCATAATAAGGGGGCGGGTTCCCGGAACCCGCCCCCAATTTTTTTTTTATTAATTTTTTTAATTATTAATTATATAATTTTAATTTTAATTATAATATGATTATTATTATAATTATAATTATAATTATTAAAAATAAAATAAAAGTAAATAAACGAAAAAAATATTTAAATTAAATAATAAAATTTCACTATATCAATGTGTTTTACAGAATGAATCCGTCAAAATTCACAATACAAAAAAATCCTATCTGATTTCTATCTCGACGGTTAAATTTATAATATCAAAATGAATCCGTCAAATTTCCAATGTTAAAAAATCCTATCTGTATGTAAAATTTAAATACTATCTTTTTCCTTTTCCTTTTCCCTTATGAAATCCGAGGAGGCTTACATAAGTCTATGCCTCCTGGGATGACTGGAGGAACCACCTGTTTCTTGGGTAGATGGCGGCGGCGGCGGCGGCGTCTGCTCTTCTGCTTCGGGTTCGGGTTCTGCTTCAGCTTCGTCTTCAGCAGCGTCTTGGACAGGCTGTTGATCCGCAAATCCTGAACCTGAATGTGGGACAGGTGTCGGATGTGTGCTGCCTCCCAACAACTCTGCGTAGGACACTAAATCCGTGTCCCAACTGGGCAGTTGCAGCGAAGAACCTGTCCCGGTTTCATGCGGCTGATGTTGCACAAAACCTTGGCCCCATGGCTGCGCAAATCCTGACCCCCAAGGGTGCTGTTGTTGCGCAAAACCTGACCCCCAAGACGGCTGTTCTGCAAAACCTGACCCCCAAGACTGGTGTTGTTGCGCCTGTCCGGTATGCCAGGGTTGCTGCTGACAGTATGGTGATCCAAACCACCGATCCTGTTGCGCTAGATCTCCGTGATGCTGCGGCTCCGGTGCCGGGTCATACTGCGGCTGCGGTGCCGGTTCATACTGCGGCTCCGGTGCCGGCGATAAATGTTGAGAAATACCGTATGAACCGAATACACCACCAATTAAATTGTCTACATTTGAAAATCGAGCCTGAGATGCCGGACCAGCATCAGTCGGGTATGGTTCCTGCACCATTGTTTGTACGATATGCAATCCACGAGCCTGTCGTTACATTAGAAATAAGAAATAAGTATTGACTCATACCGCCGGATGTTAAAAAGTAATATGATATAAAGAATTCAACTTACCAAATCTCGTTCCATATGGCCTCTAGGCTCGTACCGCGAGATGTTTGGAAAGTTGTTGGGGGGAGCAGAAAGATATCGTATGGTGACACGCTTACACCACTGTAGATATGCTTTGGTAGCGTCGGTGGCTGTGTGGCCACCTATTTGCTGTAAGGCAATACTACGTTGCCTATCCTCCCATCTCAGCAAATATTGATGATGATGCTCCCTCCAATCACGCTCCGTCTTTCCTCCTCGCATGTCTCCCTCTATTGTCATAGGCGAAGGCGGCGGGACAGGAATATGCTGCGATCTATCAAACTGTCGTAACACCCTATCCGGGAGGTGCATGACAACCATATTAATGCAGAGGAGTGGGCATCGAGCCCGCCAAACCGGCTCTCCTTCAAGACAGATGCCGGGTAAGCGTTGTAGACGATCTGCTGTATAAGGCATCCACAGGAACTGCGCAAATAACATGGTAAAAAAATTGTGATTAAGGTATTTCAAAATTGTAAAACAAATTTAATTACCTAAGTTATGGTTACCTGAGCCGCCTCCATGCGATCCAACTCATCTCTATAGTACTTAAGTACTCGACGAGGAGCCTTATATGCTTTCTTCCCATTCCACCAACAGCCGAGCGGCTTTCCGGGGATATCCAAGCCAGTTATTTTTACATTCTCCGGTCTTCCTATATACATATGCTCCCATTACCAGATCTATAAATAAAGTTTCAGATTATAAGAGAGAAAACCAATATTGCAATTTTGCAAAATTCTAGCTGTGAAAAATAAAGAATTTACCTGAAGCAATGTAATACATCCACAAATTTTATTCTTCGTAGGAGCACATGCCTTATCGAGCTCCTTATAAAGAAAGGCCAGGACCCCTGCTCCCCAAGCATATTGGCCACACACGTCAAAATCCGTTAGGAAGCCAAGGTATAAGGGATGAACATGCGTTGTTGATTGGTCCGGCATCAACCAAGAACCGATCATGTACAGAATGTAGGCACGTGCATGTCTATCTAAGACTTCATCGGTGGCTTCATCAGGGATATTACTAAATGTATCTTTTAGCCAGTTTAAACTGATCTTATACCCCTTACTGTAGCCTCCCGGTGCCTGATATTAGCATTTTTTTTGAAATATTAAAACTAGAAATAATGTACAGCATAAAATAGGTACACTAAAGAGGGGAATCAGAATGAAATTGTTACATGTCCGAGAACAGACTCGGCATATGTATCCCAGTATGGATGGTCGGTATCTGGACCAACAATTTTTCCTCCGACCAACCCAATCCCATTGACCCGTAAACCGAGTGAGAGGCCAATATCCTGGAGTGTAATTGTGGCCTCACCCCATCTAAGATGAAAGGTGTGGGTCTCTTTTCTCCAGCGCTCAACCAGAGAGGTGACAAGGGCGTGGTCGATTTGGATATGACGAATCAACGACGCTTCATAAAATTCGGCCCGTCTAAGCCGCTGGTTTATTCGTTGGTCGCTAACTACCCATTTGTCTGAGCTATGGGTGACGACGGTGAGATTATCTCCATCCTGCAAAATTAAATAATATTATTTTCAACTATTAGAATTAAATGAAATGTGTAATTAAAAAAAATTAACTAAGTTTAGAATATTTCCTCCCCGTGTAATATATTAAACGATCTGTGTTCGTTTTGATGCACAAGCAGAGATTTGTCAAGTGGTTGATTCTCCATTGAAATGCACTGGAGCAGAGATTTGTCGAGGGTTTTATCAAGTAGAGATTAGAAAGTGTGGTTGATTCTCACTGATTTGTCGAGGGTTTTATAGAGGGTGGGCGGGTTCCAGGAACCCGCTACAGTCTCTGTTGTCAAATCAGTTGAAGAGGACGGGTTCCAGGAACCCGCCCTCTTCAATAATTACCAGAGAGGAGTCAAATCAGTTCCTGGGGTTTTCTATTCATAAAGGAAGAGGGCGGGTTCCTGGAACCCGCCCTCTTCAATAATTACCAGAGAGGTGTCAAATCAGTTCCTGGGGTTTCCTATTCACAAAGGAAGAGGGCGGGTTCCAGGAAGAGGGCGGGTTTCTGGAACCCGCCCTCTTCATTAATTTTGTTTTTTTATATACTTTTGTAAAGTTGTCTTGTCAAATCAGTTTATTTTAATATATTTATTTATTAAAACGTGAGTTTGTGTAAGTGTAAGTGTCAAATCAGTTTTTTTTGTGTAAGTGTCAGAAGGACATCATATTGAAGAGGGCGGGTTATTAAAACCCGCCCTCTTCAATAATTATTTGTACCAGTACACTGTGCGTTATGCCAGTGTTGTCCCATCGTTTCTGTGTGTCAGGTCAATTAAGAGGGCGGGTTGTTAGAACCCGCCCTCTTCAATATCTTGCCGGCCCTCATATCCTATAAATATGTCTCCGCTATACATTTCACTACCCATTTCATCTCTGTCAAATTTTCATCCTACACCGGTCACTATCCATTTACTTCGATCAATTCTTCTCCGCTATCAATTTTGTGTAAGTGTGGAGTTTTAGAAGAAGGTCAAGTTCAGTACCATAGTCTGCGAGTAAGCAATCTTCGAGCAGTGGAACAGTTCATAAAGTATTGGAAGTAAGCAATCTTCGAGTTTGAAAGTTTTTTGCAATTTCAACACAACATAAAAAATATAACTGTTTTTTGTGCAGGATTATGGCCTCCCCAAGTTTATTTGTTGTATGTAAATACGATGGCCAGGTTATCACAAGTGCACAAGGTCCCGAGTATATGGGCGGGTCCGCACGAATCATGCGATTGGAAGCATCAACGACTTATGATGAACTAGAGACTAAAGTGTTCAAAATTACGAAATACGATCCCCGTGAAAGTAGGGTTAAGTTAAGTTGTATATGGCCTATGTTCAGTGGAAATGCATTGGTTGAAATTATAGACGATGCATCAATATCTTCGATGATAGATTTCGGTCTCTCAAGCACCCAGCATTCTTTTGAACTTTTGGTTCAGAAGGAGCAATTGGAAGTATCAGATGCCCCTCCAACGGATAATTTTGATGGTAATGCTGGAGATAGTTCCTGGGGGTACGATCACATGGTCAACGATGACTATACACAACAATATTCAAACCTTCAAACTCATGGGTAAACATTTTATAAACCCATATTTAAACATTTTAGTAATACCAAGATACTAATATTCAAACATTTAATAAAATCCATAAATCCAGGTTCTCCCAGTCCACTGCTGCAGTTACATGCACCCCAGAAGAACAACAAAGATTACCATACACAGCCTTCCACAGGTAAATAAATCCGAAACAAGTGATGATTTAGTTACGAAAATATTAAGGAATAATATTATAATAACAATTTATATACTAAACGCAGATTTCCCCACACCTCCGCATCATTCCAACACGATCCAAGTAGCGCATTCCAAGCATGTCCGTCCACATCTTTCCGGTCTTCTCACCCCGAACCATCCACATTACACCGACCACAACCATCATATATTGCACCCGAGCCTTATGTTGCTACGGGTGATATTGATATGTGTGGCAGTGATGATGATGAAATCGGTGAAGGTCATCAGGGGGAGGATAGCGTGGAATATGCCGCTGGATTGAATGGGATAGCATTCTTTGATGGTATGGTTGCGACTAACGATTTTGTCGAACTAGAAGATCCCGGCCTCGATCCGCAGGAAGATGATGGTTGGGTAGACTTAGCCGTGGCAGAAGTAAATACGGCACCCTATTTGGACGCGACAGCAGCAAACGAAGATTGCATCAGTGTCGGGGATTTGTTTCAGGAAAAAGGAGATCTTATTTGTAAGCTGAAGTCGTGGTCTATTCAGCAAAACGTTACATTTAAAACCAAAGAGTCAAATAAGACGTACTATACGGTGGTATGTACGAAAGCTCCTGAATGTCAGTGGAGATTGCATGCATGTTGTTCCAAAAGAGCCAAAGCTTGGAAGGTCACGGCCTACAACCAAGAACATACTTGCATCAATTCTATTATGCTACAAGATCACCGGAATTGCACTTCATCTTACATTTGCTCGCTAATCATGCCACTAATCCGTACAGATGTGGCGATGACTCCCCGAGAGATACGGCTCCTGGTTAGCGGAGAGCATAAAATTCAGATTTCGTATGTAAAGGCATGGGATGCTCGTAGAAAGGCTTTATGCAAGATATTTAGGGACTGGGAAAGCTCGTACAACTCACTAGCCCCATTTATGGAAGCCATGAAAGCATCAAATCCGGGGACCGTATACCGGTTAAAAACCACAGAAACAGAGGTCGAAGGCTCTGTCAGGTTTCAAAGAATTTTCTGGTGCTTTGGTCCATGTGCGGCTGGTTTCACACACTGTCGGCCGGTATTGTGCGTTGATGGTACGTATCTATACGGTAAGTACAGAGGCTGCATGTTAATTGCTACAGGTGTTGATGCTAATAACGGTATATTTCCGTTGGGATTTTCTATTGTCGAGGGTGAAAATACATCATCCTGGTCATGGTTTTTCCGTCAACTCAAAAATATCCCATCTGTTCTTCATAGAACAGATTTATGCATCATATCTGATAGACATCTGGGAATACTTGCTGCAATGAGATCTGTATTTCCGATGACCCCACATAGGTTTTGCCTACGACACTTCAGGCAAAATTTTGATCGAAAATTTAAAAATTCGGATCTACATAAGCTTATGTACAGAGCCGGTGAAACGCCTGACCCTAATGTTCACGACATATACATGACGAAAATTAGGGAGATGAGTCAAGCCGCGAAAGCGTGGTTAGATGAGTATCCAGTACGCATGTGGTCACAAGCACATGATGATGGGTGCGGATATCTACTAATGACGACTAATATGTCTGAAAGCTTCAACGGGGTCCTTAAAGGGGTTAGAGGCTTACCGATACAGGGGTTGATTGTTCGAACATTTTTCCGGATGAATACTTATTTTGTGCACAGAAGAGAAAAGTCCTTGGTGATGGAGACTCCGCTCACCGCGTATTACGAAGACATCTTTCGGAAAAGAGAACGCCGAGCACAATACTACAGATCCGAAAGGTTTGACACAGCGGAGTTTCAGGTAACGAGCGGTAATGGGAATCAATATACCGTGAACTTTAGAGATGAAGGGCTCTCTTCGTGTACATGCGGTTTTTTCCAGCAACAACATTTATCTTGTGCCCACGCAATTGCTGCTGCGAGCAGCATGCATAACTCACATTACAATTTTGCTTCTCATTACTATACAATTTCCAATTACCAAGGCGCATACGATCCAAGATTTCATCCTATACCGGACAGTCGCTATTGGCACTATTATACTGCCAACAGACAAACACCGACTGTACTACCGCCGGAAAAAAATATAAGGCCCGGAAGACCTAAGGTGCGTCGAGATCGAATGACAATGGATGCCGATCCTCAGCAAAGGCAAGCCAGATGTAGCCTATGCAAACAACCAGGCCATTATAGGACCAGATGTCCAGGACAGTCATCAGGGGCGGGACCTTCAGGATCGTGACAAGTGCACTCAGATTTTTTTGTATTATAAATTTGACGGATTCATTTTGTTATTATAAATTTGACCGTCGATATAGAATTTACATTTTACAAACAGATAGGATTTTTTTCTATTGTAAATTATGACGGATTTATTCTGTAAAAAACATTGATATAATGAAATTTTAATATTTTTTTCAAATTTATTTACGTTTCTTTATATTTAAATTTTTTTAAAAATAATTATAATTATCAGTATATAATTATAATTATAATTAAAATCGAATTTAAAATTATATTTATAATTATTATTATATAATAATTATTAATAATTAATAATTTAAAACAAAAATAATAAAAGAGAAGGGGGCGGGTTCTTGGAACCCGTCCTTTATACAATAGTATAGAGGGCGGGTTCCAAGAACCCGCGCCCTACTCGGGGTGGGGTGGGGTGGGGTGGGGTGGGGGGGCAAACCGTCCTATTCTCCTAATTTTAAAAAATACCCCCCTATTTTAATAATATATTTTAAAAATATATATATTTCAAAAAAAAAACCTTTATTTATTTATTACTGAGAGCTTCTTTATGCTCTTGCAAAGAAGCAGCCTCACTTCGAACCAG
The DNA here is from genome assembly GCA_030015575.1 of Agapanthus africanus. Taxonomy (NCBI): domain Eukaryota; kingdom Viridiplantae; phylum Streptophyta; class Magnoliopsida; order Asparagales; family Amaryllidaceae; genus Agapanthus; species Agapanthus africanus. The sequence goes on from JASDDO010000014.1 coordinate 651,739,664, forward strand.
CTGCAAAAGAAGGCAATTGAAAGTGTCATCTTAACAAACCTCACCACACCATCAGATGCTCCTGTAATAGCTGGAAAATCTGCTCTGCGTTATGCGAAAAATCTGCTATGCATTTTCTTCGCAGAATATATGAGTAGCTCTAAACTTGAGCGACCGTGTGCATTACCAGATATCGCATTAGCAATGCAATGCTAGAAGGATTGCCTTCATGGTTAATTCATCCGATAACTAGAAGAGGGTCGCCTTCAAGCCGGAATTTACTTGCATGCAGCTCAAAAACCGCAACTCTAACCAGGGACGGACCCACTTTGTTTTGATGTGTACATATATGATTATACAGAAATAAATAAAAACATGAAGATAAAGATGGCCTAGTGGTCTTAGACGCTAGCCTTAAATTCCTCTTTAAGAGGGACATGGGTTTGACTTCCATTTGAGATATATGTTTTTTGGAATCAAATTATTCTCACTCTATTCAAAACTCCATCACAATATATTATTTTAACATCATCAAAAATATAGATAGATAATATAGTAGTTTTTCCCTATGTGTCATATGAAAATACCATATGCGTGTTATTACTCAAAATAATCATCTTGGAGGCTACCGCCCCTGAACCCAACGTTTGGTCATGGGACCTTTATAACGATAGCAATTTTGGTCCCACCCTTAATAAAATCCTGGATCCGCTACTAACCCTAACAGCTTCTCTAGCCGCCAAATGCTTAACCAAAGGAATAGTTAGCCTTGAAAGTCGCCAACATTTAGTTGAAAGAACGTATCCATTCTCATCCTGACCGCTCCTGCCATAGAATATGTAAGGACCCTAGTGCTCGCGCTGCAAGACTCGATACGAAGGCGGAAGCGAAAACAAAAAATTTAAAACAAACACTAGCAACCAATTCCCTAGAATTGATTCCAAACACAAAACTAGATAACTAAACATGCAAGGTTAGGGGGCTTACTACCTTTGTAGCGTGTCTGTACAATTGCGGAAGACCCCTACACCGCTCTAAGGTCTCTAGCACGGCTCCGAAGTTGTCGGGAACGAGCTTGGACGCCGATCATTTTTGTCGAAGATGATCCACCGAAGGAGTTCGAATCCAAGCTTTAGCTTCACACTAGCGAATCAAGTGAAGCAACTCACAATCAAAACTTGCTAAGAATTGATTGTGAGATAGATGCAGTGGTGAATCTCAAGTTTTCTCTCTTTTCTAAATTTTGCTCTCATTTTAGAAGCTTGCATCAAGAAGAGGAGGAAGAAGAATGAATAATACCCTTACACCTTTTGTCTTTTCCTTTCTTCTTTTTAATTGTGGAGAGTGGGTGGATGAGAGACTCACTCATCCACACTCTTCATAAGGTTTCTCAAATTGAGTGGAAAAAGTATTATGTGTGCACACACATATATATAAATACATTTATAAATACAAGCAAATATGTATCAAAATATATATATCCGTATTCGTATCAAAATATAAATATCGTATTCATATCTTAATACGAATACTCGTATTCGTATTGAGATACAAATACCCGTATTTTTACAAATACCCGTATTTTTACAAATACCATATTTGTGTCAAAATACAAATACCGTATTCATATAAAAATACGAATATCAAAAGAGAGATAATAAGATATATATAATACTAGCTCACAATGATCCAGTTATCTTTCAAACCTACCAGTATTATCAAAACGCCCGATTAAAGTACGTGTACTAAATACACGTATTTAATCAAACCTAAATGCGTATCAAAATACGCACATATTATATCGTTTCGCATGAATCGGGAAACCTCATGTATGAGACTCTAAAAACTCGACAATACGCTCGCAGTGGGTCTAACCATAAGTAAATCAGCGGCACTAGCTATACGTAACGGCTACTCGGGTATTGAACGAAAGGAAGATCGATAAGCAAACCCGTCCGCACCCCTGCTGAGTCTATAAGTGACAATCTCCGTACGGTCCGGTCTCTTCATCTAAGAGTATCACATACTAGGTCTAAGGGGTGGATAACGTCAGACCCCTAATAACCCGATAAGTCATGTCGGTGTCAAGCTCATCGTCTGCCAAAAAACTATTGATCTACATGTAACAACTCCAATTTTCGTATACAAAATTTTTGCTTTAAAAATAGTGTACAAGTGGAGTATTACTGTTGCTGGAAACAACTTAAATACCTAAGTCCTTACAATAATTACAAGAAGGAGCTAATAGCTCATTGGTAACACTTTGCAATGCTGAACCAAGCCACCAGAGTTCGAATCCCATATCCCACATAATTTTTACAATCTTTTTGTTTTATTATTCTTGAAAGTCAAAGAGTCAAACCCTCATAACTCTAAATTTATTGCGAATCAGACAAAATAAAGTATCCTATGCTTCTTCCCTGACCGGACCCGACCCAATGCCGCCTGACTCGGCCGGAACCGAGCCGACTCGGCCGCCGCCGCCGGCCGGACTCGGTCGGTGGGCCGAGTCGTCAACACGAAAAATATTCGTGTTGACCTGGTCTGTTCACCTGCACAATTGATTTTTATTGTACTGTTACAGAATTCTTATTAAATCCATTTTAAAGCCAAAAGTTAATGATTTTTATTAAATTTTTAATTATTTCTACATTTTTTCTAAAACCCTAACCCTAACCCTAGCCTACCCCTATATAAAGACCCTACCCTCTACCTTTCCTCTTCACAACTCTAAGCATACTCTCTAAAACTCTTGAGAATTGGTGCAAAGTACGAGAAGCGAAGCTCTGCCGAAACCGACGAAGGAATCCGGCGACCGGATCAAGACCGACGTGACGTTCCCGACGAATCGGCAACCACCACGTCCTTTAGAACGTTAAACTTGTCCAAACCTGTAAGTCCCAACCCTCTACTTCTTTTTCTATAATTGTGAAAAAATACGATTTTTGGAACCCGACGGAAATCGGACAAAACGATTTCCGATCCGGCTTTTTCTTAAAAATTCCACTTGTCACCTAAAGTATATTATCAACCCTCTTGCATGTTGACTATTAATCGCCCTTAAATCAAATTCAATTGTACTTTTCCACATGAAATGACAAGTTCCTTACAAAACCGTATTTCTTGCATAAAAATACCATCAAGTTAAATTTTAATGTTCTATTTGGATACACCACTCCTAATCATGTTTATTTTGATAATAAAACTTGTTTCATTCAATTTGGATGAAATTTCACACATGAAATGATAACGTTTATGAAAACCGTATTCTTGCACCTTAATACCCTTAACTTTAACATAACTCATTTCACCTTGAAACTTCACCAAAACTTAATATAAGTCACGGGGTAACGACCTACCCTTACACACACTCATTATAACCCTAATTTCTAAATAACAAAATACAGAATACGATATTATAGGACTTTTCACTAAAATACCATAACCTTTAAAACTTCTAGTTTAATCTTTAAATTGTAAATTCTTTTTAAATAAATCTTATACAAAATGAAAGCACGATTGGTCATGGACATCGATCGTATCTAAATTGTCTCGTGTGACTAGGCAAGTGTGTCTAAGGCTAGTGGTTTTTAATTAGGCCCACGACGTGGTTCCTTCCCACTTACCTGGCACTTACCTAGCCGCATTCGACGATGAAGAGGCGATTTGAGGCTCTAATGACTCATCGTTTAGACCATAGAAAATAGGTTAGACGGTCTAGGAAACCCTAACAACTAAAATACGGAAAACTATACTTTTACAAATAAATACCTTATATTTAGAAAACCTTTTCCCTAAATTAAAAGTATTTATAAAACCTGAGCAAAGTGCCATTACAACCCATTCGTGGGGAACCTGTTAGGGATAGTACGGTTCATCGTGCACCCGCAGGCTAGTAGTGCGAGATTCAGACCTCCGCAAGGAACATTCGGTCTCGAAAGGTTTAAAATACGATATTTAAGGAAAGTGATATTTTTGTAAATAAAATATTCATTTAAAAATTAGTTATGTGTTTAATTATATATATAATTATCATTTAAACACTTATTTTGTTATAATATAAAGTTTCCACTTCTCCCTAAAATTCATAGCTTAAAAGTTACATTAAAATACCACGAATTTCTAATAAATAATTAATTCTTTTATTAGGATATATTCACTAGAATAACACAAATAAAATCCACATTTATTATAATAATAAAGACGAATATTAAATACTTGAGGTGTATTTTGAAAAATTATACAAAGGTACTTTTTACATAAAACTCCCTCAAGTTCCACAAATTACAATAAGGCCCCTAGCTAATACTGAACTTCAAATTATCTTCTTTTAGTCTGACTCGGGTTAGAGTCCGACTATTTCTGACTTGAATATAATTCAAGTCAATGTATATTCAAACATATTCAACCATATTCCAACACAACTTGAATACATGAATCCCTGAATACAGTATACAACCTATACATTTTTGACTGAATCAAACCATGGATATTCATCCGTTATCTCAATATTCCATTTTCCTGATATTACAGTTGCAACATATTACTGATATCATGGTTTTGGTCAGTCACAAAATTTACATATTCCATTACTACAACATTGTTAAAACACCACGGGGTTTAAAGGGGTAGTTTGGTACGGAAGATGTTAAAAGTGACATGAGGTGGTCAGATTAAGACACCTAACCTATATTCAGTTGCTGTTGTCCCGTGGCATAAACGGTTCCTTGTACTACACGTGCCCTTAGTCTCTGGCATATAGAGACTCCCTTCGTGTACACTGGCATCTTTCTGTACCAACTACAAACAACTACGTTAAACAATGTTCCATATCATACTGCAGCATAATACCTTAGAAAATACTTTACTCTGTCACTCTCATTCTTCATTCTTCTTTGGGACTTACCGAGCGATCTGTTCGCTGACGACATTCTATTTCTCTCTTCTTTGAATGTCGTCAGGTGCGTTGGACCAAATTGAGACCGTGCCTACAAGTGAAGATTTGGAGCAGTTTCAGGAAGACCCAGAGCTCTAGACTTTGTACTTACCCTTCCAGTATTTCCTTTTTATTATTATGCCACTGTTTAGGCATTGCTTTATCATTCCAGTTGTATTTTCATTTCATGCATTGTACAAAGAATGTTATTAATAAAAGTTGCTGTTATTTCCCATCTTTGGTCTCTTGTGATTATTGTATATTGCTTAGTTACGCTTAGCGTATGTATTTCTGAGTACATACGTAGAGGGCCTCGTCGCGTCCACTTCGCCGTACACTGGGAAGCGGGGCGTGACAGGTTTTGTTGGTGGCCCATGCAGGTCAGAGCTGTATGAATCCCTGTCATGCAGTTCTGGTCTGTGTGAACAACCTAAGCAATGTAACACAAGAAACAACAACTAAAACATTCTTTACAATTCATGTTATTTGAATCTTACAAGTCTTTATTCCTTGAATCTTATCATTTCATGTATTTGAATCTGTCCTAATCCAAATTTTTCTTCAGGATTATGGATTCCCCAAACAATTCCCCGAACAACACCAGCACCAATGTCGACAACACCCCTTCAGCCCTACCTCTCACTCCAGTTGTTCCTGCACCATCCACTGAGCAAAACATGCTTTTCGATGCGATCCGCAGTCTGCTAGAGGGACAACAACAACTTTTGAGCCGTCCTGAGGCAGATACACCGGGAATAAAACAGTTCAGAGCTTTACGCCCAAAGCAATTCTCGGGTAAAGGGAGTCCTCTCGAAGCAGAAGAATGGGCGCAAAGTATTGTAGATGATCTGGCAGCAGCTCAAGTGCCAGATAATGCTTGGGTCCGTGTAGCTAAGCTACAGCTCACGGACAATGCTCGAAACTGGTGGAAGGCAGAAGAAACCCGTCTGGCCCAGCCGATTGAATGGAAAACGTTTCGCGAGAAGTTCGACGCGAAATATTTCCCTGTGACCGCCAGGTTCGCTATGGAACAACAATTTATTCACCTACAGCAAGGATCAATGTGGGAGAAATCTGTAGATGAATATGATGCTGAGTTTACTATGTTGAGCCGGTAAGATCTGTCACAGTAGTTCAATTTTTAATATCATATACTACACAGCTAACACAACCTTAAAACAGATTCGCGGCACACCTGATACCGACGGACGAGATCAGAGCCCGTCGTTTCCAGCAAGGTTTGGACACCGAGATCAAGGCTGCTCTAGCCATCGGGAAGTTTATGACTCATGAGGAAGCCCTAGAAGCTGCCCGCAGTTACGAGGCAGTGATAAAAGAGAGGGGAAGACCTCACTCTGTAGGAGTCAAGCGTCCTGCCAACCAGATGGCAGGTGGAGCCACGTCCAGACCACCCTTCGTGCCAAGGCGACCCGGAGTACCAACTCATCGTCCTAGTCCAGCTTTTTGCAACTACTGTAAGAGATCTGGGCATGCAGTGAAGGATTGCCGTAGAGCCAACCGCCTTTGCTTGATCTGCGGTTCAGCCACTCATGACATTGGATCCTGTCCTCAAAGGCAGAACTCGGTTGCTGCAACCCGGCCAGCAAACAACTATCAGCAGCGACCAGCTCTTCCAGCACCTGCTACCAGACTTGCACTACCTGCACCACCTAGAGGACCACAAGCTGCACCACCTCCTCGACAGTTCCATCAAGCACAAAGGAACGTTCAGAGGAATGCTCCTCAAGCCAGGAGGAATGTGCCGAAGCGTCAGGCTTTTATGATGTCTGTTGAAGAAGCTGAGGCTACTGGCCAAGTCATTACTGGTAAATTTCCTTCCCAAATTTATCTTCTAGTTTTGGTTATCTACACACTTTCCCATACCTGAAACCTATCCCATATACCTTAGGTACAATCCTAGTAGCTTCACTACCTGCACTTGCACTGTTTGATACTGGAGCATCCCACTGCTTTATGTCGCAACGGTTTGTCCGAACCCATGCGATTCCAGTCTCACCGCTTGTATCCTGCTGGAACGTCAGTTCTGGAAATGGTGTTCTAAAGGCAACTATGGGATACAGCATGTGTCCAGTCATCGTCTGCAGTCGAGAATTTTACGCTGACTTCAAGGTACTGGACATACCGAACTTCGATGTGGTTCTAGGAATGGACTGGCTTGGAACTTTTTATGCTACCATCGACTGTCGTCAAAGGAGGGTAGTATTTGAAATTCCAGATCATCCGATCTTTTACTTCAAGAGTGGAGACCGTACATTGGAGCCAAGCACTTACAAAGCAAAGCCAAGGGAAGCAGTAGTAGCAGCAGCTCATGCAGAAGAAGAAACAAGACCGGAGGTAGTTCGAGAGTTCGAGGACGTATTCCCTGACGATATATCAGGTTTGCCTCCTGATCGAGCTCTTGAATTCAGTATTGACTTAGTACCAGGAGCACAACCAGTGATCAAAGCACCATATAGACTAAGCCCAGAAGGTTTGAAGGAAGTACGAACACAGTTGGACGAATTACTGGCGAAAGGATGGATTCGTCCCAGCACTTCGAGTTGGGGAGCACCTGTACTACTGGTGAAGAAAAAGGAAGGTTCATATAGAATGTGCATCGACTATAGAGCCTTGAACGAAGTTACTATTAAGAACAAATATCCACTTCCGCGTATCGACGATTTATTCGATCAGCTAAGTGGATCTTGTGTCTTCTCTAAACTAGATCTTCGTTCAGGTTATCATCAAGTGAAAGTCAAGGAAGCTGATATTCACAAAACAGCTTTCAGAACTCGTTATGGACATTATGAATTTTTAGTAATGCCATTCGGAGTGACCAATGCACCAGCAATCTTCATGAATCTTATGAACCAAGTTTTCCGGGAATATTTAGACCAGTTCGTTGTCATCTTCATCGACGACATCCTGGTATATTCAAAGAATCGGAAAGAGCATGCGGAGCACTTACGAATTGTCCTGGAAACTCTACGTCAACATCAGCTTTATGCCAAGTACAGTAAGTGCGAGTTTTGGCTAAAACAGGTTGGTTTTCTTGGACACATCGTATCAGGAGAAGGAATTTCTGTGGATCCAGCAAAAGTCTCAGCAGTCAGCGAATGGCCTACACCAAAGTCAGTGAAGGATATTCGGAGTTTCTTGGGTTTAGCTGGATATTACAGAAGATTCATTGAAGGCTTTTCGAAGATAGCAACACCCCTGACCAAGCTCACACGAAAAGATGAAGAATTTGTGTGGTCAGAAGCATGCGAGCAAGCTTTCGTAGAACTTAAGTCGAGGCTGACTTCTGCACCTATTCTGGTAATACCGGATCAATCTGGAGGATTTGAAGTGCATTGCGATGCATCCGGTAAGGGATTAGGATGTGTTCTACATCAGCACGGTAAGGTTGTGGCTTATGCTTCAAGACAACTGAAGACTCATGAGCGCAATTACCCGACGCATGACCTAGAGTTGGCAGCCGTTATTTTCGCTCTCAAGATTTGGCGCCACTACTTACTTGGTGAACGAGTGAACATCTACACAGATCACAAAAGTCTGAAGTATGTATTTACTCAGAAGGAATTGAATATGCGGCAGAGAAGATGGTTAGAACTTATGGCGGACTTCGACATCAATTTGCAATATCATCCAGGAAAGGTGAACGTGGTACCTGATGCTCTTAGTCGCCAACCATTAGCAATGAATCTCACCGCCCAGTGGAAGCTTCAGCAAGACCTACATCAGATGGAGTTAGAACTAATCATGCCAGGTGATGTTTCAACTTTGATGAATCTACAAGTTCAATCAACTATTGTCAATCAGATCAAAGCAGCTCAAGCCAGCGATGCTAAGTTGCAAAAGATCAGAGAACAAGTGGAGAATGGACTCAGAACAGATTTCATCATCCATGAAGACGGATCTTTGAGATACGACAGCAGATTATGTGTACCAAAGGGTCCTGTTCGGGAAGAGTTAATGAGAGAAGCTCACAACTCTCCCTATTCAGTACATCCTGGAGGTACCAAAATGTACAAGGATCTACGTCTGAATTATTGGTGGCATGGTATGAAGCGTGAAGTAGCCAGAAGCGTCGCAAAATGCTTGGTGTGTCAGCAAGTAAAAACTGAACATCACAGGACTGCTGGATTACTTCAACCGTTACCAATCCCTGAATGGAAGTGGCAGCACATTACGATGGACTTTGTAACTGCTCTTCCTCGCAGCACAAAAGGTAACGATGCGATTTGGGTCATTGTGGATCGACTCACAAAGTCGGCTCATTTCATCCCATTTCGAGTTGGCCAATCAACTGAGACATTAGCGAAGAAGTACATGGAGGTAATAATCTAAATTAGATTTAAAATCTCTTCATAAAGTACTATTCCTGATACCATGAACTCATACAGGAAATCGTGAGACTTCATGGAGTACCAGTCTGCATTGTCTCCGATCGTGACACCAGATTCCGATCACAATTTTGGCAAAGTCTGCAAGCTAGCTTGGGAACAAGTCTGAACTTCAGCACGGCTTATCATCCACAAACAGATGGTCAGTCGGAACGAACTATTCAGATCTTGGAGGATATGCTCAGAGCATGTATGCTCGACTTCAAAGGATCGTGGGAAGATCACCTGCATCTTGTGGAGTTTTCGTACAACAACAGCTACCAAGCAAGCATAGGAATGACACCTTTTGCAGCATTATATGGAAGGAAGTGTCGATCGCCATTAAGTTGGGACGACATCGGAGATAGAGAACTCCTTGGACCTGAGATGATAATAGCGACTGTTGATGTGGTACGTACTATCAGGGAAAGAATGCGCATAGCCCAAGATAGACAAAAACATTGGGCTGATGCGAAGAGACGACACTTGGAGTTTCAGCCAGGAGAGCATGTATTCTTGAAGATATCTCCGAACCGCGGAGTGATCAGATTCGGAAGACGGGGAAAGTTGAGTCCGAGATACATTGGACCGTTCGATATACTCGAACGAGTCGGTGAAGTGGCATACCGATTAGCACTTCCACCCTCATTGGAAGGAGTGCATAACGTGTTCCACATATCTCAACTCAGACGGTATGTGAGTGACCCCAGCCATGTACTTGATCATTCCGAGCTCACAATACAGCCTGATTTGTCCTGTGAGCAACAACCTGTGGAGATCCTGGACAGAAAAGTGAAGACGCTTCGGAACAAAGAAGTTAATTTGGTCCGGGTGATGTGGAGAAAAGACACTCCAGGAGAATCCACGTGGGAAAGGGAAGATGAGATGCGTGCAAGATATCCGCACCTTTTTGTAAATTAGTCCTCAAATAAAAGTTGTAAATTTCGAGGACGAAATTTTTGTAAGGAGGGTAGATTGTAACAACTCCAATTTTCGTATACAAAATTTTTGCTTTAAAAATAGTGTACAAGTGGAGTATTACTGTTGCTGGAAACAACTTAAATACCTAAGTCCTTACAATAATTACAAGAAGGAGCTAATATCTCATTGGTAACACTTTGCAATGCTGAACCAAGCCACCAGAGTTCGAATCCCATATCCCACATAATTTTTACAATCTTTTTGTTTTATTATTCTTGAAAGTCAAAGAGTCAAACCCTCATAACTCCAAATTTATTGCGAATCAGACAAAATAAAGTATCCTATGCTTCTCCCCTGACCGGACCCGACCCAACGCCGCCTGACTCGGCCGGAACCGAGCCGACTCGGCCGGCGCCGCCGGCGAATCGGCCGGCGCCGCCGGCCGGACTCGGTCGGTGGGCCGAGTCGTCAACACGAAAAATATTCGTGTTGACCTGGTCTGTTCACCTGTACAATTGATTTTTATTGTACTGTTACAGAATTCTTATTGAATCCATTTTAAAGCCAAAAGTTAATGATTTTTATTAAATTTTTAATTATTTCTACATTTTTTCTAAAACCCTAACCCTAACCCTAGCCTACCCCTATATAAAGACCCTACCCTCTACCTTTCCTCTTCACAACTCTAAGCATACTCTCTAAAACTCTTGAGAATTGGTGCAAAGTACGAGAAGCGAAGCTCTGCCGAAACCGACGAAGGAATCCGGCGACCGGATCAAGACCGACGTGACGTTCCCGACGAATCGGCAACCACCACGTCCTTTAGAACGTTAAACTTGTCCAAACCTGTAAGTCCCAACCCTCTACTTCTTTTTCTATAATTGTGAAAAAATACGATTTTTGGAACCCGACGGAAATCGGACAAAACGATTTCCGATCCGGCTTTTTCTTAAAAATTCCACTTGTCACCTAAAGTATATTATCAACCCTCTTGCATGTTGACTATTAATCGCCCTTAAATCAAATTCAATTGTACTTTTCCACATGAAATGACAAGTTCCTTACAAAACCGTATTTCTTGCATAAAAATACCATCAAGTTAAATTTTAATGTTCTATTTGGATACACCACTCCTAATCATGTTTATTTTGATAATAAAACTTGTTTCATTCAATTTGGATGAAATTTCACACATGAAATGATAACGTTTATGAAAACCGTATTCTTGCACCTTAATACCCTTAACTTTAACATAACTCATTTCACCTTGAAACTTCACCAAAACTTAATATAAGTCACGGGGTAACGACCTACCCTTACACACACTCATTATAACCCTAATTGCTAAATAACAAAATACAGAATACGATATTATAGGACTTTTCACTAAAATACCATAACCTTTAAAACTTCTAGTTTAATCTTTAAATTGTAAATTCTTTTTAAATAAATCTTATACAAAATGAAAGCACGATTGGTCATGGACATCGATCGTATCTAAATTGTCTCGTGTGACTAGGCAAGTGTGTCTAAGGCTAGTGGTTTTTAATTAGGCCCACGACGTGGTTCCTTCCCACTTACCTGGCACTTACCTAGCCGCATTCGACGATGAAGAGGCGATTTGAGGCTCTAATGACTCATCGTTTAGACCATAGAAAATAGGTTAGACGGTCTAGGAAACCCTAACAACTAAAATACGGAAAACTATACTTTTACAAATAAATACCTTATATTTAGAAAACCTTTTCCCTAAATTAAAAGTATTTATAAAACCTGAGCAAAGTGCCATTACAACCCATTCGTGGGGAACCTGTTAGGGATAGTACGGTTCATCGTGCACCCGCAGGCTAGTAGTGCGAGATTCAGACCTCCGCAAGGAACATTCGGTCTCGAAAGGTTTAAAATACGATATTTAAGGAAAGTGATATTTTTGTAAATAAAATATTCATTTAAAAATTAGTTATGTGTTTAATTATATATATAATTATCATTTAAACACTTATTTTGTTATAATATAAAGTTTCCACTTCTCCCTAAAATTCATAGCTTAAAAGTTACATTAAAATACCACGAATTTCTAATAAATAATTAATTCTTTTATTAGGATATATTCACTAGAATAACACAAATAAAATCCACATTTATTATAATAATAAAGACGAATATTAAATACTTGAGGTGTATTTTGAAAAATTATACAAAGGTACTTTTTACATAAAACTCCCTCAAGTTCCACAAATTACAATAAGGCCCCTAGCTAATACTGAACTTCAAATTATCTTCTTTTAGTCTGACTCGGGTTAGAGTCCGACTATTTCTGACTTGAATATAATTCAAGTCAATGTATATTCAAACATATTCAACCATATTCCAACACAACTTGAATACATGAATCCCTGAATACAGTATACAACCTATACATTTTTGACTGAATCAAACCATGGATATTCATCCGTTATCTCAATATTCCATTTTCCTGATATTACAGTTGCAACATATTACTGATATCATGGTTTTGGTCAGTCACAAAATTTACATATTCCATTACTACAACATTGTTAAAACACCACGGGGTTTAAAGGGGTAGTTTGGTACGGAAGATGTTAAAAGTGACATGAGGTGGTCAGATTAAGACACCTAACCTATATTCAGTTGCTGTTGTCCCGTGGCATAAACGGTTCCTTGTACTACACGTGCCCTTAGTCTCTGGCATATAGAGACTCCCTTCGTGTACACTGGCATCTTTCTGTACCAACTACAAACAACTACGTTAAACAATGTTCCATATCATACTGCAGCATAATACCTTAGAAAATACTTTACTCTGTCACTCTCATTCTTCATTCTTCTTTGGGACTTACCGAGCGATCTGTTCGCTGACGACATTCTATTTCTCTCTTCTTTGAATGTCGTCAGGTGCGTTGGACCAAATTGAGACCGTGCCTACAAGTGAAGATTTGGAGCAGTTTCAGGAAGACCCAGAGCTCTAGACTTTGTACTTACCCTTCCAGTATTTCCTTTTTATTATTATGCCACTGTTTAGGCATTGCTTTATCATTCCAGTTGTATTTTCATTTCATGCATTGTACAAAGAATGTTATTAATAAAAGTTGCTGTTATTTCCCATCTTTGGTCTCTTGTGATTATTGTATATTGCTTAGTTACGCTTAGCGTATGTATTTCTGAGTACATACGTAGCGGGCCTCGTCGCGTCCACTTCGCCGTACACTGGGAAGCGGGGCGTGACACTACAATCAGTAAATCTCATCACCCTGGCCAAGGATTTACGGTGATAGCCAACCGACATAGCGCGGCATCGACTCCCTGTACTGAAAGAGACGAATTCCTGACGATCGCTCACTACCTGTATGCGGCTCGGGATTGTACCCAACTTAAATCTATCTGCACGACTCAATAGAGACATGGTAGGGAAGTAATCTAAGTACAACGGGAATTCACACGAGACAAATGACGATCACAGGTCAACAGACTACCCGTACTCATGTCAACTGAGAACTGCAATATCACGATATGTATGGTACCATTTAGAAGTTCTCGGTGAGTCCGTTCGGAGTACCCACCTCCAATGAGCACATGTATACAATCTTAGGTGCAACACACCAATATTTATGAGACCTGCCACCGCCCCTCGTCGGGGTCTAGAAACGTATACACTATTCTACTCTGGAATATCGATGCTCAGTCTTGATACTCCCAAGACTAGGGACATTTAAGGATATGTTTATAGACTATCCAGCTCTCAAGTGATATTCCTGTGCTACTCATGTGATATTATTCGCACTTTTTTGTCCAATAACCTCCCGATTTGAGCCTTGCCCTTGTTTTCCTTATTTTCTTCTTTAGATTCTTAAAAGGTTTCATCTAGAAACCAATCAAGAGTTCGAATTCGTCCTAGAAGATGAATCACCGTTTCCATTCACAATATAAGAGCCAATTTAACCATAATAATTTCTCCAAATCAACAGAATAAAATTCTAAGATTTTAGTGAAAGAGGAAAGAGGTTGCATGACTGAGAGAAAGAGAGGGTTAATTTTTGGGATGAATTTATTTTAATTTTTTTTATATCAAAATCAGTCTGCGGATGGTGGATTTAGTCCAGGGGCAAAAATGTCTTTGTACATTTGTCGCCAACAACAGTGCCAAACAAAAGTTTAGGTATTTATGTGCTAAGTGAGCGTAAGTATTTATGTGCTGCATGGATGTAACTTCGGGTATTTATTCGCCATTTAAATAATTATTAAACCAAAATTTAAAATTTAGGTATTAAATTGTTATATCGTTGAAACATTTGTTATTAACCAATAGTTTAGCCGTTTTGCTTCTCCTTTCTTCTGAAGTTAGTATTTTCATAATTTTATTTGAGATCTCAAAGCCAAAAATTGTTCTTCACCCCAAATCTTTGAAGTTTCCATGTTTCATTTACAAGATTTCTAGCAATGAGCAATAACTCAGTTGGTATGAGCACTTCCCCTCTTAGGGAGAGTGCAGGATTCGAACCTCGGGAGGAATCCCAGGAGGTGAAGCGGCCACAAATTAATACTTTCAGGGCAAATTCATGGGTCTCTTGGATGCGTGTGTGTTCTGTGCTTGTGCTGTGTGTTGTGTGCATGTGTTAGGGTTTATGGACCAGTGTAAAAAAAACCCAGAATTTCTATTTCCATATTCCACTCCCAAAATTTTTGGTTTTTCAAAAAATTCCTTCTTCTTTATAAACTGAAGGGTATTTCTATCTTTTACTTGATATTTTAAAACATCTTAAAGGTTCTAGGGAAAAAAATATGAAATACGATTTTTCAAGGAAGTGACCATAAATTAACACTTTCGGAGCAAATTTATGAATCGCCTGGATGCGTGTGTGTTGTGCGCTTATGTGAGGTATGGATGGGTGTGTTGTATGCATAGGTTAGGAGTTACGGCCCAGGGCTAAACAAAAATTTCCCAAAATTTCAATTTCCATATTTACTCCCAAAATCTTTCATTTTTCAAAAGATTCCTTCTTCTTTATAAACTGGAGTCACAGTTTGTTTTGGGGATATGGATATCAAACTTTGGGGGTCAAATATGCAAGTAAGAAAGATTTTTTTTTTGAGCTGCAATTTTTCTTTCTTGTGTCATACCAATTGAGCTATTGCTCATTGGTAAAATAAAAAAGATTTAGACATGGATATATAAAGATATCAAAGTTTTGTGGGTGAGAAATTATAAAAAAAAGAATAAACAGGCTTTGGGGTGTCAGGAACATAAGGCGGTGTTTGGTTGCATGATTTCTTTGGATTTGGATTGTGCAATTCTATAATTCCATAATTTTGTGTTTGGTTGGGGATTTGGATTTTTAGGATTTCTTTGTTTTTTACGTAGGGCTTACCACAAAACATGGATTCCTGAATCATAATTTTTTTAAGGATTTTCAAGGATTTAAAACTATTCATTGTACTTTTAGATAGGACCCGTGTACTTTATTTATTTAATCATTCTCTCTGTATCTCTCTCTAAAATCCTAAAATCTAATTTATTTTCACGAACCAAACAAAAATGAGAAGAATC
Organism: Agapanthus africanus; assembly: GCA_030015575.1. Lineage (NCBI taxonomy): Eukaryota > Viridiplantae > Streptophyta > Magnoliopsida > Asparagales > Amaryllidaceae > Agapanthus > Agapanthus africanus. The sequence goes on from JASDDO010000014.1 coordinate 651,755,451, forward strand.
TACAAATTCAAAACGAACCAAACAACAAATTCAGAAATTCAGAAATTTTCGACCATACTGATTTGGAATCCAAATTTCATAATCCTGCAACGCCCAAAATGACATGATTTCATTGGCCTTTGAATGCTGATTTTGTTATTTGAGTCCTCCATTGGGGATTTGAAAATTAAAAAAAATTAAAAAAAATAAATTGCGTCGCTGTTGTGTTCTGCACCCATTTCATTTGCAAGCGCATCTCCGTCTCTAATCCACCACACGATCAAAACCACCGAAACTTCGCCGTCAAATGCATCTCCGGCCAATCGGCGGCGACGCCTACCGCCTGCTCTCGGCGGTGATCTCGCCGAGGCGTTCCAGGTCTCAGATCGCGTCCTTTTGCTCATTCTCGCCGCTTTCGAATCTCGCCGAAAGAGCTCTGATGCTCATCGATGCGGTTTCAATCAAATTCAGGAACGAAAGCAGCAGCGAGATCTGGGACGAGCTCACCTGCTTCATCAACTTCTGCTCTCCATCATATTCAAATCTCTAACCCTTCAGGTAAAAAAAAAAAAATTCTTTAGGTTTATTTTTTGCTGTACAGTAGTGAACTGTGCTGAATTGATTTAATTGCAGATTGTTAGCTCATTAGTGAACAATTGTTTTCTTCTATTATTGCACAGTTCATCTACGGATTTTTGAAAGATTTATGGTTGGGAGACTTTTCTCTTAGTGTTTTATGCCCTCAATTATTCAATTTGGCTTGGAATCAAGAAGAATTGGTATCTTCTATGAGATAGTTTAATGGAGAATGATTTTGGTGTCCTAAATTTAGATATATCTTACTGAAGAACATCAAAATGAATTGACTCTCTTGTTTCAATTACTTCCCTCTCCTAATCCATCCGAGCACAAAGATATTTGGAATTGGAGGTGGAGTGTTGATGGGCAATTTTCAGTTAAACCTTTATACATATTCATAGCATTTGGTGGTTGCAAGTGTCCAATTGTTGGAGTTTAATGGAGGTGCAAGGTTCCATCGAAATTTAAAATCCATATGTTGGCTTACATCAAGGATTTGCATTAAATTCCTTCCTGTTTACCATCGTGATGGATGAGTTTACTAGAACTATCCAAGATGAGGTACCTTGGTATATGATATTCGCTGATGATATTGTTCTAGTAAATGAGACGAAAGCAGGGGTTAATATCAAATTGGAGTTATGGAGGCAAACGTTGGAATCTCGGGGGTTCAGATTGAGCAGGTCCAAGACAACATATATGTATTGCAAATTTAGCAAACAGAGAAGTCGAGACCACATTGGTATAACACCGGAAGGGCAAGAGATTTCATCGAGATATCTAGGTTCCATCACCCAAAAAGATGGGGAGATCAATAGCGATATTAATCAAAATATCCAAGCTGGTTGGTTGAAATAGAAGAGTGCAACAGGGAATTTGTGCGATCGTAACTTTCCGTTAAGGTTGAAAGTGAAGTTTTATCGGAGCGCTATTCGGTCTGCCTTATTATATGGTACAGAATGCTGGGCTCCTAAGAAGCATTGTACACTGAAGATGCACGTAGCGGAGATGCGCATACTTCATTGGATGTGTGGTAACACTAGAAAAGATAAGGCACGAAATGAGGATATTCATGCAAAAGTTGGTATAGCACATGTGGAGGAGAAGATACGGGAAAACCGGTTAAGATGGTTTGGTCATATGCGACACGAACTTATGGAAGCACCGGTTCGACGAATGAATACTCTCGATATAGACAATACCAAAAGGGCGAAAGGGAGAACGAAGAAAACATGGATGGAGGTGATACGAAAAGATATGGTTGCCAAAGACCTCAATGAAAGTATATTGTTCGATAGGAGTGAGTGGAGGCGTGGAGGATTCATGTGTTGGACCCGACATGATTCTCATGTTGGTTCATGTTGCCTACCCCATATGCTTGGGATAAAAGACACAGTGGTAGTTTCTCATTTTAGATGTTATAAGAAAAAAGGAGTTGCAAAGGGACTTTATGTGTCTTGCGCAAAAAAGAATCTGAAACAATTGAACATATTTTCTTCTATGCAAAAAATAAAATAAAAATGAACATGTTTTCTTAAGACGTTCTTTTGTAAAATCGATATGGAGTAATAGAAGACATTTATGGAAGATTAAAGGAAATCCAGCATCAATGTTCTCATTGTGGACGAAGTGGAGAATCAAAAATGTCAAAAAAAATTATGAACACTTGGGATATGTTTGTCATGGCTTTCTGCTGCTGTATTTGGGTCAAAAGAAATACCAGAATTTTCCATAATAAAAAGCGCTCTTCTTTAGTTTTACTTCATAAAGTTAATATTCCGCTGGACTATTAGAAGAGCGCTTTGAAGAGAAGGATGTCTACATCCACATAATTTACTGAAGTTTGTTGAAGAATTTTGTACAGAAATGGTTTAAATCGCTTTATAGTTAATTTTTTGTTGTCTGTCAAGAGGTGATTTTTTTTTATTGTTTACTTGTTATTGTAATTTTCCTCATTTCATATTTTTAATGAAATGTTTTATTAGGCTAGGGTTCTATTGACCCTATCCATTTTCTCAACAAAAAAAAGTTCATCTGCTGGTTCTATTCTATCACTAAGGATATTTCAAGTTTGAGTGCAAAATTTGGTCTTTTTGAATGTTTGATCATGATTGGGAAATAGAAATCACATCTTTTAGTATTCTACCTATGCATCAAGTGGCGCTAAGCTGATCTCGAGTTATATATATTTTTTGCCAGACGATATTGAGTTATAGTGTCTCCGACTCTCTTCATAATCCATATTAAGCACTCTTAGACCCTATTTGGGGATGGAGTTATGTTTTCTTAATTGGAGTTCCATAAAGTTAGCAAACGTTTACTCCAAAATGCTAATTTTTTTTGCCCTGTTTGGCATTCATTTTGGAGTTGAGATAACTGCAGTTATCTCAACTCCAATCTGAGCTAAGTTTTCTAAACTCCATTTTCCCAAACGCATCCCTTACAACATAACTAGAGTTTGCATAGCCTCTACCTCCACTTAAATAAACTCCAGTTATCCTAACCTCATACCTAAATAGGGCCTTAGTTTTTAGGTGTGCTTTATGGCTGATTCAATTTTGATGTGAAAATGATGGATACTACCCAATAGTCTTGTAGCTAATTTACCCTTGTTTGTGTAAATGCATCCAATTATTGCAACCACAAGCTAGTTTTGTCAAATTTAGGCTGATTTAATTGACAGATAAAAAAAAGATCCGTGGCATCTGTTTGGAACTTACAAAAGCATATTCCAATAATCATTTTTTAGGAAGTCTCCACTTCCGTTTCGAAATTCAACTAAGAGATATTTAGACTTTTTAACAGCCAACATGTGAGCACCAAAGAGTTATGAATGGAATTATAAAATCCTTGTTACAAAACATGATTTAGTTGACTTGAAATTTATAGGCCAAACTTCTTCAAACTTTGTCTTGGTGTACCTACAGCACATTAAGCAGTGATATATCCTCATGGTGATGGGGGTCATACCATGGATCTGGTGATTTGTTGGTCTATTGCGACAATATTAGTGGAATAAATTTTAATAAGGCCTACTTCACTGTCGCTGTTTGGCTTGTTTTCCTTAAAATTGAAGTGTTTTAAGATACAATGTGGCATATAATGTTTAAAATGTATTTTAATGAGTAACCAGTTTAGAATAGTATGAGCCATTAGTTTGTTGAGAATGTCGCATACACCTGTGCCCATGATCCTTTCATGAGATTTAAAATGGCATCGTAATTGTTATTTATTGTTATGGTAGTACTAGCATGCCTCGTGTAAAGGAAGATTGTTAGAGTCCCCTTTCTATGATGAACTACGGCCATCATTACCATTGCAATATAAACCTTTCACCAATGACTGATCAATTGGAGTTTGGGGTTTGCTAAGGCCTATGTTGATGATGATGCCGTTTTTCCATTGTAGTGGTCGTCCTTTTTCAGCCTTCTCAATTCAGAGTTGTGCTTATAACGAAATGGCTGACTTCATTTTGATAAATGGCTTTAAGTGATTCCAAATATTAGAATTTATTAAACCATAACCAATCAAACTCAATCATACATGGATTGCAGATATTCTTGTACATACAATTTACCACATATCTTAAACCACCATGGATTCCTAGTTATAGCAGCCCAAGTGATGTTCTCCAACACCTATCCAATAGGGCTGAGAACAGAAAACCGGCAGTCATGTTGAGGCGCATGTTTTGTAAAAAGTTTAGTAAGTAACAGGATACTTTGATGCATGCCTGCCATGAAATCATCTGTAAACTCTTGTTTTTAATTTTTTATCCACTTTCAATGCATCACTTATAGATCAAATTTCTTAATGAAATTGACCAAAGAAAAAAAGGGGGAAGGCTACTAAAAGTTGAATGTAAAGAAGTTTTAATGGTCTTGCTTTGTTGCAAAGAAACATGATTTAGCATAACGTTGTGGGCCATCAGTAAAAACTAACCTTTAAAGTGTCAAAGAAGGAGACTTGTGCGTATCCCCCCCCCCCCCCCCCCCCCAACCAAAAGTTGAAGCATACTTAATGGTTATATGTGCTAAGAGGTTAAAGTTTTCCCAAAAGAAAGAAATTGTATTCTTCTCTAAGAGTTTAATGTTCATGTATAGATTTCCATTAATATAACTATTTTCTATAGTTTTTTCATAATCTTTCATGTTATATTGCACCTAAATCATGCCTGTCTTCTCTATTCATAATGGAGATAAAGCTTTAGGAAATATAATCCATAATGGAAAGAATCTATTCAAGCTATTAAATCATTGATCCGATCATCATCACAATGATTGTTATAAGGATTTTAACCCCACAAGAGTATCTGGCTCTGAAATTGGTCGAAGGCCCATTGTTGGGGTTGTTCTATAATCTCTAATGGTGTTTTAATTGGAGATTTGGTGCTGTGATATCTAAACTTGTATGGTAGATTAAATATGCCATAACTGATTTTTCACATCTGCCTTCTAGATTTGTTAATTGTGATATATATAATCATTTAATGAAGCTTAACATATGCAAATTGTTTGTTCCAGTGAAAATTGTGTGGTTTGACCCTTCTAGAGTTTTTTGAAAAAAAAGAAAAAACTGATTATATGTTTGTATCAATTGATAAGGTTGGAGATCATAAGATGAATGGGATATGCATCTTTATTGTGTGCAGTCGTGTGTGGTAAGATATGTATAATGGATATGGGATATGCATATTATGAAAGAATAAAATTTCAGGCAAAAGATTTTATAATGAAAACTATACCATACTACGTAGATGGTTCCTAAACAAGTCAGTGACCCTCATCACTGTCACATGTATTGTTCTCGAGATCTAGACAAAGGATCGGAGGCAACTGTCAAAAAATACGCAGGTGCCTCACTGATCTGTGGTGTAGTTTACCCAGTTTTGGATTTTTGATGGGTCTCCCAATCTTTATCCATTTATTCTGATGTCTAATTGTTGGTTGGCATTAGAGATTGAAATATCGACATCATGACACAGGGAGAGTAATTAATACAGTCGTGATAATAAGTTATGGAGCTGTGTACCTGAAGCATATGTTATCAGATGCTATCAGGTATAATTATTTTTTCAGTCGCGAGTGTCCTAAGTGTCTTTAGTAAAATTGATTCAGATTTTGTGCTAAGACTTGATTCATGTTCTTGCCTTCTTCATATACACATCTAGTTGATAACCGTTTTTTTGTGGACGCGATCCCCTTTGGGAATCGAAACGGTGACCACTCACTTTGGAAGATGATGATGCTCAATAACGGTAATTCCTTAGATCATGACATGTGGCGGATGGCGTGTCACATGCGTTAGCCAGTTAGGCCCCTGAGAGCCACGGAGGAAGAACCAGTGTGCTACAGCGGGGCTTCCCTCGAACCCCGTCTCCGAGGTTGCACCCCCTCCTTGCCCCCGAGCACTTCAGCAGCCACACCAACTGTCCCTTTGCTCTACTCCGAGCTATCGGAACCGGTGCAGCAGCCTTCCTCGGCCATCCGGCTCGCCTTCGAGCCTTCTTTCGGGCTGAGCTTCCTCACCCTCCCGGCTCGCTTCCGAGCCATCCTCCGGCTCGAGGAGTCCCCCGACCTTTGGTGGCCTTTCAGACCACCCACAACTCACCTCCGAGCTGTCACAGAGTTGGCCTCCTTGGCCCCCTCAACTCGTCTCCGGGCTACCGCAGAACCTAGATACCTCGGCCTCCCGCTCGTCCCCGAGGCTCCCACTGAGTTCATCTTTCTCGGTCCCTTCGACCGACCGACGACATCATTCGCAGGTGCTTCCGTCTTGCCTCCGCGAATCTCGCCATGCGCGAGATATCCGCTGCCCACGATCCCGCGTTCCATGCCATCACGATCCCGCGTTCCATGCCATCACGATCCCCATTAATGAGCCTGTCTCGCCATTAATGGGAGATCCCGTCCATCACGCGGGCGTGACGTCGCGGGCGTAACGGCCGGCGTGGTTCTCGCACGTGCCTGCCTGCTGCCACCGCTATATAAACCACTCTTTCAGACGGTTCAAGTAAGTCATTTTCCACTCACTAGGCCGATACTCTGCTCGGATTTCCTGTCTAATTTTCGTCGGAGGGTCCTCGGTGGTACAACCATCCCGGGACTTCCTTGCAGGTAGCTCGGCCCCAACAGCCTCAAACCCATTGAGATCCACACACCTCAGGAGCTATCCTCTAACTTAAATCTCGGCCGTCCATCGTCGCCAACAACAGATCAACAGAAGGTAATATCTTGACGCGATTCCACCCGCGTGAGGAGAGGTTATTCTTACCGCATGAGCTATTATATGCCCAATTGGTGTGTTGATAACTTGATGTTGTTAAACTAGATTTTAGTTTATTATTATACTTTTTAGTTGTTACCGATGAACTGAAACTATCATTTTCCTGACTATGCTACTAACGCAGAACAGCACACCAATAATATTTGCATCTTGATCAGATTTCATAGCTCTCCTCATACACAGACTTAACAGTAATCTCTCTTTAATGTGCAGGCTTGGTTCTCTAACCATCGATATCAATATCCTCCAGCGATTAGGAATTAAATTGCAATTATAGGCGAGCGGCATGTGCCAGATGAGATGTTGACTGCAGCAAAGGGAAGAACTAAGTGGAGTTGTATCATTTTATAATTTACTGTTTTGTGAATTATGAACAAAGCCAGTGGTGATATTTGTTTGCAGCTGTGAGAGCTTCAATAACGAGTTTAAGCCATGACACCAAAACAAAAGCTATGTTATCTACTGCTTGTGTTTTGATTCTATGAGCAGATGCAAGCCGTTCAGTTCCAGCAATGTATAAAATTAAAATTTGATGCTTCGTTTCCTGATTCCATTCGTATACTTGATATATTTTTTGTTTGAATGCTTAACTGTGATACTTCGGAAACAAAATGGTCGAGAAGAACTTAAAGTATTTTGAAGCTCTCATGGATTTGCTCAATTTGATTGTTAAATGCCTCAATTGAAATTATTTTTAGAGAGCGGATGAATAGGAATAAGATATGATATGCCCAAATTAAAAATTCTACACTTACAAATAGAAATCATAATTGTAAACTTAGACAAATGATATACCAATTGAGAAATAGCCGAGCAATACTATAATTGTAAAACAAGTACATATTGCAAGCAAAAGCAATATCAAGTATAAGCAATGAGCATAAAGAGCAAGCAGGAAGCAAGCATGCTATTTTTAAACTAATAGCAAACAAGAAATACGAAATTGCAAACACAAACACGAGTCTTTTATAGTGGTTTGGGAGATCTTCTAGTCCACTTTCTTTAGACATACAAGCTCGTTCCACTAAACATGTTTTTCTCTTGGAGATAAACACTTTGCCTGCAAGCAACACACAACCTTGCTTCCGGTGGAGGCTAACCAAATACGTCTTCTCAAAATACCACACGTTACTCGCCACTACAAACAACACTTCCCTTATAAGCTCGTCGCTCTTTTATCTATAAAGATATTCTCCTCTCTTACAATGGCAATCACACACTCAAGATCCCAAACACAAAGAATAAAGAGATTACACTTGAAATACAATTCTCTTGATAGAGTTTTCAATAAAGCTCAACTAACACTCAAAAAGATGGCAAATCAAATATAGCTCTTGAGTGTGTATTTACGAGAGATTGAATAAGCAAATGAAAATCTCTTTAAACTTTCATAAAAGATAGGATATTTCTTTTGAAAATCATTTGGATATTTGCTATAGAAAAGCTCAAGAAATTGAGTAAGTGATGCCAAGAAAAATCCAATCCAAAACTCTTTTATAGCCTAAAGAAAAACAACTCAAAATCAAGTGAGGACAAGCAGTTTAAATAGGCGGCAGACGTCTGAAGACAAGATGGACAGTCGTCTGGCCTCAAATAAAAAAAATCCCAATGGCTATAAATGGCTACTTTTTCAATCTTTTTCTACTTCAGACGTATGCCGGCTATAGATTTAGACGTCTACCGTGGTTTTTCAAAGATGACCAAAGAAAGTACAAAGAACAAACAGACGTCTGCAGAACAAGTGACACACGTATGAAGAAGAAAATATTTTCAAAGATTTTAATCTTCAGACGTTTGTGCACAATAGATTCAGACGTTTGTTCTTTCAAAAATTTTAAGGCAATAAAAATACAAAGAACAATCAGACGTCTGAAGAAGTATTGACAGACGTTTGTTCTGTCAAAAGTTTTATACTAAAGAAAGCATAGAGAATTGACAGACGTTTGAATAAGCAAAGGACAGACGTCTGAAGCACAAATAGCATGAAAGCTGATATTTTTAACATTTAGAGGTTTTGTAAACACACAGAAATACAAATGACGTCTGAAGCACACGCGGATAGACGTCTGAAGTGTAAAAACTCAGAAACTTGTGTTTTTTTTTGATGAAAATCAATTTTAAATCGAAAACCCCAAAATTCATACAATGTAAAACGTCTGTGCAAGCGTGTGTGAGTGTTTAAGAGCTCTAATTGATAATAACCATATTCAATAGAGTACTTATATGGAATCTTATGTCAATATCGTATTTCTTCGAAATCTTGAATTTTTGACATTTCGACACGAGCTCTTGAAACTTTGACGCTTTGCTTGAACTTTGTGTTGGTTGATTGATCTAAAATTAGATTCGACACTTGATACTTCAAACTCGAACATACCATTCCACTCACTTACGTCTTGAAGTTGATATTTGATTTTCAGTAATGACTCTGTTTATAATGTACAAAATTTGTTTAAAATTAAAGTACTAAATGGAGTATTGCAATCCCGAGCATGCTATAAGTATTTGATTTGTTTTTAAACAGCAAGAAAACACTTATAACTCATTGGTAAAGTCTTGCATTGCTGTGACGTAACCTCTGTGTTCAAATTCCCTAAGCCACATATTAATTTTGCTGATTTTTTTAAAAAAAATTTTGGAAGCCTAAAAGTTTACACGTGCAATACACGTAAAAATGAAAAGTTTTAGAAATCGAACATGTGCACTGAGTTATATGAAACGACAGTGATACGTGGCAGCAATCCAAGCCCAGACCCACCCCAGATGGCCGGCGAGATCCCATATTGGGCCGGCGCCGCCGGTTTAAACCTTGGAGAATGCTCTAAATTTTTTACCCTAACACCCTTTGGCCTACCCAACTAACCCTAGTCTGTTTGTTTTCCCTGCAAATATCCAGAGAATTAAAATGAGCTTTAAAACCAAATTTTAATATATTCTAATTCTCATTTTTATACCCTAAATCCTAATTCTATCCTATAAATACCATCCTACACCCTATCCCTCTTTATTCTGAAATCCATTGTCAAACCCTCAAATTTTTCCAAGTCCAAAAAGTTGTACAAGTGGAGTTAGCCTAAGGTCAAGTTCCGGGGGCGATTCGGGACAAATCCGACGACACCGCGACTCCACGACGCCTTCAAAACCTTCCTCCATCTCTTCTCTCTTCTCAACCAGTAAGTTCCCTCTCCTCTCCTCTCTTTCTATGCTAAAACGATCTTTTATTAAAACTCGTCGGAAGCGGAGTTATTTCGACTTCCGATTCTAATTTCATTTTAAAAAACCCAATTTTTCTTAACAACAAATCAACCATTTCTTTATATCTTGTTTAGCAATCATAAAACAATATTTAGAACAAGTTTCAATTCAAAGTAAAGTGCTATGCAATTTATATTACATTTTTTCGTTTAAATACCACAAAATTTACCTACGACATTACTTCATCATATTGCTTATATTACCTTTAGAAAACTCACGAGATAATGACCTATCTCATCACAACACTCATCATGATATAGCACGATGGCTTAAAAACAATATTTTTGTGGCTTATGCGAACCGTGGGACCAGGGAGGGAGTCTCAATCGATCTAATTTACATCAAAACTGTATTTCTTTTAATTATTTTAATCAAATTCCATACGATTATGTCCTTACAACCCATGTTTGGGGAATCCGATTTGGTTGGTGCGGGTTATCGCACATCCATCGGACTAGTAGGGCGAGATGCAGACCTCCTCACGGAGCATACAATCTCGATGGAATTTTTATTATTACAATTTTTAAGAAAACGTGATTTCTATTAATAAATAAATTCTATTTTTAATATATATATATATATATATATATATATATATATATATATATATGTAAATATTATCAAAATATCTATTTTAAATATATAATATATTCCATGTTTTCTAAATCAAAATAAAAGAACTACAAAAGTTCATGAAAATATCATCAAGAAATCAATACAAGTCAATTTATATGAAAATACCATATACTATTCAATTTAGGTTTATATCCACTAGAATATCTCATCTTTTAAAAAATACATCTATGAAAACCCTATAGGTGATAAATAAATACTTGAGGTTTATTTTGAAAATATATTAAAACCATTTTTCATAAAATCCTCTCAAGTTATATTAATTTACAGTAAGGACCTTAGTAAATATAGGTTTAAGCGGGACCAATTCTCTCGAGCCTCAGGGAGCCGGAGAAAGTGGGTGCTTACCTATTTAAGGCAGACAACTAAAAACGGGGTTATCAATACGGTAATTGTCTTGGAAAAAGACACAAATCCTACCGTCCTTGTGCAGCAGTTACCGATAACTCCAAAACTAATTCATGAATCAAATTCTGATTAAAGTGTCTGACTCAATCTGAGTCTCAGTCTAATCTGAAATCAATCCATCTATGAATACAATTCAAATATAACTCCAATACAACATGAATCCATTTATACCAGAATACAATCTATATCAACATGACTTGATCTGACCGAACCATGGATATACATTGACTTACCTACACGACTATCCGTTTATATCCTTATCCGTTTACATGAACAATTGATATCATGGTTTCGGCAAGACTTATTTCTACAAATCATCTATAAACAACACAATAAAACATTACGGGGTTTTAAATGAGTAGATTGGTATGGAATGTGCTAAAAGTGGCACGGGACAGTCACTTTAATACACCTAACCTGAACATCCGTTGCCGTTGTCCCATGGATTTTGACGGGGCCTTGTATGTAAGTCTAAGGTAGCGCCCCGGCCGTCAATCCGACGCCAAATGCGGAACAAAAACTTTTACAAAATTGGCGCTATCGTAACCCTAAAACCCGGATCGTTCTATTAACCGTAAACTAGTATACTATAAAGATGTTAGAATGGCTATACCGATCGATCCGTGTCCTTCGGTTTTTAGCCACCATCCTTAGCTTGTTGCGGCATCTCCGATCTCGCTCGATCTCCGGTCTCCTCGTCGAAGTGACACCACATCAAGGAATCTTTATACGGGCTTCCGCTTCAAACCGAAGCAACTCGGATATGAAGTTTGCTAGCCGACATGTCCAAGATTGAGGTAGAGAGAAGTGTGAATACTTTGTCTCAATACACCCTAGGGTGGAGGTTGAAGAAGATGCAATGAGATGAAAAGTGTGTTCTCAAGAAAACTCAAGAGAGCAAAAAAACCAAGCCCCCAAAAAATGCCTTGGCTGCCCTCTCTCTCTTGTGTGTTGATATAATGAGGTTTTGTGTTAAAAAAACAAAGAAAATATCTTCTCAAAATATCTCCCACAAAACCCTAGAAATATCTCACCCAAAACAAAATCCATTAATCCACCATGACTTACTATATGACTCATTACCATGAGTCATTAGTGAACATGCTAGATTAATGACTCACCAAAATGAGTCACACTTTCCAAATCCAAATAAACATTTAAACTAAAATGTTTAACCAAAAAGAGATGCATCTTCTAAAGTAATCTCGTGACGGATCATAAGAATACCCCTCACCTGTATATACATACCTGCATCCGTATTCCGACTGAATACGAATATTACGAGACTAAAGTATTCCAACACAATATAATACTAGGATCCGGTTTAAATCAAGGCCCACTAGTATTATCTGTCCAAAACATGACACGTGCACAAGTGCACGTGTATGTTCGAACCCTGCCATAAAACCATACGTCCTCTACAACGTTTCGCCCGAACTTGGAAAACAATCTGTGGGGGACTCTAAAGACTCGTCAATACGCTGGCAGTAGGTTTAACCGCAAGTCGTCAGTGGTACTAGCTGTACGTAACGGCTGCCTAGGTATTGAGCAAAAGGGAGGCTGATGAGCGAACTCATCTAGAAACCCTACTGAGCCTATCAGTGACAATATCCGTACAGTCTGGTCCGTTCGTCTATGAGTATCGCATATCGGGTCTAGGGGGCCGGTAACGTCAGACTCCAAATAGCGGTGTAAATCGTGTCGGAGTGTAGCCTAGAACACCCTGAGATACTACTGGAATATCTACCAGTAAATCTCCTGCCTTGGCCAAGGACTTTATGTAATGGCTCTCCTAGACACAGCGCTATCTCACCCCCAATACTGGGAGAGACGAAACCCCTGCCGATCCGCTCACTGCCTCCATGTGGCTCGGGACTGTACCTAACTAAAACCTGTTTGCATGACTCCTTTGAGCCGTGGTAGGGTAGTAATCAAAACACAGTGGGAACTCATACGAGACAAATGACGATCTTAGGTCGATGAACTAACCTGTACGCATGTCACCAGGGAACTGCTATCTGACGCTAGGTACAATACCAACTAGCAGGTTCTCGGCGAGTCCTGTCCGGTGCACTCATAACCCAATGAGCACCTGTATACATCTTAGGTGAACCAACTGACACCAATGGATTGTGAGACCGGCCATCGCCCCTCGTCAGGGTCTCGACTGTATACACTAGTCTACTCCGAAGTATCGATGCCCTGTCTCGAAACTCTCACGACTAGGGACCATTTTTAAGGATGTGCTTATAGACTACCCAACTCTCACGTATATGATCGCCATCATACTGCTGGTAGTCAAGAAAGGATCCTAAGGGCTCTATCAATGTGTAATAGTGATCTGTAATGTCACCTAAAGCAGTACACGATGATAAAGGCAAACCAGACAGCATACTATCATCTCGAGTAAGACTGTCCTACCGGTATAGGCCCTCCCCCAATCATTGCAATCACGTGCCTGCGATCCAATAATTGACTTTGAGGGCACTATATCCAACAATCTCCTACTTGCACTTAAGGCTAATTATTGCGATGTCGCATACTCACAGCCCGTGTGATACCGAACACCTAACTCCTCTACTAATTAGTTTCACAAAGCTCGTTTGTAAAACTATTGTGTTCGAGAAATAGCCTCAGTGAGTGGATCTGCCCTGATGTTCCTTTCTATGTCTCTCTTAATCTCATGTTCGCGGAGAAAGCCATCTCCCGAATTGAGTAATACCTGTCTTAGAATATGTCTGGATATCTGATGGGACCTAGTTCATAAATGAACTCCAAATCCAAACTTCTTAGACTGTATCGTCAACTGAACCTAATCAGTATCCTGTGCCACACCTCCCACAGTATCTGCTTGAACCACCTGTCCAAACTACTGCCCCTTTTTAGAGGGAAAACTATAACTCTGACAGTCACTCTGTCATCCAAGTCACCTTGGAAGCCTGGAATGATAACCGTCTCCCGAAGGAGGCTGCCGTTATCATATCCCTAGAATATCCACTTATGTTCTAAAACTGCTTCCGACCGTTTCTCCAGGATTGGATTAATATCAACTTATTGCAGCTAATGCAAAAACAACATCTGGTGTGATACTTGAAATCTCATGATTGACTCAATTGCCTAACCAAGTGATATGCCAATCATGCACATCCCTCTCCCCTTTAGTCTGTAAGACACCTTTAGAGAGGGTGACTCCATCACCTGCAGGTACACCACCATGCCAGGTGTCGTCCATTCTAAAATACCTTTAGAATACTGTCTAAGTACTCAGATTAGGAAACTACCCAAATCTAGATCTAAAACCATAGATCTAGTAACCAGAATGTCTGATATAATATCCATATCCTGTATGGAGAAACTACTGTGTGACAATCACAATATAACCGATCGTAGTGTAGGAATATCACTTCCTACTCTGTGTATGTCATCCATATACCAGGACATCACACCCTACACCTTCTTAATATATCCATCCCCTATTCTGATGAAGTCAAACCCATGACTGTCACATCAAAAAATAGATGATCTATCTCCGCTATATCTGCTCTAGTCTATAAATAGACATAAGCTACTTGTCCACTATGCTTCCGCTGCTCGCACTGACCACAACAACCCTCTGGCAGAATCATATACACGTGCACTTCTAAAGCTAGTTTAGAACGACGCTATACATATCCTCCTACCGGGTCTCATAGTCTGGAACAGCAGTAATGGCAAGTCTGGGTAAACAAGAACCTCCCTGTCACCGTCCTTGAGGCTACTGGAGTACCTCTCGGGTGCCTGAGGTTGCCCACCATATATGCGGAGTGGCTAATAGAATGTCAAACCTGATTGAATCTTTAGGTCCTATTAAATTTTCAGTAATCGTTTGTGGTTCTGGAATCACTTCCAGTTCTACCATACTTCCACTACTGTTTTCTGAAAATGTCCATTTTACTAAAACTGTGGCGAGTCAAGAACAATATCACTATTGATCTTCCAGATGGTAGAAAGTCAACCCTCTTCAAATCCCGGGTCAACCCACAAACTGCCATTACAGAAACCTGCCTTGAGTTATCCAGAGTCTGGTTTTAAGCATAAGCCGGACAACTCCCCGTACCTTAACATCGTTAAGATATGAACCATTCTATATACCATATAGAAACATAGGCACTAATTGAATTGGAAGCAGATTCAAATCATGCAGCTGTCTCCAGTGCATGTCAACTAAATGGAGAGAGGCTATTCAACATTACTCAACTTAGGAGTTCATCCAATTATGAGTAACCTGAAAGCGAAACAAGTTTCTCAAAACCATTACTATCAACTGAATACCAAATACAAGTATCTACATCTTCGATCACCTTGAAGAATCCCGATACTTGGGACACCTGGTTCTCTGCTTTATTCTTATACCTATAACTTCTCAAAAGTTAGACCTTGTATTTCTACGAAACACTTTTCTAAAAACTAGAGAAGTCACATGTAAACAGAATATAGTACGAGTACCAACCCCTCTTTCCTAATGGACACTGGACAACATACAGTACTTTGTATAAGTCCGCTGAGTTGAATAACTCAAACCCTGTGCGTCGTAGGTTGAAAACTGTACTATGATTAAGAACTATACCGCTGTTGAATGCTCCTTACTTAACCATCAACTGATATAAGTAAATGTCACCGACATGATTTCAAAAAGTTATATCTCACTTAAACGTACAGATATATCAGTTTGAAATTGGTGCACAACAACGTATATTCAAAACCATATATTTGTCGTCCGGCAAAATCCCAGGCGATTTCCTCAAATATCACCAATTACAACGAATTCCGATATAATGAGGATGATCACCTTATTCCCAATAACTTACTCCCACTCATCATCTGTAAAACCATACAGATGTGAGAATCATACCAGGTAAATACATACTCCGGAGTAAATATCTAATTGGGAAATCAGTTTTCCTTTAACAACACACAGTGAAACTGAAACATGAAAATGTTTCGTAGGGGTATCCTGGTATTCCTAGTAATGCCTCTTCCATTATCCAGATTCATGACTGTAACCGTATATTTCGTTTCCATCTCTCCAAATCCATTTATTTGTCTTTAGTAATTACCTTCTGTACACCATCGTTAGGCTAAATGGTTTCTTCCTTCCCTACCATTCGGCACAGTCTATGGTTTGGAAGAAAACTATCCAATAAGCGTAATAGGTGTACTCTCCTAATCCTAGGAGTACTTGCAACCTGAGAGAAGGTGATGATAAAAAATAACTGAATAAACCTTATTCTATTTCTCCTGAACTGGAGAAAAGCAAAGGTGAAATAGGAGTGGCGATGATATACTCGGTTTGGTCGTGAATGATAGCAGTCGCATTTTACTTTGCCCTCTTTCTAATCCCTTTATATGTCTTTACTTACTACCTTCTGTACACCATACTTAGGCTAATTAATTTTCTTCATTCCCTACCTTTCGACCCCTGCCTATGGGTTGAAAGAAGACTATCCAATAAGCGTAATAGGTGTACCCTCTCCTAATCCTAGGAGCCCTCACAACCTGAGAGAAGGTAAAAGGAAAAGACAACTGAATAATCCTATTCAATCTCTCCAGAACCAGAATCCATCATCGAATCTGGAACAACTTCCTTCGAGTTCGTATATAACCATACGATAGATTTATCCAATGGAAGTGGATGTTCGTAGTAATACGGGGTGTTCTGGAGAAATGCAAAGGGTAAAAGAAGGAGTGGCAATGATGTATGCAACTCAGACAATCCAAAAGCCTGTGTTTTAAGTAAGTTTGGTTAACTTGGTTACTGAGTCATAGTCTAGGGTCGGGCCATGGTCGCTGCCAAAGAGAGAGAGAAAAGAAACACTTTGCGTACACTCTAACCTAAATCAGAATGGTTATCACTTTATCTAATCAGGAAACCTCCCACTGTAACCTCAAATTCTCCTCCAAACCTGAATGAAGAATTAGCCGGGATCACCCGAAGAGTAAACCAACTCATCAGTGGGAATCGGGATCCAACTATCATCACATGATAACGTGATGGAATCCACTCACGTTATTACACTCCAAAAGGTATGCGCATACCTGGCAAGTTTCAGTTTCTTTAGAAACTCCCGATATGATTTTTACCCCATGCTCTTATGATCTTGACGAATGTCAACAAATCATAAGTCACAAGTCAAGTTCTACCCGTCATTGTCCAGGTTAATTTGAACCCACCCGTACAAGCCCTTGACGAAGGTCAACAAGGCTATACGACTGTCCCAAACCAACGCATCTATCTATGCAACAGAAAAGTAACAAGTAGCTACCATACACTATGCCTTGACTAAGGCCATCAAATATAGCATGAATACTAAGTGCTACCCGTCTGAAATGACGGAGGGCAACGGATGGTTTTTGGCGAACAATGTTTAACGTAATGAACTTGATATCGTTGAAGGAACCAGATAGCGTTTTACAAAAATATAGTGGCGAAAACCTTTGCTAAAGAGGTCACTCCCGGTGAAGGGATCTCGGCTCTTTCCCCGTAGAATGAGGTGCCGGATATTCCAACTGAATACCGTGATGCAAAGCAAAACATAAACGACTATAGTGAAGTTATTATCCTGACGCAAAGCTCTGTCCAAGGGGTCACTCCCGATGAAGGGATCTCGGCCCTTGCCTCGTCGAATGAGGTGCTGGATGTTCATAACCGAATACCACTGTGCAAAACAAAAGAAAACGTCCTTGTAATAATAGCTTTTTGAAAAATGTTCTAACAACATCCAACAAGTTTGTTTTCCTTTGCATTGATCAGAATCAACGCAGTCCCATCAATTAATCACACCAGAAAAGAACGAAAATAAAATGTACGTATATGCCATCCGCATTCGCCACTGGGTCCCGTCATCACCAGTTAGGTTACTTAACTAACGACAGAGCGGGGACTGGACTAGCGCGGGTGTAAAACATATACAACATCTACTAGTATATATATATCAATATACAATAATCGCTCCAGGCGTGATAAATGCAACATCACAGAAAAGTAATACGCATCACAGAACAATACAGATAATCTGGGAGCCCCGGGTTTCCTTTGAGCCGCAACTGAAACCCGACGTTCCCCTGGTCGTGTGGATAGCCTGTGCAATGAAAATCTAGACCCCTACGAGTGCGGCAAGTTACTCGCCAAAACCTGAAGTGAGGCAGCCCCCTTCAACAAAGTGAATGGACCACCCAACATTTCACGGAATCCGGTAACTTGGGCACTCCACCTTGGGTCAACCTGTACCCCCTACGAATGCGGAGAATAGCCTGCCAATTCTAGAGTGAGGCCCCCTCCCTCTCAAAGCCATGAGATGCGGGTCCGTTGCCCTCTAGAACCCGGCTATCCATGCACTCCATCACGGGGTAACCCTAGTACAGAAAAGAAAATATGTACAACGGGTACATCGACCTCAACCCGGTTGTGCCCCAAAAGAATAATATACAAATAGGCAGTAACGGCAGTCCACATATCGGACGCTCGCCCCGCGATATCAAAAGTACAAATATATCCAAACTGCACTACCATTGCACGCAAGCTATCCACCACGACAAATCCGCAACATCATAGCACAACACAGAACATCAACGTGAATGTCACGTTCGCAAAACCCGTCTAAAAGGACTATAGCAATTAGACAAGATTTACCGCTCGAATGACATTCACGGTCACAGATAGTAATGTAATGCACTGCAAACTTTAAACAATGAAAATATCGACTTCGAAATAACCCCCGAATAGCCCAAACAACCTGATAAAACCATATCCAAACCGGGCTAAACAAACAATACCACCGAACCAACTTTCCAGAGACCAGACCACACCCCAAAAACCAAACCCAGAAGACCCAAAATAGCCGACGACCTCGGAATTTTTGAGCCTGTGCTCGGCCAAAATCCGAGGGTTGGGTCTCGTGTTTGGGGTGTGTTCTAGTGGTCATGCCAGTAGTTTTCTGCACTTATTTAAATAATTTTAGAAGACACTTTTAAAAACAACAGAAACTGAATGTGCAGTGGCAGTGTTTGGGTTTTGTTTCGGTTTCGATACTTTAACATTGTCTAAACCACTAGTAAACGGTTAATAGTTTGGCTATGATACCATGTAAGTCTACGGTAGCGACCCAGCCGTCAAACCGACGCCAAATGCGGAACAAAAACTTTTACAAAACTGACGCTATCGTAACCCTAAAACCCGGATCGTTCTATTAACCGTAAACTAGTATACTACAAAGATGTTAGAATGGCTATACCAATCGATCCGTGTCCTTCGGTCTTTAGCCACCATCCTTAGCTTGTTGCGGCATCTCCGATCTCGCTCGATCTCCGGTCTCCTCGTCGAAATGGCACCACGTCAAGGAATCTTTATACGGGCTCCCGCTTCAAACCGAAGCAACTCGGACATGAAGTTTCCTAGCCGACATGTCTAAGATTGAAGTAGAAAGAAGTGTGAATACTTTGTCTCAATACACCCTAGGGTTCTCATCACATGAGAGGGATAGGGTGGAGGTTGAAGAAGATGCAATGAGATGAAGAGTATGATCTCAAGAAAACTCAAGAGAGCAAAAAAACCAAGCCCCCAAAAAATGCCTTGGCTGCCCTCTCTCTCTTGTGTGTTGATATAATGAGGTTCTATGTTAGAAAAACAAAGAAAATATCTTCTCAAAATATCTCCCACAAAACCCTAGAAATATCTCACCCAAAATAAAAGCCATTAATCCACCATGACTCACTATATGACTCATTACCATGAGTCATTAGTGAACATGCTAGATTAATGACTCACCAAAATGAGTCACACTTTCCAAATCCAAATAAACATTTAAACTAAAATGGTTAACCAAAAAGAGATGCATCTTCTAAAGTAATCTCGTGACGGATCACAAGAATACCCCTCACCTGTATATATATACCTGCATCCGTATTCCGACTGAATACGAATACTACGAGACTAAAGTATTCCAACACAATATAATACTAGGATCCGGCTTAAACCAAAGCCCACTAGTATTATCTGTCCAAAACATGACACGTGCACAAGTGCACGTGTATGTTCGAACCCTGCCATAAAACCATACGGCCTCTACAACGTTTCGCCCGAACTTGGAAAACAATCTGTGGGGGACTTGATTGATTCTAAAATTCAAGACTGTGTAGTGTGTATCAAATCAAATAGTCCCCGGCAACGGCGCCATTTGATTGATTCTAAAATTCAAGACTGTGTAGTGTGTATCAAATCAAATAGTCCCCGGCAACGGCGCCATTTGATTGATCATTTCTTTGTGTGTTGTTTTTAGAAAATGTATAGAATCACAATCAAAGAATTATATTTGACCGCAATCAATTACGGTGTCGATTGTAGATCGTAAGCGAGTGCGGATCGTCCATAGGGATTGTGCGATTCGTTTCTGTATTTAATTTGTTTGAATCGAAAAGTTAATAGAAAAGAAAACAAAACATGATTCAAGAATTTATCAATTGATTCAAGTGTCACGGGTTTAATCAAGAATCAAGAAACTGATAAACAATCAAGAATTGGGTTTCGATAATATTTCCAAACAAAATGTCAAGAATCTAAATGAGGCTCGTAGGAATTGATCGGATCTATAGATGTGATGTAACCTCAAGATTTCGTGTTCTTGTCCTTCGAAGGATTGATACTAGATCGATGATGATCGACGAGAGTTAGGGCTTTCTTGATTGAAACTAGGGTTTCATCGTTTAACCCTTGTTCTTTCGTTGATTTCATTCACATTCTAGCCTCTAGAAATTTCAAGAAACGATCGTAACTCCCCAATTTCGAGCGATATCAATCAAGAAAGCATCGCAACGAAATGGGTCGTCGGTTCTTGAATTTGCTAGGGTTTACAAAACTCGTAGGAATCAAGAATCGATTTAAGATATATTACATCATCATTCTATTGATCGTCTCGACTCCTCGACGAGCGGAGTATTACTCAAACATCACAACAATAATTATAACTAGAAATTTAGATTGACTCATGATGCAAGAATTTAAAGAAAACAAGATAAAAGAAATTCACCTTTTATTTATATCAACAATTTGATTACAGTCGCTCAAGAACTACAAGAGGAAGAATTAAATTGTCGACTTGGCTTCGCTCGGCTTCGTGAGTCGCGAATCGGCTTGGACCACTTGCTCCGTTGAAGACCGGCTCGGCTCCTAAAAGGTTGCAAGGCTTCTTGCTTGAATGGGTACTCGGGATCTTGGCTTTTGAATGGAATTAGGGTTAGGGTTTCACACAAATCCTCTCACTAGACTTGTGGAAGAAGAAGATGAAGAGAGAGATAGAATGGCTCTCAAAAGAACTAGAATAGGGTTGATTCCAAGATGATTTACAAGTGAGCCTAGGGTCTTATTTATAGAGCACCCAAACCCTAAGCCTTTGAGTTCCCTCCAAAAGTTTGTTGAAAGACTTCTAGAAAGAGTTTGTTAGGCTTAGCTTAGGGTTTAAGCTAGGGTTTAGGTAGAAGTTTCTAGAATACAAGGCTAGTTTAGTGTTGGAACAAGGGTTTGCTGATCTGGCAGAAGTCTCTGGAGTCTTCTGGAAATTGTTGTATCTTTCTGAAGTCTTTAAGCTTGCATAGGAGTTGTGCACCAAAAATGGAGTGGTGACGTCGACAAGCCGCCGCGGAACCGCGGCGCAAGCAGGCTCCGGCCGCGGTTCCGCGGCCATGTTGGCTCCTTGGGCTTTGATATTTCTTCTGTGGTCTTTTGATGATATTTGGGCCTTTCTTTGATATGTTGATTTTTGTTTGTCCCTTTGGATTGATACCAGAACTGAAATCATTGAGTTGGCGTCATGTTTGATCGGTACCATGTAAGTTTTTGGCTTTACTTCTGGATTTTCCTGCACATATCTCAAAACAAGTGTTGCGCAGATGTAGGGATGATGCGATGCCATGAAATGTAGTCAATTTCCTTTATAGTGTCGGTTTTAGAGTCTAATACATGTAATCTGATATTTTGCGACAGTTTTTCTAATATGTAAAATATGAATGCCGAACACTTCTATATGGATGCAAATGATGAGGAAATTACCGGCTAAAATATACAATATTTTCGACTAATCAGGACTCTAAAGACTCGTCAATACGCTGGTAGTTGGTTTAACCGCAAGCCGTCAGTGGTACTAGCTATACGTAACAGCTGCCTAGGTATTGAGCAAAAGGGAGGCTGATGAGCGAACTCATCTAGAAACCCTACTGAGCCCATCAGTGACAATATCCGTACAGTCCGGTCCGTTCGTCTATGAGTATCGCATATCGGGTCTAGAGGGCCGGTATCGTCAGACCCCAAATAGCGGTATAAGTCGTGTCGGAGTGTATCCCAGAACACCCTGAGTTACTACTGGAATACCTACCAGTAAATCTCCTGCCTTGGACAAGGACTTTGTGTAATGGCTCTCCTAAACACAACGCGATCTCACCCCCAATACCGGGAGAGACGAAACCCCTGCCGATCCGCTCACTACCTCCATGTGGCTTGGGACTGTACCCAACTAAAACTTGTTTGCACGATTCCTTTGAGCCGTGGTAGGGTAGTAATCAAAGCACAGTGGGAACTCACATGAGACAAATGACAATCTCAGGTCGATGAACTAACTTGTACACATGTCACCAGGGAACTGCTATCTGACGATAGGTACAATACTAACTAGCAGGTTCCCGGCGAGTCCTGTCCGGTGCACTCATAACCCAATGAGCACCTGTATACATCTTAAGTGAACCAACTGACACCAATGGCTTGTGAGACCGGCCATCGCCCCTCGTCGGAGTCTCACCTGTATACACTAGTCTAGTCCGGAGTATCGATGCCCTGTCTTGAAACTCCCACGACTAGGGACCATTTTTAAGGATGTGCTTATAGACTATCCAACTCTCACGTATATGATCACCCTCATACTGCTGGTAGTCAAGTAAGGATCCTAAGGGCTCTATCAACGTATAATAGTGATCTGTAACGTCACCTAAAGCAGTACACGATGATAAAGGCAAACCAGATAGTATACTATCATCTCGAGTAAGACTGTCCTACCGGTATAGGTCCTTCCTCAATCATTGCAATCACGTGCCTGAGATCCAATAATTGACTTTGAGGGCATTATATCCAACATTGTACTCCTTATACCATAGTCCATGGGGTAAGTTGGACTCCCCTCGTATACACTGGCATATTCTGTACCAAACTACAAACAACCACGTTAACAAAATAACCATACATTATACCAGATATATTCTCTTTACTTGTTCAGTCTATTTCTATATCTCTTTTGGACTTACCGAGCGATTGTTCGCTGACGACTGTTGGCTATAGTGCCCTCAAGTCAATTATTGAATCGCAGGCATGCGATTGCGATGATTGAGGGAGAACCTATACGGATAGAACAACCTTACTCAAAATGATAGTATGCTACCTGGTATATCTTTATCATCATGTACATACTTTAGGTGGTATTACAGATCACTATTACATGTTGATAGAGTCCATAAGATTCTTCCTTGACTACCAACATTATGATGGCGATCATATACGTGGGAGCTGGGTCGTCTATTAAATGTCCCTGGTCGTGGGAGTATCGAGACATGGCATCGATACTCCAGAGTACACTAGTGTATACTGATCGAGACCCCGACGAGGGGCGGTGGCCAGTCTCACAAGCCATTGGTGTTAGTTTGTTCACCTAAGCTAGTATGCAGGTGTTCATTGGGTTATGAGCACACTGGAAGGACTCGCCGGGAACATGCTAGTTGGTATTATACATATTGTCAGATAGCAGTTCCCATGTGACATGTGTACAGATTAGTCCGTTTACCTGAGATCGTCATTTGTCTCATGTGAGTTCCCACTGTGCTTTGATTACTACCTTACCATGGCTCAAAGGAGTCATGCAAACAGGTTTTAGTTGGATACAGTCCCGAGCCACATGGAGGCAGTGAGCGGATCGTCGGGGATTCGTCTCTTCTGGTATTGGGGGTTGATGTCACTAGGTGCATGGGTGGCCATCACCTGAAATCCTTGATGAAGATAGTCGAGAATTACTGATTTGGATTAGTAGTTTCTCAGGTCGTGATGGGCTTCATACCGACACTAAATGTTGCGTTATTAGGGGTTTGACTTTATCCACCCCCCTAAACTCGATATGCGATCCTCTTAGACGAAGAGACCGTACTGTACGGATATTGTCATGGACAGGCTCAGTAGGGGCCAGGATGAGTTTGCTCGTCAGTCTTCCTTTCGCTCAATAACTGGGTAGCCGTTACGTACAGCTAGTGCCGCTGACGTGCTTGTGGTTAAACCCACTGCCAGCGTATTGATGAGTCTTTAGAGTCCCACACAGAGGGTTTCTCTACTTCGGGCGAAATGATGTAGAGGCCGTATGGTTTTACGGCAGGGTTCGATCATATACGTGCACTTGTGCACGTATTATGATTCGGACGGATTTTACTAGTGGCTTTGGTTTAAGCCGGATACTAGTATTATATTGTTAGATTATTTTCGTCTCTTTGTATTCGTATTTTTCGGAATATGGATGCGGGTATATATATACGGTTGAGGGGTATTCTTGTAATTTATTACAAGAAAGTTTCAAGAAGTTGCCACCTCATTTTTGCTTTAATCTTTTTCTTAAAAGATTTAATGAAGTGGAGGGATGAGTGTGCATCTTGGCATTAAATGAAGCATGGTCTCTTAGTGACTTATGGGGTGACTCATGGTGTGACTCATGATACACTATTTTAGCATGCTTGATTTAGTTTGGGTTGTGAGATATTTTCCACACTTGATTCTTTTTTTTCACTCTCACAACACTTAGCCATTTTCTTGAGTTGCTCTTTGCTTCACACTTTCATCTCTCATGGCTTCTTCTTTTTCCTCCACCCCAATAGTCTCATGTGTTGAGAAACCTAGGGTGTTTAGAGACAAATCAATCCATCATTAGACTCAACATCCTCTAGGCTATCTAGTTTAGCGAACTAGGTACCCTACTTACCTCGGTTATGAGGTAGGAGCTCGATTCATAGACTCTCAGATGGATCATCTTCGATGGAGGGAGACCGGCTACCAAACTTGATCATGGTGGCCACTAGGAGCTTGGAAAGGAGGTTAAAGACCGAAGGACATGAATCATTCGGTATAACCATATCAACTCTTTATATAGCTTGCTAGGTTTAGGGTTTATGGTTGATCCGTATTCGGAGGTTGTGTTAGCGCCAGTTTCTTAAAATTTTTGTTTCACGATCGGGCACGGTTTGATCGCCAGGACGCTGGCATAACCCAACATGGTATCAGAGCCAACCCATTAACCCTTTACTAGCTGTTTTAGACGATATTAAAGTATCAAAACCGAAACAACTCCGAAACAATACCCGTAATGTTCCAGTTACTGTCGATTTTTCCTAGTCTTCAAAAAATTATTTAAACAATTGCAGAAGACTACTTTTGAGACAACTAGAACACCCACAAAACACGAGCTCCAATTTCACAAAATTGGCCGACGAGAATGGAGAAATTCCCGTCCCGGCTGGTCTTGTTTGGGAATTGGAACTTGGATTTTTTTTAGTGTTCTGGTCTCTGGAATATTGGTTCTCTAGTATTGTTTGTTTTACCCAGTTTGGATATTGTGTTATCTTTTGTTTGGGGGCAATTCGGGGTATTTTGAAGTCGCTATTTTTAACACTGTTTATAAGTTTTCAGTACATACATTTCTATCTGCGACCGTGAATGTCATTAGAGCAGTACAACTCGTCTAATTGCTATATGTCTTTTCGACGGGTTTGCGAAAATGACATTCACATTGATGTTTTATGTTGTGTTGTGGTTGTGGTTGGATTGTCGTGATGGATAGCCAGTGGTGCAATGGTAGTACAGTTTAGATTCATTTGTACATTTGATATTGCGGGGCGAGTGTCCAACATGTGGACTGCCGTCTCTGCCCGTTTGTATATTATTTGTTTGGGGGCACGACCAGGTTGAGGTCGATGTCACCATTGTACATATATTTTCTTTTATGTACTAGAATTACTCTGCGGTGGAGTGCACGAATAACCGGGTTCTAGAGGGCAACGGGTCCGCATCTCATGGCGTTGAGACGGAGGGGACCTTACTCTAGAATTGGCGGGCTATTCGCCGCGCTCGTAGGGGATATAGTTTGACCCAAGGAGGGGTGCTCAAGTTACCGGATTCCGTGAAATGCTGGGTGGCTCATTCACTTTGTTGATTGGGGTTACCACACTTGTGGGATTGGCGGATAACTTGCTGCACTCGTAGGGGTCTAGGTTTTCATTGCACAGGCTATCCACATGATAGGGAACGTCGGGTCTCATTTGCGGCTCAAGTGAAACCCGAGGCTCCAGGTTTATCCACCACTCTATGTTCCTTGGCTGAGATTCTGTGATATTGCTTTATATCATGCCTGGGACGATTGTTATATATATACTAGTAGATGTTGTATATGTTTTGCACCCGTGCTAGTCCAGCCCCCGCTCTGCCGTTAGTTAAGTAACCTAACGGGTCATGACGGGGCCCGGTGACGAATGCGGATGGCATATATGTACATTATATTTTCGTTCCTTTATCTGGTGTGATATGTTTAATTGATGGGACTGCGTTGATTTTGATCAATGCAAGGATAAAACAAACCTGTATGATGTTGTTGGAACTAAGTATTTTTAAAACAGACATTACAGACGTTTGCTTTTGCTTTGCACAGTGGTATTCGATTGGGAATATCTTGCACCTCATTCGACGAGGCAAGGGCCGATATCCCTTCATCGGGAGTGACCCCTTGGGCAGAAGTTTGCATCAACGTAATAACTTTACTATAGTCGATTCTTTTGCTTTACTTCGTGGTATTCGATTGGGAATATCCTGCACCTCATTCGACGAGAAAAGAGCCAAGATCCCTTCACAGGGAGTGACCTCTTTAGCAAAAGTTTGCACCACTATATATTTGTAAAACTACTCGGTTCCTTCAACGATATCAAGTTCATTACATTAAAGGTTTTTCGCCAAAAACCAGCCGTAGCCCTCCGTCATTTCAGATTAGTGTTATTTAGTATTCGTGCTGCATTTGTTGACCTAATCAAGGCGTAGTGTACGGTGGCTAAGTGGTATTTTCTATACATTGTAAATGCGATTGGTTAGGACAGTCGTGCGGCCTTGTTGACCTAGTCAAGAGCACGTGCGGGTGGGTTTAATGTAATCAAGAAAATGACGGGTTGAACTTGACTAGCGGTTTATGGTTTGTTGACCAAGTCAAGGTAAAAAACCGTTAGGGGTAAAAATCACATCGGGAGTTTCAAACATACAGGAAACATGTTAGGCATGCACATACCTTCTAGAGTGTGATGAATTGAGTGGATTCCATCAAGTTATCATGCGATGATAGTTGGATTCCGATTCCCACTGATAAGTAGGTGTTACTCATCGGGTGATTTTGGATGATCCCGACAAATTCTCCTTTTAGGGTTTGAGGGAGAATTCGAGGAAACAGTGGGAGCCATACAGATTAGATAAAGTGAATAACCAATCTAATCTAGGTTAGAGTGCACGCTGAGTGTTTCTTTTCTCTCTCTCTCTCTCTCTCTTTGGTAGCGACCATGGCCCAACTTTAAACTAAAACTCATGAACCAAGTTAACCGAACCTTCTTAAAACACTTTGGATTTTGGATTGTTATAGTCGCATATTTCATTGCCACTCCTACTTTTACCCTTTGCATTTCTCCGGAACATTCAGTATCACTACGAAGATCCACATTTATTGGATATGCCATCGTATAATTAGATGTGAACTCGTAGAAACTTGTTTCAGTTCGAGGATGGTTTCTGGTTCTGGAGAAATAGAATAGGATTATTCAGTTGTCTTTTCCCTTTATCTTCTCTCAGGTTACGAGGGCTCCTGGTATTTAGGAGAGTACACCTATTGCGCTTATTAGATAGTCTTCTTCCAAACCATAGGCAGGTACCGAAATGTATGGAAGGAAGAAAACCAATTAGTCTAAGTGTGGTGTACAAAAGATAATAAGTAAATACATATAAAGGGATTTGGAAGAGGTTTGTTTCCCCCAATCAGAGCAAAGCTCTGTTTTAAAATTCAAAATTTAAAAATTGAAGCAACGCTTCAGATTCAGCGCTAGGCGCGCTACGCGCCACGTGTCAAACACAGATGCGCTAGCGTCAGGTGCGCTGTGCCCTAGGCAGCGCACCTCCAATCAGAGCAAAGCTCTGTTTTAAAATTCAAAATTTAAAAGAATTGAAGCAACGCTTCAGATCCAGCGCTCTGCGCTGCGTGCCACGTGTCAAACACGGATGCGCTCGCGCCAGGCGCGCTGCGTCCTAGGCAGTGCACCATGAGTGCGCTAGCGCTAGGCGCGCTGCGCGCCACGTGTCAAACATGGGTGCGCTAGCGTTTTTGCGCTGCGCGCCACGTGTCAAACGTAGGTGTGCTAGCGCAAAGTGCGCCGCGCTCTGAGCAGCGCACCACGTGCAAAGCACGGGTGCGCCAGCGTTGGAATTAAAAATTCCCCACCGTTAGATCAAAAGATCTAATAATGATAAATCATTAATCAGAATTAAAATTCTGCTATAGAAAGATTTTCTCAATCTTATTAAAAATAAGAAGATTGCCTTCTGTAAAACAGAAGCCCTAGGATCAAAGATCTAACGGTGGGGAAACGTCCCCAAATTGATCAGAGAAAGATCTCTTTAACTGATTTAACAAATCAATTTGCCCTATATAAAGGCCCCAAGACTTCAAGTCTGATATAGAGAAACCCCCCTACAAACTTTGAGAAAACTCAAAAGAAAGAGAGCAAGCTCTTGAAAGAAGATCATTTTCTTCAAGGTAAAGAACATGGTTCTTGAACACAGAGATGAAATCATCTCATAAAAAAGAAGAACTATCTTCTAAAAAAGATCATAGATCTATAACGACCAAGGTCTTTGATAAAAAAGAGATCAAAAGATCTCATCATAAAAACAAAAGAAGTATTTATTTCATTCACAGATCATTGATCTACAAAGGCAGCGCCTTTTTATAAATAAGAACTATTGTTCTTGAATCTTGAGGTAAAGCCTCATCTTAAAAAGAACATAAACTTATTCTCTGATCATAAATTTGATCAGATACGCTTTGCGCTATTGGAAAGTGCCTTGCACTCTTGAACTGCATTTTTGCGCTCCCTGGACCGGCGCTCAGCGCCAAAATACGCCACGTGTCAACCACGTATGCAACTTGCGCTTTGCGCTTCTGAAACAGAGCACTGTGCTCATGGGCTGGCGCTCAGCGCCAAGCGCGCCACGTGTCACTCACTGGTGCGCCACTAAACTAGCGCAACGCGCTCACAAATCGAAAGCGCAATGCGCTTATAAGCTGGCGCATATCGCAGAGCGTGACACGTATCCTCTTCGTGTGCGCTACTTGGCAGAAGCGCAATGCGCTCTTTAATTGGCGCAAAGCGCCTGGCGCTCCACGTGGCGCACTGTCAGAACACACATTGTTCTGATGAATGCTATGCATTCAATACAAGACAAAAAAGAAATGTCAGGATCCAACGCTCAGCATTATTAAAAGGGCCAAGCCCAAAAAAAGGCTCAATAACCAGAACAATAAAATGTTAAACATTTATTGGACTTAGCCCAAGATTGGCCGTAAGTCCTCAACTCATATCAACTGAACCCATATGCTCATAAACCTTTTAATAGACCTTAGTCCCAAATTGGACTATAAATCTCCCAACCAACATTGGTTCAAGGGTACATCTCTGAACCCCTCTGATATATGTCGTTGTAATCCTTCAAAGTCTTTAGAGTGGTGACGGGTCCCGACAACCATAAATTCCACAGACTATGATGTCTTTAAACTGGACTGTGGGGTCCTTAAACCCATGGACTATGATGTCCTTAACCTGGACTGTGGGGTCCTTAAACCCATGGACTACGATGTCCTTAACCTGGATTGTGGGGTCCTTAAACTCACGGACTATGATGTCCTTAACCTTGGACCACCATGTCCTTAAACTGGTAATCGACCGCAATGTCCCTAAACTAAACAATAGAGCCCAAATGCTTTTTTGTTGGATCTAAATGATCCTGTTAAGTTGATCTTAGTCTAAAATTAGACTAACGTGTCCTTAACAAACGTTGAGTAGATCTTAGTCTAAAATTAGACTAATGTGTCCTTAACAAACGTTTAAGTTGATCTTAGTCTCAAATAAGACTAACGTATCCTTAAACCCAAACCCCAAAACCCAAATCTAAGAAGATACGGATTTGGACTAATCCACGCCCTACGGGCGACAACATAAATTAGTCTCCGTATACAATCCACGGGCAACCAAAAACAAAACAAACACACACGACACGAAGTGACCATCTGGAGAAGGAGAAAGTGGTTACCGCGATGCGGTAGCATAATTAACTGCAGGGGGTTGCGCCTGCAGGGAAGAGCGTCCCCACAATCAAAACTCCCTCAAACAAGGGGGAATCTGACGAAGTCTGCTACATCGGCCGCATCCGTTTAAACCTTCGATACATGGTGCCATAAATCAACTTGGCATCTTCGGAGAGGTGGACGGATAGCACCAATTAGCATCTGCCCCGAATTTCAGGCAAGATGGACCTGCGCGGTCGCGTCTCCGTGTTCGGCGGGGAACAAGGGCAAAAGGAAATTGCGACCGCTATCATTCACGACGAAACCGTGTATATCATCACCACTCCTACTTCACCTTTCCATTTCTCCGGAACATTCCGTATCACTACGAAGATCCACATTTATTGGATACGCCATCGTATAGTTATATACGAACTCGAAGGAACTTGTTCTAATTCGAGGATGGTTTCCGGTTCAGGAGAAATTGAATAGGATTATTCAAGTTGTCTTTTGTCTTTACCTTTTCTCAGGTTGCGATGGCTCCTAGGATTAGGAGAGTACACCTATTATGCTTATTGGATAGTCTTCTTCCAAACCATAGGCTGGTGCCGAAAGGTATGGAAGGAAGAAAACCATTTAGCCTAAGGATGGTGTACAGAAGGTAATAAGTAAAGACATATAAAGGGATTGGAGTGAGGGCAAGAAAATATACGGTTACAGTCATGAATCTGGATAGTGGAAGAGGCATTACTAGGAATATTTGGATACCCCTTCGAAATATTTTCATGTTTCAGTTATACTGTGCAGTGTTAATTGAAATCTGTTTTCCCAATTAGATTCTAACTCCAGGGTATGTATTTACCAGCTTTGATTCTCATATCTGTATACTGTTACAGATGATGAGTGGGAGTAGAATATTGGGAATTGGGTGATTAGATTCTCAATACATAACATAATTCTTTGTAATTGGTAATATTTGAGGAAATCATTTGGGTTTTTGTCCGATGATAAATATTTGGTTTTTAATATCCGTTGTTATGCACAAATTTCAAACTGATATATCTGTACGTTTATTTTATAAAGTGAGATATAACTTTTTAAAATTATGTCTTAGACATTTACCTATATCAGCTGGTGATTAGATAAGGAGCATTCAACAGTGATGTAATTCTTCTTAACTATAGTACAGTTTTCAACCTACGACGCACAGGGTATGAGTTATTTAACTCAGGGGACTTATACAAAGTATTGTATGTTGTCCAGTGTCCATTAGGAAAAAGGGGACGGTACCCGTACTATATTCTGTTTACTTGTGACTTCTCTAATTTTAGACAAGTATTTTGTTGAAATACAAGGTCCAGATTTTGAGAAGTTATAGGTATAAGAATAAAGTAGAGAACCATATATTGCAAGTATCAGGATTCTTCAAGGTAATCGAAAATGTAGATACTTGTGTTTGGTATTCCGTTGTAAGTAATGATTTTGAGAACTTGCTTCTCTTTCAGATTACTCATATATGGATGCATTCCTTGTTAAGTAATACTGATTGGCCTCCTTTCATTTGGTTGATATGCACTGGAAACAGCTGCATGATTTTTTGAATCTGGTTCCAATTAAATTAGTGCCTATGTTTCTATAGTGGATATAGAATGTATCATATCTTGATGATGTTGAGGTATATGGAATTGTCCGGCTGATACTTAAAACTATAATTTAGACAAACTCAAGGCACGTTTCGGTAATGGCAGTTTGTGGGTTATCCCGGCCTTTGATGAGGGTTAATTTTCTACCATCTGGAAGATCAATAGTTATATTGTTCTTGACTCGCCACCAATTTTAGTAAAATGGATTCTTTTTTAGAAAACATTAGTGGGAGTATGGTAGAACTGAAAACGATTCCAGAACCACAAACGATTACTGAAAATTTAGTAGAACCTAAAAATTCAATTAGTTTCGACATTCCATTAGCCACTACGCAGATTTGGTGGGTAACCTCAGACACCCAAGAGGTACTTTGGTCTCCTCAAAGACGGTGATAGGGAGGTTCTTGTTTACCCAAAACTTGCCACTACTGCTGTTCTAGACTATGAGACCAGGCAGGAGGATGAGTATAACGTCGTTCTAAACTAGCTTTAGAAGTGCACGTGTATATGGCTCTGTTAGAGGGTTGTTGAGTCAATGGGAGCAGCAGAAGCATAGTGGGCAAGTAGCTTATGTCTATTTATAGAGTAAAGCAGGTATAGCGGAGATATATCATCTATTTTTGAAGTGACAGTTATAGAGTTTGACTTCATCAGAATAAGAGATGGATCTGATAAGAAGGTAGTAGGGTGTGATGTCCTGGTATTTGGATGACATGCACTAAATAGGAAGAGATCTTCCTATACTACGATCGGTTATACTGTAGTTGTCACGAGGTGGTTTCTCCATATAGGATATGGATATAATATCAGAGATTCTCGTGACTAGATCTATGGCTTTAGATCTAAATTTGGGAAGTGTCCCAATTCGGATACTTGACACTATTCTAAATTGTTTTAGAATGGATGACTCCTGGCGTGATGGTGTACCCGCAGGTGATAGAGTCACCCTCTCTAAAGAGATGTCTTCTAAACTGATGAGGAGAGAGATTTGCATGATTGACATATCACTTGCTTAGGCAATTGAGTCAATCATGAGATGTCAAGTACAACACCAGGTATTGTTTTTGCATAGGCTGCAAAAAGTATATATTAATCCAATCCTGGAGAAACATTGGAAAGCAGTTATGAATATAAGTGTATGTTCTTAGAGTATGGCAACGACAGCCTCTTTCGGGAGGCGGTTATCATTTCAGGCTTCCAAGGTGACCTAGATGATAGAGAGACTGTTTGAGTTATAGTTTTCCCTCTTTTGAGGGGCAATATGTTGGACAGGTAGTCCAAGCGGATACTGAGGAAGGCATGTCACATGATACTGATTAAATTCAGTTGATGATACATTCTAAGAACTTTGTTGGATTTGGAGTTCATTTGTGAACTGGGTTCCATCAGATATCCAGACAAATTCTATGACAGGTATTGCTTATTTCGGAAGATAGTCTTTCTCTTCATATAGTTGAGATGTAGAGAGATATAGAAAGAAACATTAGAGCGGATCCACTCACTGAGGCTATTTCTCGAACGCAATCGTTTCACAAACAGGATTTGTAAAACTGAATAGCAGTTGGGTGTTCGGTATCACACGGGCTGTGAGTATGCGACACCGCAATAATTAGCCTTAAGTGCAAGTGGGTGATTGTTGGCTATAGTGCCCTCAAGTCAATTATTGAATACAGGCATGCGATTCCGATGATTGAGGGATGACCTATACGGATAGAACAGTCTTACTCAAAATTATAGTATGCTATGTGGTTTATCTTTATCATCATGTATATGCTTAAGGTGGTATTACAGATCACTATTACATGTTGATAGAGCCCATAGGATTCTTTCTTGACTACCAGCATTATGATGGCGATCATATACGTAGGAGCTGGGTGGTCTATAAGCACCTCCTTAAATGTCCCTAGTTGTGGGAGTATCGAGACTGGGTATCGATACTCCAGAGTAGACTAGTGTATACCGATCGAGATCCCGACGAGGGGCGGTGGCCGGTCTCACAAGCCATTGGTGTTAGTTTGTTCACCTAAGATAGTATACAGGTGCTCAATGGGTTATGAGTACACTGGACGGACTCGCCGCGAACATGCTAGTTGGTATTATACCTATTGTCAGATAGCAGTTCCCAGGTGACATATGTACAGATTATTCTGTTGACCTAAGATTGTCATTTTTCTCATGTGAGTTCCCACTGTGCTTTGATTACTACCCTACTACGGTTCAAAGGAGTCGTGCAAATAGCTTTTAGTTGGGTACAGTCCCGAGCCACATGGAGGCAGTGAGCGGATCGTCGGGGATTCGTTTTTCCCGGTATTGGGGGTTGATGTCGCTAGGTGCACGGGTGGCCATCACCTGAAATCCTTGATCAAGGTAGTCGAGAATTACTGATTTGGATCGGTAGTTTCTCAGGTCGTGATGGACTTCATACCGACACTAAATGCCACGTTATTAGGGGTTTGACTTTATCCACTTCCTTTCGCTCAATAGCTGAGTAGCCGTTACGTACAGCTAGTGTCACTGACATGCTTGTGGTTAAACCCACTGCCAGCGTATTGACGAGTCTTTAGAGTCCCACACAGAGGGTTTCCCTGCTTCGGGAGAAACGATGTAGAGGCCGTATGGTTTTACGGCAGGGTTCGATCATATACGTGCACTTGTGCACGTATCATGATTCGGACGGATTTTACTAGTGGCTTTGGTTTAACCCGGACACTGGTATTATATTGTTGGATTATTTTTGTCTCTTTGTATTCGTATTTTTCGGAATACAGATACGGGTATGTATATATGGTTGAGGGGTATTCTTGTAATTTATTACAAGAAAGTTTTTAGAAGTTGCCACCTCATTTTTGCTTTAATCTTTTTCTTAAAAGATTTAATGAGGTGGAGGGATGAGTGTGCATATTGGCATTAAATGAAGCATGGTCTCTTAGTGACTCATGTAGTGACTCATGGTGTGATTCATGATACGCTATTCTAGCATGCTTGATTTAGTTTAGGTTGTGAGATATTTTCCACACTTGATTCTTTTTTTCACTCTCACAACATTTAGCCATTTTCTTGAGTTTCTCTTTGCTTCACACTCTCATCTCTCATGGCTGCTTCTTCTTCCTCCACCCTAATAGTCTTATGTGTTGAGAAACCTAGGGTGTTTAGAGACAAATCAATCCATCATTAGACTCTACATCCTCCAGGCTATCTAGTTTAGTGAACTAGGTATCCTAGTTACCTCGGTTATGAGGTAAGATCTCGATTCATAGACCCTCAGGTGGATCATCTTCGATGGAGGGAGACCGGCGACCAAACTTGATCATGGTGGCCACTAGGAGCTTGGGAAGGAGGTTAAAGACCGAAGGACACAGATCATTCGGTATAACCATCTCAACTCTTTATATAGCTTGCTAGGTTTAGGGTTTATGGTCGATCCGTATTCAGGGGTTGTGTTAGCGCTAGTTTGTTAAAAAATTTGTTCTGCGATCGGCCACGGTTTGATGGCCAGGGCGCTAGCATAACCTAACAACGACATTCCTTTTCTATTATTTCTTTGGAATGTTGTCAGGAGGACCTGACTCTCTGGAGATCGAGCCTAGCTCAGAAGACTTGGAGCAGTTCTCAGAAGACCCAGAGCTTTAGTCATCTGTATATACTTTTACTTTCAGTTCATGCCAATGTTTAGGCATTGCTTTCCATATTGTATTTACTTTTCAGTTGAATTGTAAAGAATGTTTAATAAATAAAAGTTGATGTTAATTTACATCTTATGTCTTTCTTATGCACATTTACATTATATTTCTTATTTACGCTTGGCGTGTTTACTTATGAGTAAATACGTTGCGTGCCTCGTCACGTCTCCTTACCGTACACCGGGAAGCGGGGCGTGATAGGTTTTGTTGGTGGACAATGCAGGTCAGTCCTGCATGGAACCCTACCATGCAGGGTTAGTTCTGCATGAAGTCCTAAACAACATAACATAAGAATTATAAGACTCAGCAACTAAACATTCTTTATATTTCATATTCTTTGAATCTATCCTAACCATATTTTTCTTTCAAGATTATGGATTCTCCTAACAATACGAGTACAAACGTCAACAACACACCACCACCTCTTCCACTTACACTTACCATTGTAGCTCCGATCAACGAGCATCCGGTACTGCTCGAGGCAATTAAGAGCCTTCTGGAAGGACAGCAGCAACAAACTGCCATACTACCGAACCGCCCAGAAGCGGAACCACCTGAAGTGAAGCAATTCCGGGCACTGCATCCGAATCAATTTTCTGGAAAAGAGATCCTTTTGGAAGCTGAAGAATGGGCTCAATCCTTTAAGGACGATTTGGCAGCAGTACAAGTGCCGGACATTGCTTGGGTAAAAGTTGCGAAGTTGCAACCTACTGATAACGCCCGAGTTTGGTGGAAGGCGGAAGAAAGCCATCTTACTTAGCCGATCGAATGGAGGATTTTTTGTGAGATGTTCGACGCGAAATATTTTCCGAGACTGCCCGCTTTGATATGGAGCAGCAATTCATTCACTTGCAATAAAGTTTGATGTGGACCAAATCTGTGGATGGGTATGATGGTGAGTTCACTATGTTGAGAAGGTAAGATATGTCTTAAATATTCGAATTTCTATTATCACATACTACACAGCTAATACAAGACCGTAACAGGTTCGCGGCCCATCTCATACAGACTGCTGAGATCAGGGCTAGAAGATTTCAGTAAGGGTTAGACCTAGAGATCCAAACTGCATTAGCTACAGGGGATTTTCCAACCCATGATTTGGCTTTGAAGGCTTCCCGTCGATATGAGGCAGTGGTGAAGAAGAAGGGCAGACCTCAATCTGTCAGTGTGAAGTGCCCTGCCACCCAGATGGCAGGAGGAGGCTCTTCCCGGCCATCGTTTGTACCTAGAAGACTCGGAGTACCTTTCAACCGGCCCGGTCTAGACTTTTGTTTTTACTGTAAAAGAAATGGACATCTGGCAAAGGATTGCAGGCGTGATAATCGCCTATGCTTAGTCTGTGGCTCATCCACACATGATATTGGGTCTTGTCCTTACAGACTCAATCGGAATCAGGCACACAGACCAGCAATCACCTATCCATAGCGGCCAGTTATCCAGACACCTGCTCATCGACTTGCTCTCCCTGCTCCACCTTCTCGTGGACCTACTGCACCTCCTCCTCGTCAGTTCCATCAAGCACAAAGGAACCTACCTCAAGGACAAAGGAACGGACAGAGGAATGCGCCTCCAGTAAGGAGGAATGTACCAAGGCGACAGGCTTTCACAATGACTATGGAAGAAGCTGAAGCCACTGGCCAAGTCATCACTGCTTACTTTCCATCTTTCAAACTTGTTCAATACTTGTTTATATCCATATATCTCTTTATATACCTAAACCTATCCCACGTAACTTAGGTACGATCTTAGTAGCCTCACTTCTGCACTAGCACTCTTCGATACTGGAGCATCTCATTGCTTTATGTCGCAACGGTTCGTCCAAACTCATGCGATTCCAGTCAAACCGCTCGTATCCAGTTGGAATGTCAGTTTAAGAAACGGTGTTGCTAAAGGCAACAATGGGATACGACCTATGTCCAGTGGTCTTCTGCAGCAGAGAATTCTATGCTGACTTCAAGGTGCTGGATATACCGAATTTCGATGTCGTTTTGGGTATGGATTGGCTAGGAACTTTCTACGCTACCATCGACTGTCGTCAAAGAAGGGTAGTGTTCGAGATTCCAGACCATCCAGTTTTTTATTTCAAAAGTGGAGAACGTACCCTGGAGCCTAGTACCTACAAAGAAAAACCGAAGAAGGCAGTGATTGCAACTCTACATGCATGAGAAGTTAAGCCAGAGGTAGCTCGAGAGTTCGACGACGTAATTCCTGAAGACACATCAGGTTTGCCTCCCGATCGAGCTCTTGAATTCGGAATTGATTTAGTACCTGGTGCACAACCAGTGATCAAAGCATCGTATCGATTAAGCCCTGAAGGTTTGAAGGAGATCCGTACTCAATTGGACGAACTTCTGAAGAAAGGATGGATTCGTCTCAGCACTTCAAGTTGGGGATCTCCAGTTTTACTTGTGAAGAAAAAGGAAGGTTCATACAGAATGTGTATTGATTATAGAGTTTTGAACGAAGTCACGATAAAGAACAAGTATCCACTACCGCGAATCGACGATCTGTTCGATCAGCTAAGTGGGTCTTGCGTTTTCTCAAAATTAGATCTTTGTTCGGGTTATCATCAAGTGAAGGTCAAAGAGTCTGATATTCCGATGACACCATTCAGGACTCGATATGGACATTATGAGTTTCTCATGATGCCATTTGGAGTGACCAATGCACCAGCCATATTCATGAATTTGATGAATCGAGTTTTCCGAGAGTACCTAGACAGGTTCGTTGTCATATTCATCGAAGACATCCTGGTGTATTCTAAGAATTGGAAAGAGCACGCTGATCATTTACGAATTGTCCTGGAGACTTTGCAACAGCATCAACTCTATGCCAAGCATAGCAAGTGCGAGCTTTGTCTAGAACAAGTCAGATTTCTCGGACATATCGTTTTAGGCGAAGGAATCTCTGTGGATCCAGCTAAAGTATCAGCAGTAAGCGAATGGCCGACACCAAAGACAGTGAAGGACATTCGAAGTTTCATGGGATTAGCGGGATACTACCGAAGATTTATTGAAGGATTTTCGAAAATTGCAACACCCCTGACCAAGCTCACGCCTGAAGATGAAGAATTCATGTGGTCAGAAGCATGCGAACAAGCTTTCGTAGAACTCAAATCAAGATTGACATCAACACCTATTCTCGTAATACCGGACCAATCTGGAGGTTTCATAGTGCATTGCGATGCATCCAGTAAGGGATTAGGATGTGTTCTACATCAGCACGGTAAAGTTGTAGCTTATACATCAAGACGACTGAAAGTTCATGAGCGCAACTATCCGATGCATGATCTAGAGTTGGCAGCCGTTATCTTTGCACTCAAGATTTGGCGTCATTATCTTCTTGAAGAACGGGTAGATATCTACACAGACCACAAAATTCTGAAGTATGTGTTTACTCAGAAAGAGTTGAATATGCGGCAGAGAAGATGGTTAGAACTCATGGCGAACTTCGACATCAATCTACAATATCATCCAGGGAAGATGAATGTAGTACCTGATGCACTTAGTCGCCAACCACTTTCAATGAATCTCACCGCACAGTGGAAGCTACAGCAAGATTTGCATCAGATGGACATAGAAGTGGTCATGCCAAGTAACGCTTCAAGTTTGATGAACTTACAAGTTCAGTCTGTAATTGTCAATCAGATCAAAGCATCTCAAGCAAGTGATGCCAAGTTGCAAAAGATCAGAGAATAAGTCTAAAGTGGACTTAGAACATACTTCATCATCCACGAAGACGGATCTTTGAGATTCTGCAGTAAATTGTGTGTACCATAAGGTCCTGTTCGGGAAGAGTTGATGAAAGAAGCCCATAACTCCCCATACTCAGTACACCCTGGCGGTACAAAAGTGTACAAAGATTTACGTCAACATTACTGGTGGCATGGAATGAAGCGTGAAGTAACCAGAAGCGTAGAAAAATGTCTGGTGTGTCAGCAAGTGAAAGCTGAACACCACAGAACTGCTGGTTTACTTCAACCGTTACCTATCCTAGAATGGAAGTGGCAACACATTACCATAGACTTCGTGACTGCTCTTCCTCGCAGCACGAAAGGTAATGATGCTGTATAGGTTATTGTGGATCAACTCACAAAGTCGGCTCATTTCATCCCATTTCGAGTTGGCCAATCTACTGAAACACTAGCAAAGAAGTACATGGAAGTAAGTATGAATCTAAGTAAGATTTAACTCTTCATAGTGTACTATCTCTAATACCCATGAACTCATATAGGAGATCGTGAGATTACATGGAGTACCGGTTTGCATTGTCTCCGATCATGACACCAGATTCCGATCACAATTTTGGCGAGTCTGCAAGCTAGCTTGGGAACGAGTCTGAACTTTAGCACAGCTTGCCATCTACAAACAGATGGACAGTCTGAGCGAACGATTCAGATACTTGAAGATATGCTAAGAGAGTGTATGTTAGACTTCGGAGGATCGTGGGAAGATCACCTACACCTTGTGGAGTTTTCATACAACAACAGCTACCAAGCGAGTATTGGAATGGCACCATTTGCAGCTCTATATGGAACGAAGTGTCGATCACCATTAAGTTGGGATGACATCGGAGATAGAGAACCTCTTGGACTTGAGATGATAGTTGTTCCCCTCCGAAGGACGGCGCACAAGACCGCGATGGCCTGACGCTGGGGTTCGGGGCAGATGCTATATGGTTTTATCCGTCCACCTCTCCGAAGATGCCAAGTTGATTTATGGCACCATATATCGGAGATTTAGACGGATGCGGCCGATGTAGCAGACTTCGTCAGATTCCCCCTCGCTTGAGGGGTTTTTGATTGTGGGGTCGCTCTTCCCTGCAGGCGCAAGCCCCTGCAGTTAATTACGCTACCGCATCGCGGTAACAACTTTCTCCTTCTCCAGAATTTCACTTCGTGTCGTGTGTGTTTGTTTTGTTTATGGTTGCCCGTGGATTGTATACGGAGACTGAGTAATGCCGTCGCCCGTAGGACGTGGATTAGTCCAAATCCGTATTTACTTAGATTTGGGTTTGGTGTTTTTTTTAGTTTAAGGATACATTAGCCGTGTTGCGGCTAAGATCAACTTAAACGTTCGTTAAGGATACGTTAGCCCTGTTTGAGACTAAGATCAACTTAACGTGGTGATCCATTTAATATATGGCCGTCGGGACTCGTCACCTCTCTGACGTCGTTGAAGGATTACAACGACAGGTGTCAGAGGAGTTCAGGGATGTACCCTTGAACCAAAGTTGATTTGGAGTTTTATAGTCCATTTGAATGTTTAAGGATGCGTTAGCCGTGTTTGGGGCTAAGATCGACTTAAACGGGATCGTTTAGATCCGGCAAAAGAGCATTTGGGGGCTCTATTGTTCCAGTTTAGGGACGTAGTAGTCCATAGGTAGTTTAAGGACGTTGCGGTCCATTGCCAGTTTAGGGACGTGGTGGTCTATGTTCCAGTTTAGAGACGTGGTGGTCCGCATTCCCGTTTAGGGACGTGGTGGTCCGCATTCCCGTTTAGGGACGTGGTGGTCCGTATTAATTCCAGTTTAAGGACATGGTGGTCTATGTTCCAGTTTAGAGACGTGGTGGTCCATTATTAGTTTAAGGACGTTTCGGTCCAACATTAGTTTAAGGACGTTTCGGTCCAACGTTAGTTTAAGGACGTTTCGGTCCACGAGTTTAAGGACCCCGCAGTCCATATTGATGTGTGTGGTCGTCGGGACCCATCACCTCTCTGACGACGTTGAATGATTACAACGACATGTGTCAGAGAAGTTCGGAGATGTACCCTCGAACCGGATATAAATTGATTTAAGAGAGCGATCTTGCTCAGTCAATTTAATCTGAGGACTTACGGCCAAAATTGGGCTAAGTCCAGTTGAAAATGTTCAACATTTTATTTGCTTTTGGCTTATTAGGCCTATGCTAGGGCTCTACCCTTTTTAAATAATGCACTGCATTTATTCTGGCCTGCTAGGCCTTTTTGATTTGGGCATCTGTTTGGACTCTGCCCTTCTTTAAAATAATGCATTGCATTTAATTTGGCTTGCTAGGCTTTTTTTGAATTGGGCTTGGCCCTTCTCTTAATAATGCGGAGCATTAGATACTCTGACAGTGTCCCACATGGCCTGTCAGGCGCTTTGCGCAATTATGAGCGCAAGCGCTCGTGGAGGTGACATGTGTCGCGTTCTGGTGAGCGCAAGCGCAACAGCGCAGTGCGCTGCGCTGTTGCACTGCTGGCATGTGTCGCGGCTTGCGCAATAGTGCAGCTTTGGCAAGTGCTGGGCACTGTTCTTATTCTTTTGGATCAATTTCAGATTAAAGAAAACAAGTTTTTTTCTTGTTTTTTAAAGAAACAGTGGTTCATAAAATGTGCGAGGCACTGTTATCTTGAGAATCTTTTAGATTCAGAACCAATGGTTCATAAAAAGAAGTGCAAGGCACTGTTTTTTTTTTATTTGTTTATTTTCCTTTTCATTAGAGGTCCTTGATCTTGTTCTCAGATCAATGATCTGTTCATGAGAGAATTTTCTCTTTTTCTAAAGGTTTTTTACCTTTTTCTTTGTTCTTGAGGATTCCTCTCCAATTCTTCAGAGTTCGCTCTGTTTAATTTTTCACAAAACGTTCCTTTTTTTGAATTGAGGTCTCGGGTCCTTTTTATAGTGCCCATAAATTAGTTAAATTTGTTGAAGAGATCTTTCTCTGAGTGATTTGGGGAATTTTCCTCACCGTTGGATCTTTGATCCAAAGGCCTCTGTTTTACAGAAGAAAATCTTCTTGTTTTAACAAGAACAGAAAAGATTTCTTTAAAATTTCAATTCTGTTTTGCGCAAACGCCCCAGCGCATGACACATGTCGCGCAGCGCAGCGCTTGCGCAGCTGTGCGTGCGCAACTGCGCAGACACGTGTCGTGCAGCGCAGCGCTTGCGCAGTTGTGCTTGCGCAACTGCGCAGACACGTGTCGCGCAGCGCAGCTGCGCAAGCTTGCGCAACTGCGCAGACACGTGTCGCGCAGCGCAGCGCTTGCGCAGCTGTGCTTGCGCAGCTGAAGCGTTGCTTCCTTTACTTTTTGTTTTAAAAGAGCCTTGCTCTGATTGGATGCAGTGCCTTGGGCGCTGTGCTGACGCATCAACTTCTGACACGTGGCATCCTGCGCACATCACAGAGGATCTGAAGCGTTGCTTCACCTAAGATATCTTTTCATCTCCTTTTTTCAAGTCAAACTTGTATTTCCAAAATTTTGATTTCCCGGGTCTTGGAAATAATTCCATTGTGCACAGAATCTTTTGTGCTTGGGTGTATATATAGTTCAAGGCCGAGCCTTTTCTTCTCTCATCTTCAGAGAACTTCTTCGATCATGGCTTGCAACTGCCCTCACGCCCGCCGACAACCATGGGAAGTGCCGATCCGGGACATTGTTCCCCGTTTTGCTGCGCGCTTGGTGGACTCTTCTTTTACGGACGAGCAGTGCGATGCTGCAATGTATGAGCTTTCGACTCGTGTGGGGTCTCCTCTTCCTCCGGACTCCATTTGGCTCTGGATGATCCTTGCCTCGGTGCTCGCCGATCTTCCCCCTCCTCCGGTAGAGATGTCCTCGGCAATGCTCGATGCGGCCGAGGATAAGATCGAGTGCTTCTTTGAAGCGCATTTGATCACCAAGGCCCTGAGGGACTGTTCTTTCCACTTGCTGAGCCAGATACGGGTTCGTCGGGTCGTCATTGCCACCTTTTCTGACGAGTGTGGCGATGATCGTTGGGCGTTTACTTCTCGGGAGGACCGCCGCTTCGACGTGGTGGAGAAGACAGAGAGGGAACTGGAGAATCACCTTTTTATCTTTGCGAACCCTTGTCTTTCCGATCCCATATTTGGTGATCTTTTTTGAATGTAATAATAAATAAATAAATGTTTTAATTAAGTATTTTATTATCTGTTAAGTGTTCTTTTTATTTTAGCTCTCCGTTGTGCTTGTGCATCGTATGATTTAATTTGCTATCATTAAGTGCATGTGATTCTTGCACGGATAAATTGCCTTTGGTGTTCAGTCTTTTTTTTATGAAGCAGTGACTTTACTTTTCAGTTTTAGAAGTAGAGTTTCATTGTGATTGGGGGAAACAAATGCCCTCCCCACCGTTGCACTTGCATGGTTCCGAATGCGAGCGCAACGGTGGCAGAATTCCAACCGTTATGGCAACCTTTGTAAGTTGAAAGGGCACTTGATGCCTATAAATAGGACCTTTGGTCCTTCACAGATGATCGTCATCTCCAAAAAAATTATTTTCAGAATCTCAGAGCCCTGCTCTTGTTTAAGAACTTTTAGAGCCTTGCTCTTGTTTCTTTTTAAGAACTTTCAAAGTTCAGAACTCA
This sequence comes from Agapanthus africanus, assembly GCA_030015575.1. Lineage (NCBI taxonomy): Eukaryota > Viridiplantae > Streptophyta > Magnoliopsida > Asparagales > Amaryllidaceae > Agapanthus > Agapanthus africanus. The sequence continues at coordinate 651,799,669 of JASDDO010000014.1, forward strand.
GCACCCTCTTAGGTAAAAATTTAAATTAAATTAAATTAAGTTTAATTAACAGAGCCTTGCTCTCATAGATCTTTTGATCTAAAGAAAAATCCTTTTGGGGTCTCACCAATAGAGCCTTGCTCTCAAGAATCTGTTTCAGGGTTTCTTGACCTATGAACAGAACCTTGCATCTTTGGCAAAACATAGATCCCTTTGATCTAAAAAAAAATGAACTCTTAAGAGTTTGAGTATGGATAATGAAAATTAAAAATGGAATTTTGTGTTTTAATGGATTATATCATTTTTTAATAATAATGATCTCAGAGTCTTGGGGGACTTCTTTAAATTTCCCTTATTACGATTTTGATAGTCACTCCTGTTCGTAGAGCATTGCTCTCGAGGAGTTTAACTCTCTGTGCTCATTTTTTAACAGGAATTCGCTTAATCAGTCAGTCTGCTAATTCTGTTGATCTTCTTTCACAGGAACAATGGACGTCCATATGTATGCTCTTAACGAGATCATCTCTTATGGGGACATCCGCCGACTTGGCCGCTCTCAAAATCGAGAATTCACAAACGCGGAGTGTGCTGAAATAATGAGCCGCTTCGACGCATACAATGGTCCACTGCTTCCCCTACGTTCCTCCCTCCTTAAGCTTATCGTGGGAGCCATCTGGGAAGCGCTTCCCCTATTCTGTTCTGGCGTGCCGCTTAGGGCGTTGGATGCCGCTGAGGACAAGGTGCACTCGGTGTACCTGTTGAACTTTATCTCGAAGAGACGGCGAGACAGTCTTATCGATCTCTTGCACGAGGTCTTTCAACAGTCCGTCATACTCGCTGCTTATCGGAGGGTGGAAGACATCAGGGGGGACCCTGACGCTTGTGCTCGCGAAAGAAAGCACACTAGGATGGTCCGCGAGGCCTGGAAAGTCATAGATAGAGTCGCTTTTGAATTCCTCAATCCATGTCCTGGGTTCGAGGTTATTCCCTTGTAATAATGTTTTTCGTTTATTGCTTTTATGATTGTAAGAACTTCTGGCAATATTAATGAAATTTTTTGTTTTTCCTAGCTTGTCTTATCTTTTGTTCTGAGTCTTTTGCATGAATGAATGTGCCTCGAACGCTTGATCAAATGTAAATCAGATACTCTTTCTGTCGCTTTCTTCTTTCTCAGCATGTTGTCACAATTAGCATATAATAGAGTAGGCCTCTTGATTTCTTCATAGGATAGCGATGGCTTAGGCTGCAGGTTCAGATCTGCCTCCTAAGACTTTTCAACTCTATGAGCCGTGAGGGTCTCGTAGAGACTTTTCTCCCTACGGATCGAGAGGATCTCGTAGGTGGGTTTTTCTCCTTAGGAGTCGTGAGGATTCCTAAGTGTGTTTTCTCTTATAGGTCGTAAGGATCCTGTAAGAGAATTTTTCTCTCTTACGAGTCGAGAGGACTTGTAAGCGGTTGTTTCCCTCCTTGTCGAAACTCGACTTCGGAGAGTGAGACCCATGAATAGTATGCAAGAGACCGTTTTAGATCGACTTGTAGGGTCCCATTGTTCAGGAAGCAAGTTTTTTAGTCCCTGCTGCCTGAGGCTTCATCTTGCAAGTTGAGACGAATCGGGAATTTTCCCGCGGAGACACTGGTTTCTCTGCGAGCCGACGCGAATCGGGAGGCTCTCGTCAAGGATTGTTTGTTTCCTTGAGTTGAGGTATTTGCTAGGGATTATTTGTTTCCCTAGCGCCAAGGATTATTTGTTTCCTTGGTGTTGAAACGGATCGAGAATTTCCCACGGAGGCACCGGTTGCTCTGCGAGTCGACGCGAATCAGGAGGCTCTCGTCAAGGAGTGTTTGTTTCCTTGAGTTGAGGTATTTGCTAAGGATTATTTGTTTCCCTAGCGCCAAGGATTATTTGTTTCCTTGGTGTTGAAACGGATCGAGAATTTCCCACGGAGGCATTGGTTGCTCTGCGAGTCGACGCGAATCAAGAGGCTCTCGTCAAGGAGTGTTTGCTTCCTTGAGTTGATGTATTTGCTAAGGATTATTTGTTTCCTTAGCGCCAAGGATTATTTGTTTCCTTGGTGTTGAAACGGATCGAGAATTTCCCACGGAGGCACTGGTTGCTCTGCGAGTCGACGCGAATCAGGAGGCTCTCGTCAAGGAGTGTTTGTTTCCTTGAGTTGAGGAATTTGCTAAGGATTATTTGTTTCCCTAGTGCCAAGGATTATTTGTTTCCTTGGTGTTGAAACGAGTCGAGAATTTCCCACGGAGGCACTGGTTGCCCTGCGAGTCGACGCGAATCAGGAGGCTCTCATCAAGGAGTGTTTGTTTCCTTGAGTTGAGGAATTTGCTAAGGATTATTTGTTTCCCTAGCGCCAAGGATTATTTGTTTCCTTGGTGTTGAAACGAGTCGAGAATTTCCCACGGAGGCACTGGTTACCCTGCGAGTCGACGCGAATCAGGAGGCTCTCGTCAAGGAGTGTTTGTTTCCTTGAGTTGAGGTGTCTGCTGAAGACACTGGTTTCTTCGGAGTTGGAATGAACCGTCGAGATTTGGCTTCGTTTTCTGGCGGAGTCTGTTGGGAGAGTATGGTTCCCTCTTTGTTTACGCCCTTGGATTGTATACAGGGATCGATGTGATCTTAACTGTAGGGCCAAAGTTTTATCATCTTTTTTTTTATTTCCGCGATGCTCTATCATTTTAGCTTTTATATCGTGAAGGTCACGATTGCCCAATCATTTCGGCTATTTTTCGCGGTGCCCAATCATTTCGGCTATTTATTTTGTTTTCACTCGCAGCTTTTTATTGCGAGTTGCCCAATCATTTCGGCTATTTTGCATGCATACATTTTTACTTGCTGCTTTTTATTGCAAGTTGCCCTATCATTTCGGCTATTTCGTATGCGTGTGTGGCCTACTGGCTTTCCGCCGTAAACTTGGAATTAGACACCGATCTCGGCATCAGCACCGCTACAACTGGGATATTGCCAGGAGCGAATCATCATTTGCCTCTGTTGATGTCGAACAAAGGTGGCTTAGCGAACAGGGTTAAGGTCCTGCCAACTAAGGCTTTTAACTTCATGAGCCGTAAGGGTCTCACAAAGATATTTCTCCCTACAAGTCGTGAGGATCGTGTAGGTGTATTTTCTCCTTAGGAATCGTGAGGATTCCTAAGTGTATGTTCCTCTGTAAGTCGTAAGGATCCTACAAGAGGGTTTTCTCCCTGTAAGTTGAGAGGACTTATAAGGGTTGTTCATCATGCGCACATATCCTCAGTTACAGATGGGACTTGGTGAGGGAAATGTTTATTCGCGCCCGTGGATTGTATACAAGAGTCAATATTGAACCACTTGTAGGGCAATATCGGAAGTTGTAGGGGTTGCTTAAGCACAGGTTTAGGTCTCTGTAACTTAAGACTTTCAAATCTTATGAGTCGTGAGGGTCCCATAAGAGAGTTCTCCTTACGAGTCGTGAGGATCTCGCAAGCGTATTTTCTCCTTAGGAATCGTGGGGATCCCTAAGTGTGTTGCTCCCTTATGAGTCGTAAGGATCTCACGGGGGTGGTTTCTCCTTACAAGGTCGAGAGGACCCTATAAATGTCTTTTAATGAGGTTGCGCCCTTTCGGGTTTTCACAAACACTCGCCGGTAGTCCTGCTGTTTTTACTCATGGAGTCCTTTCGGGTTTTCATCCGTGCCCATTTTGCTTATGGACATACCGTTTTTTTTAATTCTTTTTATTTTCTTCTTCTTTCTTTTTTTTTTACGAGGTCGCGCCCTTTCGGGTTTTCACGAACACTCGCCGGTAGCCCTGCTGTTTTTACTCACGGAGCCCTTTCGGGTTTTCATCCGTGCCCTTTTTGCTTATGGACATACCGTTTTTATTTTATTTTTTTATATTTATTTTCTTCTTCTCTTTTTTTTCTCTTCTTTTTTTTTATCTCGTCAGCCTAAGGATGCCGCGGTAGTAGTTTAAAGACGTTTCGGTCTGCTATTAGTTTAAGGACTTTTCGGTCCGGCATTAGTTTAAGAACGTTTCGGTCCGCTATTAGTTTAAGGACGTTTCGGTCCGTCATGGAGAAGGCCGTCTACTGCTTATAAAGCTTGATCTTAGGAAGATAGCGAGCAGACATAGTCGTCGTCATTTACCATTGACCTAGGCTGTTGCTCATTAAGCGTAGTATTTCTTTAGGAAGCGACCGTTTATTGGCCTGAAAGGCCTTTCACCGTGCAGATCCATGAGTAGATAGGCCCCACCTTGATAGACCTTGTCTATCATGTACGGGCCTTCATAGTTTGGCTCAAACTTTCCCCGTTTGGCGTGATTGGGAATCATAGGCCTTTTGACCACTAGCACAAGTTCGCCTTGGCGGAATGTTCTCGGTCGGGTTAATATTTCATATGAGCGCATCATCTTTGCTTTATAAGCTTCCAGATTTTGTTGCGCTATGAGCCGGGTTTCATCAAGGGCGTCAAGCTCCTCAAGCCGAAGGTGAGCATTTTCTTCGTCCGTCAGCTCGTGGTGGACTGCCACTCATAGAGAGGGTAACTCTATCTCGAGGGGGAGTACTGATTCCGTCCCAAATACCAACGCGTACGGTGTTGTGTTTGTGGCCGTCTTGAACGTAGTTCGATACGCCCGAAGAGCCTCTTGCAGTCTCTCGTGCCGATCTTTCTTATTTCGGGACACCGTTTTCTTCATGATTTTTGTCAGGGTCTTGTTGAAGGCTTCAGCTAGACCATTAGCTCGCGGATTATAAACCGAGGAATATCTTCAGTCTATATTGTGCTGTTGCGCGAAGCGACTGATCTTGTGGCTTCTGTAGGCTGGCCCGTTATTGGAGATGATCCGTCTTGGCGTTCCAAACCGATATATGACATGCGTCTTGAAGAAATGGAGGATATTCTTCGTCTTCACTTCCCTCAGTGGTACCGCTTTTGCCCATTTGGAGAAGTAGTCAGTCGTCGCCAGGATGAAACGATGTCCTCTAGACGATGCTGGTTCGATGGGGCCGACTATGTCAGTCCCCCACATTTCGAATGGCCAGCTAGCCACCGTTGGATGTAATGGATTTGGATGTTGGTGGATGAAGTCCCCATGGATTTGGCATGAGTGGCATTGCTTCGCATATTCGAGGCAGTCCTGAATTATCGTGGGCCAGTAGTAGCCCATCCGTTTTATCTTCAACTTCATCTTTGGGCCCGCTTGGTGAGAACCACAGAGTCCGTCATGAACTTCCTGAACGACTCTTTTCGCTTCGTCAGATCCCAGACATCTCAACCACAGGGAATCAAATGACCTCTTGTACAAAGTATCATTGACGAAGGCGAAAGACAGAGCTCGTTTTATGAGCTGATGTCTTGTGGACGCTTCTTCAGGCATTCGGTGGGACTTAAAGTAGTCTATAAAGACTTCTCTCCAATCCTCAGCCTTTTCTCGTTCTTTTATTTGTAAGGTCGTCCGTTCAGTTGCTCCCTTTTCCTCGGATGATTCTGGAGGTACTTCTGCTGGGGCAAGCACCCGACGGCTTTGTACTACGATTCTAACGTCATCGAGGTTCTCGTCAGCCAGTTCTTTAGCAAGTCTGGCCAACGCGTCTGCCTTGCTGTTTTCCGCACGCGGTATGTTCTCCAAAGTATAGGAGGGAATTTGGGTCAACAATTGTTGCACCTTTTCGTCGTACTTCACCAACTCCGGTTTGCACGTTTGGTAGTCGCCGTTTACTTGACTAACGACCAGTTGGGAGTCTCCATATATGGGGAGGTTTTCAATCCCCATGTCGATGGCGATCTCGAGGCCTGCTATCAGAGCTTCGTATTCGGCTTCATTGTTTGTCCTCGGCTTTGTTAAGGAGAAACCGAAGCGCATTATCCCTCCTTGTGGAGTCACGAAGATGAGGCCTACCCCCGATTTGATTATAGGGGTACTTTGTTTGCGCCTTTTCATGGAAGATGCTCCATCGAAATAAAGTTCCCATTGGGTATCACCACCGTCGATCGCGTCAAACGCATGTTCGTCTGGAAGATCGCAATTCAGAGGTGAATCGGCGGGTATCGGATGCTCAGCGAGGAAGTCGGCGATGGCCTGGCCTTTCACTGCCTTGAGAGGTTGATACGTTATCGAGAACTCCATCAAGAGCAGGGCCCATTTAGCGAGTCGTCCCGTCAATATGGCCTTCGACATCAAATATTTAAGGGGGTCCACCTTTGAAATGAGACAGACTTCATGCGCCAACGCATAGTGCCTGAGCTTTGTTATCGCGAAGATCAACGCTAAGCAGTGTTTTTCAATGGGGGAGTAGTTGCTTTCTGCCCCCAGCAGAACTCGACTTAAGTAGTAGAGTGCTCTTTCCTTCCCTTGGTCGTTCTCTTATGCCCATAATGCGCCTAAGGAACCTTCGAGGGCGGTTGTATAAAGAATGAGGGGTTTTCCCTTGACCGGAGCAGCCAACACCGGCGGGTTCTGCAGGTATTGTTTGATCTCGTTTAGCGCGCTTTGGCATTTTTGGTCCCAGACGAACGGGGTTCCCTTCTTCATCAGGTGGCTGTAAGGACGGTACTTTCCTGAAAGGTTGGCTATAAATCGCCGTATATACGCGTGCTTCCCTTGGAGAGACCGCAGCTGTTTGAGAGTCCTTGGCGGAGGCATTTCCATGATCGCCTTGATCTTTGATGGATCTATCTCGATGCCTCGGTGTCAGACAATGAATCCCAGGAATTTGCCCGAGGAAACTCCGAATGCACATTTGAGGGGTTCATCTTCAAGTTGTATTGTCGAAGGCATTGAAATACGGTCTTCAGATGCTCGAGATGTTCTTCGTATGATTTGCTTTTAACCACGAGATCGTCGATATAGCATTCGACGATTTCGTGTATAAGGTCATCGAAGATCTTCGTCATGGCCCTTTGGTAGGTGGCACCAGCATTCTTTAAACCGAAGGGAGTCACCTTGTAGCAGAATATACCCAAAGGAGTCCTGAAGGCGGTGTGCTTCTGGTCTTCGGGATGCATTTTTATCTGGTTATACCCTGACGAGCCGTCCATAAAGGAGAAAACCTCATGAGTGGACGTATTGTCTATCATCAGTTCGGTGACTGGCACTGGGAAATCGTCCTTCGGGCAAGCTTTATTAAGATCCCGGAAGTCTACGCATATGCGCACTGTCCCATTTTTCTTCATCACCGGGACGATGTTGGCGATCCATTCAGGGTATTGAACTTCCTGGATGAAGCCAGAGTCGATCAGCTTCTTGACTTCGGCGTTGATACTCATCTCAAGCTCGAGCCGCATTCTTCTCGGCGCCTGTTTGACTGGCTTGACGCCCGGAGATATCGCCAACCTGTGCACAGCAATTTCTGGATCTAGTCCCGGCATTTCGGAATAGTTTCATGCGAAGCAATCCCTATGCTGTAGAAGCACGTCCTTTAACGCAGCCACCCTTTCTTCAGATAGCAGCTCGCTGATGAATGTCGGTCGTGGGTCATTTGCCGTTCCCAACTCAATTTTCTTAAGGTTATCTACAGTGGTATGAATTCCGTCTTCTAGCTCTTTTGGCGCTGGTGGAAATTCTGAGATTACCTCGTCGCTGCTGTTTTCGAAGCACCAGGGAAGGTCATCCATGTCCTCGGGCTCTTCTCTTGATATCGTTATCATGTAACAAGTACGAATTCGCTTCCAATCCCAATGCGGAATTGGTTCTTCTTTCGTGGCCTTGGGCTCGTGCTTTTGTGGCGGCGCTACCCTCCAGTTGTTGGACAGAGCGAATTTGCCAAGCTGATACTGTTCTTCAACCTAATTCTTGAAGGTGAAGCAATCTTCAAGAGGGTGCCCTATTACTTGGTGATAAAAGCAATAGTCTGGGTGTGAGACTTCGCCTGCTTGTTCGGGGTGTTTAGACTCCGGCAGTGTAAGCATCTGATGTTTTAAACCGAGGTCAAGTATTTTCTTCGTCTTGTCCCGAGGAAACGAGTATGCTCGACCCATTTTCTTCATGAGTGATAGATCAATAACGCTCGACTCTCGTTTGCGTGGCTTCTTAGTCCTGCTTTGTTGCTGTCGAGCGCCTTTTTGGCCTTTCGACTTATTTCTGCTTTTGCGTCGAGCCTTCTTTATAACAGGTTGACAAGGAGCGGCATTTTCATCTTTCACGGCCTGTTGGAGAAGGCGTTGCGTTTTGGCTTTCTCGTAGATGACCATTTCGCGGTTATGATAGTCCCGGACTTCTTTAACCGTTTCCTTTATAAGCTTGCCCATTTGTTCTTCGAATGACGGACTGGGCTCTTTTGCATCTGGAACTTTCACCGTCTCAGGATTAGCGTCCTCCCATTGAGCATCCGCTTCTTCATCGAAGTCATACATAACATAGCAGCTATTTAGTAGCTCTCGTTTCTTTAACCGGATGTATCCAAGCCCTTTTGTCTCCATTCTCCCAGTAGGCAGTTTGCGTTGAGTCCCGGGAACGTTCCAGACTTTGTCATAGAACTTGGTTTTTCGAACGGTCTGCTTGAAGGATATCCCCTGGCGTCTCAGCAGCTTTTTCAAACCTTCCGTATAATATCTGGGAAGACGGATAGGCTGAAGCCTGTCGAGCGTAGGATCCGCGCCATGCCAGATCTCTTTTTCCACTTTGGTTTCTTCAGAGCGGTAGAATAGAATTGCTTTTTCGCTTTCTCGTTTGGGAGGGATATAGAACGTTTGTAGCTCTTCTACATTGTAAATATCAAGTGTATCCAGTTCTTTACGGTGTTTAAGCGGCACCATGGCGACTTGTAGACTTTGTTCTTCGTCAGCGAACGTTCGTATTGAAGGTCGAGCAGAGAATACAGCATGGATCTCATCTTCCGAGTCGCTACCAAAGATCAACGTAGGAGTGGACGGTCCTGGCTTGTTGTGTTAGGGCGGACCTGAATAAACTATCTCCTCTTCTTCTTCAGTATCACTGCCGAAGACAGGGATGGTGGCGTTAGCTTTGTTCTCCGGCTTGTGATACTTCTCCGTGTCTTCGAAATCCGGTAAGAAGTATTTGGCGTCTTCATATTTGCGGACCTCGTTCACAGAGAACGGGTTCAGTTCTCCCGTCACGGTATACTCAAAACCATCTTTAAAATACTTCATACACTGATGTTGTGTAGAAGGGATGATGTTGTTCTCGTGTAACCATGGTCGGCTGAGCAAAGCGTTGTAGCATGTCTTGGCGTCTATGACGTGGAACTTAATGTCCGTGACGAGTAGCCCGAAGCGTAGCGTCAGTATCACAGACCCAAGAGTTCTTGATGACTGGGAGTCGAACCCGGAGATGGTGATCTTGTCACGAGCAAGGTGCTGGACGCTCATGCAGATTTCTTTTAACACCCGCACGTTGAGGAGATTAACGGAGGATCCATTTTCGATCAGGATTTTGCCTATCTTAATATCGTGGCAGTATCCTGAGATATAAAGGGGGCGATTGTGTTCGCACGTCCCAAGGAGAAGGTCCTCGTCGCCGAAAGTGACATCGGCCGTGTGCACTTCCTCCAATTCATCCTTCATCTTTTCCTCGGCCAGGCAAGCTTGGAATTATTCCGGATCTTGTAGTGCCTTGATTAATGAATCTCTCGCCTTCTTTGATAGCAAAAGGGTGTCAAGAATGCTGAGCTGTGAGGGTAGCTTCCTCAGATGCGCTAAGATGTTGTAATCCACCTTATTTCTCTTCGGCGGGTCTTTGGCACTTAGCTCCTCCACCACTTGGTCATCTAAGACGATATCTTCAGAGACCTTTTCTTTCCCTCTATCTTTTCTGTTTGAGGGTCCAAGGTTCTTTTCGAGCAGTGTCCGATTCCGCAGCCGAATATTTTCGCAGAATTTCGGCTCTTCTTCTTTTCTCGAAGTGGACTCTTTAAAGAGAGGGGCAAGTTCCAGCTCCTCATCAGAATCGCACCCGAATGTAAGCACTTGTGACCCGCCGGTGCTAACCATGCGACAATCGCCGGTAGTTCTTTTAAGCTCTTCGGTCGTATTTCTTTGCTCCCAAAGAGTTTTACGTTTTTCCCGCTTAAAGCGTTGCCGATGAGCAACGTACCCTTGCCACCATCTATCGAAAGATTTGCACTCTTGGGTGGGGTGCGAAACCTTCTGATGATATAAGCAATAGGAGGGGTGCATTTCTATTTCACCGGTGATGCTTCCTTCAGAGGATGGTAGCTTCATGCCCATTGATATGGCCTTAGCAAACCTTTTCCTCATCTTGAATTGGCTTTTGTCGACGGTGGAGGCATTTTGCTCCAGCGGGATCGTCTCAGCTCTTTCATCAAGTCGCTGGCACCTGGCCCTTTCAAATATAGCCGTCTCGCATTCTCGATCAGCTTTACTTTTCAATCGAGCTTCGTTAAGGAACGCGTCAATCATTTCATCTGATAGCTCCAGAATTTTTGGTTCAGGATCTGCCCCCAGCGTTTCAGTACAAGAAGTCTCCTCATTGTTCGTGAGCGAATGGGAAATCACATGACAGCTCGCCACGCATTCTTCAGATTCATCTGACGAACTTTCTTCTTCACCTTCCTCTTGAAAGACGTGGCTGAGAAACTCTTGGAGTGTAATGGGAGTCCGTGCCTTCTGGTTGTATTCTTCCAGCTCGTCAATTTGTTTTTGCAGGTCCGTGCGCTTGTCGCCAGGCTTCACGGGCTTCTTAGATTTCTTCTTCTTCTTTTTCGAAGATTTTGACGGCTGGTTGCGAGTGCTTGAGCCACCACCATCGGTCTTTGGAGTTGTACGTGGCTTCAACATCCCCTCAAAGACCTGCGGTTCCAACGGGTTCTTCCACCTAATCGCCGGACATGTCTGAAGATCGTTTAGCATCCTCTTTGTCTTGGCTGATAATACAACCTCCCAAGGAGCTTCTTCAACGACGGAGCATGTTGCCCCCGGCGTATTCGTCCCCTTAGAGGTGTGGGGCTACGGGGGATTCACCTTCCATTTGTCAGATAACGCGAATTTGCCCTGTCGGTACTGGTTTTCAAGCCAATTTTTGAAAACGTAGCAATCTTCGATCGGATGGCCCAGTACTCGATGATAAGGACAATAGTTGGGCTCATTGACATCACTTGGTTGCAACGGACGTTTTGGATTCGGCAGATTTATGAGTCGGTTGCGCAACGCCAGCTCGAATAACCTTCTTGTTTTATCACGGGGAAAAGAGTAAGGACGCCCTAGCCTCTCCTCAAGGTCTACGTATGGGTGCATATTATTTTGACGCACAACCGGCTTCGAGTTGCTTGGTTGTTGTTAAGCATTAGCGACGACGATCGCTTTTCCCTTCCCTTTGTCATTTCGGGAGTCCGGCTTTGGAAGAGGGGGTTTATGGCCCATCTGATCCATCTGCGCTAGGTTGTCAATCAAGACCTGGAAGGTAGTCGGCTTGAAAAACATCATAAATTGCGAGATGGTTGCTTGCGGATCAAGGGTTCCCACAAACATACCCACCGCAGGAGCTTCTTCAATGCGCTGCTCGCACTTCGACCATAAGTTCCGCCACCGTATAGTGTATTGAACCCATGTCTCGCCTGGTTTTATCCTGGCGTTAATTAGTGCCGTCATCGGGGTGCGTTCACTGGCGCTTGCAAAACGCTGAGTAAACAACAACTCCATCTCCGCGAAGGTCTTGATAGAGTCATTAGGGAGCTCAGAGTACCACTCGAACGCCGTATCTGATAAACTTCTAACAAACTGGCGAAGCAAAAGCTTGTCATCACCGCCGGTGTTGCCGCAGAGTGCCCTGAACTGGGCAACATGCTGGTGAGGATTGCCCGTCCCCTTGTAGACATGGAACTTGGGAATTGTGTAACCCGGCGGGTACTTGATTTGATCGTACCAACTCGGATATGGCCGCCCCGTTTTCATGACCTGGCCGGCTGCTTCGGTCGCATGATGAACCTGTATTTGTTGGGCGATGTACTCGTCCAAATCAGCTTTGGAGATTGTATCCTCTTTAGCCGTCAACAGAGCTGGTGGAGGATTTGATGTCTCTCCCCTATCGTCTCCAAGGACGATCGGGGGCTCTTCGGCCGGAGGATCTTGTTGTATCATCATCCCTACCATGTCTTGGAAGAGGAGGCCCATACGCTGTATGTTGGCTGCTTGTTCAGCAGCCTCTTTGTCCTTCTTCTCCAATATCCGACGAAGGAATTCGGCGTCGGTTTCTTCCTCCTGGCGTTCATCTGAGGACGTTTCTGGATTTTCTTTTGGCCCTGTAAGTGTGGCCATAGCGTTCATCATCTCTTGGAGCTTCTGTTGCTGCTCCTGCGCCTTGGTCACTGATCGCGTAAGCGGTCGATGACCCGTAGATATGCGACTGTCCTCTTTACCAGACGCCACATAGACGGTATGAACTACAATGCCCCCTGACTTAGGGCGTTTGGGTTCACCACCTCTGATATTGGTTGCCGGCGCGGGGGTTTTCTCCGGCCTCCTTCTTTTGTGGGCCGTTGAAGTTGAAGGGGCCGTTGCAGTGGGCACCCTAGCGATCGTTGTCCCCTGCTGTTTAATAGGACGGTCTTTTTCTTTTTGCACCTTCGTCTTCTTTTGTTGCCGAGAGTGATCTGGGTCGATCACGGAGTCTTGAACCCTTCGCCAAACCTTGTATATTTTTGAGGACAGCCGTTGAGGGGGCTGTTCTTGCTTTGTTTTCGGAACTCTCTCCGCGGGCGGAGGAGATCTTTTCAATGTAGCGGTTGGAGAATTCTTACGTACCCTCCTCAGCAGTTCAAAGCTGTTCCCAGTTGGAACAGCAGCGTTGACTTCCACCACTGGAGCCGGTAGAGTTAGCCCTGAGGGGGAGTTGCCCCCTGCCTTCCTTACTCGTCGCCAATGGCGACGTCGAGCGTGACGAGCCGTTGGGACTGGCTTGGAGATTGAGACAGCTTCTTTTTGCCCCCTGTCTGAATGAGGCACCGCTGGAGTTAACCTCTTAAAGACTGAAGTTGTCTTTTGAGGGATGATATTCAACCTGTCGAAGACATATCCTCGAGCAGGGGCAGGAGCAGGAATCATCAGTCTTGAAAAGACTGACTCTTTGACAGGGGAAGCCGCCTTGACGACTTCTGGGGCAGCAGTTATTGCCTTCCTTGGGACAGCCAATTTAGAGTTCGGATCCAGTCTGGCGAAAATAGAGGCTGTTGGTTTGGTAGTAGGCGACCTGTTGACGGGGGCCGTCGTAGCAGTGAGCCGGTCGAAGACCGACTTCTTGTTCACTTTCGGTGCAGCTATTGGCATAGAGAAGCTTGTAGGTGGGAGCATGGTCCCGAAAAACAGGCCGGTGGTGGCCTGGGTCACCTGTTCTACCGGCAGAGCGAGGAAGGAGGCCGCTTGGGGCCCATATGCTACACCTCTAGGGGAGGTGGAGCGTCCGTTGCAGTGGCACTTCGAGCAGTTGGTGTAGTTAGAGGCCATTGATGCTTGAGTTCTGCGCCAGGCAAAAGACCAAATCTTAGTAACTTAAAATCCGGAGGCAACCATTAACAAACCGCGATTGGTTCGTGAAGACGACACACGAAGTGTGGAGTGGAAAGAGGAAAAGGTCCCACCGGGCGTGCCAGAATCTGTTCCCTTCCGAAGGACGGCACACAAGACCGCGATGGCCTGACGCTAGGGTTCGGGGCAGATGCTATATGGTTTTATCCGTCCACCTCTCCGAAGATGCCAAGTTGATTTATGGTACCGTGTATCGGAGGTTTAGACGGATGCGGCCGATGTAGCAGACTTCGTCAGATTCCCCCTCGCTTGAGGGGTTTTTGATTGTGGGGACGCTCTTCCCTGCAGGCGCAAGCCCCTGCAGTTAATTACGCTACCGCATCGCGGTAACAACTTTCTCCTTCTCCAGAATTTCACTTCGTGTCGTGTGTGTTTGTTTTGTTTATGGTTGCCCGTGGATTGTATACGGAGACTGAGTAATGCCGTCGCCCGTAGGACGTGGATTAGTCCAAATCCGTATTTACTTAGATTTGGGTTTGGTGTTTTTTTTAGTTTAAGGATACATTAGCCGTGTTGCGGCTAAGATCAACTTAAACGTTCGTTAAGGATACGTTAGCCCTGTTTGAGACTAAGATCAACTTAACGTGGTGATCCATTTAATATATGGCCGTCGGGACTCGTCACCTCTCTGACGTCGTTGAAGAATTACAACGACAGATGTCAGAGGAGTTCAGGGATGTACCCTTGAACCAAAGTTGATTTGGAGTTTTATAGTCCATTTGAATGTTTAAGGATGCGTTAGCCGTGTTTGGGGCTAAGATCGACTTAAACGAGATCGTTTAGATCCGGCAAAAGAGCATTTGGGGGATCTATTGTTCCAGTTTAGGGACGTAGTGGTCCATAGGTAGTTTAAGGACGTTGCGGTCCATTACCAGTTTAGGGACGTGGTGGTCTATGTTCCAGTTTAGAGACGTGGTGGTCCGCATTCCAGTTTAGGGATGTGGTGGTCTGTATTCCAGTTTAGGGACGTGGTGGTCCGTATTAATTCCAGTTTAAGGACATGGTGGTCTATGTTCCAGTTTAGAGACGTGGTGGTCCATTATTAATTTAAGGACGTTTCGGTCCACGAGTTTAAGGACCCCGCAGTCCATATTGATGTGTGTGGTCGTCGGGACCCGTCATCTCTCTGACGACGTTGAATGATTACAACGACATGTGTCAGAGAAGTTCGAAGATGTACCCTCGAACCGGATATAAATTGATTTAAGAGAGCAATCTTGCTCAGTCAATTTAATCTGAGGACTTACGGCCAAAATTGGGCTAAGTCCAGTTGAAAATGTTCAACATTTTATTTGCTTTTGGCTTATTAGGGCTATGCTAGGGCCTACCCTTTTTAAATAATGCACTGCATTTATTCTGGCCTGCTAAGCCTTTTTGATTTGGGCATCTGTTTGGACTCTGCCCTTCTTTAAAATAATGCATTGCATTTAATTTGGCCTGCTAGGCTTTTTTGAATTGGGCTTGGCCCTTCTCTTAATAATGCGGAGCATTAGATACTCTGACAGTGCCCCACATGGCCTGTCAGGCGCTTTGCGCAATTAATGAGCGCAAGCGCTCGTGGAGGTGACATGTGTCACGTTCTGGTGAGCGCAAGCGCACCAGCGCAGTGCGCTGCGTCAGTGCGCTGCGCTGTTGCACTGCTGGCACGTGGCGCGGCTTGCGCATTAGTGCAGCTTTGGCAAGTGCTGGGCACTGTTCTTATTCTTTTGGATCAATTTCAGATTAAAGAAAACAAGTTTTTTTCTTGTTTTTTAAAGAAACAGTGGTTCATAAAATGTGCGAGGCACTGTTATCTTGAGAATCTTTTAGATTCAGAACCAATGGTTCATAAAAAGAAGTGCAAGGCACTTTTTTTTTTATATGTTTATTTTCCTTTTCATTAGAGGTCCTTGATCTTGTTCTCAGATCAATGATCTGTTCATGAGAGAATTTTCTCTTTTTCTAAAGGTTTTTTACCTTTTTCTTTGTTCTTGAGGATTCCTCTCCAATTCTTCAGAGTTCGCTCTGTTTAATTTTTCACAAAACATTCCTTTTTTTGAATTGAGGTCTCGGGTCCTTTTTGTAGTGCCCATAAATTAGTTAAATTTATTGAAGAGATCTTTCTCTGAGTGATTTGGGGAATTTCCCCCACCGTTGGATCTTTGATCCAAAGGCCTCTGTTTTACAGAAGAAAATCTTCTTGTTTTAACAAGAACAGAAAAAATTTCTTTAAAATTTCAATTCTGTTTTACGCAAACTCCCCAGCGCATGACACGTGTCGCGCAGCGCAGCGCTTGCGCAGCTGTGCTTGCACAACTGCGCAGACACGTGTCGCGCAGCACAGCGCTTGCGCAGCTGTGCTTGCGCAACCGCGCAGACACGTGTCGCGCAGCGCAGCGCTTGCGCAACTGAAGCGTTGCTTCCTTTACTTTTTGTTTTAAAAGAGCCTTGCTCTGATTGGATGCAGTGCCTTGGGCGCTGTGCTGACGCATCAACTTCTGACACGTGGCATCCTGCGCACAGCGCAGAGGATCTGAAGCATTGCTTCACCTGAGATATCTTTTCATCTCCTTTTTTCAAGTCAAACTTGTATTTCCAAAATTTTGATTTCCCGGGTCTTGGAAATAATTCCATTGTGCACAGAATCTTTTGTGCTTGGGTGTATATATAGTTCAAGGCCGAGCCTTTTCTTCTCTCATCTTCAGAGAACTTCTTCGATCATGGCTTGCAACCGCCCTCACGCCCGCCGACAACCATGGGAAGTGCCGATCCGAGACATTGTTCCCCGTTTTGCTGCGCGCTTGGTGGACTCTTCTTTTACGGACGAGCAGTGCGATGCTGCAATGTACGAGCTTTCGACTCGTGTGGGGTCTCCTCTTTCTCCGGACTCCATTTGGCTCCGGATGATCCTTGCCTCGGTGCTCGCCGATCTTTCCCTTCCTCCGGTAGAGATGTCCTCGGCAATGCTCGATACGACCGAGGATAAGATCGAGTGCTTCTTTGAAGCGCATTTGATCACCAAGGCCCTGAGGGACTGTTCTTTCCACTTGCTGAGCCAGATACGGGTTCGTCGGGTCGTCATCGCCACCTTTTCTGACGAGTGTGGCGATAATCGTTGGGCGTCTACTTCTCGGGAGGACCGCCGCTTCGACGTGGTGGAGAAGACAGAGAGGGAACTGGAGAATCTCCTTTTTATCTTTGTGAACCCTTGTCTTTCCGATCCCATATTTGGTGATCTTTTTTGATTGTAATAATAAATAAATAAATGTTTTAATTAAGTATTTTATTATCTGTTAAGTGTTCTTTTTATTTTAGCTCTCCGTTGTGCTTGTGCATCGTATGATTTAATTTGCTATCATTAAGTGCATGTGATTCTTGCACGGATAAATTGCCTTTGGTGTTCAGTCTTTTTTTCTATGAAGCAGTGGCTTTACTTTTCAGTTTTAGAAGTAGAGTTTCGTTGTGATCGGGAGAAACAATAGTGGTGGCTGTAGATGTAGTTCGCACTATCAGGGAACGAATGCGCATAGCCCAAGACCGATAGAAGCACTGGGCTGATGCAAAGCGCTGACACTTGGAGTTCCAACCGGGAGATCATGTCTTTCTGAAGATTTCTCCAAACCTTAGAGTGATTCACTTTGGAAAGCGGGGTAAGCTAAGTCCGAGATATATTGGACCGTTCGATATACTCGAACGAGTCGGAGAAGTGGCATATCGTTTGGCACTTCCACACTCATTGGAAGGAGTGCACAATGTGTTCCACATATCCCAACTCCGAAGGTATGCGAGTGACCCCAGTCACATTCTTGATCACTCCGAGCTCACTGTACAGACATACTTATCTTGTGAGCAACAACTCATTGAAATTCTGGACAGAAAGGTAAAGTCACTTAGGAACAAGGAAGTAAACTTGGTTCGAGTGATGTGGAGGAAAGACTCACCATGAGAATCAACGTGAGAAAGAGAAGACGACATGCGTGCAAGATACCCTTTCTTATTTGTAAATTAGTTCTTAAATATTTGTAAATTTCGAGGAAAAAAATTTTGTAAGGAGGGTAGAATGTAACGACTCTGTTTATAATGTACAAAATTTGTTTAAAGTTAAAGTGCTAAATGGAGTATTTACAATCCTGAGTATGCTATAAGTATTTGATTTGTTTCTAAACAGTAACAAAGCACTTATAGCTCATTGGTAAAGCCTTGCACTGCTGTGATGCAGCCCCTGTGTTCAAATCCTCTCAGCCATATATTATTTTTGCTGATTTTTCTTTTAAACTTTTTAGAAGCCCAAAAGTTTACATGTGCAATATACGTAAAAATGAAAAGTTTCAGAAATCAAACATGTGCACTGAGTTATATGAAACGAAAGTGACACGTGGCAGCAATCCAAGCCCAGACCCACCCCAGAAGGCCGGCGAGATCCCATATTAGGCCGGCGCTGCCGGTTTAAACCGTAGGAAATGCTCCAAATTTTTGACCCCGACACCCTTTGGCCTACCCAACTAACCCTAGTCTGTTTGTTTTCCCTACAAATATCCAGAGAATTAAAATGAGCTTTAAAACCAAATTTTAATGCACTTTAATTCTCATTTTTAATACCCTAAACCCTAATTCTATCCTATAAATACCATCCTACACCCTATCCCTCTCTATTCTGGAATCCATTGTCAAACTCTCAAATTTTTCCAAGTCCAAAATATTGTACAAGTGGAGTTAGCCCAAGATCAAGTTCCTGCGACGATTCGGGACAAATCCGGCGACACCGCGACTTCACGACGCCTTCAAAACCTTCCTCCACCTCTTCTCTCTCTTCTCAACCAGTAAGTTCCCTCTCCTCTCCTCTCTTTCTATGCTAAAACGATTTTTTATTAAAACTCGTCAGAAGCGGAGTTATTTCGACTTCCGATTCTAATTTCATTATAAAAAAAACCCAACTTTTCTTAACAACAAATCAACCATTTCTTTATATCTTGTTTAGCAACTATAAAACAACATTTAGAATAAGTTTCAATTCAAAGTAAAATGCTATGCAACTTATATTACACTTTTTCGTTTAAATACCATAAAGTTTACTTATGATATTACTTCATCATATTGCTCATATTATCTTTAGAAAACTCACTAGGTAAATACCTACCTTATCATAACACTCATCATGACATAGCACGATGGCTTGAAAATAATATTTTTTTGGCTAAGGTGAATTTACGGTTAAATACCATAAACTATCAAAACTTTATTTCTTTTAATTGTTTTAATCAAATTCCATACGATAACGTCCTTACAACCCATTTTTGGGGAATCCAATTTGGTTGGTGCGGGTTATCGCACATCCACCGGACTAGTAGGGCGAGATGCAGACCTTCTTACGGAGCATACGATCTCGATGGAATTTTTATTGTTACAATTTTTAAGAAAACATGATTTTTATTAATAAATAAATTCTATTTTAAATATATATATATATGTAAATATTATCAAAATATCTATTTTAAATATATAATATATTCCATGTTTTCTAAATCAAAAGAAAAGAACCACAAAAGTTCATGAAAATACCATCAAGAAATCAATACAAGTCAATTTACATGAAAATATTATATACTATTCAATTTAGGTTTATATCCACTAGAATATCTCATCTTATAAAAAATACATCTATGAAAACCCTAAAAACGATAAATAAATACTTGAGGTTTATTTTGAAAATATATCAAAACTATTTTTCATAAAACCCCTTCAAGTTATATTAATTTACAATAAAGACCTTAGTAAATATAGGTTTAAGCGAGACCAGATCTCTTGAGCCTCAGGGAGCCGGAGAAAGTGGGTGCTTGCTTATTTAAGGCAGACAACTAAAAACGGGGTTATCAGTACGGTAATTGTCTTATAAAAAGACACAAATTCTGTCGTCCATGTGCAGCAGTTATCGATAACTCCAAAACTAATCCAGGAATCAAATTCTGATTAAAGTGTCTGACTCAATCTGAGTCTTAGTCTAATATGAAATCAATCAATCCATGAATACAATTCAAATATAACTGTCACGCCCCGCTTCCCAGAGTACGCTAACATAGGCACGTGACATAGCCAACCATGCTACCTGTGGATAGGAAATATCCTTCCACGGTCACATTATGGCTGTAGAGATATCAAGAACAATAATAAACTATCTAATACATGTCCATAAGCCAGAATAAAACGAGTCAAGAATAAAATAATGCGGAAGCAAAGATCCAATACAAGAATAAACTGGAATGTACGTCCCATAATGCGGGCTCACATCAGGAATGAAAAAAATACCGAAAGTAAAAAGAATAAACTACTAACAAGTCCTCACTGCTCAGCCTGCTGACTGAAGTACTCCTGCTCGGCCTGTAGAGAAGGTAAAGAATCTGGGCCATGCAAAACCCAGACGTCAGTGCGTCATAATATCAAGAAATACTATAAACAGGGGTAGCAAGATATGCAGGTATGAGTATAAGTGGTAAAACAGGTATAACAGTGATATAAGTGAGGGCAGTGAGGGTAATGTGTAGTGAGTAATCTAGATTGGTCTATTGGGTTAACCACTCTCAAGTCTTTGAAATCAATTTGATGAATCATCGATGTAACTCAATAGTATCCCGTGCGTGCCCGGAATCACGGTGAAGATTCTCGGGCTGAATCCAAGACGTGCCGCTAGGCAGTAAAAGGGTAGTATGTAACGATGAGTGATGTCAGCAGCATCACCCCGGGGCTGGCCTAGCCTGTAACGACTCTAAAATTCCTATATCTTCGTATTAAAAAAATTCTGTATTTGTATATTTGGTATATTTTTATTTCCATGTTATTAGTTATATTTTAATCCCTTCATCTATTTTTCGTATCTAAGTATTTTCTAAAACTCATTTCTTTTTACCCAAACTTATTCTTTAAGCCCAGCTTCCATTTTCTAAAAATTTTCCTTTTCTTTTTATCCAAATTCATTTACTCAATTTCTCTTTAAATAACACTCAAATCCAATCTCTTTTTCATTTATAAAACTATGAGCCCAAAAGCCCACTTTCTTTTCAAGCAACCGCATATATTTAATTCTAATTAAATATGTGCATGAACAACCTTGTAGCTCATTGGTTAAGTCCTTGCATTGTTATTCCATAAGTCTCAAATCCCCATTCTTGC
Organism: Agapanthus africanus; assembly: GCA_030015575.1. Lineage (NCBI taxonomy): Eukaryota > Viridiplantae > Streptophyta > Magnoliopsida > Asparagales > Amaryllidaceae > Agapanthus > Agapanthus africanus. Next base: position 651,820,282 of record JASDDO010000014.1, read on the forward strand.
AATTATTTTTTATCAATTTTTATTCTTCTCATAACCTACAAATGAGACCTTTCATTTCCAAAATGAATGGTGACCTTTCATTTCTCTTTTAATTCTCATGTTAAATGCATATATTATTATACATAATTCACCATTACACCATCTTTATTTGTCCTCCTCTATCTTTTCTTTCCTCACATCTTTTTATCTCTCACTTCTCCCTCTTCACCTAGAGTCTAAGAAGAAGAACATGAAGAAGTCTTCAAGAAGGGCTCGCTAGTAACGCGAGGCAATCGGCGGATAGACAAGCCCGGTGACAATACCGGCTTGTGTATGCAAGTCCCTTCTATCTTTCTCTACCTCCATCTCTTTCTTTTTTATCTTTCTCTTGTCATATTACCATGAACCGCCTCTCGTATCATATCATAGTACTTAAATGGATTAAAGTATTGTTACATATATAAATATTGGTAATACATCAAAACACACATATATACTTATATAATTTCGATTAGATTAATGATTGCCTCTTATTCAAGTTACGTTGTCATTTAATTGAATTATAACTTTCCTTCATGTCTTGCATCTAGATTTAACATAATTAATAATGGAATAAATCTAGAGAAAAATGGTATGGCATGATATACATTCACATATAAGTTCTTAGAAAAATAAGTATTGTATCAGTTTTGTCGCTATTAGAAATTCATATATTAAAATTATTTTAAAACTAAAGGTATTGATATGTCATATGTGAGAAATGAGAAAACCGTTTGTTAGATTTTCTACCTTAGATAAGCAAGTACCCATATCTCCGGCTCCCTGAGGCTCAAGAGACTGGTTCCGCTTAAACCTACATTTACTAGGGTCCTTATTGTAATTTATATAACTTGAGGGGGTTTTATGTAAAAAATAATTTTGTATGGTTTTCAAAATATAACTAAAATATTTAATTATCGTATTTATGTACATACAACAATTTAATGATCAAGATAAATATGTATACATGTTCGAATAATATGAAATGAGTCAAGTATATTATACGAGTAACTACCAAAAACAATGCTGTAAAGAAATATTATGTACTACTAATTAATCAAGTCGAACGAATGCGGAACATAAAAAAAAATATGACTCTAAGTGTTTTGCATGCGTGAGTTCCAGTTTCACCTAAATATGACTACCGGTTTGAGAGGTATATATGTTTTCGTATCGTCGCGCAAAACAGATCAGAATCTATTCGGCACCGTCACATATATTTAAAACATAGTTTCAGTCAATTTCCATCAAGTTTCAGGTTAAGAAAATTATTAGAAAATTGTAGGTATTTCAATGTACTTATACAAAACATCAAGATTTATATGATTTGGATTTCTGAAGCTCTAGTTATTATCATTTTAATATCAGCGTTTAAAACAGAAATTCAGATTTCTGGACAGCAACTATATATTGTATTGCCAAGCCTATATCGGTTTATTTCATGCGTTTCTAAGTAATCTAGTATACATAAAATTATAGGTCTATCAATTTTACATCTACACATCTAAATTTTGTCACTAACGGACATCGGGAGTTTGAGTTATGTCTAATTTAAAAACAGTGTGCGAATCAGGACAGATTCTGTCCAGATTCGTCGCTTAATATTATAAAGCAGTTTTCTTTATCTTAGATGGGTTTTCAGTAAAACTATAAAACTAAGAAAATCTATATCATTCGATTTAGATATCAAAAACACCTGAATTTTCTCAATTTGGATACCGGTATACCAAGTTATGTGTCCTAGAGTTGACCGATAACTGCAGTTTTCTGTTTTAAGATCAGTGAATAAAAACGATGTAATTCCTAAACCGTTATGCGGTTCGATCTAAAATTTTTACAGAGTGTACAAAATAATATATTCTATCATATGTAAATTTTCTGAAATTTTCAGAATTAAAAATTAATTTATAAAAATTATTTTAAAACTAAAGGTATTGATATGTCATATGTGAGAAATGAGAAAACCATGGTATTTATTCTTAACTTCATTTTCTTTTACAAAATATAAATAAAGTAATTTAAAATATACCGACAGATGATATATCCTAATTGTTTTCCACAATTTTAATATATGAATTTCTAATAGCGACAAAACTGATACAATACTTATTTTTCTAAGAACTTATATGTGAATGTATATCATGCCAAACCATTTTCCTCTAGATTTATTCCATTATTAATTATGTTAAATCTAAATGCAAGACATGAAGGAAAGTTATAATTCAATTAAACGACAACGTAACTTGAATAAGAGGCAATCATTAATCTAATCGAAATTATATAAGTATATATGTGTGTTTTGATGTGTTACCAATATTTATATATGTAACAATACTTTTATCCATTTAAGTACTATGATATGATACGAGAGGCGGTTCATGGTAATATGACAAGAGAAAGATAAAAAGAAAGAGATGGAGGTAGAGAAAGATAGAAGGGACTTACATACACAAGCCGGTATTGTCACCGAACTTGTCTATCTGCCGATAGTCTCGCGTTACTAGCGAGACCTTCTTGAAGACTTCTTCATGTTCTTCTTCTTGGACTCTAGGTGAAGAGGGAGAAGTGAGAGATAAAAAAATGTGAGGAAGGAAAAGATAGAGGAGGACAAATAAAGATGGTGTAATGGTGAATTATGTATAATAATATATGCATTTAACATGAGAATTAAAAGAGAAATGAAAGGTCACCATTCATTTTGGAAATTAAAGGTCTCATTTGTAGGTTATGAGAAGAATAAAAATTGATAAAAAATAATTGCAAGAATGGGGATTCACATGTGACTTATGAAATAACAATGCAAAGATTTAACCAATGAACTACAAGGTTGTTAATGCACATATTTAATTAGAATTAAATATATGCGGTTGCTTGAAAAGAAAGTGGGCTTTTGGGCTCATAGTTTATAAATGAAAATGAGATTGGATTTGGGTGTTATTCAAAGAGAAATTGAGTAAATGAATTTGGATAAAAAGAAAAGGAAATTTTTTAGAAAATGGAAGCTGAGCTTAAAGAATAAGTTTGGATAAAAAGAAATGAGTTTTAGAAAATACTTAGATACGAAAAATAGATGAAGGGATTAAATATAACTAATAACATGGAAATAAAAATATACCAAATATACAAATACAGAATTTTATTAATACGAAGATATATGAATTTTAGAGTCGTTACATTCTACCCTCCTTTTACAAATTTCGTCCTCGAAATTTGTAAAAGGAAAGTGTAACGGATTCAAGAAAAGTTTGGTGATAGAACTATTGATAATGTATGAAAAATATGTGAAAGAACGAAAGAATGCGAAAGATTTGAAAAGAGTTGAGGAAAAGTAAGAATAGGGTTAGGATAGATTCAAAGAATAAGGTTCAAGGAATATGATTCAAAGAATTTGAAATAGTAAGATTCGAGGAATATGAATTGTAAAGATTGTTTTAGTTGCTGGTTCTTGTGTTTTATATCGCTTAGGGTTCCATACAGCTCCGACCTGCATGGGCCACCAACAAAACCCGTCACGCCCCGCTTCCCAGTGTACGACGAAGGCGACGCGACGAGGTCCGCTACGTATATACTCAGAAGTACATACGCTAAGCGTATCTAAGCAATATAAAATAAATACACAAGAGACAAGAAATAAAAAGAACAGCAACTTTTATTTATTAACATTCTTTGTACAATGCATGAAAGGAAATACAACTGAAATAAAAAGATGCCTAAACAGTGGCATAACATGAAATGAAAAGTATAGAAAGGAAAAGTATACAATGAAACTAAAGTGCAGGGTCTTAGGCAAACTGCTCCAAGTTTTCTTGCGATGGCTCGATCTCTGCCGGGTCCGAAACACCTGACGACATTCAAAGAAGAAAGAAATAGAATGTCGTCAGCGAACAGGTCGCTCGGTAAGTCCCAAAGAGAAGAGGAAAGTAGAAAAGACAGAATAAGAAGATATATTTTAAAGTTGTATTATCCTGTAGTAATGTCGTATTAACGTTGTTGTTTGTAGCTTGGTACAGAAGAATGCCAGTGTATACGAGATGAGTCTCTATATGCCAGAGACTAGAGGCATGTATAGTACAAGGAACCGTTTATGCTACGGTACAACAGCAAATGGATTCATGTTAGGTGTATTAAGTCTTACAGTCTCGTGCCACTTTTAACACCTTCCGTACCAATCTACCCCTTAAACCCCGTAGTGTTTGGATTGTATTGTATTGTAAACTGTATAGATTGTATAATTGGATGACTGTCTGAAACCATGATATCTGTAATGGATGTAACCGTAGAATCATGTAAATGGATGTAAACTGGAGATCATGTAAATGGAATGTATATCCATGGTTCGGTTCAGTCAAGTTGTATAGATTGATAATTGGATTCATGAATTCATGGATTCATGTTGAATTGTAATATTGTAAATTGTAGCTTGTAGCTTGTAGAATATAGATTGTACTTGAATCATATTCAAGTCAGATTATAATGAGATTCAACCTGAGTCAGAACAATTAGAAAAGAAGTTGAAATCCTGAATTAGGTTTTGGTGTTATCGGTAACCGCTGCACATGGGCGGCAGGACTTGTGTCTTTTTCAAAGACGATTACCGTGTTGATAACACCGATTGTTAGATTGTCTACCTTAGATAGGCAAGCACCCATATCTCCGGCTCTCTGAGGCTCAAGAGACTGGTTCCGCTTAAAACTATATTTACTAGGGTCCTTATTGTAATTTATATAACTTGAGGGGGTTTTATGTAAAAAATAATTTTGTATGGTTTTCATAATACAACTAAAATATTTAATTATCATATTTATGTACATAAAACAATTTAATGATCAAGATAAATATGTATACATGTTCGAATAGCATGAAATGAGTCAAGTATATTATACGAGTAATTACCAAAAACAATGCTGTAAAGAAATATTATGTACGACTAATTAATCAAGTCGAACGAATGCGGAACATAAACAGAAATATGGCTCTAAGTGTTTTGCATGCGTGAGTTCCAGTTTCACCTAAATACGACTACCGGTTTGAGAGGTATATATGTTTTCTTATCGTCGCGCAAAACAGATCAGAATCTATTCGGCACCGTCACATATTTTTAAAACATAGTTTCGGTCAATTTCCATCAGGTTTCAGGTTAAGAAAATTATTAGAAAATTGTAGGTCTTTCAATGTACTTATCCAAAAAACCAAGATTTACATGATTTGGATTTCTGAAGCTCTAGTTATGATCATTTTAATATCAGCGTTTAAAACAGAAATTCAGATTTCTGGACAGCAACTATATATTGTATTGCCAAGCCTATATCGATTTATTTCATGCGTTTCTAAGTAATATAGTATACAGAAAATTATATTTTTATCAATTTTCCATCTACACATCTAAATTTTGTCACGAACGGACATCGGGAGTTTGAGTTATGTCTAATTTAAAAACAATGTGCGAATCAGGATAGATTCTGTCCAGATTCATCGCTTAATATTGTAACACAGTTTTCTCTATCTTAGATAGGTTTTTAGTAAAACTATAAAACTAAGAAAATCTAGATCATTCAATTTATATATCAAAAACACCTGAGTTTGCTCAATTTGGATACCGGTATACCAAGTTATGTGTCCTAGAAGTTGACCGATAACTGCAGTTTTCTGTTTTACGATCAGTGAATAAAAACGATGTAATTCCTAAACCGTTATGCGGTTCGATCTAAATTTTTTACAGCGTGTACAAAATAATATATTCTATCATATGTAAATTTCCTGAAATTTTCATAATTAAAAATTAATTTATAAAAATTATTTTAAAACTAAAGGTATTGATATGTCATATGTGAGAAATGAGAAAACCATGGTATTTATTCGTAACTTCATTTTCTTTTACAAAATATAAATAAAGTAATTTAAAATATACCGACAAATGATATATCCTAATTGTTCTCCACAATTTTAATATATTAATTTCTAATAGCGACAAAACTGATACAATACTTATTTTTCTAAGAACTTATATGTGAATGTATATCATGCCAAACCATTTTCCTCTAGATTTATTCCATTATTAATTATGTTAAATATAAATGCAAGACATGAAGGAAAGTTATAATTCAATTAAACGACAACGTAACTTGAATAAGAGGCAATCATTAATCTAATCGAAATTATATAAGTATATATGTGTGTTTTGATGTGTTACCAATATTTATATATGTAACAACACTTTTATCCATTTAAGTACTATGATATGATACGAGAGGCGGTTCATGGTAATATGACAAGAGAAAGATAAAAAGAAAGAGATGGAGGTAGAGAAAGATAGAAGGGACTTACATACATAAGTCGGTATTGTCACCGGGCTTGTCTATCCGCCGATAGCCTCGCATTACTAGCGAGACCTTCTTGAAGACTTCTTCATGTTCTTCTTCTTGGACTCTAGGTGAAGAGGGAGAAGTGAGAGATAAAAAAATGTGAGGAAGGAAAAGATAGAGGAGGACAAATAAAGATGGTGTAATGGTGAATTATGTATAATAATATATGCATTTAATATGAGAATTAAAAGAGAAATGAAAGGTCTCATTTGTAGGTTATGAGAAGAATAAAAATTGATAAAAAAATAATTGCAAGAATGGGGATTTGAACATGTGACTTATGAAATAACAATGCAAGGACTTAACCAATATGCTACAAGGTTGTTTATGCACATATTTAATTAGAATTAAATATATGCGGTTGCTTGAAAAGAAAGTGGGCTTTTGGGCTCATGGTTTTATAAATGAAAATGAGATTGGATTTTGGAGTTATTTAAAGAGAAATTGAGTAAATGAATTTGGATAAAAAGAAAAGGAAAATTTTTAGAAAATGGAAGCTGGGCTTAAAGAATAAGTTTGGGTAAAAATAAATGAGTTTTAGAAAATACTTAGATACGAAAAATAGATGAAGGGATTAAATATAACTAATAACATGGAAATAAAAATATACCAAATATACAAATACAGAAATTTATTAATACGAAGATATAGGAATTTTAGAGTCGTTACATAGCCCGTAAGACTGATCAGTAAAGGTATCGAACTGTCGAGTTACAAGTCAGGTTTCATCATTGATTTCCCCATACCCCCAGTTTATATGTTTAAGTCAGGTATTAATAATCTGAAGCTAATGCCAATACAGGATCAAACAGGTACAGGTTTGTCTGGATCGACAACAAGAGATGTCCGTAGGGACAACATGTTAAGTTTGTTGGCATTAGTAACAAGATCAGGTAACAGGTAAAGCCATGGTACATCAGGTCAAGTCAGGTAGTAAATAGGTATCATATCATGTTAAGAAGTGTACAGTACCATGTCGTGTCAAGTAGTAGGTGTATTAAGTCATGTCAGGGGTGCACAAATGTCACGTAGGTGCTCATAATCAAACTATAATAAGCATGGGTATACAAAACAAGTATGGGGTACTAATGGAACAATAAAAATGGAACATGGTAATATAGTATGAAAATAGGTATAAATTAAAACATGTGGATGTACGGTTATTGATTTGAGTTAGGGTTATGGTTCCAACACTGATTAAATACACTTTATCAAATATGGAATGTTAAAATCACATTATTATGTATTAAATGATCTAGGGATGCAAATGAATATATATCAGGCTAGATGTATGCAAACGGGTGTCCGATAGGGTATAAACTATTAAAAGGGTACTATGGGCTATGCAACTAAGCACTATGTGATATACATAAGGACGTGGGTACCACGTATTGTAAACTAAAATGCGACATGATATGTTTCAAGTTCTAGATCTAACATGATATAATGGAACATCGAAATGTTAAAATGGAACATGTGGCATTATATATAAACTACAGGTTTACTATGCATTTAAATAAGTATATAAATAATATAAATAGCATGCAGCAAGTTTTACTTGCCTACGGATCAAGAAACGGGTATACGGAACGTCACACGTCGGCGGGAAAAGTCGCGACGCGCGCACGGTACACGGAACGGATCCAAACAACGCACAAAGTGATCACACGGGTCAGGTACGCTCGCTGGGTCGTCGGGATCGTCGACGTCGTCACGGCTCCGGCGATCTATAGAGATTAAATAAAAACAGAAAAAGAAAAAATAAAGGAAAGAAAGAATAGAAAAGAAGAAGAAGAGAGGAAGGGAAGAAGAAAGGAGATAAGGGATTGGCTTACTGGGGTTTTAGATGATCTGTGGTTTCAGAAAGGAGGTGCTGGTGTTGCGGAGAGGTGGTCGTCGGCGGTGAAGGAAGTTTGAGAAGCTAGGGTTAGGTTAGGGTTTGGCTCGGGTGTTGTGTATGCTGGGGTTTTGGGTGCAAGGATCTGGTGTAGGGGGAGAAGAGAGAAGAAGGAGATAGAGAGGAGGAGATGGTGATGAAGGTGGAGGGGAGAGGAGGAGGTGATCGGCGGCGATGGGTTCTGTAGGTGTGCAGGGGTTGCAGGAGGTGCTCGGGAAGGAGGAGGAAGAAGAAGGAGATGGCGAGGAGGAGGAGGCTTGGTTGAGGGTAGAGGTGATGGAGTTTTAGGGTTAGGGTTTGAGGAGAGGGGCTCGGCGACGGTGGGTTGGCGAGGAGGGAAAAATGAGCTCAGGTTTAAAAAAAGAAGAAGGAGATATGGAGAAAGGAGGTGACGAGATACGAGGGAGGTGACGGGATCGCGCACAGTATCCGCAATAAGAGAGAGAAAGCGTTGCGAGAAGAGAGAGATATGAAGAGAGCGAGAGGAGAGAGAAAGAAGAGGAGAAAGAAAGTTGTCGTTAGCTAGAGAGAGAGAAAGAGAGAAGAGAGAGAAAGATTACGAGGGGGAGAGAGAATGGGATCTGCGGCTGAGATAGAGAGGGAGAAGAGAGAAAGAAAGAAAGAGAGAGGGAAGTCGGGGCCACAAGCCAGAGATATATAATAGGAGGGTGAGCTGCACTATTTAGGAGTTAGGATTTTATTTTAAAAAAGATTTTAGTTAGTTACCTTAAAATTAAGCTGCCGATTAAAAAATTATATTTAATAAAATTTTGAATTTTGGCGGGATACAAAAATATTTCAAAACGCGCCCGGGTCGATTCTAAAAATTTAGATTTAAAATACGAAAAATCCATGCGACCTCGAAATTTCAAAATGAATGCTCAGGTAATGAAAATGCATACCCCCAAGAACGGATGCACGTACGTGCGCGTAACCATCCAAACACGTCAGTTTCACTGAACGGGACGAGAACAAGATGCGCGGACGCTACCACGGGGTTAGGGGTATCATGCAGACTAGGAAATGCAATTTTAATTTATTTTCCGTGGTCTAAAATGTTACATGATAAAATGTGCGATGCCAAATAAAAGTCAATATGTAGTTTATACTAGATGCACGTGTCTATGTAACAAGCCAGGGTAATCTATAAATATGAATCCACCAGTTCAAGCAAGCGGGTCGGGTCGGGTCGAATGTAAAGTAAATGTAAAATTACTATTCGCACCCAAACACGATAAATAAATAAAATACCACGCATAAATAAATACGAAAACAGAAATTGGTATAATTGAACTCGGTTGTTACATTATACCCAACTATAAAAAGAATTTCGTTCTCGAAATTCCAAGAACAAGAAAGGATAAACAAACTACAACTACAAGAATTGATGTGGAAACTTCTGCCGGATTTCATCTTCTCGTTCCCAAGTTGATTCTCCATGTAAGCGATTACCCCAAGAAACAAGTACAAGGGGGGTAACTTTATTCTTAAGAACCTTTTCTCTTCGATCCACAATCGACATCGGTCGCTCCTCAAAAGTCAAATCTTCTCGGACAGTCAGCTCCGAATGATCCAGCACGTGTGTTTCGTCTCGAACATACTTACGGAGTTGAGATACATAAAGCACGTCATGAACATTCGCCAAGTATTGCGGTAACGCCAATCGATAAGACACTTCTCCAACACGTTCCAAGATCTCAAAAGGTCCAACGAATCGAGAACTAAGCTTTCCTCGACTTCCGAAATGGATCACCCCTCTAGTCGGTGATATCTTCAAGAATACCAATGTTGGAGATAGTGCCCTCAGAGTCAATTATTGGATCACATGCACGTGATTGCAATGATTGAGGGATGACCTATTCCGGTAGGACAATCTTACTCAAGATGATAGTATGCTATCTGGTTTACCTTTATTATCGTATACTGCTTTAGGTGACCTTACAGGTCACTATTGCACGTTGATAGAGCCCCTAGGATTCTTGCTTGACTACCGGCAGTATGAGGGCGATCATATACGTGGGAGCTGGTAGTCTATAAGCATATCCTTAAAAGGTCTCTAGTCGTGGGAGTTTCGAGACAAGGCATCGATACTCCAGAGTAGACTAGTGTATACAGTCGAGACCCCGACGAGGGGCGGTGGCCGGTCTCATAAGCCACTAGTGTCAGTTGGATCACCTAAGATGTATACAGGTGCTCATTGGGTTATGAGTACACCGGACAGGACTCGCCGGGAACATGTTAGTTGGTCTTATACCTGACGTCAGATAGCAGTTCCCTGGTGACATGTGTACAGGTTAGTTCATCGACCTGAGGATCGTCATTTGTCTCGTGTGAGTTCCCACTGTACTTTGATTACTACCCTACCACGCTCAAAGGAGACGTGCAAACAGGTTTTAGTTGGGTACAGTCCCGAGCCACATGGAGGCAGTGAGCGGATCTTCATGGGTCCGTCTCTCCCGGTATTGGGGGTGAGGTCGCGCTGTGTCTAGGAGAGCCAGAACATGAAAAGTCCTTGGCCAAGGCAGGAGATTTACTGGTAGGTATTCCAGTAGTATCTCAGGGTGTTCTGGGCTGCTCTCTGACACGACTTGTACCGCTTTTGGGGGTCTGACTTTTACCAACCCCCTAGGCCCGCCATGCGATGCTCATAGACGAACGGACCGGACTGTACGGATATTGTCACTGACAGGCTCAGTAGGGTGTCAGGATGAGTTCGCTCATCGACGTCCCTTTTGGTCAATAGCTGGTAGCCCGTCACGTATGGCTAATACCTCTGACGTGCTAGTGGTTAAATCCACAGCCATAGTATTGACGAGTCTTTAGAGTCCCCCACATTCAGTTACTCAAGTTTCGGGCGAAACGCTGTAAAGGCCGTATGGAGATATGGCAGGGTTCGATCAGATACGTGCGGTATTGCACGGATCAGGATCAGACAGTTAGTACTAGAGGCCGTATGGGTATATGGCAGGGTTCGATCAGATACGTGCGGTATTGCACGGATCAGGATCGGACGGATAATACTAGCAGGTTTTGGTTTAAGCCGGATGCTAGTATAGTACAGTGTAGATTTTGTCTCTTTGCATTTGTATTCAATGGGAATACAGATGCGGGCATGTATATGTAGTAGCGGGGTTTTCCTGTAATTTATTGCAGGATCAGTTTTCTAAAGTTGCCAGTTTGCATTCCGTTCCGGCCAGTTTTCCTTTGTTCCTTCACGGCCGGACTTTTGTGATGGAGGGGGTTATTTGCAAGTTTGCAAATAACTTATTGTGGAGGGGTTTCTTGCTTTTGTAGCTTCATTATGATATTCTTATCATCATGAGATTAGAAAGGATTTGATATTGATTTGATAATGCTATCATTGCCTTTTTGATGTGGTCACCATTCTACTTTTACTACCATCACCTCCCTTCATGGTTGATGTTTTTTCCTCCACCATTTTGATATGAGAGGGGCCAGCCACATTAGAGGGGATGAGGAGAGAGTTTCATTTTGAGGGTGTGGCATTTTCCTCATCTCATTTTCCTTGCTAAAATTGTGAGCACCATTTTCCTCCAAAGGATTTTTCTCTCTTCTCCATCATGGCAACTTCTATAACCTCAAGAGACAAAGTTTTCTACACTAGTCTACAGCAAACCTTGGACGCGTCGGCTAGCCAACTTCGCGTCCGAGTTGCCTCGGTCCAGAGGCGGGAGCCCGTAAAAGAAGCAGGCGACGTGGTGCCCTTCCGGCGACTTGGTGGAGACCGGAGATTCCGCGGGGAGATCGGGACGACGACGAGAAGACCGAAGGACACGGATCGCTCGGTATATCTCTCTACCCCCTCTCTTGATAGCTAGGACTAGTTTAATGGCACGATCCGGGTTAATAGTGCGCGGCGGTGCCGGTTTGAAAAGTTAAAGTAAATCACCGCTTCCGCATTCCGGCGTCGGATTGACGGCCGGGGCGCCGCCGTGCACTTACAGTGGTTTCAGAGCCTCGCCATTAACATAGTCTAGCTTGGTCTAATGTGTTTTACGTTTCCGATCGAACAAAATTCCAAAACCCGTATTTTTCCTAGCATCAGTTTCTGTCGATTTTTTTCTGGCTCGAAATTTTTTTCAGTACATTGCAGAATGATGTGCAGGGAATTATAAGACTTCTGTAGAAATTTGATCACGTGATCGCTCTATACGACCGTGGAACCGCGGCCAAACCCATGCTTGGGCCGTGGTTCCGCCGCAGTATTTGCAGTTCAGTGGATAAATTTTTCCACAGAGGTTCTTGGACAGGGAAATTGGGGTTTTGGAATATTATTTTTGGGTCCAGAATTTCTTTCTGTGCTACAGTAATGATTGGGGCCCATTTGGTAAATTTGATTGATCGGATATTTTAAACACTTTATTTCACAGTATTTACATTATATCTGCAACCGTGAATGTCACTCGATCGGTAAATCCTGTCTAACTGCTATAGCCCGGTTAGACGGATTTGCGAACGTGACATTCACGTTGATGTTCTGTGTTATGCTGTGATGTTGCGGATTGGTCGTGGGGGATAGCCTGGATGCAATGCTAGTACAATTTTGTTGTATTATGTACATTTGATATTGCGGGGCGAGCGTCCGACATGTGGACTGCCGTCACTGCCTGTTTGTATTATTATTTTGGGGCACGACCAGGTTGCGGTCGATGTACCCATTGTATGTATATTTTACTTTCTGTACTAGGATTACCCTAAGGTGGGGTGCACGGATAGCCGGATTCTAGAAGGCAACAAGCCCGCATCTCATGGCATTGGGACGGAGGGGGCTTCACTCTAGAATTGGCGGGCTATTCGCCGCACTCGTAGGGGGTACAGGTTGACCCAGGAGGGGTGCCCAAGTTACCGGATTCCGTGAAGTGCTGGGTGGTCCATTCACGGTGCTGAAGGGGGCTGCCTCGCTTCAGGTTTTGGCGGGTAACTTGCCGCGCCCGTAGAGGTCTAGGATTTCATTGCACAGGCTATCCACACGACCAGGGGAACGTCGGGTTTCAGTAGTGGCTCTGTGAAACCCGGGGATCCCAGATATCTGTATTGTTCTGTGATGCTGTACATTTTTGTGATGTTGCATTTTATCACGCCTTGAGCGAAATATTATATATTGATATATATACTAGTAGATGTTGTATATGTTTTGCATCCGCGCTAGTCCAGTCCCCGCTCTGTCGTTAGTTAGCTAACCTAACGGGTAATGACGGGACCCAGTGGCGAATGCGGATGGCATATACGTATATCAATATATTTTCGTTCTTTGTGGTGTGATCAATTGATGGGACTGCGTTGATTCGGATCAATGCAAGTTAAAAAAAAACCTATTCTGATGTTATTGGAACATTTTTCAAAAAGCTGTTATTGCAAGGACGTTCTCTTTTGTTTTGCATCGTGGTATTCAGTTGGAATATCCTGCTCCTCAGTCGACGAGGCAAGGGCCGAGATCCCTTCACCGGGAGTGACCCCTTGGACAAAAAGTTTGCGTCAGGGCAATAACTTCACTATAGCCGATTACTTTTGCTTTGCATCATGGTATTCAGTTGGAATATCCTACACCTCATTCTACGAGGAAAGAGCCGAGATCCCTTCACCGGGAGTGACCTCTTTAGCAAAGGTTTTCGTCACTATATTTTCATAAAAGCTATCCAGTTCCTTCAACGATATCAAGTTCATTACGTTAAAGGTTTTCGCCAGAAACCATTCGTAGCCCTCCGTCATTTCAGTTAAATATTCGGTAGTATTCAAGCTATGTATTTTGACCTCACGCCAAGGCATAGTGATTGGTAGCTGCCGGGTATTTATCTGTTGCATAGATAGATGCGTTGGTTTGGGACAGTTGTACTACTATTTTGGCCTACGTCAAGGGTATGTACGGGTGGGTTCAAATCAACTTGGACAATGACGGGTAGAACTTGACATGTGACTTATGATATTTTGACCTCACGCCAAGGTCATAAGAGCATGGGGCAGAAATCACATCGGGAGTTTCTAAAGAAATTGAAACTTGCCAGATATGCGCATACCTTCTGGAGTGTGATGATGTGAGCGGATTCCGTCACATTATCATGCGATGATAGTTGGATCCCGATTCCCACTGATGAGTTGGTTTACTCCTCGGGTGTTCCCGACTAATTCTTCTTTTAGGTTTGGAGGAGAATTTGACGGTACAATGGGAGGTTTCCAGATTAGATAAATTGGTAACCATTCTGATCTAGGATAGAGTGCACGCTGAGTGTTTCTTTTCTCTCTCTCTTCGGCAGCGACCATTGACCCGACCCTAAAACTATGACTCAGTGACCAAGTTGACCGAACCTTCTTAAACACTGGATTTTGGATTGTCAGAGTTGCAAACCTCATTGCCACTCCTACTTTTACCCTTTTCTCCAGGACACCCCGTATTACTACGAACGTCCACTTCCATTGGACAAAACCATCGTATGGTTAGATACGAACTCGAAGGAATTCGAGGATGGTTTCCGGTTCTGGAGAAAATGAATAGGACTATTCAGTTGTCTTTTTCTTTTACCTTCTCTCAGGTTACGAGAACTCCTTGGTTTAGGAGATAGTACACCTATTACGCAAATTGGATAGTCTTCTTCCAAACCTTAGGCTAGTGCCGACCGGTGGGGAATGAAGAAAACCAATTAGCCTAACGGTGGTGTACAGAAGGTATTAAGTTAAGACAAAGCAAGGGATTAGTAAGATGGCAAAGTAAACTGCGACTGCTATTCACGACCAAACCAAGTATTTCTTCGCCGATCCTAAATCACCTTTATATTTCTCCAGAACACTCCGTATCACTACGAAGATCCACAGTTTATTGGATACTCCATCGTATGGTTATATACGAACTCGAAAGGAACTTGTTCCAGTTCGGGGATGGATTCTGGTTCAGGAGAAATAGGAATAAGGTTTATTCGGTTGTCTTTTATCTTCACCTTCTCTCGCTTTGCGAGTGTTCCTAGGATTAGGACAGTACACCCATTATGCTTATTGGATAGTCTTCTTCCAAACCATAGGCTGGTGCCAAACGGTAGGGAAGGAAGAAAACCAATTGGCCTAAAGGGGTGTACAGAAGGTAATGACTAAAGACATATAAAGGGATTTGGAAAGATGGCAAAGAATTACACGGTTACAGTTGTGAATCTGGATAATAGAAGAGGCATTACTAGGAATACCGGGATACCCCATCGAAACATTTCAATGTTTCAGTTTCGCTGTGTACTGTTAAAGGAAAACGGATTTCCCAATCAGATCTTGCTCCAGGGTATGTATTTACCAGGTATGATTCTCACATCTGTATGGTTTTACAGATGATGAGTGGGAGTAAGTTATTGGGAATTAGGTGATCATCCTCATTATATCGGGATTCATTGTAATCGGTGATATTTGAGGAAGTCACTGGGTTGGTTGCCGGTCGGCAAATATTTGGTTTTGAATATCCGCTGTTATGCACCAATTTCAAATCGATATACCTGTACGTCTATTTTTCATAGAGTGAGATATACCTTTTTAAAATTATGTCTGTGACATTTACCTATATCAGCGGATGGTTAGGTAAGGAGCATTAAACAGCGGTGTAATTCTTCTTAACCATAAGTACAGTTTTCAACCTACGACACACAGTGAATGAGTTATTAGATTCAAGGGACTTATACAGAGTATTGTATGTTGTCCAGGGTCCATCAGGACAGAGGGGTTGGTCCTCGTACTATATTCGGTTTACTTATGACTTCTCTAGTTTTTAGACAGGTGTTTCGTGGAAACACAGGGTCCGAATTTTGAGAAGTTATAGGTATTTGAATAAAGTAGAGAACCAGGTATTGCAAGTATCGGGATTCTTCAAAGTGATCGAAGATGTAGATACTTGTGTATGGTATTCAGTTGATAGTAATGACTAAGAGAACTTGCTTCTCTTTCAGGTTACTCATAATTGGAAGCATTCCTAAGTTGAGTAACGCTGATCGGCCTCTTTCCGTTTAGTTGACATGCACTGGAGACAGCTGCATGATTTGAATCTGGTTCAATTAAATCAGTGCCTCTGTTTCTGTATTGGATATAGAACAGTTCATATCTTAACGATGTTAAGGTACGGGGAGTTGTCCGGCTTATGATTAAAACCAGACACTGGACAACTCAAGGCACGTTTCTGTAATGGCTGTTTGTGGGTTGACCCAGGTTATGACGAGGGTTGACTTTCTACCATTTGGAAGATCAATAGTGATATTGTTCTAGACTCGCCACAGTTTTATTAAAAATGGATTTTTTCAGAAAACAGTAGTGGGAGTATGGTAGAACTGGAAGTGATTCCAGAACCGCAAACGATTACTGAAGATTTGATAAGGAACCTAAAGATTCAATCTGGATTGACATTCCATTGGCCACTCCGCAGATAAGGTGGGTAACTTCAGGCACCCGAGAGGTACTCCGGTAGCCTCAAGGACGGTGACAGGGAAGTCGGGATAAGGTGGGTCGTCGGGATCGTCGACGTCGTCACGGCTCCGGCGATCTACAGAGATTAAATAAAAATAGAAAAAGAAAAAATAAAGGAAAGAAAGAATAGAAAAGAAGAAGAAGAGAGGAAGGGAAGAAGAAAGGAGATAAGGGATTGGCTTACTGGGGTTTTAGATGATCTGTGGTTTCAGAAAGGAGGTGCTGGTGTTGCGGAGAGGTGGTCGTCGGTGGTGAAGGAAGTTTGAGAAGCTAGGGTTAGGTTAGGGTTTGGCTCGGGTGTTGTGTATGCTGGGGTTTTGGGTGCAAGGATCTGGTGTAAGGGGAGAAGAGAGAAGAAGGAGATAGAGAGGAAGAGATGGTGATGAAGGTGGAGGGGAAAGGAGGAGGTGATCGGCGGCGATGGGTTCTGTGGGTGTGCAGGGGTTGCAGGAGGTGCTCGGGAAGGAGGAAGAAGAAGAAGGAGATGGCGAGGCGGAGGAGGCTTGGTTGAGGGTAGAGGTGATGGAGTTTTAGGGTTAGGGTTTGAGGAGAGGGGCTCGGCGACGTTAGGTTGGCGAGGAGGGAAAAATGAGCTCGGGTTTAAAAAAAGAAGAAGGAGATATGGAGAAAGGAGGTGACGAGATACGAGGGAGGTGACGGGATCGTGCATAGTATCCGTGATAAGAGAGAGAAAGCGTTGCGAGAAGAGAGAGATAGGAAGAGAGCGAGAGGAGAGAGAAAGAAGAGGAGAAAGAAAGTTGTCGTTAGCTAGAGAGAGAGAAAGAGAGAAGAGAGAGAAAGATTACGAGGGGGAGAGAGAATGGGATCTGCGGCTAAGATAGAGAGGGAGAAGAGAGAGAGAAAGAAAGAGAGAGGGAAGTCGGGGCCACAAGCCAGAGATATACAATAGGAGGGTGAGCTGCACTATTTAGGAGTTAGGATTTTATTTTAAAAAAGATTTTAGTTAGTTACCTTAAAATTAAGCTGCCGATTAAAAAATTATATTTAATAAAATTTTGAATTTTGGCGGGATACAAAAATATTTCAAAACGCGTCCGGGTCGAGTCTAAAAATTTAGATTTAAAATACGAAAAATCCATGCGACCTCGAAATTTCAAAATGAATGCTCAGGTAATGAAAATGCATACCCCCAAGAACGGATGCACGTACGTGCGTGTAGCCATCCAAACACGTCTGTTTCACTGAACGAGACGAGAACAAGATGCGCGAACGCTACCACGGGGTTAGGGGTATCATGCAGACTAGGAAATGCAATTTTAATTTATTTTCCGTGGTCTAAAATGTTACATGAAAAAATGTGCGATGCCAAATAAAAGTTAATATGCAGTTTATACTAGATGCACGTGTCTATGTAACAAGCTTGGGTAATCTATAAATATGAATCCACCAGTTCAAGCAAGCGCGTCGAGTTGAATGTAAAGTAAATGTAAAATTACTATTCGCACCCAAACACGATAAATAAATAAAATACCACGGATAAATAAATACGGAAACAGAAATTGGTATAACTGAACTCGGTTGTTACAATAACTCCAATACAACATGAATCCATTTATATCTGAATACAATCTATATCAACATGACTTGATCTGACCGAACCATGGATATACATTGACTTGTCTTCATGACTATCCGTTTATATCCTTATCCCTTTATATGAACAATTGATATCATGGTTTCGGCAAGACTTATATCTACAAATCATCTATAAACAACACAATAAAATATTACGGGATTTTAAATGGGTAGATTTGTACATAATGCGTTAAAAGTGGCACGAGACGGTCACTTTAACACCTAACCAGAACATCCGTTGCCGTTGTCCTATGGGTTTTGACGGGGCCTTATACTCCTTATACCATAGTTCACGGGGTAAGTTGGACTCCTCTCGTATACACTGGCATATTCTGTACCAAACTACAAACAACCGTGTTAACAAAATAATCATACATTATACCAGATATATTCTCTTTACCCTTTCAGTCTATTTCTATCTCTCTTTGGGACTTACCGAGCGATTGTTCGCTGACGACATTCCTTTTCTATTCTTTCTTTGGAATGTTGTCAGTAGCACCCGACTCTCTGAAAATCGAGCCCTGCTCAGAAGACTCAGAGCAGTTCTCAGAAGACCTAGAGCTTTAGTCATCTATATATACTTTTACTTTCAGTTCATGTCATTGTTTAGACATTGCTTTCCGTATTGTATTTACTTTTCAGTTGCATTGTAAAGAATATTTAATAAATAAAAGTTGCTGTTCATTTACATCTCATGTTTTTTTGTGCACATTTATATTATATTACTTATTTACGCTTAGTGTGTTTACTTCTGAGTAAATACGTCGCGTGCCTCGTTGTGTCTCCTTACCGTACATCGGAAAGCGGGGCGTGACATCTTCAAATGAAGTTCGCTTCGACTTCGATCTTTGACGCTTCAAAGTTTGATTTAGCTTTTAGCTTTTTGGCTATGCGTAGCTTGAACTCTTGAATCCTTTGAATTTTGGCTACTTAGCATCATGAAGCTTGAATACGCAATTTGGGAAGCTCTTGTCCATACCTTCCAATCTCTATTAGATTTATCCGTTTAAGCTCAATAACTCCATCCTCCTTTATAGAGCTTCGTTTCGAGATATCCGGTAACCTGAAACGCAATCTCAAAAATCAATCTCATCATATACAATATTATGAAATATAAGCAAGTTATTAAACACAAGTATATGGACATTCATTGTTTTTTTTATATCATAATCATGAATAGTATATCAATATCAAGATATAACTCAAACTCAAAGTATGAGATATTGATATACTAAATATATATACACGGTATAAGAGAAGCAAGATATATATCACATGTATATACAAATTCATATTGTGAATTACCAAAACAATGAATGATGGTAATATATTGATATTAAGAATATAACACAGGTATAGCATGAGATATTGATATATTAATCGGTATACACAAGATATAGGTTATGCAAGCTAAACAACAAATGTATACAAGTTTGGTGTCGATAAGACAAACAAAATATATCATGAAACACTAAATAACCATTCATATTTAAACTATCATCAAAACAAGGTAATAATGGATAATGAACATCCATAAGCTATCATCAGCTTTCGGTTCATGACGAGCGAAATAACTGGATGCGAGTGCCATTATAGTATAGTAGTAATGCCTTTTTACAGTTAAGCAAAAAGGCTAGAGTTCAAATATCGTCTGTATCTGTTATGACCGATAGTTTAGAATTATATTTGAAATAATGGGGTTAGGTTTTTTCAGGTTTTGATGCTAAACTCCAAAAATAAAATTATAGCTTGTTTGGCAATCAAAACATACATATCCAAAACGCGGCCCCTTTTACTAAACTTCAAGAAGACTGGAGTTTATGAAACTTTTGAGCCTTCTCTCTCACACTAAAGAACAACTTACATGAATGCTTGGTTTCATAAATTATGTTGCTGAACAATCTTAAACTTTCCCAAAACCCTAATTCTATGAAACCAACAGTTTGCACAAAAACCATGATTTCCTGCGGTTTCAGTTTCATGCATGAAAATAAGGCTATTGGGCTGGCATCGTTTCGGATCCTAGTCCATTCGAACCCGACCCAGCCAAAACTCGCACTCGCCCAAGACATCACTCGATATCTATCCATCCTCACTCGCTGCGCTAAAACCCCAGCTCCATTTCTCGATCACGATGGCGATCGAGCGAGCCACCGCGCTCTCCGGCTTCACCTCCTCCGTCTTATTCAAGCTTCGCTGCCGGCTAAAAATCCAATTTTTATCCAATCCTCGCAACTTTCCCGCCAAATCCCTCTCCACCTCTGCCGTCCCCAATCACTTCCAAAGCCCTCCTCCTCCTCAATCCGATCCCAGATTCTACCCCCAAAACCCTAACCCTAACCCTAATCAGTGGGGTGCCGCACCTCATCCTCATCCCCAAAACCCTAACCCTATCCCTAATCAATGGAACGACAGCGGCCCTCGTCCCGCAAACCCTAGCCCCAGCCCTAACGCCGGCCAGTGGAATCGTCCCCCTCCCCCAAACCCTAACCCTAGCCAATGGAACAACAACCATCATCCCCAAAGCCCCTTCCCTAACCCTAACGCCAACCAATGGAATCGCCCGCCTCCCCCAAACCCTAACCCTGGCCAGTTCAATGGCCCCCCTCCCCTGAACCCTAACCCTGGCCAATTCAACCGCCCCCCACCCCAAAATCATAACTGGAATCGCCAGCCCCAATATCAAAACCCTAACCCTAGTCAACACCAGCGCCAGCCTCAATCACAACCCCCTCAGCCGGTCGCGCCACCTCCGCCGCCGGGCCCCATCGATCTTGCCGCCCTCGCTCGTGAAGGGATGGTCAAAGAAGCCATCGATTACATCAACCAGGGTTATGTTCTCCCTGATGCTCCCGCGTTCTTTAACTTGATTGCTGCTTGCTCCGACCCAAAGGCTCTCGATGATCTGAGGAAAATGAATGAGTTCTTTATGCGGTCCCCGTTTCGGTCCGATATCGAAATCAGCAATAAACTCGTTGAGATGTTTGCCAGATGCGGCAGCATGGGCGATGCCCGCCGCGTGTTTGATCGAATGCCGGAGCGAAATTTGGATTCTTGGCATCTGATGATTCATGGGTATGCGGTGAACAATCAAGGGGATGATGGGTTGCAATTGTTTGAGGAGACGAGGAAGTTGGGGATTCTACCGAACCCGGAAACTTTTGTTGCGGTTTTGAATTCGTGCGCTGCTGCCGAAGCTATTGAAGAAGGGTTCATTCATTTCAATTCGATGGATAAAGAGTATGGGATTCCTCAAGGGATCGAGCATTACATTGGGATGGTTGAGGTGTTGGGGAAATCGGGGCATTTGAACGAAGCCGTGGAGTTTATTGAGAAGTTACCGTTTGAACCAACAGTGGAAATTTGGGAGTGTTTGATGAATTTGGCACGAGCACAAGGCGATCTCGAGCTTGAAGATTGGACTGAGGAGATTTTAGTGCTGATGGATCCATCGAAGGCCCCAAAGAAGAAGAAGGTTCCTAACCCAAAGGCTGTGAGGAAATTTGGTATTAATCACATGCTCGATGGGAAGAATAAGTTGGTGGAGTTTAGGTTACCTCAGAGTCTCGATAGGTCGATAATTCCAAAAGTAAAGGAAAGAGGTTATGTGCCCGATACGAGATACGTGCTGCATGACATTGATCAGGAGGCAAAGGAGCAGGCTTTGATGTACCATAGCGAAAGGCTTGCGATTGCTTATGGGTTGATTAGTACACCAGCTAGGACACCGTTGAGGATAATTAAGAACCTTAGGGTTTGTGGAGATTGCCACAATGCAATTAAGATCATGTCGAAGATTGTTGGGAGGGAGCTTATTGTTAGAGATAACAAGAGGTTTCATCATTTCAAGGATGGGAAGTGCTCTTGTGGAGATTACTGGTGAAGATCCTCCTTTTGGTTTACGTTATGCACTAAAAACTTCACCGTTGTTCAAATTATTAGTTGATTTGGTGTAAAAATGGAAGGAGTTCATTGATGTGGGTTGAAAGTGTTATGATGTTTGCAGCTGTTCTTACATAGTATTTTTGTATTCTGCTGCATGGTAATAATGCTCTGCTTTCCCGCTTATTATCAGCCTCATTTTTGTTGATTATCTATGCTGTTGGTGGGAATTGCAGCAAATAAACCTTGTTTTTTAAAGAGATATTTCAGTGTAACTATGTTGATGAGAACGATCGATCTTGATCTATTTTCTGATGTCAGATGACTCGGATCGATGCTTAAGCAAGTTTCACAGGTCTCCTTTTCCCCCTTGAATGTAATAAAAAGTCAGCAACCCCTTTTTATGTTTTTGGTTTACCTTTCAAGTAAGCTGGAAATGCCAGACAACTTTCCTATGTCTGTTTGCTTATCATGATACAGTTTCACACTTGGAAACTATGATTATGCTAACCGTGCCAATGTAAATCCATAAAAGGCTGATTGAATTTTGATGTGAAAATGATGGATACGACTCACTAGTCTTGTTGGTAATGTACCCTTTTTTTTGGTGGGCAAATGCATCCAATTAAGCAACCACAAGCTTGTTTTGTGAATTTTAGGCTGATTTAATTGACAATTAACAAATTAAGAAGAAAAAATAAGAAAGATCCATGGCATCTATCTGGAAACTACAAAGCATATAACGATAATCATTTTTTAGGAACTCTCCACTTTTGTTTGTACATGCAACTAAGAGGCATTTAAATTTATTAACAGGTGAGCACCAACTAGTTTCGAATGGAGTTACAAAATCCTTGTTACGATGATGTGGTGACTTGAAATTTGGAGGCCAAACTTCCTGTTCCAAAAAGTTTGAGTCAGTCGGATGAAAGAAGACCGGTACCATCACAACATGGATTTGTTAATCTATTGCAATAGTGTATGTGGAATAACTATTAAAAAGGCCTATGTTGAGGCTCATAAACGAGTATTCCTCAGATCACGACACGTGGCGGATGACGTGTCATGCACGTAAGCCCGCTAGATTCCTGGAGGCTACGCAGCCGGAATAAGTATGATACATTGGGGACATTCTTCGGCACCTCGTCTCCGAGGTTACATCCGACATTTTGGAAATCTCTCCGGAGTACCTTCCCTATTCGCCTTGCAACCAGCCGACAGCTCGCCTACAAGCAATCCTACAGCCGAGCTTCCTCGGTCTCCTCGCTCGCCTCCGAGCAATCCTACAATTGAGCTTCCTCGGCCTCCGAGCTATCTACCGAGCTAAGCTTCCTCGGCTTCCCTGTTCAATCGAGAGCACGGAGCCCAAGCGCCCCCGTAACGGCTCCGTGTATCTCGCCACGACGAGATCTCCGCCGCTCCATGACCCGCATCTCACGCTAGCGTATCTCGCTATTAATGAGCGTATCCCGCCATTAATAGGCGTGTCCCGCCATCGACGCGATCGTGACGCAGAGACGTAACGGACGGCGAGAATCTCACGCCGGTTCACCTCATGTGACCTCTATATAAACCCCCTCCATCAGACGACTCAGGTAAGAAATTCATTCCAATACGCTGCTATTCTGCCATTATTCCTCGGTACTTACTCGATCGTCGGAGGGTCCTACGGTGGTTTCCTACCCCGGGACTTCCCTTGCAGGTAGCTCGGCGTCAATAATATCCTATAACTCATTGAGATCCACACAATCAATTCTCCTTATCAATCACAGCCGTTCAGAATCGCTTGCAGCAAAATCGACGGAGAACAACATATGAGGAAGATTCAGACTTCCAACAGTTCGCGCCGTCTGTGGGAAAGCTTTCTTCTCCACCCCAAAAGTTGATCTCCGCCTCCGATTCAATAACATGCGACAACCGTGACGATCCCAGCACGAGCCGTCCTGTCCTCCATAACAGGGGCGGAAACGACCCTACTCCCCCTCCTAACGTCATCAACGTCTTATCCACTTGAATCGATAGGCTCACGGCGATGGTGGATGCACTCGCCCACGTCCAAGCGGCCGGCCATACCCGCCAAACCGTAGCATCCCCTCCCCAGGGTGACGACGTGCGCAGGGAAACGAAAGGGCACACTCAGGCTCTTGACCTCACTCGGGCTCATCTTGATGTGGACGAACACCGGTGTGCCGGTTCCGGCAGTCATGGCCCGCATGTTGGAAATGATTCCATGACCCGTTGGACGCCGGATAGCTCGACACCTCGATCTCAAGGGAGACCGGACTATCACTTCAACGCGCGCCTTGCTTTCTCGCCCCCTGAGAAAGTGTCGGTCAAATCGCCTGATTCCAGACTAGACCCGCGCTGCCACTTCCGTCACGGTCACGCATACGGTGAGCGCCGGAGCTATCCACGAAGGGTATGTCCCGAAGATTTAATGAACATGATAGAGCGGAGACGAAGCCGCTCCATCGTGCAACCCAGGAGCAGAGATAGCAGGCGCTCCGACTGTGAAGAATTCTCGGGGCACCAACAACGAATCGAGGCACTCGAAAAGAAAATCAAAGACATACAAAAGTATAACCGTACGGCTGGCGAAGGCGCGAAGTACTCCGCTGATTCACTCATAAGGCCCTTGATTTAAAGGGATTTTATAGATCAAAAATATATGTTAACCGCAATCAAGAATGGCGTCGCTTGGTAGCTAGCCGGTGAGTACGGGTCGGTCCACAGGGATGGTGTTAATTTCCTAAATGTTTTTACGAGCTAATTCCAAAGGGTGTTGGATCTTTTATCACAAAAATTAATTTGAGTTATACTAGGATTAGGAAACTTGCTAGGATTAGGTTTAGGTAAAGTTTGGTAAAATAAAGATTTCCACCTCTTTCAATGCCCTAAACTAGATCTTTTTAGGAGTTATGGTAATTATTAATAAAGGGGATTAGGATGATCGGGAAGAAACTATGTTTCTTTCTCTAGATCCTTGTCCGTCCTTTCTTAATCCTTACCCTAACCTCCATGGAAAACATTCATATCCGGTCTTTTATACTACGGTATCACCGTTACCTCGCAGGTAGGGTGCCGTAGGGAGCGGAATATGAAAGTATGCATGGAGTCCTAATTATTCATAAGTGATTGGGCAAAGAAAGGGGTGAGAGATCTTCATCTCTCAAACCCTTCCCTATTCCTAACCCTAACAAGCGAGGAAACTACTCGCTCATTAAGGGATCTACAAAAGACATTATTTTTATTTTGCTTTTAGGGTTAAGAGATTAATTAACTACTGCAGATTAATAAAAATTCTATTTTAGATTAAACTAAGGCAGAGAATAAATTTAACCTAGGGCAGAAATTAAAACTAAGAACCAGGGCAGAAAATAAAACCTACTTACAAATTGATGCTCTCCAAACTTCAAAAGAATTCTGAATTTTATTGATGAAAAGAGGCATGACCTAATACAAGAATTTGGGTCTCTATTTATAGGACATAGAAAACCCTAGGTTTACAATCGCCGCATGTCTGCTATTACAAAAATAACCCTAGGAAGACTAGTCAGCGCCGAAAAGCATTATAGTAAAATTTTTAGCCACTACGGGCTTAACCCGGCCGCGGAACCGCGGCCATAGGCCAGGTTTGGCCGCGGTTCCGCGGCCAAAAGATGGGCTTGAGTTCTGTACTTTCTTGTGCTGGTTCTGGGTGACTTTGGCTTCCTATTTCTTTGGTTAGTTCTTCAGATTGGTTTCTAGGTTTCTTCTAGATCCCCCAGTGAATAATTGTAGTGGACTTTTACCGTTGCTTCGTGACGAAGTCTTGAACCTTGCGCTGCCTTGTACATTGTGAACTGATCTTCTTGTAGGCTTGATCAAGATCCTTCTATTTGTTGGTCGTAGTCTCACTTTTGCATCGTCTTTTATCTTTTTCACCGTTTTCGTTCCGAGAACCTGTAACTATGTAGCAGACATGGGTCAAAAGCACCTGTTTATTTGTAAAATGCATAAGAATGGGGAATATAATAATGCAATATTATGATATGAACGGCCCTTTACCGAACAGCTACTAGCTGAGCGTGTCTCGTCCAAGAACAAACCGCCCGAAGTGGCCCTCTTCGACGGGAAGTCCGACCAGAAGAACCATTTGGACGCGTTTACGGCAGGCATGAGTTTCCAAGACAACTCGGACGCGGCTCAATACCGATCCTTCCCCACTACCCTCATCTGGGCTGGTCGAGATTGGTTCCGAAGGCTCGCGCCATGCTCGATTTTGACCTTTGACAAGCTAGCGACCCAATTCCTCGGTCATTTCATCGGTAACCGACGGCAAAAAAAGACAGTCAACTATCTGTTTACCATCAAGAGAAGAGACAAGGAATCCTTCAAGGGATACGTCGCCCGCTTCTATAATGCCCTTCTAGAGGTTTTCGAGCATCGCGACGAAACGGTTATCACCGCTCTGAGGTCGGGTCTTAGGCACAAAGAGTGGCTCTGCTCTTTTGCATTAGCGCAACCTAGGACTATGGCCAAAGTAAAAGAATGGACCGAGTGAGAGATTCAATTCGAGTCGGAGGTGAACGCCAACCCGCCCCGGGGTGATCAAGCAGACCGAAAGAAACGGGACAGAAAGGACAAAAAGAAAGCCGATCGTCCAAAACCCTATTCCCCGAGATTCCAGGAGTACACTCCTCTGAACATTTCCCAGACAGAACTGCTAGAGGAGGGTAAAGGCAAAAGGTTTTTCAATCTCCCGCCGACAACCCAAAGGACGAGTAAGCGGCTCCGAAGCCCATATTGCGCTTACTACAGGTCGCAGGGGCACCCGATCGAGAGTTGTAAGCAACTCCGTGACTATATTGAGGAACTGATCCGCTCTGGCCACTTGGCGAAATACTTACGAGACAAGCGGCAGGCGGAACAAGAGCAAAAATACCAACCCCCTCCCGGGGAGTTAACAATCGGATAAATCATGGTCATTACGACGCATCCGACGACAATGAGGGGGACCGCCCCCTACCAGTCATGGCCATAAGTGATCCTCCTCAAAAGAAGCTCAGGAAGGATGGCCCGATCATCTTCACCGATGAAGACCTTCACGGGATATCACTCCTACACAATGACCCCCTTGTGATAACAGCCTGAGTTTACCATTACGAGGTCCGGAGAATATTGGTCGATTCAGGGAGCTCAGCGTATATCCTGTTCTACGACTATTTTCAGCGTATGGGATTAGGTCCCTCCGATCTCCAACCGACCTCTCACGTCCTCTCCGGGTTCACCAACCATTCCATCCCAGCCGAAGGTTCGATCACTTTCCTCCTCAACATTGGGGATGTAGGCAAAACGCGAACAATATCAGTGAACTTCCTCGTTACCAAGATCCCGTCGTTCTATAACATCCTACTGGGACGCCCCACCTTAAACGCCTTTCGGGCTCAGATCTCAACTTACCACCTCGCGTTCAAATTCCCTTTAGATGACAGGGGATAGGACGCGCCTATGGAGACCAGCAAACTTCCAGGATCTGTCTCACCTCAATATCTCCCGCCGGGGAGCAGGGCGACGATTTTGAAGATACCCATGATCCCTAGGGCACCTTGGACACACACGATGACCGAAAGGAAATCCGAGGCGCACCGGTGGAAGCGTCAGCGAAAGTTCCCCTCATAGAAGGGGTTGATGGCCGGACTGTCCAAATCGGCTCTCTCTGACAGGGGGCATCCGCGAAGACCTGATCCGGTTCCTCCGGAACAACTCGGATGTGTTCGCTTGGACGTCGGTGGACATGACCGGGATCGATCCCAAGGTGATCTCCCACAAGCTCAGGGTCGACCCGAAAGCCTAGCCAATCCGACAAAAGACGATAGAGGAGGAAGTGGATTGATTGCTCGCTGCTGACTTCATCAGGAACCTAGACTACTCGGATTGGCTAGAGAACGTGGTGATGGTCAAGAAAGCGAACGGGAAATGGCGCATGTACATCGATTTCATGGACCTGAACAAGGCTTGCCCCAAAGAAAACTACCCACTTCATTGGATAGATCAGCTAGTAGACAGCTCGGCCGGTCATGAATTACTAAGCTTCATGGACGCCTTCTCCGGTTATAATCAGATCCGAATGAACTCGGCCGACGAAGAGCTGACAGCCTTTACCACGGATCGGGGAGTATACTGCTATAAGGTAATGCTCTTCGGACTCAAGAACGCCGGAGCCACGTACCAGCGACTGGTCAATAAACTATTCAGACCACAAATTGGGAAAAACATGGAAGTCTACGTCGACGACATACTCGTGAAATCCGCCTCATCGACCGGAGACACAACAGACTTCGCCGAAACATTCGACGTCCTGCGAAAATACAAGATGAAGCTGAATCCAGCCAAATGTGCGTTCGGCGTCACAAGCAGAAAATTCCTTGGATTCATGGTTACCCACCGAGGAATCGAGACGAACATAGAGAAGATCAGCGCCATCATCAACATGGCGACGCCCAAAAGCAATGTCGATATCATGCGACTCACCGGGAGGGTGGCTGCCTTAAGTCGCTTTATGTCCAGATCCGGGAAAAAATGCCTCCCTTTCTTCAAAGCCCTAAGGAAAATCCCCAGGTTTGAATGATCCGAGGAATGCCAAGACGCTTTAGAACAACTCAAGGAACACCTCGCGACCCCACCACTTCTCACCAGACCGGTCGAAGGCGACGAGTTGTTACTATATCTGGCTGTCTCCGACCAAACCGCGGGCTCAGTGCTCGTCAGAGAGTTCGAAGGAATGCAGAAACTGGTCTACTATGTGAGCCATGTTTTCAAGGACGCAGAAACCAGTTATCCGGCCATAGAAAAAATAGTCCTCACGCTTGTCATCATGTACAGGAAACTACGACACTATTTCCAAGCACACACAATCCTCGTCCTCACTGAACGACCTTTAGGGAATATCCTCGCCTCCCCCGAATCATCAGGCCGCTTAGAGAAATGGAGGTAGGGGCTGTCCCAGTTTGACATCAAATACCGACCCACACGGGCAATTAAAGCACAAGCCTTAGCCGATTTCGTTGTCGAGTGCACCATTCCTACTAAGGAAGGAACGGCAACTCAGGGCCCTGACCCACAGCTCTCGGTCGAGAAGGTGCCCGGCCTAATCCCGGACTGGGTATTCTATGTGGACGGATCCTCCACAGAGGAGGGGTGTGGGGCCAGCCTAATCATTCACGGCCCGAATGAAGCGGAAATGGAGTACTTTCTGAGATTTGGTTTTAAAGCGTCAAACAACGCGGCAGAATACGATGCCTTATTAGCCGGGCTACGAATCGCCTCCAGAGTAGGGCTGAAGACCATCACGATACGCACGACTCCGCGCTGGTCGTCGGCCAAGTAACCGGGCATTTCGAAGCCCGGGAACCACTCATGATAAAATACCTGGCGGAGGTAAGAAGGCTTCGGAGAAAATTCGACAAACTCCAAGTGCAGCAGATTCCCAGAAATCTGAACACCAAGGCGGATGCCCTGAGCAAACTTGCCTCTTCCTATTCGTCCAATCACAAGAGAAGCATCCTCTTCGAATTCCTACCACAACCCAGCGTGGAAGATGGAGAGGCAATGCTCCAAATCTATACGACCCAAGAAGATGCTCCGGATTGGAGAAAGCCCGTTGTAGAATTTCTGAAAGATGGGGTTCTTTCGGAAGACCGGGCCGAAGTTCGTCGGCTTCGAGCAAATGCTTGCCATTTCGTATGGAGCAAAGAAAACCTATACAAAAAATCGTACACTCAACCTCTGCTCCGATGCGTTGATCCCCACGAAGCAGACTACATCTTATGAGAAATACACGAAGGGGTCGGAAGGGTGCATCAAGGGGCCCACAGCCTGGTCCAAAAGACGCTGTTCCAGGGGTACTATTGGACGAGAATACATCAAGATGCCGAGAAAATGGTCAGAAGATGCAAGAGCTGTCAACTCTTCGGCAATATCCCTCGTCTTCCCGCCACCGAACTAACGCCACTGAGTTCCCCTTAACCATTTGCGCAGTGGGGGATGGATATGGTGGGCCAGCTTCCCGCCGGCATGGGTGGACACAGGGACATCCTTTTCGCCGTAGACTACTTCACAAAGTGGATTGAATCCGAGCCTATCAGGAAACCGGACGCCGTCTCTATGATAAAATTTTTGCAGAACAATAGGTTCTCCTGATTCGGAATCCCAAGGTGCATCGTCACCGACCATGGAACCAACTTCGAGAATGACAAAGTCAAAGAATTTTGCAACGACTATCACATATTAATGAAGTTCGTCGCGGTCGCCCATCCCCAATGTAACGGGCAAGCCGAAATAGCGAACCGAAGCGTCATTCGAGGGCTCCGAGCTCGCCTAGAAGGAAGGCAAGGCTTCTGGGTCGAGGAACTGCCTCGAGTACTGTGAGCACTGCGGACGTAGAGAAAAACACCCACGGGAGAAACCCCGTTCTTCCTCTGCTACGGTACTGAGGCGATGGTCTCCACAGAAATTGGATTACCCAGTTATCGAGTCGAGCACTTTGACGACGAGAATAACACCTTGGCACTACGAAGCAACTTGGACATCTTATTAGAAAAACGAGATCGGGTGCTAATCAAGATGGCCTCCTATCAGTACCAAACCGCCCGCTACTACAACGCCCGGGTCAGGCATCGAGCCTTCAAGATAGGAGACCTGGTCTTACGACGAAACGAGTTCGTAGACCAAGAGAACCTACATAAGTTCTTCCCGAAATGGGATGGGCCCTTCCTCGTGACTACCGCCTCCAGGACTCCAAAGGGCGCAATTTCCCTCGGCCATATAACGCCGAAAAGCTTAAGTTGTACAGATAAACATGTACCATTTTTTTGAATAATGTAATTTCTTTCCACATCGACTAAATTTTCCAAACTAAGTCTTCACGCAAGATAGACTTCGACACCGACCCGTAACCCAACTCTTCCTTCTTTTCCTCGGCCCCGAGTTAGGGGGCAAGGAGGGGGCACAGATCAACCGGTGCGCAAAAAAGGGGGGAGAGAGAGAGATAATACACCGTAACCATGACCAAAAGAAAATTTATTTATACTTT
Organism: Agapanthus africanus; assembly: GCA_030015575.1. Lineage (NCBI taxonomy): Eukaryota > Viridiplantae > Streptophyta > Magnoliopsida > Asparagales > Amaryllidaceae > Agapanthus > Agapanthus africanus. Next base: position 651,851,555 of record JASDDO010000014.1, read on the forward strand.
ATTCGGAGGTATTCTTGGTTCTACAGCCTTACAACCATTAAAGTAAAGGAGGAAGAGAATTAAGAAAACACTGACGATGGTACTCGGAAGAGAGCTCCTCCAGCCGAGCCTACGCAACCTCCGCCCGCTCCCTCTGACGGTACCTGTGGACCCTAGAAGCTACGGATTCGCCGGGGTCCCCAACCGCCGAGCACAACGCCACAGCCAACCTCTGCTGGAAACATTCGAGAAGAATGTCCACTGAGCGATCCCGACGGCTCTTCGAGATATGGCCAAGCTCACCAAGAGGCCGCCGAGTAGTTTCCTGCTCGGCTCATCCGCTGAAGGCAGCTTCCTGCTTGGCCACTCTGCAGATCCTAAGCCCTCGTCTAGAGGCTGAAAGTGTATGTTAGCACCACCACTTGGTTTTACTAGCATTAAGCATGCCATATTTGAAAAAATTTCGGTGCTAATCAACACTAACCAAGATCTTAAACTAGATGATTAGGGTTTTTAAGGATGATATCAAAAACTACACTAAGAGAACGAAACTACAACCTTTGTAGATCGTGTCTGTCTCTTCTCAAGCTCCGTATTGTAGTCCTTACGACTCCTCGTAGCTCCACTTGAAGTTTGAACGAGCCTCCTCCGTGATCTTCGTGCCGAAGATGATCCACCTGAAGTCCCTCTAGCTCAAGCTACCTCTTCACTAAACTATCTTTAGTGAAGGAAACACACTACACTTGATTGCTAATCAAGTGTAGGATGGTGAAGTGGGGTTGTTTTTGCTCACTAGGATTTGTTCAAAGCTCTATGGTTCACATCACATGTGAGTGTTAGTGGTTTGAGGCATGAGGAAGAAGAAGAAGAAAAATGTAGAGAGCAAAAGTAAAAAGAGCTCTAGAAAATGGCTAAGTGTTAGAATGGCTCATTCATGCCCTCCTCACTTATTGAAGCATGGATTAAAAAATCCAAACATGCTTCAATAGTGATGGAAAATGAATAAAAAAAATGAGCAGGCCATGCTATGGACCATACCACAAATATCTCCACATTTTACACCTCATTTTCTATTTTCTAAAAATAGAAAATCCAAGCCATGCTTCATATATAAATATAATATATATCATATATATATCATATACATATTAATATACATATATATATATATATATCATATATATAATATACATATTAATATATATATATATATATAATGAAGAAAATAATTAGTGAGCTTAATATTAGTTAACATATAATTATATCAAATATAAATATATATCATATTATTAAATCAACACTTGATTTAATAATCCGGTTATATCACATATAACCGACTAATATCATATATAAGTATATCACATTATCAAATCAACACTTGATTCAATAATCTGGTTATATCACATATAACCTAATTGATATCAGATTACCGCCAGATTAGAATACGGTATCACATACTCGTATTTAATCAGGCCCCCGCACATATCAACATATGTGCCCTACTTCATTTCGCTTGAACCAGGAAACTTCTATGTGGGACTCTAAAGACTCGTCAATATGCCAGTGATAGGTGATGATCACATCAATCAGCCACAAGCCGTCAGCGGTACTAGCTGGACGTAACGGCTACCCAGGTATTGAGTGATTAGAAGATCAACAAGTAAGCTTGTCCAAAATCTCATGAAGCCTATAAGCAACACTTACTGTACGGTCCGGTCTCTTCGTCTGATAAGTCGCATATCGAGTCTAGGGGTGGAATCGTCAGACCCCAGTAACTTGATAAGTCATGCCGATGTATGGCTCATAACGGTTCGAGAAACTACTGATAACACTTACCAGTAAATCTCATCAACAACCCTGGCCAGGGACTTTCTGTTATAGCCAATCGAGCATAGCGCAACATCAACTCCCAATACCGGGAGAGACGAAACCCCTCCTATCGCTCATTGCCTCCATGTGACTCGGGACTGTACCAAAAATCCACCTGTTTGCACGACTCCATTGAGCCGTGGTAGGGGGAAATCAAAGCAAAGTGGGAGTCACACAAGAATCTATGACGATCTCGGGTCTACAGACTAACCTGTACCAGTGTCACCAGAGAACTGCTATCTGACGATAGTATAGTACCAACTAGGAGTTCTCGACGAGTCATGTTCGGTGTACACATTCTCTAATGAGCACCTGTGTACAATATTTGATACCAAACACCAATGGCTATGGGATCAACCATCGCCCCCATACAGGGTCAAGAAACGTACACACTAGTCTACTCTGGAATATCGATGCCCTGTCTCGATATACCCCCAACTAGGAACAATTAAAGGATATGCTTGTAGGCTACCCAGGTCCCAGTAGTATGATCCGCATCATAGACCTGGTAGTCAAGCCTTCATCCTAAGAGCTTTATCAACATGTTTATGAGAGACAGTATAATAATACCAGTGAACATGTTAAGATAAAGGCAACCGGATAGCATACTATCATGTCGAGCAAGAAAGTCCTCTATATATATGTCCAAGCATCCACTATAATATACATCAATGTATAATAATGGCTTCTAGGGCATACATATCCCTAATAGAGGCGACCGAGCAACTTCCTGCTCGGCTCTTTCAAGGTCTAATTCAGACGCGGCGATCTATCGTCACCTCAACTCCGGGGTGAAGGGGACGCCGACCTACCTATACTTGGCGTCCGTCCAATTTATACGCGGCGCACGATCATCACCTCGATTCCGGGTGATGATAGACGCTGGTCTACCTATGCTTGGCTTTCGCTAGCTCTTATGTCGCGCTCGCCCAGCACTCGACACTCGACGATGCATGTGCCGGACGTCCGCTGGACACCGACCTATCTGTACTTGCGAAAATAGAAGCACTCCGAAGGCGAGTGTTCCCTTATAAAAAGATAATAAATAATAAATAAAAAGCAATGGGAAAATCCCCCCAAATGGAGCATCACGTGCCCACACGTGATGCGTCTTGGAGCAAAAGAATTATAGGCATCGCGCTTAACAAAGAAGGCTGAAATTGAACACCAGCTTCGTAGGCATCACGTGCCACACGTGATATACTTGAACATCAGCTCACGTGCCAACACGTGATGCTTTCTCTAGGACTGCTGCATATAAGCAAACCGGCCTAAAGCTATAGGTCACGTACTACATGTGAGGGTTCCTAACGCCTTCTGAGCCGATAGAATTAAATTCTAAATAAGAGGGATCAAAACCCTAATTGGAAAATAATTCCCCAGTCTTTCTAAACAAGAAAGATTATTCTCTGTAAATCAGAGCACCGTTGGATTATAGATCCAATGGTGATTAAAAGTCACCAAGCTACAGAATAAGCTCTGTATGGGAAAATATTTCCCCAATTTTTCTAAACAAGAAAGATTGTGCTCTGTAAAAAAGAGCACAATTGTATTAAAGATCCAATGCTGATTAAAAATCACCAAGATACAGAATAAGCTCTGTATGGGAAAATATTTTCCCAATCTTGTTAAAAACAAGAAAAATGTCTTCTGTAAAACAGAAGTCCCTAGATCAAAGATCCAACGGTGGATAAAATCCCCGAATCAATCAAAATCTCTCAGCGAGAGATTTCTTTAACTAAATCAACAGATGTGCCTCTACTATATAAAGGACCCAAGACTTCAAGTCTTGCACGCGCGCGCGCGCGCACACACACACAGAGACACACACACACACACACAGAGAGAGAGAGAGAGAGAGAGAGAGAGGGAGGAGACCCCTCCATAGGATTTGAGAAAATAAAGAAGAAGATGAGTTCTCTTTGAAGAAAAAGAAACCCTAGGTGAGGGAAAAGACCTAGAGAGCATATTTTATCTCCTTTTACAAGAGTTTAACTCTTCCAAAAAAAGAACTTAGTTCTTCCTCTGGTTGAGGTCTGCAGAAACAGATCTCCCCGCAAGTTGAGAATTTAATTCTCATCGGGGAGATTCTGTTATGCAGTCCCAAAACTTATAGGAAAGAACTAGTTTTGAAGAATTTAATTCTTCCAAAAACATAGGAATTTAATTCCTCTGATAAAACTAGGATTTAACCCTGCATAAGAATTTAATTCTTATAAAATAAAGGACTTGAAATTCTCAAGACTTAGATCAAGAGCTCCATGCATATTAGCGTTTAACGCTATAACGACAGATCACGTGTTCCCACGTGAGCACCTCTGAGGAACTAAAAGGAACAATTGAGATCGAGTCACGTGATCCCATGTGACCTCCAATAGATATTAGCACTTAGAAAAGAATAGGAAGATAAATCCAAAGGAGGCAGTGCCCAAATTGGGGGCGCCTCACATGTCCACACGTGATGGTTATAAGATTTAAGTGTTTAACACTTATATGTATAGAACAAGCGAATAAGCCCAAAGAAACAGTGCCCAATATTCAGGTGCCTCATGTGCCACACGTGAGCGCTCTAAATTTTAGTGTTTAACACTGCCTAAGAGCCTCACGTGGGAGCACGTGAGCGCCAAACAGTTAGCAATGTTTAACACTGTGAGGGGCCAACCCTAGTCCAAATTATCCAAGTCTCCTGAGGCCAAAAACCTTTTTGACCATCAATCAACCGAGCCCTCCTATACTCAGGTCTCCCCAAATTGATCTTAGTTCCAAAAATGACCAATAATCTCCCGACACATGGCATCTAAGATGATATTCGTTCCACCATGATCTCTCCCTTCAATCTGGAGTTCGGTTCAAAGGTACATCTCTCCACACCTTTGATGCATGTCGTTGTAATTCTTCAACGATGTCAGAGAGGTGGAGGGTCCCGACAACCAACAGCTCTTGGATGCACTCTCAAACCCATGAGTATAACATAATGGACCGTAATGTCCTTAAACTAGCTGTGGACCGTAATGTCCTTAAACTAGATGTGGACCGTAACGTCCTTAAACTAAAACGATAGAGCCTAAATGCTCTTTCATTGGATCAAAAATGATCCCGAACCCCCGTTAAGTAGATCTTAGTCCAATATCGGATTAACATATCCTTAACAAATATTTAAGTCAATCTTAATCTCAAACAAGGTTAACGATCCTTAAATCGAACCAAACCCAAATTTAAGAAAAATACGGATTTGGACTAATCCACGCCCTATGGGTGACAACATAAATTAGTCTCCATACACAATCCACAGGCAACCAAAAATAAAACAAACACATGCGGCATGAAGTGACCTTCTGGAGCAGGAGAAAGTGGTTATCGCTACGCGGTAACGTAATTAACTGCAGGGGCTTGCTCCTGCAGGGAAGAGCGTCACCACAATCAAAAAATCCCTCACAACGAGGGGGAATCTGACAAAGTCTGCTACAACGGCCGCATCTATCTAAATCTTCGATACACGGTGCCATAAATCAGCTTGGCATCTTCGGAGAGATAGACAGATAAAACCAAATAGCATCTGCCCCCAAATTCAGGCAAGATGACCTACACGGTTCCGTCTCCCGTTTTCGGCAGTAAACAGCGAGCTAAAAATACTTGCAAGCTAAAAGTACTTTATTTATATCCAAAATTGTGTACAAGGTACTATGGGCTCCCCAGCTTTACAAAATGCCCGGAGGCTTACAAAATTTGGTAACCGAGGCAGAGATAGCTCAAACTGCCTTCTCGACCGCCGCTTCCCCTTGATCGGCGCCTCCGTCTGGGGCTACGATCGCAATATCCGGTTCGGCGCTTCTACCCGCCGCCTTGCCTTCCCCGGCCGGCTAGGCACCGCTCCCTTGTGGCGCTTCCTCGGCTAGGGGATACCTAGCATGAAGCTTCTGGTCGTCGAACCCGGGCATGGCTTCCTTAACGGCATCAAGGACGTTGTGCCACCCGACGGCCGCGGAGTCGGCTAGGTTGAGGTAGAACTGGTCGGAAGTCTTATACTCCTCCATGGCCCTTTCCGCTCTGCCCTCCGCATGGTCCGCCGCCTCGCAAGACGCTTGAGCATCCCGCTTGAACGAGTCCCTCTGCCTTTTCATGGCATCAAAGAGCCTGTTGACCTCCCCTATCTGGGCCTAGATAGCCCAGTTAGATTCGGTCAGGAGCCGATGGGACTCCTTCAATTTAGCGACCGTCAGGCCCTCCGCGACCAAACTCGAGTCGAGGAGGGTCGCCTTCTCTTCCACATGTTTCAGCCGGGCGAGGAGCTCTTTTTCTCGCAAAGAATATTCGCCCGCCTTCTTCATTGCCGGGGCTACCTCCTCGGACTCCATTGCAGCAAGGAGGGCGCAATGCTGGAGGACCTGGGGAAAACGGGAGCCGTGTTAGGAGCTAAAACAGAGTAAAAAACACTCGGAGAAATTCTTGGAGAGTTACCGACCTGAACATCCTCCTAAGCTATCGCCGCCACTTATGCCTTCATGGTGCCTTGAGGGATCTTGGTCCCTTCTGCCTTCTCCATATCCGCCAGTAAACTGTCGGCCACAGAGAGCCCCGAAGGCACCTCTGTAGAAGTCGCCCTCCTGCACCTTAATCCTGGCTTGGGGGGCCGAGAAACTACCCTCTTATGCCTATTGAGTGGGGATTCGGCAGGGGGCAACACTTCCATCCTAGCCCGGGGGGTCGGATCTCACGCATGCTTTTGCCTTCCCCCGCGGCGTTCCTCCGGAACGGGGGGCGCTGTGGGAGCCTTGGCTGAAGGTGCTTGCTGGGGAGCCACACCCGGAGCAGACCGAGACGAGCTTGCGCCACCGCCCTCCTCCCCTGGGCCTTGGCGGCCATGGTAGCCATAATCTTCGAGCGATCCATCGGCTCTGAAAGATACACATAAGAAAAAGATCAGCGACCAAAAACAACAACTAAATTTGGGTAAGTCTAAATAGATTGGCACAAGCCCTAACTTGCCCAAAAAGCACGCGGGACTGAGTCACGTCCAGCTTAAAGCTTGCTCGGAAAGACGGACATCGGCCCACTGGATCGGTTCCCATTAAGACACCACTCTTGCCTCGGGGGCATTCGACTGCCTAACCCTAGGACAGTCGACCCTATGCCACTTAATGGGCACATGCCAATCCTCACCCTCCGGTGGCCCGACGTAGACAAACCTCTACTTCCATTCGTGGATGGAAAAAGGGACAACCACTACCCCCGACCCAACCGCCCTACACTTATATTTTTAAATGAAAGGTACACCCAGCTCGGTTCGTCCTTGCTGGTACCAAAGGGATTTTTATATCAAAGAAAAGAAAGGAGTAGGCTCAAATCAAAGGGGATCCGATCAATTTCAACCGGACCAGAAACCCGAGGAGGATTCTCCATGAATTCGGTGCTAGCTGGCCTGGGGAGAGACGGGAACAATGGAGCATGACACAAACCTCAGGCGAGAAGGACAAATGCATCCCTGCCCGGAACGCTTTCAAGTACAGAGCAATCTCTTTGCCCTGCACCTGGTCTGCCCGCTCGCCCTCCCTTGCCAAATGGAGTGAATAGCCAGAGGATATATGAAAACGGGCCTGGATGTCGGAAAGCTCATCCAGACGATATTAGGAATATATATGCCCTATAGGTCATTATTGTATATTATAGTGGATGCTTGGACATATATATAGAGAACTTTCCTGCTCGACATGATAGTATGCTATCTGGTTGCACTTTATCTTAACATGTACACTTGTATTATTATATTGTCTCTCTGATACATGTTGATAAAGCCTTTAGGATTTTAGCTTGACTACCAGGACTATGATGCATATCATACTAGTGGGGCTTGTGTAGTCCACAAGCATATCCTTTAATAGTTCCTAGTCGAGGGAATATCGAGATAGGGCATCGATATTCCAGAGTAGACCAGTGTGTACGTTTCTTGATCCTGTATGGGGTGATGGTTGATCACATATCCATTGGTGTTTGACATCAAAGATTGTACACATGTGCTCATTAGAGAATGGGTACACCCAACAGGACTCGCCGAGAACTCCTAGATGGTACCATACCTATCGTCAGATAGCAATTCTCTGGTGACACTTGTAAAGGTTGGTCTGTAGACCCAAGATCGTCATAGAGTCTTGTGTGGTTCCCACTGTGCTTTGATTTCCTCCCTATCACGGCTCAAAGGAGTCGTGCAAACAGGTGGATTTTGGGTACAGTCCCGAGTCACATGAAGGCGGTGAGCGATATGAGGGGTTTCGTCTTTCCCGGTACAGGGAGTTGATGTTGCACTGTACTCGATTGGCTATAACAGTAAATCCCTGGCCAGGGCTGATGAGATTTACTGGTAAGTGTTATCAGTAGTTTCTCGAACGGTTATAAGCCACACATCGGCATGACTTATCAAGTTATTGGAGTCTGACGATTCCACCTCTAGACTTGATATGCGACATATCAGATGAAGAGACCGGACTGTATGGTAAGTGTTGCTTATAGGCTTTGCGGGAGTTTGGACAAGCTTACTTGTTGATCTTCTATTCGCTCAATACCTGCGTAGCCGTTACGTCCAGCTAGTACCGCTGACGGCTTGTGAATAACTGATGTGATCATTACCTACCGCTGGCGTGTTGACGAGTCTTTAAAGTCCCACACAGAGGTTTCCTAGCTCAAGCGAAACGAAGTAGGGCACATATGGTGATATGTGCGGATGCTTGATTAAATATGAGTATGTGAAACTGTATTCTAATCTCGCGTTATTTGATATCGGTTAGGTTATATGTGATATAACCGGATTGTTGAATCAAGTGTTGATTCAATGATATGTATATATATTTGATATTGGTCGGTTATATATGATATGACCGGATTATTGGATCAAGTGTTGATTTGATATAGTATATTGAATGTTGTAGGTTATATGTGATATGGCCAGGTTATTGAATCAAGTGTTGATTCGATAATTTGATATACATATAAGAGATATTAGTCGGTTATATATGATATAACCGGATTATTGAATCAAGTGTTGATTTAATAATTTAATATATATTTATATATTAACTAATATTGTGCTCACTAAAGATTTTATTCTCTTTACATATATAATTATATATATATATGATATATATATATATATATTGTGTCATGGTGGATGATACATAGAACATGGATGTATGAGACTCACACCAAAACTAAAGATAATTAGGGTGTTTATTTATTAAGAGTAAATAAAAAATGAGGTGGAAATGAGCATGGCTTAAATGCTTGTGGAAGCATGTAGAAGTCATGACTCATCTCACCTCCCCAATTTTGTTTTACTCTAGATATTTTATAACCCAACCATTATCTTTAGCCCATGGTTAACTCTCTCTACTTATCACTTGAGATATTTCTTCACCCAAGTTGATCTTCTTCCTCTCTAGATTTTCTTGAGTTGGAAAAGAAAAAGAGAAATAGATTTCTAAAGTGAGCAAAATTCTTACTTCATCAACCTAATCTCATCTAGACCATAAGATTAGGTTGTTTGCTTCACTAATTCTTTGATTAGTGAAGAGATAACTTGAGTTAAAGAAACTTCAAGGTGGATCATCTTCCGACTCGAAGACGACGTAGCAAGTTCGATCCTTTCTTCAAGTGGAGCCAAGAAGAGTTCTAGAGATCACTACTTGGAGCTTAGGGACTACTACTTGGAGCTATTGAAGTGAAGAACTTGGTCTACAAAGGTTCCAACCCTCTTCACTTAGTGTAAAACTTGTTTACTTTCTTACAAACCCTAATTCTCTAGTCGATTCTAAGTTAGTGTAACTTAGACCTCTAGATTTTTTAAAATTGCATTCTTGATGCATGTGGAAACCTAGTAGAGGTGCTAAGACACACTTTCAGACAGTTCAAAATTGAGGACGCATCGCGGGTATTCCCCATGCGCACCTTGGGAGCCTTTTTCGCCCCCCCGACGACGAGGGACGAGGGCGTCATTCCTCCTGGAGGACGAGCCCGACGCAGAAGACAAAGACGAAGATGATGAAGAAGAAGAATTCTCTCGGCTATTGGAAGCCAAGGAGGGAGAAGACCCGCTGGGCTCGGCTCCAGAAACTGAAGCCTCATCGCCTGACTCAACCCCTACTACATCAATAGATACTTCGATTGAAGATATCTAACCTGATTCAAGAAAGGTTTGGCTGAGGAAAGTTTGTTAGCTGAAGTTCCGACCTAAGCGAATGTGCGACGGGCAATCTTCAGACGATTAGAGATGGCTAGGGTAAAGTATCGGCCGTAGGATGACCCCCTATTTATACACTCAGCAAGAAGGCATCCAACGGCCCAATTCCGTTCCCGCCAAAACGAAGCGTCACACCTAACGGCCATCGGGACTCCACGTGGCGACCGGCTATTGGACACGTCCCCTCTCGTCAGGATTCGGGTGGCATCCCCTCACGTCCTGCCACCCAATGGTGGACACGTGGCGTGTAGCCCAACCGACCAAGTGAACAAAACGGTGCCCCCCTTTTTAAGCGCAATCATTTCACTGATACGCTGACGTCACCAAAGATACGCTCGGGAACTGAGGCGCTTCTCGAGCCGCCATGTGGATCCAGGATTCAAGATGAGTAGCCGCCAAATGTCGCGTCTTCGTCCGACAACCCATTGCAGGGGGATCTTAGGCTGAATTGTTAGAAACTGGGCTTACCACTCTCAACCCTAACCCCTAAATAGGTCAGGACGAGAGTGGGGGACTAATGATGAGGCTCATAAACGAGTATTACCCAGACACGACACGTAGCGGATGGCGTGTCATCCACGTAAGTCCGCTAGATTCCTGGGGGCTACGGAGCTGGAATAAGTATGATGCATTGGGGACATTCTTCGGCACCTCATCTCCGAGGTTACATCCGAACTATTGGAGACCTCTCCATAGCACCTTCCCTATTCGCCTAGCAACCAGTTGACAGCTCGCCTCTAAGCAATCCTACAGCTGAGTTTCATCGGCCTCCTCGCTCGCCTCCGAGCAATCCTACAGCTGAGCTTCCTCAACCTCCGAGCTATCCACCGAGCTGATCTTCCTCGGCTTCCCTGTTCAACCGAGAGCACAGAGCCCAAGCACCCCCGTAATGGCTCCATGTATCTCACCACGACGAGATCTCCGCCGCTCCACGACCCGCATCTCACGCTAGCGTCTCTCGCCATTAATGAACGTATCCTGCCATTAATAGGCGTGTCCCGCCATCGACGCGAATGTGACGTAGAGGCGTAACGGACGACAAGAATCTTGCGTCGGTTCACCTCATGCGACCATTATATAAACCCCCTCCACCAGACGAATCAGGTAAGAAAATTCATTGCAATACGCCGCTACTTTGCCATTATTCCTCGGTACTTACTCGATCGTTAGAGGGTCCTACAGTGGTTTCCCACCCTGGGACTTCCCTTGCAGGTAGCTCGGCTTCAACAACATCCTACAACCCATTAAGATCCACACAGTCAATTCTCTTTCTCAATCACAACCGTTCAGAATCGCTTGCAGCAAGATCGACGGAGGATAACATCTGAGGGAGATTCAGACCTTCATCAGCCTAATCCACTGTCTCTATTTAGCTTATTTTCGTCAAAGTTGAATTGTTTTAAGATGCTATGTGGCATGTAACGTCTAAATGCATTTTAATAAGTAACCAACCTAGAATAATAGCAGCCGTTAAATTGTTGAGAAGGTCCCATAAAAGTTCCGTAGGGTCTGTGGAGATTGCCACAATGCGATTAACATCATGTCGAAGATTGTTGGGAGGGAGCTTATTGAGATGATAGGAAGTTTCATCATTTCAAGGATGAGAAGTGCTTACCGGTGAAGATCCCTCGTTTTGGTTTATAGTATGTGCTGAACTTCTCCTATTTTTAAATTATTCGATTTAATGTATAAATTGTAGGAGATACTTGTTTGAAGATGTTGGCCGAACCTAGTTAAATTTGTAAGTGTTGTGGATCTATGGCCAAGTATCCAATCCTCCCAAATTGTTAAGACAAACAGAAATCGGGTTGTTGCGATTCCTCGCTCGCGACCGAGTCAACCGCGAAGGTGGATCGAGAGATTGTGGGAAACGACCGTGGAGAAGAATCTGGGTAGTTCGGAGGCATAAAGCAGAGAAGGTGGCCTATATATTGAGAGGAGATTATCTCCTCTAGATCCATCGATCAATCGATCATCCTCTTCACCGGAGCCCCAAATCAAATGACAAATTCCTTCATTGGTGAAAGTGTTTGCTAGCACCACCACTGGGTTTAACTAGCATCAAGCATGCCATTTTTAAAAAATTTGGGTGCTAATTAACACTAAGCAAGATCTTTAATTAGATGATTAGGGTTTAAACATGATATCAAAGAAAACTACATGAAGAGAATGAGGCTACAACCTTTGTAGACCGTGTCCTTCTCTACTAAAGCTCTGGGTTGTATTCCACGCGACTCCACTAGGCTCCACTTGAAAAGGTGCAAGCTTCCTCTGATGACCTTCGTGCCGAAGATGATCCATCCGAAACTCCTCTAGCTCAAGCTACATCTTCACTAAACTATCATTAGTGAAGGAAACACATTACACTTGATTGCTAATCAAGTGTAGGATGGTGAAGTAGGGGTGTTAGGCTCACTAGATTGATGCAAAACCCTATGATTCACACCATATGTGAGGGTTAGGGCTTTGAGGTGGAAGAAGATGGAAATGTAAGAAACTAGAGAGCAAAATGAGCTCAAGTCAAGAAAACGACTAAGTATAGAATGAAGTGAAGAATAGCTCTCTCTTGAGCTCACTTATTCAAGTATGGAATTATTTGCAATAATAAATTGCAACCATGCTTGAATAGTGAGTCAAGACTAATAAAAAATGATAAAGCCCATGCTTCACACCATACTCAAAATATCTCCCCATTTTCCACCGTTTATTCTATTTTCTAAAAATAGAAAATCAATCATGCTTGATTTATATATATATATATATATATATCATATATATAAAAATAAATATATAAAGAAAAGAAAAGAATTAGTGAGCTAATAATATTAGTTAATATATAATTATATCAAATATAAATATATATCATATTATTAAATCAACACTTGATTTAATAATCCAGTTATATCACATATAACCGACTGATATCATTTATTTGTATATCACATTATCAAATTGTCACGCCCCGCTTTCCAGTGTACGGGCAGAGAACGCAACGAGCCCCGCTACGTATTTACTCAGAAATAAACACGCTAAGCGTATCTAAATAATATAAAGTAAAAGAGACAAGATGTAGATGAACAACAACTTTATTTATTAAATATTCTTTTATAAGTACAACTGAAAATGTAAATACATGGAATGAAAGCAATGCCTAAATAATGGCTTAACAGAAATAAAAATGGAATAAGTACAAGTGGCTACAGCTCTGGGTCTTCGGTGAATTGCTTAGGAGCCTGCTCCAAATGCTCCTGACCGGTCTCATACTCCTCAGCGTAGGGTCCTCCTGAAAAAATTCCAAAGAAGAAGAGAAATAGGAATGTCGTCAGCGAACAATCGCTCGGTAAGTCTCAAAGATGAGGGAGAAGTAGAATAGACAGAGAGAGAGAGAGAGAGTATAGTTTTATAATGTTTTATTATAATGTTAGCGCAGTTGTTTGTAGTTTGGTACAGAAGATACCAGTGTATACGAGAGGAGTCCAACTTATACCGTGGACTTTGGTAACCCGTAGTATAAGGCACCGTCGATAATACCACGGAACAACGGCATGGATGTAATTACGTCTTAAGTGACCACCTCGTGCCACCTTTAATATGTTTCGTACCAGTCTATCTCTTTGTATCCCCGTAGTGTTTATGTGTTGGTTGTATTGATAGTATGGATTGTATTGTCCTGTCTTATATTATAAATTGTATAAATGGATAACTTGCCGAAACCATGATATCAGTAAATGGAACGGATATAATGGATGAACATGTAGATGGAGTATATCCATGGTTCGGTTCGGTCAAGTTGTATAGATTGAGTATATGGATTCATATTGAATTGTGGTTTTATACTTGAATCACATTCAAGTCAGATTGATTATATTTAGACTCAGTCCGAGTCAGACAAAATAGAAAAGAAATTGAAGTCATGAATTAGGTTTTGATGTTATCGGTAACTGCTGTACATGGACGGCAGGATTTGTGTCTTTTTCCAAGACAATTACCGTATTGATAACATATTTTGTTAGGTTGTCTACCTTAAATAGGAAAGCACCCATATCTCCGGCTCCCTGAGGCTCAAGAGACCGGTCCCGCTTAAACATATGTTTACTAGTGTCCTTATTGTAATTTAGTATAACTTGAGAGGGTTTTATGTAAAAATAGTTTTGGCATAATTTCAAAATACTCCTCAAGCATTTATTTATCATCTTTAAGGTTTTCATAGATGTGTATTTTACAATTGTGCAATTTCTAGTAAATAGAACCTAGTTTCCATAGTATGTGGTATTTTCTTGAAATATTGTACTTGTTTTGTATTTGGATGGTATTTTCATGTAATAGTGATTCCTTTGATTTAGAAAACTTGGAATATTTATATAATTGAAATAGGTATTTTGATAATAAATATATAGATATTTAATGAAAATAATTAATTTATTTTCTTGTAGAAATCACATTTTCTAAAGAAAAATGTATAAAAATTCCATCGAGATCGAATGCTCCTTACGGAGGTCTGCATCTCGCTCTACTAAGCACGAGAATATGCGATAATCCATACCATCCCGAGCGGGGTCCCCAAAATGGGTTGTAGAGGCGCAATTGCATGGAAATCGTTAATACATCTTTTTTATAGAAAACGGTTTTATAAGTTTAGGGTATTTATTTGTAAGATCGTATTTCCCGTATTTTATTGCCCAAAAATCAATCGTGCTATGATAAAGATGTGTGTTGTGATGAGGTAGGTCATTACCTCGTGAACTATCTAAAGGTATAGCAAGGTATAAAGGTTTTAATGTCAAAATGAATAGTATGTGGTATTTTTATGTAAAAATGCGATAATTGTCACAAAAATGATTATTTTGTTGTGAAACTTATTTTATTGAGTTTGTTAATGTTTATTAATCAACATATGAGAATATGGTTTTATCTTGTTAAAGAAAAGTGTAGTTTTTAAAGAAAACCGAATCGGAAGTCGGACTAACTCTGCTTCCGTCGGGTTTTAGAAATGGAACTTTTTAGAGATGAAGATGAGAGAGGAAATGAGACTTACTGGCTTTGATGAGAAGAGGGAGGTAGAAGTAGGTCTAGGATTCGTCGGTGCTTCGTTTCGTCGCCGGAAACTCATCGTATCGTCGTAGGAACTTCGTCGGAGCTCCGCCCTTTGCTAACTCCACTTGCACAATATAAAGACTTGGGAATTCTTGAGAGTTTTGGCAGGGGTTTGTGTGTGAGAAAGTGTGGAATGAGGGGTGGTATTTATAGGAAAAGCTAGTTTTTAGGGTAGTGAATGGGTGCATTAAAATTTGTAATAAAATGGGATTTAAATGGGTGATTTAAATTCACTGTGTGAATGCAGAGAAAACAAGCAGTGTAAAAGGAGTGGGGTAGCTGAAGGGTTGCGGGGGTTTAAATATGGGAGCATTAGGGACGGGGGAGACCGGCGGTGCCGGGCTTTTTGCCTATGTCGCCGGTTTTGTACCGACGGGTGGGGGTGAGTTTGGTGTCACATGTCGGGGTCGATTGATATTCCACAGTGCACATGTTTAAATTATCTGAGACTCTTGGTTTTACGTGTTGTACACATGTAGACTCTTGAGCTTCTAAAAGGATTAAAAGAAAATAAAATAAAAAGATAATGTGGCTGATGGGATTTGAACTCAGGTGCTTTGTCTCAGCAGTGCAAGGTTTTACCAATGAGCTACAAGTGTTTTCTTGTTGTTCAAAAGCAAAACAAATTTATAACTCGTGCTCAGACTTAGGTGTCCCTTTCTGTATCTTGAAAAAAATTCGTACAGAAAGTTTGGGTTGTTACATTCTATCCTCCTTAAAAAAAAATTCGTCCTCGAAATTTGTAAAAGGAAAGTGTAACAGATTCAAAACAATTTAGTGATCATGAGTGTGAAAGGAATACTGGTATTGCATGAAATGTTACAGGATGATACAAGGGTTTGAAAAGATTGAGAGGAATTACCAGTGTTACCTTGGTCTACAGTCTCGGCTTCTACGGCTGCTAATGTGAAAGCCTGACGCCGGGGTATATTCCTCCTAGCCGGAGGAATATTCCTCTGTCCTTGGGGCATGTTTCTCTGCCCTCGAGACATGTTCCTCAGTGCCTGATGGAATTGGCAATTAGGCTGTGCAGGAGGTGGAGCTGGAAGTGCCAGACGAGGTGCAGGAGCTTGGATAGCTGGCCGCTGCCGGTAGTTGTTGGGTGTGTGAGTTGAGTTGCGTCTATAAGGACAGGTCCTAATTATATATGTCCAAGCATCCACTATATCATACAATAATGGCCTCTAGGTCATACATATCACTAACAATTGGTACCAGAGCTGGTTCTTCCATCCTTTTCTCGGTCGCGTCAACCTCGAGTAGAATCCCTTAACCCCCTCTAACGAACTCGTCCTCACCACCGAGCACGGCTAAGGGATCCTGATCTCCAGCGACCCCAATTCGAACTTGATCCTCTACTGCAACGGCTGCTCTGTGATCATCCGCAGCTTTTCGAACCCCCTCTCTGAACTCATCCCCAACTCCGACGAACTCGACGATTCCGACCCTAACCCATCTCTAGCCTAGCTTCTCACTCTGGTACAATTTATTTTTTCTATTGGGCTTAGTATCCCCAAACTCGAATCCCCTCTGTTTTTCACTGTTGAGAAAATCTAGTTATTATAGGATTTGTTTCTTCCTGAATGTTAAGGTTTTATTAATATAACTTGGCCATCATTGAATTCTTGAGAAGATTAGACCATATGTAGGTTGATGTACCATTTAATTTGATAATTCTGCGGTAATAAATATTTTGTCTATATTAGGGAAAGAGGAGAATATTCAGCAGCTTGTTTAGTATTTTTTTGATTCATATTCATGTTATGATCTATCTATGCTTCATGTTATAATCAATTCTTTAAATCTATTACTTTATGCCCATGTTAGTTTAAAATAGTTGCCATTTTTTTACTGTCTCATCTATAATCATTGCTTACCCATTAGTATTTTTTTTGTCTCATAATTTTTTGTAAACAAGTTTTTTTTTAAAAAAGGGGCTGCAGATTAAAGTTTTATTGCTTCCTTATTAGAAATTTGTAATTGTTATTTTGATAAATTTCTTTTAGCATCCAACCCATTAATATGGCTTTTAGATAAATTAACTTAACAAGGTGTAATTTTTTTTGCATGCTACTTGATACTTTTCGATCAATTAGATATTGCATATTAATTTTTTTTATTTTGTGCTTAAATTGTTTAATAATCTAAGTATTATTTTTAATATTCCTTTAATATCTGTAGTCACTTAGCATCAATTAGTTATAAACTTTTAATTGTTTTACCAACCCATATTTATTCCCTTTTTTGAACTATCATCATAGTAGATCTTCGACATGGCTAGTAAACTCATCGCTTCTGAACTGACAAAAATATAACACCTTAATGGTACCAATTATAACATGTGGCATAGGAAGATTAAGTATGGGTTTATTCATGACAATGTAGATAGTGTCCTTGAAGTCACCGCTCCAATTCTCAACGATCATCCCACTGACGTTCAGAAAAGAGAGTTTGATCAGTGGCGATTCAATGATATGAAGGCTAAAAACCTGATATTTATGTTCATGGAGGATAGTCTTATTAAAGTTTTTGAAAACTATAATACTGCAAAAGAATTGTGGCATGCAATTAAAGAAAAATATGACATCATTTCTGAAGTGAACATACAACTGTTGATGCATAAAGTTAATTCATGTTGAATGCAAGAAGGTGACGATGTTACTGAACACGTGAACAAAATGATTATCATGGCTAAGGACCTAGCTTCTGCAGGATCAGAAATTCCTGAAAAACTGCAAGTGGCAACTATTTTAAATAGTTTGTCATCCTCACTAGATATGGCTGCCACAACTCTTAAATTGAATGGAACCATTAAGCGCGTTACTGACTTGCCAGCCCAGTTAGCAATGGAGCAAGACCTATTAGCAAGGAGGAGAGATTCAGATGTGAACCTTATGCAAGAAGAAGTAAATGTTGTGCAGTACCAGAAGGCTCAAGAAACACAAAGGAGTCATCATATTGGACCCTCCAAGCCATCTTTCAAAGGACCTAGCCAACAGCATGTTCGCAGCAAGAAAGGACCTCCTGGAGCCTGCTGTATCTGTAGAAAATTTGGCCACTTCAAAGCCAACTGTCAACAGGCAAAGAACAAGGGCTATCCTAAACGCCCGAACAAGGAAGATCTGGCAAGCGAGAGTTCATCGGTATAATCGAGTGCAATGCTGCAACCATCGATGCTGATGGATGGTGGATAGATTCAGGAACGACCCGACATATTGCAAAGATGAAGGAAGAGGTTGCTAATTTCAAGAAGCTGAAGAAAGGAGAACAGAGGATCTACATGTGTATCTGGATGTAGAAGGTATTGGTTCATACAGATTGAACCTTGGGAACAGTATTATGGTTCTCAAGAATGTGTTTTATACACCTGGCATAAGACGTAATTTGATCTCTGTTCCCGCCTTGCTGAAAAAGGGTCTTGAAGTTAGTTTTACAACAATAGGGTTTCTACTGGGAAGGACAAGAAAGTTTTTGCTATGGGCAAGTTTATAGTCGAACGTGATTTATTCTATCTTTTTGTTGTAAGACCTGATACTTGCAATAAGAATTCTGATTTGAATTATTCTGTGTGTCTTTGATCTGATTTTGATCTCTGGCATATGAGATTAGGACATCCTGGTAATAATAAGATAGATCAGATAATTAAGATGGACTTGTTACCAAATTTGATAGGAGTAAGAACATTACCCTGTGAACATTGCTTAACTGGGAAAATGACTAGAAAGCCATTCTCGGAAGGTCAAAGGGCAAATGAACTTTTAGAATTAGTTCACTCTGACATCTGTGGACCCTTAAGTGTAAAGACACGTGATAACAAGGAATATTTTATAGCCTTCATAAATGATTATTCCAAGAATACTTTTGTATATCCTTTAAACAGAAAATCAGAAGCATTAGAATGTTTTAAAAGATATAAGATAGAATTAGAAAGAAAACTTGAAAGGTACATTAAGGTGTTAAGAACTGATAGGGATGGGGAATTCAACTCAAAAGAACTTGACAACTACCGCATTAAGTATGGTATTGAGAAACAAATCACGTTGCCTTATACGCCACAACAAAATGGTGTAGCTGAAAAGAAAAATTGAACATTGACGAATGCAGTAAGATGTATGTTGTCTCATTCTGGTCTCTCCAAGGAT
Organism: Agapanthus africanus; assembly: GCA_030015575.1. Taxonomy (NCBI): domain Eukaryota; kingdom Viridiplantae; phylum Streptophyta; class Magnoliopsida; order Asparagales; family Amaryllidaceae; genus Agapanthus; species Agapanthus africanus. The sequence continues at coordinate 651,870,866 of JASDDO010000014.1, forward strand.
TTCTGGAGAGAAGTTATATTGACTGCAAATTATGTTTTGAATAGAATTCCCAAAAAATCAGTCAAGTCAACACCTTATGAGATTTAGAATGGACTCAAATCCAATTTGAGTCATTTAAGAAAATGGGGTTGTGTAGCACATGTTTTCATTCCATATCAGGTTAGAGATAAGCTGGATCACAATACCTTAAAATGCATATTCATAGGTTATTCTGAAAAATCCAAGGGAAATAGGTTCTTTCATGAAGAAAAATGGGTCATTGAAAATAGAGATGCTGCTTTTCTAAAAAATCTAGAGGAAAGGAAATAAGTTTAAGAGGATGCACCACATCCACTAGATTTAGATGATGTTTCCAGAGATGATCTGGATATAGTGGATGAAGTTAATTATCCAATTATGGAAGATGAACTTTTAAATGAGAATATACTTATGAAAAATCAACCAGCTGAACTTGTCCAACCCGCAAACGTTAGTGGCAACAAAAGACCTAGAACAACACATGCATGGATGGATGACTACCATCTATATTCATATGAACCATCTTGTTTCTCGGTGGATATTGATGTAGATGATCAAGCCGATCCTCTAAATTATGAGGATGCGATGAACACACATGCACTGGTTAGAAGCCATGGAAAAAGAGCTTGACTAAATATAGAGAAACAAAATATGGGAGTTATGTGACTTATCAGAAGATAGGAAGTTCATAAGATGCAAATGGGTGTTGAAGAAAAAATATTGAGCTGATGGGTCTGTTGATACGTTTAAAGCCCGATTAGTTACCAAAGGATTTATTCAAAAGGTTGGTATAGATTATCAGGAGACTTACTCTCCGGTGGCCAAGTTTGCATCTATTAGAATAATCTTAGCAATTGTTGCATATCTTGATTTGGAACTTTTCCAAATGGACGTCAAGACTGCATTTCTCAATAGTGAGTTGAAGAAAGTAATATATATGAGACAACCTGAGGGATTTTAGATCGGAGGACAGGAAAATAAGGTATATAAATTGAAAAAGTCTTTATATGTTTTAAAACAATCATCTAGATAATAGTATCTCAAATTTCACAATACTGTTATCCAACTTGGTTTCGTTGCAAACAAATTGGATAACCGTGTGTATGCCTTGAAGAGTAGGAGCAGTTTTTCAATATTATCCTCGTACGTTGATGATATTTTGCTCGCTAGAAATGACATAGAAGTTTTGAACAAAATCAAATCAGCACTTAGTAGTGAATTTGAGATGAAGGACATGGGAGATGCATTCTATGTTCTTGGTATACAGATCCTTAGGGATAGAAAGTCTAGAATGTTAAGTTTGAACTAAGAAAAGTATTTGCACACAATACTTAGAAGATTTGGGATGCAGAATTTCAATCCGACACCTACACCATTGGTTATAGGAAAGCGGTTGTGTAACGAACAATGTCCTTGAGAAAGACAAAAACCGCTTAATGCCCCATATGCTCAGGCTGTTGGAAGCTTGATGTATGCAATGCCATGTACTAGATCAGACTTGGCGTACCCGGTGAGTCTAGTTAGTAGATACCAAAGTAATTCTGGTCCAGCACATTGAGAAGCTGTTAAGAGAATTTTGAAGTATCTAAAGGGTATGGTGCACCAGAAGTTAGTTTATCAAGAAAACTCACTTGGGATTCTTGGTTACTCCGACGCTAACTTCGGAGGGGGCAAAGATGACGGGAAGTCCACTGCAGGGAATTTGTTCATATTTGGAGGTACAGCTGTTCTTGGGGATAGTAAGAAACATGGATGTGTAGTAAGGTACACACAAGAAGCTGAGTACATAGCATGTAGTATGGTCACTACTCATGCAGTCTGGATTAGATGGTTTTTAGAGGACTTGGATCTCAATTTGGTGGACCAATTGAGATTTACGGTGATAATTAAGCAGCCATCAGTTTGATTCACAGTAGTGCAAATAGTTCGAAAGGAAGGCATATTGAAGTTCAATATCATTAGATTCGTGATATAGTGGAGAAGGAAGAAGTCAAGGTGACTTATATTTCTACTGGTGACATGATAGCTAATCTCTTGACGAAGGACATCCCAGCAGAAATATTTATCAAATATGTTGGTTTGATGTGACCTAGAAATATTTAAGTCGAAGTTTTTTTTTGAATAATGAAAAGGAGATGGATCATGGATAATGATGATCCCGATTTTCACGAAAAGTGAAAAGTGTACATATCTCACGGATAGTGAGAGTATGTGTAATTATATCTTGAGTTACATCTCACCTATAGTGGATGTATGCTCGGAAATCATTTGGCCATTTCAGCCAAGTGGAAGATGCAAGTATTGTGGCCTTATGGCCAAGTATCCGAGCCGGCCCAAATTGTTAAGACAAACAGAAATCGGGTTGTTGCGATTGCTCCCTTGCGACCGACTCAACCGTGGAGGTGGATCGAGAGATCGTGGAAAACGATCGGGGAGAAGAATCTGGACAGTTCGGGGGCGTAGGGCAGAGGAGGGGGCCTATATATGGAGAGGAGATTAACTCCTCTAGATCGATCGATCAATCATCCTCTTCACCGGAGCCCCAAATCAAATCGCAAATTCCTTCAAAATTGGCACCTATTTCTACATCACCGCATTATGCTGCATAATATGTATTGCTTGTACTGATGTTATGTTTTCCCAGTCGTTATTTTAACATGATGATACGTGCTTGGACAGTGTTATTTGGGAATCTAAGCAATGAAACTTCTGCAAAAATTTGGTTTTAGAGTAACTTTATGATCGTCAGAAACAAGGGAGAATAAATCTATTTACCATTTGTTTCATGGTAGTAACTTATTTTGATGATAAAAACTATTTATTTACTATTTTCTGATCAATGCCTATGCTAGGTTACATGAATTTCCATTTTCCCCAGTTTCGTGTGAATGCATTAAGAAGTCAGGAAACCATTTTTATGTGCTTGGTTGGCATTTGCAAGTGATAGCATAATAATTTCCTCTGTTAACTAACTCCTTAGGATACACTTTCATATTGATAGCTTTATTTGCTCTCGTGAACTCCTCTGTCCCAACACTATAATACAAAATAGCTGCTTTGTGTATACACAGAGTTGCCAAAATTATTCCGTATAAATGTATATATTTGTCGCACGAAAGCCGGTGATGTAGGCAGTAATTTGGACAGCACGAGTGCAAGGGCATGCATCATTGGATGGGAATGCATCCATCTTATGTCGTGGATCTATCTTGTAGACGATTGGGTATGTGGGGACCAGCGAATCAAATATCGCTCATATCGGCCAATATATCATTTTGGAACCCCTTGCAATACAATAAAATCAATATAATATTGGCCGATATGACGGTATCGCCCGATATATCGTCCATATCCGCTATATGAAGCATCTGTCCAATATTGATATCCGATATTTAATACCTTGGTGGGGACACACCTATAGTTTAGTGTGGGGTGGGGGTGTTGAGTGAGTTGTTCTGTCGTATATTGTATTTGAACTTTAGAATCTGAACCAATACTAGAAGCTGGCTTAGTGAATTGGCCAAGTTTAAGTGGAAAATTTAAATCGATGTCTTCTATCCGAGGGATTCTAACGATAGCATGCGAATCATCGAGGCGAGCCGTTCTTTGTGAACCTGTGGTTAGAAGCTTGCGTGAACTGTGAACATATATGCTTGAGAAGTATGCGTTATACAAAAGAATTTCTCCTCTTTACTCAAACTTAGCTGTTCAAGTTAGCTTAAAATTAAGAACACATTACAAGCAAAGTAATAGCTCAGTAGCTTATATAGGTATATAATGATTGGATGCTTTGTTGAGAAGAAAACTGTTGATGAGCTTGTTTTAAATGATAGGAGCTGCAGATGCGTTTAATGAAAGCATAATTCTCCTCCATAAATTTGCCGCAAATACAAAGTACATAGAATGGAAGGCGTCAGCGAGCGAAGATGGGGGTTAATGTGGGCGAAGTTAAATAAGGTTAGTGAGTTACATGCATATGCTGCAATATCGATCATATATAATTTCATTCGCTTTGGAAATTGCTTGTGTAGCTAACCTATGATAGACAAGTAAATATATGTGCCCTACTATTATTAAATTCTGGCCACACATCACATATCAATAAAACACAAAGGTTCCTAATGGCAGGGGTTTGTTAGGAGCAGACACTTGTGAATCTGAAGCTACCATAGTTTGCAAGTGTCGGTGAGATATACACTCACTCTATTGCAATTGAAGCCTTTGTGTTTAGTTATATTGATATATTTTCCTTTTGAATTGGAGATGGGCAACATGATGTTCATAGAGAACGCAATTTATGTATATTTAAGAAGGAATATTTGAATTTCATCATGTCATTCTGTTTTGTTTGAAGAAATGGGCCTGAGAAATGGGCCTGTAATCCATTGAATGATGTTGTTAGCCTTCAGACATGAGGCCCCGGACATTCGTTAACTAAGTTAGTTGTGGCCCATTGACCCTGCAGTAGACATTATTTTAGCAAGTAATTGAGAAAAATCACAAGGATAATTGGTCTAAAAATTCTAGCAAGTTTAATTTAGGGGTATTTACCAAAAAAACTCAATGTGGTTTTCAACTTATTATGAGAAACAATCATGTGGTTTTTCCGTTAACAAAAAACCACCAAGAGGTATGCATCGTCAGCAAACCATCGTGCAAGGTGGTTTCTTGCAAACAGTGCATGCTTCAGGATGGTTTGTCGCTAAAATTGTCGAAGTACATAGTGATTTTTGATGAATAACCCAATTTCCATAGTTAAAGATAGTGGTATAAATGTTATTTAATAATAAACTTAACGGGCAGGGTGTTTTTTGCAAACAGCATGGTTAAGGTTGTTTTCCATAAATACCCCTTTGATCTATTCATAATTTGATGCCTTGGCTCTCCATTATGATCAGAGCAAGCGTAGGATTTTAGTTTTACTTCTGCATTGCATTTTTACATCAACACATGGAATCTCAATAGTTTCTTATCTAAACCTTGAATCGTTTCTGGGCTAAAATCCATGTTCTCCTTGTTTTTCCACCTACCAATTTAGTAGTTTCTCAATAAGAATATGGAAAAGGGATTTCAGTACTCTTTTCTACCCAACAAATTACACAACGCTCACAAAATTAACCGATCCCGTAAACACTTGATGTGGGCCCCACGCCAAGTGTTTGAGTGTGTTGTGCAGAAAAATTGCATAACTGCTTTTTTCTCTTGGAATATACAAAGTAAATCTAGTGTAATATCTCTATTATTATAGGACAAAAAGAAGGGGTCGTTTAATTTTGAAATTGATTGGTGACGTGGCTTCTTATTTTCTCATAGAAATCTAAAAAACATCGCTGATTTATGTGCAATGCACGTAATTAAATGCCACGTCATTATTATTTGACAATCGCAGTGCATGTAAATAAATTCCCATGTGATTATTATTTTATGCATGCAGTTAAATTAATAAATAAGTTTATCATAAGAATTTCTAAAATCGCATGCGAAAAAAGTGATGGCGGAAAATAGTTCTCTCCGTTATTATTGCTCTTAGCTATCAAGCAATTAAAGGCTAATTAGTGATTACACCCGTGCCCACATTAAAATATTGGTAGGCTCATTCATCGGACCCTTTAACTTTCAATTTTCATCATGTTTGCTCTATTTAAGGACAGCATATATTCGATGATCACCAAGTTCACATGCTTTTGCTTTCTTTGAAGTACTAACCAATTAAGTGCATCACCAAAGCAAATTTAATTCCTACTCTAAATTTTCTCTAGATGCCTATATTTATGAGGGAGGTTGTGAGGGGCCATATGCAAATTTAATTGCATCTACTGGGCTATGGATGGTTTCATGTGAGCTTCACTTGCGGCTACAGTCTTCAATTTTGTGTGGATTCTATTTTTGCTCCGGATCAGGCTAATCCGACGGAATTGTTTGTTTGGATGTGGTTTTTTAAGTCTTGATCCGGAGGAAAAAAGCCTCCAAGTGGTTCATCCCTCCTGACCAGAAAAATTAGCTCAAAACTTGAATGCTTGCTTTCTTTTTGGAACTTGAACCATTCATTACTTCTTTATTTTACTTTTCTTTATCTTCTTTAATTATAACAAACAAAGAGTATTTTTTTGAAAAAAAAAATTATGAAGTAGAAATACTTATCCTGGATTAACCTAACATGCATTTGACATGAAAATTTCGAGCATATTTTGTTTGAAGGGATGTAGGTGCATTCCAGGATATTATTATCCAAAACTCAATCCGTCGAATTTTAATCCGGCACATCCAAGCATGCCCAAGTTTGTTTAGATGAGATGGCATTGTTTGTGCATCCACGGCCTGTCTCTGAAATGAGCTCAAATTTTATATTGTGATTCGTCTTCAAGCATTTGAAGTTTGTGCTGATGATTATAAGTTAATGGCAGTAATCTTCATGATATTAGCTAATAATAATGTTGGTTTAGAAAGTAAAATTGTTTTCCTGTTTAATAAAATTCTAAGAGACATACAACAACAACAACTGAGCCTTTTATCCCAAGTATATGGGGTAGGCTAAATGAACCAACATGAGAATCACGCCGGGTCCAGCACATGAATCCTCTGTCTCCACTCACTTCTATCGAACAATATACTTTCATTGAGTCCTTTGGCAACCATATCGTTTCGTATCACCTCCATCCATGTTTTCTTCGGTCTCCCTTTTGCCCTTTTGCCATTACCCATATCGAGACTATCTATTCGTCGAACCGGTGCTTCCATAGGTCTGCGTCGCACATGACCAAACCATCTAAGCCGGTTTTCCCGCATCTTCTCCTCCACGGGTGCTACACCAACTTTGCCGGTCCCAAGTCCGGATGAGAAAGGGTGAGGGTTGTGGTAGGCTTGTGACAACCAACGTAAAACTTTGTCACATTCTATGACATGAACCAAAATTCTAAGAGACATCAACTCTTCAAATACTCATCCAGCTGTGTTCTACATGTTCATCAAGTGGACTAAGAATTAAAGTTGTTTGGTACATGAAAAAATGTTATCACTTGATTTTTGGATTATAGATATTCAAATATTTTGACTTTTCATGCTTTTCTAAAACATGTCGTATCGTTTATAAAACACGTCGGGTTGGATGTTTGAGGAGTTGGCCTCATTTCGAAAAGCGAGGCTGCAGCTTCAGCGATCAAGTTCCTTGTGGCGACGAAATAAAACTATTTAAAAGGCCGTGCGTTAAATGTATTTTTTCTTTAGAAAAGCAAAACAAAAGAACTATTTGGGAAAACTATATCAGATATATCCGCTGCGATGGAATTTTTTGAGCATTTTAGGATAGTTTGATAGAACCAGTCGCTCTATTTATTTAATTTTTTCTTTCATGACCGGATAAATATAGCTAGGCTACTGAGAGGGAAGAATTATTCCTCTTTCATGAGGAACACATCACAAGAGAATAACCTCCCTAAATTGACTCCTTCACCCAAGAGTTTTGTGTAGATTGTTTATTGAAAAAAGACAATAAAACTCTTTTAAGCATACAAGTTGAAACAAAGATTGATTCCATTCAAACTTCTGACAACCAGCCTCTTAAATATAATACCAATAGGCTAAGTATCTAATTAGCAACCTATAAAATCAATTTATTAATTATTCTCTGCATGTCACGATGTTAACATATTTTATAAATAATAATATCTCGATTATGATCCGCGGGTGCCATCAAAAGAGCCGACGTCAGCCGTCCAGACAAAAACCCTCATAGTCCAAGGAGGCCTGACAGGCTTCAATCATCTTATCAAACCGTGTCATCCAATTTTATATCAGACATCCGGTTTTTCCCATATCTCGGTAAGACGTTAAACGACACACGTTTCCGCCCACGGTTTTCATATATTTTTAACTTTATAGATACTTGGCTTATCTCTACCTCATGTTTTTGTAAGCTTTATTTATTAAGACAAGAGTCACAATCAATTAAGTAGATCAACAACAAGCTTTAAGCTTAGCTCAATCATTAAGCTAAATTAATCATTTAACCATCATTCTGACGTCACTCTGTTGACGTGTCACGCCACGTTGTCTTCTTCCTTGTTCCTCACACACATGACATAATTCAAAACCAAATTACTCAATCACACTAAAATGGGAATCCTGTAAAAATAGTAAAAGTTTGGGGCATATTTTAATCTCAACATCAGATTTCTACAACAAATTATCTGAGTTTGAGCTTGAATTTAACATTTTTAGGTAGAAACGGACTATCCACCGTGTACGATATAAAAAACTTACTTAAAAATAGGTTCTTATTTTTTGTTTCATACATAGCCGTTAAATCTTGGACATCCGATATCCCACTAAAGGATCAACGGATATAAATTTGTCCCGGGCGTTTCAATTCTAAATCTATCATCTTTGATTACAAAAGCTACCGATTATCCCAATTTTTTATTTTTATTTTAGTTTGCTAGCGTAAGATCTAGATTTTGATAATTTACATTTTTCTAGGCTTTTGTTGATAATAAATTCCACTTTTTTCTGTCGTTTTGTATAACAGAAAAAAAATGAAGGGGAGTACATTCATGCCAACAGTGCTTCCTTTGATTGTGTCTTGTTGCATGACAAGAATGAAATCAATATTTTAATTTGGTAAATAGAAATAATAGATTGCAGTTAAAAATAATTAGAGGACAAGGAAACCAATTTTCAATTTGATTTTTTGAAGATTGATCCAGTGAGGCTTCATCCAAAAAACAAATAAAATTTTATCTCATCTTATATTTTATTCTTATATGCATCTCATGGTTTTTCCAATATGGGACCAAATGCTAACCACATTCTCAACACAGATCAACGTTATTCATATGATTGGTGGCTAAAGCCCGTATACACAAAACTTCTTATGATTTGCATGTTTTATCGACAGTGGCGGAACAGTATTTTTTTATATAAAATATTTCTCATCTATATTTCCTTGAGCTAAAACCAGGAAAATCATATGAAATTTGTCATGCACATGTTAAACCTCTGAAGATATAATTGCATGGTGTCGCTCATCGAATTAAAATGCACAACGCCCATTTAATTTTTTCACAAAATTTCCTCATATTGCAGCTGAGCTGAGATCCCCTTAACTCTGTCTCTAGCACTTTTTTAATACTTTCTTTTTCGAATATGTGGGTCAGTTGACTTCAAAATGGGAGGAGTATACAACTGAAAATTTTGGTATAAAGAGAGAGCTTTTTGTGTTCATAAAAAATCCAGTCAAATTCAAGTTCTACAAACTGGTTTCAGATTTTGCAAGGAAACCAACTACCAAGTTTTGGTACCAAGACAATTTGTGTTCTTGATTTAGTTTGAGAAATTTCAAGAGTTTTTCTCTTTTTTCCCCTGAAAGAGAGGAAGGATGATGATTGGCAAGAAAGGGAAGAGCAACAAAGAATTGGATTCTGCAGAAAATGTAGTTATTGCTGTCAAGGCTTCAAAAGGGATCTCAAGAACTGCTCTTGTCTGGGCTCTGACCCATGTTGTGAAGCCTGGTGATTGCATCTCTCTCTTGGTTCTGATCTCTTCACAAACCTCAGGTTTCATCTCTCTCTCTCTGTCTCTAAAGCTCTTCATTTTGCGAAATTTTGAGATTGGTGCTACCATTTTTCAGGCAAAAAATCATGGGGGTTTCCTAGATTTTCAGGGGGCTGTGCTAGCAGCCACAAAAGATTGCATCTTGAAAACAATTTGCAGCAGAAATCTCATGTTACTAATCTGTGCTCTCAGATGATGCTTCAGCTTCACAATGTCTATGATCCAAATAAGGTATATTTGAGAAGGTTATTAATTTTTGAATCTTGTTATTATAATTTATAGGGTTAATTCCCAAAAACAACTAAAAACTTAGCGTTGTGGCAAGTAACTGCCAAATTCTTCGAAAATTACTGGAAACTACCGAGTGTACGGGAACTTTTAAAATTAATAAACAATAGACTATCAAACTTGTTCAGTAAATGTTCAATAAACTATCAAACTTGTTTACTAAACATTCAATAAGCTATACCAAAACCGTTTAAGAAACTTTAAGGCTGTTTGTACACTTTGGTAGTCTTCTGTAATTTTCAAAGAATTTGGTAGTTACTAGCCACAAGCTCTGAGTTTTTGGGAATTAAGCCTAATTTATATATCGATGTTTCTTTTGGGTAGTTGAACATCAAAGTGAAGATTGTTTCGGATTCGCCATGCGGCGCTGTGGCTGCTGAATCCAAGAGAGTTCATGCTAGATGGGTAGTGTTGGACAGGTAAATTGCTGTTAGTATTACTAAATTCTTTCTTAAAATTTCCGGTTCGAATGTAACCATTTTTTCGGTTGAAACTTTTTATGTGCAGACAACTGAAAAGCGAGGAAAAACGGTGCATGGAAGAGTTACAATGTAACATCGTCGTCATGAAGCGTTCGCAGCCCAAAGTTCTTCGATTGAATTTAATCGGATCGGCCGAGGCCGAGACACAACAGAATTATCCATTGCCCCCTGAATTCGACAAATCTTCTGGTAAAAAAGTAGATAATATCAAATGTCATTATCGAAATTCCATCCCGGGACCCACCGTAACACCAACAAGCAGCCCTGAATTCGAAATACCGTTCACTACTACTGAACCCGGCACATCCTCAAACTCAAGCTCAGATCATGGCACTTCACCGTTTTTCGTTCGGCAAAGAAATGCAAAAGTTAAGAAAGAAGAATATATAACTATCGAAGAGAGAAGAATTTCAGATGCAACTAGCTCCGATTCCGATAGCAGAAGCTCGAGTTCCTGGGTCTCTTCAAAACAAATTGAGGAGTTGTCGCATAGAATCAATGCAAAATTTTCTAAACTTGATAGGAACTATAGACCCAATTCGGAATTCAGTGAAAATGAAAGAAGCACAGTTTCAAAACTGAGGAATGCGCCTCTCGGTCCTCCTCCTCTATGTTCAATATGTCAACATAAAGCGCCGATATTTGGGAAACCCCCTAAATTGTTTACTTTCTTTGAGCTAGAACTTGCGACCGGGGGGTTTTCTAAGGCGAATTTCTTAGCAGAAGGCGGTTTCGGTTCTGTTCATAGAGGAGTCTTGCCCGATGGCCAAGGGATTGCGGTGAAACAACATAAGTTGGCTAGCTCACAAGGGGATCATGAGTTTTGCGCCGAGGTTGAGGTGCTAAGCTGTGCGCAACAACGCAATGTTGTGATGCTGATCGGGTTTTGTGTTGAAGAAAGGCGAAGGCTACTGGTTTACGAATACATATGCAACGGGTCGTTGGATTCACATCTTTATGGTAATTGTTTGCTATCCTTTCTTTGTGATATTTTCCATAATTATTTTCATGGTAATATAAAGAAATAGATTTGAGTGTTATAGGTCGAGACAGAGAACCATTAGAATGGTCAGCTAGACAAAAGATCGCAGTCGGAGCTGCTCGAGGGCTGAGATACCTTCACGAAGAGTGTCGAGTCGGTTGCATAGTACACCGTGATGTGAGGCCGAACAACATTCTCATCACCCATGATTTTGAACCCCTGGTATGATGATGTTTAAGTTTTCTATGATTTTTTTTTTAAAGAGAGTCTAGATAATGCTGAGTTTGCCTTGTATTCTCGACCCTCGGCTCAAAATGGGTTGAGCCGGCTCACAAATCGTTTGGAATTCGTATTTTTTCTCTGGATGTAAGAGACGGCTCTGGACAATCTTAAGCCCGCTCAAATTGTCTCGGGCCTAATTCTCGGCTATTTTGAAAAGATTCGTTTTGAAGATTAATTAGGAGAATTTGTTGGCGATCTATTTGAAGAGTTGTTGAAAAATTTATAAGTGATGTTTCAGGAGCTTAATTAGGAAAATTTGTTTGGAGAATTATTTGAAAATTTGTATGAAAATTTGTTGGAGATTGATTTGGAGATTTGATGAGATCCTAATTGTAGTAGGAGTTCCATTATTTCGTGCTATAAATAGAGAAGGGTCTCATCAAAGAAAAGTGACCAGACATAAGAAAGAGAGAGTATACGAAGGCAAAGACGAAGGGTGATGGATTCACTAGAAAAGTAGTCTTTGTGTTTGTATGAAAAAACGAAGGCAGAGGCCATCCATAGATGGTGGAGAGATTTACCAAGGGTAGTCTTTGTGTTTGTCTAGACGTTGAGATATGAGCGAGATAAGAGAGAATATAAAATGTACCGGTATTTTTGATCATTTATAAAGAGATTCTTATGTTTGCCCCGTGAATGTACGTCGTTGGTCGAACCACGTTAAATAACGGTGTTGTGTTTTCTTATTTTTGCTTGTTTTCCTTGCATGCCTAGCGAAAACCCTAACAAACTGGTATCAGAGCATAAGGAACCGAAGGGTCTTTGTTTCTACGGTTTAAGTTTACGGTGGATGACGACGCTTGTGTCCGCTTTCTATTTTCTTAGATTGCAATTTCGTAAGTGTTGGTTCAAAATTCCGAGAGAGAAAGTTAAGTTTCCTGCGACGATAAACAAAAATGGCATGGAGAAAGTTCAGATCAAGATGGAGCTTTATTGAAAAGAAAAGATTGAAGATGGCTCGTTGAATACAAGTCAAGATGAAGATTTATTGAGTTTGCCTTGTATTCTCGACTCTCGTATGTGTGAGATGCCTCAAAATAGGTTGAGTCGGTTCACAAGTCGTTTGGAATTAGTATTTGTTCTCAGGATACAAGAGATGGCTCAGGACAATCATGAGCCGGCTCAAATCGTCTCGAGCCGAATTCTGGGCTGTTTTGGAAATATTCGTTTTGAAGATTAATTAGAAAATTTTGTTAGAGATTTATTTGAATAGTTGTTGGAAGATTTATAAGAGATCTTTTAGGAGCTTAATTAGGAAAGTTTTTTTGGAGAATTATTTGAAGATTTGGTTGAAGATTTGTTTTGGAGATTTGATAAGATCCTAATTGGAGTAAGAGTTCTATTATTTCGTACTATAAATAGAGAAGGGTCTTATCAGAGAAAAGTTGCCAAATATAAGAAAGAGAAAGAGAATAAGGAGACGAAGGCAAAGGCGAAGGGTGGGGGATTCACCAGAAGAGTGGTTTTTGTGTTTGTATGAAGAGACGAAGGCAAAAACGAAGGGTAATCATCCATAAATAAAGGTGGAACGATTTATCAAGAATAGTCTTTGTGTTTGTATAAACATTGAGATACGAGCTAGATGAAAAAGAATATAAAATGTATGTAGGCCGTTGGTCGAACCACGTTAAATATTGGTGTTGCGTGTTCTTATTTTTGATCGTCTTCCTTGCATGCCTAGTGAAAACCCTAAAGATAAATAGTTTGGATAATAAAGCAAACATGAAATATTTCGGAGCCAATTCATTTCAAAATGTATATAGCATGGATGTGCGTACTTTCATGAGACATTCATAGACGTACAATTATAACATATATGTCGAGAAGAAACGGGGCCTAAAGTGTCACTCTAGCTAGGATGAGCCTTACGAAGGATCGGAATTGACAACATTTTATTGGATAATACCATATTATTTAAAATGATAAGACATATCTTATATTAGATTCGATTTACTTTATGTCACATCAATTTATAGATACTGTTATATCAGCTTCGCTATAGGATGCACACCCTCCAGTGACACTTCATGCCCCTATATCTCATATATCAAATTTCACATTAATTAGTTTTTATACATGATGGTTGTTATAGAGTGTTTAGAGCAATATGGATTTTAACAGGTTGGCGATTTCGGATTGGCAAGATGGCAGCCTAATGGAGACCTCGGAGTGGAAACAAGAGTTATCGGCACCTTTGGGTATATTCTCTTGATGAAAACATACTCATTTTTGCACCAAATGTTTGCTTGAAACTAAATCGCCACATTACGTTTTATAGGTATCTAGCGCCCGAATATGCTCAGAGTGGCCAAATCACGGAAAAGGCAGACGTTTATTCCTTTGGTGTAGTGCTGGTGGAGCTTGTAACCGGACGGAAAGCTGTAGATATTAACCGCCCGAAGGGTCAACAATGTTTAACTGAATGGGTGAGTTGCACTTTTCGGCATTCATGTGTACACACACAAGCACAATTTTTTTTACACTTGTATCTTGATGCAACATTATTTTAGAGAGTGCATGCACTATGTAATTCAACAGGTATGCTAAAACTTTACTAAACTACCCTTAACTATGAGCATTTTTCAGGCAACTACTTTGAAGCTATTTAATGCAGCAAGCTCACATAAAGCACAAAATTTAATTGTGTTTAAGTGAAAAGAAACCATTAATAAAGGAAAAAACTTTTGAGATTTTTGAATGAAAAATGCTCATATTTAAAGGGTATTTTGGCGAAATTTAGCCTTTAGTTGTGGTATAGTTGTTCAGTATGGAAACCAGCGCTTGTTTAACATAAAAATTGTCACACCTCTTGTTTGGAGCAGGCTCGGCCTCTGCTCGAAGAATTCGCAATTGATGAGCTTATAGACCCTCGGCTAGGAAATCTTTTCTTGGAACAAGAGGTATGCTGCATGCTGCATGCAGCATCATTGTGCATTCGTCGTGATCCCCACGCACGGCCTAAAATGTCTCAGGTCAGTTCCGCTTTAACTGCTAAAACTATCAAACATTCAAGGCTAAATTACACTAAAATACCCTTAACTATCGCTTTTTCGCTAAAATTCACTGTAACAACGAAACTTTACAATGGTAGTTAAGGGTATTTTAGTGTAATTAGCCAATTTATAACCTTTCAGTTGGATGAAAGGAAACGGAACGGAGAGCCACAAATTTCTCCACAAATTTCTCATCATTGGATAATGTTTTTTTCTCGAAAATATAAAAGGTTCTTCGGATATTGGAGGGCGACATGCTTATGGCATCCAATTATATATCGGCGCCTGGCTATGATCGAGGGAACAGCAGCGGCCACTATAATTTTCACAAGGTTTCGCAAAGTTTTGATTCGAAGTACTCGTACGATGATTTACGAACAACATGGGAGAGGGAGAGAGAAAGCAAATCGAGATCGTTTCGGAGGTGATATGTTTCGAGGTTAATTTTTTTCTTGATGGTTACAGCAAATGATATGTGTATTCTTCCTTTCTAACACCCAGAATTTATTCTTCTCTCATTTTTGTGTCGATTGCTAGCTTGCATATTGTATATCTGTGAGTGCTAGGTATTTGAAAGATTTTTATAGAATCTTTGTACTTGTGCATACTTTATCTCCAGAAATTTTACACTTCCAAACTTCAATGTAATATATTGTGTTTACTTTGAACCCTATAATTTTAGTGTCCGAAAATTTTACTCGTTGAACCCTTTCTCGATATCGATTCATATCATTTACATACAAATTATGTACTTAGTTAAACTGTTAATCTTGGATGCAACTCTTCTTTCTGAGTTCGATTTCTGAAGGGATCGCATCCGAACAAAAGAAAAATGGAAATAAAATAAACAAAAATAAAATTAAAAAACTCTTTCACATCAAACCTGAAAAGACCAAACCATGAGAGGGACAGTGATTTAATTTGTGTGATACTATCAACATCATAGGCTTGCAATGTGACCCCATTAATTTAGCTTCAAGCCTTTTAATAGATTGATTGGATGCCTACACAGAATCCTTGCTGTAACAAACATAGGTATATTGTGTGAAAAAAGATTTCCATTTCAATGGATAGCTATAGGGTTGAGGTGATAGCACAAGGGAGAAGATTTACATTAGTGTAAATTGACAAAAACCCCAACGCGGTTTTTCCGGCCGGCATCGAAACGGTAGCCAAAAATCCCTGAAATTTTTTTCATGCACTATCTGTAGTTTCCTACTATATTTAAGTAGGTCAGACATAAGGTAACTGCATATATATCGCATAATAACTAAACATAACGTGGAACCATACAGCTACTGCAGGCGGGGGTTTTTGACAATTGAAAATTTCCCCGGGTTTTTTTGACCAACGCTTCAAGGCCAAAGTGTTTTTGACAACGGAAAAAACCGTTTGGTTTTTTTTTGACAATTTACCCTTTACATTATTAAAGGATCCAATTGTGATGCAGAGTAGATTGTGTTCAATACAGTAAAATTATAATGACTAGTATTTTGCGCCTGCGATGCACGTGTATATATTTTAAACAACATATATACTGAAGGTATGTATGAAATTTTGTATCCTAGACAGTACGTGAAATTTCTGAAGATATCTATAGTTTTTTTTAAATTTAAATTAAATGACTATGGTTAGTGTTAATATTAGAATTGAGAAATTTATGAGTTATATCAAATGAAGACATAAGGGCTTATGTATAAATTTGTAAGGCATGTCTTTTTTTGGGCTTTTGAGCATGAGGCATAATGTGTAATGAATGAGAGAAATAGAGTCTTTGACTTTTCATTTTCTTATTTTTGCCTTTTGTGATAGGTCAGTTGGATATTTCCAAATCTCAACTTTCGCTATAGGAATTTTGTCATCTTTTTTTGTTGATTAATGACATCATCTAAGCGCTTCTAGTTATAATAGTAAAGATTATGTCATAGTTACGAGTAATCGCAATGGCTTCTTTAGAGATATCCCCTGCTTCATTTGCAAGTCAAAATTTAAATGATATGTTTCATCTTATAGGATGTTTTGTTTCTTTTAGATGTAGCCTTATTTGCATAAATAGCACAAAATGAAATAAATAAAACCAAGCGATTCTTGGTTCACACTGCAGAAGTATTCCTATGTATTTGGACCGAATAAGTCCAAACGTGCAGGAAAAAGGTGTTGGTTGTAGGTTCAACTTTCTGCGAATATCATAATCGCATCGAATAGGTGTTTCATACATCATATATGAACAATATATTAGCCAATATAGCTATATTGACTGATATATCCGCAAAAATATATCGACTTTATTGTATTGCAAGGAGCCCGATACAAAATATCGTCAAATATATCGGCTGATATCATTAAAATTTGATTCAATGTTTGGAAACAACACTGAAAGTTAAAAGACGGTTTTGATTCATGTTCCCCTCCGAAGGACGGCGCGACACGGCGTCTCGCTTGAAATTCGGAACAGATGCTAATTGGTGCTATCCGTCCACCTCTCCGAAGATGCCAAGTTGATTTATGGCGTCATGTATCGAAGGTTTAAACGGATGCGGCCGATATAGCAGACTTCGTCAGATTCCCCCTCGTTTGAGGGGTTTTTGATTGTGGGGACGCTTTTCCCTGCAGGCGCAAGCCCCTGCAGTTAATTACGCTACCGCATCGCGGTAACAACTTTCTCCTTCTCCAGATGGTCACTTCGTGTCGTGTGTGTTTATTTTATGTTTTGTTGCCCGTGGATTGTTTACGGAGACCGAGTTATGTCGTCGCCCGTAGGGCGTGGACTAGTCCAAATCCGTATTATCTTAGATTTGGGTTTGGGGGTTTGGTTTGAGGATACGTTAGCCATACTTGAGGCTAAGATCAACTCAAACGTTTGTTAAGGATACGTTAGTCTAACTTGAGACTAAGATCAACTTAACGGGATCGTTTAGATCCGACAAAAGAGCATTTGGGCTCCATTGTTCCAGTTTAGGGACATAGTGGTCCATCGTATGTATGGCCGTCGGGACCCGTCACCTCTCTGACGACGTTGAAGGATTACAACGACAGGTGTCGGAGGAGTTCAGAGATGTACCCTCGAACCAGAGTTAATTGGGGGAGATTCATAGCCCAGTCTGTTTGAAGGTTTAAGGATACGTTAGCCATATTTAAGGCTAAGATCAACTTAAACGGGATCGTTTAGATCCGGCAAGAGAGCATGTGTGGCTCTATTGTTCCAGTTTAGGGACAATGCGGTCCATGGGTAGTTTAAGGACATTGCGGTCCATGGGTAGTTTTAAGGCATCTCGGTCAAGGTTAAGGACGTCGTAGTCCGTGGGTTTAAGGACCCCACAGTCCATTGTTAGTTTTAAGACATCTCGGTCGAGGTTAAGGACGTCGTAGTCCATGAGTTTAAGGACCCCACAGTCCATTGTTAGTTTTAAGACATCTCGGTCGAGGTTAAGGACGTCGTAGTCCATGGGTTTAAGGACCCCACAGTCCATTGTTAGTTTTAAGACATCTCGGTCAAGGTTAAGGACGTCGTAGTCCATGGGTTTAAGGACCCCACAGTCCATATCAATATGTGGTCATCGGGACCCGTCACCTCTTTGAAGACATTGAGGGATTACAATGCCAAGTATCAAAGGAGTGAAGAGATGTACCCTGGAACCGGAGTGGATTAAATAGTCCTTGGCCCAATTTGGGATCAAGACCAATTAATTATGTTATGAGCCCATTAGCCCAGTTAATTACGAATTGAGGACTTATGGCCAGCTTGGGCTAAGTCCAATCATGTCTGGAATATTGGCTTCCTGTTGGTCCATTGAAGGAGAGGCTTTGCCTCTATCCATTTAGCCAATTGGGCCAATGCCTAGTGTTAAACACTAAAGACCAATCAGTGTTGAACACTGGGAATGAGATTGATAAGTCGGTGTTTAACACTAAAAGATAATTGGTGTTAAACACCAGCAACAAGGCTTTCAAATTAGTGTTAAACACTAAAACAGATCAGTGTTAAACACTGTCAACAGAAGTCCCAAACTAGTGTTGAACACTAAGGTAATCAGTGTTGAACACTGCAAGTAAAGTTCTTTGCTTAGTATTGAACACTAAGACCAAACAATGTTTTAATACTGAATTCAGGGGTTTAGTGTTAAACACTAAGGCAGGAGGGGTCACGTGGCAACACGTGAGAGCGCCCTCCCTTCATTTGTTCTTCTGAGACTATTGCATCTTCTAGAGCATCACGTGCCACCACGTGACGGGCATTCAAGCGCTTTGTGTGTTAAAGCTTCTGTCAAGGGTCACGTGGGTCACGTGAGGCACTGTCTCAAAGGGGCTTTCTGTAGATCTTTTGGGGGGGTCACGTGGTGACACGTGACCCTTCTTTTCTGTAGTTGTTAGAAGATCTGTTAATCCCTTTCAGGAATTAAATTCCTCGTAGGGTTGAACCCTGACAATAATTTCAAAGGAATTAAATTCCTAGTTTCTTTTGAAGAGTTGAACTCTGAATTTTCTGTAGGAATTAAATTCCTTATATATATGAAGAACTGAATAGGGTTAAACCCTAATAAGAGCTTTAAGGAATTAAACTCCCACTCTCTGTTAGAGAATTATTCTGGGGAGTAAGATTAAGGGAATTAAATTCCTGGTGTTTTAACAGAATTAAGTTCTTAACTAGGGTTAAACAGGGTCAAACCCTAATTTTATTTTAAAGGAATTAAATTCCTATAGTTCTGTGAGAATTAAATTCTCGTGCTTCCATTCCCTCTCTATGCTTTGGATCTGCATGGCAGGATCTCAACCCATTGAGAATTAAATTCTCAACTTCAAGGGGAGATGTGCACTTTACAGATCCTCTATCAAAGAGAGAAGAAATATATCCTTCTGTTTTATATCAGAGTTAAACTCTGTTGAGAATTAAATTCTCTTTTCTTTCAAGAAGCCTTCCCTTTCTTACCTAGGGTTTTCTTTTGCAGAAGATCCAAATTTCTCAAAGTATCAAGGCTCTCTCCCTTTTCTTCCCTCTGCGTATATCTCTTTCTTGTATCTCTTGGCTCCTATTTATAGGAGAAGCAGCCGAGTCAATTAGTTTTTGACGAATCTTCATCGAGAGATTTGATTTGCATCCATCATTCGTTCTGGACCTTTGGATTATTAGGTGAATTTTATTCACCATTGGATTTCAAATCCAGGGATTCTCCTTTGTGATTTCTGTTAGATTTAAAGGGGAAATCTTTCCAAATTCGAGATTTTCCCATAGATAGATGATATTTAATCACCTCTAAATCTTTAATTCAATCGGTTGCTTTTGGAAAGATTTGAAAGGTCTTTCTCAGAATTTAATTCTGTTAACAAATGGGTTTTGAAGTCGGTCACGTGTGGCCACGTGACCCTTGGTCACGTGTGGGCACGTGACCCCCTTGGAACGAGCCTTCCTCTTTCTTTTTGCGCTCTGTCTTCTGGTTGCTGCTTAACCGTCACGTGCCACCACGTGACCCCTGGTCACGTGTGAGCACGTGACCCTTGTCTGGACTCTTTTTCTTGGTTTAGCGGGAGAACAAATCTGCTGCTTTTGATTATCACGTGCCAACACGTGACCCTGGTCACGTGGGAGCACGTGACCTCTTCTGAAGCCTTTTCCTTGATCTGATCAGGGAACCGGTTTGCCTTTGAAGCCGCTTTTAATTGTCACGTGCCAACACGTGACTCAGGTCACGTGGGAGCACGTGACCCTTTCTGAAGCCCTTTTCTTTGATGTAGTTGGGAAACTGAACTTGCCTTGCCGATACTTTTAGTTGTCACGTGCCAACACGTGACTGCTGGTCACGTGTAAGCACGTGACCCTCTTCTGAAGCTTTTTCCATAAGCTTTTCTGATTTTAAATCAGGAAACAAATGCCCCCACAGCGTTGTTCTCACGTGTCCGCACGTGAGTGCAACGCTGTCACCTTTTGTGACCGTTGGATTCCTCTAGGGATTTGGGGAGATGAAACGTCTCCATCTCCTCCTATAAATACCCATGTCTCTTCAGAAGAGCCTTCAATTTGCTCATCTTCTTCCTTTGAGAACTTTTTCTGAGAATTTAATTCTCTTCTTCCAGAGCTTAGTTCTCTTCTTTGAAACAATCTTCAGAGTTTAACTCTGTTCAGATGACCCTTTTTCTTCAGGTAATGTTCTTGGACAAGCAGCGAACTTCCACATTCCTTTGGATTTTAAATCCAAAACAAGGGTTTTTACTCTTTTTTAACAAGGAACCCATTTTTCTTCAAGTTTTTCCATAAGAACATGAAACCGCCTAACCTTCGAACTGTAGATCTCTTAAGGTTTAGATGATCTTTGGGGAAATGATGATGGCGTTTCAACTCCATGGAATTTAATTCCATCCAAAAATGTTTCTGGGAATTTAATTCCCTTTTCTTAATATGGAATTTAATTCCAATGAAGAACTCAATTTCTTCACTCGGAGGCTTCTTGGGGGGCTCTCGACCCGAGGTTGTCCTTCTGCAATCAATGCAATAGGAGCTTTGTAATGATTCTCATGACCTTTATTTCAGGTATCATGGATGCCCATCTGTATGGTCTTGACGAGATCATTTCCTATGGGAATATTCGTGCACTGGGCCGCAGTCAGAACCAGGAGTTCACCGATGCTCAGTGTGCCGAGATCATGAGCCGCTTTGACGAGTACAACCATCGGCTACTCCCCTGTCGCTCTTCTCTTCTGAGGCTGATCGTGCTGGCGATCCGGGAGGCACTTCCTCTCTTTTGCACCGGCATACCGCTTGGGGCCTTGGACACTGCTGAGGATAAGGTGCATTCGGTGTACCTGATGGGCTTGATCTCAAAGAGGAGGCGAGATCACCTCATCGATCTCTTGCACCAAGCCTTTCAGCAGTCAGCCATACTTGCCGCCTATCGGAGGGTGGAGGATATTCGTGAGGATCCCGACGCTTGCGACCGCGAGAGGAAGCATACTCGGGAGGTTCGAAATGCTTGGAGAATCTTGGACAAAGTTAATCTTGAGTTTCTCAACCCATGCCCCGCGTCTGAAGTCTTACCATTGTAAACGTGTCCCCTTTATTTTGTATGAACTTCTTGAAAGATTCAGTGACAAGTTTTATTATGTCTTTCCATGTTTGCATGCCTTTCTCTGGGATTTTATCATTTTGCTATTGTTGTTGCTGGTGCTTTCAATATGCAGGGTGCTACTCCATTTTTTTTTAGTGTACATCAGGTTTAGGCCTCACGTGTTCTGCACGTGGGGTCCCTTGATGGGGTTGTTCACAAAATCTTCCCATGCCCTATTTTCAGTGCACAATATCAGACGCAGAAAAAAGGGCCTTGGAAATAGTTCCATCTCCTTGATTTTCGATGCCTTTCCTTTTTTAGGCCTTGGAAATAGCTTCACCATGCAAGATTTTCCGCGCACAGCACTTAATGCACTTCTTTATATATGAGGCTATAGCTTTCTTTTCCCTTCACAAAGAGATTTATATTATTATATTTTTTTTATCTTGGAGTAACTTGTCTTGAGAAACAAACGAGCGCCATGGCCTGCCATCGCCCTCATGCTCGTCGACAGCCATGGGAAGTTCCTATTGAGGAGATGGTCCCCCGCTTTGCTGCTCGGTTGGTGGATCCCCTCCTTACCGACAACGAATGCGACTCAGCCATGCATGAACTCTCGATCCGTAGGGGGTCCCCCCTCCCGATGGGTTCCCTCTAGCTCCGGATGATTCTCACGGCCGTGCTTGCCGACATCCCTCCTCACCCGGCGGAGATGACCCTGGCGATGCTCGACGCGGCGGAAGAAAAGCTCGAGGGCTTTCATGAAGCGTACCTGATTACTCAGGCTTTGAAGGATTGCTCAATTCATCTGCTGAGCCAGATAAAGGCCCGGCGAGCTATTATGTCTGCTTTCGCGGACGAACACGGCGCCAATCGATGGAGAGCGACTCCTCGTGAGAACCGTCACTTTGATGTGCTGGAGAAAGCAGAGAGAGAGATGGAGAATTTTGTCCTCTGCTTCATTAACCCCTGTGCCGTTGATCCCATGTTTGGTGACCTTTTCCGTTAGCGTAGAACATTTTTAAATTAGTCCCTCCTTTTTTACGCTTTATGCCGAACTTCCATGTAGGCTTGGTACTAGTATGTATGTTTCCGCTTGCATAAATAAACTTTGTATTCTTCTCATGAGAACTTTCTTTAATTGCAAATGCTATCATCACTTTCCTGCGCATCAGACCTTTTTGGGCATTATGAATGTTCATGCGATTGCAAATGCTATTATTATTTTTTTTGAATACTCATATGATTGCGAACGCATGCTTGAAATATGTCGGAAATCTTTCTTGTTGCCTTTCACGTCAGGTGATATGAGCGCGTTTTAGATCGATTATTCCCGTCGACTGGAAGCCCATTTATACGGTCTTGTAAATGTCTTGTTTCCAAGGCCGCGGTCACGAAAGCGAGCTTACGTGGCCTGATAGAGCGACACGTAGCGAACATATTGTTGTGCGAGAAAAGGGCTCGGCCGTAAATTTTCGGAGAGGGAGCTAGCTTCCAAGGCGCTGAGCGAGCTTCGCGCCACTCTTATCGCCAAGGCCAACAAAGCGTATGAACTCTGGCGGTTGCTTCAGGAGTCTATCAGGGAGGTGGTGACTCTTGATAAAGCTGCTACGTTCACTCGTGAGAGGGTCGAGGCTCATAAGGTCACCGAGAAAGAGCTCGAAGCTCGGCTTGCTTCGTATCAGGCTCAACAAGCTCAGGCGGAGGCTCGTCTTCTGGAGACCTTACGTCATGAAGCCGTGGCTCAGCAACAGAACGATGAGCTGGTAAAATTACTGTATCGCCCGCCGGCTTGAGGACTTGTATCTTTTCTCCTTTTTTGTACATACGCATGGATGAGAGCATCTTTCTTTTTTTTTGTTTCTTTCATGAATTGTACTTTGTATCTGTTTTGGTTTATGAATAAAAGATACATTTTTCCTCTCAATGGTGTATCCCCTTTTTATTGAATGTATTCTGCGGATATTCTATCTTGATCTCCTTGCAGGACGGCGATGGCTTAGGATTCAGGGTTAGGATCTGCTTCCTAAGGCTTTTGCATTTTATGAGCCACGAGGGTCTCGTAAAGAGTTTTTCTCCCTACAGGTCGAGAGGATCCCATAGGTGTAAGTTCTTCTTAAGAATCGTGAGGATTCTTAAGAGGGTTTTCTCTTGAGAGTCGTAAGGATCCCACAAGAGAGTTTTTCTCGCTTACAGGTCGTGAGGACTTGTAAGTGATGGATGTGGTCACCCTTGTCCGTGTTTTACGGAGTCAGGGGTTTCTCCAGGTATTGTAGTTTAAAGACGTCACGGTCAAGGTTAAGGACCTCATAGTCCGTGGATTTAAGGACTCCACAGTCCGCTGTTAGTTTTAAGACATCACGGTCAAGGTTAAGGACCTCATAGTCCGTGGATTTAGGGACTCCACAGTCCGATGTTTGGTTGCAGGGACCCGTCACCTCTTTGAAGACGTTGAGGAATTACAACGCCAGGTATCAAAGGAGTGAAGAGATGTACCCTTAAACCAAGGCAAAATCCGTAGGGAATCGGGGTGGTTGATCGTTAGTTTTAAGACGTCACGGTCGAGGTTAAGGACATCATAGTCCGTGGATTTTAAGGACTCCACAGTCCGGTATTTGCTCTGGATGCTTCACACGGGTTCACTGCCGCGCTTGGCGAGGACCAGGCTCCGCTCTGGGCGTTTTCCGCGGGGTCAAAGAGTGACGTTATCCACGTTCCACGTAACCAGGAATTTTGCACTAGATGCTTCACACGGGTTCACTGCCGTGCTCGGCGAGGACTAGGCTCCGCTCTGGATGCTTCATACGGGTTCACTGCCGTGCTCTGCGAGGACCAGGATCCGCTCTGGACGTTTTTCCACGGGGTCAAAGAGTGACGTTATCCGCGTTCCACGTAACCAGGAATTTTGCACTAGATGCTTCACACGGGTTCACTGCCATGCTCGGCGAGGACTAGGCTCCGTTCTGGATGCTTCACACGAGTTCATTGCCGTGCTCTGCGAGGACCAGGATCCGCTCTGGACGTTTTCCGCGGGGTCAAAGAGTGACGTTATCCACGTTCCACGTAACCAGGAATTTTGCACTAGATGCTTCACACGGGTTCACTGCCGTGCTCGGCGAGGACTAGGCTCCGCCCTGGATGCTTCCCACGGGGTCAAAGAGTGACGTTATCCGCGTTCCACGTAACCAGGAATTTTGCACTAGATGCTTCACACGGGTTCACTGCCGTGCTCGGCGAGGACTAGGCCCCGCTCTGGATGCTTCACACGGGTTCATTGCCGTGCTCTGCGAGGACCAGGATCCGCTCTGGACGTTTTCCACGGGGTCATTGCCGTGCTCTGCGAGGACCAGGATCCGCTCTGGACGTTTTCCACGGGGTCAAAGAGTGACGTTATCCGCATTCCACGTAACCAGGAATTTTGCACTAGATGCTTCACACGGGTTCACTGCCGTGCTCGGCGAGGACTAGGCTCCGCTCTGGATGCTTCACACGGGTTCACTGCCGTGCTCTGCGAGGACCAGGATCCGCTCTGGACGTTTTCCACGGGGTTAAAGAGTAACGTTATCCGCATTCCACGTAACCAGGAATTTTGCTGATTGTACCCGCATTTCACGGGATGGAGGTTTGACTGTTGGCGATATGTGTACCACCGAGCCATGGAACTGGGAGTTGCCGATGTTCCGCTTAGCTTGAAGTTGTGTCCGTCGTTACAAGACGAATGTTGGGGTGATCTCTAGGTCGCTTGTGGCCCGTCGAGATTTAGCTTCTTTCTTTGGTGAAACCTGGGGTGGAAGGTATGTTCCCTTTTTGTTTACGCCCCTTTTTTTTATATTTTATTTCTTTTTCCGCGATGCTCTATCATTTCAGCTTTTATATCGCGGAGGTCGTGATTGCCCCATCATTTCGGCTATTCTTCGCGGTGCCCAATCATTTCGGCTATTTATTTATTCTCTACTCGCTGCTTTTTATTGCGAGTTGCCTCATCATTTCGGCTATTTTTCATGCATACATTTTTACTTGCTGCTTTTTATTGCAAGTTGCCCCATCATTTCGGCTATTTTTCATGCATACATTTTTACTTGCTGCTTTTTATTGCAAGTTGCCCCATCATTTCGGCTATTTTGTAGGCATGTGTGGCTTGCTAGCTTTTTCGCCGCAAGCTTGGATTTTAGACACCGATTTCGACATCAGCATCGCTACAACTGGAATGTTGCCGGGAGCGAATCATCATTTGCCTTTGTCGATGTTGAACAAAGGTGGCTCAGCAAACAGGGTTAAGGGTCCTGTCGACCAAGGCTTTTGACTTCATGAGCCGTAAGGGTCTCACAAAGGTATTTCTCCCTACAAGTCGTGAGGATCTTGCAGGTGTATTTTCTTCTTAGGGATCGTGAGGATTCCTAAGTGTGTGTTCCTCTGTAAGTCGTAAGAATCCTACAAGAGGGCTTTCTCCTTATGGGTCGAGAGGACCTACAAGGGTTGGACTTTGCTGGGGAAATGTTTATTCGCGCCCGTGGATTGTATACAAAGGTCAGTATTGAGTCCCTTGTAGGGCAATATCGAAGGTTGTGGAGGATTTGCTTAAGAACAGGTTTAGGTTTCTGTAACTTAAGACTTTCAAATCTTATGAGCCGTGAGGGTCCCATAAGAGAGTTCTCCTTACGAGTCGTGAGGATCTCGTAAGTGTATTTTCTCCTTAGGAATCGTGAGGATCCCTAAGTGTGTTGCTCCTTTGTGAGTCGTAAGGATCTCACGCAGGTGGTTTCTCCTTACAAGGTCGAGAGGACCCTATAAGTGTCTTTTAACGAGGTTGCGCCCTTTCGGGTTTTCACAAACACTCGCCGGTAGTCCTGCTGTTTTTACTCACGGAGCCCTTTCGGGTTTTCATCCGTGCCCATTTTGCTTGTGGACACACCGTTTTTTATTCTTTTTCTCTTTTTTTTTTATCTCGTCAGCCTAATGCTGCGGTAGTAGTTTAGGGACGTTTCGGTCCGTCGTTAGTTTAAAGACATTTCGGTCCATCGATAGTTTAAGGACGTTTCGGTCCGTCGTTAGTTTAAGGACGTTTCGGTCCATCGTTAGTTTAAGGACGTTTCGGTCCATCGTTAGGGGAAGGCCGGTTGCTGCTTGTAAAGTCTGAGCTTAGGAAGATAGCGAGCGGACATAGTCGTCGTCATCTATCATTGACCCAGGCTGTGGCTCATTAAGCATAGTATTTCTTTAAGAAGCGGCCGTTTATTGGCCTGAAAGGCCTTTCACCGTGCATGTCCATGAGTAGATAGGCTCCACCCTGGTAGACCTTGTCTATGATGTACGGGCCTTCATAGTTTGGCTCAAATTTTCCCCGCTTGGCACGATTAGGGATCATAGGTCTTTTGACCACTAGTACGAGTTCGCCTTGGCGGAATGTCCTCGGCCTGGTCAATCTTTCGTACGAGCGCGTCATCTTTGCTTTGTAGGCTTCTAGATGTTGTTGCGCTATGAGCCGGGTTTCGTCGAGGGCATCAAGCTCCTCAAGCCGAAGGTGAGCATTTTCTTCGTCCGTCATCTCGTAGTGGACTGCCACTCGTAGAGAGGGTAACTCTATCTCGAGGGGGAGCACTGCTTCCGTCCCAAATACCAACGCGTACGGCGTTGTGTTCGTGGCCGTCTTGAATGTAGTTCGATAAGCCCAAAGGGCTTCTTGCAGCCTCTCGTGCCAGTCTCTCTTATTCCGGGAAACGGTCTTTTTTATGATCTTCGTCAAGGTCTTATTGAAGGCCTCGGCCAGACCGTTAGCTCGTGGGTTGTAAACTGAAGAATATCTCCAGTCTATATTGTGCTGCTGCGCGAAGCGGCTAATCTTATGGCTTCGGTAGGCTGGCCCATTATCGGAGATAATCCGCCGTGGGGTTCCAAACCGATAGATGACGTGCGTCTTGAAGAAATGGAGGATATTCTCCGTCTTCACTTCCCTCAGTGGTACTGCTTCTGCCCATTTGGAGAAGTAATCAGTTGTCGCCAGGATAAAACGATGTCCCCGGGACGATGCTGGCTCGATGGGGCCGACTATGTCAGTCCCCCACATTTCGAATGGCCAGCTAGCCACCGTTGGGTGTAGTGGATTCGGATGTTGGTGGATAAAGTCTCCATGAATCTGGCACGAGTGGCATTGCTTCGCATACTCGAGGCAGTCCTGGATCATCGTGGGCCAGTAGTAACCCATCCGTTTAATTTTTAACTTCATCTTTGGGCCTGCTTGGTGAGAACCGCAAAGTCCGTCGTGAACTTCCTGAATGACTCTTTCTGCTTCGTCAGGTCCTAAGCATCTCAGCCATAGAGAATCAAACGATCTCTTGTATAGAGTATCGTTGACGAAAGCGAAAGATAGAGCTCGTTTCATGAGCTGATGTCTTGAGGACGCTTCTTTAGGCATTCGGTGGGACTTAAAGTAGTCTATGAAGACTTCCCTCCAGTCCTCAGCCTTCTCACGGTCTTTTATTTGTAGGGTCGTCTGCTCAGTCGCCCCCTTTTCTTTATATAATTCCGGAGGTATTTCTGCCGGGGCGAGCACTCGACGGCTTTGTACCACGATTCTTACATCATCGAGGTTTTCGTCCGCCAGCTCTTTAGCAAGTTTGGCCAACGCGTTTGCTTTGCTGTTTTCCGCGTGCGGTATGTTCTCCAAAGCATAGGAGGGAATTTGGGTCAATAGTTGTTGCACCTTTTCGCCGTACTTCACCAACTCCGGTTTGCACGTTTGGTAGTCACCATTTACTTGACTAACGACCAGTTGAGAATCCCCGTATATAAGGAGGTCTTCAATTTCCAGGTCGATGGCGATTTCGAGGCCTGCTATCAGAGCTTCGTATTCAGCTTCATTGTTTGTCCTCGGCTCTGTTAAGGAGAAGGCGAAGCGCATTATCCCTCCTTGTGGAGTTGCAAAGACGAGGCCTATCCCCGATTTGATCATTGGGATACCTTGTTTCTGTTTCTTTACGGAGGACGCTCCATCGAAATAGAGTTCCCATCGGGTGCTACCGCCGCCAATCGCATCAAATGCATGCTCGTCCGGCAAATCACAGTTCAGAGGAGAATCGGCCGGTATCGGGTGCTCAGCGAGGAAATCGGCAATGGCATGGCCTTTCACTGCCTTGAGAGGTTGATACGTTATCGAGAACTCCATCAAGAGCAGGGCCCATTTAGCGAGTCGTCCCGTCAATATGGCTTTTGACATCAAGTATTTAAGGGGATCCACCTTTGAAATGAGACGGACTTCATGCGCCAACGCATAGTGCCTGAGCTTTGTTATCGCGAAGATTAACGCCAAGCAATGTTTTTCAATGGGAGAGTAGTTGCTTTCTGCCCCCAGTAGAACTCGACTTAAGTAGTAGAGTGCCCTCTCTTTCCCCTGATCGTTCTCTTGTGCCCATAATGCGCCCAAGGAACCTTCGAGGGCGGTCGTATAAAGAATGAGGGGTTTTCCCTTGACCGGCGCAGCCAACACCGGAGGGTTCTGCAGGTACTGCTTGATCTCGTCTAGTGCACCTTGGCATTTGTGATCCCAAACGAATGGAGTTCCCTTTTTCATCAGGTGGCTGTAAGGACGGCATTTGCCTGAAAGATTGGCGATAAATCGCCGGATGTATGCGAGCTTCCCTTGGAGAGACCGCAACTGTTTGAGGGTTCTTGGCGGAGGCATTTCCATGATCGCTTTAATCTTTGACGGATCTATTTCAATACCTCGGTGTCGAACGATGAATCCCAGGAATTTGCCCGAGGAGACTCCAAACGCGCATTTGAGGGGATTCATTTTCAAATTATATTGCCGAAGGCGTTGAAATACAGTCTCCAGATGCTTTAAATGCTCTTCGTATGACATGCTTTTTACTACGAGGTCATCGATATAGCACTCGACGATGTCATGTATGAGGTCGTCGAAGATCTTTGTCATGGCCCTTTGATAGGTAGCGCCAGCGTTCTTTAGACCAAAGGGCATAACCCTGTAGCAGAATATACCCAAAGGGGTCCGGAAAGCGGTGTGCTTCTGGTCTTCGGGATGCATCTTTATCTGATTGTATCCTGACGAACCGTCCATAAAGGAGAAAACCTCGTGAGTGGACGTGTTATCTATCATTAGCTCGGTTACTGGTACTGGGAAATCATCCTTTGGACAGGCTTTATTGAGATCCCTGAAATCCACGCATATGCGTACCGTCCCATTCTTCTTCATTACCGGGACGATATCGGCTATCCAATCGGGATATTGGACTTCTTGGATAAATCCAGAATCGATCAGCTTCTTGACTTCGGCGTTGATGCTCATCTCAAGCTCGAGTCGCATCCTTCTTGGCGCCTGCTTGACTGGCTTGATATCCGGGGATATCGCCAATCTATGCACAGCGATTTCTGGATCTTGTCCTGGCATCTCGGAATAGTTCCACGCAAAGCAATCTTTGTGCTGTAGAAGCACGTTCTTTAACGCAGCCACCCTTTCTTCGGATAGCAGCTCGCTGACAAATGTCGGTCGCGGGTCATCTGCCGATCCCAACTCAATCTTCTTGAGGTTATCTGCAGTAGTATGTATACCATCTTCCAGTTCTTTCGGAGCGGGCGGAAATTCTGAGATCACCTCATCATCGCTGTTCTCAAAGCACCGGGGAAGGTCATCCATGTTCTCGGGCTCTTCTTTTAATATCGTAATCGCATAACAGGTGTGAATCCGCTCCCAGGACCGAGGTGGATCCGGTTCTGCTCTTGCGGCTTTGGGTTCGTGCTTTTGTGGCGGCGTTACCCTCCAGCCGTCGGATAAAGCGAATCTGCCCCGTTGGTACTGGTCCTCGACCCAGTTCTTGAAGGTGAAGCAGTCTTCGGTAGGATGTCCTATGGCTCGGTGATAAGAGCAATAGCTCAGACGAGAAGCCTTGTTAGCTTGCTCAGGGTGTCTAGACTCTGGAAGCGCGATCATTTGATGTTTTAAAGCTAGCTTGAGTAACCTCTCCGTCTTGTCTCGGGGGAAGGAGTGCGCTCGACTCATCTTCTTCATGAGGGACAAATCCGAGCCGTGCAATACCCGATCACGTAACCCTCTAATCCTGCGTCGTTGTTGTCGGCTCCTCTTTCCGCTTCTTGATTTATTTCCGTCTCCGCATCGAGCCTTTCGTACAACGGGTTGGCAAAGACGAACATCTTTGTCTTTTGCAGCCTGTTGAAATAGACGTTGCGTCCTGGCCTTCTCGTAGATGGCCATTTCGCGGTTGTGGTCTTCCCGAGCTTTCTGACCCACTTTCCTGATAGGCTTGTCCATTCGTTCTTCAAACGACGGACTCGGCGCTTCAATCGCGGGGTCTAGTTTTGATGAGGGGTTGGCATCTCCTGACAGGGCGTCCTCTTCTTCATCAAAGGTATATATAGCGTAGCTGCTGTGAGCCCGTCCCCGTTTTCCGGTTCTCGCGTATCCAAGCCCAAGTGTTTCCATTTTCCCGTTGGGCAATTTGCGTTGAGTCCCAGGGACATCCCAAATCCTGTTGTAGAACCGAGCCTGTCGAACAATCTGTTTTAAGGGTACTCCTTGGCGCTTCAATAGCTTCTTTAATCCATTTGTATAGTATCTGGGCAGACGGATGTGTTGGAGCCTGTCGAGTGTAGCATCCGTGCCATGCCAGATCTCTTTCTCTATTTTCGACTCTGAGGATCGGTAGAATATGATCACCTTCTCACCCCTTTGCCTGGGAGGGACGTAAAATGTTTGCAGGTCCTGCACATTGTGAGCTTGAAGCGTGTCGAGATCCTTGTAGTGTTCTCGCGGTACCATGGTGATTTGCAAACTATGATCATCGCTAGGGTGTGCTTGTATTGACAGCCGATTGGAGAACACGGCATTAACTTCATCTTCTGAATCACTTCCAAAGACCAACATGGGGGCGGGCGTCCCCAGGTTGTTGCGTTGAGATGGCCCTGCATAAACTATCTCTTCCTCTTCTTCGGTATCGCTCCCGAAAACAGGGATGGTGGCGGCGGTTTTGTTTTCCGGGTTGCGACACCTTTCTGTATCCTCGAAATCTGGCAAAAAGTACTTCGCATCTTCGTATTTGCGGACTTCATTCACGGAAAATGGGTTCAACTCACCTGTTACGGTATACTCGAAACCATCCTTAAAGTACTTCATACACTGATGTTGTGTAGAAGGGATGATATTGTACTCGTGTAGCCAAGGACGACCGAGCAAGGCGTTGTAGCAGGTCTTGGCGTCAATGACATGGAATTTGATGTCTGTGACGAGAAGTCCAAAGCGTAATGTTAGTATCACAGATCCGAGAGTCCGTGACGATTGTAAATCGAAACCGGAGATAGTAATTTTGTCACGAGCGATGTGTTGCACACTCATGCAGATTTCCTTCAACACCCGAACATTAAGGAGATTGACGGAGGATCCATTATCCACCAGGATCTTGCCTATCTTGATATCATGGCAGTATCCAGAGACATATAGGGGACGGTTGTGGTCGCACGTCCCGAGAAGGAGGTCTTCGTCACCGAAAGTGATGTCGGCCGTATGCACTTCCTCCAGTTCATCCTTCATCCTTTCAGTGGCGAGGAAGGCTTGGAATTGCTCAGGTTCTTGTAACGCCTTAATTAGTGAGTCTCGCGCTTCTTTTGATAATAGGAGGGCATCGAGAATGCTAAGCTGAGAAGGTAGCTTCCTTAGGTGTGCTAGGATGTTGTAGTCCACCTTACCCTTCCTGGGAGGGTCTTTGGCAGCCAGCTCTTTCATGACTTGGTCATCTAAAGTGATATCCTCAGTGACCTTTTCCTTTCCCTTATCTTTTTTATTTGCGGGCCCGAGATTCTTTTCTGGGAGTGTGCGATTGCGCAGCTGAATGTTCTCGCAGGCCTCCGATTTCTCCTCTTTTCCTAAAACGGATTCTTTAAAGAGAGGGCCCAGAGCCATTTCTTCATCAGAGTCGCTCCCAAAGGTGAGAACTTGTGACCCCCCGGCGTGAGCCATATAACAGTTGCCAGTAGTTCTGTTGTGCCCATCGACAGTACTTCTTCGCTCCCGACGGATCTTGCGTTTCATGCGCTTAACATGTTGCCGACGAGCAACATATCCTTGCCACCATATCTTAAAGGCGCCGCACTCCTCCGTGGGGTGTGAGATTTTCCGATGATATACGCAATAATCAGGGTGCCTCTCCACCCCATCGTGTGTGTTTCTTTCCGAGGGTGGTAGCTTCATCCCCATTGACATGGCTTTGGCAAACCTTTTCCTCGTCTTGAATATCTTCTTGTCTACTTCGGATGCTTTTCGCTCCGGCAGGGGTAGTTCAACTCTTCCGTTCAGTCGCCTGCATTTGGTTCCTTCCGACGCTGCCATCTCACGCTCCTGATCCGCTTTACTCTTTAGACGAACCTCGTCTAGAAAGGCATTGATCATTTCATTTGTCGGCCACGCACGCTCTGGTTCAGGCTCTGCCTCCAGCTTCTTAGTGCCAGGAGTTTTCCCATCATCGGCAAACGAGTGGGAGATTACGTTACAACTCGCCATATATCCTTCGGATTCATCCGACGGGCTCTCTCCATCATCTTTCTCTTGAAAGATGTGGTTGAGGAACTCTTGCAGTGTGACAGGAGTTCGCGCCTTTTGATTGTATTCTTCCAGCGCGTCGATTTGCTTCTGCAAGTTCGTGTGCTCGTTTCCAAGCTTCACGGGCTTCTTGGATTTCTTCTTTTTCTTCGAAGATTTTGACGGTTGGGCGTGAGTATTTGGGCCCTTATCACGAGTCTTCGTAGTTGGGCGGGGCTTCAACATTTCTTCGATAATCTGAGGTTCAAGAAGGTCCTTCCATTCGATCGCAGGGCACGCATGAAGGTCTCTCAGCATTCTTTTGGTTTTAGTTGATAGCACGACCTCCCATGGAGCTTCTTCAATAAAGGAACAGGTTGCCCCCGGTGTATCTGCTTTCTTAGGAGTATGCGGCTGTGGTGGGTTTACCTTCCACTTTTCGGATAGTATAAACTTCCCCTGGAGGTATTGATCTTCAATCCATCCTTTGAAGACGAAGCAATCTTCAATCAGATGACTTACCGTTTGATGGTAAGGGCAATAGTTAGGGTTATTCACCTCGGTGGGTTGCGGCGGTCGTCTTGGATTTGGTAGGTTTATAAGTCTGTTACAAGCTGCCAGCTCGAATAACCGTTTCGTCTTGTCTCGTGGGAACGAGTAGAGACGCTTCATCTTCTCATTATAATACCGGCGTCTTTCTTCCAGTTGATCTGCCGGTTTCTGGACGTTAGGTTGCTGTTGGGCATTCGCGACAAAGGTTGCCCTTCCTTTACCCTTGTCATTCCGAGGTTCCGACTTCGGGGGAGGTGGTCTATGACCCATCTGGTCCATCTGAGCCAACTTGTCGATTAAAGCCTGGAATGTGGTTGGCTTAAAGAACATCATAAACTGGGAGATAGTTGCGTGAGGGTCTAGGGTTCCCACGAACATGCCCACTGTGGGTGCTTCCTCAATGCGTTGCTCGCATTTCGACCACAAATTCCGCCAGCGTATAGCATACTAGACCCAAGTTTCGCCTGGTTTTACCCTGGCGTTAATCAATGCCGTTATTGGAGTGCGTTCGCTGGCGCTTGCGAATCGCTGAGTGAATAACAACTCCATTTCAGCGAACGTTTTGATAGAATCGTTCGGGAGTTCCGAATACCATTCGAACGTTGTTTCTGATAAGCTGCCCACGAACTGGCGAAGCAACAGTTTATCATCACCGCCGGTGTTACCGCAGAGGGCCCGGAACTGGGCAACATGTTGATGGGGATTGCCGGTCCCCTTATACACGTGGAATTTTGGTATCGTATAGCCTGGCAGGTATTTGATTTGGTCGTACCAGCTTGGATACGGCCGCCCCGTTTTTACGACTTGACCAGCTGCCTCAGTCGCATGATGAAACCGGATTTGCTGGGCTATATAGTCAACCAAGTCAGCCTTAGAGATTGCCTCCTCCTTGGCCGTTGAGAGGGCTGGTGGTGGATTTGACGTTTCTCCTCGGTCGTCTTCAAGAACGATTGGGGGATCCTCGGCGGGTAGGTCCTGCTGAATCATCATTCCTATCATATCTTGGAAGAGAAGGCCCATACGTTGTATGTTGGCCGCTTGTTCGGCAGCCTCTTTGTCTTTCTTCTCCAGTATCCGGCGAAGGAATTCAGCGTCGGTTTCTTCCTCCTGGCGTGCGTCTGGGGACGTTTCTGGGTTTTCTTTTGGCCCGGTAAGTGCGGCCATAGCATTCATCATTTCCTGAAGCTTTTGTTGTTGCTCCTGGGCTTTCGTCACGGATCGGGTTAGCGGCCGGTGGCCCGTAGAAGTGCGGCTTTCCTCCTTTCCAGAAGCCATATAAACAGTGTGCACCACCATGCCTCCAGACTTCGGGCGTCTGGGCTCAGTGCTTTTAGCCGTCGTTGCAGGCTGGGGGATCTTCTCTGGCCTCCTCCTTTTATGAGCCATGGAGGTTGAGGGGGCCGTTGAGGTGGGCGTCCAGACAGCCTTTTGGGGTTTAGCCTGGTGACCAGCTTCCGGTTGGATTTTCAGCTTCTTGTGCTGGCGGGAGAAGTTTGGATCGATGATCGAGTCTCGGGCCTGTCGCCAAACCTTATAGATTTTGGAAGACAGCCGTTGAGGGGATCGGGGCTGTTCTGATTTTATTTCCACAACCTTTTTTAATGGGGGAGGAGACCTCTTTAGCACTGCAGTAGGGGAATTCCTTCGCACCTTATTTAGCATTTCGAAGCTGTTCCCAGTTGGAACAACAGCATTAACTTCTGCCATCGGGGCTGATGGAGTCAACCCGGAGGGGGAGTTGCCCCCAGCCTTCCTTACTCGGCGCCAATGGCGACGTCGAGCGTGTCGAGCGGACGGCGTTGGGTCAGCGGTAAGAATGGTTTCGTCTTGCCCCCTGTGTGGGTGGGGGGTCGCTGTTGGAGTTAGCCTGTCAAAGACCGATGTCCTTTGGGCAGCAGGAGCAGGAGCTGGGGCCGTCAATCTTGTAAGGACCGACTTTTTGGCCGGGGAAGCCGCCTTGGCGATTTCGGGAGCAGGACCGGCCACTTTCTTAAAAGCAGCCTTCTCTGGGATTGTAGGCCCCATGATGGGTCCACAGGATTTTTGCCCCAACCTAGAGAAGACCGAAGCGCTGATGTTGGGCGACCCGTTGAGAGGAGCCGCGGCAGGGGTAAGACGATCAAAGACCGACTTCTTGGGAGCTTCCTTTGTTAGCACCGGCGCCGCGAAGCTTGTTGGTGGGAGTATAGTCCCAAAGAACAATCCGGTAGTGGCCTGAGTCACCTGGTCCACCGACATTGTGAATAACGAAGCAGCTTGGGGTCCGTAGGCTATATCTCCTGGCGAGGCAAAGCGTTGGTCCCAATTGCAGTCTGAGCGGTTGGAGGATTTCGCAGAAGTAGAAGCCATCGATCCTTTGCTTTCTGCAATAAGCAAGACGCCAATTCTTAGTATCTTGAAACCCAAGGGCAACCATTAGCGAACCGCGATTGGTTCGCGAATCACGACACACGAAGTGTGGAGTGGAAAGAGGAAAAGGTCTCACCGGGCGTGCCAGAATCTGTTCCCCTCCGAAGGACGGCGCGACATGGCGTCTCGCCTGAAATTCGGGGCAGATGCTAATTGGTGCTATCCGTCCACCTCTCCGAAGATGCCAAGTTGATTTATGGCGCCATGTATCGAAGGTTTAAACGGATGCGGCCGATGTAGCAGACTTCGTCAGATTCCCCCTCGTTTGAGGGGTTTTTGATTGTGGGGACGCTTTTCCCTGCAGGCGCAAGCCCCTGCAGTTAATTACGCTACCGCATCGCGGTAACAACTTTCTCCTTCTCCAGATGGTCACTTCGTGTCGTGTGTGTTTATTTTATGTTTTGTTGCCCGTGGATTGTTTACGGAGACCGAGTTATGTCGTCGCCCGTAGGTAGGGGTGTAAACGAGCCGAACTCGAACCAGCCAAGCTCGGCTCGAGTTCGGCTCGTAGTTCTTTTTGTCGGCCCAAGTCCGGCTCGTTTAGTTAACCGAGCTAGAGATGCTCGGCTCGAGTCCGGCTCGATTAAACATGCCCAGCTCGTGTTCGGTTCATTTGTGGCCCATTAACTAAACGAGCCGGGTTCACGAGCCGAGCTCAACTGAGCTCGTTTGTGAGTTCGGCTCGTTTTCAGCTCATTTACTCATATTAATAGTATCTTCCAAGAAAAACACATAATTAACAATAATGCTTAAAACTCAGGATTTTGAGATATGGAAAAATTAAAAAACATTAACATCTAGGGCATTGAATTGGTCTAAATGCTGGGTTTTATATTTATCTCAGTACCCTTTATATACTGTCATTTAATTGAATTAAGTGTTCTGAGAATTGTATAGAATCTGCTATAGATTACATATTACTGTTTTTTTCAAACTGTGTAACCCAGCCGAACCTGAGTCAATACCGAATGAGCCTGGCTGAGCTCGAGTCCGGCTCGTTTAATAAACGAGCCAGGCTTTCTAGCTCATGTCCGGCTCGTTAATAAATGAACCGAATTTGAACGAGCTGATACCGAGCCGAACCTTAATCGAACCCGAGCTGGCTCGTTCAATTACCACCCCTACCCGTAGGGCGTGGACTAGTCCAAATCCGTATTATCTTAGATTTGGGTTTGGGGGTTTGGTTTGAGGATACGTTAGCCATACTTGAGGCTAAGATCAACTCAAACGTTTGTTAAGGATACGTTAGTCTAACTTGAGACTAAGATCAACTTAACGGGATCGTTTAGATCCGACAAAAGAGCATTTGGGCTCCATTGTTCCAGTTTAGGGACATAGTGGTCCATCGTATGTATGGCCGTCGGGACCCGTCACCTCTCTGACGACGTTGAAGGATTACAACGACAGGTGTCGGAGGAGTTCAGAGATGTACCCTCGAACCAGAGTTAATTGGGGGAGATTCATAGCCCAGTCTGTTTGAAGGTTTAAGGATACGTTAGCCATATTTAAGGCTAAGATCAACTTAAACGGGATCGTTTAGATCCGGCAAGAGAGCATGCGTGGCTCTATTGTTCCAGTTTAGGGACATTGCGGTCCATGGGTAGTTTAAGGACATTGCGGTCCATGGGTAGTTTAAGGACATTGCGGTCCATTGTTAGTTTTAAGACATCTCGGTCAAGGTTAAGGACGTCGTAGTCCGTGGGTTTAAGGACCCCACAGTCCATTGTTAGTTTTAAGACATCTCGGTCGAGGTTAAGGACGTCGTAGTCCATGGGTTTAAGGACCCCACAGTCCATTGTTAGTTTTAAGACATCTCGGTCGAGGTTAAGGACGTCGTAGTCCATGGGTTTAAGGACCCCACAGTCCATTGTTAGTTTTAAGACATCTCGGTCAAGGTTAAGGACGTCGTAGTCCATGGGTTTAAGGACCCCACAGTCCATATCAATATGTGGTCATCGGGACCCGTCACCTCTTTGAAGACATTGAGGGATTACAATGCCAAGTATCAAAGGAGTGAAGAGATGTACCCTGAAACCGGAGTGGATTAAATAGTCCTTGGCCCAATTTGGGATCAAGACCAATTAATTATGTTATGAGTCCATTAGCCCAGTTAATTATGAATTGAGGACTTATGGCCAGTTTGGGCTAAGTCCAATCATGTCTGGAATATTGGCTTCCTGTTGGTCCATTGAAGGAGAGGCTTTGCCTCTATCCATTTAGCCAATTGGGCCAATGCCTAGTGTTAAACACTAAAGACCAATCAGTGTTGAACACTGGGAATGAGATTGATAAGTCAGTGTTTAACACTAAAAGATAATTGGTGTTAAACACCAGCAACAAGGCTTTCAAATTAGTGTTAAACACTAAAACAGATCAGTGTTAAACACTGTCAACAGAAGTCCCAAACTAGTGTTGAACACTAAGGTAATTAGTGTTGAACACTGCAAGTAAAGTTCTTTGCTTAGTATTGAACACTAAGACCAAACAATGTTTTAATACTGAATTCAGGGGTTTAGTGTTAAACACTAAGGCAGGAGGGGTCACGTGGCAACACGTGAGAGCGCCCTCCCTTCATTTGTTCTTCTGAGACTATTGCATCTTCTAGAGCATCACGTGCCACCACGTGACGGGCATTCAAGCGCTTTGTGTGTTAAAGCTTCTGTCAAGGGTCACGTGGGTCACGTGAGGCACTGTCTCAAAGGGGCTTTTTGTAGATCTTTTGGGAGGGGGTCACGTGGTGACACGTGACCCTTCTTTTCTGTAGTTGTTAGAAGATCTGTTAATCCCTTTCAGGAATTAAATTCCTCGTAGGGTTAAACCCTGACAATAATTTCAAAGGAATTAAATTCCTAGTTTCTTTTGAAGAGTTGAACTCTGAATTTTCTGTAGGAATTAAATTCCTCATATATATGATGAACTGAATAGGGTTAAACCCTAATAAGAGCTTTAAGGAATTAAACTCCCACTCTCTGTTAGAGAATTATTCTGGGGAGTAAGATTAAGGGAATTAAATTCCTGGTGTTTTAACAGAATTAAGTTCTTAACTAGGGTTAAACAGGGTCAAACCCTAATTTTATTTTAAAGGAATTAAATTTCTATAGTTCTGTGAGAATTAAATTCCCGTGCTTCCATTCCCTCTCTA
Organism: Agapanthus africanus; assembly: GCA_030015575.1. Lineage (NCBI taxonomy): Eukaryota > Viridiplantae > Streptophyta > Magnoliopsida > Asparagales > Amaryllidaceae > Agapanthus > Agapanthus africanus. The sequence continues at coordinate 651,910,142 of JASDDO010000014.1, forward strand.
TGCTTTGGATCTGCATGGCAGGATCTCAACCCATTGAGAATTAAATTCTCAACTTCAAGGGGAGATGTGCACTTTACAGATCCTCTATTAAAGAGAGAAGAAATATATCCTTCTGTTTTATATCAGAGTTAAACTCTGTTGAGAATTAAATTCTCTTTTCTTTCAAGAAGCCTTCCCTTTCTTACCTAGGGTTTTCTTTTACAGAAGATCCAAATTCCTCAAAGTATCAAGGCTCTCTCCCTTTTCTTCCCTCTGCGTATATCTCTTTCTTGTATCTCTTGGCTCCTATTTATAGGAGAAGCAGCCGAGTCAATTAGTTTTTGACGAATCTTCATTGAGAGATTTGATTTGCATCCATCATTCGTTCTGGACCTTTGGATTATTAGGTGAATTTTATTCACCATTGGATTTCAAATCCAGGGATTCTCCTTTGTGATTTCTGTTAGATTTAAAGGGGAAATCTTTCCAAATTCGAGATTTTCCCATAGATAGATGATATTTAATCACCTCTAAATCTTTAATTCAATCGGTTGCTTTTGGAAAGATTTGAGAGGTCTTTCTCAGAATTTAATTCTGTTAACAAATGGGTTTTGAAGTCGGTCACGTGTGGTCACGTGACCCTTGGTCACGTGTGGGCACGTGACCCCCTGGGAACGAGCCTTCCTCTTTCTTTTTGCGCTCTGTCTTCTGGTTGCTGCTTAACCGTCACGTGCCACCACGTGACCCCTGGTCACGTGTGAGCACGTGACCCTTGTCTGGACTCTTTTTCTTGGTTTAGCGGGAGAAAAAATCTGCTGCTTTTGATTATCACGTGCCAACACGTGACCCTGGTCACGTGGGAGCACGTGACCTCTTCTGAAGCCTTTTCTTTGATCTGATCAGGGAACCGGTTTGCCTTTGAAGCCGCTTTTAATTGTCACGTGCCAACACGTGACTTAGGTCACGTGGGAGCACGTGACCCTTTCTGAAGCCCTTTTCTTTGATGTAGTTGGGAAACTGAACTTGTCTTGCCTATACTTTTAGGTGTCACGTGCCAACACGTGACTGCTGGTCACGTATAAGCACGTGAGCCTCTTCTGAAGCTTTTTCCATAAGCTTTTCTGATTTTAAATCAGGAAACAATTCACTTTCATCCAGATGACACCTGGATTGACAACAATTTGATGCAGACAACAATTTGATGCAGACTGGGGCATGAATGAAACTCAGACTTTATCATGCCGATTTGGTAGTTTCTCCTTGTTTAGTTATTTCTCTATTTATTGGTAATTCTCGGACCAGTTTAGTTATTTTTCAACTTATCGGTAATTTTCGAATTAGCCACTTTTTTCTATTTTCGTATTCAGGGTTGGTTAAAGTTGGCTTGTTTAAATATTTAATATTTACATTATATTATCTAGAACTTCCAGATTAATCTCAGGTCTCAGGTCTGAATGGACGATATTATATCATAATCCATAGAACGAAATCTATCCATGTCTGTGCTGCGGTAAATTTGTACTACATAAATATTGAAATTTTGGTCTCTTGAAGTGTCATGGTTGAAGCATTTTCCGAACAGTTGAAATAAATATAAAAGGAAAGAAACCACCATGCGATTCAGCTGGGGCTCCTTCTTAAACTACAGACAACACTTGTGATGGGAATGTCACTATTTGTGGGTAGGCTTCTATGGAGTTATTTAGAAAAATTGATGAAGATAGTTATTGAAAGAGATGTATGAGATTAGTTGCGGTTACAATTTAAGTTATGATTTTTTAATATTTTTTTATTGAATTTATCTTGCAAATTAGATAACCAAAGCGATGCGCGTTTGTATATTTTGACATCATAACAATTTGAAAAGATATTTTAAAGAATCAATTGGAGAAATGAGAACGTGGGAACGAGGAACGTTACAGAGAAGATGAGAACCTTATGTATGAATACTAATAATAACTCAAAACCTTTATATTTTATTTTTTTATTTCGAGTATAATATAAATCAAAATTACAAATTTTTGACATATCGGCATTGTTGACATAGCAAGAAATTATAGGTGTTTATTTTGCACGTGCTCCGTACATCCCTCCTTTGCTATGCACTTAAACAACAAAGATTTAAAAAGATTTTTAATGAATTTTAGTTATGTTAATATATATATTGAAAACTTTTAGTTAAAAACAGTGCCACAGTTCTTGAAATAATAAATGAGTAAAAAATATTTTTAAAATTCTTATACTTCTGAGAGAAAAGATCCACATTGAACGAAAATATTTACATCATGCATTTTGCTTTTATTTTAATAAAGACATGCATCCCACATGTGAAATTCTAGATAAATAAAATTCTTCAAGAATCTTTTGAAATGTTTATCCATGAACATGATGTTCGCATATAGAGCCTTTGGAATGACAAATGGCTTTCTAAGTTCCCATATGCCCATGTGGAAACGCTAGTTCTAAGCATAGTCATAAATTCGTGATTCGGCAATAATTCGGCAAGGTCGAAAATTCGGATTCGGAGAACTATTCGGAAAAAATCGGCAGGTATTCGGGAAAGATTCGGTAAGTGTTCGGGAAATGTTCGGAAAGGATTTCGAGCAAAATATTAATATATGAGACGCTGGATTTTGATTTTGTGAATTATTTGCTGTTTTTTGAATAATTCGCTTTTTTTTGAATAACTCGCGAATAATTCGACAATTATTCGGCGCGTTCGGTGATGACGAATAATTCGCAGATTTAATCGGCAGTCACATAATTCGCGAATAATTCGCCGAATAATTCGCGAATTATGGGACTATGGTTCTAAGGTGGTAATTATTTTTAAAAAGATAAAAACAAACAAACAAATGGAACTGCTGGTAGAGTTGGTGACCATGTTATCTTATTAGCTATTTTTCAATATTTATTGGAAAATTACTCTAAAATCCCCACAACTATCCGTGTTTTTCACTAAAATACTTAACAATTTTAATTACAGTGAAATGCCTTACACTAATCATGTTACCCTAAAACATCCTAACATCGTTAACTTATTAAATATTCTTTCCACGAGGTAGGAGAACTAGATAGGATTGTGGTAATCGGCCCCGGCTAAAACAACGGTATCGAGGAGTGGGTTTAGAGGAAAAGGATGAGGCAGCGGATTTAAAAGAATAGGACGTGATTGCAGTTGATAAGAGACAATGAAACGGAAGAAAGAAGGATGTTGAGAAGGTGTGGAGAAGGACCGTGGAAGAGGGAAGAAAGGGTCAGAGAAGGAGAGAGTGGAGTTGACGTAGGGTTGGGGGGAAAAAACAAAGAGAATTGGCAAATGTTCACTCAGGCAGAGGTATTTTTGTCCTAAAAAATTAACTGAATATGCAAACGGAGGGTATTTTTGTTAAAAATTTGCCGGTGGTTTAAGGTATTTTATAATAACTAAAATTGTAAGGTATTTTAGTGTAAAACGATAGTTGAGGGTATTTTACTGAACTACCTATCCCGATGCCTAAGCTCGAGGTTCGCTGATCGCTGTCGTCTCTCTCTAAAACCCTCGCCTCGATTGGCGCCATGATCGCCTTCAGAGCCCTTCGACGGCTCTCCCCTCTCGCCACTTCTTCAGGAATCGATTCACGCCAGCTCCATCGAGGTTCTCGATCCTTCCCCTTTCTCGAAACGACCTAAATTTCCTTTTTTTGGGGTATTTTTTGCGATTTTATCCTGTATTTTTCTGTATTTAGTTTCAGGCGTGCTCGAAAGAAGACAAGACGACGAAGCCGCTTCGATTCATCCAACCGCTGTTGTTCATCCTGATGCTGTAATCGGAAAGGTATCATCACAAAATTTGATTTTTTTATGAGGAAAAATGCTTTCTTGTTCAATAATTTATAGTTGAAAATGATACACAATGAAAGTCTCAAATAAACAGTAAGGATCTGTTTTATGTTATGTCGAGGCAAAATTTTTATCTACTCTTGCAGCTGTAGAGGAAATTGAGTTTACAAAGTAGCGAGAAAGCCGATTTTTTGGTTGCCATAGATGTCACATTACTTCTTATTTGAGTATAAACTGTTTGGATTTATCGCTAGTTTCAATCTAAGACCTTTCCTATCAAATTGGGTTGGCTATGAGGCAAGGGTCATGAAAGAGTCGACTAAGGCCTAGTTTGGCAACGAGGTTACGGTTTCCAAAACCGTGGTTTCGTGGGGTTTCAAGGCTGGACTCTAAAATTTATAACCGCGGCCCGTTTGGCAACCAAAATGGAGTTTCCCAAATTCCCAAATCGTGGTTTCAAAAATTTCAATGCCTCGAAACCCTATTTTTCTAAACTCTGAAAATAGCAGAGTTTCGGAAAGTTTTGTGTCATCGCTCTTTATTTTCTCTCTCTAGCCTTTAAAAAGTAAGTTAAATTAAGTGCAACCTTGGTTTCATAAACCTTGTTCCCAGACGGCCATAAACTTTGTGAAACCCTATTTTTATGAAACCACAGTGGTTCCTTTTTAACATACTTGAAGCCATGGTTTCAGAAACCTTATTGCCAAACTATGCCTTACCACTTATACCAACCCTAATTAGTTCCGAGCAACAAAAAAAAGTCGCGAAAGGCGAGGCTTTTTACTAGGTACACATGGGTCTTGGATATAAGTGGGTTCCAACAATAAGACTTATCCTTTTTAAGGATTGACCCATCTTATATCTTATATATCTTATACCTATGTGTTCTTTTGTTGTTTCCAATGTGGGACTATCTTTAAAGTCCCATCATTTAGTTTTTTTCCCCTCTCAACGGAGCACAAATAAAGCTAAGAGCAAAGCCAAACACATTCCCACTTGGCTTGATCTATGCAAATGGTGGCAAAATATTCCATGTCATGTATGGTAGATGTTTTCTTACTGCAAAAGCATGGACACAATTTCTTTGCGACATTTGGTTTATTTTACTTTGCAATTTATTATTTTGTTGAGTATATTGATGTCTTGATTGGATATGATACGTCATTTTGTGCTGGTATTGGTAGGGTGTCGTGATCGGTCCTTTTTGTACAGTTGGATCAGCAGCGAACATTGGTAATGATTCTCATCTACAGCCAGCAAGTCATATTATGGGGGATACCAAATTAGGGGAATGTTGCATTATACAAACGTGAGTTTAATAATGTGTTAGTTTTTGGTATATCTGATTTTGTATGCATCAAACTATATACTAACATTCATGCATATGTAGATTTATAAAGCGCATTATATCTTCCTTTCACGAGCAGCTGATCACGAGTTAGCAAGTCCTGTGAATCAAGCGTTGTTACCTTTATATGCTGACAAACTTATTAACTATCAAAATTAAAGACACTCAAAATATTGCATATGTATGAAATGTGTCCACATAAAATAGTATGTGCATAAATTAATAAATTTTCGTCTGAAAGCTACTAAATATTGTCAACTCATGAATCAAATTTTCTCCATTGCTTGTTTCATGCACAAGATGTTATCAAAATAAACTTTTCATATCTAAATACAAGGAATTGAACTGTTCATCAAGCTTTGACCAAAATGTGAACTTTTGTTTAGCCGATTGGAGGAAAATTTTGAATTCTGTCAAGCTATGTATAATCATCTTGCAATCCCATGAAACGTGTCCAAACTTTTGAAGTTTACAGTTTTTCTATTTCTGATTCAAGTCCATAAGTATTCCTCACCTTTTCTCCTCTCTACATTATCATATTACTATTGATGTAGCGAACTTTGAACTGTCAGGTAGTGGGGCTATTGTTGGTGCTGACCTACCCGGTAGAACAATCATAGGGCGTAATAATGTTATTGGACATCATGCAGTTGTTGGAGTGAGGTGCCAAGATTTAAAATATAAGGTTAGTATTCTTAGGTTTTATGTTATGCCTTTCCGTGCTTCGCGGGCATTAACTACTCTATTTGTAGAACTTTTGATAGGGTTTTATGTTTGAGAAGTCACTAAGGTTGGTAAAGCCAATAGTTAAACCAAGTTCCTTCACACCCCATACGATATTCTTGATCATGTGTCTGTTGTTTGTCAATTTAACTCCAATAAGAACCGTGTTGTCAGGCAATTTGACTTTAGATAATCACCAGCCTTTATTATATTAGCTTTGGAGGAACACATTCTCATTGAGGCTTGTCACTATGATGAAGATTAAGCCAGGGCAATAGATACATATGAATATCGGATATAACTCATATTGTCTACCCTAGTTTATGTCCAAAACCTTGATATTACTAGTAAGCTTAACCAAGGTGAACACTTATTCTGAATATTATTAGGGCAATTTAGACTTTAGATTATGATATTTCTAGTGCCCTTCTTCTTTTCTAGTTCAACCTGTAGACTTTTATGGATGATAGTAACGATTGAGTATCTGTAAAATATGCATGTCAAGAAATATGTTCGATAATTTCTTCTTCACTAATTTTATCTGTCGTCTCTAAATAAGCAATTAATCATTTCAAGAAACGCATTTTACATTTTCTCATCTATAAGGACAGCCTACTTTATGTTTGAAATTTTATAGCTTTGAACTAAAAAGGAAATTTAATCCATTACAGTAGCTTCTTTTGCTGTTTGTTTTTTCTTGCAGCAAGAGGATGAGTGTTTCCTACATGTTGGCAACAATAATGACATTAGGGAGTATGTATCTATTCATCGTTCTTCTAAATCAAGTGACAAAACGGTATGTAGATAACAATGGTATGTGACAATTTTGTTTCACTCATTTCCTGATTTGTGATAATTTTCTAGGCTATTGGTGACAACAATCTTATCATGGGTTCTTGTCATATTGCCCATGACTGCAAAATCGGTAACAACAATATTTTTGCAAATAACACTTTGTTTGCGGGGCACATTGTAGTGGAGGTAAGTCATTGTTTTGTTTATGGCATTACTATATTTTTTTGCCTTTCAGTAGTACTAGTAGCCATTGAATAGTGGATTTCTTGGATTTAGGATTACACTCATACTGCTGGAGCTATATCTGTTCATCAATTTTGCCACATTGGATCACATTCTTTCATTGGTGGAGGTTCTGTGGTATGTCTAATTGTTTTATCAGGACAATGTTTATTAGTCATTTGTAATATGTGTAATTCACTAAGGTTTTATTTATCATGTAAAATAGTTGAGAATTCTCATTGTTTCTTAATCATGTAGTTATTTTCTGAGTTTTGTTTGCACCTCTAGAAGAAAGATATAAAAGCTCGTGAATAGATAATAAGCAAGATATGCTGTAGTAACTTATGGTTCCACTGTACTAAATATTTTCGAAGTTGAGAATGATGATGTACACATATTCGAGCATTTGGAACATCATCATCTTCTAGGCCATTTATGTGCATATGTAAGTCTCAATATTCTTTTTATTTTCCATCACTTGCACATACAGATTACACAAGATGTCCCAAAGTATATGATGGTTTCGGGTGAGAGAGCTGAGATTCGAGGCTTGAACTTAGAGGGCCTACGTCGCAATGGATTCTCAAGCATGGAGGTTAGTCATATATGTGATTTTACTTCTTTGTATATTTGTATTATCTGCTTCCTCTTTTAATACTTCATTTGAGCACATACTTCATGAGTAAGAAAGTGGCATTAGTTGTTGATCACTTTCTACTATGATATTGGTCCTACCGGGTTTTGGTTGATTTTATCCCTTTCTTTTTGTTTGGGGTGGGGGGTGGGTGGGGGCGAAGGAGAGTGGGCCTCTTAAATTTTGAAAAAGTAAAAGACTAATATTGGTTGTAAGGAAGCATTGAAATTTATCAATACGTGCTATGTATACTTGTATAGATATCACTGAGATGCTCTTGCCTTCAGATCCATTACACATTTTAAAAAAATGTATATGGATTCCATTAAGCCTTTTTTGTGAACGGCAAACGTCTATTCAAGAATTAAAAAAGGAAAGGGGTAGAAATTATCATAATGGAACCATGTGTGACAGATCCATTTTATACTCTTAAAAGCCCAGAGCGTGGTTGATGCCCGTCCAAGATATAAAGTCTTGAGAAATATAATTAACTAATGATAGTTTTTATTTCTAGAGCTAAACTAATTTTTTTCATAAATTTTTTAAATTTTGTGATGGTTTCTAATATATTATACAGTTGGACTTCTCACTGCAATTTAGATGTGGGATGTGCTCACTCTGAACCCCCCAATCCAACTAGTGTTCCAACTAGTGTTCCTACAATTCCATTATACTTGAGATGAACTCGGGTTCAAACTTCTTAAAGGTTCTCAGCTTCTTTCTCTACTTAATAAGCCATAAGATTTTCTTGAACAGGCCAAAACTTGATATCTCACCATTGAAGCCATGTTGAAAATGCCGAAACAAACTTCCTATAACTACGGCTGCAATTCTGATCCAACTAGTGTCCTACTTGTCAGCAATATTATTCTAGTTGTATGCCATCGTATTTGATGCAACTTCTTACATAATAATTTACAAGCTTCGTTCTTCTCTATTTATAATATTCAAGGTTAGGAGCATGAGGAAAGCTTACCAAAAGATTTTCATGCCTAGCCATGCAAATTCGAGGGGCTTTGAGGACCGGCTTTCCGAAGTGGTAAATACGTACTTCTAATTGCTTTAAATTTAGACATTGGCATTGATGAAAATAACACATGATTTACAGGAAGAGGATGAAGATTTTGACGAATCTCCTGCAGTGTGTTCTATGGTGAAGTCTATCCGCGAGTCCTTCCAGCAAAGCCGTCGAGGTATTTGCAAGTTTAGGCACTGGAGTCGTGCTTGAATGGTTAATCCCGTGAGTTCTCATTGATTCCGTCATACTATTAACTTATCAATTTAATCATTATTCTTATATGATTTTAATATATGTTTTGACTTAAAAAAGGATTTTCTTTGAACATAGTTTTCTTTCCTTTTTAAAAAATTTCTTTAGGGGATCATAGCGACATAGGCGTTGTAATGCGATTGAGGTGTGAGAATCCCAGCCTCTAAAAACGGATTTGGTGTTATTCAACACTATAGGCGACTGCTTGCACCATTCGAGTTTATCTTGCATTTGTTTGTGATATGAGGTTCTTCTCGCCGTGGACAATCATGAATATTTTGTTGTAAGCAATGGTGTATCCATAGATTCAATGAGAACAATCATGAATATTTTGTTGTATGATTTAGAGTGAAGTCGAGTAAATATAAGCAAGAGGTAGCAGAAAACAATCATGAATATTTTGTTGAATGATTTCTAATGAAGTCAAACAAATATAAGCAGGAGGTGGTAGTAAATTTTGTTTAATGGTTGTTTATGCTCACTGGATTTCGACCATCTACCTTAACTAGCAAGGGCCTTTGCGATGTTCAAAGTTAAGAAAAATCATATAAGTTTACAAGTTTATTGTCATATGATTTGTAAGTTGTAATATCTCATATTTATGAACTTAGTATGACATATGAAGAATTAAATTGCAAATACTTAGGCATTTTTTTCAACTTTTCAATATTTTTGAAAATCGGGAATTTTAAAAAAAATATAGAAAAAATTTCTTCGGGTGTTCAATGTTTTATTTGTTATAGCATATATAGCACATAAATATGGTAAAATTTTTATAATATTTTTTTTATAGGTTTTCCAATATTTTGTAGTACAAGAAAATCATGTAATTACTTAAAATATATTTTTGTTTTTTCGATTCTTCAATATTTTTCAGGATAAAGCATATGAGATTTAAAATTTTTGTTTTCTTTAGTTTTTCAATATTCTGTTTGTTATAGCAAAATATTATCATGAAATTTTCAAAATTAAAATATTATTTTTTGCTTTTTATGGTTCTATATTTTCCATGATCTAGCACATGAAAATTGTAAAAATTTTAAAAATTTCAAAATTTTCCATTTTTATCTTCAATATTATGCATACTAAGCAAATGAAAATAATGAAAATTTCAAAAATCTCAATTCTTACTATTTTATTCGGTTTTTAATATTTTGCATGTTATAACATATGACAATTGCGAAATTTATAAAATTCCGGAAATTATTTGATTTTCTCAAAATTATTATTTTGCATGTTACTACACGAAAATTGCGAAATTCTTAAAAATATCAATCTTTTCTGTTTTATTCGGTTTTCAATATTTTGCTTGATACAAAAATCGCGAAATTTTCAGTCAATGCTTTGTTTGTCATAAGATGAAAATAGCGATATTTTCAAAAAATCTAAAATTTTCAATATTTTAAAATATCGATTTTTTAAAAATTTAAATTTTTCGTCTCTTTCAAATTTTCAATATTTTGTATGCACATACGAAAATCTCAGAAGTTTAAAATATCTGAATATTCTTTTTGATTTTATAACCCTTTTTGATATTTCACTTGCTGTATATCACATATAGACTGCAGACTTTTCAAAAATATCAAAATTTTATGTTTTATTTCTCTTTTCAATATTTGCTTTTCATAGCATACAAAAATCACTAAATTTTTAAAAATCTTAATTTTTTTGTTATTTTCGGTTTTATAATTTTTCGATGCTTAAATTTTTCAAAAATTTCTTAAATTTTGCTCAACACACGAAAAACTTGAATTTTTCAAAATTTTTTGTTTTCCTCCGAGTTTTGTTATTTTTCTTGTTATATAAAGCATGAAATTTGCAATTTTTTTTTTCAAAAATATCAAATATTTTTGTTTTCTTCATTTTTTCAAAATTTTGCCTGCTATAAAATACAAAAATCGTAAAATTCAGAATTTTAAAATATTTCTGTGTTCTTCAGTTTTTTAATATTGTACATGATATATGATACGGAAATCATGAAATTTCAAAAATCTCAAAATTTTCTGTTTTCCAATATTTTACTTGCTTATAATTTTGGAGAACTTCCGGAAACGAAGGAGATAAAAAGCTAAGTAAAAGAAGAAAATGTCTCGATTAATTGAAAACTTAATAGAACAAAGAAATTTGATTTGAGAGACTGAGACTCTTGATCATTAGAAATTGAGTTTTTGTTCCATATATACTAACGAAAATTTCAAAAATCACAAAATCTTATGTTCCCTACAAATTTTCAACACTTTGCATTCTTTTAACATATGAAAATTGAGTTTTTCTTTTAAATTCCAAAAAAAAAAATCTTCAAATTTTCAATATTCTGTATGCTACGACACAAATAAATCATAAAATTTTCAAAATTTTCTGTTTTATTTAGTTTTTCAATATTTTGGTTTATATACACAACGACCGCGAACTTTTCAAAAATATGAAAAAATTGTGTTTTTTAATTTATATTTTGCTGCTTATAGCATTCGTGAGGCGCTAAATTTTAGAAAATCTTAAGAAGAATTTCGGTTTTACAAATTTTGTATGGTAGCACATGGAAATCGTGAAATTTTAAAAAGTCTTAAAATTTTCTGTTTTTTTCGGTTTTTTATTATTTTGCTTGCTATATAAAGCTTGAGAATTGCAATATTTTCCAAAATATTTTGTTTTTTTTCAGCTTTTCAACATTTTGTTTGTTAAAACATACAAAATTCGCAAAATTTTCTTCAATTTGTTCTTTACTTAATATTTTGCATGAATATGCAAATTGCAAAATATTAAAAAATCTTAATTTTTTTCTTTTTTTTCCATTTTTATTTTTTTGCATGCTTGCATGAAAATTCTCAAAATTTCAAACATATCAAAATCTTCTGTTATTTCGGCGTTCCAATATTTTATTTGCTCATACTCTTAGAAAAATTATGGTTACTAATAAGATAAAATGTTATGTTAAGTAAGAGAGGAAAAAATCGCTAATTGCTGCTGAGAACTTAACAGAACTATTATGATATGCCGTGTATAGCCTGTATTTTCTAGATTTTTCCCTCATGTATTCTAGAACCTTCCATCGACTTGTATATATACATGTATATCAAGTATATTGAAATCATCAATAAATAAAATCTTTCTCCAAAAGTATTATAGCATCAGAGCTATAATTACAAAACCCTAACCCTAATCCCTCAACTTCTTCCTTCAACAGCCGCTCATCATCTCGAGTGCTGCCATTGCCTCAGGCCAAGATCAGCCGTCTCAACAACACCAATCCCCGCCTCCCTCTCCTCGATCCCAGCGACACCATCACCGCCCTCTCCTTATTCACCTGCACCAAACCCTTTCCTCGCTGACCCTCCTCGCTCACAGCGGCATCATCACCGTCCTTGCCATCTCTGCATGCACCTGCGCTCATCGCCATCTCCGATCTCTGCGCCGATCATCGCCTCGCCAACGCACCTGCGCTCATCGCCGATCTCTGCGCCGATCGTCGCCTCGCCAACGCACCTGCGCCGATCTACGATCATCTGCGATCTCTGCGCCGATCGTCTCCATCGCCAGCGACTCCCTCCTTTATCACAACACTCGATTCCCTCCTTGATCACAACACTTGATCATAGCGGGCCTCCCTATTGGACTCCAGAGGATTTTCACAACCCCAAACAACTCAGGCTATTTCTTATTCTAATTTTAGGTTTTTGTTCCAAAAAAATTGAACAAGAAGGGATTATATAACTTTTCGGAAGTCGATATTCAACTCACCGGAATTGAAAATTATACGGGTTGGGCGTTAACCATGCAATATAATCTTCGCGCCTTTGCACTATGAGGATACACTGATGTCTCTTAAGGACATCTCGGTCCAAGGTTAGGGACATCATAGTCCGTGGGTTTAAAGGAACCCCACAGTCCAGTTTAAAGACATCATAGTCTATGAAATATATGGTTGTCGGGACCCGTCACCTCTCTGAAGACGTTGAAGGATTACAACGACAAATATCAGAGGAGTTCAGGGATGTACCCTTAAACCAAAGTTGATTAGGGGATCTGTAGTCCAATTTGAAACTAAGATCAATTAATTAGATTATGAGCACATTGGCTCAGTTAAATTTGAATTGAGGACTTATGGCCAATTTGGGCTAAGTCCATTTGAGTTTGAAATGTTGGCCCTTTATTGGGCTATTGAACATTTGTCTAGGTTCAGCCCCTCATTATTTAGCAATGCTAAACAAGAGTTTGAGGGCTATGATAACATTTTTGTCTTTGGTTGAGCATTAAACATTGTAGCTTTGGATTTTAAAGTTCATTTGAAGGGGAGGTTTTGCCTCTAGAAAACATAGCCAATTTGGGCTAAGCTGGCTCTAAAATAGTGTTAAAACTTGAGGACATCTGGTGGTCACGTGTCCTCACGTAATGTATTTAAAACAGTGTTAAACACTGGAGACAAAATGCTCAAAATAGTGTTAAACACTAGAAATGAAGGGGTCACGTGGGGTCACGTGAGGCGTCTGAAGATAGGGCCAGACCTCCTTTATTTTATTATCAGAATATTCAAATAAGTGTTAAACACTTTTAATCTTCAGGCCATCACGTGTGGGCACGTGATGGGTATCTATGCATTGATTATTAAAGCGTTTATTAGGGGTCACGTGAAGACACATGAGAGCTCCTAAAGCCGGTACTGCCTTTGCTTTTGTTCCCTTTGTTTTGGAAGTCACGTGGGAGCACGTGAGGCATTGCCTCCAAGCATTTTTCTTCTCATTTTGGGGAGTCTGTTTAGGGGTCACGTGACCTAGTTTTATTCTTTCTTTTCTGATCATTGAGGATAGGGGTCACGTGTCACCACGTGACCAAGTTCTATTTTTTTCTTCTCTGCTCATTGAGAATGGGGGTCACGTGTTACCACGTGATCAAGCTCTTTACGTGTATGGAGAGCTTTCAAGTTTCTTTATTTTAAGAATTAAGATCTATGTAGGGTTAAACCCTAATTATGTTTTTAGAGGAATTAAATTCCTATGTATGTGGAAGAATTAAATTCTCATATAGGGTTAAACCCTAGTTCTGTCTTGGAGGAATTAAATTCCTATGAATTTAGTGAGAATTGAATTCTCATGCAGGGTTGAACCCTAATTTTATTTGGAGGAATTAAATTCCTATGAAATTGGGAGAATTAAATTCTCATATAGTGTTAAACCCTAGTTTTATTTGGGAGGAATTAAATTCCTGTGAATTTGGGAGAATTAAATTCCCTAAACTCAATTCTACCTCTAAGTTTTGAATCTGCATGGCAGAATTTCCCCGATGAGAATTAAATTCTCAACTTGTGGGGAGATTTGCTTCTGCAGATTTTCAACCAGAGGAAGAACTAAGTTCTTTTGCAGAAGAGTTAAACTCTTAGATTGAGAATTAAATTCTCCTTTTGTTTTATGGAGCTTAGATCTCTTTCCCTTTTCTCTCATAGGGTTTCTTTTCTTGAGAATTAAATTCTCCTCTCTTTTCTCTCTGCTGTTGTTTTTTCTCAAAAAAAAATCACAATTCCAAGATCCAGAAAATCATTTTTTCTCTTCTCTTCTTGGCTCCTATTTATAGGAGAAGGAAAAGAATCAATTTGTTTAGTGAATCTTTCATTGAAAGATTTTGGTTGTTTTTGTAACTAACATGATCTTTTAGATCACTCAGTAAATTTTATTCACCATTTGATTTTTAATCCAAAAGATTTTCTGTTTGTTATTCTTGGTGAATTTCAGGAAAATCTTTCCTTGTATAAAATCTTTCCATAAATTGGTGATTTTTAATCACCATTGGATTTTTAATCCAACGGTGCTCTATTTTACAGAGCACCATATTTTTTGTTTGGAAAGATTTAAAGAAATATTTTCTTAGTTAGGGTCTTTGATTTCCCTTAATTAGAATTTAATTCTATTAGCTCAGAAGGCTTTTAAAGCCCATCACGTGTTGGCACGTGATCCCAATGTTTGATCGTTTGAAATAGAATTTAATTCTATCAATTAAAGAGTTTAGGAACCTGTCACGTGTTAGCACGTGACCCTCTTGGTTGAACATTTCATTCAGAATTTAATTCCGCCTTTTAATCAGAGCTAAGGAATCATCACGTGTCAGCACGTGACCCTTGGTCGCGTGTCAGCACGTGATGCCCCATTGTGGTTTTTCCTTAGTGTATTATTACATCTTTTAATCCCTTTTGGTGGGTTTCAAAGGCCCATCACGTGGTGGTACGTGACTCCACTAATCGCCTGCTTGATTAGAATTTAATTCTGTTATAACAGAGTCCCGGGAAACCATCACGTGTCAGCACGTGACCCTTGGTCACGTATAAGCACGTGATACCCCATTGGGGAATTTTCTGATATTTTATCAGGGAACAACAATGTGCATGATTCGTCTCGACACACGAGATGGCGCGATGTTGGACACGGTGCGTTGCATGTGCGTGATGCGTGGTGACCTGGTACTGGACGCGGTGGCGACGCGGGTGTGCTACGGTAGTGGGCATGGTGATGACGCGGACGCGACACGATACTGGGCATGGTCTTGGCTCGGTGCGTGGTGCGAGTGTGGCACGACGCGACACGGTACTGGACGCTACTGAACATGGTGCTGGGCACGAAGAGGACATGAGTCGTGGCATGTCTCGGCATGCAGGCGACATGGGGTTATGCACGGCGGTGGTGCAGTCGTAGCACGACGCCGGTGCGGAGGTGGACACGCAGGTGGGCTCGAGCTGGGTACGAAGCAGACATGGTGTGACACAGGAGCAGGGCATGGGGCGGCGACGAGGTGGCTTGGGGATATGGCGGCGGCAGTGGTGTTCGGTGTTGTATGCTCAGCTTGGAGGAGATTCGTCGACGTCGGTAGAGAAGACGAGGAGGAGGTATTGCTATCAGGAAGGAGTGGGTGTCGAGGACGAGCTAGGTGGGGCAGTGGCGGCTGGTGCGGTGGGGTTCGGGGTCGCCGGAGATAGTCACTGCAGGGAGTTCGGATGGTCGTTGCTGCAATGGTGTTGATGGGTATGGCTGTAGGCGGTTGGGAGTGGAGAAGGAGGCGAGGAAACGTTGAGGGGTTGGTCGGTGCAGTTGGGTGCTCGTGGTGGTGTTGGGAAGCTCGTCAGTGGTGAGGGTGGTCACGACGGCGGTGAGAAGGTGGCCGTGAGGAGGTGAAGTCTCGGTGTTGGAGCTCGATAGGAAGAAGAAGTGGGGAGCTCTGGTTGGAGCTCGATCGTAGGAGCTGTTGTTGGAGGTGGCAAGGCTTTGGTGGAGTTCGACGGTCGATGTGGCCCAGGACGTTCGTCGGCGAGGTGAGGCAGTGGGGGAATGAGGGAGAGAGAAAACTGAGAGAGTGAGATAGAGAAAGGGAGGGAATGGTTGATGAAGGGAGACGTTGAGGAAATTGCGGGGGCGTTGCAAGGAGGAAGGGGGAAGTTGCGAGGGAGACGGGGTCGTGGAGGAGCGCAGGTCCAACGGTGAGGGGCTCATGGAAACGAGAAAGAAGGATAGAAGAAAGAGAAGGAGTGGGAAAGGCTTGGAGGTCTCGGGCCAGGGTTGGGGTCTGGGTTTTAGGCCCTGGGGCTAAAAGAAAAAGAGAGAAAAGAGAGGTTGGTTTGCTGTTAGGGTTAGGGGTTTAATTTAGTTTAGTTGGGAAAAACATAATTAGAAAAGATATAAGGAAAAGTTTATATCGGAAAATTTTAGAATAAATTTTTTATTTAAATGCCGAATAAAAGTATAACGGGAACTAGGTATTACACAATCAATTGTAAATGGATCTTTAAGATCAAAACCAAATCGGATGGTTCTCTCGAGAGATACAAAGCCAGGCTTGTAGCCTATGGGTTTAGTCAGGAATACGTCATTGATTATAAGGAAACTTTTGCACCGGTCTCCAAAATCACTTCTATACGCACTCTTATCGCAGTAGCTGCCGTCTGCCGCTGGGAATTATATTAGATGGATGTTAAGAATGCATTCCTTAATGGCAAGCTTACTAAGACAGTCTATATGAAGCCACCTCCTGGAATTGATGTTCCTCCCTCGCATGTATGTCGTCTGCGGCGTGCTATCTACAGTCTCAAACAAGCACCCAGGGCCAAGTTTGAGCGATTTCGACAGTTTATCCTTTCTATTGGGTTTACGGAGAGTCTGGCTGATTATGCCATGTTCTATCGTACATTCTCTCGTGGAAAGGCTATCCTTTTATTATATGTTGATGACATGATTATTACTGGTGGTGATATGCCTACCATCTGGTTTCTCAAACAACACCTTCAGTCTCAGTTTGAAATGAAGGATCTTGGACCTCTTCGCTACTTTCTTAGGATAGAGATTGCTTACTCTTCCCATGGATATCTTTTGTCACAACATAAGTATATCCCTGATCTCCTTAGTCGTGCTACGCTTATTGACTCTTCGATTGCATCATCTTCCGCTGTCACTACTCCAATGGAGTTTCATCTTAAAATTCGAAAAAATCGGATGGTGAACCCTTACCCAATCCTACAGGATATCATGAATTCGTTGGAGCACTTATTTATCTATCGGACACTCAACCAGATATCTCACATTCCGTGCATACTCTCGGTCAGTTTATGTCGACACCGACGAATGTCCACCATGTCGCACTTATTCTCTCTGTTATCTTCGCGGCACTGTCACTCGTTCTCTTTTGTTTCCATCTGATTTGACGTCGAATCTACGGGCCTTCTCCGATGCTGGCTGGGCCGATGACCCTGATACTCGACGTTCTACCATAGGATATTGTGTTTTCCTAGGTTCCCCACTGATTTCCTTCCGGAGAAAACGACAGGATACAGTCTTTAGATCCAGTACTGAGGCTGAATATCATACTATGGCGGACGCTACTCCTAAGATTCGTTGGCCCTGTCATCTTCTTCAGGACATGGGTGTTTTCCTTTCATTTCCGATTTCGTTGCATTGCGACAACCATAGTGCCATTCAGATTGCTACTAATCTGGTTTTCCATGAGCGTACAAAGTATATATAGGTTGATTGTCGTATTGTACAACAGGAGTATTCCTCTCGACACCTTTCGCTACCGTATGTCGCTTCCAAAGATCAGCTCGCCAATATTTTCACGAAGGCTCAGACTACTACTCAACAGCAGTACTTCTTATCAAAACTCTTGAAATATGATCCACCGTGATTTTGAGGGGGTATTAAAATATGTCGTGTATAGTCCGTATATTCTAGATCCCCCCAAGTATTCTAGAACCTTCCATTGACTTGTATATATACATGTATCAGGTATATTAAAATCATCAATAAATAAAATCTTTCTCCAAAAGTATTAAGAACAAAGATATCTGATCTGAGTGATTAAGACTTTAGGGGACTGGGAATCCTAGTAACACAAGAAAAACATGAAATTTTAAAAAATTTCAAAACTTTTTATTTTTTTTTAAATTTCCAATATTTTGTATGTACAACATATGAAAATCGTGAAAATTTCGAAATCTCAAAAATTTATGTTTTCTTTAGTTTTTCAATATTTTGCTTGTTACAGTATACGAATATCGCAAAATCTTCAAAAATCTCAAAAGGTTTTCTGTTTTCTTCCATTTTAAAATATATTTATTTGCTGTAACATATGAAAATCGCAATTTTTTTTAAAACTCGGTACTTTTTGTTATCTTCCGTTTTTCTATATTTTATATAATATAACATAGGAAAATATCAAAATTTTCAAAAAAGTAATTTTTTTGTTATCTTCCCTTTTTTCATTACCATGCATGTTATATAGAAAACGAAAAATAAAGAAAATTTCTAATTTCTTCAAAATTTTAATATTTTACATAGCACATGAAAATAAAAAATTGATTGAGAATGTCAAAATTTTTTTTGTTATCTTCCGTTTTCTTCCATTTCTTTTTGCAATACCAAATGATTTTAACTCTTAAATTTTTTTTCCTGGTTTTTCAATATTTTGCATGCCATATAACACACAAAAGTTATCAAAATATTTTGCCAGTAAAACTTAAGTAGCGAAAGAAAAAATAAAAAGAGATTTTAAAAAAGGGACCAATCAGAATTTTTCCACCATATAATATATGAAGTAAAAAAATGATAAATAGTGAGTAGAGAGCCAATAAAAAAATTTCAATGACTCAAAAGTAGTAAGAGAATTAAATAGGTTTTCACTAAGGTCCAAGTTAGATAAAGAAATATTCTAAGGATTATTCTTCGTAACATTATGTATATTTGGTATAAAATGGATTTTATTCTTCCATGTGTTGAACAATAAGGATTTTCCTATGATTGTATTTATTTATTTATTTGGTGTTGTGGGGTGGGGATGTTTCCACTTATTCAAGCATTCAAGTCTAATGTCGCGTCCCGCTTTCCAAAATACGGAATACGGAAGGCGACTAGACCATCCATACTTCTATGGTCAATGAATAATCCCGCCGTAGTCACACTTCGACTTCTAGCATTACATGGTAATCAGTAAACACAGTACAGAACTAAAGAAAACACATCACTTAGTTTTTTACATCAACTCTCATAGTTTACAATTTATAATAGTTCATATGGAAAGGAAACTACTAACCAAGTATGAATACAAGATTGCTTTAGGGAAAACAGTAAAAGTGTTGAAAGTAAAACTATTTAGATCTCTGCAAACTCGAATGGTAAATCCGACTCCTGTGCGGCGTCCTCCCTAAGCTCTGAGCATGCATACTTAGGTCGTTAGGACGACGCAATAGCAAATATATAATAGCAAAATGATAAAACATGAAATGTGAGGTAATAACAGTGGAGACAGTGAATGCAGGTAATTAGTGTATCAATAGTCAATACGATATATGTTCTATGTTCCTAATGGTCTCTAGGTCAATTTGAAATCAAATTGTGGAAAAGAGTGATCATTTTTAACGAGGGTCTCATGCATATCCGAGACTACGGCCCATTGTCGCCCACGACATAACCCTGTCAGCCGGATCACTAAGTCTATAATCTAAATATATATAAGAGTCGCTGTTCAAATGATCATCCTCTAAATCACTAAGCTCGCTAAATATATGTTCCATTCCACTTCGATTTTCCTTTTCCCCCCAGGTTTCAATAACTATAGGTATGTGGCTAGTTGTGTACAAATACACACCAATAACACGGTTTTTACTCACTTTTCATTGCACTGTTCACCTTCACGAATCATTCACTTTTCTCTGGCGTACTTGACACAACTAATCCAATACCACTCACGTTCGACAATGCAATAATCACAAAGAATTAATAAAAGCGTTTGCTATTACTAAAGGTGTCAAAGTCGGGTAAGTATGTGAATTATGCCACTAATAAAGTCATGTACAATACGAATCACAACGTGCATTACGAGTTCATACAAACTATATTAAATCGTACGATCGTAATTAGGCAAATGATACAAAAGGGGTAGAAAGTAAACTTGAACAGAAATTCAACAAAATTTGTTTCAGGTCAAACGGGTTTCAGGTTTGCGAGTTACGGTCATTCCATTTTAAGTGTTCACTGCTGGAAATCCAGTTTCTGAACTGAAAGTTTGTTTCGTAACACGTTTTACTCCCTGTTAGAATCATAATTAGGCGATGCTAAAGTTAGATAATATTTAGATTTATCTGTTATATTTCCAACGCATGAGACAGCTCGATAATCTCCGATGTATACACGGAGATATGCACTGTTTAAGGTTAAGATATACAATCTTTCTGCAGAAAACTGCAGTACATACCGACGGTTTAAAATACATTTAAAATAGCCACAGTAATCAAATTGAACGAAATCACCACCTATAGTTATCTAACAGGAGTATCTTTTCAACGATATAGGATTCCACATATTTTCGTTTTCATACAGAGTTATACAAGCATTTAAATTCAGGTGTCAACATGAAATATTGCTCTGGACTGTAGTCCAGAGCTGTATTTCCATTTAGTTGTCATGATTGTGTTATAGCAGTATTGAAATATAAAACACATAGGGTTCTAGGATTTCGAGTCGGCTTCGATACGAGCCCTGGAACACAACATTCCGGTATATATCTGATTTACTACAATTTTCATAAGCTACGTGTGCGAGGAATTTCAGATTTGACTAAACTAAATTGGGTGTCATTTCACGTGTGGAAACGATATACCAAATTTCTACAGGATGTTTATTAACAGTATTAGGGTCTAAACATCATGAGTTTCGCCATTTTATATTTTGCTTTCGCATAAGGTTCGTATCGAAAACCTGAGTTAAACATTCGGTCATCCATCGAAACTAACGTTTCTTCTAACAAATTAAATTAGATATCAACCATTTAACTTATACGTGTTACCAAATAGTAATAAGCCCTAGTCTGGCTCTATTTAAATAAAACGGCAATACAAAATTCAAGTATGGATTTCGGTCTAATTACATTTATTTATATATCTAGTTAATGTAATATAAATTCTCTATCAAGCGTTTATTATAGCATGCGTAACAAGTGGAGGTTTTCACTTGCTGCAGACAATGGCGGCACGGCGGTCTATAGCTACGGCTCGGCGACGACACGGCAGGATGCACGCACGGCTAGGCACGACACGGCAACGGCAGCAAGCTTGGTCTGAGGCGAGGCCAGGGAGCTTGTGGCGGAGGTCGGAGGTGCGCTGGGGTCACCGGTGGTTGACGGAGGTAGCTCCGGCGATGGAAGCTGACGGTGGTTGTGAGTGATGGGTGTGGGTTTGGTGAAGCTTGGTTGGAGATGTTGGCGGCTGGTGGTGAAGGCCCTTGCCTCGTCGGTGTTGATGGAGGTGTCAGCCAGCTTTTCGACGGCGAGATGAGGAGAGGAGGTCGGCAGTGGCAGCAGGAGGCGGTGGTGATGAGGTGAAGGCTCGGGAGGTGGTGTTGGTGTAGGGAGGGGGTGCTCGGGTGTGAGTTGGTGGAGGTGACGAGGTTGCGGAGGTGAGACGAGGGTGATCGTCGGTGGAAGGGGGTTGGTGGCAGCAGCGGTGGCCTCGGCGATGGATGGAGTTTGGAGTTGGTTTTGTGAAGAGGAGAAGAAAAAGATGGTGTGGTGAGCTCAGTAGCAAGGAGGCAGCCTCGTGGAGGTGTTGTGGGTCTCGTCGGGGGTGAGGGACGCCGGCGATGGATGAGGCAGAGAGTGGGAGTTTGAGAACGAACGAGAGAGATTGTGAAGGGGAGAGAGAGTAATAGAGATAGACATAAAGAGAGGAAAAGAGACGTTGAGAAGACGAGGGAGAGGTTGAGGGGATCTCGGAGAAGTCGGCGGGCGGGCGAGCGAGGAGGGCTACGTGGTTTTTTTTTATTGTGCGAGTGGGAAATTAAAAGAAAAGAAGAGGAAGAAGAGGAGGAGAGAGATGGGAGAGAGGGGGCTGGGCCGGGTCAGGTTTGGGTGAGGGTAATAGGCTTGGGCCGGGTTGAGGTTTAGTTTGGGTTCGGGTTTCAAAGTAGAAAGGATTTTAATTAATTAGGAAATTAACTAGGGAAATAGAACATTTAATTGGAATTTAAATGGGGGAAAATATTTATTTAAATACGGGGAAAATTTTACAAGGATCCGGGTATTTACATCTAACATTAGCTTTGATGATATGGAAAGAGACAAAGAAGACCAGCAGTTTTAAAGATTTAGTGAGCTTTTTGTTTGGTAATTCGAAAATAAGGCTTAATTCTGAAAAGAGTTATAGTTTAGCTATCCACTTAAAAATCTATCCAAGAGATAAAATGATGAAGCTTGCAACACCTATTACTGTAATCAGAAGGGTTCATGGTGTTTGTATCTTAGGTAGATAAGGGTAGGTTCTGAAGTGGATAGGAATAGTATATTTCTTTTGAAAATTTCTTAATTGACAACTATCAAATAGTTTGTAAATTATGAGAAAAATTACTATGGGTTTCAATGACATCTCAACATTGTCAACTTAAATTTATGCGAGTGACATGCAACTCTAAAATGCTCCAAAAGTCTCTAAAATACCCTTCCTCCCACTTGCCGAACATTTTGGACCAACTGAGCTTAGATTGTTTGCTCCAATTTCATCTACAATATGAGAGGTCGCAAATTCAATCCTGATTTCAAAATAGGAAAAAAACAACTTTTATTGGGAAAAAAGAAAAACAATTAGCTCAATTCATTATCTAAATAATTAACAACTTTTATTAATTATTTAGCGTATTTAATTTACAAACTATTGATAGTTATCTGCCGAACACCGAAATCATTTGGTAGTTTTATGAAATTAAGCCAATAAGCAATAATGATTTTGGTTCTTAGAAAAAGTCGGTTTTTTTATTATATACCCCTGCAATCTTATATATACTTTCTTTTAATCTTAGTATATATTTACATATAACCCTTGCATATCTTCCATGTCCTTTCAGACAAAAAGAAAACCCTTTTCTTAGCGGATGTAGCTTAGTTAATGCTTTGTCTAATATATTTGCCCTAAATTTTTAACCCATTATTTTCATTGTTAAACCCAGTCACTTGTACTTAATCAAATTTAATTTTCAAATTCTAATCCGAATCCTTCATAATTATGGTCAAATATAAGTGCAATGCTTGAGATAGTGAAATAGATATTAAGATTATAAATTAGTGTAAACTAAGACAATTAAATCAAAGATGCATATATTTCTAATATATAATTACTAAATGATAACAAACTAAAACAAATTGGAAGTAATTTTTATTTTCCTTTTTCTTAATGTATACAGAAGGAACATTTATTATTGCAAGTTTGCAACCAGAAATGACGAACTTTTAAGCAAATATAGAGATGTCAAACTTAATGAGTAGGGCTACCTACAAGCAAGCCATTGCAAATGGCAGGTAAAAACAAGTTTGTAAAAATGCCCGAATTTAAACGGATCTTAAATTTTATGCCCATCTTCTAACCCGTATATAGCAGGCGGACGGGTGTTCGGACAGCCAGTGTATAAATGATGGGCACAAAGTTTATTACATCGACATACAACATCACGCGCCAACGAGAAGCCTTCCTCTAAACTTTTACGGATGGCTACAAAAGATCTACTGAGCAGAAAAGGCAACAAATCTAATATTAAACGCCAAAGAAAGTACACAAGCAGGGTTCTGCATCTCACCATCTGAGCTTTGGTGGAAAATACTGCATAATATATATACATGCATGACATCAACCAATTTATCATCATAAGAGAGTAAAAGGAGAGTTAAAGTATCTATACTGCTTAGTATTTAAAGAATGCCCACCTTGTCAATAAGAGAGAGATAGTATGGCTTCACCTTATCCACATCAATCCTCACTTTGCTCTTGCTGTAGAGGTCATATTTGCTGCATGCAATAATTTAGTGCAATAAGATCACTGCTTCACTTAAAATTAGGTGCAACTTAAACATCTTCCATAAGGAAAAAAAAGGTTTATTACTTGAAGATCTTCAACCACTTCAAGTTCTCTTCATCCTCCGCATTCAGTAGGTGTTTATAGGCGCCGTATTTGTGCAAAGCTGAAACAGGACACAACATACGAGATCAAATATCCAATCCAGCCATTTTTTTAAAGAGGATATGTATGCTCGATTACTTACGATAGAATGAATGGTATCGAATAACGAACAAGCCAGCTGAAGGCATAGTGGTCCTGTTCTCCTTAGCCACCTTTTGATGAAATGATTGCAACAGTAATATTTATATATATCATCAACTCATTATCTTTGAGAAAGTTAAGAAGAGAAATGCACATACCAAGTACATATAATCATCATGCCCCCATGACATCAGCACATTGTCGAGCCCGCATTTTTCTGAATAGACTCCACACTTGGTGTTATACTTTGGGTTGTTACAGTCAGGGTTTTCTTTGAAATACTGCATGCAGTGGTTATTTTTTACCATGGATTTGAAAGAAAGAGCAAGAGCCTTTTTTTTAATCCTAATTATATGATGTGACGAGTTTAAGTTTGAGATTGAGACCTTGTAATGAACATTTGATTCATCAAAAGCACAGCCCACAGGAAATGTGTCACCTGAGAAAATAAAAATACATGCATTAATAATTTAAGAAGAAAAGATGCGCATGAAAAAAGAGGGAAAATATGAATAACGATGCTTGCCTACAACAGCCCATTGGGGAAGCTTTCCAAAGCTAGGATGAAAGAGAACCTTACCTAAATCTGTTATCAAACAAAAAGTAAAAATATTAGACCGCAGTGAAATAATTCACCTTTGCTGTTTAATGCAAATTTAATGGATCTCCTGTTTCTCTATATGCATGCTTTGAATGCCAGATGGTTTTTCTCTTAAATTTCATGCGACGGTCTTTACAAAAGACAGAGTATATTAACAGAAGAGAAAAGGAGAGAATAAATGTGTCCATGACCACGTATACTTCATACTTCAAATATATGCAAGTTTCTCCAAAGAATAAAGTTTTTAAAAATAAATTTAAATTTATTATTATTATTATTATTATTATTATTATTATTATTATTATTATTATTATAAGGCTCAATTCCCAAAAATACTACCAAAAGTTTCTCCTATTTGGCAAAAAACTACCTATGAGTCCTGGAAATACGATAAACTACCGTGAATAATGATGACACGTCGGCACGGTCATTGCCACGTCAGTGCCTTTCCACATCATGTAAAAAAGCCAAAATCCAAAATTACCTCTCTTCTCCATCACGTAAAAAAAAATGCCAAAATCCAAAATTACCTCTCTTCATCCTCTAATCCTAACCCTAATCTAGGCCCGTCTGCCTTCACTGGCACCGCCTACCTCCGCCAGTCCTCTCTCGCCGCCGCCGCATTCCACTTTATCACCAAGCTCAACTTTATCTTCTTCTTCTATCGTTTCTTCTAACCATAGCTCAAACCCTAGCCTTGCCATCCTCTCTTGCCTCCGCAGCAGCCGCCACCGCCGCGGCGTGCTCTCTCCTTCATTTCCTTTTTCATTCCTTTTCCCTAGTCTTATCCAAACCTTAACCCTAGATGCCAATCCTTGGCCTCCTCCGGTCACCTCGCCGCCTCCATCTTTGGACACCTTCTCCGTCTTTACCCATCGCCGCCGGTAAACGTTTTAAAAGCGGAATAAAAAAACGGAGCAGTGGAGGAGCTTGGTCGCTTAAGCATTTAAGCGGCCGCTCATAAATCAGAAAAGTTGTATTTTCATCAATTTGCTTATTTATTGTTAATAAATAATGATTCTAATAAAATTCCAACTATTTTATGTTTCTTTTATACTTGCAAATGCCTAAATTAGTATTATGGAAGGCATAAATAATCGAAAATGCAAATTGATTGTCAAAAAAATCCTAATGTTATTAGAATTTGTTTTAAAAATAAACATCAATTGTAACCGGAAGAACCAACAAAATCAGAATAAAGAAAATCACAAAATCACAAAAAACACCTAAAAGATGGCAACCCAAGAGCTAGTGTAACGGAAATCGAATTAGAAATTCAAAGTCAAAATGTGAAAACTATTCGAAATCAAAATAGGAAAACCTTAGAATTGCTTGAAATCGATTTAGATCTTGATATCTTGAAGTCGATCAGATCCGAAACCTTTAATTTTTGAAGTTTCAAAACCTAAATCTAGAAGTTTGTCGAAGTCGAGCAACTGGAAAATCCTAGCCCCTGTTGACTTGAGCGCGCTTGAGAGGAACGACAAGTAAAAAGAAGAAAAAGGATATGAAATTTTATATTAAATGGTATTTGTGTTATTTTTACTCCAATAGCAATACGTATATACCTATTATGACACTTATAAAGTGTATATATCTGTAAAAATAAGTTATATAATATAAATCGCTTAAACGGGATAAAGCGGAGCGGCAAATCCCGCTCCTCTACTTAAGCGACCGCTTTTTAAAACACTCCCGCCGGCCACCTTCTCGGCCATCTCCGTTAAGGCTTTATCGATAATCAGAAAATACTTAATAAAATAATTATTAATTAATTAATTTAATTATTAAAAGGGCAAAATTGTCGTTTATTATAAACAATTAACACCTTTAAGTGTTGACCGTTAGTTATGGTAGTTTTTTGTAATTTTGGGGCCTTTTTCTTTTCGTAGTTTCTTGTCAGAAATTGAAACTTGGTAGTTTTTGGGAATTACGCCGTAATAAAAACCTCTTAAAATAATAAAAGCTGAAAATTCTCTGAATGATCATTAGAATTGTTCCATCCGATTAATTGGTATGTTTTTATGTCTGTAAAACTAGTGAGATGCTGCATTGGGTACCATGTATAAGAGCAGTTAAATGCAACCAATCTTCATCAGGATAGTTCTTCCTAATTGCTTCAGCTGTCTGTAACAAATGCTCTATTTGTGGTTCATCGAGATCAGGATCACTCTCATCAACAAACTCATTTAGCAGCTCACAACATTCCCAGATGCTCATCTCCACTCGGTTCAACTTTCCATATTCCTCCCTCATACTTTGCACCTACACATATTCACACGAATTATATAGTCAGATTATCCATCCACATATAGTGAGCACCACATATATAAAGTCTAGAATATTGATTAAAAACGTTAAAGTGGTATACAAATTCATAAGTTTGGTTAATGTGGTTCATTCTATATAACTCTTGGACGATCTTCTTTCTCTTGGATTCAGCATCAAAATCCCTGCCATGTTATATCAATGTTAGTTTCCTCTTCGATATACAAAACTAATATAACTAAAAGAAGGCTATAGAGATTGAGTTTTACTTATGCATGCTATTATTGTGCTTGGGCAATGCACTTGTTTATAATTCTTTTTTTAATAATGAAAATCGAAACACGTCCAATTTTTTTCCGTTGAAAAACTGAAACTGGCATTTCTTGCTATGCTTACTGTTAAATGAATACACTTCAAATATGAGATTATTACATGAGTGAATTAGTTATATAAAAATACTCTATGTTTATTATTTGTACCTAAATGTATGTCCAAATGCATTACTCTCGGGCATCACAAATCCATCAGTGAATACTAACTTCTTGGGATCAAAAGGAATGATCTCGGTTTCTTCCCTTTCTACACCTGAATCAGAAAAAAGAGCATCATGATATTCAAAAAGAATCCTATAATGTACATACCAACAACCAAATAAACAAATGCATATCAAATTGAACTTGCATCCGTTTAATTATTAGAAAAACATGTAGCAAACACCCACGTGCAGAAGGATTGATAACGGAGTTTGAGATCGAGCGAACAAAAGAGCGAGAAGAAACCGAAGGGCGAAGAGCAGTGGAAGCTCGAGTGAGGATGAACGGAATCATTTTCTTCATCCTCAACTCAAGATCCAGCTATAGCTGTCGAAGAATATGAAGGCTACGTAAGAGCTAGGTTGGTGTTATATAGATGTATCTACATGATGCATTAAGAAATGCTGAGTCAGCATCGACCACACTAGGCTCTAGGTCTCCTGTTTAGGGAGTTAAGACAGGGTACAGAAGTGGGTGTGAATTCATGGAGCCTGTCTGATACATATAAATAAAAGTACATCTAAAATTGTAAATTTTATGTAAAATGAATGATTCTTGATTCTTTTGCTGCACAGCGCGCGCGCACACACACAGAACTGTGAATGAGCTTGTTTGCCATCATGATGACAGGGAACAGGATCACTCTGGTTTTCACTCTTTATGCACTGCACCAATGAAGCCTATGTAAATTACACCTCGGCTTTTCCGTCTTAGAAAATAACGGTTTAGCTGAGACGGGTCAGGTGCTAGCCGATCGCAACGGCTGTCCTTCGTCTCAACACTTTGAGATTTTCTAAAATTGAGACCTGCTTGGCTGCAGAATATTTCTCAGTTGCTAAGATTTTTCTACCAAAACGACCGTCCAATTTAGAATGTGATGCAATCATGTGCCGAGGAGCATCTGGACCGCATCAAATATTATCTGATTTAAGGCGAGGACAGTCATGGATACTGAACCTAGAGCCATGGATGATGGAGCTCAATAGGAAATAATTCTAATACTTTTATTCTCGAACCTATTCAGTTCAGCACGAAAAATTGGGAGGGGGAGGGACAGTAAAACTTAAAACTGGAAAGAAAATCTATAATTGCTTCACGGTTTGATGCATAACTTATTCCATCCTCTACCGAGAAGTTAGCCTTTAAATTATGAATCTTGTAGTGATCTCTAACAAAGTTTCATGTCATCAGTAAGGATTCTATAAATTGAAAAACTGCAGGGCTTACACCATTCAACTTGTGTTAGATGGGAGTTGATAGTTAAGTACGAGTAATATATAATAATTATTAGAAAACAAACATAATGTGCAGTGTCATTGTAAGGAACCTATGGTGACACAGATGGGAAACGGTTATTGAATATGTTGCTTATTTTGTAAATTGATGAGGCGTATACCTCATCTTAAACAAATGTTTCGCTTATGTCGCAGATTAGGCAATAGCAACACTTGGTTACACATTATCACTTCAACGCAACTGTATGTGCGACCCTTCACTTTTATAGTGATAATGTAGATCCCATTTCCTAAAATACCAACTTGAACAACAATTCTACTTGTAGATCCCATTTTCTATTATAGCAAACCAGCAACACCATACTCATTAGTTCTCTATGGAGAGACTTTTGCAACAACATTATAAATCCCTAATTTATTACCATGATTCTGAGCATACTCCATTTGGGTGAACAATAATATAGTTCTCTCCATTACTAGTAGGGTAGCATGAAAATGTGTTACACTTTAGTCCATCTCTGTGTTGGATGGGAGCTGCGAAGATCATTAAATATACACAATTATCAATTAAATAGTACAATAAATAATAAACAAATAGATTGTGTAATATTTGATATAGGCTGAGTAACAATAAACCATAAATAAATGCAGAATTGCACATAACTACAAGCATATATGTGTTTGGTGAAGATTGAATTTACTTTCTTATTATTATTTCATACAAATTCTTAGGGTGAAAAAGTGTTCCGCTAATAATCGTGCATTATTGTTTCAACGAATCCAAACAACAAATATGATCTTTACTTCAAAGGCAAGGTGTTAATCAACAACAGAGAAAAGATAATTAAGAAAAGACTGCAAGTAGTATTTGGACATCTTCAGTACCACAGTTGACCCCACCCTCGTAAACAATATGCAGACAGATATTTTCAATTTCAATCATTGCGATTTCATACTAGAAACACAAAGTTATACAAAAATTAGGCAGGTTGTAGTGTGATCTATTCATGAAATGCAACTTCGCAGAAAATTCGAGATGGTGAATGATAGGTAGTTGCTCCACTCCCCACAGCATTCAAGTTTCCACTCAAAGCTAGTGGCCCAACAATCTTGGCTACGTTGTTAGTTTAATTAATTGCTCTCATGAACTTGTGCTGTCGTGTCTTTCCTCGTGCGTTACAAAAAAAATAAAGGAACTGTTATTGGAAGTGCCCCGAAGGTTTACTATTCAGAATGCATGCATCACTAAAAAAATATATAAACCAGATGCATTGAACTTGGTGTATGATATGAAAAGTATTGAACAGATGGACAATCAAAATAGTAGTTGCGATATAGAGGTCTTAATATCAGTGATGCAAGTAAGATTGTGTGTGTGGGGTGGGGTGGGGTGGGGAGGTCTCTTAATCATCTGATCAGCGAAAGAATAATAGAATGGAGTGAACTGCTGCAAAGTATTTGTAAAATGTCCCCACCACTGCATCAAAACTTCGAAGTTATGATGAGGGTTGAGAGAATATATTTTATTCTAACACACCCCCGCAAGTCGAAAGCCCTTGGGTTGAAAGTTAGGTTTTTGTGCATCGGTATTTTTAATTTTAATAAAACCGTATTTAATACACATACGATGGGAATCAAACCTGGGTTGCTATGATACCATGTAAAATGTTCCTGCCACTGTACCAAAACACCGAAGTTATAACGAGGGTTGATGGAATATATTTTATATTCTAACAGTATTCAAAAGTCGGTGGCAATGGAAACTATGTCCGCCCAAATGAGGTAAAGCTGGTCAAGGATTATTATCAAATATGAAAAAAGAAACTGAAAAAAGAATTTTCAGAAGAAAAAATTATCAATTTTGATATACTGGCATGGTTGAAATGAAACACACACACACACACACACCAACCAGAGTAGACATTAGTTGAGGAGCAAAGAATGATAGGCTGATAAAACTTGTCCTTAAGCTTGATAGAGTACTGAATGCCAAAATGTTTGTAAGATGATGATGAAAATACCTTAGAGAGGGGGTGGGGTGGGTGCCTGGGTGGGTGAATAAGGTAATTATAATAACCTATGGCAAATTTAAACTTTAACTATCATATTAAAGTGATTACCAAGTTTCTGCGGAAAATAATTAAAACAAGTTTTAAACAAGAAACTTAATACGGTAATCGATACAAATGCAAAAAAGTAAAAAGAGTTAGAGTAATGCAAACACAACGATGTGTTGAGTAGGGTTTACCGCCTCTTGTAGTTAGTCTCCGTCTGAATTTCCTACTTAGGATTCTTCTACTATACTTGTGAAGTACGCAAATCCCACTTCACAGGAATGTGAAAAAACAAGGTATCTCTCTTCACAATGATCAATCACTTAAACCGCAATTCCCTAAGAAACATGTCTTCTTTCTCTCTAGACCGCAATTCTTTAGGAAAGCCACACTTTCCTCTCTAATCCACATCTCTTTAGGAAGATTTTTTTTTCCATTTCGAATTTACAATTCAAGTGAAGGTAGAATCACCCCTTCTCTCGGGTTACAAATCGTTATTATTACAAACGATTTAATTCACTCACAATCCTATTGATATCAAAGATTATTTTTGGTTAGGCACAAGGATTGTTTTGAGAGATTTTGTCAAGTTTAAGACTTCTGAGAAATGAAAAGATTTGAATAAGTTAAAGCACAAAGAACACGAAGAACTTCAGAAGGATTTGCAATGAATTTCTATGTATGAATTGTGAGACCTCAAAAGTATTTATAGAGAATTGAATGAGAAGTTATTGTAACTGCCAAAAACTATAATAAAACAGTTAATGGCTATTTCGAGGAAGTTTGGAATAAATTTGGCGCAAGTGTCCATTCAATTCGAAATTTGAAATTCAAATTTTTGATTCAAATTGTCCGTGATGACGTCGAGGACAGACGTCTGCTCTGAACAAGTTGTTCTAGTGACGTCAGGATAGCCGTCACTAAGAACCTTAACAGAAAAATGAAAATCAGAGATTTATTCTACTGACGTCTGAACTGACGTCAGTAGTTCAAAATTTCTTATACTGACGTCAATGACCGACGTTAGTGTTCAAACCTTTTCTAATACTGACGTCAGGGATAACGACAGTGTTCTGACATGAATGATACAATTGATTTGAACTTTTGGTAGATTTGAATTCCAACGGATAGGTATGACGTCTCTAAAAGAGATGAAGACGTCATGAACATTAAGAATGAGTTGGAATGTGGTTTCTAATCTTATGAGATCATTTCTAATTACATATATATCGCACATATCTTTGATATTAGTCTTGGTTCTTCAATTTGCTTCATTTCTCTTGATTTGTTACATTTGACATGAATGGGTCTTGAATTTGTTTGCTTCACGTTATTGATTGTATCGAGTCGTCATGCTATATTGCCGGTTTGAGCGCGTATAACATTGTAGGCAATCTTACTTGATGTTGGATATGTTGTTGCAAACCGTACTTCAAGAAAAATTTAGAAACGTCATTAGTAACATATGAATTCGTTAAATAATGTTTTGAACTAAATCATCAAAATTGAGGATCGTGTGATATGGATGTCAACAATCTCCCCCTTTTTTATATTTAGCAAAACTTATTTAAAGAATTCATGATATATATGAAAAGTAAATTCGATTTAGATACTCCACTCAATTCATGCTTATTCGAGAAACTCTTTGAACTCATACTAACATCCCATACCACTGATATTATTTATCAAGAAGTATCACATGAAGACGACTGATTTAATTCAAATTTTTATTTACCAATTTAAGCATTTATTGAATTGAATAATTCATGAATATTTTCTCCCCCCTTTTCAAAAATATCAAAAAGTTTTAAAATTTAGCAAGGGATCAAAAAAATATAAAAAAGAGACTTATAAGCATTGTGGATGAGTTGTATAAAATTTCGACACAATATAATAGGAAACTGAAATGTTCATTGAACAACTAAAATAAAGAGCATACAAACTAAAATACTAACAACTTAATACACATACTAACATGCATAACGTCCAACCATCAAAAAACCTGAAGTGCAAACATGCACATAACAAAACATCAAAACAAGACTAGTCCTAACAATCATCGGCTTGTGGTGGTGGTGGTGATGGTGACGCACTTGGAGAAGTCGAGAGAGTAGACAATATAGTTGAAATTTCTTCTACCCGACCACGAAGAGAATCAACTTCACCAAATAACTGATCAAGCCGAGAATAGATGTGATCGTGACATGCTTGTATGCGATCAACAATTCTAGTCTCAAAAGCGGCGAAATCAAACATTGGTTGTGGTGGAGGAATCTCAACCAGTGGTGGTTGGGTCGGTTGAGTAGATGAAGGAGCGGCATCCAACTTCATCAAGTTTAAAATTCTTGTTCTGAAATCAATTGCATCCTTTGCCGTATCATTTGGATCCGGAATTGACACTTTCCAATATTAGAGCAATTTCGTGATAATTCGCCCATACTAAAGATTAAAGGGGCCACCCGATATCTCCCACATGTTTTGAATGATGAACGGTGGAAGAATGAACTTGATTTTTGCTAAAACACAATATGTGATTAGCTTGTGATGTCCGTAGAGTAGATCTCCACTACC
Organism: Agapanthus africanus; assembly: GCA_030015575.1. Taxonomy (NCBI): domain Eukaryota; kingdom Viridiplantae; phylum Streptophyta; class Magnoliopsida; order Asparagales; family Amaryllidaceae; genus Agapanthus; species Agapanthus africanus. The sequence continues at coordinate 651,943,742 of JASDDO010000014.1, forward strand.
GAACTTCGGGATTATTACATGGGCAAGGAGATTGGATAAAACACGGGCTCGACGAGTTAAGGTCTTTGCCTTTTGATCTTCGTAAAGATGTGGAAACTCCGATCCATGAAGAAGTTTAGAGGCAACTTCTTTAGCGTGCGGAGCTTCGAACTCAAAAGTCTTGAGTGTCAAGTTGAAAACTTCCGCACCATCGAAAGGAATCCCAAGAGCAAGTCCAATTGTGCCAGCAGGAAACTTGAACTCTTTCCCGAAAACTTTAGTTGAGTAATCGGTAGGGTTGTCATATTCACTTAAGAGATTGGCATAGAATAGACGAACCGCCGTGTTGAATGTCGGGCAATATAGGGTAAGGAATGGCCTCAATCCCTGAAACTCAAAAAGTTCTTGGAATCAAAAATCAATGAGGTCGAGAAATAATATTGTTACCCCGGTATGTATGGTTCTGTTGATAATGAGGGCATAGCGATCCTTTGCCTCGGCATTGTTGAAGAGATTGGAATCAAGACTTGGATCAGGAGGATTTGGTTTGGATTTTTTGGTTTTGGGTGAAGGTTCGGAAGTGGTGGCCTTCGATTTCTTGGTAGACGGAGAAGGCACAGAAAGTGTTGCTTTCGGTTGTTTGCAAGCAATCGCTTTCTTCGGTGGTTTGGAAGGCATGATGAGAATCTTGAAGAAATTTGAATAGAATTTTAGCGTTGAGAAAATTTGAAGAGAATGGGAGAATAAGTAAAAGGATTTTGGTGTTTTATAATGGTCTAAGGGGTTTGTAGTTGAAAGGGTGTGACTATTGTGTTTTAAATGAACGGTTACGATTGAATTTAGGGATTTAAATCGACTCCAGAAATCGAATCGACATCAGGATTTTGCCCGTACTGACGTCAGTGTTCTCATGCCTGACGTCTGTGCAGAGAGAAACAGGAGGTAATATTGAATATCTGACGTCTGTCAAGATGTCTATAAAATCTTAACCTGATGTCAGATACTGACGTCAGTTAGTCAAAAAGAAAAAAAAACTATGAAAGAAATTAAAATAGAACATGGATAAACTTTTTGTTCATAAACAAATAACATACATTACATTATTACATAATAACACAATACAAACACAAATAAATAAACAAACTAAACAAATACAAACTATTCTAATTTTCTTTCTTAAACTTTTCAATGTCGGTCGTACGCTTCTTTATGATCATGTTATCCTCGGGATTATAAAGAATGACGGTGTTGTCTAAAAAAGTTTGGCGAAAGAGAATCATAATTCCTCCAGTTGCTGGCAAATTTGGTGGAATTGGAAACAGCGGCGGCGGATAAGACGATAGAAGAACGAAGTCTTCGCTAGGATCTTCTTCTTCCGATTTGGGATTCAGAAGGTTGTCCTTTGGTTCCTCTTTAGGTTTCTTTGAACTTTCATCCTCCGCGTACTCACTCTTCCTCTTGTTTACATTTCTAGTCGCCATTTCTTTTTCTCAAATGAAGTAAACTGAGTGAGTTTAAATCATATTTATAAAGAAAAGTTGAAAGGAAGGTTTAGTAACCACCCTGAAGTTTGAAAAACTAACTAATTTTTCAAATTTCCCAATCTAATTTGAATTTGAAAAAAAAAATAAACTTTGGATCCTAATAACTAATCACATGCCAATTGGATTTTTAAAATGGGCTGGTTAAATTTTATAAGAACTAACGGTTTTTTCCCGATTAAAAAAAAGGATGAGTCAAAAGAAAAAAATTATACATTGGCAAATGTCAATACTAATGGCAGTAGCACACTGACGTTAGTTATAGACGTCAGTTTAAAGAGAAGAAAATATTGAGTTGGTTTGAATGTCTATGTTATCATATTTTACGGTTTCTAGGGTGTGTTTAATTCTAACATATTTAATTCACCTCTTAGATGTGAAAATCTATTTATGTTTAGTGGTTTAGTAAAAAAAATCAGCTAATTGACTATCGGTCGATACGTATTCTAATACGATATCTCCTTTGTAAAAATGGTCATGAAGGAAATGGTATCGTATATCGATATGTTTAGTCCTAAAATGTTGATCTACATTCTTGGTCATATGAACCGTGCTGGTGTTATCACAAAATATAGGAATTTGTGAGATACTCTCTCGATAGTATTCGAGTGTGTATTTCATCCACAAACTTTGTGCACAGCATACACCGGCAACAATATATTCTGCCTCAGCTGTCAATAGAGCCACAGAATTTTGTTTCTTTGAAATCCAAGAAACAAGACAATTCCCTGAAAAGTAACATGTACCACTTCTGCTCTTTCGATCTTTGAGACTTCCAACATAATCCTCGTCAGAATAACTTGTTAAGTGAAACAAGTTGTTTTTAGGATACCATAAACCAAAGTTAATGGTTCCTTTTAGACATCTAAGGATTTGTTTGACTGCAGTCAAATATGATTCCTTAAGGTTGGTTTGGAATCTCGCACACATATACTGAACATGATATCAGGTCTACTAGCAGTTAGATATAGTAAACTGCCTATTATACCACGATAAAGTTTAGTGTCAACATTTTGACCATCATTCTCGTCAATGAGTTTGGTATTGGTAGTCATCGGTGTCTCACAGGTCTTTGTATTTTCTAAGCCAAATTTCTTTATCAATTCTTTAGTGTACTTGGCTTGATTGATGAAGATATCATTTTCCATTTGTTTAATTTGAAAGCCTCTCATCATGCTCATTTCAAATTCGCCTTGTATGGATTTGGTAAAATCTTCTCAAAGATGTTCATTAGTTGACCCAAAAATGATGTCGTCAACATATATTTGGACTAAAATTATATTTTTGTTAAAGATTTTAGTGAACAAAGTTTTATCCACTACACCTTTTGTAAAACCTATGTTTTCTAGGAATGAACTTAGACGTTCATACCAAGCACGTGGTGCTTGCTAGAGACCATAAAGTGCTTTTCTTAATCTATAGACATGGTCTGGAAATTTATGATATTCAAAATCAGAGGGTTGAGATACATAGACTTCTTCGTCTATTTAACCATTTAAGAATGCACTTTTAACGTTCATCTAAAAAACTTTGAAGTTTTTATGGCAAGCGTATGCCAATAGGATACAGATTGCTTCAAGTCTGGCAACTGGTGCATGGGTCTCGTCATAGTCTATTCCTTCTATTTGGTTATATCCTGAGCAACTAAACGTGCTTTATTCCTGACCACTTTACCTAATTTATCAAGTTTGTTTTTGAACGCCCATTTGGTTCCTATTATGGGTATATTTTCAGGTTTTGAAACAAGATCACAAATGTTATTCCTTTCGAACTGGTTAAGTTCTTGCATGGCTATTATCCAATTTTCATCAGTAATAGCCTCATTAACGTTTTTTGGATTCTATCAGGGATATAAATTCTAAGTTAATACAAATATTGAATCTTGATGATCTTGTAATGACTCTTTTATTAATAGCACCTAGATCAAATCTTTTGGATGATCACGATTAAATTGCCAACTCTTTGGAAGATCTTCTTCCACAACTTGTGGCACATCTTCTATTTATGGTTCGGTAATTTTCTTTTCGGTTGATTGATTCTCTAAACTATTAGAGATGTTTGGCACGTCATCATTTTCTAGTATTATGGAGATGGAGTTATTCTCATCAAATTCAACATTCATGTTTTCTTGTACTACTAGTGTTATTTTATTATAGATATGATATACTTTGTTGGTCATGGAATAACCAACAAATATACCTTCGTCATTCTTAGACTCGAATTTTCCTAAATTATCTAGGGTATTCAATATAAAACACTTGTATCCAAAAATTTTGAAGTATTTTATATTTGGAGTTCTTTTGTACAAGAGTTCGTAAGGAGTTTTCTTAAGAAACTTTTATATGCTAACTTTATTTATGATATAGCATGACATATTTACTGTATTTGCCCAAAAATACATGGGTAGATTATTCTTATTTAATATAGTACGTGCCATTTCTTACAAGGAACGATTCTTCTTTTCACCGACACTATTCTGTTGTGGTGTCCCGGCACATGAATACTCATGCTTATATCCTTTCTTAATACAATAATCTTTAAAGAAATTATTTTCAAATTCTCCACCATGATCACTTCTAATCTTGGAAATTCTCAAATTCATCATATTTTGAATTCTCATAGAAAAGAATTTGAAGACGTTAAAGGTTTCGTCTTTGGTTTTAAGAAAAAATACCCAAATGAATCTAGAGTAACCATCTACTATAACATAAGTATAAAACTTCCCTTCTAGACTTGCATTTCTACATGGACCAAATAAGTCTATATGAATTAGTTGTAAGGGAGTATCGGTTGTGACTTCATTTTTAGGTTTAAATAAAGTTTTGGTTTGTTTTCCTTTAAGACAAGCCTCACATTGTTTATCTTTTTTGTATTTTAATAAAGGAATGCCTTTAACTGGATTATTCCTAGTTATTTTAGATAAGATATCTTTTGATGCATGACCCAGCCTTCTATGCCAAAGCCATGGGTCGTCGTTGTTATTTATAACTAAGTATTTTAAATCTTCATTGTTGAAGTCATGTGTGTACATTATATATATATATATATATATATATATATATATTATTGTATCGTTTTCCAGTTAAAATAGTTATATTATTATAAATTATTTTACATAAATATTTCTTCAAATAATACGTTATAACCATTATCGCAGAATTGACTAACACTGAATAGATTATGTTTTAAGTTATCTACTGACAAAACATCATGTATTATAGTAACATTAGAATTATGCTTAAATAAAATGGTATCTTTACCAATAATGTTGGCCTTTTTTATTATCGCAATGTTACAGTACCACCATCTTCTCTTGATTGCGTTTGGAAGCAGTTAATATTTCCAGTCATGTATCTCGAGCAACCGCTATTAAGAATCAACTTCTCTTTACGTGATCTGAGATTCTGTAAAACAAGAAGACGGAGGTGTGACCTTAGGAATCTATTTCATTCTCGGTCTACCGGGATTTAGAGTGAAAAAATATTTATATGAAGAATTTAACTTTATTTGACAGTATCTATTAATATGACCTAATTTACCACAATAATTACAAGTTACATATACAAATCTATTTCTATCTTTATATGTTTTAGATTTTTTAATAAACTTAGTATGTTTCTCATATTTGGAATCATCATGAAAACCGACGTCTTGACGTTTATAATGATTTACACATGTTTTTAGCATAACGTCAAAATTGTCTTTAGTTTTAGTAAATCTTAGGATTATATTTTCTTTAATTTCTAATTTTCTTTTTAAATCAAATATCTCATTATTTAAAGAAAATATAATGTTATTAACTTTAGAAACTTCTTCCTCTTTTAAAGTTAGGTTTTCTTTTAATGTTTTATTTTCATGAACTAATTTTTCTTTTTCATTTTCTTTTAAAATATTATTTACACTAAGGTTATTTTTAGTTGTTTATATTTAGTATGGATTTTCTGATAACTATCTTTTAAGTAAAAACACAAATTAATTAAACTATGTTTATCTAAGTTTTCTATACCAAGAATATCATCACTTACATCATTGTCGTCAATCGCTATGAAGCACATATCGGCGACTTCTTCGTTTTCTGATTCACTCGAATCGAAATCATCTCAGATGGCTTGGAATGCACGTTTCTCCGAACCTTTCTTCCATTTTGGTTTGTCCTTCTTGGACTTGAGGTTCGGACAATTTGCTTTGAGATGTTCTTCTTTATTGCATTCAAAACATCGCATTGTCTTGAAAGTGTTAGCCCGTTTCTTAAAAGAGTTGCCTCTTGCCTTAAAAACCCTTTTGAAATGTCTTGCAATGTTCGCCATTTCTTCGTTGTCACTCTCATCATCGCTTGATGGGATTAGTTCTTTAACTTTATTGATCGACGCTTTGAGTGCGCTATTCTTTCTTTGATTGTCCTCCTTTGCCTTGATGTCACCGAGTTACATCTCATGAGTTTTCAACTTACCAATAAGAGTGTCAACACTCATGGTGCTCATGCTTTTTGCCTCTTCTATAGCAGTAATCTTAAGGTATCAAGACAAGGTTAGTGATCGAAGAATTTTATAGCTCTTTTCTTTATCTACAAACTTCTTATCTTAAATTATTCTGTTACTATATTGTTAAACCTAGAGTACATTGAATCAATTGATTCGTTTTTTTATAGAAAACATTTCGTACTCGTGCATTAACCTATTAATTTTATTTTTTTTACTTGGCTCGTACCCTCATGTGCGGTCTCGACAATTCTCCTAATTTCATATGCCGTTTGACATATAGAAATTTTATCGAATTTCTCTGGAACCAACGAGAAGTGAAGGGCATTCATAACCTTAATATTTAATCTCACAGATGTTTTATCTGCATTAGAAAATGGTTTTGTGGTAGAAATAACAAAAACTTCATCTATAATATTTAAAATATCTAAGTCTATACATTGTTAAAAGATTCTCATTTTAGTTTTCTAATATTGAAAATTTGTGCCATTGAAATGTATGGGTCATGTGGTGGATTGACCCTCTAGTTAATTTGTCATTAAGATCTAATAAACTCTAGATGTTAATCTAAAAACTGAGCAATCTTGCTCTGATACTAATACCGTAGAGGGGGTGAATAAGGTAATTATAATAACCTATGGCAAATTTAAACTTTAACTATTATATTAAAGTGATTACTAAGTTTCTACGGAAAATATTTAAAACAAGTTTTAAACAAGAAACTTAATAGGATAATCAACACAAATACAGAAAAGTAATGTAAATCCCCAATTTCCGTATATTTATTTTCCGTTTTTTTTCATATTTTTCCTAGAATTTTTACACATTTTTAAAAAATATTTTTATTATTTTATTTAGTAAATTATTACCTAAACTCTAAACCCAACTCCTAATCTAGCCGATCCAACCCAACCGACCCGACCCGACCAGCTCACCCCTCTTCTTCTCCCTCGTTTCTTTTCTTCTCGCATTTTTTTCCCAACGTCTCCCCGCACCTTGCGCCCACGCTCGTGAGACTCGCGTCCACGCCGCGACGGCCGCGCCCACTTCCTCATGACCCGCGCTAGCCCAACGACCCGCACCTCTCCAACGTCTCTCCACAACGACCGCGATGACCACGACTCCACTCCCCTAACTCACCGACGAGCCCTCGTCTCACTCCACTTCTCTCTCATTCCCACTCCCTCCCTTTCACCCTCGACTCCTCTACCTCACCACAGCCATCAAACCCCCGAAGACCCATCGCTGGCGACACCTCCGAACCCACAACCCACTACCCACTGCACCCCTACAAACTCCCCACTTCCTTTCTCCCTCAACCCGACTCCTAGCCACCATCACCGGAGCTTCCCCCTATGTCGAGCCCGCCCTTCCAAACACCCACCAACTCCTCCATCGACGACGAGCCCCGACCTCCTCATCTCACTCACTTTCTCTCCCCTTCTTACCCTCTGCCTCAACCCACCGCCGGATCCCCCGCTGCCAGCACCGACCCCTCCGCATCGTCGACGACCACCCCGAGCTCTCTGCTCCTCCACTACTTCCTCTGAGCATCCCCACCACCGACGACCACCAGCAACAACGCCATCATCGGAGTCGCTTCTTCTACTCCCTATCACCGAGCCCCGCTCCTTTCAACCTCACAACACTACCGTGTTGCCACCATCGCGCATCAAGCCACCGACATCGCCACTGCCCCAGCTCATCCTCTGCAGCTCGAGCCACGCCCCAGAACCCCGTGGCTCGCCCGACCCTGATCACCCCCTGCGCACCAACCCCTATCGAGCATCTCACTGCAACTGCAGCACCCCGGAGCTCCGCTGCACCTCATCGCCGCGCCACAGCACCCGTGCCTGCAGTGCCGAGCCTCCCCAAGTCTTCTCCCGAGCCAGCCAAGTCGCGCGTGAATCGTGACGTGACGTCTCCGTGCCGTGATCGTGCCCGTGTCGTGCCGCCTTCTCAGTCGTGCCACTTTCGCCAAAGGCAAGAGAAAACCCATCTCTTGTCATTCATGCTATTTTAATACCTAGGCTAGATAATAATGTTAGATTATTTTGTTATATAGTAGTGTAAATATGTGTTTTCAACCGATTACCAAACAATGCCCTAGTGTTCGATGCGAACTATAATCCAGAACATATCTTGTTATGGCGGAACCTGTGATAGTTAGGCCCCTTTATTGATTACAAATACCGGGTAAGAATTTGGATGCAAAATATCGTGTTATTAATCGTGTAAAGTCCCCCCTAAAGGCGGCACAAAATCTGAATTTTACTGCGCATGTTACCTTGTTAAAATCTTTGTAAATTCAATACAGTTTGGAACGCAGCGTTCTATGGCTCATATCGAAGCCGACTCGATAACCTAAAATCATCCATAGTTTTTTTCTCGACAACTTTAGATTACTGTAACGACACTTGGTTGCGAACACGGCACTGGACTGCAGTCCGGGGAAGCATTTCGATTTGGATACCAGACTTTGACTACATGTACATACAACAAACAAAAACAACAACAACTGAGCCTTTTATCCCTAGCATAAGGGGTAGGCTACATGAACCAACATGAGAATCACGCCGGGTCCAACACATGAATCCTCTGTCTCCACTCACTTCTATCGAACAATATACTTTCATTGAATCCTTTGGCAACCATATCATTTCGTATCACCTCCATCCATGTTTTCTTCGGTCTCCCTTTTGCCCTTTTGCCATTACCCATATCGAGAGTATCTATTCGTAGAACCGGTGCTTCCATAGGTCTGCGTCGCACATGACCAAACCATCTAAGCCGGTTTTCCCGCATCTTCTCCTCCACGGGTGCTACACCAACTTTTGCACGGATATCCTCATTTCGTACCTTGTCTTTTCTAGTGTTACCGCACATCCAACGAAGCATGCGCATCTCCGCTACGTGCATCTTCTGTGTATGATGCTTCTTAGGAGCCCAGCATTCTGTACCATATAATAAGGCAGGCCGAATAGCCCAGCATTCTGTAGTTATATGGTATTGACTACATGTACATCCCTGCTTTAAACTGGAAATGCGCGGAGCCCCATATGACTACATAGATAATTTAATTAGTTAACACATGAATCTAGTACCGTGCCGTTTCACCGTCGTTTGATATTTAATTTGCATTTTAGCGTACCGATGTGTTCTGCAGTTTCTGCAGTGACCTCTCTTACACCGCTACACTAAACAGGACATAACTTCAATTACAGATATCATATTGATAATCCGTTTGATACGTTGGAAACCTAACGGATAGAAATAGATTCCATTCAACTGGGAAAACACCTGAATCTAAACATAACCACTAGTAAACTTCTCACGAAGTTGGACTTCTAGTTCTGAAACTGGAATTTCAGCAACCGATCGCTAATTTAAAATAATGATAAGTCCCTAACCTGAATTCCGATTGACATGAAATTAATTTTACTGTTTATATGATCAAGTGTTTTTCATACGTCTTTTATATTATTTTGGTCAATTCTATGCGTGTTATTTATCGTAAATTTTGCAAGTTATATGGTATTGATCGTCATAAAATAGTGAATATTTCTGCCTATTTTCCTGTTTGCTTTATACCTGCTGCATAGTGATCGTTCAAATTGTGACTTAGCGACTGTTGTGCATTGTCGATATAAGTGTTAGTGATTGGGTTGTGGAAAATACGAAAGTGATGTTGATAAGTGGAAAAGTGATTGAAAATGACAGCGATACATATTTGTTCACAACCTATCTAATACCTGAATGCATACTATAACCTGAGGAATGGGTCAAGGTGGAATTGAACTCGTATTTAGCAAGGTACAGTAACTTAGAGGATGATCATTCGCTATTAGTGATATATATACACACACACACACATTAGGTCATGGGCCTAGCGGCACGGCTGACAAGGTTATGTCCCGGGCACAGCGGACCGTAGTCTCGGGTATGCACGAGTCCCATGTTAAACATGAGTATCCTTTCCACCAATTGATTTCATTGACTTAGCGACTGATAAGTAGTGACATACACACTGCCTAGTTTACTGACATGATACCTATATTGCACTATTCATATTCAGTTGATGTTATTATACTCATGTTCTGCATTTTGTTGCACTTCTCATGTTTAATAATATTGCATACCCATCATATATATTTATTACTATATGTGTCGTCCTGACGACCTGAGTGTGCATGCTCAGAGGACGAAGTGGATCCAGCCCAAAAGCAGGACCTGCCATTCGAGATCGGGGAGATCTAGACTGCATCATCAGCGCCATTTCTTTTGCTTTCAGCACTTTGTATTCATCGGTTAGTTTTTATTCTGCAAAATAATGTATTTCGAACTCTTTTATTGCAATGTAATAAAGTTGTGAACTGTGATTTTCCTTTACTCTAGTATTGTTTACTAAATACCATGTAATGCTAGAAGCCGAAGTGTGACTACGGCGGGATTATTCCCTAACCGTAGGAGTAGGCTGGCCTAGTCACCCCTCGTATTCTATATTTTCGGGAAGTGGAGCGTGACATAGTTTTGTTGGTATCAGAAAGACAGGTTTTTGGGTGAAATTACAGTTCCGTAGAGGGATCTCTAGATTGAGTTACACCATTGATGTATGTTTTATTACATTTCTTTTTCCCTTTCTAATCCTTGTTGAATCATTGTGTAACCTTGTTTGAATCTAATTTCTTTTGATCTTTTTCAGAAATATGGACTCATCGGGCAACTCCTCAGTTGCCGGTTCCCATGATCGTACCGAGAAGATCCTCAGCACACTGACGACCCTGGCCCAGGCTTAAAAGAGGAAGACCGATCTCCTGGCCGAGGGATTGAAGGCGGTACAGAGACCGCAATTACCACCCTGAAGAGATCTACGGCTGTTCCCGCCGCCCCCGAGGGCATCCTCGTACAGACTACCCATGCTAGAGTTGGTACTGTTTCGAACTTCATGAGGCTTCATCCAGTAGTATTCACGGGATCATCAAGTCCACTTGAGGCTGAACAATGGCTCATCAACGTAGAGAACCTCCTGACAGCCGCTCGAGTTCTTGACAATGATAGAGTGAACGTAGTGAAGATCCAGCTAAAAGACGAGGCCCGCACATAGTGATCCGTGAAGGAAAGTTGGCTCAAGAAACTTATTGGATGGAACACGTTCTCCGCATGCTTCCTGGATCACTATTTTCTGGCCACTGCCAAGGCCGAAATGGAGGAGAAATTCATTATGTTGAAGCAGAATGGACGCTCAGTGGATGTCTACGCCACAGAGTTCAACCGGCTGAGTCGCTTCGCACCGAACATGGTAGCCACCGAAGCCACCAGGGCAAGACGGTTTCAGCAGGGGCTCGATATTTAACTGCAACAACTTATCGCGTCTATCGATATACCAACCTTTGCCCAAGTGTTGAACGCTGCCCGAGTGCAGGAAAGATTGGCGGAGAAGACCAAGGGCCAATGATCGATGGACAGGAGACCCCATGTGGTCCCAGCATGGTCTACCATCTCCCCCCGTGGAGCGATCCCAGTTCACAGGCCGGGTGTTACGCAGATGAAGCGCGCTTTCACATCTCAGCAACCGCAGCGGAGGGCCCTGTTCTGCAATTATTGCCAGAGATCAGGACACATGTAGAGAGATTGTCGCAGAGCTAAGGGGCAGTGTCTGATTTGCGGATCCAGCGAGCACAGAGTCAGCGGGTGTCCCCAGAGATCTGAGCCAACAACAGCCGTCGTACGGCACTTTAGCTCAGAGGGGTCCACCTCGGGTATCCCAGCAGCGGTCTTTTGATCAGAGGCAGACTGGTACAGGTCGGAATCAGGGACGGGCTTTCACACTGTCCGCCGAGTAGGCAGAGGCTTCTGGAGATGTGTTTACAGGTACCATCCTTGTTTATGTTGTACCAACTAGAGTTCTTTTTGATTCGGTTGCTTCGCATTGTTTCATTTCTACGCGGTTTGTTGACACACACTCTATACCTCACGAGCCGTTGACCAAGGGTCGAGAAATACATACGGGTAACGGTAGTATTTTGTCCGACCAAGAGTGTAGATAATTTCCGGTGGTAGTATGCGGCAGGGAATTCTATGCGAATTTCCTTTTAATCGGGACGAGCAGCTATGACGCGATTCTTGGGATGGATTGGATGAGCACCGTCCATGCGATCATTGATTGCCGAGCTAGGGAAATGACTTTCCGCATTCCCAATTATCCTAAGTTTGTTTTCGAAGGCGGAAGCGAGTCTTTGGAGCCAACCAAGTTTAGAGCCATGCCAAAAATGTTGACGGCTATAGAGATTGATGAGAGTCCAGCCCCAGATATCGTTCGGGATTTTCTTGATGTGTTCCCTGAAGATTTACCAGGTCTGCCACCTTCCCGCGCCTTGGGATTCTCTATTGACCTGATTCCAGGGACAACGCCAGTTTCTAAAGCTCCTTACACGATGGCGCCAGTTGAATTGGCAGAATTAAAGAAGCAGATAGAAGATCTTTTGAATAAGAGATTTATCCGTCCAAGTGTTTCTCCTTAGGGTGCTCCTGTGCTATTGATGAAGAAGAAAGACGGTTCCTTGCGCATGTGCATCGACTACCGGGAGTTGAACCGAGTGACCGTGAAGAACAAGTATCTCATTCCCCGCATCAACGACTTGTTTGACCAGCTTGGTGGTGCTCGAGTATTCTCCAAATTAGACCTTCGGTCAGGGTACCACTAAATCAGGGTTAAGGAAGAAGATGTATGCAAGACGGCTTTCCGAACCCGGTATGGCCACTATGAGTTTCTTGTGATGTTGTTCGGTGTCACCAATGCATCAAACATATTTATGGACTTGATGAACAGGGTTTTCTCCAAGTACTTGGATCAGTTTGTTATCGTATTCATCGATGACATTCTAGTCTATTCCAAAAGTCGAGAGGAGCACGCCGAGTATCTACGAATTGTATTGCAGGTTCTGCAGGAGGAGAAGCTCTATGCTAAGCTAAGCTAAGCAAGTGCGAGTTTTGGCTCGACAAGGTGCTATTTCTGGGGCATGTCGTTTCGAGTGACGGCATTTCAGTGGATTCGACGAAGATCGAATCTATCAAGGACTGGCCGACATCGAAATCAGTTGCTGAAATAAGAATCTTCTTGGGATTGGCTGGGTATTATCGGCAATTTGTCCAAGATTTCGCCAGAGTAGCGAAACCCTTGACGAAGCTCACACGGAAGGAGGTGCCGTATGTTTGGTAAGAAAAATGCACCCAGGCGTTCGAGCTGTTGAAACTGAAGTTGACCATGGCCCCAATCATGACTGTGCCAGACAACTCAGATGGCTTGGTTGTTCACAATGATGCGTCGGGAAAAGGTTTGGGTTGCGTATTGATGCAGCATGGTTGAGTAGTGGCTTACGCCTCTCGTCAGCTGAGAACTCATGAGAAGAACTACCCCACGCATGACCTGGAGTTAGCGGTCGTCGTGTTCGCCTTAAAGATTTGGAGGCATTACTTACTAGGCGAAAGAGTGGAGGTGTACACGGATCACAAAAGTTTGAAATACGTGTTCATACAGAATGAGCTGAATATAAGACAGCGCAGATGGTTAGAGTTGATGGCAGACAACGACATTGATCTACAGTATCACCCGGGGAAGGTGAACATCGTTCCTGATGCTCTCAGTCGCAGGCCGTCAGTTGCGTTACTGACTTGTCAGAAAGGGATTCTCGATGACCTTCGAAGACTCGAGTTGGAGGTACACCGGGTGTGCCTGGACAGCTCTGGCAGTTGCAGGTTCAATCATCGCTTATAGACCGCATCAAAACTGCACAGGTTGGAGACCCTCAGTTGCAGAAGTTCAGAGGATTAGTCGAGGCCGGTTTGAGGACATATTTGCAGATTCACGAAGATGGTTCTCTGAGATTTGGCAGCCGATTATGTGTTCCAAATGGGGAATTCGAGATGAAGTCCTAATTGAAGCATATAGTTCCGCTTACTCGGTGCACCCGGGTGGCACCAAGATGTATAGAGACCTGAGGCAGCACTTCTGGTGGAACGGAATGAAGAAGGAGGTTGATCGCTTTGTCTCCAAATGTCTGGTATGCCAACAGTTGAAAGCCAAACATCAGAGAATAACTGGGTTGTTACAGCCACTTCCAGTATCAGAGTGGAAATGGGAGCACATCACCATGGATTTTGTGACGGCATTATCTCGAAGTCCAAGGGGCAACAATGTTGTCTGAGTTATTGTTGATCGTCTTACGAAGGCAGCGCATTTCTTACCCTTCCGGGTATGATAATCGACGGAGTCTCTCACGGAAAAATATATGCAGGAGATTGTGAGACTGCACGGGGTGCCCGTTAGTATCGTGTCTGATTGGGATACCAGGTTCATCTCCCATTTCTGGAAGAGCCTGTAGGAGAGTTTGGGTACGCGTCTCAAGTTCAGCACGACCTATCATCCACAGATGGACGGGCAATCCGAGCATACCATCCAAACGCTCGAGGATATGCTGAAGGCATGCATGCTTGATTTTCAGGGTTCTTGGGAGGATCACCTCCATATGGTAGAGTTTTCATATAACAACAGCTACCAGGCTCGCATCCAGATGGCACGGTTCGAGGTTTTGTATGGACGGAAGTGTTGATCCCCTATATGTTGGGACGACGTGGGTGAACGAAGGTTGTTGGGCCCTGAGTTGATAGTGCAGACAGTGAGCAAAGTTCAGATGATCAGGCAACGAATCAAGACGGCTCAGGACCGATAGAAGAGTTGGGCAGATACCGGTAGAAGATCGTTGGAGTTTGGTATTGGTGACTACATGTTTCTGAAGATATCGCCTACTCGGGGAGTGATCAGGTTTAGTAGTCGCGGGAAACTCAGTCCCTGAATTATCGGACCTTTTGAGGTGCTAGAGCGAGTAGGAGAGATGGCTTATCGGCTAGCCTTGCCTCCATCGCTAGCTGGTATGCACAATACTTTCCATTTTTCTCAGTTGAGGCGCTACGTTCGGGACGACAGCCATATTCTGGACCATTCAGAGTTGACATTGGGCAGCGATCTTTCCTACGAGGAGCAACCTACCACCATTCTCGATCGTCGGGAAAAAGTGTTGAAGATCAAATTCATTCCCCTAGTTCGAGTTTCTGGGGGCGATCGCTCTCCAGGGAAGTCTACCTGGGAACACGAAGATGACATCCGTGCACGTTTTCCGCATCTGTTTGTGTAGTGTTGTTGTTCTGTTGTTTCCGTTTTAATTTCGATGACGAAATTTTTGTAAGGAGGGTATGATGTAAATGCTCAATTTCCATATATTTATTTTCCGTATTTTTTCAGATTTTTCTTAGAATTTTTACACATTTTAAAATATTTTTATTATTTTATTTAGTAAATTATTACCTAAACTCTAAACCCAACTCTTAATCTACCCGACCCGCTCACCCCTCTTCTTCTTCTCCCTCGTTTCTTTTCTTCCCTTCTTTTTTTCCCAAAGTCTCCCCGCTCCTCGCGCCCACGTCGCGACGGCCGCTCCCACTTCCCCACGACCCACGCTCGCCCCACGACCCGCGCTCCTCCAACTTCTCTCCCCAACGGCCGTGACGGCCACGACTCCACTCCCCTAACTCACCAACGAGCCCTCGTCTCACTCTACTTCTCTCCCTTTCCCACTCCCTCCCATTCACCCTCGACTCCTCTACCTCACCACAGCCATCAAACCCCCGGAGACCCATCGCCGGCGACACCTCCGAACCCACGAACCACTACCCACTGCACCCCTACAAATTCCCCACTGCCTTTCTCCCTCAACCCGACTCCTAGCCACCATCACCGGAGCTTCCCCCTCCGTCAAGCCCGCCCTTCCAAATACCCACCAACTCCTCCATTGACGACGAGCCCCGACCTCCTCATCTCACTCACTTTCTTTCCCCCTCTTACCCTCTCAACCCACCACCGGCTCCCCCGCTGCCAGCACCGACCCTTCCGCATCGTCAACGACCATCCCGAGCCCTCTGCTCCTCCACTACTTCCTCCGAGCATCCCCACCACCGACGACCACCAGCAACAACGCCATCATCGGAGTCGCATCCTCTACTCCCCATCACCAAGCCCCACTCTCTCCAACGTCACAACATTACCGCTTTGCCACCATCGCACCGCAAGCCACCGCCAACGACATTGCCACCGCCCCAGCTCATCCTCTGCAGCTTAAGCCATGCCCCAGAACCCCGTGGCTCGCCCGACCCCGATCAACCCCTGCGCACCAACCCCCATCGAGCATCTCACTGCAACTGCAGCACCCCGGAGCTCCGCTGCACCTCATCGCCGCGCCACAGCACCCGTGCCCACCTCTGCAGTGTCGAGCCTCCCCAAGTCTTCTCCCGAGCCAGCCGAGTCGCGCGTGTATCGTGCCCGTGTCGTGTCGCCGTCTCAGTCATGCCACTTTCGCCAAAGGCAAGAGAAAACCCATCTCTTGTTATTCATGCTATTTTAATAGCTAATCTAGATAATAATGTTAGATTATTTTGTTATATAGTAGTGTAAATATGTGTTTTCAACCGATTACCAAACAATGCCCTAGTGTTCGATGTGAACTATAATCCAAAACATATCTTGTTATGGCGGAACCTATGATAGTTAGGCCCCTTTATTGATTATGAATACCGGGTAAGAATTTGGATGCAAAATATCGTGTTATTAATCGTGTAAAGTCGCCCTTTAAATGTGACACTAAATTTGAATTTTACTGCGCATGTTACCTTGTTAAAATATTTGTAAATTCAATACAGTTTGGAACACAACTTTCTACGGTTCATATCGAAGCCGACTCGATAACCTAAAACCATCCATAGTTTGTTTCTCGACAATTTTAGATTACTGTAACGACACTTGGTTGCGAACGCGGCACTAGACTGCAGTCCGGGGCAGCATTTCGATTTGGATACCAGACTTTGACTACCTGTACATCCCTGATTTAAACTAGAAATGTGCGGAGCCCTATATGAATACATAGATAATTTAATTAGCTAACACATGAATCTAATCCCGTGCCGTTTCACCGTCGTTTGATATTTAATTTGCATTTTAGAGTACCGATGTGTTCTGCAGTTTCTGCAGTGACCTCTTACACCGCTAAACTAAATAGGACATAACTTCAATTCCAGAAATCATATTGATAATCCATTTGATGCATTGGAAACCTAACGGATAGAAATAGATTCCATTCAACTGGGGAAACACCTGAATCTAAACATAACCACTAGTAAACTGCTCACGAAGTTGGACTTCCAGTTCTGAAACTGGAATTTCAGCAACCGATCGCTAATTTAAAATAATGATAAGTCCCTAACCTGAATTCCGATTGACATGAAATTAATTTTACTGTTTAGATGATCAAGTGTGCTTCATACGTATTTTATATTTTTTTGGTTGATTCTATGCATGTGATTTATCGTAAATTTTGCAAGTTATATGGCATTGGTCGTCATAAAATAGTGAATATCTGTTCAGTGCATTTCTGTCTATTTTCGTGTTTGCTTTATACCTGTTGAATAGTGATCGTTCATATTAATACCTAGCGACTGTTGTGCATTGTCGATGTAAGTGTTAGTGATTGGGTTGTGGAAAATACGAAAGTGATGTTGATAAGTGGAATAGTGATTGAAAGTGATAGTGATACATATTTGTTCACAACCTATCTAATACCTGAATGCATATTATAACCTGGGGAATGGAGAAATCAATGTGGAATTGAACTCGTATTTAATAAGGTACAGTGATTTAGAGGATAATCATTCGTTATTAGTGATATATATACACACACACACACATTAGGTCGTGGGCCTAGCGGCACGGCTGATAGGGTTATGTCCCAGGCACAGCGGATCATAATCTCGGACATGCACGAGACCCTTGTTAAACACGAGTATCTTTTCCACCAATTGATTTCATTGACTTAGCGACTGATAAGTGGTGACATACACACTGCCTAGTTTACTGACATAATACCTATATTGGACTATTCATATTCAGTTGATGTTACTATACTCATGTTCTGCATTTTGTTGCACTTCTCATGTTTAATAATATTGCATACCCATCATATATATTTATTGCTATATGTGTCGCCCTGACGACCTGAGTGTGCATGCTCAGAGGAAGAAGTGGATCCAACCCAGGAGCAGGACCCGCCATTCGAGATCGCGGAGATCTAGACTACATCATCAGCGCCATTTCTTTTGCTTTCAGCACTTTGTATTCATCGGTTAGTTTTTATTCTGCAAAATAATGTATTTCGAACTCTTTTATTGCAATGTAATAAAGTTGTGAACTGTGATTTTCCTTTACTCTAGTACTGTTTACTGAATACCATGTAATGCTAGAAGCCGAAGTGTTACTACGGCGGGATTATTTTCTGACCTTAGGAGCATGGCTGACCTAGTCACCCGTTGTATTCCATATTTTCGGGAAGCGGGGCGTGACAAGTAAAAAGAGTTAGAGCAATGCAAACACAACAATATGTTGAGTAGGGTTCACCACCTCCTGCGGCTAGTCCCCGCCTGAGTCTTCTACTCAGGATTCTTCCACTATACTTGCGAAGTACACAAATTCTACTTCACAAGGATGTGAAGAAACAAGATATTTTTCTTCACAAGAATCAATCACTTAAACTGTAATTCCCTAGTAAATAAGTCTTCTTCCTCTCTAGACCGTGATTCTCTAGGAAAGCCGCAGTTTCCTCTCTAATCCATATCTCTCTAAAAAGATCTCTTTTTCCATTCCGAATCTACAATTCAAGTGAAAGGAAAAGCACCGATTCTCTCGGGTTACAAATCGTTATTATTACAAACGATTTCACTCACTCACAATCCTATTGATCTCAAAGATTATTTCTGGTTAGGCACAAGGATTGTTTTGAGAGATTTTGACAAGTTTAAGACTCTTGAGAAATGAAAAGATCTGAACAAGTTAAAGCATAAAGAACACGAAGAACTTTAGAAGGATTTGCAATAACTGGATATGAATTGTGAGATCTCAAAGATATTTATTGAGAATTGAATGGGAAGTTATTGTAACTGTCAATAACTGCCAAAAACTGTCATAAAACCGTTAATGACCGTTTAAAGGAAGTTTGAAACAAATTTAGCACAAGTATCCATTCAATTCGAAATTTGAAATTCAAATTTTTGATTCAAACTACCCGTGATGACGTCACGGACAGACATCTGCTCTGAACAAGTTGTTCCAGTGACGTCAGGATAGCCATCACTGAGAACTTTAACAGAAAGATGAAAATCAAAGATTTGTTCTACTGACGTCAGTAGTTCAAACTTTTCTTATACTGACGTCAAAGACTGACATCAGTGTTCAAACTTTTTCTAATACTGACGTCAGGGGATGACGTCAGTGTTCTGACATGAATGATACAATTGGTTTGAACTTTTGGCAGATTTGAATTTCAACAGATAGATATGACGTCTCTGAAAGAGATGAAGACGTCATGAACATTAAGAATGAGTTGGAATATGGTTTCTAACCTTTGCTTAGCAGAGGATCAATGTGAAAGACCGGAAAAATCATTTCTAATTACATATATATCGCTCATATTTTTAATCTTAGTTTTGGTTCTTCAATTTGCTTCATTTCTCTTGACTTGTTACATTTAACGTGAATGGGTCGTGAATTTGTTTGCAACGTTGTCGATTGCATCGAGTCGTCATGCCATATCGCCGATTTGAACGTGTATCACATTGTAGGCAATTTTACTTGATATTGGATATATTGCTGCAAACTGTACTTCAAAAAAAAATTGGAAACATCATTACTAACATATGAATTCATTAAATAATGTTTTGAACTAAATCATCAAAATTGAGGATCGTGTGACATGAATGTCAACAGATGATAGCAATCTCACACATTAGACGTCGAAAAGAATATCAAGTACAAAAACGTCAATAAGTGTAGATATATAGGATAGCGCCTTGTAAGTAGGGAGGCAAAATAATTGAGGATCAACATGCAGAAGTAAAGCCTTGTTATCTCTCCATAATCAGCAAGGTATCCTGGTTGTCTCTTATTCGTTGATAGATAAGTGATATGTCAGTAAGATATATGTTAGTTCACGGATAACTAGCTTAGTTATGCCCTCTTGGCTATTACAACATATATATATATATATATATATATATATATATATATATATATATATATATATATATATATATCCTTTGTTTATAAATAAGGTAAGGATAGAAATTTAATTTAAAATGAATAGCAAATATGAATTAACGCATGGTCGTCTCAGATGTCTAAATTTTACTTCATCAAACCTCTCTGACCATCCCAAACATCTTAATTTCCCAACACACCAGAAGTCCGAAGAAGAAAAATCTAGAAGCTTGGCCAGCTGTCAGACATTTAGTAAGACATTTAGTAAGATATCAGATGCGACACTTCTAGGGGAAAATGCTCATACATTTAGATAGGGCATCTCTAAGCTAGTTATGGCCTGAGAGTAAATTAACAGTCTCGAGATGCATTCTGGGATGATACATTGCAATAATTTCGAGAAAAATATGAGATGGTGAATGATAAGCTACTGCTCCTCACACTACCACTATTAAAATCTCTACTAAAAGCTAGGGTCCCCAACAACTGCTTCTGTTGGTGTGTTTCATTATTAATCTGTTACCATCATACATAAATAAAGCAAAGAACAACTCAATTTGTTGTGATCCTAAATATGGTGATATGCTTGTGGTCATGCGTAATTTCACTTACTAACCGTATCTTAATAATAATTAAACACGTTTTCACCTACACGTTCATCTTTCTTTAATCAAAGAGGATCAGCTATCCTTTTAATTTGAAGGATCTTTGATATGCCAGCCTCTACCAAAGTTTGGTGGAATGTTGTCATTTCTCCATCTGCCATAAAGTTTCAATACACTTGCCTAATCTGGAAGAAATTTGTCTCGGGAAATTTGCTTGTGCTGAGTCAGTTGGCCCTTTAAGGCTCAGAAGATTATCCAAAAATATCCACCATAATAAGATTTAGTATGATACTAGCGTATCTCTTATACCAATATATAATTTTTTATATTATTTGAGAGGCATATAACTTATGCTCTTTCCATACGATCACCGTAGAAGCAGACAAGCCACGATAAATGATTGTACATTTCTCGTACTAATTATCACTCTAGAAAGTACAGAAACATTGTGAACCTATTGATAAGGCTCGATATCGGTGACTCTCCAGATGCTGACACATTGCAGATGACGTGTCCCAGAACCGACAAGAAAAGATCAAGAACTTCAGTTGGGTTCACACCTCGAGCCCCTGGCCCGAGGAGTCTCCCTACCTTCGGTGGCCTTCCAGACCAACCCCGGCTTGCCTCCGAGCTATCACAAAACCAAGATGCCTCGGCCTCCCGCTCGTTCCCGAGCCACCCGCCGAGCATATCTTCCTCGGTCTCACCGACCGACCCACAGCGCTGACCACAGGCGCTCCCGCCACTGCTCCGCGAATCTTGCCATGCGTGAGATATCCGCCGCCCACGATCCCGCGTGCCACGCTATCACGATCCCCCATTAACGAGCCTGTCTCGTCATTATGTGGGATCCCGCTTATCACGTGGGCATGATGCCAGGGGCGCAACGGCCGGCGTGAATCTCGCGCCCGCCTGCCTATTGCTGCCGCTATATAAACCCCTCTCTCAGACGATCGAGGTAAGCCAATTTCACTCCAATAGACCGTTACTCTGCCAAAATACCACGACTAACTTGATCGTCGAAGGGTCCTCGGTGGCACAACCACCCCGGGACTTCTTTGCAGGTAGCTCGGCCCCAACCACACAAAGCCCATTGAGATCCACACGTTCCAGGAGTTAACTCTCCAAATCCAATCTCAGCCATCCATCAGCGCTCGCAGCAGATCAACGGAAGAGAACATCTGAAGAAGATCCAGAGATCCATCAGTTGGCGCCGTCTGTGAGAACATTGGTTCCACTCAACTAAAGTTCATCTTCCGATCCTGACTTCTTGGCGAGCGATCACCGCGACGATCCAAGCGCTGGCCGCTGCCTCCCCCACAATGGAGGCGTGGACGAATCTCCTCCGCCGAATACCATTCACGTCCTATCCGCTCGGATAGATTGACTCGCGTCCGTCGTGGACGCACTCGTCCGTGTCCAAACGGCAGGGCAAGCTTCCCAGGTCGCCGCTCCCCCACCTCAGGACCGGGACCCCTACAGAGGGAGAGAAGACTCTGCCCGTATCGGCACTACCGACCACCTCCTCGCTGCCTCCGGAGGCCGCAGATCCCCTGGGCCGACATATTCAATGACCCGTTGGACGCCGCACAGCTCAACACCGAGATCCGTCGCCAGAGCGCCTCATCCCGAGCCCCATCGCGCCCCTATCCCTCCCGAGGAAATGTCGGTCAGCTCGCCTGTGCCCAGGCATGACCGTCACCCCCTCCCTCGACGGGGTCGCGTGGAAGGAACTCGTCACGGCAGCTTGAAGACGACCTCGCCAGGGGACCAGAGGAACCTCATCGAACGGAACCGAGGCCGTGGCCAGGCTCAGGTCTCCGGCAGCAGAGGCCAAAAATCAGAGTGTGCCGAATCATCGGGATACCACGGCAGACTCGACGCCCTCGAAAAGAAGATCGAGGGCATGCATCGGGAAATTCGTCATTCGAGCAACGGGGCTAAATACGCCGCCGACTCGCTCACGAAGCCCTTCACCGAAGAGCTACTCGCCGTCCATGTCTCCTCCCGGAATAAGCCCCCGAAGGCCTTACCCTTCGATGGGAAGTCTGACCTGAAAGACCATTTGGACGCGTTCACAGCAGGGATGAGTTTCCAGGACTGTTCTGACGCAGCCCAATGCC
The DNA here is from genome assembly GCA_030015575.1 of Agapanthus africanus. NCBI lineage: Eukaryota > Viridiplantae > Streptophyta > Magnoliopsida > Asparagales > Amaryllidaceae > Agapanthus > Agapanthus africanus. The sequence goes on from JASDDO010000014.1 coordinate 651,966,599, forward strand.
GCGCTTTCCCAGCTACTCTCGTCCACTCCGGACGAGACTGGTTCCGAGGACTCGCGCCACGCTCGATCTCAAACTTCGATGAGCTGACCATGCAATTCCTTGGCCACTTCGTCGGGAACAGACGGCAGAAGCGGACCGTCGACCACCTCTTCACCATAAAGAGCGGGGACAAGAAGTCCTTCAAATTCGCCTTGTATGGATTTGGTAAAATCTTCTCAAAGATGTTCATTAGTTGACCCAAAAATGATGCCGTCAACATATATTTGGACTAAAATTATATTTTTGTTAAAGATTTTAGTGAACAAAGTTTTATCCACTACACCTTCTGTAAAACCTATGTTTTCTAGGAATGAACTTAGACGTTCATACCAAGCACGTGGTGCTTGCTAGAGACCATAAAGTGCTTTTCTTAATCTATAGACATGGTCTGGAAATTTATGATATTCAAAATCAGAGGGTTGAGATACATAGACTTCTTCGTCTATTTAACCATTTAAGAATGCACTTTTAACGTTCATCTAAAAAACTTTGAAGTTTTTATGGCAAGCGTATGCCAATAGGATACGGATTGCTTCAAGTATGGCAACTGGTGCATGAGTCTCGTCATAGTCTATTCCTTCTATTTGGTTATATCCCGAGCAACTAGACGTGCTTTATTCCTGACCACTTTACCTAATTTATCAAGTTTGTTTTTGAACACCCATTTGGTTCCTATTATGGGTCTATTTTCAGGTTTTGAAACAAGATCACAAATGTTATTCCTTTCGAACTGGTTAAGTTCTTGCATGGCTATTATCCAATTTTCATCAGTAATAGCCTCATTAACGTTTTTTGGATTCTATCAGGGATATAAATTCTAAGTTAATACAAATATTGAATCTTGATGATCTTGTAATGACTCTTTTATTAATAGCACCTAGATCAAATCTTTTGGATGATCACGATTAAATTGCCAACTCTTTGGAAGATCTTCTTCCACAACTTGTGGCACATCTTCTATTTATGGTTCGGTAATTTCCTTTTCGGTTGATTGATTCTCTAAACTATTAGAGATGTTTGGCACGTCATCATTTTCTAGTATTATGGAGACGGAGTTATTCTCATCAAATTCAACATTCATGTTTTCTTGTACTACTAGTGTTATTTTATTATAGATATGATATACTTTGTTGGTCATGGAATAACCAACAAATATACCTTCGTCATTCTTAGACTCGAATTTTCCTAAATTATCTAGGGTATTCAATATAAAACACTTGTATCCAAAAATTTTGAAGTATTTTATATTTGGAGTTCTTTTGTACAAGAGTTCGTAAGGAGTTTTCTTAAGAAACTTTTATATGCTAACTTTATTTATGATATAGCATGACGTACTTACTGTATTTGCCCAAAAATACATGGGTAGATTATTCTTATTTAATATAGTACGTGCCATTTCTTACAAGGAACGATTCTTCTTTTCACCGACACTATTCTGTTGTGGTGTCCCGGCACATGAATACTCATGCTTATATCCTTTCTTAATACAATAATCTTTAAAGAAATTATTTTCAAATTCTCCACCATGATCACTTCTAATCTTGGAAAATCTCAAATTCATCATATTTTGAATTCTCATAGAAAAGAATTTGAAGACGTTAAAGGTTTCGTCTTTGGTTTTAAGAAAAAATACCCATATGAATCTAGAGTAACCATCTACTATAACATAAGTATAAAACTTCCCTTCTAGACTTGCATTTCTACTTGGACCAAATAAGTCTATATGAATTAGTTGTAAGGGAGTATCGGTTGTGACTTCATTTTTAGGTTTAAATAAAGTTTTGGTTTGTTTTCCTTTAAGACAAGCCTCACATTGTTTATCTTTTTTGTATTTTAATAAAGGAATGCCTTTAACTGGATTATTCCTAGTTATTTTAGATAAGATATCTTTTGATGCATGACCCAGCCTTCTATGCCAAAGCCATGGTCGTCGTTGTTATTTATAACAAAGCATTTTAAATCTTCATTGTTGAAGTCATGTGTGTACATTATATATATATATATATATATATATATATATATATATATATTGTATCGTTTTCCAGTTAAAATAGTTATATTATTATAAATTATTTTACATAAATATTTCTTCAAATAATACGTTATAACCATTATCGCAGAATTGACTAACACTGAATAGATTATGTTTTAAGTTATCTACTGACAAAACATCATGTATTATAGTAACATTAGAATTATGCTTAAATAAAATGGTATCTTTACCAATAATGTTGGCCTTTTTTATTATCGCAATGTTACAGTACCACCATCTTCTCTTGATTGCGTTTGGAAGCAGTTAATATTTCCAGTCATGTATCTCGAGCAACCGCTATTAAGAATCAACTTCTCTTTACGTGATCTGAGATTCTGCAAAACAAGAAGACGGAGGTGTGACCTTAGGAATCTATTTCATTCTCGGTCTACCGGGATTTAGAGTGAAAAAATATTTATATGAAGAATTTAACTTTATTTGACAGTATCTATTAATATGACCTAATTTACCACAATAATTACAAGTTACATATACAAATCTATTTCTATCATTATATGTTTTAGATTTTTTAATAAACTTAGTATGTTTCTCATATTTGGAATCATCATGAAAACCGACGTCTTGACGTTTATAATGATTTACACATGTTTTTAGCATAACGTCAAAATTGTCTTTAGTTTTAGTAAATCTTAGGATTATATTTTCTTTAATTTCTAATTTTCTTTTTAAATCAAATATCTCATTATTTAAAGAAAATATAATGTTATTAACTTTAGAAACTTCTTCCTCTTTTAAAGTTAGGTTTTCTTTTAATGTTTTATTTTCATGAACTAATTTTTCTTTTTCATTTTCTTTTAAAATATTATTTACACTAAGGTTATTTTTAGTTGTTTATATTTAGTATGGATTTTCTGATAACTATCTTTTAGGTAAAAACACAAATTAATTAAACTATGTTTATCTAAGTTTTCTATACCAAGAATATCATCACTTACATCATTGTCGTCAATCGCTATGAAGCACATGTCGGCGACTTCTTCGTTTTCTGATTCACTCGAATCGAAATCATCTCAGATGGCTTGGAATGCACGTTTCTCCGAACCTTTCTTCCATTTTGGTTTGTCTTTCTTGGACTTGAGGTTCGGACAATTTGCTTTGAGATGTTCTTCTTTATTGCATTCAAAACATCGCATTGTCTTGAAAGTGTTAGCCCGTTTCTTAAAAGAGTTGCCTCTTGCCTTAAAAACCCTTTTGAAATGTCTTGCAATGTTCGTCATTTCTTCGTTGTCACTCTCATCATCGCTTGATGGGATTAGCTCTTTAACTTTATTGATCGACGCTTTGAGTGCGCTATTCTTTCTTTGATTGTCCTCTTTGCCTTGATGTCACCGAGTTACATCTCATGAGTTTTCAACTTACCAATAAGAGTGTCAACACTCATGGTGCTCATGCCTTTTGCCTCTTCTATAGCAGTAATCTTAAGGTATCAAGACAAGGTTAGTGATCGAAGAATTTTATAGCTCTTTTCTTTATCTACAAACTTCTTATCTTAAATTATTCTGTTACTATATTGTTAAACCTAGAGTACATTGAATCAATTGATTCGTTTTTTTATAGAAAACATTTCGTACTCGTGCATTAACCTATTAATTTTATTTTTTTTACTTGGCTCGTACCCTCATGTGCGGTCTCGACAATTCTCCTAATTTCATATGCCGTTTGACATATAGAAATTTTATCGAATTCCTCTGGAACCAACGAGAAGTGAAGGGCATTCATAACCTTAATATTTAATCTCACAGATGTTTTATCTGCATTAGAAAATGGTTTTGTGGTAGAAATAACAAAAACTTCATCTATAATATTTAAAATATCTAAGTCTATACATTGTTAAAAGATTCTCATTTTAGTTTTCTAATATTGAAAATTTGTGCCATTGAAATGTATGGGTCATGTGGTGGATTGACCCTCTAGTTAATTTGTCATTAAGATCTAATAAACTCTAGATGTTAATCTAAAAACTGAGCAATCTTGCTCTGATACTAATTGAAAATACCGTAGAGGGGGTGAATAAGGTAATTATAATAACCTATGGCAAATTTAAACTTTAACTATTATATTAAAGTGATTACTAAGTTTCTACGGAAAATATTTAAAACAAGTTTTAAACAAGAAACTTAAAAGGATAATCAACACAAATACAGAAAAGTAATGTAAATCCCCAATTTCCGTATATTTATTTTCCGTTTTTTTTCATATTTTTCCTAGAATTTTTACACATTTTTTAAAAATATTTTTATTATTTTATTTAGTAAATTATTACCTAAACTCTAAACCCAACTCCTAATCTACCCGATCCAACCCAACCGACCCGACCCGACCAGCTCACCCCTCTTCTTCTCCCTCGTTTCTTTTCTTCTCGCATTTTTTTCCCAACGTCTCCCCGCACCTCGCGCCCACGCTCGTGAGACTCGCGTCCACGTCGCGACGGCCGCGCTCACTTCCCCATGACCCGCGCTCGCCCAACGACCCGCACCTCCCCAACGTCTCTCCACAACGACCGCGATGACCACGACTCCACTCCCCTAACTCACCAACGAGCCCTCGTCTCACTCCACTTCTCTCTCATTCCCACTCCCTCCCTTTCACCCTCAACTCCTCTACCTCACCACAGCCATCAAACCCCCGAAGACCCATCGCTGGCGACACCTCCGAACCCACAACCCACTACCCACTGCACCCCTACAAACTCCCCACTTCCTTTCTCCCTCAACCCGACTCCTAGCCACCATCACCGGAGCTTCCCCCTACGTCGAGCCCGCCCTTCCAAACACCCACCAACTACTCCATCGACGACGAGCCCCGACCTCCTCATCTCACTCACTTTCTCTCCCCCTCTTACCCTCTGCCTCAACCCACCGCCGGATCCCCCGCTGCCAGCACCGACCCCTCCACATCGTCGACGACCACCCCGAGCTCTCTGCTCCTCCACTACTTCCTCTGAGCATCCCCACCACCGACGACCACCAGCAACAACGCCATCATCGGAGTCGCTTCCTCTACTCCCTATCACCGAGCCCCGCTCCTTTCAACCTCACAACACTACCGTGTTGCCACCATCGCGCATCAAGCCACCGACATCGCCACTGCCCCAGCTCATCCTCTGCAGCTCGAGCCACGCCCCAGAACCCCGTGGCTCGCCCGACCCTGATCACCCCCTACGCACCAACCCCTATCGAGCATCTCACTGCAACTGCAGCACCCCGGAGCTCCGCTGCACCTCATCGCCGCGCCACAGCACCCGTGCCTGCAGTGCCGAGCCTCCCCAAGTCTTCTCCCGAGCCAGCCAAGTCGCGCGTGAATCGTGCCGTGACGTCTCCGTGCCGTGATCGTGCCCGTGTCGTGCCGCCTTCTCAGTCGTGCCACTTTCGCCAAAGGCAAGAGAAAACCCATCGCTTGTCATTCATGCTATTTTAATACCTAGGCTAGATAATAATGTTAGATTATTTTGTTATATAGTAGTGTAAATATGTGTTTTCAACCGATTACCAAACAATGCCCTAGTGTTCGATGCGAACTATAATCCAGAACATATCTTGTTATGGCGGAACCTGTGATAGTTAGGCCCCTTTATTGATTACAAATACCGGGTAAGAATTTGGATGCAAAATATCGTGTTATTAATCGTGTAAAGTCTCCCCCTAAAGGCGGCACTAAATCTGAATTTTACTGCGCATGTTACTTTGTTAAAATCTTTGTAAATTCAATACAGTTTGGAACGCAGCGTTCTATGGCTCATATCGAAGCCGACTCGATAACCTAAAATCATCCATAGTTTTTTTCTCGACAACTTTAGATTACTGTAACGACACTTGGTTGCGAACACGGCACTGGACTGCAGTCCGGGGAAGCATTTCGATTTGGATACCAGACTTTGACTACATGTACATCCCTGCTTTAAACTGGAAATGCGCGGAGCCCCATATGACTACATAGATAATTTAATTAGTTAACACATGAATCTAGTACCGTGCCGTTTCACCGTCGTTTGATATTTAATTTGCATTTTAGCGTACCGATGTGTTCTGCAGTTTCTGCAGTGACCTCTCTTACACCGCTACACTAAACAGGACATAACTTCAATTACAGATATCATATTGATAATCCGTTTGATACGTTGGAAACCTAACGGATAGAAATAGATTCCATTCAACTGGGAAAAACACCTGAATCTAAACATAACCACTAGTAAACTTCTCGCGAAGTTGGACTTCTAGTTCTGAAACTGGAATTTCAGCAACCGATCGCTAATTTAAAATAATGATAAGTCCCTAACCTGAATTCCGATTGACATGAAATTAATTTTACTGTTTATATGATCAAGTGTTTTTCATACGTCTTTTATATTATTTTGGTCAATTCTATGCGTGTTATTTATCGTAAATTTTGCAAGTTATATGGTATTGATCGTCATAAAATAGTGAATATTTCTGCCTATTTTCCTGTTTGCTTTATACCTGCTGCATAGTGATCGTTCAAATTGAGACTTAGCGACTGTTGTGCATTGTCGATATAAGTGTTAGTGATTGGGTTGTGGAAAATACGAAAGTGATGTTGATAAGTGGAAAAGTGATTGAAAATGACAGCGATACATATTTGTTCACAACCTATCTAATACCTGAATGCATACTATAACCTGAGGAATGGGTCAAGGTGGAATTGAACTCGTATTTAGCAAGGTACAGTAACTTAGAGGATGATCATTCGCTATTAGTGATATATATACACACACACACACACATTAGGTCATGGGCCTAGCGGCATGGCTGACAAGGTTATGTCCCGGGCACAGCGGACCGTAGTCTCGGGTATGCACGAGTCCCATGTTAAACATGAGTATCCTTTCCACCAATTGATTTCATTGACTTAGCGACTGATAAGTAGTGACATACACACTGCCTAGTTTACTGACATGATACCTATATTGCACTATTCATATTCAGTTGATGTTATTATACTCATGTTCTGCATTTTGTTGCACTTCTCATGTTTAATAATATTGCATACCCATCATATATATTTATTACTATATGTGTCGTCTTGACGACCTGAGTGTGCATGCTCAGAGGACGAAGTGGATCCAGCCCAAAAGCAGGACCTGCCATTCGAGATCGTTGAGATCTAGACTGCATCATCAGCGCCATTTCTTTTGCTTTCAGCACTTTGTATTCATCGGTTAGTTTTTATTCTGCAAAATAATGTATTTCGAACTCTTTTATTGCAATGTAATAAAGTTGTGAACTGTGATTTTCCTTTACTCTAGTATTGTTTACTAAATACCATGTAATGCTAGAAGCCGAAGTGTGACTACGGCGGGATTATTCCCTAACCGTAGGAGTAGGCTGGCCTAGTCACCCCTCGTATTCTATATTTTCGGGAAGTGGAGCGTGACATAGTTTTGTTGGTATCAGAAAGACAGGTTTTTGGGTGAAATTACAGTTCCGTCGAGGGATCTCTAGATTGAGTTACACCCTTGATGTATGTTTTATTACATTTCTTTTTCCCTTTCTAATCCTTGTTGAATCATTGTGTAACCTTGTTTGAATCTAATTTCTTTTGATCTTTTTCAGAAATATGGACTCATCGGGCAACTCCTCAGTTGCCGGTTCCCATGATCGTACCGAGAAGATCCTCAGCACACTGACGACCCTGGCCCAGGCTTAAGAGAGGAAGACCGATCTCCTGGCCGAGGGATTGAAGGCGGTACAGAGACCGCAATTACCACCCTGAAGAGATCTACGGCTGTTCCCGCCGCCCCCGAGGGCATCCTCGTACAGACTACCCATGCTAGAGTTGGTACTGTTTCGAACTTCATGAGGCTTCATCCAGCAGTATTCACGGGATCATCAAGTCCACTTGAGGCTGAACAATGGCTCATCAACGTAGAGAACCTCCTGACAGCCGCTCGAGTTCCTGACAATGATAGAGTGAACGTAGTGAAGATCCAGCTAAAAGACGAGGCCCGCACATAGTGATCCGTGAAGGAAAGTTGGCTCAAGAAACCTATTGGATGGAACACGTTCTCCGCATGCTTCCTGGATCACTATTTTCTGGCCACTGCCAAGGCCGAAATGGAGGAGAAATTCATTATGTTGAAGCAGAATGGACGCTCAGTGGATGTCTACGCCACAGAGTTCAACCGGCTGAGTCGCTTCGCACCGAACATGGTAGCTACCGAAGCCACCAGGGCAAGACGGTTTCAGCAGGGGCTCGATATTTAACTGCAACAACTTATCGCGTCTATCGATATACCAACCTTTGCCCAAGTGTTGAACGCTGCCCGAGTGCAGGAAAGATTGGCGGAGAAGACCAAGGGCCAATGATCGATGGACAGGAGACCCTATGTGGTCCCAGCACGGTCTACCATCTCCCCCCGTGGAGCGATCCCAGTTCACAGGCCGGGTGTTACGCAGATGAAGCGCGCTTTCACATCTCAGCAACCGCAGCGGAGGGCCCTGTTCTGCAATTATTGCCAGAGATCAGGACACATGTAGAGAGATTGTCGCAGAGCTAAGGGGCAGTGTCTGATTTGCGGATCCAGCGAGCACAGAGTCAGCGGGTGTCCCCAGAGATCTGAGCCAACAACAGCCGTCGTACGGCACTTTAGCTCAGAGGGGTCCACCTCGGGTATCCCAGCAGCGGTCTTTTGATCAGAGGCAGACTGGTACAGGTCGGAATCAGGGACGGGCTTTCACCCTGTCCGCCGAGTAGGCAGAGGCTTCTGGAGATGTGTTTACAGGTACCATCCTTGTTTATGTTGTACCAACTAGAGTTCTTTTTGATTCGGTTGCTTCGCATTGTTTCATTTCTACGCGGTTTGTTGACACACACTCTATACCTCACGAGCCGTTGACCAAGGGTCGGGAAATACATACGGGTAACGGTAGTATTTTGTCCGACCAAGAGTGTAGATTATTTCCGGTGGTAGTATGCGGCAGGGAATTCTATGTGAATTTCCTTTTAATCGGGACGAGCAGCTATGACGCGATTCTTGGGATGGATTGGATGAGCACCGTCCATGCGATCATTGATTGCCGAGCTAGGGAAGTGACTTTCCGCATTCCCAATTATCCTAAGTTTTTTTTCGAAGGCGGAAGCGAGTCTTTGGAGCCAGCCAAGTTTAGAGCCATGCCAAAAATGTTGACGGCTATAGAGATTGATGAGAGTCCAGCCCCAGATATCGTTCGGGATTTTCTTGATGTGTTCCCTGAAGATTTACCAGGTCTGCCACCTTCCCGCGCCTTGGGATTCTCTATTGACCTGATTCCAGGGACGACGCCAGTTTCTAAAGCTCCTTACACGATGGCGCCAGTTGAATTGGCAGAATTAAAGAAGCAGATAGAAGATCTTTTGAATAAGAGATTTATCCGTCCAAGTGTTTCTCCTTAGGGTGCTCCTGTGCTATTGATGAAGAAGAAAGACGGTTCCTTGCGCATGTGCATCGACTACCGGGAGTTGAACCGAGTGACCGTGAAGAACAAGTATCTCATTCCCCGCATCAACGACTTGTTTGACCAGCTTGGTGGTGCTCGAGTATTCTCCAAATTAGACCTTCGGTCAGGGTACCACCAAATCAGGGTTAAGGAAGAAGATGTATGCAAGACGGCTTTCCGAAACCGGTATGGCCACTATGAGTTTCTTGTGATGTTGTTCGGTGTCACCAATGCATCGAACATATTTATGGACTTGATGAACAGTGTTTTCTCCAAGTACTTGGATCAGTTTGTTATCGTATTCATCGATGACATTTTAGTCTATTCCAGAAGTCGAGAGGAGCACGCCGAGTATCTACGAATTGTATTGCAGGTTCTGCAGGAGGAGAAGCTCTATACTAAGCTAAGCTAAGCAAGTGCGAGTTTTGGCTCGACAAGGTGCTATTTCTGGGGCATGTCGTTTCGAGTGACGGCATTTCAGTGGATTCGACGAAGATCGAATCTATCAAGGACTGGCCGACACCGAAATCAGTTGCTGAAATAAGAATCTTCTTGGGATTGGCTGGGTATTATCGGCAATTTGTCTAAGATTTCGCCAGAGTAGCGAAACCCTTGACGAAGCTCACACGGAAGGAGGTGCCGTATGTTTGGTTGGAAAAATGCACCCAGGCGTTCGAGCTGTTGAAACTGAAGTTGACCATGGCCCCAATCATGACTGTGCCAGACAACTCAGATGGCTTGGTTGTTCACAATGATGCGTCGGGAAAAGGTTTGGGTTGCGTATTGATGCAGCATGGTTGAGTAGTGGCTTACGCCTCTCGTCAGCTGAGAACTCATGAGAAGAACTACCCCACGCATGACCTGGAGTTAGCGGTCGTCGTGTTCGCCTTAAAGATTTGGAGGCATTACTTACTAGGCGAAAGAGTGGAGGTGTATACGGATCACAAAAGTTTGAAATACGTGTTCACACAGAATGAGCTGAATATGAGGCAGCGCAGATGGTTAGAGTTGATGGCAGACAACGACATTGATCTACAGTATCACCCGGGGAAGGTGAACATCGTTCCTGATGCTCTCAGTCGCAGGCCGTCAGTTGCGTTACTGACTTGTCAGAAAGGGATTCTCGATGACCTTCGAAGACTCGAGTTGGAGGTACACCGGGTGTGCCAGGATAGCTCTGGCAGTTGCAGGTTCAATCATCGCTTATAGACCGCATCAAAACTGCACAGGTTGGAGACCCTCAGTTGCAGAAGTTCAGAGGATTAGTCGAGGCCGGTTTGAGGACATATTTGCAGATTCACGAAGATGGTTCTCTGAGATTTGGCAGCCGATTATGTGTTCCAAATGGGGTATTCGAGATGAAGTCCTAATTGAAGCATATAGTTCCGCTTACTCGGTGCACCCGGGTGGCACCAAGATGTATAGAGACCTGAGGCAGCACTTCTGGTGGAACGGAATGAAGAAGGAGGTTGATCGCTTTGTCTCCAAATGTCTGGTATGCCAACAGTTGAAAGCCAAACATCAGAGAATAACTGGGTTGTTACAGCCACTTCCAGTATCAGAGTGGAAATGGGAGCACATCACCATGGATTTTGTGACGGCATTATCTCGAAGTCCAAGGGGCAACAATGTTGTCTGAGTTATTGTTGATCGTCTTACGAAGGCAGCGCATTTCTTACCCTTCCGGGTATGACAATCGACGGAGTCTCTCACGGAAAAATATATGCAGGAGATTGTGAGACTGCACGGGGTGCCCGTTAGTATCGTGTCTGATTGGGATACCAGGTTCATCTCCCATTTCTGGAAGAGCCTGTAGGAGAGTTTGGGTACGCGTCTCAAGTTCAGCACGACCTATCATCCACAGATGGACGGGCAATCCGAGCGTACCATCCAAACGCTCGAGGATATGCTGAAGGCATGCATGCTTGATTTTCAGGGTTCTTGGGAGGATCACCTCCATATGGTAGAGTTTTCATATAACAACAGCTACCAGGCTCGCATCCAGATGGCACGGTTCGAGGTTTTGTATGGACGGAAGTGTTGATCCCCTATATGTTGGGACGACGTGGGTGAACGAAGGCTGTTGGGCCCTGAGTTGATAGTGCAGACAGTGAGCAAAGTTCAGATGATCAGGCAACGAATCAAGACGGCTCAGGACCGATAGAAGAGTTGGGCAGATACCGGCAGAAGATCGTTGGAGTTTAGTATTGGTGACTACATGTTTCTGAAGATATCGCCTACTCGGGGAGTGATCAGGTTTGGTAGTCGCGGGAAACTCAGTCCCTGAATCATCGGACCTTTTGAGGTGCTAGAGCGAGTAGGAGAGATGGCTTATCGGCTAGCCTTGCCTCCATCGCTAGCTGGTATGCACAATACTTTCCATTTTTCTCAGTTGAGGCGCTACGTTCGGGACGACAGCCATATTCTGGACTATTCAGAGTTGACATTGGGCAGTGATCTTTCCTACGAGGAGCAGCCTACCACCATTCTCGATCGTCGGGAAAAAGTGTTGAAGATCAAATTCATTCCCCTAGTTCGAGTTTCTAGGGGCGATCGCTCTCCAGGGAAGTCTACCAGGGAACACGAAGATGACATCCGTGCACGTTTTCCGCATCTGTTTGTGTAGTGTTGTTGTTCTGTTGTTTCCGTTTTAATTTCGATGACGAAATTTTTGTAAGGAGGGTATGATGTAAATGCTCAATTTCCATATATTTATTTTCCGTATTTTTTCAGATTTTTCTTAGAATTTTTACACATTTTAAAATATTTTTATTATTTTATTTAGTAAATTATTACCTAAACTCTAAACCCAACTCTTAATCTACCCGACCCGCTCACCCCTCTTCTTCTTCTCCCTCGTTTCTTTTCTTCCCGTCTTTTTTTCCCAAAGTCTCCCCGCTCCTCGCGCCCACGTCGCGACGGCCGCTCCCACTTCCCCACGACCCACGCTCGCCCCACGACCCGCGCCCCTCCAACTTCTCTCCCCAACGGCCGTGACGGCCACGACTCCACTCCCCTAACTCACCAACGAGCCCTCGTCTCACTCTACTTCTCTCCCTTTCCCACTCCCTCCCATTCACCCTCGACTCCTCTACCTCACCACAGCCATCAAACCCCCGGAGACCCATCGCCGGCGACACCTCCGAACCCACGAACCACTACCCACTGCACCCCTACAAATTCCCCACTTCCTTTCTCCCTCAACCTGACTCCTAGCCACCATCACCGGAGCTTCCCCCTCCGTCAAGCCCGCCCTTCCAAACACCCACCAACTCCTCCATTGACGACGAGACCCGACCTCCTCATCTCACTCACTTTCTTTCCCCCTCTTACCCTCTCAACCCACCACCGGCTCCCCCGCTGCCAGCACCGACCCTTCCGCATCGTCAACGACCATCCCGAGCCCTCTGCTCCTCCACTACTTCCTCCGAGCATCCCTACCACCGACGACCACCAGCAACAACGCCATCATCGGAGTCGCATCCTCTACTCCCCATCACCAAGCCCCACTCTCTCCAACGTCACAACACTACCGCTTTGCCACCATCGCACCTCAAGCCACTGCCAACGACATTGCCACCGCCCCAGCTCATCCTCTGCAGCTTAAGCCATGCCCCAGAACCCCGTGGCTCGCCCGACCCCGATCAACCCCTGCGCACCAACCCCCATCGAGCATCTCACTGCAACTGCAGCACCCCGGAGCTCCGCTGCACCTCATCGCCGCGCCACAGCAGCCGTGCCCACCTCTGCAGTGTCGAGCCTCCCCAAGTCTTCTCCCGAGCCAGCCGAGTCGCGCGTGTATCGTGCCCGTGTCGCGTCGCCGTCTCAGTCGTGCCACTTTCGCCAAAGGCAAGAGAAAACCCATCTCTTGTTATTCATGCTATTTTAATACCTAGTCTAGATAATAATGTTAGATTATTTTGTTATATAGTAGTGTAAATATGTGTTTTCAACCGATTACCAAACAATGCCCTAGTGTTCGATGTGAACTATAATCCAAAACATATCTTGTTAAGGCGGAACCTATGATAGTTAGGCCCCTTTATTGATTATGAATACCGGGTAAGAATTTGGATGCAAAATATCGTGTTATTAATCGTGTAAAGTCGCCCTTTAAATGTGACACTAAATCTGAATTTTACTGTGCATGTTACCTTGTTAAAATATTTGTAAATTCAATACAGTTTGGAACACAACTTTCTACGGTTCATATCGAAGCCGACTCGATAACCTAAAACCATCCATAGTTTGTTTCTCGACAATTTTAGATTACTGTAACGACACTTGGTTGCGAACGCGGCACTAGACTGCAGTCCGGGGCAGCATTTCGATTTGGATACCAGACTTTGACTACCTGTACATCCCTGATTTAAACTAGAAATGTGCGGAGCCCTATATGAATACATAGATAATTTAATTAGCTAACACATGAATCTAATCCCGTGCCGTTTCACCGTCGTTTGATATTTAATTTGCATTTTAGAGTACCGATGTGTTCTGCAGTTTCTGCAGTGACCTCTTACACCGCTAAACTAAATAGGACATAACTTCAATTCCAGAAATCATATTGATAATCCATTTGATGCATTGGAAACCTAACGGATAGAAATAGATTCCATTCAACTGGGGAAACACCTGAATCTAAACATAACCACTAGTAAACTGCTCACGAAGTTGGACTTCCAGTTCTGAAACTGGAATTTCAGCAACCGATCGCTAATTTAAAATAATGATAAGTCCATAACCTGAATTCCGATTGACATGAAATTAATTTTACTGTTTAGATGATCAAGTGTGCTTCATACGTATTTTATATTATTTTGGTTGATTCTATGCATGTGATTTATCGTAAATTTTGCAAGTTATATGGCATTGGTCGTCATAAAATAGTGAATATCTGTTCAGTGCATTTCTGTCTATTTTCGTGTTTGCTTTATACCCGTTGAATAGTAATCGTTCATATTAATACCTAGCGACTGTTGTGCATTGTCGATGTAAGTGTTAGTGATTGGGTTGTGGAAAATACGAAAGTGATGTTGATAAGTGGAATAGTGATTGAAAGTGATAGTGATACATATTTGTTCACAACCTATCTAATACCTGAATGCATATTATAACCTGGGGAATGGAGAAATCAATGTGGAATTGAACTCGTATTTAATAAGGTACAGTGATTTAGAGGATAATCATTCGTTATTAGTGATATATACACACACACACACATTAGGTCGTGGGCCTAGCGGCACGGCTGATAGGGTTATGTCCCAGGCACAGCGGATCATAATCTCGGACATGCACGAGACCCTTGTTAAACACGAGTATCTTTTCCACCAATTGATTTCATTGACTTAGCGACTAATAAGTGGTGACATACACACTGCCTAGTTTACTGACATAATACCTATATTGGACTATTCATATTCAGTTGATGTTACTATACTCATGTTCTGCATTTTGTTGCACTTCTCATGTTTAATAATATTGCATACCCATCATATATATTTATTGCTATATATGTCGCCCTGACGACCTGAGTGTGCATGCTCAGAGGAAGAAGTGGATCCAACCCAGGAGCAGGACCCGCCATTCGAGATCGCGGAGATCTAGACTACATCATCAGCGCCATTTCTTTTGCTTTCAGCACTTTGTATTCATCGGTTAGTTTTTATTCTGCAAAATAATGTATTTCGAACTATTTTATTGCAATGTAATAAAGTTGTGAACTGTGATTTTCCTTTACTCTAGTACTGTTTACTGAATACCATGTAATGCTAGAAGCCGAAGTGTGACTACGGCGGGATTATTTTCTGACCTTAGGAGCATGGCTGACCTAGTCACCCGTTGTATTCCATATTTTCGGGAAGCGGGGCGTGACAAGTAAAAAGAGTTAGAGCAATGCAAACACAACAATATGTTGAGTAGGGTTCACCACCTAATGCGGCTAGTCCCCGCCTGAGTCTTCTACTCAGGATTCTTCCACTATACTTGCGAAGTACACAAATTCTACTTCACAAGGATGTGAAGAAACAAGATATTTTTCTTCACAAGAATCAATCACTTAAACTGTAATTCCCTAGTAAATAAGTCTTCTTCCTCTCTAGACCGTGATTCTCTAGGAAAGCCGCAGTTTCCTCTCTAATCCATATCTCTCTAAAAAGATCTCTTTTTCCATTCCGAATCTACAATTCAAGTGAAAGGAAAAGCACCCATTCTCTCGGGTTACAAATCGTTATTATTACAAACGATTTCACTCACTCACAATCCTATTGATCTCAAAGATTATTTCTGGTTAGGCACAAGGATTGTTTTGAGAGATTTTGACAAGTTTAAGACTCTTGAGAAATGAAAAGATCTGAACAAGTTAAAGCATAAAGAACACGAAGAACTTTAGAAGGATTTGCAATAACTGGATATGAATTGTGAGATCTCAAAGATATTTATTGAGAATTGAATGGGAAGTTATTGTAACTGTCAATAACTGCCAAAAACTGTCATAAAACCGTTAATGACCGTTTAAAGGAAGTTTGAAACAAATTTAGCACAAGTATCCATTCAATTCGAAATTTGAAATTCAAATTTTTGATTCAAACTACCCGTGATGACGTCACGGACAGACATCTGCTCTGAACAAGTTGTTCCAGTGACGTCAGGATAGCCATCACTGAGAACTTTAACAGAAAGATGAAAATCAAAGATTTGTTCTACTGACGTCAGTAGTTCAAACTTTTCTTATACTGACGTCAAAAACTGACATCAGTGTTCAAACTTTTTCTAATACTGACGTCAGGGGATGACATCAGTGTTCTGACATGAATGATACAATTGGTTTGAACTTTTGGCAGATTTGAATTTCAACAGATAGATATGACGTCTCTGAAAGAGATGAAGACGTCATGAACATTAAGAATGAGTTGGAATATGGTTTATAACCTTTGCTTAGCAGAGGATCAATGTGAAAGACCGGAAAAATCATTTCTAATTACATATATATCGCTCATATTTTTAATCTTAGTTTTGGTTCTTCAATTTGCTTCATTTCTCTTGACTTGTTACATTTAACGTGAATGGGTCGTGAATTTGTTTGCAACGTTGTCGATTGCATCGAGTCGTCATGCCATATCGCCGATTTGAACGTGTATCACATTGTAGGCAATTTTACTTGATATTGGATATATTGCTGCAAACTGTACTTCAAAAAAAAATTGGAAACATCATTACTAACATATGAATTCATTAAATAATGTTTTGAACTAAATCATCAAAATTGAGGATCGTGTGACATGAATGTCAACAGATGATAGCAATCTCACACATTAGACGTCGAAAAGAATATCAAGTATAAAAACGTCAATAAGTGTAGATATATAGGATAGCGCCTTGTAAGTAGGGAGGCAAAATAATTGAGGATCAACATGCAGAAGTAAAGCCTTGTTATCTCTCCATAATCAGCAAGGTACCCTGGTTCTCTCTTATTCGTTGATAGATAAGTGATCTGTCAGTAAGATATATGTTAGTTCACGGATAACTAGCTTAGTTATGCCCTCTTGGCTATTACAACACACACACACACACACACACACACACACACACACATATATATATATATATATATATATATATATATATATATATATATATATATATATATATATATATATCCTTTGTTTATAAATAAGGTAAGGATAGAAATTTAATTTAAAATGAATAGCAAATATGAATTAACGCATGGTCGTCTCAGATGTCTAAATTTTACTTCATCAAACCTCTCTGACCATCCCAAACATCTTAATTTCCCAACACACCAGAAGTCCGAAGAAGAAAAATCTAGAAGCTTGGCCAGCTGTCAGACATTTAGTAAGACATTTAGTAAGATATCAGATGCGACACTTCTAGGGGAAAATGCTCATACATTTAGATAGGGCATCTCTAAGCTAGTTATGGCCTGAGAGTAAATTAACAGTCTCGAGATGCATTCTGGGATGATACATTGCAATAATTTCGAGAAAAATATGAGATGGTGAATGATAAGCTACTGCTCCTCACACTACCACTATTAAAATCTCTACTAAAAGCTAGGGTCCCCAACAACTGCTTCTGTTGGTGTGTTTCATTATTAATCTGTTACCATCATACATAAATAAAGCAAAGAACAACTCAATTTGTTGTGATCCTAAATATGGTGATATGCTTGTGGTCATGCGTAATTTCACTTACTAACCGTATCTTAATAATAATTAAACACGTTTTCATCTACACGTTCATCTTTCTTTAATCAAAGAGTATCAGCTATCCTTTTAATTTGAAGGATCTTTGATATGCCAGCCTCTACCAAAGTTTGGTGGAATGTTGTCATTTCTCCATCTGCCATAAAGTTTCAATACACTTGCCTAATCTGGAAGAAATTTGTCTCGGGAAATTTGCTTGTGCTGAGTCAGTTGGCCCTTTAAGGCTCAGAAGATTATCCAAAAATATCCACCATAATAAGATTTAGTATGATACTAGCGTATCTCTTATACCAATATATAATTTTTTATATTATTTGAGAGGCATATAACTTATGCTCTTTCCATACGATCACCGTAGAAGCAGACAAGCCACGATAAATGATTGTACATTTCTCGTACTAATTATCACTCTAGAAAGTACAGAAACATTGTGAACCTATTGATAAGGCTCGATATCGGTGACTCTCCAGATGCTGACACATTGCAGATGACGTGTCCCAGAACCGACAAGAAAAGATCAAGAACTTCAGTTGGGTTCACACCTCGAGCCCCTGGCCCGAGGAGTCTCCCTACCTTCGGTGGCCTTCCAGACCAACCCCGGCTTGCCTCCGAGCTATCACAAAACCAAGATGCCTCGGCCTCCCGCTCGTTCCCGAGCCACCCGCCGAGCATATCTTCCTCGGTCTCACCGACCGACCCACAGCGCTGACCACAGGCGCTCCCGCCACTGCTCCGCGAATCTTGCCATGCGTGAGATATCCGCCGCCCACGATCCCGCGTGCCACGCTATCACGATCCCCCATTAACGAGCATGTCTCGTCATTAATGTGGGATCCCGCTTATCACGTGGGCATGATGCCAGGGGCGCAACGGCCGGCGTGAATCTCGCGCCCGCCTGCCCATTGCTGCCGCTATATAAACCCCTCTCTCAGACGATCGAGGTAAGCCAATTTCACTCCAATAGACCGTTACTCTGCCAAAATACCACGACTAACTTGATCGTCGAAGGGTCCTCGGTGGCACAACCACCCCGGGACTTCTTTGCAGGTAGCTCGGCCCCAACCACACAAAGCCCATTGAGATCCACACGGTCCAGGAGTTAACTCTCCAAATCCAATCTCAGCCATCCATCAGCGCTCGCAGCAGATCAACGGAAGAGAACATCTGAAGAAGATCCAGACATCCATCAGTTGGCGCCGTCTGTGAGAACATTGGTTCCACTCAACTAAAGTTCATCTTCCGATCCCGACTTCTTGGCGAGCGATCACCGCGACGATCCAAGCGCTAGCCGCCGCCTCCCCCACAATGGAGGCGTGGACGAATCTCCTCCGCCGAATACCATTCACGTCCTATCCGCTCGGATAGATTGACTTGCGTCCGTCGTGGACGCACTTGTCCGTGTCCAAACGGCAGGGCAAGCTCCCCAGGTCGCCGCTCCCCCACCTCAGGACCGGGACCCCTACAGAGGGAGAGAAGACTCTGCCCGCATCGGCACTACCGACCACCTCCTCGCTGCCTCCGGAGGCCGCAGATCTCCTGGGCCGACATATTCAATGACCCGTTGGACGCCGCACAGCTCAACACCGAGATCCGTCGCCAGAGCGCCTCATCCCGAGCCCCATCACGCCCCTATCCCTCCCGAGGAAATATCGGTCAGCTCGTCTGTGCCCAGGCATGACCGGCACCCCCTCCCTCGACGGGGTCGCGCGGAAGGAACTCGTCACGGTAGCTTGAAGACGACCTCGCCAGGGGACCAGAGGAACCTCATCGAACGGAACCGAGGCCGTGGCCAGGCTCAGGTCTCCGGCAGCAGAGGCCAAAAATCAGAGTGTGCCGAATCATCGGGATACCACGGCAGACTCGACGCCCTCGAAAAGAAGATCGAGGGCATGCATCAGGAAATTCGTCATTCGAGCGACGGGGCTAAATACGCCGCCGACTCGCTCACGAAGCCCTTCACCGAAGAGCTACTCGCCGTCCATGTCTCCTCCCAAAATAAGCCCCGAAGGTCTTACCCTTCGATGGGAAGTCTGACCTGAAAGACCATTTGGACGCGTTCACAGCAGGGATGAGTTTCCAGGACTGTTCCGACGCAGCCCAATGCCGCGCTTTCCCAGCTACTCTCGTCCACTCCGGACAAGACTGGTTCCGAGGACTCGCGCCACGCTCGATCTCAAACTTCGATGAGCTGACCATGCAATTCCTTGGCCACTTCGTCGGGAACAGACGGCAGAAGCGGACCGTCGACCACCTCTTCACCATAAAGAGCGGGGACAAGAAGTCCTTCAAAGGGTACGTCACCCGCTTCTACAACGCCCTCCTCGAGGTCCCAGAACACCGAGACGAGACGGTCATCACGGCCCTCAGGTCGGGTCTTAGGCACAAGAAATGGCTACGCTCCTTTACATTAGCGCAACCTAAGACCGTGGCCGAGGTAAAGGCCTGGACCGAACATGAGATCCAGCTTGAATCCGAGGTGAACGCCAATTTGCCCCGGACGGAACAAGCTAATCATAAGAAAAGGCCCAGGAAGAGAGAAAGAAGATTGAGCGGCCGAAACCCTACTTCCCGAGGTTTCAGGAGTACACCCCGCTCAACGTCTCCCAAACGGTACTGCTAGAGGAGGCTAAAGGCGAGAGATTCTTCAAACTCCCCCAGTCTCGAACAGGGCGACAAAGCGCACCCGGGGCCCCTACTGCGGCTTCCACAGGTCGCAGGGCCACTCCACGGAGAACTGCAAGCAGTTCCGAGACTACATCGAGGAGCTAATCCGCTCAGGGCACCTGGCAACGTACTTGCGGGACAAGCGGCAAGCCGACCGTGAGCAAGAGCAACATCCCCCTCCCGGCGAGTTGATAATTGGCCAAATCATGGTCATGACAGCGCCCTCAAGAGTCCAACAGTCGCTCGTTCCTTCCAACACCATACGGCCACGCGGCGGATATCCCACCTCTTTCAGCAAACCGAAATCGGAATGGCACGGCTCTTAAGCTTCGCCTCCCTCCACGCGTTCATGACACGTGTCACCCGCGACGGTCGCTATTCCCAACGCTCACGCCACGAACCAGGGAGGGTCGGACGGAACCTCACAAGGCCGAGCAGCTACCCTGCTTGGTCCATCCTTAGTAGGCCTCCTTCCGCGCTAAGGATCAAAGCCCTCGTCAAGAGGCAACCGAGCAGCTACCTTGCTCGGTTATCCCTGGCTGGTAGTTCCCTACCCACTGACGCCAGGGATCGAAGCCCTCACTAAGAGGCAACCGGGCAGCAACCCTGCTTGGTCCATCCTTAGCAGGCCTCCTAATGCCCTCCCGCAATAAGGATCAAAGGCCTCGTCAAGAGGCAACCGAGCAGCAACCATGCCGGTTATCCCTAGCTGGTAATTCCCTGCCCACGACGCCAAGGATCAAAGCCCTCACCAAGAGGCCATCGGGCAGCAACCCTGCTCGGTCCATCTTTAGCAGGCCTCCCAATGCCCTCCCGCGCTAAGGATCAAAGCCCTCGTCAAGAGGCAACCAAGCAGCTACCATGCTCGGTTATCCCTGGCCGGTAGTTCCCTACCTACCGACGCCGGGATCGAAGCCCTCGCCAAGAGGCCACCAGGTAGTAACCCAGCTCAGTCCATCCTTGGCTGGTAAATTCTTACCCACGACGCCAAGGATCAAAGCCCTCACCAAGAGGCCACCGGGCAGCAACCTTGCTTGGTCCATCCTTAGCAAGCCTCCCAATGCCCTCCCACGCTAAGGATCAGAGCCCTCGTCAAGAGGCAACCGAGCAGCTACCATGCTCGGTTATCCCTGGCTGGTAGTTCCCTATCCACCGACGCCGGGGATCGAAGCCCTCGCCAAGAGGCCACAAGGCAGTATCCCTTCTCGGTCCATCCTTGGCTGGTAAGTCCTCACCCACGACGCCAAGGATCAAAGCCCTCACCAAGAGGCCACCGGGCAGCAAACCTGCTCGGTCCATCCTTAGCAGGCCTTCCAATGCCCTCCCACGCTAAGGAACGAAGCCCTCACCAAGAGGCAACCGAGCGGCTGCCCTGCTCGGTCCTTCCTTGGCTGGTAGTTCACTACCCACGACGTCAAGGGTCAAAGCCCTCATCAAGAGGCCACCGCGTATTTACCCTGCTCGGTCCATCCACGTATAAGCGATCTCCACCTCGACTTCGGGACCATGGAGATACCGACCTTTCACCGGTCTTTGCACACTTGGCAAATGGTCGACTTCAACTCTCAACTCGAAGTGCAATCGCTAGACGAAAAACCGACCTAACATGAAAGCAGTACCGTGCAAATGCAAATGTTTACCACAAACAAAAGGAAAATGCGCACCCAAAGAAACTGCAAAAAGATTTTCTATTCATAAAAATCAGAAGTCTTTACAAAGGTATTATGGGCTCCCCACCTTTACAAAAATGCCCGGAGGCTTACAATTTTGGCAAAAAAAGAAAAAAAGGGACGAAAAAGCTCAGGCCTCAGAGCCGGGGAGAACCTCGATGAGCCTCGCGTCCACTGCGACCACCAAGGCGGCATCGTCAGGGTCAGCACCCACGGCGGGAACCTCGGTACCGGTGGCCGGGACTTCCGACTTGTCCCCAACGGGCCTGCCAGGGGCTTCTTCCCTTGCAGCACTGCCGGGGGCATTCCCATGCGCGTCATCCTCGAGAGGATACTCGTCTCGGAGCTTTCCGTCGGGGAACTCCAGCATCTGGGCCTTGACGGCGTCGTGCCAAATGATGGCAGTGGCTCCAGTGAGGTCGGCGTAAAACCGATCCGACTTCTTATAGTTCTCCACCGCGTTCAATGCCCGATCCTTCGCCGCCTCGTTCTCCCTCAGAAGAGTGTTCGCCGTCTGCTTCATGGTGGCGACGAGCACCTTGGAATCCTCCAACTGGAACCTGGCGGCCTCCCGATTCGTAGCCGCCACCCGATCTTCAAGGGTAGCGACCCTCTCTATCGCCGCCTCTAGCTCCAGCCTTGCGCTCTCCTCCTGTGAGGAGAGCTCGCCCACGACCCGCATCACCGGGGAAATTTTCTCGTCCTCCATGTTGACGACGAGGGCAATGTGCTGAAGGACCTGAGGAAAGGAAAGAGGGCTAAAAAAGAAAGGGAGGCACCCGATCACACGAACAAAAATACTAAATGAAGAAGCAAGTGAGATGTGAACACTAACCTGCACGGCTTTGCCATTTGGGCCCGAAGGGTTCCCTGAGAGATTCCGCCCCCGGCTGACCTTTCCATCTCCGAGAGCAGGCTGTCGGCGACGGAAAGCCCCGAGGGCACCTCGAAGCGAAGCTCCCCATCGTCCACTAGGATCGGGAAAGCCGGGGAGCGGGGTCCCGTCCTATGAAATCTCTTGAGGAGCGACGCGGGAGAACCGGTCTCGACTCCCACCTCGGGAGCCCGGGGCTCTTGCTCCCGAGCACGCTTTCGGACCGGCACACGGCTGGACTTGGGGGCCCGAAGTGCGCTTGGGCGCCTGGATAGAGCGGCCGCCGGCGGAGCCGGAGCCGACGACGGACGAGAAGGGCCGACGCCTCCGGCCTTCTTCCCCTTCTTCACGTCAACCACTGTCGTCCGAAACTTGCTTAGGTCCATGGGTCCTGCATAAGGAAAAATACAAGGAGTCAGCAATGCCAGGAAAAATGAAAGAATGCACAAGTCTAAAACAGATCACCTGAAAGCTCCTAACTTACCCGCGTAATAGATGGGGCTGAGCCCGGCTCAACAGAGGGCCCGCTCAGACAGCAGCATATCAACCCGGGGGAGGGGCTCCTACTTCGACACCGCCACCGTGTCGGGATCATTCGACCGACTCACCTGCGGATAGCTGGCCCCTTGCCACTGGGTGGGCACAGGCCAATCCTCACCCTCGGGCGGCACAATAAAGAAAAATTTCTTCTTCCATTCGTGAATGGAAGAAGGTACTACGACGATCTCCGACCCGACAGCATCCCCTCGTTGTTTTCTAAAAAAGAGGTATACCCAGCTCGGCTCACCCCTCCGAGTGTCGGGGTGGTTTTTGTAGCAAAGAGAAGAAACGAGAAGACTCAGGCTGAAAAGGATCGCACTCAATCTTAACCGGACCAGGAACCCAAGGAGGATCCTCCAAGAGTTTGGCACTAGCTGGCCCGGGGCTAACCCAAAACAATTCAACACCGCACTCACCTCGGAGGAGAAGGGAAGACGCATCCCGGCCCAAAAGGCTTCCAAGTACAAGGCAATCCCCTTTCCCAGTACCTGGTATGCCCTCTCCCCCTCCTCGGCCAGACGAAGCGAATAGCCGGGAGGAATGAGGAAACGAGTCCGGATGTTGTCGAGCTCATCCGCACGCCTAAGCGTGGATCACACGCCAAGAACACCCGCGACCTACGCTCTGGGGACCGCCCCCGTCGCACGTCCCCGGGGAGCATTACTAGCCCTAACTCCCCAGGGGGACTCTGACTCAGAGGAGGAAGAAGTAGAAGAGGAAGTTTCGGAAGACTCCTTAGACTCTACCCGGACTGCATCTATAGACTCCTCGGAAGAAGATATCTAACCTGATCAAAGGGAGGTGTCCTCGGGAGATCAAACGCAAGGAATCCGACCTGAGGAGAAGAGCGCCGAGCTAACACGACCAGGGACGAGGAAATTATGGAAAGGTATGGGCCTTGATGGGGATCCCACCTCTATTTATAGCTGCCGGCGTACGCATCCTACGGTTCCGATCACCTCCCGCCAAAACAACGCTTCGCAACCAACAGTCGACAACGTTCTACCTGTCGCACTCACATTGGGCGTGTCCCTTCGAGCGCGGGAACGCCTGCAGCACGTCTCATCGGCCAACCAATGCCAGATACGTGGGCTGTCGCTTCGACGAATTATACATGACCCGGCACTTCCCCTTTAATGCGAGATCTCTCCCCTGATCCGCTGACGTCATCAAGAGAATACTACTCTTTGCCCGGGAACGCGCACCGACGATATCTTCGAATGAAAGCTCACCCCGGGTGATCGATCAGACCACTCTCGACCCGACCCAGGAACGGGTCGAGACGAGAGTAGGGGGCTAATGATAAGGCTCTATATCGGTGACTCTCCAGATGCTGACACGTTGCAGATGACGTGTCCCAGAACCTATAAGAAAAGATCAAGAACTTCAATTGGGTTCACACCTTGGACCCCGGGCCCGAGGAGTCTCCCGACCTTCGGTGGCCTTCCAGACCACCCTCGGCTCGCCTCTGAGCTATCACAAAACCAAGATGCATCGGCCTCCTGCTCGTTCCCGAGCCACCCGCCGAGCGTATCTTCCTCGGTCTCACCGACCGACCCACAGCGCTGATTACAGGCGTCCCCGCCACGGCTCCGTGAATCTCGCCATGCTCGAGATATCCGCCGCCCACGATCCCGCGTTCCACGCCATCATGATCCCCCATTAACGAGCCTGTCTCGTCATTAATGCGGGATCCCGCCTATTATGCGGGCGTGACGCCAGGGGCGCAACAGCCGGCGTGAATCTCGTGTCTGCCTGCCTATTGCTGCCGCTATATAAACCCCTCTCTCAGACGATCGAGGTAAGCCAATTTCACTCCAATAGGCCGTTACTCTGCCAAAATACCACGACTAACTTGATCGTCGAAAGGTCCTCGGTGGCACAACCACCCCGGGACTTCTTTGCAGGTAGCTCGGCCTCAACCACACACAGCCTATTGAGATCCACACGCTCCAGGAGTTAACTCTCCAAATCCAATTCCAACCGTCCATCAGCACTCGTAGCAGATCAACGGAAGAGAATATCTGAAGGAGATCCAGAGATCCATCACCTATTAACCATAATTAGGGGTGGTAATTGAACGAGCCAGCTCGGATTCGATTAAGGTTCAGCTCGGTATCAGCTCGTTCAAATTCGGTTCATTTATTAATGAGCCGGACATGAGCCAGAAAGCCTGGCTCGTTTATTAAATGAACCGAACTCGAGCTCAGCCAGGCTTGTTCGGTATTGACTCGGGTTCGGCTGGGTTACACAGTTTGAAAAAAAACAGTAATATGTAATATATAGCAGATTTTATATAACTCTCAGAACACTTAATTCAATTAAATGACAGTATATAAAGTGTACTGAGATAAATATAAAACCCAGCACTTAGACCCATTCAATGCGCTAGATGTTAATGTTTTTTAATTTTTCCATATCTCAAAACCCTGAGTTTTAGACATTATTGTTAATTATGTTTTTTTCTTGGAAGATGCTATTAATATGAGTAAATGAGCTGAAAACAAGCCGAGCTCTAAACGAGCTAAATTGAGCTCGGCTCGTGAACTCGGCTCGTTTAGTTAATGGGCCACAAATGAACCGAACACGAGCTGGGCATGTTTAATCGAACTGGACCTGAGCTGAGCAACTCTAGCCAGACTTGGGCCGACAAAAAGAACCCTGAGCCGAACTCGAGCCGGACTTGGGCCGACAAAAAGAACCCTGAGCCAAACTCGAGCCGAGCTTGGCTCGCTCAAGCTTGGCTCGTTTACACCCCTAACCATAATACAATGAAGGAAATCAATTATTATACCCAAATCTTCTACACTCAATCAATTCTAGTTTTGTCATCAAGTCCCTAACCCAAAATAATGCTAATAAATATATAAAAATAGCTGCGACGACAATTTAATGCAGGAAGAGGCCATGTGATGATCTGTGTTGTTGAACGTATGTAATTTCCTTCAATTGAGGGGTGGATCTGGAAGATGAGCATATGCTTTGCATCATTTCATGAATAGGCAAGACCAACATCAGTATTCATTGCAAGAATAGGGGTGGATCTGTGTTGTTGAACGTATGTAATTTCCTTCAAGTTGTTTAAATAAATCCCGTCACCTAAGAAAACTAAATAGTCATATCCCATATAATACAAATGAGGCCTTGTATCTCATATAATACAAATGAGGCCTTCGGGCAACTAAATGTTGTTGCCACTACCATCATCCAAGTAAAAAAGGATAGGAAAAAGTTTAAAACGAGTAGATACTTAACGCTTGTCAAAAAAAGTGAGATAGCTAACAATGGGAGTTAAATAGTTTACATGTCCTTACCAAGTGCCTATATATAGTTCATGACATTTGGGTATGCATCCAAATATATATAGTTTACAAGTCACTCAGTTTACTTGTCTTAGTTGCTTGTCGATACTCCGTTCAGCTCGCTGGTTCCACTATCTTTTCCAAAAGAGACTTCAGAAGTGGATACCATCAAGCGCACACCCCACTAATGTTTTTCCTTCCTGTAAAGCTAATACTTATGCGTTTGAATGTGTGGCCCTCTATATTTTGCACGTGGAGATTTTCGATCCCCTCAAACCATCGAGAACACAAGATAGACGAATACAAAATAATACGAAGAAGAAATAGCATACCGGATTTACATGGTTTGACCATTTCGTCCTAGTCCACATGACAATCATCTCATTCAGGTTTCATTATGATTAGAGAATAACATACAAGAGACATTCACTCTCACAACACTCTAATCACTCATCTCCCTCTCCCGTAAAGCTAATACCTATGCGTTTGAATGTGTGTCCCTCTGAACTATATTTTGAATGTACATTCCCCAAATTGGAAGTAAGCTACAATGGCTTCAGCAGGATACTGACAACAATCAAACCGCAGCTGCAGGCCCTAATAAAAGACTATGAAGCTCGGAAAGATCACATCAAATGTCAGCAAGGCTTTCTAGAACTTCAATGGTAGTGGCTGCATATCAGGCTTGGCTTCACATTTATAAGTTGTTGTTGATACATTTAATGGAACATTAGTACAGCTGGCAATTTGAGTCAATTGAAAAAGAGGAAATGGCTTGGGGACATGAAATGACTCCATATAAATAGTATAATAATATGATCATACCATTTATAAAGATGGCTATTCTCGCTTACAATTGAAGGATTCCCAGGCTTTCTTCACTATTTGTGAACAATATACAAAATAGGGTGCCTAAAGGAAGGAAGGATGAAAAAAAAGTTGCTCTGGCAAAGAGCCGGGTCGAGCTGCTGCGGTGCTTTTTATTTCTTTTTCTTATATAGTTATATTTTTTCACTCTTGATTAGGAACAGATTCTAATGGAGACCGCAACACGATAAAATTACCCATAATCTTAGCCACTTGCGGATGAAAGTATCTACTCACCCTGTTGTATTTTCATACAACTAGTTAATATTCAACACTCTATTCCTCTGCACTTCGTTATCACTGTAAACAAAAAAAAAAGGTTGATGTGTCTTCGTTTGTTAAACTCTTATTGATTGAATGCAGGGGAACTTACCCAACTGTTTTGATTGGAAAAAATGTAGAAGAAAAGAGAACTTGATGAGGTCCTTCACCATCAATTGAGCCAATAATGTCAACAGCCATCTGAATGGAGCTTGCATGAAGATCACAAGGGAGAGGATCAAAATAGATGGCAATGCAGGGAAACTTGAAGTTTGTTCTTTTCTTTTATAATAAATTCACCCTTTGTGGTGATGAAAGAGTGGGTAAGGAACAAACAGATATAAGCAAGGAATATCACAATGATGATGAGATATAGATCATCATTTAAAGAGAAAAAAGATGAAGAGGGTGAGGAGCAAAAAGGCCAGTATATGGGAATAAGCGGTGTTACCACTTAATACTGATCAAAATACGCTTTTAGTACCGTTAATCTTGCTCTGAGGTGAGTCATGTGACTTCAAACATAAACATTATGAGGACTTCAGGGAATTACATTTTTTGGGGTGTGTGCGCGCGCGCGCTCTGTGGGGGGTTAGGAGACACGGGTTGAGGGTGATGTTATAGGTATTGAAAGAACAGATAAAATAGAGAGGATTATGTACAAAACAATAATAGTTACATTTTAACCAATAAGAAAAGAAAAAAAACATCCTGCGTTATTATTATCTTACCAGAATAATTAATTGCATACATAAATAAAACCAATGCAGGACAAAAATGATAATGTTACCTTGCAATGCAATGATACAAGAAGGTGAACTCGACTTATTCTCCTTCAACTTTGGTTTGGTTTCCACTCTTTCATTTTCAGTGATACAAGAAGGTGAACTAGACTTATTCTCCTTCAACTTTGGTTTAGTTTCCACTCTTTCATTTTCAGCATCAGCTGCAGGTGCAGGTGCATATATATATATATATATATATATATATATATATATATATATATATATATATATATATATATATATATATAATTTTGGACCAATCAAGAGATTAAATTCCGCTTAAGGGTAAGATGGGTACCAAAACTAGCAGAGCCTGCTGCTCGCTGATTTATAAATAACTACACTACTCCCCTCAATTATGAGATAGCAACTCTGTGTGCAAGCAAATAAACAACCATGGTGGCATTAACTTTCACAATGAGCAGCAAGATGTTAGAATTATTTGAAGCATATTCCACTTTATACAGACCAGTAATATAGAAATAGTCCAATCTAAAGCTTGGGCTTGTGTTCAACTGAAGAATGTTAGCCTTGCCATACTCTTCATGATAGGCAATAATGGGATGTAAATCATAGTCGAAACTAGTGAGCTACATAGCGTAAATACCACGCTATGTAGCATAGCAATGGCCACTTTTTTCCCTTGCTCCTGAGTCAAGACTCAGTTAATACACCCGTTCCTAAATCTGTAAGATAGTCAGTCGTGCCACTTGGCTCGCATGTCGTCGTTCTCTTTCGCCAAATTTGATCTCGTTTCTTTCCTTCCACCACTGCCACAAAGAATATGCAATCGTCGAGCGAAGGAACCTTAGTCCCTTATCAGTCAGCCATCTCCGCCGCATCCAAGCATGAATTTGATCAATTGTGAAGGTGACCTTTGTAGTTTTCCCCATACAGCAATTGGGCTCCAGTACTCCTTAAACCCGCGACAATCGTGGAAAACGTGCATAACAGACTCTTGGCAGTTATCCGAGAACATCACATAGTATGAATCCACGTTCATCCATTTCGACATTAACCAGTCCGTTGTGGGCAGCTTCTTTCTTAGAAATCACCAAACAAACCACCATATCCTCTTACTTGAGTTAATCTTTGCCGGAATCACAAACTTACAATCCATGTCATTGTACTTTCGCAAGATACAATACCCTTCGCTAACCTTGTACTCATCTTGCCCGTGCCATCTCGGTCTATCAAGGTCATGAGTCTGGAGCCTTTCAATCTCAACCTTAATAAACACCGGGATCTGGAAATAATTCAAGGGTCATAATATTTCCTCCACTGTTTTGCTATCGATAATCTTAACGTCAATTTCCAAAGGGTACAATGCAAGCGGTTTACCTCGCAGCCAGTGGTCAAACCAAAAAAGTACTCTATCCCCCTTGCCAAGAGTCCACTCCGTTTCTGCTCTAATGCCGGGGAGGTATTCTGATATTTGAACTGCTTAAACCTTCCATAGTTTGCCAAAACTAATTTAACCCATTTGTAGTCAGGGTTAAAAAGAACCTTGCTAGCTTGTTTTGCAATTAAGGCTAGATACATTGTTTTACTGTCTTTAAGACCCAACCCACCATCGTTAATCAGAGAGCAGGCCAGGTTCCAATTGATCAGGTTCATCTTCCGGTGACCCCAGATGAAGGATCGGATTAAAGAATCAATATGGGTGAAAAAACCTGGGGGGACATACATCGAACGAAAGAGATAGTTAGGGATAGATCCCAACACTGACTTGGCCAGCGTAAGGCTTCCCGGAAAAGATATGTAACACCCTAGCCTGATTGTACGTTTCCCCCCTTCTTTTTGAATGTATTATTATTATTATTATTATTATTATTATTATTATTATTATTATTATCAATTTTGGAATTTTATATTGTAGATACGCTATATTATGGTTTTCTAGTTTGTTAAGTAGATAATATTTGGCATTTAAATTTGTTTTCCCAATCTATTAATATCTTAAATTAATATGCATATGCTATTTATTTATCTATACATTATTTTATAACCATAATTATATTTTAGCATTATAGTTTGACAAAAGATGTTTTATTTGATTTCTTAAAACTATATATATATATATATATATATATATATATATATATATATATATATATATAATGGAGGAAAGAGGCCATAGGAGGGAATTTCGTCCTATGCCATCGAAAAAATTCAACCTCCACCATTTTTTCCGACGATCGGCATCCATCATTATCATCGTTATCATCTAAGTTATACATACACCAAATTTCATGTGATTCCACCACTTTTTCATCGTTGAATTAGCAATGTAAAAAGTTCTATTGTCGGTAAACCATTAATTTTGCACCAACTAAATCAACGGTGAAAAAATAGTATAATCACATCAAATTTGGTGTATCCACATCTTAGATGATAAAGATAAAAGTGATGTATGCCGATCGTCGAAAAAAAATCATGGAACATGTATTTTTCCGACGCCATAGAAGAAAATTCCCTCCTATGGCACCTTTCCTCCATTAACCTCTATATGTGTGTGTGTGAGATTTTACCCTTTTTAAATCTTTTAAATATATATCTTTAAACTAACTAATAATATCTTATTTATATTCGAGTACAATATTTTGTCTATCAAAGATATATTGTGGTTAAATATTTTGTTATAATAAGATATTAGCTAATCCTTTTAAAATCTTTTAAAACAATCTCGGGGGAGTTTTGTGTGAAAACCAATTTGTTAGGGAGGGGGGGTTAATTGAAAATGTGCACTCTTTTCTATTTAAATAGAATATCTCTCCCTCTTTATATTTTAACAGCCCATAATCACCTAATCATTATCTCTTCTTCTTCCTCGAAGATTAACCGAGCCCCCAACCCAAAACCGCAGCAAGCCGACCATCACCGAGCTTTATCGCCATCGCCCTCTACTCACCTTGCCGCCACTACCCTTGCCTCCTTATAACCGAGCAGCCAAGCCCCTCTCGACCTAACTCCTACAGCGCCTCCTCCGACCAGCAGCCACCATCTCACCCTCGAGCCCAACTCCAGCCTTCTTCATCTCCTTCACCACCCTCGACAAGAACCCATCGTCTGCACTCACCCAGCATCTCTCACCACTACTACAATAAGGGGTTGCCCCTACGGATAAAGGCATCCGTAGGGGCAATCTTTTATTGCCCCTACGGATTAATCCGTAGGTCCTCATGGTTGTCCCTACGGTGCCCTACGTTTTAATTTAAAAATATTAAATCGTAATTTGTTGTTTGGCCCTACTGAGCCGCAAACAAATGCCTTACGGTTAAATCCGTAGGGGCAAATATATGGGTTATTAATAAAAAAAAGCACAGAAAATCCCTCGTCGTTCCTAAAAATTCTCTCTCTCACTCTCCCGCGTGCGCCTCTCGTCCCACCTCTCCCGCGCCTCGTCGCCATCGCCTTCGCCCGCGCCCGGAGCCCGCCACCGCCCTCGATCGTTCCCAAAACTTCCTCGCCGACTTCCTCGTCGCCACTGTCCGCGACTCGTCGCCGATTGCGTCGTCGACCACCGGTCTCCTCTATCGTCTCCTCCACCGCCCGCTACAGGTTAGTAAATCTCAAATTTTTACTTCTAATAATGCTTTTATTTATAATTTTGATGATGTTAGGGCTAGGGTTCTGGGTTCAGGGTTCGGGTAGGGGTGAGGGTTAGGGTTAGGCATCGGGGTTCAGTTTGGGTTAGGGTTAGGAATAGGGTTCGGTTGGGGTTGGGGTTGGGGTTAGGGTTCGGTTGGGGTTAATTAGTTGGGGTTAGGATTAGGGTTAGGGTTA
This sequence comes from Agapanthus africanus, assembly GCA_030015575.1. Lineage (NCBI taxonomy): Eukaryota > Viridiplantae > Streptophyta > Magnoliopsida > Asparagales > Amaryllidaceae > Agapanthus > Agapanthus africanus. The sequence goes on from JASDDO010000014.1 coordinate 651,999,098, forward strand.
GTGTTCAGTGTAGGGTTAGGGTTAGGGTTCAGTGTATGGTTAGGGTTAGGGTTTAGGGTTAGGTTTTGGCTCAGGTTTAGGGTTAGAGGCTAGGGTTAATTTGGGTTAATTAGAGGGTAGGGTTAATTTGGATTAATTAGTGATAATTTAAAAGGGTTAGGATGTTGATTAGGATTAATTAGGTTAATTTGGGTAAATTGGGTTAAGTTTGGGTTGATTAGGATTAATTAGATTAATTTGGGTAAATTGGGTTAAGTTTGGGTTAATTAGTGATAATTTGAAAGGGTTAGGGTGTTGATTAGGGTTAATTAGGTTAATTTGGGTAAATTGGGTTAAGTTTGGGTTGATTAGGGTTAATTAGGTTAATTTGGGTAAATTGGGTTAAGTTTGGGTTAATTAGGGATAATTTGTGTTAGGGTAACGATTATGGTTAATTGTGGTTAATTAGATTAATTTGGGTTATTTAGGGTTAGGGTTTAGGGTGCACTAGTTCATTCAGTAGGATACTCGATGATAACGTAAACGTACAACTTTACCGTAAACGTAAGAAAAATTTACCATAAACTTGAAATTTCGAACCCTTAATAACGAAACGTAAACGTAAAACCTATTCATGTTAAATGTTCAAGTTAAAACCAATATATGATACTCGATGATAATATGAAACTTTCATATTCTCATCGATACTCATATATGAAACTCAAAGCGCCACTTAGTCCCCGTCTATCGATTAACATACATTCGATATTCGTCGTGACATAGAACTATACGAAGGTTGTTAAATATCGGACGGTATAGCTCGGTACTAACAACTGTCGTGTAGTCTATGTGACGAGAAGATTCAATCGTATGATAACCGATAGATTTGTCCCGTATGGACAAGTTAGGAATGTATAAAGCAAACACCTGCATTCACTTGTGTTTTCATCCGTTTCAAGTTATTTCGTCGGTACTTTTCCGCTGGTTCTCCGTGTACAAAGATAGATTAGATGTTCATTTCAACGTTGTTTCACAGCTTTGAAATGATTATCTATTCTATTACAGTGTACTCGGAGAACAGCGGAGAGGTGCTGCCGAAATTTACTCAAAACGGTTGAAAGCACAAGCGAATGGGTGTCTGCTCTATATATTCTTAATGGGATAGAAGCCTTACCCCCGACAGCCGAAACACACACATACAACACGAATACACAACAAACGCATCATTAGAGAGTGGTTCAAGATGTTCAAGTTAAAACCAATATATGATATTCGATGATAATATGAAACTTTCATATTCTCATCGATACTCATATATGAAACTCAAAGCGCCACTTAGTCCCCGTCTATCGGTTAACATACGTTCGATATTCGTCGTGACATAGAACTATACAAAGGTTGTTAAATATCGGACGGTATAGCTCGATACTAACAACCGTCGTGTAGTCTATGTGATGAGAAAATTCAATCGTATGATAACCGATAGATTTGTCCCGTGTGGACAAGTTAGGAATGTATAAAGCAAACACCTGCATTCACTTGTGTTTTCATCCGTTTCGAGTTATTTCATCGGTACTTTTCCGCTGGTTCTCCGTGTACAAAGATAGATTAGATGTTCATTTCAACGTTGTTTCACAGTTTTGAAATGATTATCTATTCTATTACAGTGTACTCGGAGAACAGCGGGGAGGTGCTGCCGAAATTTACTCGAAACGGTTGAAAGCACAAGCGAATGGGTGTCTGCTCTATACATTCTTAATGGGATAGAAGCCTTACCCCCGACAGCCGAAACACACACATACAACACGAATACACAACAAACGCACACACAGCACATACACACTAACAACCCTACACTTAAACGAAATCATAAATTGAAACACACATATATAAAATACAACTCATACATGGGTATCCTCAAATCTAACTTTGATTATCGATAATTTATTCTTTTCAACGACAAACGCACACACAAAGCATATACACGGATTTTCTCCTTTGTCGGTAACCATCCCGTTTTTAGATTTCTCAATATAGTCATCATAACCTACAATTTATATGTTATACAGTTTAATATGGCCCATGAGTACATCGGAGTTAAGGACTGGATGTATGTGGATTGGCAACAACGTATGCAACCTAAGTTTGTCGCAGGAATTGCTGCTTTTATTGAATTTACACGCGTACATAATAAAATCGTGATAGAGAAGATTCTCTGTCCATGCGATAGATGTGGGAATAAGTACTGGCAGAAGGTAGAATTTGCAGAGCTTCATAACGTTAAACATGGTTTTACTAGACTTTATACAACTTGGCTATATCACGGGAAAGGAGAAGAACACAGTAATGCGGCAGAAGAAGAAGGAGAAGACGGTAATGCGGCAGAAGAAGGAGAAGACGGTAATGCGGCAGAAGAAGACGGTAATTTCTTTGAAGGAGAAGAAATATAGGATATGGTAGAGGCTGCCCTAAGTGAATCTATTCGTTCCGAAAATGACATTCCTTCCAGTCAAGGACCGCGTGCGGATAAGTATGAAAATTTCATGAATGATGCTAGAAAAACAATTTATGAGAATGCAAAATATTCCACCCTCTCATGGTCCGTCCAACTTTTCCAGATTAAGTGCCTAAATGGATGGAGCAACAAGTCATTCACAATGTTTCTTTCGTTCTTAAAATATTCTATGCCCCGGCGAAATAACGTGCCCAACAGCTGGTACGGAGCCCAGAAGATGATGTCTGATTTGGGTCTGAACTGTGAGAAGATTCAAGTATGTCCTAAAAATTGCGTGTTGTACTGGAAAGAGAATTCAGATTTAAAAGAGTGTCCAACATGCGGAAAGGCCAGGTATAAACCGAAAGATTCTGATAAGAAGCCCGATATACCTGTCAAGATAGCACGATACTTTCCCATGACACAGAGGCTGCAGAGGCTATTTAGGTGCAAAAAAACAGCCGAGGCAATGATTTGGCATCACCGTGCTCCTCCAAGTGAAGATGGAAAAATGAGTCATTCAAGAGATTCACCGGCATGGAAGGATTTCGATAGGAGGCACGAAATATTCAGTAGCGATCCTCACAATGTCAGGCTTGGACTCGCTAGTGATGGCTTCTGCTCATTCAACTATATGGCTGGAAGCCACAGCATATGGCCCGTTATAATGATAGCTTATAATCTGTCGCCTTGGTTGGTTATGGACCAATCATACTTTATGATGCCTCTTCTTATCGACAGACCAAACTCACCGGGAAAAAATATCGACGTCTATCTCTGACCTCTGATCGAGGAGTTAAAATCTTTATTCATTGATGGTGTAGAGACTTACGATGCAAACACAAATACAACCTTCATACTGCGTGCGATTTTAATATGGACAATTAATGACTTTCCTGCGTATGGAATGCAATCAGGTTGGTCCGTACATGGTCACAAAGAATGTCCTTATTGCCATCAACATACAACATCTAAATTCTTGAATTTTAGCATGAAGGTTTGTTATTGCGGCTATTGACATTTTCTGCCTCTAGACCACCCCTACAGGTTAGACGATGTTCACTTTGATGGTCATCATGAGCTTCTTGGACCTCCAGCCACATTGTCCGGAGAGAACGTGACTGCTCATTGGGATGGTTACAATAATGTGACCTTCGGAATAGATCCGACAAAACAGGTCAAACCACCATTTTGGAACAAGTTAAGTATTTTCTTCGAGCTTCCGTACTGGTCAACAAATTTAGTGCGTCATTGTCTGGACGTCATGCACATAGAGAAGGGAGTATCCGAGTACATACTCAACTTGCTTCTTTGTAAAGACGGGAAATCGAAAGACAACCTCAATACTCAGATGGATCTACAGGACTGGGAAATTAGAAGTGAATTGCATCCTAAACCGGTAGCAGGTAAACCAAACAAGTTTGTACTTCCCAATACCGCGTATCATATGTCACAACCGGAGAAGAAAAGATTGCTGCAGATGTTGCATGATTTGAAAGTTCCCACAGGTTTCTCAGGATCATTCAGCAAGAAGATAAAAATTGTGAAAGGCAAGATCGATGGGCTGAAAAGTCATGATCACCATGTTATTATGGAGCACCTTCTCCCATTAGCCCTCGGGACTTCCCTTCCCGAATCGGTTGGTCTAGTAATCAATGACCTATGTTGTTTTTTCAGAGAATTATGCGCTAGAACACTGGATGTTGTGACGCTGGAGAAACTAGAAAATTCTATTTCGTTGATACTGGATGCTGCCCGGGCCCAGGCTCGTGCTTCTGTCGCCGGAGGTATATACCACACTTCAATTTTCGTTAAATCTTGATTTCTTAATACCACTTTGTCTTAATATTGATTGTCTTGATATTTCTTGTAGATGCAGAGCATCCCCATCCTGAGAGAGGGACACGATCCCCGAATCAGTCCCACAAGCTGAGGCCCGACAGAGGTAGGGGAGGCAGCATTCCCCCTCTTCTTTACCCCTGATTATCGCTATACCGGCGATTATGCCGAGAGGTTCGGTCGGTATATGGGGGATGAGAGCCGCCTCGTGAAGAAGTATCCACTTAACGTTGAGTGGGACGACCAGCACCGACGCTCATTCGCTCTCTTCTGAGATCAGGCTCGGGTATTAATATATATTTTCATTTGATTTATTCAATATATTTATTATTAACACTTGCAATTTAATAACATTGTTTTTTTGTATTTGCAGTTGGATTACGATTTTCAGCCTGTACCCGACCCTGATCATCCCGAGAGGGTGCTCGATTTTCACACTCTGTACCATGGCCTGATGAAAAATATGCAATCAAAGATCTGATACAATAGGAACGAGCTGAAGATCGACTGCTATTCCCTGTGGATGGCGACCCAGAGGCAGAGAGAGCGGCTCTCCTACATACTCCGGTCTTTGCGAGAGTCTTGTGCCAATATTTCGACTTTCAGCGCAAACAGGTTTGTATTTTAAATGTAATTCATTGTTTAGTATATAATTTATTTTTTTGTGTTGCTTAATTAGAAAACTAAATCTGAATGTGTTGTGCAGAAACAGGCGGATCAAAATAAAGAGAATAGGAAGTTGGCGAAGAGGGGCCGCCCCACTTATTGTCACGAACCGAAATAGCACGTGACTGGCCTTTGAATCATATGAAGTCTATAGGAGCTCATCTAATTCAAGTAAGTCAAAAGCCCAGAAAACTAAAACCATTTTAAATAATAAATAAAGGAAAACAAGTTTTAAAGAAGTGAAGAAAACATGTTAAAAAAATAAGGTTTTTAAATAAGTAAGCCGAATATGCATTTTTAAAACACCAAGTCTTTTCAAAAAATTTCGGCAGAGTTTCCTTTGTAAAAACTGGCCCCAAACGGGGTACAACATGAATAATATATGCACAATGATAAAAGGCATCCCCAAACGGGAGCTAGCTCTTCGTCAATCGACGGTCACAACCACGCAAGCAATATAATATACAACACCGAAGGGAGAGAATCAAAACTCAAAAGTAAACTCAAAATCATCAAGAAAACTATAATATTATAACGCACGACTCTAAGGTTGAAATAATACACAACTGGTTTTCTAAGTCTGAAATAAATATACAAATCTGGTTGATAGAGTTTCTATATACAACTGAAATAAATAAAGTACAATGGTGGTCACGATACAAGTGAACCCACCCACCAAAGCAATCACCCAGAATGGAAGCAGTGTCAGAAAGCCGCAATGAAACATGTACGGCAAAATCTGTAAGAACTGTGGCACAACGGGATAAGTTGCCAACTCGTGAGTAGAAAACATCACAGAGCAGAAATCGTATGTATGACTCAATCCTAGGTCAAACGATCAGTAATATATATATATCCTCAATATGAAAAAGTCTGAAGCATGATAAGGTGGCAAGAGTAAACATCTATACCAAGTGTAATACCAAGTGCTCGTGTTAGTGCCTCAAGTAGCAACATATCATAACATGAGGTGTGATCAATGTAATTATCATGAAATCAGCGTCAACTATATCATGAAGTCTATAACTATGTGGATATCATCCAACTATGTAATCAATGCATGTATGCATGTGGATCTCGTCCACGTGTCAACCAATGACAACAACATCATGCATGTAAAAGTCATAACAGCATATGCATGAAAGTATGAGGATATAAATCAACGTGTGTCCATCGCGACACATCAAAATCATGGAACCTGAGTGTCCAGCATCGACACTCGAAAACATCATGAAACATGTGTCCAGCATCGGCACGTAAATCCTCATATATCTCAGGCGCCGCACACCCTGGTCGGCCCTGATATCCATCTCATGACTCCGGTCTGTATCCTCCCGATAACCGACGGGTCCCAAATACTATCACCGGTAGGTAGTGCTCCCCTGTCAGGCTCACCGTCCAACATATACAAGTCTTCTTGCCCCGGGGTACCTCACCGGGTCCACCATGTACCCGCAGACGGTGCATACCGCTCCTCGAATCGGGTTTCACATGCCACTCTCAGAACCGAGAAAACACATAGTGGACGCACTGAAATATCATATCAAGGGTGACCGGATTTTTAAAACAATACATACTCTCTTTTAAAATAACCACGGTTCCCAAATCCAGAAATCTCATGAAAACAACATATCTCAATGCATATAATCATAAAGCATGATGTATGCGACATATAACAGAAATGTAAGCATATCCGTATATCATGCAACATGGAACAGTAATATGCACATATCGAGGGAAAACCGCTCCTTTAAAATGAATCCAGTTTAAAAATATATCTTGCAGTTTCCAAATCTCCAAAATCAAGCCAGAATCATCTGTGTATGTGCAAATATGTATGTATGCAAGTATGAGTACAATATATATATACGCAAGTATGTCATGCAAGGAGTTATATCCTGATGCAACAGTCCTACTGTGTGGTGATATGGCAATTATCGATGATAAAGTGTGTGAACCGGCAAGCAGGTGTACGTGGAACATACGCATCATCGATAATGGTGCTGGTGTCCTGACAGCATGGGTTTAATATAACAATAAACACATTTAAACATGCAATGCGATGCGAATAGCAAGAATATGCGGAAAATGAATAATAAACACAACAATGAAGAATCTACATCAATATATATATATCATACAGTTTTGCCATTTGAAATAACACGAATTGTGGTGTTTAGAAAAATAAAGGCTACGGTATTTTAAGAAAAGATGCGCCTTTTGAAAATATCCGTATAATCCCTTGGCCTGTCTTTAAAATACTCACGATTCGTTAGTTTTGAAATAGGTATGACTCGAGTCTTGTCTAACATCTATACGTAAACTACAGGCTAATCGAAAAGGGTAGGGAAACCACCTAAATCTGAGTCGATACATATAAATATAATAGTCGGTGATCCCGCCTCAATAGTATCACATACGATACAATATACAATATGACATCCTCGAGTCAAGAGTGCGGATCTTTCATCAAATATATAGCCCGTACGATAAATCCATCGTACGGCATCCCAAATCTGGGTACGGGTCAAATTTCACATTCATCTCATCAATTATCTGGTATCCTTATCATCATATCTCATGATCTGGGGTACTGATCTAAGTCTTATACAACTGATACCATCTATATATATATGTGTGTGTGTGTGTGCGCGCGCGTGTATGAAAACACACGTCCAAAGGCCCGCTAAAATCTCATTTCGTATCTCATAATACGAACCACATCATATCGCTGATCTCATGGCACCATCCCCAATCTCATCGACTCATCTCCAAATATCATATACAATCCTCATCATCCATGTATAAATATACATATATATATATACCTAGTCCCATACCTGTGTGTGTATATATACGCATCCCCATGTACGCACAAGTATAACAAAGTAAGCATGTGTGTGCGTGTGGGTGTAAACCTCATTCTAGGGTTCGCGACTAAGAAGCTAAACTAAGTTACTTCTAACTACCCTAAACTAAACCATGAACACAAATCATATCATGATAATCATCCACGTAACATAAACACATATATAACCATATATATATAAGCAATACTACGAACTGCGGGGGTGCTATACGCTATCCACCCGACTTCTCCCGTAGATATAATCTACTCACATGATCTTCGTTTGCCGATGCCGACGTCGCCACGCGCTTGCTTGTCGTCTCGAAATCTTCACGAGGTACCTACACATCATAACGTATCGTATCGCATTAAAAACCAAATCAAAACCAAAACGACACGCGGAACTCACATAGGTCAAAACTTATGGTTTGCCCTCGCAACCTAACCAAATAACACCCGATAGAGACGTACAAACGTCAAGTGATCGATGTTAAACATGAAAACACAAATCCGGAATTAAAATACGCAAAACCATAACTCGAATCAAAACAGCAAATCAAGTATTTAGTCCCAGATTTTGTATAGGGTGAAAACAATGTGAGCAAACAACACTAGGGTGATATATAGGGTGTATTGACCTACAGAAGAACCCTGGACCCACCCCCTTACCAAGAGACCGAGCCCCTCCCCCTAAATTCCGAGCTCGCCGGCCCTACATGCTCCAGTGGGGTTCGTCTTGCTACAGAGGGTTCCTAGGGTCAATTCTAGCCCACTGGGTTTGTTTGCTCATCTCGTAATCAACCCAGGTAATCCCAGATTTCTCTGCACACACCAATACCTCACAAACCGACATATTAAGTTTCTGTAAATCCGTATTTTGGGTTTCAGTTGGGTTGGTCTGGGTTTCTATTAATAAGAAGGGGTTTAAGGTCACCACAAGAGTTCATTTACACAATCTCTATTCAAAACACACCCTAACCCTAACTAGAATTTTCAAAGTTCACCCAAACACCACTTAAACGATTTTAAACTTGAATAGAAGCTTAAGCGAAAGAAATACTACACTAATTGTGAAAGGATTTACCTCATTTGGCACTCATGAATCCCCTACAGCGCCAAAATGCAAACTTTCTTGGTCCAAAGTGTAGCTTGTGAGCTTGTGCACCTTTTTTGTGAAGTGGGGATGGAGTTTTGGGGTGTTTTTGATGATGAAGTGGGGGTTTTGAAGAGGAGGGAGGAGAGGTGCTGCCATCGAGAGAGGAGAAGAGAGAAGGATGAAGAAAATAGAATGAAGGAAGAAGAGCCGATGGTCAACTTGACCCCTCACCTCTCTCTCTCATGCCCATCCCTCTTACTATTCTATTCTTTATCTTTTCTTTTCTTTTGTTTTCTTTCCTTCTCTTTGCAATAGTAAACCCAAAACAATAACCATACATCCAAAAATCATGTAGGAAAAATGTAACAAGTGTTAAAATGACATGTGCATGTCATGTGCGCAAAACACGCTTAAAGCCCGATTAGCGATTTTTAATCGCGATTAGCACAAAATTAGTGTGTAATAAACCGTAAAATTTCATAATTTGCATAAAGCATATAAAGCACCCTCTTTTTAGTGATTTCCATAATTTTCCAAATTTTTCCCAATTTATCGGTATTTATTTATACCGCCTTATTAAAATATTCAATATTTTATTATTTAATTACAAAAATTCCCAAAAATAATATTTTATTTTTTTGAAATGTTACAATCTTTCCCCCTTAAAGAAATTCGGTCCCCGAATTTAAATTTAAACCCCTCAATACTAAAACATTTCAGTAAAAAGTCCAAGTCGTCGGGGCTCCAAAATCATCAATACATAAAACGCATCATAGCGCAATGCATGCGCATGAACAATGAGCAGATAACTCAAAAACAAAACTCCGTCAAGCATCCCGCAATCATCGGAGTCATGGGAAGACATCAATGTCTAAACCCAATACGAAAACCAATATGATATACATCAACACTATACATATAAACACCTGAAGGAAATGCATGCCAACCCGTGTTAAGTCGCTGTGCGATGCGCATAACACTGCACAGTGGCGGACGTCTCTAGTAAGAAAATAATTCTATATATAGATCCTTTGTTTACATGCACGTACCACCGTTTTGAAAACAATTTAGAAGGGTTTCCTTGTTTTAAACGTTTCGTGTCATATCAGACACGTAGGTAAATACTGAGACTATAGCTCCCTTTTTGGAAATCCCTTCGACAACTATCAATACATGCAAAATATATCCAGGTACTGTCCTCTGACTAGTCCTGCTCAGTACGAAAACAAATAGCAAATATCATAAAAACGTACTGCTCCATAAGAAATAAATCCCAAAATGTATATAAGAATACCCTGTACGTCTGGTGTGCACGGAAATCAAAATCAACAAATGTGCCCTACGTGGGCACAAAACAAAATTCTAAGTGCAACGTGTGTGCACGAAACACCTGTCAAAGGCAACGGACGTGCCTGACAACAATATCAGGTGCATCTGATATGCACGAAGAATCTCGACTTAGTGCATCTAGTGTGCACCAAAATCGCATCTCATAACATGCGCCTAACATGTGCGAAAATCCAAATCAGGTGCATCCATCATGCACGAAATCACGAAATCCAATATCAAGCGCCGAACATGCGCAAAATCCAATCCAACCGCGCCAAATATGCGCAAGAATCCAAATCAAATGCACAGAGTGCACAAAATCAACATCAATATTAGAATCGAAATCGACGATATACAATACAGCTCAATCCAAATCAGGTATACCGCGGTATATAATCTCACAATCATGTGCATCAGCGTGCACAAATCAAGTCAAATCACTAAAAGTGCATGAAAACTATACCGAAAGTATAAGTCAAATCACATGCATAATATAGGCATGAAATCAAAATCAACATATCGAATGACATCAAACCGAAGTCAGGTGCAACCGTGGTGCACAAAATGTAAACCCAGTGCAACAAACGCACGAAATATAAATTGGGTGCAACAAACGCACGAAATATAAATTCGGTGCAACAAATGCACGAAATATAAATCTGGTGCGACAAACGCAAGAAACGAAAATCTAGTGCAACAACTGCACGGAACACAAATCCGGTGCATCCTGTGCAAGAAATACAAATACGGTGCATCCTGTGGACAAAATACAAATCCAATGCATCTAGTGCACAAAATACCAATCCAGTGCATCCTGTGCTCAAAATACCAATCCAGTGCATCTAGTGCACAAAATATCAATACAGTGCATGCTGTGCACAAAATACCAAACAATAACTCAAATGCGTAAATAACAACACCGAGTGTACAAAGGTGTAAAATCATAAACGTGTGCAACTGCGTGCACAAAACACATATCAATGCACTACAAGTACATATAAGCTATACCGAGTGCAAAAACCAAATCGTGTGCATACCATGTGCACAAAATCAACCCAACTGTATGAAATCCATGAAATTATAAACATGTGCGACCAAGGCACAAAACGATATTAAGTGCAATCACTGTGCACAAATTATAAATCAACACAACGGTAAGCATATCTCAAGGGTAATAATTATGCACAAAATATGAATACCCAGTAGGTGCAACCATGGTGTACGAAAACAAATATCATGAAACTCAGTCATCAAGACTAAATCGTGCGATTAGATCACCCAAAATACTAAAATCTAAGGTGACGGATGCGTGATAATCGAATCACCAAATCATAAATACTGTCGTCGATATTTCCTCCTTCAAAGTCGAGAAGGTGTCGGCGCATCCAATGCTAGCAGAGCAAGATATCTACTTGCCTCTTGTTCATGGTCTGACGCCTGGTGCTTTTAGGCTCTTGTCTCTCACTGTGTATTGCTAGATATATAGCTCCTTGGCTCAACGGCCCAATATGGAATGACGACGGAAACAGTCCCGCTTTGGCACATCCTCTACAGATCTCTAGCCAACTATCTCGTCGACGATGCCGAACTCTGGCCTGTTGGGTGTGCGCAATATGACCGCTTCTGGGTCCAAATCTTCTCGTATAGTATTCCAGAAAGGTCCTGTCGAGATCTCTCCCAAATCTCGTTTCTGCCGAACTGTCCGGAAGTTATCACCCTTCACTAAAATCTGTTTCTTGTTCCGGAACGGCTGCATACTCATCGCGACTCCTTCTGGAAGATATATCCATATACAACGCCTCTGCATGCGTATCACATCTCTGATGTCGGCGGAGTGGAACGTCATCTCATCAAGATCTCGTACGAACCTCTTACTCCACTTTTCTCTGCTGTCGACTGCTTCGGACGCGTCTCATCGTGGCTGCATGGACTGTGCTCCAACGGCTATACTCGCATCTGGAGTCTCCCAAGCAATACATCCCATCACATGATATCCGAAAGATGTCGAACCTTTCGATCGATTCGTCAAGGTTCCATAATTCCCCCAAGAGCTAAACATCTTGGGTACAGTTTAATAGTACTCCAGTACATGCCACAGTACCTGTGGACCAACCGTAGAAGGGAAAACCCAAGCCTCACAAATGGCACCGCTAAACTGCCGCAAACCCTAAGGTTCAAAGGCGTTCCATGGTCATTACGTCGAGTTAGGGTTTCATTCTTCTAGAGGGTCCATAGCATTACTTGCATTTGTCTCTGAAAACTTTAAACTTGGAAAATGGGCTCCTGACATTCGATCGTCTCCATCGACTCTCAACGTATCTGCGTAAAGTCGTCTCTAGCTGGAATCAATCTATCTGATGACCTCGCATCGGGATAAGCGAACGAATCACATGTCCTAGTCATTCATCCTCGGGTGACTAGCGACCTTCCATCATATCTCTAAGTATATACTCATGCTGCAGTAGCTCCAAGATCTGGGTGATATCTCGTCATTTGCAGCAACAACTGGCTCATTCGTCTGCACGCTGAACAGTGCCTCAATCATCAGGAATAAGCGATACATCAATGGTCATCACATTCTTGCTGGCCTCCATCAGTGGCTCAATCCTCTGGTGCAAATCTGCACACCCGAGAAATATCGTAAAAGCGATCCATCAACGCTCATGGCGCGAAAACATAATAAAACGACGCCTCTAAATGCAATCGTATGTCTCTGGAATCCCGCCCTGGTCAGTTCTCGTCCGTGACGAGCTCGTGCTGACCGCAACTCTAACCGTAGCTCTCCATGCCCGTGTAATCTTGACAGCAAAATCATAACCAATATCGATGAGGATGGATCATAGAAATGAATATAATACTGTGCAAGAAAGTGTACATCCTAAGGCTCCTTAAGCGGAGTGGCGTATCGTAAGTATGCCGCGGAACATACACACGGTACGTCACTCTCCTTAAGTCACCTACTCCATCAACCAAGATCAACCTATGCGACAAAAGTTCGGGTCTAATACCCCCTCGACTAAGTTTAAGTTCCGAATATATATATAAACGCTCTAGGCTCCGCATAGTCAAACTTAGACTCGAAGCAAGGTTAACCTAGCACTCTGATACCAACTTTGTCATGACCCGAAATAGCACGTGACTGACCCTTGAATCATATTAAGTCTATAAGACATCATCTAATTCAAGTAAGCCAAAAGCCCAGAAATCTAAAACCATTTTAAATAATAAATGAAGGAAAACTAGTTTTAAACAAGTACAGAAAACATGTTTAAAAAAAACAAGGTTTTTAAATAAGTAAGCCGAATATGCATTTTTAAAACCCCAAGTCTTTTCTAAAAATTTCGGCAGAATTTCCTTTGTAAAAACTGGCCCCAAACGGGGTACAACATGAATAATATATGCACAATGATAAAAGGCATCCCTAAGCGGGAGCTAGCTCTTCGTCAATCGACGGTCACAACCACGCAAGCAATATAATATACAACGCCGAAGGGCGAGGATCAAAACTCAAAAGAAAACTCAAAATCATCAAGAAAACCATAATACTACAACGCGCGACTCTAAGGTCGAAATAATACACAACTGGTTTTCTAAGTCTGAAATAAATATACAAGTCTGGTTGATGGAGTTTCTAGATACAACTGAAATAAATAGAGTACAATGGTGGTCATGATACAAGTGAACCCACCTAGCAAAGCAATCACCCAGAATGGAAGCAGTGCCAGAAATCCGCAATGAAACCTGTACGGCAAAACCTGCAAGAACTGTGGCACAACGGGGGTAAGTTGCCAACTCGTGAGTAGAAAACATCACAGAGCAGAAATCGTATGTATGACTCAATCCTAGGTCAAACGATCAGTAATATATATATCCTCAATATGAAAAAGTCTGAAGTATGATAAGGTGGCAAGGATAAACATCTATACCAAGTGTAATACCAAGTGCTCGTGTCAGTGCCTCAGGTAGCAACATATCATAACATGAGGTGTGATCAATGTAATTATCATGAAATCAGCGTCAACTATATCATGAAGTCTATAAGTATGTGGATATCATCCAACTATGTAATCAATGCCTGTATGCATGTGGATCTCGTCCATGTGTCAACCAATGACATAACAACATCATGCATGTAAAAGTCATAACAGCATATGCATGAAAGTATAAGGATATAAATCAACGTGTGTCCCTCGCGACACATCAAAATCATGGAACCTGAGTGTCCAGCATCGACACTCGAAAACATCATGAAACCTGTGCCCAGCATCGGCACGTAAATCCTCATATGTCTCAGGCGCCGCACACCCTGGTCGGCCCTGATATCCATCTCATGACTCCGGTCGGTATCCTCCGGATAACCGACGGGTCCCAAATACTATCACCGGTAGGTAGTGCTCCCCTGCCAGGCTCACCGTCCAACATATACGAGTTTTCTTGTCCCGGGGTACCTCACCGGGTCCACCATGTACCCGCAGACGGTGCCTACCGCTCCTCGAATCGGGTTTCACATGACACTCTCAGAACCGAGAAAACACATGGTGGACGAACTGAAATATCATATCAAGGGTAACCGGGTTTTTAAAACAATACATACTCTCTTTTGAAATAACCACGGTTCCCAAATCCAGAAATCTCATGAAAACAACATATCTCAATGCGTATAATCATAAAGCATGATGTATGCGACATATAACAAAAATGTAAGCATGTCCGTATATCATGCAACATGGAACAGTAATATGCACATATCGAGGGAAAACCGCTCCTTTAAAATGAATCCAGTTTAAAAATATATCTTGCAGTTCCCAAATCTCCAAAATCAAGCCAGAATTATCTGTGTATGTGCAAATATGTATGTATGCAAGTATGAGGGTACAATATGTATGTACGCAAGTATGTCATGCAAAGAGTTATATCCTGATGCAACAGTCCTACTGTGTGGTGACATGGCAATTATCGATGATAAAGTGTGTGAGCCGGCAAGCAGGTGTACGTGGAACATACGCATCATCGATAATGGTGCTGGTGTCCTGACAGTATGGATTTAATATAACAATAAACACATTTAAACATGCAATGCGATGCGAATAGCAAGAATATGCGGAAAATGAATAATAAACACAACAGTGAAGAATCTACATCAATATATATATGTCATACAGTTTTGCCATTTGAAATAACACGAATCGTGGTGTTTAGAAAAATAAGGGCTACGGTGTTTTAAGAAAAGATGCGTCTTTTGAAAATATCCGTATAATCCCTTGGCCTGCCTTTAAAATACTCACGATTCGTTAATTTTGAAATAGGTATGACTCGAGTCTTGTCTAACATCTATACGTAAACTACAGGCTAATCGAAAAGGGTAGGGAAACCATCTAAATCTGGGTCGATACATATAAATATAATAGTCGGTGATCCCGCCTCAATAGTATCACATATGATACAATATACAATATGACATCCTCGAGTCAAGAGTGTGGATCTTTCATCAAATATATAGCCCGTACGGTAAATCCACCGTACGGCATCCTAAATCTGGGTACGGGTCAAATATCACATTCATCTCATCAATTATCTGGTATCCTTATCATCATATCTCATGATCTGGGGTACTGATCTAAGTCTAGTACAACTGATACCATATATATATGTGTGTGTGTATGAAAACACACGTCCAAAGGCCCGCTAAAATCTCATGTCCTATCTCATAATACGAACCACATCATATAACCGATCTCATGGCACCATGCCCAATCTCATCTACTCATCTCCAAATATCATATACAACCCTCATCATCCATGTATAAGTATACGTATATATATATATACCTAGTCCCGTACCTGTGTGTGTGTATATATACGTATCCCCATGTACGCACAAGTATAACAAAGTAAGCATGTGTGTGCGTGTGGGTGTAAACCTCATTCTAGGGTTCGCGACTAAGAAGCTAAACTAAGTTACTTCTAACTACCCTAAACTAAACCATGAACACAAATCATATCATGATAATCATCCACGTAACATAAACACATATATAACCATGTATATATAAGCTATACTACGAACTGCGGGGATGCTATACGCCATCCACCCGACTTCCCCCGTAGATATAATCTACTCACATGATCTTCGTTTGTCGATGCCGACGTCGCCACGCGCTTGCTTGTCGTCTCGAAATTTTCGCGAAGGTACCTACACATCATAACGTATCGTATCGCATTAAAAACCAAATCAAAACCAAAACGACACGCGGAACTCACATAGGTCAAAACTTATGGTTTGCCCTCGCAACCTAACCAAATAACACCCGATAGAGACGTACAAACGTCAAGTGATCGATGTTAAACATGAAAACACAAATCCGGAATTAAAATACGCAAAACCATAACTCGAATCAAAACAGCAAATCAAGTATTTAGTCCCAGATTTTGTATAGGGTGAAAACAATGTGAGCAAACAACACTAGGGTGATATATAGGGTGTATGTGACCTACAGAAGAACCCTGGACCCACCCCCTCACCAAGAGACCGAGCCCCTCCCCCTAAATTCCGAGCTCGCCGGCCCTGCATGCTCCAGTGGGGTTCGTCTTGCTGCAGGGGGTTCCTAGGGTCAATTCTAGTCCACTGGGTTTGTTTGCTCATCTCGTAATCAACCCAGGTAATCCCATATTTCTCTGCACACACCAATACCACACAAACCGACATATTAAGTTTCTGTAAATCCGTATTTTAGGTTTCAGTTGGGTTGGTCTGGGTTTCTATTAATAGGGAGAGGTTTAAGGTCACCACAAGAGTTCATTTACACAATCTCTATTCAAAACACACCCTAACCCTAACTAGAATTTTCAAAGTTCACCCAAACACCACTTAAACGATTTTAAACTTGAATAGAAGCTTAAGCAAAAGAAATACTACACTAATTGTGAAGGGATTTACTTCATTTGGCACTCATGAATTCTCTACAGCGCCAAAATGCAAATTTTCTTGGTCCAAAGTGTAGCTTGTGAGCTTGTGCACCTTTTTTGTGAAGTGGGGATGGTGTTTTAGGGTGTTTTTGATGATGAAGTGGGGGTTTTGAAGAGGAGGGAGGAGAGGTGCTGCCATGGAGAGAGGAGAAGAGAGAAGGATGAAGAAAATAGAATGAAGGAAGAAGAGCCCATAGTCAACTTGACCCCTCACCTCTCTCTCTCTCATGCCCATCCCTCTTACTATTCTATTCTTTATCTTTTCTTTTCTTTTGTTTTCTTTCCTTCTCTTTGCAATAGTAAACCCAAAACAATAACCATACACCCAAAAATCATGTAGGAAAAATGTAACAAGTGTTAAAATGACATGTGCATGTCATGTGCGCAAAACACGCTTAAAGCCCGATTAGCGATTTTTAATCGCGATTAGCACAAAATTAGTGTGTAATAAATCGTAAAATTTCATAATTTGCATAAATCACATAAAGCACCCTCTTTTTAGTAATTTCCATAATTTTCCAATTTTTTCCCAATTTATCGGTATTTATTTATACCGCATTATTAAAATATTCAATATTTTATTATTTAATTACAAAAATTCCCAAAAATAATATTTTATTTTTTTGAAATGTTACAATCTTTCCCCCTTAAATAAATTCGGTCCCCGAATTTAAATTTAAACCCCTCAATACTAAAACATTTCAGTAAAAAGTCCAAGTCGTCGGGGCTCCGAAATCATCAATACATAAAACGCATCATAGCGCAATGCATGCGCATGAACAATGAGCAGATAACTCAAAAACAAAACTCCGTCAAGTATCCCGCAATCATCGGAGTCATGGGAAGACATCAATGTCTAAACCCAATACGAAAACCAATATGATATACATCAACACTATACATATAAACACCTGAAGGAAATGCATGCCAACCCGTGTTAAGTCGTTGTGCGATGCGCATAACACTGCACAGTGGCGGACGTCTCTAGTAAGAAAATAACTCTATATATAGATCCTTTGTTTACATGCACGTACCGCCGTTTTGAAAACAATTTAGAAGGGTTTCCTTGTTTTAAACGTTTCGTGTCATATCAGACACGTAGGTAAATACGGAGACTATAGCTCCCTTTTTGGAAATCCCTTCGACAACTATCAATACATGCAAAATATATCCAAGTATTGTCCTCTGACTAGTCCTGCTCAGTACGAAAACAAATAGCAAATATCATAAAAACGTACTGCTCCATAAGAAATAAATCTCAAAATATATATAAGAATACCCTGTGCGTCTGGTGCATACGGAAATCGAAATCAATAAATGTGCCCTACGTGGGCACAAAACAAAAATCTAAGTGCAACGGGTGTGCACGAAACACCTATCAAAGGCAACGGGCGTGCCTGACAACAATATCAGATGCATCTGATATGCACGAAGAATCCCGACTTAGTGCATCTGGTGTGCACCAAAATCGCATCTCATAACATGCGCCTAACATGTGCGAAAATCCAAATCAGGTGCATCCATCATGCACGAAATCACGAAATCCATTATCAAGCGCCGAACATGCGCAAAATCCAATACAACCGTGCCAAATATGCGCAAGAATTCAAATCAAATGCACAGAGTGCACGAAATCAACATCAATATTAGAATCGAAATCGACGCTATACAATACAGCTCAATCCAAATTAGGTATACCGCGGTATATAATCTCACAACCATGTGCATTAGCGTGCACAAATCAAGTCAAATCACTAAAAGTGCATGAAAACTATGCCGAAAACTATGCCGAAAGCATAAGTCAAATCACATGCATAACATAGGCATGAAATCAAAATCAACATATCGATTTGTGCAGTTCCTTGTGATCGATTTGTGCAGTTCCTTGACTGAAACAATCAAGGCAGCCTCCGGATTAATTTTGGCTTCCGATTTCAACATATTAAACTTTTGACCCGTGGCTCTCTGAAACGTATCCAAGAGAAGCTTCTATGCCTCGAGTTCCTTGTGATCAAATTTCCAAAAGACGATCATATCATCCGCAAACAAAATGTGTGTAAAACTGTAGGACATACCCCTCTGATTGAAACCTCGCACCGCACATTTCGTTCACTGACGAAGAGAACACATTGGCTATGATGAAAATAAGAGGAGACAATGGGTCCCCATGCCGGATACCATTTGATGGCGAGAAGCTAGCACCTTCGACACCGCTAATAACCATCGAACACGTGGTCGTGGTAATACACATTCTGATCCAAGAAATCCATTTCTCATTATAACCCATCTTTCTCGTTAAAATGAAGAGGAAATCCAAATTTACCCTATCGTAAGCCTTTTCGAGATCCAATTTCGCAATGAAGGAATTTCTAACCCCTGCTTTAGTCCTTGATAAGGAATGCCAAATTTCCTGCACAATAGAAATTCCATCAACAATGTCCCTATTCGGTATAAAGCCAAGCTGTTCATCCAAGATAGTTTCACCAATAACACGCCTCCATCTATTGACTAAAATTCTTGCAAAGATCTTATAACTCATATTACACAGGCTAATCAGACGGTAGTCGTTGGATTTCGTCGGGTTTTTACACTTCGGAATAAGACTAGTAATCGTGTCGAACCCAACGGCATCGTAGCTGTGTCCATCATTTCATTAATAGCCATAAGAGGATCTTCTTCTAAGCAGGGTAACATTTTGGAATAGAAGTTGGATCCAAATCCATCAGGTCCCGGCACTATGTCTTTCGGCAAATTTGCAACAGCTTCCTCTACTTCCTCCATTGTAATTCTTTAGGTTAAGCTATCATTCATAACAATTGAAACTTTAATCTGAACTGTCGCTAAGCATCGATCCTGTGCCCTCTGTTCATTCCCCAATCCGAGATTTTCCATATGCCCAGCATTTCCAAAACAAACACCTTCTGGATTTCCCTTTCATATAAAACAATGTTACCATTTCGTGATTCCACAGATACAATTTTTTGTTTGCGCCTTTTTTCCTTAACAAAATCATGAAAGAATCTTGTATTTGCATCCCCAAATTTAAGCCACCGCCATCTGTTAACTGACTACTAATAGTCCTCTTTATCTTTTAGCGTGTTTTGCATTTTGGCATTAAGTCTCTTTAGTCTCGACCAGTCCGTAGTTCCTACCCTCACATCAGCATCCTTTCCTCTAATTTTGTCCATTTCAGCTTCCATCAGGCGAATCTGCACATTAAAGTCCCCATAATTATTTGACGTCCAATTCTTGACAACTTTCTTGGTTTGTTTAAGTTTTGCAGAAAATTGCATCACCGGTCGCTGCGTGAAATGAGTAATAGAGCTCCGTAGAGAAAAAGGCTTAATCCAATTGTTTCCCATCTTAGAACCAAGATCATTTTTAGATAAAAGGTATGGGTGCATTCGGAACCCCCGCTTTCCTCTTGAGGGCGAGATCTCCCCTGAAGTCGATAAGAATATAGGTGTGTGATCCGAGGCAATCATGTTTCCTTTAGTAACCAGTGAGTTCGGAAAAAGCTCCCTGAACCGTAAATTGGCCACCACTCTATCTAGTTCTTCATAGATTCTTTGGTCCTCGTCTTGGTTGTTACACCACGTCGTTGCCAGAGAAACCATCCGTATACCAAATTCATGTAATAAATTACAAAATTCAACGTTTCCTCTGTTTTCATGCCACGACCTCCCTCCATTCTTTTCAGATGATAGCAATGGCCATTTTGCTATATATATGGTGAGTGTGCATAACACTTATACACCTCAGCGTAGGCTATTTTTTATAAACAGTGTAAGCTACGTAGCTTAAGCTATTTAAGTTACAGAGCATTGGGTTTTTAGTTGGTATTTTATTAAAAAAATGCAACCCGGACTACATTTATATCCATTAACAACATCACCCACAAACACATAACGATCATTAGGGTATCAACGCCGCAATTTCTCCTCTTCCCTCTTTCTTCCCCTCAATTCGATCTTCCCAACCATGGCCATCCAAGGACTCTCCCATCCATCACCAGCCATTCAAGGGCTTGCCCATCTATCGTCGGCGATCCAATGGCTCGCCCATCTATCGTCGGCAATCCATCACCGTCCATCTTGTGAACCGCTGATGATGGATGAGAAGTGTGAACTCGTTGATTAAACAATAGGAAGAATTGATTGAATGCTAGTAATTTTTTTAGAATTTTATCAAAATAATCCCTTAATTTTTAGACTGTTTTTACAATTTCAACATTGATGTAAATTAAGGTTTTTAGCATATAGTAATTAAATTAAGCTTTGTTGAAAAACAAAGCAAGTAATTAGAAACATCCTGCGCATTCTTGTTCCTTTCAAGATTCAATCTGTACATGTTTCACACAAATATTTTTCTTCCTTAAAAAACAAAAGTAAATGCAAGGCTGTCTTTGAACCGCCATCATGTATTCATGTGGTAATTGTATGTGCATTTAAAGATACAGGTTAAGGAGAACACACAGAGAAAGGGGAAGAAGAGGAGAGAAATGGCATGCTTAACCACATTTTCATCCAAAAAAAAAAAAAATTAACCATAATCTCTTTTTTGGGTACTCAATACTCTTATTCATAGGTACCAAATGGGAGATTTACTTCTACTAAATCCTATTTTCATAACTAATTATAAAGATAAATACAAGTACTAGAGTCCATACTCAGGTTCTGAAAGAAATGTTTTAACCTTTAATAACTCCAATACTCTAAAATACCAGTGTTTTAAAAGACGGCCGTTTAGACATGGTAAAGAGCCGCACCGCCGCTTAGTCGGGAATTATGCTTATACTTGTATTCTTGTGGGCATACTCTTTTTATTTGTTAATTGGAGTATAATATATAATAAATTGGGATTGTTTTAACACTATTAAACGCCGAGGGCCATCATGAGGGCCTTCCACCATCGATTTCGAGAGCCACCGCCGATTTCGAGGGCCATGAGTGCTAACGACCGACGTTGACTTCGAAGTTCTTCAAGTCTATCTTGAACCAAGATCTCCACTTCAAACTTCGATCTTGTTTTCACTTTTGATCTTCAACTTTGAACTCGTCTTTGACTTCATGCTTCAACCACGCCAACACCAACTTTGAGTTTCGAGCCTTTGACAACAATGGGTTTTTTTTGCATTTTCTATTTTTGGTTCTTTTGGACTTAAATTAGAGAGATTTAATTTAGACAATTAATTAATTATTTAATTAAATTTTTTTGGACCATTGAAAATTGGCGGAATTTACTTCATTGTCAGCTTGCATTTAATTGTTAACACCTTTGAAAATACTTATTTAGGCCGTTTCTATAAGTGAAAAAGACTAAAGTAGTTAACAATCAAATCAGAATCAATGTTCAATAAATAAGCTTAAGAAAATAACAAAATTAACTCAAAATATACATAAATTGATGTCAATGCGGCCTGGGCGGACGCTAAGGCGGCGCCTATGCGCCCAGGCCCTTTGGCCGCATCGCTTTTTTTGTCGCTTTTTAATGACGGTAAAATACAATTGTCATTCTATTCAGATTCCAAAAAGCTTACAAATTTTAACTCCAAGCTGACTCTGCAGTATTACTCATTTGCTTGAGCACAGTTGGCAAAAAGAAAGAAGCCAACAACCTATTGCTGCATTATGGCACATCATTAAATCGCGACCAGGTGGGGAAAATGAAGGGAGAACAAAATCTATATGAGCAACATGTTGATATCATGACAAAGGAAAGTTCAATGGCTCCAAACTCCAGTGACGGTTTACCATCAAACAGTTTGGACGTAGATGGATTCTTGTTCAGCCTTAATCTTGCTGCCAAACGTGGTAGCAATGGCTGCACCTTCTCACTCAATGTCACATGACGTTGATTCTTCAAAGAGCGCAAACTTGAGCAAGCTTTCAGACTATGTTGAATGAATTCGTGTAGGATTCAAATCCCTATCGGATTCATTAGGATTCGTCAAATATAAATGAGACTCTTTTTGACACATCCTAAAATCTTATGCATTCTAAATGCATAAAACATACATTAATAATATATTGTTGTTCTTATAAATTTTTCTTATCCTTAGTCTAGCTAAAATCTTAACCTTTTGTTATGGTGTGTGTGTGTGTGTAAACCATGTTTGAGTAGCTTAGAATGTTTAAACAGTTTATATATGGCTAAAATTCTCAGAAACTCTCCTGAAGTTCATCTGTTTTATAAGATACTATCACATACTTTCTAAATTATAACAAACTACACTGAATTTATTTTTGAACTACAAAAAACTGCCCTAAGTTTT
The DNA here is from genome assembly GCA_030015575.1 of Agapanthus africanus. Classification (NCBI taxonomy): domain Eukaryota; kingdom Viridiplantae; phylum Streptophyta; class Magnoliopsida; order Asparagales; family Amaryllidaceae; genus Agapanthus; species Agapanthus africanus. Next base: position 652,022,589 of record JASDDO010000014.1, read on the forward strand.
TAATTATTGACCATATACAGTATCCTTATCCTTTCTTACATGAATATGATCTCTTTTATAAAATAATAAACACTCTTCATCGAAGCATTCACAAATTACCTCAACCCACTAGACGTGATCTCTTTTAAAGAAACCAACATCAACGTTACTATGTATGTGCTGCTTTGAAATCACTTTTTTTGAAAGATATGCTGAGATGCAATTTGGCATTTGCGAACATATCATGTTTTGTGCTCAAGGTTGCACAAGCACAGACATGAAATGATGCGACAAGGCGACGTGACAAAATCCAAAAATCTAGGATATGAGGACACGACTATATATATATATATATATATATATATGGGGAAACGGGTTATCGGCTAGCCAGCTGATATTAAACCATCAGCTAACTTATTACATAGCCCAACCCGATTGTCAAATCGACGATCCGCTCTAACCACTTTGTTCTACACATAGAGTGGTCTATGTGTTTAAAATTTTAATCACTTTGACACCGTCTATGTCTTCGATCAAGAGTCCCAAATATATTATATTTTTATTGTGTTTTAACATCCATTCATTTTTTAAATGCTTGATCTATCACTTGTAATGCATCATATCGATCAAAATTCCACACACATAGATCACTCTGTGCGTTGAACAAAGTGGCTGGAGCGGATCCTCGATTTGATGGTCGGATGTGCTATGTAATAGGTTGCTGCCGGTTTAATATCAACCAGCTAGCTGATAACCCGTTTCCTCTCTTTATATATATATATATAATGAACAAAAGAGGCCCTAGGAGGCTTTTTCGTTAGGTGGTGTCAAAAATTTATATTCTCTCCGATTTTTTTCGACAATCGGCACCCACCATCTTTATCATGCAAGATGGGAATACACCAAATTTCATGTGATTCCACCACTTTTCATCGTTGAATTGACAATGTAAAAAGTTCTATTGTCGGTAAAATGTAAATTTTGCACCCACTATATCAATGGTGAAAAAATGATGGAATCACATGAAATTTGATGTATCCACATCTTACATGATAGAGATAATAATGATAGGTGCCGATCGTCGGAAAAAATCATGGAAGGTGTATTTTTTTCGACGCCATAGAAGGAAATCCCCTCCTATGGCACATTTCCTCCATTATATATGCTAGTTTTCTGCACGTGTGTTGCACGTATTAATTCATTCAATGGTATTTGTAATTGAAATTGTGAAGCGATATTATCATACTGTTAGTTAAATGAATGGTTTCTTCAAAATTCTTTCAGTTAGTTTTTGTAGAAAAAACATAAATTTGAATGTAAATAACGCGTCGTATTTGAGTTATCAAATATATTGCAAAAAATTATTAAAAGGTAATTTAAAAAATTCAAAAGAAATGCAAGGCTATGGAAACTTCTAGAAAGACAATACTGCATAGTTAGTGGATGCGTATTGAATAACTTTAAATAAGAAAGACATTCAAGTAAAAATGTAACTTTAAGAAAAATCTAGAAAATTGAAATATGATAGGGTAAAATTTTGTCTAGAAAGTTCTTTTATCTTATCTTTCTAGGGATTGAATTTTTAGAATTCAAATGAACAATATTATATTGTAGTATTGTTATTTTTTGATGATGTGGACACCGTAAAAATTAAGAAATTTTCTCCTTTTTTCTTTGTTTTAAAAAAATGAAGAATGGTGAATCTAACCAAGTCCATTTGCATTATTATTACTAGAATTTATGCCCGTGCGTTACACGTGTTAGTTTAAAAAATTTGAGGGAGAGAGAAATGTGGAGGATTCTAGAGTTTTATTTATTTTTTAAAAAAATTGGAAGAAGGTCCTCTAACCAACCCTATATATATATATATATATATTGAGAAAGATGATATGCAAGATTCTAGATAAACAATTAATTGTTTTTAGGGGAGAGAGAGTATATATATATATATATATATATATATATATATATATATATATATATATATATATATATATATATATATTGGGAGAGATGATATGGAAGATTCTAGATAAACAATTAATTGTTTTTTAGGAGAGAAAGATGACGTGGAAGACTTGAGAGGTGAGAGAGATGATGTGGAGGGCTTGAGAGGTGAGGATTTTTCTCATTTTTTCTAGAAAAAATGAGAAGGGTGGATCTCAAAACAAGGATATTTGCATTATATATAGAGATTATTATTATTGAGAAGGGTGGATCTCAAAACAAGGATATTTGCATTATATATAGAGATTATTATTATTATTATTATTATTATTATTATTATTATTATATATATATATATATATATATATATATATAAAGAGAGAGTAATGGAGAAAATGTGCCATAGGAGAGAATTTCCTCCTATGACGTCGAAAAAACATACCCTCTAACATTTTTTCGACGATCAGCACACATCATTTTACCATGTAAGATGTGGATACACCAAATTTCATGTGATTCCATCACTTTTTCACCGTTGATTTAGTGGATGCAAAATTAACCGTTTACTGACAATAAAACTTTTTACATTGCTAACTCAACGGTGAAAAAGTGGTGGAATCACATGAAATTTGGTGTATTCACATCTTACATGACAAAGATGATGATGGGTGCCGATCGTCGAAAAAATCGTGGAAGATATAGATTTTTGACGCCACCTTACAGAAAAACCTCATAGGGACTCTTTTCTTCATTATTCTCATATATATATATATATATATGAGGATGCGGAGTATACAATACCACTGTAGGAATTTCTTACAGTGGCGGAACACATGACAATACACTATTCATGGGTTCTTCACAATACTTTTTTATATTCAAGCGCAATTAAAGCATGAAGTTGAGAGATAAATATGTATATGGATCAAGGGATGATATTGTGACATGTCATACGCCTATATAGGGATTTCCTACCGTGCTCCACACACTCTCTATATATATGTGTATAAAGAGAGAATAATGAAGGAAAGAGGCCATAGGAAGAAATTTTCTCCTATGGTGTCGAAAAAATACACCCTCCACTATTTTCTTCGACGATCGGCATCCATCATCTTCATATTTATCATCTAAGATGTGGATACACCAAATTTCACATGATTCTGCCATGGTTTCACCATCGATTCAGCGATATTAAAAATTCTATTGTCAGCAAACCAGTAGTTTTGCACCCACTAAATCAACGGTGAAAAAGTGGTAGAATCACATACATTTAATGTATCCACATCTTAGATGATAAAAATGAAGATGATGGATGTTGATCGTAGGAAAAAATGATAGAGGGTATATTTTTTCGACGCCATAAAAGGAAATTCTCTTCTATGGCATATTTCCTCCATTATTCTTATATATATAGTACAACTATGCTCCTATCGGTAGGATTTGAAAACAAATCCTGCCAACTTCTCAACCTTTAAATTCATATTGGAATGTGTGCAAACTATGGTTTGAATAAATGAGAAAGTTACTTCATAATATATATATATATATATATATGCGGAGTATACAGTTGCGGGACACAAGGCAATACACTATTTATGGATCCTCGCTTTAACTTTTTTAATTCAAGTGCAATATATGTTTGCAGTTGAAAGATAATCATGCATGTGGATCAAGCGATGGTATTGTGCTATATCATCCACCACTGTTGGAATTTTCTACAGTGCCACTTTATACTCCGTTTCCTGTCGCTCTCTCTCCCTCTATATATATATATATATAATATATATATATAAGGACAATAGAGAAAATATGCTATAGGAGAGAATTTCCTCTTATGGCGTCGAAAAAATATGCCCTCTAAGAATTTTTTCGACGATCGGCATCCATCATCATTTTCTTCATCATCTAAGATGTAGATACACTAAATTTCATGTGATTCCATCACTTTTTCACCGTTGATTTAGTAGGTACAAAATTAACGGTTTACCGACAATAGAACTTCTTACATTACTAATTCAACGGTGAAAAAGTTGTGGAATCACATGAAATTTGGTATATCCATAGAATGTATGAAAGTTGAGTCATTTCTGATAATTTAGCCTATGTATGTGTGCGTGTAAAATTTATTTAAAAATGAATCTCATATCCTAGGTTTTTGGAAAGTTATGAATCAAAGAATCAACGAATCCGAATCATATTGTATCTTGTAACCGTATCTGAATCCATGCTACTTATCTTTCAGGCTATTCTTTAAGACTATTTTGAAATACCATCACAGAGAAAACTTCGTAGCCATGACACTCATTTGTTCCAAATGATCCTAGACATAATTTCACATATCTCACATCAAATCCCTCAAATGCTAGCATGTCAAGATCCTAAAATTGATATGAAACAAAGAAACCACGGCAAATAAGGGTTCCACAAGAACAAGCTGACTGTTCATCTCAATATTCATCTTGAATCTCAATACCTAATCATCCTCAATAGGTAAATGAGCCAAGCTTCAATTAATTAGCTGGTCTCGTAGCGCCAACGAGTCAATCCCTTGTCAAGCTTTATCCTTTGTGTTTCACCTCTTTGCTATCATACACGATATTTCGTAGAGGTAAATTTTTTTGATTAAAAGTCATAAAACAACCATTACACACTGACACTATGAAATCAAAAACATTCTGAAATCACTCATAAAAAATATTAAAAAACAATAAAACAGCTTACGATTCTTGCAGCAAACACATCCCAGATCTGCAGATCGCTCCTGAGAATCCCTCGAACTAGACAAACTCATTCACTGCCATCTAACTACAGATCAAATCGAAAAATCAGTTTAAAATACAAAAAAAAAAATTATAAAAAAAAAAAATCAAAACCCTAACCCTAATTTCAAAAAATAAAAGAAAGCGGTAGGGCTAGGGATTTTACGAGAGATGGATCGAAGCTAGGGTTTTCGTCGGCCTCGGCGGTGCCGGCGCCTGCTTCGGTAGCGAGAGCGGCGTCGACGGTGGGCCCATTTTATTGGCGGGGGTTTTGGGTAACAAAAGAGAAAATTTGAAGTTATGCAATTAGCCCCGCAAAATTGTAAATTTCGGAAGAAACGCCTTCTTATGAAACGGCAATTTGCAGGGAGAGCCGTCCGGTATTAGGCCCGTTAGGCCCAAACGTAGCCCTGTAAAAATGGGCCATGGGCCTCTGATTTCAGTAACTAGCATATGGTGTACATAAAATCTGTTACGAGTTATTTTCTTCATTAAATTAAGAACTATAGTTTTTCAATTAACTGATGTTTTATCCTCAATTTGAGCTATCCCTGTTTTCATGCTTCTGAGCTTATTGGGGTGGGGTTTCAGTGGCCCGCAGCCCCATTAGCGACTAACATAAGTGTATAGCGAGGGGTGGGGGCCCTTATTTTCTTGTTATATATTGATATAGTTTGAAGATGCTTTAACATTGTCACTTACCATTTCTTATGGAGACGTTTTTGTTAATTATTCAACATTATGGTTCATGGTCATTTTATTATAGTCCTACAAAATTTATTCCTGTTGGTGCATATAAATATGCTCGCGACATGACGCCAGGAGAAGGGACGCTCGAATGATGTCCCATGAGCTAGAAGCTGCCGTCCCATTAGAACGAGCGATGGAGGTCTCCCTGTCTTTTAGAGCTTGCGCGGGGAACCGACAAAGCAATGGCTACCTTTGATAACTTTCGGAATAATCTTGGAGTTTACCTATGTACAGACTTATTCTTTTCAGCTCAACAAGAATAATATTGGCAGGCTCTTCTACCTTAATTTGAATTTGGCTAGATAAAAAGTTGGTCCAAATGCTGAAGTTTCCATGAGTTGGGCAACTTTAATCGAGTATTGCAACTCCTAAGCAAAGTTTGCTGCATGTGCCAGCTCTAATTTTGATCCTTGCTCCCCTTGCATTAAACATATAAAACATCCTAAACTTATTCATTAATTGATGCGCCATTGTCACTTCAACCACAAAATTTAAACAATATCTTTCAAAAGTAGGGAGGTTCGATTAATCTTATAACATTCAATTTTTCAACACAAAGCAAACAAATTAAAACATTTTATAAGTTGCTTTTTCTCCCTTATAGTTCATTAATCAGTTGATTTCTCTTGATATTTATATAAAAATACTTTTCTCTTGTGAACTTCAACTTTTGTAAAGCACCTTCATGCTTTTCTCCTCTGTAAATATTTTTAATCAAAAGAGTTGGCGTCCGTTAATGCAATATTTAAAACTAACAAATGTATTTCTAATAATGATTGGTGTTCCGGAAAAAGGATGAACAGATTTCTCTTAGTGAGTTCCGCCCACAAAGGCTTCTCTACCGGTCGATTAAGAGTACACAGAATAACATAAAATAGATCATTAAAGAACACAACAAGTTAACATTATATTTATCATGGGCCATCGACTAAAATACTGGCATTTTACTTTTACTACCAGTTTGCAAATGTCCACCATTAACATTGTGGTAAATTTATATTGTTAAGCATACATTATGTAGGTATTACACTCGAACATGACTTCTTATTTAGCAGAAGAGTAATTGTCCTACAATTCTATCCATTTTTTTTTTTTTGCAGCTTGCCAAAAGATTGCAGAAGAGTAAAAAAGAAAAAAGAAAGGTAACGACCTAGGAATTATCTTAAAAGTCGAAATATCTAGAAATTATAATTTACAAAACTAGGACCACTCTTGTAAACTCCAACGCCACTTGACAACTTATACATACAGGCATATCCAGTGTATCCCTACATTACAGTGACCTAGAGGGTATTACTTTATTTTTATGCGATAAGTAACTAGAGAATACACTATATCGCAGGAATTACATACTTTCAATTAAACAGGACTTTTTTTCCCTTCCCTTTTTACATTCCTGGACCAGTTTATTACACCGACATACAACAGCACGTGCCAACGAAAAGCCGACGGGCAACGAATCTAATATGATATGCCGAAGAAGTACACAAGCAGGGGTTCTGTATCTCACCATTTGAGCTTTGGTGGAAAATACTGCATGATGTATATACATATATCACATAATTAACCAATTTATCATAAAGAGTAAAAGAAGAGAGTTAAAGTATCTGTACTGCTTAGTATTTAAAGCAGTGCCCACCTTGTCGAGGAGAGAGAGAGAGAGAGAGAGAGAGAGTATGGCTTCACCTTATCACATCAATCCTCACTTTGCTCTTGCTGTAGAGGTCATATTTGCTGCATGCAATAATTTAGTGCAATAAGATCACTGCTTCACTTAAAATTAGCTGTATTAAAATGAAATTCGGTTTCTTAATTACCTAAATCACTACTACAAATAAGGCTTGTCCTACGGATTTAGCCGTAGGTGCAAACCACTGTCCCTACGGATATATCCGTAGGGGCACGAAAATACCCTGTAGATACAAACGCCGTAGGTGTAAGTCGAACCCTTGAACTTACCCCTACGGACTAAAAATTGCCCCTACGGATATATCTGTAGGTCCTGTTTTCCCTACGGATTAGGCCGTAGGGACAAAAAAATTATTTTATTTACGGTTTTATAAAATGGATTAGGTATCCCTACGGAGTTATCCGTAGGGCCCAGTAGTTGCCCCTACGGCTAAGTGCGTAGGTACATATCCGTAGGGGTAAAATATCATGATACCTGATATTTTGCCCCTACGGATACCTGTGTAGGGGCATTTTTTTGCCCCTACGGATATATCCGTAGGGGAAAGCTTAACCCTTAATACTGAGATCATAGGGGCAAAAGATCAGGTATCCTGATATTTTGCCCCTACGGATAAATCTGTAGGTACATAGTTAGGCCCTACGGATTAATCCGTAGGGGCAATTGTGGGCCCTACGGTTAAATCCGTAGGTACACATTATCAGTTTTTTTTTAAAAAAAGGGCTGCCTATTTTTTTCTCGTCCTGTGCACAATAATATATACATCGATCATATATAAAATTAATCATCACGCAGAACATATATCGTAGTATTCATAATCACATCTCACGCATAATATACACAAAAGAAACCAAAAAGCAGAATATGATATCAATATAAACACACAAACACCACCAATATCAATATCGTCCAAAATGTAGTACAATATGTATCATATAAATAAATACGTGTTTAAAATATAAGAATCAAAAAGCTACCCTATCTCGGTCCAGCTCCACCTCTGATAAACGCCAGAATCCAGCGCGCCGGCTCCTCGGTCAATAAATCATGCAATGCGGAGCGTGCGGGAGTCTGAGCGGGCTGTAGAGCGGGCGATATGGTCTGCGCAGCCGCCGTCAAGGTAGTGGCTTGCGGAGCCGCGGCTGCGGGAGTCTGAGCGGGCGGTGGAGCTATAGGAGCTGTCTACGGAACCGCGGCCGATGTCGTGGCTTGCGGAGCCGCAGCCGAAGGAGATGCGTGTGGAGGCTCGGCCGATATACTCTGTCGCGTCTGGACCTAACGTATAAGCGGGTAAGAACTGTGTATTATTCGAATTCGTATCATTATCAAGTTATTTCGAAACCCCATTTGGATATCTAGTTTGGAAAACCGCAGTTTATTTTAATTAGATATGTTTGTATGATTAATCAAAACTAAGTCTACAACCAAATAAGCTCAGGCTACGTACTAATATTGGATATGTTGATATCTATAATATGACATGATATTTTACTATTAATTAGTATACATACCAGCATCTCCTTCAACTCCTGAACGGTGGCCTTCAAGCTCTCCAGTTCCTGCTGGATACGTCGCTCACTGGAGACGGAGGAAGTAACCGCCGGGGTGGAGTTGATTGAGTGATTTAGGGTGCTTGCACTTTCTAAAAGATAGATCAAAAATATTTGTAACCGCAATCAAGAACGACGTCGCATGAAGCTAGCCGGTGAGTACGGGTCGGTCCACAGGGATGTTGTGAATTTCCGATTCGTTCTTACGAGTTAATTCCGAAGGGTATTCGGATTGATTATTAAATCTAAAAATTGAAGTTGTATGATACTAGGATTAGAAACTTGCTAGGATTAGGTTTAGGAAAAATTTGGTAAACAAAGATCTACATCTCTTTCCATTGCCTTTAATTAAATATATCATATTAGTGTTATGGTAAATCTTAACAAAGGGGATTAGGATGATTGGGAAGATTGATTCTCCCTCTATATCCTTGTCCTTCCTTTCTTCATCTTTATCCTAACCTCCATGGAAAACCTTAGAATCCGGGCCTTTAGACTACGGAATCACCGTTACCTCGAGGGTAAAGTGTCGTAGGGAGCGGAATAAGAAGGTATGCATGGAGTTCTAATGTTCATAAAAAATTGGCAACAGAAACGAGATGAGAGATCTTCATCTCTCAAATCCTTCCCTATTCATAACCCTAACAAGCGAGCAAACTACTCGCTCATTGAAGGGATGAAGAAAGACATGATTTTATTAAAGAAAAGAAACATCTATTGCAAGTTAATAAAATTCTTAAACTAAATTAGACTAAGGCAAGAAAATAATTTACCTACAAAAAATGATGCTCTCCAAAAGAAAGCTGAAATTTATTAATGAAGGGAGGCGTAGGGAGGCATAAGAAATTACAATGAGTAGAGTTCCTATTTATAGAGAATAGGAAACCCTAGGTTACAATTGATTTGCATGTCTACATTTACCAAAATATCCTTAGGAAGACCTAGTCAAAGTAGACTTCAAGCTTTGGTAAAATTTTATGTCTCTGTCTCTTTAAAAAAAGTATTGGGCCTTGGATCTTTGGGCTTCCTTATTATTTGATTCTTTATTAAAATAGCTTCTATGTTTCTTCCAGATCTCCAGTGAATAATTGCGGTGGACTTTTAACCGTTCGCTTTGTAATCTTGGACCTTGCATTGTCTTGTACTTTGTGAATTTTATCTTTGATGTAGGCTTGATCAAGAGTCTTCTATTTGTTGGTCAAAGTCCATTTTTTCATCGTCTTTACATCGTTTTCACCGTTTTCTGTCTAAGAACCTGTAACCTGTAACATGTAGCAGACATGCGTCAAAAGCACCTGTTTATTTATAAAAAGAATAAGAATGAGGAATATAATAATGCAATATTATGGTGTGAACAAATACCCCCAAACTTATCTTTTGCTCGTCCTCGAGCAAACTTATTTTTATTCACTAAAATCCTAACCGCACTTTCGCAGGGAAACGCGATTGCACTGAGCACGTGCAACAAGCCGTTAAACCTCTAGGTGTCCCTAGTAGGAAGAGTGTTGTCTCCTGAGGGTTTTCAGCGGATACTACCCACAAAATCCTATCAATTCAGCCCATTAACTTTTGTTCTCCAATTAGGTTTTCTAACTAAGAATTCTATTATCTTTTACTTGTAAATTATCCACCCATATTCTTCACACTTCCTCATCATTTAACTTAAGATTATATATATCCTATAGACTTACTTAGCTTTCGGCATCTCTTAAGTTTTCCTTCTAGGATTCCATCTCGACTTAGGAATTTCTATCAACTGTATTAAAGATATAAGTTCTATTTTTCATTCCTTTCTCTTATCTAAATTCCAATCACATATCCCTACGTGTGTGTATAGATCACCCCTACACTTGGAAATTCAAATCAAGCAATCATGCTCTCGTCCATTGTCCAAAGCACTTATTAATTAGTGAATTTTTAAATGAAATTTGCTTACACATCCTTTATGCGACCGTTAATACTTCTTGAGGTACCAACAACCGATTACAAGATGCGTTAGCACTTTAAAGCGTACTTCCTAGTTTTGCAACACCCAAGGCTTTAGCAATGACTCCCAAACCAGTTGGTCTAAGGCACTAGGTGATGAAGCACCCTCGCTAAATATTTTTCTATTTTTTACAGCCTTAAGTAATCACAAAAACCAGTGTTCATTTTTTATTCTTTATTCACTTTTTTTTATTTTCATTGTACTAAGGACTTTAGACGAGAGCACTTCAATGTCTCTTCTACTATTCCAAGTTTCAAGGTGCGTGATTGTGCAAATTTTAGGGTATACATTTTCAGAATCTAGACTTAAGCTAGGAACTATTTTTCAAACTTATACTCTAATAAGAACATCAATACTCTTCCCTTATTTCGACTTAGCCCAAGAAGTGAACCCAAAATTTGCCTATTTCTAAATAAACTACAAGGCATATACTTTCTACCGTTAAACTTTAAGGAAGGTTATTTTTAGGGTTTTTAATTTACTAAGTTTAAGATCTAGTTGTTCCTAGCCAGTTAACCTATTTGTCAAACTCAAGTCAATTAGCCAAAATTGAATACAATGATTTTTATAATTTTTGAAATTTTTTAATTTTTATGGGCTTTCAAATAAATATGCAAATGCAAAAATATATACAAATGAATGCGAAGGAAGAAGACGTACCGAGCATGCCCCCAAACTTGAACTTGACAGTGTCCTCACTGTCATGCTAAACCAAGATGGTCAAAATACCGATACTCCCCTGTTTATTTATTTATATATTTTTTTTATTGTTTTGAATTTTTTTTAATTTTTTTATAGAAAAAGAAAACAAAAAATATATACATATATACAAAGATTCCCCCAAACTTAAGCTTGGCCTTGCACAAGCCAAAAGTTCGCACCAACCATTCAAAAATCTTATCGTGGAAATGGTATAGTTGGTGCAAGAAACTGAGAAGCACGCGAGACCGTGTGGAAAGAAGAATGGTAGAATATGGTCTCGGTGGGGGAGAAGAATGGCGAAAAGAAGAAGGAAGTGGAGTACGATCTTGAGGGTGTAAATTGAGCGAATAAATTAGCGCAATATGTGATGACCGATATGTTATAAGCGATTGCGTTAACCTATCTACTCGTCGAGAAATGGGATCAAATCCCTCAAGATTCGCAAGAAAACATGGGTACACCGAACTTGGTATCGGAGATGAAAGCGTAACGGTCATTTGTACGGTCGGGACAATAGGAGAGACGAAAGGGAGTGAATTAGGGATAGTAGCTTTCTCACCGTAGTAAACTGTTTCGAACTTGAAAGATTCCATTAATGGTTCGAAACTACTATAATCAACCGAGTCTGATGGCTCATCTGAAAATGTAAAGGACTCAAACTCGGGCGGTGAGTCATCAACATCGACACATCTAACAAAAATGATTCAGCCTCAATATTATCCTCAAGACTCTCCTCAATACTATTCTCAATATTCAACTCATCCATGCCATTATTATCAAAGTCAAGACGCATATGAGATTCGGGAGAAACATTTAATAACTCAGGATGATGATTTGAACATAAAATTTCAAGCAAATCGACAGCTTCATCATCCGAAATATTCCCGGCGTCTATATTCTCAATCAAGTGAAAATCAATTTCTTTAGACACCTCATCAAAAGCATGGATATCTATCGATTTAGGTTCTAGAGTGGAGGTGTAAAGATCGAAAGGATTAGGTGTGGTTTCACTCGAAAGGGGTTCCTCACAATCTGGCAAATCAAACACTACAAAATCACACAACTCATTTTTATTTTCAACAGGTGAACTATTTAGGGTAATCGATGGCAAACAGGAGTTGTGGGCTTCAATTGGGTAAGGGTAGGTTTGATTTGTAAATCCTCTCTCGTTCTCACTCTGTCCAACCGCCTCCTTATACATTAAAAATTTTTGAGCTAGCGGGACACTAGCTACCGGTTCACTAGGTTGCATAAGGGCGGCCATGGACGCTTCCACATTCCTCATGATTTTATTTGTTGCAGCAATATATGCCTCCAACGATTCTTCCAAACTAGACTTAGGTGGTGAGGGGGTTTCAGTAAAAGATTCAAAATTGGTTGGATATGTGAAACTCCCTAATGGCTGTGTCGAAACAGTGTCTAGTGAAGGTGGGAAGGTCGGATATGACTTGTAGGAAGTGGGTGGTTGGGCAGGGGTAGGGTCAACATATGGATAAAAAGGTGAATAATCGTGCGGATCCCTAGAACTAGATGAGGAGGGGTGAAAGATCGACTGCGAGATTGAGCAATATGCTCAGCAATGGACATCGGTCTAGGAGTTACAGCAGGACTTGAAAAAGTGGTGTCAACATACGAAGGTGGTGAAGGTTGACTTGGTTGACACAAAGTGGGTTGAAAAGTCAAATTGTTTCTCCTAGACGCCTCTATGTGATCTTTCAAAGATTTTTTTGGTATGGAAGGATCGTCTTTAAATTGACCGAACAAATTGACGTACGACGCAAAATTAGGTTCGGGATAACAAAGTTCGGCTAGTGATTTATTATGTGGGGTACCCATGTTGTAAGAAAGGGTAAAAAGAAAGAAGGTTTGTGGTGGTGCAAGGATCTATTTGCGGCAACAGTTTGCAAGATTCCAAATACTAATTTTCCTTTTTCTTTTTCTCTTTATTAGGAAAAATTTGTTGCAAAAAGATTTTAAACACAAGATATGCAACAGCAAAATATTACTTGCAATCTAATTTCTAATTTAAGCTGGGCGCAAAAATCCTGCACAAGACTGTTATATGGAAGGAGAAAGATTTTTGAGCGCAAAGAAATACTGCAGGCAAATTTACAGAAGATATATCAAGATTTGCAGAGGAGTAGAGAGAGAACTCACAGAAATCTGCAGTGGCGGAACTTTTTTTTTTATCGCGCTTCTGCCTTTTTTTTCAAGCCCTGAATCGACCAGACCGCGGCGGTTCCGCGGCCAAAATGCGGTTCCGGCGGCGGTTCCGCGGCGGTTCAGGCGGTTCAGAATTTTTTTTTTTTTTTTGCAACAGATCACCGCAGTTGACTTGTAGACTCGGTCCTCTAAACTTTTTTTCTATTCCTCTGTTGTTGCAATCTTCTGTTGATAGGATCGTCTATTTGCTGTTTCGCTTTCTGTAGATTTCCAGATCCGAATTTGTGCATAGATCCTGCAAAATTCACACAAAGATGCCCTTTCCAAAAATAACAGATGATATATTTTTATATTTTTTTTGTGATTTTTCAGATTTTTATGATTTTTTAAATTTTATGATTAACCCGAAATTGCGAAAAGGAAAGTTCTACGCCATCCCCGGCAACGGCTCCATTTGATCGAATGATTTAACGTGCTTGCGCTTTCTAAAAGATAGATCAAAAATATTTGTAACCGCAATCAAGAACGGCGTCGCTTTGCAGCTAGCCGGTGAGTACGGGTCGGTCCACAGGGATGTTGTGAATTTCCGATTCGCTCTAACGAGTTAATTCCGAAGGGTGTTCGGATTAATTATTAAATCTAAAAACCTAATTAATCTATACTAATTATCTAGATCTATTCTTGCCAGGGCTAGGTTTAGGGATGGTTTGGAAATGTAATTAAATCTCAACGCTTTCTATACCCGAATGAAGATCTGTGAGGAGTTATGGTAATTATCAATAAAGTGGATTAGATCCGTTCGGGAAGGTGATCCTTCCTGTAGGTTCTTGTCCTTCCTTTAGAGATCCTTACCCTAACCTCCATGGAAAACATCACACCCGGACCTTTATACTACGGTATCACCGCTACCTCGAGGGATAGAGTGCCGTAGGGAGCGGTATGTGCATGTATGCATGGAGTCCTATTGTAAATATTTGGTGGGTAAGAAAGGGATGAGAGATCTCATCTCTTAAAATTCTTCCCCAAAGCTAACTCTAAACAAGTTCCTAGGGCATGAAATTAAATCTATCTAGGGCAAGGAATTTAAATCTACACTAAGGCAAGAAATTAAATTACTTACAGATGCATCCCTCCAATCGTCTATGCAGGGTTGTCAGATCTGAATTTCAGAATGGAGAAGAAACACCGATGCTCTCCAAAAAGGATTTCTGAATTTTTATTAAAAGGAGGCATAGGGAGGCATAAAGAATTACAAGCTTTAGAGTTCCTATTTATAAAGAATAGGAAACCCTAGGGTTACATTTTGATCCGCATGTCTAAATTTACAAAAATAGTCCTAGGTCAACTAGTAAAAGCCGCAAATGAATTTTGGTAAAATAAAATCTTCCTTTTGTCTTCTTATGGCCGCGGAACCGCGGCAATGGTGGGCTTGGGCCGCGGTTCCGCGGCCCTTTAGTAAGTTCAGATGATTATTTCTTCTGGGCTGCTTCAGTGTCTTTTGGGCTTTTCATTTCTTTATTGTTTTCGACATTTGGGCTTCTACATTGGTTTCAGATCTTCAGTGAACAATTTGCAATGGCTTTTTAACCATTTGCATTGTATTCTTGGACGTTGCGTTGCCTTGTTGATTGTGAACTGTTCTTCGTCTAGGCTTGACTAAGATCCTCCTAATTGTTGGTCAAAAGTCCATATTTTCATCGTCTTTGCATCGTTTTCACTGTTTCCTGTTCAAGAACCTGTAACCTGTAACATGTAGCAGACATGCGTCAAAAGCACCTGTTTATTTATAAAAAGAATAAGAATGCGGAATATAATAATGCAATATTATGATATGAACAGGAGTCCAATCTCATATGGGCTCTGCTAGGGCCCAGTCCCCGGCCTCTCCCAACCTCCGTGGTGCCCTCCGTGTACGGCGTCCAGGACTGGGGTCAGCAGCATCGGATCACTCTGTCCGGTAAAATCGATCCCCGATGCCTCGGCGTGCTCAACCACCCGCTCCTACACCCACATTAACCAGTAAAATATAAGTATATCATTTAAATTTGAACCTTCCAAAACTAAAATTTCAAATAGGGGTTGAATAAATATTAACACTTACGGAATACTCCTGGGTAGGGACGTCGGGGTATCGAAGCTCGCCCGTGGCGGGATCTGTCGAGGTGCCGTGGACGGTAAGATATGCGGATAGCACGCTCCGTGTACCACCTTGCGCCAGGGTCTGAGTTGTCTGTAATATTTGAAAATAACTCTTAATATTAGATATATTAGAAAATAACTCTTAATATTGCATTATATCACAAAGGCCGTTCTTTTGTAATTTACCGATAACTCCATGGCTCGAGTAATATTCCTCGAGCCACCTGTATAAGTGGGGCGACCCCTCTTCGCCGACTTCGTATTCTCTATATTTTGAGCGGCATGTTTCTGCACAACACATTCACATTTAGTTTTCTAATTAAGGAGCACAAAAAAATAAAATATATACTAAACAATGAATTACATTTAAAATACATACCTGTTTGCGTTGAGAGTCGAAATATTTGCACAATACAGGCCATGTCTCTACGTCGACTCTCGCAAAGGCCGGAGTAGATAGGAGGGCCGCTCTCTCTGTCTCAGGGGTCGCCATCCATAGGGAGTAGCAGTCGGCTTTCAGCTCATTCCTGTTGTATCGGACCTTGGTCTGCATGTTCTTCATCAGGCCATTGTACAGAGCATGAAAGTCGAGCACCCTCCCAGGGTGATCAGGGTCGAGTACGGGCTGAAAATCGTAATCCAACTGAAAATACAAAAAAAAAACATTGTTATTAGATTGCAAGTGTTAATAATAAATATATTGGATAAATCAAATGAAAATATATATTAATACCCGAGCCTGATCAAAGAAGAGGGCGAATGAGCGCCGGTGCTGGTCGCCCCACTCAACGTGAAGTGGATAGTTCTTCACGAGGCGGCTCTCATCCCCCATATACCGGCCGAACCTCTCGGCATGAGGACCAGTATAGCGATAATCAAGAGTAAAAAAGATGGGGAATGCTGCCTCCCCCTAGCTCTGTCAGGCATCAACCTATGGGACTGATTCGGGCCTCGAGTCCCCCTCTGGGGATGGGGAGGCCCTGCGTCTGCAAGAAATATCAAGACAATCAATATTAAGACAAAGTTGTATTAAGAAATCAAGATTAAACGAAAATTAAAGTGTGATATATACCTCCGGTGACTAAAGCACAAGCCTGGGCCCGGGCAGCAGCACGAGCGGGACGATAGTTCCTCCGGTGAGGAACAGCCGGTGTCCCGGATGCGGACGCATCCCCTCCAACTAAAAAATAAATATTGACGCTAAATTTCCATGAAGTTCATATTTATTCTATAGAGGATATGTAAAATGAATAAATATTTTATATTTATTCATACTAACCTACAGACGATGCGGAGGGTACGGAAGTGACAGGAGTGGCCCCTGCGTCAGATGTGGACGCACCACCTATAATTAGACAATTAAAAATAGATTATATAAGTAATTGCAAAAAGAATGTGTAGATCAATAATATAACATTCTAAATCAATATGCATGCACTATAGGATATATAAACATATCCGCAGGTGCGGTGGTGTCACCACCTACAGCTAGACAATAAAAAAAATACTATCTAAATAAGAGCAAAATGAATGTGTGTGTATTTATGATATAGCATTCTATATCAATATATATGCACTATATGATATATAAACGTACCTGGAGGAGAGGGAGTGGCCTCTGTCCCTGATGTGGACGCATCACCAACAACTAGACAATCAAACATTGACAATATAAGTAATTTTGACATGAACAGGCATGAATATCTATAATATTACATTCAAAATGGATATGCGTGCAATATACCTGGAGGTGTGGCAAAGTCCACACGGAAGGAGGCATCTGAAGGGGTCTCCGATCTGGGTGCAAGACCGGCCCTCTGAAGCTCCCTACGCAGCTCTCCGAAGGCAGAACCGCTCTACCTCTACCTCTGCCGGTGCCGCGGCTGGAGCTCCTGCCGCCCCCCGCTGCTCCCGTCATCGTCATCAAATCTAGATAAACGGTTCGTGGACGCATTAGACAATCATTACAAGTTTTGACTATATATGTATAGATCGTAAAATGTGAAGTAATAATATAACATTACTGATAACTTTTTTCGTTTCGTGGGCGCATTATACATATCTACTTGGATTTCATCATCGATGTCATTTCTAACCCACGTAATTTCATGATCAGCCAAAGACAACCCGTCCTTCGAAACAGACGGTCGGAGCACTCTAAGCCTTCTCTCTTCTTCATCCTCAGCGCTGTTCTCGAATTCT
Organism: Agapanthus africanus; assembly: GCA_030015575.1. Classification (NCBI taxonomy): domain Eukaryota; kingdom Viridiplantae; phylum Streptophyta; class Magnoliopsida; order Asparagales; family Amaryllidaceae; genus Agapanthus; species Agapanthus africanus. The sequence continues at coordinate 652,040,457 of JASDDO010000014.1, forward strand.
AGGACATCGTAGACATCCCTGGGTTTCCAACGGCATACGACACTCCATCCCGGATGCTTCAAACACTGTGAGTAGTATACTTGGAACGTTTGGTTCAGAAAGATAAACGGATCTTCCTGACCGTAAAATCGAAGTGTGTTCACACTGGTCAATCCATATTCATCTTTCCAAGTCCTAAGATTGCTTCTCCGCTTATCCGTATCGGTTCGCGTATCGTACCAAGTACACTGGAATATATAAAAGGGTTCTGATCGTCCGGGATAGTGGATGCCGAGTATACAATTTAAGTACCCATAATAAATCACACCGTCCGATCCTACCGTCGCAATCCCACTATTCTGAGTGGTTCTAGATGTTTCTATGTCCTTAACTTCGAATTTGTATCCAAGGATACCAAATCCTTTATAATATGCAACCTCTATACTAGAAAATTGAGCTAAATATCTTGAATCACTCTCAAATGATGCAGACAAGTTCGGATCATGGATCTAACAAAACAAATTTTACGACAAATATATAACGATATAAGTTTAGATTAAAACTGATAGCAATAAAATTTTATTCGAATAACTTACATGATCTGTGACCCAATCATAAAAATTATCCTGATGATATTTTTCCAATCGTTCTTCGTTCCAATCAGGATGCCCCTCACGTATCTCGTTAAAATGAATTCCGTTTTCGACAAATAATGGTGACATTAATATTATATCATTTCATACACACATAAACACAAATATAACAATTAATCCAAAAAAACTTACTCTCTAATTTGTTCAAGACATGCGCAATTAAGCAAGATAAACCGGTATATCTTGTTGATAAACATAGTGTCTGCCCTCTTATAATTGGCTTTACCATATGGCCCGTCTTGAATTCTTCGAGGCCGGTTAAGTCTCGTCTCAATGTTCTCGTCTAGATAGCGGAACAAAATGTGGTTGCTTCATCAAGAAGATAATCTTGCATGATAGAACCCTCTGGTCGATTTTTATTGCGTATATACTTTTTAAGAGTGTAGAGATACCTAAAGAAAATATGTTGAATAAATAAATACGGGCATACAGGACAACAATAATTTTAAAAATTGCGCGAAACGAAATATTACACATACCTTTCGACGGGATACATCCATCGATATTGTACCGGTCCGGCTAACTTAGCCTCAGTTGCAAGATGAACCGTCAAGTGTATTATGATATCGAAGAATGACGGTGGGAAAATACGCTCAAACTTGCAAAGTATCAACGCAATAGAATTTTATAGTTTATCCAGCGTCACAACCTCCAGTGTTTTAGCACACAACTCTCTGAAAAAACAATATAGGTCGTTGATTACTAGACCAACCGATTCGGGGAGAGAAGTCCTGAGGGCTAATGGAAGAAGGTGCTCCACGATAACATGGTGATCATGACTTTTTAGCCCATCGATCTCGTCTTTCACAATTTTTATTTTCTTGCTGAAAGATCCTGAGAAACCTGTAGGAACTTTCAAATCATGCAACACCTGCAGGAATCTTTTCTTCTCCGGTTGTGACATATGATAAGCTGAATTGGGAAGTACAAACTTGTCTAGTTTACCCGCTACCGGTCTAGGGTGCAATTCACTTCTTATTCCCCACTCCTGTAGATCCATCCGAGCATTCAACTTGTCTTTCGATTTCCCGTCTTTACAAAGAAGTAAGTTGAGTATGTGCTATGATACTCCCTTCTCTATATGCATGACGTCCAGATAATGACGCACTAAATTTGTTGACCGGTACGGAAGCTCGAAAAAAATGCTTAACTTGTTCCAAAATGGTAGTTTGACCTGTTTCGTCGGATCCATCCCGAAGGTCATATTATTGTAACCATCCCATTGAGCAGTCACGTCCTCTCCGGACAATGGGGCTGGAGGTCCAAGAAGCTCCTGATGACCATCAAAGTGAACAGTGTCTAACCTGTAGGGATGGTCTAAAGGTAGGAAACGTCGATGGCCGCAATAACAAACCTTCCTGCTAAAATTCAAGAATTTCGATGTTGTGTGTTGATGGCAATGATGACACGTGTCACGCCCCGCTTCCCAAAATACGGAATACGAGGGGTAGACAAGGCCAGCCATGCTCCTACAGTCAAGAAAATGTCCTGCCGTAGTCACACTTCGGCTTCTAGTTTTTCATGGTAAACAGTAAATGATGCGCAGGTAATGAGAAATGCAGTAACTGAAAGAAACAATGTAAAGAACTGACCTGAGGGGAAACGAACAAATATAACTCTGGAAAGCTAATCAAGTTGTCCGTGATGTAAGTCTAGTCCTGGTCCAGGCTAAATCTTCTCCTCACACTGAGCATGCATACTCAGGTCGTCAGAGCGACACAATAGCAATATAATATGTATAAAATCAAGTGACAGTTCTAACAGTGATAATAGATATGAATAACAGTAAATCAATGACAGCATGAATATGAATGTGCAGTAATCAATGCAGCGGAACAGTAAAAGCAGTAGAATGATAAGTCACGTATGTCAACACAGTAAGTAAGATATAACAATACCAGTATCCCTATCAGTCTCTAAGTCTCACTGTACAGGTCACTAAGCCTATCGTCAGTCTAAGTGTGAGAGTCAACCACTCGCGAGTGTCCTCCACCCAAGGGTAGAACCCAAGGGCAAGAGACCACGGGCCCAACATGTAACATGTATATCACGGTAAATATCACATACCCTGTAAATCTCCATATATCTCCCTAAATATATAAGCCGGCATGGGACTCCCGAGATTCTGTTGAACTCACACTTAAACTACCCCCACACCCCGTGGTCTACATCAAACGCCAACCATAACCCTAAATACTAATCGATCCGTGACAAGTCTGCGCGAGAACTGGAGGCAGGACCTCCATCAAGCACGTCCCGACTAATACCTAAGAAAAATGGCAGTGTCTGGTGCCTTATTTGTGACACACGTGCAAGCGCTTCCATAAGTGTCGCATACCACTTATAGTCACACGTACACGCATCCCACAGACGTCGACAATGCAATAGAATAATAGGGTCACTGATTGTGTACAAGTACGTATCACTTTCACTTAACCACGGGTACACGAACACTGACGTACTTGCCACAATCATCACTAAAATTTAACACAGGGTAAATGCACGATATCACTAGGTTATCACTACAATGATATGGGTATGATATGATACGTAAACAGTTTATGAAGTATGATTACGGTGTCATAAAGTAGTATTCTATCACTTGCACGATTTATCATGAAACGTACGTGTATAGTTTAGTGAAATGATAAACAGGTAATAATTAGTATGTTCAGTTGTCCATCCATCGAATATAGTTTCAAGCAAATCGGGTTCCAGGATCATTAATTATAACCATTTCATTTTAAGCGCTCGCGGCTAGAAATCCGATTTCAGAATCAGAAGTCCGTTTCGCAATGCATTTTAATCCCAGTTGGGATCAGATTTTAGCGACGCTACAGTTGGATGAAATCTAGGGTTTTCAATAAGGTTTTCAACACAATAGACAGATCTTCGATCGTGTCTGTACGTCAGGAGATATACACTATTCAATACCAAAATGTCAGTTCTGATTCTGCTGGGACTGTTATGTGTCCCGATCTATTAAATTACAGATTAAATATCAAACGGTAACGAAATAGAATGAAACTAATTGTGTTGTCTAGCTAACAGAGTTGCCTATAATAAGCAGTGGAGTTCCGTAATCTACGTGTTAAGAAGATCTTGTGGTACCCATTACGGTACAGCAAGCAACAACTGGAGTAGCTCTGGACTGCAGTCCAGAGTCGCTCTCCGACCCAAAAATCATCACAATTTAAGTACAGGAATACCAGGAAACTAGTATAGGGTTAAAGTTTGTCGAGGAGGCTTCGATTCGAGCCCTCGAACGCACCATTCTAGTATGTATATGATTTATGGTGAATTTAACGGTTTTCAGGTACAATAAAATTACAGTTTTACGATTAAACTTGGGGGTAGTTGTTTTGGTCATTAACGATCAAATTATCCAACGAAATTCCTGCACTAGGTTCACAGCCATACGGGACAAACAATACCATTTAGTTCCGCCAAAGTAGGAAAGGATTCTCATTAGGAACACACGTCGAACAGGTAAATAGTGTACGTTTTCAGGAATGGTAACATAGCAATTTATATGATTTGGATTTATAACATAAATAGAATAGCATGAAGCAAGTAGAGAACTTGCCTGGAGGCGTCTAGGCGATGCACGGCAGCGATGCGGTCTATTGTAATGGCCAGACGCGATCACGACAAAGCTTGGCCTCGGCTCGAGCTTCGCTTGACGGCAACGACGGCGACTGAAACTGCGGCGTTGGTTGGCCGGAGCAGGGGAGGTGACGGTGTTGTGCGTCCAATGGCGAGAGGTTCCAGAGGGCGGGATATATTGAGCGGGAAACGAGTCAGAGAGAGAAGTGTTAGAGAAAGAAATATATATATATAGAGAGAGTACTGAGAGAGAGAGTGTGTGTGTGTGTGTACTGAGAGAGAGAGAGATGAGATGCAGGGAGAGAGAGAGCAGAGTGAGGGAGTGAAAGAGGGGCCAGAGAGAATGAAGCAGTGAGAGAGAGGGGGACACAGAGAAGAGAGTTAGAGAGAATTGAGAGAGGGAGACGAGATACAGAGGGTGAGGGAGAGACAGAGGGGGTGAGAGAGTGAGAGAGATGACGAGGACGGCGACGATGATGACGACGATGATGATGCAGCGGGAGTCGACTGAGGTGGTGTTGCTGACGACGAGAGGTGCGGCTATGGCGGTCGCGGTGATGGGTGCAGGGAGATCGGCCGGGGTCAGCTTAGGGTGTCGACGGGATGCGATGGGTTCTTGGGTTTCTGGAGGGACGAGGGAGGAGCGAAGAGAGGGAGGAAGGCGAGGTTGGAGGGATAGGGATGCCGGCGGTGGTTGAGACGATGGTGAGGGGAGGTCGGCTCGGGTGCGTGCAGGGTCTCGTGGAGGATGAAGGAGGGAGCTTGGGTTTTGGTGAGGTAAGCTTGGGGAAGGAGGCGGAGAGATTGGTGGTCGCCGGAGGAGTCGGGGAAGCAGGCGAGGCTGCCGGTGAGGCGTGGGTTCTCGTCGGAGACGTGGGTTGTAGGGGAAAAATGGGAGAAGTTTTGATAAGGAGAGCGAGGAGATGATGGCGACGGTTTAGAGAGGGGAGAGGGTAACGTCGCGACGACGTGGGCGCAAGCGCGGGCGGAGGCGTCGGCCAAGGAAACGTGCGCGGGAAATTAGGGAGTAGCCGTTGGAGGAAGAAGCGGGTCGGGTCGTGGGTGAAGCGGGCGCGGTGCTGAGGAGAGAAAGGTGGGTCGGGCCATAAGAATAAAAGAAAATTAAATGGAGAAGTTAAGAGAGTGGGACGGGAAAATTAAAGAAAAAGGGTTAAGTATTTAGAGAGGGCTGGGCTGGGCTGCGGCTGCGGTTGAAGGGAAGTTTATGAAACAAATAAAGAGATGGGCTTGGGGATTAAGGAAAAGAATAATGGAGACAAGAAATTTGGGGTTTTGGTTTAAATACAATGAATTTCCATTTCCTTACTCTTTCTGGGCTGACCAAAGGCGTTGGGCTGAGGAAATAAAAAATTATGGGAAAAGAATGGGGTCGGCTTGGTGGGAATAATTTGGGACAACTTTGGATACTATGGGATTTGGGTTTTTATTAAATAACAAAATTTGGTTTAAAAAGCGAAATACGGATTTTAGGCGTATAAAAAGAACCGGGTCTTACATCTTACCACCCTTACAAAAATTTCGTCCTCGAAATTTAAAATAAACGATAAGTTATAGAAACATAGGCAAAACTATCATATTGCAAACTAACACATAAAGATTTACTAGAAATATGTGGACGGAGAAATTTAAAGTTATAAATATGTAAGAACAAATATGAATACGGAAATATAAATAACAACAATAACGAACAATATTATTCGGGGCGTACTCGACAAAATCGAAGCTCAGTTATGTGCACGTATAAGTATGTTAAAGGTAGCACGCCAGAAAATAAGTATGAGGCACAATCATTTATAATAGTAATCATAGGCACAAAACCCAAAAATAAAGCAACGACGATAAAGTAGTGAAAATTAGTCGGTAGGTTAAAACATTTTTGGATAAGGTATTGATAAAATAGGTTTAAAATATTTTAGAAAACTGGTATAGTGAAATTAAGAAGCATAGACCAAAAGTATGCGCGGTGTAAGGTTGCGCTACTAAAAACTGAAGATAATAGCAGTGTGCTTACAATACATAAAGCTAATTTGTCAATAACACACACTCTTCGATAAATACAAAATACTGAAAACCAAAATTTTCGAATGATAAATTCCCTAAATATATATAGGGTAATAAGAAAACACATAAAAATGTATAAGGCTATCTAGGGTAAGGATTACAAGAAATGTGGATCATTCAAAGGTTGGGGTATGACGGCTTTAGGCCGAAGATCAAGGAGATTGGGATCGGGTCAGCACGGAAGTAAGGGTGAGCAACAAAGGACTACAAGGGAAAAGTAGGGGAAATGGTGACGGTCGGTACATCGTATGAATCAAAAATTTGAAGGGTTAGCTAACTCGGAAATTTCACTAAAAAAAGTTCTCCTCCCAGAAGGATCTCAAACAGGGTACAGACAAAGGATGAAGGGTGGACCTCTAGAAGATCGGGTGTGGTACTGGTTAATCTCAGTGAGTGTTAAGACAATGTAAGGGGGTAGGAGTGGACAGATCTCAATAGGAAGAATAATTGTATAGAAGAAATAATCAAGCATCAAGGGGACTAAGAAGATCGATAGATTAGCGAACTCAACAATTTATTTTATTCCAGAAGATTTTAAACAAAACATTCTCAAAAACGAGAGGTGGCCCTAAACTATACACAGTTTTATTTGGCCAGAAAAAGACAACATCAAAAGAAATCCCGTCAGTCGCGGTTTTGGAGATTCAGTAGGTTGCGGTAGGCTCGCGCACTCAGGTAGGGGCGTCCATTTCCATATCGTCTCACGGGCATCGCCATTGGGAGTTCTTCCATAGCAGGGTCTTGATCTTCTGGTTCTTCTTCCTCGGATGGAGCTTTTTCATCGAGGTCCGATTCCATGTGATTCTCTTCTTCTGGATTTTCTTCCACGGGATCTTCCTCAACTGGATTTCCTTCTATCGGGTCTTCATCGGGATCTTCCTCTATAGGGTTCTCTTCAGGATCTCCTTCTTCTTCATCGGAATCAGCTATCATGTCAAACTCTGGGGCGTCAACTCCTTCGTCCTCTGAGTCGTTGTTTCCGAAGTTGACATGGGGACCGTTGACCTCATCATCAGAACTCATCAGTGTGCGATCTACGGAAACGCATGACTGTGCATCCTCATCTAGATGCGGCGCTGCTCCAGGGTGGGCCATGGTCTGAAAGGAAAAGTCATGATTAGACAGTGGGATACATCAAGGAAAAAGCTCAGGATACGAACTATAGGAAAACATGCGGTTGCAGGAACTGAAAGATCAAGATTAAAATACTGTGATAATGAATAGAATTAGATAAAGAGAAAGCAAGAGAATGAAACATATATTACGATTCAAATTTTTTTTTTATTGCATTCAATCAAAAGTTCAGCGGATACAAGGTTTCAAACGGAAAGAAATATTCATAAAAAGATGACATCATTATTACTGAGAGTAGAAAACATAAAATTCTTCTTTGATTGCTAGACCGCTGCATTCTCGTCATGCGAGTTGGATCCTGCGTTGGGTCTGCTTTATCCTCGAAGCGCGAACTACGCAATAATCGTCACTCGGCAGAAGTGGGGAGTGTGGACGAATCTCCTCCTTGTAGTTCCTTCCTTTCTGGGCAACCGTTGATGAGATGTTTGTTGGACCCGCATATCAGACATTTCCCCTGGGCGTGGCGACAATCCCTCTGAAGATGTCCTGGCCTCTTACAGTACCCACAACATGTGGTCTTCTGCTTCTTCTGTCGCGGGGGAACAAATTGACGCTTCATCATCTTCTCTTTTCCTCGTCTAACGGGGATCCCTTTATGATTGGAAACTCCCGCTGGTGCCTGATTCTCCTGCCTTCTCAGTCCTTCAGCCAACAAGTCGTTTGTTCGCTCCTGGGCTTCCTTTAGACCTTGCAGTACACTCAGAATCTCGATGGTCTGATTCTGGGGAGCGGATATGGATGAAGAGTCGTTGGAAGACATGATCCTGAGACAACAATTTTGCGAATGATATAAGTCACAAGCTAAACGAATCAAAATATAATATGGATAGGACAAAGATTCAAGAATATCAGAGGTGATGAATTTATTACAAGTGGGGAATCAATTGTATGACTTTAAGTCACTTGAATAGAGTACGGTAGTGCAATTGCAACCACGTGACCTTGTCAAGTCACCCGAAACCATAGCGAATGGATAGCTGAACACACGATGTGAATATGGATCAAGAATGACAAGTTTACAACCTAAACCGAGGGATGTCTTAGATTGCCAAACTATACACGGAAAACTGCAATCCCAATCGATGCAAAACCTGGCTCTGATACCAACTAAACCATGTCACGCCCCGCTTCCCAAAATACGGAATACGAGGGGTAGACAAGGCCAGCCATGCTCCTACAGTCAAGGAAATGTCCTGCCGTAGTCACACTTCGGCTTCTAGTTTTTCATGGTAAACAGTAAATGATGCGCAGGTAATGAGAAATGCAGTAACTGAAAGAAACAATGTAAAGAACTGACCTGAGGGGAAACGAACAAATATAACTCTGGAAAGCTAATCAAGATGTCCGTGATGTAAGTCTAGTCCTGGTCCAGGCTAAATCTTCTCCTCACACTGAGCATGCATACTCAGGTCGTCAGAGCGACACAATAGCAATATAATATGTATAAAATCAAGTGACAGTTCTAAGTGGTAATAGATATGAATAACAGTAAATCAATGACAGCATGAATATGAATGTGCAGTAATCAATGCAGCGGAACAGTAAAAGTAGTAGAACGATAAGTTACGTATGTCAACACAGTAAGTAAGATATAACAATGCCAGTATCCCTATCAGTCTCTAAGTCTCACTGTACATGTCACTAAGCCTATCGTCAGTCCAAGTGTGAGAGTCAACCACTCGCGAGTGTCCTCCACCCAAGGGTAGAACCCAAGGGCAAGGGACCACGGGCCCAACATGTAACATGTATATCACGGTAAATATCACATACCCTGTAAATCTCCATATATCTCCCTAAATATATAAGCCAGCATGGGACTCTCGAGATTCTGTTGAGCTCACACTTAAACTACCCCACACCCTGTGGTCTACATCAAACGCCAACCATAACCCTAAATACTAATCGATCCGTGACAAGTCTGCGCGAGAACTGGAGGCAGGACCTCCATCAAGCACGTCCCGACTAATACCTAAGAAAAATGGCAGTGTCTGGTGCCTTATCTGTGACACCCGTGCAAGCGCTTCCATAAGTGTCCCATACCACTTATAGTCACACGTACACGCATCCCACAGACGTCGACAATGCAATAGAATAATAGGGTCACTGATTGTGTACAAGTACGTATCACTTTCACTTAACCACGGGTACACGAACACTGACGTACTTGCCACAATCATCACTAAAATCTAACACTGGGTAAATGCACGATATCACTAGGTTATCACTACAATGATATGGGTATGATATGATACGTAAACAGTTTATGAAGTATGATTACGGTGTCATAAAGTAGTATTCTATCACTTGCACGATTTATCATGAAACGTACGTGTATAGTTTAGTGAAACGATAAACAGGTAATAATTAGTATGTTCAGTTGTCCATCCATCGAATATAGTTTCAAGCAAATCGGGTTCCAGGATCATTAATTATAACCATTTCATTTTAAGCGCTCGCGGCTAGAAATCCGATTTCAGAATCAGAAGTCCGTTTCGCAATGCATTTTAATCCCAGTTGGGATCAGATTTTAGCGACGCTACAGTTGGATGAAATCTAGGGTTTTCAATAAGGTTTTCAACTCAATAGACGGATCTTCGATCGTGTCTGTACGTCAGGAGATATACACTATTCAATACCAAAATGTCAGTTCTGATTCTGCTGGGACTGTTATGCGTCCCGATCTATTAAATTACAGATTAAATATCAAACGGTAACGAAACAGAATGAAACCAATTGTGTTGTATAGATAACAGAGTTACCTATAATAATCAGCGGAGTTCCACAATCTACGAGTTAAGAAGACCTTGTGGTACCCATTACGGTACAGCAAGCAACAACTGGAGTAGCTCTGGACTGCAGTCCAGAGTCGCTCTCCGACCCAAAAATCATCACAATTTAAGTACAGGAATACCAGGAAACCAGTATAGGGTTAAAGTTCGTCGAGGCGGCTTCGATTAAAGCCCTCGAACGCACCATTCTAGTATGTATATGATTTATGGTGAATTTAACGGTTTTCAGGTACAATAAAATTACAGTTTTACGATTAAACTTGGGGGTAGTTGTTTTGGTCATTAACGATCAAATTATCCAACGAAATTCCTGCACTAGGTTCACAGCCATATGGGACAAACAATACCATTTAGTTCCGCCAAAGTAGGAAAGGATTCTCATTGGGAACACACGCCGAACAGGTAAATAGTGTACGTTTTCGGGAATGGTAACATAGCAATTTATATGATTTGGATTTATAACATAAATAGAATAGCATGAAGCAAGTAGAGAACTTGCCTGGAGGCGTCTAGGCGATGCACGACAGCGATGCGGTCTATTGTAATGGCCAGACGCGATCACGACAAAGCTTGGCCTCGGCTCGAGCTTCGCTTGACGGCAACGACGGCGACTGAAACTGCGGCGTTGGTTGGCCGGAGCAGGGGAGGTGACGGTGCTGTGCGTCCGATGGTGAGAGGTTGCAGAGGGCGGGAGATATTGAGCGGGAAACGAGTCAGAGAGAGAAGTGTTAGAGAAAGAAATGTAGAGAGAGAGAGTACTGAGAGAGAGAGAGTGTGTGTGTGTACTGAGAGAGAGAGATGAGATGCAGGGAGAGAGAGAGCAGAGTGAGGGAGTGAAAGAGGGGCCAGAGAGAATGAAGCAGTGAGAGAGGGGGGGACACAGAGGGGAGAGTTAGAGAGAATTGAGAGAGGGAGATGAGATACAGAGGGTGAGGGAGAGACAGAGGGGGTGAGAGAGTGAGAGAGATGACGAGGACGGCGACGATGATGACGACGATGATGATGCAGCGGGAGTCGACTGAGGTGGTGTTGCTGACGACGAGGGGTGCGGCTATGGTGGTCGCGGTGATGGGTGCAGGGAGATCGGCCAGGGTCAGCTCAGGGTGTCGACGAGATGCGATGGGTTCTTGGGTTTCTGGAGGGACGAGGGAGGAGCGAAGAGAGGGAGGAAGGTGAGGTCGGAGGGATGGGGATGCCGGCGGTGGTTAAGACGACGGTGAGGGGAGGTCGGCTCGGGTGCGTGCAGGGGTCTCGTGGTGGATGAAGGAGGGAGCTTGGGTTTTGGTGAGGTAAGCTTGGGGAAGGAGGCGGAGAGATTGGTGGTCGCCGGAGGAGTCGGGGAAGCAGGCGAGGCTGCCGGTGAGGCGTGGGTTCTCGTCGGAGACGTGGGTTGTAGGGGAAAATGGGAGAAGTTTTGATAAGGAGAGCGAGGAGATGATGGCGACAGTTTAGAGAGGGGAGAGGGTAACGTCGCGACGACGTGGGCGCAAGCGCGGGCAGAGGCGTCGGCCAAGGAAACGTGCGCGGGAAATTAGGGAGTAGCCGTTGGAGGAAGAAGGGGGTGTAGAACCGGGTCGGGTCGTGGGTGAAGCGGGCGCGGTGCTGAGGAGAGAAAGGTGGGCCGGGCCATAAGAATAAAAGAAAATTAAATGGAGAAGTTAAGAGAGTGGGCCGGGAAAATTAAAGAAAAAGGGTTAAGTATTTAGAGAGGGCTGGGCTCGGCTGCGGCTGCGGCTGAAGGGAAGGTTATGAAACAAATAAAGAGATGGGCTTGGGGATTAAGGAAAAGAATAATGGAGACGAGAAATTTGGGGTTTTGGTTTAAATACAATGAATTTCCATTTCCTTACTCTTTCTGGGCTGACCAAAGGTGTTGGGCTGAGGAAATAAAAAATTATGGGAAAAGAATGGGGTCGGCTTGGTGGGAATAATTTGGGACAACTTTGGATACTATGGGATTTGGGTTTTTATTAAATAACAAAATTTGGTTTAAAAAGGAAAATACGGATTTTAGGCGTATAAAAAGAACCGGGTCTTACAACACGCATTGTGACCATATACGGACCAACCTGATAGCATCCCATACGCAGGAAAGTCATTAATTGTCCATATTAAAGTTGCATGCAGTATTAAGGTTGTATTTGTGTTTGCATCATATGTCTCTACACCATCAATGAACAAAGATTTTAACTTCTCGATCAGAGGTCGGAGATAGACGTCGATATTGTTTCCCGGTGAGTTTGGTTCGTCGATAAGAAGAGGCATCATAAAGTATGATTGGTCCATAGCCAACCAAGGCGACAGATTATAAATTATCATTACAACGGACCATGTGCTGTGACTTCCAGCCATATAGTTGAATGGGCAGAAGCCATCACTAGCCCGTCCGAGCCGGACATTGCGGGAATCGCTACTGAATATTTCGTGCCTCCTATCGAAATCCTTCCATGCCGGTGAATCTCTTGGATGGCTCATTTTTCCATCTTCACTTGGTGGAGCACGGTGATGCCAAATCATTGTCTCGGCTGTTTTCTTACACCTGAATAGCCTCTGTAGCCTCTGTGTTATGGGAAAGTATCGTGCTATCTTGACAGGTATATCAGGCTTCTTATCAGAATCTTTCGGCTTATACCTGGCCTCTCCGCATGTTGGACACTCTTTCAAATGTGAATTCTCTTTCCGGTACAACACGCAATTTTTAGGACATGCTTGAATCTTCTCGCACTTTAGACCCAAATCAGACATCATCTTCTGGGCTCCGTACCAGCTGTCGGGCACGTTATTTCCTGGGGGTATAGAATCTTTCAAGAACGAAAGAAGCATTGTGAATGACGTGTTGCTCCATCCGTTTAGACACTTAATCTGGAAAAGTTGGACGAACCATGAGAGGGTGGAATACGTTGCATTCTCATAAATTGGTTTTCTAGCATCATTCATGAAATTTTCATATTTATCTGCACGCGGTCCTTGACCGGAAGGAATGTCATCTTCGGTACGAATAGATTCACCTAGGGCAGCCTCCACCATATCCTCCATTTCTTCTGATGGAAATAAATTACCGTCTTCTCCTTCTGCCATATTACCGTCTTCTCCTTCTTCTCCTGCCGCATTATCGTGTTCTCCTTCTTCTTCAGCCGCATTACTGCGTTCTTCTCCTTCCCCGTGATATTTCCAAGTTGTATAAAGTCTAGTAAACCCATATTTTACGATATGAAGCTCTGCCAATTCTACCTTCTGCCAGTACTTATTGCCACATCTATCGTACGGGCAGAGAATCTTCTCTATCACGATCTTATTATGTGCGCGTGCAAATTCAATAAAAGCAGCAACTCCTGCGACAAACTTAGGTTGCATACGTTGTTGCCAATCCACATACATCAAGTCCTTAACTCTGACGTACTCATGGGCCATGTTAGACTGTATAACATATAAATTGTAGGTTATGGTGACTATATTGAGAAATCTAAGAACGGGATAGTTACTGATAAAGGAGAAAATCCGTGTATATGCTTTGTATATGCGTTTGTCGTTGAAAAGAATAAATTATCGAACGTATGTTAACCGATAGACGGGGACTAAGTGACACTTTTAGTTTCATATATGAGTATCGATGAGAATACGAAGGTTTCATATTATCATCGAATACCATATATTGGTTTTAACTTCAACATCTTGAATCACTCTCTAATAATGCGTTTGTTGTGTATTCTTGTTGTGTGTGTGTGTTTCGGCTGTCGGGGGTAAGGCTTCTATCCTATTAAGAATGTATAGAGCGAACACTCATTCGCTTGTGCTTTCAACCGTTTCGAGTAAATTTCGGCAGCACCTCCCCGCTGTTCTCCGAGTACACTGTAATAGAATAGATAATCATTTCAAAGCTGTGAAACAACGTTGAAATGAACATCTAATCTATCTTTGTACACGGAGAACCAGCGGAAAGGTACCGACGAAATATCTCGAAACGGATGAAAACACAAGTGAATGAAGGTGTTTGCTTTATACATTCCTAACTTGTCCATACGAGACAAATCTATCGGTTATCATACGATTGAATCTTCTCGTCAAATAGACTATATAACAGTTGTTAGTATCGAGCTATACCGTCCGATATTTAACAGCCTTCGTATAGTTCTATGTCACGACGAACATCGAACGTATGTTAACCGATAGACGGGGACTAAGTGGCGCTTGTAGTTTCATATATGAGTATCGATGAGAATACGAAGGTTTCATATTATTATCGAGTGCCATATATTGGTTTTAACTTCAACATCTTGAATCACTCTCTAATGATGAGTTTGTTGTGTATTCTTATTGTGTGTGTGTGTGTTTCGGCTGTCGGGGGTAAGGTTTCTATCCCATTAAGAATGTATAGAGCGAACACCCATTCGCTTGTGCTTTCAACCGTTTCGAGTAAATTTCGGCAGCACCTTCCCGCTGTTCTCCGAGTACACTATAATAGAATAGATAATCATTTCAAAGCTGTGAAACAACGTTGAAATGAACATCTAATCTATCTTTGTACACGGAGAACCAGCGGAAAGGTACCGACGAAATATCTCGAAACGGATGAAAACACAAGTGAATGAAGGTGTTTGCTTTATACATTCCTAATTTGTCCACACGGGACAAATCTATCGGTTATCATACGATTGAATCTTCTCGTCACATAGACTATACGACGGTTGTTAGTATCGAGCTATACCGTCCGATATTTAACAACCTTCGTATAGTTCTATGTCACGACGAACATCGAACGTATGTTAACCGATAGACGGGGACTAAGTGGCGCTTTTAGTTTCATATATGAGTATCGATGAGAATACGAAGGTTTCATATTATCATCGAGTACCATATATTGGTTTTAACTTCAACATCTTGAATCACTCTCTAATAATGCGTTTGTTGTGTATTCTTGTTGTGTGTGTGTGTTTCGGCTGTCGGGAGTAAGGCTTCTATCCCATTAAGAATGTATAGAGCGAACACCCATTCGCTTGTGCTTTCAACCGTTTCGAGTAAATTTCGGCAGCACCTCCCCGCTGTTCTCCGAGTACACTGTAATAGAATAGATAATCATTTCAAAGCTGTGAAACAACGTTGAAATGAACATCTAATCTATCTTTGTACACGGAGAACCAGCGGAAAGGTACCGACGAAATATCTTGAAACGGATAAAAACACAAGTGAATGAAGGTGTCTGCTTTATACATTCCTAACTTGTCCACACGGGACAAATCTATCGATTATCATACGATTGAATTTTCTCGTCACATAGACTATACGACGGTTGTTAGTGTTGAGCTATACCGTCCGATATTTAACAAGCTTCGTATAGTTCTATGTCACGACGAACATCGAACGTATGTTAACCGATAGACGGGGACTAAATGGCGATTTTAGTTTCATATATGAGTATCGATGAGAATATAAAGATTTCATATTATCATCGAGTATCATATATTGGTTTTAATTTCAATATCTTGAATCACTCTCTAATGATGCGTTTGTTGTATATTCTTGTTGTATGTGTAACATGATTTTAAACATATGAAATAATACTTGCTTAGTTACTTGCAAATTGCAACTTGAGAATAAGATATATGAAGAATTGAGCATTAAAGAACTAAGATGCATTAGACTTGAGATTGAGATGCATACCTTCAACATAGAAAAGAAATCAATAAACAAGATGAATATAATATAAATTCATAATTAATGCTACATGACACGGGTCTCAGATCAAAATTAGTGTTGAAAGTTTTAATTCCAAAAGTATCTGGCACAAAAGCTAATATGTGTGTGTGTGTTATACATGCATGAATGAGGGAACATATAATGAATCATTTAGGCAAATTTTATGATGCACAATTCAAACATGACGGAGAAATATATAACTAGAGCCATTTACGGCTAAAAACAAATTATGCATGCCCCTAAACTAACATATAGAAAAAGAAATTTGTGAATTTAGGCGGTCAACAGAAGTTTCACATGATGACATTGTCACACTAATGCCGCTCGGTTTCTCAAGTAGAGAGATTTGGTCGATAAATTCTCCAATCAATTATGGATAGAAATGTAAAGTGGAAAATCTATCCAAAATCTAGAAAGAAAGGCACAACTGCGTAATCTAACATAGCTAATCGTTGGTAGCAAAAGGAAGATGCAATTTCATACTGCTTGGATGTGCCCATCAATGGAATAAGAAACAAACAAACCCAACAAACAAATAAACTCATATCTACAATATATGCAAGCAAGCGAACAAAAGTGGGAATCAACATGGATAACTCATTGCAAGCGCAGCGCAATAATCAGGGTTGATTGCACAAACCCCCTTTATAGTTTACCATGCAAAACAACGGTTATGCGCCCCCCAGCCGAACCCAACCCTAATCCTAACCCCAACCCAACCACAGCACCAGCCCCAGCCCCAGCCCCAGCCCCAACCCCACCCCAACCGCAATCCCAACAGTTATGCGCCCCTCAGCCGAACCCCAACCCTAACCCTAACCTCAACCCCAACCCAACCGCAACCCCAGCACCAGCCCCAGCCCTAACCCCAACCGCAACTCTAGCCGAACCCAACCCCAACCGCAACCCTAGCCGAACCGCAACCCCAACCGCAACCCCAACCCCTAAAATAATCAAAAATCTCTTTAATTGAAGATTTAATTACTTACCTGTTCGGTGGATCGGCGACAAGGAAGAACGGCGATGAGATCGGGAACGACAGAGAGAGAACGGCGACGAGATCGGCGAGGTCAGCGACGAGATCGGCGAGGTCGGCGACGCGGCGACTTGCGAGGTTTCGCGCGCTCGATCGAGAGGAGGATAATCAGCGCGTAGGGAAATTATGTTTCTTTTCTATTAAATCCATATTTAGACGTCCCTACGGATTTGTCCGTAGGTTCTTGGTTTGCGGCTCCGTAGTGGCAAACAACAAATTAAGATTTAATATTTTTACGTTGGTACGTCTTGGACCGTAGGGGCAACAGTCTGGCCCTACGGACTAATCTGTAGGGCCAAAATAAATCTGCCCCTACGGATATTGAATCCGTAGGGGCAACCCCCTATTTTAGTAGTGAATATTTTGAGCCACTTGATGTTTTCTTCATCCTCCTCATTTAGTAGGTGTTTATAGGTGCCATACTTGTGCAAAGCTGAAACAGGACAGAATAAACGAGATCAAATATTGAATCCAACAATTTTCTTTTTCTTTTTCTTCTTCTTTTTCTTTTTCTTTTTCTTTTTGGGAAAAGAGGATATTTATGTTTGAATACTTTCGATAGTATGAGTTATCTCGAATGACGAACAAGACCGGCGAACAAGCCAGCCGAAGGCAAAGCGCGGTCTTGTTCTTCTTAGCCACCTTTTGATGAAATAATTGCAACAGTAAGATTAATATGTATGTATTAATCAAAAGAAGAAGAAAATCAACGCATTATATATCTTTGAGAAAGTTAAGAAGAGAATGCACATACTAGGTACATGTAATCATCATGCCTTCATGACTCTCTCGTCGGCACGTCCGCCTCTCCTATTAACTCTCATCTTCATTCTTTTCTATAAACACTAACCCTAACAACCACCCTAACCCTCACCGTCACCCTCCTCCGCACGGCAACCGCCGCCGTCACATTCCTCCATTCCGGCCGCCGCTCTTCTCGTCATCACCACTCTCACCTTCATCTACACCTTCTCTCTTTTCCTAGCCGTAACCCTAACCGAAACCCTACCCTCGCCATCCTCTCTTGCCGCCGCCGCCGCCACGAGCCCCCTTTCATTTCCTTCTTCATTCCTTTTTCCCTAATCTTATCCAAACCCAAACCCTAACCCCCTCCGGCCACCTCCTCTCGGCCGCCACATCCCGTCACCTTCCCCGCCTCTACCCATCGCTGCCGGCCGCCTCCTTTGCCATCTTTGTTAAGTCTTTATTGATAATTATTAGAAAATACTTGCTAAAATAATTATTAATTAATTAAAGTAATTAAAGAGCATAATTGCCATTTATTATGAACAGTTAACGCAGTTAAGTGTTGACTCGCGTTGACCGATAATCATAATAGTTTTTTTTGTTTTTTTATTTTTTTTTGTAATTTTGGGCCAAATGGTTATTTAGAATTGTAATTGTTCCAACACTGATTAATGCGAATGTTTTTGTGTCTAGAAATTAGTGAGATGCTGCATTGGCTACCATGCATGTATAAAAGCAGTTAAATGAAACCAATCTCCATCAGGTTAGTTCTTCCTAAATGCTTCAGCTGTCCGTAACAAATGCTCAAAGTGGGCAACAGGTCGGGTCTGATAGAAGGACTGGAAAGTCGGAGAAAGACGGTCATTAACCTACAATACACGAACGACATGTTATTTGGAAGAAGAGACTGCACCCCAGCTAAGTATATGAAAGGAATTCTATGCCTTTTTGAGAAGTGACGGGGGTTGAAGATCAATTATCACAAAAGCTCGCTGGATGAGGAAGATGATTTGGCAACTGTTTTCGGTTGCAATAAGGAGTCGTTTCCTATCAAATATCTGTGTTTACCGTTATGGCCCGGAAAGTTAAAAACCTCTGGCTGGAAGCCAGTGATTGATACAATGACAAAAGGACTAGAGGGTTGTTAAGGGTGTTTTCTTTCTCTCGATGGTAGGGTAACTCTGCTAAACGTTGTTGTTATTGCTATCCCTTAGTATTACCTGGCTCTCTATGAGCTACCCGTCAAATTTGAAAAGCGTATTAACAAGAAACGCAGAAACTTTCTATGGCGAGGAGGATCTAGGGAGACCGGATACGCTTTAATAAAATGGTCGACTGTGTGCAAGCCCAAAGAGTTGGGAGAATTAGGGATGATAAACCTTAGAGACAAGGATTAGACTCTGATCGCTAAATGGTGATGGAAGAAAATGCATGAGGAGGAGACTAATTGAAAGTCTCATTAAGGAGAACTACCTAAGGAAAGATCATAAAAGAGTATGAGGAAAGATGAAGAATGTGGCTATTTGCTCTGGTTTCTGGAAAACAGTCAATAAGAGCAAAAAGGTTTTTTTGGTCAGGGGTAATGTTTTCTATTGGGGATGGTAACAAAATTAGTTTTTGGAAGGACGAATAGTGCGGAGATGTGTCGTTCAGATTTAGATTTCATAATCTTTATGGGTTAGCTAATCTTTACGGGTTAGCTAGAGATAGATATGTGAAGGTAGCAGATATCTGGAATGGTCGCGAATGAAGAATAACTTTTAAGAGAACTTTGGCGGCCAGGGAAAGAGAGGATCTGAGGGCACTTGAGCTTTACTTGTATGACCAGCTTCCGAATTACCTCAATTCCGATATCCCTAAGTGGAGATGGAATCGCAACAACAAATTCTCGGTCAAGTCTTTGTACAAGATCATCAACGGAGGGAAAAGACGGGAGGACATCTCTGGCACATTTGGAAGGCTAAGATACCGAGCAAATTAGAGGTCTTTAATTGATTGGTGGCTAAGCGTTGACCAGAGATAACTTGATTAAAAGGAAATGGCAAGGACCTTCTCATTGCGTGTTTTGTAATAACTGCGATGAAACTAGCGATCACCTTTTCTTCATTTGCTGCTTTGCTAAACATATGTGGACACACTTTTGCGCACGAAATAATATTTTTCTGTTACCTGCTGCTTCTGTCAGTGAGGTGTGGGGAAATTGGCATAAACATTTAGGGGAGCACCAATAAGAGAAATTGGGATATTATTATCATGAAAATTACGTGGAGGATTTGGAGAGAGCATAATGAGAGAATATTTACGGTCTTTGATTTATAACTGGTCATACCTTGATAAATCAAAATTGAAGATTCGAAAGAAGGTCTGCAAGACCGAAGGAATGGCAGGCGAAGATGACTCAACTCGCGGGGACGAGGAGGGTGACGACCCTGAGATAGAATACAGCGCATAAGGGGACACTCGACATAGGAGGATGAGGCGATGGTGATTTTGTTTCAGGATACTCCTGTGCCGGCGGTACTTTGGATGTTTGTCACTTGTTTTGCTATTCCGTGGTGGCTTCTTGACTTGGCTTTATGCTTTGGAGTGTGTATAAATGCTTATTTTGGTCTTGATGGCTTATGGATGTACTCATTAAAAACTTTTTAATGAATTTGGATGGCTAATTATCCGTCTTTTCTCAAAAAATAAAAATAAAACAAAAGCTCTATTTGTGGTTCATCAAGACCGGCATCACTCTCATCAACAAACTCATTTAGCAGCCCACAACATTCCCAAATGCTCATCTCCACTTGATTCAACTTTCCACATTTCTCTCTCATACTTTGTACCTGCACATATTGAAACATTATAAAGTCAGATTACCCTCATATATTGAGCACCATGTAAGGTCAAGAATATTGATTAAAAGAGTTGTAGTATAGAAATTCGTAAGTTTGGTTAATGTGATTCATTCGATATAACTCCTCAACGATCTTCTTTCTCTTGGATTCAGCATCAAAATCCCTTCCATGTTATATCAGTGTTAGTTTCCTCTTCGATATACAAAAGTGAAAGACGTATGTAATATAACTAAAAGAACGCTATAGAGATTTGAGTTTTCCTTATGTATACTATTATGGTGCTTGCACAATGCACTTGTTTATAATTCCTTTTTCAATAATGAAAACCTAAACACATCCAAATATTTTCCTTAAACAACTGAAAGGCATTTCTTGCTATGCTTACTGCATGAATACACTTCAAATATGAGATTATTACATGAGTGAATTAGTTGTACAAAAATATAGTTTTGTGTGTGTGTGAGAGAGAGATATTTGTACCTAATTTATGTCCAGATGGATTACTCTCGGGCAACATGAATCCATCAGTGAATACCAACTTCTCGGGATCTAAAGGAATGCTCTTAATTTCTATCCTTTCTACACCTGAATCAGAAAAAAGAACATAAAATAAAAAAGAATCCTATAATGAACATACCACAACCGAATAAACAAATGAAAATCAAATTGCACTTGCATCAGTCTAAAATTTATTATTAGCAAAACATCGTAAACAAATACATACATGCAAACGGAATAATTTTCTTTGTTGAGTATATTAGTATAGGTGTTTGGTACCTATGTACCACACACGTATATGCTTATAGCATCTTTTCTTATTTCGAAGGAATATTCCTTTTTTCTTATGTACATTAATATTTACAGATCTACAGTTATTAACATCGTATCAGGGTTCAGAATCTCTCACCGTGACCGCCGTTGATCCTCCCCGACGGCTACGTAGGCTCTTCCGCCTACGAGTTCTATTTCATCGTTGTCTTGTTGAGCTCCACATCTCGCCGTCGGCCTCAACCATCACCGCTGCCCACTTCATCGATCTCCTCCATCACCGAGATCCAGCCATCGCTTCGTCGTCAAGATCTGAGCTGCATCGAGATCTTAGATCCAAGCCACCTCCATCTCCCTCGAGTCGCAACCATGCACCGCCGCCACCTTCAACCTTGTTGCTGCTCACCAGATCGTCAACGACCATGCCTAATTCCTGATCTGAGCCATCAAGCTTCAGATCTAAGATCCAAGCTATGGAAAATAAGAGTTTGGCTGAGGCAGGTCAGGTAGCAGTCGATCGCAATGACTGTCCTTCGTCTCGGATCATTAAGATTTTCTCAAATTGGGACTTGCTCGACTGTAGAATATTTCTCATTTGTTTAGGTTTTTCCACCAAAATGACCGTCCAATTTACAATGTGATGCAATCATGTGCCGAGGAGCATCTGGACTACATCGAATATCATCTAATTTAGGGTAAGGACAGTCATGGAAACTAAACTTAGAGCCATGGATGACGGAGCTCACTAGGAAATATTTCTAGAACTTTTATTCTCGATCTATTCAGTTTAGCACGAAAAATTGGGAGGGGAAGGGGCAGTACAACTACAAACTGGAAAAAAAATCTATATTTACTTCAGGGTTTCAACCCATGACTTATTCCATCTTTTATTGTGTTGGAGGTAAGCTAGACCAAAGATTTACATCTAATAGATTTTTTCTACCTACCGACAAGATGGCCTTTAAATTATTGAACCTGTAGTGAATTTTATCTCTAACAAAGTTTCATGTCATCAGTAACGATTCTATAAATTTAAAATTTGCAGGGCTTACACCCCTCAACTTGTGTTAGCCAGCCAACACCATCGCTTAATTAGTTCTCTATGGAAGAGACTTTTGCAACAGCATTATAAATCCCTGATTTCTTTCCATGATTCTGAGCATACTCCATTTGGCTGAACAATAATATAGTTTTCTGCATTACTAGTAGGGTAGCATGAAAATGTGTTGCGCTTTAGTCCATCATCTGTGTTGGATGGGAGCTGCGAAGATCATTAAATATACACAATTATCAATTAAATAGTACAGTAAATAATAAACAAATAGATTGTGTAATATTTGATATAGGCTGAGTAACAGTAAACCATAAATAAATGCAGAATTGCACATAACTACAAGCATATATGTGTTTGGTGAAGATTGAATTCGCTTTCTTTCCATTATATCATACAATGTCTTAGGGTGAAAAAGCGTTCACTAATAATCGTGCATTATTGTTTCAACGAATCCAAACAACAAATATGATCTTTACTTCAAAGGTAAGGTGATAATCAACAACAGAGAAAAAATATTTTAAAAAAAGATCTGTACCACAGTTGACCCCACTCTCATAAACATCATACAGACAGATAATTTCAATTTCAATCATCCCAATTTCATGCTAGAAACATAAAGTAAGACAAAAATAAGACAAGTTGTGTATTTTCCCTACTCTTTTGAAACAACCTATGATAATTGAGATGTCAGTAATGTATAATCTGTTGTGTAATCTATTGATGAAATGCAAAAATTTGCAGAAAACAGCTCTTGCCAAATAAGATGCAAATTTTTTTATGGTGAATGTTACGTAGTTGCTCCATATCAACACACTATTCACGTTTCCACTCAAAGCTAGTGGCCCGACAGCATTGTCTATGTTGTTAGTTTAAGTAATTGTTGTCAGGAACTTGTGGTGGTGTGTCTTTCCTCATGCCTTACAAAAAATATAAAGGAACTATTGATGAAAACTGCCCATCGTTTACTATTCAAAATGCATGCATCGAAAAAATATACAGATCAGATACATTGAACTTGGTATATGATATGAAAATTATTGAACTTGGTATATGATAGAAAGGCGATATGTCAATAAGGTATATGAGAATTCAGGGTTAACTAGCTTAGTCATGCCCTGTTAAATATTACAAAATTTATCATTTGTTTATAAATAAGGTAAGGATAGAATTGTGATTTAAAATGGATAGCAGATGTGAATTAAAACATGCTCAGACTCAGATGTCTAAATTTCACTTCATCAGACCTTTCTGACCATCCCATACATCTTAATTTCCCGACACATTAGAAGTCTGCAGAAGAAAATTTTAGACGCTCGGTTAGCCGTCAGTCAGCCATTTCGTAAGACATCAGATGCGAGACTTCTGGTGAAAAATATGTTCATACATTTAGATAGGGCATATCTAAGCTAGTTATGGCCTGAGAGTTAACTAACCGTCTCAGATATATTCTCGGATAATACAATGCATAATTTGCATAAAATATGAGATGGTGAATGATAGGCCGCTATTGGTCCTCACACTATCACTTGTTAGAGCAGACGGAAGTCTAGTGGATTACGAAATCAGATTAGGAGACAAGTTTTAATTTAGGGAGAAATTTGAAAACAACCTTATGTTGTAATAATAATTATTGAAATAATCGAAGAGAAGAAAATTAAGCCTTTTCTTTGAAGAGGGCTTGATGCTTTGATTTTTTCTTTAATCGGATACTTGTTACAAGGCAGCATCATTTCTTTATATAGAGGTGAAAATTTACTATTTCACCTAACATGCATGAGCATATTGTGTGAATGCTATGATAGTAAATTACAACTTGATTTCAATGCCTTACAAACGGTTAACACATCCCACTACTATTTCAACCACTACTTTTGACTTTGTGGCAAATTGGAAATTGCATTCTAACGTCTCTTCTCAATTTGCAAACTATTTCTTAAGTAAATAAATTATTTTGTCGTGATTGCTTTAGTGAAAATATCTGCAAGTTGTTGATTTATTGGGATGAACTCCAGCTCGATCTCTTTCTCTTCTACAAGCTTTTTGATGAAATGACGTCGAATCCTGATGTGTTTTGATTTTGCATGGAACACCGAATTCTTTGTCAGAGCAATTGCTGACATGTTGTCGCAGTAGATTTTTGCTAGAGGTTTTTGCTTTTGTTGCAGATTTAAGAGAATTCTTCTAAGCCAAATTGCTTCACATGCGGCGCTTGTAGCTGAAATGTATTCAGTTTCTGCTGACGATGGAGCTTTTGTCTGCTGCTTCTTGAACGATCATGATATCACTTTTGAACTGAGTAAGAACATATCCTGACATACTTTTACGATCATCGAAGGATCCTGCCCAGTCACTGTCGGTGTAGCTTACCAGTGTGTTGTTTTCTTCGGTTGTATACTTGATCCCGAGCTTCTTTGTGCCTTGAAGATATCTGAGGATGCACTTGGCTGCTACGCAATGTAGCTTGCTTGATCACTCATGAATCTTGAGACTACGCCGACTACTTGTAGTATGTTGAGCCTTGTATTTGTAAGGTGGATCAACGATCTGACTAGGCTTCGGTAGATTGAGACGTCAATCTTCTATGCGCCATCATGTATGGTTAGATTCTCGTTCAATGTTGCTGGTGTGGCGACCGGCTTGCAGTTTGACATGTTGAACTTCTTCAGAAGATCTTCACAATATTTTTCTTGGCTGAAAAATATTTCTCGTGTAGATTGTTTGACTTGTATACCGAGAGAATATCGCATCAAGTCTAAGATCTGTCATCTTGAATTCTTACATCATTTTTTAAAAACTTTTCGATCATCACAGGATTAGTACCACAATATATCAAATCATCAACATAAAGGCAGACAATAATATAGTTTGCATCTTGCCTTTTTACATATAAGGACGGTTCACTTGGGCTTATGTGAAAATCGTTCTTGCGAAAATGTTGATTGATTTTACTGTTCTAGGCTCACGATGCTTGGTTTAGCTCATATAGTGCTTTGTGAAGACGATAGACTTTGCACTCTTCTTCTTTGACAATGTAGCCTTAAGATTGTTCTATATAAACTTCTTCATTAAGATCTCCGTTAAGGAAGGTTAATGTGACGTCTAGCTAGAACACTTTTAGTTTGAATTGTGCAGCAAGTGTCAAGACGGTTCTGATTGTTTCCATACGAGCAACTATGCAAACGTCTCGTTGAAATCGATGTCTGGCTTCTATGAGCAGCCTTTTGCTAAAGTCAAGCCTTTTAGGTTCTGAATTAAGCCGTCTTTGTTGTATTTGGTCTTGTAGACCCATTTGAGCCCGATAAACTCTTTCCCTTCTGGAAGATGAATCAGCTCCCATGCGTTGTTTTTCTCGATCATCACAATTTCTTCATTCATTGCTTTGACCCATTTTTCGTCGTTTGTAACTTCTTCATATTTCTGTGGTTCACAAGAGAACAATGTCATATCACAAGAATTATAAATATCTTGCAATGAACGCACCTTTCATCGTGGTGATTCGGAGTCTGAAGAAGATGAATCTCCGGATCTTGCAATGTCTTGGTTGGAAGAACTAGACCCCCCGCTTTCTTCTTCGATGATTGTGGTGTTGTAGTTTGAGTTTCTTTCCAACTCCATGTAGCCGATTCATCAAAAAATAATATCTTGTGAAATCACAAGCTTATCAGTGTTAGGATCATATAACCAGTAAACTTTAGATTCATCACTGTACCCGATGAAAATGTATTTTTCTCCTTTCTTATCGACCTTTTCTTTTCTGTTTGGCGTTAGAATGTGAGCATATGCGATACAACCGAACACTTTCACGAAATTTATCTTTGCTTTGCGATTGTACCAGGCTTCATATGGTGTTTTGTTTGACATGACTTTTGTTGGCGATCTGTTTAAGATGTACACAACCGTATTCACTATTTTTGCCCAAAACTTGTTCGGAAGATTTTTTCCTCTCAGCATGCTTCTGCCCATCTCCACAATTGATCTATTTCTTCTTTTGGTTGTACCGTTTTAATGAAGAATATATCTTGCTGTCAGCTCTTTCTTAATATCTTGAAACTGTGTAGAAATAAATTCTTCTCCACAATCTGTTCTCAGCACCTTCAATTTGTGGCCACTTTGTTTCTCTACGAATGCTTTGAATTGAACGAATATAGAAAAGACTTCGGATTTTTCTTTTAGAAAATAAACCAACCCACATGATTCTACTATAATCATCAACAAACAATGGGAAATATCTTTTGCCACTTAATGATGGAGTTTGAGTAGGACCACATATATCGGCATGCACAAGTTCTAACGAAGATTTGGCCCTCCAAGATAATTTTGTAAACGGAAGTTTATGCATTTTGCCGTAAATGCATCCTTCACAGACATTTTATTCTTTGGTTATTTGAGAAAGACCAATAACTATATTTTTCATTTTTAGTAAACCGAGACTTCTAAAATTTAAATGGTCAAATCTCAAATGTCATAATAGAGAATTATTGTTCTTCATATTTTAGTGTAAGATTCTCATTTGACATTTTTAAAGAAAAAACTTCATTCAGTACCGTTTTAATTTTAGCCATTATGTGTTTATCGTTACCATCAACAATCACATTCATTTTTCATAAAGTTTACTAAATATCCTTTTTGTATTAATTGTCCCACACTTAGCAAATTTGTTTTAGTTCTGGAACGTAAAGAAAATCTGAAATAAACGGTGTTATCCCTTTGTTTGTACAACTATTTCTCCTTTTCCTTCGGTTTTATGCAGATTTCCTTCTCTGAACTTTATCTAAGAATCGACCCCTTTGTTTAGCCTGAAAAAAATGCTTTTATTTCATGTCATATGATTGCTGCAACCACCGTCCAGATACCAAATATCTTTTGCATATGATTGAGCATTAAAACATGAATAAAATACATGGTCTGTTTCTGAAAAATTAGATTCATCGTTTTTCTCATTTTTCTGAAACTAACAATCTCGTTGGGAGTGATTAAGAATTTTGCAACCTGTGTATTTATATCGGCAATTTTCTAATTTGTAATTGGATTTTCCGCAAACTAAACAATTTGAGGAAAATTTGTTTGAAAAGTTTTTATTTTGGTTATACCACCCTTTTTGAGATTGATCATAGCTTTCAGGCTTCTTTTGGTATTAGTTTTAATCGGTTTTTCTGAACTGCTGTTTTTGAAGAATTTCTTTCCATTAATTTTTTTGTAATCGTACTCCTTTGTTTTCTGAAATTTTCAGCTTTGACTGAAATGCTTGCTCCATCTCTTTTGTTACGAACCAGTTCATTCACAACTCGTGTGTCTCTAAAGATGTCATTAGTTCATTGAAAGTCAAAATTGATAGATTTTTCGACTCTTCAATCGTGGCTACAATATGATCCCATTTTAGCAACAAATTTCTTAATATTTTTTCAACAATCTTTTTTCATCAATAGTAATAGCATAGGTTTTGATTTGATTAATTATTGCAGTGACTCTATCAAAAAAAAACTTTAATAGATTTGTTATCTTTCATCGTTAAATTGTCGAAATCTCGCCATAAAAATTGTAGTTTGATAAAGATTATATTCGCAGAACCTTTAAATTGTTGTTCGAGGATTTCCCAAGCCTCCTGTGATGTAGCAGCGGACATGATTCTGGAAAAGATCGTTCTTCTCACACCTTGCTGAATAAAAAAAACGCTTTTGTATCTTTCTTTATACTCTCACGGTACTCTTTTCGTTTCTACTGAATCCATGATGCAAGCATTTCGGATATTTCGTAACCATCTTATATAAACTCCCAAAGTCCTAATGAGATAAAGAGTCTTTATTTGGAGACACCAAAAATTGCAACTCTCACCGTCAAAAACCGGAACGAGAATTGTGAGTAGTTGAATAGAGATGGTGCTGATGGAAAGGATGTTGCCATATCGACCGAGATAGAGATGCCAAATTTGTAAGAGCAGACGGAAGTTTAGTAGATTACGGAATAAGACTAGGAGACAAGCTTTAATTTAGAGAGGAATTTGAAAACTTTCTGTTGTAATAATAATTATCGAAATAATTGAAGAGAAGAAAAATAAGCCTTTTCTTTGAAGAGGGCTTGATGCTTTGATTTTATTCTTTAATTGGATATTTGTTACAAGGCAGCATCACTTCTTTATATAGAGGTGAAAATTTACTATTTCACCTAACATGCATGAACATATCGTGTGAATGCTATGATAATAAATTACAACTTGATTTCAATGCCTACAACGTTTAACACATCCCACTACTATTTCACCCACTAATTTTGATTTTGAGGCAAATTGGAAATTGCATTGTAACATCACTATACAATGCAATTCTGATTTCTAACCATCCCAAACATCTTAATTTCTCGACACATTAGAAGTCCGAAAAAGAAAATTTTAAATGCTTGGTCAGTTGTTAGACATTTAGTAAGACATCAAATGCAAGATTTCTATAGAAAAATATGTTCATACATTTAGATAGGGCATATCTAAGCTTGTTAATTATGGCCAGAGAGTAAATTAACCATCTCAGCTATATTTTGGGATGATAATGTAATAATTTTGAAGATATGACATGGTGAATGATAAGGCTACTGCTCCTCACACTATCACTATTAAAAACTTTACTAAAAGCTAGGGGCCCAACAACTGCTTCTGTGTTGGTGTGTTTCATTATTAATTGGTTACCATCATACATAAATAAAACAAGAGCAACTCCATCTGTTGTGATTCTAAATCTAGTGATATGCTTTTTGTCATGCGTAATTTCACCAGCAAACTGTGTATTAATAATATTTAAACACGTTTTCTCCTACACATTGCATCTTTCTTTATGGCGTATCAGAGGATCGGCTATCCTTTTTAAAGGATCTTCGATGTGCCAGCAGCCTCTATCGAAGTTTGGTGGAATGTTGTCATTGCTCCATCTGCCATTAAGTTTCAATACACTTGCCTAATTTGGAAGAAATTTGTCTTAGCAATTTGCATGTGCCGAGTTAGTTGTCCCTTTAAAATACTTAGAAGATTACCTAAAACATCCACCATAAGATTTAGTGTGCTGTTGGCGGTTGAGAGTCAGGAGTTGAGGGTCATGGTATTGGAATTGATGGAACAGACAAAATAGAGAGGATTATGAACAAAATAATAATAGTTGCATTTTTACCAATAAGAAAAGAAAAAAAGAAACTCCTATGTTATTAGTATCTTACCAGAATAACCAATTGCATACATAAAATAAAACCGGTGCAGGACAAAAATGATAATGTTACCTTGCAATCCAATGATGCAAGAAGGTGGACTCGACTTAATTCTCCTTCATATTTGGTTTAGCCTCAACTCTTTCATTTTCAGCATCAGCTGCAGCTGCAGGTGCAAAAAAAAATTAATAATTATAAAAATATGTTATTGATTCTATACCTAAACTGCACAAATACTTGGCACGGCACAAGCGACAAAACCATGTATGTAGTCACCAAAGGTGAAGGAAGGAGGGGTACAGGTGGGGCCATTGGGAGGATATTAGAAAAAGATTATGTTATGCTCTCAGGCATAAGTTTGGATATCTTTATTGTTAATTGGTGTTGGTATTTGTAGCTATAACCTGAGAAAAAATATTTCTATAATCCATGCTCCTTGTGGGTACAGCTACCATGACCAAATAGATGTTTATAGTGGATTTGCTAACCTTCTGCCATTAGACGAGAAGGCGTCATGACCAGAACAAGAAAAAGTATAATTTATAAACACACACATGCATCTGGGCTCACAAAAGGTGTATAGAAATGATCTAAAGTTTTAGTTGAAATGGATGGGCTATCCAAATGTTTGGACCGATCAAGAAACTAAATTTTGGTCAATTATGTTATGTAATTTTGGACAAATCAAGAGATTAAATTCTGTTTAAGGGCAAGATGAGTACCAAAATTAGCAGAGCTTGCTCCTCGCTGATTTATAAATCTCTACACTACTCTACTCTATTATGAGATAGCAACTCTGTGAGCAAGCAAATAAACAACCATGGTGGCACTAACTTTCACAATGAGCAGCAAGATGTTATAATTAATATGACGCATATTACACTTTATACATACCAGTAATATAGAAATAGTCCAATCTAAACGATGTTGGCCTTGCCATACTCTTCATGATAGGTAATAATGGGATGTACATCATAGTTGAAAATAGTGAGCTACAAAGTGTAAATACCACGCTATGTAGCATAGGTATGGCCATTTTGCTATATAGCAAGTGTGCATAACGCATATACACCTTAGCGTAGGCTATTTTAATAAATAGCGTAACCTATGCAGGTAACCTACATGGCTTAAGCTATTTAAGTTGCAGAGCATTAGGTTTTTAGCAGGTAGTTTATTAAGAAAAACCCGACCCGAACCACATTTATATCCATTAACATCACCCACAAACACATAACAATCATTAGGGTATCAACTCCTCTTCCCTCTTTCTTCCCCTCAATTCGATCTTCCCAACCAAGGCCATCCAAGGACTCGCCCACCCATCACCAATCCAACATCAACCATTTTGTGAACTACGGGTGATGGATGAGAAGTGGTACTAGTTGAAAAAACAATAGGAAGAATTGTTGGAATGCTAGTAATGTTTTTAGATTTTTTTAAAAATAATCCCTTAATTTTTAGACTGTTTTTAGTATTTCAACATTGATGTAAATTAAGGTTTTTAGCATATAGCAAATTAAGCTTTGATGGAAAACAAAGTAAGTAAATAGAAACATCCTGCACATTCCTATTCCTTTCAAGATTCGATCAGTACATGTTTCACACAAATATTTTTCTTCCTTAAAAAACAAAAGTAAATACAAGGCTTTCTTTGAACCACCATCATGTATTCACGTGGTAATTGTATGTGCATTTAAAGATATAGGTTAAGGAGAACACAGAGAAAGGAGAAGAAGAGGAGAGAAATGGCATGACTAACCACAGTTTCATCCAAAAAAACGAAAAATAATTAACCATAATCGCTTTTTGGGGTACACAATACCCTTATTCATAGGAACCAAATGGGAGATTTACTTCTACTAAATCCTATTTTCGTAACTATTTATAGAGATAAATACAAGTACTGGAGTCCATACTCAGGTTCTGAATAAGAAATGTTTTAGCCTTTAATAACTCCAATACTCTAAAATACAATCGTCATTCTATTCAGATTCCAAAAGGGTTACAAATTTTAACTCCAACCTGACTTTGCAGTATTACCCATTTACTAGAGCAAAGTTGGCAAAAAGAAAGAAGCCAACAATCTATAGCTGCATTATGGCACATCATTAAGTCGCGACCAGGTGGAAAAAATGAAGGGAGAAAATCAATACGAGCAACTTGTTGATATTATGACCAAAGAAAGTTCAATGGCTCCAAACTCCAGTGACGGTTTACCATCAAACAGTTTGGATGTAGAGGGATTCTTGTTCAGCCTTAATCTTGCTGCCACACGTGGTAGGAATGGCTGCACCTTCTGACTCAATGTCACATGACATTGATTCTTCAAAGAGCGCAAACTTGAGCAAGCTTTCAGACTATATTGCACGAATTCGTGTAGGATTCAAATCCTTATCCGATTCATTAGGATTCGTCAAATATAATTGAGACTCTTTTTGACACATCGTAAAATCTTGCCGCATTCTAAATGCATAAAACATACATAAATGACTAAGACATTAATAATTCATTGTTGTTTCTTATAAATTTTTCTTATTCTTATTCTAGCTAAAATCATAACTTTGTTATTGTGTGTGTGTGTGTGTGTGTGTGAGAGAGAGAGAGAGAGAGAGAGAACCATGTTTGAGTAGCTTAGAATGTTTAAACAGTTTATATTTGGCTAAAATTCTCAGAAACTCTCCTGAAGTTCAACTGTTTTATAAGATACTATCATGTACTTTCTAAATTATAACAAACTACCCAGAATTTATATTTGAACTATGAAAAACTACCCCAAGTTTTTAATTATTGACCATAATATCCTTGTCCTTTCTTACATGAATACGATCTCTTTTATAAAATAATAACCTCTCTTCATCTAATCATTCACAAATTACCTCAACCAACTAGCCGTGATCTCCTTTAAAGAAACTAACATCAACTTTACTATGTATGTGCTGCTTTGAAATCACTTTTTTGGAAAGATATGCTGAGATGAAATTTGGCATTTGCGAAGTAATAATCATATCATGTGTTGTGCTCAAGGTTGCACAAACATAGACATGACATCATGCGACAAGGTGACACGACAAAATCCAAAAATCTAGGATATGGGGACACGGCTACTCACACACTAGTAAAATGCACGTGCCACGCACGTATGCAGCTTGCAAATTCACATCCTAACTGTTCTCAATATTTCTTAATCTAAATTGCTATCGAAAGTAAACTGAAAAATATAAAATAAGTAGAAAACATATAAAAATTTGAAAGAATGGTTCTTATTAAAATGTTTTTAAATAGTTATGACCATAATTAATCGTTGATCATTCCATGCGATGTAAAAAAAATTAGTCTCAAGTAGGAACTTTTCATTTCTTTTGTTTGAAATGGACTTGTGGAGTAAAAACAGGACAATATATGTTTACGTAAAATGGTCATTATCTGTAACAACAAAAACAACAACAAAAAGAATTGGAAAACAAAATGGAAAAAGTAAAAAAGAATCCGCATCGAGATATGAAACCCAAATATAACATAATGACATTTCATATGTAAAACTCCTTTTTGAAAATAAACACTGACATTAAACAAATAGATAAATATTCATTAAGGAGGACGTAGTTAAACGCAAAAGTTTGGTTACAAACACAAAAGAGAGCTAACAAGCCATATATGTACATCCATCCCTTAGTAAATTACAGTATTACATAGAAACATGAATCACTAATATGCACGACAAAAAGCATAGTGTAAACCAAAATAAAAGCCACCATGCTCTAAAACAGCGACCAAATATTAGCAAACCGATTATTTCAACAAAAACAAAGGCAAACTGAGAACAGACGAAAAAAGATAAAAAAAAACCCAACCACTAAATTCTCAATGTCCTCACCAAGTTCTCACTGTCCTCTACCGCACCAGCTTTATATTACTCTTGGCCAAATATAGCATGCGGTTTATCGGGATGGATGCTGGGAGTCCATGTTCAAGAAATCAACCAGTCCTGTTTTGGTGCCAATTTTACATTCTCTTTCGCTTTTGAGCTGTCTCTCATGGTGCAAGCAAAGGAGGTGGCGAGAAAGCTAGAAGGCTAGTATAAGAAACAAGAATTCCTATTCATAGAAGAAACATTGAGACGGTTATAGAGAGAAGAGATGGAAGGGCTCTAATGTATACTAGTTTAGAAAGGGGAAGGCACCCGTTTGTTTGTCAAAACTATTTCTTAATTAATGAATGCATTTGAAACTTATCATATAGAATGTCAAAGGATTGTTACAATAGATGTCTAGTAATCCAGTGAGGTATAAATGAGAAGATGAAAGGTTTTGATTACCATTACTCCCATTACTACATTCTTGATAGCATCGAATGATAAGAGGTTTCAGGGCACACCAGATCACTATGCTATCAGTTCGCTCCACATAAGCACAGTGGCATTTATTTTGACAACAACACAAGTGAGGTTGGAAGAGAAAGAGATGAACTCACAAATAATTGCAAAGATGAAGTCGTTATATGTTTTAATAACTACAAAGTTGAAGTCATTCTATATTGTAATAGATAATTAAAATACTCACGTATACTATGATATTGTCACCTGAATTTTAATCTATTTAACTCTAACGATTCATATAGATTATAATTAGATGAAAGAGTGAACTCAAAAAACATGAGTGAACTTATAAAAAGGACTACCAAAAAATAGACCCATTTTAACTTTTAAGAGTACTTTAGACTTTAGATTTAGATAGATTAAATGAGACAGATTAGATAGACAGACAGATTTATTCTAACCATGCCAATAATTATAATTACTAAAAACAATTAATAAAAAAAGCATTGCAAATTTTTTTTTAATAAAAATAAACACAGATTCTTTAAATATATATCTTTTCATATTCTATTCTACTTTGTCGTAGGAAATCTCATGAGTATTCACTAATACCACTCCATTCTACTAAATACTACATCACAACCATATATAATAATATTATTAGAAGAAGAAAGAGGGGTATAATAATTTGGTGTGAATATATAAAAAGGACTACCAAAAAAATACTACCAAAACTTGTTTTCATTTTCATTTAGTAGAGCATACACATACATATATGTATGTGTATAAGGTGACACCTTAGGGTGCAACCAAAAGAGTCATCTATGTCGTACTTCATGAAAGGCCCTACTTCAAATATAAATACCAATGTAATTAATGAAGGCCCATGCATTTATAAGGTAAGGACATTCATGAAGTAAAAAATTGGTAACTCCTTTGATTGCATCCTAAAATGTCACCTTATGGCCACTTGACCTATATATATATATATATATATATATATATATATATATATATATATATATGAGCGATCTATTGACAGGAACTTTCGATCTACGACATATTTTAACGGTCTACGGCATATTTTAACGGTCCGATTCGTTCTAGTTGATCACCATACCCTCAAATATATGTGCATAAAAAATCAAAAGATTTGAAGACCTTTAACATATGCATCGAATGAAATTTATATTGCATAATCGCAAAACGTTCATTTCTGCATCCATCAATGCATAGGTTGGAGGTCTTCAAATCCTTTGATTTTCATTCACATATATTTGAGGGTATGGTGATCCACTTGAACGGATCAAATCGTAAAAATACGTCGTAGATCGAGTCCCCGTTTTAAAAAACGCAAATCGGTTTGCAATAGATCAGTCATATATATATATATATATATATAGAGAGAGAGAGAGAGAGGATGCAGAGTATACAGTTGCGGGACACATGGCAATACACTATTCAAAAGTTCTTCTCACTTTAACTTTTTTAAATCAAGTGCAATTAATGCTTGTAGTTGAAAATAAGCATACATATGGATCAAGGGAAGGTGTTGTTCCATGTCATGTAGGAATTTTCTACAGTGCCACTTTATACTCCGTTCCTCCCCCGCAACTTTATACTCTGTTCCCCCCTCTATATATATAGAGAGAATAATGAAGAAAAAGAGGCCATAAGAGAGAATTTCCTCCTATGGCGTTGAAAAAGTATACCCTCCACAATTTTTTACCCATCATCTTTATCATCTAAAATGTGGATACACCAAATTTCACGTGATTCTACCACTTTCTCACTGTTGAATTTGCAATGTAAAAAGTTCTATTGCCGGTAAACCAATAATTTTGTACCCAATAAATCAACAGTAAAAAAGTGATAAAATCACGTAAAATTTGGTGTATCCACATCTTAGATGATAGATAATGATGATGGGTGCCGATCATCGGAAAAATCATGTAGGGTGTATTTTTTCGAAGCCATAGGAGAAATTACCTCCTATGGCACATATTCTCCATATATATATATATAATGTTGGAAAGAGGCCCTAAGAGGGAATCCCTCCTATGACGTCGATAGAAATATATCCTCCCTTGTTCTTTCCGACAATCGACACCGTACATCTTGATCCTTATCATCTAAGATATAGATACACCAAATTTCATACAAATCTCACACCTTTTCATCATCTA
Source organism: Agapanthus africanus (assembly GCA_030015575.1). Classification (NCBI taxonomy): domain Eukaryota; kingdom Viridiplantae; phylum Streptophyta; class Magnoliopsida; order Asparagales; family Amaryllidaceae; genus Agapanthus; species Agapanthus africanus. Next base: position 652,076,528 of record JASDDO010000014.1, read on the forward strand.
TCTAGCAATGTAAAAAAATTTAAAATATTCTATTATCGGAAAACTGTTAATTTTACACCCGCTAAAACATTGATGAAAACATGTTGGAGTCATATGAATTTAGTATATATACATCTTAGCCGATGAGGATGGTGTTTGCCGATCGGCGCAAAAATATTGGTGGGTAGACTTATTTCGCCGCTATAGAAGAAAATCCCCTCTTTCTTCCGTTATATATAGATATATATATATATATATATATATATATATAATAATAATAATAATAATAATAATAATAATAATAATAATAATAATAATAATGGAGATGTGCCATAGGAGGGGTGCCGAAGAAATACATCCTTCATGATTTTTTTGACGATCGGCCTCCATCACCTCCATCTTCATCATCTAAGATGTGGATACACCATATTTTATATGATTCTACAACTTTTCACCATTGATTTAGTGGGTGCAAAATTAACGGTTTACCGACAATAGAACTTCTTACATTGCTAATTCAACAGTGAAAGAGTGGTTGAATCACATGAAATTTGGTGTATCCACATCTTACATGATGAAGATGAAGATGATGGGTGCCGATCGTCGAAAAAAATCATGGAAGGTGTTTTTTTGACACCACCTAACGAAAAAGACTCTTAGGGTATCTTTTCTTCATTATTTTCACACACATATATATGATAATGGAGGAAATGTACCATAGCAGAGGATTTCCTTTTATGGCGTCAAAAAAATACACCATCCAAGATTTTTTCGACGATCGGCGCCTATAATCATTATCTTTATCATGTAAGATGTGGTTACACCAAATTTCATGTGATTCCGTCACTTTTTTACCGTTGATTTAGTGGGTGCAAAATTAATAGTTTACCGACAAAAAAAAACTTTTTACATTGCTAAATCAACGATGAAAAGGTGATGGAATCAATGATTAAAAAGCGGCAAAAAAAACAATACGGACAAAGGGCCTGCGCGTCTAGGTATTTCCTAAGACAACATTGTATAATTAACGGTAAGCGCTCGTGCTTACCGGAAGTCTCGAACCTCATGACCTTCCGGTCAAACTTTAAAACTTGTTTTATTTAAACTCTACATTTTCTTAACGATGCAATCATTAGAGGTCATTTAAAGAGGGAAAACAAACATGTTATTGGTTTTATACCTAAACTGCACAAATACTTAGCACGGCACAAGAGACCAAACCATGTATGTAGTTACCAAGAGTGAAGGGAGGAGGGGTACAGGTGGGGCCATTGGGAGGGATATGAGAAAAATACTATGTCATGCTCTCAGGCATAAGTTTGGAAATCTTTATTGTGAATTGGTGTAGTATTTGTAGCTATAACCTGAGGAAAAATACTTCTGTGGGTACAGCTACCATGACCAAATAGCTGTTAATAGTGAATTCGTTAACCTTATGACATGGGACGAGAAGAAGGCATCGTGACCAGAACAACAAAAGTAAAATTGATAAACACACACACATGCATCTGGGCTGACAAAAGGTGTATAGAAAAGATCTAAACGTTTTCAGTTGGAGTGGATGGGCTATCCAAATGTTTGGACCGATCAAGAAACAAACTGTTGGCAAATTATGTGATGTAATTTTGGACAAGAGATTAAATTCCATTTAAGGGCAAGGTGAGTACCAAAATTAGTAGAGCTTGCTGCTTGCTGATTTCTAAATCTCTACACTAATCTCCACCATTATGGGATATCAACTCTGTGTGCAAGCAAATAAACAGACCAGTAATATAGAAATAGTCCAATCTCAGCCCAAAGCTTGGGCTTGTGTTTAACAAAAGAATGTAGGCCTTGAAATACTCTTCATGATAGGTAATAATGGGATGTAAAATTGTAAATTTAGGTTTTTAGCATATAACTAATTAAGCTTTGATGGATAACAAAGTATGTAAATAGAAACATCCTGCACATTCCTATTCCTTTCGAGATTCGGTCTGTACAATTTACACACATATTTTCTTCCTTCGAAAAAAAGAAAGAAAATGCAAGGCTTTCTTTGAACCACCGTCATGTGGTAATTGTATGTGCATTTAAAGATTATAGGTTATGGAGAACACAGAGAAAGAAGAAGAAGAAGATGATGATGATGATGATGATGATGATGAAGAGGAGAGAAATGGCATGATTAACCACAATTTCATTAAAAAAACATTAATCATAATCTCTTTTTGGGGTACACAATACCCTTCTTGATAGGAACCAATTTAGAGATGTGCTTCTACTAAATCCTATTTTCCTAAAAAAGGTAGAGATAAATACAATTACTCGAGTAAAAAGGTATGGAATCCATACTCAGGTTCTGAATAAGAAATGTCCTGGGCTCTTAGCCTTTGATAACTCCAATACTAGAATACAACTGTCATTATATTCAGATTCCAAAAAGGTTACAAATTTTAACTCCAAGCTGACTTTGCAGTCTTACCCATTTACTAGAGCAAAGTTGGCAAAAAGAAAGAAGCCAACGATCTGAAGCTGCAATATGGCACATCATTAAATCGAGACCAGGTGGTAAAACTGAAGGAGCACAAAATCAATTTGAGCGGCTTGTTGATATTATGACAAAGAAAGGTTCATTAGCTCCAAACTCCAGTGACAGGTATACCATCAAACAATTTGGATGTAAAAGGGATTCTTGTTCAGCCTTGATCTTGAAAACAGACTTAAGGTTTTATGGCAAACTCAGCGCAATTGTGCGGAATTAAGAAATTTTGCAGCGGAATAAAAATCAGAGTGCAGGTATAAACAATTTCACAAACACAAAATGCACAGAAAGTAAATGACGCAGAGGATTGTTATTGAGGTTCACCAACTCTGTAGTTAATCCCCGCCTGAGAGCTTCTACCCAGAATTCTACTCCACTAACTAGTGATTCCTTACGAGTGGAGAAACCCAGATCTTTTCACAAGCCTTTATACTTGCAGGCGGTAAACGCCTAAACTTTTTCCAAGACGCAGGTCCGAAACCCTTACAATATGAAGATCTTAGAATTTTCTTCACTTGGCCGTACAAAAAGATTTTAATCAAATCTTTACAAATCAACTATACAATCATATTGGTCTTGAAGGGTAAATCAAGTTCCGATTCAAAAGAGATAATGGATTGTGTTTTGAAGATTAAGAAAGTTTTAAAATGTTTCGAAGAATTTTTCACAGGATTAAGAAAAGTTTTAAAACACAAAATTCTTCAATAAAATCAGAAATCTTTCGATTCTAAAAACTAGAAAAATCTTAAGCACTTGAAAGATCTCTCTTAAAAGATTAGTAAAAACTTAAGACCGAGAGAATGGAAAGGTTTTCACGAAAGAATTAAAAAATGATAAAACTTGAAAACGTGAATATGAAAAACAAAAAATCGGTGAAAAAACTCTTTTGGAATGTGTCCTTTATATAGAAACTGAAAATGGGCAGTTAGGACAGTTAAAATAACTGCTCCTGAAAGTTAGGACGGCTATTAACAGTTAATAGCCGTTGGTAGTTTGAAATTCAAACTTAAAACGGAATTTTCAAACAGTTACAACTGCCTAGGACGTCGTGATGGACGTCCTAAGGGACATCTGTGTCTGAGTATCAGACACAGATGTTCCTTAGATTTTGAAAAAAATATTTTAAAAGAACTTGGTTTGATTTTTTAGAGAAGTTCTAATCAAAGGATATTGAAAATTAAGGATTGGAAAAGAAATTCTAACCAATGAGATCGACTCTAGACTCAAAGAAAAAAAATCTTGAATTTATCCGAAGTGCTTGACTTCTTCGATATTTCCTTTGAACTTGAATTTTGATCTTCGGAGTCGCTCGTTACTTGATGTTACTGTTGTTGTGCCGGTTGCATTGTCGATTGTTTCCTTGTTTGACTAAACCCATTGCTTGTAGCACTTTAACATATCTGTCATGTTTAGTAACATATGATATCTTTGAAATATTGTTTTTGTAAAATACTCAAAACTTAAAGAGAATAAGACTTGTATGTCAACAATCTCCCCGTTTTTGATATTTAACAAAAATTTAATAAATTTTTTAAAATATGCATTATTTCAAAGAGATATAAATGCTCCCCTAAATTGTTGCTATATTTCTCCTCCTTTTTGAAAATATCAAAAAAATACGTAGGAGTTATTAGAAAAAAAATGAGAGAGCAATGTAAATAGATACACAATTAAATAAGCACCCAAACTAATAAATTACCGTAAATCATAAAGTTCCAAACAAATACATAAACATAAGCAAACTGCTGGTTCAAGGATAAAGTCATACAACCAAACTACGACATAATCAAACATAACTACTATATAGCCATGAACATACCATAATAACCACGCATCGTCTTGAGGTAGTGGAGGCGGCAGATTGAAGTCTATCGATGGTTAATAGTGTAATGGTGGTTGTTTCCCCCAATCAGAGCAAAACTCTGCTGGAAATTCAAATTTTGAAGCGACGCTTCAAATCCCGGACGCAACGCGCCATCAGCGCAGCGTCTAAGAAGGCGCGTCCAATCAGAGCAAAGCTCTATTTTAAGTAAAATTAAAGGAAGCAACGCTTCAGTTGCGCAAGCACTGTGCTGCGCGACACGTGTCAGCGCAGATGCGCTATCGCAGTTGCGCTGCGCGACACGTGTCACGCGCTGGGGCATTTGCGCCAAACAGAATTAAGATTTTAAAGAAATCTTCCTGTTCTTGTTAAAACAAGAAGATTTTCTTCTGTAAAGCAGAGGCCTTTGGATCAAAAGATCCAACGGTGGGGGAAATTCCCCAAATCACTCAGAGAGAGATCTCTTTAACAAATTTAACTAATTAATGGACACTATAAAAAGGACCATAGGCCTCAATTTAAAGGCATCAATATTTTCTATAAAAAAAAGAGAAAGAGAACTCTGAAGAACTCCTCAGGAACAAAAAGGTAAAAACCTTTAGAAGGAAGAGAAAGTTCTCTTATGAACAGATCATAGATCTAAAAACAAGGTCAATGATCTTTAATAAAAATTAAAAAAATAATAATAAAATAGTGCTTTGCATTTTTTATGAACCTTTGGTTCTTTGAGATAAGAAAAACAAAAAAAAACTTATCTTTTCTTTGATCTAAATTAGATCAAGAAATCAAATAGTGCTTTGCACTTCTGTTCTTGAATCTAAAAGATTCTTAGTGCTTTGCACTTCCAAACTGGGCTGTTGCGCTCTTGGGAGAGCGCCACGTGTCAGCTACAGGACAACTTGCGCTACGCGCTTTTGAAATAGAGCTTTGCTCTCTGGAATTGACGCAACTCACCAAGGAACGCCACGTGTCAGCAGCGCAAGCGCAGCGCACTGCGCTTGCATGACACGTGTCGTCATCATAAGCGCGTGCGCTCCCTGATTGGCGCAAAGCGTCTGACAAATGCAAGGCATTTCCTAAAGGGTCAGGCCCAAATCAAAAAGACCAACAGGCCAAAATAAATTGCAAAGCAATAAAAAAAAGGAGAGCCCAAACTAAATGGATGCTCTGCATCATTTATAAAAGGGCAGAGCCCAGTCCAAATAAAAATAGAAAATAATGCAATGCATTATTTTAAAAATGGGCCAAGCCCTGGCACAGGTCTAACAGACCAACAACAAATAAAAGTGTTGAATATTTTTTTAACTGGACTTAGCCCAATTTTTGGCCGTAAGTCCTCAAATTAAATTGACTAAGCAAGTTTGCTCTCTCTTAAATCAATTTACGACCGGTTCGAGGGTACATCTCCGAACTCCTCTGACACCCATCGTTGTAATCCTTCAACGACATCAGAGAGGTGACGGGTCCCGACGACCACACATCAATGATGGACCACTACGTCCTTAAACTAATGTTGGACCGAAACGTCCCTAAACTAATATTGAACCGAGACGTCCTTAAACTAATAATGGACCACCACGTCTCTAAACTGGAATATGGACCACTACGTCCCTAAACTGGAATAATAGAGCCTCCAAACGCTCTTTTGCCGGATCTAAACGATCCTGTTTAAGTTGATCTTAGCCTCAAATATGGCTAACGTATCCTTAAACATTCAAACAGACTTTAGGCCCAAATTGGACTATAAGACCCCCAATCAACTTTGGTTCAAGGGTAAATCTCCAAACTCCTCTGACACATGTCGTTGTAATCCTTCAACGTCGTCAGAGAGGTGACGGGTCCCGACGGCCATATATTAAATGGACCACTACGTCCTTAAACTGGAGATGGATCTAGACGATCCCGTTAAGTTGATCTTAGTCTCAAATCAGACTAACGTATCCTTAACGAACGTTTAAGTTGATCTTAACCGCAATACGGCTAACGTATCCTTAAACTAAAAACACCAAACCCAAATCTAAGTAAATACGGATTTGGACTAATCCACGTCCTACGGACGACAGTATTACTCAGTCTCCGTATACAATCCACGGGCAACCACAAACAAAACAAATACACACGACACGAAGTGAAATTCTGGAGAAGGAGAAAGTGGCTACCGCGATGCGGTAGCGTAATTAACTGCAGGGGCTTGCGCCTACAGGGAAGAGCGTCCCCACAATCAAAAACCCCTCAAGCGAGGGGGAATCTGACGAAGTCTGCTACATCAGCCGCATCCGTCTAAACCTCCGATACACGGTGCCATAAATCAACTTGGCATCTTCGGAGAGGTAGACGGATAAAACCATATAGCATCTGCCCCGAATCTCAGCGTCAGGACAGCGCGGTCCTGTGCGCCGTCCTTCGGAGGGGAACAGTGGTGCCAAAGGATACATCGACTGAGCATACATATAATCAAAATGATGATCAATGCGAGCATTGGTTTCATTGATGCGATAGTTAACATTTGCAAGGCCCGTATTGAAGAGGTCATGGGTTTCTTTGATTCTTGTGTTTATAAACTGGCGAGTTTCAAGATGAAGGCCGATCATATATTGGAACATACGATTTTTTAAGTCGTGAAAATCATACACGTGTTTTGGAATTTCAGGAATATCAGGTTATGGAGGAAGAGAAGAGTTTGGGAATATGAAGGTTTAAGGATGAAAATAATATAAATAAGAATATGAAGGTTTAAGGATGAAAATAATATAAATAGGTAATGAGTGAACGTATAGCATGAGAGGGTATGAAATCCAAGGGTCACGAAGCTTTACTGGAAGCGTCGCGACGCCCGAAAGATCGACCGATGGACATCCACATGGACGTCCATAGCCCAATAGACGTCATCATGGACGTCCATGGAGGCGTCCCTGCACATCTTTTCCGGATTTGCAGTGTATGGATAATTTTGATTAAACGATGGGTTTTATGTGTAAGTTTGATGGCTAATGGTGTTTGGTGTGTGTGTATACACACTAATCGTGATTAACACATAAAACGTAACATTTTATTTCTTTAAAGCAAACATACATGACATTACAATATTTTACACTAGAACAAAACAAATACAAACATACACTAATACAACATACCGAAACAAACATAAGAAAATTACAACTTATGAGACAGGACTAAAAACGATGGAAATATTTAGAAGCGTGTGAGATGCTTCCAAAACTCTGTCGTTTTGGTTTCTCGCTCTTTGATAAACTCCCCTTTGACCCGATCAAACACCTGGATTTGAGTGTCACATGGACTTCAACTCGGGTGATGAACATGACACGTTCGTCAGGACCAGGATGAACATATAATAGATCATTTACTCCATTTCCAAATCCATGGGGATCGAAAAGATATCAAGTCTGTTGAGGACCATTTTGTTGCGGCCCTTTATTGACAGATTCATCCGTAGGGAGGTCTTCATGAATCCCGTTGACCGAAGGAGCGAGAAAGGTGTACTCCTCAAGCGGCTCTTTCAATGGATCTTCTTCAAACGATGGAATCAAAGGAGGTTTCGGCAAAGTGAACAGTAGAGTTCTCAATGGATTGGGAGATGGTCGGACTGGAGAAATTGGTTCTTCTTTTATCTTGACATCATTTTTCCTCAAGGATGGAGAACCCTTCTCAGTAACTGGTGTAACCTAGTCGAAATGATTCTTTTCAACATTGTGTTTGTGTAGGTTTTTAGTTTGATAAAAAATGAGAATGTGAATTGAACAAAGGAGAATTCACATCAATTTATAAAAGAAAGGAGAAGTTTTAAAACCAGATTTTCAGTTTTAAAACGTTTAGAAAATTTTTGAAATTTAAATTTCAAAAACCGATAAGGTGAGACACCAAGAACTGTACAACACCTTCAGTCCCAGGGACGTCTATATGGACGTCACAAGGGATGTCCAAGCCCTAAGAAAAATATGGGTTTAGTTAAAAATCCTAAGTTTTTTGTAAATAAGAGTTGTAGGATTTAGTTTTCTAATGTTAAGTTCTCTTTTATTTAAGCAAAACGAGTTTTATCCAAAAGTTTACTGAATATATCGGCCAACTGTGATTCAGTTGGTATATATTCAAGAACGATATCACCTTTATGATAGTGATCTCATAGGAAATGATATCGAACATCAATATATTTGGTTCCAAAATGTTGCTCAGCGTTCTTGGTCATTTGTACAGTGCTAGTGTTGTCATAGAGTATTGGAATTTTAGAGACTATTTCCTTATAGTCATCTAAAATGTATTTGATCCAAAAACTCTGGGCACAGCATGCTCCAGCGGCAATATAATCTGCCTCAGCAGTAGACAGTGCTACTGATGCTTGTTTCTTGGAATTCCAAGATACAAGACAGTTTCCTAGAAAATGACATGTACCACTAGTACTTTTTCTGTCAGTTTGACTTTCAGCATAATCAGCATCTGAATAACTTGTTAAGTGGAATACGTTATTTTTTGGATACCATAATTCTAGATTAATAATGCCTTTGAGATATCTGAAGATTCTCTTAACAATTATTAAATGTGATTCTCTAAGATCTGCTTGAAATCTAGCACACAGACATACGCTAGACATAATTTCAGGTCTACTGGCAGTTAAATACAGTAAACTACCAATCATATCTCGGTAGAGTCGTATATTTACCGTCTTTTCAGATTTATCCTTGGTAAGCTTAGTTGTTGTTGCCATTAGAGTTTCGCATGTCTTCGCATCATCTTAGCCAAACTTCTTGATAAGTTCTCCGGTGTACTTGCCTTGAGTGATGAATAGTCATTCTTGACTTTTTTTTATTTGGAGTCCGAGAAAGAAATTTAATTCTCCCATCATACTCATCTCAAATTCATCCTGCATAAACTTTAAGAATTCTTGACAGAGCTGCTCGTTAATAGAACCAAATATTATATCAACATAAATCTGTACTATGATATCCTTTCCATTTACTTTGGTGAACAGGGTTTTGTCAGCAATTCCTTTTATGTATCATATTTTGATTAAAAATATACTTAGTCTCTTATACTTAAGATCTAGGGGCTTACTTGATACCGTACAAAGCCTTTTCTAATCTATATATGTATTCAGGATGTTTATGGTCTTCAAAACCTGGTGGTTGTGTTACATACACTTTCTCTTCTATTTTACCGTTTAAGAATGCACTTCTGACATCCATTTGAAAGACTTTAAAGTTCTTGAAACAAGCGAAGGCTAATAATTTCTTAATAGCCTCGAGTCTAGCAACGAGAGCGTAAGTTTCGTCATAATCAATTACTTCGATTTGATTATAATCCTGAACAACTAATCGTGCTTTATTCCTTACTATATTCCCGGATTCGTAAAACTTGTTTTTAAAACCCTACTTAGTATCAATTATTGGTCTATCTTCGGGCTTTAGAAAACTTTATTTTTTTCAAACTAATTTAAGTCATCTTGCATTGCTCTATCCAATGCTCGTCATTTTCAGCTTCTTTAAAATTCTTTGGTTCAATAACCGAAATAAAAGCTGAATTGATACATAAGTTAAACATTGATGACCTAGTAACTACTCCTTTATCTATATCTCCTATAATTAAATCCTTATAGTGGTCTTTGTTGAATTGCCAATCTTTCGGAAGAGTAGTATCAATAATTTGATATTGTGGTTTCGTTTGATTGGTTTCAACATTATTGTCTATAGATAAATTATCTGAGCTTTTTGGTCATATAGAGTCATCATCATCTATGGGGTTTAAGGAGTTACTTTTATCAAATTGGACATGAATGCTTTCTTGAATAGTTAAAGTTTATTTATCATAAACGCGATAGGCTTTGCTGATCATTGAAAAACCAACAAACATACGATCATCACATTTTGAATCGGACTTTCCTAAGTTATCTAGTGTATTAATTATATAGCATTTACAACCAAAAACTTAGAAATATTTTATGTCTGGTGTTTTACCATAAAATAATTCATATGGTGTTTTATTTAAGTATTTTCTAATTATTACCCTACTAATTATGTCGCATGAAGTGGTAATAGCTTCAGGCCAAAAGTATTTTGGTAGATTATTTTCATTGAGCATGACACGTGCTATTTTTTGTAAGGAACGATTTTTCCTTTCAACAACTCCATTTTGTTGTGGAGTTTTGGCATATGAGAATTCATATTTGAAACCTTTTTTATTACAATATTATTCGAATATTTGGTTTTCAAACTCTCCGCCATGGTCATTTCTTATCTTAGATATACTTAGATTCATTTCGTTTTGAATTTATTTAGAAAATATTTTGAAAATATTAAAAGTTTCATTTTTGATTTTTAAGAAAAATACCCAAATAAATCTTGAAAAATCTATTATAACATAAGCATAATATTTATCTCCTAAACTTGTATGGCGACCATGACCAAAAAGATCCATGTGAAGCAATTGCAAGGGAGTATTAGTAGATACATTTGTTTTAAGTTTGAATGATGATTTGGTTTGTTTATCCCTTTGACAGGCATCACACAACCTATCTTTATAAATTCTATCTTGGGAATGCCTTTGATAAGGTTATTCCTTGAGATTTTGGATAAAGTATCCATTAAGGAATAACTTAATCTTCTGTGCCAAAGTAAAGCATTTATATTATTGTTTACTATTAAACATTTAATATATGAATTTTTAAAATCTTGGGTGTAAATAATATATATATTATGTCTTTTACCAGTTAAAACAACTTTATTATCATATATAATACCGCAAGAATCTTTTTCGAAAACTAAGTTATAACCATTATCGCAAAATTGGTTTACACTAAATAAGTTATGTTTTAGGTTTTCTACATATAATACATCTTTAATAGTTGTAGTATTAGATGTATTATTAAAGAAAATGTCATCTTTACTGATGATTCTTCCCTTGTTATCTCCAAAATTGGCATTGCCACATTTTTCTCTTGATAGCATCTCGAAGTTTTGAATATTTCTAGTCATGTGCCTCGAGCAAGATTCGAGATTTCGGCCAAAATCACCGATACATGGTGGTTTCGTATCGGTTTCAATGGAGACCGATACGAAAGCCGAAACTGATATGAAACCAACCATACAATATCATTTCCGCCGATACCTTTAAAAACTTATTTTTTTATACCATTTTTATTGTCATTGTGATCATTGTAAGCCTTCGTTGTTAGAAAACCGCAAAAAAGATGAACCTAAACCCTATATTAATAAATACACTTTTAAATATATTTTGCATCATGGCTGGATTTTTAAACACTATGATCATTGTCTTGTAATATAGAACCATAAATTTAAGTATTTAATATATCTACACTTATGAATGTTATATTACTATCGAAACCGAAAGCCGAACCGAGATTAGCGAAACTAGCCGAAACCCGGCAAAACTAATAAAATTATAAGAGACCGAAACTGAAACCGAGTTCTTGAACCTTGGCCTCGAACATCCGCTATCAAAGATCCAACGACTGCTACGTCTTTGGAAGTCCTCCTTAACAGGAAGAAAAAGGTGTGACCTTCAGAACCCATATCATACGTGGATCATTAGGGTCAGTCCTTGGAGAAAAGTAATATTTGTAAGGTGGGTTGTTTTTAATATTACAATATTATGAAATATGTCTTATAGTGCAACAATAATCATACGTAGAACTAGCATATTTATTATCGTACTTATAGTAATCTTTATGTCTAAATAGTTTAGTTTTATGAACTAATTCAGAATATTTATCATAACCAACACCTTTCTTACAGTGTTTTATGGATTGACCTAACATTATATCTAAGTTGTCTTTGCTTTTAGTAAATTTTAACAGCATTTTATCTTTTAAATCTACCTTTCTTTTTAAGTCAAATATTTCAAAATTTAATGTATTTTTAGTTTCTATTAACGTATCATTAGTTAAATTTACGGATTTTAGTTTTTTCGTTTAAGTTCTCATTTTCTAATTTAATTTCTTTTAGTTCAATTTGAGTTGATATTTCTAAATTATTTTTAGCAGATAATTTTGACTTTAAGGTTTTATATTTAGAATTAACTTTATCGTAATTGTCCTTACAAAACGACTTAGATTAATTAAATCTACTTTACTAAGATATTCTAGATAGAAATCATCAATTACCTCATCGTCTTGTGCCATGAAGAACACATTTGCAACTTCTTCGACTTCTGAGTCACTGGAATCTGTGTCGTCTCAAATGGCTTGAAACGATCGCTGCTCTGATTCTTTTTTTGACTTCCATTTATTCTTGTTGAGTGTAGTACACTCTGACTTCAGATGGTCTTCCTTATTGCCTTAAAAAAACACAGTTTTATTAGTATTAAAATTCTAATTAGGTTTATACGTCTTTCTTCTGAGGAAATTTCCTAGACTTTGGATACTTCCTGAAGTGTCTAGCAATGTTGATCATTTCTTCATTGTCGCTTTCCTCATCACTAGTTATCTCCTTTTGACTTAGACTTGCTAGTTGAGGCATTTAACGCGATATTTTTCCTTTGAGTATCCTTCTCCCGTCTTTGTTTTAGATCGCCGAGTTGCATTTCGTATGTCTTTAACTGGCCTATAAAAGAATCGACTGTCAATATTGTCATTTCATTGACTTCTTCAATGGCAGTGATCTTGGGTTGCCATGAGATCGTTAGAGATCTAAACAACTTGTAACATTTTCTTTCTCATCGAATTTCTTTCCAAGATTGAAAAGTTCCGTAATGACATTATTGAACATAGAATACATACAGTCGATAGTCTCATCTTCTCTCATTTGAAACATCTCATACTCATGCATGAGACGAATGATCTTACTCTCTTTAACTTGACTGGTTCTTTCATGACGGTCTGGAGAGTACTCCAAATTTCATTTGCCGTTTGACACATAGAGATTCTATTGAATTCTTATGAATTCAAAGAACAATGAAGTGCATTCATTGTCTTAACATTTAATGTCATAGATCTCTTATCAGCATCAGATGGAGGATTTGTGGTAGGGAAGACAAAGAGGTTCTCAATAATTTCTAAGATTTCTAGATCGATACATTGAAGGAAAACTCTAATCTTAGTTTTCCAGATTTGGTACTTAGTACCATTGAAAAAAGAACGGTTAGTGGATTGTCTTTCCATATGGTTTGCTATAGGATTCAAAACTCAATAGGTTAATCTTACAAAAAGAGTAATCCACTCTGGTACAAATTGAAAGCAGCCTTAGAGAAGGGTGAATAAGGCTTTATGGTAAACTCGGCGCAATTGTGCGGAATTAAGAAATTTTGCAGCGGAATAAAAATCAGAATATAAGTATAAACAATTTCACAAACACAAAATGTACAGAAAGTAAATGACACAGAGAATTGTTATCGAGATTCACCAACTCTGTAGCTAATCACCGCCTAAGAGCTCCTGCTCAAGATTCAACTTCACTATCCAGTGACTCCTTATGGGTGGAGAAACTCAAATCTTTATCCAAGCTTGGATCTTAAAACCTTTATACTTGCAGACAGTGAACACCTAGACTTTTTCCAAGACGCAAGTCCGAAACCCTTATAATGTGAAGATCTTCGACCTTTCTTCACAAAGTCGTACAAAAAGATTTTAATCAAATTTTTACAAACCAACTATACAATCCTATTGATCTCAAAGGGTAAATCAAGTTTCGATTCAAAAAAGATAATGGATTGTGTTTTGGAGATTAAAAAAGTTTTAAAATGTTTCGAAGAAGTTTTTCAAAGGATTAAGAAAAGTTTTAAAATACAAACTTCTTCGACAAAATCAGAGATCTTTCGATTCTAAAAAAATAGAAAAATCTTAAGCAGTTGAAAGATCTTTTTCTCTCAAAAGATTGATAAAAACTTAAGATCGAGAGAATAGCAGAGTTTTCATGAAAGAATTAAAAAATGATAAAACTTGAAAACGTGAATATGAAAATAAAAAAATCGGTGAAAAAACTCTTTTGGAATGTGTCCTTTATATAGAAACTGAAAATGGGCAGTTGGGGCGGTTAAAATAACTGCTCCTGCATTAAAACAGTTATTGACAGTTAATAACCGTTGGTAGTTTGAAATTCAAACTTAAAACAGAATTTTCAAACAGTTCGCCATGATAGACGTCCTTAGGGTCGTCTGGGCCTAATACTAATACTCAGACACAGATGTTCCTTAGATTTTGAAAAAAAATATTTTAAGAAAACTTGGTTTGGTTTTCTGGAGAACTCTAATCAAAGGATATTGAAAATTAAGGATTGGAAATGAAATTCTAACCAATGAGATTGACTCTAGACTCAGAAAAAAATCTATGTGCTTAACATCTTCAATATTTTCTTTGAACTTGAATTTTGATCTTCGGAGTCACTCTTGATGTTACTATTGTTATGCCAGTTGCATTGTCGATTATTTTCTTACTTGACTAAATCTATTGCTTGTAGCACTTTAACATATCTGGCATGGCTAGTAACATATGATATTTTTGAAATATTGTTTTTATAAAATAATCAAAACTAAAGAGAATTGGACTTGTATGTCAACAAATCTTGCTGCCAAACGTGGTAGGACTGGTTGCACCTTCTCAATGTCACATGATATTGATTTTTCGAAGAGCACAAAACCTGAGCAAGCTTTCGGATTATATTGCATGGATGCATCATCGAGGTGGTGAATCCATATTAGGTTCAATTAATGTCTACTGGATTCATTTGTGTTCGTCAAAAATAACTGAGGGACTCTTGTTGACACATCCTAAAATCTTGCCGCATTCTAATGCATAGAACATGCACAAATAACCAAGACATTAACAATTTATTGTTGTTGTAAAAAGTTTCTTATTCTTGGGCTAGAATTGCTAAATCATAACTTTTGTCACTATGTGTGTGTAACCGTGTATAAACCATGTTTGAGTAGCTTAGAAATATTTAAATAGTTTATATATGGCTAAATTATCAGACTCTGAATTTCATACGCTTTATAAGATACTAGTATACCACCCCATACTTTCTAAATAATAACAAAATACCCTGATTTTTTTCATTACTGTTAAAAACTACCCTTACTTTTAATTATTGGACATAACATCCTTATCCTTTATTAGATGGATACCATCTCTTTTATCAAATAATAACCTCTCTTCATCTAAGCGTTCCCAAATTACCTCAACCCACTAGACGGGATCTCCTTTAAAGAAAATAACAACAATTTTACTATTTATGTGCTGATCTAAATTCACTTTTGTGAAAGATACGCTGAGATGAAATTTGGCGTTTACAAAGTAGTCATCATATTATGTGGTGTGCTCAAGGTTGTATGAGGACACGGGCACTACATGATGTGATACAACAAAATCCAAAATATAGGATACTGGAACACTGCTACACGCACACGCACACACAAATATATATATACACATATATATAATTTCAAAAAAATACAAAATATCACACCATCATAAACAACATAAAACAAGAAGAATTAATTTGTCTAATATTAAATGGATACATAATAAACATACAAAACTAAGTTATTTCAATTATCGAGAATTCCTAAGAATCTTCCATTAACGTGCTTGGTATATTTTAATCATCCCTGGTAATATATGTATAAGCAACCGTCGACCGGCGGTGGCTGCCGGTAGACGGTGAGGGAGGCCAGCGACGAGGGGAGGACGGTCTACCTGCAACGGGCCAGCGGCGGGCGGCGAACGACAGCCCGGCGGGCGGCGGGGCGAAGAGCGGAGGGTCGACAACGGATGACAGATGATCATGGCACAACTCATGTTATGAGGGAATATTTTATGGTAATTTAGGATAAACACATGTTCTGGGGGAAATAGGATTCTCATGAAATTGGGTCATTTGATTACAATGGTAATCCTATATTCCCAAAAATATTTTTTACACCTAAATAAGCATGGATATTTCATGGGCCTCTAGGATTACCACCTAGATTAGGTTACCTCCTACCAAGCGCACCCCAAGGATCATTTCTGATAATTTAGCCTTTATATATTTATATATGTATGTGTGCGTGTGTAAAATTGATTTAAAAATGTATCTCGTACCCTAGGTTTTTGGAAAGTTGCTAATCAACGAATCCAAATCATATTGTATCTTGTATCTATATTTGAATCCATCACAATCCATGCTACTTAGCTTTCAGACTATGCTTTAAGACCATTTTGAAATACCATCACAGAGAAAAGTTCGTTTCGTAGTCATGACACTCATTTGTTCCAAACGGTCCTAGACATAATTCATATATCTCACATCAAAATCGCTCAAATGCTTGCATTCCAAGATACTAAAATTGGTATGAAACATGGAACATGGCAAATAAGGGTTTCACATGAACAAGCCGACCGCTTAGTTCGTCTCAATATTCATCTTGAATCTCAATACATAATCTTTGTCAATACACAAATGAGCCATGATTCAATCATTGTCTGGTCTCATAGAGCCAAATGATTCAATCCCGTGTCAAGCTTTATCCTTCGTGTTCCACCTCTTTGATATCATACATGATATTTTGTAGAGGGGGACCATTCTACAAAATCTTTCAATTAAGAACTCATCAAACAACCGTTACACACTGACACTGTGATCAATCACAAACTTTTTGAAATCTCTCAAAATCAGCAGATAAAAAAACAAAACAAAATAAAATAAGAACTTACGATTCTTGCGGCAAACACATCGCAGACCTGCAGCGAATCATAGATCGATCCTGAGAATCACCGCCATCTAACTACAGATCGAATCGAAAAATCAATTTAAAAAATGGACCAAAAGAGAGAGAATCAAAACCCTAACCCCAATTTCAAAACACAAGTAAAAAGAAAGAGCTAGGGTTCGGGATTTTACGAGAAGTTGATTGAAGCTAGGGTTTTCTTCGGTGTCGGACGCCGCCAGATTCGGCCGCGGGAGCGGCGACGCCGGAGGGCCCTATCGTCGTATGTGAGAGAGAAATGGCAGGGATTTTAGCGTACAAAAGAGGAAATTCGAGATTATGCAATTACACCCTCAAAAATTGTAAATTTTGGAATAAATTGCAGTAATAGCTGTTCAAATATTAGGCCTGTTAGGCCCAAACACGGCCCCGTAAAAATGGGCCATGGATCTGGACTTCAGAACATAGCATGTGGTAAGATTAGGGTAGATTTTCAAGAAGCCCCCGGCCCGCTCACAAGTTGTCTTAAAGCCCCTGTAATTTTTCGTTGGAAAGGGAAACTGTTACAAATCTATGTGCCAAAAACCTCTAGGTTGTAGTTCGTTCAGGGCATGTATCCTCTCGACTGTTTAGATATTGCAAGCAACTGCTTAGATATTACAGGCAACTGCTATTATACATAGGGTTTTGATTGGGTCCAGGAGTTTTTTAATAAGAGCAGAAATCCCAGGGGTTCTTACACAAGTTTGAAACGGCTCAGGAGCTTGTTGATAATTTACCCTAAGAATTATGTTCTGAGAACTGTAGTTTTTCTATTAACTCTCTCCTTTGCAATTAGTTCTTTGTTTTTTTTTATCTCAATTTGAGCTATCTCTGACTTCTTATAAATAAACGTATTTGCTTCATATCCTGCTGGGTTTTTTGCACATGCATAGCACGAGATTGTATTCTAATTCGATAATAAATAATCATGTCACATATTCGGATCATATTTGTATTATGTCCTCCAAGTCCATGTTTATTTTCCTAATTATTTATCAAAAGATATCCTTTTAGGAAATGGGGAGTGATCGATCCATCGCAAATCGGTCTGCGTTTTTTTAAATTAGGAACTCCTGATTTACGACATGTTTTAACGATCCGATCCGTTCAAGCTGATCACCCTACCTTAAAATATATATGTATGAAAAATCAAAAGATTTAAAGACCTTTAGCATATGCATTGGATGATGTTTATGTTGCATTATCGAAAAACGTTCATTTTTTTACCCTTTGATGCATATGCTAGAGCACTTTAAATCTCTTAATTTTTCATACACCTATATTTGAGGGTAGGATTTGAGGGTAGGATGATCGACTTGAACGAATCGGATCGTTAAAATATGTCATAGATCAGGAGTTTCCGTTTTTAAAAAAACGTGAACAATTTTGTATCAGATCACTCCCCTTTAAAAAATTGTCATTATTATTTTCACTACAGTTTATAAAATAAAACTAAAAAACCTAAAAAAATCATATGTTGCAAATATTAATTATTTTTTTGGTTTTTTTTTCCTTGTGACTTAAAAATCTTTTCGATTTTATGTAATCATTTTATATTTTTATTTTTCGGCTTATTAGGAAATTTAAGATTTTTAGTTGGGATTGGGATTTGATTTGGTTAGAATAGCTGAGTAAGGATTGAGATTTTAAACGGTAATTTTAGTTAGGATAATAAAAAAAATTTAAATAGGGATTTTAGTGAGATAGCAAATCATGATTTTAGCATGACGAGGATTTTTAGTTAGTATAAGGAATCGCTTAAGATACGACGGACGAAAAAAAGCATCAATTTGCTTTTAAGAGTGTTATAGATCTTTTTTTAACAGCATTTTTCGTCTTATGGATATATACATTAACATTATTGCCCACGGTTTCTATGGATATGTTTTGTTAATTACTCAACATTATGGTTTATAGCTGTTGTCGGTCTTATTATTGTCCTACAAAATTTATTCTTATCGATATGTAAAAACAGCTCGGAAGAGGAGGGAAGAGGGAGGCTCTAATGATGACCTATGGGCTAGAAGCTCTCATCCCATGAGCTAGTGTTGAAGAAGGTCGCATAATATTCAGACGCTCACTTTGTCGTTTTGTACCTGTCTGACGAACCGACAAAGCAAGGGGTGCAAAGTTTGACACCCACTATTTGCGTCGGTGTTCCCAAATAACCATCAGAGACCGATACTCATTGGAACTACTGTATGTGCTAGCCTAAACCCTAATACAATAAAATTACTCTATTTGCCTTAAACCCTACTACATCTATTTATCTCATCGAGCGTGCTAACTTGAGCGTCTGAGGAATTGCCGAGTGCTATTTTTGGTATTTTTGACAGATTTTGGAGTTTACCGGTATACCGTCTTATTCCTTTCAAAAGATTTTCTTCGAATAGATTAAGAGAAGAAGTTGGTCCAAACACTAAAGTTTCCTTGAGTTTGGCAGCTTAATTGAGTGTTGCAACTTCTAAGCAAAGTTTGCTGCATGTGCCAACTCTACTTCTGATCCCTGCTCCCCTTGCATGAAACATATAACTTATTCATTAATTGATGCACCTTTGTTAGTTCAACCACACAATTTAAAAAACTTCTTTCAAAAGCAGGGAGGTTCGATTAGTCTTACATTCAATTCTTCAACATAAAGCAAACACCAAAAAATTTTTTACAAGTGGTTTCTTCTTATGTAGTTGTTGGTTGATTTTTCTGGATATTTTATGTAAAAATACTATTCGGCTGTGCCCTTCAACTTTAGTAAATCTTTTTCTTATTTAAATTCTTGGCTCTAAATATTTCTATACCAAAAAAAGTTAGCGTCCGTTAATGCAATATTTAAAGGAGCACAAATCTTCTAAATATTGAGCGTTGGGTGAACAAATTTCTCTTGGCGCAAAGGTATTTACCTGCCGATTAGGAGTACACAGATTAAATATAGGAGCCGGCGTTACATTAACTTGATATAAATAGATCTTGAAAGAATAACATAACAAGTGTACACTATTTATCACGGCTAAGATATTGATGTTTTACAACTAGTTCACAAATACGGGCCATTATTTTGGTGGTAATCCTATGCTGTGTCACATACATCACATATAAGTTGTTGCAATAGGAATGTATTACAAATAAATGTCAGCCAATTGACCAAACTCTCGTTCAAGCATAACACATAAGAAGACATCGGCCTTCAGTTGAACCCTTAAGTTCATCCTTCTGCTCCTTGAGCCGGCTCAACATGCCCATGAATCGGCTCACAGAGAATATTGGGTAATTCCATCTTCTTGTGAGCCGGCTCATAAAGACTTGAACCGTCTCAAAAATAGGGTCAAGCCGGCTCGCCGGCTCATACACACAGAGAGTTGTGAGAATTCTGGAGCACTTGTGAGCCGTCTCAACGTTTCCTGAGCCGGCTCAAGATCAAATCTCTGGAAGAAACTCCACAATATCAACACTTAATGCTCTGCACAACCAAAACCCGACCTTAGAAAGAACTTGGATGCCATGTCTACCGCGGAAAAAGTATTCTGACGCCATCGAAATAGCAACTGTTATTGTCCACTTGTAGTATTAATTTAGGTATAAATATGATAAAAGTTTAATTGATTAGATAAGGGTCCTGAGTTCTTCGAATTCCCTCATATTTATAGCAATTCGGAGTGGACCTCGTTACGCCCTGCATGCACAATAATTCACTAAGTTCCTGTGACCACATGGCAACGCCAATAACTGCCCACACGACTCAACCCACGTTCTTGTGCACATTTGCCAATTGGGACTGATAAAACTCGGGTAGATTTTCTTATTAAGATGAAGAGTAGTTTTGTCAAACGATTCTGTTCACTCTAAAATTAGATCTACACTAAACAAAAAAATAATCAGCGCGACATTATCTCTCTCAACGGATGGACCGTCGTTAGATGAAAGGGAGAACATTCTTCCTTAATAAAATAGAAATAGACCCCTTGGTTGTATAGACAGATTTTATAAATGACACGGCAAAGGTAAAAGTCATCCAGTTATCATATTATTAATAAAATTGGGTTATAACTACATATGATCTGATAATAAAAACAAACCACCAAACTCTTGGATCATGGCCTCATCTTGAAAACCCAGCACAAGAGCAGGGATGGACATCTAGATATCCTACACCGCGAGCCTTAAACCGAATCATGATTCATCGGCCGCACCGCTTGGCTTGCTCTCAATACCCGAGCGTAGGAATGGACGTCTGAATCGCTCGGTTGTTTATCATCAGACCGAGCGGAGGGCCGATCGCCTTGTCTAGATTGAGATTAATCCCGAAATCAAAACATAAAGGCAGGAATGGACGTTTAAATCTTCTGTATTGTGACCACCAAGTTTGATACGGTCAGAGGCCGAAATCAGTTCTATTATCATATTACGAGAGTAGGGATGGACGTCTGAACTTCTCGTAAGCATGATAACAGCCATGATCCAGCCATCGTTGCCATCAACCATACCCTAATCGGTGCTATATGAGCGCCGCCATGCCGAAAGGAGCGCCTAAGGGCGTTCCTTCGTCTTCATGCTCTGCTTTATGTAGATCTAAAGAAACGTGGAGGCATACCTGATCGAGAAGGGCTGGTCGTCTCAAGTCTCAACAGGACCTCGATAGAGACAGTGTTGGTCGTCAGAATTTAGGTTATATGCATTACGGTAGGGCGGCCGAGAAGCCCTAATACTGGGAAAATTGATAATTGGTGATTGATTTAGAGAGAGCCATTCCTCGTCTGCAACCCTAGTTTTCGTAAGACTACGGTTTATTGGGCAATAGTTCAAAACCTTAGATTTTCCTTGATTCGAGTATCAATTACACTCTTGTTTGGTGCTTAAATTCTGTAATCACCGACTTCTGATTGATTGTAAATCACTCATAAGACCTCATTCTGATCATTTGCATCTCACTTGATCGTATTGATTCGGTTCATTAAGTAACCGATTCCGTTCCAAATGATTTGGGCCGAACTATCCTCTCTATCCTGTCTTATTCGGTCCGTTCAACCGAAGGCCATTTTTTTGTGTAAACAGATTCTATCCTCCGACCATTCAGCCGACGGAAACATAACGGGTGTACCGAATTTTGGTGCAAACCCTCATGCATGTGGTTCTCTGGATAAGTAAATTAATCATGATGAAAGATATATTTTCTTAAGATAGAATAAAAAAGATTGAAAATTAATGGATTTCCTATCAATTTTCACCGAAGAAAAAATATTTGATCAACTTCAACAAATTAAATGTCAATGCTTATCATAGTTATGTATTGCAAGACATATTTTCAGTAAATTACCAACAACTTTGCCTCATTTTTCAAGTTCCTATCATAATTTTTCTTCTTCCCAAGTAAACGAATTTTGAAAATTGCCCTCATTTTCAGAAATTTCTTGCCCTATTGAGATTTTTTTCTTTGCAAATCTCAATGTTCCAGAACATCTGCTTATTTTCAAGCAACTTCCTCATCTTTTCCTTTGGCAAATAAAAACTTCCTCATCTTTTCTCTCTTGCCTGAACTTCAAACATTACAACTAAAATTTCATTCAAAAGACTAATTATATCCCTACTAAATATATCCAAGCTTCTTTACTGGGACCCGCCGACTTCAAAGGTTTTTTTTTTATAAATTTTTTATGTTGGAATAATTTAAATATAATTATCTGATTTTACTCCTAGAACCATAAGAACTCCAAAATCTTCAAATATCTGGACAACAAACAACTTCCAAAAAGTAAAGAGAGAGTTGAGGTTTAAGCTAAACTATACTCTAATGATCAATCAGATGATATATTCTTGAATTTTGTTTTCTCAACTTATATAATTAGTGATTTTGATGTAATAAGACTTTTTTCTATTATTAATTTACAAATTGAGGTGAGCTACATTATATATGAGAAAAATGTGTATGAGAAAATGGTCTCGAGAATTTTTCAGGAGGGTCTCAATTAAACAATATAAACAATATAAACCATTTTTTTTGGACAAATAGCGGCCTTAACCTTGATTTCCATTACCTAAGGGATGCATCCACTAATCTTTAAGAGTTTTCGATATTTTTTGCTCTTGTATTGAATGGATGCAAAATTTGAAAGTTCTTAGTGCCTTTGCCGTTAATCCGCGGCCAATGTGGAATTCGTAAACTAAAATTTTCATGGCACTAAAAACTTACACTCAAGAATCTAAACCAAATACCTAAACTAGAATACTAATAAGATAGAAATCACAACCTTTGTAGCGTCTTCATTTGCTCCAATTGGGTTGGACTCTAGCATGCTCTTAAGAGTTCCGGACCGCTCTTGCAAGCGGATCTCCCTTTACCGAAGATGATCCATCTGAGATAACCAAATGCAAGCATCAACTTTAATAATGAAGTAACTAAGCATCCTAGGATGCTCATTTAGAATGCTTAATGATGAATGTGAGTGTTCTAATAATTTTTCTTTCTCTTAATTCTTTTAAATCTCAACACATGAGAAGGTAGAGGAAGAAGGAGGAGTAATGGAGAAGAGAGAAACATAAATGGTGGAATGAAAACCTCCTTAAAAAATCAAGCATGCTTGCATTCTTTTGTTAAATAGAATTTTACCATTTTAAAACTACAACCATGCTTGAATAGTATTTGCAAATAAATTAAAAATTCATTTGCCCATACCCTCCACCGTTTCTCTTTTCCATCTCATTTCTCAATTTCTTAAAAAGAAAAAGTTTGAAATGAGTTGTCTTTCTTCTAGAAGTATTCTTGTATGAATACAAGAATACGTCTCCGTAAATACATGCCCGTATTCATATCAAAATATGAATACTCAAGAGATAGAAAAATATAATGAACATAATAATAGAATATACATATCGAAATATATATATGTAAATTATTAAATCAAAAATTGATTTAATAATCCGGCTTAATCCTAAACAGGCTAGTATTATCATCCGCCCGATTGAAGTCCGTGGGGCCAGCACACATATCTAATCAGAACCCTGCACGTATGAATATACGGCCACTACATCATTTTACCTGAACCTGGAAAACTCTCTGTGTGAAACTCTAAAGACTCGTCAATATGCTGGCAGTGGGTTTAACCAAAAGTACATCAGCGACACTAGCTGTACGTAACAGCTACTCAGGTATTGAGCGAAAGGAAGGCCGACGAGTAAACTCATCCGTACCCCCACTGAGCCTGTTTGTGACAATCTCCATATAGTCCGGTCTCTTCGTCTGAGATAATCACATACTAGGTCTCAGGGGTGGATAACGTCAGATCCCTACTAACCCGATAAGTCGTGCCGGTCTGAAGCTCATCACCGACTGGGAAACAATTGATATCATATCAGTAAATCTCATCCACCTTGGCCAAGGATTTCTACTGATGGTTGACCCAACACAGTACGATATCGACTCCCAATACCGAGAGAGACGAATCCCTGACGATTGTTCACTGCCTCCATGTGGCTCGGGACTATACCCAACTAAAACATGTTTGATGACTTCTTTAAGCCGTGGTAGGGTAGCAATCCAAGTACAGTGGGAACTTACACGAGACAAATGAAAATCTCAGGTCAAAATACTAATCTGTACTCATGCTACAAGGGAACTTCTATCTGACGATAAGTATAATACCATCTAGAAGTTCTCAGCGAGTCCGTCCGGAGTACTTACCTCCAGTGAGCACCTGTATACTATCTTAGGTGACTCAACACCAATGGCTTGTGATACCGGCCGCTGCATCTCGTCGGGGTCTCGAAAAGTATACATTAGTCTACTCCGGAGTATCGATGCCAGTCTCGACACTCTCTCGACTAAGGACATTTAAGGATGTGTTTATGGACAATCCAGATCCCATGTATATGATCGTCATCATAATGCTGGTAGTCAAGCAATAATCCTACGGGTTTTATAAAAACGTATACACACAATGATAAAGATAAACCAGATAGTATACTATCATCTCGAGTAAGACTGTTCTATCTGTATAGGTTCTCGTTCAATTATCATAATCGCCTACTTGCAATTACAATAATTGCCTTGAGGGTACTATATCCAACAATCTCCCATTTGCCCTTAAGGCTAATTATTGCGGTATCACATACTCACAGCTCGTGTGCTGCTGAATACCCAACTTCTCTACCAGTCAGTTTCTCAAAACTCGTTTTGAGAAACTTGCGTGTTCGAGAAATAGCCTCAGTGAGTGGATCTGCTTCAATGTTTCTATCTTTATCTCTCAATATCTCAACTTCGCGGAGAACGACTATCTTCCTAAATGAGCGATACCTGTCTTAGAACTTGTCTGGATATCTGATAGGACCTTATTCATAACATGAACACCAAATCCAACAAGTTTCTTAGACAGTATCCATTACTGATGTAATCAGCACCCAATGCCATGGCCACCTCAGTATCCTGTTTAGAAGACTATCCAACATACTGCACCTCAGAAGAGGGTAAACTTATAACTCTGACAGCTACTTTGTCATCCATGTCACTTTGGAAGCCTGAATCGGTAACCACCTCCTGTAGGAGGCTGCCATTACCATACATCAAGAACATCATCTTATATTCTTAACCGCTTCCTAATGTTTCTACGGGATTGGATTAATATATGCTTATTGCAGGTAGTGCAAAAGAAATATCTGGTATGGTACTTGACATCTCATAATTGACTCAATTGTTTAAGCAAGTGAAATGCCAATCATGCAAATCTCTCTTTTCATCGGTCTAGATGACATATCTCTTTAGAGAGGGTGACTCCATCACCTGTGGGTACACTATCGCACCAGGAGTCGTCCATTCTAAAACACTTTAGAATAGTGTCAAGATACCCGAATTGGGACACTTCCCAAATCTAGATCTAAAACCATAAATCTGGTCACCAGAATCCCGGATATTTTTTCCATATCCTATGTGGAGAAATATCTTATGATAACCATAGTATAACCAATCATAGCATAAAAATATCAATTCCTATCAGGAGTATGTCATCCAGATATCAGGACACCACTCACTACTACCTTCTTATCAGGTCCATCTGTTGTTCTGATGAAGTCAAAATCATTGACTTTCACATCAAACTAGATGACCAATTCCGCTCTCCTTGCTTTAATCTATAAATAAACATAAGCAACTTGCCTACTATGCTTTCGCTGTACCCACTGACTACAACAACTCTCTAGCAAAGTCATATATACGTGCACTTCCAAATTTAGAATGATGTTATAGTCATCCACCTGCCATATCTCATAGTCAAGAACAACAGTAATGACAAGCTTGGGTTATCAAAACCTCCCTGTCACTGTCTTTGAGGAAACTGAGGTACCTCTCGGATGGCTGAGATCACCAACTAAAACTGCAAAGTGGCTAATAGATTGTCGAATCCAATTGCATCTCTAGGTTCCATTAAATTTTCAGTAACCGTTTGTGGTTCTGGAATCATTCTAGTTCTACCATATTCCCACTTATTTCTTCTGCAAAAATATTCCTTTTATAAAAAAAATGTGGCGAGTCAAGAATAAAACAACTTTTGATCTTGAAATGGTAGATGTTAAACCCTTGCTAAAAGCTTTGAATAACCCACAAACTGCCTTTACAGAAATGTGATTTGAGTTTATCTGGATTTAGCTTTTAAACAGAAACCGAATAAATCCATATCTTAACATCCTCAAGATATGCAACCATTCTATGTCCTTAAAGAAACAAAGGCACAAATTTAGATGGAAGCATATTCAATTGTTATGCGACTGTCTCCAGTGCATATCCCTTATGGAAAAAGGCCATGTAACATTACTCAATAAGAAGCGCACCCACGGATGAGTAAGCTAAGAGAGATGGAAGTTATCAAATATTACTATAATGGAATACCTAGCATAAATATCTACATTTTCAATTACCTCGAAAAATCCTAATACTTCCAACGCATGATTCTCCACTTTATTCTTATACCTATAACTCCTCAAAATTTAAACCTTGTATTCAAATGAAATGCGTGTCTAAAACCAGAGAAGTTATAAGTAAATAGAATACAGTACGATTACCAACCCTTTGTCCTAATGGAAATCGGACTACATACAATATCATGTATAAGTCCTTAGAGTACACTAAATCAAATTTCTTGTGTTGTAAGTTGAAAACTGTATTTTGGTTAAGAATGTCTTTACCGTTATTCAATGCACCTTATCTTATTCTCAACTGATAATGGCAAATGATTAGGACATAATTTTCAAAATTTATATCTCACTTTATAAAAATAAAAATACAGATATTCAACTTTAAAAATTGGTGCATAACAACAGTTATTCAAAACCAAATATTTACTGTAAGGTAAAACCCAGGCGATTTCCTCAAATATCACTAATTACAAAGAATTATGATATTGATGATATAATCACTTAATTCCCAATATTCTACTCCCACTCAGCATCTGTAATGCCATACAGATGTGAGAATCTACTCTGGTAAATACATATCCTGGAATCAGAATTTAATTGGGAAAGCAGCTTTCAATTAACACCGCACAGGAAAACTAAAACATGAAAATGTTTCGAGAGGGTGACTAGGTATTCCTAGTAATGCCTCTTCCACTATCCAGATTCATGACAGTAGTCGCAAATTTACTTGCCATCACTCCAATCTCTTAATATGTCTTTACTTCTTACCTTCTGTACACCACACTTAGGCTAATTGGTTTTCTTCTTTTCCTACCACTCGGCACCAGCCTAAGATTTGGAAGAAGACTATCCAATAAGCGTAATAGGTGTACTCCCTTAATACTATGAGCCCACACAACCTGAGAGAAGGTAAAGATAAAAGACAACCGAATAATCCTATTTAATTTCTCCAGAACCCGTGGTCATCTTCGAACTGAAACAAGTTTTTTCGAGTTCGTATGTAACTATATGAGATGGTCTTTCCAAACAATATGCATCTCCGTAGTAATACGGAGTGTTCTGGAGAAAAGTAAAGGGAAAATAGGATTACCAGGGATGTATGTGACTTTGTCGTGAATCATGACAATCCAAAAGCCAGAGTGTGTAAGAAGGTTCGGTTAACTTGGTTCATGTGTTATAGTTTAAGGTTAGTCATGGTCGCTGTAACTAGGGAGAGAAAAGAAATACTCAGCGTGCACTCTAATCAAAATTAAATTGGTCAATCATTTTATCTAATTAGGATGGCTCCCATTGTTTCCTCGAATTCTCCTTCAAACCCTAAAAGGAGAATTAGTCGGGATCACCTGAAAATCACCCGAGAAGTAATACCTACTCATCAGTGGAAATCGGGATCCAACTATCATCGCGTGATAACCTGACGGAACCCACTCAAGTCACCACACTCCAGAAGGTATGCACATGCCTGACAAGATTCCCTTCTATTTGAAACTCCCGATATGGTTTTTCCCTCTAGGACCCAAGTGACCTTGACGAAAAATCAAAATGCCAAAGGGTCCAAGTCAAGTTTTACCCGTTATTATCTTGATTGCATTAAACCCATCCATATAACACCTGACTAAAGATTAAAACTATCGTACGACTGTCCTACCTAATCGCATTACCATGCAGCAGAAAAAATATTACTTAGCTACCATACAGTATGCCTTGACTAAAGATCGAAATACGCGGCATGAATACTAAGCAATATTAATCTGAATGACGGAGGGCTACGGCTGGTTTTTAGCGAAAAACCTTTAACATAATGAACTTGATATCGTTGCAGGAACTCAAGCAGTTTTGAAAAGGAGTGGTTTAGGCTCCGCCTTTATGGGGTTTTGAAGGGAATCGGTGGTTTTGAAGGGAACCGAGTAGTTTATATCCACATAAACTTTTGATAAAGAGGTCACTCCCTGTGAAGGGATCTAGGGTCTTTCCTCATCGAATGAGGTGGAAGATATTCCTAACTGAATATCTCGACGCAAAGTAAAAGGAAATGCCTATAATTTTCAAATTTGGTTCCGACAAAATCAAATAGGTTCATTTTCCTTGCATTAATCAGAATTAATGCAGTCCCATCAATTAATCATATCATGCCAGAAAAGAAACGAAAATAGGCTTGCACGTATATGCCATCCGCATTCGCCACAGGGTCCCGGTTCTTCGCCGTAAGGTTACTTAACTTACGGCAGGGCGGGACGGGACTAGTGCGGATGCAAAACATATATAGCGTCTACTAAATATAATATATATATATATAGCAACATTCGTCTCACGCATAATATCAAGTAACATCACAGAAGCATCACAGCTGAAGCAAACACAGAATGGAAATGCAGATAATCTAGGAAAAGTACATTTCAATGGAGCCAAATATGAAATGTAATTTTCCAGTCATATGGATAGCCCATAGTATCGGATCCTAGACCCCTACGAGTGCGGCAAGCCACCCGCCAATCCTAGAAGTGAGGCAACCCCAATCAACGAAGTGAGTGGGTCACCTAGCACTTCCAAGATCCGATGACTTGGGCATCCCTTCGCAGGTCAAACCTATACCCCTTACGAGTTCGACAAATGACCTGCCAATTCTAGAGTAAGGCACCCCGGTCTTAATGCCATGAGATGGTGGTCCGTTGCCCTCTAGAACGCGGCTACTCGAGCACTCTGCCATGGGGTAATCCTAGTGCATGTAATGAAAACCTGAATATACAACGGTGACTACGTCCACAACCTAGACGTGCCCCAAAGAATAATACAAGCCGCGATGACGGCAGTTTGCATGTCGGACGCTCGTCACGCAATATGAATATACATTATATCACAGAGAATAACATCCAATACTACACACTCCAGACTATCCACCGTGACAAATCCAATATAACCATAACCAATAAGCAATATCCATCACAGAACATGCAAACTTGCGAGTATCAATTCCGTAACCCCGTCTAATTGATACGTATACCAATTAGACGACACTTTACCAAACATTATGATACACGCAACCATCAAAAAGCCTATGACAATCGAATACCGCACACATATTGTCACGCCCCGCTTCCCAGTATACGGGCAGAGGACGCGACGAGGCCGCTACGTATTTACTCTGAAGTAAGTACGCTAAGCGTATCTAAGCAATATAAATAGAAATGCATAAGAGACAAAGACAGTAGGTATAACTGAACAACAATTTTATTTATTAACATTCTTTGTACAATGCATGGAAAAGTAAATACATCTGAATGAAAGTAATGCCTAAACAGTAGCATAACAGAAAAGAAAAATACAAAATGTAAAAGAAAAAGTACAAGTGAAACTACAGCTCGGGATCTTCAGTAAACTGGTCCAAGTCTTCGGCGCTGGGCTCGATCTCTGGAAGGTCCGAATCACCTGACGACATTCAAAGAAGAAGAAAGAGAATGTCGTCAGCGAACAAATCACTCGGTAAGTCCCAAAGATAAAGGAGAAGTAGAATAGGCAGAGAGAGAGTGTAACTTTTAAAGTTGTATTAGTGTTAACGCTGTTATTTGTAGCTTGATACAGAAGGATGCCTGTGTATACGAGAGGAGTTTCAGTAGACCAGAGACTAAGCTGAACGGAATGTACAAGGAACCGTTATGCCACGGTACAACAGCAACGGAATACAGGTTGGTTGTCTAAAATCTTGCAGTCTCCTGCCACTTCTAACACCTTCCATACCAATCTACCTCTTAAACCCCACGATGTCTTGTTTGTATTGTTCATGTTGTATTGTAAATTGTATTGTCTTGTAATATAAATTTTATAATTGGATGACTTGCCGAAACCATGATATCAGTAAATGGATGTAACTGGATAATCAAGTAAATGGAAGTATATTCATGGTTCGGTTTAGTCAATACAAATTGAATAGATTGAATATATGTATTCATGGATTCATATTGCATTGTAGTTTGTACTTGAATCATATTCAAGTAAGATTATTTAATAAGACTCGGTCTAAGTCAGAACAATTAGAAAAGAAATTGAAATCATGAATTATGTTTTGATGTTATCGGTAACCGCTGCACATGGACGGCGGGATTTGTGTCTTTTTCAAAGACGATTACCGTGTTGATAACACCGTTTGTTAAGTTGTCTACCTTAAATAGGCAAGCACCCATATCTCCGGCTCCTTGAGGCTCAAGAGATTGGTCCCGCTTAAACCTATATTTATTAGGGTCCTTATTGTAATTTATAAAACTTGAGGGGGTTTTAAGTAAAAATAATTTTGTATAATTTTCAAAATACACCTCAAGTATTTTATTATCGTCTTTAGAGTTTTCATAGATGTAGATTTTAAATATGTGACATTTCTAGTGAGATAAACCTATTTTTCATAATACATGGTATTTAGTTGTAAAGTATTGAACTTGTATGGAATTTCATGGTATTTTCATGTAAAGTGATTCTTTTGATTTGGAAAAGTTGGAATATTTATATTATATCAAAAATAGATATTTTGATAATACATATATATATATATTTATTTATATAAAATAATTTTAATTTATTATTTTTCTAGAAATCTCATTTTTCTTAAGATATTTGTATTTTTAAATCTTTCGAGACTGAATGCTCCTTGCAGAGGTCTGAATTTTGCACCTAAGCCCAGGGATGTGCGATAATCTGTACCATCTCATACGGGTTTCCTAAAATGGGTTGTAGCGGCGCTTTGCAAAGACCTGTTTAAAATACATAATCTTGTGAAAATGGTTTTTTATAAGTTAGAGGTAGTTTTTGTGTAAAACGGTATTTTCCCGAATCTATATTTCTCAAAATGCATTGTGCTATGTTGCATATGAGTGTTGTGAGGAGGTAGGTCATTACCTCGTGATCTAACTAAAGGTATAGCAAGATTAATGATATTTTAAAGTCGAAACTAAACTACATGGTATTTTACTAAAAAAGTGCGATAAAAATTGAAATAAAGATTCTTTTGTAAAGGAATTTGTTCCATATGTTTTATTACTGATTAATAGTCAAGATGTAAGCGTTTGGTATGGTCGTGTTTAAGGGAAGTTGAACTTTTTAGAGAAAACCGAATCGGAAGTCGGATTAACTCCGCTTCCGTCGGGTTTTAGTTTCACAAATTTTTAGAATAGAATAGAGAAGAGGGAGGTGGGACTTAATTGTTGTTAGGTTAGAGAAGAGGGAGAGGAGGAAGTAGGATTTGCCGGTGCATCGTTTCGTCGCCGGAAGCTCCTAGAGCCGTCGTCGGAAAATTGCCAGAGCTTCGCCCTTCGCTAACTTCACTTGTATACAAAATTCTAGAAAGTTTTCTTGAGAGTTTTGGACAGAATTTGGAAGTGAGCAGGGTGTGTTTAGGTGTGGTATTTATAGGATAATCTAGGGTTAGGATTCGATAGGAAAATTTATTAAAATAAATTGTATTAAAAAGTTTTAATTGAATTTTAATTGTCTCTGTTAAATTGCAGGTGGTTTAAAGTGTACAGGAGTTATGGGAATGCAAAAAGACAGAGGGTTCAAGAAGAGAACCGGCCGATCCGACTCAGTTAGGCCGGCCGATCCAGTCGCACTGCCGTCCGAGTCATGGCGAGTCGGGCCGGGGATCGTCGCTGTGGGTCTCTCGTCGGTTGGTTTGCACAGTGAGGTTTTGTTTTATATGTGACTTTTGGTTTTTACGAGTTATGCACGTGTAGACCCTTGGGATTCTAAAAAATTAAAAGAAAACAATATAAAAAATAATATGGCTAATGGGATTTGAACTCTGGTGCTTTGGTTCAGCAGTGCAAGGTATTACCGGTGAGCAAAAAGCTCTTTCTTGATATTAAAAAGCAAAACAAATACTTATAGTACTCACAGGAAATGTAAATACCCCAAGTATACATTAACTTTTAAACAAGTTTTTTATACACTAAAATTGGAGTTGTTACATATATAGCCAACACTTCAATTTTCCAAAACACCGAAAATCAATTGTGCTAAAAACCGATAGAAATTCCATGCTAAAAACCACTCCGGGAGTCCGAAATGATCTCGGATTGAGCCGAAACTTTGCAGAGGACCCTGTCATGAAATTAACATCGACCCGGAGGCACCTAAGGGACACACCTACCCCCAAGACCACCTTAAGATGGTCTAAGGGGTAGGAAGACCCAAAACTTCCTTCTGAGGCTGTTTCGGGTCCCTACCCCCAAGGCCACCATTTGGGTGGTCTCGGGGGTCTCCTTAGGCACCCCCGGGACATCCCCAAGGTCCCCGTGCACCTTCTCGATCCAAAACGAGAGCCCGCGGGGAGTCAAAACATCAATATAGTATGAAATCCCTCACTGTTTTTTCGGCAATTTTTGCGGAGCAAAAACGGCGGGATTCGGAAGTCGTAACAATATAGTTTAGTGTGCTTGGATGACTCTGATACAATTGTATGTTCTTAGTGCCTTCGTCTTTAACCAGCAGCCAATGTAGAATCTGAAAATAAAAATTTTCATGGCACTAAAATTTACACCTAAACTAGAATACCAACAAGATAGAAATCATAACATTTGTAGAGTCTTCATTTTCTCCAATTGGGTTGGACTCTAGCATGCTCTCAAGAGATCCGGATCGCGCTTGCAAGCGGGTCTCCCTTCGCCAAAGATGTTTCACTCGAGGGAACCAAGTTCAATCTTCAACATCATTCATAAAATAACTAAAGATCCCAGGATGCTAATATAGGACATTTAGTGATGTGTGTGAGTGTTCTAATGATTTTTCTATCTTTTAATCTTTTTGAATCTCAACGCATGAGAAGGTAAAGAAAGAAGGAGGAGGAAGAGCCATGGAAGAGAGAGAAACAAAAATGACGAAATGAAAAAACTCCTTATAAAATCAAGCATACTTGCATTCTTTTGTTAAAAAGAATTTTACTATTTTAAAACTACAACCATGCTTGAATAATATTTGCAAATGAATTAAAAATTCATTTGCCCATACCCTCCACCATTTCTTTTTCCATCTCATTTCTCAATTTCTTAAAAAGAATATCCTTAAAATGGGTTGTCCTTCTTCTAGAAGTATTCTTGTATGAATACAAGAATATGCCTCCGCAAATACATGCCCGTATTCGTATCAAAATACGAATACCTAAGAGATAGAAAATATAACGACTCTGTTTTAATGTACAGAAAATTTGTTTAAAAGTTAATGTACAAATGGAGTATTTGCAATCCTATGTATGCTATAAGTATTTAACTTTCTTTTGAATAGCAAGAAAACACTTGTAGCTCATTGGTAAAGCCTTGCACTGTTGTGACGTAATCTCTGTGTTCAAATCCCCTCAGCAACATATTAATTTTGCTGATTTTTCTTTTAAACATTTTGGAAGCCCAAAAGTTTACACGTGCAATACACGTAAAAATGAAAAGTCAGATTAAACAAACATGTGGAAAATACTATATGAACAGCCTAGGACACGTGGCCCCAATTCAAGACCCTACCCCTCCAAGATGCCCGGCGAGATCTTGAATTGGGCCGGCGCTGCCGGTCCAAACCGTACCAATTACCCCTAATATTTAAACACTAACCCCTTGGCCTCCCCCCACTACTCCTGTTCTGTTTGATTTTTCTGCAAATTAACAAAGAGTGTTAATTCATCTATTTAATCCAAGATTTAATATATTTTTAATTCTCTCTTTACTCATAAAACCCTAATTCTATCCTATAAATACCCCCCTACACTTTGGCCTGTTCCCTGATTAAAAATCAGGAAACAACTCAGTAAGGCATCACGTACTCACACGTGACCAATGGTCACGTGTTGACACGTGATGGTTAAAACTGAAGCGTAAACAAGCGGCTGATAAAAGACTCCAATTGAGGGTCACATGCTCATACGTGACCAAGGGTCACGTGCCAGCACGTGACAGGCTTCGAAAGCCTCATAACTGAATAGAATTAAATTCTAAATTCTTCCAAATCTTTCTAAATGGAAAAGATTAGAGGGAACCGTTGGATTAAAAGTCCAAGGGTGATTAAAAATCACCAACTTATGGAAAAATCCTAAACAAGGAAAGATCTCCCCAAATCTCACCGAAATAACAAACAGAATATCTTTGGATTGAAAATCCAAAGGTGAATAAAATTCACTGAATGATCTAAAGGATCATATTAGTTATGAAAACAAATCAAATCTTTCAATAAAAGATTTATTAAACAAATTGATTCTTTTCCTTCTCCTATAAATAGGAGCCAAAAGGAGAAGAAAGAAGGAGATAGAATTTTGGAATCTTGAAAATTCAGAGAGAAAAGAAAGGAGAATTTAATTCTCAACAAAGAAAACCCTAGGTGAGAAAAAGAAAAGGGATCAAAACTTCAAAAAAGAGAATTTAATTCTCAAAAATCTAAGAGTTTAACTCTTCTGCACAAAAGAACTTAGTTCTTCCTCTAATTGAAGATCTGCAGAAGCAAATCTCCCCATAGGTTAAGAATTTAATTTTCATCGGGTTGAGATTTTGCCATGCAGATCCAAGACTTAGAGGGAGGATTGAGTTCAGAGAATTTAATTCTCCCAATTTATAGGAATTTAATTCCTCCAAGATGAAGTTAGGGTTTAATCCTATATGAGAATTTAATTCTCCCAAACTCACAGGAATTCAATTCCTTCATGATAAAACTAGGGTTTAACCCTATATGAGAATTTAATTCTTCTAAAACTATAGGAATTTAATTTCTTCAAGATGGACAAAACTAGGGTTTAACCCTAATTGAGAATTTAATTTTCTCAGATTAATAGGAATTTAATTCCTCCTAAAATAAAATTAGGGTTCAACCCTACACATGAATTTAATTCTTTCACAGTAGGAATTTAATTCCTCCAGAATCATAATTAGGGTTTAACCCTACCAAGAATTTAATTCTTAACGATAAAGGGATTTAAAAGATCTTCATGTATGCAAAAGAATTAAGGTCACGTGTCCCCACGTGACCCGTGAAGAGATCCCCAGAAATAAGAAGCAGGAAGCTTAGAGGCAACGCCTCACGTGCTCCCACGTGACTTACAAAACACAGAATGAAAAAGCGAAGGAAAGCAAAGCTTTGGGCGCTCTCACGTGTCCCCACGTAACCCCTTAGTAAATGCTTTAATGATCTGTGCATAAATCCCCATCACGTGCAAACACGTGATGCTAAAAAATAAAATAAAAAAAAGTGTTAAACACTTATTTACAAAGCAAAGTAAAAAGGACCTGGTCCCACCTCTAGGCGCCCTCACGTAGCCCCACGTGACCTATTCCTATTTAGTGTTTAAACACTAATTTAAAGGACTTATTTCCAGTGTTTAACACTGTTGTTTCCTAGTGTTTAAACACTAATTTGAGAGCTTTATTTCTAGTGTTTAACACTACTGTTCTCTAGTGTTTAACACTACTTTTAGCCAAATTGGCTAATTTTTCAGAGGCAAAAGACACCTCTTCAACTGAATCTCAAAATTGAGTAAAATTCAGAGCTATAATGTTTAATGCCCAATCAAACATAAAAATGTCATCATAGCCCTCAACTCTGGTTTAGCATTGCTAAGTGATGAGGGGCTGAACCCAGACAAATGTCCAAGGGTCCAACAAAGGGCCAATGTTCCAAATTTAATTGGACTTAGCCCAAGTTGGCCATAAGTCCTCAATTCAGACTTAACTGAGCCATTGTGCTCATAATATAATTAATAGATCTTAGTTCCAAAATGGACGACCGATTACTCTATCCACCTTGGTTCAAGAGTACATCTCTTCACTCCTTTGATATTTGTCGTTGTAATCCTTCAACGTCTTCAAAGAGGTGACGGGTCCCGACAACCACACATGTCATAGACTATGACGTCTCTAAACATTGGACTGTGGGGTCCTTAAGCCCATGGACTATGATGTCCTTAACCTCGACCGTGATGTCTTAAAACTAACATTGGACTGTGGGGTCCTTAAGCACATGGACTATGATGTCCTTAACCTCGACCGTGATGTCTTAAAACTAACATTGGACTGTGGGGTCCTTAAGCCCATGGACTATGATGTCCTTAACCCTGACCGTGATGTCTTAAAACTAACATTGGACCGTGGGGTCCTTAAGCCCATGGACTATGATGTCCTTAACCTCGACCGTGATGTCTTAAAACTAATATTGGACTGTGGGGTCCTTAAGCCCATGGACTATGATGTCCTTAACCTCGACCGTGATGTCTTTAAACTAACGTTGGACCGAGATGTCCTTAAACTAACAATGGACCGTAATGTCCTTAAACTAATCGACCGCAATGTCACTAAACAAAACATTAGAGTCCAAATACTCTCTTGTTGGATCTAAACGATCCCGTTAAGTTGATCTTAGTCTAAAATTAGACTAACGTATCCTTAAATAACGTTTAAGTTGATCTTAGTCTCAAATCAGGCTAATGTATCCTTAAACCCAATCCCCAAACTCAAATCTAAGAAAGATACGGATTTGGACTAGTCCACGCCTTACGGGCGATAACATAAATTAGTCTCCGTATACAATCCACGGGAACCAAACACAAAACAAACACCTACGATATGAAGTGACCATCTGGAGAAGGAGAAAGTTGTTACGTAATTAACTGCGGGGGCTTGCGCCTGCAGGGAAGAGCGTCCCCACAATCAAAAACCCCTCAACGAGGGGGAATCTGACGAAGTTTGCTATATCGGCCGCATCCATTCAAACCTTCGATACATGGTGCACTTCATGTGTCGTGTTCGCGAACCAATCATGGTTTGCTAATGGTTGCCCTTAGGTTTCGAGGTACTATGATTTGGCGTTTTTCTTGGTGCAGAAAGCGAAGGATTAATGGCGTCCACTTGTGCAAAGTGTTCCAACTGCAATTGCAACCCACGCTCCGCCTCATCTGGAGGCATATCTTATGGGCCTCAAGCAGCCTCCCTGTTCACAATGCCGGTGGAACAGGTCACTCAAGCCACCACAGGATTATTTTTCGCGATCATGCTCCCGCCAACGAGCTTCACCGCTCCTGTGCCAACACCGGAAGCTCCCAAGAAGTCGGTCTTTGATCGGCTTACAACTACTGCGGCCCCTCTCAACGGGTCGTCCAGCACCGGCGCCTCGGTCTTCTCCAGATTGGGCCAAAGTTCAGGTAGGCCCATGATGAAGCCTGCACCTCAGGAAAAGGTTATTCCGAAAAGAGTGACCAATCCTGCTCCCGAAGTCGTCAAGGCGGATTCTCCAACCAAAGGGTTAGTTTTTACAAGACTGGTTGTTCCGGTTCCCACTATGGTTCCTGTCCCTGCTCAGAAGTCTGTTTTTGACCGGTTGGATACCGCTTCTCAACGGACATCAGTCTTCAAGAGGCTGACGCCAGCAACAACCCCTCACCTGGAAAGGGGGCAAGGCAAAGCCATTCCAATCGCTGAACCAACACCAATGGCTCGACACGCTCGACGTCACCACTGGCGCCGAGTAAGGAAGGCCGGGGGCAACTCCCCCTCTGGGCTAACTCCACCAGCTCCAACGGTAGAAGTTAATGCTGCTGTTCCAACCGGGAACAGTTTTGAGCTGCTGAACAAAGTACGCAGGAACTCGCTACTGTCGTACTGAAAAGATCTCCACCATCGGTGGAGACTGTCACAGAAATAAAGCCGGAGCAGTCCCCCCAACGACTGTCTTCCAAAGTTTACAAAATCTGGCGATAAGTCCGAGAGTCAGTGGTGGATCAAGACTATCCCCGCCGGCAGAAGAAGCTGAAGGTCCAATAGGAAGACAACCATCCTGTTAAGCCACAGAAGGCGACGGCTACTTGGGTGCCCATTGCAACGGCCCCCTCAACTTCGACCGCTCATAAGAGGAGAAGGCCGGAGAAAATCCCCATGCCTGCGATAAATGTCAAAGGCACTGAGCCCAAACGCCCTAAGTCTAGGGGCATGGTGGTGCATACCGTCTACATGGCGTCTGGAAAAGAGAATAGCTGTATCTCCACAAGTCATCGACCACTTACGCGATCAGTGACCAAGGCTCAGGAGCAACAACAGCAAAAGCTCCAGGAAATGTTAACAGCTATGACCGCACTTACGGGACCAAAAACAAGCCCATAGGCATCCTCGGAGCAACGCCATGAGCAGGAAACCGATGCTGAATTTCTTTGGAGAATGCTTGAGAAGAAGGACAAAGAGGCCGCAGAACAAGCGGCCAATATAAAGCAAATGGCCCTTCTATTCCAAGATATGGTGGG
The DNA here is from genome assembly GCA_030015575.1 of Agapanthus africanus. Taxonomy (NCBI): domain Eukaryota; kingdom Viridiplantae; phylum Streptophyta; class Magnoliopsida; order Asparagales; family Amaryllidaceae; genus Agapanthus; species Agapanthus africanus. Next base: position 652,115,675 of record JASDDO010000014.1, read on the forward strand.
CATGATGATCCAGCCGGACCCTCCAGCCGAAGATCCTCCAGTAGCAATTGAAGATGACAGAGGAGAAACATCGAATCCTCTGCCGGCTCTGTCAAGAACCAAGGAGGAGACAATCTCCAAAGCTGCCCTGGATGATTATATCGCTCAGCAAATACGAGTTCACCAGGCAAATGAAGCGGCTGGGCAAATCATTAAAACTGGGCGACCATATCCAGACTGGTATGATCAAATAAAGTATTCGCCGAGCTACACACAATCCCCAAATTCCATGTGTACAAGGGGACATGCAATTCCCATCAGCATGTCGCTCAATTCAGGGCACTTTGCAGCAACACCGGGGGTGATGATAAGCTTTTGCTCCGCCAATTCGTCGGCAGCTTATCAGAGACGGTGTTTGAGTGGTACTCCGAACTTCCAAATGATTCCGTCAATACTTTCGCAGAAATGGAGTTGTTGTTCACCCAGCGATTTGCAAGTGCTAGTGAACGCACCCTGATAATGGCATTGATCAATGCCAGGGTGAAACCGGGCAAAACGTGGGTTCAGTACGCAATCTGATGGCGGAATCTGTGGTCGAAATGCGAACAACGCATCGAAGAAGCACCAGCGGTGGGCATGTTCGTGGGCACCCTAGACCCTCATGCAACTATTTCACAGTTCATGATGTTCTTCAAACTGACCACATTCCAGGCTTTAATCGACAAGCTAGCCCAGATGGATCAGATGGGTCATAGACCGTCTCCTTCGAAGCCGGAGCCGCGGAACGAAAAAGGTAAGGGGAAGGCGACCTTCGTTGCGAATACCCAACAGCAGCCCAGCGCTCCAAGACTAACGGATCAGTTGGAAGAGAGACGACGCTATTATAATGAGAAAATGAAGTGTCCCTACTCGTTCCCACGGGACAAAACGAAAAGACTCTTTGAGCTGGCGATGCGCAACCGGCTTATCAATCTGCCAAATCCAAAGCGGCCATTGCAACCCGGCGAAGCGAATAATCCCAATGATTGCCCTTACCAACAAACGGTAAGCCATACAATCAAAGATTGCTTCGTGTTTAAGGGATGGATCGAGGATCAGTACCAACAAGGCAAGTTTGCGTTGTCTGAGAAGTGGAAAGTAAGCCTATCACAACCGTACACTCCTAAGAAGACGGACACACCGGGGGCAACATGCTCTTTTGTTGAAGAAGCTCCATGGGAGGTCGTTCTTTCGGCCAAAACCAAAAGGATGCTGAATGATCTCCAGACATGCCCGGCGATCAGGTGGAAGAATCCGCTGGAACCTCAGATCATCGAAGGGATGCTAAAGCCGCGCCCAACTCCAAAGATTGGTGGTGATAGCTAAAGTGTTCACACCTAGCCGTCGAAATCTGCAAAAAGGAAGAAGAAATCCAAAAAGCCCGTGAAGCCTGGCGACAAGCGCACGGACCTGCAGAAACAGATCGACGCGCTGGAGGAGTATAACCAGAAGACGCGGACTCCAATCACGCTCCAAGAGTTTCTCGCCCACGTCCTTGAAGACGGAGGTGATGGAGAAGAATCGTCGGACGAATCTGAGGATTACGTAGCAAGTTGCCATGTGGTCTCTCACTCATCGATGAACGATGAAGAAGCTCCTTGCATTGAAAGACTGGGGGCAGGTCCTGAACCGGAGCTTCCAGGGCCATCAGACGAGATGATCGACGCATTTCTAAACGAAGCTCTTCTGAAGAGTAAAGCTGATCGGGAGCGTGAGATGGCCATATTCGAAAAGGCCAAAAACCGGTGACTGAACGAAAGAGTCGAGACATTCCCACCAAATCAAAGGACATCTGTCGCAGATAAAAACAAGTTCAAGATGAGGAAAAGGTTTGCGAAAGCCATATCAGTGGGAATGAAGTTACCACCTCCGAAGGAAACACTCTTGGTGAAGCAGAAATGCATCCTAGCTACTGCTTATATCATCGAAAGATCGCACACCCCATCGAAGAGTTCAACGCTTTTAAAAGATGGTGGCAGGGGTATGTTGCTCACCGGCAACATTTTAAGCGGATGAAACGTAAAACTCGTCGGGAGCGAAGAAATGCGATTGAGGAGCGTAAAAGAACTACCAAAAACTGTCGCATGGTCAACGCCGAGGGATCGCAGGTTCTCACCTTCGGGAGCGAATCTGATGAGGAAATGGCTCTCGGCCCTCTCTTTAAAGAATCCGCCTTGGGGAAAGAGGAAGAACCGAAGGCCTGTGAAAATATTCAGCTGCGCAACCGTACGCTTCCAGAAAAGAATCTCGGACCCACGAATAGAAAAGATAAGGGAAAAGAAAAGGTCTATGAGGATATCGCCCTAGATGACCAAGTCATGAAAGAGCTGACTGCCAAGGACCCGCCAAAGGAAACTAAGGTGGACTACAACGTTCTGGCGCACTTGAGGAAGTTACCCTCACAGCTCAGCATTCTCGACGCCCTTTTACTATCAAAAGAAGCAAGAGATTCATTGATCAAGGCGCTACAAGAGCCAGTACAATTCCAAGCTTTTCTCGCCGAAGAAAATATGAAAGACGAGGTGGAAGAAGTGCACACAGCCGATATTACCTTCGGCGATGAAGATCTCCTCCTTGGGACGTGCGAGCACAACCGTCCCTTATATGTCTTCGAATACTGTCACGATATAAAGATATGCAAAATCCTGGTTGACAATGGGTCTTCCGTCAATCTCTTCAACGTGAGAGTATTGAAGGAAATCTGCATGAGCGTTCAGCACCTCGCTCGTGATAAAATCACCATCTCCGGTTTTGACTCCCAATCATCACAGACTGTCGGGTCCGTGATACTGACATTGCGCTTCGGGCTACTTGTCACGGATATTAAATTTCATGTCATTGACGTCAAGAACTGCTACAATGCTTTGCTCGGCCGGCCCTGGTTACACGAGTACAACATTATTCCTTCTACACAGCACCAGTGTATGAAGTATTTCAAGTATGGCCTCGAGTACACTGTGACGGGAGAATTGAACCCATTCTCCGTGAACGAAGTCCGGAAGTACGAAGATGCAAAATACTTCTCACCAGATTTTGAGGACACAGAAAGATGCCACAAACCGAAGAACAAAGCTATCACCACTATTCCGGTCTTCGGGAGTGACACCGAGGAGGAAGAAGAGATAGTTTATTCAGGGCCGCCTCAACGCAACAACCTGGGACCATCCACCCCAATGTTGATCTTCGGCAGTGACTCGGAAGATGAAGTTAACGCTATATTTTCCGCTCAACCGTCAATACAGACCTTCGCTGATAACAATCAGAGCTTGCAAATTACCATGGTTCCGCGGGAGCACTACAAAGATCTCGACGGACTTGAAGCTTATAGCGTGCAAGAGCTACAAACACTTTACGTCCCTCCCAGGAGAAAAGGTGAACATGCAATCCTATTCTATCGATCCACGGAAACTAGAGTGGAGAAAGAAGTTTGGCATGGTGCCAATTCTACGCTCGACAGGCTCCAGCCCATCCATCTGCCTAGATATTACACAGAAGGCTAGAAAAGGCTATTGAAGCGCCAAGGGGTACCCTTCAAACAGACCATTCGACAAGATCGGTTCTACAACAGGATTTAGGATGTCCCTGGAACTCAGCGCAAGTTACCCAATGGGAGAATGGAAACGCTAGGGCATGGATATGTGAAATCCGGGAAACGGGGACGAGTCCATGGTAGCTACGTCATATATGACTTCGATGAAGAAGAGGATGCCCTATCAGAAAACGCTGACCCTGAACCAAAACGAGATCCGGCCATCAAAATGCCGAGTCCGTCATTTGAAGAACGAATGGACAAGCTTATCAGAGAAGCAGGTCAAAAGATCCGGGATGACCATAACCGTGAAATGGCCATTTACGAGAAAGCCAGGACGCAGCGCCTCCTTCAACATGCGGCGGAGACTGACAATGCTCTTCCTTATCAATCCGTCATACAAAAGGCCCGACGCAGAGGCAAAAATAAAGCAAAGAGCGGGAAAGGCGTTCGACAGCGACAAAGCGGGACCAAGAAGCCACGCGATCGGGAATCGAGCAATCCGGACTCGTCTCTTATAAAGAAGATGGGTCGAGCATACTCTTTCCCTCAGAATAAAATACGGAAGATACTTGATCTCGCCATAAAACATCAGATGATTACACTTCCGGAGTCCAAACACCCCAAGCAAGCAGGCGACGTCTCTTACCTGGACTATTGCTCCTATCATATGGCAATAGGACATCCTATTGAAGACTGCTTCACCTTCAAGAACTGGGTCGAAGACCAATATCAGCTCGGCAAGTTCGCTTTATCCAGTAGTTGGAGGATAAATCCGCCACAGAAGTACGAACCAAAAGCCGCGCATACAGCGAGAGTAGAACCAGATCAACATCGGTCGTGGAAGCGAGCTCGTACCTGTCATATGATAACACTATCAAAAGAAGAGCCTGAAGATAGGGATGACCTCCCCTGGTGCTTCGAAAACAATGATGACGAGGTGATCTCAGAGTTTCCACCGGTGCCGAAAGAGCTGGAAGATGGAATACACACTACTGCAGATGACCTCAAGAAAATTGATCTGGGGACGACAAGCGACCCGCGACCGACATTCGTCAGTGAACTGCTATCTGAAGAAAGGGTGGCTGCATTAAAGGACGTGCTCATACAGCATAGAGATTGCTTTGCATGGAATTATTCTGAAATGCCAGGACTAGTTCCAGAGATTGCTGTCCACAAATTGGCAATATCCCCAGACGTAAAGCTAATCAAACAAGCACCAAGAAGGATGCGGCTCGAGCTTGAGATGAGCATCAACGCCGAGGTCAAGAAGCTGATCGACTCTGGCTTCATCCAAGAGGTTCAGTATCTTGACCGGATCGCCAATATCGTCCCGGTGATGAAGAAAAATGGGACAGTGCGTCTATGTGTGGACTTTCGGGATCTCAATAAAGCCTGCCCGAAAGACGACTTCCCAGTACCGATCACTAAACTGATGATAGATAACACGTCCACTCACGAAGTTTTCTCCTTCATGGACGGCCCATCAGGATTTAATCAGATAAAGATGCATCCCGAGGATCAGAAGCATACCGCTTTCCGGACCCCTTTGGGTATATTTTGCTACAAGGTGATGCCTTTCGGTCTAAAGAACGCCGGTGCCACCTATCAGAGGGCCATGACGAAGATCTTCGATGACATTATACATGAAATCGTCGAATGCTATATCGACGACGTCGTGGTGAAAAGCAAATCATACGAGAAACATCTCAAGCATCTGAAGATCGTGTTTCAACGCCTTCGGCAATACAACTTGAAGATTAACCCTCTCAAATGCGCGTTCGGGGTGTCCTCAGGAAAATTCCTAGGATTCATCGTCCGACACCGAGGTATCGAGATAGATTCGTCGAAGATCAAGGCGATCATGGAAATGCCTCCGCCAAGGACTCTTAAGCAATTGCGGTCTCTCCAAGGGAAGCTCGCGTATATCCAGCGATTTATAGCTAATCTTTCAGGGAAATGTCGTCCTTACAGTCACCTGATGAAGAAGGGAACCCCATTCGTCTGGGATCACAAATGCCAAAATGCGCTGGACGAAATCAAGCAATACCTGCAGAATCCGCCAGTACTGGCTGCTCCGGTCAAGGGAAAGCCTCTCATTCTGTATACAACCGCCCTTGAAGGCTCCTTAGGCGCATTATGAGCACAAGAGAACGACCAAGGGAGGGAGAGAGCCCTCTACTATTTGAGTCGAGTTCTACTGGGGGCAGAAAGCAATTACTCTCCCATCGAAAAACACTGCCTGGCATTAATCTTCACGATAACAAAGCTCAGGCATTACGCATTGGCGCATGAAGCCCGTCTCATATCGAAGGTGGATCCCCTCAAATATTTGATGTCAAAGGCCATACTGACGGGGCGACTCACTAAATGGGCCCTGCTCTTGATGGAGTTCTCAATAACCTATCAACCTCTTAAGGTAGTGAAAGGCCAGGCCATCGCCGACTTCCTCGCTGAGCATCCGATACCTGCCAATTCTCCCTTGAATTGCGAACTGCCAGACGAACATGCGTTTGACACGGTCGATGGAAATGATACCCGGTGGGAACTTTACTTCGATGGAGCATCTTTGATGAAGAAGCGTAAACAAAACACCCCCATAATCAAATCAGGGGTAGGCCTTATCTTCGTAACTCCACAAGGAGGGATAATGGGCTTTGCCTTTTCCTTAACAGAGCCGAGGACAAACAATGAAGCCGAGTATGAAGCTTTGATAGCGGGTCTCGAGATCTCCATCGACATGGGGATTGAGAACCTCCTCATATACGGAGACTCCCAACTGGTCGTTAGTCAAATAAATGGCGACTACCAAACGTGCAAGCCAGAGTTCGTGAAATACGACGAGAAAGTACAGCAACTGCTGACCTAAATACCTTCCTACACCTTGGAAAGCATACCGCGTGCGGAAAATAACAAAGCGGATGCATTAACCAAGCTTGCTAAAGAATTGGCCGATGAGAACCTCGATGACGTAAGAATCATGGTACAAAGCCGTCGGGTTCTTGCACCGGCAGAAATATCTCCGGAGTCGTCCGAAGGAAAGGGAGTGACCGAGCAAATGGTTCTACGAGTAAAAGACCAAGAAAAGGTTGAATATTGGAGAGAAGTCTTTATAGACTACTTCAAATCACGTCGAACACCTGAAGATGCGTCCTCAAAACATCAGCTCATGAAGCGAGCTCTATCTTTCGCCTTCGTCAATGATACTCTGTACAAGAGGTCATTTGATTCTTTGTGTCTAAGATGCCTGGGACCTGAAGAAGCAAGAAGAGTCGTCCAAGAAACTCACGACGAACTCTGCGGTTCTCACCAAGCCGGGCCGAAGATGAAGTTGAAGATCAAACGAATGGGTTATTATTGGCCCACGATGATCCAGGACTGTCTTGAGTATGCGAAGCAATGGCACTCGTGCCAGATCCACGGGGACTTTATCCACCAGCATCCAAATCCACTATACCCAACAGTGGCTAGCTGGTCGTTCGAAATGTGGGGAACTGACATAATCGACCCCATCGAACTAGCATCGTCCTGAGGACATCGATTCATTTTAGCGACAACCGATTACTTCTCCAAATGGGCAGAAGCAGTACCGCTGAGGGAAGTGAAGATGGAGAATATCCTCTATTTCTTCAAGACACACGTCATTTATCGGTTCGGCACTCCGCGACGGATCATCTCCGATAACGGGCCAGCCTACAGAAGCCACAAGATCAGCCGCTTCATACAACAACATAACATAGACTGTAGATACTCTTCAGTCTATAATCCCTGAGCTAACGATCTAGCTGAGGCTTTCAACAAGACCTTGACGAAGATTGTGAAAAAGACGGTGTCTCGAAATAAGAGGGACTGGCACGGGAGACTACACGAAGCTCTCTGGCATATCGAACTACGTTCAAGACGACCACGAACACAACGCCGTACGCGTTGGTATTCGGTACAGAAGCGGTACTCCCCCTCGAGATAGAGTTACCCTCTCTACGAGTGGCAGTTCATTATGAGCTGACGGACGAAGAGAATGCTCACCTTCGGCTTGAGGAGCTAGATGCCCTTGATGAAACCCGGCTCATAGCGCAACAAAATCTGGAGGCTTATAAGGCAAAGATAACGCGCTCATATGAAAGATTGACCTGGCCGAGGACATTCCGCCAAGGCGAACTCGTGCTAGTGGTCAAAAGACCTATGATCCCCAATCATGCTAAACGGGGGAAATTCAAGCCAAACTATGAAGGCCCGTACATCATAGACAAAGTTTACCAGGGTGGAGCCTATCTACTCATGAACATGCATGTCGAAAGGCCCTTCAGGCCAATAAATGGTCGCTTCCTGAAGAAATGCTACGCCTGACGAGTCACGGCCTAGGTCAATGATAGATGACGACGACTATGTCCGCTCGCTATCTTCCTAAGCCCAAACTCTATAAGTAGTAGCCGGATTATCCGCTCGCTATCTTCCTAAGTCCAAACTCTATAAGTAGTAGCCGGCTTATCGGACCGAAACGTCCTTAAACTAACAGCGGACTGAAACGTCCTTAAACTAACAGCGGACCGAAATGTCCTTAAACTAACGACGGACCGAAACGTCCTTAAACTAACAGCGGACCGAAACGTCTTTAAATTAACAATGGACCGAAATGTCCTTAAACTAACAATGGACCACTATGTCCTAAAACTAGCCGTTGACCGAGATGTCGATAAACTACGGTGGATTGCAGCATCCCAAAGCTAATATAAAAAAAGAAAAAGAATAAAAAAAACGGTATGTCCATAAGCAAAATGGGCACGGATGAAAACCCGAGAGGGCTCCGTGAGTAAAAACAGCAGGGCTACCGGCGAGTCTTGTGAAAACCCGAAAGGGCGCAACCTCGTTCAAATAAAAAAAAAGTGAAAAACAAAAAAGGAAAACGGTATGTCCATAAGCAAAATGGGCACGGATGAAAACCCGAAAAGGCTCCGTGAGAAAAAACAGCAGGGCTACCGGTGAGTGTTTGTGAAAACCCAAAAGGGCGCAACCTCGTTAAAAGACACTTGCAGGGTCCTCTCGACCTTATGAGGAGAAACCACCCGCGTGAGATCCTTACGACTCACAAGGGAGCATCACACTTAGGGATCCCCATGATCCCTAAGGAGAAACCACACTTACAGGATCCTCACGACTCGTAAGGAGAACCCTCTTATAAGACCCTCCCGGCTCATAACATTCAAAAGTCTTAAGTTACAGAAACCTGAACCTGTTCTTAAGCGCCCCCCAACCGCCGATACTGCCCTACAAGCGGTTCAACACTGACCCTTGTATACAATCCACGGGCGCGAATAAACATTTCCCTAACGAAGTCCCATCCGTGACTAGGGATATGTTTGCACAGTGAACAACCCTTGTAAGTCCTCTCGACTTATAAGTAGAAAACTTTCTTGTAAGATCCTTACGACTTACAGGAGAACATGCACTTAGGGATCCTCACGATTTTTAAGGAGAAAACGCACCTATGAGATCCTCACGACTTGTAGGGAGAAATACCTTTATGAGACCCTTACGGCTCATGAAGTCAAAAGCCTTAGTCGACAGGATCTTAACCCTGTTTACTAAGCCACCTTTGTCCGACATCGACAGAGGTAAATGATGATTCGCTCCTGGCCGTATCCCAGTCGTAGTGATGCTGATGCCGAAATCGGTGTTTAAATCCCAAGCTCGCAGCAAAAAACCAGCAAGCCACACATGCATACGAAATAGCCAAAACGATGGGGCAACTTGCAAACAGAAGCAGCAAGTAAAAAAATGTATGCATGCAAAATAACCGAAATGATTGGGCAACTCGCAGTAAAAAGCAGCGAATAAAAATAAAACAAATAGCCGAAATGATTGGGCACCGCGAAAAATAGCCGAAATGATTGGGCAATCGCGACCTTCACGATATAAAAGCTGAAATGATAGAGCATCGCGGAATGAAATAAAAAAAATGAAATTTATGCCCTACAGATGATATCATAGAAATCTCTGTATACAATCCAGGGGCGCAAACAAAGAGGGAATCGCACCCCTCCTCCCCAAAGCTTCATCAGAAGGAGAAGCCAGATTTCAATGGTTCACAGACAGCCTAGAGATCATCTCAACATTCGTCTCATTACAACGGACACAATATCAAGCAAAGCTGAACCGCGGCAACTCCCAGTTCCATGACTCGGCGGTGCACAGATGACCGAAAGTCAAACCCCGACTCCGCGAAATGCGGATAAAGTCAACCCTTCCTGGCTACGTGGAACACGGATTACGTCAATCCTGACCCCGTGGGAAACGTCCAGAGCGGATCCCGGTCCTCGCAGAGCATGGCAATGACCCCGTGTGAAGCATCCAGAGCGGAGCCTGGTCCTCGCAGAACACGGCAGTGAACCCGTGGGAAGCATCGAGAGCAAAATTCCTGGTTACGTAGAATGCGGCAATGACCCCGTGGGAAACGTCCAGAGCGAATCCTGGTCCTCACAGAGCACGGACATGACCCCGTGTGAAGCATCCAGAGCGGAGCCTAGTCCTCGCCGAACACGGCAGTGAACCCGTGGGAAGCATCCAGAGAAAAATTCCTGGTTACGTGGAACGCGGCAATGACCCCGTGGGAAACGTCCAGAGTGGATCCTGGTCCTCGCAGAGTACGACAATGGCCCTGTGTGAAGCATCTAGAGCGGAGCCTGGTCCTCGCAGAATACGGCAGTGAACCCGTGGGAAGCATCCAGAGCAAAATTCCTGGCTACGTGGAACACGGATTACGTCAAATCCTGACCCCATAGGAAACGTCCAGAGCGGATCCTGGTCCTCGCAGAGCACGGCAGTGAACCCGTGTGAAGCATCCAGAGCGGAGCCTGGTCCTCGCCGAACATGGCAGTGAACCCGTGGGAAGCATCCAGAGTAAAATTCCTGGTTACGTGGAATGCGGCAATGGCCCCGTGGGAAACGTCCAGAGCGGATCCTGGTCCTCGCAGAGCACGACAATGACCCCGTGTGAAGCATCCAGTGCGGAGCCTGGTCCTCGCTGAACACGGCAGTGAACCCGTGGGAAGCATCCAGAGAAAAATTCCTGGTTACGTGGAACGCGGCAATGACCCTGTAGGAAACGTCCAGAGCGGAGCCTGGTACTCGCAGAACACGGTAGTGAACCTGTGGGAAGCATCCAGAGCAACCCTGACCCCGTGAAATGCGGATAAGGGCAACTTCACCCATCACTTGCGGGTCCTCACGACTCGTAAGGGAGCAAATTCTCTTGTGAGATCCTTACGACTTGCAAGTGAAAAACACACTTACGAATCCTCACGATTCTTAAGGAGAAATTACACCCACAAGATCCTCTCGACCGATAGGGAGAAAATTCTTTATGAGACCCTCACGGCTCATAAAGTTGAAAAGTCTTAGGAAGCAGATCTTAACCCTGAATCCTAAGCTATCGTTGTCCTGCAGAGAGATCAAGATAGATTATCCACAGAATACATTCAACAAAAAGGGAGACACCATTGTGAAGAAAAATACGTCTTTTATTCACGAATCAAAATGGACACAGAGTACAATTCGTGGAAGAACAAAAAAATAATGTACTCTTATTCAGGAGAATGTACAAAGGAAAAATAAAAAGGTATATACAAGTTTTCAGGTCGGCGGGCGATTTAGCAGATTGGTCAGCTCATCCCTCTTTCGCTGGACCTCGCCTTCGTGATTCAATATCGCTAAAAGACGAGCCTCTACCTAAGCCTGCTGGGCCTGATATGAGGCAAGCCGGCCTTCGAGCTCTTTCTCAGCAGCCTTGTGAGCCTTAACCCTTTCGCGACTGAACACGGCAGCTTTGTCGATGGCCACCACCTCCTTGATGGCCTCTTGAAGCACTCGCCAAAGTTCATACGCTTTGTTGGTCTTTGCTGTAAGGTTGGCCTGAAGCTCTACTAGCGCTTTAGAAGCCAGCTCCCTCTCTGAAAACTTGCGGCTGAGCCTTTTCTCGCATGATAGCATGTTCGTAGCACATCGTTTAATCAGCCCCCGTAAGCTTGCCTTCGCGGCCACAACCTCCGAAGGAAGGCGTGTACATTCGAGGACATGCAAGCAAGCCTCCGCCTGCCGAAAAAACTCAACCCAGAGTTGCACCAATGTTTCACTATGGTAGGTGGCAAGAAAGGGAAGAGAGCCGTTAGCTTCAGCGGCAAACGCTTCAGCCGTGATCAAACTGCCCGTGCGAAGGTCCTCGATTAGGGATGATAGAGAGGCGAGGCGAGGCTTAGCCATCCGTTCCGAAGCATGCAGGGCATAGGGGCCGGGTGGCATGGCGATGCGCGACTCTAGCGCTGTGAGAACTAGCAGGGCTATTCAGATTTATAAACGGTCAGTGAAACTTCTAAGCAAAGAACAAGTGGGACGACATTGAGACTTCACTTACCCACAGTCATGCAAGAAGGAGCTGAAGGCTCCCCTGGCCCTTCGAGAACCTCAACCTCGTCGTCGGCCTCCAGAACTGTAAAGGACATCAATGTCATTGTTTCGCCCAATCAGAGCAAAGCTCTGTTCAAATTCAAAATTCAAAATTTTGAAGCAACGCTTCAAGTCTCGGACGCAACGCACCACGTGTCAAGCGCTAATACGTCAGCGCAGCGCCTAAGAAGGCGCGTCCAATCAGAGCAAAGCTCTGTTTAAAGGAAGCAACGCTTCAGTTGCGCATGCACTGCGCTGCGCGACGCGTGTCAGCGCAGATGCGCTTGCGCTGTTGCGCGGCGCTGTGCGCTGCGCGACGCGTGTCAGCGTAGATGCGCTAGCGCAGTTGCGCTGCGCTCTGCGCTGCGTGACACGTGTCAGCGCAGGTGCGCTAGTGCGCTAGCGTAGTTGCGCTGCGCTGTGTGCTGCGCGACACGTGTCAGCGCAGATGCACTAGCGCAGTCGCGCTGCGCTGTGCGCTGCGCGACACGTGTCAGCGCAGATGCGCTAGCGCAGAAGAAGGGGCTTAAATGCCAAAGGCAATTTATCCATGCAAAGTTACGTGCACTTGATAATAACGAATTAAAATCATACGATGCACAAGCATAACAGAGAGCTAAAATGAAAGAACCCTTAACAGACAATGAAGTACTTGATTAAAAAGGAAAATACTTATTTATTCTTATTGTTATTACATTTAAAAAAAGATCACCGAATACGGGATCAGAGAGACAAGGGTTCACAAAAAGAAAAAGAAGATTATTCAGCTCCCTCTCCGCCTTCTCCATCACGTCAAAGCGGCGATCTTCCCGAGGGGTAGCCATCCAACGGTCGACGCCGCACTCCTAGGAAAAAGTGGCGATGACGACTCGACGAGCCCGTATCTGGCTCAGTAAGTAAAAGGAGAAGTCCCTCAGGGCTTTGGTGATCAAGAGCGTTTCGAAAAAGCTCTCGATCTTATCCTCGGCCACATCAAGTATTGCCGAGGACATCTCCGCCGGAGGAAGGGGAATGTCGGCGAGCATCGAGGCAAGGATCATCCGAAGCCAAATGGAATTCGGAGGAAGAGGAGACCCCACACGAGTCGAAAGCTCGTACATGGCGGCATCACACTGCTCGTCTGAAAGAGAGGAGTCTACCAAGCGCGCAGCAAAGCGTGGAACAATGTCCCGAATCGGCACCTCCCATAGTTGTCGGCGGGAATGAGGGCGATTGCAAGCCATGATTGAAGAAGTTCTCTGAAAATGAGAGAAGAAAAGGCTCAACTTCGAATTATATATATAGACCCAGGTGCAGAAGATTCTGTGCATAATGAAATCATTTCCAAGGCCCGGGAAATTAGAATTTCGGGAATACAAGTTTGACTTGAAAAAAGGAGATGAAAAGATATCTCAGGAGAAGCGACGCTTCCGATTCTCCCAAAATCTAAGTTTCAATAAATGAAGCAACGCTTCAGATCCTCTGCGCTGAGCGCAAGGCGCCACGTGTCTGGCGCAGCCGCATCAACGCTGCGTCCAAGGCAGCGCGCCCAATCAGAGCAAAGCTCTATTTAAAGGAAGCAACGCTTCGGTTGCGCATGCACTGCGCTGCGCGACGCGTGTCAACGCAGATGCGCTTGCGCTGTTGCGCTGCGCCCTGCGCTGCGCGACACGTGTCAGCGCAGATGCGCTACGCAGTTGCGCTGTGCGCTGCGCGACACGTGTCAGCGCAGATGCGCTAGCGCAGTTGCGCTAGCGCAGTTGCGCTGCGCTGTGCGCTGCGCGACACGTGTCAGCGCAGATACGCTAGCGCAGTTGCGCTGCGCTATGCGCTGCGCGACACGTGTCACGCGCTGGGGCATCTGCGCCAAACTGAATTAAGATTCTAAAGAAATCTTTCTGTTCTTGTTAAAACAAGAAGATTTTCTTCTGCAAAGCAGAAGCCCTTGGATCAAAGATCCAACGGTGGGGAAAATCCTCCAAATCACTCAGAAAAAGATTTATTTAACAAATCTAACTAATTTATGGGCACTATAAAAAGGACCCTAGGCCTCAATTCAAAGGCATCAGCATCCTTCTAAAAAAAAAAGAGAGAGAAGAAAACTCTTGAGAACTCATCAAGAACGACAGAAGGTAAAAAAAAACCTTGAGGGAAAAGAGAAAATTCTCTTATGGGCAGATTATTGATCTAAGAACAAGATCAATAATTTTAAATAGAAAATATAAATATATCAATAAGTAATAATAGTGTTTTGCACTTTTTTATGAACCTCTAGTTCTTGAAATAAAATAGGAAAAATTATTTTCTTTGATCTAAATTAGATCAAGGAATCAAATAGTGCTTTGCACTCCTATTCTTGAATCTAAAAGATTCTTAGTGCTTTGCACTTCCAAACTGCGCTGTTGTGCTCTTGAGAGAGCGCCACGTGTCAGCTACTTGCGCTACGCGCTCTTGAAATAGAGCTTGGCTCTCTGGAATTGGCGCAACTCACCAGAGCGCGCCACGTGTCAGCAGCGCAACAGCGCAGCGCACTAGCGCAGCGCACTGCGCTGTTGCGCTTGCGCTTACTAGAGCATGACACGTGTCCTAACCGCAAGCGCTTGTGCTCAGTAATTGGCGCAAACTGCCTGATAAATACAATGCATTTTTCAAAGGGCCAGGCCCAAGTCAAAAGACCAAGCAGGCCTAATTAAATTGATGCTCTGCATCATTTATAAATGGGTAGAGCCCAAACAAAATAATAAAAATGCTATGCATTTTAAAAGGGGCAGAGCCCAAACAAAGTAGATTCCTTGCAGAGCCCAAACCAAAAATAGAAAATAATGCAATGCATTATTTAAAAATGGGCCAAGCCCTAGCACAGGTCTAACATACCAAAAACAAATAAAAGGCGTTGAATATTTTTTTAACTGGACTTAGCCCAATCATGGCCGTAAGTCCTCAAATTAAATTGACTGAGCAAGACTGCTCTCCTAAATCAATTTATTACCGGTACGAGGGTACATCTCCGAACTCCTCTGACACCTGTCGTTGTAATCCTTCAATGACGTCAGAGAGGCGACGGGTCCCAATGACCACACATGAATACGGACCGAAACGTCCCTAAACTAATGATGGACCGAAACGTCCCTAAACTAATATCGGACCGAAACGTCCCTAAACTAATGATGGACCGAAACGTCCCTAAACTAATAATGGACCACCACGTCCCTAAACTGGCGATGGACCACTACGTCCTTAAACTGGCGATAGACCACCACGTCCCTAAACTGGCACAATAGAGCCCAAATGCTCTTTTGTCGGATCTAAACGGTCCCGTTAAGTTGATCTTAGTCTCAAACTGGACTAACGTATCCTTAACAAACGTTTGAGTCGATCTTAGCCCCCAAATATGGCTAACGTATCCTTAGACATTTAAATGAATGATAAAACTCCAAATCAATTTTGGTTCAAGGGTACATCTTTGAACTCCTCTGATATCCATCGTTGTAATCCTTCAACGACGTCAGAGAGGTGATGAGTCCCGACGTCCATATATTAAATGGATCACTACGTCAAATTGATCTTAGTCCAAAACAGGACTAACGTATCCTTGACAAACGTTTAAGTTGATCTTAGTCGCAACGCGACTAATGTATCCTTAAACTAAAAACACCAAACCCAAATCTAAGTAAATACGGATTTGGACTAATCCACGTCCTACGGGGGACGACATTACTCAGTCTCCGTATACAATCCACGGGCAACCACAAACAAAACAAACACACAGAACACGAAGTGAAATTCTGGAGAAGGAGAAAGTTGTTACCGCGATGCGGTAGCGTAATTAACTGCAGGGGCTTGCGCCTGCAGGGAAGAGCGTCCCCATAATCAAAAACCCCTCACCCTGAGGGGGAATCTGATGAAGTCTGCTACATCGACCGCATCCATCTAAACCTCCGATGCAAGATGCCATAAATCAACTTGGCATTTTCGGAGAGGTAGACGGATAAAACCAAATAGAATCTGCCCCGAATCTCAGCGTCAGGACCTCGCGGTCCTGTGCGCCGCCTTTCGGAGGGGAACAGATTCTGGCACGCCCGGTGGGACCTTTTCCTCTTTCCACTCCACACTTCGTGTGTCGTCTTCGCGAACCAATCGCGGTTTGTTAAAAGGTTGCCTTCGGATTTCAAATTGCTAAGATTTGGTCTTTTGTCTGGCGCAGAACTCAAGCACCCATGGATTCTAACTGCACCAACTGCGCGAAGTACCACTGCAACGGATGCTCCACCTCACCTAGGAGTGTGGCATATGGGCCCCAAGCGGCCTCTTTCCTCACTCTGCCAGTAGACCAGGTGACCCAAGCCACCACTGGCCTGTTCTTCGGGACCATGATCCCACCGACAAGCTTCTCTATGTCGATGCCTGCACCGGAGGTGAACAAGAAGCGGTCTTCGACCGACTCACTGCCGCGACGGCCCCTGTCAACGGATCGCCCGCTACCAAACCGACAGCCTCCATTTTCACCAGGCTGGATCAGGACTCTAAACGGGCTGTCCCAAGGAAGGCAATGACTGCTACTCCAGAAGTCGTCAAGGCGGCTTCCCCTGTCAAAGAGTCAGTCTTTTCAAGACTGACGATTCCCGTTCCTGCCCCTACACGAAGATCTGTCTTTGACAGATTGGATATTACCCCGCAAGGAACAGCCTCAGTTGTTAAAAGGTTAACACCGGCGGTGCCTCATTCAGACAGGGGGCAAAAAGAAGTTATCTCTATCTCAGAGCCAATCCCAACGGCTCGTCGTGCTCGACGTCGCCATTGGCAACGAGTGAGGAAGGCAGGGGGCAACTCCCCCTCAGGGCTAACTCCACCTGCTCCAATGGCGGAGGTCAACGCTGCTGTTCCGACTGGGAACAGCTTCGAACTGCTGAGGAGGGTACGTAAGAATTCTCCAACCGCTACACCGAAAAGATCCCCTCCGCCTGTGGGGAGAGTTCCGGAAACAAAACAAGAACAGCCCCCTCAACGGCTGTCTTCAAGGATTTATAAAGTTTGGCGAATGGTTTAAGACTCCGTGATTGACCCAGGTCACTTTCGTCGCCAGAAAAAGGTGAAGGTGGCAAAAGACAAGGATTGTCCCATTAAACAGCAGGGGACAACAGCTGCTAGGGTCCCCCCTTCAATAGTTCTTTCAACCTCAACGGCCCACAAAAGAAGGAGGCCAGAGAAAACCCCCGCGTCAGCGACAAAAGTTAAAAATGGTGAACCTAAACGCCCCAAGTCAGGGGGCATAACAGTTCATACGATTTACATGACATCGGGAAAAGAAGACAGCCGTACGTCCACGGGTCATAGACCGCTTACACGGTCAGTGACCAAGGCTCAGGAGCAGCAACAGAAGCTCCAGGAGATGATGAGCGCTATGGCTGCGCTTACAGGGCCAAACGAAAGTCCTGGAACCTCTTCAGAAGAACGTCAAGAACAAGAAACGGACGCCGAATTCCTTCGGCGCGTACTAGAGAAGAAAGATAAGGAAGCTGCGGAGCAGGCAGCCAACATAAAGAAAATGGCCCTCCTGTTCCAGGACATGGTGGGTATGATGATTCAACAAGATCCACCTGCTAGAGATCCCCCGATCATTCTTGAAGACGATAGGGGAGAGACATCGAATCCTCCACCGGCTTTATCCGCAGCTAAAGAGGATACCATATCAAAAGCTGATTTGGATGAATACATCGCCCAGCAAATACGGGTGCATCAGGCGACTGAAGCAGCCGGTCAGGTTGTAAAGACGGGGCGGCCATATCCGGGTTGGTACGATCAGATTAAGTACCCGACAGGCTATACAATTCCTAAGTTCCATGTCTACAAGGGGACGGGCAATCCTCATCAGCATGTTGCCCAGTTCAGAGCACTCTGCGGCAACACCGGCGGTGATGACAAGCTGTTGCTTCGCCAGTTTATTGGAAGCTTATCAGATACGGCGTTCGAATGGTATTCTGAACTCCCCAATGACTCTATTAAAACCTTTGCGGAGATGGAGCTGCTGTTTACCCAACGTTTTGCAAGTGCCAGTGAACGTACCCCGATGACGGCACTGATTAACGCCAGGGTAAAACCCGGCGAGACATGGGTTCAGTACGCTATACGGTGGCGTAATCTATGGTCGAAGTGCGAACAGCGCATAGAAGAAGCTCCTGCGGTGGGAATGTTTGTTGGAACCCTTGATCCACAAGCAACCATCTTACAGTTCATGATGTTCTTCAAGCCGACTACCTTCCAGGCTTTGATCGACAAACTAGCGCAGATGGACCAGATGGGCCATAAACCCCCTCTCCCAAAGCCGGACTCCCGAAACGACAAAGGAAACGGAAAAGCGATCATTATCGCTAATGCTCAGCAACAACCGAGCGACTCGAAGCCGGTTGCTCGTCCAAACAATACGCGCCCGTACGTACCCCTTGAGGATAGGATGGGACGTCCTTACTCCTTCCCCCGCGATAAAACAAGGAGGCTATTCGAGCTGGCGTTGCGTAACAGACTCATAAATTTGCCAGATCCAAAACGTCCGTTGCAACCGAACGACGTCAACGAACCCAATTACTGCCCTTACCATCGAGTGCTGGGCCATCCCATCGAGGATTGCTACGTTTTCAAAAATTGGCTTGAGAACCAATACCGTCAGGGCAAATTTGCGCTATCTGACAAATGGAAGGTGAATCCCCCGCAGCCCCACACCTCTAAGGGGACGAATACGCCGGGGGCAACATGCTCCGTCATTGAAGAAGCTCCTTGGGAGGTCGTATTATCAGCCAAGACAAAGAGGATGCTAAACGATCTTCAGACATGTCCAGCGGTCAAGTGGAAGAACCCCTTGGAGCCGCAGGTCATTGAGGGGATGTTAAAGCCACGTCCGACTCCAAAGACCGATGGTGGTGGTTCAAGCGTTCATAGCCAGCCGTCAAAATCTTCGAAAAAGAAGAGGAAGAAATCAAAGAAGCCCGTGGAGCCTAGCGACAAGCGCACGGACTTACAAAAGCAAATTGACGCGCTGGATGAATACAACCAAAAGACGCGGACTCCCATTACGCTCCAAGATCTCCTTGATCACGTCTTTCAAAAAGAAGATGAGGGAGAAAGTTCATCGGATGAATCCGAGGAATATGTGGTGAGCTGTCATATGATCTCCCATTCGATCACGAACGATGAAGAGACTTCCGGCACTAAAACGCTGGGGGCAGATACCGAGTCAAGAGTTCCGGAGTTATCAGTCGAAATGATTGACGCGTTTTTTAATGAAGCTCGATTGAAAAGTAAAGCTGATCGAGAACGCGAGATGGCTATATTTGAAAGGGCCAAACGCCAGCGACTTGAGGAAAGAGCTGAAATGGTCCCGCTGGAGCAAAATGCCTCCACCGCTGACAAAAGCCAATTCAAGATAAAGAAGAGGTTTGCTAAGGCCATATCAATGGGCATGAAGCTACCATCCTCTGAAGGAAAAATTATTGGTGTAATAGAAATGCACCCCTCCTATTGCTTATATCATCAGAAGGTCTCGGATCCCTCTCAAGAGTGCAAAGCTTTCAATAGATGGTGGCAAGGATACGTCGCTAATCGACAACGCTTTAAACGAGAAAAACGTAAAATTCGTCGGGAGCAAAGAAATACGACCGAAGAGCTTGAAAGAACTGCCGGCAATTGTCACATGGTTAACACTGGCGGGTCACAAGTGCCTACATTCGGGAGCGACTCTGATGAGGAGCTAGAACTTGCCCCTCTCTTTAAAGAGTCAACTTCGGGAAAAGAAGAAGAGCCAATGGTCTGCGAAAATATCCGGCTGCGGAATCGGACGCTGCCTGAAAAGAACCTCGGACCTTTGAACAGAAAAGATAAAGGGAAAGAAAAGGTCTCTGAAGATATCGTCTTAGATGACCAAGTTCTGGAAGAGCTAAACGCCAACAACCCGCCGAAGAAGAATAAGGTGGATTACAACGTCTTAGTACATCTGAGAAAGCTGCCCTCACAGCTCAGCATTCTCGACGCCCTTTTGTTATCAAAGGAGGCGAGAGATTATTTGATTAAGACGCTACAAGATCCGGACCAGTTCCAAGCCTTCCTAGCCGAAGAAAAGATGAAGGACGAATTAGAAGAGGTGCACACGGCCGACGTTGCTTTTGGTGATGAAGACCTCCTCCTCGGGACATGCGACCACAATCGTCCCCTTTATGTCTCAGGATACTGCCATGACATAAAGATAGGTAAAATCTTGGTCGATAACGGATCGTCTGTTAATTTGCTCAATGTGCGGGTGTTAAAGGAAATTTGCATGAGTGTCCAACACCTCGCCCGAGACAAAATCACCATCTCCGGTTTCGACTCCCAATCATCAAAAACTCTTGGATCTGTGATATTGACGCTACGCTTCGGGTTGCTCGTCACAGACATCAAATTCCATGTTATAGACGCCAAGACGTGCTACAATGCTCTGCTCGGCCGACCATGGCTACACGAGTACAATATCATCCCTTCTACACAGCATCAGTGCATGAAGTATTGTAGGGATGGCCTCGAGTACACTGTGGCCGGAGAATTGAATCCGTTTTCCGCGAATGAAGTTCGCAAATATGAAGATGCCAAATACTTTTTGCCGAGTTTCGAAGACACGGAAAGGTGTCACAGGCCGGAGAACAAAACTAACGCAACCATCCCTGTCTTCGGCAGTGATACCGAGAAAGAAGAGGATGTAATTTATTCGGGTCCGCCCCAATACACCGAGCCGGGACCATCCGCCCCTTCACTGATCTTTGGTAGTGATTCAGAGGACGAAGTCCATGCTGTATTCCCTGCTCGGCTTTCAATACGAGCTTCTGCTGATGAAGAGCGAAGTCTACAGATAGCCATGGTACCGCTTGAACATTATAAAGAACTAGATGCACTCGCCAACGATAGTGTGGAAGAATTGCGGACATTTTATATCCCTCCCAGACGAAAAGGCGAGAAGGCAACCCTATTCTACCGTTCCGAAGAAAACAAGGTGGAAAAAGAACTTTGGCACGGTGCGGATCCAACGCTGGACAGACTTCAGCCCATCCGTCTACCCCGATATTATACGGAAGGCTTGAGGAGACTGCTAAAACGCCAGGGGATACCTTTCGAACAGACCGTTAGGAAGGCCAAATTTTATGACAGGGTTTGGAACGTCCCCGGAACTCAGCACAAGCTACCTAATGGGAGGTTGGAGATGATCGGGCTCGGATACATTCGCCCCAGAAAACGAGAGCTGCTCCGCGACTGTTACGTCGTGCATAATTCTGATGAAGAAGCAGATGCTCAAGAGAAAAACGCTAATCCTGAACCAGCAAAAGTTCCTGATACAAAACCGCCCAGTCCATCATTTGAAGACCAGATGGGTAAACTTATAAGGGAAGCGGGTCAAAAAGCCCAAGATGATCACAATCGTGAAATGGCGATCTATGAAAAAGCCAAAACACAGCGCCTCCTTCAACAGGCAGTAAAAGACGAAGATGCTGCCCCATGTCAACCTGATACAAAAAGGGCTCGACGCGGAGGCAGAAACAAGTCGAAAGGCTGAAGAGGCGCTCAACAGTAACAAAGCAGGGCTAAGAAGCCACGCAAACGAGAATCGAGCGTCATTGACCAATCCCTCATGAAGAAAATGGGTCGAGCATACTCGTTTCCTCGGGAAAAGACGAAGAAGATACTCGATCTTGCCCTAAAGCACCAAATGCTTACGTTGCCGGAGTCTAAGCATCCCGAACGAGCGGGCGAAGCCTCACTCCAGACTATTGCTCTTACCATCGAGTGATAGGTCATTCTCTCGAAGATTGCTTCACCTTTAAAAATTGGGTTGAAGATCAGTACCAGCTCGGCAAGTTCGCTCTGTCTGACAACTGGAGGGTAACGCCGCCACGAAAGCACGAGCCTAAGGCCACGAAAGAGGAACCAGTTCCACATTGGGATTGGAAGCGAATTCGTACCTGTCACATGATCACAATATTAAAAGAAGAGCCCAAGGACATAGGTGAGCTCCCTTGGTGCTTCGAAAACAGCAGCGACGAGATAATCTCAGAATTCCCACCAGCGCCAAAAGAGCTGGAAGATGGAATCCATACCACTGTAGATAATCTCAAGAAAATTGAGTTGGGGACGGCAAACGATCCGCGACCGACATTCGTCAGCGAGCTGCTGTCCGAGGAGAAGGTGGCTGCGTTAAAAGACGTCCTTGTGCAGCATAAAGATTGCTTCGCATGGAACTATTCCGAGATGCCAGGACTAGATCCAGAAGTCGCTGTACATAGACTAGCAATATCCCCAAACGTCAAACCAGTCAAACAGGTGCCGAGAAGAATGCGACTCGAGCTTGAGATGAGCATCAATACCGAGGTTAAAAAATTAATCGACTCTGGCTTCATCCAGGAAGTTCAATACCCTGAATGGATCGCTAACATCGTCCCGGTGATGAAGAAAAATGGAACAGTGCGCATATGCGTAGACTTCCGGGATCTTAATAAAGCTTGCCCGAAGGATGATTTTCCAGTGCCAGTCACCGAATTGATGATAGACAATACATCCACTCATGAGGTTTTCTCCTTCATGGACGGCTCATCGGGGTATAACCAGATAAAAATGCATCCAGAAGACCAGAAGCACACAGCCTTCAGGACCCCTTTAGGAATATTCTGTTATAAAGTGATGCCCTTCGGTTTAAAGAATGCCGGTGCTACTTATCAGAGGGCCATGACAAAGATCTTCGACGACCTTATACACGAAATCGTCGAATGCTATATCGACGATCTCGTGGTTAAAAGCAAGTCATACGAAGAACATCTCGAGCATTTGAAGACCGTATTTCAACGCCTTCGGCAATACAATTTGAAGATGAATCCTCTAAAATGTGCGTTCGGGGTTTCCTCGGGCAAATTCCTGGGCATCATCGTCCGACACCGAGGTATTGAGATAGATCCGTCTAAAATCAAGGCGATCATGGAAATGCCTCCGCCGAGAACTCTTAAACAGTTGCGATCTCTCCACGGAAAGCTTGCATACATTCGGCGGTTTATCGCTAATCTTTCAGGAAAGTGCCGTCCTTACAGTCACCTGATGAAGAAGGGAACCCCATTCGTTTGGGATCACAAATGCCAAGGCGCACTGGACGAAATCAAGCAGTATCTGCAAAACCCTCCAGTGTTGGCTGCTCCAGTTAAGGGAAAGCCTCTCATTCTGTACACGGCCGCCCTTGAAGGTTCTTTAGGCGCATTATGGGCACAAGAGAATGACCAGAGAAAAGAAAGAGCACTCTACTACTTAAGTCGGGTTCTGCTGGGGGCAGAAAGCAATTACTCCCCCATTGAAAAACACTGCCTGGCGTTGATCTTCGCAATAACAAAGCTTAGACATTATGCGTTAGCGCATGAAGTCCATCTCATTTCAAGGGTGGACCCTCTCAAATATCTAATGTCAAAGGCCATATTGACGGGACGACTCGCTAAATGGGCTCTGCTCTTAATGGAGTTCTCGATAACATATCGCCCCCTCAAGGCAGTGAAGGGTCAGGCCATAGCCGACTTCCTTGCTGAGCACCCGATACCTGCCGATTCTCCCCTGAATTGCGATTTGCCAGACAAGCATGCGTTTGACGCAATCGACGGTGGTGATACCCGTTGGGAGCTTTATTTCGATGGAGCATCTTCCATGAAAAAGTACAAACAAAGTACGGCAATGATCAAATCGGGAGTAGGCCTTATCTTCGTGACCCCACAAGGAGGAATAATGCGCTTCGCCTTCTCCTTGACAGAGCCGAGAATGAATAATGAAGCTGAATATGAAGCTTTGATAGCAGGCCTTGAGATCGCCATTGACATGGGAATTGAAAGCCTCCTCATATATGGGGACTCCCAGCTAGTCGTCAGTCAAGTGAACGGCGATTACCAAACATGCAAACCGGAATTGGTAAAATACGGTGAAAAGGTGCAACAACTGCTAACCCAAATTCCCTCCTATACTTTGGAAAGCATACCGCGCGCGGAAAACAGCAAAGCGGACGCACTGGCCAAACTTGCTAAAGAATTGGCTGACGAGAACCTCGATGACGTTAGAATCGTGGTACAAAGCCGTCGAGTGCTTACCCCAGCAGAAATATCTTTGGAATCATCCGAAGAAAAAGGAGTGAACGAGCAGACAACCCTGCAAGTAAGAGATTGGCAAAATACCAAGGATTGGAGGGAAATCTTCATAGATTACTTCAAGACCCACCGAATGCCTGAAGAAGCGTCCACAAGACATCAGCTCGCGAAACGAGCCCTGTCTTTCGCCTTTGTCAACGATACCCTGTACAAGAGGTCATTTGATTCTTTGTGGCTGAGATGCTTAGGACCTGACGAAGCGAAAAGAGTCGTCCAGGAAGTTCACGACGGACTCTGCGGTTCTCATCAAGCAGGCCCTAAGATGAAGTTGAAGATAAAACGGATGGGCTACTACTGGCCCACGATAATTCAGGACTGCATCGAATATGCGAAGCAATGCCACTCATGCCAAATTCATGGGGACTTCATCCACCAACATCCAAATCCGCTACACCTGACAGTGGCTAGCTGGCCATTCGAAATGTGGGGAACTGATATAGTTGGCCCCATCGAACCAGCATCGTCTAGGGGACATCGTTTCATCCTAGCGACGACTGACTACTTCTCTAAGTGGGCAGAAGCAATACCGCTAAGGGAAGTGAAGACGGAAAATATCCTCCACTTCTTCAAGACGCACGTTATATATCGGTTTGGAACTCCGCGACGGATCATCTCCGATAACGGGCCAGCCTACAGAAGCCACAAGATCAGTCGCTTTGCGCAACAGCATAATATAGACTGGAGATATTCCTCAGTTTATAATCCGCGAGCTAACGGTCTGGCTGAGGCCTTCAACAAGACCTTGACGAAGATCATGAAGAAAACGGTGTCACGAAATAAAAAGACTGGCACGAAAGACTGCAAGAGGCTCTTTGGGCGTATCGAACTACATTTAAGACGGCCACAAACACAACGCCGTACGCGTTGGTATTTGGGATGGAAGCAGTACTCCCTCTCGAGATAGAATTACCCTCTCTACGAGTGGCAGTCCACTACGAGCTGACAGACGAAGAAAATGCTCACCTTCGGCTTGAGGAGCTTGACGCCCTTGATGAAATCCGGCTCATAGCACAGCAAAATCTAGAAGCTTATAAAGCAAAGATGACGCGCTCATACGAAAGATTGACCCGACCGAGGACATTCCGCTAAGGCGAACTCGTGCTAGTGGTCAAAAGGCCTATGATCCCCAATCGTGCCAAGCGGGGAAAATTCGAGCCAAACTATGAAGGTCCGTACATCATAGACAAAGTCTACCAAGGTGGAGCCTATCTACTCATGGACATGCACGGTGAAAGGCCTTTCAGACCGATAAACGGTCGCTTCCTAAAGAGATACTACGCTTAATGAGCCACAGCCTAGGTCAATGATAGATGACGACGACTATGTCCGCTCGCTATCTTCCTAAGCTCAAGCTTTATAAAAAGTAGCCGACCTTCTCAACGACGGACCGAAATGTCCTTAAACTAATAACAGACAAAAACGTCTTTAAACTGCTACCGCAGCATCTTTAGGCTGACGAGATATAAAAAAAAACATATAAAAATAAAATTAAAAAAAACGGTATGTCCATAAGCGAAAAGGGCACGGATGAAAACCCGAAAGGGCTCCGTGAGTAAAAACAGCAGGGCTACCGGCGAGTGTTCGTGAAAACCCGAAAGGGCGCGACCTCGTAAAAAAAAAAGAATATATAAAAATAAAAAGAATAAAAAAAACGATATGTCCATAAGCAAAATGGGCACGGATGAAAACCCGAAAGGGCTCCGTGAGTAAAAACAGCAGGGCTACCGGCGAGTGTTTGTGAAAACCCGAAAGGGCACAATCTCGTTAAAGGACACTTACAAGATCCTCTCGACCTTGTAAGGAGAAACCACCCGCGTGAGATCCTTACGACTCACAAGGGAGCAACACACTTAGGGATTCTCACGATTCCTAGGGAGAAAATACACTTGCGAGATCCTCACGACTCGTAAGGAGAAATCTCTTATGGGACCCTCACGGCCCATAAGATTCGAAAGTCCTAAGTTACAGAGACCTAAACCTGTGCTTAAGCAAACCCCCACAAACTTCCAATATTGCCCTACAAGTGGCTCAATACTGACCCTTGTATACAATCCACGGGCGCGAATAAACATTTCCCTAACCAAGTCTCATCCGTGACTGGGGATATGTTCGCATGGTAAACAACCCTTGTAAATCCTCTCGATTTATGAGGAGAAAACCCTCCTGTAGGATCCTTACGACTTACAGAGGAAACTAACACTTAGGAATCCTCACGAGTCCTAAGGAGAAAATACACCTACAAGATCTGTAAGTCGATGTACAACACTCCAATACTTGTGGGGAGGCGGAATTTTCAAAAACGAACTTGTTTAGTGAACAAACATCGACTAACCGCTTGAATCGAAGCTAAACGATAACTAACAACAAACATATAGTTTCTATGCTACTATGTTCAAGGATTATACCTAACGAATCGTGTCCTTCGTCTTTGTGAACTCCTCCTCCTCCTCGGCCTTCTCGAAGTAGTAGACGATCCACCCGAGAGCTTTACTCCAAGCTTAGCCTCTAAACTTGAGGCAACTAAACTTCTTTAAGTGCTAATCAAAGAAGCTAGGTGTAATATAGAGAGGGTTATGGATTAATTAGTCTTACTAATCCTTGTACTCAACTCATGAGAGGGGAGGATTAGTCTTTGAAGAGGGAGAGCTTGAGGAGAGAGAAGATGATAAAGATAATGATATGAGAATAGTGAGATAACATGATATATATCAAGCATTTCTTTTTATCAAGAAAAGAATAAATAACAATTTAACAACCATGCTTGATAATATCTAGTGATGATTCATTATAATGACAAAAGACATGTATGAATCATCTAGGTGACTCACTAATCACAATCATTCTATATGCCACCTTAACCTCCTTAGTCACCACCTTCTAGAAGCTTCTCGCACAATTACGAAAACGCCCCTCCTTTCCGCAAAAATACGGAAAAACTTTAGACTGTGTAAATCCAATAACCGGATACCAGTAACTGGCTTAAACCAAAGCCGACTGGGAAAAACTGTCCGAAAGTCGTACGTGCGTAAACACACGTATGCGTCTGAACCCTTGTCGTAAAACCATACGACCTCTATATCGTTTCGCCTGGAGTAGGGAAACTCTCTGTGTGGGACTCTAGAGACTCGACTACTACGCTGGCAGTGGGTTTAACCACAGACCGCAAGCGGCACTAGCTGTACGTAACGGTCCCCAGGTAGATGTCGATAAGAAGGCCGATGAGAGAACCCATCCGAACTCCTACTGAGTCTGATGTGACAATCTCCATACAGTCCGGTCCGTTCGTCTATGACTATCGCATATCGTGCCTAGGGGGCGGCAAGCATCAGTCCCCTAATAGCGGTATAAGTCGTGTCGGAGGGAAGCCCATTACACCCTGAGAAACTACTGGAACCTACCAGCAAATCTCGCTTGCCCTGGCCAGGGACTTTGCGTAATGGCTCTCTGACACAGCGCGATATCAACTCCCAATACCGGGAGAGACGAATCCTGTCTATCCGCCACTGCCTCCAAGTGCTCGGGACTGCACCCAACTGCTACCTGTTTGCACGACTCCTTTGAGCCGTGGTAGGGTAGCAATCTAAGAACAGTGGGACACACTCGAGGCGAAGTAGCAGTGTCAAGTCTGCGGACTATGCTGTACTCATGTCACCTGGGAACTGTTCACTGACGACTGGTATAAAACCAACCAACAGTTCCCTGTGAGTCCTGTCCGGTGTACCCGTAACCTAACGAGCACCTGTATACTATCTCCAGTACGACGTACTGACGGCTGTGGGACAGACCATCTCCCCAACTGGGATGAGAAGCGTACACACTAGTCTACTCCGGAGTATCGATGCTCTGTCTCGATAATCCAACGACTAGGGACCTGAATAAGGATGTGCTTGTAGACTACCCAGCCCCCACTAGTGTGACTGCCATCACAACGCTGGTAGTCAAGCAAGATCCTAAGAGCTCTATCAATACGTATACTCACATATTAAGATAGAAAAAACCAAGTAGCATACTACCATGTTTAGCAAGACTGTTATATACATGTGAATATCCCAAGCTTCCATTAAGTAATATACAAACTAGTATGATACAGTAATGGCCTTCTAGGGCATAAACACTAACAAGATCCTCACGACTTGTAGGGAGAAATAACTTCGTGAGACCCTTACGGCTCATGAAGTCAAAAGCCTTAGTCGACAGGACCTTAACCCTAGTCACTAAGCCTCCTTTGTTCGACAACGACAGAGGCAAACGATGATTCTCTCCTGGTAATATCCCAGTTGCAGCGGTGCTGATGCCGAAATCGGTGTCCAATTTCAGGTTTACAGCGAAAAGCCAGTAGGCCGCTCATGCATGCAAAATAGCCGAAATGATGGGGCAACTTGCAATAAAAAGCAGCAAGTAAAATGTATGCATGCAAAATAGCCGAAATGATGGGGCAACTCGTAATAAAAAGTAACGAGTAAAAATAAAATAAATAGCCGAAATGATTGGGCACCGCGAAAAATAGCCGAAATGATTGGGCAATCGCGACCTTCGCGATATAAAAGCTGAAATGATAGAGCATCGCGGAAATAAAATAAAATAAAAAGAAGAAATGATAAAACTTTGGACCTACAGTTAAGATCACATCGATCCCTGTATACAATCCAAGGGCGTAACCAAAGAAGGAACCATACTTTCCCAGCGGATTCCGTCAGACGACAAAGCCAAACCTCAACGGTTCATTTCAACCGAAGAAGCCAGTGACTTCAGCAAAATTCCTCGACTCACGGATACAAACACTCCTTGACGAGAGCCTTCTGATCCGCGTCGACCTGCAGAGCCACCAGTGCCCCCGTGGGAATCCTCGACTCGTTTCAAACCCCAAGGAAACAAATAATCCTTGGCGCTTGGGAAACAAATAATCCCTAGCAAAATTCCTCGACTCACGGATACAAACACTCCTTGACGAGAGCCTTCTGATCCGCGTCGACCCGCAGAGCCATCAGTGCCCCCGTGGGAATCCTCGACTCGTTTCAAACCCTAAGGAAACAAATAATCCTTGGCTCTTGGGAAACAAATAATCCCTAGCAAAATTCCTCGACTCACGGATACAAACACTCCTTGACGAGAGCCTTCTGATCCGCGTTGACCCGCAGAGTCACCAATGCCTCCGCAGGAA
The DNA here is from genome assembly GCA_030015575.1 of Agapanthus africanus. Lineage (NCBI taxonomy): Eukaryota > Viridiplantae > Streptophyta > Magnoliopsida > Asparagales > Amaryllidaceae > Agapanthus > Agapanthus africanus. Next base: position 652,144,983 of record JASDDO010000014.1, read on the forward strand.
TCCTCGACTCGTTTCAAACCCCAAATAATCCTTGGCGCTTGGGAAACAAATAATCCCTAGCAAACTCCTCGACTCACGGATACAAACACTCCTTGACGAGAGCCTTCTGATCCGCGTCGACCCGCAGAGCCACCAGTGCCCCCGTGGGAATCCTCGACTCGTTTCAAACCCTAAGGAAACAAATAATCCTTGGCGCTTGGGAAACAAATAATCCCTAGCAAAATTCCTTAACTCACGGATACAAACACTCCTTGACGAGAGCCTTCTGATCCGCGTCGACCCGCAGAGCCACCAATGCCTCCGCAGGAATCCTCGACTCGTTTCAAACCCCAAGGAAACAAATAATCCTTGGCGCTTGGGAAACAAATAATCCCTAGCAAAGTCCTCGACTCACGGATACAAACACTCCGTGACGAGAGCCTCCCAACCCGCGTCAACTCGCAGAGCCACCACTGTCTCCGTGAGAGAATTCCCGGTTCGTCCCACCTTGCAAGATAAAGTCTCGGGCAGCAAGGATTAAAAAGCTTGCTTCCTGAACAATGGGGCCCTGCAAGTCAATCCAAAATGGTCTCTTGCATACTATCCACGGGTCTCACTCTCCAAAGTCGAGTTTCGACGAGGAGGGAAACAACCGCTTACGAATCTTCTCGACTCGTAAGAGGGAAAAATTCTCTTATAGGATCCTTACGACTTATAAGAGAAAACCACACTTAGGAATCCTCACGATTCCTGAGGAGAAAACCCACCTACGAGATCCTCTCGACCCGTAGGGAGAGAAGTCTCTATGAGACCCTCACGGCTCATAGAGTTGAAAAGTCTTAGGCAGTAGACTTGAACCTACGGCCTAAGTCATCACTATCTCTCGGAGAAGTTAAGCTATCTGCCAATTAAGTTCATCAAAGATATCACGCTGAAAAGAAAGAAAAGGCGGGGAAAAAGCACAGGACATTACAAAAATGTGCATCTTTTATTCATAAATATCGATTGAGTACAGGATACATCGTACTAAAGAATACAAAATATACATATATGTTACAAGTACCAACGATACAAGGAAAATTACTGAGAAGGAAGCGTCTTGCACGGATCTAGCAATTGCTCGCACACTTCCTTCCATGCCTTTTCCTGATTGGCCACCACTGCCAACTCCGCCTCCACTTGGGCCCGTTGCCGTGCGACAGATGCAAGCTGATCCCTGACGGCTTGATGAGCAGCCTCACGGCCTGCAATGTCACGCTCGGCAACATCGAGTGCCCGCTTCAGTCTCGGCCCATTTGAGATGCGCTCCAGAAGACCCTCGAAGACGGCCTTTACCTCAGCGGCGTTCGTCTCAACTTCAGCACGCAGGCGAGCAGTGTTGCTTGAAGATTCTTGGCACTCCTTTAGCCTCAAAGCTGCTTCTTATTCCAAATGACGGAAATGAGAAGTGCTTTGCTCGAGCCATGCTCCCCATTGAGTGCTCAAAGTCAAAGTCTCGGGGGATAGGCGCATCGACTCTAGCTGATGAAGGCGAGCCTCGATCTCCCGACAATAGTTAACCCAAGAGGCGACAAGGCCCTCGTCATGGAAAGTGGCAAATATTGCTAACATCGGGTTAACCGTTGTGGTGAAGTCCGCAGCAGATACAGGAGCCTCGATGTCGAGCTCCCCGATGTAGTCGCTCAACATGCGCAAACTGTTCGCCGCACCTTTCGAGGACGGACGTCGTTGGGAAGGGCCGCCCGGTATTATGATATGAGATTCAAAAGGCGCCAAGGCTAGAACGACAGCTGAAAAGAAAAGATACGATCAGATGACGATCCAATAGATGTGGGAAAGTCAGTGATAATTTACTATACCAGTTGAAGCGAGTGGTAAGGCCGGAAGAGCCGGTGGCGAGACCGAGATTTCTGCTCCCCCTCCGATTTGCAGCACTGCAGTAAAGACGAGAAAAAGTTAGAAATAATTGTCATCGAAAGAAAAGGCATCAGTCGGAAACTATACTCACCGGCACCACTAGAGGGAGCGACGAGTTCAGATGGGAAGGAGAAGTGTGGGAGCAACACTTGATATAAATGGTCAAAGAGAACTCCTGAAAGACACAACAATGTGAATTTAGTATGCGGGATACACATTTGAAAAATGAGTTTAGTAAGTTGCAAACTCATACCTTCCAACATCTTTGACGGTATTAAAGAGGGCTGAGGGGTGACCATCGCCAAGGCAGTTGTGGAAGGAGCTCCCTCAAGTAGTGGGGCATCGGCACTGGTTGCACCTGCATTACGACAAAGTGAACTTGTCAGAAAAGATTGTAAAGCAAAGAAAAACAGCAACTTAGGGTTTACTTGAGGAGCTCCCGGCTGAAACGGAGGCGACTCCCTCCTCTATCGACATGAGACCACCGCCCGTGGCCTCATCCCCCGACTCGATGGGGACGGTTGTCGTGCTCGCAAGGCCTGGAGACGGCGGAGGACCATAGATGGGGAGGACTATGACTGGAGTATTGCCAGATTCCAGAGAAGGAGCGGTTGGCTCGTCCTCGGGAATCATGGCCACCTCACCCACTACTCTTTCAGGTTCAGTAGTCGCGGTTGTTTCGTCTACCATCACCACGAGATCGCCGGCCTCGAGCGCTTCATCCGCCGCTACCCTGGGCTCAGTTATAATGATCATATCATCTGCCACCACTTCAGGTTCGGCATCAATGACCTTCTCGGCTGCAGGCCCCTCAACCTCCACCTCAGGCTCCAAAGCCACAACGACGTTGCCCACCGTCGGCTCGAGTTCGGCAGGTACCGCATCCTCTGTCCCTTTGGGATTGACGGTTTCCGCCTCCCCCTCGATCGGACGTGGCCCTGCAAGATAAGAGAAGTAAGGACCAATGACATTAAAATCCCTGTGACAAAAACTCTGAGATAAACATTACCTGAGGCGGATTTACCGTTCGCGCTCCGAACTGCACGTGCTACCTCTCTGTGGGCAGTAGATAAGGCGACAGGGGCCTCTTCGGATGGAGTATCGGCGCAAGGGACAGTACTAGGGCCCGCTCCCGCAGCCAAGGCAGCCCTGCGCGCCTTCGCCTCACGCCTTAGCCGCTTCCTCTCCTCCCGAGCGGTCATAAGGGACCTCTGTGACGCCTCCTTCAAGGCATCGTCATCCTCGTTCAGGGATGCCTCCAGAGCCTTTAAGGCATCTCTCATCGGCTCTTCAAGATGAACCTCCTGCGGTGGCTCAGAGGGAGCAGGAACATCGGCGGCTGGCGGAACATTTGTGTCGCTTGGTGGGAACGGCATTGAAGTTCCTGTAATTAAAAGGGAAAGGTTAGATCGACCATAACACAAGGAAAATGAAAAACTTGATGAGTTGAAACTTACTAAGGCCCATAGATGCTCTGAGACGTTCCTCCTCCTGGAAAGTCTTCAGAGAAGCAGCAATGGCTTCTTCACCAGTGATGCCTGTTGAAAGAAAAGAAAGAAAAGCGTTAGTAAAAAATAAGGAAGAGGATATGTTACAATAAAGAAAAGGCGACTAGTAGTTACCTGATTGCGCAAGCTTGGCCAGCCACGCGTCACGCTTCGCCAACCATGCCGAAGCTCTGAGAGCAGCCTCCAAGTCTGTATCGTCCGGTGGCGGCATCACCAACCCTGCGTTAGTCCCATATTCGAGCAGACCCTCGGCATAAGGAGCATGGGGTTCCTGACCAAACACGACGTCCGCAGCGAAGAGCGACTTCTTTTTCTTTTGCCCTCCGACCCTAAGCTCACGGAGGATCGACTTCCGTTTAGCAGCCACTTTGGGACGACGGGTCCCGATGTCCGCACCTACGCCAGACTCCGGCGAGGGTACAACCACTGTCTCCACTGGAGCACAGGGTGCGGGAGGTGCATCTGTGATATCAGGGAGCGGCAACTCACGCGGAGGACTTTGCGCACGAGATGGTCTGCCCCCAGCATCTTTGAAAGGAGGAACCACCGGGGTCCTCGGCACTAAAGGAGCGTTACGATTGGTGCCGGGAGGTACTTCTTTACGATCGATCAGCACTCGCCTCTCCTCCTTTATAACGGCCCCCGTCACATGACTGTACCACTCTTTATATACGTTAAGGAGTCGTGGAGCGCAGGCTGGCGCGCTAATAAAGAAACGAGAACCTGTGCTCAAGCGCATGAAGTGATGTAACACATTCTCCATCCCTTCTTCATTAGCAGCAGGTTCCAATAAGAAAGCTTCCAAGGGTACCCCTTGATCATAACCCAGTTGTTGGGCAAAACGATGCGGGTTATATCTCATAAAGATTGCTGCACCGCCCTGCCTAAAGACTAGGAAGCCCGGTCTGATAGAATACAAGTGGAGGGTCTCCCGGGCCGTCAATACTGAAGCTCCATCCTTAAAGGAGTCCTGTAATGGTCGCGCCGCAGTGGTGGACTCTTTTCCAATGGTTAATACCTTATCAATGAAGGACATCCCAACTCCAACGGTGTGAGGGCGGAGCAGTAAGCCTCTAGCATTCCATGGTGAAGGGGTCACGATTGATGCGCCAATCAATTGAATAATACGAGGGAAACTGCACCGGTCAAAGAACGAAGGCCTTTTATGCATTCCAAATACACCCGCCGTATGTAGCTCGAGCCATGACATAAAGTAGTGCATCGGAAAGACCACGTGCAATGCTCCGGGCTCGTTGGCATCCGCGGCTTGGCTGAGACCATGATACAAGTGCGCTAAGCCGGCAATCCCCACGGCCACCTTTACCCCGATGACCATGCGGTGGGCTGGATAAAAGACAGAGGGCCGCATGCGATGAGAGTGCATTGGGATCGCGAACCAACTCAGCCACAGCCCGAGAAATCCTAAGAAAAAGGCCTCCTCGTCCATCCCACGGGCTGCAATTTCCGCGAAAGATATGGTAGGGAAGTCTGGGAGGAAGAAAGCCTTTTGGTCTATCTCCTTCGTCGGCAGGTTATCCAAACCTAGACCAAAAGGATCATCCAGGATAGCAGATTTGGCGGCTCCTAGCGAAATGACGCTCGGACGGAGGAAGCGAGCAATGAAGTCCTCAAAATTAACTCCTCGACTCCCGTGTTCGATGAAGAGGGACTCGTAGATGTTCAACACCTTGATCAGGCTCGGAAATTGGTGTTGAACGGCATTTTCCGGCGTAATCCCCCTTACCATCGGCTTAGCACCGAAGACGTACTCATCTGTCGGGAGCAGCTCTTCATAATGTTCCCCCATGACCGGTAGGCCGGATACCTCCGCAAATTCCTCCAAAGAAATAGACACTTCCCGATCCATGGCAAGGAAAGTGTGGGTGGGAATGTTCCATTGCTCCAAGAAAGCCTTGAACCACCAGGTGGGGAGCGAGGGATACTGGAAAAGAGAGACGTAGACCGCGGTGTACAATCCGAGTCTTATCAACTGCGACTTCTTCGTCGACAGGATATATCGGGCCCACGGCAGATAGCCAATCGGGTGACGGGGAATCAAACCAACGTTATATGATTGCCCCCAAGGCCGTGCCTCTCCCTGACAAATACGGCGTCCTAGGATATCCAAGACCATGGGACGCTGAACCGGAACAGCATCCATAGCGGGATGAAGAAAGCTGTTCGCGGTCCAGTCTACCATCTCCACGGCATACTGCACTGGAGGTGGGGTAGCGTAGTGAATTGCCGTGATGGGTTATGACGGCACCGCGCAGGTGAAGCTCCGTCGGCCCATGATGATATGATTGTACCACGACCCCCAAAGATGGAGACTCTTGTATTCAGGATCGTACTCCTTGATCATAGCCAGGACTTCACGGTCCAGGGGCGCCTCGGGAAATCCCTCCTCCGTGCGGACAAACGGGAATGAAGTGTCTAGAGACATGATCGCTGCAAAAGAACGATTTGGTTGTTAGTGTTGCAATTCCAACGTTTGGTGTAAAAAAAGGGGAAGAAGAAAATGCACTAATTAAATTAAAATTAAAATTAATTAATTACATCACGCAGCAGTGCAGTGAGTAAGGGACCAAAGGGGGACCCACAAAATCTGGATGACAGTACGTCAGTTGATAGGACAATCTCATCATTGGAGGAGATTGTCAGTTGTTCCCCAGGAAAACATTCCCCTTAATAAAGAATCTCTAGAGACAAGGAGAAAATCTCCTCTTTCAGAGCAAAGCTCTGTCACAGAATGACACTTGTCAAATTCTGGTCTCAAAAGAATAAAGTTCCTTAAAAAGAGCTTAGCTCTATAATATTCCATCAAAAAAGAAAATTTTGAAAAGAAACTTAAAATTAAAATTTCTGGAATCCTGAAAAATCCATTAAAACTTATAAAAAATTCTTCATTTTTCAGATCTAAAATATCTACATTTGATTCAAGAGCAAAGCTCTGTTCATGGGTTAGAACCCATGAACAAGATCTCTGTAGGTCTATAAGTTTTTAGAGCAAAGCTCTGTTTATGAAACCCCAATGGGGATTTCTTTAGATCAAAAGATCCGTGAGAGCAAAGCTCTATTGGTTAATTAAAATTAATTTCACTTAAGATTAATTTTACCTAAAATTTTCTAACTGGGAAAATGAGAGCAAAGCTCTAAGGTTCTGGAAACGAGAGCAAAGCTCTGGAGTTCTAAGCAAGAGCAAAGCTCTGTTGAAATCAAAAATCTTGAAATGATAAGATTTTTCTAAGGGCCGGAGGTCCTATTTATAAGGCACTTGCGCCCCTTGGGCTCACCCCTTGATCCAACGGTCAGGGGGTTGCCACCGCTGCGCTCACGTGCGTCCCACATGAGCGCAACGGTGGGGGGCATTTGTTTCGCCCAATCAGAGCAAAGCTCTGTTCAAATTCAAAATTTTGAAGCAACGCTTCAAGTCTCGGGCGCAACGCACCACGTGTCAGGCGCTAATACGCCAGCGCAGCGCCCAAGAAGGCGTGCCCAATCAGAGCAATGCTCTGTTTAAAGGAAGCAACGCTTCAGTTGCGCATGCACTGCGCTGCGCGACGCGTGTCAGCGCAGATGCGCTTGCGCTGTTGCGCTGCGCGACGCGTGTCAGTGTAGATGCGCTAGCGCAGTCGCGCTGCGACACGTGTCAGTGCAGGTGCGCTAGCGCAGTCGCGCTGCGCTCTGCGCTGCGCGACACGTGTCAGCACAGGTGCGCTAGCGCAGTCGCGCTGCGCTGTGCGCTGCGCGACACGTGTCAGCGCAGATGCGCTAGCGCAAGGGGCTTAAATGCCAAAGGCAATTTATCCATGCAAAGTTACGTGCACTTGATAATAACGAATTAAAATCATACGATGCACAAGCATAACAGAGAGCTAAAATGAAAGAACCCTTAACAGACAATGAAGTACTTGATTAAAAAGGAAAATACTTATTTATTCTTATTGTTATTACATTTAAAAAAGATCACCGAATACGGGATCAGAGAGACAAGGGTTCACAAAAAGAAAAAGAAGATTATTCAGCTCCCTCTCCGCCTTCTCCATCACGTCGAAGCGACGATCTTCCCGAGGGGTAGCCATCCAACGGTCGACGCCGCACTCCTGGGAAAAAGTGGCGATGACGACCCGACGAGCCCGTATCTGGCTCAGTAAGTAAAAGGAGAAGTCCCTCAGGGCTTTGGTGATCAAGAGCGCTTCGAAAAAGCTCTCGATCTTATCCTCGGCCACACCAAGTATTGCCGAGGACATCTCCGCCGGAGGAAGGGGAATGTCGGCGAGCACCGAGGCAAGGATCATCCGAAGCCAAATGGAATTCGGAGGAAGAGGAGACCCCACACGAGTCGAAAGCTCGTACATGGCGGCATCGCACTGCTCATCTGAAATAGAGGAGTCTACCAAGCGCGCAGCAAAGCGGGGAACAATGTCCCGAATCGGCACCTCCCATGGTTGTCGGCGGGAATGAGGGCGATTGCAAGCCATGATTGAAGAAGTTCTCTGAAAATGAGAGAAGAAAAGGCTCAACTTCGAATTATATATATAGACTCAGGCGCAGAAGATTCTGTGCATAATGAAATCATTTCCAAGGCCCGGGAAATTAGAATTTCGGGAATACAAGTTTGACTTGAAAAAAGGAGATGAAAAGATATCTTAGTAGAAGCGACGCTTCCGATTCTCCCAAAATCTAAGTTTCAATAAATGAAGCAACGCTTCAGATCCTCTGCGCTGAGCGCAAGGCGCCACGTGTCTGGCGCAGCCGCATCAACGCTGCGCCCAAGGCAGCGCGCCCAATCAGAGCAAAGCTCTATTTAAAGGAAGCAACGCTTCGGTTGCGCATGCACTGCGCTGCGCGACACGTGTCAACGCAGATGCGCTTGCGCTGTTGCGCTGCGCCCTACGCTGCGCGACACGTGTCAGCACAGATGCGCTAGCGCAGTTCCGCTGTGCGCTGCGCGACACGTGTCAGCGCAGATGCGCTAGCGCAGTTGCGCTGCGCTGTGCGCTGCACGACACGTGTCAGCGCAGATGCGCTAGCGCAGTTGCGCTGCGCTATGCGCTGCGCGACACGTGTCACGCGCTGGGGCATCTGCGCCAAACTGAATTAAGATTCTAAAGAAATCTTTCTGTTCTTTTTAAAACAAGAAGATTTTCTTCTGCAAAGCAGAAGCCCTTGGATCAAAGATCCAACGGTGGGGAAAATCCCCCAAATCACTCAGAAAAAGATTTATTTAACAAATCTAACTAATATATGGGCACTATAAAAAGGACCCTAGGCCTCAATTCAAAGGCATCGGCATCCTTCTAAAAAAAAAAGAGAGAGAAGAAAACTCTTGAGAACTCATCAAGAACGACAGAAGGTAAAAAAAAACCTTGAGGGAAAAGAGAAAATTCTCTTATGGGCAGATTATTGATCTAAGAACAAGATCAATAATTTTAAATAGAAAATATAAATATATCAATAAGTAATAATAGTGCTTTGCACTTTTTTATGAACCTCTGGTTCTTGAAATAAAAAAGGAAAATTTATTTTCTTTGATCTAAATTAGATCAAGAAATCAAATAGTGCTTTGCACTCCTATTCTTGAATCTAAAAGATTCTTAGTGCTTTGCACTTCCAAACTGCGCTGTTGTGCTCTTGAGAGAGCGCCACGTGTCAGCTACTTGCGCTACGCGCTCTTGAAATAAAGCTTGGCTCTCTGGAATTGGCGCAACTCACCAGAGCGCGCCACGTGTCAGCAGCGCAACAGCGCAGCGCACTAGCGCAGCGCACTGCGCTGTTGCGCTTGCGCTTACTAGAGCATGACACGTGTCCTAACCGCAAGCGCTTGTGCTCAGTAATTGGCGCAAACTGCCTGATAAATGCAATGCATTTTTCAAAGGGCCAGGCCCAAGTCAAAAGACCAAGCAGGCCTAATTAAATTGATGCTCTGCATCATTTATAAATGGGTAGAGCCCAAACAAAATAATAAAAATGCTATGCATTTTAAAAGGGGCAGAGCCCAAACAAAGTAGATTCCTTGCAGAGCCCAAACCAAAAATAGAAAATAATGCAATGCATTATTTAAAAATGGGCCAAGCCCTAGCACAGGTCTAACAGACCAAAAACAAATAAAAGGCGTTGAATATTTTTTTAACTGGACTTAGCCCAATCATGGCCGTAAGTCCTCAAATTAAATTGACTGAGCAAGACTGCTCTCCTAAATCAATTTATTACCGGTACGAGGGTACATCTCCGAACTCCTCTGACACCTGTCGTTGTAATCCTTCAACGACGTCAGAGAGGCGACGGGTCCCAATGACCACACATGAATACGGACCGAAACGTGCCTAAACTAATGACGGACCGAAACGTCCCTAAACTAATATCGGACCGAAACGTCCCTAAACTAATATCGGACCGAAACGTCCCTAAACTAATGATGGACCGAAACGTCCCTAAACTAATAATGGACCACCACGTCCCTAAACTGGCGATGGACCACCACGTCCTTAAACTGGCGATAGACCACCACGTCCCTAAACTGGCACAATAGAGCCCAAATGCTCTTTTGTCGGATCTAAACGGTCCTGTTAAGCCGATCTTAGTCTCAAACTGGACTAACGTATCCTTAACAAACGTTTGAGTCGATCTTAGCCCCCAAATATGGCTAACGTATCCTTAGACATTTAAATGAATGATAAAACTCCAAATCAATTTTGGTTTAAGGGTACATCTCTGAACTCCTCTGACATCCATCGTTGTAATCCTTCAACGACGTCAGAGAGGTGATGAGTCCCGACGACCATATATTAAATGGATCACTACGTCAAGTTGATCTTAGTCCAAAACAGGACTAATGTATCCTTGACAAACGTTTAAGTTGATCTTAGTCGCAACGCGACTAATGTATCCTTAAACTAAAAACACCAAACCCAAATATAAGTAAATACGGATTTGGACTAATCCACGTCCTACGGGCGACGGCATTACTCAGTCTCCGTATACAATCCACGAGCAACCACAAACAAAACAAACACACAACACGAAGTGAAATTCTGGAGAAGGAGAAAGTTGTTACCGCGATGCGGTAGCGTAATTAACTGCAGGGGCTTGCGCCTGCAGGGAAGAACGTCCCCACAATCAAAAACCCCTCACCCTGAGGGGGAATCTGACGAAGTCTGCTACATCGGCCGCATCCATCTAAACCTCCGATGCAAGGTGCCATAAATCAACTTGGCATTTTCGGAGAGGTAGACGGATAAAACCAAATAGCATCTGCCCCGAATCTCAGCGTCAGGACCTCGCGGTCCTGTGCGCCGCCTTTCGGAGGGGAACAATCATTTTGCGAAATAACAACAATACTATGAAAAGATGGTGAACAACACTAACCTTGCCCAGACGAGAGGACGATGCGTTGAGGAGATATCGCTTACGGAGCGGCCATCTCCAGCAGACGCTGAAAGGATTGCTGGGGAGACAGATCGGCAATAGAGGCTGCCAGTCCGCGCAATTCTGAAAAGACAAAAGAGTTCAGATAACGGAAAAATTACTAATTTAAAATGTAGAAGGTTACCTTCGACGCTTCTCCCATTCTGAGCAGGCGGGATAGCAGCTTCAACGGCCTCCGCCGCGACCTCGGGCACAATATTAGGGACGCAGGCTGGTGTAACGGCCTCTGAGGAAGGAGCAGCGGCTGCCATTGCAGGCTCCAATGAAAGGAAGGTAGCCCCGACCACCTCCATCCTAGCCTCTGGGCCGCCCTCACGGAGATCCATTGGAACGGCGACCACCAAAGGTGCCTCCCCTGAGGGAGCAAGTGCTTCGGGAGCAGGAACCACCTCAGGAAGCTCTATCGCAGGAGTGACAGTATCATCAGCCCCCTCCACACTGAGCAGTGTTTCACTAGGGGTATCAGCAGGCTTTACAGTCAACAAACCCGTGGGAACCTCCCCCATCGTCGAAGTCTCTGCACAGTTCACACAAGGATAAGAATACATATATACAAGTGTAGACAATATAAAGTATTACAAAGAAATGCAGGAACATACTGATGCGCAAGGAAGCTTTCATGTTGGCTTGTTCAAGCCGACGCTCCTTCTTAAGGAGGTGTGCTCGCCGAGGTTCAAGGGTAGACTCGTGGCCGCCAGTCCACAATGAAAGCGCATCCGCAGCGTCCTCCGAAGCAGCCTGTTTAAGGGCCCTTTCGCCCCATTCCTCCAGAGGGCCAATGAATCATCGCCGGATCCACGAAGGGTCTTCATAAAAAATGACGGCTGGGTAGGGCTTCTTCGGAATTCTTACGTTCTCTGACTCGTCTTGAGAATGTCTTATAACCTCAGCCAATTATGCGGCATCCTCGGCAGTTGAACTGGGAAAAAGTAAGCCAGCGTCCGATTCTTGCAGAGCCAAGGGTTCGTCCGGAAGAATGGGCTCAGACTCTACTAAAGAGTCGAGCAGATTGGTAGCCGTTTTTCTCCGCCGCTTGGATCCAGAACCGACCTCCGAGGACGACCGTTTCCTCCCCTATGGAGCCTTGGCACGACGCCGACCCACCTCACCTTCAACACCCTCGCTACCGGCACCCTCGCTTGGCAGTGCTGCCGAGGACGACACGGTCATTGTTGACGCCGCCGGCGGTGGTATTGCTACTGGCGCCCTTTTACCCCTTGACTGAGCCCGGGTATCCAATGGCATACCAACTGTGGGAGTAAGGTCCACCTCCGACTCCCCCAGAATTAGCGCAACACTGGTGTCCCTCAAGGGGAAGCAGACCGGAGTGCGCGGCCGTAACGGAACTCCCGTGGCCTGAACCGGAGCAGAGGCACCATAGCCAAGAAGCACCCTCTTCTCCTCAGCAATAATCGGGCTGACCCGATGAAGGTACTAGCCCGTAAAGGCCCCCACGCATCGGGGAATATGGTCAGCTTCAGGGATCATGAAGCGGGAACCAGTATTCAGCTTCGCGAAATGATGAGCAGCATCATGAACAGCTTCGGGTGAAGGGACCGGCCCGACTGTAAAAGCCTCGAAAGGAACGCCCTGATCATATCCAAGCTGCCGGGCGAAGCGATGCGGATTGTACCGCATAAAGAGAGCCGCACTGTTCTGACGGAACACCAGATAACCTGGTTTGATCGTGTACAAGTGCGTAGCCTCCCGGGGCTTCAGAGAAGGTACCTCTTCTTTCGACTGGTTGGAGAGTTGTTGAATTGGACCTGAAGGAGAAGATAGGGCCCGGTCGATGAACACCAGTCCGCCCACGCTAGCGTAAAGAGCGATCAATACACGAATGGCCCCAAATTGAGTCGGGTCAGGGGCAGAAGCATCCACTAGCCGCATGAGCCGCGGGAAAGTGTAGGCGTCGTAAAATGCAGGTCTCTGGTGCGCAGCAAAAGCCCCCAACACGTGCATCTCAATCCAAGATGTAAAGTAATGAAGGGAGAAGTTTACTACGTCCACACTGGGAGTTGAGGTATTGGCCGCGGCGCCCAACCCATGATAGAGATGCGCTAGCGTCGGGATGCCTACGGCTAGCCGCGTCCCCTCTGCGATACGATGAGCCGGATAGATAACCGAGACTCTCATGAAGCGGCGATGCATGGGGATGACGAACCAGCTGGGCCAGACACTGATAAAACCCACGAAGAATGTCTCCTCGTCCATGCCGGGAGCCGCAATCGATTTGAAAGATACCGGCGACATAATAGGAATGTAGTACTGCGGTAAATCCGATTCCTTAGCCGGCCGCCTGTTCAAACCAAACCCAAAGGGGTCATTGATGTTTGCAAACTTCGGGGCCGTCTTAGATAGGGCGCCCTCGTGAAGGAAGGAAGCGATGAAGCACTTAAAGGTGACGCCCTGTTTCTCCGACTTAGTGAACAGTTTGTCAAAAATGCCCAGGGTCTTGATCAAACTTGGATGCTTGTGGTGGACGGCATTCTTGGTAGACAGGCCGTCAAGCATTGCGGGCTCAGCTTCAAAGACGTACTCGTCGGGAGGCAGCAGCTCTTCATAAAGTGTCCCCCTGATCGGCAGCCCCGAGATTTCACGGAATTCTTCCAAGGAAATTGAAACTTCGCGATCCCCTAGAAGGAAAGTGTTGGTGGGGAGATTCCATTGGTTCAAGAACGCCTTAACCCACCAGACATGGGGAGATTGGTAGTGGAAGAGAGACGCATAGATCGCCTGATAAAGCCCAACCCTCTGTAGTCGCGCACGATGGGCGGACAGGATGTAGCGAGCCCAAAGAAGGTAGCCCGTGGGGTGTCGAGGGGTGAGCCCTATCTTGTAGATCTGCCCCCACGGTTGGGCCTCGCCTTGGCAAATACGGCATCCCAGTATATCTATGGCCGGGATAGGATGATTCGGGATGCCCGTCGTCGAAGGCTCAAGTCGTCCCATCGGAGTCCAATTAGGCATCTCTACAGCAAAGACTGTCCCTAGAGGATCCATCGGCAGGAACGGATAGGTAGGCTATGTCGGCACTTCGCAAAGAAAGCTCCGGCGACCCCGGATGATGTGACCGTACCAGGTCCTCCATAGAAGTAAGTTGGTGCGATTCAGGTCGTGAGCCCTGATCATTGCCATCACTTCCTCGTCAGATAGCGATTGGGGAAAAGCGGCTTCTGAGCGAGTGAAAGGGAAATATGGAACAGACGTCATTGTACCTGAAATAAAATAAGGGGAAACTGTTAAAGCGAAGCCAATAGTATATATATATGTGTGTGTGTGTGTGTGTGTGTGTGTGTGTGTGTGTGTGTGTGTGTTTATAAATGCATAAAAATACAGTGGAAGAAAGCGACATAGGACTCATTTTATGGGACCATTGGTTATAAAACACATGGGTCCCACAAAATCAAGATGGCGGCTGGCTAATGATGAGGCAAAGCAACTACAATGAGACAAAAGGAAGATTCTCATTAAATAAGCAGTGGATTTCAAATGACCCTACACATTCTCCTCAGAGAAATCCATCTTGGACTATGTAACAAATCAAACAGAATCAAGGGAATTAAATTCCTAGAAAAAGTACCACTGCAGGCCTCTTCCTCTTGGTTACAGAGAGACAACTCAAGGCAAGAAAAACACAAGGAGTTCTCTGGAAAGAACTAAGTTCTTCGTAGGAATTAAATTCCTTTTGGAAAAAGGGGAATTAAATTCCCAAAAACTTTTTTCAGAGCCAAAGCTCTTTGAGGATGGAATTAAATTCCAGGAGAAAGACAAACAACACCATCAACCCCCTGAAAATCAGAGAAACCCTAAAGGGCCTGTTGATTAAAGAATGAATGGGTTTCTTGTTAAAGAACTTAAAGAAAAAATGGGTTCTTGTTAAAAGGGAAAACTCTTGGTGTGGATTAAAAATCCAGTGAAGGTTTCTGTGAAGGTTCTTCGATCGTTCAAAGATCATTACCTGAAGAAAGGGTCTTTTGAACAGAGTTAAACTCTGAAAATATTCAAGGAAAAGAACTAAGCTCTAGAAAGGAGAATTAAATTCTCAAAAAGAAAAAGTTTGCAAGGAAGAAGATGAAAGAGTGGAGGCGCTTCTGAAGAGACCCCTGCATTTATAGGATGTGGTGGAAACGTTTCATCTCCCCGATTCCCTAAATGGATCCAACGGTCACAAAAGTGACAGCGTTGCACTCACGTGCAGACACGTGAGAGCAACGCTGTGGGGGCATTTGTTCCCTGATTAAAAATCAGGAAATAACTCAGTAAGGCATCACGTGCTTACACGTGACCAATGGTCACGTGTAGACACGTGATGGTTAAAACTGAAGCGTAAACAAGTGGCTGATAAAAGACTCCAATTGAGGGTCACGTGCTCACACGTGACCAAGGGTCACGTGCTCCCACGTGACCAAGGGTCAAGCTTCGAAAGCCTTATAACTGAATAGAATTAAATTCTAAATTCTTCCAAATCTTTCCAAATGGAAAATGTTAGAGGGAACCGTTGGATTAAAAGTCCAAGGGTGATTAAAAATCACCAACTTATGGAAAAATCCTAAACAAGGAAAGATCTCCCCAAATCTCACCGAAATAACAAACAGAATATCTTTGGATTGAAAATCCAACGGTGAATAAAATTCACCGAATGATCTAAAGGATCATATTAATTATGAAAACAAATCAAATCTTTCAATGAAAGATTTATTAAACAAATTGATTCTTTTCCTTCTCGTATAAATAGGAGCCAAAAGGAGAAGAAAGAAGGAGATGGAATTTTGGAATCTTGAAAATTCAGAGAGAAAAGAAAGGAGAATTTAATTCTCAACAAAGAAAACCCTAGGTGAGAAAAAGAAAGGGGATCAAAACTTCAAAAAAGAGAATTTAATTCTAAAAAATCTAAGAGTTTAACTCTTCTGCACAAAAGAACTTAGTTCTTTCTCTAGTTGAAGATTTGCAGAAGCAAATCTCCCCATAGGTTGAGAATTTAATTCTCATCGGGTTGAGATTTTTCCATGCAGATCCAAGACTTAGAGGGAGGATTGAGTTCAGAGAATTTAATTCTCCCAATTTATAGGAATTTAATTCCTCCAAGATAAAGTTAGGGTTTAACCCTATATGAGAATTTAATTCTCCCAAACTCACAGGAATTCAATTCCTTCATGATAAAACTAGGGTTTAACCCTATATGAGAATTTAATTCTCCTAAAACTATAGGAATTTAATTCCTTCAAGATGGACAAAACTAGGGTTTAGCCCTAATTGAGAATTTAATTTTCTCAGATTAATAGGAATTTAATTCCTCCTAAAATAAAATTAGGGTTCAATCCTACATAAGAATTTAATTCTTTCACAGTAGGAATTTAATTCGTCCAGAATCATAATTAGGGTTTAACCCTACCAAGAATTTAATTCTTAACGATAAAGGGATTTAAAAGATCTTCATGCATGCAAAAGAATTAAGGTCACGTGTCCCCACGTGACCCCTGAAGAGATCCCCAGAAATGAGAAGCAGGAAGCTTAGAGGCAACGCCTCACGTGCTCCCACGTGAGTTACCAAACACAGAAAGAAAAAGCGAAGGAAAGCAAAGCTTTGGGATCTCTCACGTGTCCCCACGTGACCCCTTAGTAAATGCTTTAATGATCTGTGCATAAATCCCCATCACGTGCCAACACGTGATGCCAAAAAATAAAATAAAAAAAGTGTTAAACACTTATTTACAAAGCGAAGTAAAAAGGACATGGTCCCACCTCTAGGCGCCTTCACGTGGCCCCACTCGACCCATTCCTATTTAGTGTTTAAATACTAATTTAAAGGACTTATTTCCAGTGTTTAACACTGTTGTTTCCTAGTGTTTAAACACTAATTTGAGTGCTTTATTTCTAGTGTTTAACACTACTTTTAGCCAAATTGGCTAATTTTTCAGAGGCAAAAGACACCCCTTCAACTGAATCTCAAAATTGAGTAAAATTCAAAGCTATAATGTTTAATGCCCAATCAAAAATAAAAATGTCATCAAAGCCCTCAACTCTGGTTTAGCATTGCTAAGTGATGAGGGGCTGAACCCAGACAAATGTCCAAGGGTCCAACAAAAGGCTAATGTTCCAAATTTAATTGGACTTAGCCCAAGTTGGCCATAAGTCCTCAATTCAGACTTAACTGAGCCATTGTGCTCATAATATAATTAATAGATCTTAGTTCCAAAATGGACGACAGATCACTCAATCCACCTTGGTTCAAGAGTACATCTCTTCACTCCTTTGATATTTGTCGTTGTAATCCTTCAACGTCTTCAAAGAGGTGACGGGTCCCGACAACCACACATGTCATAGACTATGACGTCTCTAAACATTGTACTGTGGGGTCCTTAAGCCCATGGACTATGATGTCCTTAATCTCGACTGTGATGTCTTAAAACCAACATTGGACTGTGGGGTCCTTAAGCCCATGGACTATGATGTCCTTAACCTCGACCGTGATGTCTTAAAACTAACATTGGACTGTGGGGTCCTTAAGCCCATGGACTATGATGTCTTTAACCTCGATCGTGATGTCTTAAAACTAACATTGGACTGTGGGGTCCTTAAGCCTATGGATTATGATGTCCTTAACCTCGACCGTGATGTCTTAAAACTAACATTGGACTGTGGGGTCCTTAAACCCATGGACTATGATGTCCTTAACCTCGACCGTGATGTCTTTAAACTAACGTTGGACCGAGATGTCCTTAAACTAACAATGGACCGTAATGTCCTTAAACTAATCGACCGCAATGTCTCTAAACTAAACATTAGAGTCCAAATGCTCTCTTGTTGGATCTAAACGATCCCGTTAAGTTGATCTTAGTCTAAAATTAGACTAACGTATCCTTAACTAACGTTTAAGTTGATCTTAGTCTCAAATCAGGCTAATGTATCCTTAAACCCAATCCCCAAACCCAAATCTAAGAAAGATACGGTTTTGGACTAGTCCACGCCCTACGGGCGATAACATAAATTAGTCTCCGTATACAATCCACGGGCAACCAAACACAAAACAAACACCCACGACACGAAGTGACCATCTGGAGAAGGAGAAAGTTGTTACCGCGATGCGGTAGCGTAATTAACTGCAGGGGCTTGCGCCTGCAGGGAAGAGCATCCCCACAATCAAAACCCCCTCAACGAGGGGGAATCTGACGAAGTTTGCTATATCGGCCACATCCGTTCAAACCTTCGATACATGGTGCCATAAATCAACTTGGCATCTTCGGAGAGGTGGACGGATAGCACCAATTAGCATCTGCCCTCGAATTTCAGGCCCCGACGTCCCAATGTCCCGGTTGGGTCTTTCGGCAGGGAACATGGCCCTCCTCATTCTGAAATCCATTGCCAAAACTCTCTAAAATTCCTAAGTCCAAAAGTTGTACAAGTGGAGTTAGCTAAGGTCAAATTTCCGGCGACGATTCGGGACAAATCCGGCGACGATTCGGGACAAATCCGGCGACGACATGACCCCACGACACCTTCAAAAGATCCCTATACCTCCCTTCTCTTCTCCAAATCAGTAAGTCCCCTCTCCCTTCCTTTCATTCTAATCTAAAATACTCTCATTTTAAAACTCATCGGAAGCAGAGGTATTCCGAATTCCGATTCTCTTTTCTTTAAAAACCCAAATTTCTTAATAACAAACCTACCAATTCTTTATATACTATTTAATAATCATAAACAAACACTTTAGAACAAGTTTCATCTCAAAATAATATGTTATGCAACTTTTATCACATTTTTACGAACAAATACCACAAACTTTACATTCTACATATTTCATCATATTCCTTTATATTACCTTTAGAAAACTCACGAGGTAATGACCTAGCTCATCACAACACTCATTCTTTACATAGCACGATGGATTTTGGAACTTTAGTTTGTGGGATAATGACAAGTCTACAATAAAATACCCTAAACTATTCCAAAACCGTATTCTTTAAATTGTCTTATTTAAATTCCATACGATTAAGTTCTTATAACCCATTTTGGGGAATCCGACTTGGTTGGTGCGGGTTATCGTACATCCATCAAACTAGCAGGGCGAGATGCAGATCTCCTCACGGAGCATACGATCTCGATGGAATTTGTATTACAATTTTAAGAAAAACGTGATTTCTATTAATAAATAAATTCTAATTTTTTATAAATATATATATATATATATATTATTAGAATATCTACTATAAATATATTATATATATTCCATGTTTTCTAAATCTGAAGAGTCACAAAAGATCATGAAAATACCACCACATTCAATACAAGTAAAATTACAAGAAAATACCATATACTATTCAAAGTAAGGTTTATATCCACTAGAATATTTAATTTTATAAAAATTACAACTATAAAAACCCTAAAGACGATAAATAAATACTAGAGGTTTATTTTGAAAATATATCAAAACTATATTTCATAAAACCCCTCAAGTTATATTAATTTATAATAAGGACCCTAGTAAATATAGGTTTAAGCGGGACCGGTTCTCTTGAGCCTCAGGAAGCCGGAGAATATGGGTGCTTGCCTATCTAAGGTTGACAACCTAAAAACGGTGTTATCAATACTGTAATTGTCTTGAAAAAAGACACAAATCCTACTATCCATGTGCAGCAGTTACCGATAACATCAAAACTAATTCAGGACTTCAATTCTGTTTAAGTGTCTGACTCAGGCAAAGTCTCAGTCTAATCTAAAATCAATCAATCTATTCTTGAATATGATTCAAGTATAACTCTAATTCAACATGAATCCATTTATACCAGAATTCAATCAATATCAACATGACTCGACCGAACCGAACAATGGATATACTCTGATTACATGACTATCCATTTATATCCATTATGTTTACATGATATCATGGTTTCGGCAAGTCGTACATCTATTAAACAAAATAATATACATCAATACATAATACATTATGGGGTTTTAAAGGGGTAGACTGGTACGAAATATGTTAGAAATGGTACGAGACGGTCACTTTAATACACCTAACCTGAATATCCATTGCTGTTGTTCCATGGCTTAACGGTTCCTTGTGCTTCGTATACCTTAGTCCATGAAATAGTTGGACTCTTCTCGTATACACTTGTATATTCTGTACCAAGCTATAAAGAACTGCGTTAACATAACAAACTCACAATACACCAGTTATATTCTCATATATGTCTATTCATCTGTTTATTCTATTCTTACTTTTCTTTGGGACTTACCGAGCGATTGATCGCTGACGACATTCCTTCTCTCTTATTTCTTTGGATTGTTTTCAGGTGGATCCGACTCACTGGAGATAGAGCCCAGTTCAGAGGACTTGGATAAGTTCAACGAGGACCCCGAGCTCTAGACATTTGTATATACTTTACTTTCATGTTCATGCCATTGTTTAGGCATTGCTTTCATCATTGTATTTACTTTTCAGTTATTTTTAAAAGAAATGTTTAATAAATAAAAGTTCATGTTCATTTACATTTCATGTCTTCTTGTGTATATTTACATTATATTGCTTAGTTACGCTTAGCGTGTTTACTTCTGAGTAAATACGTAGCGGGCCAGTCACGTCTCCTTACCCGTACACTGGGAAGCGGGGCGTGACAGGTTTTGTTGGCGGCCCATGCAGGTTAGTTCTGCATGGACATGCAGGTCAATTCTGCATGAAGTCCTAAGCAATATAACATAAGAATCAGCAACTAAAAACATTCTTTACATTTCATATTCCTTGAATCTTACAATTTCATATTCTTTGAATCTATCCTAACCCTATTTTTTTCTTTCAAGTTTATGGATTCTCCAAACAATACTAGCACAAACGTCAACAACACACTACCACCTCTTCCACTTACGCCTACCGTTGCAGCTCCGATCAACGAGCAAACGGTATTGCTTGAGGCAATCCGAAGCCTCCTGGAAGGACAGCAGCAGCAGACTGCTATATTATTGAACCGTCCAGAAGCGGAAGCATCCAGAGTGAAGTAATTCTGGGAATTGCACCCGAAGCAATTTTCTGGGAAAGAGAGCCCTTTAGAAGCTGAAGAATGGGCTCAGAGCATTGAGGACGATCTGGCAGCAGCATAAGTGCCAGAGATCGCTTGGGTACAGGTTGCAAGGCTGCAACTCACCGATAACGCCCAAGTATTGTGGAAGGCGGAAGAAAGCCGTCTTGCCCAGCCTATCCAATGGAAAACTTTTCGCGACATGTTCGACACGAAGTATTTTCCCGAGACTGCCCGATTTGACATGGAGCAGCAATTCATCCACTTACAACAAGGTTCTATGTGGAGCAAATCGGTGGATGAGTATGATGCTGAGTTCACTATATTGAGCAGGTAAAGATATGTCTTAAATATTCTATTTTCTAATATCACATACTACAAAGCTAACACAAGACCATAACAGGTTCGCGGCACACCTCATTCCGACCACTAAGATCAGGTCCAGATGATTTCAACAAGGGTTAGATCCAGAGATCCAAGCCACCTTAGCTACATGGGATTTTCCAACCCACGAACTGGCTCTGAAAGCTGCCCGTCGATATAAGGCAGTAGTAAAGATGAAGGGCATACCCCAATCTGCCGGAGTGAAGCGCCCTGCCACTCAGATGGCAGGAGGAGCCTCTTCAAGGTTACCTTTTGTACCCAGGAGACCGGGGGTACCATTCAAACGGCTCAGTCCAGCCATTTGCACCTACTGTAGGAGGGGTGGACACCTGGCGAAGAATTGTAGGCATGCTAATCGCCTTTGCTTAGTCTGTGGCTCATCCACACATGATATTGGGTCTTGTCCTCATAGACTCAATCTAAATGCTGCGCCCAGACCAGCAATTTCCTATCTGCAACGGCTAGCTATCCAGGCACCTGCTCCACGTCTTGCTCTCCCAGCTCCACCTCCTCGTGGACCGACTGCACCTCCTTCTCGTTAGTTCCATCAAGCACAAAGGAACTTATCTCAAGGACAGAGGAACGGACAGAGGAATGCTCCTCCAGCAAGGAGGAATGTACCAAGGCGACAGGCTTTCACAATGACTGTGGAAGAAGCTGAAGACACTGGCCAAGTCATCACCGACAACTCTTTTCTTTCAAACTTTCTTTCAATCTTTGTACATACCCATATATCTTTTTCTTATACCTAAAACCTATTCTACATAACTTAGGTACGATTTTAGTAGCTCACTTCCTGCACTAGCATTCTTCGATACTGGAGCATCTCATTGCTTTATGTCGCAACGGTTCATCCGAACTCATGCGATTCCAGTCAAACCGCTTGTATCCAGCTGGAATGTCAGTTTAGGAAATGGCGTTTGTTCCAGCCAAAATTTTGTCTCAAAAATTGCTCCCTTATAAAATAATAACAATAAAATAAAAATAAAAATAAAGGGAAAGCTCTACATGCAAAGCATGTAGGTACTGCCTCGGATAGAATTAAATCCTATGATGGCGCCTCATGCGGACGCCAATGTGCAAAGCACAAAAAGAAATCTATTAAATAAGAGTTAAAAAACTCTGAGGCAGCGCCTCACGTGCCTTGCACGAGGGCGCCAGCGCCAAGAGTTAAAAACTCTGAGGTAGCGCCTCATGTGTTTGCTACGAGGGCGCCGACGCCATGAGTTAAAAACTCCGAGGCAGTGCCTCACGTGCCTTGCACGAGGGCACCGACGACGAGAGTTAAAAACTCCGAGGCAGCGCCTCACGTGCCTTGCACGAGGGCGCCGGCGCCGAGAGTTAAAAACTCCGAGACAGCGCCTCCTGTGCCTTGCACGAGGGCGCCAACGCCAAGAGTTAAAAACTCTTAGGCAGCGCCTCACGTGCCTCGCACAAGGGCGCCGGCGCCAGAACTAAAAGCTCTCTGTAATACCCAGTCCTTGTGTATATCAATATCCGTAATTTTGTTACTCTTAAAGTTCATTTATTTTATAATTATTATTTTTAGCAATTTAAAATCCCTAACCCAAATTTGTCTAAACCCTTTTTCCCCTTTTTATTTTTAGCCGGCCCAATTCTTTTCCTCATTTTCACTTTCACCAGCCCAAAACAAACATTTTAAATAAAACCCCCAGCCCACTTCCTTTACTTCCTTCTCCATTTTCTTTCCTGAACACAGCCCATTTGCCCCATCTCTTTTTCCCTTTTTATAAAATCCCCGAGCCCGGCCCACTCCTCTTTATTTTCTCCTCAATTTTTCCCTTCCCTCAGCCCGGCCCACCTTCTTTTATTATTTTTATTTGGCCGACCCGAGACCCGTTCCCACCAATAAAATTTTCCTATATTTTTCCTAGTCCCGATTGCTTCCCCATTTTTCCTCGTGATTTTGTAGGTAATTGGTTGCTTAAGATTAGTATTTAAAATTTTTCCAACCCTTTAAAATCAAAGCCCAAACAATTAATCAAACCCAAGTTAAAACCAAATATATAATTTCCCTTTTAAATCCTTTCCCTGCCCGTTTTCTTATCAAAGCCATCTCACAGCCCAACACAAATTAAGTTTTATTAACACTAAATCCCCGGCCCTTTCCCCTGCCGGCCCAGCCCAGAAACCACACTCCTTACCCCAAAGCCCTTACCCGCACCCGACCCGCTTCAAGCCCCCTCCTTCTTCCCCAACTTCTAAACTTTTCCCGCTCATTTCCCGTTGCACCCACGTCCCCTTCGCACCCGCGCCCGCCGCGACCACGTTCCCACGACCCACGTTCACGCGCGCGTTTCACCCTCCTCTCATTCTCACTCCCCTTCTCTCTCGAACTCACTCACTCTCTTATTCTTCTCTCTCGTGCTCGCCCTTCCTTCTCCAACCTCATCATCGAACACCCCTCGCCGACGATCTCTGCCGCTGCCGCCTCGCCGCGCACCCCCTCGCTTCCTTCTCCTCTGAACTCGAACCCCACCGAGTTCATCTTCCCTCTCCCTCTTCTCTCCATCGACAGAGACCCCCCCTGCACACCCAACTCCCTTGGCACCCATCTCAGCCACCCCGGTACCCTTGACGCCGGTGAGCCCCACTAACCTGAACCACCCTGTCGACCTCTGCACCCTCTACATCCCCATCACCTTCACAAAAACCCACACCCGAGCCCCACTATCTCTCTCTCTCTCTCTCAAACCCTAAACACCAAGACCAACCCCGCTACGCCATCGCTGGAGCGACCACCGCCGACATCGTCGACCCCAACACATCCCAGGAGATCGACAGAGCATCCCACTCCGCATCCAGCGAACGCGAGGCATCCCCGGACAACTCCGACATCGAACCCGAATGCGAGCCGAGGCCGCGAACCCTAGCCGCGCCGTTCGTCACGCGTTCGTGCCGTTGCCGCTGTCGTGCATCGCCAGAACGCTCCAGGCAAGACCCTACTTGCTGCATGCTATATTATATCCGTTACATTTCATAATACTATAAATTCCACGTTTACGTTTCGTGAAACCTTGTAAGACATAAGTGTTTGATGCAAGTTCTAAATGAAAACCTTCATTTAAACTGACGGAACTCGATTGCATATTCTGGCCCGTCTGGCAATGAGCACTGTGTGGAAATTTTACTGGAAAATACAATTGTTAATGGCTTAAACGAACACCCCTAAATACACCCGTTAAAACTGGGAATTTCTCGCACCTGAAATTTGTTAAAATCGCAATTAATTGTGTACATATTGAAATGATGCGTTCAGGGGCTTAAATCGAAGCCGACTCGACGACCTATAACCCTATGCAAGTTCTTAATTGTTTCTATACTGAAATTATGACGAGAATTGGTTCGGAGAGCGGCTTTGGACTACAGTCCAGAGCAGCTCTGGTTGTTGTTTTCTGTCTCGTAATGTTTACTACCTTGCTGCCTGAATCTGTATGTTGTGGAACCCTACATTTTATTGAAGATGAATCTGTTAGATAAATAACTCAAGTGACATCACCCCTTTGTATCGTCGTTTACTATTTAAACTGCAATTTAAAAGATCGGGACGTATAGCAGTCCCAAACAGAACCAGAACTGATACCCTAGGGTTGAACAGTGCGTAACTTCTGACATAGAGATGCTATTGAGAATCCGTATGGTGCATTAGAAACCTTACTGAAAACCCTAAATTTCATTCAACTGTAGAGATGCTAAATTCTGATACCAACTAGGATTAAAATGCATTACGAAACGGACTTCCGATTCTAAAATCGGATTTCCATCAGTGAACGCTTAAAATGAAATGGCCATATCTAGCGATCCTGAAGCCCGATTAACGTGAAAATAATTTTGATGGATAGATAATTAGACATACTGCTTACCCCCTTTTTATTGTTTCACTAAATTTTGCACGTATGATTTATGATAAATTATACAAGTGATAGGACATCGATTGATGACATTTTAATCATGCCTTAAATACCGTTTTCTCATCACATTATATATACATCATTGCATTGGTAACCTAGCGATCATGTGCATTACCCAGTGTTAGGTTTTAGTGTTTGATTGTGGGAAGTACGTTAGTGTTTAAGCATGAATGGATAAGTGAAAGTGACACGTACTTGTACACAATCAGTGGACCCTATTGATTTATTGCATTGTCGACGCCTGTGGGACGCGTATAAGTGTGACTATAATTGGTATGGAACACTTATGGAAGCACTTGTATGGGTGCCACAGGTAAGGCACAAAATACTGTCTATTTAGCTTGGGTATCAGTCGAGACATCCTTGATGGAGACCCTGTCTTCAGTTCTCGCGTAGACTCGTCATGGACCGGCTGGTATTTGAGTTTATGGTTGGCGTTTGATGTAGACCACGGAGTGTGGGGTAGTTTGAGTGTGAGTTCAACAGATTCTCGGGAGTCCCATGCCGGCATATATGGAGATATACAGGGATATCACTGATTATTAGCGAGCAACTCGGGCCCGTGTTCCCTTATCCTTGGGTCCTATCCTTGGGTGGGGGATACTCACGAGTGGTTGACTCTCACACTTGGACTGACGATAGGCTTAGTGACCGGTACAGTGAGACTTAGAGACTGATAGGGATAGTGACATTGACATGCATTGCTTACTGGATCGACACACCTGACATACTATTTTACTGCTTTACTGTTCACCTGCTCTATTAGACACCCGCATTGGCTACTTCATGTTCACATCCAACTATCTTGATTTACTGTTATATATTCATTATTACTACACGAGTTACCACTTGCATCTATATATATATTGCTATCGTGTCGCTTTGACGACCTGAGTATGCATGCTCAGAGTGAGAAGTGGATCTAGCTTGGACCAGGACCAGACGTACATCACGGACATCTTGATCAGCTATCCAGAGCTATACTCTTTTGATCTCCATCCGATTAGTTCTTTGTATTTGTTTTGTTTCAGTTACTGCATTTCTCATTACCTGTGCATTGTTACTGATTACCACTTAAAGCTAGAAGCCGAAGTGTGACTACAGAGAGATATTACCTCGACCGTAAGAGCATAGCTGGCCTTATCAACCCCTCGTATTTTGTATTTTGGGAAGCGGGGCATGACACTCTCTGTTAAACAAAGCCATAGGATAAAAAAATATCCATCGTCAGAGTGCAGAATTAAATTCTGTTGAGGAAATATTTCTCAAATCTTTCTAAACAAGAAAGATTACGCTCTGTAAAACAGAGCACCGTTGGATTAAAAATCCAATGGTGATTAAAAATCACCAGGCTACAGAATAAGCTCTGTATGGGAAAATATTTCCCCGATCTTTTTAAACAAGAAAGATTATGCTCTGTAAAACAGAGCACCGTTGGATTAAAAATCCAATGGTGATTTAAAATCACCAAGCTACAGAATCAGCCCTGTATGGGAAAATATTTCCCCAATCTTTCTAAACAAGAAAGATTACGCTCTGTAAAACAGAGCACCGTTGGATTAAAGATCCAATGGTGATTAAAAAATCACCAAACTACAGAATAAGCTCTGTATGGGAAAATATTTCCCCAATCTTTCTAAACAAGAAAGATTACGCTCTGTAAAACAGAGCACCGTTGGATTAAAAATCACCAAGCTACAGAATCAGCTCTGTATGGGAAAATATTTTCCCAATATTTCTAAACAAGAAACATTACGCTCTGTAAAACAGAGCACCGTTGGATTAAAGATCTAATAGTGATTAAAAATCACCAAGCTACAAAATAAGCTCCGTGGGGGAAAATATTTTCCCAATTTTGTTAAAAACAAGAAAAATGTCTTCTATAAAACAGAAGTTTTTGGATCAAATATCCAACGGTGGATAAAATCCCCAAATCAATTAAGATCTCTCAACGAGAGATTTCCTTAACTAAATCAATAAACCTGCCTCTACTATATAAAGGGCCCGAGATTGAAAGGAGAAGAGGAGACCCCCCATAAGATTTGAGAAAAAAAGAGAGGAAGAGTTCTCTTTGAAGAAAAGAAACCCTAGGTAAGAAAAAGGACCCAGAGATCATTTTATCTCCTCATATAAGAGTTTAACTCTTCCAAACAAGAACATGGTTCTTTCTCTGGTCGAGGTCTACAGAAGCAGATATTCCCACAAGTTGAGAATTTAATTCTCATCGGGGAGATTCTATCTTGCAGTTCCAAAATTTAGATGAATGAACTAAGTTTGAAGAATTTAATTCTTCCAAAAGATATAGGAATTTAATTCCTCTGACAAAACTAGGGTTTAACCCTGCATAAAATAAAGAGAACGACTGAAATCGAGTCACGTGATTCCACGTGACCCCCTAATAGTGCTTAGCACTTTCAAAAGGAAAAGGGAATAAACCCAAAGACAGTCCCCGGTTTAGGGCGCCTCACGTGCTCCCACGTGACCCCCAAACAGTTGTTCAACACTCATATGAAAAAGGGGGAAATTTCAAAGACAATTCCCATTCTGGGGCGCCTCACGTGATCCCACGTGACCCCCAATAGTGCTTATCACTTTTAAAAGGAAAAGGGAATAAACCCAAAGAATCAGTGCCCAACTCTGAGGCGCCTCACGTGTTCACACGTGATGGCCACGAGATTTAAGTGTTTAATACTTATATGTATAGACGGGGATTTGAACCCAAGGATACCACACCAACCCTCGGGTGCCACACGTGAGCGCTCCAAATTGCAGTGTTTAACATTGCTTTAGAGCCTCACGTGGGAGCACACGAGCGCTAAGCAAATATTAGTGTGTAACACTGTGAGAGGCCAACCTTAGCCCAAATTAGCCAAGTCTCCCAAGGCCAAAACCCCTTTGATCATCAATCAACCGAGCCCTCCTATACTCAGGTCTTCCCAAATCGATCTTAGTTCCAAAGATGACTAGTGATCTCCTAATAGATGGTATCTAAAATGGTGTTCATGGTGTTCATTCCACCATGATCTTTCCTTTCAATCTGGAATTCGATTCAAGAGTACATCTCTCCATACCTTTGATACATGTCGTTGTAATTCTTCAACGTCGTTGGTGAGGTGGAGGGTCCTGACAGCTAATAGTTCTTGGGTGCATTCCCAAACCCATGAGCATATCACAATGGACCCCAATGTCCTTAAACTAGCTATGGACCGTAATGTCCTTAAACCAGCTGTGGACCGCAACGTCTCTAAACTAAACCTTCATACCAAAAATGGTGATCTATGGACCGTAATGTCCTTAAACCAAAGCAATAGAGCTCAAATGCTCTTTTGTTAGGTCTGAATGATCTGAAACCCCTGCTGAGTAGATCTTAGTCTAAAATTAGACTAACGTATCCTCAACAAACATTTAAATTGATCTTAATCTTAAACGAGATTAACGATCCTTATATCAAACCAAAACCAAATCTAAGAAAATACGGATTTGGACCAATCCACGCCTTACGGGCGACAACACAAATTAGTCTCCGTATATAATCCATGGGCAGCCAAAAATAAAACAAACACACATGACATGAAGTGAACATCTGGAGCAGGAGAAAGTGGTTATCTCTACGCGGTAACGTAATTAACTGCAGGGGCTTGCGCCTGTAGGGAAGAGCGTCCCCACAATCAAAAACCCTTCACAATGAGGGAGAATCTGACGAAGTCTGCTAGAATGGCCGTATCCGTCTAAACCTCCGAAATACGGTGCTATAAATCAACTTGGCATTTTCGGAGATGTGGACGGATAAATCCAAATAGCATCTGCCCCCAAATTCAGGCAAGACGACCTACGTGGTTTCGTCTCTGTTTTCGGCGGTAAACAACATTCTAAAGGCAACAATGGGACACGACCTGTGTCCAGTAGTCGTATGCAACAGAGAATACTATGCTGACTTCAAGGTGCTGGACATACCGAATTTCGATGTCGTTTTGGGTATGATTGGCTAGGAACTTTTTATGCTTGCATCGATCGTCGTCAAAGGAGAGTAGTGTTTGAGATTCCAGAGCATCCGGTCTTTTATTTCAAAAGTGTAAGCCGTACCCTGGAGCCAAGCACATACAAAGCAAAACCGAAGAAGGCAGAAATTGCAACACTTCAAGCAGAAGAAGGATCGAAGCCAGAGGTTGTTCGAGAGTTCGATGATATATTTCCTGAAGACATATCAGGTTTGCCTCCCGATCGAGCTCTTGAATTCAGCATTGATTTAGTACCTGGAGCACAACCGGTGATCAAAGCACCGTATCGGTTAAGCCCTGAAGGTTTGAAAGAGATCCATATTCAGCTGGATGAACTTCTGCAGAAAGGATGGGTTCGTCCCAGTACCTCAAGTTAGGGATCTCCAGTTTTGCTTGTGAAGAAGAAGGAAGGTTCATACAGAATGTGCATTGACTATAGAGCTCTGAACGAAGTAACTATAAAGAACAAGTATCCACTTCCGCGCATTGACGATCTGTTCGATCAACTAAGTGGGTCTTGATTTTCTCCAAGTTAGATTTTCGTTCGGGATATCATCAGGTGAAGGTCAAAGAGTCTGATATTCCGAAGACGACATTCAGGACTTGCTATAGTCATTATGAGTTTCTTGTGATGCCATTTGGAGTGATCAACGCACCAGCTATATTCATGAACCTAATGAATCAAGTTTTCTGAGAGTGTCACGCCCCGCTTCCCTGTGTACGGTAAGGAGACACGACGGGTCACGTAACGTATTTAATCAGAAGTAAATACGCTAAGCGTAACTAATCAATATATAGTAAAACATACACAAGAGACATGAATATAAATGAACAACAACTTTTATTTATTTAACAATTCCTTATAAGTACAACTGGAAATATAAATACAGGAATAGAAAGCAATGCCTAAACAACGGCATAACTGAAATGAAAAGTATATACAAGTGCCTGCAGCTCTGGGTCGATGGCAAACTGCTCCAAGTCCTCAGTACTGGGCTCAATCTCTAAGGAGTCGGATCCACTGACAACATTCCAAAGAAAGAAGAAAAGGAATGTCGTCGGCCAACAATCGCTCGGTAAGTGCCAAAGAAAGAGAGAAGTGGAATAGACAGAAAAGAGAAAATAACTGTATAATATTATCTTTTGTTCTATTAACACAGTTGTTAGTATCTTGGTACAGAATATGCCAGTGTATACGAGAGGGGTCCCACTATTCCGGAGACTAAGGTATACGGAGCATAAGGAGCCGTTAAGCCACGGTACAACAGCAATGGATATTCAGGTTAGGTGTATTATAGTGACCGTCTTGTGCCACTTCTAACACATTCCGTACCAGTCTAACCCTTTAAAAAACCCGTAATGTATTTTGTATTGATTGTATTATTTTGTTATATAAATGGAAGACTCGTCGAAACCATGATATCATGTAAATAGAATGGATATAAATGGATAGTCATGTAATCAGAGTATATCCATGGTTCGGTTCGGTCGAGTCATGTTGATATAGATTGAATTCTGGATTCATATTGTATTGTAGTTATACTTGAATTGAATTCAAATCAGATTGATTTCATATTATATTGAGACTCTGTCTGAGTCAGACACTTTAAAAGAAATTGAAGTCTTGAATTAGTTTTGATGTTATCGGTAACTGCTACACATGGACGGCAGAATTTGTGTCATTTTCCAAGACAATTACTATGTTGATAACACTGTTGTTAGGTTTTCTATCTTAGATAGGCAAGCACCCATATTCTCCGGCTCCCTGAGGCTCAAGAGAACTGGTCCCGTTTAAACCTATGTTAACTAGGGTCTTTATTGTAAATTAATATAACTTGAAGGGATTTTATGAAAAATAGTTTTGATATTTTTTCAAAATACACCTTAAGTATTTAATTATCGCCTTTAGGGTTTTCATAGTTGTAATTTTTATAAAAATGAAGTTTTCTAGTGAATAGAACCTAAATTACATTATATATGGTATTTTAATGTAATATTGGAATTGCATTGATTTGTAAAGGTAGTTTCATGAAATTTGTGATTCTTTTGATTTAGAAAACATAGAATATATATATATATATATATTGTATACTTAAATTAGATATTTTGATAATATTTGTGTATATATATATATATTTATAAAAAAATAGAATTTATTTATTAAATAGAAATCATATTTTTCTTAAAAATTGCATTAAAATTTTCATCGAGATTGAATGCTCCTTGCGGAGGTCTGCATCTCACTCTACTAGGCCCGAGGATGTGCGATAACCCGCACCATCCCGATCGGAGTTCCCCAAAATGGGTTGTAGAGGCGTATTTGCAAGGAATTATGTAATACACTTTTAAAGAAAACGGTTTTTGAATGTTCATGGTATTTAAATGTAAACTCGTATTTTCCCACAAACTAATGTTCCACAAATCATCGTGCTATGTCAAAAATGTGTGTTTTGATAAGATAGGTCGTTACCTCGTGAGTTTTCTAAAAGTATTATGGGTAAAATGAATAAACAATGGCATATGTAAACATGATGGTATTTTACTGTAAAAGTGAAATAGAAATTGCAATACGAATTACTTTGAGATGAAACTTGTTCTAATGTGTTTATTTATGTTTGTTAAACATTATAAGAAGATATGGTAATTTATTTTTTTAATAGAAATTGTATTTTTAAAGAAAAGAGAGTCGGAAGCCGGAATAACTCCGCTTCCGACGAGTTTTGAAAAGAAGATATTTAAGACTAGAAGTTGAGAATGATGAAAGGAAATTACAGATTAAAATTAAAGAGGAGAGATAGAGGAAGCTATCGGAATCGTCGGGAAGTCGTTTCGTCGCCGTAATCTTTCCGAAACGTCGCTAGAACCTTACCCTTTGCTAACTCCACTTGTACAACTTGGGACTTGGAAATTTTAGAGAGTTTTTGTATAGTATTTCTGAATGAGGAGGGGTGAAATGTAGTGTGGTATTTATAGGAAAAATTAGGATTTAGGTTAATGAGTTTGAGAATTAAAATGTGCATTAAAATTTTGGTTTAATAGTGATTTAAAATTCTTTGGATAATTGCAGAGTAAACAAACAACATGGGGGTAGTGGGGTAGGCCAAGGGGTGCCAGAAGAAAAAATCGAAGGAATTACTTACGGATTAGCCCGGCGGTGCTAGCCCCCCTTCAAATCTCGCCAGTCTAATCCAGTGGGATGGGGTTAGGATCTTGGCCACGTGTCCCTATCGCTTGGTATACCTCAGTGCACGTGTTTGATTACTTTATGACTTTTTATTTTACGTGTGGTGCACGTGCAAACTTTTGAGCTTCTGAAAGATTGAAAGAAAAAATCAACAAAAAAATAATATGGCTGGGGGGATTCGAACACAGGCTATGTCACAACAGTGTAGAGGCTTTACCAGTGAGCTACAAGTTGCTTCTTGCTGTTCAAAAGCAATTCAAATACTTATAGTGTATATAGGATTGCAAATACTCCATTTGTACATTAACTTTTAATCAAATTTTTTATATACTGAAACAGAGTTGTTACAGAGAGTACCTAGACAGGTTTGTTGTCATTATCATTGACGACATCCTGGTGTATTCTAAGAGTCGGAAAGAACATGCCGAGCACCTACGAATTGTCCTGGAGACTTTACGACAGCATCAACTCTATGCCAAGTACAGCAAGTGCGAGTTTTGGCTAGATCAAGTCGGTTTTCTTGGACATATTGTATAAGGTGATGGAATCTCTGTAGATCCAGCTAAGGTATTAGCAGTAAGCGAATGGCCGACACCGAAGTCAGTGAACTACATTCAAAGTTTCTTGGGTTTAGCAGGATATTACAGAAGATTCATTGAAAGATTTTCGAAGATTGCAACACCCTTGACCAAGCACAGGCGTAAAGATGAAGAATTCGTGTGGTCAGAAGTATGCGAACAAGCTTTTGTAGAAATTAAGTCAAGATTGACAACATCACCTATTTTTGTCATACCGGACCAATCTAGAGGTTTCGTAGTGCATTGCGATGCATCCGGTAAGAAATTAGGATGTGTTCTACATCAGCATGGTAAAGTTGCACCTTATGCATCAAGACAGCTGAAGGTTCATGAGCGCAACTATCCAACGCATGATCTGGAGTTGGCAGCCGTTATCTTTGCTATCAAGATTTGGCACCATTATCTTCTTGGAGAACGAGTGGACATATACACAGACTACAAGAGTCTGAAATATGTGTTTACTCAGAAATAGTTGAATATGCGGCAGAGAAGATGGTTACAACTCATGGTGGACTTCAACATCAACCTACAATATCATCCAGGGAAGATGAATGTAGTACCTGATGCACTTAGTCGCCAACCACTATCAATGAATCTCACCGCACAGTGGATGCTTCAACAAGATTTGCATCAGACGGGGATAGAAGTGGTCATGCCAGGTAACGCTTCAAGTTTGATGAACTTACAAGTTCAGTCTATAATCGTCAATCAAATCAAAGAAGCTCAAGTAAGTGATGCCAAGTTGTAAAAGATCAGAGAACAAGTAGAAAGTAGACTTAGAACAGACTTCATCATCCATGAAGACGGATCTTTGAGATACAACAGTAGATTGTGTGTATCACAAGATTTTGTTTGGGAAGAATTGATGAAAGAAGCTCATAGCTCTCCCTATTCAGTACACCCTGGTGGTATAAAGATGTACAAAGATCTGCGGCAACATTACTGGTGGCATGGAATGAAGCGTGAAGTATCCAGAAGCGTCGCTAAATATTTGGTGTGTCAGCAAGTGAAAGCTGAACATTACAGGACTGCTGGTTTACTTCAACCGTTACCTATTCCAGAATGGAAGTGACAACACATCACCATGGACTTTGTGACTGCTCTTTCTCGCAGCACGAAAGGTAACGATGCGGTATGGGTTATTGTGGATCGACTCACAAAGTTGGCTCACTTTATTCCCTTTCGAGTTGGCCAATCTACCGAGACATTAGTAAAGAAGTACATGGAGGTAAGTTTGAATCTAAGTAAGATTTAACTCTTCAATATGTACTATTTTTGATACCCATGAACTCATGCAGGAGATCGTGAGATTACATGGAGTACCAGTTTGCATTGTCTCCGATCGTGACACCAGATTTCGATCGCAATTTTGGCAGAGTCTGCAAGCTAGCTTGGGAACAAGTCTGAACTTTAGCACAGTTTACCATCCACAAACAGATGGACAGTCTGAGCGAACGATTCAGATCTTAGAAGACATGCTAAGAGCTTATATGCTAGACTTCGGAGGATCGTGGGAAGATCACCTACACCTTGTGGAGTATTCATACAACAACAGCTACCATGCAAGTATTGGAATGACACCCTTTGCAGCTCTATATGGAACGAAGTGTCATTCACCATTAAGTTGGGACGACATCGGAGATAGAGAACTCCTTGGATCAGAGATGATAGTAGCAATGGTCGATATAGTTCGTACTATCAGGGAAAAAATACGCATAGCTCAAGATTGACAGAAGCACTGGGCTGATGCAAAGCACCGTCACTTGGAGTTCCAACCGGGAGATCATGTCTTTTTGAAGATATCACCAACCGTGGAGTGATTCGCTTTGGGAGGCGGGGTAAGCTAAGTCCGAGGTATATTAGACCATTCGATATACTAGAACGAGTCGGAGAAGTGGCTTATCGCTTGGCACTTCCACCCTCACTGGAAGGAGTGCACAATGTGTTCAACATATCCCAACTCAGAAGGTAAGTAAGTGACCCCAGTCACATTCTAGATCACTCCGAGCTCATTGTACAGACGGATCTATCTTGTGAGCAACAACCCGTTGAAATACTGGACAGAAAGGTGAAGTCACTTCGGAACAAGGAAGTGAATTTGGTTCGAGTGATGTGGAGAAAAGACACACCAAGAGAATCAACGCAAGAAAGAGAAGACGATATGCGTGCAAGATACCCTCACTTGTTTGTAAATTAGTCTTTAAATAATTATAAATTTCGAGGACGAAATTTTTTGTAAAGAAGGTAGAATGTAACGACTCTATTTTAATGTACAGAAAATTTGTTTAAAAGTTAATGTACAAATAAAGTATTTGTAATACTGTATATGCTAAAAGTATTTAATTTGCTTTTGAACAGCAAGAAAACACTTGTAGCTCATTGGTAAAGCCTTGCACTACTGTGACGTAGCCCAATCCCCTCGGCCACATATTATTTTTGCTGATTTTTCTTTTAAACTTTTTGTAAGCCCAAAATTTTACACGTGCAATACACGTAAAAATGAAAAGTCAGATTAAACAAACATGTGAAAATTGCTATATGAACAGCCTAGAACACGTGGCCCCAATCTGAGACCCTACCCCTCTAAGATGTCCGGCGAGATCTTAAATTGGGCTGGCGCCGCCAGTCCAAACCATACCAAATACCTCCAAAATTTAAACCCTAACCCCTTGGCCTCCCCCACTACTCCTATTCTGTATGATTTTTTTGCACATTAACAGAGAGTGTTAATTCACCTCTTTAATCCAAGATTTAATACATTTTTAATTCTCTCTACACTCACAAAACCCTAATTCTATCCTATAAATACCCCCCTATATTTTGGCCCTCCTCATTTTGAAATCCATTGCCAAAATTATTTAAAATTCATAAGTCCAAAAGTTGTACAAGGGGATTAGCCAAGGTCAAAATTCCGGCAACGATTTGGGACAAATCCGGCGACGACGCGACCCCATAACGCCTTCAAAAGTTTCCTCTACCTCCCCTCTCTTCTCCAAATCAGTAAGTCCCATCTCCTTTTCTCTTATTCTAATCTAAAACACTCTCATTTCAAAACTCATCGGAAGCAGGGTTATTCCGACTTCCGATTCTCTTTTCTTTAAAAACCCAAATTTTCTTAATAAAAAACCTACCAATTCTTTATATATTGTTTAATAATCATAACCAAACACTTTAGAACAAGTTTCATCTCAAAATAATATGTTATGCAACTTTTATCACATTTTTACGAACAAATACCACAAGCTTTACATTCTACATATTTCATCATATTCCTTTGTATTACCTTTAGAAAACCCACGAGGTATGACCTACCTTATCACAACACTCATTCTTTACATAGCACGATGGCTTTTGGAACTTTAGTTTGTGGGATAATTACAAGTTTATAATAAAATACTTTAAACTATTCCAAAACCTTAAATTGTCTTATTTAAATTCCATACGATTAAGTCCTTACAACCCATTTTGGTGAATCCGACTTGGTTGGTGCGGGTTATCGCACATCCATCGGAATAATAGGGCGAGATGCAGACCTCCTCACGGAGCATACAATTTCGATGGAATTTGTATTACAATTTTAAGAAAAACGAGATTTCTATTAATAAATAAATTCTAATTATATATATATATATATATAATCAAAATATCTACTTTAAATATGTTGTATATATTCTATGTTTTCTTAATCAGAAGAGTCACAAAAGATCATGAAAATACCATCACATTCAATATAAGTCAAATTACAAGAAAATACCATATACTATTCAAAGTTAGGTTTATATCCACTAGAATATTTTATTTTATAAAAATTATAACTATGAAAACCCTAAAGACGATATATAAATACTTGAGCTTTATTTTGAAAATATATCAAAACTATTTTTTATAAAACCCCCTCAAGTTATATTAATTTACAATAAGGACCCTGGTAAATATAGGTTTAAGCGGGACCAGTTCTCTTGAGCCTCAGGAAGCCGGAGAATGTGGGTGATTGCCTATCTAAGGTAGACAACCTAAAAATGGTGTTATCAATACGGTAATTGTCTTGGAAAAAGATACAAATCCTGCCATTCATGTGCAGCAGTTACCGATAACATCAAAACTAATTCAGGACTTCAATTCCGTTTAAGTGTCTGACTTAGGCAGAGTCTCAGTCTAATCTAAAATCAATCAATCTATTCTTGAATATGATTCAAGTATAACTCCAATTCAACATGAATCCATTTATACCAGAATTCAATCTATATCAACATGACTCGACCGAACCGAACCATGGATATACTCTGATTACATGACTATCCATTTATATCCACTCCGTTTACATGATATCATGGTTTCGGCAAGTCGTACATCTATTAAACAAAATAATATACATCAATACATAATACATTACGGGGTTTTAAAGGGGTAGACTGGTACGGAATGTGTTAGAAGTGGCACGAGACGGTCACTTTAATACACCTAATCTGAATATCCATTGCTGTTGTTTCGTAGCTTAACGGTTCCTTGTGATACGTATACCTTAGTCCACGGAATAATTGGACCCCTCTCGTATACACTGGCATATTCTGTACCAAACTACAAACAACAGCGTTAACATAACAAACTCACAATACACCAGTTATATTCTCATATCTGTCTATTCATCTGTTTATTTTATTCTTACTTTTCTTTGGGACTTACCGAGCGATTGTTCGCTGACGACATTCTTTCTCTATTCCTTTTTTGGAATGTTGTCAGGTGGATCCGACTGACTGGAGATAGAGCCCAGTTCAGAGGACTTGAATCAGTTCAGCGAGGACCCCGAGCTCTAGACATCTGTATATACTTTACATTCATGTTCATGCCATTGTTTAGGCATTGCTTTCATCATTGTATTTACTTTTCAGTTGTATTGTAAAGAAATGTTTAATAAATAAAAGTTGCTATTCATTTACATTTCATGTCTTCTTGTGTATATTTACATTATATTGCTTAGTTACGCTTAGCATGTTTACTTCTGAGTAAATACGTAGTGGACCAATCACGTCTCCTTACCCGTACACTGGGAAGCGGAGTGTGACAGAAAAATATAATGAATATAATACTAGAATATACATTTCGAAATATATATGTGTAAATTATTAAATCAAAACTTGATTTAATAATCCGGCTTAATTCTAAACCGGCTAGTATTATCATCCGCCCGATTAAAGTCCGTGTGGCTAGCACACATATCTAATCCGAACACTGCACATATGAATATACGACCACTACATCATTTTGCCTGAACCGGAAAAACTCACTGTATGGAACTCTAAAAACTCATTAATATGCTGGCAGTGTGTTTAACCACAAGCACGTCAGCGACAATATTTGTACGTAATGGCTACCCAGGTATTGAGCGAAAGGAAAGCCGATGAGCAAACTCATCTGTACCCCTACTGAGCCTATCTGTGACAATCTTCATACAGTTCGGTCTTTTCGTCTGAGATAATCGCATACCGGGTCTGGGGGGTTGATAACATCAAACCCCTACTAATCCGATAAGTCGTGCTGGTCTAAAACGCATCACCCACTGAGAAACTACTGATATCATATCAGTAAATATCATCTACCTTGGCCAAGAATTTCTGGTGATGGCTGACGTAACACAGCGCGACATTGACTCCTAATACCGGAAGAGACGAATCCCTGACAATTGTTCACTGCCTCCATGTGGATCAGGACTATACCCAACTAAAACCTGTTTGCAAGACTCCTTTGAGCCGTGTTGGGATAGTAATCTAAGTACAGTGGGAACTCATAAGAGATAAATGAAAATCTCAGATCAAAAGACCAACTTGTACTCATGCCACAAAAGAACTTTCATATGACGATAGGTATAATACCATATAGAAGTTTTCAGCGACTCCATCCGGTATACTCACCTCCAGTGAGCACATGTATACTATCTTAGGTGACTCAACACCAATGGCTTGTGAGACTGGACGCCGCCCCTCGTCGGGGTCTCGAAAAGTATACACTAGTTTACTCCGAAGTATCGATGTCCGGTCTCGATACTCTCTCGACTAGAGACATTTAAGGATGTGCTTATGGACAACCCAGCTCCCAAGTATATGATCGCCATCATAATGCTGGTAGTCAAGCAATAATCCAACGGGTTTTATCAAAACATATACACACAATGATAAAGACAAACCAGATGGCATACTATCATCTCGAGTAAGACTGTTCTACCTGTATAAGTTCTCGTTCAATTATCATAATCGCCTACTTGTAATTACAATAATTGCCTTGAGGGCACTATATCCAACAAAATTACCAGTTTTTCGTCTATACATCTTACATGTGTTAGATCAACAAGCAAAAAGTATCCAAAGCACATGAAAACTGGTGTATTCTTGCATTGGGCTATGAAATATAAGATGAATGATGTATTTTTTCGACCCTTTCAAGAATCGAACATGCGAGCTCTCACTTTGGAGAGAAAAGTTATACCAAATCGAGTTAGGTCCAATTGGTACGAACGATATTAACCGAGAACATTCTCAAGAAAACACACACACACAATTATATATATATATATATATATATATATATATATATATATATATATATATATATATAAGGGATATGTGATGGCGGCCCCTTTTTCAATAAGAGGCCCCTGCCTCAACACACACTTATCTTCATGGATTTCATTGATCCAAACCGGTAAATTTAATCTACATATTATGAAGCCTCTTTTTGAACTATAGGAACATATAACCTAAGTTCAATTGTTCCCTTATTAATTAAAGACAATAATAAAAGCTAAACTCTGTTCAAACACAATAAGACAGCGCCTCACGTGCTCCCCACGTGAGCGCTGGTGCCGGCCTCTTATAGGATTAAATTTTACAGTGGCGTCTCACGTGAAGCTCACATGAGCGTCGACGTGCAAAGCACGTGGTGCCTATTATATAAGGATTAAATTCTTAGGCGGCGCCCACGTGTATAGCACATGACCGC
Source organism: Agapanthus africanus (assembly GCA_030015575.1). Taxonomy (NCBI): domain Eukaryota; kingdom Viridiplantae; phylum Streptophyta; class Magnoliopsida; order Asparagales; family Amaryllidaceae; genus Agapanthus; species Agapanthus africanus. The sequence goes on from JASDDO010000014.1 coordinate 652,184,900, forward strand.
CAGCGCCCGAATTAAAGAGAATAGAATTAAATTCTATCAGGGGAAAAATATCTTACTGATCTTTTTAAATAAAAAAGATATTCTCTGTTAAACAGAGAGTTGTTGGATCAAAGATCCAATTGGAAAATATTTCCTTAATCTTTCCAAACAAGAAAGATATACTCTAGACCCTTGGATTAAAAATCCAATGGTGATTAAAAATCACCATTTAATAGAATTAAATTCTATCTATGGAAAAATATTTCCCAAATTTTGTTAAAACAAGAATATATATATATATATATATATATATATATATATAAATATATATTCTGTGAAACAAATATCATAGGATCAAAGATCCAACGGTGGATAAAATCCCCCAAATAATCTTTGAGGCCAATTAAATCAATTGGTATCTCTCAAATGAGAGATTTCTCAAATTAATTAGCAAGCTGCCACTCCTATATAAAGGACCCGAGACTTCAAGTCTTGAAAAAAGGAGGAGATGAGGAAGGAAAAAGAGAGAGAACCCCCATAAACTTCTGCAAACAAAAAGATAAAAGCTGCCACTGAGAATTCAATTCTCTTTCAAAGTAAATCTCCTTGTTCTTTCAAATCCTGGGTAAAGAAAAAGAAGAGATAAAATGTATCTCCTTTGCCTAACATAAAAAAAATGAGGGTTTAACCCTTCATAAAAAGAACTCAGTTCTTCTTCTGAACTGAGATTTGCAGAGCAAATCTCCCCACAAGTTGAGAATTTAATTCTCATCGGGAAGAATTTGTTCTTCAAACTCAAAATCTAGGAGAAAGAACTAGATTTATAAAAAAGAGAAGAGGACATATGTTCCAGGAATTTAACTACTTTGGAAAACAGGGTTTAACCCTACACAGAATAAGAACTTAGCTCTCAAAGAAAACTTGATCTAAGATCTTCAAAATAGAGATCTTAATGATCATTAATGGCCAAAACGCCATTAACAGAAGTTTAAATTTTTTTCAAAAGATAAAACAGAGAGTAAATCTCTAAAGGACTCAGCGCCTCACGTGTTTTACATGTGAGCGCCCAAGATTGTAAACTCAGCGCCTCACGTAAAACACACATGAGCGCCCACCAAAACAAAACGCTCGGCGCCTCACGTGCTTTTCACATGGGTGCTCAAAATAAAAAACTTAGCGCCTCACGTGAAATACACGTGAGGGCTGTATAAAGTGCTAAGCACTATAAATTTAGTCAAAATGACTAAGTGCTTAGCACTAATTGGGCAGCGCCCATATCTCAGTGCCTCACATGCTCCCCACGTGAGCGCTATACCAAGTATTTAGCACTCTATATTCAGTCAAAATAACTAAGTGTGTAGTACTGATTGGGCAACACTTATATCTGAGCGCCTTACGTGTTTCCCACGTGAGCGTCAGAGCCACAAATAAATGCTTAGCACTTCTGAATAAAAAACAAAAGCCCAAGACCGAGTAGACCAAGCCCAAATTGGCTAAGTCTCTAAAATTTCTTGTAGCTGAACCCAAATGTTCTGATTGTCGGATCTCAACAAAATTTTTGATGTTCCCTAAAATGTTGCTAAGTTGATCTTAGTCTCAAATAAGGCCAACGGTTCCTTAGTTAAAATAAACCTTGCTCAAATGCTCATATATTTAAGTCGATCTTAATCTCAAACTAGATTAACGGTACTTAAATAAAACGAAATATTTTTGAACTATAGGAACATATAACCTAAGTTCAAACCCAAATCTAAAATATACAGATTTGGACTAATCCGCGCCTTACGGGCTACAACATAAACTAGTCTTTGTATACAATCAACGGGTAACCAAAACAAACAAAATAACATACGACACGAAGTAAACTACTGGAGAAGGAGAAAGTGGTTATCGCAACACGATAACATAATTAACTGCATAGACTTGCGCCTGCAGGAAAGAGCGTCCCCACAATAAAAACCCCCTCATAAATGAGTGGGGATCTGATAAAGTCTGCTACAACGGCCGCATCTATCCAAACCTTCGATATACGGTACCATAAATCTATTTGGTATCTTCGGAGAAGTGGATGGATATGTCCAAATAGCATCTGCCCCCAAATTCAGGCCAGACATCCCCAAGCATCTCAGTCCGGTCTTCGGTGGTGAACAGATTCTGGCACGCCCGGTAGGACCTTTTCCTCTTTCCACTCCACACTTCATATGTCGTGTTTCGCGAATAAAATCACGGTTTTCTATGGTTTCCCTTGGATTCGAGGTACTAAAACTTGGCGTCTTACTCCTGTGTAGAAAATCAATGGCTTCCCACTGCACCTCATGCAATATAAACTCTCGCTCTATCCCAACTGAAAAAGTGACCTATGGGCCGAACGTGGCCTCCATTTTCTCAATGTCGACGGGGCAGGTTACACGAGCTACTATCGGATTGTTCTTTGGTACCATGCTCCTGCCTATGAACTTTACGCCCCAACACCACAAGGAGAAGCTCCCAGAAGGTCGGTCTTCGATCGGCCGGCAACCACAACGGCTCCTATCAGCAAGTCGTCAAATCCTGAAGTCTCAGTCTTCAACAGGCTGAGTAAGAACTCAAGAGGGACCGTAAAGAGGCCTATGAGACTAGAGGGAGCTACCCCAAAACAGCTAGCTCTCCCTACTCTTGTTATGGGTGGAGCCGATAAAAGCGCTTCCCCTCCAAGACAGTCGGTCTTTGAAAAATTGGCCAATCCCACTCCAATTCCAACAGGGATGTCAGTCTTCAACAAGCTGACACCAACCGAAACCCCTGAGCAACACAGGGGACAAGAAGGAGACGCCTCCAAAACTGAGATAATTCCCACTCCAAGGCATGCTCGACGTCGCTACTGGCGCTGAATAAGACAGGCTGGGGGAAACTCCCCCTCTGGGCTCACCCCACTAGCTCCTATAGTGGATGTCAACGCTACTGTTCCAACCGGAACAGATTTGATCCGCTCAGGAGGGTACATAAGAACTTCCCGATGGCAGTACCGAAGAAATCACCTCCGCCGGCAAACGCCACAATACAGAAACAGCCGGAGAAGCCTCATCAACGGCTCTCTTAATAAATACATAGGGTCTGGCCAAAAGTCCAAGACTCTATGGTTGACAAAAAGTACTCGCGTCGACCCGAGAAATCTAAGGGCCGATATGGAAAAGGACGCTCCTCTACCATATAACGGGGGGCCATTCCTAAACAGTTGCCTGTCACAATCACTCCCTCAGCTCCGACCTCTCATAAAATAACGAGGCCAGAGGAAATTCTACCGCCCGTGACAAATTCCAAAGGTGGTGGATCTAAACGCCACAAGTCTGGGAGGAATAACCGTACATATGGTCTATATGGCTAGTGGTAAAGAAAAAAGCCGCGCTTTGGTGAGTCACCGATCGCAAACTCGGTCGTTGACGAAGGCTCAGGAACAGCAGCAAAAGCTCTGAGAAATGCTGACCAAAATGGCAGCGCTTACCGGACAAAGAAGCTGAACAATACCAAGAGCAAGAGACCGATACGGAGTTCTTGCGAAGAGTACTAGAAAGAAAAGACAAAGAAGCCGCAGAGTAAGCTGCTAACAATAAGAAGATGACTCTCCAATTCCAAGATATAGAGGGAATGATGATACAACCCGAAAATGGAGATGAACCGAGATGGATCGTCCTGCCTGAATTTAAGGGCAGATGCTATTTGGATTTATCCGTCCACCTCTCCGAAGATACCAAGTTGATTTATGGCACCGTGTATTGGAGGTTTGGACGGATGCGGCCGTTGTAGCAGACTTTGTCAGATTCCCCCTCATTTTTGAGGGGTTTTTGATTGTGGGGACGCTCTTCCCTGTAGGCGCAAGCCCATGCAGTTAATTACGTTACCGCGTAGCGATAACCGCTTTCTCCTGCTCCGGAAGTTCACTTCGTGCCGTGTTTGTTTGTTTTATTTTTGGTTGCCTGTGGATTGTATACAGAGACTAATTTATGTCGTCGTCCGTAGGGCGCGATTAGTCCAAATCCGTATATTTTAGATTTGGGTTTTTATTTAAGGATCATTAATCTAGTTTGAGATTAAGAACAACTTAAATGTTTGTGAGCAGTTGGAGCTTGATTGTTTTTTTTGTTAAGAATACGTTAGTCCAATTTGAGACTAAGATCCACTTAACAAGGTTTTAGGATTATTCAGATCCAAAAAAAGAGCATTTGGGCTCCATTGTTTTAGTTTAAGCACGTTTTGGTCCATTGCTCATCTCGCATGCACGTGTATTTGTTACGTGACGGAGTGAACGATGGTGATATGGGGTGTGCCCAGTTTGGAGCACGATCCGATTTGAGGCGTGCACGTCAGTTTGGAAGTGCACCAGCGAAAGAAGTTGTTGGTCGTCAGGACCCGCCACCTCTCTGAAGACGTTGAGGAATTACAACGACATATATCAGAGGTGTGAAGAGATGTACCCTTAAACTAAATCCCGTATTTGAAGGAAAAGACTGTGATGGACCTAAGAATCGTCAATCATGAATGAAAATCGGTTTGGATATCAGTTTGGATATCACAAACATAAGCTTAGCCAATTTGGGCTAAGATTGGATTTTTGTATCACTCAGCAGTGCTAAACACTCAGTTGCATATAGTGCTCACGTGTGTATCACGTGATGCGCTCTAATAGTGCTAAGCACTAACTTTTCCCGGCGCTCACGTGTGCTTCACGTGAGGCGCTAGATTACTTGGCCTTGAGCGCTCACGTGCTTTTCACATGAAGCGCTGAGTTCTTTTGGAGATTAAATCTCTGTTGATATTTTTAGAGAACTTAAATCTCGGCTAATGGTATTTTGACCATTAACGATCACCAAGATTATTATTTTGAGGATCTTGAATCGGGTTCTTTAAAGAACTAAGTTCTTGATTTGAAGAAACTAAGTTCTTGATTTGAACTCCATCTTCTCTGAGAGCTTAAATCTCTGTTAATGGTGTTTTGACCATTAACGATCCCCAAGATCATTATTTTGAGGGTCTTGAATTAAGTTCTTTAAAGTACTAAGTTTTTGATATGAAGAAACTAAGTTCTTGATTTGAACTCCATCTTCTCCGGGAGATTAAATCTCTGTTAATGGTATTTTGACCATTAACGATCACTAAGATCATTATTTTGAGGATCTTGAATCAGGTTCTTTAAAAAACTAAGTTCTTGATTTGAAGAAACTATGTTCTTGATTTGAACTCCATCTTCTTCCTTTTCAAATTCGTTCTTCCATGAATTTTTGATTCTCAAGAACAAGATCTTCCCGATGAGAATTAAATTCTCAGCTTGTGGGAGATTTGTCTTGCGAATCTCAGATCCATAGAAAGAACTAAGTTCTTGTAGAACAGTTAAACTCTTGGTTTGAGAATTAAATTCTCTTTTGTTTTGCGGGAGCTTTTAGGAGGCTTCTGTATATTTTTTTAGAAGCTTATGGGGCGGTCTCCTTGTTTTAGAGAATTAAATTCTCTCTGTATTCTTCTTCCCCTCTCTCCCTGTTTCTTCTCCTCACCTTGCTCCTTTTTATACGAGAAGAACAAGAATCAATTTGTTAAGAGAATCTCTTATTGAGAGATCACGATTGATTCCATGATCTTTTAGATCGATCGGTGAATTTTATTCACATTTGAATTTTTAATCGAAAGGCTCTCTGTGTAACAAAGAAGGTTTCTTGTTTATTTAACAAGATTATGAATATCTTGTTAGTTTTAGAATTTTATTCTATCATATTTGTTCCCGCCAAAAATTTTTGCACAAAAGAGCCCAAGGCATCAAATGACAGCGATACGCTTAAGAAAATGTGAACATGTATTTTCCGGGCTGTATTTTGACAAACTCCCGAATGAGAAACAGCTAAATTCTGATGGTATTGAAAGTATCTCGAAAAATCTTCGATTTGATATATTATGGGCCTCATAATTCATCCGGGATCAAATGTTATGAGCAAATGTCTATCCACATGTGATCTAAGGAAGAAGATGCGAACCAATATTTTCCGAACTGTATTTTGACAAACTTCGGAATGAGAAACAACTAAATTTTGATGGTATCGAAAGTGTCTCGAAAAATCCTTCGATTTGATATATTATGGGACTCATAATTCAACTGGGATCAAAAGTTATGAGCAAATGTGCTATGCACATGTAATCTAAAGTAATGCTCTACTACATGAGGAATGCATTTTTAGTCCCACATCGGAAAAAGGAGAGATAACTTCTCTACCACTCCCATATAAATAAGAGGGGATACCTCTTAGAAAGGATATGCTCCTACCCATAATGCCTATATGCGTAAGCGCCATGTGCGGTACGTGCAACGCACGTGTGCCCGCCATGCGCGCACCACGTGCAACGCACGTGCGCACCACATGAGAACATTTAACAATATTAAAAGGAGCTTAGTTCTCCATATATAGAAGCATGCTTCTCCCCATAATGCGCATATGTGCAAGCGCCATATGCGCTACGTGCAACGCACGTGTGCCCGCCACGCGCGCACCACGTGCAACGCACGTGCGCATCACATGAGAATATTCAATAATATTAAAAGGAGCTTAGTTCTCCATAGGAGTTTAGTTCTCCATATATAGAAGTCTGCTTCTCTCCATAATGCGCAAGCGCCATGTGCGCTACGTGCAACGCATGTGTGCCCGCCATGTGCGCACCACGTGCAACGCACGTGCGCACACATGAGAATATTCAAAGGAGACTCGTTCTCCATAGGAGCTTGCTCCCCCCATAATGTGCATATGCGTAAGCTCCATGTGCGCTACGTGCAAATATGAGCGCCAAACACGTGCGACGTACGTGCACCCAACACGTGCGACGCATGTGCGCGAACGCAAAGAAGTCTTTTTCAGCAGCGAGAAGCTTAAGATCCAGCATGTTCTTCCCCCCTGATGAGTGAGACATGGTTCAAATGGTACATCCCTCCACACCTTCGATATATGGCACTGTAATCTCTCAGTGTCGTCGGAGAGGTGGTGGGTCCCAACGACCAATGATCCTTCTTTCTAAAATAAAAAAAGAAGAAGAAGAAAGAATAGAGAGAATACAGAAGAAGAGAGAGAAAAACCCTCTGCAAAAAAGAGCAAGCTCTTAAGAAAAGAAGAGTTTTCTTCATACTCAAGGTAAAAAAAAGAACTATATTCTTGAAAAACAGAGATGAAAACATCTCATAAAAAGAAGAATCCTCTTCTAAAAAGATCATAGATCTAAAAACAAAAAAGACCAAGGTCTTTGACGATAAGAAAAAAGATCAAAAGATCTAATTATAAAAAATAATAAGAAGTATTTTTACTTCGTCCACAAATCTTTGATCTATAAAGGCAGAGCCTTTTATCAAAAACAAGAGCTGTTGTTCTTAGATCTTGAGGCAAAGCCTCCTTAGAAGAACATAAAAGTTGTTCTGTGATCTTAAAATCGATCAGATGCGCTTTGCGCTATTGAAAAGTGCCTTGCACTCATGAACTGCGCACTTGCGCTCATTGGATCGGCGCACAGCGCCAGAACTTGCCACGTGTCAATCAGAGACACAATCTGCGCTTTGCGCTCCTGAAACAGAGCGCTGCGCTCATAGAATGGCGCTCAGCGCCAAGCGTGCCACGTGTCACTCGCTAGCGCGCCAACAGACTAGCGCAAAGCGCTCATAGATGGAAAGCGCAAGTGCGATAATGAACCGGCGCTTAGCGCTAAGCGTGACACGTGTCACCCTCATGTGCGCTAGCGCAACGCGCTCTTTAATTGGCGCAAAGCGCCTGATGCGCCACGTGGTGCACTGTCAGAACACCACTTTGTTCCTGATAAATGCTATGCATTTAATACCAGAAAAAATGACAGAGTCCAATGCTTAGCATTATTAAAAAGGGCCGAGCCCAAGTAAAGGCTTAATAGCCAGAACTAAAATAAAATGTTAAAACATTTTAATTGGACTTAGCCCAATTCTGGCCATAAGTCCTCAACTTATTTTGAAATGAGCACATCTGCTCTTTCAACCAAATCACCCCGGTTCAAGGGTACATCTCTTCACTCCTTTGATATTTGTCGTTGTGATTCCTCAACGTCTTCAAAGAGGTGACGGTTCCCGACGACCACACATTTTTACGGACTGTGAGGTCCTTAAACTCATGGACTATGATGTCCTTAACCTCGACCGTGATGTCTTAAAACTAATATCGGACTGTGGAGTCCTTAAATCTACGGAATATGATGTCCTTAACCTCGACCGTGATGTCTTAAAACTAACGACGGACTGTGAGGTCCTTAAACTCATGGACTATGATGTCCTTAACCTCGACCGTGATGTCTTAAAACTAATATCGGACTGTGGAGTCATTAAATCCACGGACTATGATGTCCTTAACCTCGACCGTGATGTCTTAAAACTAACATCGGACTGTGGAGTCCTTAAATCCATGGACTATGATGTCCTTAACCTCGACTGTGATGTTTTAAAACTAATATCGGACTGTGGAGTCCTTAAATCCACGGACTATGATGTCCTTAACCTCGACCGTGATGTCTTAAAACTAACATCGGACTATGGAGTCCTTAAATCCACGGACTATGATGTCCTTAACCTCGACCGTGATGTCTTAAAACTAACATCGGACTGTGAGGTCCTTAAACTCATGGACTATGATGTCCTTAACCTCGACCGCGATGTCTTAAAACTGATAATGGACCGTAATGTCCTTAAACTAATTATCGACCGCAATGTCACTAAACTAAACAATAGAGCCCAATTGTTCTCTTGTCGGATCTAAACGATCCCGTTAAGTTGATCTTAGTCTAGAATTAGACTAACGTGTCCTTAACAAACGTTTAAGTTGATCTTAGCCTAAAAAAGTCTAACGTATCCTTGAACACAACCCCCCAAACCTAAATCTAAGAAAGATACGGATTTGGACTAGTCCACGCCCTACGGGCGACAACATAACTTAGTCTCCGTATACAATCCACGGGCAACCAAACACAAAACAAACACCCACGACACGAAGTGACCATATGGAGAAGGAGAAAGTTGCTACCGCGATGCGGTAGCGTAATTAACTGCAGAGGCTTGCGCCTGCAGGGAAGAGCGTCCCTACAATCAAAAACCCCTCAAACGAGGGGGAATATGACGAAGTCTGCTACATCGGCCGCATCCGTTTAAACCTTCGATACATGGTGCCATAAATCAACTTGGCATCTTCGGAGAGGTGGACGGATAGCACCAATTAGCATCTGCCCCCAGATTCAGGCAAGACGTCCAGTCTTCCCGGCTTCCGGCAGTGAATAGATTCTGGCACGCCCGGTGGGACCTTTTGCTCTTTCCACTCCACACTTCGTGTGTCATGTTTTTCCCGTGATCAGATAATCGCGATGTGTATGTTTTTGGTTGCCCTTAGGGGAGTGGATACTGAAGTCGGCGCTTCGTCTCTATGAAGAATGGCGTTTGTTCCCACCTCAGCAACACAGGCTCTGTCATATCTGGTGGAGTCAAGTACGGGCCACTTGCAAGCTCAAACCACTGCAATCCAGCTCTTCAAGAAATCAACGGGCTTCTCTTTAGGTCGATACTCTTACCTCCCACCCTCGGTGCCTCAACGCCGATGGAGGAAGCGCAGTGGAAGTCTGTCTTCCACAAGCTGGTTCCCCAAGCTGTATTTGCCAATGGAATCAGTTCTCAAACGACTCGCACCTTCAAAGGACTAAGGTCGACGCAGGGGGCAGAATATTTAAGCTCTCCAAGGAAACAAGGGGCAGGCTCGGCAAAATCCTGAGGCTAATCAAATCCCGGCCGTAAGAAACGGTCAACGTCGATATCGACATCATACAAAATGAGTTGGGGGCAGTTCTCCGCATGGTCCAGTTTCAACCCCAGTGGTGAATGTTGTTGTTCCAACTGGGAACAGCTTCAAACTGTTGCGAAGGGTCAGACAAAATTCTCCTTCCGTAATATTGAAGAAATCTCCGCAGCCCATGGAGATCCCATGAGATCAGAAACAAGTTCGCTCCCTGAGACAACTTTCCTCATTTATATATAAGGTGTGGAAGCAGGTGAAGGGGATTCACCCTAAGACGGATTCTGATACAGTAGCTCTTCCTAAAACCAAAGCGGCTTTTCACAAAAAAAGGAGGCTCAATAAAGCTCAAGTGCCCGAAGCAAACTCCAGAGGCCAAAAACTCCAAACACCCTAAGCCTGGGGGCACGGTAGTTCACATTGTCTATGTGGTGAATTCCAAAGACGAAGTTTGAGCTTCTACTAGTCACCGACCTCAAACTCGGTCCTTAACAAAAGTTCAACTGCAACGTGAAAAGCTGCAGGAGATGCTTACTCAGGCGGCACCACTCTCTAATCCATCGTCTAAAGCAAATCTCGAAGGCGCACCTGGAGAAAGAAATCTGGCATAGCGCCGATTCTACGCTTGACAAGCTCCAACCCATCCGTCTGCCTAGATACTACGCAGAAGGCTTAAAAAGACTATTGAAGCGCCAAGGCGTACCCTTCAAACAGACTGCTCGACATCCCCAGTTCTATAACAGGATCTGGAGCGTCCCCAGAACTCAGCGCAAATTGCCTTAAGGGAGAATGGAAACGGTCGGACTTGGATATGTCCAATCTAAGAAACGGGAATGAGTCCATGGTAGCTACGTCATATATGACTTCGATGAAGAAGGGGACGCCCTGTTAGAAAACGCTGATCCTGAACCAAAACGAGATCCTACCATCAAAATGCCGAGTCCGTCGTTCGAAGAACGAATGGACAAGCTTATCAGGGAAGTGGGTTAAAAGATCCGGGATGACCATAACTGTGAAATGGCTATTTACGAGAAAGCCAAGACGTTGCGCCTCCTTCAACAGCCTGCGAAAGATGAAAATGCTCCTCCCTGTCAACCTATTGTGCCAAAGGCCCGACGCAGAGGCCGAAACAAACCAAAGAACGGGAAAGGCGTTCGACAGCGACAAAGCGGGATCAAGAAGCCATGCGATCGAGAACCGAGCAACCCGGATCCATCTCTTATAAAGAGGATGGGTCGAGCATACTCCTTTCCTCAAGACAAGACAAAGAAGATACTTGATCTTGCCATAAAACATCAAATGATTATCCTTCTGGAGTCCAAGCACCCCGATCAAGCAGGCGAAGTTAATCACCCAGATTATTGCTCCTGCCACCGAGCAATAGGACATCCCCTTGAAGACTGCTTCACCTTCAAGAACTGGGTTGAAGACCAATATCAACAGGGCAAGTTCGCGCTATCCAGCAGTTGGAAGGTAAGCCCGCTACAAAAGCATGAACCCAAAGTAATGAAAGTAGAACCAGATCAACATCGGTCTTGGAAGCGAGCTCGTACCTATCACGTGATAGCGCTATCAGAAGAAGAGCCCGAGAATGTGGATGATCTCCCCTGGTGCTTCGAAAATGATGATGATGAGGTGATCTCAGAGTTTCCACCAGCGCCGAAAGAGCTGGAAGATGGAATACATACTACTGCAGATAACCTTAAGAAAATTGATTTGGGGACGAAAAGTGACCCGCGACCAACATTCGTCAGTGAGCTGCTGTCTGAAGAAAGGGTGGCTACACTAAAGGACGTGCTTATGTAGCATAAAGATTGCTTCGCGTGGAACTATTCCGAGATGCCAGGACTAGATCTAGAGATTGCTGTCCATAAATTGGCAATATCCCCGGACGTCAAGCCGATCAAACAAGTACCGATAAGAATGCGGCTTGAGATTGAGATGAGCATCAACGCCGAGGTCAAGAAGCTAATCGACTCCGGCTTCATTCAAGAGGTTCAATATCCCGACTGGATCGCCAACATTGTTCCAGTAATGAAGAAAAATAGGACGGTGCGCACATGTGTGGACTTCCGGGACCTCAATAAAGCCTGTCCAAAGGACAACTTTCCAGTACTAGTCACTGAGCTGATGATAGATAACACATCCACTCTCGAAGTCTTCTCCTTCATGGACGGATCATCAGGATACAATCAGATAAAGATGCATCCCGAAGACCAGAAGCACACCGATTTCCGGACCCCGTTAGGTATATTTTGCTACAAGGTGATGCCCTTCGGTCTAAAGAACGCCGGTGCCACCTATCAGAGGGCCATGACGAAGATCTTCGATGACTTCATACATGAAATCGTCGAATGCTATATCGACGACCTCGTGGTTAAAAGCAAATCATACGAGGAACATCTCGAGCATCTGAAGATCGTATTTCAATGCCTTCGGCAATACAACCTGAAGATGAACCCTTTCAAATGCGCGTTCGGAGTTTCCTCGAGCAAATTCCTAGGATTCATTGTCCGACACCGAGGCATCGAGATAGATCCGTCAAAGATCAAAGCGATTATGGAAATGCATCCGCCAAGGACTCTTAAACAATTGCGGTCTCTCCAAGGGAAGCTCGCGTATATCCGGCGATTTATAACCAATCTCTCAGGCAAGTGCCGCCCTTACAGGCACCTGATGAAGAAGGGAACCCCGTTCGTTTGGGACCACAAATGCCAAGGCACGCTGGACGAAATCAAGCAGTATCTGCAGAACCCACCAGTGCTGGCTGCTTCGGTCAAGGGAAAGCCCCTTATTCTTTATACAACAGCCCTCGAAGGTTCCTTGGGCGCATTATGGACACAAGAGAACGACCAAGGGAAAGAAAGAGCTCTCTACTGCCTGAGTCGAGTTCTCCTGGGGGCAGAAAGCAATTATTCTCCCATCGAAAAACACTTCCTGGCGTTGATCTTTGCGATAACGAAGCTCAGACACTACACATTGGCAAATGAGGTCCATCTCATATCAAAAGTAGATCCTCTCAAATACTTGATGTCGAAGGCCATATTAACAGGACGGCTTACTAAATGGGCCTTACTCTTGATGGAATTCTTGATAACTTATCGGCCTCTTAAGGCAGTGAAAGGCCAAGCCATCGCCAACTTCCTCGCCGAACATCCGATACCGGCCGATTCTCCCTTGATTTGCGAACTGCCAGACGAACATACGTTTGACACGATCGACGGGAATAATACCCGATGGGAACTTTACTTTGATGGAGCATCCTCCATGAAGAAGCGCAAACAGAACACGCCCATAATCAAATCAGGGGTAGGCCTCATCTTCGTAACTCCATGAGGAGGGATAATGCGCTTTGCTTTCTCCTTAACAGACCCGAGGACAAACAATGAAGCCGAATATGAAGCTTTGATAGCAGGCCTCGAGATCGCCATCGACATGGGGATTGAGAACCTCCTCATATACGGAGATTCCCAACTGGCCGTTAGTCAAGTAAATGGCGACTACCAAACGTGCAAACCAGAGTTGGTGAAGTACGGCGAGAGAGTGCAGCAACTGCTAACCCAAATTCCTTCCTACACCCTCGAAAGCATACCGTGTGCGGAAAATAGCAAAGCAGATGCACTAGCTAAGCTCGCTAAAGAACTGGCCGACGAGAACCTCGATGACGTGAGGATCGTTGTGCAAAGCCGTCGGCTTCTTGCACTGGCGGAAATATCTCCAGAGTCGTCCGAAGAAAAAGAAGCGACTAAGCAAATGACTATGCAAATAAAAGACCAGGAAAAGGCTGAGGATTGGAGAGAAGTCTTTATAGACTACTTCAAATCCCGTCGAACGCTTGAAGATGCGTTCTCAAAACATCAGCTCATGAAGCGATCCCTATCTTTCGCCTTCGTCAATGATACTCTGTACAAGAGGTCGTTCGAATCTCTGTGGTTGAGATGCCTGGGACCTGAAGAGGCGAAAAGAGTTGTCCAAGAAGTTCAAGACGGACTTTGCGGTTCTCACCAAGCAGGACCGAAGATGAAGTTGAAGATTAAACGGATGGGCTACTACTGGCCCACGATGATTCAGGACTGCCTCGAATATATGAAGCAATGCCACTCATGCCAGATCCACGGGGACTTCATCCACCAGCATCCAAATCTACTACATCCAACAGTGGCTAGCTGGCCGTTCGAAATGTGGGGAACTAACATAATCAGCCCCATCGAACCCGCATCGTCCAGAGGACATCGTTTCATTTTGGCGACAACTGATTACTTCTCCAAATGGGCAGAAGAAGTACCGCTAAGGGAAGTGAAGATGGAGAATATCCTCCATTTCTTCAAAACACACGTCATTTACCGGTTTGGAACTCCGAGACGGATCATATCCGATAACGGGCCAGCCTACAGAAGCCACAAGATCACACGCTTCGTACAACAACATAACATAGACTGGAGGTATTCATCAGTCTATAATCCTCGAGCCAATGGTCTAGCTGAGGCTTTCAATAAGACCCTGACAAAGATCATGAGGAAGACAATGTCCCGAAATAAGAAAGACTGGCACGAGAGACTGCAAGAAGCTCTCTGGGCGTATCGAACTACGTTCAAGACGGCCACAAACACAACGCTGTACGCATTGGTATTCGGTACAGAAGCAGTACTCCCCCTCGAGATAGAGTAACCCTCTCTACGAGTGGCGGTTCATTACGAGCTGACGGACCAGGTGAACGCTCACCTTCGGCTTGAGGAGCTCGATGCCCTTGATGAAACCCGGCTCATGGCGCAATAAAATCTGGAAGCTTATAAAGCGAAGATGACGCGAGTTCCCACCAAAAATTTCTGCGTAAAAGAGTCCAAGGTATCAAATGGCAGCGATATGCTTAAGAAAATGCGAACCGGTATCTTCCGGCCTATATTTTGATAAACTCCCCAATGAGAAACTATTAAATTATGATGGTATTGAAATCATCTAGAAAAAACCTTCGATTTGATATATTATGGGCCTCATAATTCATCCGGGATCAAAAGTTATAAGCAAATGTCTATGCACATGTGATCTAAGGAAGAAGATGCGAACCAGTATTTTCCGAGCTGTATTTTGACAAACTCCGGAATGAGAAACAGCTAAATTCTGATGGTATGAAAAGCATCTTGAAAAGACCTTCGATTTGATATATTATGGGCCTCATAATTTATCCGGGATCAAAAGTTATGAGCAAATGTCTATGCACATGTGATCTAAGGAAGAAGATGCGAACCAGTATTTTCCGAGCTGTATTTTGACAAACTCCGGAATGAGAAATGGCTAAATTCTGATTATATTGAAAGCATCTCGAAAAGGCCTTCGATTTGATATATTATGGGACTCATAATTCATCCGAGATCAAAAGTTATGAGTAAATGTGTTATGCAAGTGTAATCTAAAGTAATGCTCTACTACATGGGAAATGCATTTTTTAGTCCCACATCGGGAAAATGAGAGATGGCTTCTCTACCACTCCCATATAAATAAGAGGGGATACCTCTTAGAAAGGGGAGAGTAAAATTCTCAAAGGATTCAATACTCAAAAGAGCTTAGTTCTCCAAAGGAGCTTAGTTCTCCAAGATAGGAGCATGCTCCTCCATAATGCGCATATGCGCAAGCGCCATGTGCGCTACGTGCAACGCACGAGCGCACCACATGAGAACATTTAATAATATTAAAAGGAGCTTGTTCTCCATATATAGAAGCTTTGCTTCTCCTCATAATGCGTATGTGTGCCACGTGCAACGCACGTGTGCCCGCCATGTGGCACCACGTGCAACGCACGTGCGCACCACATGAGAACATTTAATAATATTAAAAGGAGCTTGTTCTCCATATATAGAAGCTCTGCTTCTCCTTATAATGCGCATGCGCCACGTGCAACGCACGTGTGCTCGCCATGCGGCACCACGTGCAACGCACGTGCGCACCACATGAGAACATTTAATAATATTAAAAGGAGCATGTTCTCCATATATAGAAGCTCTGCTTCTCCTCATAATGCGCATGCCCGCCACGTGCAACGCACGTGTGCCCGCCACGTGCGCACCACGTGCAACGCACGTGCGCACCACATGAGAATATTCAAAGGAGACTCGTTCTTCATAGGAGCTTGCTCCCCCCCATAATGCGCATATGCGCAAGATCCATGTGCGCTACGTGCAAATATGAGCGCCCAACACGTGCGACGCACGTGCGCGAACGCAAAGAAGCCTTTTTCAGTAGCGAGAAGCTTAAGCTCCAGCCTGTTCTTCCCCCCTAATGAGTGAGACATGTTCAAAGGGTACATCCCTCCACACCTTCGATATATGGCACTGTAATCTCTCAGTGTCGTCGGAGAGGTGGTGGGTCCCAACGACCAATGATCCTTCTTTCTAAAATAAAAAAAAAGAAGAAGCATGAACATTTTCTTGAAAAATCAAGAGCTTCAAACAGAGAGAACTCTGAAAAAGCTTCAAGAAAAAGGTAAAAACCTTCATGAAATAGAAGAAATTTCTTCTAATAGATCATTGATATAAAAACAAGATCAATGATCTTCACATAATAAACAGTGCTTTGCACTTCTTATGAACCACTGGTTCTTTAAAACAAGAAAAACAAAATAAAGAACAGTGCTTTGCACTTTTTTATGAACCTTTGGTTCCTGAAATAAGAAAAAACTTGTTTTTTCTTTGATCTAAATTAGATCAAGAAAACGAATAGTGCTTTGCACTTCTTTTATGAACCATTGGTTCTTGAATCTAAAAGATTCTCAAATCATAGTGCCTTGCACTTGCAAATTGCGTTGTTGCGCTCCTGGATTGGCGCAAGCCACCAGAGCGCGCCACGTGTTAGCAGCGCAGGCACAGCGCATTAGCGCAGCGCACTGCGCTTGCGCGACACGTGTCAACACTACGAGCGCTTGCGCTCTCTGATTGGTGCAAAGCGCCTGATAAATGCAATGCATTTCCTAAAGGGCCAGGCCCAAATCAAAAGTCCTAGCAGGCCAAAATAAATTGCAAAGCAATAAAAGGGCAGAGCCCAAATAAAATTGATGCTCTGCATCATTTATAAAGGGCAGAGCCCAAGTAAAATTGATGCTCTGCATCATTTATAAATAGGCAGAGCCCAAAACAAATTGATGCTCTGCATCCTTTCTGGGCAGAGCCCAAATAAAAATAGAAAGAAATGCAATGCAAAAGCAAATAAAATGTTGAACATTTTCAACTGGACTTAGCCTAATTTTGGCCGTAAGTCCTCAAATTAAATTGACTGAGCAAGATTACTCTCTTAAATCAATTTATATCCGGTTCGAGGGTACATCTCCGAACTCCTCTGACACTTGTCGTTGTAATTATTCAACGTCGTCAGAGAGGTGACAGGTCCCAACGACCAGACACATCAATACGGACTGCGGGGTCCTTAAACTCATGGACCGAAACGTCCTTTAAACTAATATTGGACTGAAACGTCCTTAAACTAATATCGGACCGAAACGTCCCTAAACTAATATCGGACCGAAACGTCCCTAAACTGGAACATGGACCACCATGTCCCTAAACTGGAATATGGACCATCACGTCCCTAAACTGGAGCATGGACCGCTACGTCCCTAAACTGGAACAATAGAGCATCCAAATGCTCTTTTGTCGGATCTAAACGGTCCCGTTTAAGTTGATCTTAGCCCCAAATACGGCTAACGTATCCTTAAACATTCAAATGGACTATAAAACACCAAATCAACCTTGGTTCAAGGGTACATCTCTGAACTCCTCTGACATCTTCCGTTGTAATCCTTCAACGACGTTAGAGAGGTGACGAGTCCCGATGGCCAGATATTAAACGAATTATCACGTTAAGTTGATCTTAGTCTCAAACAGGACTAACGTATCCTTGACGAACGTTTAAGTTGATCTTAGCTCAATATGACTAACGTATCCTTAAACTAAAAACACCAAACCCAAATCTAAGTAAAGGTCCTTAAACTCATGGACTATGATATCCTTAAGCTCGACCGTGATATCTTAAAACTAATATCAGACTGTGGAGTCCTTAAATTCACGGACTATGATGTCCTTAACCTCGACCGTGATGTCTTAAAACTAACGACGGACTGTGAGGTCCTTAAATCCACGGACTATGATGTCCTTAACCTCGACCGTGATGTCTTAAAACTAGCATCGGACTGTGAAGTCCTTAAATCCACGGACTATGATGTCCTTAACCTCGACCGTGATGTCTTAAAACTAACATCGGACTGTGGAGTCCTTAAATCCACGGACTATGATGTCCTTAACCTCGACCGTGATGTCTTAAAACTAACATCGGACCACGGACTATGATGTCCTTAACCTCGACCGCGATGTCTTAAAACTAACAATGGACCGTAATGTTCTTAAACTAATTATCGACCGCAATGTCACTAAACTAAATAAAAGAGCCCAATTGCTCTCTTGTCGGATCTAAACGATCCCGTTAAGTTGATCTTAGTCTAGAATTAGACCAACGTGTCCTTAACAAATGTTTAAGTTGATCTTAGCCTCAAAAAAGCTAACGTGTCCTTGAACACAATCCCCCCAAACCCAAATCTAAGAAAGATATGGATTTGGACTAGTCCACGCCCAACGGGCGACAACATAACTTAGTCTCCGTATACAATCCACGGGCAACCAAACACAAAACAAACACCCATGACACGAAGTGACCATATGGAGAAGGAGAAAGTTGTTACCGCGATGCGGTAGTGTAATTAACTGCAGGGGCTTGCGTCTACAGGGAAGAGCGTCCCCACAACCAAAAACCTCTCAAACGAGGGGGAATCTGATGAAGTCTGCTACATCGGCCGCATCCGTTTAAACCTTCGATATATGGTGCCATAAATCAACTTGGCATTTTCGGAGAGGTGAACGGATAACACCAATTAGCATCTGCCCCCAGATTCAGGCAAGACGTCCAGTCTTCCCGGCTTCCGGCGGTGAACAATATCTTTTTAGTTTAACATGATCAAAAATATATTTTCTTAATATAGAATTTAATTCTATCATATGGATATCTCGTTAGTTTAACATAGAATTTTATTCTTATCATATGAATATCTTGTTGGTTTAATAAGATTAGGAAAATATTTTTCTATGATGGAATTTTATTCCACCAGATGATCACCGTTGGATCTTTGATCAAAAGGTCTTCTATTTAACAGAGAAGATTTTTCTAGTTTGAGGAAGATCAGGAAAATATTTCCCAAATAGAATTTAATTCTATCAGATGATTTAATTGGTGATATTGTATCACCATCGGATTTTAAATCTAGGATTCTTGTTAGAGAAATATCTTTCCATATTAGAAAGATCAGGGAAAATATTTCCCAAATAGGATTTACTTTTATCACATAGAATTTAATGGGAACATTTTAAATTGGGGCGCTCACATGCTTTGCATGTGAGAGACAAGAGAACTCACGTGTTTAACACGTGACCCTTGCTGTGGGTTTTAGTCTGTTTATGTTCAGCGCTCATATGCTTTGCATATGAGCGCTCACGTGTTTTACACGTGAGGCCTGTTTAGCCATTAGCTATTTTATTTAGTTTATTTTCAGCGCTCATATGCTTTACATACGAGCGCTCACGTGTTTAGCATATGAGGCCTGCTTGGCCATTAGTTATTTATGTCCAGCGCTCATATGCTCACGTGTTTAACATGTGAGGCATGTTTGGCCCTTAGTTGTTTGTTTTCAGCGCTCATATGCTTTGCATATGAGCATCCATATGTTGAACACGTGATACCAAATTTTGATGACTCTCCCCCCTTTTTTATAAGGGAACAAGTAGCTTTTAGCCAAAAAAATTGGTGGGAACAACCCCTAGCCAAAGATCCACCAATAGTTATTGAGGATGATAAAAGGGAAACATCGTACCCTCCTCCGGCCTTACCAGCGGCCAAAGAGCAAACGATCTCCACGATGGCCCTGGATGATCATATTGCTCAGCAAATAAGAGCTCACCAAACTAATGAAGCCGCCGACCAAATTGTCAAAACTGGGCGACCATATCTAAGATGGTATGACCAAATTAAATACCCGCCGGGATATACGATCCCCAAGTTCCATGTCTACAAAGGAACAGGCAACCCTCACCAACACGTCGCGCAATTCAGAGCTCTGTACGGAAACATTGGAGGCGACGACAAACTGTTGCTTCGCTGGTTCGTTGGCAACTTGTCAGAGACAGCTTTCGAATGGTACTCGGAGCTCTCAAATGACTCCGTGAAAACCTTCGCAGAAATGGAGCTATTGTTCAGACAGCAGTTCGCCAGCGCGAGTGAACGTACTTCGATCACGACATTAATTAATGCCAGGGTAAAGTCGGGATAAACATGGGTCCAATACGCGATCCGGTGGCGGAACCTGTGGTCTAAGCGCGAACAGCGCATTGAAGAGTGTTCATACCAGAATATTGCATTTAATACCGTCTATTCTTCTGTTCGTTTGTTTATAGGCAGGTTCTTTTGATCCATGTTTGCTACATATTTACAGGTTACAGGTTTCTAGTCTAAAATAATGCAAATCATACAAAATCTCCACAGTTATGCCAAAATCCAGAACATCTGCCACATACAGATAAAAGCCGGGTTCCGGTCATCCGCATCCGTCCAGTGCCGCTTATTAGTTCAAGAGACAAGACGAAAAATAGTGGTCATTCATGTCTCAGTCAAGCACAGAGCCCGAGAGGGGCAGCACAAAATTCTATGGGTGCGCAGAGCTCGAGGGAGATAAAGGTCAAATGAATTAAAAGTGAAGCCATTTTGGACTATTGAAAATCTGAAGAAATATTGGAAGTATTTTGGAATTTAGGACCTGTAGAACAAAAGAAGAAGGCAACACAGAGAAGCCCTAGAAAAATGAGACACCAATGCCTCCAAACCGCCGCGGAACCGCGGCAAATAGGCCATTTTCACGGCGGTTCCACGGCGCCATCATGTCCTCTCTTTGTCGTGTTTTGGGGGTAGTTTGGTAATTGTATTGGGGCTCAGAATTTGGCCCTAGGGTTTCAGCTCTCTACCTATAAATACTCCACTTTTGAGCCCAATGTTAAGTCTTCTTCTGTGTTAGGATTTAGTATAGATTAGTTTTTATTTCTTCTTCTTCTTCATTTATTCTCCATGAAAGTATAGTGGGAGCTCTTGAGTGGAAAATCAATGAAGATGAGGGTTTTTATTTAACTTGTATCTTTATTTTCTTGTCTTGTAATTTTAATTCCTAGTGTAATTTTATTTATTGTTGCTAAGTGGTTGTTGTTATTTCTTGTTGTCTTTTTCTTTTCTTCTTATCCGTATTTTTCTAAAGCCATGATACTTTATGGAGTTCCTTGCTTAGGTGAGGGTCTAAGTAGTTAGCTTGCTATCATTTGTAAAACTGCATTTTCCTTTCTTTCTTTACTTCCTTCTTGTTTTGTTTTTATTTTCATTTAAATGTGTGAATAATTTCCATACCTGTTAGTGGCTAAGGAAGGTAAGTATGAGGGACGGAAAAATCTCTTGTGCTTCTCTTCGCCAAACATCCTAAAACGAACCTAGACCATTGAGGATAGCATTGAGGATGAAGCAGTTTTACTAGATGAGTCGGATTTTCCAATTCATCATGTCCCTTCCATTGACTGTGACCGCCCTCCTGAACGTTTAACCGATACCATTCTTCAATCACTTACCTCCATCCTTTCTATCGTTCCCACTTTACAAGACACCGTATTGTTTCCTGATTTAAAAATCAGGAAAGTCCACGGAAGAGGCATCACGTGCTAGCACGTGACCAGTAGTCATGTGTTGGCACGTGACGTTTAAAAGCAAGGGTGAAGGCAGATTCATTCCCTGATTAAATCAAAGAAAAGGCTTCAGAAAAAGTCACGTGCTCACACGTGACCAGGGGTCACGTGTTGGCACGTGACGGTTGAGCAGCGGCTAGAAAACAGAGCGCAAAAGGAGAAGAAAAGCTCGTTCGAGGGAGTCATGTGCCTACACGTGACCGGCTTTCAAAGCCTCAGTATTTAACAGAATTAAATTCTGAAAGCATTCAAATCTTTCCAAAGGAGAATGATTATTTGGAACCATTGGATTAAAAATCTAAAGGTGATTAAATATCATCTATTTATAGAAAAATCTTGAACTTGGAAAGATTTCCCCTTAAAATCTAACCAAAATAACAAAGGAATATCTTTGGATTTAAAATCCAATGGTGAATAAAATTCACCTAATAATCCAATGGTCTAGATGAATGATGAATGTAAATCAAATCTCTAAATGAATGCAAATCAAATCTCTCAATGAAAGATTCACTAAAACCGATTGATTCTCTTCCTTCTCCTATAAATAGGAGCCAGATCCAGGAAAAAAAGGGGAAAAAGAAAAAAGAAAAAAGGAGAAACAAAGCCTGGAGATTTTGGAAGAATTTGATCCTCTGCAAAAAGAAAACCTTAGGTAAGAAAGGAGAGGCTCAAAAAGAGAATTTAATTCTCAAAAGAGTTTAACTCTTATATTAAAAAAGAAGAACTTAGTTTTTTCTCTAGTGGAGGATCTGAAAAGTGCACATCTCCCCATGAATTGAGAATTTAATTCTCATTAGGTTGAGATCCTGCCATGCAGATCCAAAACATAGAGGAGGAATTGAGTATTGAGAATTTAATTCTCACAGAATTATAGGAATTTAATTCCTTTGAGATAAAATTAGGGTTCAACCTTATGTTATAGGAATTTAATTCCTTCAAAATGGACGGAACCAGGGTTTAACCCTAATTAAGAACTTAATTCTATTAAAATAACTAGAATTTAATTCTATGATAGAATTTAGTTCTTCACATCTATGAGGAATTTAATTCTTACAGAAAAGAAATCAGGATTTAACCCTATCTAAGAATATAATTCTTCAGGAGAAAACAGGAATTTAATTCCTCTAAAGTTTATTGTTAGGGTTTAACCCTATGAAGAATTTAATTCTCGAAAAGATAAACACGTCTTCAAACAGGCAAAGAAGCAGGGTCACGTGCTACCACGTGATCCCTGAAAAGTCCCACAGAGAAGGGCTTCGAGGCAATGCCTCATGTGCCCCACGTGACCCCTTGGCAGAAGCTCTAACACACAAACGTTTAAATGCCCATCACGTGACGACACGTGATGCTCCAAAGTATGCAATACTTTTGGCAAAATAAAATGAATGGAGGGCACTCTCACGTGCCGCTACGTGACCCCTCTTGCCTTAGTGTTTAACACTAAATTGAAACCCCTGGATCCAGTGTTTAACACCGATTTGCCTTAGTGTTCAACACTAATTGAAAAACTCTATTTGCAGTGTTTAACACTGAGTTTCTTAGTGTTTAACACTAGATTAAATCTCTGTTGGCAGAGTTTAACATTAATTTTCTTAGTGTTTAACACTAAGTTAAAATCTCTGATACCAATGTTTAACATTGATTAACACTAATTTGAGATCTCCGTTATCAGTGTTTAAACTGATTAACACTAGTTTGAAAACTCCATTCCCAGTGTTTAACACTGATTTGCTTTAGTGTTTAACACTAATTTGAAATCTCTGTTCCCAGTGTTTAACACTGATTTGCTTTAGTGTTCAACACTAATTTGAACACTCCATTGCCAGTGTTTAACACTGATTTGCTTTAGTGTTTAAATACTAATTTGAAAGCCCTTTTGCTAGTGCTTAACACTAATTATCTTTTAGTGTTAAACGCTAACTTATCAATCTCATTCCCAGTGTTTAACACTGTTGGTCTTTAGTGTTTAACACTAGCTTCAGCCCAATTGGCTAAGTTCTAGAGGCAAAGCCTCTCCTCCAATGGACCAACAGATATCAAATATTCTAAAGCATGATTGGACTTAGCCCAAGATGGCCATAAGTCCTCAATTCAAACTTAACTGGGCCAATGGGCTCATAATATAATTGATTGGTCTTGGTTCTAAATTGGGCCAAAGATCATTTAACCTACCTTGGTTCAAGGGTACATCTCTTCACTCCTTTGATACTTGGCGTTGTAATTCCTCAACGTCTTTAAAGAGGTGGCGGGTCCCGACGACCATACATTGATACGGACTGTGGGGTTCTTAAACTCATGGACTATGAGGTCCTTAACCTTGACCGGGACGTCTTAAAACCAACATCGGACTGTGGAGTCCTTAAATCCACGGACTATGAGGTCCTTAACCTTGACCATGATGTCTTAAAACTAACATTGGACTGTTGAGTCCTTAAATCCACGGACTACGACATCCTTAACCTTGACCGCAATGTCTTAAAACTAACACTGGACCGCAATGTCCTTAAACTACCAATGGACCGCAATGTCCTTAAACTACCTATGGACCGCAATGTCCTTAAACTACCTATCGACTGCAATGTCATTAAACTAAACAATAGGGCTCCCTTAATTGCTCTCTTGTTGGATCTAAATGATCCCGTTAAGTCGATCTTAGTCTAAAAACTAGACAGACGTATCCTTAACTGACGTTTAAGTCGATCTTAGTCTCAAACGAGGCTAACGTATCCTTAAACCCAAACCCCCAAACCCAAATCTAAGATAATACGGATTTGGACTAATCCACGCCCTATGGGAGATGACATAACTCAGTCTCTGTATACAATCCACGGGCAACCAAACACAAAACAAATACACACGACACGAAGTAACCACATGGAGAAGGATAAAGTTGTTACCGCGATGCGGTAGCGTAATTAACTGCAGGGGCTTGCGCCTGCAGGGAAGAGCGTCCCTACAATCAAAAAACCCCTCAAGCGAGGGGGAATCTGACGAAGTCTGCTACATCGGCCGCATTCGTTTAAACCTCCGATACACGTTGCCATAAATCAACTTGGCATCTTCGGAGAGGTAGACGAATAGCACCTATTAGCATCTACCCCGAATCTCAGGCAAGACGTCCGTCGCGCCGTCTTTCGTAGGGGAACACGTATCACCTCCATTTCCTATGTCTGGTTTACGAAATTTGGTCGACCCATGTTTTCTCACGAATCTTGAGACCTTTGACCCCATTTCTTGACATGTTGATATATTAGTACAATCTATTTTTTCACTCCGATCATTATAAATTATACTAATTTATTCACTCCATTTCCACCCTCAAGATCGTGTTCCATTTCTTTTTCCCCTTCGCCATTCATCTCCTTTACCGAGACCGTATCCCGCTTCCATCCACACACGGTCTCGTGTATTCTCCATTTCTTTTCTCTACGCCTTCTTTTACCAACCACTGCATTATCACGATAATTTTTTTTAATGGTTGGTATTAATTTTTGGCATGTGTAAGGCCATGTATAGAAAACATAAATCTGGTGTAACAAATGCACGAAATATATATCTGGTGCAACCAATGCACGAAAACTCATCAATATCTCAAATGCTCACAAAAACAACACCGAGTGTACCAAGGTGTATAGAATCATAAACGTGTGCAACTGCGTGCACAAAATACGTATCAATCCACTGCAAGCACATGCGAGCTATACCGAGTACAAAATCAAATCGAGTGCGTATCACATGCACAAAATCAAATCGACGGTATTGAAATTCTCGGAATCATGAATACGTGCAGCTAAGGCACAAAACCGATATCAAGTGCAATAGATATGCACAATTATAAACCAATATAGCGGTGTATAAAACATAATTCAAGTGCAATAACTGTGCACAAAATATAAATCTCCAGTAGGTGCAACCATGGTGCACGAAAACATAAATCACGAAATTCAATCATCGAAACTCAAGTCCAAGCGATAAAAGTGTGACACTCGGATCACAAAACGCAATCGCAATAAATGACATTGAGGTACACCTCCTACAATGTCGAAAAATGCCGGTACGCCCAAGCTGGCAGAGCAAGATCATCAACTTGCCTCCTGCTACGGTATTGCGTCTTCGGTCTCTGGGTTCCCATTTCTCTATGGATTACCAATCTCACAATCCATCTACTCGTCGACCTGGTCAGGTGTACTAACGGAACAGTTCCTCTACGGAACTCCTCTGATCATCGTTTGGCTAATCAACATAACCACTCTCAACGGCACATTACTGACGGTGGCATCTGGCCCTCTGAATACGCACGATATAACTGATCCTGGGTGTAAATCTTTATCGCTACGGTGTCCTGGAAAGAACCTGCTCATGGCTTCTTCCGATCTTACCTATGCTGAATTATTCGAAGGTTGGCACTCTTACTTAACTCTTTTCTCATAACCGGACAGCTGCGTCCCTAGCCCGGCTTCCTTCTGAAATTTGGCTGTATCTAACGCCTCTGCACACATATCAATCCTCTGGCATCAATGGAGAGTAACAACCGCTCGTTAACATCTCGCATGAACCTCTTGTTCTACTCGTCCTTATTATCGTCCACTTCGACGTCATCTCTTACTGTCTGCATATTGCAATTCGTTCTCGGCTACAGTCAATCCGGAGTCTCTCACACGTACTCCAAATTACGAACTCGGTATCTTCATCACTCTGTAGAAGATATCTAGTCGAACTCGTCCAAATCATCGGAGGAATACACTTTATTCGTCCGTTCTCGATCAACTTACAACGCATCTGGGTGAGGTCCTTCCATCCGAAACTGGTTAACTTACTGATCTCACATCGGAGCATCCGACGAACAACGTCCCCTCTTGCTCGATCTACTCTAGATTCAAGTAAGATCTTTCAACTGGAATTCTTCAACTCAACTGAGCCTGCATCGGCATATCAAATCTGACGAATCATATCAGTCGCTCAACTTGAGATAGACTAACTATCTCCTGTCACATCTCTGCCTGAAAACTCCAGCGGTTTTAGCTCATAAGCTCTGGAAGCGACATCTCATCAATCTCAGCAATAGCTGGGTCATCTGTCTGCACGGTAGATAACATCAAGACCTCAGGGGTAGGCTGTACATCAACAGTCCTCTCAATCCGGCAACCTCTATCAATGGCCCGATCATCCGGTGCAAAACCGAACACCCGCCTCAAACAAGAGGTCACAACACCAATACATACCTACACGTTCCTGTTTCACCAGAAAATATCATGGTCAGCCCTCGTCTGTGACGAGCTCGCTCTGACCGCATCTCTAGCAGCAGCTCTCTCTATGCTCAAACTATGGTGACAGAAACCTCAAGCATGTATCGATGAAGATAGATCAAATGAACGAAAGAAATCAACAAATCCCAAATGGATATATGATCATAGGAACGAATAGTATCACAGATCTCAAGATATGTACATCCTAAGGTTACTTAAGTGGAGTATCCTATCGTAAGTATGCCGCGGAACATACGTATGGTACGTCACTCTACTCAAGCTACCCACTCCATCAATCAAGGTCAACCTATGAAATGAAAGTTCGGATCTAATACCCCCCGTCAAGTCTAAGTTCCGTAAGGTCAAGCCTAGGTTCCAAAATATATACGCCCTAAACTCCGCATAGTCAAACCCAGACTCAATCCAAGGTTAAACCTAACGCTCTAATACCAACTTTGTCACAACCCGTAATTTAGCACGTGACCGGCACTTAAATTATGCAATGTCTAAAGACGTAACGTAAATCAAGTAAGCCGAAGCCCAGAAAATCTAAACTTTTTTGCGGAAAACAGTGGGGGTGCAGTTTGAAATAAAAGTATAATGAAATCAAGTTTTTCTTTAAATGCATTGATAATGAAACATGAAAATGCAAGTGGGTTATACTATTTGGAAACATGTTTCGTCTTTTAAAAATTTGGGCAGCACCTCCCTTGTATATTTTGATCAAAAACCATATACACAACAATATATAGGCATCCCCAAACGGGAGCTAGCTCTTCGCCAACTGGCGGAATCATAACTACGCAATAACATATATACAACGCCCAATGGCGAAGATCAACCCAGAAAGAACAATAAATAAGAAAGACATCAGAACTCAAGAAGCGAACATAAACCCATCGCTCCAAGTCTCGCACAATACCCAAGTCTGAGTAGGTCTACCAATATACAATTCTAGTTTCTGATTTGATGGAGTTTATCTAGATACAACGGAATATAAAGTACAAGAGTGGGCACGATCCAACATGTGTCCCACCTACCGAAGAAAAACCACCCTAGAAGAAGCTGTGTGCCAGCGATACCGCAACTGATCCCAAGCGGTCAAACCTGCAAGAACTGTGACACAACGAGGGTGAGTTGCCAACTCATGAGTAGAAAACATCAGCAGGTAGAAATCGAATAAAACAACGATTTCCTAGGTCACTATATCCTGAAGGTAATACTATGATATCTAGGGTGACCATGTACGCATATATGTCAACAATCGAGTCAATGCAATGATATATATAAACAAACATCCGACATCATATGCCCGTATGCATGTGGATATCATCCGCGTGTCCATCAACGACACAAACAATATCATGGAACCTGACTGTCCAATATCGACACTCGAATCATCATGAAAACATATGCATGTATATATATGAGGATATCAACTACGTGTTATCGATGGTACGATGGACTTAAACCTAGAACCACAAATCTAACGGACCCCTATCATAAAAGAATGGGGGTTATCTACATCCAACATTAGGGCAAGTTTGCCTGTAAACCTGAGAGAGGTAAACTAAAATCACTCCGAAATGAATACATAAACTAGAGACTCCAAAATGAGTGAGTAAACTAGATACTCTGAAATGAGTGGATAAACTATAAACTCTGAAATGAGTGCATAAACTACTTCACGCCAAATCAAGACATCAAGAAACAGAAATGCACAATTCATTAAGATCTGAGTCAACGATAAATGACGACGCTTGTGTCCGCTCGTTATCTTCTCAGATCGAAATTCTAAAAGTTGTGTACGATATGCCGGGCCAAAACCAGCCGTATGCTATGCATTACTTTACAATACTTGACTCACACATATACCTCCGTGAGCAAGGTAGTGGGGGAGCATTTATTTATATCCGTTTAAGTGCTCGCTTACAAATACATGCGTACTTGGATGGAAATAGCGTTGAAAGCATACCGATTTATATACGCGTGTGGAAAGTTAGTGCATGACACATGCACATCAGTGGTGTTTGCACTTAGCAAAAATCCTTAAGAGTGAAGTGCATGTGCGCACATGCAGGTTGCACGAATGTTTAAACAATACAATCAGAGGAAGAACATGTGTTAGAAATGAAGCATTCGGTAGACAACGATCAAAGGAATACATTTAAATAAATATTTTATTCTATAGGAAAGAGATCACCAAATACGAGATCAAAATCACAAAGGTTTACAAAACTATACACAAAGTTTTCTAAAGCCCCCTCAGCTTTTTCCACTATATCGAAGCGGCGATCTTCATGAGGAGTCGCTCCCCATTGGTCAATGCCATGCTCATTGGCAAAAGCAGACATGATGGCCCGCTGGATCCATATCTGGCTTAGCAACTGAACAGAGCGATCCCTCAGAGGCTTGGTAATCAAACGTGCCTCATGAAAGCACTCGATCTTGTCCTCCGTTGCGTCGAGCATCGCTGGAGTCATCTCCGCTGGATGAGAGAGAATGTCATCGAGCACGGACTAGAAGATCATCTAGAGCCAAATGGAGCCGATGGGGAGAGGAGATCCTCTACGAGTCAAGAGCTCGTGCATCACCGTGTCACATTGGTCATCCCTGAGAGCGGGTTTCACCAAGCGTGCAGTAAAACAAGGAACAATTTCCTCGATAGGCATCTCCCATGGCTGCCGATGAGCATGTGAACGATTACAAGCCATGACTCTTATATGTTAAAATGGTTCTTTCCTTATGAAGGAGAAAAAGAATATTGCTTCAGATTATCAAGAGAAACATTTAAGTTTAGGCACAGAAAATGTTGTGCATGGTGGAACTATTTCCAAGCTCTGACAAAAAGAAGGCATTGGAAAAGAAAAAGTTGACTCAGGGAAAGCAAAGCAAGAAGGTGAAACGATTTGTAAGTGCACAGCAGCGCCCCGGCCGTCAATCCGACGCCGGAATACGGAAACGAAACTTTTCTTAAAACTTTAAAACGGCACTACCGCGCACTATAAAACCCGGATCGGGCCATTAACCTAATGCTAGCAAACAAGAAGATGGGTAGAATGCTATACCGAGCGATCCGTGTCCTTCGATCTTCGGCCTCCACTCCGATCTCCTCGCGGAATCTCCGGTCTTCATCTCCTCGTCGGAACGGGCACCACATCGCCGGGTTCTTTTACGGGCTCCCACCTCTGGACCGAGGCAACTCGGGCACGAAGTTGGCGAGTCGACGTGTCCAAGAATACTGTAGATGAAGTATAGAATCACTTTGCCTCATGGGGTTGTGAAGTTGCCATTTGATGGAAGAGAAGAATGATGGTGTTCTCATTTTTCTAGCAAAGGAAAATTGAAATGAGATGAAGAAATCACTACACCAAATGAATCCCTCACCCTCTCTCCCTAAAGTGGCCGGCCAAACAAAATGGTGGAGACCAATTGCAATAATGCAAGGAAAGAATATAATAGGATAAAGAGAGGAAAAAATGGTCACACCATTTCTAATCAAAGTCCAAATCAACATTAATGCAAAGGAAGAGACTCAAAAAGAATCTCAAGATTCAATATCTATCATGAAGCCACAAATGAAAGAAACCCCCTCCATAAAAACTAATTTGCAAACTTGCAAATAAACTCCTCCATCATAAAAGTCCGGCCGAGAAGGAACAAAGGAAAACTGGCCGGAACGGAATACAAACTGGCAACTTCAGAAAACTGATCCCGTAATAAATTACAGGAAAACCCCGCGACTGTATATACATACCCGCATTTGTATTCCTACTGAATACAAATGCAAAGAGACAAAATCTACACAGTACAATACTTGGATCCGGCTTAAATCAAAGCCCGCTAGTATAATCCGTCCGATCACGATCCGTGTAATACCGCACGTATCTGATTGAACCCTGCCATATCTCCATACGGCCTCTACAGCGTTTCGTCCGAAACTTGAGAAAACGGTCTGTGGGGGACTTTAAAGACTCGTCAATACTTTGGCTGTGGATTTAACCACTAGCACGTCAGAGGTATTAGCCATACGTGACGGGCTACCAGGTATTGACCAAAAGGGACGTCGATGAGCGAACTCATCCTGACACCCTACTGAGCCTGTCAGTGACAATATCCATACAGTCCGGTCCGTTCGTCTATGAGCATCGCATGGCGAGCCTAGGGGGTTGGTAAAAGTCAGACCCCCAAAAGCGGTACAAGTCATGTCGGAGTGTAGCCCAGAACACCCTGAGATACTACTGGAATACCTACCAGTAAATCTCCTGCCTTTGCCAAGGACTTTGTGTAATGGCACTCCTAGACACAGCGCGACCTCACCCCCAATACCGGGAGAGACGAACCCCTGCAGATCCGCTCACTGCCTCCATGTGGCTCGGGACTATACCCAACTAAAACCTATTTGCACGACTCCTTTGAGCCATGGTAGGGTAGTAATCAAAGTACAGTGGGAACTCACACGAGACAAATAACGATCTCAGGTTGATGAACTAACCTGTACACATGTCACCAGGGAACTGCCATCTGACGTCAGGTATAATACCAACTAGAATGTTCCCGGCGAGTCCTGTCCGGTGTACTCATAACCCAATGAGCACATGTATACATCTTAGGTGAACCAACTGACACCAGTGGCTTGTGAGACCGGCCACCGCCCCTCGTCGGGGTCTCGACTGTATAACACTAGTCTACTCTGGAGTATCGATGCCCTGTCTCGAAACTCCCACGACTAGGGACCTTTCAAGGAAGTGCTTATAGACCCCAGCTCCCACGTTTATGATCGCCCTCATACTGCTGGTAGTCAAGCAAGAATCCTAGGGGCTCTATCGACGTGCAATAGTGATCAGTAATGTCACCTAAAGCAGTACACGATGATAAAGATAAACCAGATAGCATACTATCATCTTGAGTAAGACTGTCCTACCGGTATAGGTCCTCCCTCAATCATTGCAATCACGTGCCTGTGATCCAATAATTGACTCTGAGGGCACTATCTCCAACAATCTCCCACTTGCACTCAAGGCTAATTATTGCGATGTCGCATACTCACAGCCCGTGTGATACCGAACACCCAACTCCTCTACTAATCAGTCTCACAAAACCCGTTTGCGAAACTATTGCGTTCGAGGAATAGCTTCAGTGAGTGGATCCGCTCTGATGTTTCTTTCTATGTCTCTCTTTATCTCAAGTTCGCGGAGAAATCCATCTCCCGAAATGAGCAATACCCGTCTTAGAATATGTCTAGATGTCTGATGGGACCTAGCTCATAAATGAACTCCAAATCCAAACTTCTTAGACTGTATCGTCAACTGAACTTAATCAGTATCCTGCGCCATCCTTCCCTCAGTATCCACCTGGACCACCTGTCCAAAATACTACCCCTCATCAGAGGGAAAACTATAACTTTGACAGTCACTCTGTCATCCGGGTCACCTTGGAAGCCTGGAATGATAACCGTCTCCTAAAGGAGGCTGTCGTTATCAATTCCCTAGAACATCCACTTATGTTCTAAAACCGCTTCCGAATGTTTCTCCAGGATTTGATTAATATCCTATCTGGAGAAACCACTGTGTGACAACCAATGTATAACCAATCGTAGTATAGGAATATCACTTCCTACTCTGTGTATGTCATCCAAATACCAAGACCCTACTACCTTCTTAACAGATCCATCCCCTATTCTGATGAAGTCAAACCTATGACTGTTACATCAGAAATAGATGATCTATCTCCGCTATATCTGCTTTAGTCCATAAATAGACATAAGCTACTTGTCCACTATGCTTCCGCTACTCCTACTGACTACGACAACCCTCTGGCAGAGTCATATAGACGTACACTTCTAAAGCTAGTTCAAAATGACGCTATACTCATCCTCCTGCCGGGTCTCGCAGTCTGGAACAACAGCAATGGCAAGTCTGGGTAATTAAGAACCTCCCTGTCACCGTCCTTGAGGCTACCGGAGTATCTCTCGGGTGCCTGAGGTTACCCACCATATTTACGGAGTGGCCAATGGAATGTCAAACTAGATTGAATCTTTAGGTTCTTATCAAATTTTCAGTAATCGTTTGCGGTTCTGGAATCACTTCCAGTTCTACCATACTCCCACTTCTGTTTTCTGAAAAAAATCCATTTTTATTAAAACTGTGACGAGTCAAGAACAATATCACTATTGATCTTCCAGATGGTAGAAAATCAACCCTCGTCATAGCCTTGGTCAACTCACAAACAGCCATTACAGAAACGTGCCTTGAGTTATCCGGAGTCTGGTTTTACGCATAAGCCGGACGACTCCCTGTACCTTAACATCGTTAAGATATAAACTGTTCTATATCCAATACAGAAACAGAGGCACTGATTTAATTGAACCAGATTCAAATCATGCAGCTGTCTCCAGTACATGTCAACTAAATGGAGAAAGGCCGATCAGCGTTACTCAACTTAGGAATGCTTCCAATTATGAGTAACCTGAAAGAGAAGCAAGTTCTCTTAATCATTACTATTAACTGAATACCACACACAAGTATCTACATCTTCGATCACCTTGAAGAATCCCGATACTTGCAACACCTGATTCTCTACTTTATTCTTATACCTATAACTTCTCAAAAATTGGACCTTGTGTTTCTACGAAACACATGTCTAAGAACCAGAGAAGTCACAAGTAAACAGAATATAGTACGGAGACCAACCCCTCTGTCCTAATGGACACTGGACAACATACAATACTCTGTATATGTCCCTTGAGTCTAATAACTCATTCACTGTGTGTCGTAGGTTGAAAACTGTACTTATGCTTAAGAAGAATTACACCGCTGTTTAATGCTCCTTACCTAACCATCCACTGATATAGGTAAATGTCATAGACATAATTTCAAAAAGGTATATCTCACTCTATAAAAATAGACGTACAGATGTATCAATTTGAAATTGGTGCATAACAGCGGATATTCAAAACCAAATATTTGCCGTCCGGCAAACAACCCAGGTGACTTCCTCAAATATCACCAATTACAACGAATTCCGATATAGTGAGGATGATCACCTAATTCCCAATAACTTACTCACACTCATCATCTGTAAAACCATACAGATGTGAGAATCATACCTGGTAAATACATACCCTGGAGCAAGTGTCTAATTGGGAAATCAGTTTTCTTTTAACAGTACACAGTGAAACTGAAACATTGAAATGTTTCGATGGGGTATCCCGGTATTCTTAGTAATGCCTCTTTCATTATCCAGATTCACAACTGTAACCGTATATTTTTTTGCCATCTCTCCAAATCCCTTTATATGTCTTTAGTCATTATCTTCTGTACACCCCTTTAGGCCAAATGGTTTTCTTCCTTCCCTACCGTTCGGCACCAGCCTATGGTTTGGAAGAAGACTATCCAATAAGCATAATGGGTGTACTGTCCTAATCCTAGGAGCACTCACAATGCGAGAGAAGATGAAGATAAAAGACAACCGAATAAGCCTTATTCCTATTTCTCCTGAACCAGAATCCATCCCCGAACTGGAACAAGTTCCTTTCGAGTTCGTATATAACCATACGATGGAGTATCCAATAAACTGTGGATCTTCGTAATGATACGGAGTGTTCTGGAGAAATACAAAGGTGAAGTGGGAGTGGTAATAAAATACTTGGTTTGGCCGTGAATAGCAGTTGCGGTTTACTTTGCCCTCCTTCTAATCCCTTTATTTGTCTTTACATAATACCTTCTGTACACCATCGTTAGGCTAATTGGTTTTCTTCATTCCCTACCGGTCGGCACCTGCCTTTGGTTTGGAAGAAGACTATCCAATTTGCGTAATAAGTGTACTTTCCTAATCCAAGGAGCACTCGCAACCCGAGAGAAGGTAAAAGGAAAAGACAACTGAATAGTCCTATTCGTTTTCTCCAGAACCGGAAACCATGCTCGAATAAATTCCTTCGAGTTCGTATATAACCATACGATGGTTTTGTCCAATGAAAGTGGACGTTCGTAGTAATACGGGGTGTCCTGGAGAAAAGGGTAAAACTAGGAGTGGCAATGAGGTATGCAACTCTGACAATCCAAAAGCCGGTGTTTAAGAAGGTTCGGTTAACTTTGGTCACTGAGTCATAGTCAAGGGTCAGGTCATGGTCGCTGCCAAAGAGAGAGAGAAAAGAAACACTCAGCGTGCACTCTAACCTAGATCAGAATGGTTATCACTTTATCTAATCAGGAAACCTCCCATTGTAACGTCAAATTCTTCCCCAAACCTGAAAGCAGAATTAGTCGGGATCACCCGAGAAGTAAACCAACTCATCAGTGGGAATCGGGATCCAACCATCATCGCATGATAACGTGACGGAATCCGCTCACGTTATCACACTCCAGAAGGTATGCGCATATATGGCAAGTTTCAGTTTCTTTAGAAACTCCCGATGTGATTTTTGCCCCATGCTCTTATGACCTTGACTTTGGCCAACAAATCATAAGTCACATGTCAAGTTCTACCCGTCATTCTCCAGGTTAATTTGAACCCATCTGTACCTACCCTTGACTTTGGCCAACAAGGCAGTACGACTGTCCCAAACCAACGCATCTATCTATGCTGCATATGAATACCCAGTAGCTACCAATCACTGTGCCTTGACTTTGGCCAACAAACACAGCTTGAATACTTATTGACTATCCATATGAAACGACGGAGGGCTACGAATGGTTTCTGGCGAAAACCTTTGACGTAATGAACTTGATATCGTTGAAGGAACCGGATAGCTTTTTAAAAATATAGTGACGAAAACCTTTGCTAAAGAGGTCACTCCCGGTGAAGGGATCTCGGCTCTTTCCCCGTAGAATGAGGTGCAGGATATTCCAACTGAATACCACGATGCAAAGCAAAAGTAAATGACTATAGTGAAGTTATTGCCCTGACGCAAACTTCTGTCCAAGGGGTCACTCCCGATGAAGGGATCTCGGCCCTTGCCTCGTCGACTGAGGAGCTGGATATTCATAACCGAATACCACTGTGCAAAATAAAAAAGAACGCCCTTGCAATAACAGCTTTTTGAAAAAAGTTCCAACAACATCAGAATAGGTTTGTTTAGCTTGCATTGATCCGAATCAATGCAGTCCCATCAATTGATCACACCAATAAAGAACGAAAATAATGATGTACGTATATGCTATCCGCATTCGCCACTGGGTCCCGTCATCACCCGTTAGGTTACTTAACTAACGACAGAGCGGGGACTGGACTAGCGCGGATGCAAAACATATACAACATCTACTAGTATATGTATCAATATATAATATTCGCTCAAGGCGTGATAAAATGCAACATCACAGAAAAGTAATAAGTATCACAGAACAATACAGATATCTGGGATCCTCGGGTTTCATAGAGCTGCTACTGAAACCCAACGTTCCCCTGGTCGTGCGGATAACCTGTGAAATGAAATCCTAGACCCCTACGGGCGCGGCAAGTTACCTGCTAAGACCTGAAGCGAGGCAGCCCCCTTCAGCAACGTGAATGGACCACCCAGCACTTCACGGAATCCGGTAACTTGGGCACCCCTCCTTGGGTCAACCTGTACCCCCTACGAGTGCGGCGAATAGCCTGCCAATTCTAGAGTGAAGCCCCCTCCGTCTCAACGCCATGAGATGCGGGCCCATTGCCCTCTAGAACCCGGCTATCCGTGCACCCTACCGCGGGTTAATCCTAGTACAGAAAGTAAAATATACAACGGGTACATCGACCTCAGCCCGGTCGTTCCCAAAAAGAATAATATACAAACAGGCAGTAACGGCAGTCTACATGTCGGACGCTCGTCCCGCAATATCAAATGTACATATAAAACAAAACTGTACTACCATTGCATCCAGGCTATCCACCACGACAAATCCGCAACATCACAGCACAACACAGAACATCAACGTGAATGTCACGTTCGCAAATCCGTCTAAAAGGGCTATAGCAGATAGACAGGATTTACCGATCAAATGACATTCACGATCGCAGATATAATGTAAATACTGTGAACTAACATGTTTAAAATTTTCGATCGGTCAAATTTACCGAAGTGGGCCCCAAGCACTACTATAGCACTCAAAGAAAATCTGGGCCCAAACACAACATACCAAAACCCTCATTTCCAAGTCCAAAGAGCTCTGTAGAAAATTGGTATGGTGATCACCTATTACTGCGGCGGAACCGCGGCCAGAACAGTGGTTTGGCCGCGGTTTCTCGGCCGATCTACAGTGTCACCTAACCAATTTTTCACAGAAGTCTTAAAACTTCCTGCATGTACTTCTGCAACACCCTGAAAAAATTTTTAGAGCCAAAACAAATTTCGACAGAAACATATGCAATGAAAATGTGGTTTTGGGATAAATGTTCGATCGAAGTTTTAAACACATTAGAGCAAGCTAGATTAGGTTAACGGCGTGGCTCTGATACCAGTGTAAGTGCACGACAGTGCCCCGACCGTCAATCCGACGCCTGAATGCGGAAACGAAACTTTTCTTAAAACTTTAAAATGGCACTACCGCGCACTATAAAACCCGGATTGGGCCATTAACCTAATGCTAGCAAACAAGAAGATGGGTAGAATGCTATACCGAGCGATCCGTGTCCTTCGATCTTCGGCCTCCACTCCGATCTCCTCACGGAATCTCCGGTCTTCATCTCCTCGTCGGAACGGGCACCACATCGCAGGGTTCTTTTACGGGTTCCCACCTCTGGACCGAGGCAACTCGGGCACGAAGTTGGCGAGTCGACGTGTCCAAGAATACTGTAGATGAAGTGTAGAATCACTTTGCCTCATGGGGTTGTGAAGTTGCCATTTGATGGAAGAGAAGAATGATGGTGTTCTCATTTTTCTAGCAAAGGAAAAATGAAATGAGATGAAGAAATCACTACACCAAATGAATCCCTCACCCTCTCTCCCTAAAGTGGCCGGCCAAACAAAATGGTGGAGACCAATTGCAATAATGCAAGGAAAGAATATAATAGGATAAAGAGAGGAAAAAATGGTCACACCATTTCTAATCAAAATCCAAATCAACATTAATGCAAAGGAAGAGACTCAAAAAGAATCTCAAGATTCAATATCTATCATGAAGCCACAAATGCAAGAAACCCCCTCCATAAAAACTAATTTGCAAACTTGCAAATAAACCCCTCCATCATAAAAGTCCGGCCGAGAAGGAACAAAGGAAAACTGGCCGGAACAGAATACAAACTGGTAACTTCAGAAAACTGATCCCGTAATAAATTACAGGAAAACCCCGCGACTGTATATACATACCCGCATTTGTATTCCCACTGAATACAAATGCAAAGAGACAAAATCTACACAGTACAATACTAGGATCCGGCTTAAACCAAAGCCCGCTAGTATAATCCGTCCGATCACGATCCGTGCAATACCGCACGTATCTGATCGAACCCTGCCATATCTCCATACGGCCTCTACAGCGTTTCGCCCGAAACTTGAGAAAACGGTCTGTGGGGGACTCTGAAGACTCGTCAATAATTTGGCTGCGGATTTAACCACTAGCACGTCAGAGGTATTAGCCATACGTGACGGGCTACCAGGTATTGACCAAAAGGGACGTCGATGAGCGAACTCATCCTGACACCCTACTGAGCCTGTCAGTGACAATATCCATACAGTCCGGTCCGTTCGTCTATGAGCATCGCATGGCGGGCCTACGGGGTTGGTAAAAGTCAGACCCCCGAAAGCGGTACAAGTCGTGTTGGAGTATAGCCCAGAATACCCTGGGATACTACTGGAATACCTACCAGTAAATCTCCTGCCTTGGTCAAGGACTTCGTGTAATGGCACTCCTAGGCATAGCGCGACCTCACCCCCAATACCGGGAGAGACGAACCTCTGCAGATCCGCTCACTGCCTCCACGTGGCTCGGGACTGTACCCAACTAAAACCTGTTTGCACGACTCCTTTGAGCCATGGTAGGGTAGTAATCAAAGTACAGTGGGAACTCACACGAGATAAATAACGATCTCAGGTTGATGAACTAACCTGTACACATGTCACCAGGGAACTGCCATCTGACGTCAGGTATAATACCAACTAGAATGTTCCCGGCGAGTCCTGTCCGGTGTACTCATAACCCAATGAGCACCTGTATACATCTTAGGTGAACCAACTGACACCAGTGGCTTGTGAGACCGGCCACCGCCCCTCGTCGGGGTCTCGACTGTATACACTAGTCTACTCTGGAGTATCGATGCCCTGTCTCGAAACTCCCACGACTAGGGACCTTTCAAGGAAGTGCTTATAGACCCCAGCTCCCACGTTTATGATCGCCCTTATACTGCTGGTAGTCAAGCAAGAATCCTAGGGGCTCTATCGACGTGCAATAGTGATTAGTAATGTCACCTAAAGTAGTACACGATGATAAAGATAAACCAGATAGCATACTATCATCTTGAGTAAGACTGTCCTACCGGTATAGGTCCTCCCTCAATCATTGCAATCACGTGCCTGTGATCCAATAATTGACTCTGAGGGCACTATCTCCAACATGATTCTCTTATATAATAAAGCAGAGCCTCGCGTGCATAACACATGAGCGCCGGCGCTAGTTTTCTTTTTAAGGATTAAATCCTCTAGCAGCGTCTCGTGTGTATAATGCGTGAGCGCTGACGCTAGTTTTTTTTAAAAATCCTATAGCAACACCTTGCGTGCATAACGTGTGAGCGCCGGCGCTAGTTTTTTTTATATATAGGATTAAAACCTATAACAGCGACTCACGTAAAGCACATGTGAGCGTTGGCATCAAAAAGCTTTGTCATTCATGATTCAAAGAAATTTTTCCTAGCTTCTTTGATCATCTTTTTATGCATCCTCTCCCAAATACAAGCTTCGGGATCCCCGTTGATGTATTCCATCATCTGGCACATGGATAATATTGATTTCTATTAGAAGACGCGATGTAAAACAGCGACGAGATCATCTCTCCGCTTCTTCGAGATCAGGACCATCGGATATACTGAATGCACCTTATCTTCAGCGTTATCAAGTGTCTCGAGAGGCATAGACTCATCAAACTCAGGAAGCGCTTCCCAGATCGATCCAACGATAATCTTCAAAAGGGCAGAACGGCGAGCGAGCAATCGACCGTTGTGATCATCAAAGTGACACATCACCTCATCGCATTGGGAATCAGTGTACTCTTGGCCTTGAAAGCGACCTTGCATGCGGATTTCTTCGTAGGAGACAATTTCCTCGATATCGTATAGATGACCAGCCATGATACTTGAAAAGAAACCTAGTGGAAATTTAGAACTAAAGAAACTCTAACATCACATAATCACGATGGCGTCTCCTTAATGATTGGAACATGTGCCCAATGGAGAAATCTAAAAAAATTCTCTAAGGCTGTTTTTAATAATAAAATTTCAGAGCTGAGCTCGGCTTTATCAAAATGGTATAAAATACCAAAAATTTCAAGAAAATCCCTAAAGGGATTTGATATTCAGAGCAAAGCTCTGTTAAACTGAAAATTTAAAAAAATCCCCAAGAGGGGTCTGATATTAAATTGCCAGAGCACAGCTCTGATCTCAAGAAAATCCTCAAAGGGGAAAAGATCTATAAAAATAAAATAAAAACTAGAAATCAGAACTAAGTTCTGTGATAAATCAACAGAGCAAAACACTGAAAAATAAAATAAAAACTAGAAATCAGAACTAAGTTCTGTGATAAATTGTCAGAGCAAAACACTGATTAAAATCTTAAGAAAACCCTTAAAGGGGGAAAAATCTAGATCAGAACTAAGTTCTGTAAATTCCCAAAAGAAATATATTAGCTAAGCTCCATAATTAAAAATGAAGTAATTTTCCAAGGAGAAAACTCTTACCAAAGAAAATTTTGGCAAAGTGGGTCTACGATGTAGATGTAGAAAAGGGTGAAGAGTTAAGCTTCAAGAAAATAGAGCTAAGCTCTAATGGAGAATAAAATTCTCAAGGAAGAAGATAAAAGCACAGCAGTCGCCTAGGGCTTGAAACCTTATTTAAATGGATGGGGGTCAGTTCAGATTCCTCGAATTCCTAGGTGGATCGGATGGCTCAAAATTGTGCACCGTTGCACTCATGTGTAAGCCACGTAAGAACAACGGTGGGGGCATTTGTTTCCTTATTAATTAAACATAATAATAAAAGCTAAGCTCTAATCAAACACGATAAGGCAGCACCACACGTACTCCCCGCGTGAGCGCCGGCACCGGCCTCTTATAGGATTAAATCCTACAGCTGCGCCTCACGTGAAGCTCACATGAGCGCCGACGTGCAAAGCACGTGGTGTCTGTTATATAAGAATTAAATTCTTAAGCGGCGCCCACGTGCATAGCATATGAGCGTCAGTGCCCGAATTAAAGAGAATAGAATTAAATTCTATTAGGAGAAAAATATCTCTTTGATCTTTTTAAATAAAAAAGATATTCTCTATTAAACAGAGAGTTGTTGGATCAAAAATCCAATTGGAAAATATTTCACTAAACTTTCT
Source organism: Agapanthus africanus (assembly GCA_030015575.1). NCBI lineage: Eukaryota > Viridiplantae > Streptophyta > Magnoliopsida > Asparagales > Amaryllidaceae > Agapanthus > Agapanthus africanus. Next base: position 652,226,232 of record JASDDO010000014.1, read on the forward strand.
AAACGAGAAAAATATACTCTAGACCCTTAGATTAAAAATCACCGTTTGATAGAATTAAATTCTATCTATGGAAAAATATTTCCCTAATCTTGTTAAAAATAAGGATATATATATATATTCTGTGAAACAAAAATCATAGGATCAAAAATCCAACGGTGGATAAAATCCACCAAATAATTTTTTAGCCCAATTTAATCTATTGGTATTTCTCAAATGAGAGATTTTCTCAAATTAATTAGCAAACTGCCTTTCTTATATAAAGGACCTGAGACTTCAAGTCTCGATAAAAAAAGAAAAGGAAAAGGAAGAAGAGCAGATAGGAAAAAGAGAGAGAACCCCCGAATAAACTTCTGCAAATAAAAAGATAGAAACTGCCACTGAGAATTCAATTCTCTTTCAAAGAAGATCCCATTGTTCTTTCAAACCCTAGGTAAAGAAAAAGAAGAGATAAAATGTATCTTTTTTGCCTAGCATAAAGAAAATGAGGGTTTAACTCTTCATAAAAAGAACTTAGTTCTTTCTCTGATCTGAGATTTGCAAAGCAAATCTCCCTACAAATTGAGAATTAAATTCTCATCGGTGAGAATTAAATTCTCATCGGGAAGAATTTGTTCAAACTCAAACTTTAGAAGAAAGAACCAGATTTTAAAAAGAAGAAGAAAAAGAAGAAAAGGAGAAGAGGACATATGCTCTAGGAATTTAATTCCTTTGGAAAATAGGGTTTAATACTGCACACAATAAGAACTTAATTCTTAAAGAAAACTTAATCTCAGATCTTCAAAACAGAGATCTTGATGATCATCAATGGCCAAAACGCCATCAACAAAAGTTTAATTTCTTTTCAAAGATAAAATAGAGAGTAAATCTCTAAAGGACTCAGCGCCTCATGTGTTTCACACATGAGCGCCTAAGAATATATACTTAGCGCCCCACGTAAAACATATGTGAGCGCACACCAAAACAAAATGCTTGGCACCTCACATGCTTCTCATGTGGGCGCTCAAAATAAAGGACTCCGCGTCTCATGTGAAATACACGTGAACGCTGTATAAAGTGCTGAGCACTATAAAATCAGTGAAAATGACTAAGCGCTTAGCACTGATTGAGCAGCGCCCATATCTCAGCGCCTCACGTGAGTGCCATACTAAGTGCTTAGCACTCTATATTCAGTCAAAATAACTAAGTGCTTAGCACTGATTGGGCAACGCCTATATCTGAGCGCCTCACGTGTTTCCTATATGAGCGCCAGAGCCACATATAAGTGCTTAGCACATCTGAATAAAAAACAAAAGCCAAAGACTGAGTAGACCAATCCCAAATTGGCTAAGTCTCTGAAATTTCTTGCAGTTTAGCCCAAATGTTCTGATGGTCGGATCTCAACAAAAATTTTGATGATCCCTAAAATGTTGCTAAGTTGATCTTAGTCTCAAATAAGACTAACGTATTCTTATTTAAAATAAACTGAGCCCAAATGATCAATCTCTATGTACAAAAAATCTTGAGATTTCAAGACTTTTAGCATGTTCATCAAGCAACCATATTTTCTAGGTGCCGATAACCGGTTAATTTTTATATTCATTTAGTGAATGCGTTAAACGTCTTTAAATCTCGAGATTATTTTATACGTAACGCTTTTGTGATATGTAGATCAAGAAGGCCGACCTGAATCGGTGAAAAACATAGAGAATACGTGTGTTTGATGTGAGGGCCCCTTTTTGAAAATGGGGCCGCCACCTCATATCCTTTTTCACACACACACACACATAGTGTAGATCCGTTAGGGCGTGTAACCACCATATCATGATATACATGTATTGGTATTTCTTGGAATTTTTGTACTCGTAATTGTTTTTGAAAATATAAACTTTCTTGAAAATTTAAAATAATCGTATTTTTATTTGAAAATATTTATGAAACTTTTGATAATTTAAACCTAATTGTATTTTTGAATGAATTTAGTGTAGAGTGTTTTTCATCACCCTATTAAGATAAAAATATGTGTCGCTTGTCAGGCATATTTAGATTTCCCCTGCCTAAGGTAAGTTAGGGTTTATTGATTATGAGGATTCAAATTTCCGCAGCCGCTAATAAAACTGTCGTTAATTACCCTTCGTTTTTGGAGCGGGGGAACCTCCGATTAACGGGTCAAACAGATCATGTGAAACTCAATGTGCAGTATGAGCGTGGTGTTTGGGAACAAGTTTGAGGGTACTTCGGGAATATTGGGGGCCTCGCAGAGTTTTTACGGCGGCCTCGCTATCCGGATAGCGTGCTATGGATCAAGGGGGCTAACAGCCCCTTGTGGGGTGCAGGATTACGTCCCGTTAGAAATTTTTTCTAACGGAAGAGATGTTTTGAGTGTGTTATGAGCTCCAAAAAAAGAAAGGGAGAAGGGCAAAAGTGGAATAAGTGTCCAAGGGGCATTGGCGTATGTGTAAGGGGGATTTAGCGCTTATGGATGGACGCCACGAGTGGGCTGGCGCATGCAAGTGCCACAAAAAAGCAAGCTTAAACTTCGGAATAAGGAACTTAAGTTCCAGGTCGCTTTAGCGCCTGCGTTCTGATTTCATAACTTAAATTCCAGGGATTTTGGTGCTGGCGGTTTGATGCCTGCGTCAGGATTTCGAAACTTAAGTTTCAGATGGGTTTGACGCCTGCACCAAGATTTCGGAACTTAAACTTAAGTTCTAGGGGAGGTTTCTCTAAGGGGAAGCACCCAAAGGGAGCTTTCCTTGATGGGGTTACCCCCGTCCTTCTCCTAATCTGGTCTAAAAGCTCTCTTAATTTTCGAATCGTCGGACTTTGAATCCTGGATAATGAAAAGATGTTCTTTTCCCCTTTTCAAGCCTTGGATCTTGTCAAAATGAGATTCTTGGAGATAGATTCTTCTTCTTCTTCTTCCTCTATCAAATTGAATCTTGAGAAGGAGGGGGAAGGTAGACAAAAATCCTTCCTTTTGTGGTTTTGATGGGATGCTTGTGTTCCTCTCAATGGGTTCATGGTGGAAATCTAATTTGTTTCGAAAAATGAGAGCTTGAGCTCTTGATTTAATTTTAAAAAAAGAAGAAAAATGAAAAACTTGAAAGAGAGAAGGGAGATGGAGGCACAAATCCTAATCGGGAATGATTATGCTTCATTTTTTCATATGTTTGTCTTATATAGGTTTACATTTTTACACATAGCTCTTTGGGCTTTACCAAATGGCATTTTGCTCATCTCATGCCCTTGTGATTATTTATTTTTGCATATAAGCCATGGGCTTTACAAAAATTTGGTTTTTTTCCAATATACTTTACATTTTGCACATTTATTTAAATATTACATTTATCTGTCTTACTTTCTTAGCATGGGGCTGGTATGGGCTTGCGCCCATCTACTTGGACTCGAGTTCGGGCGTGGGCCTGGCTTAGATTCGACAGTAGGGTTTGTTTGCATTGGTTTGGGCCTACTTGTCCGCGGTTTGACTTTGAATTTTGATCATTGGGGTGTAAATGTTAACCCCAACATATAATACTTGGATTTTAAATGTAAATTTATTTTACCCATTTAGTATAAAAGGGTATATTTATGTAAAGTTTTGAGGGTTATATGTAATTATTTAATTTAGAGGGGTTAAAATGCAAAATGACTCTATTCTAAAGTTCTCTTTAAATCCTTTTCTTTTCTTCTTTATTCTTTACTTCTTCCTTAAGTTTTTCTTAATTAATATCTCTCTCTCTCTCTCTAGATTTTTCTCTCATTCTCTCTGCATCTTTCTCACTCTTTAATTCTTCTCTTTTACTTCAAATATTTGTTTAACCTCTTTTTCACTCTCTAGAATTATCTATCCCTCTTTACATTATTGTTTTTTCTTCTCTCTACACTTTTCCATCTCTCTCTCTCTCAACTTGTCTTTTTCTCTTAATGTTTCTTTCTGAATTTTTCCCTTTTCTTCAGTTTTCTAAAATTTATTTTCTTAACCAAGTTTTACTAATTTTCAAGAGATGGAGGCAAGGAGATTTATAGATCGAGGCAAGGAGATTCAAGAGATCGAGGCAAGTGTTGCTTTTCCTTTATTTATTTTCTATTTTACATGCTTAATCAATTAAATTCTTGAACTAGAAAATTTGTTCCTGATTAATTAATGTGGAATTTAATCTTTAATTATTTGATTTCTTATTATAACTAATAACATGATTTGTTAAATCTATATTTGTTTGCTAAATAAATTCCATAGTCATCAAACCATGAATCAAGAGTATTAGACATGAAAAGTTAATAATTGCTATTTCACTAATTTAATTCATTGAGTACTTGATTTGGAATTTGTTCTTGAGTTCTTGTTTACTAGAATTGTAGTTGTTAGTTATATATAATTGCTTGCATAATTCATTTTCCATAGACATCTTACCATGTAATTAAAGTATTAGTTGTGAATAATTAGAGTAACCCTAATTTTCTTTCACACACACACGTATACTAAACCCCAACCCTACACCAAATATCTAAACCCTTCACCATTATACTTGACCACTTTTCCAAATTTCTCAAATGGATAAATTCAATTATACCTGGTGAGTTCCCACAAACTTGGACATTCACTTTTTCCCTCAAATTATAGTAAAGATATAATCTTTGATAAGTTTTTTTTAACTTGATGAATATGAAAAACTAGGGAAATTTTAGAATTAATCGGTTTAGATCAAATCTAGAATAAGTTACGACCTCTGTAAAAATTTTAAAGTATCTTGGTGAGCTAATTGGACGTGTATGAGACTATCCTAGAAACCCGAGCCCCTACTTTCACCGTTTGGCCGACCAAAAAATGCTAAAAGCCGCCTGGGGCGGCCTAGACTTTGATTTAGGGTCTGGGATTTTGATGCATGGTTGTTCTGGTGTCATTTGATCCAATTTTATACTTTTAAAATTTCCAGAACCTATATTTTAAAATCTGAAAGTTGTTTTGTTGTTACAGTGAAATTTAAATCCGTATTTTGATTTTCGTAACAAATTATATAACATGAATTTCATGGTATTAAACATCTTCATGACACAATTTACATATTACCTGTTACTTGATTTACAGTTAACTGATCATTGATACAATTACTAGAGATCATATACAAAGATATTCATGACACGGTTTATATACTTATCAGTTTCATGATATGACAAGTTTACTGGAACATCGATATAATTATTGACACAATTACTGGAATTATATACATAGTCTTGCATGACATTGACTACTGTATTTACCTGTTCCATGACATAATAAGTTTACCTGAACATTGATATATGACATGATATAGCTACTATTGATTATTTGTTGTAATTGATCCTATATTCACCTGCTTCATGACATGGAAAGCTCACTGAACATTGATACAATTGCTGATACAGTCCGAGAATTTAATGTTGATATGAAATCATGTTTCAATTTATTTAATTCCATTTATAAAACTGATACAACTGGAGATGGGGAAAGGACTTGATAGACTCAGTTAATAGCTTTGGAAAGCTTATTTATGATACCAAATATAGGACCCAAGAATGGGGGTTCGGGTAGTAGCTGATCTATTGTAATGTCATTGTTATTATTACAACTCGTTAGTGCCAGCCATGGTGATCCAGATAGCTCGCTACCGTAATGTTATTGTTTTTCTACTATATGGAAATGTTTTCAAATTTTTCCGAGTTGTAATACAATGTTCACTGTAGCATCTGGCGGTGCGTCCTGGGTTCAGCTCTAGGAGTAATGAGGTCGTCGTCCCGGGTATGCACGGGATGCTTTCCATTTTTATCCGTTGGCTATCAAGGGCTTTCATGTTGGATATGTATGTCCTAGAGGCCTGTATTGTATACAATGTTAGGGATATGTATGTACATGACAATCATACTACGTTGTATATAATATATTATTTGAGTTGTTTTTATCTTAATATGTGTATTTCTTTCTCATATTCCTTTATATTGCTTACACATATTGATAAAGATTCGGTACAGTAGTGTACTATTATGGTTTGACTTTATCTTAACATGTGCATATGTTATACTCGATATCATATATGGCTGATACATGTTGATAAAGCCCGTAGGATTTCGCTTGACTACCAGCGTAATGATGGTGATTGTTTCCTGATTTAAAATCAGAAAAGCTTATGGAAAAGGCTTCAGAAAAGGGTCACGTGCTTACACGTGACCAGCAGTCACGTGTTGGCACGTGACATCTAAAAGCATCAGCAACGCAAATTCAGCTTCCCGATTACATCAAAGAAAAGGGCTTCAGAAAGGGTCACGTGCTCCCACGTGATCTGGGTCACGTGTTGGCATGTGATAATTAAAAGTGGCTTCAAAGGCAAACCGGTTCCCTGATCAAATCAAGGAAAAGGCTTCAGAAGAGGTCACATGCTCCCACGTGACCAGGGTCACGTGTTGGCACGTGATACTCAAAAGCAGCAGACTTGTTCTCCGGTTAAATCAAGAAAAAGAGTCCAGACGAGGGTCACGTGCTCACACGTGACCAGGGTTCACGTGATGGCACGTGACGGTTAAGCAGCAACCAGAAGACAGAGCGCAAAAAGAAAGAAGAAGGCTCGTTCCAAGGGGGTCACGTGCCCACACGTGACCAAGGGTCACGTGGCCACACGTGACCGACTTCAAAGCCCATTTGTTAACAGAATTAAATTCTGAGAAAAGTCCTCTCAAATCTTTCCAAAAGCAACCGATTGAATTAAAAATTTAAAGGTGATTAAATATCATCTATCTATGAGAAAATCTCAAATTTGGGAAGATTTCCCCGTAAAATCTAACCGAAATAACAAAGGAGAATCTCTGGATTTAAAATCCAATGGTGAATAAAATTCACCTAATAATCCAAATGTCCAAAACGAATGGTGAATACAAATCAAATCTCTCAATGAAAGATTCATCAAAAAACTAATTGACTCGGCTGCTTCTCCTATAAATAGGAGCCAAGAGACATACACAAGATATATATGCAGAGGGAAGAAAAGAGAGAGAGCCTTGATACTTTGAAGAATTTGGATCTTCTGCAAAAGAAAACCCTAGGTAAGAAAGGGAAGGCTTTTTGAAAGAAAAGAGAAATTAATTCTCAACAGAGAATAACTCTGATATAAAACAGAAGAACATGGTTCTCTCTTTGATGGAGGATTTGTAAAGTGCACATCTCCCCTTGAGTTGAGAATTTAATTCTCAATGGGTTGAGATCCTGCCATGCAGATCCAAAGCACACAGAGAGAATGCAAGCACGAGAATTTAATTCTCACAGAACTATAGGAATTTAATTCCTTTAAAATAAAATTAGGGTTTGACCCTGTGTTATAGGAATTTAATTCCTTCAGAATGAAAAGAATCAGGGTTTAACCCTAATTAAGAATTTAGTTCTGTGAAAACAACAAGAATTTAATTCCCTTAATCTTACTCCCTAGAATAATTCTCTAACAGAGAGTGGGAGTTTAATTCCTTAAAGCTTTTATTAGGGTTTAACCCTATTCATTTCTTCACGTATATGAGGAATTTAATTCCTACAGAAAATTCAGAGTTCAACTCTTCAAAAAGAACTAGGAATTTAATTCCTCTGAAATTATTGTCAGGGCTCAACCCTACGAGGAATTTAATTCCTGAAAGGGATTAACAGATCTTCTAAACAACTACAGAAAAGAAGGGTCACGTGTCACCACGTGACCCCCCAAAAGATCTACAGAAAGCCCTTTGAGGCAGTGCCTCACGTGACCCACGTGACCCTTGGCAGAAGCTTTAACATACTCCATTCAAACACCCGTCACGTGATGACACGTGATGCTCCAAAAGATGCGATCTTTTCAGCAGAACAAACGAAAGGAGGGCGCCCTCACGTGCTACCACGTGACCCCTCTTGCCTTAGTGTCTAATGCTAAAATGGAACCCTCGAATCCAGTGTTTAGTGTTCAACACTAATCGAAGAACTTTATTTGCAGTGTTCAAGACTGATTACCTTAGTATTTAACACTAATGTGAGATCTCTGTTGCCAGTGTTTAACACTGATCTGTTTTAGTGTTTAACACTAATTTGAGAGCCTTGCTGCTGGTGTTTAACACCAACTATCTGTTAGTGTTAAACACTAACTTGTCAATCTCATTCCCAGTGTTCAACACTGATTGGTCTGTAGTGTTTAACACTAGGCATTGGCCCAATTGGCTAAATGGCCAGAGGCAAACTCTCTCCTTCAATGGACCAACAGGAAGCCAATATTCCAGACATGATTGGACTTAGCCCAAGCTGGCCATAAGTCATCAATTCGTAATTAACTGGGCTAATGGGCTCATAACATAACTAATTGGTCTTGATCCCAAACTGGGCCAAAGACTATTTAATCCACTCCGGTTCCAGGGTACATCTCTTCACTCCTTTGATACTTGGCGTTGTAATCCCTCAACGTCTTCAAAGAGGTGACGGGTCCCGATGACCACACATTGATACGGACTGTGGGGTCCTTAAACCCATGGACTACGACATCCTTAACCTCGACCGAGATGTCTTAAAACTAACAACGGACTGTGGGGTCCTTAAACCCATGGACTACGACGTCCTTAACCTCGACCGAGATGTCTTAAAACTAACAACGGACTGTGGGGTCCTTAAACCCATGAACTACGACGTCCTTAACCTCGACCGAGATGTCTTAAAACTAACAATGGACTGTGGGGTCCTTAAACCTACGGACTATGACGTCCTTAACCTTGACCGAGATGTCTTAAAACTACCCATGGACCGCAATGTCCTTAAACTACCCATGGACCGCAATGTCCTTAAACTACCCATGGACCGCCATGTCCCTAAACTGGAACAATAGAGCCACGCATGCTCTTTTGCCGGATCTAAACGATCCCGTTTAAGTTGATCTTAGCCTCAAATACGGCTAACGTATCCTTAAACCTTCAAATAGACTGGACTATGAATCCCTCCAATCAACTTTGGTTCAAGGGTACATCTCGGAACTCCTTTGACACCTGTCGTTGTAATCCTTCAACGCCGTCAGAGAGGTAACGGGTCCCGACGGCCATACATATGATGGACCACTATGTCCACAAACTGGAACAATGGAGCCCAAATGCTCTCTTGTCGGATCTAAACGATCCCGTTAAGTTGATCTCAGTCTCAAGTTAGACTAACGCATCCTTAACAAACGTTTGAGTTGATCTTAGCCTCAAATATGGCTAACGTATCCTCAAACCAAACCCCCAAACCCAAATCTAAGATAATACGGATTTGGATTAGTCCACGCCCTACGGGCGACGACATAACTCGGTCTCCGTAAACAATCCACGGGCAACAAAATATAAAATAAACACACACGACACGAAGTGACCATCTGGAGAAGGAGAAAGTTGTTACCGCGATGCGGTAGCGTAATTAACTGTAGGGGCTTGCGCCTGCAGGGAAGAGCGTCCCCACAATCAAAAACCCCTCAAGCAAGGGGGAATCTGACGAAGTCTGCTACATCGGCCGCATCCGTCTAAACCTCCAATACATGGTGCCATAAATCAACTTGGCATCTTCGGAGAGGTGGACGGATAGCACCAATTAGCATCTGCCCCGAACCCCAGGCACGGACGTCCACGCGTCTCGGCCGCCGTTCGGAGGGGAACAGATTCTGGCACGCCCGGTGGGACCTTTTCCTCTTTCCACTCCACACTTCGTGTGTCGTGATTCGCGAACCAATCGCGGTTCGCTAATGGTTGCCCTTAGGTTTCAGGATACTAAGAATTGGCGTCTCGCTTATTGCAGAAAGCAAAGGATCGATGGCTTCTACTTCTGCGAAATTCTCCAACTGCTCAGACTGCAATTGCGACCAACGCTTTGCCTCGCCAGGAGGTATAGCCTACGGACCCCAAACTGCTTCGTTATTCACAATGCCGGTGGACCAGGTGACTCAGGCCACTACCGGATTGTTCTTTGGGACTATACTCCCACCAACAAGCTTCGCGACGCCGATGCTGACAAAGGAAGCTCCCAAGAAGTCGGTCTTTGATCGTCTTATCCCTGCCGCGGCTCCTCTCAACGGGTCGCCCAATATCAGCGCCTCAGTCTTCTCTAGATTGGGCCAGAAATCCTGTGGACCCATCATGGGGCCTACAATCCCAGAGAAGGCTGCTTCTAAGAAAGTGACCGGTCCTGCTCCCGAAATCGCCAAGGCGGCTTCCCCGGCCAAAAAGTCGGTCTTTACAAGATTGACGGCCCCAGCTCCCGCTCCTGCTACCCAAAGGACATCGGTCTTTGACAGGCTAACATCAGCAGCGACCCCCCACCTACACAGGGGGCAAGACGAAGCCATTCTCACCGCTGAACCAACGCCGTCCGCTCGACACGCTCGACGTCGCCATTGGCACCGAGTAAGGAAGGCTGGGGGCAACTCCCCCTCCGGGCTAACTCCATCAGCTCCGATGGCAGAAGTTAATGCTGCTGTTCCAACTGGGAACAGCTTCGAGATGCTAAATAAGGTGCGAAGGAATTCGCCTACTGCAATGCTAAAGAAGTCTCCTCCCCCACTAAAAAGGGTTGTGGAAATAAAGTCAGAACAGCCCCGATCCCCTCAACGGCTGTCTTCCAAAATCTATAACGTTTGGCGGCAGGCCCGAGACTCGATGATCGATCCAAACTTCTCCCGCCAGCACAAGAAGCTGAAAATCCAATCGGAAACCGGTCACCAGGCTAAACCATGAAAGGCTGTCTGGACGTCCACCTCAATGGCCTCCTTAACTTCCACTGCTCATAAAAGGAGGAAGCCAGAGAAGATCCCCCAGCCTGCAACGACAGCTAAAAGCACTGAGCCCAGACATCCTAAGTCTGGGGGTATGATGGTCCACACCGTATACATGGCGTCAGGAAAAGAAGACGGCCGTGCATCTACAGGTCATAGACCGCTTACACGGTCAGTGACCAAAGCTCAGGAGCAACGGCAAAAGCTCCAGGAAATGATGAATGCTATGGCTGCACTTACCGGGCCAAAAGAAAACCCAGAAACATCCTCAGACGAATGCCAGGAGGAAGAAACCGACGCCGAATTTCTTCGCCAGATACTGGAGAAGAAGGACAAAGAGGCTGCTGAACAAGCAGCCAACATACAGCGTATGGGCCTTCTCTTCCAAGACATGATAGGAATGATGATCCAGCAGGACCCACCCGCCGAGGATCCTCCAATCGTTCTTGAAGACGACCGAGGAGAAACGTCAAATCCACCACCGGCCCTCTCAACGGCCAAAGAGGAGACAATCTCTAAGCCTGATTTGGTCGACTATATAGCCCAGCAAATCCGGGTTCATCATGCGACTGAGACAGCTGGTCAAGTCGTAAAGACGGGCCGGCCGTATCCAAGCTGGTATGACCAAATCAAATACCCGCCGGGCTATACAATACCAAAATTCCACGTGTATAAGGGGACCGGCAATCCCCATCAACATGTTGCCCAGTTAAGGGCCCTTTGCGGTAACACCGGCGGTGATGATAAACTGTTGCTTCGCCAATTCGTGGGCAGCTTATCAGAAACAGCGTTCGAATGGTATTCCGAACTCCCGAACGATTCTATCAAGACGTTCGCTAAAATGGAGTTGCTATTCACTCAGCGATTCGCAAGCGCCAGCGAACGCACTCCAATAACGGCACTGATTAACGCCAGGGTAAAAGCAGGTGAAACTTGGGTCCAGTATGTTATACGATGGCGGAATTTGTGGTCAAAATGCGAGCAACGCATTGAGGAAGCACCCGCGGTGGGCATGTTCGTAGGAACCCTAGACCCTCACGCAACTATCTCCCAGTTTATATGTTCTTTAAGCCAACCACATTCCAGGCTTTGATCGACAAGTTGGCTCAGATGGACCAGATGGGTCACAGACCGTCTCCCCTGAAGCCAGAACCTCGGAATGACAAGGGTAAAGGAAAAGCAATCATTGTCGCTAATGCTCAACAACAGCCGAACAACCCAAAGCCGGCCATCGGCCAAAATAATATGCGTCCGAATGTACCCCTTGGAGAGAGGCTAGGACGTCCTTACTCGTTTCCCCGAGATAAGACGAGAAGATTATTCGAGCTGGCATTACGCAACCAACTCATAAATCTGCCAGATCCAAAACGTCCATCACAACCAAATGATGTCAATGAGCCCAACTATTGTCCTTATCATCGAGTACTGGGTCATTCGATCGAGGATTGCTACGTCTTCAAAGATTGGCTTGAAGACCAGTACCAACAGGGCAAGTTCGTGCTATCCGACAGATGGAAGGTGAATCCGCCACAACCTCACACCTCTAAGAGGACGAATACACCGGGGGCAACGTGCTCTCTCGTTGAGGAAGCCCCATGGGAGGTTATGCTATCAGCTAAAACAAAGAGGATGCTGAACGATCTTCAAGCATGCCCAGCGATTAGGTGGAAGAACCCGTTGGAACCTCAAATCATTGAAGGAATGTTGAAACCGCGTTCAACTCAAACGATCGATGGGGGTGGCCCGAACGTTCGCAACCAGCCGTTGAAATCTTCAAAGAAGAAAAAAAAGAAATCCAAGAAGCCCGTGAAGTCTGGCGACAAGCGCACAGACTTACAAAAACAAATTGATGCACTGGAGGAATACAGCCAGAAAGCACGGACCCCCATCACGCTCCAGGAGTTCCTCAACCACGTCTTTCAAAAAGAAGATGAGGGGGAGAGTTCGTCGGATGAATCTGAGGAATACGGGGAGAGCTGTCATATGATCTCCTATTCGTTTACAGACGACGAAGAGACTCCTTGCACTAAAAAGCTAAGGGCGGACCCTGAACCAGAAATCCTGCAGCCGTCAGACGAGATGATCGATGCCTTCCTGAATGAGATTCGTCTGAAAGTTAAAGCCAATCAAGAGCGTGAAATGGCCATACTAGGAGGAGCTAAACACCGCCGACTGGACGAAAGAGTCGAGGTACTCCCATCAAATCAAAAGACATCCGCTGCCGATAAAAACAAATTCAAGACGAGGAAAAGGTTTGCTAAAGCCATATCAATGGGAATGAAGCTACCACCCTCTGAAGGAAACACTCTCAGTGGAATAGAGAGGTATCCTAATTATTGCCTATATCATCAGATGACCGCACACGCTACCGAAGACTGCGACTCCTTTAAGTGTTGGTGGCAAGGGTATGTCGCTCACAAGGATTACGTTAACAGAACAAAGCGGGAAGCTCGTAGACGGACGAAAAATGCGACGGATAAGCATAGAAGAGTCACCGGCAATTGCCCCAGGAACGATCCTGACGAAAAAACAGCCTTCAACCCTCTCTTCGAGGTATCCATCTCTGAAAAATTGAAGAATCATGAAAACATTCATCCGTGCGAGGGCATACTACCCGGAAAGAATCGCGGACCCGCAAACAACGGAGCGAACAAAAGGGATAAAGGAAAGGGAAAAATGACCTTCGCCGCCAACACTCAACAACAGCCGAGCAACTCAAAATCAGTTGTTCGCCAAAGCAATATGCGTCCACGCCCATCACTCGAAGAAAGACTGGGACGTCCTTACTCGTTTCCTCAAGATAAAACAAGGAAACTATTTGAACCGACAGTGCGCAACGAATTTGTCAATCTGCCAAATCCGAAACGTCCACTACAACCGGGAGATGTAAATGATCCTAATTACTGCCCCTACCATCGAGCAGTAAGTCATCCGATCAAAGATTGCTTCATCTTCAAAAACTGGGTTGAAGACCAGTACCAACAAGGCGAACTCGCGCTGTCCGAAAATTGGAAAGTGAGCCCACCACAACCACATACTCCGAAAAAGATGGATATGTCGGGGGCATCATGCTCATTCATAGAAAAAGCCTAACGGACCACTACATCCTAAAACTGGATAGCGGACCGAGACGTCCTTAAACTAATAGAGGACCGAAACGTCCTTAAACTAATGCCGCAGCATCCGTAGGCTGACCAAAAAAAAAGAATAAAAAAAACGGTATGTCCATAAGCAAAATGGGCACGGATGAAAACCCGAAAGGGCTCCGTGAGTAAAAATAGCAGGGCTACCGGCGAGTGTTCGTGAAAACCCGAAAGGGCGCGACCTCGTAAAAAAAAAGAATTAAAAAAAAACGGTATGTCCATAAGCAAAATGGGCACGGATGAAAACCCGAAAGGGCTCCATGAGTAAAAACAGCAGGGCTACCGGCGAGTGTTCGTGAAAACCCGAAAGGGCGCGACCTCGTAAAAAAAAAGAATAAAAAAAACGGTATGTCCATAAGCAAAATGGGCACGGATGAAAACCCGAAAGGGCTCCATGAGTAAAAACAGCAGGATTATCGGCGAGTGTTTGTGAAAACCCGGAAGGGCGCAACCTCGTTAAAAGACACTTATGGGGTCCTCTCGATCTTGTAAGGAGAAACCGCCCGCGTGAGATCCTTACGACTCACAAAGGGAGCAACACACTTAGGGATCCCACGATTCCTAAAGAGAAAATACACTTGCGAGATCCTCACGACTCGTAAGGAGAATTCTCTTATGGGACTCTCACGACTCATGAGATTTGAAAGTCTTAAGTTACAGAAACCTAAACCTGTTCTTAAGCAAATCCCCCACAACCTCCGATATTGCCCTACAAGAGGCTCAATACTGACCCTTGTATACAATCCACGGGCACGAATAAACATTTCCCCAGCAAAGTCCCACCTGTGACTAGGGATACGTCCATGCGATGAACAACCACTTACGAGTCTTCTCGACTTATAAGGAAAAAATCTCTTATAAGATCCTTACGACTTATAAGAGAAAACAAACGCTTAGGGATCCTCATGATTTCTAGGGAGAAAATACACCTACAAGATCCGCACAACTTGTAGGGAGAAATACCTTTGTGAGACCCTTACGGCTCATGAAGTCAAAAGCCTTAGTTGACAGGACCCTAACCCTGTTCGCTAAGCCACCTTTGTTCAACATCGACAGAGACAAATGATGATTCGCTCCTAGCAATATCCTAGTTGTAGCGGTGCTGATGCCGAAATGATAGGGCAATCGCGACCTTCGCGATATAAAAGCTGAGATGACGGAGCATCGCGGAAAGAGAAATAAAAGTAAAAAAAAAAGAAGAAGGTTTTTAATTTATGCCCTACAGGTGATGTTCCATCACACCATGTACACAATCCAAGGGCGTAAACAAAAAGGGAACATACCTCCCCCCCAGGTTTCACCCAAGAAAGAAACTAAGTCTCGACGGGCCACAAGCGACCTAGAGATCATCCTGACATTCGTCCCGTAACGACGGACACAACTTCAAGCTAAGCGGAACAGCGGCAACTCCCAGTTCCATGGCTCGGTGACATACATATCGCCAACAGTCAAACCTCCATCCCGTGAAATGCGGATACAATCAGCAAAATTCCTGGTTACGTGGAACGCGGATAACGTCACTCTTTGACCCCGTGGAAGACGTCCAGAGCGGATCCTGGTCCTCGCAGACCACGGCAGTGAACCCGTGTGAAGCATCCAGAGCGGAGCCTAGTCCTCGCCGAGCACGGCAGTGAACCCGTGTGAAGCATCTAGTAAAAAATTCCTGGTTACGTGGAACGCGGATAACGTCACTCTTTGACCCCGTGGAAAACGTCCAGAGCGGATCCTGGTCCTCGCAGAGCATGGCAGTGAACCCGTGTGAAACATCCAGAGCGGAGCCTAGTCCTCGCCGAGCACGGCAGTGAACCCATGTGAAGCATCTAGTGCAAAATTCCTGGTTACGTGGAACGCGGATAACGTCACTCTTTGACCCCGTGGAAAACGTCCAGAGCGGAGCCTAGTCCTCGCCGAGCACGGCAGTGAACCCGTGTGAAGCATCTAGTGCAAAATTCCTGGTTACGTGGAACGCAGATAACGTCACTCTTTAACCCCGCGGAAAACGCCCAGAGCGGAGCCTGGTCCTCGCCATGCACGGCAGTGAACCCGTGTAAAGCATCCAGAGCAAATACCGGACTGTGGAGTCCTTAAAATCCACGGACTATGATGTCCTTAACCTCGACCGTGATGTCTTAAAACTAACGATCAACCACCTCGATTCCCTACGGATTCTGCCTTGGTTTAAGGGTACATCTCTTCACTCCTTTGATACCTGGCGTTGTAATTCCTCAACGTCTTCAAAGAGGTGACGGGTCCCTGCAACCAAACATCGGACTGTGGAGTCCCTAAATCCACGGACTATGAGGTCCTTAACCTTGACCGTGATGTCTTAAAACTAACATCGGACTGTGGAGTCCTTAAATCCACGGACTATGAGGTCCTTAACCTTGACCGCGACGTCTTTAAACTACAATACCTGGAGAAACCCCTGACCCCGTGAAACACGGACAAGGGCGACCACATCCAACACTTGTAGGCCCACACGACCTGCAAGGAAGAAAACTCTCTTGTGAGATCCCTACGACTCTCAAGGGAAAACCCGCTTAAGAATCCTCACGATTTTTAAGAAGAACTTACACCTATGGGATCCTCTCGACCTGTAGGGAGAAAAACTCTTTATGAGACCCTCGTGGCTCATAAAATGCAAAAGCCTTAGGAAGCAGATCCTAACCCTGAATCCTAAGCCATCGCTGTCCTGCAAGGAGATCAAGATGGAATATCCGCAGAATACAAAGGGGACACACCATTGAGAAGAAAAATGTATCTTTTATTCATAAACCAAAATGGATACAAAGTACAATTCATGCAAGAAACAAAAAAAGAAAGATACTCTCATTCATGAGTATGTACAAAAAAGGGGAAAAGATACAAATCCTCAAGCCGGCGGCCGGTGCAATAATTTTACCAGCTCATCGTTCTGTTGCTGAGCCACGGCTTCATGACGCAAGATCTCCAGAAGACGAGCCTCCGCCTGAGCTTGCTGAGCCTGATACGAAGCAAGCCGAGCTTCGAGCTCTTTCTCGGTGGCTTTTATGAGCCTCGACCCTCTCACGAGTGAACGTGGCAGCTTTATCAAGAGCCACCACCTCTTTTATGGACTCCTGGAGCACTCGCCAGAGTTCGTATGCTTTGTTGGCCTTGGCTGTGAGGCTGGCCTGAAGCTCGCTCAGCGCCTTAGAAGCCAATTCCCTCTCCGAGAACTTGCGGCCAAGCCTCTTCTCGCATGACGTCATGTTAGCCGCACATCTTGCTATCAGACCCCGCAACTCCACTTTTGTAGCCACGACTTCCGAAGAAAGGCGAGAACATTCAAGAGCGTGCAAACAAGCCTCCACCTTCCTACAGAACTCCACCCAGACCCGCACCACCTCCTCGCTATGATAGGTGGCGAGAAAAGGAAGAGAGCCGTTAGCTTCAGCGGCAAACGCTTCGGCTGTGGTCGCGCTACCAGCATGGAGCTCCTCGACGAAAGATGATAGGGAGACAAGGCTCAATTGGGCCAAGCGTTCTGAAGCCCGCAAAGCATAAGGGCCGGGCGGCATCACGATGCGCGATTCCAAAGCCATGGAGATTGGCAGGGCTGTTCAAATTTGGGAAATGTTAGTAAAACTCTTAAACGCAGAACGAACGGGACTATGATAAAATGTAACTCACCGACAGTCGTGCAAGTAGGAGCTGAAGGTTCCCCTGGCCCTTCAACGACCTCGACCTCATCTCAGCTTCCAAAACTATAAGAGACATCAACGTCATTTCACGAAATAGTAACAATGCTATGGTAAAAAAATGGCGAATGACACTAACCTTGCCCAGAGGAAAGGACAATACGCTGAGGGGAGATCGCCTGCGGAGCTGCCATCTCCAATAAACGCTGAAATGACTGTCGAGGCGACAGATCCGCGATAGTGGCCGCCAAACCGCGCAATTCTGGGAAAGATAAAAGAGTTCAGACTATGAAGGGGTTGCTAAATTAAAACGCAGAGGGATACCTTCAACACTCCTCCCATTCTGAGCCGGGGGGATAGCAGCTTCAACGGTCTCCGCCGTGACCTCAGGCTCCAACAAAGGAAGAGTAGTCCCGACTACCTCTCTTCCAGCCTCTGGGCCGCCCTCAGTAAGAGTCATCGGGGCGGCGACCTCCAAAGGAGCCTCCCCCAAAGGGGCAAGTGCTCCCTGATCAAGAACCGCCGCTGGAGGCTCTACCACGAGAGGAGCAGCCTCATCAGCCCCCTCCACATCAAGCAAGGCTTCATTGAGAATTCCGACAGGCTTTAGCTTTAATGGGCCCGTAGAGAGCTCCCCCAGCGTCGAAGATTCTGCACGATTCGAATAAAAATAATGATACATATGCACGGGCATAAATAATCGGAAAGACTACAAAAGGAGCACAACGTACCTATACGCAAAGAAGCCCTCAATATGGCTTCTTCAAGCCGCTGCTCCTTCTCAAGGAGGTAGGCTCGCCAGGGTTCAAGGGTAGACTTATGACCACCGGTCTATAAAGAGAGTGCATCAGCTGCGTCTTCTGAAGCGGCCTGCTTCAAAGCCCTTTCCCCCCATTCCTCCAGAGGACCGATAAATCGCCGCCGAATCCACGAAGGGTCTTCGTAAAAAATTACAGCGGGATAAGACTTCTTTGGAACCTTGGCGTTATGAGACGCGTCTTTTGAACGCCGTATGGCCTCAGCCAGCTGTGCGACCTCCTCATCAGCCGAACTCGGGAAGAGAAGTCCAGCGTCTGACTCTTGCAGGGCCAATGGTTCATCTTCAAGAATAGGCTCAGACTCCGCCACAGAATCAAGCAGGGTGGTGGCCGCTTTCCTCCGTCGTTTAGACCCAGAGCCGGTCGCTGAGGATGACCGCTTCCTCCCTCGCGAAGCCTAAGGGCGGCGCCGGCCCACATCGCCCTCAACGCCCTCATCCCTATTCCTCTCGCTCGGTGCCACAACCGAGGATGACATCGCCATTGTCGATGCCACAAGGGGCGGTGCCGCCGCCGGCAGGGGTGCTACCACTGGGGCCCGTTTACCCCGCGATCGGGAACCCAATGGCATACCAGCTGTTGGAGTAAGGTCTACCCCTGACTCCCCCGGAATGAGCGCATCGCCAATCTCCCTCAAAGGGAAGCGGACCGGAACCCTCGGTCGCAGCTTAGCCCCCGAAACCTGAGGAGGAGCATCGTGACCAAGAAGCACCCTTCTTTCTTCAAGAATGATTGGGCTGATCCGATGAAGATACCAGCCCGTAAATGCACCCACACACCGGGGCATGTACTCAGCTTCAGGGACCATGAAACAAGAACCGATGTTCAGCCTCATGAAATGATGAGCGGCATCGCGAACAGCATCGAGCGAAGGGATCGGGGCGACTATGAAAGCCTCGAAAGGAACACCCTGGTCGTATCCAAGCTGTCGGGCGAATCGATGCGGATTGTACCGCATAAAAAGAGCTGCACTGTCCTGGAGAAACACCAAGTAGCCCGGTCTAATTGTATATAAATGCGCGGCCTCCCGGGGCTTCAAAGAAGGTGCGTTGTGTTTCAACTGGTCCCAGAGTTGTTGAACGGGACCCGAAGGAGTAGACAAGACCCGATCAGTAAAAACCAACCCGCCAGCGGCGACATGAGGAGAAATCAGCACCCGAATAGCCCCGAATTGAGTCGGGTCAGCAGCAGAAGCACCCACCAGTCGCATAAGTCGCGGGAAGGGATAGGCGTCGTAAAACGCGGGCCTCTGATGCATAGCGAAAACCCCCAGCACATGCATTTCGACCCAGGACGTGAAATAATGGAGCGAAAAGTTCACTACGTCCACGCCGGGTGTAGAGGTATTAGCTGCGGTGCCTAACCCATGATAAAGGTGCGCCAAGGCCGGGATGCCGATGGCCAACCGCGTCCCCTCAGCAATACGATGAGCCGGGTAGATGACCGAGGCTCTCATGAAGCGGCGATGCATGGGGATAACGAACCAACTGAGCCAGACACTAACAAACCCCACGAAGAAAGTCTCCTCGTCCATGCCGGGAACAGCGATGGATTCAAAAGAGGTCGGTGACATAATAGGGATGTAGTACTGAGGTAAGTCCGATTCAGTGGTCGGCAGCTTCTTCGGACCGAACCCAAAGGGGTCTCCAATATTGGCAAACTTCGGAGCCGTCTTCGATAGGGCGTCCTCGCGAAGGAAACGAGCAATGAAGCTCTTGAAAGTAACACCCTGCTCTTCGGATTCGGTGAATAATCGGTCGAAGATACCTAGCGCCTTGATTAAACTGGGACGCTTGTGACGGACGGCATTCTCAGCAGACAGGCCGTCAACTGGGGCGGGCTCGGGTTCAAAAATATACTCGTCAAAAGGCAGCAACTTCTCGTATAGACTACCCCTGATTGGCAACCCCGAGATGTCATAAAATTCGGCCAGAGAGATTGAGACCTCGCGATCTCCTAGAATGAAAGTGTTGGTGGGAAGATTCCATTGGTTCAAAAATGCCTTGACCCACCAGACATGCGGAGACTTATAATGGAAGAGTGACGCATATATTGCCTGATAAAGCCCGACTTTCTGCAACCACGCACAATGGGCAGAAAGGATGTAGCGAGCCCAGAGAAGGTAGCCCGTAGGATGCCGAGGAGTAAGTCCTATCTTATAAATTTGCCCCTACGGGTGGGCCTCACCCTGGCAGATACGCCGCCCCAAGATGTCTATGGCCGGGATCGGATGGTTCGGAATACCGGTCAACGAAGGCTCGAGCCTCCCCGTTGGAGTCCAGTTGGGCATTTCCACAGCAAAAATCGTCCTCGGAGGATCCATCGGTAAGAATGGGAAAGTGGGCTTCGTCGGTACCGCGCAATGAAAACTCAGGCGACCCTGAATAATCTGACTATACCAAGATCCCCATTGAAGAAGGTTGGTACAGTTCGGGTCATGGGCCCGGATCATCGCCATCGCTTCCTCATCAGATGGCGACTGAGGAAAAGCAGCCTCCGAGCGGGAGAAGGGAAAGCACGGAACAGAAGCCATCGCACCTGAAATCCAATAAAAGGAGACCGTTAAAAGCAATGTCAGCGATATAAATCCATGCATGAACATGAAGACTAGTTAAAGAAAGCAACAACAGAGTTTTCTGGGACCATTGGCTATAAAACACATGGGCCCCACAGAATTAGGATAACGGCTCATTAATAATGAGACCAAATAGTTACAATAAAACAAAGGGAATATCCTCATTTAATAAAGAATGGCAACCCTACACATTCCCCCCAACAGGATCTGCCTCAGGCTCTACAATGGATCCAACAAGATCAAAGGAATTAAATCCCCACAAAAGACATCATTACAAAGCTCCTATTGCATTAATTGCAGAAGGACAACCTCGGGTCGAGAGCCCCCAAGAAGCCTCCGTGTGAAGAAACTGAGTTCTTCATTGGAATTAAATTCCTTATTAAGAAAAGGGAATTAAATTCCTAGAAACATTTTTGGATGGAATTAAATTCCATGGATTTAAACCGCCATCATCATCTCCCTAAGGATCAGCTAAACCCTAAGAGATCTACTGTTGGAGGTTAAGTGGTCTCATATTTTGGTTAAAGAACTTGGAGAAAAATGGGTTCTTTGGGAAACCCTTGATATGGATTTAAAATCCAGAGAGTATTGTCAAAACGAAGGTGCTTTGATCACCATTACCTGAGGAGGAAGAGTCCTTTTAAACAGAGTTAAACTCTGAAAATGTTTCGAGACAGAGAACTAAGCTCTGGAGGAAGAGAATTAAATTCTCAAGGGAAGAAAGTTCTCAGAAGAAGAAGATGAGCAAAGTGAAGGCTCTTGTGAAGAAACGTGAGTATTTATAGGAGGTGATGGAGACGTTTCATCTCCCCAAATCCCTAGAGGAATCCAACGGTGACAAAAGGTGACAGCGTTGCACTCACGTGCTGACACGTGAGAACAACGCTGTGGGGGCATTTGTTTCCTGATTTAAAATCAGAAAAGCTTATGGAAAAGGCTTCAGAAAAGGGTCACGTGCTTACACGTGACCAGCAGTCACGTGTTGGCACGTGACATCTAAAAGCATCAGCAAGGCAAATTCAGCTTCCCGATTACATCAAAGAAAAGGGCTTCAGAAAGGGTCACGTGCTCCCTCGTGACCTGGGTCACGTGTTGGCACGTGACAATTAAAAGCGGCTTCAAAGGCAAACCGGTTCCCTGATCAAATCAAGGAAAAGGCTTCAGAAGAGGTCACGTGCTCCCACGTGACCAGGGTCACGTGTTGGCACGTGATACTCAAAAGCAGCAGACTTGTTCTCCGGTTAAATCAAGAAAAAGAGTCCAGAGGAGGGTCACGTGCTCACACGTGACCAGGGGTCACGTGATGGCACGTGACGGTTAAGCATCAACCAGAAGACAGAGCACAAAAAGAAAGAAGAAGGCTCGTTCCAAGGGGGTCACGTGCCCACACGTGACCAAGGGTCACGTGGACACACATGACCGACTTCAAAGCCCATTTGTTAACAGAATTAAATTCTGAGAAAAGACCTCTCAAATCTTTCCAAAAGCAACCGATTGAATTAAAGATTTAAAGGTGATTAAATATCATCTATCTATGGGAAAATCTCGAATTTGGGAAGATTTCCCCGTAAAATCTAACCGAAATAACAAAGGAGAATCTCTGGATTTAAAATCCAATGGTGAATAAAATTCACCTAATAATCCAAAGGTCCAAAACGAATGGTGAATACAAATCAAATCTCTCAATGAAAGATTCATCAAAAAACTAATTGACTCGGCTGCTTCTCCTATAAATAGGAGCCAAGAGACATACACAAGATATATATGCAGAGGGAAGAAAAGAGAGAGAGCCTTGATACTTTGAAGAATTTGGATCTTCTGCAAAAGAAAACCCTAGGTAAGAAAGGGAAGGCTTTTTGAAAGAAAAGAGAAATTAATTCTCAACAGAGTTTAACTCTGATATAAAACAGAAGAACATGGTTCTCTCTTTGATGGAGGATCTGTAAAGTGCACATCTCCCCTTGAGTTGAGAATTTAATTCTCAATGGGTTGAGATCCTGCCATGCAGATCCAAAGCACAGAGAGAGAATGCAAGCACGAGAATTTAATTCTCACAGAACTAAAGGAATTTAATTCCTTTAAAATAAAATTAGGGTTTGACCCTGTGTTATGGGAATTTAATTCCTTCAGAATGAAAAGAATCAGGGTTTAACCCTAATTAAGAATTTAGTTCTTTGAAAACAACAAGAATTTAATTCCCTTAATCTTACTCCCTAGAATAATTCTCTAACAGAGAGTGGGAGTTTAATTCCTTAAAACTTTTATTAGGGTTTAACCCTATTCAGTTCTTCATGTATATGAGGAATTTAATTCCTACAGAAAATTCAGAGTTCAACTCTTCAAAAGGAACTAGGAATTTAATTCCTCTGAAATTATTGTCAGGGCTCAACCCTACGAGGAATTTAATTCCTGAAAGGGATTAACAGATCTTCTAAACAACTACAGAAAAGAAGGGTCACGTGTCACCACGTGACCCCCCCAAAAGATCTACAGAAAGCCCTTTGAGGCAGTGCCTCACGTGACCCACGTGACCCTTGGCAGAAGCTTTAACATACTCCATTCAAACACCCGTCACGTGATGACACGTGATGCTCCAAAAGATGCGATCTTTTCAGCAGAACAAACGAAGGGAGGGCGCCCTCACGTGCTACCACGTGACCCCTCTTGCCTTAGCGTCTAACGCTAAAATGGAACCCCCGAATCCAGTGTTAAAACACTGTTGGGCCTTAGTGTTCAACACTAATCGAAGAACTTTATTTACAGTGTTCAAGACTGATTACCTTAGTGTTTAACACTAATGTGAGATCTCTGTTGCCAGTTTTTAACACTGATCTGTTTTAGTGTTTAACACTAATTTGAGAGCCTTGCTGCTGGTGTTTAACACCAATATCTGTTAGTGTTAAACACTAACTTGTCAATCTCATTCCCAATGTTCAACACTGATTGGTCTGTAGTGTTTAACACTAGGCATTGGCCCAATTGGCTAAATGGCCAGAGGCAAACTCTCTCCTTCAATGGACCAATAGGAAGCCAATATTCCAGACATGATTGGACTTAGCCCAAGCTGGCCATAAGTCCTCAATTCGTAATTAACTGGGCTAATGGGCTCATAACATAACTAATTGGTCTTGATCCCAAATTGGGCCAAAGACTATTTAATCCACTCCGGTTCCAGGGTACATCTCTTCACTCCTTTGATACTTGGCGTTGTAATCCCTCAACGTCTTCAAAGAGGTGACGGGTCCCGATGACCACACATTGATACGGACTGTGGGGTCCTTAAACCCATGGACTACGACGTCCTTAATCTCGACCGAGATGTCTTAAAACTAACAACGGACTGTGGGGTCCTTAAACCCATGGACTACGACGTCCTTAACCTCGACCGAGATGTCTTAAAACTAACAACGGACTGTGGGGTCCTTAAACCCATGGACTACGACGTCCTTAATCTCGACCGAGATGTCTTAAAACTAACAATGGACTGTGGGGTCCTTAAACCTACGGACTATGACGTCCTTAACCTTGACCGAGATGTCTTAAAACTACCCATGGACCGCAATGTCCTTAAACTACCCATGGACTGCAATGTCCTTAAACTACCCATGGACCGCCATGTCCCTAAACTGGAACAATAGAGCCACGCATGCTCTTTTGCCGGATCTAAACGATCCCGTTTTAGTTGATCTTAGCCTCAAATACGGCTAACGTATCCTTAAACCTTCAAATAGACTGGACTATGAATCCCTCCAATCAACTTTGGTTCAAGGGTATGTTCCCCTCCGAACGGCGGCCCGGACTTCGCGTCCGTTGCCTGGGTTTCGGGGCAGATGCTATTTGGTTTGATCCGTCCACCTCTCCGAAGATGCCAAGTTGATTTATGGCACCTGGTATCGGAGGTTTAGACGGATGCGGCCGATGTAGCAGACTTCGTCAGATTCCCCCTCAAGGTGAGGGGTTTTTGATTGTGGGGACGCTCTTCCCTGCAGGCGCAAGCCCCTGCAGTTAATTACACTACCGCGTCGCGGTAACAACTTTCTCCTTCTCCAGAATTTCACTTCGTGTCGTGTGTGTTTGTTTTGTTTGTGATTGCCCGTGGATTGTATACGGAGACTGAGTGATGTCGTCACCCGTAGGACGTGGATTAGTCCAAATCCGTATTTAGTTAGATTTGGGTTTGGTGTTTTTAGTTTAAGGATGCATTAGCCGCGTTGCGGCTAAGACCAACTTAAACGTTCGTCAAGGATACGTTAGTCCTGTTTTGGACTACGATCGACCTGACGTAGTGATTGATTTAATTATCTGGTTGTCGAGACTCGTCACCTCTCTGACGTCGTTGAGGAATTACAACGACAGGCGTCAGAGGAGTTCAGAGGTGTACCCTTGAACCAAAATTGATTTGGGGTTTTATTGTTTGTTTAAAGATCTAAGGATACATTAACCGTATTTGGGGCTAAGATCAACTTAGACGGGACCGTTTAGATCCAGCAAAAGAGCATTTGGGCTCCATTGCGCCAGTTTAGGGACGTGGCGGTCCGTCGCCGGTTTTAAGGACGTGGTGGTCCATTATTAGTTTAGGGACGTTTCGGTCCGTCGCCAGTTTGAGGACGTAGTGGTCCATTAGTTTAGGGACGTTTCGGTCCGTCGCCAGTTTAAGGACGTAGTGGTCCAATATTAGTTTAGGGATGTTTCGGTCCGATATTAGTTTAGGGACGTTTCGGTCCGATATTAGTTTAGGGACGTTTCGGTCCGATATTAGTTTAGGGACGTTTCGGTCCGCTTTTTAATTTGTGGTCGTTGGGACCCGTCACCTCTTTGACATCGTTGAGGAATTACAACGAGGGATGTCAAAGGAGTTCGGAGATGTACCCTCGAACCGGTCGTGAATTGGTTTATGAGAGCCATTTTGCTCAGTCAACTTAATTTTAAGGACTTACAGCCAGGATTGGGTTAAGTCCAATTTTTATTTATTTTAGGCTTTGCCTGACTGAAAGAATCAATCCAAATAGGTCTCTGCCTCTTTTTTATTCTTGCAGTTTGATTTGGGCCAGGCCCTCAAGAATTTCCAAACAGGGCTCTGCCCTTTTTATGATTTGTGATTTGATTTGGGCCAGGCCCTCAAGAAATTTCTAAACAGGACTCTGCCATTTTATTATTTTTGTGATTTGATCTGGGCCAGGCCCTTTTAAATAATGAGTTGCAGGAACTCAAGAATTTTCAGATTGAAGAACAAAAGTGCATAGCACTTTTGATCTAAATTTGGATCAGAAGAAAACAAGTTTTTCTTCTTGTTTTCTTTTCACAGAACCAAGGGTTCATATCAAGTGCAAGGCACTATTTATTTCTTTTTTTTTTTTAATTTAATTTTTCCTTTTTTTTTATCCTCTGTTCTTTAGAGAATTTTCTCTTCTTCCAAAAGAAGTTTTTACCTCTTTTTGTTTTCTTGATTAATCTTCAAGAGTTTTTTCTTTTCAGAAGTTGATGATTCTTCTCTTGATGATACTGATTGATGATGCCTTTTGAATGAGGCTTGGGGTCTTATTTATAGTGCCCACAAATTTGTTGGATTTGTTAACAAAATCTTTCCTGAATAATTTTGGGAATTTTCCCACCATTGGATCTCTGATCCAAGGGTCCCTGTTTTACAGAAGAACAGAAAAGATTTGCTTAAATTTTCATTCTGTTGCTGCGCAACCCACCAGCGCGTGACACGTGTCGCGCATCCGTGCGCTTGCGCAGTTGCGATTGCGCAACTGCGCAGACACGTGTCGCGCATCCGTGCGCTTGCGCAGTTGCGATTGCGCAACTGCGCAGACACGTGTCGCCCAGCGATGCGCTTGCGCAACAGTGTTTGCGCAACTGCGCAGACACGTGTCGCGCAGCTGTGCGCTTGCGCAACAGTGTTTGCGCAACTGCGCAGACACGTGTCGCGCAGCGGTGCGCTTGCGCAGACACGTGTCGCACTGTGGACCGCTTGCGCACTGCGCAACGCACGGAATTTGAAGCGTTGCTTCAGGAATTTTTGAATTTTCAAAATTTAAATGAGCCTTGCTCAGATTGGGGGAACAAATGCCCCCCCACCGTTGTGCTTACGTGGCACGACGTAAGCGTAACGGTGGCCAGGGTCAGTTGAAGGGGCGCAGGCGCCTATAAATAAGACCCTTGGTCTTTGTTAATCTCTTCACCATCTTCAAGATTTCTCATTTTCAGAGCCTTGCTCTTGCCTTCAAGAACTTCAGAGCCTTGTTCTTGCTTCCAAAGTTAGAACTTTTTAGAACAACTTAGGTAAAGAAATTAATCCTAAATTAAATTAAATTAATTTTAATTAATAGAGCCTTGCTCTCATAGATCTTTTGATCTAAGGAAAACCCATTTGGGGTTTCACCAACAGAGCCTTGCTCTTAAGAACCTGTTTCAGGGTTTCTTAACCCATGAACAGGGCTTTGCTTTTTGGCAAAACATAGATCTTTTGATCTAAAAAAAAAAAAGAACTCTTAAGAGTTTTCATGGGTCTTTTAAGATCCCAAAATTTTTAATTTTTTAATTTTCAAAAGATTAATTTTCTTTTGATGGACATTTCCATTATTATCACAGAGCCAAGCTCTTTTAAGGAATCTTGTTCCCCTGGAACCAGAGTTTGACATGTGTCACTCTGTGACAGAGCTTTGCTCTAAAAGAGGAGATTTTCTCTTTGTCTCCAGGGACTTCCCCACCAATGGGTGTATTCTATTGGGCCCTTTTTATGAATTGACAGTCCTATCTAATGATGGGATTGTCTTATTAAGTGATGTACATCACCCGGATTTTGTGGGTCCCCTTTTTGTCCCTTACCCACTGCGTCACAGTGTGGAGCGAGGTTTTTATATATATATATTTTTAAATGCCAAGCGTTAGGCCACTAATGATGTATGTTTCTTTGTCTTTCCACAGAACATGTCTGACGACTTGTCTTTTCCCTTCGTTCGCTCGGAAGGAGGGTTCCCTCATGCGCCAGTGGATCGGGTGGTATTCGCTCTTATTAAAGATCGCGATCCTGAGTGCAAACAGCTCCACCTGTGGGGAAGGTGGTATAGCCAGATCATCCAAGGCCGTCGCAGTTTTAGCTCCGCCGCGCCTTCTGAGCCCATAGTCACACTCCCCTATGCGGACGAACCCCCGGTGAAGTATGCCGTGGAGGTTAAGAACTGGAATTTTGATGACCTCCTTCAGCCCGCAATCGGCGCCATCCCCGTACAGCCGCCGCCGGCGATAGACATTCTGGGGAGGCGAATCTGTCAGGGCGAAGCACGCCCTTGGGGACAGGCTTATAACATTGGAATGATCCCACGACCCCCTGCCGGATATTTGCCGTGGGCCCGGTACATTCTATCGGCGAAGAGGACCCACCTAACGAAGATTAGTCTATACTCAGCCGTCTTCGTCTCGCTCTTTGAGTACCCCTCTCCTCCAACGTGGTGGATAAAGGCTTTTGTTGAACAGTGGAATATCCCCACCCATACCTTCCTGATGGCGGATAAGGAAGCTTCTATCTCTTTGGAGGAATTCGCCGAGATTTCAGGTCTGCCAATGAGGGGAGAGCACTACGAGGAGTTGCTTCCTCCTGATGAGTATGTCTTTGCCACCAAGCAAGTGGTATTTGACTTAACCCCGGAGAATGCCATTCAGCATCAGCATCCGGGTTTGGTGAAAGTGTTAGAGATCTACGAGGAACTCCATTTAGAATCGGGAGACAAGGGCGTCAGTTTCGCAGCTTTCATTGCTCGCTTTATCCGCCCAGAGTTCTTATCAGAGCAGAGCGAGAAGTTCGCTCAGCTCGACGACCCTTTTGGCTTCGGTTTGGATCGCCGACCCGTATCGGAGAATGACCAGGGGGCTTTCTATCTCCCCAATGCCGCCGTCGTCGCTTTCTCGGAAATCGCCGTCCCCGGCATGGATGAGGAAACTTTCTTTATTGGGTTCCTGGGCCTGTGGCTATGCAACTTTGCGCTCCCTATGCACCCGCGCTTCACGCGGCCCTCTGTCTTTTACCCGGCACATCGGATGGTGGCCGGTCTGCAGTTGTCGGTAGGGATTGCTGGGTTATCTTATCTTTATCATGGACTCAGCGTAGCGGCGGACGCCAATGATCCCGGGACACAGCCTGCTAATTTCCCAATGCATTACTTCATTTCTTGGATGGAGATGCACGTGCGAGGGGTGTTTGGCACCCACAAGACTCCTCTATTCTTCGAGAAGTACAGACTCCCAAGAGTCATACGGTTAATCGGGGCCTCAATCGTGTTTGCAACTCCGCGGGATTCTAGGGGACTCCTCCTGCGCCCACACTTGGTCGGAGCGACGACTTCTTTCGTGGATTAGGTCATCACTATAGGCTCGGAGACTGCTAAGTCGGTGGTGCCCCTACGTGACGAGTTTAAGGGCGGGGCTTCTGTGCTGAAGGCTCGGGAAATCGTCCATCTTTACTCCATTCGGCCGGGCTACCTAGTGTTCCGGCAGAATGAGACGGCTTTATTCATAAGGTATAATCCGCATCGATTTGCCCAGCAATCAAGCTACAATCAGGGGATCCCGATGGAAGCTTTCTTGGAAACGCCCGTGGTTGGCCCAGAGGGGGTAAGGAATGCGATGCATCACTTCATACGGCTTAATACGGGTTCCTATTTCTTCATTAGTGAGCTCAGCTGTGTCCCCAAGATGCTTAATTCGTATGTGGCCTGGTATGCGCACGCTATGGGCCCAATCATTCTAATGGAGAAACGCATGCTGGTCGACCGTAGGGGTGCGCCTCCTGGTGGTGATCGTAAGGCTCCCTTGCAGCCAAGGACCCAGGTCACCCTCCCGATAAAAGATGCCGGAGCTGATCGACCACGTGTGCTGGCCCCTCCGCGTGGATTGCCACTGCCTACCACGGTGGATGCACCAACGGCGCCCCGTGCTCCGACAAAGACGGTTAAAGCGGTATCGCCGGAGTCGGGCGCAGGAGCGGATATCGGGACTCGCCGCCCGAAAGAATCTGCCAAAACTGCCAAGCGCAAAGCTGTTCCGAGTGGACCCAAGGCTGGCGGACAGAAGAAGAAGAAGTCCACCCTATCCCTCGATGCGATCCTCGGCTCAAAGCCTGCGGCCTCTCCTGCCGAGGCCATATGCGAGTATGGCAGCAATGAAGGCTTTGTGGTGGACCCCGCGGACACCAATTTGGCCGCCGCCATTGCAGCTTCAGAGCGATCGGCGAGGCTCGAAGCGATGCTGAGTAAACTCGCCGAGTCCGGTAATCATCAGACGCTTTATTTGTTATCTCATTGCACTTTATATTATTACATTTAACTAACATTTGCTCCATTTTTTAACAGGTATCTCCGCTGAAGATGCTATCGCTGCCTCCTTGAAGACCTTCCAAGAGGAGGAGGAGAAACGTGCCCTGGCAAGCGTCGGTATGTTTTATCCCTTTTTCTTTTATACGGAAATTTTGTTGTCTCTTTATGATAGTCAATCTGACCTTCTCTTGTTTCTTTACAGGGGTTGTATTAATCGGCGCAAGGCTCCTTTCCGAGCCCGTCACTGAAGCCCCGGCTCCGCCGAAGCTGCCGCAAGAGCCTCGGCTTGATGCAACGACGAGGGATGCTCTGAAAAATCTGGAGGCATCCCTCTACACGGATGAGGATGCTTCACTCAAGGAAGCTCTGATGGCATCCGTCTCAACGGCTCGAGAAGAGCGGAAGCGGTTGAGACGTGAAGCAAAGGCGCGGGAAGCCGCGTTGGCCACGGGAGCGGGCCCTAGCACCATTCCTCACGCTAGTACTCCTTCCGAAGAGCATCCTATTGCCCTGTCTACTGCTCGTCGGCAAGTGGCGCGCGCGGTTCGGAGCGCCAATGATAAATCTGCTTCAGGTAGTACTTCTTTCAAAATCTCGTCGTACGAATTGTAGAGCTATTGGCTTATATGTATCCCATTTTGCAGGGTCAAGTCCAACTGAGGGGGAGGCGGAAACGACCGTCGAGCCCAGGGGAGTGGAGGAAGCGATACTTGCTGAACCCGAACCGACAGTGGACAACGTTGTCGGGGTCGTGGGGCCTGGAGCCGAGGTTGAGGAACCTGCCGCGGAGAGGGTCATTGATGCCGCACCTGAAGTGGCGGTAGATGAGATGATTGTCTCAACCGAGCCGAAGGCGGTAGAGGGTGAGGTGCTTGAGGCTGGGGACCTCGTGGTGCCGATGGACGAGGCAGCTGCAGTCGCCGATCCTGAGGGGGCAGCGGGTGAGGCGGCCACGATTCCTGAAGACGAGCTAGGCGCTCCTTCTCAGGAATCTGGCAATGTTCCTATCATAGCCCTCCCTGCCTATGGTCCCCCGCCGCCTGTAGAGCTTGAGAGCATAACAACGGTTCCCCTTGAGTCGGGTGATGAAGCTACAGGCGGTGGCCTTCCGTCAGTGGAGGAAGTGATTGCCTCCGTTTCTGCGGGTGACTTGTCGGGTAAATTTTAAATGAGCAATGTCTTTCATTTGCATATACCTCACGATCTCTTTTAACCAGTTTGCCTTTGTTTTAAATGCAGGTGCGGCTAGCGCCGATGCTCCACTGCTTGAAGGCACACCGTCAACCACTGCCTTGGCGGTGGTCGCTCCTCAGCCTCCCCTTGTGCCATCTCGGATGTCGGAAGGTATGAATTTATGACTTATGCATTAATCTTTTAATGTGTAGCTTATGTATTAACGTTATATCGCCATGCTCTTTTCAAGAGTGTTCTTCGATCACCTGTACCAAGTGCTGCTCCCACACTTCTCCTTCCCATCCGAGCTCGCTTCTCCCTCTAGAGGTACCGGTAAGTGCTGTCTTGGTCTCTTTTGAGGGAATATAGGATCGTATCTGACTTTTCCTCTTCCTGATTGCAGTGCCTCAGATCGAAGGAGGGGACACCGGGCCTGTGCTGCCACCGGCGCTTCCGGCTTTGACGTCCGTTGCGACTGGTACAGATATTCCTTTCCTCTTTTTATATGATCTTTCATCGACTTTTCGAATCATTGTTTGACCATGTTTCGTTTTTTGCAGCTATTGTCCCAGCTCCAATTCCTTTTGAGTCTCATGTCCTCTCACCGGCGGGTCCTTTCTTGCGACGCCCGTCTTCAAAGGGTGCTGTAATGAGCCTAGGTATGTTGAGCGGGTACATCGAAGAGCTCAACATGGATGCCCTTCCTTCGGCCGTAGATTTCGCTGTGGACGTTAACCCAATGTTGGCGGCGCTCGTAACTTTCCATAACGAAGGCGTCGTCGAATCGTGGGTTAACCACTGCAGAGAGATCGAGGCTCGCCTGCATCGGTTGGAGTCGACACGCCCTTCTCCCGAGGCTTTGGCCGCGAGCGCCGAACGGACAGCTTGGCTTGAGCAAAGCACCTCTTATCTCCGCCATTTGGAGCAGAAGGCAGCTTTACGGCTAAAGGCGCATCAGGAATCTTCAAACGCGACCGCTTGCCTTCGTGCCGAAGTTAGGACGAATGCTGCTGAGGTGAAAGCTGTCTTTGAAGGTCTTCTCAAGCGCATATCTAATGGGCTAGCGCTGAAGCGGAAACTTGATGCTGCTGAGCGCGATGCCCAAGGCCAAGAAGCAGCTCAGCAGGTTGTTGGGGAAGAGCTCGCATCCTTCACGCAACAGCGGGCTCAAGTAGAGGCGGAACTGGCAGTGGCAGCTGATCAGGAGAAGGCATGGAAGGACGTATGCGAGCAATTGCTACATCTGTGCAAGACGCTTCCTTCCCCATAATTCTCCTTGTATCATTTGTCTTTGTAAAGTATATGTATATGTTTTTTTTATTCTTTAGCACAATGTATCCTGTACTCAACCAATTTTTATGAATAAAAGATACACATTTTGTAATGTCTTGTGTCATTTCTCAGTCTTTCCTTTCTTTTATTATCAGTACGCCACCTTAATAACCATAATTGACGGACGATTGGGACGAGTATCCCGACCTTCTTAAGAAATAACGATGGCTTAGGCCGCAGGTTCAGATCTGCTGCCTAAGACTTTTCAACTCTATAAGCCGTGAGGGTCTCATAGAGACTTTTCTCCCTACGGATCGAGAGGATCTCGCAGGTGAATTTTCTCCTTAGGAATCGTGAGGATCCCCAAGTGTGGTTTCCTCTCATAAGTCGGAAGGATCCTATAAGAGAATTTCTCCCTCTTACGAGTCGAGAGGGCTCGTAAGCGGTTGTTTCCCTCTTTGTCGAGAATCGACTTCAGAGAGTGAGACCCGTGGATAGTATGCAAGAGACCATTTAGGATTGACTTGCAGGATCCCATTGCCCCTCTTACGAGTCGAAAAGGCTCGTAAGCGGTTGTTTCCCTCTTTGTCGAGAATCGACTTCAGAGAGTGAGACCCGTGGACAGTATGCAAGAGACCATTTAGGATTGACTTGCAGGGTCCCATTTGTTCAGGAAGCAAGTTTTGAATCCTTACTGCCCAAGATGTGAGTCAAAGAAGCTCTGGTCACGGAGTGTTTGTATCCGTGAGTTGAGAAGTTTTGCGAGGGATTATTTGTTTCCCAAGCGCCAAGGATTATTTGTGTCCTTGGGGTTTGAAACAAGTCGATGGTTCCTACGGAGGCACTGGTGGCTCTGCGGGTCGACGCGGATCAGGAGGCTCTCGTCAAGGAGTGTTTGTATCCGTGAGTCGAGGAATTTGCCGGGATTATTTGTTTCCTGAGCGCCAAGGATTATTTGTGTCCTTGGGGTTTGAAACGAGTCGAGGGTTCCTACGGAGGCACTGGTGGCTCTGCGGGTCGACGCGGATCAGGGAGCTCTCGTCAAGGAGTGTTTGTATCCGTGAGTTGAGAAGTTTGCCGGGATTATTTGTTTCCCGAGCGCCAAGGATTATTTGTGTCCTTGGGGTTTGAAACGAGTCGAGGGTTCCTACGGAGGCACTGGTGGCTCTGCGGGTCGACGCGGATCAGGGAGCTCTCGTCAAGGAGTGTTTGTATCCGTGAGTTGAGAAGTTTGCCGGGATTATTTGTTTCCCGAGCGCCAAGGATTATTTGTGTCCTTGGGGTTTGAAACGAGTCGAGGGTTCCTACGGAGGCACTGGTGGCTCTGCGGGTCGACGCGAATCAGGAGGCTCTCGTCAAGGAGTGTTTGTATCCGTGGGTCGAGGAATTTTCGTTGAAGTCACTGGCTTCTTCGGTTGAAATGAACCGTTGAGGCTTGGTTTCGTCGTTTGACGGAATCCGCTGGGGAGGTATGGTTTCTTCTTTGTTTACGCCCTTGGATTGTATACAGGGATCGATATGATCTTAACTGTAGGGCCGAAGTTTTATCATTTCTTATTTTTTTTGTTTTATTTTATTTCCGCGATGCTCTATCATTTCAGCTTTTATATCGCGAAGGTCGCGATTGCCCAAACATTTCGGCTATTTTTCGCGGTGCCCAATCATTTCGGCTTTTTATTATTTTATTTTTTACTCGTTGCTCTTTTATTACGAGTTGCCCGATCATTTCGGCTATTTTGCATGCATACCTTTTACTTGCTGCTTTTTATTGCAAGTTGCCCTATCATTTCGGCTATTTCGTATGCATGTGCGGCCTACAGGCTTTTCGCTGTAAACCTGAAATTAGACACCGATTTCGGCATCAGCACCGCTGCAACTGGGATATTACCAGGAGCGAATCATCATTTGCCTCTATCGTTGTTGAACAAAGGAGGCTTAGCGACCGGGGTTAGGATCCCATCGGCTAAGGCTTTTGACTTCATGAGCCGTAAGGGTCTCGTGAAGGTATTTCTCCCTACAAGTCGTGGGGATCTTGTAAGTGTATTTTCTCCTTAGGAACCGTGAGGGTTCCTAAGTGTTTTGTTCTCCTGTAAGTCGTAAGGATCCTACAGGAAGGTTTTCTCCTCATAAATCGAGGGGATTTATATGGATTGTTTACCATACGAACGTATTCCCAGTCATGGATGGACCTTGGTTAGGGAAACGTTTATTTGCGCCCGTGGATTATATACAAGGGTCAGTACTGAGCCACTTGTAGGGCAATATTGGAAGTTTGTGGGGGTTTGCTTAAGCACAGGTTTAGGTCTCTGTGACTTAAGACTTTCAAATCCTATGAGCCGTGAGGGTCCCATAAGAGAGTTCTCCTTACGAGTCGTGAGGATCTCGCAAGCGTATTTTCTCCTTAGGAATCGTGGGGATTCCTAAGTGTGTTGTTCCCTTGTAAGTCGTAAGGATCTCACGCGGGTGGTTTCTCCTTACAGGGTCGAGATGACTCCATAAGGGTTCTTTAACGAAGTTGCGCCCTTTCGGGTTTTCACAACATTCGCCGGTAGTCCTGCTGTTTTTACTCACGGAGCCCTTTCGGGTTTTCATCCGTGCCCATTTTGCTTATGGACTTACCGCTTTTTTTATATTTTATTTTTATTTTTATTATTTTTTTATTTATTTTTATTCATCTCGTCAGCCCAAGGATGCCGCAGTATTAGTTTAAAGACGTTTCGGTCTGCTATTAGTTTAAGGACATTTCGGTCCACCGTTAGTTTAAGGACGTTTCGGTCCGTCATGGAGAAGGCTGGCCACTGCTTATAGAGCTTGAGCTTAGGAAGATAGCGAGCGGACATAGTCGTCGTCATCTATCATTGACCTAAGCCGTGGCTCATTAAGCATAATATTTCTTTAGGAAGCGGCCGTTTATTGTCCTGAAAGGCCTTTCACCGTGCATATCCATGAGTAGATAGGCCCCACCTTGGTAGACCTTATCAACGATGTACGGTCCTTCATAGTTTGGCTCGAACTTTCCCCGCTTGGCGCGATTGGGGATCATGGGCCTTTTGACCACTAGCACGAGTTCGCCTTGGTGGAATGTCCTCGGGCGGCTCAATCTCTCATATGAGCGCGTCATCTTTGCTTTATAGGCTTCCAGATTTTGTTGTGCTAGAAGCCGGATTTCATCAAGGGCGTCAAGCTCCTCAAACCGAAGGTGAGCATTTTCTTCGTCTGTCAGCTCGTAGTGGACTGCCACTCGTAGAGAGGGTAATTCTATCTCGAGAGGGAGTACTGCTTCTGTCCCGAATACCAACGCCTATGGCGTTGTGTTTGTGGCCGTTTTAAATGTAGTTCGATACGCCCAAAGAGCCTCTTGCAATCTTTCGTGCCAATCTCTCTTATTTCGTGACACTGTTTTCTTTATGATCTTCGTCAAGGTCTTGTTGAAGGCTTCAGCTAGACCGTTAGCTCGCGGGTTATAAACTGAGGAATATCTCCAGTCTATATTGTGCTGCTGTGCGAAACGGCTAATTTTATGACTTCGATAGGCTGGCCCATTATCAGAGATGATTCTTCTCGGGGTTCCAAACCGGTATATGATGTGCGTTCTAAAGAAATGGAGGATGTTCTCCGTTTTCACTTCCCTCAACGGTACCGCCTCTGCCCATTTGGAGAAGTAATCAGTCGTCGCCAAGATGAAATGATGTCCCTTTGACGATGCTGGTTCGATGGGACCGACTATGTCAGTTCCCCACATTTCGAATGGCCAACTAGCCATTGTTGGATGCAGTGGATTGGGATGCTGATGGATGAAGTCCCCATGAATTTGGCATGGATGACATTGCCTCGCGTATTCCAGGCAATCCTGCATCATCGTGGGCCAGTAGTAGCCCATCCGCTTTATCTTCAACTTCATCTTAGGGCCTGCTTGGTGGGAACCGCAGAGTCCGTCGTGAACTTCTTGGACGACCCTTCTCGCTTCGTCAGGTCCTAAGCATCTCAGCCACAGAGAGTCGAATGACCTCTTGTACAAAGTATCATTGACGAAGGCGAAAGACAGAGCTCGTTTCATGAGCTGATGTCTTGTGGATGCCTCTTCAGGTATTCGGTGGAACTTGAAGTAATCTATGAAGACTTCTCTCCAGTCCTCGGTATTTTCCCTGTCTTTTATTTGCAGGGTTGTCTCCTCTTTTGCTCCTTTTTCTTCAA
Source organism: Agapanthus africanus (assembly GCA_030015575.1). Classification (NCBI taxonomy): domain Eukaryota; kingdom Viridiplantae; phylum Streptophyta; class Magnoliopsida; order Asparagales; family Amaryllidaceae; genus Agapanthus; species Agapanthus africanus. The sequence continues at coordinate 652,263,122 of JASDDO010000014.1, forward strand.
ACGATTTCGGAGATATTTCTGTTGGGGCGAGCACTCGACGGCTTTGTATCACGATTCTAACGTCATCGAGGTTCTCGTCAGCCAATTCTTTAGCAAGTTTGGCCAGTGCGTCCGCTTTGCTGTTTTCCGCGCGCGGTATACTTTCCAAAGTGTAAGAGGGAATTTGGGTTAGCAGTTGCTGCACTTTTTCACCGTATTTTACCAATTCCGGTTTGCACTTGGTAGTCGCCGTTTACTTGACTAACGACCAGTTGGGAATCACCGTATATGAGGAGATCTTCAATTCCCATGTCAATGGCGATCTCGAGGCCTGCTATCAGAGCTTCGTATTCGGCTTCATTGTTTGTTCTCGGCTCCGTTAGGGAGAACGCGTAGCGCATTATCCCTCCTTGTGGAGTTACAAAGATGAGTCCTACCCCTGATTTAATTATAGGGGTACTTTGTTTACGTTTCTTCATGGAAGATGCTCCATCGAAATAAAGCTCCCATCGGATATTATCACCGTCGATCGCATCGAACGCATGTTCGTCTGGAAGATCGCAATTCAGAGGAGAATCGGCGGGTATCGGATGCTCAGCGAGGAAGTCGGCGATGGCCTGGCCTTTCACTGCCTTGAGAGGTTGATACGTTATCGAGAATTCCATCAAGAGCAGGGCCCATTTAGCGAGTCTTCCCGTCAATATGGCCTTTGACATTAAATATTTAAGAGGGTCGACTTTTGAAATAAGACGGACCTCGTGCGCCAACGCGTAGTGCCTAAGCTTTGTTATTGCGAAGATCAACGCCAGGCAGTGTTTTTCAATGGGAGAGTAGTTGCTTTCTGCCCCCAGCAGGACTCGACTCAAGTAGTAGAGTGCTCTTTCTTTCCCTTGATCGTTCTCTTGTGCCCATAATGCGCCTAAGGAACCTTCGAGGGCGGTTGTATAAAGAATAAGAGGCTTTCCCTTAACCGGAGCAGCCAACACCGGCGGGTTCTGCAGGTATTGCTTGATCTCATCAAGTGCGCCTTGGCATTTTTGATCCCAAACGAATGGGGTTCCCTTCTTCATTAGGTGGCTGTAAGGACGGCACTTTCCTGAAAGGTTGGCTATAAATCGCCGTATATACGTGAGTTTCCCTTGGAGAGACCGCAGCTGTTTGAGAGTCCTCGGCGGAGGCATTTCCATGATCGCTTTGATCTTTGACGGATCTATTTCAATACCTCGGTGTCGAACAACGAATCCCAGGAATTTGCCCGAGGAAACCCCGAACGCACACTTAAGAGGGTTCATCTTCAAATTGTATTGCCGAAGGCGTCGAAATACAGTCTTCAGATGTTCGAGATGTTCCTCGTATGATTTGCTTTTAACCACGAGATCGTCGATATAGCATTCAACGATTTCGTGTATAAGGTCGTCGAAGATCTTTGTCATGGCCCTTTGATAGGTGGCACCGGCGTTCTTCAAACCGAAGGGCATCACTTTATAACAAAATATACCAAGAGGAGTCCTGAAGGCTGTATGCTTCTGGTCTTCTGGATGCATTTTTATTTGATTATACCCTGACGAGCCGTCCATGAAGGAGAAAACCTCATGAGTGGATGTATTGTCTATCATCAGTTCAGTGACTGGCACTGGGAAATCATCCTTCGGGCAAGCTTTATTAAGATCCCGGAAGTCTACGCATATGCGCACTGTCCCATTTTTCTTCATCACCGGGACGATGTTGGCGATCCATTCAGGCTATTGGACTTCCTGGATGAAGCCAGAGTCTATCAGCTTTTTGACTTCGGCGTTGATGCTCATCTCAAGCTCGAGCCGCATTCTCCTCGGCGCTTGTTTAACTGGCTTGATGTCCGGGGATATCGCCAATTTGTGCACAGCGATTTCTGGATCTAGTCCCGGCATTTCGGAATAGTTCCACGCGAAGCAATCTTTGTGCTGTAGAAGCACATCCTTTAACGCAGCCACCCTTTCTTCAGATAGCAGCTCGCTGATGAACGTCGGTCGCGGGTCATTTTCCGTCCCCAACTCAATTTTCTTGAGATTATCTGCAGTGGTATGGATTCCATCTTCCAGTTCTTTCGGAGCTGGGGGAAATTCTGAGATTACCTCATCGCTGCCGCTTTCAAAACACCAAGGGAGGTTGTTCATGTCCTCGGACCCTTCTTTTAATATTGTTATCACATGGCAGGTGCAAATTTTCTGCCAATCCCAATGCGGAGTTGGTTTTATTCTTGTGTTTTCGGGTTCGTTCTTTTGCGGCGGCGCTACCCTCCAACTGTCAGACAACGCGAATTTGCCAAGCTGATATTGGTCCTCAACCCAATTCTTAAAGGTGAAGCAATCTTCAAGCGGATGTCCCACTACTCGGTGGTAAAAGCAATACTTTGGGTTGGAGACTTCGCCTGCTTGTTCAGGGTGTTTAGGCTCTGGCAACGTAAGCATTTGATGTTTTAGAGCGAGATCGAATATTTTCTTTGTTTTGTTCCGAGGAAATGAGTATGCTCGACCCATTTTCCTCCTGAGGGCTAAGTCGATAACGCTCGATTCTCGGATGCGTGGCTTCTTAGCTCTGCTTTGTGGTTGTCGAGCGCCTCTCTTGCCTTTCGACTTGTTTTCGTTTTCGCGTCGAACCTTTTTTGTAGCAGGTTGACAAGGAGCGGCATCTTCGTTCTTTACTGCCTGTTGAAGGAGACGCTGTGTCTTAGCTTTCTCATAGATTGCCATTTCACGATCGTGATCATCTCGGGCTTTTTGACTCGCATCCCTTATAAGTTTGCTCATCTGGTCTTCGGACGATGGACTGGGCGGTTTTGTATCAGGAACTTTTGCTGGTTCAGGATTAGCATCCTCCCATTGAGCGTCCGCCTCTTCATCGAAGTCATACATAGCATAACAGCTGTTTACTAGCTCTCGCTTCTTTGGCCGGATGTACCCAAGCCCTTTGGTTTCTACTTTCCCGTTAGGCAGTTTGCATTGGGTCCCGGGAATGTTCCAGACCTTGTCATAGAATTTGGCTTTTCTAACGGTCTGTGTGAAGGACATCCCCTGGCGTTTCAGCAGTTTCTTCAAACCTTCGGTATAATATCGGGGAAGACGGATAGGCTGAAGCCTGTCGAGCGTGGGATCCGCGCCATGCCAAATTTCTTTTTCTACTTTGTTTTCTTCAGAACGGTAGAATAGGATTGCCTTCTCGCCTTTTCGTCCGGGAGGGATATAGAATGTCTGCAATTCTTCTACGCTGTTGGTGTCGAGTGCATCCAGTTCTTTGTAGTGTTCAAGCGGCACCATGGTTATCTGCAGACTTCGCTCTTCATCAGCGGAAATCCGTATCGAAGGCCGAGCAGGGAATACAGCATGAACTTCATCCTCTGAATCACTACCGAAGATCAACGAAGGAACGGATGGTCCTGGCCTGGTAGATTGGGATGGACCTGAATAAATTATATCCTCTTCCTCGGTGTCACTGTCGAAGACAGGGATGGTGGCATTAGTTTTGTTCTCCGGTTTGTGACACCTTTCCATGTCTTCGAAGCTCGGCAAGAAGTATTTGGCATCTTCATACTTGCGAACTTCGTTCACGGAAAACGGATTCAACTCTCCGGCCACAGTGTACTCGAGGCCATCCCTGGAATACTTCATGCACTGATGCTGTGTAGAAGGGATGATATTGTACTCGTGTAGCTATGGTCGGCCGAGCAGAGCATTATAGCACGTCTTGGCATCTATAACATGGAATTTGATGTCTGTGACGAGCAACCCGAAGCGTAGCGTCAATATCACAGATCCAAGAGTCTTTGAGGATTGAGAGTCAAAACCGGAGATAGTGATCTTGTCTCGGGCGAGGTGTTGGACACTCATGCAAATTTCTTTTAACACCCGTACATTGAGTAAATTGACGGACGATCCGTTATCGACCAAGATTTTACCTATCTTTATGTCATGGCAGTATCCTGAGACATAAAGAGGGCGATTGTGTTCACACGTCCCGAGAAGAAGGTCCTCATCACCAAAAGCAACGTCGGCTGTGTGCACTTCTTCTAATTCGTCTTTCATTCTTTCTTCGGCTAAGAAGGCTTGGAACTGGTCCGGATCTTGTAGCGCCTTAATCAAAGAGTCTCTCGCCTCCTTTGATAGTAACAAGGCATCGAGAATGCTGAGTTGTGAGGGTAGCTTCCTCAAATGCGCCAAGACATTGTAATCCACTTTACTCCTCTTTGGCGGATTTTTGGCGGTTAACTCTTCCGCGACTTGGTCATCCAAAGCGATGTCTTCAGAGACCTTCTCTTTCCCTTTATCTTTTCTATTCGAGCGTCCGAGGTTCTTTTCAGGCAGTGTCCGATTCCGCAGTTGTATATTTTCGCAAGATTTCGGTTCTTCTACTTTTCCCGAAGTTGACTCTTTAAAGAGAGGGGCAAGTTCTAGCTCCTCATCAGAGTCGCTCCCAAATGTAGGCACTTGTGACCCGGTAGTGTTAACCATGTGACAATTGCCGGCAGTTCTTTCAAGCTCTTTGGTCGTGTTTCTTTGCTCCCGACGAATCTTACGCTTTTCCCGTTTAAAGCGTTGTTGATTAGCGACGTATCCTTGCCACCATCTATCGAACGCTTTGCACTCTTGAGTGGGATGCGTGACCTTCTGATGATATAAGCAATAAGAGGGGTGCATTTCTACCACGCTAGTAACTTTTTCTTCTGAGGGTGGTAGCTTCATGCCCATCGATACGGCCTTAACGAACTTCTTTTTTATCTTGAATTGGCTTTTGTCAGCGGTGGAGGCATTTTGCTCCAGTGGGATCATCTCAGCTCCTCCCTCAAGTCGCTGGCGCTTGGCCGTTTCGAATATCGCCGTCTCGCGTTCTTGATCAGCTTTACTTTTCAATCGAGCTTCACTAAGAAACGCGTCAATCATTTCTATTGATAATTCCGGAACCCTTGACTCAGTATTTGCCCCCGGCGTTTTGGTGCCAGAAGTCCCTTCATCGTTCGAGGTCGAGTGAGAGATCATATGACAGCTTGCCACATATTCGTCGGATTCATCCGATGAAGTTTCTTCCTCATCTTCTTTTTGAAAGACGTGATCAAGGAAATCTTGGAGCGTAATGGGAGTCCGCGCCTTTTGGTTGTACTCATCCAGTGCGTCGATCTGCTTCTGTAAGTCCGTGCGCTTGTCGCCAGGCTTCACGGGCTTCTTAGATTTATTCTTCTTCTTTTTCGAAGATTTTGAGGCTGGTTATGAACGCTTGAACTACCACCATCGGCCTTCGGAGTCGGACGTGGCTTCAACATCCCCTCTATAACCTGCGGCTCCAAGGGGTTCTTCCACTTGACCGCTGGACAGGTCTGAAGATCATTTAGCATTCTCCTCGTTTTGGCCGATAATACGAATTCCCAGGGAGTTTCTTCAACGACGGAGCATGTTGCCCCCGGCGTATTTGTCCCCTTAGAGGTGTGGGGCTGCGGGGGATTTACCTTCCATTTGTCGGATAGCGCAAATTTGCCCTGGCGGTACTGGTTTTCAAGCCAATTTTTGAACACGTAGCAGTCCTCGATAGGATGGCCCAGCACTCGATGATAAGGGCAGTAATTAGGCTCGTTGACGTCACTTGGTTGCGACGGACGTTTTGGATCTGGCAGATTTATGAGCCTATTGCGCAACGCCGGCTCAAATAACCTTCTCGTTTTATCATGAGGGAAGGAGTAAGCACGTCCCATCCTGTCCTCAAGGGGTACGTATGGGCGTGTATTATTTGGACGAGCGACCGGCTTCGAGTCGTTCGGTTGTTGTTGGGCATTAGCGACGATGATCGCTTTTCCCTTTCCTTTATCGTTTCGAGAGTCCGGCTTCGGGAGAGGTGGTTTGTGGCCCATCTGGTCCATCTGCGCCAATTTGTCGATCAAAGCCTGGAAAGAAGTCGGCTTGAAGAACATCATAAACTGCGAAATGGTTGCTTGTGGATCAAGGGTTCCAACAAACATTCCCACCGCAGGGGCTTCTTCTATACGCTGTTCACATTTAGACCATAAATTACGCCACCGTATAGCGTACTGGACCCACGTCTCGCCGGGCTTTACCCTGGCGTTAATCAGCGCCGTCATCGGAGTACGCTCACTGGCACTTGCAAAGCGTTGGGTGAAGAGCAGCTCCATCTCTGCGAAGGTTTTAATAGAGTCGTTGGGGAGCTCGGAATACCACTCGAAAGCCGTATCTGATAAGCTTCCAACAAACTGGCGCAGCAAGAGCTTGTCGTCGCCTCCAGTGTTACCACAAAGCGCCCTGAATTGGGCAACATGTTGATGGGGATTGCCGGTCCCCTTGTAGACATGAAACTTAGGAATTGTGTAACCTGGCGGGTACTTGATTTGGTCATACCAGCCCGGATATGGCCGCCCCGTTTTTACAACGTGGCCGGCTGCTTCGGCCGCGTGATGAACTTTTATCTGCTGGGCTATATATTCGTCCAGATCTGTTTTAGAGATTGTGTCTTCTTTAGCCGTCGATGGAACGGGCTGAGGGTTTGATGTTTCTCCCCTATCATCCCCAAGGACGATCGGGGGTTCTTCAGTCGGGGGCTCTGGTTGTATCATCATCCCTATCATGTCCTGGAAGAGAAGGCCCATACGTTGTATATTGGCTGCTTGTTCAGCAGCCTCTTTGTCTCTCTTTTCCAGTACTCTTCGGAGGAACTCAGCGTCGGTCTCTTCCTCTTGGCGTTCATCTAAAGACGTCTCAGGATTCTCTTTTGGCCCCGTGAGTGCAGCCATTGTAGTCATCATCTCCTGGAGCTTTTGTTGCTGCTCCTGAGACTTGGTCACTGACCGGGTAAGCGGTCGGTGACCCGTAGAAGTACGACTTTCTTCCTTCCCCGAAGCCATATAGACCGTATGAACTGTTATGCCCCCTGACTTGGGGCGTTTAGGTTCACCGCTCTTAGACTTTGTCCGTGTCACGGGAGCTTTTTCTGGCCTCTTCCTTTTATGGACCTTTGAGGTTGAAGGCGCCGTTGAAGCGGGCATCCTAGCATTTGTTGCCCCCTGCTGTTTAATGGGGCGGTTTTTGCCTTTTTCCACCTTTGCCCTGTTCTGGCGACGGGAGTGGTCTGAGTCAATCACGGAGTCTTGAACCCTCCGCCAAACTTTATAAATTTTTGACGACAGCCGTTGAGGGGGCTGTTCCTGTTTCGTCTCCGGAGCTTTTTCCATGGGTGGAGGAGACTTTTTCAATGTAGCAACCGGGGAGTTCTTTCTCACCTTCTTCAGCAATTCAAAGCTGTTCCCAGTTGGAACAGCAGCATCGACCTCCACCACTGGAGCAGGTGGGGTTAGTCCTGAGGGGGAGTTGCCCCCTGCCTTCCTTATTCGCTGCCAATGGCGACGTCGCGCACGACGAGCCGCTGGGACTGGCTCGGAAATCGAGATGGTTTCTTGCTGCCCCCTGTTTGAGCGTGGGGTAACTGCTGATGTCAGCCTATCGAAGACTGATGCCTTCTGACCAGCTGGGGGAGGAGTAGGAACCGTCAATCTTGTGAAGACCGACTCTCTGATGGGAGAAGCCGTTTTAACGACTTCCAAAGCAGCGGCCGTTGCCCTCTTTGCGACAGCCACCTTATAGTTCTGACCCAACCTGGTGAAAACGGAGGCTGTTGGTTCAGTAGCAGGCGACCCGTTGACAGGGGTCGTGGTAGCAGTGAGCCGGTCGAATACCGACTTCTTTTTCGCTTCTGGTGCGGATGTCGGCGCAGAGAAGCTTGTAGGTGGGACCATGGTCCCGAAGAACAAGCCGGTGGTGGCCTGAGTCACCTGGCCTACCGGCAGAGTCAGGAAGGAAGCCGCCTGGGGCCCATATGCTACACCTCTCGGTGAGGTGGAACGTCCGTTGCAGTGGCATTCCGAGCAGTTGGTGCAGTTGGTGGCCATTGAATGCTTGAGTTCTGTACCAAACAAAAGACCAAATCTTAGCAACTTGAAATCCGAAGGCAATCATTTAACAAACCGCGATTGGTTCGCGAAGACGACACACGAAGTGTGGAGTGGAAAGAGGAAGAGGTCCCACCGGGCGTGCCAGAATCTGTTCCCCTCCGAACGACGGCCCGGACTTCGCGTCCGTTGCCTGGGTTTCGGGGCAGATGCTATTTGGTTTGATCCGTCCACCTCTCCGAAGATGCCAAGTTGATTTATGGCACCTGGTATCGGAGGTTTAGACGGATGCGGCCGATGTAGCAGACTTCGTCAGATTCCCCCTCAAGGTGAGGGGTTTTTGATTGTGGGGACGCTCTTCCCTGCAGGCGCAAGCCCCTGCAGTTAATTACGCTACCGCGTCGCGGTAACAACTTTCTCCTTCTCCAGAATTTCACTTCGTGTCGTGTGTGTTTGTTTTGTTTGTGATTGCCCGTGGATTGTATACGGAGACTGAGTGATGTCGTCACCCGTAGGACGTGGATTAGTCCAAATCCGTATTTAGTTAGATTTGGGTTTGGTGTTTTTAGTTTAAGGATGCATTAGCCGCGTTGCGGCTAAGACCAACTTAAACGTTCGTCAAGGATACGTTAGTCCTGTTTTGGACTATGATCGACCTGACGTAGTGATTGATTTAATTATCTGGTTGTCGAGACTCGTCACCTCTCTGACGTCGTTGAGGAATTACAACGACAGGCGTCAGAGGAGTTCAGAGGTGTACCCTTGAACCAAAATTGATTTGGGGTTTTATTGTTTGTTTAAAGATCTAAGGATACATTAACCGTATTTGGGGCTAAGATCAACTTAGACGGGACCGTTTAGATCCAGCAAAAGAGCATTTGGGCTCCATTGCGCCAGTTTAGGGGCGTGGCGGTCCGTCGCCAGTTTTAAGGACGTGGTGGTCCATTATTAGTTTAGGGACGTTTCGGTCCGTCGCCAGTTTGAGGACGTAGTGGTCCATTAGTTTAGGGACGTTTCGGTCCGTCGCCAGTTTAAGGACGTAGTGGTCCAATATTAGTTTAGGGACGTTTCGGTCCGATATTAGTTTAGGGACGTTTCGGTCCGATATTAGTTTAGGGACGTTTCGGTCCGCTTTTTAATTTGTGGTCGTTGGGACCCGTCACCTCTTTGACGTCGTTGAGGAATTACAACGAGGGATGTCAAAGGAGTTCGGAGATGTACCCTCGAACCGGTCGTGAATTGGTTTATGAGAGCCATTTTGCTCAGTCAACTTAATTTTAAGGACTTACAGCCAGGATTGGGTTAAGTCCAATTTTTATTTATTTTAGGCTTTGCCTGACAGAAAGAATCAATCCAAATAGGTCTCTGCCTCTTTTTTATTCTTGCAGTTTGATTTGGGCCAGGCCCTCAAGAATTTCCAAACAGGGCTCTGCCCTTTTTATGATTTGTGATTTGATTTGGGCCAGGCCCTCAAGAAATTTCTAAACAGGACTCTGCCCTTTTATTATTTTTGTGATTTGATCTGGGCCAGGCCCTTTTAAATAATGAGTTGCAGGAACTCAAGAATTTTCAGATTGAAGAACAAAAGTGCATAGCACTTTTGATCTAAATTTGGATCAGAAGAAAACAAGTTTTTCTTCTTGTTTTCTTTTCACAGAACCAAGGGTTCATATCAAGTGCAAGGCACTATTTATTTCTTTTTTTTTTTAATTTAATTTTTCCTTTTTTTTTATCCTCTGTTCTTTAGAGAATTTTCTCTTCTTCCAAAAGAAGTTTTTACCTCTTTTTGTTTTCTTGATTAATCTTCAAGAGTTTTTTCTTTTCAGAAGTTGATGATTCTTCTCTTGATGATACTGATTGATGATGCCTTTTGAATGAGGCTTGGGGTCTTATTTATAGTGCCCACAAATTTGTTGGATTTGTTAACAAAATCTTTCCTGAATAATTTTGGGAATTTTCCCACCATTGGATCTCTGATCCAAGAGTCCCTGTTTTACAGAAGAACAGAAAAGATTTGCTTAAATTTTCATTCTGTTGCTGCGCAACCCACCAGCGCGTGACACATGTCGCGCATCCGTGCGCTTGCGCAGTTGCGATTGCGCAACTGCGCAGACACGTGTCGCCCAGCGATGCGCTTGCGCAACAGTGTTTGCGCAACTGCGCAGACACGTGTCGCGCAGCTGTGCGCTTGCGCAACAGTGTTTGCGCAACTGCGCAGACACGTGTCGCGCAGCGGTGCGCTTGCGCAACTGCGCAGACACGTGTCGCACTGTGGACCGCTTGCGCACTGCGCAACGCACGGAATTTGAAGCGTTGCTTCAGGAATTTTTGAATTTTCAAAATTTAAATGAGCCTTGCTCAGATTGGGGGAACAGGGTACATCTCGGAACTCCTTTGACACCTGTCGTTGTAATCCTTCAACGCCGTCAGAGAGGTAACGGGTCCCGACGACCATACATACGATGGACCACTATGTCCACAAACTGGAACAATGGAGCCCAAATGCTCTCTTGTCGGAACTAAACGATCCCGTTAAGTTGATCTTAGTCTCAAGTTAGACTAACGCATCCTTAACAAACGTTTGAGTTGATCTTAGCCTCAAATATGGCTAACGTATCCTCAAACCAAACCCCCAAACCCAAATCTAAGATAATACGGATTTGGATTAGTCCACGTCCTACGGGCGACGACATAACTCGGTCTCCGTAAACAATCCACGGGCAACAAAACATAAAATAAACACACACGACATGAAGTGATCATCTGGAGAAGGAGAAAGTTGTTACCGCGATGCGGTAGCGTAATTAACTGCAGGGGCTTGCGCCTGCAGGGAAGAGCGTCCCCACAATCAAAAGCCCCTCAAGCGAGGGGGAATCTGACGAAGTCTGCTACATCGGCCGCATCCGTCTAAACCTCCGATACATGGTGCCATAAATCAACTTGGCATCTTCGGAGAGGTGGACAGATAGCACCAATTAGCATCTGCCCCGAACCCCAGGCACGGACGTCCACGCGTCTCGGCCGCCGTTCGGAGGGGAACAGTGATGGTGATCATACTTGTGGGAGCTGGGTAGTCCATAAGCACATCCTTATAGGTCCCAAGTCACAGGAGTATCGAGATCGGGCATCGATATTTCAGAGTAGACTTGTGTATACGTTTCTAGACCCAGACGAGAGGCGGTGGTTGGTCCTACAACCATTGGTGTGATCACCTAAGATTGTATACAGGTGCTCACTAGGGGTGAGTACACTGGACGGACTAGCCGAGAACCTATAAATGGTATTATACCCATCATCGGATAGCGGTTCTCAAGTGACATGAGTACAGATTAGTCTTTACACCCGAGATCGTCATTTGTCTCGTATGAGTTCTCACTATACTTTGATCACTATCCTATCATAGTTCTACTGAGTCGTGCAAACAGGTTTTGGTTGGATACAGTCCCGAGCCACATAGAGGTGGTGGGTGATTGTCAGGGATTCGTCTCTCCCGGTATTGGGAGTCGATATCGTACTATGTCCAGTTGGCTAGGACCATAAGCCTTGGCCAAGGCGGTTGAGATATACTAATGGTTAGATTAGTAGTTTATCGGATTGGTTCTGATCCATATCGACACGACTTATCATGTGAGCAGGGGGTCTGACGTTTACCACCTTCCTAGACCCGGCATGTGATACTCTTAGACGAAGAGACTGGACTGTACGGATATTGTCATGGATAGGCTCAGTAGGGGTCCGGATGAGCTTGCTCGTCGGCCTTCCTTTTCGATAGGTACCTGAGTAGCCGTTACGTACAGCTAGTGCCGCTGACGTACTTGTGGTTAAACCCACTGCCAGCGTACTGTCGAGTTTTTAGATTCCCACACAGAGGGTTTCTCTGGTTCCGGCGAAATGATATAGTAGCCGTATTTCGATACGTGCAGGGTTCCGATCGAATGATAATACTAACCGGCTTAGGATTAAGCCGAATTATTAAATCAGGTATTGATTTAATAATTTACATATACATATTTTGATATGTATATTCTAGTGTTATTCTGGCTTTCGATCGGATGGTTGATTATACTAGCGGGCTTAGGATTAAGCCGGATTATTAAATCAGGTATTGATTTAATAATTTACATGTACACATTTCGATATGTATATTCTAGTATTATGTTCTGTGTATTATTCTATCTCTTTGGGTGTTCGTATTTCGATACGAATACGGGTATATATATATGGTAGAATGTATTCCGTATTTATACGGAAAAACATTTTAGAAGGAGGACCTCATCATGTATTTTCCATTTTATTTGTAAAATGAAAAATGAGGTGTAAAATGGAAAATGAGGTGTAAAGGTAGTGATGTGAGAATGGTGGGAACCATATTTGAATAGTTTTGACAAATGAATTATGTATTCATTTGTGCAAACTATTCAAGTATGGTTGATATATTTTTATTGGAAAAATAAGATATACAAAACCATGCTTCATCATTTTTGACACAAGATTTTTTTCATTCTCACAATGAACTTTCTCTCCTCACTAGATTTTCTTGAGTTCCTTCTCCTTTATCTTCATTTTCCTTCCTACCATCTCATGAGTTGAGAATTAAGAGAAGAAGAGAGATAAAAATACACTAGAAAACTCACTACATCTGCTTAGTAATCTAGATTAGCAAACTAGGTTACTAATTTGCTTCATTAGTGAAGCTAAGCTTGGATTACAAACTCTCGGATGGATCATTTAGGACTGAAGAGACTGGCCATCAAGGTTGATCTAGGAAACCTCAAGGAGATTAAGAAAAGGAGTGAAGCCCCGATGGACACGTGTCTTTAGGTATAACGCTCTATCACAGTAGCTAGATTCCTTTAGCTTGCTAGTGTTATTGTTTGGTTAGATTCTAGGGTGTGGTTTCTAGTACCAGTTTTTTAAAAATCAAAGTTTTTCGTTCCGCAACGACCGCGGTTGGCGGTTAGGACACTAGAAATCCCAACATTTCAAAAATATAAGAACAAGCTGTTTAAAAAAAACTTGACGTGAGCTACTACGTATACTCGGATGTCGGTATGAGACGGTACCGCGGTATATGCGAGGCAGTTCATGTTCACAAATTAAATAAAAAAATAATAAATTAAATATCGAAGATGTTCACAAACTAAATAATAAGCTATTCAAACTTTCTTGAATGCCTACATATACTCAGATGCTGGTATGGGACAGGATCGGGGTATATGCAAGTCGGTTCATGTTCATGTTATATTGACACTCAAAATCCATATTAATAACTGATATCCATTTATTCGTGATTCTTGCAACACATGTGTTATTACTTAATACATGTAGTACTTAGCCAGATTGACTTCATATTAAGTGATTGATTTGTTACTAATTTATTACTATACTTGATACCTATTACCGATATGATCTTTATGTTGACTTGACTAGTGGTTTATTGATGAGTGGAAAGTAAGAATATTCGTACTTTTAGATATTATCCACGATACGCCCATTGTTATCGTGTTTATCGTGATTACTGGATACTGTTTTACTGGATACTAATAACTGGATACCGGTTTACTGAATGCTAATTACTGGATACTGGTTATACTTGATATGGACATGCCAGCTAGTCATGGGATACCCCAAGTTATGAGTACCCTTACTGTCTATTTGCACAATACTCTCCTAGCCATGTTCCATTCAATCCTGACATCCATTTTACCTATCTATGATAATTTGATTATTACTTGATATTATTCCGACATTACCGTACTTTGACTTATAATCTAATAATTCACATATTACAGTTTAAATCCACATCCATATAGATTTTTATTTTATACTATATCCTCGTTGTCCTTCATTTTACCACTTGCTAGATCACTTTCTGACAACCCTGGACTTGCCTGTCTAGATAACGGAGATCATACGGATGACGCTCTGCATTACAGATTAGGATTACATTCAGAGTGACTCGAAGACAGATCATATGGTATCCATTTGTACCCTTGTATTATGATTTTCTTGTATTTTCTATGTTTATCAGATACATCTTATTGTTTCCATATTCCATTCTTCTGTATTTAACTTGATTTATTTCTTAGCATATGGTACTTGATGTACGAATCTATACGACTATTCATTTGTGTGAGTTGATATTCTATTTATATTTATATTTTTGCTGCTTAAATTGATATCGGTGGCCTAGCGTATATAACGGTAGTAAATTCTCCTTCTGAATATAAGTGTTGCCGCCCATCGCGTATTCTATCCCATATTTTGTCGTGGGTCCACTACTACCAGTATTTCGGGATAGGAGCATGACAAGGCGGGTTCGTGTATTTTCAAATTGATGAACTTTTTCGTGTGATCTTTTTTCAATGATCCACTCCATCCAAGGTATTCTACATGTCCTAGATAGTGTATGGATGGAAAATCATCTCGAATGTAAGTGTTTTGAATGTGCAAAATGTTGATTTATTTCAGCCGTGCAGTTTTTGAAATTTTTTGAACAAGGTTTTGCACATGCAAAACACTTCCATTCAATGTGATTTTTCATCCATACACTATTTACGACGTGTAGAACACGTTGGACGGAGCGGATCATTGAAAAGAGGTCACACGAAAAAGTTCGTGATTTGAAAAACACGAACCCGCCTTAACGGATCCACACACACCTTATTCACACACACACAAAAATTTATTCTCATGGTATAACCAACTTAGTTATGTCATGTGGGTAATTACTCCATTTAGCCTCCATGACTGGATAAAGTAGTAATAGTTTTCATCATTTTCAATGAAAGAGAGGAAAATCTTATAAAAATCCTATGAGATTTTCTCTCCTTGCTAATTAATTACCTATCCTTACTATATATATATATATATATATATATATATATATATATATATATATATGTAGGGTAAGCCTAATTTACTTTCAAGGCATAGCTAGCTTAGTTATGCTCTACTGGAAATTATTTCATTTGCTCTTCATTCACGATAAAGTGCGTTTAATTATTGTCATTTTCAAGAAAAGAGAGGATAGATAATCTTGTAATTAATGAGGGAATTGATTAATAGAAGGAGAGAGAAAACCTCATAAGATTTTTAGAAGATCATCTACTTTCTCTCTTTGAAAATGACAAAAACTATCCATACTTTATCCATGAATGAAAAGCAAAAGAAATAATTATTTACATGGTATAACTAAGCTGGTTATTCCTTGAAAGTAAATTATCATATATATATATATATATATATATATATATATATATATATATATATATATAGAGAGAGAGAGAGAGAGAGAGAGTTCGACTAGAATCATATCGAACGGATTTGGAAACAAATACTTTCCACCTTTTCACCATTAAATTAATTTTGAGACGTGTGTCAATAATTATGAATAAAAACTTTTATTTATTATCAAACATAATATAATTGAATGCACGCATCCTAAACTTAATTTAATTGTGAAAAGATGGGAAGGATTTGTTTCCAAATACTTTAGATATGATCTTAGTCGAACTATATGTATGTGTGTGATCCATTGGAAACCAGTCTGCGTTTTTTAAAAACGGGAACTCCCAATCTAAGATATATTTTAACGATCCGATCTGTTCAAGTTGATCACCCTACCCTCAAATACATGTGCATAAAAAATTAAGGGATTTAAAAACCTCTAACCGTTTATGCTGCATTATCAAAAGACGTTCATTTTTGCACCCATCGATGCATAAGTTAGAGATCTTTAAATCTTTTAATTTTTAATACACATGTATTTGAGGGTAGGTTGATCAACTTGAACGGATCAAATTGTTAAAATATATCGTAAATCGGGAGTTCCCGTTTTTAAAAAAACGCGGACCAGTTTGCGATAGATCATTCATATATATATATATATATATATATATATATATATATATATATATATATAGAGAGAGAGAGAGAGAGAGAGATGATCTTATGAGGTACGATCTCATTTCTTATTTTAAGATCCACTTTTTAAATACACAACCCGTCGTGTTTTTTACCGATCTGCACCGGTTATCGTGATCTAAACATGTTAGATAATTTATGTATCAAATTTTATGAGATTTTGGGACTTCTAGCTAATCAATCAAATAGACTAAAAAATCGATGCCTTTACGATGCATGAAAAACAAGATCGCTAGCTAAATGGATGTGTTAGAGTTCTCCAGATCTAATAAAACTTTATATATAACCTATGATCGGTGAAAAACACGACGGGTTTTGTGTTTAAAAGTTTGGCCTCAAATTAAGAAATGAGAACCGGCCTCGTTGGATCCCCCCAACACACGAGTGATCTATTACAAACCGGTCCGTATTTTTTAAAAACGGAAACTCTCGATCCACGATGTATTTGAACGATCCGAACCGTAAACGGGAACTCTCGAGGGTAGGGTGATCAACTTGAACGGTTCAGATCGTTCAAATATGCCACAGATCAAGAGTTCCCGTTTTTAGAAAAACACGGACCGATCCGTTTTGTAAATACAAAAACTCTCGAATCATCATATATATAAACAACCCGGTTTCCGTTTTGTAAAAACAAGAACTCTCGAATCATCATATATTTAAACAACCCGGTTTCCGTTTTATAAAAACAAGAACTCTCGGATCCTCATATATCTACAACCCGGTTTCCGTTTTGTAAAAACAAAATCTCTCTAAGCCTCATATTTATATATATAAAGAATAATGGAGTAAAGAGGCCCTAAGAGGCTTTTGCGTTAGGTGGCAGTCAAAAATACGTCCTCCACCATTTTATTCGACGATCGACACTTTCTAACTTGATCTTCATTCTCGAATTCATCGATGCACAAAATTTCATATGATTACAACATCATATCATCGTTGATTTAGCAATGTAAAATGCTCTATTGTCGGTAAACCGTTAATTTTTTACCCACTAAATTAACGGTGAAAATGTGTTGGAATCACTTGAAATTTGGTGTATCAACATGTTAGACGATGAAGATCAAAATGACCGGTGCCTATCGTCGAATAAAATGGTGAAGGATGTGATCTGCATCGTCACCTAAGGCCCTTTCCTCCTTTATTCTCTGTATATAAACAACCAAATAATTATGCTAGCATTATATATATATATATATATATATATATATATATATATATATATATATATATATATATATATATATATATATATATATATATATATGAGAATAATGGAGAAAAGATGCCATAGGAGGGAATTCCTTCCTATGGCGTCGAAAAAATACCCCCTCCACCAATTTTTCCGACGATCGGCTCCCATCATCTTCATCGTCATCATTTAAGATGTGGGTACACCAAATTTCATGTGATTCTACAACTTTTTCACCGTTGATTTAGCAATGTAAAAAGTTCTATTGTCGGTAAACCGTTAATTTTGAACCCACTAAATCAACGGTGAAAAAGTTGTAGAATCACATGAAATTTGGTGTACCCACATCTTAAATGATGACGATGAAGATGATGGGGGCCGATCGTCGGAAAAATTGATGGAGGGGGTATTTTTTCGACGCCATAGGAGGGAATTCCCTCCTATGGCCTCTTTCCTCCATTAATCTCTCTCTCTCTCTCTCTATATATATATCATAAGAATAATGGAGAAAAGATGCCATAGGAGGGGATTTTCTCCTATGGCGTCGAAAAAATACAACCTCCGCCATTTTTTTCGACGATCGGCCCCCATCATCTTCATCGTTATCATCTAAGATGTGCGTATACCGAATTTCATGTGATTCCACAACTTTTTCACCGTTGATTTAGCAATGTAAAAAGTTCTATTGTCGGTAAACCGTTAATTTTGAACCCACTAAATCAACGGTGAAAAAGTTGTGGAATCACATGAAATTCGGTGTACGCACATCTTAGATGATAACGATGATGATGATGGGTGCCGATCGTCGGAAAAAATGGCGGAAGTTGTATATTTTCCACGCCATAGGAGGAAATCCCCTCCTATGGCCTCTTTCCTCCATTAATCTCATATATCATCATAATATTCTCAAGGCCTAGGGCCTCACACTAATCCCAAAGCAACCCAACTGGTCCAAACACGCTAACACGTGTCAGTGGACCTGACTGAATACAAAGGACTCTCTCTCTCTCTGCGTCTCTTTTTCCCCCTTAATTTTTAATTTTTTTTGTATTCCCTTAAAAAGTAAAGAAAAAACAAACATAAAGAGTAGAAAAATTGAAAGCTGAGGCTTGAACCTTCTTTAAATATGCAAATCTACAAGACTTTTTGAGAGCTCTCCTCTCTTTTTAAAAAGCCCTTGAGCTTTTCTTTCCTCTCTCATTGTATCAACAATTTGTTTTGTATTGAGTTGAGATCGATGGGGAGAGCTCCTTGTTGTGATAAGGATAATGTGAAGAGAGGCCCATGGTCTCCTGAAGAGGATGCAACACTTAGGGATTTCATTGAGAGGAATGGCACTGGTGGCAATTGGATTACTCTGCCTCAAAAAGCTGGTATTTTTTGTAAAATTTTTTTTGAGATACCCTTGTCTCATTTTGTTGATGTTTTGATGAAATATGTTGTTGTTTTGAAGTTTCATTCACTTTTGTGATTGCCCATTTCCTTGTTTTTTTAGAAACTTTTTATTCAACCAACGGCAATATCAACTTTCTTCTCTTTTTCTAATACTTAATTTGAGATACCCATGTCTCATTTTGTTGATTTTGTGATGAAATATGTTGTTTATTGAAGTTTGATTAGGTTTTGTGATTGCCCATTTCCTTGTATTCTAAGAATTTTTATTCAACCAATTACATACTTTCTATTTTTCTTCTTCTTTTTTATTTCAATAGTTAATTTGAGATTCTCATTCTATGTTTTGAAAGTTCTTGGTTAATTAATACCAAAGGTTTTTTTTCTTTGTTCATTTCTTAGTTTATTCAAAGCTAATTATGCCTTTTTCATTATGCATGTTTTGTCATACCCATGTCTCATTTTTGTTGATTTTTTTTTGTGAAATGTCTCTTCCTTGAGAAAAGTCTTGCTCATTTTCTAACTTTTTTTCTTGGAAAATGGTTTGTCATTAATACCCTAGTCTAAGAAAACATTATTAAAATTATGAAATGAGAAAACTTGCAATTACAACGTAGAGAAAAACAATAAATATGTTCTAGTTCTAGAAATTTCAACCCCCTAAAAAAGAAGAAACAAAAAAAAAGAGCTATTCATCTACTCATCCTCTAATTTATTCAAAGCAAATTAATTACACCATTTTTTTTCATTGTATTAGATATCCATCATTTTGATGATGAAATAAAATATCTTCTTCTATTAATGTTTGATTAATCTCTTCAGCTATAGTTTTATCCAAAGTTTTATTTATACCAATATATATTCATTACAATTTCATTTCATTGGCCTAGTGTTCAAATTCGTTTCAACTTATTTTTATTTTCTTTCAATCTCTGTAAAAATTTCAGGACTTCGACGCTGTGGCAAAAGCTGTCGCTTGAGGTGGCTGAATTATCTCAGGCCTAACATAAAGCATGGGGGCTTCACTGAAGAGGAAGACAACATCATTTGTGCTCTCTTCAAAGCTATTGGAAGCAGGTATATAATTAAATTTCAATATAATCGAGAGTTGATTCGATAATGCAATTTTTTTAGTTTAGTTTAATTTAATTTAATTGGTTTTGTATTTTTGTTCGAAGGTGGTCTGTGATAGCTTCTCATTTGCAAGGGAGAACCGACAACGATGTGAAAAATTACTGGAACACAAAGTTGAAGAAGAAACTACTTAAGGCATCGGAGCCTTCGCCTTCGATGAACCAGCCACAACTCCCTCCATTCGTCCCGAGTTTCGTCAAGACCGAAGATTTCTCCGATTCTAACAACTGGGGCTTCGAATTCGTTCAAGACCCGTATCGGTTTTACCAAGAGCTCCCTCCATTGCCAATGCAAGAGATGAACGCTAATGCCAGCTGTACCAATCCGAAGGCCGAAGAGAGCCCGGCCGCTTCATCATTCGGATCTTCGTCCCGCGACGATGTGTTCCTATCGGAGATGGGGTTTGAATCTTACAGTGAGTTGCTAAATGGTCATGGTGATGTTGCTTCATTTTACTCATCATCAAGTTTGGGGGTTAAGGGTGAAGAATTATATCAAAGGGTTACTAATTATTCATAGCCAGTAAATTTTTATGTGGGTTTTAGGCATGCATGTAAAAATTTGTGGTGTTGACATCTAACTCTTGTTGTTAGTGATTTATTACTAATTTCATTTGTTGATGGTGTTATCATTAGTAGTTATTTCACTTGTTAAACATTGACATGAAATTTACATGAGGTGCTGCAATGGTCAGCAGAAGCTCATGAAATTTGCATGGAGAGTTTGAAGTGGCCAATTCAAAGATGAGTGAGAGAAAAAGAGAGGAAGCTTTCTGTAAGCCAATGAGAAGTTTTCAAAACAGAGAGATTCCCTCCTTGTTTTATATGTTTCTCTCTCTTGACTGTGCTTTTCAGTGGCAAATATTTTAATTTTGGGTACTTGTTTAAAATATAAAAAAAATATACGTGATATTTTTAATTTTTTCACGCAAGAAGCATGTGGAAATTTGAATATGTCAGAGGATCAACATGGAAGAGATCCTTTCTCACTCATGCCAATAGCACCTTCTCACATTTCTGAGAAAGTCTCTCTTTTTTCTTCTTTTTCCAGAGACCGCAGCTCATGAAATTGACTCATTATGTCAAAAAATTTAGCTTGTTTTCTCTTAATTATGATGATTTAGAATCATTATAAGTTATAAGTTGTGACGGGCAGCAATCAGGATTCCCTGCTATGATGAATCCCGGGTTTTGGGTTTTCCACATGACCGCACACAACCATGAAACTTCCGCTTTACACTAATATAAACCGTCGGATTTGACAAGCAAGAAAAAATATTATATGGGAATCCGAATCCGTTTGGCTTATATATATGGCCTAGTTATCCTTCTAAATTGAAAATGATTTTAGATCTTTTTCATTTCTCAAAACCTGTTTGCTATTCTTGAAAATTTGTTTTGTTTTAGAAAATGATTTAGGAAAACCTATAACCATCTTCTATCTTGATTGTAATTAAAAAAGGCTTACATGATAACATTATTTATGATCATGGAAAGGGGATTGTGACCATGATTTATGATACAATAATTTGTCTAGTAAACAATTGATTAATTGATCAAGGCTAAATCATGACAATATTCTGTGTTTTAAATTTCCGAGGTCATGGAGAGATGTTGAGTGAAAGTAATGTATAACACTATAACTGTTTAAGTTCAATCAATCGTGGGGAAATTTATTAACACAAGACAAATAATTTCTATTGTTTATGCTGGGTCGAACTGTGTGCAAGAACATTTCATCTGTCAGAGCTCAGAATGATGTAGAGTACATATAATTACATAAACGTATATATGTTTATGTTCATTAAATAATTAAAGTCTTAACTCTTTTAATAGAGTAACACAAGCAAAGAAGACATAAGTTAATCTAACCTGAAGTGTAGTAATCTTCATTTAGTCAAAACAAATTAGGCAAGGAGCTGTTTATGGACTGACATAAGGGAAACAAATGTTCTTTTTTCTTCATGAATTATTAGCTATTGAAAAATAATTTACCTACGGATTGGTGGTTGACTATATAAATACAAATTTCAAACCTGTGCTTTTGTCTCCACATTGTAGCCAATCAATACTCCGGTAGCCTACGTGGAATCTGCCCAGTATTAAGAGTCCGTAGATGCAGTATTAAGAGTCCGTAGGAGCATTAACACTCAAGTGAGTTATTAGCACAAAGTCCTCTCTCCTCAAAGACCAAATCCTACAAAAAAATTCAAATCCTAGTCCAATGCTGGATAGTTTTCGGATGCTAAGAGTTGGATTTCAGTTGTTTTAAGGATTTTGATCGACGAGCGGAGGGACCGTTTGTGCTCATAAATCATTTGAACATATATTAATATACCATACGGAGTAAACCACGTAAGGTCAACTAACCCTTTTTATCTTAGGAAAACACAAGATTGAAACATACGACTATGAATAAAAGTAGCTAATTCATGATCTAAGAAGTATTAGCACAGTTGGTATGGCACTTTCCCTTCTTGAGACCATGCCGGGTTCGATTCTCAGAAAGAGAAGTGGCCACAATGTAACTCTTTCTGGGCAATTTCATGGGTTCTTTGGATGCATGCGTGTTATGTGTTTGTCTGTGCGCGAGTTAGGTTTACTGTCCAGTTCCCAGGAAAAAAAAGAAGAACAAGTACTAACTATCAGCTTATTAAATATTAAAATAGTAACCCACGGCCTAAATTAAAACATTGCATATAATTGCCACAATTTTTATTAAAGTATTATATCTAGTCCAAATTTGAGCCTTTTTCATTTCTTTTTCTGCCAACACATCAAATGGAAAGGTTCCAAAATAGATAAATCCAAGAATAGAAGGGGACCAAAGTTTCACTACCAAGGAACCACACTAAAGTTAGCTTTGAGTTGTTGTTTTCTTTTGGTGCACAAAATGCTTTAAAAAAAACTTTTTCCTTGCATGAACAAGACATGAGATTGTGTTCTCAACCTATGGTCGGCTACATTTTGAAACAATGGGACATAAATAAAAACAGAGTGGGCTCCATTAATTTTGAATTCATAAACTATTTGATATTTCCTAACATGATTGCAAGAGCTAATGATTGAAGCAAATAATAATCGTCATCTGAGATTTTTCATATCAAAATGATGTTTTTCCTATCAAAATGATGTTGTTTAGGCAAAATTTTATGATCTATTGCCCAAAATACATATGATATGTAAGTCAGAAGTGACCAACAGATATTTAGAGATATTGGATTCAGTATTAACTGTAAGCAGTGTCCGGATATAAATCACGATCACCACCAGATACAAGTGTGGTTAGTTGTTATCTAAACTAGACTTCTATCGCATCAAATGCATACCTATAGATTGAGCAAATAGATAGTATGCAAGTTATGATATATCAAGTAGAATCAATGGTTGTTGGAATGTAATGTTGATTTATAGGGTTAATGAGAAGTTAACTATTGAACAGGGTCTCTAGTAACTTGACATATCATTTTTTTCATCTTATTTTTTTAATAGGGAAAAAATGAGGCTGTGAACGTTCATAACCTAATTAGATGTGAACGCACTCACAGCCTTTCTGTGCAACTTAAATAGAGAGACCCAGAGGTTGTGCGTGCGTTCACAGCTAATGGGTCTGTGAACGTTCACAGCTCATTAACCTCATTCATATATGAGTAATACTTTTCTTATCAGTGCGGTAGAATCCACATAGATTACCAAGGCTCTCATTTGATACAACGTAGGGTATAAGGTATAAATATATAGATAGTGCATAATATGGACCACCTTGTATCCAATGGGAATCCATGTAACTTACATGGATTCCACCACACCGATGGTAAAAGTATTACTCTTTATATATTGCAACAAAAATCTAACTAGTCATATAATTGTCATCATAGTGTTCATCAATCAATGGTCAATAGAATTCTTGACCATGGTTAAGTCCCTCCTTTTCATATAGAGCACAGAGCTTTTTTCACCTTTTGTCATGAGAAAAATTGGAAAACATCATCAACAACAACTGTAAAATTAGTCCCCGTAAGGAAACTTGGATGGTTATGTCTAGCATTACTTATCTTCAAGCATATTCATGCAAAAGGCAAAAAAGAGAGATGCATATCATATATAACATCTACACTTCTTTGAAGTTTATTCTTAGTATATATCCAGTCCACAAACAACTTGTCAAGTTAAAAGGTTGTGACATTCTTGAGCCCTAATGGTTTTTTTTAGAAGAAGGGAGACTTTGGTACATTTTGAATTTCACTTGCAACTTGCAAGCATAGGATAAGTTTCTCTTTTAAGTATAGGATTAATTACATTATCTTTTCTTAATTAAAGGGGATTTGATAGTTAATTGGATTGAAATAGAAATTGCTTGGCTTAGAGAGGATCTAAATGGTAAGGTTTTTTTTAATAAATGAAGGGTTAACTATAGATAATACCTATTATCCATGTTTTTTTACATAAATGCCATAAACTATATATCATTAAAATACCATACTCTTCCATATTTTGTTGCACTAAAATGCAGAAGCCATGTGACCAACATGTCTTCATATTTGCACATGTAACTCATTTAAAAAGCTTATTTCCCACATTTTAATTCTTCACTTTCCAAACAAAATGGAATTCTTCAAGGTACTGAGGCAGTGAAATAAATAAGAATACAAGAAGAAAGTGATGGAGGTCAGAATCTCCCTCAGATGTTGTTTTCCGTCGATCTTGCTGCAAGCAGTTCTGAATGGTTGTGATTGAGAATGGAAATTGGACGTGTGGATCTCAATGGGTTGTTGGATACCGTGGGGGCCGAGCTACCTGGAAGGAAAGTCCTGGGGTGGGAACCACCGTAGGACCCTCCGATGATCAAGTAAGCACCGGAGAATAATGGCAGAGTAGTGGCGTATTGGAATAAATCTGACTTACCTGGATCGTCTGGTGGATGGGGTTTATATAGTGATCGCATGAAGTGAACCAGCGCGAGATTCTCGTCGCCTGTTACGTCTCTGTATCACGTTCGCGCTGATGGCGGGACATGCCTATTAATAGCGGGATGCGCTCATTAATGGCGAGATACGCTAGCGCGAGATGCGGGTCGTGGAGCGGCGGAGATCATGTTGTGGCGAGATACACGGAGCCGTTACAGGGGGGCTTGGATTCCGTGCTCTCGGTTGAACAGGGAAGCCGAGGAAACTCAGCCCAGTGGATAGCTCGGTGGCCGAGAAAGCTCGGCTGTAGGATTGCTCGGAGGAGAGCTGTCGGATGGTCGTTTAGGAGAAATTAGGAAGGTACTCCGGAGATGTCCCCGAAAGGTCGGATGCAACCTCGAAGGCAAGGTGCCGAAGAATGTCCTCGATGCATCATACTTATTCCAGCTCCGTAGCCGCTAGGAGTCTAGCATGCTTAGCGGATGACACGTCATCTGCCACGTGTCGTGATTTGGGGAATACTCGTTTATGAGCCTCATCATTAGCCCCCCACTCTCGCCCTGACCTATTTATAGGTCAGGGTTAAGAGTGGTAAGCCCGGTTTTTGACAATTCAGCCTAAGATTCCCCTATAATAGGTTGTCGGACGAAGACGCCCCGTTTTGTGGCTACTCGTCTTGAATCCCTAAATCCACGTGGCGGCTCGCGAAGTGCTTCAGTTCCCGCGCGTAGCTTTGGTGACGTTAGTGTATCAGTGAAATGACTACGCCTAAAAGGGGGGGCGCCGTTTCGTTCACTCATTCAGTTGGGATACACGCCACGTATCCTCCATTGTGTGGTAGGATGTAGATGGCTGTCACCCGAATCCTGGTGAGAGGGGACATGTCCAATGGCCGGTTACTACGTAGAGTCTCGGTGGTCGGTTGGTGTGACGCTTCGTTTTGGCGGGAACAGATGCGGGCCGTTGGATACCTTCTTGCTGAGTGTATAAATAGGGGGGTTCATCCCAGGCCATTACTTTACCCTAGCCATCTCTTGTCATCTGAAAATTGCCCGGCACACATTCGCTTAGGTGGGACCTTCAGCTGTCAAAAACTTTTCCTCGACCAAACCTTTCTTGAATCAGGTTAGATGTCTTCCTCCGAAATATTTATTGACATAGTAGGGGTTAAGTCGGGCGATGATGCTTTAGTTTCTGGAGCCGAGCCTAGCGGGTCTTCTTCCTCCTCGGCTTCCGATAGCCGAGAGAGTTCTTCTTCTTCTTCATCCTCATTTTCGTCTTCTGTGTTGGGCTCGCCCCCAGGAAGAACGACGCCCTCATCCCTCGTCGTCGGGGGGCGAAACAGGCCCCTAAGGCGAGCATCGGGAATACCCGTGACGCGCCCTCAGTTTTTGTTAGTTATATGTATGCCCTAGAGGCTATTACTATACATAGGATGTATATTGTAGTGGATGCTTGGACATATATAGGGATGACTTTCTTGCTCGATATGATAGTATGCTATCTGGTTACTCTTTACCTTAACGTGTACACTGATTGTCTCTCTGTTACATATTGGTAAAGCCCTTAGGATGTGTACTTGACTACCTGGACTATGATGCGGATCATACTAGTGGGGACATGGTAGTCCATAAGTACATCCTTCAAAGTCCCTAGTCGTGGGTGTATCGAGACGGGGCATCGATATACCAGAGTAGACTAGCGTGTAGCTTCTCGACCCATATAGATGAGCGATGGATGATCCCATATCCATTGGTGTTTGACATCAGAGATGATATATGGGTGCTCAGTGGAGACTGGGTACACTGGACGGACTCGCCGAGAACTCCCAGATGGTATTATACCTTACGTCAGATGACAGTTCTCTGGTGACACTGGTGCATGTTAGTCTGTAGACCCGAGATCGTCATAGAGTCTTGTGTGATTCCCACTGTGCTTTGATTTCCATCATACCACGTCCAATATGGCGTGAAAAAAGGTGGCTTTTGGGTACAATCCCGAATCACATGGAAGCAATGAGCGATAGGAGGGGTTTCGTCTCTCCCAGTATAGGGAGTTGATGTTGCGCAGTGCTCGATTGGCTATAACAGGAAGTCCTTGGCCAAGGCTGCTCTAGGGATTTACTGGTAAGTGTTACCAGTAGTTTCTCGACCCGTTATGAGCCTCATATCGACACGACTTATCGAGTTATTGGGGTCTGACGTTTACCACCCTTAGACGAGATATGCGGCATATCAGACGAACAGACCGGACTGTACGGTAGTGTTACTCGTTGGATTCACAGGAGTGTGAGCGGGCTTGCTCGTTGATCTTCTGATCGCTCAATACCCGGGTGGCCGTTACGTTTAGCAGACCGCTTACGGCTTGTGGGTGTTTGATATGATCATCACCTGCTGCCGGCGTATTGACGAGTCTTTAGAGTCCTACACAGGGGTTTCCTGGCTCAAGCGAAACGAAATAGGAGCGCATATGAGATATATGCGGGACCGAGAATAATACTAGTATTTGATACTGTATTCTATTCTCGCGATTTGTATCATCGATCGGTTATATGTGATATAGCCGGGTTACCGAATCAAGTGTTGATTCGATACATTGATACACTTGATATTAGTCGGTTATATGCGATATGACCGGATCGTTAAATCATGTGTTGATTTAATGATTTAATGTATAATTATATATTTGATATATTACTTTACATTAACTAGTATCGGTTCACTTAAGATGGATTTTCTCACTTGATTGTGCACATTGTTTATATGTGATATATGCAAGTGTACATGTTTGTATCATGCTTGATGATACAAACAAGTTGTGTGTATGAGGCTTGAACCAAATCAAGGTTAGATTAGGGTTTACTATTTTCCTAAACAAATAACAAAAGAGTGTGACTTTGGTCAAAGTTATCAAGCTTCATGAAGCTTGATAAACATTAACAATGTCAACTCTCTTTGTCATTTGTTTAAGATATTAGCTAACCCAACCCTTAACCTTATGCTATGGTTCATTCTCTACATGAGTTAAGCATGAGGGCTTAACTCAACCATGGTGCCATGATTAAAAGGATAAGTATTCATATTATTCTTTTAATTGATATGATTCTTTCTTCTTCTTCATCTTCATCAAGCTCACAAAAGCTTGAGAGTTCCAATGGTGCCATGAGAAAAAGAGTGAGAAATCCAATCCTAAAGTGAACCCACTTCCTATTTCTTCATCCTCTACCACTTGCCATGTAGTATAGGGTGTTCTCTTCACAAAGTTTTCGACCAAGTGAAGGAATAGCTTGAGTTTGAGTCTCCCCGACGTAGATCATCTTCGGCCTCGAAGTCAATGACCCAGCCCGATCATTTCTCCGACGAAACCATCGCTAGAGTCCAGGATCCAACGATCGCAGCGGAGGGACGTCATCTCGGAGCTAAAGAAGTGGTGGACCGGATCTACAAAGGTTTTAATCCTTTTCACTTATTAGCAAAATTGTTTGCTTGCTTGCTTTTCGCCTTTACTTCTAGTTAACGATCTATATTAGGGTTTCTCGGCACCGGAAAATTTTTGTTTGGCATGGTTGATGCCTTGTGGAACCTCTTGAGTGTGCCTAGTAACCCTACAGTGGTATCAGAGCCTAGCTAGAGCTTTAGGCGAAGCGTAGACGACGTTCGAAGTCCGATCAAACCCGAAACCCTAATCCAAAACCAATCTCTGGACTTTTTCTGAAAAAGTGGATTTTTCCTAATTAAAAATATCCAAAACATTCAGCAGGGAATTGTATGAGTTACTGTGCAACACGTGGCCCCAACTCGACCAAAGCGCCGCGGAACCGCGGCCCCACCCCTGATTGCGCGACGGTTCCGCGGCCATACTGGTGAGTTAGGCCACGTGGTTTGCACAGTAATTTATTTCTGCAGGTGCTGTATTTTCTGGGAATTTTTAAAGTTTGCTCAAGAGTTGAGTTTTCTAGGTTGTATTAGGAGTTCGACGATTCGATCGGAATCTTTAACTTTGTCTGTGTTTTTTCCGGATAATTTACAATATGTTAAAAAGTTCGACCGGATATAAATACCCAATTTTTCCCCTACCGGGAAATTTCCAAGTGTTGGAAATTTCCGTAGTTTGAAAACGTTCTAAATAGTGCAAGTAATGCGATGGACCCTCTAGAAGACAACAAACCTTAACTCGATTATGTGACCGTCTTGAACTGCCCTTTGAACCTTCGGGTTTGGGGCAGTACGGCGTGCCACATGTGAGACGTTGGCTTGACCCTTCTACGGCTGGACCATTGGTACTGTGGCATGAAATGGATGTTTTTGAACTTATTTCAAGAGTTGAGCTGTTTCGGGAAAACTTGGGTGTTTGATTATTCGATCGGAAAGTTTAACATTTTCTATTTATCTGGAATGTGATACAATATTTGGAATCCACATGTAGTTATGAGATAACTAATATGAATGTTATAAACATAGCACTTTAGTCTCACTTGATCGGTTGCCACGGAATTTTGATGCGATCAAAAGTCCGTTGCAATCACGTAGCGTACGCGGATACTCGCCGGGTAAACTTAATAGACAGCCATTCCCCATAGCCCCGACCAAGTGACTGTAGGAGAACCCCGTCGCCAAAAGCATCCGTTCGGGTGCTTGCAGCAGCGGTGTTCTGCCTTAGTGCACTTCGTCGACGGCATCCGGGGGTGCGACCATCTACTAAAGTTTGCGACGAGCATTCGATCAGTTTATCGGTAATCTTGTTGAATTGCCCAACTAGATATTGAAAAGTGTTTTCGATATAGAGACTAAAATGCGGGGTTTATAATTGTTAGGCATGTGATGTCTAAGGAATTCAGATGCTTAGGCATGCGATGTCTAAGGAGGTTGCGGATTCCAACTGTTGTAGTTTTACACTTTCTTTTCTGCGACCGTAAGTGTAATATGTGATATCGCCGATTTTTTTGCTATATATCAAAGACAATTGGGATGCGCATATTTACTTACGTTGATGACATGTGATGTTATGTGTTGCTGGATATGTTATATTGGATCGTCGCGTTTTGAATAGCCGGGGGTTTTATGTGAGATGAGAGTTTTTATTTTCATTCATGTAAAATTTATTGTATGTAATATTCTTTTATTGGGGCACTTCCTGGTTGCGGAAGATATCACCATTTGTATATCATTTACTTTTCCGCACTAGGATAGACCCAAGGAGGAGAGCACAAGTAACCGGGTTCTGGAGTCCAGTGGGAGACCAACTCGAGGAGTCGAATCCGGATCTCCTAACTCTAGAATTGGTGGGGTTGCTTGCCGCTCTCGTAGGGGTCTAGGGGTATGGGTTTGGCTATTCATCGCGACCGTGGAATCCGTGTTTTATACAGGCTCGTATTGAAAACACGGACGTCCTAGTATATCCAATATTTCATATGTTTCTTCTGCTGCGATATCTGTGATATGATCATTTGATGTGTTGTGATAGATATGTTATATAGTATATATGATATATTATATAGACGTTACTTATGTTTTACACCCGCGCTAGCCCTGCCCCGCTCTGCCGTTAGTTACCTAACCTAACGGTGCACGAGGGGACATCGAGGCGAATGCTGATGGCATAAGTGTACGTCGTATTTATCTGTGATGTTTAGGTGATTTAAATGATGGGACTTCATTAATATGATTAATGAAAGAAAAGAAACCTAAAAGATATTGTGGAATCGAATTTTCAAAAACAGGTAGCTACAGTTCTTGCTTTGCATCGCGGTGTTCCTTGTAGAACATCCTGCACCTTATTCGATAAGGAAAGGACCGAGATCGCTTCACCGGGAGTGACTCCTTTAGCAATAACTGGCAGATGCTACAACCCTCGGTTTGTCTTTTGATTGCTTCTCTAGTTCTTTCTTTGCACGGCGGTATATATGATATATCCTGCACCTTATTCGATGAGGAAAGGGCCGACGATCCCTTCACCGGGAGTGACCCCTTTAGCAAAACTAGAAAAGCCTCAAAAACACTCCATTTTAAAATCATTTGATTCTACAACGATATCAAGTTCATTACGCAATAGGTTTTCAGAAAAACCTGTCGTAGCCCTCCGTCATTTCAGATAAGTAGTAGTTAGTATTCGTGCTACGTTTGTTGGCCTGCGTCAAGGCGTAGTGTGCGGTAGCTAACTAGTATTTATCTGCTTATGCATATGATGCAGATTGGATTAGGATAGTCGTGCGACTTTGTTGGCCTGCGTCAAGGGTCGTACGGGTGGGTTTGATTCAATCGGGAAATGACGGGTTGAACTTGACTAGCGCACTATGGTTTGTTGGCCTGCGTCAAGGTCATAGGACGCTAGGGGCAGAATTATCGGGAATTTCAAGTGTTGAAATTTGCAATGAGATTGCATACCTTCTATGAGATAGTTGGATCCCGATACCTACTGCGAGTAATTGTTACTCCTGGGAGAATTTTACACATTACAATTAGCCGATCAAGTAGGTGTCTAAAAAGGTGTCAACGGGGTTACGCCTCTGGGAAAACGAGGTTTACTTTAATTAGGTCCGTGCGAAAGCACGGGGAACCTCCCTCAAAGTACCGACACTGGCCTGGCTGAAAGATTGGCGAACTTGTAGCGTGTAATTAATCTCGGATAGTCTTTCCTTTTAGGGTTTGAAGGAAGATTTGATAAAAACAGTGGGAGCCATCCTAATTTGATAAAATAATAACCAATCTGATCTTTCATGAGTGCACGCAGAGTGTTTTCTTCTCTCTCTCTCCAGGTAGCGACCATGTCACGCCTTAATCAAGATAATAATATGGATACATTGACCGAACCCGCTTGTTATACTGAGCTGGGGAACGTTGGTCCCGCTCCAACTTATAATTGTTATAAGACAGAGCAGGAAATTGGGGAATACCAGATTTCCCGTGCCGCCCAAACGAAGAGAGTGCATGTTGATGCATCATCTTCGGGTGTGTTCGTTACACAGAACTGTTTCTCAGTATCCTTTACATCCTGGGTATGTGATACCAGATCAGGATCCCGCATATGTAATTTGTTACATGGGTTACAGAAAGGTAAAGAACTGAGAACGGATGATAAGTTTCATGAGGCAGAAAACGGTGCAAGTGTTGCAGCCAAGTCTGTTGGTCACTGTCATCCTGTATTACCAGAATACATTGATTCTGAACAAATGTTATTAGATACCGAACCTGATATACAAAATCATATCAGTCTCTTTATTAGTAAAGAAAGGATATAATTTTGTGTTGTTGGATAATGTTTTGAACATTTCCTATATCAAGAGTTGATCGGTACAGGCACGTTATCTAAAAGCATTGACGTTCTAAATCAAACCACAGTTCTTAGTATATAGAACACACACAGGAGGAAGAGTTCAGAAATAAACAAATCCTTCTTGAGGCATTGTAGACTAGGTCATATCAATGCGACCCGACTAGCTGAAGTTACATTAAGATGCATATTTAAATTAGTTTGAATTTACATCTTGTGAAACTTGTCAGTCATGTCACAGAGATAATATGACTAAAGCTCTGTTTATTGGAAGCAGAGAAAGAGTTAGTGAACTTTTGGGATTGATACATGCTGATGTATGAAGGTCCCCTGTCTACAAATGCCAAGATCGGTTCTTTGTATTTCATTACATTCTCTGAAAATCTCTCAAGATTCAGACATATGTTCTTGTTGAAACACAAGTCCGAAATTTTTGAGATATTCACAGAATATAAGTTAGAAGTAGAGAACCAAAATACGGGTATAAGTATTATGTCCTTTGATGTGATCAGGGAGGAGAATACTTGAGCACGGAATTCCTGGATTATTCTAAAGGAGAATGAGATTCTCTCTCAGCATTACTCCTCCGTATACACCATAGCACGATGGTATATCGGGGCAGAGCAATAACACCCTATGTGAAATGGTGCGCTCTATGATGAGTACTACTGAGTTTCCTATTTCTTTTTAGGGAGATATGCACTTATGAAGTTGCATACATATTGAATTGGGTTCCGATCAAATCAGTTGCCTACCACTTCATATGAGATATGGAAAGGGAAGAGCCCATATCTTAAGTTTGTTAAGATTTGGGGTTGTCCGGCCTAAATCTAAAAAGCAAAATCCGGACAAGCTCGAGGCAAAATCAGTTCTGTGGAAGTTTATTGGATATCCCAAGCATACGCAAGGGAATATCTTCTACCTAACCGAGTAACAAAAGATGTTTTGTTACTCAGCATGCCAGCTTTATGAAAGATAATTTCTTGTGAAGAAATTATTGGTTATGAGGTAGAACTGGAAACAGTTCCAGCTATACACACTGCAGCTGATGATTTGGTAGAACCAAAGGATTCAATAAAAACCAACAAACCTCAGCCTCTCCGCCGATCTAGTAGGGTTCCTCACCCACCTGAGAGATACTTCGGTTTCTCTATGACAGTGGGAGCGAGAATTGCATCATGGGATGATGACCCAACTAGTTTCGAGCTGGCCATCAGGAGTAGGACTCTATAAGAATGGCTGGATGCTTATTGATCTGAGATGGAATCCTTATACACCAACAAAGTATGGACTTTGGTTGCTTTATCTGAAGGGTTAAATCCCCATCAGAAGCAAGTATATCTTGAGAAGATTACTTGGTGTACATGAAAAAGTTGAGACTTTCAAAGCTAGATTTGTTAAAGGTTTGCATCATTGACCAGGTATGGATTATAATGAAACCTTTTCTAAGTAGCTATGCTTAAGTCCATCCAGATCCTACTTACCACGGCTACATACCATGACTACAATATCTGGTGGTTGGGTGTCATGACTGCTTTTCTAAATGATGTTTTAGAAGAAAGTATCTATAAGTACACAGCCAGAGGGCTTCATAGACAGTGGGAGCAGCGGAAACGTGTGCAAGATGTTTTATGTGCTAAAGCAGGCATCGCGGAGTTGGAACATCTGTTTTGATGTGTTAGTCAAAGAGTTTGACTTCATCAAAATGGTAGATGAACCTTGTATATACAAAAAGGTAGTAGGGAGTATGGTGGTCATCCTCGTAGAGTACGTGGATGACATACTCTTGATAGGGAAGGAGTTTCCTATGCTATGCTCGGTCAATCTCCGCTTATCGCAATGATTCTCCATATAGGATCAAAGTGATACCTTCTAAATCCTGGGTTTTGGATCTATGAGATAGATCTAATTGGATGTTAGGATACTCACTAGTTGTAGTGAGATGGTATCAATTGATCCTGGGGAGAATCACTGGAAAGGTTCCAGGGTGATAAGGACGACTGAATGTCAGTCGCAGGCATTGTCTTTACCCTCAGTAAAGGGACGGTATGTTGGAAAAGTTCCAAGCTAGATACCGTGACATACTAGACGATTAAAGGCAAGATACATCGTTACCAAATATGCTACCAAAGAGGCAGTCTGGGTGTATATTAGTTCATGAGATGAACTTCGTTCCTCCCATTGTGTGACAATGGAGTTATGGCTTATGCCTAGGAACGCCCGTCCCATCAGTGATCCAGACATATTCTAAGGCAGTGTCACCTGATCATGGAGATGGTTGATCTCCAGGGGATCAAGGTTAGGAGAGTAGACTCAGAGAACAACACGGCGGATCCACTCACGAAAGGCCTTTTCCCAGAGAGAGACTTTTATGGGATGGTTGAGTATGAGATACTACAACCACTGCTATCAGATGGCCCTAGTGCAAGTGGGAGATTGTTAGTTATATGTATACCCTAGAGGCCATTACTATACATAGGATGTATATTGTAGTGGATGCTTGGACATATATAGGGATGACTTTCTTGCTCGATATGATAGTATGCTATCTGGTTACTCTTTACCTTAACGTGTATATTGATTGTCTCTCTGTTACATGTTGGTAAAGCCCTTAGGATGTGTACTTGACTACCTGGACTATGATGCGGATCATACTAGTGGGGACATGGTAGTCCATAAGTACATTCTTCAAAGTCCCTAGTCGTGGGTGTATTAAGACGGGGCATCGATATAACAGAGTAGACTAGCGTGTAGCTTCTCGACCCATATAGATGGGCGACGGATGATCCCATATCCATTGGTGTTTGACATCAGAGATGATATACGGGTGCTCAGTAGAGACTGGGTATACTGGACGGACTCGCCGAGAACTCCCAGATGGTATTATACCTTACGTCAGATGGCAGTTCTCTGGTGACACTGGTGCATGTTAGTCTGTAGACCCGAGATCGTCATAGAGTCTTGTGTGATTCCCACTGTGCTTTAATTTCCATCATACCACGTCCAAGAGGGCGTGCAAAAAGGTGGCTTTTGGGTACAGTCCCGAATCACATGGAGGCAA
Organism: Agapanthus africanus; assembly: GCA_030015575.1. Taxonomy (NCBI): domain Eukaryota; kingdom Viridiplantae; phylum Streptophyta; class Magnoliopsida; order Asparagales; family Amaryllidaceae; genus Agapanthus; species Agapanthus africanus. The sequence continues at coordinate 652,297,899 of JASDDO010000014.1, forward strand.
TGAGCGATAGGAAGGGTTTCGTCTCTCCCGGTATAGGGAGTTGATGTTGCGCAGTGCTCGATTGGCTATAAAAGGAAGTCCTTGGCCAAGGATGCTCTAGAGATTTACTGGTAAGTGTTACCAGTAGTTTCTCGACCCGTTATGAGCCTCATATCGACACGACTTATCGAGTTATTAGGGTCTAACGTTTACCACCCCTAGACGAGATATGCGGCATATCAGACGAACAGACCGGACTGTACGGTAGTATTACTCGTTGGATTCACAGGAGTGTGAGCGGGCTTGCTCGTTGATATTCTGATCGCTCAATACCCGGGTGGCCATTACGTTTAGCAGACCGCTTGCGGCTTGTGGGTGTTTGATATGATCATCACCTGCTGCCGGCGTATTGACGAGTCTTTAGAGTCCTACACAGGGGTTTCCTGGCTCAAGCGAAACGAAATAGGAGCGCATATGAGATATGTGCGGGACCAAGAATAATACTAGTATGTGATACTGTATTCTATTCTTGCGATTTGTATCATCGGTCGGTTATATGTGATATAGCCGGGTTACCGAATCAAGTGTTGATTCGATACATTGATACACTTGATATTAGTCGGTTATATGCGATATGACCGGATCGTTAAATCAAGTGTTGATTTAATGATTTAATGTATAATTATATATTTGATATATTACTTTACATTAACTAGTATTGGTTCACTTAAGATGGATTTTCTCACTTGATTGTGCACATTGTTTATATGTGATATATGCAAGTGTACATGTTTGTATCATGCTTGATGATACAAACAAGTTGTGTGTATGAGACTTGAACCAAATCAAGGTTAGATTATGGTTTACTATTTTTCTAAACAAATAACAAAAGAGTGTGACTTTGGTCAAAGTTATCAAGCTTCATGAAGCTTGATAAACATTGACAAAGTCAACTCTCTTTGTCATTTGTTTAAGATATTAGCTAACCCAACCCTTAACCTTATGCTATGGTTCATTCTCTACATGAGTTAAGCATGATGGCTTAACTCAACCATGGTGCCATGATTAAAAGGATAAGTATTCATATTATTCTTTTAATTGATATGATTCTTTCTTCTTCTTCATCTTCATCAAGCTCACAAAAGCTTGAGAGCTCCAATGGTGCCATGAGAAAAAGAGTGAGAAATCCAATCCTAAAGTGAACCCGCTTCCTATTTCTTCATCCTCTACCACTTTCCATGTAGTATAGGGTGTTCTCTTCACAAAGTTTTCGACCAAGTGAAGGAATAGTTTGAGTTTGAGTCTCCCCGACGTAGATCATCTTCGGCCTCGAAGTCAATGACCTAGCCCGATCATTTCTCCGACGAAACCATCGCTAGAGTCCAGGATCCGATGATCGCAGCGGAGGGACGTCATCTCGGAGCTAAAGAAGTGGTGGACTGGATCTACAAAGGTTGTAATCCCTTTCACTTATTAGCAAAGTTGTTTGCTTGCTTGCTTTTCGCCTTTACTTCTAGTTAACGATCTATATTAGGGTTTCTCGGCACCGGAAAATTTTTGTTTGGCATGGTTGATGCCTTGTGGAACCTCTTGAGTGTGCCTAGTAACCCTATAGTTTTGAACCGTCTGGATGAGCTTTCTGACAACCGGGACCGTTTTCATATACCCTCTGGCTATTCACTCTATTTGGCCAGGGAGGACGAGCGGGCAGATTAGGTGCAGGGTAAAGAGATTGCCCTGTACCTAGAAGCGTTCCGGGCAGGAATGCGTCTGCCCTTCTCGCCTGAGGTTTGTTTCGTGCTCCATTGTTTTCGTCTCATCCCGGGCCAGCTAGCGCCGAATTCGTGGAAAATCCCTTTCAGGTTTCTGGTCTGGTTGAAAATTGATCGGATCCCTTTTGATTTGAACCTACTCCTTTCTTTCCTTTGCTATAAAAATCACCCCGGAACCAACAAGGATGAACCAAGCTAGGCGTATCTTTCATTCAAAGAACATAAGGATAGGGCTGCTGGTTCGGGGGTAGTGGTCGTCCCTTCTTCCATCCACGAATGGAAGGAGAAGTTTGTCTTCGTCGGGCCACCGGAGGGCGAGGATTGGCTGGTGCCCATCATGTGGCGTAGGGACGACTGTCCTAGAGTTAGGTAGTCGAATGCTCCCGAGGCAAGAGTGGTGTCTCAATGGGAACCGATTCAGTAGGCTGATATCCTACTTTTCGAGCATGCTTTGAGCTGGGCGGGACTCAGTCCCGAGCGCTTCGTAGGTGAGTTAGGGCTTGTGCCGATCTATTTATACTTGCTTAAATTTGGTTGCTAATCTTTTCTTATGGCATCTTGTAGAGCCGATGGATCGCTTGAAGATATGGTTGCTATAGCTGTCAAGGCCTAGGGGAGGAAGGGCGGTGGCGCAAGCTCATCCTGGTCTGCTCTGGGCGTGGCTCCCCAGCAAGCACCTATAGCTAAGGCTCCCGCAACGCCCCCCGTTCTGGAGGAACGCCGCGGGGGAGTACAGAAGCACACGTGGGATCCGGCCCCCGGGCTAGGATGGAAGCGCCGTCTTCTACCGAATCCCCACTTAAGAGGCTGAAGATGGTGGTTTCTCGGCCTCTTCAGGCCGGGATTCAGGTGCAGGAGGGTGACTTCTGCATCGAGGTGCCCTCGGGGCTCTCTGTGGCCGACAGTTTACTGGCGGACATGGAGAAGGCAACGGGGACCAAGATCCCCCGAGGCACCATGAAGGCACAAGTGGCGGCGATAGCTCAGGAGACCGTTCAGGTCGGTAACTCTCCCAGAATTTCTCCGAGTATATATATATATATATTATCTCCTAACACGGCTCCCTTTTTCCCAGGTCCTCCAGCATTGCGCTCTTCTTGCTGCAATGGAGTCCGAGGAGATGGCCTCGATGATGAAGAAGGCGGGCGAATCTTCTTCGCAAGAAGAAGAGCTCCTCGCCCGGCGGCAACAGATGGAAGAGAAGGCGGTCCTCTTTGATTCAAGGTTGGTCGTGGAGGGCCTGCCGGTTGCCAAGTTGAAGGAGTCTCATCGGCTCCTGACTGAATCTAACCGGGCTATCCAGGCCCAGATAGAGGAGGTCAACGGGCTCTTCGATGCCATGAAAAGGCAGAGAGACTCGTTCAAGCGGGATGCTCAGGCGTCTTGTGAGACGGTGAAGCTCATGGAGGGAAGAGCGGAAAGGGCCGTGGAAGAGTATAAGACTTCTGACCAGTTCTACCTCGACCTCGCCGACTCCACGGTCGTCGGGTGGCACAACGCCCTTGATGCCTTTAAGGAAGCCATGCCTGGGTTCGAAGATCAAGAGCTTCATACTAGGTATCCCCTAGCCGAGGAAGCGCCGCAGGGGGCGGTGCCGAGACGGCCGGGAGAAGCGAGGCGGTAGGCGGTAGGCGGAAGCACCGAGCCGGACGTTACGATCGTAGCCCCAGAAAGAGGCGTAGATCAAGGAGAAGTGGCGGCTGAGAAGGCAGTTTGAGCTATCCCGCCTCGATCACTAAATTTTGTAAGCCTTCGGGCATTTTGTAAGGCCGGGGAGCCCATAGTACCTTGTATAAAAATTTTTGGATATAAATAAAGTACTTTTAGTTCGCAAGTATACTGATCCGCAAGTATTTTTAGCTCGCAAGTATTCTTATCTCGCAAGTATTTTTATCTTGCCTTCAGAGTACTTCTATTTTCGCAAGTGTAGATAGGTCGGTGTTCAGCGGACGCCCAGTACTTGAAAAGTTGTATGTTGAGTGCTGGGTAAGCGCGACGTACGTGCGAGCGAAAGCCAATTCATAGGTAGACCGGCGCCTGCCATAACCCTGAGCCGAGATGACGACCGTGCGCTGCGTATATAAATCGAACGAACGACAAGTATAGGTAGGTCGGCGTCCCACTCACCCTGGAGTCGAGGCGACGATCGTGCATCGCTTATATAAATCGAACGAATGCCAAGTATAGGTAGGTCGGCACCCCACTCACCCGAGTCGAGGTGACAACCGTGCATCGCATATATAAATCGAACGAATGCCAAGTACAGGTAGGTCGGCGTCTTACTCACCTCGGAGTCGAGATGACGATCACGCGTCGTGTATATAAATCGAAAGAACGCCAAGTATAGGTAAGTCGGCATCCTACTCACCCCGGAGTCGAGGTGACGATCGCGTGTCGCGTATATAAATCGAACGAACGCCAAGTATAGGTAGGTCGGTGTCCCACTCACCCCGGAGTCGAGGTGACGATCGCGCGTCGCGTATATAAATCGAACGAACGCTAAATATAGGTAGGTCGACGTCCCACTCACCCCGGAGTTGAGGTGACGATCGCGCGTCGCATATATAAATCGAAAGAATGCCAAGTATAGGTACGTTGGAGTCCCACTCACCCCTGAGTCGAGGTAACGATCGTGCGTCGCGTATATAAATTGAAAGAACGCCAAGTATAGGTAGGTCAGCGTCCCACTCACCCCGGAGTCGAGGTGACGATCGCGCGTCGTGTATATAAATCGAAGGAACGCCAAGTATAGGTAGGTCGGCGTCCGACTCACCCCGGAGTCGAGGTGATGATCGTGCATCGCATATATAAATCGAACGAATGCCAAGTATAGGTAGGTCGGCTTCCCACTCACCTCGTAGTCGAGGTGACGATTGTGCATCGTGTATGAATTGGACTTTGAAAGAGCTGGGCAGGAAGCTGCTCGGTCGCCTCTATACGATGGCTTAGGATCCGCGGAGTGGCCGGGAAGGAAGTTGCCTTCAGCGGATGAGCCGAGCAGGAAACTGCTTGGTCGCCTCTTGGCGAGGGCTTTGGATCTGCGGAGTGGTCGGGCAGGAAGCTGCCTTCAGCGAATGAGCTGAGCAGGAAACTGCGTGGCCGTCTCATGGAAAGGGCTTTAGATCGGTGGAGTGGTCGGGCAGGAAGCTGCCTTCAGCGGATGAGCCGAGCAGGAAACTTCTTGGCCGCCTCTTAGCGAGGGATTTGGATCCGTGGAGTGGTCGGGCAGGAAGCTGCCTTCAGTAGATGAGCCGAGCAGGAAACTGCCTGGCTGCCTCTTAGCGAGGGTTTTCCAGATTCTATATTTTTCTGGGAAATGTCGTTTAACCTTCTTTGACCCGTATTTTAAGAAAATTGCGACATGCAATCGGGTGCCACATAGTCGTGCCTCATTGGGAAAGTGCGACATTCTGTGATTTGCGTTGTAGCATGAGAAGATTTCGGCCGTTGGAAGATTTCTTATTGAGGCTATAAATGTCGAAGGCGTGGTCAAATTCCTCATAGATGCTATGTTTTTTGAAGATGACGGGCCGCGCATACACCATCATGGAGATCGTGTCCCGAGACGACATGTACTTTTATGGTCTTGACCGTTCCGAGGCGATGTATGAGGCTGTGATAAGTCGTTTGGAGGAGCATTACGGGTGTCTTCTTCCCGAACGATCTCATCTCTTTCAAGTGTTGATCTACTCGATATAGAGGTCATCCCCGGGCCTTTATAATGTTCTGTCCCCACAGGCGATGGCGAGGCGTTTGATAAGATGCATACGGCCTATGGGCTTGGCCTTATCTCGATGAGCCGGAGGGATCGCTCGGTGGACATTCTTCTTGAATGTTTTCAACAGAGATTGGTTGTGGTGTCGTGCTCGATGGTTGGGGATCTCGGCGAATCCGTAGCTTCTAGGGTCCACGGGCATTGCCAGAGGGAGCGGGTGGAGGTCGCCTGGGCTCGGCTGGAGGAGCTTTCTTCCGAGTACCATCATCAATGTTTTCTTAATCCTCTTCCTCCTTTACTGTAATGGTTGTAAGGCTATGGAACCAAGAATACCTTTGAGTAATAAAAGTTTTTTCTTTTGGTCAAGGTTGCCGTGCATTATATCTCTCTTCCCCATCCCCCTTCCCCTCCCCCCTGTTTTTTTTCTCGGCCGACCCGTGCCCCTTCCATGTCCTCTAACTCGGACCCGAGGAAAAGAAGAAAGGGCGGGGTTATGGGTCGGTGTCGAAGTCTAATTTGCATGAGGACTTTGTTTGGAAAATTTAGCTGATATGGAAAGAAATTACAATATTCGAAAGAAAAAAGGGAAAAAAGTGGGAACAGTTTATCTCTACAACTTAAGCTTTTCGGCGTTATATGGTTGAAGGAAATTGCGCCCTTTGGAGTCTTGGAGACAGTAGGCTCCACCGGGCAGTGTCTCTGTCACGAGGAAGGACCCGTCCCATTTTGGGGAGAACTTATGTTTCTTCGCTTGGTCCACGAACTCATTTCGTTGTAAGACCAGGTCTCCTGTCTTGAAGGATCGATGCCTGACTCAGGCGTTGTAGTAGCAGGAAGTTTGCTGCTGATAGGCAGCCATCTTGATTTGCGTCTGATCTCGTTTTTATAATAATACGTCCAAGTTACATCGTAGTGCCAAGGTGTTAGCTTCATTGTAACAATCCTAAACTTTCCGTACAATTTTTTTTCCAAAATACAGAAAGGAATACCTAAGCATGAGCACAAGTTATAAATTTTATTTGCTTTTGAACAGCAAAAAAACACTTGTAGCTCATTGGTAAAGCCTTGCACTGCTGTGGCGTAGCCCTTATGATCGAATCCCCCTAACCACATATATTTTTAATTATTTGTTTAATCTTTTAGAAGCTCAGATGTTTACTTGTGCACTACACGTAAAATGAAGAGTCACAAATTAAACAAACATGTGCAATAGGCTAGTCGAAGCGACAGGGACACATGGCGAAGATCTCACCACCCACCACCGGTTCTCGACCGGCGAGACTCATCCTACGACCGGCACCGCCGGGCCCCCCGTAGGGGATGCTCCCCAAATTTTAACTCCACACCCCTTGGCCTCCCCCCTTAACCCCTGTACTGTTTGTTTTTATTAAAAATAAACAGAGAATTAAATAGAGGCATTAAATTAAATTTTAAATGCATTTTTAATTCTCCAATTCATTACCCTAAACCCTAATTTTCCCTATAAATACCACACCATATTTCACCCCTCCTCATTCAGAATTTCATTACAAAAACTCTATAAAATTTCCAAGTCCCAAGTTGTGCAAGTGGAGTTAGCAAAGATCGAAGTTTCAAGAAGAATCCGGCGATGAAACGACGCCCCGACGGTTCCAAAGTCTTTCCCTACCTCCCCTCTTTCTTTATATCCAGTAAGTCCCCTCTCCCCTTCTCTTTTGCTATTCTAAAATTTCTCCTTTTCAAAACTCGTCGGAAGCGGAGTTATTCTGACTTCCGACTCTCTTTTCTTTCAAAACACAATTTCTCTTAAACAATAAATTACCATATCTTCTTATAATATTTAAAAAATATAAATAAATATATTAGAACAAGTTTCATCTCAAAAGAATCTATTATGCAACTTTTATCAAATTTTTACGGTTAAATACAACATACTTTACTTTCGACATAATTCAACATATTTCCTTATATTACCTTTAGATAACTCACGAGATAATGACCTAGCTCATCACAACACTCATCCTTGATATAGCACGATAGTTTGTAAAACATTCTTTTGGGACAAAATACGACATTATATTTAAATACCCTAAACTTACAAAACCGTTTTCTTTAAAAAGTGTGTTATTTAATTCCTTACAAATACGTCTCTACAACCTATTTTGGGGAACCCCGATTGGGATGGTGCGGGTTATCGCATTTCCTTGGGTCTAGTAGAGTGAGATGCAGACCTCCACAAGGAGCATTCGATCTCGATGGAATTTTGATGCAATTTTTAAGAAAAATGTGATTTCTATTTAATAAATAAATTCTATTGTTATATATATATATTATCAAAATATCTACTTTAAATATAATATATATATTCCATGTTTTCTGAATCAAAGAAATCACAATTTCATAAAACTACCATTACAATTCAATACAAATTCCAGCATTTCATTAAAATACCACATACAATAAAATCTAGGTTCTACTCACTAGAAAATATCATTTTTATAAAATATACATCTATGAAAATCCTAAAAACGATAATTAAATATTTGAGGTGTATTTTGAAAATATATCAAAACAATTTTTACATAAACCCCCTCAAGTTATACTAAATTACCATAAGGACCCTAGTAAATATAGGTTTAAGTGGGACCAATTCTCTTGAGCCTCGGGGAGCCAGAGAAAGTGGGTGCTTGTCTATCTAAGGTAGAAAACCTAACAACGATGTTATCAACACGGTAATTGTCTTAGAAAAAGACACAAATCCTGCAGTCTATGTGCAACAGTTACCAATAACATCAAAATTAATTCAGGACTTCAATTCTGTTTAAAAGTCTGATTCAGTTCGAGTCATGGTCAAATCTGAAATCAATCTGACTTGAATATGATTCAAGTATAAACTGCAATACAATATGAATCCATGAATGCCAAAATACAAGTTATAACAATATGAACATGACCGAACCGAACCATGGATATACTCCGTTTACATAACTATCCATTTATATCTATCCCGTTTACTGATTCATGGTTTCGGAAGGTCTTCCATTTACTATAAGAAAAGACAATACAATCAGTACAATTAATACAATCAATATAATAAACATTACAGGGTTTATAAAGTGGTAGACTGGTACGGAACATGTTAAAGGTGGCACGAGGTGGTCACTAAAAGACGTAATTACATCCATGCCGTTGTTCCGTGGTATTTTCGACGGAGCCTTGTATTACGGGTTACCAAAGTCCACGGTGTAAGTTGGACTCCTCTCGTATACACTGGCACATTCTGTACCAAGCTACAAACACTACGTTAACATAGCAATCAAACATTATACTAGATATACTCTCTTTCTTGTCTATTCTACTTCTCTCATTCTTTGGGACTTACCGAGCGATTGTTCGCCGATGACATTCCTATTTCTCTTCTTCTTTGGAATGTTGTCAGGCGGACCCGACTCTGAAGAGTTCGAGACCAGCCAGAAGCACTTGGAGCAGACCCCTAAGCAGTACACTGAAGACCCCGAGCTTTAGTTACTTGTACATATTTTCTTTTCAGTTCATGCCATTGTTTAGGCATTGCTTTCCATCCTTGTATTTACATTTCCAGTTGTACATGTAAAAGAATGTTTAATAAATAAACTTGATGTTCATTAAATTCATGTCTATTATGTACTTTTTACTTTATATTGCTTAGATACGCTTAGCGTGTTTACTTCTGAGTAAATACGTAGCGGGCCTCACCGCGTCCCCTCCCCGAACACCGGGAAGTGGGGCGTGGCATTCATCGTCAAAGTGCTCGATCCGATAGCTGGGCAGTCCAATTTCTGTAGGGACCATCGCCTCGGTACCATAGCAGAGGTTGAACGGGGTTTTCCCCGTGGGTGTTTTTCTTGACGTTCGCAGTGCCCATAGTACCCGAGGTAGTTTCTCAGCCCAACCGCCTTGCCTTCCTTCTAGGAGAGTTTGGAGCCCTCGAATGACGCTTCGGTTCGCTATTTCGGCTTGCCCGTTGCATTGGGGATGGGCGACCGCGGCGAACTTCATTAATATTTGATAGTCGTTGCAAAATTCCTTGACTTTGTCGTTCTCGAAGTTGGTTCCGTGGTCGGTGATGATGCACCTCGGGATTCCGAATCGAGAAATCACGTTGTTCTACAGAAATTTTATCGTAGAAGCGGCGTCCGGTTTCCTGATAGGCACAGTCTCAATCCACTTCTTGAAGTATTCTATGGTGACAAGGATGTACCTATGTCCACCTGTGCCGGAGGGAACCTGGCCTACCATATTCATCCCCTACTGCGCGAATGGCCAAAGGGAACTCAGTGGCGTTAGTTCGGTGACAGGGAGACGTGGGATGCTGCCGCGGAGTTGGCAGCTCTTGCATCTTATGACCATTTTCCCGGCACTCGATGTATTCCCATCCAATATTACCCGTGGAGCAGCGTCTTTTGGACCAGACAGCGGGCCCCTTGATGTGCCCCTCCGACCCCTTCGTGTATTTCTCGTAAGATGTAGTCTGCTTCGTGGGGGTCGATACATCGGAACAGGGGTTGAGTGTATGACTTTTTGTATAGGTTTTCTTTGCTCCATACGAAATGGTGAGTCTTTGCTCGAAGTCGACGTGCCTCGGCTTGGTCATCCAGAAGAATCCCATCTTTCAGAAATTCTACAATGGGTTTTCTCCAATCCGGGGTATCTTCTTGTGTCGAGTTGATTTGGAGCGTTGTCTCTCCATCTTTCACGCTGGGTCGCGGCAGAACTTCGAAGAGAATGTTTCTCTTGTGATTGGCCGAATAGGAGGTAGCAAGTTTGCTTAGGGCACCAGCCTCGGTGTTCAGATTTCTGGGAATCTGCTCCACTTGTACTTCGTCGAATTTTTTTTGAAGCCTTCTTAACTCCGCCAGGTATTTTATCATGAGTGGTTCTCGGGCTTCAAAACGCCCAGTTACTTGGCCGATGACCAGCGTGGAGTCGCTGCATATCCGGATGGTTTTTTGGCCCTACTCCGGAAGTGATTCGTAACCCGGCTAACAGGGCCTCGTATTCTGCCGCGTTGTTCGACGCTTTGAAATCAAGTTTCAAAGAGTTTTTGCTTCGTTTGGGACGCGGATGATTAGGCCGGCCCCACATCCCTCCTTGGTGGAGGATCCGTCTACATAGAGCACCCAGTCCGGGATTGGGCCGGGTACCTCCTCGACCGAGGGCCGTGGGTCGAGGCCTTGAGCCGTCGTTCCTTTCTTAGTGGGAATGGTGCATTCGACAACGAAATCGGCTAAGGATTGTGTTTTAATTGCCCATCTGGGTCGATATTTGATATCGAATTGGGACAAGCTTCCACCTCCATTTCTCTAAGCGGCCTGATGATTCGGGGGAGGCGAGGATATTCCCTAAAGGAATTTCAGTGAGGACGGGGATTGTGTGTGCCTGGAAATAGTGTCGCGGTTTCCTGGACGTGATGACAAGCGTGAAGACAATTTTCTCTATGGCTGGGTATCTATTTTCCGCATCCTTGAAAACATGGCTTACATAGTAGACTGGTTTCTGCATTCCTTCGAACTCTCTAACGAGTACTGCGCCCGCGGCTTGGTCGGAGACAGCTAGATATAGTAACAGCTCGTCGCCTTTGACAGTTCTGGTGAGGAGTGCTGGGGTCACGAGGTGTGCCTTGAGTTGTTCTAAACCTTCTTGGCATTCCTCGGACCATTCAAACCTTGGGATTTTCCTTAGGGCTCTGAAGAAAGGGAGGAATTTCCCCCCGGATCTGGACATAAAGTGGCTTAAGGCTGCCACCCTCCCGGTGAGTCGCATGATATCGACATTGCTTTTGGATGTTGACATGTTGTTGATGGCGCTGATCTTCTCTGGGTTCACCTTGATTCCTCGGTGGGTGACCATGAACCTAAGGAATTTTCCGCTTGTGACGCCGAACACGCATTTGGCTGGATTCAGCTTCATCTTGTATTTTCTCAGGACGTCAAATGTTTTGGCGAGGTCTGTTGGTGTCCGGCCGATGAGGCGGATTTCACGAGAATGTCGTCGACGTATACTTCTATATTTCTTCCAATTTGCGGTCTGAATAGTTTGTTGACCAGTCGCCGGTACATGGCTCCGGCGTTCTTGAGTCCGAAGGGCATTACCCTGTAGCAGTATACTTCCCGATCCGTGGTAATGGTTGTAAGCTCTTCGTCGGCCGGGTTCATTCGGATCTAATTATAGCCGGAGAAAGCATCCATGAAGCTCAGTAATTCATGTCCGGCCGAGATGTCTACTAGCTGATCTATCCGAGGAAATGGGTACTTGTCTTTGGGGTAAGTCTTGTTCAGGTCCGTGAAATCGACGCACATGCACCATTTCCCATTTTCCTTTTTGACCATAACTACATTCGCCAGCCAATCCGAGTAGTCCAGGTTCCTGATGAATCCGCAGCAAGCAATCGGTCCACTTCCTCCTATATCGCCCTTTGTTTTTTTGTTGCGAAACTTCTCTTCTTTTGTCGGATTGGTTTGGTTTTCGGGTCGACCTCGAGCTTGTAGGAGATCACATTAGGATCGATTCCGGGCATGTCCGCCAGATTCTAGGCGAACACATCCGAGTTGTTCCGGAGGAATCATACCGGGTTATCGCGGACGCTCCCTGTCAAGAGAGAATCGATCTGGACAGTCCGGCCGTCAACCCCTTCTATGAGGGGAACTTCTGCTAATGCTCCACCGGCGAGCCGCGGATTTCCTTTCAGTCGTCGTGGGTGTCCAAAGTGCCCTGGGGATCATGCGTATCTTCAAAGTCATCGCCCTGCTCCCCGGCTGGCGATGTTTAGGCGAGGCGGATCCTGGCAGTTTGCTGATCTCCATAGGCGCGACCTATCCCCCCATTATCTATAGGAAATTTGACCGCGAGGTGGTAAGTTGAGATCTGAGCCCGAAGGGCATTCAAGGTGGGGCGTCCCAGGAGAATGTTATAGGACGACGGAATCTTGGCAAAGAGGAAGTTTATCGATATGGTTCACGTTTTGCCAGCGTCCTCAATGTTGAGTAGGAGGGTGATCGAACCTTCGGCCGGGATGGAATGGTTGGTGAACCCGGAGAGGACATGAGAGGTCGGTTGGAGATCGGAGGAACCTAATCCCATACTCTGGAAACAGTCATAGAATAGGATATCCACTGAGCTCCCTGAATTGACCAATATTTTCCGGACTTCGTAACGGTGAACTCGGGTTGCTATCACAAGCGGGTCATTGTGAGGAAGTGATATGTCGTGAAGGTCTTCCTCGGTGAAGGTGATCGGGTCATCCTTCCTGTGCTTCTTATGGGGCGGATCACTTATAACCATGACTGGTACGGGGCGGCGGTCCCCCTCACTGTCCAGAGTTAGATGCGTTGAGATGACCATGATCTGACTGATCGTTAACTCCCCAAGAGGGGGTTGGTCTTTCTGCTCTTGTTCCGCCTGCCGCTTGTCTCGTAGGTATTTCGCCAGGTGGCCTGAGCGGATCAGTTCCTCAATATAGCCACGGGGTTGCTTACAACTCTCGGTCGGGTGCCTTTGCGACCTATTGTAAGCGCAATACGGGCCCCGGAGTCGTTTTTCCGCCCTTTGGGTTGCCGGCGGGAGCCTGAAAAACCTTTCGCCTTTAGCCTCCTCTAGCAGTTCCGTCTGGGAGATGTTCAGAGAAGTGTACTCCTGGAATCTCGGGGCATAGGGTTTTAGGCGGTCGGCTTTCTTTTTGTCCTCTATATCCCGTTTCTTTCGATCTTCTTGGTCACCCCTGGGCAGGTTGGCGTTCACCTCCGACTCGAGTTGAATCTCTCGCTCGCTCGGTCCACTCTTTTACTTCGGCCATGGTCCTAGGTTGCGCTAATGCAAAAGAGCGGAGCCACTCTTTGTGCCTAAGATCTGACCTCAGGGTGGTGATAACCGTCTCGTCGCGATACTCGGGTACCTCGAGGAGGGTATTGTAGAAGAGGGTGATGTACCCCTTAAAGGATTCCTTGTCCCCGCTTTTGATGGTGAACAGATAGTCGACCGTCTTTTTCTGCCGATGGTTACATGACCGAGGAATTGGGTATCAAAGGTTGAGATTGAGCGTGGCGCGAGCCCTCGGAACCAATATCGGTTAGCCCGGATGAAAGTGGTGGGGAAGGCTCGACATTAAGCCGCGTCTGAGTTGTCTTGGAAGCTCATGCCTATCGTAAATGCGTCCAAGTGGTCATTCGGGTCGGACTTTCCATCGAAGAGGGCTACCTTAGGCGGTTTGTTTCTGGATGAGACACGCTCAGCTAGTAGCTGTTTAGTAAAGGGCCCTGTGAGTGAGCCAGCGGAATACTTCGCGCCTTCGCCAGCCGTTCGGTCATCCTGTCATATGTCTTCGATTTTCCTTTCGAGAGCCTCTATTCGTTGTTGGTACCCTAAAAAATCTTCATAGTCAGAGTGCCCGCTCCCTCTACTCCTGGTTTGCGTGATGAAGCGGCTTTGGTACCGCTCTATCATGTTCCTTAAATCTTTTGGCTTGCGCGACGGCGAGATACGCTAGCGCGAGATGCGGATTGTGGAGCGGCGGAGATCTCGTCGTGGCAAGATACATGGAGCCGTTACGGGGGTGCTTGGGCTCCGTGCTCTCGGTTGAACCGGAAAGCCGAGAAAGCTCAGCTCGGTGGATAGCTCGGTGGCCAAGAAAGCTCGGCTGTAGGATTGTTCGGAGGAGAGTTGTCGGATGGTTGTTTAGACAAAATTGGGAAGGTATTCCGGAGATGTCTCCGAAAAGTCGGATGCAACCTCGGAGGCGAGGTTCCGAAGAATGTCCCCGATACATCATACTTGTTCCAGCTCCGTAGCCGCTAGGCGTCTAGCAGGCTTAGCGGATGATACGTCATCCGCCACGTGTCGTGATCTTAGGAATACTCGTTTATGAGCTCGTCAGAAAGAGTGAAAAATTAAGTTATTGAAAAGGCCATAAAAGAAAAATATTAATAGATACAACCGTAATGTGACAAATACATGAATTCTATGTTAATGTTTTGGAAAGATAACGGCAAGATGGTATGCACCAAATAGAAAAGTACAGAGTATATTAATACAATTTATTTATCAAGGAAATGTAAAGTTGCCCTAATAAAGCTATGTTCACCCTAATAACCATGTAACCATAGTAACATAATTCGTGAATTCGTGAATAATTCGTGAATTATGTGACTGGCGATTAAATCTGCGAATTATTCGGCATCACCGAATGTGCCGATTTTTACCGAATTATTCGCGAATAATTCCCGAATTATTCGCGCATTATTAAAAAAAACGAATTATTCAAAAAACAACAAATAATTAACGAAATCAAAATCTAGCGTCTCATATATTAATTTTATATTAATTTTTTGCTCGAAATCCTTCCCGAACATTTACCGAATCTTTTCCGAATACCTGCCGATTTTTTCCGAATAGTTCTCTGAATCCGAATTTTCGACCTCGCCGAATTATTGCCGAATCACAAATTTGTGACTATGCTAATAACAAGTTGCCAACTTCAAACTAAACTCTTCATTGTTTTCTCCCTTAGTAACCCCACTTCAAACTGAACTCTACATTGTTCATACAAGTTTTTATAGACATTTTTGTTCTTTGTTTTGATTTTAAAAGGGGCAATTTTTGTCTATACTACATGTAATAGAACATATATTTTAAAATCTCCAAAAAGTTCGTGGCTGAGGGTGGGCAAATTGAACATGCATGATGATATAAACTCATGGCATGCATCACTATTCAACTTTGTGAGCCATTTGACTTTGCAATTGACATCATGCAGGTATATACTCAACTTGTTCATATACTGATATACATGTTAAATTTCTCAAAACTATTGGTGAATTTATTATTCAAATTTTTTTTTTGGGCAACTATTCAATGTTCAAAATCATTAAAAGCGTATTTTCATATTTTCCATAACAGAAACTAGCATCTTTTCTCCTATATTAGTTTCTTGAAGAATCCTTACCTCTCAACACATTAATTTTAGTCACCAATTGGATCAAATTTTCAATGTTAATTTATATACTCTCGGCTAGTTTCTTGGCCCATAACATTGATCATGACTTGGTGATTGAGAAAGTCAAATTTTCTTCTCTAAGTTAAACAGAGCCTAATCCCAATGATGTTAAATGCTAATAAACTTGAGAGCTGATCTTTGCAATACTAGATAAACATTAATAAAATTATTTTCAAATAACCGTTAATAAATTAATGTGCATGACACTGATTTGACATTAGAAATTTGCTTGGTTGGAACCCTCAATAAACTTGAATTTAATTAATCCCTCCATGGAACCTTCTATAAAGTCAACTTATAGGGTTAGCCTCTTGTGCTCTATGTATCAATCTTTATCCTGTCATGTCTAAATCATGGATTATTTTCAATGATTTTGTAGACTTGAAGCCAGTTGTAAGTCAGTAAAAAAATCATTAACAAAGATTAGTACTTATCTTCTTAAAGAGGGAGCTTAAATGAAATCATTGTTTGTAAAAAAATTGTTAAGATAACAAACTGTTTCCTGCTTTTGGATAAAATCCATGTACTCTTTTCTTTAATAAAATCTTTTCTTTTGAAATTCTCTATATAATCATTTCTTTTTGAATATATGCATGATTATTATTTATATTCTATTGGTTGAGACACTGCATTGCTATCTCATAGGTCTTGAATTCAAACTCCAACCTCTTCAAGTTATTTCTTTATTTTTAAATATTTTGCATTATGAAATCTTGTTTTAAAAGAAAAGAAAAGAATTGTTAATATAAAATATTTATTAACATTTTTTTTAAAAAGGGAAAGAATTTATTAAGACCTTGATAAACTTTTAAAACCATTCTTAAAGAGTAAAAAAGATTATCTGTATTTTTTTAAGAGGCAAATTAATTTATTCTTAATTTAAAACCTATACTTTTTTAGAAAACCCTTTCTAAACCGTTCGGTTTAACACAATATAATCATAGCCTTTGATCTCTGGAAGCCCTAATCCCTAGTTCTACATATAAACCCTAACCTCATCAAACCCTAATCTTCTTTCTCCTCCATTGCCTCCTTCAATATTTTCCTCTCAACTTCTGTAGAGAATCTAGACCTAGAGCGATGAAGGAGAAGAGGCCACCGATCCAACGTCGGAGACCTTGAAATTAAATCGAGACTATTTCTATATCGGAATTGACAACTTGATACAAAGATCAAGCTGTCTCTTTGTAAGTTTCATCTTTCTTTCTATAACCCTCTCTATGTTTTCATGCAATGGTTCTTGCCAAGTCAAAATGTCGTTTCCGATCTAACATTTTTTTTTAAATCTAGAAAAGATGTATATTTTTCTATCGGTATTAATATGATTGGTTTGGTTTAGTTGCATGAAAATCTAATTTTAACAAAAATGATGATTTCTATGAAAAAACCTAATTTTGCTTTGGGATTTTTTTTTTATGAAAAACCTTAATTTTGCCTTAGGAGATTTCTAAAGGAAAAACCCTAAACTTTTTTAAAGATGATTATATGTGAAGCCCTAATTTTTATCTTAGTCGTGTGAAAAGCAAATGCTTTTGATTTAATTATTCATTGGTATGCAACTTTATAACTCATGTTACAAATGTTTTTCTATACATGCTTATATTATATTTTCAATACACCACATGTCACAGGCGTATCTTGTTCATACTTATATTATGTTTTCGAACCATCTCATGTCACAGGTGCATCATATTCATGTTGATTATTTCTTGGTGCACCTTATGTCACGAGTGCACCTTATTATTTGATTTGTTTAGAATGAATGAGAATACTTATTTGTATGTTTTCTTTTTATACCTTATGTCACGGGTATACCCTATACTTTCGTATAAGGGGTTTTAATCGTAATTATAGTTTCGTAATGATCCAGTGATTGCTCTGCCGTAGTTTGCTAACCTACGGTGCATGGCATCTCTCCATGGTTAGTACGAAATTTATAGTTTAAGTTAAGTCAGATTGTACGTTGTTTTTACTTCAAGTTTGAAACCTATTTTTTCCCCTCATTAACAGAATCTGTTTTAGACCTAAACTAAAATGGTCATAATTCCTAACATAAGAACCCAAAAGGAGTAAAGTTGATTTCTGGAATAATTTCATGATGTTAGCTATATATTTATCCTGGATTAATTTTATTGAAAACTGACGGAAACCATCTTAATATACATTTTAAAATTTGTTGAATCTAGACAGCAGCAGAAATTATCTGCGCAACTGTCATAAAATAACCATAACTTCCTCTCTGGTTATTTTAACCCAAAGATTTTTGTGGGGAATCGTTCAAAACTCACATACGCTCATTTCTTGTTCAATATTTAAAACCATAAAATGAACAGAACCTACTCGAAAATGCAAAATACCACTGGTGTATGCATTTTGAAATCTGCACTGGCCTGCTCTGCTCAGCGGTACGAAAACACCCACAATACCCTCACCTGAAACCCAATCGAGGCAAATTCAGCCTTTTAATTTACACGACTTCCTGAATTAGAATTTACTCTTTGGGTAATGACTTCTGATTCCAACCCAATATTGTTCGTTTCTGCATGTGAACTTATGACTAATTTCTGGCTTGAAATTCAATCGAGGCAAACTCAGTCTCTTAATTTACACGACTTTCTGAACTAGAATTTACTTCTTGGGCAATAACTTTTAATTCCAATCCAAAACTGTTCGTTTCTGCATGTGAACTTGTGACTAATTTATGTCCTGAAATTCAATTGTTATGATTGCAACTTCATGCTGTGTGTATAAAATATTTGGCATTGTATCTTGAGCTTGACATTAATCCGCGAAAACATGACTCCGTGATTACAAAAATCCATGCACTCGTGAATCTCACATTCATCTACTGTTGGATATAGTGCCCTCAAGGCAATTATTGTAATCGCAGACATGCGATTATGATGAATGAGGAAGGACCTATACAGGTAGAGCAGTCTTACTCGAGATGATAGTATGCTATCTGGTTCATCTCTATCATTATATGCATTATGTGGTATTACAGATCACTATTACATGTTGATAGAGTCCATAGGATTCTTACTTGACTATCAGGCTTATTGTGGCGATCGCACTTATGAGAACTGGGTAGTCTATAAGCAAATCCTTAAATGTCCTTGGTCATGGGAATATCGAGACTGGTTATCGATATTCCAGAATAGACAAGTGTATACGTTTCTTGACCCCGATGAGGGGCGATGGCTGGTCTCACAAAAATTGGTGTCAATTAGTCACCAAAGATAGTATACATGTACTCATTGGGTTATGAGTTACACTGGATGGACTCGCCAGGAACATACTAGATATTATACCTATTGTCAGATAGCAGTTCTCAGATGACATGAGTACAAGTTAGCCTGTCGACCTGAGATCGTCATTTGTCTCTTATGAGTTCCCACTGTACTTTGATTACTACCCTATCACGGCTCAAATGAGTCGTGCTGTAACAACCCTAAACTTTATGTACAAAATTTTTGTAAAGTACAAAAAGGAGTACCTTAGCCTGAGCACAACTTAAAAGTATTTCTTATTTAAGAACAACAAGAAAACACATGTAGCTCATTGGTAAAGCCTTGCCCTGCTGTGACATAGCCCCTGTGTTCAAATCCCTCCAGCCACATATTACTTTTAATGATTTTTCTTTTAAACTTTTTGGAAGCCCAAAAGTTTACACGTGCAATATACGTAAAAATAAAAAGTCAGATTAATCAAACATGTGGAACATGTTATATGAACAGACCCTGATATGTGGCATCTGTTAGTTGTATGTATGCCCTAGAGGCCATATTGTACATGATTGTATATTATAATGGATGCTTGGACATATATGGAGAGGACTTTCTTGCTCGACATGATAGTATGCTATCTGGTTGCTCTTTATTTTAACATGTAGACTAGTATTGTGATACTGTCTTGCGCTCACATGTTGGTAAAGCCCTTAGAATATATACTTGATTACCAGGATTATGATGCAGATCATACTAGTGGGGCCAGGGTAGTCCACAAGTTCATCCTTTAATTGTTCCTAGTCAAGGGAGTATCGAGACAGGGCATCAATATTCCAGAGTAGACTAGTGTGTACGTTTCTTGACCCTGTATGGGGCGATGGATGATCCCACATCCATTGGTGTTTGACATCAAAGATTGTACACAGGTGCTCATTGGAGAATGGGTACACCGAACAGGACTCGCCGAGAACTCCTATATGATATTATACCTAACGTCAGATGACAGTTCTCTGGTAACACTGGTACAGATTAGTCTGTAGACCCAGGATCGTCATAGAGTCTTAAGTGATTCCCACTGTGCTTTGATTTCCACCCTACCATGTTCAAGAGAGCGTGCAAACAGGTGGTTTTTGGGTATAGTCCCAAGTCATATGGAGGCAATGAGCGATAGGAGGGGTTTCATCTCTACCGGTATTGGGGGTTGATGTTGCGCTGTGCTCGATCGGCCATAACAGGAAGTCCCTGACCAGGGCTGGTACTGAGATTTACTGGTAAGTTTTATCAGTAGTTTCTCGATCCGTTATGAGCCTTGTATCGGTATGACTTATCAAGTTATTGGAGTCTGACGTTTACCACCCCTAGACTCGATATGCGACATATCTGATGAAGAGGCCGGACTATACGGTAGTTGTAACAACCCTAATTTTCCTATACACTTTTCTATACAATTTTTTTTTAATTTTTAAAAATCCATAAAGGGGTATTTTAACTTGAGCACAATATATATATAAATAATTATTTTGTTTTTATAAAACTCCATTTTTAGTGTACAAAAAATTGTTTTAAAATTAAAGTGTACTTGGGGTATTTAATGTTGCTGTTACCACTTTAAGTAGTTAATTTCCCACAATAATTACAAGAAGGAGCTTGTAGCTCATTGGTAATATCTTGCACTGCTGAACCAAGTCACCAGAGTTCAAATCCCATGCCCCACATTATTTTTATATTTATTTTGTTTTAATTTTTTTTGAAGTCAACGGTCAAAAGGCCATAACTCCCAAAATATGTACTGGACAACAAAAAGTAAATATACCAAATTGTACCCCCGAAATTTCCCCGGCCTCTGGTGGCCTGACTCGGTCCGACTCGGCGCCGCCGGCCGGCGACTCGGCCGAATCGGTCCGGTTCCGCCGGCCGGACTTGGCCGGACGGCCGAGTCACCAACAGAGAAAAGTTGTGTTATGACTTGGTCAACCCTCCTGCACACTTATTATACCTGGATCGGTTTTAAATTGCCCAATAAATCCCTTTTACTCCTATGTTTAATGAATTTTTAATGATTTTATATATTTTTTGATATTTTTTTATTAAAACCCTAACCCTAGCCTAACCCTATATAAACCCCCCATACCATCTACCCTCTCATCACTTTTTCTAAGTCCACTCTCCAAAAATCTTAAGAGAACTTGGTACGTCGGAAAATGAGCGAAATGCGAAACGCTGACGAAATCGACGGCGACTTTCTGGTGATCGTGCTGGGAGCTCTCGACGACGTTTCGACGAGCCGGAAAACCCTCTACCTCCCTCTCACTCTCTAGCATTGTCCAAACCCGTAAGTCCCATTCTTTCCTTCTTTCTATTTCTCTAAAATATGAAATTACGAAACCCGACGGAATCGGAACAAATCCGATTTCTGACTCGGCCTTCTATAAAATTTCACTTCTAATCAATTCAATCATGCTTAAACATCTCTATGTTGACTATTAAACATTCAACGAATAATTTGAACAAATTATCTCACATGAAATGATAACCTTTCCAATCTATCGTATTTTTCACCTTAATACCATCATGTTTCGATTTCACATTTAACCCCTAAACTTTGCTATACATTTAAAGTAGAGCACGAGGTAATGACTTACCTCCACACACACGCAAATACAACCATAAACGACATCATCAAAACTTAGAATACGATAAAACGAAACTTTCATTTAAATACCGTAATCTTAATAAAACCATTCTTAAAAGTTTTAGATTTGATACACTTTTAAATAAATACCTTGTAATAGGAAAATACGATAAGTTGTGGACATCGATCGTTTATCTAAACCTGACTTTGTGGTGTCTAGGCTAGGCAAGTGAGCTTAGGTAACTTTAAAAGGCCCGTCTCACGATTCGTGAGCGGATCCCTCCTTCCTCACTTGTACTTACCTGGCCACAATTGGCGGTGAAGAGGCGATTTGAGGCTTCTAACGACTTGTCGTTTAGACCATTTAGAAATAGGCTAGTTGGCTTAGGAAACCCTAGAATCTAAAATACGGAAAATTACACTTTGCAAATAAATACCTTTTACTTTATAAAACCGTTTTCTAAAGGATTAGTATTTTACAATCTTTGCAAAGCGCCGCTACAACCCACCTTTGGGGAACCCATTCGGGATCGTGCGGTTTATCGCGCACCCTCGGGCTAGTAGTGCGAGATTCAGACCTCCGCAATAAGCATTCGGTCTCGAAAGGTTTAAAATACGACATCTTAAGAAAATGAGATTTTTTGGAATATAAAATATTTATTAAAATTACTTTTGTATAAACATATGTATATTTATCATTTAAATATTTATTTTATTATAATATAAATTTTCCACCTTTTTCTAAAAAACACAAGAATATATTTTACACTAAAATACCATGAACTTCCAATAAATCAATATTACAGATAAATACCTTTATCTATAAACTAGGACATTATCACTAGAAATGTCACAATATAAAATCCACCCTCATTACAACCCTAAAGACGAACAATAAAAACTTGAGGTGTATTTTGAAAAGTATATAAAAGTATTTTTACATAAAACCCCCTCAAGTTTTATAAATTACCCTAAGGACCCTAGCAATTATAAGACCTCGATTCACAATTCTGATTGTCTGACTCGGGTTTGAGTCTGATTAATCTGACTTGAATATGATTCAAGTCAACCTATAATCTAAAAGATTCCAATTCAATATAAACACATGAATCCATGAATACAATTATCAATTTATACAATTTGACCGAACCGAACCATGGATATATATTCCTTTTACATGATTCTCAGTATTCCATTTACATGACTCTACGGTTATAACCGTTTCCTGATATCTTGGTTTCGGTCAGTCAGTCAATCAATCTTACAATCATTACAATTTACAGTACAAAACAATACAAATAAAACACTACGGGGTTTAAGGGGTAGATTGATACGGAAGATGTTAAAAGTGGCACGAGACGGTCAGATTTAAGACACCTAACATGAATCCAATTGCCGTTGTTCCGGGCCTTCTAACGGAGCCTTGTACTCTATTTTCCGTTTGCCCTGATCTCTAGCATATAGAGACCCCTCTCGTATACACTGGCATTCTTCTGTACCAAGCTACAAACAACAGCGTTAATACAACATTACAACAATACAATACAATATTAAAAGCTACTCTCTCTCTCTCTCCTACTCTTTGTCTATTTTCCCCTTATCTTTGGGACTTACCGAGCGACCTGTTCGCTGACGACATTCTATTTCTTTCTTCTTTGAATGTCGTCAGGTGTTTTGGACCCAGCAGAGATCGAGCCCACCGGTGAAGACTTGGATCAGTTTCACGAAGACCCCAAGCTCTAAACATTGTACCTTGTTCTATTCAGTATTTTCATTTCCTGTTATGCCATTGTTTAGGCATCGCTTTTCATTCCAGTTGTATTTACTTTTCATGCATTGTACAAAAGAATGTTATTAATAAAGTTGCTGTTATTTCTATATCTCTTGTCTCTTGTGATTTACTTTTATATTGCTTAGATACGCTTAGCGTATGTACTTCTAAGTATATACGTAGCGGACCTCGTCGCGTCCACTTCGCCGTACACCGGGAAGCGGGGCGTGACAGTAGTTTTACTTATTAGATTCACGAGAGTATGGACAAGCTTGCTTGTTGATCTTCTGATCGCTCAATACCCGGGTATCCGTTACGTCCAGCTAGTACCGCTGACGGCTTGTAGGTGACTGATATGATCATCACCTGCTGCCGGCGTATTGACGGGTCTTTAGAATCCTACATAGAGCTTTCCTAGCTCATGCGAAACGAAATAGGGCACATATGTGATATGTGCGGGACCGAGATTGATACTTGAATGTGATACAGTATTCTAATCTCGCGATATAGGTTATATGTGATATAACCGGATTATTGGATCAAGTGTTGATTCAATAATTTGTTATATGTATATTTGATATACATGTAATTGATGTTAGTCGGTTGTATGTGATATAGCCGGGTTATTAAATCAAGTGTTGATTTAATAATTTAATGTATAATTGTATATTTAATATATTAATATGCATTAACTAATATTAACTCATTTAAGAAAATGTTTTTTCACCAAATATATTTAAACATATATGTGATATATATTAATGTATTTAATATGTGTCATACTATATGATACAATGGAATTGGGTGTATGAGACTCATACCTAACTAAAGATAAATTGGGTGATTAATTATTAAGGGATAAAACAAAATTAGGTGGAAAATGCCATGGTTTGAGATGCTTGTGGAAGCATGTAGAAATCTTGACTTAGTCCACTAATTTTGTTTTACTCTAGATATTTATTAACCTAACCATTATCTTTAGCCATGGTTAAGTCTCTACAAGTGAGATTATATGAGATATTTTCTCACCCATGGTTCATACTCGATCACTTGAGTTTCTTCTTCATCTCCTTCTTTGCACTCTAGCTTTCAAGTGAGAAGAAAAAGAAAAAGAGAAAAATAATTCTAAAGTGAGCAAAATTCCTACTTCATCAATCTATACCAAACTAGCCATTTAGTATAGGTTGTTTACTTCACTAATTCATCAATTAGTGAAGAGGTAGCTTGAGTTAGCGATTTTTCGTCGTAGATCATCTTCGGCCTCGATGATCTTTGAGCAAGCTCGTTCCTTTCGCCTAGTGGAGCCTAAGGAGAGTCCGGGACACTACTACTTGGAGCAAATGGACTACTACACGGAGCTTTAGAAGTGAAGGACCAGTCTACAAAGGTTGTATTCTTATATCACTTAGTGTAAAGTTTGTTTACATGCTATAAAAACCCTAATTCTCTAGTTAGATCCTTGGTCAGGCTCACTCGGCACCCTAAATTTTTTAAAATAGCATACTTGATACGTGTCGAAATCCATCGGGGGTGCTAAACGAACCCAGCAGTGGTATCAGAGCCAAGCTAGATTATTAGGAGTAGTCTAGGCGAAGTTAAATTGTTCGATCGACCATTCGAAAACCCGGAAAACCCACTCTCTGAATTTTTTTTCAAAAGTTAGAATTTTTCTAATTAAAAATATTCAGAAAATTGTGCAGGGTTTTCTATGGACCCACAAGAAAAACGACGGCCCAACTCGACCAAACGGCCAAAGCATGCCTTTGGCGGCGGTTCCGCGATGCCGTTGGTGAGGCAGGGAGCGTGCCTTCTTGTGTAGGTCCATAGGTGCTTGGGCACAGTCTGAGTATTTTTAAATATGACTCAAGTGTTGAGCTCTCTGGGAATTTTGGGTGTATGATAAATCGATCGAAATGTTTAACATCGTCTAGATATCTGTGATCTGTGATACAATATTTGGAATTCACAATAATTAGTTTTGTGAAAACTAATTAGTACTTTGTTAATCTAGCAATTTAGTCTCACTTGATCGGTTGCCGCGGGGTTTTGATTTGGATCAAAACTCCGTTGCAATCTCGTATAGTACGCGAATGCGCGCCAGGTAACACTACTAGATAGCCACGTCCCATAGCCCCGACCAAGTGACTGTAGGAGGACCCCGTAGCCAAAAGTATTCATTCGGGTGCTTGCGGCCGCGGTGTTCCGCCTAAGTTCGCTTCGTCGACGGCATCGGGGGTGCGACCGTCCACTAATGTTTCCGACGAGCATTCGATCATCTGTTGGGAATCTTGTTGAACCCGACTGGATATTGAAAAGTGTTTTCAATTTGAGACTAAAATGCCGGGTTTATAATATTAGGCATGAAATTCGGAATATGTGATATTCCGGTTATATAATGTCTAAGGAATTTATATGGTTAGGCAAGAAATCCGAAATATGTGATATTTCGGGTTTATGATATCTAAGGTGGTTGCGGATTCCAATTATTGTAGTTTTCACTTTCTTTTCTGCCACCGTAAGTATAATATGTGGTGTATCGCCGGTTCCGTTGCTATACGTCAACGACAATTGGGATACGCATATTTACTTACTTTGTTGACATGTAATGTTATGTGTTGCTGTGATATGTTATATTGGATCGTCGTGTTTGGATAGCCGGGGGTTTTTGCTTGAGATGAGAGTTTTTCATTTTCATTCATGTAAAAACTTGTATGTAATAATCTTTTATTGGGACACTTCCGGGTTGAGGATGATGTCGCCATTGATGTATATTATTTACTTTTCCGCATTAGGATAGACCCAAGGCGGGGAGCATAAGTAACCCGGTTCTAGAGTCTAGTGGGAGACCATCTCGAGGAGTCGAGTCCGGGTCTCCTAACTCTAGAATTAGTAGGGTTGCTTGCCGCTCCCGTAGGGGTCTAGGGATGTGGGTTTGGCTATTCATCACGACCGTGGAATCCGTGTTTTTTACTGGCTTAATTTAAAACACAGACCTTCTAGAATATCCAATATTTCATATGTTGTCTTCTGCTGCAATGTTAAGTGATAAGTGTTGGCTATAGTGCCCTCAAGGCAATTATCATAGTCGCGGACTTATGATTATGATGATTGAGTGAGGAACTATACCGATAAAATAGTCTTACTCAAGATGATAGTATGCTATCTGGTTTGTCTTTATCATCATGTTGATAGTGTTAGTTATATGTATGCCCTAGAGGCCATTACTGTATATTGGATGTATATTGTAGTGGATGCTGGGACATATATAGGGAGGACTTTCTTGCTCGACATGATAATATGCTATCTGGTTGCTCTTTACCTTAACGTGTATACTAATTGTCTCTCTGTTACATGTTGGTAAAGCCCTTAGGATGTGTACTTGACTACCTGGACTATGATGCGGATCATACTAGTGGAGACATGGTAGTCCATAAGTACATCCTTCAAAGTCCCTAGTCGTGGGTATATCGAGACGGGGCATCAATATACCAGAGTAGACTAGCGTGTACCTTCTCGACCCATACAGATGGGCGATGGATGATCCCATATCCATTGGTGTTTGACATCAGAGATGATATACGGGTGCTCAGTAGAGACTGGGTACACTGGACGGACTCGCCGAGAACTCCCAGATGGTATTATACCTCACGTCAGATGGCAGTTCTCAGGTGATACTGGTACAGAGTAGTCTATTGACCCGAGATCGTCATAGAGTCTTGTGTGATTCCCACTGTGCTTTGATTTCCACCTTACCACGTCCAAGAGGGCGTGCAAAACGGTGGTTTTTGGGTACAGTCCCGAATCACATGGAGGCAATGAGCGATAGGAGGGGATTCGTCTCTCCCGGTATAGGGAGTTGATGTTGCGCTGTGTTCGATTGGCTATAACCGGAAATCCCTGGCCAGGGTTGCTGAGATTTACTGGTAAGTGTTACCAGTAGTTTCTCGAACTGTTATAGACCTCATATCGACACGACTTATCGAGCTATTGGGGTTTGACGTTTACCACCCCTAGGCAAGATATGCGACATATCAGACGACGAGACCGGACTGTACGGTAGTGTTACTGGTTGGATTCACTGGAGTGTGAGCTGGCTTGCTCGTCGATCTTCTGATCGCTCAATACCCGGGTGGCCGTTACGTTTAGCAGACCGCTTGCGGCTTGTGGGTGTTTGATATGATCATCATCTGCTGCCGGCGTATTGACGAGTCTTTAGAGTCCTACACAGAGGTTTCCTGGCTCAAGCGAAACGAAATAGGAGCGCATATGAGATATGTGCGGAACCGAGAATAATGCGTGTATGTGATACCGTATTTCATTCTCGCGATCAATGTGTCGAATGGTTGTATGCGATATAACCTAGTTATCGATTCAAGCGTTGATTCGATAAGCCGATACATTGTATACTGGTCTGTTGTGTGCGACATGACCGGATCATTGAATCAAGTGTTGATTTAATGATTTAATGTATAATTATATATATTTGATATATTACTTTGCATTAACTAGTATTTGTTCACTTTAAATGGATTTTCTCACTTGAAGTTCACAAGTTGTATATGTGATATACTTTTGTGCACTTGGATGTATCATGTTTGATGATACATGTTTGCTAGGGTTTGTGTAAAGAATTAAACCTTGGTTAAATAAATGGTTAGGGTTTTTATTTTGTTATTCATTCATTTATCTTTTTAATTGTATTAAAAAGAAATGGATAAGAAAACAAAATGGTGGCTTTCTTTGTTTGCATCTTGAATCTTCATGAAGTTTTGACCAAAGTGACCACTTTGTCTTCATCTTTAACCCTAACCATTCATCTAACCTTAGTCAATTCTCTACACTTGACCATGGTTGATTATGATAAGTATTCTTTTATTTTCTATTTTCTAAATAACTTATCATATCATTATCATCTTCTTCTTCTTCTTCTTCAAGATGAAGAACCTTGAGTCCATCAATGGTGATTGATAAAAACAAGTGAGAAATCCAATTCTAAAGTCTACCCACTTCCTATTTTTTCATCCTCTACCTCTTGCCAAGTAGTAGAGTGTGTTTCCTTCACAAGTTTTCATGGCTTGGTGAAGGTGGAGCTTGATCTAGTGATGCTTCGACATAGATCATCTTCGGCATCGTGTCGATGACCTAGCCCGTCCATTTTCCGATGAAGCCGACGCTAGAGCCCGGGGTTCGACTTAGACAGCAAGGAGACTTCATTGAGGAGCTATGGAGGTGGAGCACCAGATCTACAAAGGTTGTATTTCCGTATTCTAGTAGTTAAGTGTTAACTAGTTTGCTTTGTCGCCTAAAAATCTAGCCAACGATCCCTAGTCTAGGGTTTCTCGGCACCGTATTTTTGAAATTAGCATGGTTGATGCCTTGTGATACCTCTTTGGGGTGCCTAGGAACCCTACAGTGGTATCAGAGCCTAGCTAGAGCCTTAGGCGAAGTCTAGACAGAGTTTGAAACCCGAACGAACCCGAAACCCTAACGTAACCATGCCTGGGCTTAGGCCGCGGTTCCGCGGCGTTATGACGGAGTTAGGTCTCCGTTTTTCACAGTATTTCATAAAAAAACCTGCTTAATTTTCTGCATATATATCATATATACTATATACAGTATCTATCACAAAACATCACATGATCACATCACAGATATCGCAGCAGAAGAAACATATGAAATATTGGATATACTAGGACGTCCGTGTTTTCAATACGAGCCAGTATAAAACACGGATTCCACGGTCGTGATGAATAGCCAAACACACACCCCTAGACCCCTACGAGAGCGATTGGATTAGGGTAGTCGTGCGGCTTTGTTGGCTTTCATCAAGGGTCGTGCGGGTGGGTTTAATTCGATCAAAAAATGTACGGGTTGAACTTGACTAGCGGGCTATGGTTTGTTGGCTTTCGTCAAGGTCATAGCACGCTAGGGGCAAAATATTATCGGGAATTTCAAGTGTTGAAATTTGCAATGAGATTGCATACCTTCTATGAGATAGTTGGATCCCGATACCCGCTGCGAGTAATTGTTACTCCTGGGAGAGTTTTATACATTACAATTAGCCGATCAAGTAGGTGTCTAGAAAGGTGTTAACGGGGTTACGCCTCTGGGAAAACGAGGTTTACATTAATTAGGTTCGTGCGAAAGTACGGGGCACCTCCCTCAAAGTACCGACACTGGCCTGGCTGAAAGATTGACGAACTTGTAGTGTGTAATTAATCCCAGCTAGTCTTTCCTTTTAGGGTTTGAAGGAAGATTTGATAAAAAGAAGTGGGAGCCATCCTGATTAGATAAAATAATAACCAATCTATTCTTGCAAGAGCACACGCTGAGTGTTTTCTTCTCTCTCTCTCCAGGTAGCGGCCATATCACGCCTTAATCAAGATAATAATACGGAATATTGACCGAACCGGCTTGTTATACTGAGCTGGGGAACGTAAGTCCCGCTCCTACTTATAATTGTTATAAGACAGAGCAGGAAATTGGGAAATACCAGAATTCCCGTGCCGCCCAAATGAAGAGAGTGCATGCTGATGCATCATCTTCGGGTGTGTTCATTACAAAGAACTGTTTCTCAGTATCCTCCGCATCCTGGGTATATGATACCGGATCAGGATCCCAGATATGTAATTTGTTACATAGGGCTACAAAAGGGTAGAAAAACTGAGAACGGGTGATAAGTTTCATGAGGCAGAAAACGGGGCAAGTGTTGCAGCCAAGTCTGTCGGTCACTGTCACCCTGTATTACCAATACATTGATTCTGAATGAATGTTATTAGATACCGAACCTGATATACAAAATCATATCAGTCTCTTTATTAGTAAAGAAATGATAAAATTTTGTATTGTTGGATAATGTTTTGAACATTTCCTATATCAAAAGTTGATCGGTTCAGGCACGTTATCTAAAAGCATTGATGTTCTAAATCAAACTACAGTTCCTAGTATACAGAACACACACAAGAGGAAGAGTTCAGAAATGAAAGGTTCCTTCTTGAGGTATTGTAGACTAGGTCATATCAATGCGACCCGACTAGCTAGAGTTACATAAAGATGCATATTTAAATTAGTTTGAATTTACATCTTGTAGAACTCGCTAGTCATGTCACAGAGATAAGATGACCATAGCTCTGTTTAATGGAAGCAGAGAAAGAGTTAGTAAACTCTTGGGATGATACATGTTGATGTATGTAGGTCCCCAGTCTACACATGCCAAGACCGGTTCTTTATACTTCATTACATTCTCTGATAATCTCTCGAGATTCAGACATATGTTCCTGTTGAAACACAAGTCCGAACCTTTTGAGATATTCACAGAATATAAGTTAGAAGTAGAGAACCAAAATACGGGTATAAGTATTATGTCCTTTGATGTGATCAAGGAGGAGAATACTTGGGCACGGAAATCCTGGACTATTCTAAAGGAGAATGAGATTCTCTCTCAGCATTACTCCTCCGTATACACCATAGCACGATGGTATGTCGGGGCGGAGCAATCACACCCTATATGATAAGGTGCGCTCTATGATGAGTACTACTGAGTTACCTGTTTCCTTTTGGGAGTTATGCACTTGAGAAGCTGCATACCTATTGAATAGGGATCAAATCAAATCAGTTGCCTACCACTTCATATGTGATACGGAAAGGGAAGAGCCCATGTCTTAAGCTAGTTAAGATTTGGGGTTGTCCGGCCTATGTCTAAAAGCAAAATCCGGACAAACTCGAGGCAAGGTCTGTTATGTACAACTGGAAAGGTTCCAGCTATACAAATGACAGCAGATGACTTGGTAGAACCAGAGGATTCAATAGCAACCGACGAACTTCAGCCTCTCCGCCGATCTAGTAGGTTTCCTCACCCACCTGAGAGATACTTCGGTTGCTCTATGACAGTGGGAGCGATGATTGCATCACGAGATGATGACCCAACTGGTTTCGAGCTGGCCATCAGGAGTAAGACTCTGTAAGAATGGCTGGATTCTTATCGATCTGAGATGGAATCCTTATACACCAACAAAGTATGGACTTTGGTTGCTATATCTGAAGGGTTAAATCCCTATCAGGAGCAAGTATATCTTGAGAAGATTACTTGGTGTACATGGAAAAGTTGAGACTTTCAAAGCTAGACTTGTTAAAAGTTTGCATCATTGACCAGGTGCGGATAATGATGAAACCTTTTCAAGTAGCTATGCTTAACTCCATCCAGATCCTACTTGTCACAGCTACATACCATGACTACGATATCTGGTGGTTGGGTGTCATGACTGCTTTTCTAAATGATGTTTTAGAAGAGTGCGTCTATAAGTACACAGCCAGAGGGCCTCGTAGACAGTGGGAGCAGCGGAAACGTGTGCAAGATGCTTTATAGGATAAAGCAGGCATCGCGGAGTTGGAACATCTGTTTTGATGGATTAGTCAAAGAGTTTGACATCATCAAAATGGTAGATGAACCTTGTATAAACAAGAAGGTAGTAGGGAGTATGGTGAAAATCCTCGTAGAGTACGTGGATGACATACTCTTGATAGGGAAGGAGTTTCCTATGCTACGCTCGATCAATCTCCGCTTATCACAATGATTCTCCACGTAGGATCAAAATGATACCTCCTAAATCCTGAGTTCTGGATCTATGAGATAGATCTAATTGGATGTTAGGATACTCACTAGTTGTAGTGAGATGGTATCAATTGATCCTGGGGAGAATCACTGGAAGTGTTCCAGGGTGATAAAGACGACTGAATGTCAGTCATAGGCATTGTCTTTACCCTCAGTAAAGGGACGGTATGTTGGAAGAGTTCCAAGCTAGATACCGTGGCATACTAGACGATAAAGGCAGGATACATCTCTACTTAAGATGCTACCAAAGAGGCTGTTTGGGTGTATATTGGTTCATGAGATGAACTATGTTCCTCCCATTGTGTGACAATGGAGTTGTGGCTTATGCCAAGGAACGCTGGTCCCATCAGTGATCCAGACATATTCTAAGGCAGTATCACTTGATCATGGAGATGGTTGATCTCTAAGGGATCGAGGTTAGGAGAGTAGACTCAGAGGACAGCACGGCGGATCCACTCACGAAGGCCTATTCCCAGAGAGAGACTTTTATGGGATGGTTGAGTATGAGATACTATAACCATTGCTACAGATGGCCCTAGTGCAAGTGGGAGATTGTTAGTTATATGTATGCCCTAGAGGCCATTACTGTACATTGGATGTATATTGTAGAGGATGCTGGGACATATATAGGGAGGACTTTTTTGCTCGACATGATAGTATGCTATCTGGTTGCTCTTTACCTTAACGTGTATACTGATTGTCTCTCTGTTACATGTTGGTAAAGCCCTTAGGATGTGTACTTGACTACCTGGACTATGATGCGGATCATACTAGTGGGGACATGGTAGTCCATAAGTACATCCTTCAAAGTCCCTAGTCGTGGGTATATCGAGACGGGGCATCAATATACCAGAGTAGACTAGCGTGTACCTTCTCGACCCATACAGATGGGCGATGGATGATCCCATATCCATTGGTGTTTGACATCAGAGATGATATACGGGTGCTCAGTAGAGACTGGGTACACTGGACGGACTCGCCGAGAACTCCCAGATGGTATTATACCTCACGTCAGATGGCAGTTCTCAGGTGACACTGGTACAGAGTAGTCTGTTGACCCGAGATCGTCATAGAGTCTTGTGTGATTCCCACCGTGCTTTGATTTCCACCTTACCACGTCCAAGAGGGCGTGCAAAACGGTGGTTTTTGGGTACAGTCCCGAATCACATGGAGGCAATGAGCGATAGGAGGGGATTCGTCTCTCCCGGTATAGGGAGTTGATGTTGCGCTGTGTTCGATTGGCTATAACCGGAAATCCCTGGCCAGGGTTGCTGAGATTTACTGGTAAGTGTTACCAGTAGTTTCTCGAACTGTTATAGACCTCATATCGACACGACTTATCGAGCTATTGGGGTCTGACGTTTACCACCCCTAGGCAAGATATGCGACATATCAGACGACGAGACCGGACTGTACGGTAGTGTTACTGGTTGGATTCACTGGAGTGTGAGCGGGCTTGCTCGTCGATCTTCTGATCGCTCAATACCCGGGTGGCCGTTACGTTTAGCAGACCGCTTGCGGCTTGTGGGTGTTTGATATGATCATCATCTGCTGCCGGCGTATTGACGAGTCTTTAGAGTCCTACACAGAGGTTTCCTGGCTCAAGCGAAACGAAATAGGAGCGCATATGAGATATGTGCGGGACCGAGAATAATGCGTGTATGTGATACCGTATTTCATTCTCGCGATCAATGTGTCGAATGGTTGTATGCGATATAACCTAGTTATCGATTCAAGCGTTGATTCGATAAGCCGATACATTGTATACTAGTCGGTTGTGTGCGACATGACCAGATCATTGAATCAAGTGTTGATTTAATGATTTAATGTATAATTATATATTTGATATATTACTTTGCATTAACTAGTATTTGTTCACTTTAAATGGATTTTCTCACTTGAAGTTCACAAGTTGTATATGTGATATACTTTTGTGCACTTGGATGTATCATGTTTGATGATACATGTTTGCTAGGGTTTGTGTAAAGAATTAAACCTTGGTTAAGTAAATGGTTAGGGTTTTTATTTTTTTATTCATTCATTTATCTTTTTAATTGTATTAAAAAGAAATGGATAAGAAAACAAAATGGTGGCTTTCTTTGTTTGCATCTTGAATCTTCATGAAGTTTTGACCAAAGTGACCACTTTGTCTTCATCTTTAACCCTAACCATTCATCTAACCTTAGTCAATTCTCTACACTTGACCATGGTTGATTATGATAAGTATTCTTTTATTTTCTATTTTCTAAATAACTTATCATATCATTATCATCTTCTTCTTCTTCTTCTTCTTCAAGATGAAGAACCTTGAGTCCATCAATGGTGATTGATAAAAACAAGTGAGAAATCCAATTCTAAAGTCTACCCACTTCCTATTTCTTCATCCTCTACCTCTTGCCAAGTAGTAGAGTGTGTTTCCTTCACAAGTTTTCATGGCTTGGTGAAGGTGGAGCTTGATCTAGTGATGCTTCGACGTAGATCATCTTCGGCATCGTCGTCGATGACCTAGCCCGTCCATTCTCCGATGAAGCCGACGCTAGAGCCCGGGGTTCGACTTGGACAGCGAGGAGACTTCATTGCGGAGCTATGGAGGTGGAGCGCCGGATCTACAAAGGTTGTATTTCCGTATTCTAGTAGTTAAGTGTTAACTAGTTTGCTTTGTCGCCTAAAAATCTAGCCAACGATCCGTAGTCTAGGGTTTCTCGGCACCGTATTTTTGAAATTGGCATGGTTGATGCTTTGTGAGACCTCCTTGGGGTGCCTAGGAACCCTACAGATAGAGCCCATAGGATTCTTGCTTGACTGCCAGTATTATGATGGCGATCATATATGTGGGAGCTGGGGTCTATAAGCACATCCTTAAATGTCCCTAGTCATAGAAGTATCGAGACCGGGCATCGATACTCCAGTGTAGACTAGTGTATACTGATCGAGACCCCGACGAGGGGCGGTGGCCAGGTCTCACAAGCCACTGGTGTTAGTTTGTTCACCTAAGATAGTATACATGTGGTCATTGGGTTATGAGAACACTGGACGGACTCGCCGGGAACCTGCTAGTTGGTATTATACCTATTGTCAGATAGCAGTTCCCAGGTGACATGTGTGCAGGTTAGTCTGCCGACCTGAGATCGTCATTTGTCTCGTGTGAGTTCCTACTGTGCTTTGATTACTACCCTACCACGGCTCAAAGGAGTCGTGCAAACAGGTTTTAGTTGGGTACAGTCCCGAGCCACATGGAGGCAGTGATCGAATCGTCGGGGATTCGTCTCTCCCGGTATTGGGGGTTGATGTCGCAATGTGTACGGGTGGCCATCACCACAAATCCATGGCCATGGTAGACGAGGATTACCGATCCAGGATCGATAGTTTCTCAGGAGGTGATGGATTACATGCCGACATTAAATATCGCGTTGTTAGGGGTCTGACTTTATCCACCCCCTAGACTCGATATGCGATACTCTTAGACGAACAGACCGGACTGTACAGATATTTTCATTGTCAGGCTCAGTAGGGGTTCAGGATGAGTTTGCTCGTCGGCCTCCCTTTCGCTCAATACCTGGGTAGCCGTTACGTACAGCTAGTGCCGCTGACGTGCTTATGGTTAAACCCACTGCCAGCGTATTGACGAGTCTTTAGAGTCCCACACAAAGGGTTTTCACGGTTCATGCGATATGGTGTACATGAGGTATGTTGATACATACAGATGTCCGATTAAATATGTGCACTTGCTGCGCAGACTTCAATTGAATGGTTGATAATACTAGCAGCTTAGGATTAAGCCAGTTTATTAAATCAGGTTTTGATTTAATAATTTATACATGTATTTGTATATACGTATTCTAGTATTATTGTTCACTATTCGTTTTCTCTCTCGGCTATTCGTATTTTGGTACGAATACGCGTATATGTATTTCGGTACATGTACCGGGAAGTATTCCGTATTTTATACGGAATAGCTTCTAGAAGATGCCGCCTTTTGTATTTATTTTCTTTTAGAAATTCAATTAAGAAATGAGGTGGAAAAAGGTGAGTCAAAGCATGGCATGAACATGCTTTTAAGGTATGGTGTGAATTGTTTATTGAAAAAAAAAGAAAATGATAATTTTTTTATAGGAGAGAGAGAGGGGGCCGGCCACTTTATTGAGAGGGGTTCATTTCATTTTGTTGGATGATTAATTGATATGCTAGCCCACTCTGTCATTCTCATTACTTGCACACTTAGCCAAATTTCTTTTGTTCATGCAAAAGCTTTCACCTCCTTCATCTTCTTCTTGAGTTTCTTCTTGAGCTCAAAGGAAAGAGAGAAAAATGTAGTGACACTTTCGTACACCCCCACACTCCATCGCTAGCGACTTTGGAGCGTCGGTTACCTCGTTCGACGAGGTTGGAGCTTGCGCCGTTTTCCTCGGGTGGATCATCGGAGACGAAGGAAGACCGGCAACCAAACCACATCAACGAGCCGCTAGGAGCTTGGAATGAAGACCGAAGGACTCGGGTCAACTCGGTATAACAATTCTAACTCTTAGTTTAATTTGCTAGTTTAGGGTTTAAGGTCGATCCGTATATCGGGTAGCGGTAGCGCCGGTTTCAGAAATTTTTGTTCCGCATTTTGGCCACGTTTCGACGGCCGGGGCGCTGCCGGGACCCAACATGGTATCAGAGCCACCCTTTAAACCCCTTACTAGCTTGTTTAAACGTGCTTAAAAGATCGATCGACGGATTTTACCGAAACCACGATTTCATTTTTCAAGTTGCTGTCGATTTTCAAATGTGGTCAAAAAATTATTTCACACATCTTAAAAATCCGAGCAGGCGAATATAAGGGTAAAGAAAAAAATTGAGCCCCTGAAGCCTCTAAAGAGCCGCGGATCCGCCGCACTAACCCCCCATCTGCGGCGGTTCCGCGTCGGAATAGTGGCAACGGGCATCGAAATTTTTTCTGGAGCTCTATTTCTTGAAATTGTGATTTTTGTGATGTCCTGTTTTGGCCCAGGTTTCTGTGCAGTATTGTTTTTGCTATTGGGGCCAATTTGGAACTTAGTCGATCGATATTTTAATCGTGCGTTTGACAGTGCATACATTATAATCTACGACCGTGAATGTCATTTGATCGGTAAACCCGTCTAACTGCTATATGTCTTTTAGACGGGTTTGCGAACGTGACATTCACGTTGATATTCTGTGTTGTGCTGTGATGTTGGTTGGATCGTCGTGGTGGATAGCAATGGTGCAATGTTAGTACAATTTTATTTCATTTGTATATTTGATATTGCGGGGGGAGCGTCCGACATGTGGACTGTCGTCACTGCCAGTTTGTATATTATTCTTTTGGGGCACGACCGGGCTGAGGTCGATGTCACCCTTGTATATTATTTTCTTTTATGTACTAGGATTACCCCGAGGTGGAGTGCACGAATAGCCGGGTCCTAGAGGGCAACTGGTCCGCATCTCAAAGCATTCAGACGGAGGGGACCTTACTCTAGGATTGGCGGGCTATTCGCCGCACTTGTAGGGGGTATAGGTTGACCCACGAGGGGTGCTCAAGTTACCGGATTCCGTGAAGTGCTGGGTGGTCCATTCACGTTGCTGAAGGGGGCTGCCTCACTTCTAGTTTTGGCGGGCAACTTGCTGTGCTCGTAGGGGTCTAGGTTTTCATTGCACAGGCTATCCACACGACAGGGAACGTCAGGTCTCACTTGCGGCTCAAGTGAAACTCGGGGCTCCAGATTATCCACCATTCTGTATTGCTTCTGTGATGTTTCTGTGATGTTACTTTATATCATGCCTGGGACGAATGTTATATATATATTTATATATACTAGTAGATGTTGTATATGTTTTGCACCCGTGCTAGCCCAGTCCCCGCTCTGTCGTTAGTTAAGTAACCTAACGGGTGATGACGGGACCCAGTGGCGAATGCGAATGGCATATACGTACATTTTATTTTCATTATTTTCTGGTGTGATTAATTGATGGGACTGCATTGATTCTTATCAATGAAAAGATAAAACAAACCTTTTTGTGATGTTGTTGGAACCAAGTTTTTAAAAACTGACATTACAGACGTTCTCTTTTGCTTTGCATCGTGGTATTCATTTGGAATATCCCGCACCTCATTCGACGAGGCAAGGGCCGAGATCCCTTCATCGGGAGTGACCCCCTGAGTAAAAGTTTGCGTCAACGTAATAATTTCACTATAGTCGTTTCCTTTTGCTCTGCATCGTGGTATTCAGTTTGGGATATCCTGCACCCCATTCGACGGGGAAAGAGCCGAGATCCCTTCATCGGGAGTGACCTCTTTAGCAAAAGTTTTCGCCACTATATATATTTATAAAAAAACCACTTGGATTCCTTCAACGATATCAAGTTCATTACGTTAAAGGTTTTTCGTCAAAAACCAACCGTAGCCCTCCGTCATTTCAGATCAGTATTGCTTAGTATTCATACTACGTATGTCGTGCATTGCCGAAGCGTAGTGTTTGGTAGCTCTGTAATGCTTTTCTGTCGCATGGATATGTGGATTGGTTAGGACAGTAGTACGGTTATGTTGGCATTGTCAAGGACTCGTACGGGTGGGTTTAACGCAATCAAGATAATGACGGGTTGAACTTGACTAGGACTCTTTGATATGTTGGCATTGTCAAGGTCACTTGGGTCCTAGGGGTAAAAACTAATATCGGGAGTTTCAAACATACAAGAAACTTGCCAAGCTTGCGCATACCTTCTGGAGTGTGGTGACTTGAGTGGCTTCCATCAAGTTATCATGCGATGATAGTTGGATCCCGATTCCCACTGATGAGTAGGAATACTCCTCGGGTGATTCCGACTAATTCTCCTTTTAGGTTTGGAGGAGAATTCGAGAAAACAGTGGGAGCCATCCAGATTAGATAAAAGTGATTGACCATTCTGATCTAGGTTAGAGTGCACGCTGAGTGTTTCTTCTCTCTCTCTCTAGCTGCGACTATGACCCGACCTTTGACTAAAACTCATGAAACCAAGTTGACCGAACCTTCTTTAAACACATTGGCTTTTGGAATGTCACGGTGTCGCATATACTGTTGCCACTTCTATATCACCTTTGCATTTCTCCAGAACACCCCGTATCACTACGAACGTCTACTTCCATTGGATAAATCCATCGCATGGTTATATACGAACTCGAAGGATCTGATTCGAGGATGGATTCTGGTTCTGGAGAGATTGAATAGGATTATTCGGTTGTCTTTTCTCTTTACCTTCTCTCAGGTTGTGAGGGCTTCTAGGATTATGAGAGGGTATACCTATTGAGCTTATTGGATAGTCTTCCTCCAGACCATAGGCAGGTGCCGAACGGTAGGGATGGAAGAAAACCAACAAGTTTAACTGTGGTGTACAGAAGGTAATAAGTAAAGACATATAAAGGGATTAGAATAATGGCAAAGGAAATTGCGACCACCATCTTTCACAACAAAAAACCGTGTATATCCCTGCCACTCCTACATCCACTTTGCTTTTCTCTAGGACACTCCGTATCACTACGGATATCCACTTCCATTGGATAAATCCATCGTATGGTTATATACGAACTCGAAGGAACTTTTTCGAGGATGGATTCTGGTTCAGGAGAAAAAGAATAGGATTATTCAGATGTCTTTTCTCTTTACCTTCTCTCAGGTTTCGAGGGCTCCTAGGATTAGGAGAGTACACCTATTACGCTTATTGGATAGTCTTCTTCCAAGCTGGTGCCGAAAGGTAGGGAATGAAGAAAACCAATTAGCGTAAAAGAGGTGTACAGAAGGTAATAAGTAAAGACATAATAAAGGGATTGCAGAGAGGGCAGGCAAGTATATGGTTACTGTCGTAAATCAGGATAATGGAAGAGGCGTTACTAGGAATACCAGTTAACCCTTTTGAAACATTTTCATGTTTCAGTCTGACTGTGCGATGTTAATTAAAAACTGTTTTCCTAATAAGAATCTAACTCCAGGGTATGTATTTACCAGATCAGTTTCTCACGTCTGCATGTTATTACAGATGGTGAGTGGGAGTAAGATATTGGGAATTGGATGATTAGATCCTCATTATATCAGAATTCATTGTAATTGGTGATATTTGAGGAAATCATCTGGATTTTGCCGGATGGAAAATATTTGGTTTTAAATATCCGTTGTTATGCACCAATTTCAAACTGATATATCTTTACGTTTATTTTTATAAAGTGAGATATATCTTTTTGATATTATGTCTGTGACATTTACCTATATCGGTTGGTGATTAGGTAAGGTGCATTCAATAGTGGTGTAATTCTTCTTAACCATACTACAGTTTTTCAACCTACGACGCACAGGGTTTGAGTTGTTGAACTCAGGGGACTTATACAGAGTATTGTATGTTGTCCAGTGTCCATTAGGACAAAGGGGTTGGTACTCGTACTATATTGTGTTTACTTGTGACTTCTCTAGTTGTGGACATGTATTTCGTTGAAATGTAAGGTCCAGATATTCAGAAGTTATAGGTATAAGAATAAAGTAGAGAACCATTTATTGTAAGTATCGGGATTCTTCGAGGAAGTCGAAGATGTAGATACTTGTGTTTGGTATTCCGTTAATAGTAATGGTTTTGAGAACTTGTTTCTCTTTCAGGTCACTCATATATGGATGCACTCCTAGATGAGTAATGTTGATTGACCTTTTTCCATTTGGATGATATGCACTGGAGACTGCTGCATGATTTTGAATCTGGTTCAAATTAGATTAGTGCTTTTGTTTCTATATCAGATATATATAGAATCAATTGATATCTTGACGATGTTAAGGTATAGGGAGTTGTCCGGCTGATGCTTAGAACTAGAATCCGGATAAACTCAAGGCACGTTTCAGTAATGGCTGTTTGTGGGTTATCCCGGGCTTTGACGAGGGTTAACTTTCTACCATCAGGAAGATCAATATTAATATTGTTCTTGACTCGCCACAGTTTTAATAAAATGGACTTTTTCAGAAAACACAAGTGGGAGTATGGTAGAACTGGAAGTTATTCCAGAACCATAAACGATTACTGGAAATTTAATAGAACCTAAGGATTCAATTGGATTTGATGTTCCATTAGCCACTCCGCGGATTTGGTGGGTAACCTCAGGCACTCGAGAGGTACTTAGGTCTTCTCAGAGACGGTGACAGGGAGGTTCTTGTTTACCCAGACTTGCCATTGCTGTTATTCTAGACTATAAGACTCGGCAGGAGGATGAGTATAGCGACATTCTAAACTTGCTTTAGAAGTGCACGTGTATATGACTCTGCCAGAGGGTTGTTGTAGTCAGTGGGAGCAACGGAAGCATAGTGGGCAAGTAGCTTATGTCTATTTATAGACTAAAGCAGGTATAGCGGAAATAGATCATCTATTTTTGATGTGACTGTCATAGGTTTTGACCTCATCAGAATAAGAGATGGATCTGGTAAGAAGGTAGTAGAGAGTGATGTCTAGGTATTGGGATGACATGTACTTGATAGGAAGAGATATTCCTATACTATGATCGGTTGTGCTATGGTTGTCACAAAGTTGTTTCTCCACACAGGATATGGATGTAATATCAGGATTTCTGGTTACTAGATCTATGGTTTTAGATCTAAATTTGGAAAGTATCCTAATCTGGGTACTTTGACATTAAATAGGACGACTCCTGACATGGTGGTGTACCTGCAGGTGATGGAGTCACCCTCTCTAAAGGTGTCTTACAGACTAAAGGGGAGAGAGATCTGCATGATTAGCATATCACTTGCTTAGGCAATTGAGTTAATCATGAAATGTCAAATACCACACCAGATATTTCTTTTGTACTAGATGCAATAAGCAGATATATTAATCCAATTCTGGGGAAACATTGGAAAGCAGTTATTGAACATAAGTGAATGTTCTAGGGAAATGATTAAGGAAGCCTCCTTCGGGAGACGATTATCATTTCAGGCTTCCAAGGTGACCTGGATGACAGAGTGACTGTCAGAGTTATAGTTTTCCCTCTTTTGAGGGACAGTATGTTGGACAGGTGGTCCAAGCGGATACTGAGGAAAGGCTTGGCGCATGATACTGATTAAATTCAGTGTTCGATACATTCTAAGTAGTTTGCTAGATTTGGAGTTCATTTGTGAACTGGGTCCCATCAGATATCCAGACAAATTCTAAGACAAGTATTGCTCATTTCGGGCGATAGTTTTCTCCGCGAAGTTGAGATTAAGAGAGATACAGAAAGAAACATTGGAGCGGATCCACTCGCTGAGGCTATTTCTCGAACGCAATCATTTTTCGCAAACGGGCTTTGCGAAACTGATTAGTAGAGAAGTTGGGTGTTCGGTATCACACGGGCTGTGAGTATGCGACATCGCAATAATTGGCCTTAAGTGCAAGTGGGAGATTGTTGGTTATAGTGCCCTCAAGGCAATTATCATAGTCGCGGACTTGTGATTATGATGATTGAGTGAGGACCTATACCGATAAAACAGTCTTACTCAAGATGATAGTATGCTATCTGGTTTGTCTTTATCATCATGTTGATAGAGCCCATAGGATTCTTGCTTGACTGCCAGCATTATGATGGTGATCATATATGTGGGGTCTGGGGTCTAAAAGCACATCCTTAAATGTCGCTAGTCGTAGGAGTATCGAGACCGGGCATCGATACTCCAATATAGACTAGTGTATACTGATCGAGACCTCGACGAGGGGCGGTGGCCAGGTCTCACAAGCCACTGGTGTTAGTTTGTCCACCTAAGATAGTATACAGGTGCTCATTGGGTTATGAGTACACTGGACGGACTCGCCGTGAACCTGCTAGTTGGTATTATACCTATTGTCAGATAGCAGTTCCCAGGTGACATGTGTGCAGGTTAGTCTTTCGACCTGAGATCGTCATTTGTCTCGTGTGAGTTCCCACTGTGCTTTGATTACTACCCTACCACGGCTCAAAGGAGTCGTGTAAACAGGTTTTAGTTGGGTACAGTCCCGAGCCACATGGAGATAGTGATCGGATCGTCGGGGATTCGTCTCTCCCGGTATTGGGGGTTGATGTCGCATTGTGTACGGGTGACCATCACCACAAATCCATGGCCATGGTAGACGAGGATTACCGATCCAGGATCGATAGTTTCTCAGGAGGCGATGGATTACATGCCGACACTAAATATCGCGTTGTTAGGGGTCTGACTTTATCCACCCCC
This sequence comes from Agapanthus africanus, assembly GCA_030015575.1. Classification (NCBI taxonomy): domain Eukaryota; kingdom Viridiplantae; phylum Streptophyta; class Magnoliopsida; order Asparagales; family Amaryllidaceae; genus Agapanthus; species Agapanthus africanus. The sequence continues at coordinate 652,340,798 of JASDDO010000014.1, forward strand.
AGACTCGATATGCGATACTCTTAGACGAACAAACCGGACTGTACAGATATTTTCACTGTCAGGCTCAGTAGGGGTTCAGGATGAGTTTGCTCGTCGGCCTCCCTTTCGCTCAATACCTGGGTAGCCGTTACGTACAGCTAGTGCCGCTGACGTGCTTGTGGTTAAACCCACTGCCAGCGTATTGACGAGTCTTTAGAGTCCCACACAAAGGGTTTTCACGGTTCATGCGATATGGTGTACATGAGGTATGTTGATACATACAGATGTCCGATTAAATATGTGCACTTGCTGCGCAGACTTCAATTGGACGGTTGATAATACTAGCGGCTTAGGATTAAGCCAGTTTATTAAATCAGGTTTTGATTTAATAATTTATACATGTATTTGTATATACGTATTCTAGTATTATTGTTCACTATTCGTTTTCTCTCTCGGCTATTCGTATTTTGGTGCGAATACGCGTATATGTATTTCGGTACATGTACCGGGAAGTATTCCGTATTTTATACGGAATAGCTTCTAGAAGATGCCACCTTTTTTATTGATTTTCTTTTAGAAATTCAATTAAGAAATGAGGTGGAAAAAGGTGAGTCAGAGCATGGCATGAACATGCTTTTAAGGTATGGTGTGAATTGTTTATTGAAAAAAAAAGAAAATGATAATTTTTTGATGGGAGAGAGAGGGGGGGCCGGCCACTTTATTGAGAGGGGTTCATTTCATTTTGTTGGATGATTAATTGATATGCTAGCCCGCTCTCTCACTCTCATTACTTGCACACTTAGCCAAATTTCTTTTGTTCATGCAAAAGCTTTCACCTCCTTCATCTTCTTCTTGAGTTTCTTCTTGAGCTCAAAGGAAAGAGAGAAAAATGTAGTGACACTTTCGTACACCCCCATACTCCATCGCTAGCGACTTTGGAGCGTCGGTTACCTCGTTCGACGAGGTTGGAGCTTGCACCGTTTCCCTAGGGTGGATCATCAGAGACGAAGGAAGACCGGCAACCAAACCACATTAACGAGCCGCTAGGAGCTTGGAATGAAGACCAAAGGACTCAGATCAACTCGGTATAACAATTCTAACTCTTAGTTTAATTTTCTAGTTTAGGGTTTAAGGTCGATCCGTATATCGGGTAGCGGTAGCGCCGGTTTCAGAAATTTTTGTTCCACATTTTGGCCGCGTTTCGACGGCCGGGGCGCTGCCGGGACCCAACAATAAGATCATATAACTGCTTGAGACGAATGCTTTATATTATATATATGATATATAATAAACGTTGCTTATGTTTTGCATCCACGCTTGTCCTGCCCCGCTCTGCCGTTAGTTAACTAACATAACGGTGCATGACGGGAACCCGTGGCGAATGCGGATGACATAAGCGTACGTTGTATATTCATTTCTTTATCTGTGATACTTAGGAAGCATAAATGATGGGCCTTCGTTAATGAGATTAAGAAAGAAACCTAATGATGTTATGGAATCAAATTTTCAAAACTGGTAGTTCTAGTCTTGCTTTGCATAGTGGTATTCCTTGATAAATATCCAGCACCTCATTCGATGAGGTAAGAGCCTAAATCGCTTCACCGGGAGTGACCTCTTTAGCAAAAGCTAGCAGATGCCACCCACTCGGTTTATTTTGAAAACTCGATTTTAAAAAGCGGAGCTTGAATCACTCCTTTTCAAAATCACTCGATTCTACAACGATATCAAGTTCATTACGCAAAAGGTTTTCTTAAAAACCTGTCATAGCCCTCCGTCATTTCAGATAAGTACTATTTAGTATTCGTTCTGCTTTTGTTGGCCTTTGTCAAGACGTAGCGTGCGGTAGCTGATTAATGCTTATCTGCAAGCATATGATGCGACCGGATTAGGGTAGTCGTATGACCTTGTTGGCCTTTGTCAAAGGTCGTACGAGTGGGTTTAATTCAATCAGGAAATGATGAGTTGAACATACTAGCGCCATGTGGTTTGTTGGCCTTTGTCAAGGCCATAGGACGTCAGGGGAAAAATATTATTGGGAATTTTAAGTGTTGAAATTTGCAATGTGATTGCATACCTTCTATGAGATAGTTGGATCCCGATACCCACTGCGAGTAACAGTTATTCATGGGAGAGTTTTGCACTTTACAATTAGCTAATCAAGTAGGTGTCTAGAAAGGTGTCAACGGGGTTATGCATCTGGGAAAACGAGGTTTATTTTAATTAGGTCCGTGCGAAAGCACGGGGAACCTCCCTCAAAGTACCGACACTAGCCTGGCCGAAAGATTGGCGAACTTATAGGGTGTAATTAAACCCGGCTAGTCTTACCTTTTAGGGTTTGAACGAAGATTTGATAAAAACAGTGGGAGCCATCCTGATTAGATAAGATAATAACCAATCTAATCTTACAAGAGCATACACTAAGTGTTTTCTTCTCTCTCTCCAGGTAGCGACCATGTCACGCCTTAATCAAGATAATAATATTGATCTATTGACCGAACCCGCTTGTTATACTGAGCTAGGGAACGTTGGTTCCGCTCTATCTTATAATTATTATAAGTCTCAGCAGGAAATAGGGGAATATCCGGATTCCCACGCGACCCTAACGAAGAATGAGGATATTGATGCATCTTCTTCGGGTGTGTTTGTTACCGAGAACCGTTTCTCAGTACACTCTACGTCCTGGGTATTAGATACCAGATCGGGATCCCACATATGTAATATGTTACATGGGCTAAAGAAAGGTAGAGAACTGGGAAAATGTGATCATTCTCTAAAAGTAGGGAATGGTGCAAGTGTTGTAGCCAAAACAGTTGGCGAATATCACCTTGTATCACCAAATGGGAATACATCGATCTTGGACGACTGTTATTATGTACCTTCTATGATATGCAATTTAATATCAATTTCTTTATTAGATAAAGAGGGATATAACTTTGTAGTAGAGAATAATGTTATGAACATTTTCCTAAATCAAGTGTTGATTAAGTTTGGTATATTATGTAACGGTTTATACGTTCTGAATCAAAACACAGTTCTTAACGTACAGAACACACACAAGAGGAAGAGTTCAGAAATGAACGAATCCTTCTTGTGGCATTGTAGATTAGGTCATATCAATGCGACATGACTAGCTAAGTTACATATTTTGAATCCGTTTGAATTTATATCTTTTGAAACTTGCCAGTCATGTCTCAAAGGTAAGATGACCAAAACTCCGTTTATAGGACACGGAGAAAGAGCTACTGAACTCTTAGGACTGATACATAGTGATGTATTGGGTCTCATGTCTACACATGCCAGGAATGGTTCCTCATACTTCATTACATTCACAAATGATCTCTCAAGATTCGAGCATGTGTTCCTGTTGAAACACAAGTCTGAAGCTTTTGAGAAATTCAAAGAATATAAATGCGAAGCGGAGAACCAAACGGGTAAAAGTATTAAAATCCTTCGATCTGATCGGGGAGGAGAATACTTAACAATGGAGTTCCTAGAGTGTCTAAAAGAGAATGGGATTCTCTCTCAGCTTACTCCTCCGTATACACCACAGCACAACGGTGTATCGGAGCGGAGAAACCGCACCCTATTAGATATGGTGCGCTCTATGATGAGTACCGCTGAGTTTCCTGTTTCCTTTTGGGGTTATGCGCTTGAGACAGCAGCATACCTATTGAATCAAGTTACATAAAAATCGGTGCCTAAAACACCATATGAGATATGGAGTGGAAAGAGACAATGTCTTAAACGAGTTAAGATATGGGGTTGTCCGGCCTATGTCAAAAGGAAAAATCCGGACAAACTCGAGGCACGATCAGTTCTTTGTAAGTTTGTGGGATATCCAAAGAATTCACATGGATATCTATTCTACCACAACGAGAAACAAAAGGTGTTTATTTCTCGATATGCCACCCTTTTAGAAAAGGAATTTCTTGCAAAAGAAATTAGTGGTCAAGAGGTAGAATTGGAAGAAGTTCCAGCTACACAAACTACAACAGAAGATTTGGTGGAACCAGAGGATTCGGTAGTCCCCGTCGAACCTCAGCCTCTCCGTCGATTTAGTAGGGTTCCTCATTCACCTGAGAGATACTATGGTTTTCTCATTGACGGTGGAAGTAAGGATTGCATCATGGAAGATAATGACCTAACTAGCTTCAAGCAGGCCATCACGAGTGGAGACTTTGTGAAATGGCTGGATGAGACGGAATCCATGTACACCAACAAAGTATGGACTTTGAAAGTTGCTCCTGAAGGAGTAAAACCCATTGGGAGCAAATGGATCTTTAAGAAGAAACTTGGTGTAGATGGAAAAGTTGAGACTTTCAAAGCTAGACTTGTTGCAAAAGGTTTTCGTAAACGACCAGGTGTCGATTATGAAGAAACCTTTTATCTAGTGGCTATGCTTAAGTCCATCCGGATCCTACTTGCCATTACTGCATACCATGACTACGAAATATGGCAGATGGGTGTCAAGACCACTTTTCTAAATAGTGATTTAGAAGAAAGCGTGTACATGACTCAGCCAGAAAGCTTCGTAGATAGTGGTAGTAGCGGAAAGGTGTGCAACCTGCTTAAATCAATCTACGGGTTAAAACAGGCATCACGGAGTTGGAACATCTATTTTGATGTGATAATCAAAGAGTTTAACTTCATCAAAAACGTAGATGAACCTTGTGTATACAAGAAGGTTGTAGAGAGTAAGGTTGTCTTCCTCGTATTGTACGTGGATGACATACTCTTGATTGGAAATGATATTCCTATGCTGCACTCGGTCAAGCTCTTCTTATCACAAAGATTCTCCATAAAGGATCTGGGTGATGCCTCCTACATCCTGGGGATTAAGATCTATAGAGATAGATCTAAACGGATGTTGGGATTGTCCCAATCCAGGTACATTGACACCATCTAAAGAGGTTTCGTATGGAAGGTTTCAAGCGTGGGAATTTACCCACGATCTCAGGAATCACTCTCTCCAAAGAGATGTCCCCCAAGACTGATTTGGAGAGGGCTCGGATGTAAAGTATACCCTATGCTTCGGCAGTCGGGTCTATTATGTATGCGATGTTATGTACTCGACCGGATGTAGCATACGAACTTAGTTTTGTAAGCAGGTATCAATCGGATCCTGGAGAGAATCACTGGACAGCTATGAAGAACATTCTTAAGTACTTGAAAAGGACTAAAGAAATGTTCTTGGTGTATGGTAACGGTGAACTCCAAATGGAGTCCTTTACCGATTCGAGCTTTCAGAGTGATAAGGACGACTCTAAGTCGGTGTCGGGTTTTGTCTTCACCCTCAATGGAGGGGCGGTATGTTAGAAGAATTCCAAGCAACATACTGTGGCAGACTCGATGATGGAGGCTGAATACATCGCTGCCAACGATGTCGCTAAGGAGGCTGTCTGGATGAAGAAGTTCATAACTGAACTTGGAGTGGTTCCATCCATCGAGCATCCAATAACTTTGTATTGTGATAACAATGGAGCTGTGGCTAAGGAACCCAGGTCCCATCAGCGATCCAGACATATTTTGAGGCGGTATCACCTGATCCAGGAGATAGTTGATCGCCGGGAGATCGAGGTCAGGAGAGTTGACACGAAGAATAACATGGCGGATCCACTCACGAAGGCCATACCTCAGATACAATTTGAGAGACTCTTCGGGATGTTGGGTATGAGATACTACAACAACTGGCCTTAGTGCAAGTGGAAGATTGTTAGTTGTATGTATGCCTTAGAGGCCATTATTGTACATGATTGTATATTATAATGGATGCTTGGACATATATAGAGAGGACTTTCTTGCTCAACATGATAGTATTCTATCTGCTTGCTCTTTATCTTAACATGTAGACTAGTATTGTGATACTGTCTTGCTCTCACATGTTGGTAAAGCCCTTAGGATGTATAATTGACTACCAGGATTATGATGCATACTTGACTACCAGGATTATGATGCAGATCATACTAGTGGGGATAGGGTAGTCCATAAGTTCATCCTTTAATTGTTCCTACTCGAGAGAGTATCGAGATAGGGCATCGATATTCCAGAGTAGACTAGTGTGTACGTTTCATGACCCTGTATGGGGCGATGGATGATCTCACATCTATTGGTGTTTGACATCAAAGATTGTACACAGGTGCTCATTGGAGAATGGGTACACCAAACAGGACTAGCCGAGAACTTCTAGATGGTATTATACCTAACGTCAGATAGCAGTTCTCTGGTGACCCTGGTATAGGTTAGTCTGTAAACCCGAGATCATCATAGAGTCTTGTGTGATTCCCACTGTGCTTTGATTTCCATCCTACCACGTTCAAGAGAGCATGCAAACAGGTGGTTTTTGGGTACATTCCCGAGTCACATGGAGGCAATGAGCGATAGGAGGGGTTTCGTCTCTCCCGGTATTGGGGGTTGATGTTGCGCTGTGCTCAATCGGCCATAACAGGAAGTCCCTGGCCAGGGCTGATACTGAGATTTACTGCTAAGTGTTATCAGTAGTTTCTCGACCCGTTATGAGCCTCACATTGGCATAACTTATCAAGTTATTGGGGTCTGACGTTTACCACCCCCAGATTCGATATGCGACATATCAAACGAAGAGACCGGACTGTACGGTAGTGATACTTATTGGATTCACGGGAGTATGGACAACCTTGCTTGTTGATCTTCTGATCGCTCAATAATTAGGTAGCCGTTACGTCTAGCTAGTACAGCTGACGGCTTGTGAGTGACTGATATGATCATCACCTACTGCTGGCGTATTGACGAGTTTTTAGAGTCCTACACAGAGGTTTCCTAGCTCTTGCTAAACGAAGTAGTGCACATATGTGATATGTGCGGGTCCGAGATTGATACTTGTATGTGATACAGTATTCTAATCTCGCGATATAGGTTATATGTGATATAACCGGATTATTGGATCAAGTGTTGATTCAATAATTTGTTATATGTATATTTGATATACATGTAATTGATATTAGTCGGTTGTATGTGATATAGCCGGGTTATTAAATCAAGTGTTGATTTAATAATTTAATATATAATTGTATATTTGATATATTAATATACATTAACTAATATTAGCTCACTTAAGAAAATGTTTTTTTCTCCAAATACATTTAAATATATATGTGATATATATTAATGTATTTAATATGTGTCATGCTAGACGATACAATGGACTTGGGTGTATGAGACTCATATCTGACTAAAGATAAATTGGGTGATTAATTATTAAGGGATAAAACAAAATTAGGTGGAAAATGCCATGGTTTGAGATGCTTGTGGAAGCATGTAGAAATCTTGACTTAGTCCACTAAATTTGTTATGCTCTAGATATTTATTAACCTAATCATTATCTTTAGCCATGGTTAAGTCTCTACAAGTGAGATTATATGAGATATTTTCTTACCCATGGTTCATACTTGATCACTTGAGTTTCTTCTTCATCTCCTTCTTTGCTCTCTAGCTTTTAAGTGAGAAGAAAAAGAAAAGGAGAAAACTAATTCTAAAGTGAGCAAAATTCCTACTTCATCAATCTATACCAAACCAGCCATTTAGTATAGGTTGTTTACTTCACTAATTCATCAATTAGTGAAGAGATAGCTTGAGTTAGTGATTCTTCGACGTAGATCATCTTCGACCTCGAAGATCTTTGAGCATGCTCGTTCCTTTCTCCTGGTGGAGCCTAAGGAGAGTCCGGGACACCACTACTTGGAGCAAAGGGTTTACTACACGGAGCTTTAGAAGCAAAGGCCGGTCTACAAAGGTTGTATTCCTATATCACTTAGTGTAAAGTTTGTTTACATGCTATAAAAACCCTAATTCTCTAGTTAGATCCTTGGTCGGGCTCGCTCGACACCCTAAATTTTTTAAAATAGCATACTTGATGCGTGCCGAAAACCGTCGGGGGTGCTAAGCGAACCCAGCAGCATGCCCGTTCCTTTCTCCTGGTGGAGCCTAAGGAGAGTCCGGGATACCACTACTTGGAGCAAAGGGACTACTACACGGAGCTTTAGAAGCAAAGGCCGGTCCACAAATGTTGTATTCCTATATCACTTAGTGTAAAGTTTGTTTACATGCTATAAAAACCCTAATTCTCTAGTTAGATCCTTGGTTGGGCTCGCTCGACACCCTAAATTTTTTAAAATAGCATACTTGATGCGTGCCGAAAACCGTCGGGGTGCTAAGCGAACCCAGCAGCATCAATCCCACCCCACCCCTTACTGAGATGACCGGCGAGATAACCCTCTGGGCCGGTGTCGCCGGGCCCACTCGTCGGGATTGCTCTAATATTTTGAACCCCAGTCGTTTGGCCTCTCCCCACTACTCCTCTTCTGTTTGTTTCCTACAATTAACCAGGGGATTAAAAATCACCATTAAACCAATGTTTTAATGCATTTTAATTCTCATTTTTAATTTCCTAAACCCTAATTCTATCCTATAAATACCACCCCATACCTAGCCCTCTCTATTCTGAAATCCATTGTCAAAACTCTCAAATTTTTCCAAATCAAATAAGTTGTATAAGTGGAGTTAGCTAAGGTCAAGTTCCGGCGACGATTCGGGAAGATTCCGGCGATCCCACGACTCCACGAAACTTTCAAAACCTTCCTATACCTCTCCTCTCTACCCTAAACTCATAAGTCCCCTCTCCTCCTCTCTCTTCCTATTCTAAAAAGTTCTCTTTTCAAAACTTGTCGGAAGCGGAGTTAATCCGACATCTGATTCTAAAATTATTAAAAAAACCTAGCTTTTCTTAATAACAAATCAAACATTTCTTTATATATTGTTTAGCAACCATGAACCAATATTAAGAACAAGTTTCAATTTAAAATACCATGCTATGCAACTTGTATTACACTTTTACAGTTAAATACCAAAAAATTTACCTACGACATTCTTTTATCTTAATTGCTCATATTACCTTCAGAAAAACCTCACGAGATAATGACCTACCTCTCACAACACACATCATGACATATCACGATTGCTTGAAAACCATATTTTTGTGGCTAATACAATTTTACATTAAAATACCCTAACATATTAAAAATCGTATTCTTTAAATTGTTTTAATCAAATTCCTTACGATTATTTCTCTACAACCCTCTTTTGGGGAATCCGATTTGGTTGGTGCGGGTTTGTCATGACCCAAAATTTGGCATGTGACCGGCACTTAAACCACTTAACATTTACAGGAGTAACGTAATTTAAGTAAGCCAAAAACCATAAATCTAAACCATCAAAAGTAGTAAGTGATGAAAACATTTGTTAAAGAAATTTGGAAATTTCAAGTAAAAATCTTTAAAGTTTAAATTATTTTCTTAAAAAATTTTGGAAGCAACTCCGTTGTAAAATCTAGCCCCGAAACGGGTACAAACATAAGATATAAGTAAAACCACATATGATGTAAATAAAGCATCCCCAAACGGGAGCAATCATGCCCAACGACGGAACACAACCACCACAAGAATAATATACGACGTTGTAGCGAAGAAATGAACAATATAAGTGAATAAAAGATAAAACTGCATAATAAAAGTCGGCTCACACGAGCTCGACGCCCAGAGTCACAAAATAATATACAATATCGTCCTCATAATTGGTCTCTAAGTCAATACATGAAATGACAGATGGAGAGTACTAGATACAATAAGTGTACAATGAATATAAATGGATAACCGCAAAACCCACCTATAGCAAAACCACTCACAGCCGACTGTAGCGGTATCCACTGCAAAAAGATACAATGATGTAGCCCTGTCGCGAATACTCTGAGGGTCAACCTGCAAAACACTGTGGCACAACGGGGGTGAGTTGCCAACTCGTGAATAGCAAATAACATATACAGGTAATCGCAGGTATGCACGTACTGCGATACTCATTCACATGCAATCTGATAGTATCGACATGGAAATATAGATATGCAACAATCAGGAAAGGTACTCTATCAGGTACTACAAATACATGATGCAATGCATATCAATAAATGCTGAGTATAGGATAAAACCTATCATCCTCACGAATCATCATCGTGGGAAAAACCTGGTGTCCATCAATACACCCCAAATCCTAATACCTCAGGCCGCGTCACTCTGACCGGCCCTCATATCCTGGCAATCTCATGGAACCTGAGTGCCCAATATCGGCACCCGAAAACATCATGAAATACTCGTGTCCAACACCGACACGTAAATACTCATCTCTCACGCGCCGCATACCAGATCGTCCCTCACTATATCTCATGTCATAACTCCAAGACGGAATCCTCCGGATATCCGTCGGGCTCTATACTCTCACCGGTAGGTAGTACATCCCCTGCCAGGCTCATCATCATCCCCACAAAATCTCTCTCTTGCCACGGGGTACCATACCGGGTCCACTATGTACCCGCAGACGGTTCATCCACTCCTTGAATCGGGTCTCGAAAACAAATCTCAGAACCGAGAAAACTCAAGGTGGACGCACTGAAATATCATATCACGAGTGTAGGGTTTCTAGGCACTCTAATGAGGTCTCACAAGGTATCAACCATGCCAATTTCAAATTTTACGGTGCCGAGAAACCCTAGACTAGATCGTTAACTAGAATTTTAGGCGAAAACGAAAACTAGTTAACAACTTAACTAAGTGAACGGAAAATACAACCTTTGTAGATCCGGTCCTCCACCTCCATAGCTCCGTGACGAAGTCCCCTTGCTGTCCAAATCCAATCCCGGGCTCTAGCGTCGGCTTCATCGGAGAAATGGACGGGCTAGGTCATCGACAACGATGCCGAAGATGATCTACGTCGAGGCATCACAAGATCAAGCTCCCACTTCACCAAGTCATGAAACTTGTGAAGAAAACACCCTATACTACTTGGCAAGAGGTAGAGGATGAAGAAATAGGAGGTGGGTTCACTTTAGAATTGGATTTCTCACTCTTTTCATCAAATCACCATTGATGAAAGCTAGGTTTTCTTCCTTAAGAAGAACAAGAAGAAGATGATAGAATATTATGATTTGTTAATTAAAATATAAAAGAAAATGAATACTTATCATAATATGAACCATAGTTACGTGTAGAGAATTGACTAAGGTTAGATGAATGGTTAGGGTTAAGCATGAAGACAAAATGGTCACTTTGGTCAAAGCTTCATGAAGGTTCAACAAGCTTCAAGAATGAAAGCAACCATTTTGTTTTCTTATCCCATTTCTTTTTAATCCAAATTAAAAAGATAAATGAATGAATAAATAAAAACCCTAACCATTTACTTAACCAAGGTTTAATTCTTTACACAAACCCTAGCATTCATGTATCATCAAACATGATACAATCAAGTGCACAAAAGTATATCACATATACAACTTGTGCAATTCAAGTGAGAAAATCCATTTAAAGTGAACCAATACTAGTTAATGCAAAGTAATATATCAAATATATAATTATGCATTAAATCATTAAATCAACACTTGATTTAACGATCCGGTCATATCGCATACAACCGACTAATATCCAATGTATCGGCTTATCGAATCAATCCTTGATTCGATAACTAGGTTATATCGCATACAACCAATCGATACATTCATCGCGAGAATAGAATACGGTATCACATACACGCATTATTCTCGGTCCCGCACATATCTCATATGCGCTCCTATTTCGTTTCGCTTGAGCCAGGAAACCTCTGTGTAGGACTCTAAAGACTCGTCAATACGCCGGCAGCAGATGATGATCATATCAAGCATCCACAAGCCGCAAGCGGTCTGCTAAACGTTACGGCCACCCGGGTATTGAGCGATCAGAAGATCGACGAGCAAGCCCGCTCATACTCCTGTGAATCCAACCAGTAACACTTACCGTACAGTCCGGTCTGTTCGTCTGATATGTCGCATATCTCGCCTAGGGGTGGTAAACGTCAGACCCCAGTAGCTCGATAAATCGTGTCGATATGAGGTATATAACAGTTCGAGAAACTACTGGTAACACTTACCAGTAAATCTCAGCAACCCTGGCCAGGGATTTCCGGTTATAGCCAATCGAACACAGCGCAACATCAACTCCCTATACCGGGAGAGACGAATCCCCTCCTATCGCTCATTGCCTCCATGTGATTCGGGACTGTACCCAAAAGCCACCGTTTTGCACGCCCTCTTGGACGTGGTAAGGTGGAAATCAAAGCACAGTGGGAATCACACAAGACTCTATGACGATCTCGGGTCTACAGACTAACCTGTACCAGTGTCACCAGAGAACTGCCATCTGACGTGAGGTATAATACCATCTGGGAGTTCTCGGTGAGTCCGTCCAGTGTGCCCAGTCTCCACTGAGCACCCGTATATCATCTCTGATGTCAAACACCAATGGATATGGGATCATCCATCGCCCATCTGTATGGGTCGAGAAGGTATACGCTAGTCTACTCTGGTATATCGATGCCCCGTCTCGATACACCCACGACTAGGGACCTTGAAGGATGTACTTATGGACTACCATGTCCCCACTAGTATGATCCGCATCATAGTCCAGGTAGTAAAGTACACATCCTAAGGGCTTTACCAACATGCAACAGAGAGACAATCAGTATACACGTTAAGGTAAAGAGTAACCAGATAGCATACTATCATGTCGAGCAAGAAAGTCCTCCCTATATATGTCCCAGCATCCACTACAATATACATCCTATGTACAGTAATGGCCTCTAGGGCATACATATAACTAACAATCTCCTACTTGCACTAGGGCCATCTGTAGCAGTGGTTGTAGTATCTCATACTCAACCATCCCATAAAAGTCTCTCTCTGGGAAAAGGCCTTCGTAAGTGGATCCGCCGTGTTGTCCTCTGAGTCTGCTCTCCTAACCTCGATCACCTTGGAGATCAACCATCTCCATGATCAGGTGATACTGCCTTAGAATATGTCTGGATCACTGATGGGACGGGTGTTCCTTGGCATAAGCCACAACTCCATTGTCATACAATGGGAGGAACTAAGTTCATCTCATGAACTATTATACACCCAGACTTCCTCTTTGGTAGCATCTTAAGTAGCGATGTATCCAGCCTTTATCGTCTAGTATGCCACGGTATCTAGCTTGGAACTCTTCCAACATACCGTCCCTTTACTGAGGGTAAAGACAATGCCTGCGACTGACATTCAGTCGTCTTTATCACCCTGGAACCTTTCCAGTGATTCTCCCTTGGATCAATTGATACCACCTCACTACAACTAGTGAGTATCCTAATATCCAATTAGATCTATCTCATAGATCCAAAATCTAGGATTTAGTAGGTATCACTTTGATCCTATATGGAGAATCCTAGTGATAAGCGGAGATTGACCGAGCGTAGCATAGGAAACTCCTTCCCTATCAGGAGTATGTCATCCACGTACTCTACGAGGATCACCACCATACTCCCTACTTCTACCTTTTTGTATATACAAGGTTCATCTACCATTTTGATGATGTCAAACTATTTGACTAATCCATCAAAACAAATGTTCCAACTCCGCGATGCCTGCTTCATCACATGAAACATCTTGCACACGTTTCCGCTGCTCCCACTATTTACGAAGCCCTCTGGCTGTGTACTTATAGACGTTCTTTTTTTCCAAAACATCATTTAGAAAAGCTGTCATGACACCCAACCACCAGATATCGTAGTCATGGTATGTAGCAGTGGCAAGTAGGATCTGGATGGACTTAAGCATAGATCCTTAGAAAAGGTTTCAACATAATCCATACCCGGTCAATGATGCAAACCTTTAACAAGTCTAGCTTTGAAAGTCTCAACTTTTCCATGTACACCAAGTAATCTTCTCAAGATATACTTGCTCCTGATGGGGATTTAACCCTTCAGATATAGCAACCAAAGTCCATACTTTGTTGGTGTATAAGGATTCCATCTCAGATCGATAAACATCCAACCATTCTTACAGAGTCTCACTCCAGATGGTCAGCTCGAAACTAGTTGGGTCATCATCTCATGATGCAATCCTCGCTCCCACTGTCATAGAGAAACCGAAGTAACTCTCAGGTGGGTGAGGAACCCTACTAGATCGGCGGAGAGGCTGAGGTTCGTTGGAATCTACTGAATCCTTTGGTTCTGTCAAATCATCAGCTGCAGTTTGTATAGATGGAACATTTCCAGTTCCACATAACAGACCTTGCCTCGAGCTTGTCCGGATTTTGCTTTTAGACATAGGCCGGACAACCCCAAATCTTAACTAACTTAAGATATGGGCTCTTCCCTTTCCATATCTCATATGGAGTAGTAGGCAACTGATTTGATTTGAACCCTATTCAATAGGTATGCAGCTTCTTAAGTGCATAACTCCCAAAAGGAAATAGGTAACTCAGTAGTACTCATCATAGAGCACACCATATCATATAGGGTGTTATTGCTCCACCCTGATACACCGTTGTGATGTGGTGTATTCAGAGGAGTAATACTGAGAGAGAATCTCATTCTTCTTGAGAAAAGTCCAAGAATTCCGTGCTCAAGTATTCTCCTCCTTGATCTCATCAAAGGATATAATACTTATACCCGTATTGGTTCTCTACTTCTAGCTTATATTCTGTGAATATCTCAAAAGGTTCGGACTTGTGTTTCAACATGAACATATGTCTGAATCTCGAGAGATTATCAGAGAATGTAATGAAGTACAAAGAACCGGTCTTGGCATGTGTAGACTGGGGACCTACATACATCATCATGTATCAGCCCCAAGAGTTCATTAACTCTTTCTCTGTTTCCTGTAAACAGAGCTGTGGTCATCTAATCTTTGTGACATGACCGGCAAGTTTTCACAAGATGTAAATTCAAACAGATTTAAATATGCATCTATGTGCAACTTAGCTAGTCGTGTCGCATTGTTATGACCTAGTCTACAATACCTCAAGAAGGATTCGTTCATTTCTGAACTCTTCCTCTTGTGTGTGTTTTGTATACTAATAACTGTAGTTTGATTTAGAACATCAATGTTTCTAGATAACGTGCCTGAACCGATCAACTTTTGATATAGGAAATGTTCAAAACATTATCCAACTATACAAAAATTTTATCATTTCTTTACTAATAAAGAGAGTGATATGATTTTGTATATCAGGTTCGGTATCTAATAACATTCGTTCAGAATCAATGTATTGATAATACAGGGTGACAGTGACCAACAGACTTGGCTGCAACACTTGCCCCGTTTTCTGCCTCATGAAACTTATCACCCGTTCTCAGTTCTCTACCTTTCTGTAACCCTATGTAACAGATTACATAGCTGGGATCCTGATCCGGTATCAAATACCCAGGACGTAGAGGATACAGAGAAACGGTTCTTTGTAACGAACACACCCGAAGAAGATGTATCATATGCACTTTCTTCGTTTGGGCGGCATGGGAAATCCGGTATTCCCCAATTTCCTGCTCTGTCTTATAACAATTATAAGTTGGAGCGGGACCAACGTTCCCCAGCTCAGTATAACAAGCAGGTTCGGTCAATATATCCGTTTTATTATCTTGATTAAGGCGTGACATGGTCGCTACCTGGAGAGAGAGAGAAGAAAACATTCAGCGTGCGCTCTTGCAAGAATAGATTGGTTATTATTTTATCTGATCAGGATGGCTCCCACTGTTTTTATCAAATCTTCCTTCAAACCCTAAAAGGAAAGACTAGCCGGGATTAATTACACGCTACAAGTTCGCCAATCTTTCAGCCAGGCCAGTGTCGGTACTTTGAGGGAGGTCCCCCGTGCTTTCGCACGAACCTAATTAATGTAAACCTCGTTTTCCCAGAGGCGTAACCCCGTTGACACCTTTCTAGACACCTACTTGATCGGCTAATTGTAATGTATAAAACTCTCCCAGGAGTAACAATTACTCTCAGCGGGTATCGGGATCCAACTAAGCTCCCATGTGTTCTCTTAGCGGCTAAACGCGTGCAGCAACCTCCTAGACTGGCCCTACGACTACACATCGTACGAAACACTTAAACAATTATCAGATAATCAGTATCGCACGTTGCCGAAACGCCTAAAACTAAGTAATTGGTTACAGATTTTTCTATACAAAGAATTGGTGAAAGTTGCAAGTTCCACAAGCCTAATAACAACCGTACAGACCCTACGACCCAAAAAAAAAAAACCCAGTCACCAGTCTGGCCGCAATTTGCGGACAGAAACAATAAAATTGTGGCCAGGAAGTTTGGGGATGGACTCAGGTTTTGGCGATGGGTTCTAAGTCTCACAAACACCTCTCAGTAACGACAACTTTCAAAACAACCACCCGAGTTGATAGCAGATTCAATAGGACACCAAAACTAACTAAAACACGACATTGCACAAAACTAAACTTTAAGTGTTCAAAACTGAAACTATAAAGCAACACTACAATAATAAATTCCTAAATAACAGTAGAGAGCACTATCTTCCCAAACTTGCTCAAAACTCTATCTTTCCAAGCTCCAAGTGATCTCCATAGGCTTTGGCTCAAGTTCAAAGAAGGTTGTAGTGAGTTTTGGTGAAGGGTAGTGAGGATTTGTGAGGATTTAATTTTGGTTTAGTGAAGAGCAAGAGGGGTTTTCAGTTGAGGGAGTGAGGGAAAAATGAGAGAAAGAAAATGAGGTGGGAATAATGGAGAGAGTGAGAGGAGGGTATGGGAGTAAGCATGGCTCTCCCTCTTTCCTCATTAAATGCTAAGCATGCTTGTCCCCCATGCCCTAACCTCATCATTTCCTCTCAACACAATAATTCAAATTAAAGGAAAACCCTAATTACTAATTAAACCAACACTTAACCTTAAACTCGTACACTACATGACATGTTACAAAGAGGTATGGTTAACATGCACAAGTTATGTGCAAGTATCAAAATAATATTAAAATATTAATTTAAAATAATAAAATATATTAAAATATTTATCGGTTAACTTTTCATTAAAAACCCGCATTATCGCTTAATTAACACTAATCGCGTTTTAAGGTCTTACAATCTCCCCCATAAAGAAATTCGCCCCTGAATTTAAAAAAAGAAATCTTACTATGCGTACCTTCAAAGAGATGAGGGAATTTCTTCTGCATCTCGCTCTCGGTCTCCCAAGTGATCTCTTCACCATTCGGGTTGCGCCAAAGAACCTTCACAGATGGCAAGACCTTTGATCGAAGTTTCTTCACCTGCCGATCCAATATCACTACTGGCTGCTCGGTGAACGAAAGATCACACTCTAGCTGAACGATCTGGTGATGAATCATGAGAGAAGGGTCATGAAGGTATCTGCGAAGTATCGACACATGGAATACAGGGTGAACATCCGGAAAACTGGGTGGAAGAGCCAAACGATATGCAACTGCGCCGACACAGTCGAGGATCTCGAAGGGACCCACATATCTGGGACTTAGTTTCCCTTTCTGCCCAAATCTCATCACCCTCTTCAACGGAGTGACCTTCAAGAAAACATGATCGCCAACGGCGAACTCGAGTCTGCGACGGCGTCTGTCAGCATACGATTTCTGCCTGCTCTGAGCTGCCATCATCCTATCTCGAATCAGCTGGATCCTTTCGGTCATCTCCTGTACAATTTGCGGCCCTAAAATACTGCTCTCGCTGAGCTCAGTCCAACATACGGGCGATCGACATCTCCTCCCATATAACGCCTCGAAGGGTGCCATCTGAATCGTTTCCTGGAAGCTGTTATTGTAGGAGAACTCTATCAAGGGCAAATGACTGCCACCGAAATCTAGAATACAAGCTCGAAGCATGTCCTCAAGAGTCTGAATAGTCCGCCCTGACTGGCCGTCGGTCTGCGGATGGAATGCTGTGCTGAAACTCAATCGGGTGTCCAAATCCTCCTGAAGTTTCTGCCATAGTCGGCTGGTGAACTGGGTGCCTCGGTCGGACACAATACAAGTCGGGACGCCATTCAATCGTACAATCTGATCGATGTATATCTGGGCATACTGAGCAAATCCAAAAGTGGTCTTCACTGGCAGAAAATGAGCCGCTTTCGTCAATCGATCCACGATCACCCAAATAGAGTCATACCCTCGACTGGTCCTGGGTAGACCAACAATGAAGTCCTTAGAAATCTGCTCCCACTTCTACTCCGGAATGGGCAAAGGCTGCAACTCTCCCGTTGGTCTCTGGTGCTCGGCCTTGATTTACTGACAAGTCAAGCATCTCAAAACGAAGTCCGTGACATCCTTCTTCATCCCTTCCCACTAGTAAACATATCTCAAATCATGGTACATCTTGGTGGAACCTGGATGAACACTGTATACCGATCTATGTGCCTCCTCAAGAATATCACGCCTCAGTCCACCAGAATCCGGTACGCACAGTCGAGTCCCAAATCGTAGTACCCCCTGATCATCGATCACGAACTCGGAATCTCTGTTCTGTCTAACCTGCTCCATGATCTCTGAAAGACGGTCATCACAGGAATGCGCCTCACGGATACGGTCAAGCAACTGTGGACGTGCACGGATATGCGCAAGCTGTCCCCCGGTCGGAGTAAACTCGAACTGCACTCGGCTGTCACATAGAATCTGCCAATCTGCCGACGACTGCCTCGGAACTGCGCTCAAATAGGATAAACTACCTCCGGGCCTCCGACTCAAAGCATCTGCCACTACGTTCGCCTTGCCCGGATGATACAGAATCTTGCAATCATAGTCCTTCACTAGTTCCATCCAACGGCGATGCCTCAGATTCAGCTATCGCTGCTGAAATATATACTTCAAGCTCTTGTGGTCCGTGAATATCTGGCACGACTCGCCGTATAGGTAATGTATCCAGATCTTGAGTGCAAAAACCACTGCAGCCATCTCTAAATCATGGGTGGGATAGTTCTGCTCGTGCTTCTTCAACTGCCGAGAAGCATACACGATAACCCTGCCGTGCTGCATCAATACACAGCCTAGCCCCACTCGAGAAGCATTGCAAAAAACCACAAAACCGCCCGATCCCGAAGGTAATGATAACACTAGTGCAGTAGTCAGACGAGTCTTCAACTGCTGGAAGCTATGCTCGCACGCCTCAGTCCAATCAGAAGGAACACCTTTCCGGGTCAACCCGGTCAACGGTGCAGCGATACGGGAGAAGTCCTGAACAAAACATCGATAGTAGCCGGCCAGGCCTAGAAAGATGCGAATCTCTGTAACTGATACCGGTCTGGGCCAACTCTGAGCAACCTCGATCTTCTTCGGGTCCACACATATACCATCTCTAGTAACCACGTGACCCAAGAAGTCGACACTGTCAAGGCAGAATGCGCACTTGGAGAATTTAGCGAACAGCTGATGCTCCCTCAAGGTCTGCAATGTAATACGCAAGTGTTGCTCGTGCTCCTCTCGGCTCTGGGAATACACTAAAATGTCATCAATGAATACGATAATGAACTGATCAAGATACGACCTGAAAATCCGGTTCATCAAATCCATGAACACTGCTGGGGAATTGGTGAGTACGAACGACATCACCAAAAACTCATAATGCCCGTAGCGCGTACGAAAAACAGTCTTCGGAATGTCATCATTCCGAACCTGCAACTGATGATAACCTGATCTCAAATCAATCTTAGAAAAATGCTTCGCACCCTAGAGCTGATCAAATAAATCATCAATGCGAGGTAAAGGATACCTATTCCGTACCGTAACTCGGTTCAATTGACGATAATCGATGCACAACCTCAAACTGCCGTCCTTCTTCTTGACGAACAGAACATGAGCTCCCCAAGACGAAACACTCGGACGTACAAGTCCCCTATCAAGCAACTCCTGCAACTGATCCTTAAGCTCCCTAAGCTCCGCCGGGGCCATCCGGTAAGGCGGTATAGAAATAGGCCCCGTGCCGGGAATCAGATCAATGCAAAACTCTATCTCACGCTCTAGCGGCAATCCAGGCAACTCATCGGGAAAGACGTCGGGAAACTCTCGCACGATAGGAACCCTGTCCAACGAATCTACGGTGGCTCCGGTATCATGAATGAAAGCCAAGAATCACTGACATCCCCTCCTCAAAATCCGACTAGCGCAGAGGGCTGAAATCAAACTGTGAGGGGTGGCACCACGGTCCCCCTGCACAACAAAAACCGACTTGTCGGGAAAACAAAACCTAACTTTCTTCTCACGGCAGTCCACAGACGCATAGAACGTAGCTAACCAGTCCATGGCCAAGAGGACGTCGAAGTCCAACATCTCAAGAAGGATCAAGTCGACGGACAACTCTCTCTCACCAACACGGACAACACACGACCGAAACACGTGTCGTGCAACAAACGACTCTGTAACAACTCCAATTTTTGTATACATAAATTTGATTTAAATTTGAAGTATACTTGGAGTATTTAATATTGCTGTTACCACTTTAAGTATTTATTTTCCCACAATAATTACAAAAAGGAGCTTGTAGCTCATTGGTAACACCTTGCACTGCTGAACCAAGCCACCAGAGTTCAAATCCCCTGCCCCACATTATTTTTAGATTATTTTTCTTTTCAAATTCTTGGAAGCCCAACAGTCCACAGGCCATAACTCCCAAAAGTTGAACTGAACCCTAAAAAGTAAAAGTACCAGGAGCTACGTCTGAAGACCCCCCACCCATAGACCACCGACTCGGCCGGGATCGGCTGACTCGGGCCGGCGCCGCCGGCCGGACTCGGCCGAGTCCCCAAAACGAAAAATGTGGCGTTTCTTCTTCTCAAATCTCCTGAATACACCATTTTATTAGATCGGTTTCCGAGTGTTAATTACACCCTATTTACTACAAATTTTAAGGTTTTTTCTTTAATTTTTATAATTTTTTAAATAAAAACCTTTCACCTACCCTACCCTAGCCTACCTTATAAATAAACCCCCCTACCCTCTACCCTCTCATCCCAAAACACTAGGTTTACTCTCTCAAAATTGTTACAAGAAGGGTGTACTTTGAAATCAAGTCCACGGCGAAGCGCTGACGGAATTCCGGCGACGTTTTTTTGAAACAACCGGCGACGAAACAACGCCTCGGCAACTCATCTAGTTCCCCTATACTCTTTAGTATAGATCGAAACCCGTAAGTCCCATTCTATCTCCTTTTCTAATTCTCAAAAATACGAAATTACGAAACCCGACGGAATCGGAACAAATCCGATTTCCGACTCGGTTTTCTATAAAATTTCACTTCTAATCAATTCAATCATTCCTAAACACCTTTATCTTGACTATTAAACTTGTGAAAATCAATTTGAATAAGTTTTCTCACATGAAATGATAACCTTTCCAATTTACCGTATTTTTTTCACTTTAATACCATCATTTTTCAATTTCACATTTAACCCCTTAACCTTACTATTCATTTAAAGTAGAGCACGAGGTAATGACCTACCTCCACACACACGCAAATACAACCCTAAAACGATATCATCAAAACTTAGAATACGATAAAACGAAACTTTCAATAAAATACCATAATCTTAATAAAACCATTCTTAAAGGTTTTAGATTTGATACACTTTTAAATAAATACCTTGTATTAGGAAAATACGATAAGTTGTGAATATCGATCGTTTATCTAAACCTGACTTTGTGGTGTCTAGGCTAGGCAAGTGAGCTTAGGTAACTTTAAAAGGCCTGCCTCACGATTCGTGAGCGGATCCCTCCTTCCTCACTTGTACTTACCTGGCCACAATTGGCGGTGAAGAGGCGATTTGAGGCTTCTAACGACTTGTCGTTTAGACCTTTTAGAAATAGGCTAGTTGGCTTAGAAAATCCTAGAATCTAAAATACGGAAAATTACACTTTGCAAATAAATACCTTTTACTTTATAAAACCATTTTCTAAAGGATTAGTATTTTACAATCTTTGCAAAGCGCCGCTACAACCCATCTTTGGGGAACCCGTTCGGGATCATGCGGTTTATCGCGCACCCTCGGGCTAGTAGTGCGAGATTCAGACCTCTGCAAGGAGCATTCGGTCTCGAAAGGTTTAAAATACGACATCTTAAGAAAATGAGATTTTTGGAATATAAATTATTTATTAAAACTATTTTTGTACAAATATATGTATATTTATCATTTAAATATCTATTTTATTATAATATAAATATTCCACCTTTTTCTAAAAATCACAAGAATAAATCTTACACTAAAATACCATGAACTTCAAATAATCAATATTACAGATAAATACCCTTATTTATAAAACTATGACATTTTCACTAGAAATGTCACAGCATAAAATCCACCCTCATTACAACTCTAAAGACGAACAATAAATACTTGAGGTGTATTTTGAAAAGTATATAAAAGTATTTTTACATAAAACCCCCTCAAATTTTATAAATTATCCTAAGGACCCTAGCAATTATAAGACCTCGATTCACAATTCTGATTGTCTGCCTCGGGTTTGAGTCTGATTAATCTGACTTGAATATGATACAAGTCAATCTATAATCTACAAGTTTCCAATTCAATATGAACACATGAATCCATGAATACAATTATCAGTTTATACAATTTGGCTGAACCGAACCATGGATATATTCCTTTTACATGATTCCCAGTATTCCATTTACATGACTCTACGGTTATAACCGTTTCCTGATATCATAGTTTCGGTCAGTCAGTCAATCAATCATACAACCAACACAATTTATAAGATAACAATACAAACAAGACATCGCGTGTTTTAAGGGGTAGATTGGTACGGAAGGTGTTAAAGGTGACACGAGGTGGTCAGACTTAACACACCTAACATCAATCTAGTTGCTGTTGTACCGTGGCATAAACGGTACCTTGTACTATACGTGCCCTTAGTCTCTGGCATATAGAGACTCCCCTCGTATACACCGGCATCCTTCTGTACCAAGCTACAAACAACAGCGTTGACATAACATTACAACAATAGTTTACACTTTAAAATGTATCTTCTTATTCTTTCTTTTTCTACTTCCCTATTACCTTTGGGACTTACCGAGCGATTTGTTCGCTGACGACATTCTGTTTCTCTCTTCTTTGAATGTCGTCAGGTGATTTGGACCCGGCAGAAGTTGAGCCATCGCAAGAAGACTTGGAGCAGTTTACTGAAGATCATGCACTGTAGTTTCATTATACACTTTCCTTTCTCTACTTTTCATTTCCTGTTATGCCACTGTTTAGGCATCTTATTATTTCAGTTGTATTTCCTTTCATGTATTGTACAAAGAATGTTAATGAATAAAAATTTTTGTTCTTTTTATTCTTGTTTCTTGTGTATTTATTTTATATTGCTTAGATACGCTTAGCGTATGTACTTCTGAGTATATACGTAGCGGACCTCGTCGCGTCCCCTTCGCCGTACACTGGGAAGCGGGGCGTGACAGACTCGCCAACAGGAGTACTCACAACAAGCGGCTGATCTAGCAAACCTGACTCTCTGTCTAATCTCGGCACGAAGTGTGTAGAAACATACGAGTGTGTAGATCCCGGATCAAACAACACGTGTGCATCAAAAGAACATACTGAAAGAGTACCGAAACCACTACATTGGACGCCTGCGCGTCCTGATGAGTCAAAGCAAAAACCCGTGCCTGCCCTCTACCTGTAACTGGCTGTCCTGTGCCTCTGTCACCCCGTCCCCTATGAGCAAAACCTCCATGACCACGACCTCTCTGAGAAAAAGTATGACGCGGAGCAATGACGGGCGTAGGAGGTAACGCCCCCTGAGGTGAAGGTGGTAAGGTAACATAAGGAACCGTTGCCCTGTCCTGACATGCCTTCGTACAATCTCTAATGCGGTGATATCGACTCCCACACCGAAAACATCCCGTCGTCGGCCGCTGACCCTGTGGGTAGGTACTATATAACTGGCTGCGTCTCAAACATCTGCTATCATCACGATCTGGAGGGGGTCTGTTACGGCGCCTATCCACCTGCCTCTGGGCAGACACATCAGTACAAACCCTCTTCGGTCCCGGAATGACCGCCGTCTCAGAAAGACGCTCCTCAACTAGTAGGGCTGCGTCCACTGCGGCTGCATATGTGTCACACTGCTGGGCGTTGATAGCGAGGAATAACTGGGTAAGCAAGGCTCGAACAAATCTTTTGATTCGCATCTCTTCAGTATCTACCAAATACGGAGCATACACTGATAGCTCGGTAAACTGCACATCATACTCCACCACCGTCATATCCGGAGTCTTGCATAACGACTCGAATCTGCGCGCTCGAGCATCCCAGACACTCTGTGGGAGAAAATGGGCAAGAAACACCGTCACGAACTCAGCCCGGGTCATAGGAGAAAGACCTGCGGCTCTGCCCTTCTTTAAAAACTCGCACCACTTCTACGCAAGACCTTCCAGACGAAAGCTCGCGAACTCTACCCATCTCGCGTCGGAGCATCTCAGCGAACGACATATCCTAGCCATCCGATCGATAAAAGACTGCGGATCCTCAGCTGCATCAGTGCCTGTGAAGACCGGAGGCTTCAGCCTCATGAACTCAGATAACGATACCGTGATAACCTCCGTAGATGCACGTACAACTGCCTGAATAGTAGGCACCATCGCGGTCCCCGTAACAGGTAGTACAACCTCCTGTCGCTGCGCTCTACTGGCCTCTACTAGTGATCCCATCATCTGGCGCAAATCCTGCATACCGGCCTCTAGCCTAATAATACGATCAAGCGAGGGTGGATCAATCTGCTCCTGTACAACGGGCGTACCGTCCTGGTCAGTCTTCGTCTCAGACGAGCCAACTCTGACCTCGGCTCTCGCGGCCGCTCTCTGCGCCCTCATAGTCTTTGGCGGTATAGTGGCTGGAAATGAAAACAAGATTCGATAAGAATACGGAAATCGAATCGCAAGGATGTATATAATCACGGAAGAAATTTCAACCAACAAGTCCTAAGGTCACTTAGGCGAAGTACCGTGTCGTAAGTATGCCGCGGAACATACACACGCTACGCCACTCTGCTTATGCTACTTACTCCATCATACCAAGGTCATCGTACACTCCGAAAGGTAAAACCTGGCTCTGATATCAACTTTGTCACGACCTAAAATTTGGCACGTGACCGGCACTTAAACTACGTAACGTCTACAGGCGTAACGCAATTTAAGTAAGCTGAAACCCAGAAATCTAAACCATCAAAAGTAGTAAGTGATGAAAACATTTGTTAAAGACATTTGGAAATCTCAAGTAAAAATCTTTAAAGTTTAAATTATTTTCTTAAAAAATTTCGGCAGCACCTCCTTTGTAAAAACTAGCCCCGAAATGAGTACAAACATAAGATATAAGTAAAACCACATATGATGTAAATAAAGCGTCCCCAAACGGGAGCAATCACGCTCAACGGCGGAACACAACCACCACAAGAATAATATACGACGCCGTAGCGAAGAAATGAACAATATAAGTGAAAAATAGCATAAAAGATAAAACACCATAATAAAAGTCGGCTCACACGAGCTCGATGCCCAGAGTCACAAAATAATATACAATAGTGTCCTCACAACTGGTCTCTAAGTCAATATATGAAATGGCAGATGGAGAGTACTAGATACAATAAGTGTACAATGAATATAAACGGATAACCGCAAAACCCACCTATAACAAAACAACTCACAGCCAACTGTAGCGGTATCCGCTGCAAAAAGATATAATAATGTAGCCCTACCGCGACTACCCTGAGGGTCAACCTGCAAAACACTGTGGCACAACGGGGGTGAGTTGCCAACTCAAGAATAGCAAATAACATATACAGGTAATCGCAGGTATGCACGTACTGCGATACTTTATCACATGCAATCTGATAGTATCAACATGGAAATATGGATATGCAACAATCATGAAAGGAACTCTATCAGGTACTAAAAATACATGATGCAATGCATATCAATAAATGCTGAGTATGGGATAAAACCTATCATCCTCACGAATCATCATCGTGGGAAAAACCCAGTGTCCATCAATACACCCCAAATCCCAATACCTCAGGCCGCGTCACTCTGACCGGCCCTCAATATATCTCATGTCATAACTCCCAGATGGTATCCTCCGGATATCCGTCGGGCTCTATACTCTCACCGGTAGGTAGTAGATCCCCTGCCAGGCTCATCGTCATCCCCACAAAATCTCTCTCTTGCCCCGGGGTACCATACAGGGTCCACCATGTACCCGCAGACGGTTCCTCCACTCCTCGAATCGGGTCTCGAAAACAAATCTCAGAATCGAGAAAATTCATGGTGGACGCACTGAAATATCATATCACGAGAAACCGGGTTTTCAAAACAATGTATACTTCTTGAAATAATACCACGGTCCTCAAATCCAGAAATCACATGAAATCCATATCTTAAGGCGTAAATCCATGTAATATGATATATACAACATAAAACCGTAATTTGAGCATATCAAGGGAAAACCGCTCCTTTAAATGTATCCAGTTTTAAAATATATCATGCGGTTCCCAATTCTCCAAAAAATCAAATCCGACATCATCTAAGGATGCACATGTAACTATAGCAAGTGTGTAACTCATATGCGCGAAAGAACAAGCATCATGTCTAATCGTCAATGATAAGGTAAGCAAAACAATGTATTATTCATGGTAATTCTATTGTGTGAGTATCATGGCAATTACTAACGATGTGTGTGTGTGGCATACAGTTTTGTGCATGTGCAGTATGAACCGTTAGTAACAGTGCTGTGTCTTATTAGTACTATGTCCATATGCAACAGGAAATGGGGTATGCAACAATGGTACACTTGAACAATCAATGTATATGAATATAAACATGCGGCTACAATATCCTATCAAGCCCTGACGCATAACGCCATACGGGCGATTTCCCCGTAGATGTTAAATCTACTCACCGGTGATCTCGAGATACGTATATCCGACCACCTGTTTGCCCTTCTTCGCGGCGTCCGAAGTCCCCTCCTGCGATCCTAAAATCATACAACAACAACATAACAATTGCATATTAGAAATCTATCGATAACACACGCAACAAAGGCAGCAACAACCGACTCCCACAAGCTCCCATGTGTTCTTTTAGTGGCTAAATGCGTGCAGCAACCTCCTAGACCAGCCCTACGACTACACATCGTACGAAACACTTAAACAATTATCAGATAATCAGCATCGCACGTTTCCGAAATGCCTAAAACTAAGTAACTGGTTCCATATTTTTCTATACAAAGAATTGGTGAAGTTGCAAGTTCCACGAGCCTAATAACAAACCCAGAGACCCCACGACCCAAAACAAAACCCCCCATTCACCAGTCTGACCGCAATTTACGGCCAGAAACAATAAAATTGCAGCCATGAAGTTTGGGAATGGACTCAGGTTTTGGCTATGGGTTCTAAGTCTCACAAACACCTCTTAGTAACGACAACTTTCAAAACAACCACCCGAGTTGATAGCAGATTCAACAGGACGCCAAAACTAACCAAAACACGACATTGCACAAAACTAAACTTTAAGTGTTAAAAACTGAAACTACAAAGCAACACTACAATAATAAACTCCTAAATAACAGTAGAGAGCACCACCTTCCCAAACTTACTCAAAACTCTATCTTTCCAAGCTCCAAGTGATCTCCATAGGCTTTGGCTCAAGTTCAAAGAAGGGTATAGTGAGTTTTGGTGAAGTGTAGTGAGGATTTGTGAGGATTTAATTTTGGTTTAGTGAAGAGCAAGAGGGGTTTTCAGTTGAGGGACTGAGGGAAAAATGAGAGAAAGAAAATGAGGTGAGAATAATGGAGAGAGTAAGAGGAGGGTATGGGAGTAAGCATGGCTCTCCCTCTCTCCTCATTAAATGCTAAGCATGCTTATCCCCCATGCCATAACCTCATCATTTCCTCTCAACACAATAATTCAAATTAAAGGAAAACCCTAATTACTGATTAAACCAACACTTAACCTTAAACTCGTACACTACATGACATGTTACAAAGAGGTATGGTTAACATGCACAAGTTATGTGCAAGTATCAAAATAATATTAAAATATTAATTTAAAATAATAAAATATATTAAAATATTTATCGGTTAACTTTTCATTAAAACCCCGCATTATCGCTTAATTAATACTAATCACGTTCTAAGGTGTTACAAGGTTATTGCACATCCATCGGACTAGTAGGGAGAGATGCAGACCTCCTCACGTAGCATACGATCTCGATGGAATTTTTATTACAATTTTTAAGAAAACGTGATTTCTATTTAATAAATAAATTTATTTTCTAATAATTATATATAATATTATCAAACTATCTATTTTATATATATTTAATAAATTCCATGTTTTTTAAACACAAGAATCACAAGTTTCATGAAAATGCCCTTAATAATCCATACAATTCCAATTTACACTAAAATACCATATATTATTCGATTTAGGTTTATATTCACTAGAATACCTCATCATATAGAAATTACATCCATGAAAACCCTAAATACGATAAATAAATACTTGAGAATTATTTTGAAAGTATACTAAAACTATTTTTCATAAAACACCCTCAAGTTATATTAATTTACAATAAGGACCCTAGTAAATATAAGTTTAAGCGGGACCAATTCTCTTGAGCCTCAGGGAGCCGAAGAAAGTGGGTGCTTACCTATTTTATGTAGGAAACTAAAACGGGGTTATCAATGGTAATTGGCTTGGAAAAAGTCACAAATCCTGCCGTCCATGTGCAACAGTTACCGATAACTCCAAAACCTAATTCAGGAATCAAATTCTGTTTAATGTGTCTGATTCAATCTGAGTCTCAGTCAAATATGAAAACAATCCATATTTGAAAACAATTCAAATATAACTCCAATACATCATGAATCCATATATACTGGAACTTGAACATGAATACCAGAATACTATCAAATATCAACATGACTTGACTGGACCGAACTATGGATATATATTGATTTGTGTTACAACCCTAAACTTTCTGTACAAAATTTTTCCAAAATACAGAAAGGAACACCTGAGCCTGAGCACATGTTATAAATTTAATTTACTTTTGAACAGCAAGAAATAGCTTATAGCTTGTTGGTGAAGCCTTGCACTACTGTGACGTAGCCCCTGTGATCGAATCCTCCCAGCCACATTATCTTTTTATTAATTTTTCTTTTAATCTTTTAGAAGCCAAAAGGTTTACACGTGCATAACACGTAAAATGAAGAGTCGCGGATTAAACAAACATGTACAATATGCTAGTCGAAGCGACGGAGACATGTGGCAGCAATCCCATCACCCAACTCCCCCATCCAACCGGCGAGATCGCTCCTTGGCCTGGCGTCGCCGGCCCTCCCTTCATAGGTGATGCCTCACCTTTCTAACCCTAGTCCCTTGGCCTCCCCGCTTAACCCCTGTACTGTTTTTTTTATTAAAAATAAACAGAGAATTAAAAAAGGGCATTAAACCAAAATTTTAATGCATTTTTATTCATTCTTCATTACCACAGAACTTTAATTTTCCCTATAAATACCACACTCCATTTCACCCCTCCTCACTCAGAATTTCATTACAAAAACTTTATAAAATTTCCAAGTCCCAAGTTGTGCAAGTGGAGTTAGCAAAAGGCAAGATTCGGACGACGTTTCGAGGAGATTCCGGCGACGAACGATGCCCCGACGCTTTCCTAATCTTCGCCTACCTCTCCTCTTTCTTAATAACCTGTAAGTTCCCTCTCCCCTTCTCTTTTTCTATTCTAAAACTTTCATTTTTTAAAACTCGTCGGAAACGGAGTTATTCCAACTTCCGATTCGTTTTTCTTTAAAAATTCCATTTTTCTTAAACCATAAAATACCATACTCTCATATAATGTTTAACAAACATAAATAAATACATTAGAACAAGTTTCATATCAAAATAATTCATGTTACAATTTCTATTTTATTTTTACAGTAAAATACCACCAAGTTTACAAACGATATTGTTATCTACTTTTTACCGTATTACCTTTAGAAAACTCACGAGGTAATGACCTTCCTCATCACAACACACATTCATGACATAGCACGATTTACTTTTGGACAATATTTGTGGGAATATTACAAGTTACAATAAAATACCCTAAACTATTACAAAACCGTTTTCTTTAAAGTGTATTACTTAATTCCTTGCAAATACGTCTCTACAACCCATTTTGGGGAACCTCGATCGGGATGGTGCGGGTTATCGCACGTCCTCGGGTCTAGTAGAGCGAGATACATACCTCCGTAATGAGCATTCGATCTCGATGGAATTTTTAATGCAATTTTTAAGAAAAATATGATTTCTATTTAATAAATAAATTCTATTTTCTTATATATATATATATACTATCAAAATATCCACTTAAAGTATATGAATATTCCATGTTTTCTAAATCAAAGGAATCACCATTTCATGAAACTACCTTTACAATTCAATATTATTCCAAGTTTACACAAAAATACCCTATACAATGGAAACTAGGTTCTACTCATTAGAAAGTTTCACTTTTATAAAATATACATCGATGAAAACCCTAAAGACGATAATTAAATACTTGAGGTGTATTTTGAAATTATATCAAAACTATTTTTACATAAAACCCTCTCAGGTTATACTAAATTACAATAAGCACCCTAGTAAATATAGGTTTAAGCGGGACCAGTTCTCTTGAGCCTCAGGGTGCCGGAGAATATGAGTGCTTGCCTATCTAAGGTAGACAATCTAACAACGATGTTATCAATACTGTAATTGTCTTGGAAAAAGACACAAATCCTGTCGTCCATGTGCAACAGTTACCGATAATATCAAAACTAATTCAGGACTTCAATTTCTTTTCAAAGTGTCTGACTCAGACAGAGTCTCAATCTAATCAATCTGACTTGAATATGATTCAAGTATAAACTCTAATTCAACATGAATCTGTCTATTCAATCTATATCAATCTATTTTAACTGAACCAAACCATGGATATACTATGTTTACATGACTATCCATTTATATACATTATATTTACTGATATCATGGTTTCGGCAAGTCATCCATCTATATAACAAAATAATACAATCAATACAATAAGACACTACGGGGTTTATAAAAGGGTAGACCAGTACGGAACATGTTAAAGGTGGCACGAGGTGGTCACTAAAGATGTAATTACATCTTTAGTGACCACCTCGTGCCACCTTTAACATGTTCCGTACTGGTCTACCCTTTTATAAACCCCGTAGTGTCTTATTGTATTGATTACATCTTTTATAAACCCCGAGGTGGTCACTAAAGATGTAATTACATCAATACCGTTGTTCTGTAGTATTTTCGACGAAGCCTTGTACTAAGGGTTACCAAAGTCCACGGTGTAAGTTGGACTCCTCTCGTATACACTGGCATATTCTGTACCAAGCTACAAACAACTGCGTTAACATTATAATCAAACATTACTAGTTATACTCTCTTTCTGTCTATTTTATCTCTACCCATCTTTGGGACTTATCGAGCGATTGTTCGCTGACGACATTCCTATTTCTCTTCTTCTTTGAAATGTTGTCAGGTGGATCGGACGTACTGGAGATCGAGACCAGCTAGGAGCACTTGGAGCAGTACACTGAAGACCACCGAGCTATAGTCACTTGTACATATTTTCTTTTCAGTTCATGCCATTGTTTAGGCATTGCTTTCCAAACATGTATTTACATTCTAATTGTATTTGTAAAGAAATGTTAATAAATAAAAGTTGATGGTCAATTACATCTATTGCCATTTTTCTTGTGTACATTTACTTTATATTGCTTAAGATACGCTTAGAGTATTTACTTCGGAGCAAATACGTAGCGGACCCAGTCGCGTCCCCTCCCCGTACAACGGGAAGCGGGGCGCGACAATTTGATTACATGACTATCCATTTACATCCTTATATGTTTACATGAACAATCGATATCATGGTTTCGGTAAGTCTTATATCTATAAAACAACACAATATACATTACGGGATTAAAGGGGTAGACTGGTACGGAATGTGTTAAAAGTGGTACGAGATGGTCATTAAAAGACGTAACTAAATATCCATTGCCGTTGTTCCATGAGATTTGACGGAGCCTTGTACTACGGGTTACCTTAGTCCACGGGATAGATGGACTTCTCTCATAAACACTAATATCTTCTGTACCAAGGTACAAACAACTACGTTAGTATAGAGAACATAATCTTTTATACTTTACATATTCTATTCTCTGTCTATTCTTCTCTACCTCTTGGGACTTACCGAGCTATTGTTCGTTGACAACATTTCTTTTCTATTCTTTCTTTGGAATGTTGTCAGGAGGACCCGACTCTCTGGAGATCGAGCCCGGCTCAGAAGACTTGGAGCAATTTATCGAGGACCGGCATCGCTTTCCAGTATTGTATTTACTTTCCAGTTGTATTGTAAAGAATGTTTAATCAATAAAAAGTTGCTGTTCATTTATATCTCATATCTTTCTTGTGTACATTTATTATATTGCTTATTTACGCTTAGCGTGTTTACTTCTGAGTAGATACGTCGCGGGCCTCGTCGTGTCTCTTTATCCGTACACCGGGTAGCGGAGCGTGACACGTGCAAACATGTTTTAGTTGGGTACAGTCCCGAGCAACATGGAGGCAGTGAGCGGATCGTCAGGGATTCGTCTCTTCCGGTATTTGGGGTTGATTTCACGCTGTGCACGGGTGTCCATCACCAGAAATTCTTGGCCAAAGTGGATGAGAATTACTGATTTGAATTAGTAGTTTCTCAGTGGGTGATGTGCTTCACACCGACACGAATTATCGCATTATTAGGGGTCTGACTTTATCCATCCCCTAAACCCGATATGCGATACTCTTAGACGAACAGACCGGACTGTATGGAGATTGTCACAGACATGCACAGTAGAGGTACGGATGAGTTTGCTCATCGGCCTTTTTTTCGTTCAATACCTGGATAGCCGTTACGTACAGCTAGTGCCGCTGACGTGCTTGGATTATGGATTTATCCAGTATTCACTGCCAACATTTTATCGAGTTTTAGAGTCCCACACATAGCGTTTTCCCGGTTCAGACGATATGATATAGATGACGTATGTTGGTACATACAGGTGTCCGATTAAATATGTGTATATGATACACAGACTTTAATCGGACGATTGATAATACTAGCGGCTTAGGATTAGGCCGGATTATTAAATCAAGTTTTGATTTAATAATTTATATATATACATATAATATGTATTCTAGTTTTATTGTTCACTATTCATTTTCTCTCTTGGCTATTCGTATTTTTATACAGATACGCGTATATGTATTTCGATACGTATACCGGGTTATATTCCGTATTTATATGGAATTTGTTCTAGAAGATAGACGTCTCATTTGTGAACATTCATTTATGAATATTCATAAAATGAGGTGGAGGGTGAGATGGTATTGAGCATGATTGAAGTCATGTAGAGAGAAATGGGCTTCATTATTTTATTACAAATGTTTTTCAGTTTTTTATTTGTATGGTTGCAAAACAATATGAAGCCATTCTTTTCTACTCTTCATTTTTCATTCACTTTCTCGTATTCTTCAACACTTGCTCATGGCTTTCTTGAGCTTAGTTTGAGACAAAAAATAGTGGAAAATTCCTACATCCATACTCTCCATTCCTAGCGAGTTTGGAGTGGCGGTTGCTTTACTAGGTGAAACCGGAACTTGGATCAGTTCTCTCGGGCGGATCATCTTCGGCGAAAGAGGACTGGCTTACAAACGCGACCCAGAGCTCTTGAGAGTATGCTAGAGTCCAACCCAATTGGAGCAAATGAATACGCTACAAAGGTTGTGATTTCTATCTTATTATGGTTCTAGTTAAGGTGTTTGGTTCGATTCTTGCGTTTTAGTTTCTAGTGCCATGGAAAAAAAATTTAGAATTCCGCATTGACCGCGGGTTAGCGGCGAGGGAACTAGGAACCAACAATGGTATCAGAGCAACCCAAACACCCTAAATTAGATAAATACGACTTTCGAATCCTGCCGGTTTTTGCCGCAAAATCTGCCGTTAAAACCAGTGAACATTTTCGTGCTAATTTGATGTTTTGATTCTACGCGGGCTCTCAGTTTGGATCGAGAAGCCGCAAGGAGATGCTCGGGGACCCCGGAAACGTCCCGAGAGGACCTAGGGAGGGTCCACACTCTCGAGACCATCCAAAGGTGGCCTTGGGGGGTGGGGACCCGAGAACCGCCTTACAAGGCAGTTTCGGGTTAGCCTACCCCTCTGGCCATCTTAGGGTAGCCTAATGGGTTGGGTGTTCCCGCCAAAAAAAATTCTGCGCTAAAGAGCCCAAGGTATCAAATAGCAGCACCACACTTAATAAAATGCAAACCAGTATTTTCCGGGATGTATTTTGCCATACTCCCGAATGAGAATCAAGTAAATTATGATGTCATCGAAAACGTCTTGAAAATCCTTCGATTTGATATATTAAGGGCCTCATAACTCTTCCGGAATCAAAAGTTATGAGTAAATGTGCTATGCACGTATAGTCTAAGTAATGCCCTACCACATGGGAGATACTTTTTTAGTCCCACATCGGGAAAAAAAGAAATCTTTTCTCCACCACTCCTATATAAATAAGAGAGGGTACTTCTTAGAAAAAACAAGATTCAATCCACAAAGGAGCTTAGTTCTCCATAGGTGCTTAATTCTCCAAGTTAGGACCTTAGCTGCCTCTCCATAATGTGCATATGCACCACGTGCAACGCATGTGCGCCCGCCATGTGCGCACCACGTGCAATGCACGTGCACCAGCCGTGCGAGGACTCAATCCTCAAAGGAGTTTAGTTCTCCATAGGAGCTTAATTCTCTAAGCTAGGGCCTTAGCTGCCCCCCCCATGATGCACATATGCGCAAACGCCACGCGCAACACACGTATGCCCGCCAAGTGCGCAACACGTGCGCCCGCCAAGTGGGCAACACGTGCGACGCACGTGCTCCCGCCAAGTGCGCAACACGTGCGACGCACGTGCTCCAGCCAAGTGCGCAACACGTGCGACGCCAAGTACGTCAACACGTGCGGCGCACGTGCACCCAACATGTGCGGCGCACGTGCGCAAACGCAAAGAAGCCTTTTTCAGCGGCTAGGAGTTTAAGCTCCAACCTGTTCTTCCCCCTAATGAGTGGGACATGGTTCAAAGGGTACATCCCTCCACACCTTCGATACATGGCGATGTAATCTCTCAGCGTCGTCGGAGAGGTGGTGGGTCCCAACGACCAATGATCTCTCTTTCCAAATATAGAGGAGGAACCCCCCATGTGCTTCTAAAAACAAAGCAGAAAGCTTCCAAAAGAAAGAAACAGAGAAGAAGATCTCCCCCCTCAAGAAATTCTAGGTAAATAAAAAAAAGAGATCAAAACATCGCATTTATCTATTGAAGAGTTTAACCTTTTTAAAGGAACATAGTTCTTTCTCCGAATCTGAGATCCACAAGACAAGTCTCCCACAAGTTGAGAATTTAATTCTCATTGAGAAGAACTTGTTCTTGAGAATCAAAGATTCAGAAAAGAACTAGGAATTGAATTCCTCAAAACAAAGCATATAAGGAAAAGAACCCAGCGCCCCACGTGCCCCTCACGTAGGCGCCCCAGAAGAAAAGAGTGCTTAGCACTCAATGAGCGGCGCCCAACGCCCAGCGCCTCACGTGCCCCTCACGTGAGCGCCACGGAATGGAGGAGTGCTTAGCACTCACTAGGCAGCGCCTAGCGCCTCACGTGTCCCTCACGTAGGCGCCATAAAGAGTGCCTAGTACTCCATACAAAGACAAAAATGGGTAAAATGTTTAACACTTATTGGGCAATCCCCATAACTAAAAGCCCACATGATTATATATGAGCGTCAGAACTTACATAAGTGCTTAGCACTCTTTGTACAAAAAGGGGGACTGGTTATATAGAGCCCAAACAAGTGCTTGGCCCTTTTCAATAAAAAAACCTGAATGGACTAAACCCAAATTGGCTAGGTCCCCTAAGGATAGAACTTCCCTGATTTAGACCATCCGAGCCCATGTGCTCATGACTTACCAAGCAGATCTTAGTCCCAAATACGACTATTGATCTTCCAACTGAAGATATCTGAAACGGTATTCATCCCACATCCTCCTGAGGAAATATTAGTCTCAAAATATGACTAATGATTTCCGGGTTTACCACTAACTCCTTTTCCCGTCAAATACGGGATTCGGTTTAAAGGGTACATCTCGTCACACCTATTATATATGTCATTGTAATTCCTCAACATCTTAAGAGAGATGGCGGGTCCCGACAACCAACAACCCTTTGGTGCACTTGCAGATTGACGTGCACACCTCAAATCAAAATCGTTCCCCAAGTTAAGCATATTCCATATCAACATCGTTGTCCATCCCGTCACGTAACAAATACACGTGGGCGCAAGATGGATAACGGACCGAGACGACTTTAAACTAAAATCTCACCTCCGAAATGGTGATCAACGGACCGAGACGTCCTTAAACTAAAATCTCACCTCCAAAATGGTGATCAACGTACCGAGACGTCCTTAAACTAAAATCTCACCTTCAAAATGGTGATTAACGGACCGAGACATCCTTAAACTACAATCTCACCTCAAAATGGTGATCAACGGGCCGAGATGTCCTCAAACTAGAACATCGCCTCCAAAATGACAATAATGGACCGAAATGTCGCTAAACTAAGACAACAGAGCCCAAATGCTCTCTTATTTGATTTGAAACAAAAATGATCCTAAAACCGTGTTAAGTAGATCTTAGTCTCAAATTGGACTAACGTATCCTTAACAAAAAACCAACCGAGCCCCAACTTCTCATATACATTTAAGTTGATCTTAATCTCAAATCAGATTAATGAACCTTAAATAAAACAAACCCAAATCTAAGTTATACGGATTTGGACTAATCCACGCCCTACGGGTGACAACACAAATTAGTCTCCGTATACAATCCATGGGCAACCAAAACAAATAAAAACACACACGACACGAAGTGAACTTCCTGTTGGATATAGTGCCTTCAAAGTCAATTATTGGATCGCAGGTACGTGATTGCAATGATTGAGGAGGACCTATAACGGTAGGACAGTCTTACTCGAGATGATAGTATGCTATCTGGTTTGCCTTTATCAGTCGTGTACAGGTTCAGGTGACTGATCACTATTACACGTTGATAGAGCCCTTAGGATCTTGCTTGACTACCAACAGTATGATGGCGATCATATACGTGAGAGTTGGGTAGTCCATAAGCACATCCTTCAAAGTGGTCCCTAGTCGTGGGAGTTTCGAGACAGGGCATCGATACTCCGGAGTAGACTAGTGTATACAGTCGAGACCCCGACGAGGGGCGGTGGCCGGTCTCACAAGCCACTGATGTCAGTTGGATCACCTAAGATGTATACAGGTGCTCATTGGGTTATGAGTACACCGGACAGGACTCGCCGGGAACCTGCTAGTTGGTATTTATACCTATCGTCAGATAGCAGTTCCCTGGTGACAAGTGTACAGGTTAGTTCATCGACCTGAGGTCGTCATTTGTCTCGTGTGAGTTCCCACTGTGCTTTGATTTCTACCCTACCACGGCTCAAAGGAGTCATGCAAACAGGTCTTTTTTGGGTACAGTCCCGAACCACATGGAGGCAAGTGAGCGGATCGGCAGGGGATTCGTCTCTCCCGGTATTGGGAGTGAGATCGCGCTGTATCTAGGAGAGCCATTACACAAAGCCCTCGGCCGAGGCAGGAGATTTACCGGTAGGTACTCCAGTAGTATCTCAGGGTGTTCTGGGCTACACTCCGACACGACTTATACAGCTATTGGGGGTCTGACGTTACCAGCCCCTAGGCCCGATATGCGATACTCATAGACGAACGGACCAGACTGTATGTATATTGTCACTGTTAGGCTCAGTAGGGTACCAGGATGAGTTCGCTCATTGGCTTCCCTTGAGGTCAGTACATGGGCAGCCGTTACGTACTGCCAGTGCGCTGACGTGCTTGTGGTTAAACCCACTACCAGGGTACTGATGAGTCATTAGAGTCCCCCACAGATAGTTTCCCAAGTTCGGGTGAAACGTTGTAGAGGCCGTATGGTTTTATGGCAGGGTTCGGAAAATGCACGTGCATTTATGCACGTGTCATATTTCGGGCAGATAATACTGGTGGGCTTTGGTTTAAGCCGGATCCTAGTATTATACTGTGTAGATATAATATCTTTGTCTCAGTTGTATTTGTATTCGGTCGTAATACAAATCCGGGTATGTATGTACTGTTACGGGGTTATCCTGAAATTCGTTTCGGGATCGCTTTTCGAAGTTGCCAGTTTTCTATCACCCGTCTTAAACATTCGGTTTAATGCGGAATTATGTTTTCTTCATTTATTTTGGATGAGGGTGAGTCATGAGGGTGAGTCATGAGGGTGCTTCTAGAATTGCATGACTAGGTTTGTGAGGTGTTATATGACTCATTCATTGCATTAATGTCTTTTGCAATGCTTAGGATATTTTAGTTGTGATATTTTGTGATAAGCATTACTTATGGTCACCCCTTGCTCCTACACTCACCCCCCACCCATTTCAGCCCCTATATGGCCGAGCCCCATTTTGGGGGTGAAAATGAGGATTGATTAAAAAAGATATAGCTCATTTCTCATTACTTGAAAAAGGCAACTTCATTAACCGTTCATCCATGGTTTTGGATGAAACGAGACAAAGTATTCTACATCAATCTCTACTTCATCTTGGTCATCTCTTTTAGCAGACTTGATGACCGAGTTGCCTCAGTTCAGAGGCGGGAGCCCGTATAAAGATCCGTTGACGTGGTGCCACCTGGACGAGGAGACCGGAGATCGAGCGAGATCGCAGATGCCGCGAGGAGCGTGGGATGATGGCTAAAGATCGAAGGACTCGGATCGATCGGTATAGCCTTTCTACCTCTTTACAGTTTGTTAGTTTAGCGTTAATGGCAAGATCCGGGTTATAGTTTGCGATAGCGCCGGTTATAAAAGTTTTTGTTCCGCGTTTGGCGTCAGATTGACGGCCGGGGCGCTACCGTAGACTTACATGGTATCAGAGCCACGCCATTAACCTTTACTAACTTGTTCTAACGCGTTTAAAACAACGATCGAACGAAATTTCCAAAACCGCATTTTTCAGTGTAAAGTATCTGTCGATTTTTTAAACAGGTCTAAAAATCATTTTGAGCATCTCAGAAAATCGAGCAGGCTTTTTTAAGAATTCTGGTGAAATTTGGTCGACTGACTCTACAGTACTGCCGCGGAACCGCTGCACAAACCAGGGTTTGGCCGCGGTTCCGCCGCAGGTTTGGAGCATCAGACTACCATTTTTCTACAGTAACCTCCTGCATAGAAAATTGTGGTTTCTGGAATATTTCTTTTAGGCCCAGATTTTGTTTGTCTACTGCAGATGTACGTGGGGCCCACTTCGGGAAGTTTTGTCGATCGGAATTTTAAACTTGTTAGTTTACAATACTTACATTATATCTCTGACCGTGAATATCATTCGAGCGGTAAATTGCGTCTAATTGCTATAGAGACGGGGTTGCGAACGTGACATTCGCGTTGATGTTCTGTGTTGTGCTGTGATGTTGCGGTTTTGTCGTGGTGGATAGCAGTGTGCAATGGTAGTGCAGTTTGGATTTATTTGTACATTTGATATTGCGGGGCGAGCGTCCAACATGTGGACTGCCGTCACGGCCTGTTTGTATAATATTCTTTTGCGGCACGACCGGGCTGAGGTCGATGTACCCGTTGTACATATTTTTCATTTCTGTACTAGGTTTTACCCCGCGACGGAGTGCACGGATAGCCAGGTTCTGGAGGGCAACGGGTCTGCATCTCATGGCTTTGAGAGGCAGAGGGGCCTCACTCTAGAATTGGCAGACTATTCGCCGCACTCATAGGGGATACAGGATGACCCAAGGAGGGGTGCTCAAGTTACCGGATTCCGTGAAGTGCAGGGTGGTCCATTCACTTTGCTGTAGGGGGCTGCCTCGCTTCAGGTTTTGGCAGGTAACTTGTCGCACCCTTAGGGGGCTAGGTTTCATTGCACAGGCTATCCACACGACCAGGGGAACATCAGGTTTCAGCTGCGGCTCTGTGAAACCCGGGGATCCCAGATTATCTGTATTGTTCTGTGATGCTTATTACTTTTCTGTAATGTTGCATTTATCACGCCTGGAGCGATTATTGTATATTGGTATATATACTAGTAGATGTTGTATATATTTTACATCCGCGCTAGTCCATTCCCCGCTCTGTCGTTAGTTAAGTAACCTAACGGGTGATGACGGGACCCAGTGACGAATGCGGATGGCATATACGTATATTTTATTTTCGTTCTTTTCTGGTGTGATTAATTAATGGGACTGCGTTGATTCTGATCAATGCAAAGGAAAAAAAAACCTGTTTGGATGTTGTTGGAACAGTTTTAAAAAGTGTTATTACAAAGACGTTTCCTTTTGTTTTGCATAGTGGTATTCAGTTGAAATATCCTGCACCTCATTCGACGAGGCAACGGCTGATATCCCTTCACCGGGAGTGACCCCTTATGCAGAAGTTTGCGTCAGGGTAATAACTTCACTATAGTCGATTACATGTTGCTTTGCATCGCGGTATTCAGTTGGAATATCCTGCACCTCATTCCACGAGGAAAGAGCCGAGATCCCTTCATCGGGAGTGATCTCTTTAGCAAAGGTTTTCGCCATTATATTTTTATAAAAGAAAGCTATCAGGTTCCTTCAGCGATATCAAGTTCATTACGTTAAAGGTTTTTCTCCAAAAACCAGCCGTAGCCCTCCGTCATTTGTTTTGGGTATTCAGTAGTATTCAAGCTATGTATTTTGACCAAAGCCAAGGCATAATGTTTGGTAGCTGCTGGGTATTCATTTGTTGCATAGATAGATGAGTTGATTTGGGACAGTCGTTCTGCCATTTGGCCAAAGTCAGGGGCATGTGCGGGTGGGTTCAAATTGACAAGATAATGATGGGTAGAACTTGGCATGTGACTTATGGCATTTTGGCCAAATTCAAGGTCATAAGAGCATGGGGCAAAAAATCACATCGGGAGTTTCTAAAGAAACTGAAACTTGCCAAGTATGCGCATACCTTTTGGAATGTGATAACATGAGTGGATTCCTTCACATTATCATGCGATGAGAGTTGGATCCCGATTCCCACTGATGAGTTGGTTTACTCTTCGGGTGATCCCGATTGATTCTTCTTTCAGGTTTGGAGGAGAATTTGACAGTACAGTGGGAGGTTTCCTGATTAGATAAAATGATAACCATTCTGATCTTGGTTAGAGTGCACACAGAGTGTTTCTTTTCTCTCTCTCTTTGGCAGCGACCTTTGACCGACCATAGACTATGACCCAGTGACCAAGCTGACCGAACCTTCTTAAAATACTGGCTTTTGGATTGTCCGAGTTGCATAAGTCACTGCTGCTCCTTCTTTTACCCTTTGAATTTCTCAGAACACCTCGTATCACTACGAACATCCACTTCCATTGGATAGATCCATCGTATGGTTATATACGAACTCGAAGGGACTTCTTCGAGGATGGACCCAGGTTCAGGAGAAATAGAATTGGTTTATTCAGTTGTCTTTTATCATCACCTTCTCTCAAGTTGCGAGGGCTCCTTGGTTTAGGAGAGTACACCTATTACGCTTATTGGATAGTCTTCTTCCAAACCATAGGCAGGTGCCGAAAGGTAGGGAATGAAGAAAACCAATTAACTTAAGTAGGGTGTACAGAAGGTAATAAGTAAAGACAAAATAAAGGGATTAGAAAGAGAGCAAAGTAAATTGCGACTGCTATCATTCACGACCAAACCGTGTAGTTCATCGCCACTCCTATTTCACCTTTGCTTTTTTTCCCAGTTCGGGAGAAATAGAATAAAGTATTATTCAGTTGTCTTTTATCATCACCTTCTCTCAGGTTACGAGTACTCCTTGGTTTAGGAGGGTACACATGTTACGCTTATTGGATAGTCTTCTTCCAAACCATAGGCTGGTGCCGAACGGTAGGGAAGGAAGAAAACCACTTAGCCTAAAAGGGTGTACAGAAGGTAATGAATAAAGGAAAATAAAGGGATTTGGAGAGATGGCAATGAAATATACGGTTACAGTCATGAATTGGATTATGGAAGAGGCATTACTACGAATACCAGGATACCCCTACGAAACATTTTCATGTTTCAGTTTCACTGTGTGTTGTTAAAGGAAAACTGATTTCCTAATTAGATACTTACTCCAGGGTATGTATTTACCAGGTTTGATTCTCACATATGTATGGTTTTTACAGATGATGAGTGGGAGTAAGTTATTGGGAATTAGGTGATCATCCTCATTATATCGGAATTCGTTGTAATTGGTGATATTTGAGGAAATCGCCTGGGTACAGTTTTCAACCTACGACGCACAGGTTTTGAGTTATTCGACTCAGGGGACTTATACAAAGTATTGTATGTTGTCCAGTGTCCATCAAGACAAAGGGGTTGGTCCTCGTACCATGTTCTGTTTACTTATGACTTCTCTAGTTTTTAGACAAGTGTTTCGTAGAAATACAAGGTCTAAGTTTTGAGTAGTTGTGGGTATAGGAATAAAGTAGAGAACCGGATGTCGCAAGTATCAGGATTCTTTAAAGAGATCGAAGATGTAGATTCTTGTGATTGGTATTCAGTTGATAGTAATGGTTTTGAGAAACTTGTTTCTCTTTCAGGTTACTCATAATTGGATGTATTCCTAAGTTGAGTAATACTGATTAGCCTCTTTCCATTAAGTTGATATACACTGGAGACAGCTGCATGATTTGAATCTGGTTCCAATTAAATAAGTGCCAAAGTTTCTATATTGGATATAGAATGGTTCATATCTTAACGATGTTAAGGTACGGGGAGTTGTCCGGCTTATGATTAAAACCAGACTCTGGATAACTCAAGACACGCTTCTATAATGGCAGTTTATGGGTTGACCCAGGCTATGACGAGGGTTGACTTTCTACCATCTGGAAGATCAATGGTGATATTGTTCTTGACTCGCCACAGTTTTAGTAAAATGGATTTTTTAGAAAACAGTAGTGGGAGTATGGTAGAACTGGAAATGATTCCAGAATCACAAACGATTACGGAAAATTTAAAAGAACCTAAAGATTCAATCAGGTTTAACATTCCATTAGCTACTCCGCAGATATGGTGGATAACCTCAGACACCCGAGAGGTACTCCGGTAGCCTCAAGGACGGTGACAGGGAGGTTATTGTTTACCCAGACTTGACACTACTGTTGTTCCAGGCTATGAGACCCGGCAGGAGATTAAGTATAGCGTCGTTCTAAACTAGCTTTAGAAGTGCATGTATATATTATTCTGCCAGAGGGTTGTTGTGGTCAGTGGGAGAAGCGGAAACATAGTGGGCAAGTAGCTTATGTCTATTTATAGACTAGAGCAGATATAGTGGAGATAGATCATCTAATTTTGATGTGAAATTCATGGCTTTGACTTCATCAGAATAGGGGATGGATCTGTTAAGAAGGTAGTAGGGTGTGATGTCCTGGTATTTGGATGACATACACAGAGTAGGAAGTAAAATTCCTATACTACGATCGGTTATACTGTGGTTGTCACACAGTTGTTTCTCCACAAAGAATATGGATATAATATCTGACATTCTGGTTACTAGATCAATGGTTTTAGATCTAGATTTGGGTAGTTTCTCAATGTGGGTACTTTGACAGTATTCTAATAGTATTTTAGAATAGATGACTCCTGGCATGGTGGTGTACCTGCAGGTGATGGAGTCTCCCGCTCTAAAGGTGTCTTACAGACTAAAGGGGAGAGTGATGTGCATGATTGGCAGATCACTTGCTTAGGCAATTGAGTCGATCATGAGATGTAAAGTACCACACCAGATGTTGTTTTTGCACTAGGTGCAATAAGTTTATATTAATCCAATCCTGGAGAAACATTCGGAATCAGTTTTAGAACATAAGTGGATGTTCTACGGATTTGATGACGGCAGCCTTCTTCGGGGGACGGTTATCATTCCAGGCTTCAAAGATGACATGGATGACAGAGTGATTGTCAGAGTTATAGTTTTCCCTCTGACGAGGGACAGTATTATGGACAGGTGGTCCAAGAGGATACTGTGGGAGGTATGGTGCTGGATACTGATTAGGTTCAGTCATCGATACAGTCTAAGATGTTTGGATTTAGAGTTCATTTATGAACTAGGTCCCATCAGATATCCAGACATATTCTAAGACAGGTATTACTCAATTCGGGAGATGGCTTTCTCCGCGAACTTGAGATTAAGAGAGACATAGAAAGAAACATCGGGGCGGATCCACTCATTGAGGATATTTTTCGAAAACAAGAGTTTTACAAACGAGCTTTGTGAAACTGATTAGTAGAGGAGTTGGGTGTTCGGTATCACACGGGCTGTGAGTATGCGACATCGCAATAATTAGCCTTAAGTGCAAGTGGGAGATTGTTGGATATAGTGCCCTCAAAGTCAATTATTGGATCGCAGGTACGTGATTGCAATGATTGAGGAGGACCAATACCGGTAGGACAGTCTTACTCGAGATGATAGTATGCTATCTGGTTTGCCTTTATCAGTCGTGTACAGGTTGTAAGTCCATGTCACGCACCCCACGAACTTGCGGGGAGGCGGAATAAATGA
Source organism: Agapanthus africanus (assembly GCA_030015575.1). NCBI lineage: Eukaryota > Viridiplantae > Streptophyta > Magnoliopsida > Asparagales > Amaryllidaceae > Agapanthus > Agapanthus africanus. The sequence continues at coordinate 652,385,418 of JASDDO010000014.1, forward strand.
AAAACGATTATCAAAGCTTCGTAACACGGACTTGAGCGCATGAATCGTATCTAAACCATTACTAGCAAACTACGAAAGGTTTAACTACTCTGATTCGAAGTTATACCTCACGTTACTTGTCCTTCGGGTCTTCATCACTGTCCTCCACTCCTTGTAGGCTCTTTGGTACGTCGGCACCTCAACGACCTCCTCGAGTCAAAGACGATCCACCCGAGAGCTCCTACTCGAAGCTTAACCTCTAACTTGAGGTAACTAGGTTACTCAAAGTGCTAATCTAAGCAACCTAGGTTATATAGAGTTGGATTATGGATGTATTAGTCTAGCTAACCCTTGATCTCAACACATGAGAGGTTAGGGTTTGAAGAGAGAGAGAGCTTGAGGAGAGAGAAGGTGAGAATGAGAATCCTTTTGGATGAATGAAATCATTTGTGTATATATGAAACATATCATATAATTAAATGAATAAAAAATAATGATATATCATCATGTTTCATTAATACACTAAGTGATTCATCACATGAGTCATATAAATCATAAATGATTCATTAACTCCATGTATGAATCACACCATGACTCATTTATCCAATTAATGCAAATGCCACCTTAACCCCCAAGTCACCATGCTTCTAGAAGCTTCCCGACAAATTACGAGAACGCCCCTCCTATCCGTGAAAACACGGAAAAACTTTAGACTGTATAAATCCAATAATCTGATACTAGAATCTGGCTTAAACCAAAGCCGACTAGTAAAAACTGTCCGAACGTCGTACGTGCGTAAACACACGTATGCGTCCGAACCCTTGTTGTAAAACCATACGACCTCTATATCGTTTCTCCTGGAGCAGGGAAACTCTCTGTGTGGGACTCTAAAGACTTGACACTACGCTGGTAATGGGTTTAACCACAGACCGCAAGCGGCACTAGCTGTACGTAACGGTCCCCAGGTAGATGTCGACAAGAAGGCCGATGAGGAAACCCATCCGAACTCCTACTGAGCCTGCTGTGACAATCTCCGTACAGTCCGGTCTGTTCGTCTAGGATTATCGCATATCGGGCCTAGGGGCGGCAAGTGTCAGTCCTCTAAAAGCGGTATAAGTCGTGTCGGAGCGTAGCCCATTACACCTTGAGAAACTACTGGAAAACCTACCAGTAAATCTTGCTTGCCCTGGCCAGGGACTTTGCATAATGGCTCTCTGACACAGCGCGATATCAACTCCCAATACCGGGAGAGACGAATCCTGTCTAACCGCCACTGCCTCCAAGTGCTCGGGACTGCACCCAACTGCTACCTGTTTGCACGACTCCTTTGAGCTGTGGTAGGGTAGCAATCTAAGAACAGTGGGACATACTCGAGGCGAAGTAGCAGTGTCAAGTCTGCGGTACTCATGTCACCTGGGAACTGTTAACTGACGACGGGTATATTACCAACCAATAGTTCCCCGCGAGTCCTGTCCAGTGTACCCGTAACCTAACGAGCACCTGTATACTATCTCCAGTACGATGTACTGATGGCTGTGGGACAGACCATCTCCCCAACTGGGATGAGAAGCGTACACACTAGTCTACTCCGGAGTATCGATGTCGTGTCTCGATAATCCTACGACTAAGGACCTGTATAGGATGTTGCTTATAGACTACCCAGCCCCCACTAGTGTGACTGCCATCACAACGCTGGTAATCAAGCAAAGATCCTAACGACTCTACTAATATGTATAAGCGATACGTTACAAGAAACATATGCATATATTAAAGTAGACACAAACCAAGTAGCATACTACCATTTTGTTGGCAATACTATTACTCCGCCAATTTGTTGGCAGTTTATCAGAGACGACAATTGAGTGGTATTCCGAGCTCCCGAATGACTCCGTTAAGACATTTGCAGAAATGGAGTTACTCTTTACACAGAGGTTCGCAAGCGCTAGCGAAAGCACCCCTATCACAGCATTAATCAATGCCTGGGTGAAGCCAGGCAAAACTTAGGTCTAGTTGCGGAATTTATGGTCGAAGTGCGAACAACGCATCGAAGAGGCACCTGCGGTAGGCATGTTCGTGGGTACTCTCGACCCTCAAGTGACCATTTCCCAATTCATGATGTTCTTCAAGCCAACTATTTTCCAGGCCTTGATTGACAAACTAGCCCAAATGGATCAGATTGGTCATAGACCATCTCCTTCGAAGCTGGAATCTCAGAATGAAAAAGGGAAAGGGAAAGCGACCTTCGTCGCCAATGCTTAACAACATCCCAATGGTCCAAAACTAACTGATCGCCAAGACGAGAAACGGCGATTATTTAATGAGAAAATGAAGCGTCCTTATTCGTTTCCCCGGGATAAAACGAGGAGATTGTTTGAACTAGCGGTGCGCAACTGGCTCATTAATTTGCCGAATCCAAAATGCCCATTACAACCCGGTGAGTCTAATAATCCTAATTATTGCCCCTATCACCAAGCGATAGGCCATCCAATTGAAGATTGCTTCGTCTTTAAAGGCTGGATTGAAGACCAATACCAACAGGGCAAATTTACACTGTCTGAGAATTGGAAAGTAAGACCGCCTCAACCGCACGATCTTAAAAGAGGGGACACACCGGGGGCATCGTGCTCTTTTGTCGAAGAAGCTCTATGGGAGGTCGCTCTTTTAGCCAAAACCAAAAGAATGCTGAAGGATCTCCAAACATGCCCGGCGATCAAATGGAAAAGTCCGTTGGAACCTGAAGTCATCAAGGGAATGCTGAAGCCGCGCCCAACTCCAAAAATTGGTGGTGATAGTCAAAGAGCCCACACCCAGCCGTCAAAGTCTTCGAAGAAGAAGAAAAAGACCAAAAAGCCCGTGAAGCCTGATGACAAGCGCACGGACCTGCAAAAAAATACTGACGTGCTGGAAGAATATAATCAGAAGGCACGGACCCCAGTCATACTCCAAGAATTTCTCAGCCACGTCTTTGAGGACGGAGATGATGACAATGGAGAAGACTCGTCGGATGAACCTGAGGATTATGTGGCAAGCTGCCATGTGATCTCTCACTCGTTAATAAACGGTGAAGAAGCTCTGGACGCAGAGAAACTGGGGGGGCAGGTCCTGAGCCGGAACTTCTAGGACCATCAGACGAAATGATTGACGCATTCCTGAACGGAGCTCTTCTGAAAAGCAAAGCTGATCGAGAGCACGAGATGTCCATATTTGAAAAGGCCAAACGCCGGTGACTGGACGAAAGGATTGAAACACCCCCACCAGATCAAAGTACATCCGTCGCATATAAAAGCAGGTTCAAGACAAGGAAAAGGTTCGCCAAAGCCATATCGATGGGAATGAAGCTGCCCTCGTTCAGAGGAAATTCTCCTGGCGGTATACATCTCGGTGAAGCGGACGTACATCCTAACTTCTGCTTATATCATCAGAAGTTCTCACACCCTACCGAAGAATTCAAAGCCTTTAAAGATTGATGGCAAGGGTATGTCTCTCACAGGCAACACTTCAAGAGGATGAAGCGTGAAGCTCGTCGACAGCGGAAAAATGCGACAGATGAACGAGGAAGAGCTGCCGGCAACTGTCACATGGTGGATAGTAGGGGGTCGCCAGTTCTCACCTTCGGGAGCGATTCTGAAGAAGAAATGACTCTCGGCCCTCTCTTCAAAGAATCCACCTCAGGAAAAGAGGAAGAACCGAAGAGCTGCGAGAACATTCAGCTGCGCAATCGCACGCTACCTGAAAAGAATCTCGGACCTGCAAATAAGGGATCCAATAAAAAGGATAAGGGGAAGAAAAGATCCCTGAGGATATCGCTCTCGATGATCGAGTCGTCGAAGAGCTGGCAGCCAAGGACCCGCCCAAGAAAAACAAGGTGGATTACAACGTTCTGGCACACCTGAGGAAGATCCCCTCACAGCTAAGCATTCTCGACACCCTTCTGCTATCCAAGGAGGCGAGAGATTCTCTGATCAGGGCATTACAAGAGCCTGACCAATTTCAAGCTTTCCTATCCGAAGAAAAGATGAAGGATGAGCTGGAAGAAGTGCATACGGCCGATATCACCTTCGGCGATGAGGACCTCCTCCTCGGGACGTGCGAGCATAACCGTCCCCTTTATGTCTCCGGATACTGTCATGATATTAAGATAGGAAAGATCTTGGTTGACAATTGGTCCTCCGTCAATCTCCTCAATGTAAGAGTGTTGAAGGAAATCTGCATGAGCGTTCAACACCTCACTCGGGATAAGATCATTATCTCCGGGTTCGACTCTCAGTCATCACGGACGCTCAGGTCTGTGATACTGACGGTACTCTTTAGGCTGCTCGTCACTGATATCAAGTTCCACGTCATTGACGCCAAGACTTGCTACAACTCCTTGCTCGGCCGGCCTTGGTTACACGAGTACAACATTATCCCTTCTACACAACATCAGTGTATGAAGTACTTCAAATATGGTCTCGAGTACACTGTGACGAGGAACTAAACCCATTTTCCGTGAACGAAGTTCGCAAATATGAAGATGCCAAGTAATTCCTGCCAGATTTCGAGGACACAGAAAGGTGTCACAAACCGAAGAACAAAGCTATCACCACCATTCCGGTCTTCGGGAGCGATACCGAGGAAGACGAAGAGACAGTCTATTCCGGGCCGTCCCAATGCAACAAGCCGGGACTGTCCACCCCTATTCTGGTCTTCGGCAGCGACTCGGAAGATGAGTTCAATACCGTATTTTCTGTTCGGCCATCAATACAAGCCTTCGCTGATGATGATCGGAGTTTGCAAATCGCCATGGTTCCGCAGGAGCATTACAAAGAACTCGACGCACTTAATACCTACAGTGTGGAAGAACTCCGGACGTTCTACGTCCCTCCCAGGCAAAAAGATGAAAAGGCGATCCTCTTTTATCAATCCACGGAAACTAAAGTGGAGAAACAAGTCTGGCGCGGTGCTGACTCGACACTTAACCGAATTCAGCCTATCCGTCTGTCCAGATACTATACAGAAGGATTGAAGAAGCCGTTGAAGCACCAAGGCGTACCCCTTAAGCAGACTGCTCTAGAAGCTCAGTTCTACAACAGGATCTGGAACGTCCCCAGAACTCAGCGAAAATTGCCCAACGGGAGAATGGAAGCGATCGGGCTTGGATATATCCGATCCAAGAAACGGGAGCAATTCCATGGCTGCTATGTCATACATGACTTCGATGAATAGGGAGATGCTCTGTGGGAAGATGCTAACCCTGATCCAAAACGAGGTCCCGCCGCGAAAATGCCAAGTCCATCGTTCGAAGAATAGATGGACAAGCTAATAAGGGAAGCGGGTCAAAAGGTTCGGGATGATCATAGCCGCGAAATGGCCATCTACGAGAAAACCAGGACGCAACGCCTCCTTCAGCAGGTTGCGGAGAATGACAATGATCCTCGTCGTCAACCTGTCATACAAAAGACCCGACGCAGAGGCAAAAGTAAATCAAAGAACGGAAAAAACGTTCGACAGCGGAAAAGCGGGTCTGAGAAGCCACGCGATCGAGAATCGAGTAGTCAGGGTCTGTCTCTTATAAAGAAGATGGATCGAGCATATTCTTTTCCCCAAAACAAGACAAGGAAGATATTCGATCTTGTCATAAAACATCAGATAATGACACTTCCGGAGTCCAAGCACCCCGAGCAAGCAGACGAGGTTTCTCACCCAGACTACTGCTCCTATCACCGAGCGATAGGACATTCTCTCGAAGACTACTTCATATTCAAAGACTGGGTAGAAGACCAGTATCAGCAAGGCAGGTTCGCTCTATCCAGCAATTGTAGGGTAACCCCACCACAGAAGCATAAACCGAAAGCCACGTATGCAACGAGAGTAGAACCGGATCAACTTCGGTCTTGGAAGCGATCTCATTCCTGTCACGTGATAACGTTGTCAGGAGAAGGGTTACACGAGGATATGGCTGACCTCCCCTGGTGCTTCGAAAACAATGATAACGAAGTGATCTCAGAATTTCCGCTGGCGCCAAAAGAGCTGGAGATAGGAAACATACTACTGCAAATAACCTCAAGAAAATTGACTTGGGGACGGCAAGTGACCCGCGGCCGACATTCGTCGGTGAGCTTTTGTCTGAAGAAAGGGTGGCTACGCTAAAAGACGTGCTCCTTGTTGAGCATCCTATACCTGCCAACTCTCCCTTGAACTGGAAATTGCCCGACGAGCACGCGTTTGAAACGATCGACGGGGAGAAAGGAGGGAGTGATACCCGATGGGAACTCTACTTCGATGGAGCATCTTCCATGAAGAAGCGAAAGCACAGCTCCCCCATAATCAAATCTGGGGTGGGCCTCATCTTCGTGACTCCACAAGGAGGGATAATGCGCTTTGCCTTCTCCTTAACAGAACCGAGGACAAACAATGAAGCTGAATATGAAGCTTTGGTAGCGGGTCTTGAGATCGCTGTCGACATGGGAATTGATAAACTCCTAATATACGAAGATTCCCAACTGGTCGTTAGCCAAGTAAACGGTGACTATCAGACGTGCAAACCGGAGTTGGTAAAGTACGGCGAAAGGGTACAATAATTGCTGACTCAAATCCCTGCTTATGCCCTGGAAAGCATACCGCGCGCGGAAAATACCAAGGCGGATGCATTAGCCAAACTCGCTAAGGAACTGGCCGACGAGAATCTCGATGACGTGAGGATCGTTGTGCAAAGCCGTCGGGTTCTTGCACCGGCAGAAATATCTCTACAGTCGTCCGAAGAAAAGGGTATGATAGAACAAGCAACCCTACAAGTAAAAGACCAAGAAAAGGCTATGGATTGGAGAGAAGTCTTTATAGACTACTTCAAATCCCGTCAAATACCTGAAGACGCGTCCTCAAGACATCATCTCATGAAACGAGCTCTATCCTTCGCCTTTGTCAATGATACTCTGTATAAAAGATCGTTCGACTCCCTGTGGCTAAGATGCTTGGGACATGAAGAGGCAAAGAGAGTCGTCCAAGAAACTCACGATGGACTCTGCGGTTCTCACCAAGCCGGGCCGATGATGAAGCTGAAGATCAAAAGGATGGGCTATTATTGGCCCACAATGATCCAAGACTGCCTCGAATACATGAAGCAATGCCACTCGTGCCAGATTCATGGGGACTTTATCCACCAGCATCCAAATCCGCTACATCCAACAGTGGCTAGCTGGCCATTCGAAATGTGGGGAACTGACATAATCGGACCCATCGAACCGGCATCGTCCAGAGGACATCGATTCATATTGGCGACAACGGATTACTTCTCCAAGTGGGCAGAAGCAGTACCACTAAGAGAAGTAAAGACGGAGAATATCCTCCATTTCTTCAAGACACACATCATTTATCGGTTCGGCACTCCGCTACGGATTATCTCCGATAACGGGCCAGCCTACAGAAGCCACAAGATCAGTCGCTTCGTACAATAGCATAATATAGACTGGAGATACTCTTTGGTCTATAATCCCCGAGCTAACGGTCTGGCTGAAGCTTTCAATAAGACCTTGACGAAGATTGTGAAAAAGACGGTGTCCAAAAATAAGAAGGACTGGCACGAGAGATTGCATGAACCTCTCTGGGCGTATCGAACTACGTTCAAAACGACTACAAACACAACGCCCTATGCATTGGTATTCGGCACTAACGCAGTACTCACTTTGGAGATAGAGTTACCGTCCTTGCGAGTGGCAGTTCATTACGAGCTAACGGGCGAAGAGAATGCTCATCTCTGGCTTGAGAAGCTTGATGCCCTCGATGAAACCTGGCTCATAGCGCAACAAAACTTGGAAGCGTACAAAGCAAAGATGACACGCTTGTATGAAAGATTGACTAGGCCGAGAACATTCCGCCAAGGCGATCTTGTGCTAGTGATCAAAAGACCTATGATCCCCAATCGTGCCAAGCAGGGGAAATTCGAGCCGAACTATGAAGGCCCGTACATCATAAGCAAAGTTTACCAGGGTGGAGCCTATCTACTCATGGACATGCATGGTGAAAGACCTTTCAGGCCAATAAACGGTCGCTTCCTAAAAAAATACTACGCCTGATGAGTCACGGCCTAGGTCAATGATAGATGACGACGCCTATATCCGCTCGCTATCTTCCTAAGCCCAAACTCTATAAGTAGTAGCCGGCAACGGACCGGAACGTCCTTAAACTAACGATGGACCGGAATATCCTAAAACTTGCAGCGGACCGGAATGTCCTTAAACTAACGATGGACCGCAATGTCCTAAAACTTGCAGCGGACCGGAACGTCCCTAAACTAACGATGGACCACTATGTCCTAAAACTGGCTGTTGACCGAGACGTCTATAAATTACTACTGACTGCAGCATCCCAAGGCTGACGACAAAAAAGCGGTATGTCCATAAACGAGATGGGCACGGATGAAAACCCGAAAAGGCTCCGTGAGTAAAAACAGCAGGACTACCGGCGAGTTTTGTGGAAACCCGAAAGGGCGCAATCTCGTTAAAAGACACTTGCAAGGTCCTCTCGATCCTGTAAGGAGAAACCACCTGCGTAAGATCCTTATCACTCACAAAGGAGAAACACACTTAGGAATCCCCACGATTCCTAAGGAGAAATTACACTTGCGAGATCCTCACGACTCGTAAGGAGAACCTTCTTACGAGACCCTCACGGCTCATAAGATTCAAAAGCCTTAAGCTACAGGGATCTGAACCTGTTCTTAAGCAGTCATACACCCTGATTTTTCCCTACAAGCGGTTCAATGCTGACCCTTGTATACAATCCACGGGCGCGAATAAACATTTTCCCTAACAAAGTCCTACCCGCGACTAGGGGTATGTTTACACAGTGGACAGCCCTTGTAAGTCCTCTCGACTTATAAGGAGAAAACACTCTTATAAGATCCTTATGACTTATAAGAGGCTATACGCTTAAGTCTCCACACGATTCTTAAGGAGAAAACGCACCTACGAGATCCTCACGAATCGTAGGGAGAAATACCTTTATGAGACCTTTACGGCTCGTAAAGTCAAATAGCCTTAGTCAACAGGATCCTAACCCTGTTCGCTAAGACACCTTTGTTCGACATTGACAGAGGCAAATGATGATTCGCTCCTGGCAATATCCCAGTTGCAGCGATACTGATGCCTAAATCGGTATCAAATCCCAAACTCGCAGCGAAAAGCCAGCGAGCCAAAAATGCATATGAAATAGCCGAAATGATGGGGCAACTTGCAACAAAATCAGCAAGTAAAATATATGCATACAAAATAGCCGAAATGGCTGGGCAACTCGCAATAAAAAGCAGCGAGTAAAAATAAAAAATAGCCGAAATGGTTGGGCAACTCGCAATAAAAAGCAGCAAGTAAATAAAACAAATAGCCGAAATGATTGGGCACCGTGAAAAATAGCCGAAATGATTGGGCAATCACGACTTTCGCGATATAAAAGCTGAAATGACAGAGCATCGCGAAAAGAAAAATATATAAAGTGAAACTTTTTGACCTACAGGTGAGATCACATTAATCCCTGTATACAATCCAGGGGCACAAACAAAAAAGGAACCATACCTTCCCACCAGGCTCCTTCAGAAAGAGAGCCAAGTCTCGACGGTTCACAGACAGCCTAAAGATCACCAACAGCGTTCGTTCTCATTCCAGCAGGATTCAGACGCGACAATCAACCATGGATCCATGGAAAAGTCCCTGTTCCAAATCTCGACCGTTCACAGACAGCCTAGAGATCACCAACAGCGTTCCTCCTCACTCCAGCAGGATGCAGACGCGACAATCAACCTTGGAGCCATGGCAAATTCCCTGTTCCAAACCTCGACGGTTCACAGACAACCGAGAGAGCACCTCCTGGTCCCGTAGAACACGGCTAATGTCAATCCTAACCCCGTGGGAAATGCCCAGAGCAAATGCTGGTCCCGTAGAACACGGCTAATGTCAATCCTGACCCCGTGGGAAACGCCCAGAGCAAATCCTGGTCCCGTAGAACACGGCTAATGTCAATCTTGACCCCGTGGGAAACGCCCAGAGCACCTCCTGGTCCTGTAGAACACGGCTAATGTCAATCCTGACCCCGTGGGAAATGCCCAGAGCAAATCCTGGTCCCGTAGAACACGGCTAATGTCAATCCTGACCCCGTGGGAAATGCCCAGAGCAAATCCTGGTCCCGTAGAACACGGTTAATGTCAAGCTTGACCCCGTGGGAAATGCCCAGAGCACCTCCTGGTCCCGTAGAACACGGCTAATGTCAATCCTGACCCCGTGGGAAACACCCAGAGCACCTCCTGGTCTCGTAGAACACGGTTAATGTCAATCCTGACCCCGTGGGAAATACTCAAAGAAAATCCTGACTCCATGAAATGCGGATAAAGTCAACCCCCTGACTCCGTGAAATGCGGATAAAGTCAACTCCTCCTGGCCCCGTAGAATACGGTTAAGGTCAATCCTGACCCCGTGAGAAACAGCCAGAACAAACCCTCGACCTCCCTGCCGAAAGCAATGCTTTGACTCGGGAGCAGGTCAACTCATCAATCACTTACGAGTCCTCTCGATTTGTAAGGAGAAAATTCTCTTGTGAGATCCTTATGACTCTCAAGAGAAAACGCCCTTAGGAATCCTCACGATTCAATACACCTACGGGATCCTCTTGACCTGTAGGGAGAAAATTCTTCATGAGACCCTCACGGCTCATAAAGTTGAAAAGTCTTAGGTGACAGATCCTAACCATGTCCCCCAAGCCATCATTGCCTCGCAGAAAGGTCAAAGTAGATTTTCTACAGGCCACACTTTCCGACAAGAAAGGAAACAATCACTTACGAGTCCTCTCGACTTGTAAGGAGAAAATTCTCTTGTGAGATCCTTACGACTCTCAAGGGAAAACGCACTTAGGAATCCTCACGATTCCTAAGGAGAAAATACACCTACGGGATCCTCTCGACCTGTAGGGAGAAAATTCTTTATGAGACCCTCACGGCTCATAAAATTGAAAAGTCTTAGGCAGCAGACCTGAACCTGTTTCCTAAGCAATCGCTACCCTACAAGGAGACTAAGATGAAATGTTCTCCACTATCTACAGGCCACACTTGCTAAAATCACATGGAGATGATACGACAAAGAGAAGAAAGCGACAGTAAGGAGAGCATTTGATTCTCATTCAGTTAAGCGTTCAAAGCGTACCCATTCATACATGTGCGAAAAGGTTTAATGCATAAAATAAACACATGGAAATGGAAAAGCTTGCTATTCATACTTCAGAAAATTCCTACATTGATGAAAATAGTAAACAAAAACACCATTAAAATGTTTTACAAAGGTAAGACATCAAATCCAAGACATGGATTGAAAAATTCAAAAGTGAGGCCATCCAAAAATTTTCGGGCCTCTCGGACCATCTTCGTGTGCATCCTTTCACGATCACAAGCGTCAAGATCCCCACTAATGTCCTCCACCCTTCGATAGGCAGTAAGTATTGCCGCCTGCTGGATAGCTTGATGCAGGATATCAACAAGATTGTCTCGCCTTTTCTTTGAGATTAAGCCCATCAGATACACCGAGTGCACCTTATTTTCGGTGTCGTCCAATGGCTTAAGCAGCATGCCGGCATAGAATAGAGGAAGTGCCTTCCAGATCGCTCCCACAATAAGCTTCAAGAGAAAGGAACGACGAGGAAGCAAGCGACCATTGTATGAATCAAAGCGACCCATAATTTCAGCACACTGGGCGTTTGTGAATTCCTGGTTTTGAGAACGGCCGACTGCGTGAATGTCTCCATAAGAAATAATTTCGGCGAGATCATACATATGAGCATCCATAACGTCTAAAAAAAAAGAAAATCGGCGGGAGTTAGTGGACAGACTGATTAAGAAAATCCTTGTTAAAAATAGACACGAGATTTAAACTCGTGATATCCCCGAGGAGGAAATAAGTACTAATTAAATCACTCAATGAAATTAATTCTGTGCAATTAAGGAAGGAATCCTAACAAGGATTTTGCATTTAATGAAAAGGTTTCTCCGGCCAAGGAGTTAAACTCCTCGAGAGCAATGCTCTGCATACAGGAATGACACCTGTCAAAGGCAATTATGAAGGAATAAAAAAAATTCCCCAAAGAAAATTCCTCAAGAGCCTTGCTCTGTAAAAATGATGGAATAACCCATCAGAGAACTTAAAGTAAAGTTTTAATGGAATAAAATTCCATGATGTTCAAGATCCATGAACAAACTCTTAAGATTTCTTTATGAAAGATTAATAAATCTATATGATTTGAAAAGAGCAAAGCTCTGTTAATGGGTTAAGAAACCCTGAAAAGGATCTCTTAAGATCTAACAAGAGCAAAGCTCTGTTGAGAAACCCTACAAAGGTTTTCTTGAAGATTTATGATCTAAAAAGAGCAAAACTCTGTTAATGGGTTAAGAAACTCCGAGAAAGATCTTCAAGAGAGCAAAGCCCTGTTAATAAAACCCTAAAAAGGGTTTTCTTTAGATCGAAGATCTATGAAGAGTAAAGCTCTGTTAATGGGTGAAACCCTAGATTCTTAAATAATCCTTTAAAAGATTTAATCTTTACAGAGTTCTGTCCTTAAAAGAAGTTCTTAAGACAAAGAGCTATGCTCTGAAGGAGAATAAAAATTCTTAGAAAACAAGAAAGAAGATGAACAGAAATCATCTCAAGGGCCAAAGGTCCTATTTATAGGCACTGAGAGCCGTTTTAACTTCTGAGTTGATCCAAGGACGTAGATGCTGCCACCGCTGCACTCACATGTGGGCCACGTAAGCGCAACGGTGGGGGGCATTTGTTCCCCCAATCAGAGCAAAGCTCTGTTCAAATAATTCAAATTTTTAAATGAGGCAGCGCTTCATAGTAGCGCCAGCGCTGAGAGAGTCAAAGACTCTGAGGCAGTGCCCACGTGCAAAGCACATGGGCGCTAGTGCCAAGAGCGCACTACATGCAAAGCACGTAAGCGGTAGTGTCAAGAGCGCTGCACTCTAAGCAGCGTACTACGTGCAAAGCACATAAGCGCTAGCGCTATGTGCGCTGCATTCTAAGCAGCGCACCATGTGTAAAGAACGGGAGCGCTAGCGCTGGAACTAAACGTTCCCAAACGTTAGATCAAAAATCCAACGAACATGATTAAAAATTATCAATTGATCAGAATAAAATTCTGTTAAGGAAAGATTCCTCAAAATCTTTCCAAACAAAAAGATTGTGCTCTGTAAATCAGAGCACCGTCGGATCAACGATCCAATGGTGATTAAAAATGACTAACATACAGAATAAATTCTGTATAGGGAAAGATTTCCCAATCTTATTAAAAATAAGAAGATTGCCTTCTGTAAATCAGAAGCCCTTGGATCAAAGATCCAACGATGGGAAAATCCCCAAATCAATTGGAGAAAAGATCTCCTTAACCGATTGAACAAATCAGCTCGCCCTATATAAAGGCCCCAAGACTTCAAGTCTCAGATAAAAAAAATATAGAGGAACCCCCCCCCATAAACTTTGAAAAATCTCAGAAAAAAGAGTAAGCTCTCGGTAGAAGAAGAAAATTCTCTTCAAGGTAAAAAGAACAGAAAGACGAAATCGTCTCATATCAAAAGAAGAATTCACTTCTTTTCTTTAAGATCATAGATCTATAAAACCAAGGTCTTTCACAAAGAGATCAAAGGATCTCATCATAAAAAAAATAAGAAGAAGAACATAATTCTTCTCATAGATCATAGATCTATAAGACAAATTATCTTTCAGAGATCATGAACATCTCATTATAAAAAGGGGGAGAATAATTCAATTGTCTCACGATATACATATATGTTTGCGTATAAGTACCCCTCACATGGACTTCGGACGATAAAGAAGAGGATGGGGGCATCAACTTCGGCAGACAAGGACCAGGTGAGTAGATGTATATTTACAAGGGAAGTCGGGTAGATGGCGTTTAGCACCCCCGCAAACGTAGAATAAGGATATTACATATTATTATTAGGAAGTCGGACGTGACCTTAGATTCTTGGCGAGTAGGGTACCATTGAAGTCGTTAGGTTGGATTAGACTGATCTAGAAAGACTTAACCAGAGGATGTTTGCCCTAGAGGGAATTCGTAGGTTTCATGTAGACACACACACAGGCACACACACATACACATACACTTGACTTGGTGTATGTGTGTGTGTGTGTGTGTGTGTGTGTGTGTAGGTTTCTATGTGTGTGTGTGTGTATATATATATATAACATATACACGTGATATGAAGATGTTATATGATATCTGGGGAGGAGTCGGTATGACTGGGCATGATGCCGTGAGTTAAAGATATACGATCGAGTATGATATGAGATGTACTATAATATTAGCGGATCATTGGGAAATGAGAAAATGGATATTTATACATAAACGATAATAGGTGATGATGACATTGAAATGTACGAGACTTTATAATAGAACCCGGATTGTAATATGTGACATAATCACGATATGATATATGTGACATGATATTTCTGAGGATCATTTGATGATATATATTTACACAGACAATGATATATGTTTGATGATATTGGGATGTATGCCATTATAGCACAGTACCCTTGATTATGATATTGTTTGATGATGATACTATACGAATGATGATGTACATATGTGATAGTTGACCCGTACCCCGATTTTGGGAAGCCGTATGATGGATTTTACCGTACGAGGCATAGATGTGATGATTGATCCGTACTCTTGACTCGAGAAAGTCGTACTATGTACGTGACGCTATTGAGGCTGGATCGCCGACTACTAGAGATATCAACTCAGACTTTAGGAGGATTCTTCTTACCTTTCGACTAGTGTCTCTAGTTAGTTCCTTAGTTGGTTAGGTAGATCTTAGTTTAGGCTCGAGTCATACTTATTTTCAAAACTATCGGATCATGCTTTTTTTCAAACAACAAGTTGTATGACTCGTAATTAGTATATATTCTCTAGTTGTGCGTTTACTACACATTCACTGTTATATTCATATTGTATTCATCGCATTGCATGTTCACACATATGTTTCTCTAATTAATATGAAACTCTACATGTTAGTACACATGCACTATTACCGATGATGCGCATGTTCCACGTACACTTATTTGCTGGCTCACACACATCATCATCGGTAATTGTCATGTCACGCACAGTTTAGAACATATTATCTTTTTATTGATATAATCAGCTAAATGCTAGTCCAATATAATATTGTGTGATTACTCACATGTGCTAGTTTAGACATTGCATTTATTACATAGACACTTCATGCATTCACATTTTCATATTAGCATGTAGTATTATGGGGCTTATGCCGATACTCATTATTACTTACTCATGATTTTGGGATTTTGGATTTCTTTGAGATTTCTGGATTTTTGGGGAAAACCGCAAGAATATATATAAAAAACTTCTCTCTCTCTCTCTCTCATTTTAAAATACAAGTTGCGGTTTTCTCGTGATGTATGTGTCGTCCACCATGAGATTTCATGTTTTCTGTTGGATTTCGAGACCCGATTCGAAGAGTGGATGAACCGTCTCGGGTACATGGTGGGCCCGGTATGGTACCCCGGGACAAGAAACTCGAGTTGTAGATGATGAGCCTGGCAGGGGAAGACTACCTACCGGTG
The DNA here is from genome assembly GCA_030015575.1 of Agapanthus africanus. Taxonomy (NCBI): domain Eukaryota; kingdom Viridiplantae; phylum Streptophyta; class Magnoliopsida; order Asparagales; family Amaryllidaceae; genus Agapanthus; species Agapanthus africanus. The sequence goes on from JASDDO010000014.1 coordinate 652,401,017, forward strand.
ATGTCTGGCGCGGCGGATATCCGGAGGATACCGACCGTTGTCGTGAGATTTGATGATATGGGCCGATCCGGACTGACGGAGCCCGAGATATTGAGACTATGAGATATTGAGACTATGAGGTATTGAGACTTTGAGATTTACATGTTTTGTGTCGATACTTGATACGGATTTCCATGGATTTCATTGATGATGTTTCAGATTACCATACAAATTTTTCTATGATAAAAGTTAAAAATTTCTTATACAGATATATCCAGATTTCATGGTTGATTGTTTTACATTCATGGTGCATGCATACTCATACACATGACATGTTGTTACTACTTGAGGCACGGACACGAGCACTGAGCACTACACTTACGTCTAGATTATTACCCTGCCACTACTAGATGACTAGTGTTAAATTAAGTAGATTATTATGACCTAGGAGAGCATCGTGCATGAGATTTCTACTCACAGATGTCTTCTACTCACGAGTTGGCAACTCACCCCCGTTGTGCCAAATTTTCTTACAGGTTCAGATGTATAGGTTTCCTTGGCAGCTAGCTGGTACATCTTTTCATTCAGGATGATTTGCTTGGTAGGTTGGTTCACTTGTATCAGGACCGCCGTTGTAATTTTATTATTTCATTTGTATCTAGTAAGCTCTATCAACCGGACTTGTATTATTGGTAGATTAGAAGACCAGTTGTTTTTATTTCGATCTTAGAGTCGCACTTGCATTATTATGGTTTTCTGGTGGTTTGATGGTTTTCTTTGAGTTTTGTTCCTCGCCCTTCGGCGTTGTATATTATATTGCTTGTGTGGTTGTTTCCACCTTTTGGCGTAGAGCTAGCTCCCGCTTGGGGATGCCTTTTTATTGCTTGCATATATTATTCTTGTTTGTACCCGTTTGGGGCCAGTTTTTACAAAGGAGACTCTGCCGAAATTTTTGAGAAAATTTGATGTTGCTTTTAAACATGTTTTCCTTTACTTCTTCTTTTAAATGGTTTAGATTTCTGGGCTTCGGCTTACTTAGATTACCTTACGCCTTTAGACATTTCGTAATTTAAGTGTCGGTCACGTTCCGTACCTTCGGGTCATGACAAAGTTGGTATCAGAGCGCTAGGTTTAAGCCATGTCTAAGTCTAGCTTGATCTTGGTTGATGGAGTAGGTGACTTAGGTAGAGTGGCGTACCGTGTGTATGATCCGCGGCATACTTATGATACGCTACTCTGCTTAAGAAGCCTTAAGATGTACATTTCTTGGCACCGTATTCTATTCGTTCCTTTGATCTATCTTCGTCGATATCGGGTGGTGGTTTCTGTTATCACGGTTGCACGGGCAGAGAGAGCTGCGGCTAGAATGCGATGACCGTTAGTGTATCGTCTATTCTGGAGTGTTGAAGCATTGTTTAGCATGCGGACGAAGGGTATTCACATGTCGTCCAGACGAAGTTAAAAGGTTCGAACGAATGTCAGAAACCTATTTTCCCAAGTTTAAGGTATTCGAAAGAACATGCAGGTATTTCTATGGACCCTCTAGAAGAATAAAACCCTAACTCGATATAATGACCATGAGAACGCCTTTGAACCTTAGGGTTTACGGCAGTTCCGCGGTGCCATTAGTGAGGCTTGGGTTTGCCCTTCTACGGCTGGTCCGCAGATGCTGGGGCATGTACTGGATATTTTTAAACTATACTTGAGTGTTGAGCTATCGGGGGATTTTGGGACTTTGATAAATCGATCGAAAAGTTTAACATAGTCCAGATATCAGGTGAAGGGATAGATTACGTGGGAAACTCTAGATATGAGCATAGCCGTTTGCAGCGCAGTTAGCACAACTATGAGGAGACGAGTCTGAATCAGTCAACATTAGAAAAGGCGCACATTGACGATAGTGTTTACGATTGCGATTTGGTGATTTGAATTTTATATTTTCGTTATTTGGATTTTGGTATTTTGAGAATTTTGTTCTATGATTGGTATTTCCTATGTGTGCATTCATTACACTCTGTTCGTGTTTCATATATTAGTTGTATTGATGTTGTTTTGGGCATACCAAGTGCACTCAATTTGGTTTTATACATTTTGAGATATTGATTTGATTTCGTGGATATGGGCTGCACCTGATTTTGAAGTATGCTTCGACTTAGTTTTCATGCACTTTTCGTACTGTGATTTCGATTTTGATATTCGGTATATGTTTTCGTGCACTATGTGCACTTGATTGAGATTCTTGCGCACACTTGGCGCACTTGATGCGATTTTGTGCACACCAGATGCACTAAATCGGGATTTGTGCAGATTAGATGCACCTGATATTATTGTCGTGCACGCCCGCTGCACTTGACAGATGTTTTTGGTGCACACCCGTTGCACTCAGTTTTGTTTCTGTGCATATTCGCGGCTTCTGTATTTGGTTTCGATTTCAGTGCGCACCGGACGCACATGATATTTTTTTATGCTGTGATTGGGATTGATTTCAATTTGAGCAGTATATTTTTATAATAATTACTATTTGGTTTAGTAACCAGGCGGGACTTGTATCTTAAATAAAAGATATATATGTATAGCTATTTTTTCAAAATGAACGTCCGCTACTTATGCCGTGTTTCGCGCATCGCACGGCGATTTTAAAAGGGGGGTTTGCATGCTTCTTTATTCAGATGTTTAGACGATTGTACTACGATGCGTACTATATGTACAAGTTATAGTTTTAATGTATATCATATTGGTTTTCGTATTGGGCTTTGACATTGTATTTTCACCATAACTCCGATGATCGCGTTAGGCTTGACGGGGTTGATTTTTAGTTATGTATTAATGATTTCGGAGCCCCGACGATTTGAGTGTTTTGCTAAATATTTTAGTATTTGGGGGGAGTTTTAATTTAAATTCGGGGACCAAATTTTTTTCAAGGGGGAAAGATTGTAACGTTTTAAAAATAAATAAATAATTAATTAATTAAATAAAACCCTTTAGATGAATTTTCTGATAATCGGTAAAATAAACCGCATTTTTCCGTAAAACTTAACTATAATTATTTTTCAAAATAGACTTAAATATACCTATTTAGGCTATGAAATTGCTAGTAATTAATATTATTTGGTCACTTATAAATTGTTAGTTTAATTAAATATTTTTCCTAAATTAATTATTTCCAATATTTAATAAGCTTTTAATTATACATTAAAATAGCGCAAATTAAAAATTGGAGTGGGTTAATTTTACAAAAGTGGACCATGACAATTTAAAACAAGTGTGTGATATGCAAAATTCTTTCTCAAAATCTCTCCATGGTTCTAGATTTTTCTAGGATTATTTTTGAAAAAGAAAATTAAATAAATAAAGAAATTGATGAAAAGACTTAAAAGATGTATTATTTGGAGAAGTTTCTACACAACTCCTCACATCTTTTTCTCTCTCTCTCATTTTCCCCATGCCATGGCCGGCTTCACCTTGGGTAACCCCCCCATTTCTCCATTTCAATTCTTCTCAAAAATCATCCAAAAATTCATCAAAAATCCAAATAAAAACCCACAAATTCCTAATTTAAATCCTACCCATTATTCTTTAGCCTATTTAGCATGGATCTTGGAGCAAAGTTAGCATTTTGGAGGCTATGATTTTCATGTTGGATCTCTTGAATGTGATGTATAAATCTTTAACCTATAGTGAAATTGTTGTATAAATTGCTTAAATCTAGCATATTTTAGTGTTAATTTTGTGCTAGTTGTAAATTTGAAAATTCAAGAAAATGGTTTGTGAGAATGGTTATAAAGTGTAATTTAACATCCTAAGATATGCACAAATTTAGATTTGTGATTAAATTGTAAAGAGTTACTTCAAAGTTATTAAAATTTGATAATTTAACAAACTAGGTTTTTATAATGTATATATATTGGTGAGATAAAATTCTAGTGAGAATTTTTATCAATTACTTATGGTTTTAATGAGGAGATTAACATGTTAATTGAATGCAAAATATAATTTGGTTACTAGTTGCTATTTGTTAGTTTAAAAATTGTGATAAATATGTTATTTTGCAAACTAGGTTTTTGAAATTAATTTAAAATGTGGGATTAAAAATCTAGTTAGGGTTTTAGCACATCATTAAGGTTTCCATGAGTGGTTTAACAATTTAAATATGCAAAATCTAGCTTAGTTGTTGAATTTTGAATTTTGCTTTAAAAAGTGTTAAAATTTGATATTTTTGCAAACTAGAATTTTGGACTTAATTCAAATTGATGAGATTAAATTATAGGAATGGTTTATATAACCTAGTTATGATATTTAGTGAATATTATGGCCATTAGTTTCATTTAAATATCAAGTTTTGAAGTAAAACGGTTAATTTACGCTTTCTAGGTTTTTGCGAAATAGAACGATTTGATTGATTTTAAGGTTTGGATGATTTAAACCCTATTCTATATTATAATTATTAAGTTTTGGAACTACGATTTGTATGTTTGGGTTTTTCTCGAACAATCGGCGTTTGTACGCCGATGTCGAGAGTTATTTGGTTATTTTGCATGAGCAGGTCATAGGTTTTAACCTATGCGCGTTTCGTGCGTCATTTTGGTTTTATCCACGATTCGGTTTACGATATACATATATGTTTGCCTATAGGTACCCCTCACATGGACTTCGGACGATAAAGAAGTGGATGGCGGCATCGACTTCGGCAGACAAGGACTAGGCGAGTAGATGTATATCTACGGGGGAAGTCGGGTGGATGGCGTTTAGCACCCCCGCAAACGTAGAATAAGGATATTACATATTATTATTAGGAAGTCGGACGTGACCTTAGATTCTTGGCAAGTAGGGTACCATTGAAGACGTTAGGTTGGATTAGACTGATCTAGATAGACTTAATCAGAGGATGTTTGCCCTAGAGGGAATTCGTAGGTTTCATGTAGACACACACACGCACACACATACACTTGACTTGGTGTGTGTGTGTGTGTGTATGAATGTGTGTAGGTTTCTATAGGTATATATATATGTATGTATGTATGTATGTATATATATATATGTATGTATATATATATACACGTGATATGAGGATGTTATATGATATCTAGGGAGGAGTCGGTATGACTGGACATGATACCGTGAGTTAAAGATATACGATCGAGTATGATATGTGATGCACTATAATATTAGCGGATCATTGGGAAATGAGAAAATGCATATTTATACATAAACGATAATAGGTGATGATGACATTGAAATGTACGAGACTCTAGAATAGAACCAGGATTTTAATATGTGACTTAATCACGATATGATATATGTGACATGATATTTCTAAGGATCATTTGACGATGTATATTTACACAAATAATGATATATGTTTGATGATATTGGGATATATGCCATTATAGCACAGTACCCTTGATCATGATATTGTTTGATGATGATACTATTCGAATGATGATGTACATATGTGATAGTTGACCCGTACCCCGATTTTGGGAAGCCGTACGATGGATTTTACCGTACAAGGCATAGATGTGATGATTGATCCGCACTCTTGACTCGAGAAAGTCGTACTATGTACGTGACGCTATTGAGGCTGGATCGCCGACTACTAGAAATATCGACTCAGACTTTAGGAGGATTCTTCTTACCTTTCGACTGGTGTCTTTAGTTAGTTCCTTAGTTGATTAGGTAGATCTTAGTTTAGGCTCGAGTCATACTTATTTTCAAAACTATCGGATCATGCTTTTTTTCAAACAACAAGCTGTATGACTCGTAATTAGTATGTATTCTCTAGTTGTGCGTTTACTACACATTCACTGTTATATTCATGTTGTATTCATCGCATTGCATGTTCACACATATGTTTCTCTAATTAATATGAAACTCTGCCTGTTAGGACACAAGCACTATTACCGATGATGCGCGTGTTCCACGTACACTCATTTGCCGGCTCACATATATCATCATCGGTAATTGTCATGTCACGTACAGTTTAGAACATATTATCTTTTTATTGATATAACCGCAAGAATATATATAAAAAACTTCACTCTCTCTCTCCCTCTCATTTTAAAATACAAGTTGCGGTTTTCTCGTGATGTATGTATCGTCCACCATGAGATTTCTTATTTTCTGTTAGATTTCGAGACCCGATTCGAGGAGTGGATGAACCGTCTCGGGTACATGGTGGGCCCGGTGTGTTATCCCGGGGCAAGAAGCTCGAGTTGTAGACGATGAGCCTTGCAGGGGAAGACTGCCTACCGGTGATGTCTGACGCGGCGGATATCCGGAGGATACCGACCGTTGTCATGAGATTTGATGATATGGACCGATCCGGACTGACGGAGCCCGAGATATTGAGACTATGAGATATTGAGACTATGAGGTATTGAGACTTTGAGATTTACATGTTTTGTGTCGATGCTTGACACGAATTTCCTTGGATTTCATTGATGATGTTTCAGATTACCATACAAATTTTTCTATGATAAAAGTTAAAGATTTCTTATACAGATATATCCAGATTTCATGGTTGATTGTTTTACATTCATGGTGCATGCATACTCATACACATGACATGTTACTACTTGAGGCACGGACACGAGCACTGAGTACTGCACTTACGTATAGATTATTACCCTGCCACTACTAGATGACTAGTGTTAAATTAAGTAGATTATTATGACCTAGGAGAGCGTTGTGCATGCGATTTCTACTCACAGATGTCTTCTACTCACGAGTTGGCAGCTCACCCCCGTTATGCCAAATTTTCTTACAGGTTCAGATGTACAGGTTTCATTGGCAGCTTGCTGGCACATCTTTTCATTCAGGCTGATTTGCTTGGTAGGTTGGTTCACTTGTATCAGGACCGCCATTGTAATTTTATTATTTCATTTGTATCTAGTAAGCTCCATCAAACGGACTTGTATTATTGGTAGATTAGAAGACTAGTTGTTTTTATTTCGACCTTACAGTCGCACTTGCATTATTGTGGTTTTCTGGTGGTTTGATGGTTTTCTTTGAGTTTTGTTCCCCGCCCTTCGGCGTTGTATATTATACGCCTTTTGGCGTAGAGCTAGCTCCCGCTTGGGGATGCCTTTTTATTACTTGCATATATTATTCTTGTTTGTACCCGTTTGGGGCCAGTTTTTACAAAGGAGACTCTGCCGAAATTTTTGAGAAAATTTGATGTTGGTTTTAATCATGTTTTCCTTTACTTCTTCTTTTAAATGGTTTAGATTTCTAGGCTTCGGCTTACTTAGATTACGTTACGCCTTTAGACGTTTCGTAATTTAAGTGTCGGTCACGTTCCGTACCTTCGGGTCATGATAAACCAGAAACAAAACAAACACCCACGACACGAAATGACCATCTGGAGAAGGAGAAAGTGGTTACCGCGATGCGGTAGCGTAGTTAACTGCAGGGGCTTGCGCCTGTTGGGAAGAGCGTCCCCACAATCAAAAACCCCACAACGAGGGGGAATCTGATGAAGTCTGCTACATCGGCCGCATCCGTCTAAACCTTCAATATACGGTGCCATAAATCAACTTGGTATTTTCAGAGAGGTGGACGGACAACACCAAATAGTATCTGCCCTCGAAATTCAGGCAAGATGAACCTACGCCGTCTCGTCTCTGTGTTCGGAGGAGAACAGTCGTCAAAGGTGCTTCCCCTACCAGAAAATCTTCTTTCGAAAGATTGTCCGTTCCCTCTCAAAGGACGTCAGTCTTCAACAGGCTGGCACCAGCAGAAACCCCTCACCAATGCAGGGGGCACGACAGATCCGCTTCCACAACTGAGGTGGTCCCGTCAGCAAGGCACGCTAGACGTCGCCACTGGCGCTAAGTGAGAAGAGCTGGGGGCAACTCCCCCTCTGGACTTACTCCCCCAGCTCCAATGATGGAAGTTGAAGTTGTTGTTCCAACCGGGAACAACTTTGAACTGCTTAGGAGGGTGCGAAAGAACTCCTCAACCGCGGTGCTGAAGAAATCTCCACTTCCTGCTGAAAACATGACGCGGGCAAAGCCGGAGTAGCCCCTTCAGCGGCTGTCCTCCCAAATCCATAGGGTTTGGCGGAAAGTCCACGATTCTGTGATCAATAAAGACTACTCTCGCCGACTAAAGAAAACGAAGGCTCGGCAATAGAAAGACCGTCCCTCCACCATACAGCGAGGTACTTCCTCTACACAGGCGCCTGTTACAACGGCTCCTTCGACCTCGACCTCCCTCAAAAGGAGGAGGCCGGAGAAAATCCCACTGCCTACGGCAAATTCCAAAGGCGCTGGAACGAAAAGCCCCAAGTCTGGGGGCATGATCGGCCATACGGTCTACATGGCTTCCGAGAAAGAGGATAGCCTTGCTTCCGTAAGTCATCGACCGCAAACTCGGTCGTTGACAAAAGCTCAGGAGTAACAACAAAAGCTCTAAGAGATGCTAATGAAAATGGCACCACTCACCGGACAAAAAGAAAGTCCGGAATCAGCAAGTGAACAGCACCAGGAGCAGGAGACCGATACAGAGTTCCTACGAAAGGTGCTAGAAAGAAAAGATAAGGAGGTCGCGGAATAAGATGCTAATATAAAGCAGATGGCGCTTTTGTTCCAGGACATGGTTCGAATGATGATCCAGCCAGAACCTCCAGCCGAAGATCCACCAATAATCATCGAGGACGACAGAGGAGAAATATCGAACCCTCTTCTGGTGCTATCAATGGAAAGGGAGGAAACGATCTCCAAAGCTGCCCTTGACGATTACATAGCTCAACAAATACGAGCTCATCAAGCAAGTGAAGCGGTTAGCTAAGTCGTCAGAACCGGACGACCGTACCCAGGCTGGTACGATCAAATCAAATACCCGCCGGGATATACGATCCCTAAATTCCATGTGTACAAAGGAACAGACAACCTGCATCAGCACGTTGCTCAGTTCAGAGCTTTATGTGGCAATACAGGAAGCGACGACAAATTGCTGCTTCGCCAGTTCGTTGGCAGCCTGTCAGAGACAGCATTTGAATGGTACTCGGAGCTCCCAAATGACTCCGTCAAAACATTCATGGAAATGGAATTGCTATTCACACAGCGGTTCGCCAGCGCAAGCGAGCGCACCCCGATCACGACGTTAATCAACGCCAGGGTAAAGCCGGGAGAGACCTGGGTTCAATACGCAATCCGGTGGCGGAACCTATGGTCAAAATGCGAACAACGCGTCGAAGAAGCTCCTGCCGTGGGCATGTTTATAGGAACTTTGGATCCTCAGGCGACTGTGTCCCAGTTTATGACGTTCTTTAAGCCGGCTACCTTCTAAGCTTTGATCGACAAGTTGGACCAAATGGACTAGACGGGCCACGGACATTCCTCTTCAAAAATGGACCTTCGAAATGCTAAGGGTAAAGGGAAAGCGGACTTCGTGGCCAACACTCAACAACAACCGAGTGACCCGAAACCGGTTGCTCGCCAAAACAACGTGCGCCCGCACCAATCCCTGGAAGAGAAGCTAGGACGAGCTTACTCGTTTCCCCGTGATAAAACGAGGAGATTGTTCGAACGGCAGTGCACATCAAACTCATCACTCTGCCGGACCCAAAATATCCACCGCAGCCCGATGACGTCAACAACCCCAACTACTTCTCCTATCACAGAATGGTGAGCCACCCTAATGAGGATTGCTATGTCTTCAAAAATTGGATCGAGGATCAGTATCAACGGGGGAAATTTGCGCTTTCTAAGAACTGGAGGGTGAACTCACCACAGAGGCACGCTCCTAAAAAGGTGGATACGCCGGGGGCATCATGTTCGTTTGTAGAAGAAGCACCGTGGGAAGTCGTCCTTTCAGCTAAAACCAAAAGAATACTGAAGGATCTTCAAGCATGTCCGACGATCAGGTGGAAAAGCCTGGTGGAGCCCGAGATCATTGAGGGGATGCTGGAACCGCGTTTCGCACCGAAAACAGTTGACAAGGGGAAAAATCCTCAGGTCAAGCTTTCAAAGTCTTCGAAGAAAAAGAAGAAGACCAAGAAGCCTGTGCAGCCTGCCGAGCCTGACGACAAGTGCACAGACCTGCAAAAGTACATCGACGCGCTGGAGGAGTACAACCAGAAGGCGTGGACCCCAATCACCCTCGAAGAGTTTCTCAACCATATACTTGAGAACGGAGATGGTGACAATGATAAGGGAAGTGTCTCGTCGGGAGAAACCGAAGATTATGTAGCAAGTTGCAACATGGTTTCTCATTCATCATTAAATAACAAAGAACCTCCCTCGGGTCGGAAAGGAACGCAGAGGAACTGGGGGCAGGATCGGTGCCAAAGTCCCCGGAGCTGCCAGAAGACCCAATTGACAGGTTGCTAAACGAAGCTTTACAAGAGAGCAGAGCTGACCGAAAACGTGAAACGGCCATATACGAAAAGGCCAAGCATCGGCATCAGGATGAAGAAGACGTGGCGAGGAAGAGTCACAAAGAACTCCAACCAAGCCAAAGCACACCTGCTACAAACATGAGCAGGATCAAAGCAAAGAAGCGGTTCGCCAAAGCCCTGTCAATGGGAATAAAGCTGCCCCCTCTCGTGGAAAACGCTCCCAGGATCATGTGCCTTGACGAAACGGATATCCATCCAAACTACTGCTTATACCATCGGAGGGTCACACACCCCACTGAAGAGTGCAATGCCTTCAAAAAGTGGTGGCAAGGATACGTTGCTCACTGACAACACTTCAAACAAATGAAGCGCAAAGCTCGTCGACAACAAAGAAGCGCGACAGATGAGTGTGAAGGAACAGCTGGAAACTGTCATATGGTTGATACCAGTTCGACAAAAGGAAAATCCTAAGTTCTTACATTCGGGAGTGATTCTGATGAAGAATAGCCCCCGGCCTTCTCTTCAAAGAATCCACCTCCGAAAAAGAGGAGGAGGAGAAGAATTGTGAGACCATTCAGCTGCGTAATCGCACGCTGCCTGAGAAGAATCTTGGGCCTACAAATAAAGGTTTAAGCAAAATAGACAAGGGGAAAGAAAAAGTCCCTAAGTAAATTGCCCTCGGTGATAGAATCGTCAAAGAGCTCGCAGCCAAGGACCCGCCTAAGAAAACAAAGTGGATTACTTTGTCCTGGCACATCTGAGGTAGATACTCTCACAACTGAGCATATTGGATGCTCTCCTCCTGTCCAAAGAAACAAGAGATTCTCTGATCAGGGCATTACAGAAGCCCGATCAGTTCCAAGCTTTCCTTGAGAAGAAAAGATGAAGGATGAGCTAGTAGAAGTTCATACAGCTGACATTACATTCGGCGATGAAGATCTCCTCCTCGGAACGTGCAAACACAACCATCCTCTATATGTCACCGGGTACTGCCATGACATCAAGATAAGGAAGATCCTGGTTGACAACGGGTCCTCTGTCAACCTTCTCAACGTGAAGGTGCTGAATGAGATTTGCATGAACGTTCAGCACCTGGCTCGGGATAAAATTACCATCTCCGGGTTCGACTCTTAGTCATCGCAGACGCTTGTGTCCGTAATATTGACATTACGCTTTGAGCTTCTCGTCACTGGCATCAAATTTCATGTCATCGACGCCAAGACTTGCTATAACGCTCTGCTCGGCCGGCCTTGGTTACACGAGTACAACGTCATCCTTTCTACACAACACCAGTGTATGAAGTATTTCAAAGACGGCCTTGAATACACAGTTACAGGGGAGATAAATCCATTCTCCGTAAATGAAGTCCGAAAATATAAAGATGCAAAGTACTTCCTACCAGACATCAATGACACGGAAAGATGTCATAAGCCGGAGAATAAACAAAAGCTGTCTCCACTATCCCTATTTTTGGGAGCGATACCGAGGAAGATGAAGAGATAGTCTACTCGGGGCAACCCCAATGCAACAGGCCCAGACCATCTACTCCTATTTTGGTCTTTGGCAGTGACTCTGAGGACGAGACTAACGCCGTATTCTCCACTCGCCCGTCAGCACAAACTATTACTGGAGCTGATCAGAGCTTGCAAATCACCATAGTTCCGCCGTGGCATTACAATGAACTTGATGCACTCGATACATAAAGCGTACAAGAGCTACAAACTTTCTACGTCCTTCCCAGGCGATGAGATGAAAAGGCGATCCTCTTCTTTCAATCTTCGGAGACTAGAGTGGAGAAAGAAGTCTGGCATGGTACCGAGTTTGCACTTGACAGACTTCAACCAATCCGTCTACACAGATATTACGCAGAGGGATTGAAAAGGCTATTAAGATACCAAGGCGTACCCTTCAAACAAACCGCTCGACAAGCCCAGTTCTACAACAAGATTTGGGACATTCCTGGGACTCGGCGAAAGATGTCCGACGGGAGGATGGAGACGACTGGGCTTGGATACGTTCGTTCCAAGAAACGGGAGAGATTCCATGGTTGTTGCGTTATAAATAACTCCGGTGAAGAAGGGAATGATTTTCCAGATAGTTGTGACGTTGAAACGAAGAAAAATCCCACTATAAGAACGTCAAGTCTGTCGTTCGAAGAGAAAGTTGACAAGCTAATAAGGAAAGCCGGTCAAAAGGTTCGGGAGGATCACAGCCGCGAAATGGCTATTTACGAAAAGGCCAGGACTCAGCGTCTCATTCAGCAGTCTGCGGAAAAGGAAAATTACGATTCCCTTCACCCTCAGCCTGCTGTACGTTCTCGCGATAAGGGAAAAGCCCGAAACAGGGGCAGTAACAAAGTGAAGAATGAGAATGACGTTCAGAAACAGCGAAGCGGACCCAAGAAGCCACGCGATCGAGTAAAAGTCAGCTAGAATCCGTCTTTTATGAAGAAGATGGATCGGAAATACTCTTTCCCACAAGACAAGGAAAAAATCCGGCTTTGTCATTAAGCATCAAATGATGACGCTCCTGGAACCTCGGTACCCCGAACAGATAAATGAGGTTCATCACCCAGGTTATAGCTCCTATCATCGAGCAATAGGACATCCCCTTGAGGATTGCTTCACCTTCAAAGATTGGGTTGAAGATCAGTATCAACAAGGCATGTTTGCTTTATCCAACAGCTGGAGGGTGACCCCACCGTGAAAGCATGAGCCAAAAGCAACCTATATCGCGAGAGTATGGCCAGATCAACACCGGGCTTAGAAACAAACTCATACCTGCCACATGATAACACTCTCAAAGGAGGAAGAGCACGAGAATATGGATGACTTTTTCAAGTGCTTCGTAAATAAGGAGGAGGAGGTGATCTCAGAGTTTCCACCGGCGCCAAAAGAGCTGGAAGATGGGATACACACTACAGCGAACAACCTGAAAAAAATTGACTTGGGGACGGAAAACGAGCCGAGACCCACATTCATCGGTGAGCTGCTATCTAAAACGCAGGTGGCCACGTTAAAAGGCGTGCTCATGTAATATAAAGACTGCTTCGCGTGGAACTATTCCGAGATGCCGGGTCTAGATCCAGAAGTAGCAGTACATAAGCTGGCCATATCGTCGGACATCAAGCCAGTCAAACAAGCGCCAAGGAGAATGCGGCTCGAACTCGAGATGAGTATCAATGCCGAAGTCAAGAAACTAATTGTCTCCGGCTTCATCGAAGAAGTTTAGTATCCCGACTGGATTGCCAACATTATTCCAGTGATGAAGAAAAATGGGACAGTGCGCATCTCCGTGGACTTTCAGGACCTTAACAAAGCTTGTCCGAAGGATGACTTCCCAGTACCTGTTACCGAGCTTATGATCAATAAAACGTCCACCCATGAGGTCTTCTCCTTCATGGATGGATCTTTAGGCTACAATCAAATAAAAATGCACCCTGAAGACCAAAAGCACACCGCCTTCTGAAGTCCGCTAAGAATATTCTGCTATAAAGTGATGCCTTTCGGTTTGAAGAACGCAGGCGCCACCTACCAGAGGGCCATGATGAATATCTTCGATGACCTCATACATGAGATTGTCGAATGCTATATTGATGACCTTTTGGTGAAAAGAAAATCGTACGAGGACCTCTGGGAACATCTGAACATAGTGTTCCAGCGTCTTCGGAAATACAATCTAAAGATGAATCCTCTGAAATGCGTGTTTGGAGTCTCCTCAAGAAAATTCCTAGGATTCATCATACGACACAGAGGTATCGAAATAGACCCATCAAAGATCAAGGCGATTATGGAAATGCCCATGCCAAGAACACTCAAACAACTACGGTCTCTCCAAGAAAAGCTCGCGTATATCCGGAGGTTCATAGCCAACCTCTCCGGCAAATGCTGCCCCTATAGCCATCTAATGAAGAAGGGGACTCCATTCATTTGGGATCATAAATGCCAAAGTGCACTGGACGAAATCAAGCAATACCTGCAGAACCCGCCGGTACTGACCACCCCGATTAAGGGAAAGCCCCTTATCCTGTACATAACAGCCCTGGAAGGTTCTCTAGGCGCGTTATGGGCACAGGAGAACGACCACGGGAAGGAGAGAGCTCTCTATTATTTGAGCCGAGTTCTCCTAGGGGCAGAAAACAATTACTCCCCTATCGAAAAGCACTGCTTGGCACTAATCTTCGCTATAACGAAGCTCAGACACTACGCCTTGGCACATGAGGTCCATCTCATATCAATGGTGGATCCTCTCAGATATTTGATGTCAAGAGCCATACTAACAGGAAGGCTTGAAAAATGGGCCCTCCTCTTGATAGAGTTCTCGATAACGTATCGACCCCTTAAGGCAGTGAAAGGTCAGGCCATCGCCGACTTTCTCGCTGAGCATCCGATACCAGTCGATTCTCTCTTAAATTGCGAATTTCCAGACGAATACGCGTTCGACACAATCGAAGGGGAGAAGGCGGAAAATAATGTCCAATGGGAACTCTACTTCGATGGAGCATCTTCCATGAAGAAGCGGAAGCATAATACCCCTATAATCAAAGCAGGGGTGGGCCTCATCTTTGTGACTCCGCAAGGAGGGATACTGCGTTACGCCTTCTTCCTGACGGAGCCGAAGACAAACAACGAGACTGAATATAAAGCTTTAATAGCGGGTCTTGAGATCGCTGTCGATATGGGAATCGAAAACCTTCTCATATACAGAAACTCCCAGCTGGTCGTTAACCATGTAAATGGCGACTATCAGACGTGCAAGCCAGAGTTGATAAAATATGGTAGGAGAGTGCAGCAACTGCTGACAAAAATCCCCTCTTACATCCTGGAAAGCATACCGCGTATGGAAAATAGCAAGGCGGATGCATTAGCCAAGCTTGCTAAGGAGCCGGCTGACGAGAACCTCGATGACGTAAAGATCGTTGTGCAAAGCCGCTGGGTTCTCGCGCCAGTAAAAATATCTTCAGAGGATTCAATGGATCCATATGAAGGAAAAGAAATGACCAAACAAGCGGTCTTATGAATAGAAGACGAAGAAAAGGTCAAGGATCAGAGGGAAGTCTTCATAAACTACTTCAAATCCCTTCGAACGCCCGAAAACGCGTCGTCAAGACATCAGCTCATGAAACGGGCTCTGTCTTTCGCCTTCGTCAATAATACTCTATACAAGAGGTCACTTGACTATTTGTGGCTAAGGTGCTTGGGGCCAGAAGAAGTAGAGGGTCGTCCAAGAAACTCACGACGGACTCTGCGATTCTCATCAAGCCGGGCCAAAGATAAAGCTGAAGATCAAAAGAATGGGTTACTATTGGCCCACAATGATTCAGGACTGTCTCGAATATGAGAACCAGTGTCACCCACGCCAGATTCATGGGGACTTCATCCACCAACATCCAAATCCGCTACACCCAACGGTAGCTAGCTGGCCATTCGAAATGTGGGAAACCGATATAATCGGTCTCATTGAGCCCGCATCATCCAAAGGACACCAGTTCATACTGGCAACGACTGACTACTTTTCTACGTAGGCGGAAGCAGTATCACTAAGGGAAGTGAAGATGGAGAATATTCTCCATTTCTTCAAGACACATGTCATCTATCGGTTTGGACTCCAAGACAGATAATTTCGGATGATGGGCCAGCCTACAGGAGTCATAAAATCAGCCGCTTCGCAGAGCAGTATAAAATAGACTGGAGATACTCTTCAGCCTATAATCCTCGTGCCAATGGTCTAGATGAAGCTTTCAACAAGACCTTGACCAAGATTATAAAGAAAACGGTGTCCAGAAACAAAAAGGACTGGCACGAGAGACTGCACGAAGCCCTCTAGGCGTACCAAACGACGTTCAAAACGGCTACGAATACAACACTATACGCATTGGTATTCGGCACTGAAGCAGTCCTTCCTTTGGAAATAGAACTCCCTTCTCTCCGAGTAGTAGTTCGGTACGAGCTAACAGATGACGAAAATGCCCAGCTTCGGCTTGAGGAGCTCGACGCCCTCGATGAAACTCGCCTCATGGCGCAGCAAAACCTAGAAGCTTACAAGGTAAGGATGATGCACTCATACGAAAAACTGACTAGGCCGAAAACATTCCGCCAAGGCAAACTCATGCTAGTCGTCAAGAAATACCACGCTTGACGAGTCACAAATTAGGTCAATGATAGATGACGACGCTCGTGTCCGCTCGGTATCTTCCTGAGTCAAAACTCTAAGTTGTATTCGGAAAAAGTTCGCCACAAACATGGCGACAACGGACCGTGATGTCCTTAAACTAAAGCTTCACCTCAAAATGGTGATAATGGACCACTACGTCCTTAAACTGGCAACGGACCGAGATGTCCCTAAACTAAAAATGGACCAGAATGTCCTAAAACTAGTGCGCCGCCTCAAACATGGAGCATCGCTCCAAATATAACAATATCCACCCTTGAGATCTGTGTTGCAATCAAAGCTCCAACGGTAAAGACTGCAACCCAAGTCCCATTGGAAAACCGATGCGTAAAAAAATGGTATGTCCACAAGCAAAATGGGTACGGATGAAAACCCGAAAGGACGCCGTGAGTAAAAACAGCAGGGCTATCGGCGAGTTTGTGAAAATCCGAAAGAACGCAAACTCGTAAAAAACGGTATGTCCACAAGCAAAATGGGCACGGATGAAAATCCGAAAGGATGCCGTGAGTAAAAACAGCAGGGCTACCGGCGAGTTTGTGAAAACCCAAAAGGTCGCAAACTCATAAAAAATATAAAAAAAAGGGTATGTCCACAAGTAAAAAGGGCACGGATGAAAACCCGAAAGGACGCCGTGAGTAAAAACAACAGGGCTACTGGCGAGTTTGTGAAAACCCGAAAGGGCGCAAACTCGTAAAAAATGGTGTGTCCATAAGAAAAATGGGTACGGATGAAAACCCGAAAGGGCGCCGTGAGTAAAAACAGCAGGGCTACCGGCGAGCTTGTGAAAACCCGAAAGGGCGCAATCTCGTAAAATTTTCACTTATGAGATCCTCTCGACTCGTAAGGAGAACTCCCCCTATGAGACCCTCACGGCTCATAAGTTTTAAATTCTTAAGTTATCAGGATCCAAACCTGTTCTTAAGCCGTTGTGTTCCCCAAGTTGCCCTATAGGCGGTCCAATATTGGCCCTTGTATACTATCCACGGGCACAAATAAACGATTTCCCCCACCAAGTTCCACCAATGACGAGGAATGTCCTCATATGGTGAACGATACTTATAAGTCCTCTCGACTTGTAAGGAGAAAACACTCTTGTAAGATCCTTAGGACTCGCAAGAGAAAATATCACTTAGGAGTCCTCACGACTTCTAGGGAGAACCTACACCTACGGGATCCTCTCGACTCGTAGGGAGAAAACCCTTTATGAGACCCTTACGGCTCATAAAATCAAAGCCTTAGTCGACAGGATCCTAACTCTGTCTACTAAGCCACCTTTGTTCAAATCAGCAAAGGCAAATGATGATTCACTCTTGGCAATATCCAAGTTGTAGCGATGCTGATGCCTAAACCGGTATCAAATTCCAAGTCCTCTCAAGGCAAATGATGATTCGCTCCTGGCAATATCCCAGTCGTACAGATGCTGATGCCAAAATTGGTATCAAATTCCAAGTCCTCTCAAGGCAAATAATGATTCATTCCTGGCAATATCCCAATCGCAGCGATGCTAATGCCGGAATTAGTGTCAGAATCCAAGTTCTCGACCCGCAACAAAAGTAGATGCATATGAAATAGCCGAAATGATGGGGCAACTCGCAATAAAAAACCAGCGAGCAAAAAATATGTGCATATACATAGCCGAAATCATTGGGTAACTCGCAATAAAAAACAGCGAGTAAAAATAAAAAATATACATAGCCGAAATGATTGGGCAACTCACAATAAAAAAACAGCGAGTAAAAATAAAAAAAAATATACAAAGTCGAAATGATTGGGCACCACGATAAAAAGCCGAAATGATCGGGCAATCGCGACTTTCGCGATATAAAAAGCTGAAATGATAGAGCATCGCGGAAAGAAAAAAATAAAACTTTTGCCCTGCAGGTGAGTCCACATCAACACCTGTATACAATCCATGGGCATAAACAAAAAGGGAATCATATTTTCCCAGCAGGCTCCGTCAAAGGGAGAGCCAAGTCCTGACGGTTCACAAAACAACCTAAAAACTACCTCAACATTCGTCTCGTTACAGCAGACGCAATGTCAACAGTGGCGTTTCCTCTCACTCCAGCAGGATGCAGACACGACGTCAACAAAAGACCCCTGGGTCGAAAATAACGGAGCCATGGAAAAATTCATAGCTCCAAGTCTTGACGGTTCACAAAACAACCTAAATACTACATCAACTTTCGCCTCGTTACAGCAGACGCAATGTCAACAACAGCGTTCCCTCTCACTCCAGCAGGATGTAGACGCGACGTCAACAAAAGACCCCAGGGTCGAAACAAAACGGAGCCATGGAAAAATTCCTAGCTCCAAGTCTTAATGGTTCACAAAACAACTTAAAGACTATCCCGACATTCTTCTCGTTACAGCAGACGCAATGTCCACAAAGGCTCCAAAATAGCCGAAACAAAAGGAAGCGAAGGCAAAATTTCTAGCTTCATGGTCTTGACGGTAACTCAAATAAAACCCGAAAGACTATCGGAGATCATCCCACACCAGTGTGGAGTGGTTCTGACTCATTGGGGCTCCCAAACTGAGCCTAACCTCAAGTAAAAAGCGGCATGGCTAAATTCCTAACTCTTGCTCTTCCGACGGTCAAACTGCTTAAGAAGATTACTTGAAGATGTCTTGTCCAGCCCCCGAAGGGATCAGAGACACGAAAGTCGCGGGGCTACTCGAACAGCAGTGTAAAGTCTGCATATCGGGGAATGCATCAGCCAAAGCGACGGTACCACGGACTAAAACCCTGGTACCACAAAACCTAACGGACTTCTGTCGCAAAGAACAAGGGTTATCTATATTTCATGTTAGAATATACCTGCGAGAACTTCTCGGCTCACCTCGACTCGTAGGGAAAAACATCTTCATGAAACCCTCATGGCTCATGAAGGTGAAAAGCATTAGGCGACGGGGATATCAACCTGACTCTTGTATACTATCCACAGGCCACATTCTCCAAAGTCGTATACCGATGAGGAAGAAAAACCACTTACGAGTCCTCTCGACTCGTAAGGAGAAAATTCTCATGTGAGATCCTTACGACTCTCAAGAGAAAATACACTTAGGAGTCCTCACGACTTCTAAGGAGAAAAGACACCTACGAGATCCTCTCGACTCGTAGGGAGAAAAGTCTTTATGAGACCCTCACGGCTCATAAAGTTGAAAAGACTTAGGCGACAGATCTAAAACCTGTTTCCTAAACCATTGCAGCCCTACAAGTAGGTCAAAAATGACTCTTGTATACTATCCACGGGTCACATTCTTCAAAGTCACATACCGATGAGGAGGAAAAACCACTTGTGAGTCCTCTCGACTCGTAAGGAGAAAATTCTCTTGTGGGATCCTTACGACTCTCAAGAGAAAATGCACTTAGGAGTCCTCACGACTTCTAAGGAGAAAAGACACCTACGAGATCCTCTCAACTTGTAGGAAGAAAAGTCTTTATGAGACCCTCACGGCTCATAAAGTTGAAAAGCCTTAGGCGACAGACCTAAAACCTGTTTCCTAAGACATCGCAGCCCTACAAGAAGGTCCAAAATGACTCTTCTATACTATCCACAGGCCACATTCTCCAAAGTCGCATACCGATGAGGAGGAAAAACCACTTGCGAGTTCTCTCGACTCATAAGAAGAAATTTCTTTTGTGAGATCCTTACGACTCTTAAGAGAAAATGTACTTAGGAGTTCTCATGACTTCTAAGGAGACAATACACCTACGAGATCCTCTCGACTCGTAGGGAGAAAAGTCTTTATGAGATTCTCATGGCTCATAAACTTGAAAAGTCTTAGGCAACAGATCTTAACCTGTTTCTTAAGATATCGATGCCCTACAAGAAGGTACAAACTGACTCTTATACACTATCCACAGGCCACATTCGCTAATAAAGTGAAGAAACCACTTGCGGGTCCCCTCAACTCGTAAGGAGAAAATACTTACGTGAGAGCCTTATGACTCACGAAAGTGAAAGACACTTAGGAATCTTCACAATTTCTAGGGAGAATACGCACCTATGAGATCCTCACGACTCATATGGAGAAAAAACCTTCTTGAGATCCTTACGGCTCATGAAGATGAAAAGCCTTAGGCGAGATAGACCTAAATCTGTCTTCTGAGCCATTCATTCTACAGAGATGCATAACTTTGCACTACTTAATCCACGTACATATCTACGTGGGCAAAGTAGTGGGGGTATTTGTTCCCGCCAAAAAAATTTCTGCGCAAAAGAGCCCAAGGTATCAAATAACAGCAATACGCTTAAGAAAATGCAAACCAGTATTTTCCGGGCAGTATTTTGTCAAACTCTCGAATGAGAATCAAGTAAATTACGATGGCATCGAAAGCGTCTCAAAAAATCCTTCGATTTGATATATTACAGGCCTCATAACTCTTCCGGATTATGAGCAAATGTGCTATGCACGTATAGTCTAAGCAATGCTCTACTACATAGGGGATACTTTTTTAGTCCCACGTCGGGAAAAAGAGAAATCCTTTCTCTACCAATCTCATATAAATAAGAAGGGATACTTATAAGAAAAAATAGGATTCAATTCTCAGAGGAGCTTAGTTCTCCAAGTTAGGGCCTTAGCCGCCTCTCCAAAATGCGCATATGCACCACGTGCAACGCATGTGCGCCAGCCATGTGCGCACCACGTGCAACGCACGTGCCCCTGCTGTGCGAGGATTCAATCCTCAAAGGAGCTTAGTTTTCTATAGGAGCTTAGTTCTCCAAACTAGGGCCTTAGCTGCCCCCCATGATGCACATATGCGCAAGCGCCAAGTGCGACGCACATATGCCCGCCAAGTGCACAACATGTGTGACGCACGTGCGCCCGCCAAGTGCGCAACACGTGCGATGCACGTGCGCCCACAAAGTGCGCAACACGTGCGACGCACGTGCGTCCAACACGTGCGGTGCAAGTGCGCGAACGCAAAGAAGCCTTTTTCAGCGGCTAGGAGTTTAAGCTCCAACCTATTCTTCCCTCTAATGAGTGGGACATGGTTCAAAGGGTACATCTCTCCACACCTTCGATACATGGTAATGTAATCTCTCAGTGTCGTCGGAGAGGTGGTGGGTCCCAACGACCAATGATCTTTCTTTCCAAATATAGAGGAGGACCCCCCCTAAGCTTCTAAAAACAAAGCAGAAAGATTCAAAAAGAAAGAAATAGAGAAGAAGATCTCCCTCCTCAAGAAACTCTAGGTAAATAAAAAAAAGAGATCAAAACATCTCATTTACCTATTGAAGGGTTTAATCCTTTTAAAAGAACTTAGTTCTTTCTCCTGATCTAAGATCCACAAGACAAGTCCCCTACAAGTTGAGAATTTAATTCTCATCAGGAAGAACTTGTTCTTGAGAATCAAAGATTTAGAAAAGAACTAGGAATTGAATTTCTCAAAATAAAGTATATAAGGAAAAGAACCCAGCGCACAGCGCCCCACGTGCCCCTCACGTGGGTGCCCCAAAAGAAAAGAATGCTTAGCACTAAATGAGCGGCGCATAACGTCCAGCGCCTCACGTGTCCATCACGTGGGCACCACGGAATGGAGGAGTGCTTAGCACTCACTAGGTAGCGCCTCACGTGTCCCTTACGTGGGCGCCATAAAGAGTGCCTAGTACTTCATACGAAGTCAAAAAGGGGTAAAGTGTTTAACACTTATTGGGCAATCCCTATGACTAAAAGCCCACATGATTATATGTGAGCGTCAGAACTTACATAAGTGCTCAGCACTCTTTGTACAAAAAGGGGGACTGATTACACAGAGCCCAAACAAGTGCTTGGCTCTTTTCAATAAAAAAAACTGAATGGACCGAACCCAAATTGGCTAGGTCCCTTGAGGATAAAACTTTCCTGATTTAGACCATCCAAGCCCATGTGCTCATGACTTCCTAAGCTAATCTTAGTCCCAAATACGACTATTAATCTTCCAACTGATGATATCCGAAACGGTATTAATCCCACATCCTCCCGAGGAAATGTTGGTCTCAAAATATGACTAATGATTTCCGGGTTTACCACTAACTCCTTTTCCCCTCAAATACGGGATTCGGTTTAAAGGGTACATCTCGTCACACCTCTGATATATGACGTTGTAATTTCTTAACCTCTTCAGAGAGGTGGCGGGTCCCGACAACCAACAACCCTTTGGTGCACTTCCAGATTGACGTGCACACCTCAAATCAAAATCGTTCCCCAAATTGAGTATATTCCATATCAACATTGTTGTTCATCCTGTCATGTAACAAATACACGTGCGTGCAAGATGGATAATGGACTAAGACGTCCTTAAACTAAAATCTCACCTCCGAAATGGTGATCAACGGACCGAGGCGTCCTTAAACTAAAATCTTACCTCCAAAACGGTGATCAACGGACCGAGACATCCTTAAACTAAAACCCCACCTCAAAAATGGTGATCAACGGACCGAGACGTCTTCAAACTAGAACTTCGCCTCAAAATGGTGATCAATGGTCCGAGATGTCATCAAACTAGAACTCCGCCTCCAAAATGGCGATAATGGACCGAAATGTCCCTAAACTAAGACAACAGAGCCCAAATGCTCTCTTGTTGGATCTGAAACAAAAATGATCCTAAAACCTTGTTAAGTAGATCTTAGTCTCAAATTGGACTAACGTATTCTTAACAAAAAACCAACTGAGCCCCAACTGCTCATATATATTTAATTTGATCTTAATCTCAAATCAGATTAACGATCCTTAAATAAAACAAACCCAATTCTAAGATATACGGATTTGGACTAATACATGCCGTACAAGAGACAACACAAATTAGTCTCCGTATACAATCCACGGGCAACCAAAACAAATAAAAACACACACGACACAAAATGAACTTCCGGAGCAGGAGAAAGTGGTTATCGCGATGCGGTAACGTAATTAACTGCAGGGGCTTGCGCCGGCAGGGAAGAGCGCCCCCACAATAAAAAAAACCCTCGCAAACGAGGGGGAATCTGACGAAGTCTGCTACAACGGCCGCATCCGTCCAAACCTCCGATATACGGTGCCATAAATCAACTTGGTATTTTCGGAGAGGTGGACGGATAAATCCAAACAGCATCAACGGAGGGGACTTCGGACACTGCTACAAAGGGAAAACAGGTGGTAGACTTCACCTAGCTTGGAGCGTTGGTGAGTAGATTTAACATCTACAGGGGAATCGCCCGCATGGCGTTATGCGTCTAGGCTAGAGATGTTATTTCTGTCGCATATTCTATGTCATATTTAGAATTGCGCGTTCACCCTACTGTTTAGTTAGTGTTGTGCTTGGACTAGTATCTTTAGGACACTGCACTATTATTGACGATTCATGTTGCACGAGCTCTGATTGTATGTCACACACACCGTCAATAATTGTCATGTCACGCACAGCCCACTTATAGATATAATATTGCTTGGTTAGGAACATTGGGACATTGATTCATATTTCTTATCGCATACGACATATCGCATATCTGTATATCCACATGCTTACACATATGCCTTCATATACTTATATACTAGATACCTATATACCTATAGAGTATTGTACCATTAGTGATAGGTACATACACACTTTATGAGATAGCTATAGGTATACCTTGCACATATATTTCACTTATACCCAGGGGGTATACTACATCATTACTTATAGGTATATACATATATCTTGCTATACCTTATTGTTTACACATATATCTGGTTATAGCTACATGTTTACCTTTACTTAATGTTATTCAGACTTGGATAAATTAGGAACCGCATGATATTCTATATTAACTTGTTGCAGTTAATTAGCGGTTTTTCCTTTATATGCTTACATTTCAGTTTTCGTTGCATATATTATATTCATGGATTTTCGCATTGAGATATGGATTTTTCATGATGTTTTCTGGATTTGGGAACCGTGGGAGTTCATGAAATTATGCATTATTTGAAAAACCCGGTTTCCCTTGATATGATATTTCAGCATCCACCACAAGATTTATCGGTTCTGATTATATACTCCATACGAAGAGTGGGTGCCGTATGAGGGTACATGGTGGGGCCCGGTATGGTTCCCCTCGGCAAGAAGATCGATGGACCTTGCCGATTGGGCCTGGAAGGTGGGCAAGTACCTACCGGTGACATTACCAATGACTCGGCGGTTATATGTGAATACCGACGGGAGTCATGTACGTATAGATACGTCGAAAGGCGAGGGTCAGAGTTAGGCACTCGAGCTTTCGGTATAGCGTATGATACGTACCTATCAAGGTGCCAGTCTTGGTGACAGCACCTGATAGATCAGTATTTCTGTGTCGATGCTTGACACATTGGTTTCATGATATTTCTTTTTACTCCTTTGTATATATAACAGGGGATTAGGCCGCTGTTATATATGCCCTTACACCAATATTAGTGGAATGGGACGCTAATATATGTGTATTGACTTTTTTACTTCTTTGTATATATAACAGTGGGTTAGGACGATGTTATATATGCCCTTATACCAATATTAGTGGAATGGGACGCTAATATATGTGTATTGACATTATTTTATATACATCATCATATTAATTCATGCAAATATATTTAGGGTGTTAGAAATATATTTAGGGTGTTAGAATTTTACTTGACATTGGATTTGGGATATAGGTGATTCATTGATATTGGATACAGGATATATATATGAGAATGCTGATTTGTACATTCAGGATATATGAGATTTATTCGATATTGTATATTCAGGATTTGTGAGACTTATATGATATGAGAGCCAATTTGGGGGCTGATTTGAGGATTTGGGATTTGGATTGTCTTGTTGGATTGTGATCCTACCACGATGTCAGGATTCCGTGGAAATGACATATTTCATTCCATACTCTGCATTTATTGTTTATGCATTGCTTCATGTATTAGTTGTACCTGCTAGTGTACCTTTCATGCTTACCGCATTCATATGACCTTTTACTGCTTTTAGCTTACATATGCTAGATTCGCGTTGTACGTGCATACTTGCGATTACCTGCATATGTTATTTACTATTCACGAGTTGGCAACTCACCCCCGTTGTGCCACAGTTGTTTTGCAGGGTGTTCCCCAGAGTAGTCGAGGCAGGCTATTCATCTATCCGATCATCTTTTGCTGCGGATATCGCTTCAGCTCATAGTGTGCAGTTTTGCTTAGGTGGGTTTTGTGGTTATCCGTATTGTTGTATTGTATATTCGTTGTATCCTTGTACTCTCCATCTACTATATTTTTTGTTGACTTAGAGACTTGGTGAGGACAATATTGTATATTATTTGTGGCTTGCTGTCTTTTATACAGTTTCCTTTCTATCGTCTTTTATTTCTTCGCTTCGGCATCGTATATTTGTTGTGGTGGTTGTTTTCCGCCTTTGGGCGTGTATTTGCTCCCGTTTGGGGATGCTTTATCTTTTATTTATTTGTACCCATTTTTGGGGCTAGTTTTTATAAAGGAGGTGCTGCCAAAATTTTAAAGAAAGAAAGTGGGACTTTTAAAGAATTTGGGTTGTGATTTCAAAGACTTTTAAACAATGTTTCTTATCTTTTAATGGTTTAGATTTCTGGGTTTTGGCTTTCTTTTACTGCGTTACGCCTGTAGACGTTGCGTAGTATTAGGGCCGTCATGTGCCAATTTCGGGTCGTGACAAAATTGGTATCAGAGCGCTAGGTTTTACCTTTCGGAGTGTAGGATGACCTTGGTATGATGGAGTAGGTAGCTTAAGCAGAGTAACGTAGTGTGTGTATGTCTGCAGCATACTCACGATGCGGTACTCCGCCTAAATTGACCTAAGTACAAATTGCTTGAAATTCCTTCCTTGTTGATTCGTATCCTTGTGATTCGATTTCCATGTTCATATCAAATCATATTTCCATTTATAGCCTTTGCCGCCGACGACTATGGGGACTCAGAAAGATGCAGCAAGGGCCGAGGTCAGAGTTAGTTCGGGTGAGACGAGCACTGACCAGGATGGCATGCTAGTTGCACAGGTGCAGACGGATCCGCCTTCGACAGATAGTATCGCTAGGCTTGTGGCAGAGATGCAGGACATGCGCCAGACGATGAGTTCATTGGTTGAGGTTGTTCGAGCGCAGCGACAGGAGGTTGTCACCCCTGTTAACCAGTTGTTCCTTGCGATCAGCATGCAGCAGTCCGTCACCTACATAGCACCAGTGGATGCAGCCCCAGTTTACGAGGCACGTATTCCACAGACTCTGAGAGTTCCGGGACAGTGGAGGACTCGTACCGGTGTACCAGCCCAGAGACAGAGGCTTAGTCGTCGAGGCAGCTTTCGTGACCGTCGCGGGAGTAGCAGAGGTCTGGGACGAGGAGAGTCGTGTTAGTTAGAGCAGCCGTTTGTTGTGTTAATTTCTGTCAGCGATTCTTTTGTTGCGCAACACGTATTTCAGTCGTGTGCCAATCGGTTAGGAGATTCATCCGTCACTTGATCCTTCAGAGATGTTGGATTTGACGTTCTCCTGGGCACGGACTGGTTAGCTACGTGCTAGGCGTCTGTGGACTACCGCGAGAAAACAGTCAGGTGTTGTTTTCCCCGGCGAGTCGGTTCTTGTTGTGCAGGTGGATAGTTGTGCCGCCTCTCACAGCTCGAATTCAGCCTTTTTCGCTAGTCGGCTTTTGAGGAGAGGATGTCATGGATTCTTGGCGTTCATTCGTGATACCAGAGCCACAGTTGGTTTGTTGAACCGAGTTTCTTTCGTGCGAGAGTTTTCCGACGTTGTTCCAAATGAGCCGGCGAAGCTTAGGGAGCTTAAGGATCAGCTGCAGAGTTGTTTGTTGGGGGGCTTGTGCGTCTGAGTGTTTCGCATTAGGGAGCTCCTATTTCTATTCGTCAAGGAGGAATACGGCAGTTTAGGTTGTGTATTGATGGATCACCAATTGAACCGGCTTACGGTGCGGATAGATATCCTTTACCTCGCATTGACGATTTCTTCGATCAGCACCAGAGTGTGAGACTTTTTTTAAGTTGTTTGGGATCAGGTCATCATTGTTTCGGGTTCGGAGTGAGGACATTCCGACGACTGCCTTGTGCGTGCTACTGGCTTTGTGTGTTTTGGTGGTGTCATTGGACTCACCAATGCCCTAGCAGCATTTGTAGATATGATTAACCTGATTTCTTCAGGCCGTTTCTCGACCAGTTATTGTTGTGTTATTGATGACAGTCTGGTCTATTCTAATGTGTCTTGAGGGACAGGAGTAGCACTTGAGAATTTGTTTTGCAGACATTGGGAGAGCCCCAGCGATTTGTTAGATTCTCTGAGTGTTCCTTCAGGCTTGTTTGTGTTGACTCCTAGGTCTTGTAGTTACGGGAGACGGTTTTCGTATGGTTCCGAGGAAGATCAAGGCCATACAGCTTTGGCCCAGACTTGTGTACGGACGAAGGCCCGCAGATTTTTGGGCTTAGCGGGTTTTTACCGCCGTTTCGTGCAGGATTTCTAGTGTAGTGCTGCACCGTTGACTGAACTGACCGGAAAGGAGGTTTCTTTCTTTGGACTGAGGCATGCGTGCGGAGTTTTTCAGCAGTTGAAGACTCGGTTAACAACTGCATCAATTCTTTCTTTGCTTACTAGTTCGGGCGACTTTGTTGTTTAACTGTAATGTTTCATGAGTGGGGCTCGATTGTGTGCTGAGTTGACACTATAGAGTTATCGCTTTTGCTTCCCTACATCTGGAGGAAGTACGAGCAGGATATCCCACTCATGATCTGGAGATGGCCGCGGTGGTCTTGTGTTGGAGATTTGGAGACACTACTTGTTCGAGAGTCGTGTCGGATTTTCACGGACCACCAGAACTTAATGTACATCTTCCTGCAGCGGGTGTTGATTGTTGAGACAGTCTTCTGCAGATTTACAGTTCTTGTGCGATCGTTGAGCACAGCTTGTGTTCGTCTCTACTGAGGGGACAGCTTACTCATGTCCGCGCCCGACCACTTTTCCTTAATCTCTTTCACGAGGCACTGCCCACCGATGCTCGTTCGTCAGAGATACTTGAGCATACTCGGCTGGGTAATGATTCGGAGTCCTTGATTTGTGACAAGGGTGTGCTAAGTTAGGGACGCGTTGTGTACCTGATACTATTGGGCAGAGACGTGAAATCCTAGAGCAAGCACATCTGTCAATTCTCTATACTCATTCAAGTTCCACCAGCAATTGACGTGACTTGTGAGATAGTTACGGGTGGGCAAGGATGTAAAGAGAAGTTTCGGGTTTCGTTTCAAGGTGTCTGTCTTGTTGTGTGCTTTGGTTGAGCATCTGAGACCGGCTGGAGAGTTGCAACCTTTAACTGTTCCGAAGTGGGAGTGGGAGCAGATCTCCACGAATTTCGTTATGGTGTCTACCCAGAATTAGACAGGGTGTGACTCCATTTGGATGTTTGCTGTCCGGTTTTGCTCAGTTTGCTGAGTTGTTCTTTGTTAAGTTTGTGCGTTGCACGGAGTTCCTTCATGGGTCGTATCCAATGAAGGCACCCTGTTTGCTTGCCGTCTTTGGCAGGAGTTTCAGGAAGCCTTGGATACTGGTTGAGCTTTAGCTCCATCTTTCCATCCGCAGGATGATGGGTTTGTGAGAGCGGGCTACACCGACTATGCAGGATATGCTTGTGCGTACATTTTAGTTGTTGTCGGCAGTTGGGGATTGTCACTCGCCATTGTTAGAGTTCTCCTTCTATAGCTGTTATTAGGAGTCACTCCAATTGGAAACCTTTAGGTTTAGGGGTTAGGTCGTGTCGATCACCAATCTGTTTTTCTGACTCTGCGTAGTAGGATTTTTGGACCCCAGCTAGTCTAGAGACTTCAGAGTTGATCCAGTTGATTTAGGTCAGGATGAGAGTAGTCCATTGCGGACAGAGGTCTTATGCCGACCGTGTTGGTCGTAGACTTGGGTTCGCAGTGGGAGATCATGTATTCATACGGACTTTCCGATGAATGATGTTGGGGTAAAAATTTACACCCCGGTTGACCAAGTCAAAATCAAAGTCAACCCCAAGCCAGGTGGGCTCAAGCCCAGGTCAAGCGGGCCCATGCCCAAGTCGAGCCCGCAACCAGCCTCCCCATGCCAACAACAAAATCATGTAATAAATAATTTTTATGTAATTATTTATGCATGAATGTAAACAAAATAGGCATAAAGCCAACATTTTGTAAGCCCATGGCTTATGTGCAAAAATGAAATGGCACATGAGCCATGGGATGGCTAAAATGCCATTTTTGTAAAGCCCAAGGGGCTATATATAAATATGTAAGCCTATATAAGGCAACATGATGATGAATAAAGCATACACTTTTTCATTCCCCCAAAAACTAGGGTTCTTTGTGCCTCCTGCTCCTTCTCCAAGGTTCTAAACCTTCTCATTTCTTTTAAATTAAATCAAGAGTTTTACTCTTTCTTTTCTAAAACTAAGTAGCTTTCCACCACAAAACCCACAAAGGGGAACTCAGATCTCCCATCAGATCTCAAAAAGGAGTGATTTTTAAAATCTCCTACTCCTTGATCTTCAAGATCCGGCCAAACAACAGGAGGAAGAAGAAGAACCCCCCTTCATCAGCTTCAAAACATCCTAGGAGTTTAAATCCATATATATATATATAATAAATATTTCCTTTTTTTGAAGCATAGCTTCTGATTCTAGGCTAAAAGCCTCCTTTTCTCGCCGGCGCTCAAGCGCAGAGCGCCCGCGTGCCGACACGTGGCGCGCTTGCGCCCAAGCGCTCAGCGCTCGAGCGCAAAGAGCCCACGTGCCGACACGTGGCGCGTTTGCACTACAGCGCCCTGCGCTCAAGCGCAAAGCGCCCACGTGCCGACACGTGGCGCGTTTGCGCTCAAGCGCAAACGCTCGAGCGCAAGTCGCCCCCGTGCCGTCACGTGGTGCGCTTGCGCTTGAGCGCAAGCGCTCAGGCGCAATTCGCCCCGTGCCGACACGTGGCACGCCCGCGCTCAAGCGCCCGGCGCTCAAGCGCCCGGCGCTCAAGCGCAAGTCGCTCCCGTGCCGACACGTGGCGCGCTTGCGCTCGAGTGTCAGGCGCTGAAGCGCAAAGCGCCCACGTACCGACGCGTGGCGCGCTTGCGCTCAAACGCCCAGTGCTCAAGCGTAGAGCGCCCACGTGCCGACACGTGGCACTCTAGCGCCTGAGCGCGCAGCACCTAAGCCCACAGCGCTCGAGGCGCTGGCCCCCACGCATCCTTTGGATGTCTTTCCCCCCCTTTTATATATATATATACATATATATATACATATGCATACATATGTACACATACACATACTCCACGAGACTGTCCCTGTTAGAAAAAAATTTCTAACGGGGCGCTGCCCCGCACCCCGCAAGGGGGCTGCTAGCCCCCTTGATCCCCAGCCCGCTATCCGGGTAGCGGGACCCCCATAAAAACTCTGCGTAGCTCCCGACATATCCAAAACCCCATTTTAAAATACATCACACGCACACTGCACATTGAGTTCACATGACCAGTTTAACCCGTCAATCGGAGGTTCCATCGCTCTAAAGGCGAGGGGTAATTAACGGCAGTTTAGTCCGCGGCTGCCGGAGATTCGGATCCCCACAATCATTAAACCCCGGCCTACCCTAGGCAGGGGGAATCTTTAGTACGCCTGACAAGCGCGCGCGTATTCCAATCTCAATGGGGTGACGAAAAACACCCTACAGATTCTGGCACGCCCGGTGGGACCATCTCTCCTCCCATATTTCGGGTTAAATGTTCATGCGAACTTAATCAATATACATATCGATTGCCTATACTTAAATAATGTTTCTATTTGAAGGTTAACAATTTCCAATTGCCATATTCGATGCAAGTCGGCATTTGAACGATTTCTCTTGGCCCCAGCTGGGGGCAAGGCCATCAACACTGACAAAGTAATAAGGCATCTCGGGAAAACTCCAGCGGTGCCCCTTACAGCTACTCAATCAGGTATCTTCTCTAAGCTCCTCGTCACATGACCTCCAAGTCGTTAAACTGGAAACAGATGACCTCTACGTCGTTAAACTGGAAACAGATGATCTCCAAGTCGTTAAACTGGAAACAGATGACCTCTAAGTCGTTAAACTGGAAACAGATGACCACCACGTCATTAAACTGGAAGCAGATGACCTCTACATCGTTAAACTGGAAACAGATGACCTCTACGTCGTTAAACTGGAAACAAACGACCTCCAAGTCGTTAAACTGGAAACAAATGACCTCTACGTCGTTAAACTGGAAACAGATGACCACCACGTCGTTAAACTGGAAACAGATGACCTCCAAGTCTTTAAACTGGAAACAGACGACCTCCAAGTCGTTAAACTGGAAACAGATGACCTCCACGTCGTTAAACTGGAAACAGATGACCCCTAAGTCGTTAAATTGGAAACAGATGACCTCTAAGTCGTTAAACTGGAAACAGACGACCTCTATGTCGTTAAACTGGAAACAGATGACCACCAAGTCGTTAAACTGGAAACAGATGACCACCAAGTTGTTAAACTGGAAACAGATGACCACCACGTCGTTAAACTGGAAACAGATGACCGCCACGTCATTAAACTGGGAACAATCGACCGCCACGTCATTAAACTGGGAGCAATCGACCGCCACGTCATTAAACTGGGAACAATCGACGGCCACGTCATAAAACTGGGAACAATCGACCCCCAAGTCATAAAACTGGGAACAATCGACCGCCACGTCATTAAACTGGGAACAATCGACCTCTAAGTCGTTAAACTGGGAATGTAAAAAAATGTAAATAAACAAAAAAAATGTGTAAATAAAAGAAAAATAAAGAAAAACCGAAATGATGGGGCAACTCGCAATAAAAATCAGCGAGTGAAAATTAAAATGAAAATAAAGCCGAAATGATGGGGCAACCGCGAATAAAAGCCAAAATGATAGGGCAATCGCGATCTTCGCGATAAGAAAAGCTGAAATGATAGAGCAATCGCGGAAAAAAAAAACAACAAAAAACAAACAAAACAAAGGCGAATGATGAGTCGCTCCTGGTACCATATTCCAGTGCAGCGATGCAGATGCCAACAAAAATTCAAATTTCCAAAGTTCTCCCGGCCCTACGGTTAGTCCCCAAATTGACTGCCGTATACAATCCACGGGCTCAAATAATTCTCATCATACTCATGCCCCATTGTAATTACCAGTTATGCGGCTGGTCTCCGCCCTTGGAATTACGCTCCATTGGGAAGACCCACTCATGTGTCCTCACGATACATGAGGAGAACAAACCTTTGTGGGATCCTTACGACTCACAAAGGAAAAACACACTTGGGAGTCCACACGACTCCTAAGGAGAAATACACCTGCGGGATCCTTACGACTCGTAGGGAGAAAATACTTTTATGGGACCCTCACGGCCCATAAAATTGAAAAGTCTTAGGTGATAGGGATCTAAACCTGTCTCCTAAGCCATCGCATTCCAAATCCCATACCCCAGCGGTGAATGATGAGTCGCTCCTGGTACCACATTCCAGTGCAGCGATGCAGACGCCAACAAAGTCCTGAAATTCTTCCGGCCCTACGGTCTGGATCATACATCCTGTAAAACCGTATACAATCCACGGGCGTAAAAAAATCCCGATCTATCCAAAAAAAAGAAAAAAAAGAACGGTACGTCCACAAGCAAAATGGGCACGGATGAAAACCCGAAAGGGCTCCGTGAGTAAAAACAGCAGGACTGCCGGCGAGTTTGTGAAAACCCGAAAGGGCGCAAACTCGTAAAAAAAAAGAAATGAAATGCACTCGCAAAGTCCTCTCGACTTTGTGAGGAGAAAATTCCCGCGTGAGATCCCTACGACTCACAAAGGAGCAACACACTTAGGAGTCCCCACGACTCCTAAGGAGAAAATACACCTATGGAATCCTTATGACCCGTAGGGAGAAAATGATTTATGAGACCCTTACGGCTCACAAAATGGAAAAGCCTTAGGTGACAGGGATCTGAACCTGTCTCCTAAGCCACCGATTCCCAAATCCTCTCGGGGCACATGATGAGTTGCTCCTGGCATTATTCCAGTGCAGCAATGCAGATGCCAAACAAACCAAATCCAAATCCTCTCGGGGCACATGATGAGTTGCTCCTGGCATTATTCCAGTGCAACAATGCAGATGCCAAACAAACCAAATCCAAATCCTCTCGGGGCACATGATGAGTTGCTCCTGGCATTATTCCAGTGCAGCAATGCAGATGCCAAACAAAAACCAATTCCCAAATCCTCTCAAAGACAGAAGATGATTCGCTCCTGGTACCATATTCCAGTATAGCGATGCTGATGTCAACTCAAGTCAAACAAATCAAATCAACCAATTCCAACATCGACCTCTACGTCCAACAACGACACTCCGTGCCGGGGAAACGTCAAGCAGACACTCCGTGCCGGGGACACGTCAACCAGCGACACTCTGTCTCGGGGAAACGTCCAACACAGACACTCCGCATCAGGGAAACGTCAACCAGCGACACTCTGCATTGGGGAAACTTCCAACACAGACACTCCGCATCAGGGAAACGTCAACCAGCGACACTCTGCATCGGGGAAACGTCCAACATCGACACACCGCATCAGGGAAACGTCCGACAGCGACACTCCGTGCCGGGGAAACGTCAAGCAGACATTCCATGCCGGGGACACGTCAACTAGCGACACTCTGAATCGGGGAAACGTCCAACACAGACACTCCGCATCAGGGAAACGTCAACCAGCGACACTCTGCATCGGGGAAACGTCCAACACAGACACTCCGCATCAGGGAAACGTCCGACAGCGACACTCCATGCCGGGGAAACGTCAAGCAGACATTCCGTGCCGGGGACACGTCAACCAGCGACACTCTGCATCGGGGAAACGTCCAACACAGACACTCCACATCAGGAAAACGTCCAACAACAGGCACTCCGTCTCGGGGATACGTCCTACAACAGACACTCCATCTCGGGGAAACGTCAACCAGCGACACTCCACGTCGGGGAAACGTCCAATACAGACACTCCGCATCGGGGAAACGTCCAACAACAGGCACTCCGTCTCGGGGAAACATCCTACAGCAGGCACTCCGTCTCGGGGATACGTCCTACAAAAGGCACTCCGTCTCGGGGAAACGTCCTACCACAGGCACTCCGTCTCGGGGAAACGTCCAACAACAGGCACTCCGTCTCGGGGAAACGTCTTACAACAGGCACTCCGTCTCGGGGAAACGTCCAACAGCAGACACTCCGTCTCGGGGAAACGTCAACCAGCGACACTCCGCATCGGGGAAATGTCCAACACAGACACTCCGTACCGGGGAAACGTCCAACAACAGACACTCTGCATCGGGGAAACGTCCAACAGCAGACACTCCGTACCGGGGAAACGTCCAACAGCAGACACTCCGTCTCGGGGAAACGTCAACCAGCGACACTCCGCATCGGGGAAACGTCCAACACAGACACTCCGTACCAAGGAAACGTCCAACAGCAGACACTCCATCTCGGGGAAAAGTCAACCACCGACACTCCGCGCCGGGGAAAAGTCGATCAGCGACACTCCGTGCCGGGGAAAAGTCGATCAGCGACACTCCGTGCCGGGGAAACGTCCAACACAGACACTCCGTACCGGGGAAACTTCCAACAGCAGACACTCCGTCTCGGGGAAAAGTCAACCACCGAAACTCCGCGCCGGGGAAAGTCGATCAGCGACACTCCATGCCGGGGAAAAGTCGATCAGCGACACTCCGTGTCGGGGAAAAGTAGACCAGCGACACTCCGTGCCGGGGAAAAGTCGACCAGCGACACTCCGCGCAGGGGAAAAGTCAATCAGCGACACTCCGTGCCGGGGACACATCAACAAGCGACACTCCGTCTCGGGGATACGTCAACCAGCCGATACTCCGCCTCGGGGAAACATCGACCTGCGACACTCCACGCCGGGGGCACGTCAACGAAATCACTCCGGGCTAGGGAAACATCTTCCACGGACACTCTATCTCGGAGATGCATCAAGCGCAGACCGTCCATGTCGTAAAAAGGGCAGTGCATCCTAAAAAGTGGGAACCAAAGCGAGTCGCCTCCACACAAAAAAAGATCCATCAATTTCATGCACACGACCCACATATGCTGTGTGCATTTATTGATGGGGGAAATTTGTTGGGGTAAAAATTTACACCCCGGTTGACCAAGTCAAAATCAAAGTCAACCCCAAGCCAGGTGGGCCCAAGCCCAGGTCAAGCGGGCCCATACCCAAGTCGAGCCCGCAACTAGCCTCCCCATGCCAACAACAAAATCATGTAATAAATAATTTTTATGTAATTGTTTATGCATGAATGTAAACAAAATGGGCATAAATCCAACATTTTGTAAGCCCATGGCTTATGTGCAAAAATGAAATGGCACATGAGCCATGGGATGGCTAAAATGCCATTTTTGTAAAGCCCAAGGGGCTATATGTAAATATGTAAGCCTATATAAGGCAACATGATGATGAATAAAGCATACACTTTTTCATTCCCCCAAAAACTAGGGTTCTTTGTGCCTCCTGCTCCTTCTCCAAGGTTCTAAACCTTCTCATTTCTTTTAAATTAATTCAAGAGTTTTACTCTTTCTTTTCCAAAACTAAGTAGCTTTCCACCACAAAACCCACAAAGGGGAACTCAAATCTCCCATCAGATCTCAAAAAGGAGTGATTTTTAAAATCTCCTACTCCTTGATCTTCAAGATCCGGCCAAACAACAGGAGGAAGAAGAAGAACCCCCCATCGGCTTCAAAACATCCTAAGAGTTTAACTCCATATATATATAATAAATATTTCCTTTTTTTGAAGCATAGCTTCTGGTTCTAGGCTAAAAGCCTTCTTTTCTCGCCAGCGCTCAAGCGCAGAGCCCCCGCGTGCCGACACGTGGCGCGCTTGCGCCCAAGCGCTCAGCGCTCGAGCGCAAAGCGCCCACGTGCCGACATGTAGCGCGTTTGCACTACAGCGCCCTGCGCTCATGCGCAAAGCGCCCACGTGCCGACACGTGGCGCGTTTGCACTCGAGCGCAAACGCTCGAGCGAAAGTCGCCCCCATGCCGACACGTGGCGCGCTTGCGCTCAAGCGCCCAGCGCTCAAGCGCAAGTCGCTCCCGTGCCGACACGTGGCACGCTAGCGCTCGAGCGTCAGACGCTGAAGCGCAAAGCGCCCACGTACCGACGCGTGGCGCGCTTGCGCTCAAGCGCCCAGCACTTAAATGCAGAGCGCCCACGTGCCGACACGTGGCACTCTAGCGTCTGAGCGCGCAGCACCTAAGCGCACAGCGCTCGAGGCGCTGGCCCCCACGCATCCTTTGGATGTCTTTCCCCCTTTTTTTATATATACATATATATATATATACATATGCATACATATGTACACATACACATACTCCACGACACTGTCCCTGTTAGAAAAAAATTTCTAACGGGGCGCCGCCCCCTTGACCCCCAGCCCGCTATCCGGGTAGCGGGACCCCCGTAAAAACTCTGCGTGGCTCCCGACATATCCAAAACCCCATTTCAAAATACATCACACGCACACTGCACATTGAGTTCGCATGACCAGTTTAACCCGTCAATCGGAGGTTCCCTCGCTCCAAAGGCGAGGGGTAATTAACGGCAGTTTAGTCCGCGGCTGCCGGAGATTCGGATCCCCACAATCATTAAACCCCGGCCTACCCTAGGCAGGGAGAATCTGTAGTACGCCTAACAAGCGTGCGCGTATTCCCATCTCAATGGGGTGACGAAAAACACCCTACAAATGACATGTTGAGTTTTGGGAAGCTTATCCCAGGATTATAGGTCCTTTTAAGATCCTTAAAGCGAGTTAGTTCTGTTGCCTTTAATTTGGCACTTCCGCCCAGATTATTGAGTACTCACCCCGTATTCTTTGTGTCGATACTTTGCAATTACCTACATGACTTTCTCACATGATTCAGCATCAGACTATTTAGCTTGGACGCGATCTTTCGTACACCAGCAGCCAATTGTGTTAATGGCTCGGCAGGTGGAGAAACTTCGGTCAAGGGTCTTGCTATCTGTGAAAGGTTTTCTTGGACGTAGCCGTATAGTGAGGCAATCACTTGGGAGGCTGCGAGCGAGATTTGGGAGATTTGTAATCTTCTCTTTGAAGGTACGCTTAGTGAGAATTTTAAATTCGGGGACGAATTTTTATAAGGGGGAGATTGTAACGCCTTAGATTTCAGTTAGTGTTCGTTTAGACGTTAATGCCGGTTTACCGTAAAAAGTTTACCATTTTGGGTTCCTCACATTTTATAACATTAAATTAATGATTTACTTTTATTTGTTATAAGCATGCACGCACATGTGCACGTAAATGTGAGGATTTGTTTGTGCTAATTTTGTTCTTAGCAACCTTGACACTTAACCTAATCCTTGTTAATCCAATCCTTAAGCCTAAACCTTAGATCTTTTGTGAGTAAGAGAGAGAGATATTTTCTTTTGGAGTGGTGACTAGTATGAAGGCATTAAATGAAGAGTTAATGCATTGTTACACTCACCTCTCACCTCACCCTACACTCACCTCCCTCTCTCTTATCCTCACACCCTCTCTCTTTTTCTCTATCTCTTTCTCATTTCTCCATCTCCCTCATCAAACTGAACACTCTCTCTTTTTCCTACTCAAATTCAACACAAAATTCACAAAAGTTAACCAAAATCACATCTTTGAATCACTTTTTCCTCTTGGATGCCTAGGAGCATGCAAAGCTTGGATCTTTGAGTTCTTTTGTGTAGGTAATGTTCTTTTGCTGTTGTTTAAGTGTTTTTAGTGTAGCTTAGCTAGTTAGTTTCAGTTTAGATTGGTTAAAGTTTAGTTTGGTGCATAATATCGTATTTTTAGTGTCGGTTTGTGACATATGTGATCTGCTGTGACCCAGAGTTTTTACGAGAAAACCAAACAATATAGTTGTGTTGTACCAGTGACCATAGGACCCCACCTGAGACACGAGACCCACCCCACCGGCCAGGGCCGGCGATGTACGAAGGGGATTCCGGCGACCTCGGCCCCTTGAAGGAGTTGGGGTGTGGGATTTTGAGGGTGGGTCTATGTTGTGGTTTGGGTGTTTTTGGTCTTATTTGATTGTTGAGTTTTCTCAGTATGCAAAATATGGATTCACCTAGGTAGTTTCTAGTGTTTCGTTTAAGCGCAATACGTTATACGACACGGATCGTGCACTTTGTGTGGTTTTGCTCTTGGGTTAGTTTCGTCGTGTCGCTACGCACGTTAGCCACAATACGAACACTTGAGAGTATGTTTTGTGTTGTTGCGTCGATCTAATATAGTTAGTACGCGTTTTTGATCTATTATTAATATATATTTGCGTTATTGTTTAAATGTTGCAGGTTCGCAGGAGGGGACTTCGGACACTGCTACAAAGGGAAAACAGGTGGTAGACTTCACCTAGCTTGGAGCGTTGGTGAGTAGATTTAACATCTACAGGGGAATCGCCAGCATGGCGTTATGCGTCTGGGCAAGAGATGTTATTTCTGTCGCATATTCTATGTCATATTTAGAATTGCGCGTTCACCCTACTGTTTAGTTAGTGCTGTGCTTGGACTAATATCCTTAGGACACTGCACTATTATTGACGATTCATGTTGCACGAGCACTGATTGTATATCACACACACCGTCAATAATTGCCATGTCACGCACAACCCACTTATAGATATGATATTGCTTGGTTAGGGACATTGGGACATTGATTCATATTTCTTATCGCATACGATATATCGCATATCTGTATATCCACATGCTTACACATATGCCTTCATATACTTATATGCTAGATACCTGTATACCTATAGAGTATTGAACCATTAGTGATAGGTACATACACACTTTATGAGATAGCTACAGGTATACCTTGCACATATATTTCACTTATACCCAGGGGGTATACTACATCATTACTTATAGGTATATACATATATCTTGCTATACCTTATTGTTTACACATATATCTGGTTATAGCTACATGTTTACCTTTACTTGATATTATTCAGACTTGGATAAATTAGGAACCGCATGATATTCTATATTAACTTGTTGCAGTTAATTAGCGGCTTTTCCTTTATATGCTTACATTTCAGTTTATGTTGCATATATTATATTCATGGATTTTCGCATTGAGATATGGATTTTTCATGATGTTTTCTGGATTTGGGAACCGTGGGAGTTCATGAAATTATGCATTATTTGAAAAACCCGGTTTCCCTTGATATGATATTTCAGCATCCACCACGAGATTTATCGGTTCTGATTATATACTCCATACGAAGAGTGGGTGTCGTATGAGGGTACATGGTGGGGCCCGGTATGGTTCCCCTCGGCAAGAAGATCGATGGACCTTGCCGATTGGGCCTGGAAGGTGGGCAAGTACCTACCGGTGACATTACCAATGACTCGGCGGTTATATGTGGATACCGACGGGAGTCATGTACGTATAGATACGTCGAAAGGCAAGGGTCGGAGCTAGGCACTCGAGCTTTCGGTATAGCGTATGATACGTACCTATCAGGGTGCCAGTCTTGGTGACAGCACCTGATAGATCAGTATTTCTGTGTCGATGCTTGACACATTGGTTTCATGATATTTCTTTTTACTCCTTTGTATATATAACAAGAGATTAGGCCGCTGTTATATATGCCCTTACACCAATATTAGTGGAATAGGACGCTAATATATGTGTATTGACTTTTTTACTTCTTTGTATATATAACAATGGGTTAGGACGCTGTTATATATGCCCTTACACCAATATTAGTGGAATGGGACGCTAATATATGTGTATTGACATTATTTTATATACATCATCATATTAATTCATGCAAATATATTTAGGGTGTTAGAAATATATTTAGGGTGTTAGAATTTTACTTGACATTGGATTTGGGATATAGGTGATTCATTGATATTGGATACAGGATATATATATGAGATTGCTGATTTGTACATTCAGGATATATGAGATTTATTCGATATTGTACATTCAGGATTTGTGAGACTTATATGATATGAGAGCCAATTTGGGAGCTGATTTGAGGATTTGGGATTTGGATTGTCTTGTTGGATTGTGATCCTACCACGATGTCAGGATTCCGTGGAAATGACATATTTAATTCCATACTCTACATTTATTGTTTATGCATTGCTTCATGTATTAGTTGTACCTGCTAGTGTACCTTTCATGCTTACCGCATTCATATGACCTTTTACTGCTTTTAGCTTACATATGATAGATTCGCGCTGTACGTGCATACTTGCGATTACCTACATATGTTATTTACTATTCATGAGTTGGCAACTCACCCCCGTTGTGCCACAGTTGTTTTGTAGGGTGTTCCCCAGAGTAGTCGAGACAGGCTATTCATCTATCTGATCATCTTTTGCTGCAGATACCGCTTCAGCTCATAGTGTGCAGTTTTACTTAGGTGGGTTTTGTGGTTATCCATATTGTTGTATTGTATATTCGTTGTATCCTTGTACTCTCCATCTACTATATTTTTTGTTGACTTAGAGACTTGGTGAGGACGATATTGTATATTATTTGTGGCTTGTTGTCTTTTATACAGTTTCCTTTCTATCGTCTTTTATTTCTTCGCTTCGGCGTCGTATATTTGTTGTGGTGGTTGTTTTCCGCCTTTGGGCGTGTATTTGCTCCCGTTTGGGGATGCTTTATCTTTCATTTATTTGTACCCATTTTTGGGGCTAGTTTTTATAAAGGAGGTGCAGCCAAAATTTTAAAGAAAGAAAGTGGGACTTTTAAAGAATTTGGGTTGTGATTTCAAAGACTTTTAAACAATGTTTCTTATCTTTTAATGGTTTAGATTTCTGGGTTTTGGGTTTCTTTTACTGCGTTACGCCTGTAGACGTTGCTTAGTATTAGGGCCGTCACGTGCCAATTTTGGGTCGTGACAGGTACCCCCTTAAGT
The DNA here is from genome assembly GCA_030015575.1 of Agapanthus africanus. Classification (NCBI taxonomy): domain Eukaryota; kingdom Viridiplantae; phylum Streptophyta; class Magnoliopsida; order Asparagales; family Amaryllidaceae; genus Agapanthus; species Agapanthus africanus. Next base: position 652,442,474 of record JASDDO010000014.1, read on the forward strand.
GCCTCCAGGTGGACTCTAATTTTGTGCTGGGGTCCTCCGTGATGTTTTAGATCAATCCGAGCTCATTTCAGCCTCCTGGAGTGGGTTTTAGTAAGAAATTTTTGTTCAGTTTTTAGCACACTTGATTTTCGATGTTTTGAAAAATTGAAGTGTTGGTTATTTGTGTGCGGTATTCAATTGTCGTATACTTTGTGACGGTTGTGTGTATCATAACGTTTTGTAAAACGTTGTCTAATTTCTATACGTATCAATTACACCGGGTTACGGAATTGATACTCGCAAGTTTGTTTGTTCTGTGATGGATATTGCTTATTGATTATAGTTATGTTGAATTTGTCATGATGGATAGCCCGGTGTATGTACTATTAGATGTTATTCTCTGTGATATAATGTATATTCATATTGCGTAGCGAGTGTCTGATATATGGACTTCCGTCATCACGGCTTGTATTATTCTTTGGGGGGCGTCCTGGTTGCGGACGTGGTCACCGTTGTATATTCAGGTTTTCATTACAAGCACTAGGATTATCCCGCGGCGGAGTGCTCGAGTAACCAGGTTCTAGAGGGCAACAAGCCTCAATCTCATTGCATTGAGACTAGGATGTCTTACTCTAGAATTGGCAAGCTATTCGTCGCACTCGTAGGGGGTATAGGATTGACCCGCGGAGGGGTGCCCAAGTCACCGGATTCTGGAAGTGTTGGGTGGCCTATTCACTTCGTTGATTGGGGTTGCCTTACTTTTGGGATTGGCGGGTAGCTTGCCGCACTCGTAGGGGTTTAGGATCCGATACTACGGGCTATCCACAAGACCGGAAAATTGTATTTCATATTTGGCTCCATTAAAATGTACATTTCCTAGATTATTTGTATTTCCATACTGTGTTTGCTTCTGCTGTGATGCTTCTATGATATTACTTGATATCATGCATGAGATGAAAGTTCATATTATATATATATATATATATATATATATATATATATATATATATATATATATTTAGTAGACGCTATATATGTTTTGCATCCGCGTTAGTCTTGTCCTCACCCTGCCATAAGTTAAGTAATAAAGACCTGGGACCCTGTGGCGAATGTGGATGACATATATATGCGTGCCTATTTTCGTTTCTTTCTAGCATGATATGTTTAATTGATGGGGCTGCATTAATTCTGATTAATGCAAGGAAAACAAACCCGAATGATATTGTTGGAACCAAATTTTGAAAACTATAGGAGTTTCTTTTTGCTTTGCGTCAAGGTATTCAGTTAGGAATATTCTGCACCCCATTTGATGAGGAAAGTGCCTAGATCCCTTCACAGGGAGTGATGACCTCTTTGGTAAAAGTTTGCATGACTATAAATTACTCGGTTTTCTTCAAAACCATTAGTTTTCTACAAAACCACTCGTTTAAAAAATACAGAGCCTAAACCACTCCTGTTCCAAAACCACTCGGTTCCTTCAACGAGATTAAGTTCATTACGTTAAAGGCTTTTAGCCAAAAACCAGCCATAGCCCTCCGTCATTTCAATTTATTATTGCTTAGAATTCGTGCTACGTTTGTCGTTGCTATTCGCCGAGGCGTAGTGTGCGGTACCTATGTAATACTTTTTTGTCACATGGATATGTGGATTGGTTAAGACAGTCGTGCAACTTTGTTGATCATTAGTCAAGGGTCGTGCGGATGGGTTTAATGCAATCAAGATAGAGATGGGGTGAACTTGACTTGGACCCTTGATTTGTTGATCATTTGTCAAGGTCCTTGGATCCTAGGGGCAAAAACCATATCGGGAGTTTCAAACATATAAGTAACTTGCCAAGTTTGTGCATATCTTCTGGAGTGTGGTGATTTTGGTCGGATTCTGTCAAAGTTATCACACAATGATAGTTGGGTCCCGATTACCACTGATGAGTAGGTATTACTCCTCGGATGATTTTCAGATGATCCCAACTAGATCTCCTTTTAGGATTTGAAGAAGAATTAGAGAAAACAGTGTGAACCATCCTGATTAGATAAAGTGATTAACCAATCTAATTTAAGTTATAGTGCATACTGAGTGTTTCTTTTCTCTCTTTCTTTGGCAGCAACCATGACCTGACCTTAAAATAAAACTCATGAACCAAGTTAACTGAACCTTCTTACACACTTTGGCATTGGGTTGTCATGATTCCCGACAAAACCGCATATATCCCGGCCACTCCTACTTTCCCTTTACATTTCTCCAGAACACTCCATATCACTACGAAGATCCATATTGGTTGGATATTCCATCGTATAGTTACATACGAACTCGAAGAAATTTGTTTCAGTTCAAGGATGGATTCCGGTTTTGGAGAAATTGAATATGATTATTCGATTGTCTTTTCTCTTAACCTTCTCTCAGATTGTGAGGGCTCCTAGTATTAGGAGAGTACACCTATTACGTTTATTGGATAATTTTCTTCCAAACCTTAGGGAGGTGTCGAAAGGTAAGGAAAGACGAAAATCAATTAGCCTAAGTATAGTGTACAGAAGGTAAGAAGTAAAGACATATAAAGGGATTGGAGTGAGTACAAGGAAAATTGAGACTACTGTCATGAATCTGGATAGTGGAAGAGGCATTACTAGGGATACCCGGCCACCCCCTTGAAACATTTTCACGTTTCAGTTTTACTGTGCGGTGTTAATTGAAAAATGCTTTCCCAATTAGATTCTGACTCTAGGGTATGTATTTACCAGACTTGATTCTCACATCTGTATAGCGTTGCAAATGCTGAGTGGGAGTAGAATATTAGGAATTGGGTGATTAGATCCTCAATATCAGAATTCTTTGCAATTGGTGATATTTGAGGAAGTCACCTGGGTTTTGCACAACGACAAATATTTGGTTTTGAATATCCGTTGTTATGCACCAATTTCAAATTGATATATATGTACGTTTTATTTTATAGAGTGAGTTATAATTTTTTGAAATTAAGTTTATAACATTTACTTTTATCAGTTGATAATTAAGTAAGGTGCATTCAATAACGATGTAATTCTTCGTAATCACAATACAGTTTTCAATCTATCATGCATAGGGTTTGAGTTATTAAACTCGGAGGATTTATACAAAGTATTGTATTTTGTCCGATATCCATTAAGACAAAAGTGTTGGTACTCATATTATATTATGTTTACTTGTGACTTCTCTGTTTTAGACACGTATTTCGTTGAAATGCAAGATTCAAAGTTTGAGAAGTTATAGGTATAAGAATAAAGTGGAGAACCACACGTTACAAGTACCAGTATTCTTCGAGGTGATCAAAAATGTAGATACCTATGCTAAGTATTCCGTCGTAAGTAATATTTGAGAACTTGCTTCTCTCTCAGGTTACTCATCCGTAGGTACGCTCCTTGATGAGTAATACTGCACAGCCTTCTTCTATTTAGTCGATATGCACAGAAAACAGCAGCATGATTTTTTAATCCGGTTCTAATTAATTTAGTGTCTTTGTTTCTATATTAGATATAAAATGGATTCTTATCTTAACGATGTTAAGGTATATGGAGTTGACCGGTTTATGCTTAAAACCAGAATCCAGATAAACTCAAGGCACGTTTCAGTAATGGCATTTTATGGGTTATCCTGCGTTTTGATGAGGGTTAACATTCTACCCTTTGCAGGATCAATATTTATATTGTTCTTGACTCGCCACCTTTTTACTATAATGAATTCTTTTCATAAAACATTAGTGGGGGTATGGTGGAACTGGAAGTGATTCCATAACCACAAATGGTTGCTGAAAATTTGGTAGAACCTAATTATATTCGACAATCCATTAGTTACTCCGCAGATTTGGTGGGTAACCTCATGTTAGTGTATATGCCCTAGAGGCCATTACTGTATCATACTAGTTTGTATATTACTTAATGGAAGCTTGGGATATTCACAGTTGTATATACAATCTTGCTTGAAATGGTAGTATGCTACTTGGTTTGTCTCTGCTTTAATATGTGCATGTGTTTCTTTTAGCATATTGCTGGTATACATATTAGTAGAGCCCTTAGGATCTTTGCTTGATTACCAGCGTTGTGATGGCGCTCGCACTCGTGGGAGCTGGGTAATCTATAAGCACATCCTTATACAGGTCCCTGGTCGTTGGACTATCGAGACAGGGCATCGATACTCCGGAGTAGACTAGCGTATGCGCTTCTCATCCCAGTGTGGGAGACGGTCTGTCCCACAGCCATTAGTACGTCGTACTTGGGATAGTATACGGGTGCTCGTTAGGTTACGAGTACACTGGACAGGACTCGTCGGGAACTGTTGGTTGGTAATATACCTATCGTCAGTTATCAGTTCCCAGGTGACATGAGTACAGCTTAGTCCGCTGACTTGACACTGTCACTTCGCCTCGAGTGTGTTCCCACTGCACTTTGATTACTACCCTACCACGGCTCAGAGGAGTCGTGCAAACAGGTAGTTTTTGGGTGCAGTCCCGAAGCACTTGGAGGCAGTGACGGTTAGACAGGATTCGTCTCTCCCGGTATTGGGGGTTGACATCGCGCTGTGTCCAGGAGAGCCATTACACGAGTAGTCCCTGGCCAGGGCAAGCGAGATATACTGGTAGGCTTCCAGTGTTATCTCAGGGTGTTCTGGGCTACACTCCGACACGACTTGTACCGCTATTAGGGGACTGACGTTCACCGCCCCCTAGGCCCGCCATGCGATGTATCAGACGAACAGACCGGACTGTACGGAGACTGTCACATACAGGCTCAGTAGGAGTGCAGATGGGGTTCACCTCGTCAGTCTTCTTATCGACATCTACCTGGGGACCGTTACGTACAGCTAGTGCCGCTTGCGGCCTGTGGTTAAACCCACTGCCAGCGTAGTGTCGAGTCTTTAGAGTCCCCCACAGAGAGCTATTCGCCTTTAGGCAAAATGAGTAGAGGTCGCATGGTTTTGCGACAGGGTTCGTTCGCATCCGCGCACTTGTGCACGTTTGCTGTCCGGACAGTTTATACTAGCGGGCTTTGGTTTAAGCCGGATCCTAGTATATGATTTGAGATTGGTTTTTCTCAGAGTATTCGTGTTCCTCGGATCACGAATGCGGGTGCGTATGCACAGTTGCTTGAGATTGAGGGAGAGGACCTTGTTTAGGGTTAATGACTATTGTCATTTTATTAACCCTATTGCTTTTGTGTGTATTATTGTTAATTAATAATTAGCTTAATTATTGTGCATGGTTGTTGTTGTTGACCTTTTGACTTCATTGACTTGTTGACCAAGTTGACAATTTGACCATGATCATTTCATTTGGAAGATGCTCTTTGATCCTTGCAATTTGCATTAATAGTGAAATGATAATGGTCACCTCTTGATTAAACCATGACAATTTTCTAGCTAATTAATTAATTAAAATATCACACACATATTAGTGAGAATGACTCACTAATAATTCATTCTATCATATCTTTTCTCTCTCTTGCTCATCCTCTCCCTCAAGCTCTCTCCCTCTCATGTGTTGAGAAACAAAAAGCTTGAGAAAAACCTTCACTTGATCTTCTCTACTCTCTTCTAGGGTTCAAGTCTTAGCATTTCTTGCACTCTAGTTACTCCTAGCTTGGAGTTGAAGCTAAAGGTCGAGGCTTTCGGATGGATCCTTCTTTGACGGAAGAAGACAAGCAAGGTGAGGCCTTTCTACCATTCCGACGAGCAAGGAGAGAAGGAGTTCGAGCTCAAGGTATAACCTTTCTACAACTTAGCTAGTTGTTAGTTTGCTTTAGCTAGTTTTCGTTTAGTAAAGATCCTCACAAGCAAGGTCCATGTTGCCTAAGTCATTAAAAATCCGTTTTTTATTATGTTTTCCGCCTTCCCGTAAGCACCGGGGTGGGCAACATGGACTTACAGTGGTATCAGAGCCTAACTAAACTCAAACTAGCTAGGTAGTGAAGTGTAACGAAGTTTCGAAACCGGAAAATCCAAAAACCAAACTTTTGCAAAACCCTAGTTTCTGTTAAAATTTTTTCTGCTCTAAATGAAAAACTTTATACTTGTAAATTCGGCTCAGGGTTTTGTGTGAACACCCATGAAAAACGGTACAGTGTTTCGTTCAAACCGCCGCCCTTCCGCAGCACGAGGTAGGCATGTGCCGCGGAAGCGCCGCCGTTTGTCGTCTTCTCTGCATCGTTTTTCGTGCAGTGTGTGTCTGTGTTGGTTTTGGGATTTTTAAAATATATTATATGTGCCCAGATTTTCCAGAACTAAAATTTACTTTTGGGGGCCTATAAATCCGTATTTTTTTCCGGAACTTCACTACACTTTGACTACATCGGTTATATCTGTGATGCTTACATGTATTGAACGTCGGCTAATCGCTATAAGACGATTGGTCGGGGTTATACATGATCTGTGTTTGTTATTGGTTTGTGGATATGAATGGATTGGATTGTCGCGGGTGAATGGCCGGGGTGGATGTGAGATGAGCGTTGTTTTTCTTTCATTCATTTGTAACATGTAAATTGATGTAATAATATTATTTGTATGGCCGCACAACCGGGTCGGGGTTGTAGCCGTCATTGTATAATTCTTTTTACTGTTTTTGCTCCTAGGATAGACCCATGGAGGGGGTGCACAAACTACCGGGTATCTCGAAGCGCCGAGTGGCCTACTCACGGTGGTGAGGGAGGTTGCTTCGCTTCGGGTGCTTGGCGGGTAGTTTGCCGCACCCGTAGGGGTCTTGGGTGGGGTATTGGCTATTCACCGCGACCGTGTAATCCGCTTTACGTTGCAGGCTCGAACGCATTGCGGATTCCTAGTATATCCAATGTATTCATCTGTGATCTGTAATGTCTATCATTGCTATATATTTATATATAATAACTATTTAGGCGTTGCTTATGTTTTACAGCCGCGCTAGCCCAGCCCCCGCTCTGTCGTTAGTTAAGTAACCTAACGGGTGATGACGGGGCCCCGTGGCGAATGCGAATGGCATAAGCGTACGTCATATTTTGGTTGTTTTCTGCAATGGTAGGATTAAATGATGGGACGCATTAAAAGAACTAATGCAAGAAATAAACCAAGTAAAAGTCGATTGGAACACTTTGAAAACCACTCGGTTCTTTTCAAAACTAAACTTTTAAACGCGGAGCTTGAACCACTCCTTTTAAAAGCTATCTCGTTCCATCGATTATATCAAGTTCACTACGTTCACGGTTTCGCCAAAACCATCCGTAGCCCTCCATCATTTCGGTTAAATATTCGGTAGTATTCAAGCTATGTATTTTGACCTCACGCCAAGGCATAGTGATTGGTAGCTGCCGGATATTTATCCGTTGCATAGATAGAATGCGTTGATTTGAGACAGTCGTACTGCCATTTTGGCCTACGTCAAGGGTAGGTACGGGTGGGTTCAAACTAACCAGGATAATGATGGGAAGAACTTGACATGTGACTTATGACATTTTGACCTCACGCCAAGGTCATAAGAGCATGGGGAAAAAATCCACATCGGGAGTTTCATAAGTACTGAAACTTGCTAGCGTTGCATACCATTTGGAGTGTGATGATTCTGGTAGGATTCCTTCGGTTTTATCACGCGATGATATTTGGATCCCGATCCTACTGTGAGTATATGCTACTCCTCGGGAAAACTCTCACTTAACGATCAATGCTATAAACCTAGTAGGTGCCTAGAAAGGTGTTAGCGGGGCTACGCCCACAGGGAAAAGAGGTTACTTAATTAAGGAACTTCGCGAAAGCGTTGGAAAACCTCCCTCGAAGTACCGACACTGGCCTGGCTGAACGGTTAAGCAAGTATTGTACGGTGAGAATGATCCCGGCTAATCCTTTTCTTTATGGTTTGAGAAGGGATTCGAGAAACAGTGGGAGCCATCCAGTTTAGACAAACTAAAAACCACTCTAAACTTGCAAGAGCATCATGCTAAAGTGTTTCTTTTCTCTCTCCTAATTGCAGCGACCATTCAACATGACCGGACTTAAGTTACTGTTAGATAAAAATATATTGACAGGGCCAAACTACAAAGATTGGCTCAGGAATGTCAAGATGGCGATCACTTATGACAAGCTGGGGTATATACTTACCACCAAAGCTCCCCCTGTCCCAGGTCCCACCTCCAGCGTCGCGGATGTAGAAATCCGTAAGACATGGGAGATAGATTGCGCGAGGGCCAGATGCCTCGTACTAGCCTCGATGGACAACGAACATCAGAGGAGGCACGAGAATATGGACCTAGAGTCCATATTTCTCCATACAAAAGAACTGTATGGAGAGCAGTCTCGTATCGCTAGATACGAAGTGTCGAAGAAGCTTTTTTCGGCAAGGTTGGCCGTCGGATCATCGGTAGCGGACCACGTGCTTAAGATGATCGGCTACATAGAGGAGCTCGCGGACCTTGGGACCACGCTGGAGAATGAACTCTATACCGATTTGATTCTCCAGTCCCTTCCTTCCACTTACGCCCAGTTCGTTCTTAACTTCAACATGCAAGGAAAGGAGGTTGAACTTGCCGAACTTCTGAACATGTTGAGGACTGCTGAGGGCACCCTACAGAAGGGTAGGGAGACATCCACTTTGTTTGTAGGAGGATCTTCCTCTTCTAGGTCCAGGGCGAAAGCCAAGGGCAAGAAGAAGAAAGCCCCCGCCAAACCAAGAGGCGGTGTCGGTAAAGTGGATACGAAGGGAAAGGGTAAAGCAACAAAAGTAGCGGGGAAGATGGTGGGGAAGGAAGAATGCTTCTATTGTCACAAAAGTGGTCACTGGAAACAGGATTGCAAGGCTTGGAAAGCCAGAACACAGGATTTGAAGCGAGTTGCAGCTTCAGCTTCAGGTGTGTATGTTATTGAAAACTGTCTATCAATAAACTCTACATCCTGGGTATTGGATACCGGATCAGGATCTCATATCTGTAATTCTTTGCAGGCGTTGAGAAAGCGTAGAGTTTTGAAGGCAGGTGACATGACCCTCAGAGTTGCGAACGGTGCTAGCATGGATGCTGAGGCCGTGGGGGACTATCACCTGGGATTATCAGATGGACACTTTTTGGTTTTGCGTAGTTGTTATTATGTACCAAATGCAACCTGTAATATCATTTCTGTATCTTTATTATCTAAAGAAGGTTATGAATTTGCATTTGTAAGTAATGTAGTGAACATTCACCTTAATCAAGTTTTGATTGGGTCAGGTACATTGAACAACGGTATATACGTTTTAAACCAACCACGGGTTTTCAATATCCAGAATACACACAAAAGAAAGTCTCCAGAAATTAATAAAACTTTCTTATGGCATTGTAGACTGGGTCACATCAATGAGAGAAGATTGACTAAGTTACATACTGAAGGATATTTGGATCCGTTCGAATATCAATCGTATGCAACTTGTCAATCCTGTCTCAAAGGAAAGATGACAAAGGCTCCGTTTTCTGGACACGGAGAAAGAGCGAGCGAGCTCTTGGGACTCGTACACAGCGACGTGTGCGGTCCAATGTCTACACATGCGCGAAGCGGTTTTTCTTACTTCATTACTTTTACGGATGATTTCTCAAGATTCGGACACATCTTCTTAATGAAGCATAAATCCGAAGCTTTTGATAAGTTCCAGGAATATAAGAATGAAGTAGAAAAACAAACCGGCAAAAGTATCAAGATCCTAAGATCGGATCGAGGAGGAGAATACTTAAGTGCCGAATTCCTGAATTACTTAAAAGAGAATGGAATTCTCTCTCAGCTTACTCCTCCATACACTCCGCAACATAACGGTGTATCGGAGAGACGGAACCGGACCCTATTGGATATGGTACGGTCCAGGATGAGTAACGCTGAGTTACCGCGATCGTTCTGGGGATATGCACTAGAAACAGCTGCATATCTTTTGAACCGTGTTCCCACTAAGACTGTGACTACCACACCATATGAGTTATGGAGTGGGAAGAAACCCTATCTTCAATACTTGAAGATTTGGGGGATGTCCAGCTTATGTCAAAAAGCAGCATACGGACAAGCTCGAGGCACGCTCAGTACTGTGCAAGTTTGTGGGATACCCAAAGAACTCCAGGGGGTATCTTTTCTATTACGCAGAGGAACAAAAAGTCCTTGTTTCTCGTAATGCCCATTTTCTGGAACATCAGTTTTTAGAAAAAGAAATAAGTGGGAGCGCAATAGAACTGGAAGAAATTCCAGAACCACAAACTATTACTGAAAGCTTAGAGGAACCAGAAGGTTCGAAAGAACAGGACATTCCTATGCCACTCCGCAGGAGTAGTAGGCAATCTCATCCGCCCGAGAGATACTACGGTTTTCTCATTGACGGGGATAGAGAGGACTGCATCATAGATTGTGATGAGCCTACTAGCTTCCAGCAAGCCATTCAGAGCGTCGACTCGGTAAAATGGCTGGATGCAATGCGCACCGAGATGGAGTCCATGTACACCAACAAAGTATGGACGTTGGACATTGCTCCAGACGGGGTAAAACCCGTAGGATGCAAGTGGATCTTCAAAAGGAAGATTGGTGTAGATGGACAGGTTGAGACCTATAAAGCTAGACTGGTAGCAAAAGGTTTTCGTCAGCGACCTGGTTTGGACTATGACGAAACCTTTTCTCCAGTAGCTATGCTGAAATCCATTCGGATCCTTCTTGCCATCGCTGCTTTCCACGATTATGAGATTTGGCAGATGGACGTAAAGACAGCTTTTCTAAATGGTAATTTGGAGGAGTGTGTCTATATGGACCAGCCAGAGGGTTTCATTCAGGGTGGGAGCAGCGGAAAGGTGTGCAAGTTGCTCAAGTCCATTTATGGACTCAAGCAGGCATCGCGGAGTTGGAACATCTGTTTTGATGAGACGGTCAAAGAATTTGGCTTTATCAAAACTCCAGATGAACCATGCATCTATTGTAGATTTGTAGCGAGAACTGTAGTATTCCTCGTTTTATACGTGGATGACATTCTCTTAATAGGAAATGACATTCCTATGCTACAATCTGTCAAGGGGTTCGTGTCACACAGGTTCTCCATGAAAGACCTGGGTGATGCCTCATACATTCTGGGTATCCGGATCTACCGTGACAGATCCAAGAGGATATTAGGACTCTCACAGTCCAGGTACATCGACACCATACTGAAGAGATTCAGTATGGAAGATTCCAAGCGCGGTAATTTACCGGCTTGTCACGGGATCACCCTCTCCAAAGAGATGTCTCCCAAGACTGATTTGGAGAGGGATCGCATGTCTATTATACCCTACGCTTCTGCGGTAGGCTCTATAATGTATGCGATGTTGTGTACCAGACCGGATGTGGCTTATGCACTGAGTGTGGTAAGCAGGTATCAGTCAAACCCTGGGGAGAAACATTAGATAGCAGTAAAGAACATTCTCAAGTACCTGAGAAGGACTAAGGAGATGTTCTTGGTGTATGGCGGAAAAGACCTGCAGATTGAGGCTTTTGCTGACTCCAGCTTCCAGAGTGACAAGGATGATTCCAAGTCCATGTCGGGTTTTGTCTTTACCCTCAATGGAGGGGCGGTGTGTTGGAAGAGCTCCAAACAGGAAACCGTTGCTGACTCGACTATGGAAGAGGAATACATCGCTGCATCTGATGCCGCAAAAGAAGCTGTCTGGATGAGGAAGTTCTTGAAAGAACTTCAGGTGGTTCCGTCCATTGTTGACCCAATACCTCTGTATTGCGACAACAACGGGGCTATAGCTTTAGCGAAGGAACCCAGGTCCCATCAGAAATCCAGACACATCTTAAGGCGGTATCACCTGATCAGGGAGATTGTGGATCGCCAGGAGATCGAGGTCCGGAGAGTTGCATCAGAGGATAACACAGCAGATCCATTCACCAAGGCCTTGCCCCAGACTCAGTTCGAGCGGCTGATCGAGATGATAGGTCTTCGATACGCCAGTACATGGCCTTAGTGCAAGTGGGAGATTGTTAGTGTATATGCCCTAGAGGCCATTACTGTATCATACTAGTTTGTATATTACTTAATGGAAGCTTGGGATATTCACAGTTGTATATACAATCTTGCTTGAAATGGTAGTATGCTACTTGGTTTGTCTCTGCTTTAATATGTGCATGTGTTTCTTTTAGCATATTGCTGGTATACATATTAGTAGAGCCCTTAGGATCTTTGCTTGATTACCAGCGTTGTGATGGCGCTCGCACTCGTGGGAGCTGGGTAATCTATAAGCACATCCTTATACAGGTCCCTGGTCGTTGGACTATCGAGACAGGGCATCGATACTCCGGAGTAGACTAGCGTATGCGCTTCTCATCCCAGTGTGGAAGACGGTCTGTCCCACAGCCGTTAGTACGTCGTACTTGGGATAGTATGCGGGTGCTCGTTAGGTTACGAGTACACTGGACAGGACTCGTCGGGAACTGTTGGTTGGTAATAAACCTATCGTCAGTTATCAGTTCCCAGGTGACATGAGTACAGCTTAGTCCGCTGACTTGACACTGTCACTTCGCCTCGAGTGTGTTCCCACTGCACTTTGATTACTACCCTACCACGGCTCAGAGGAGTCGTGCAAACAGGTAGTTTTTGGGTGCAGTCCCGAAGCACTTGGAGGCAGTGACGGTTAGACAGGATTCGTCTCTCCCGGTATTGGGGGTTGACATCGCGCTGTGTCCAGGAGAGCCATTACACGAGTAGTCCCTGGCCAGGGCAAGCGAGATATACTGGTAGGCTTCCAGTGTTATCTCAGGGTGTTCTGGGCTACACTCCGACACGACTTGTACCGTTATTAGGGGACTGACGTTCACCGCCCCCCTAGGCCCGCCATGCGATGTATCAGACGAACAGACCGGACTGTACGGAGACTGTCACATACAGGCTCAGTAGGAGTGCAGATGGGGTTCACCTCGTCAGTCTTCTTATCGACATCTACCTGGGGACCGTTACGTACAGCTAGTGCCGCTTGCGGCCTGTGGTTAAACCCACTGCCAGCGTAGTGTCGAGTCTTTAGAGTCCCACACAGAGAGCTATTCGCCTTTAGGCAAAATGAGTAGAGGTCGCATGGTTTTGCGACAGGGTTCGTTCGCATCCGCGCACTTGTGCACGTTTGCTGTCCGGACAGTTTATACTAGCGGGCTTTGGTTTAAGCCGGATCCTAGTATATGATTTGAGATTGGTTTTTCTCAGAGTATTCGTGTTCCTCGGATCACGAATGCGGGTGCGTATGCACAGTTGCTTGAGATTGAGGGAGAGGACCTTGTTTAGGGTTAATGACTATTGTCATTTTATTAACCCTATTGCTTTTGTGTGTATTATTGTTAATTAATAATTAGCTTAATTATTGTGCATGGTTGTTGTTGTTGACCTTTTGACTTCATTGACTTGTTGACCAAGTTGACAATTTGACCATGATCATTTCATTTGGAAGATGCTCTTTGATCCTTGCAATTTGCATTAATAGTGAAATGATAATGGTCACCTCTTGATTAAACCATGACAATTTTCTAGCTAATTAATTAATTAAAATATCACACACATATTAGTGAGAATGACTCACTAATAATTCATTCTATCATATCTTTTCTCTATCTTGCTCATCCTCTCCCTCAAGCTCTCTCCCTCTCATGTGTTGAGAAACAAAAAGCTTGAGAAAAACCTTCACTTGATCTTCTCTACTCTCTTCTAGGGTTCAAGTCTTAGCATTTCTTGCACTCTAGTTACTCCTAGCTTGGAGTTGAAGCTAAAGGTCGAGGCTTTCGGGTGGATCCTTCTTTGACGGAAGAAGACAAGCAAGGTGAGGCCTTTCTACCATTCCGACGAGCAAGGAGAGAAGGAGTTCGAGCTCAAGGTATAACCTTTCTACAACTTAGCTAGTTGTTAGTTTGCTTTAGCTAGTTTTCGTTTAGTAAAGATCCTCACAAGCAAGGTCCATGTTGCCTAAGTCATTAAAATCCGTTTTTTATTATGTTTTCCGCCTCCCCGTAAGCACCGGGGTGGGCAACGTGGACTTACAGCTCAACCATCCGAGAGGTATTTCAGTTTCCTCAAAGACGGTGACAGGGAGGTTTTGATGACCTAAGCTTGCCACTACTGCTGTCCTAGACCATGAAATATGGCTGGTGGATGACTATAACGCCGTTCTAAATTAGTTTTAGAAGTGCACGTGTATATGACTCTACCAGAGGGTTGTTGTAGTCAGTGGGAGCAGTGGAAGCGTGGTGGGACGGTACCTTATGTATACTTTTATACTAAAGTAAGTATAGCGGAGTTAGATCATCTATTTTTGATATGGCAGTCATAGAGTTTGATTTCATCAGAATAACAGATGGACCTGCTAAGAAGGTAGTAGAGAGTGATGTCCTGGTGTTTGGATGACATACTCCTGATAAGAAGTGATGTTCCTATACTACAATCGGTTATACTGTGGTTGTCACAAGAAATTTCTCCACAAAAGATCTTGACAAAATATCAGGAATTCTGGTGACTAGATCTATAATTTTAGATCTAGGTTTGGGAAGTGTCCCAATTCAGATATTTTGACACTATTCTAAAGTGTTATAGAATGGATGACTCCTGACGTGGTGATGTACCCACAGGTGATAGAGTCACCTTCTCTAAAGAGATCTCTTTTAGACTGATGAGGAGAGAGATTTGCATGAATGACATATCATTTGCTCAGGTAATTGAGTCAATCATACTTTGTCAAGCACCACACCAGATATTGCTTTTTACACTAGCTGCAATAAGCACATATTAATCCAATCCTGGAGAAACATTAGGAAGCAATTATGAACATAAGGATATTCTTGGTATATGTTAATGGCGGCCTTCTTATGGAGGTAGTTATCATTTCAGGCTTCCAAGGTGACTTGAATGACAGATTGTCTGTCAGAGCTAACAGTTTTTCCTCTTTTGAGGTGCAGTATGTTAGACAGTGGTCCAAGTGGATACTAAGGTAGGTATAGCGCATGATACTGATTAAATTCAGTGGAAGATACAGTCTAAGAAGTTTGTTAAATTTGGTGTTCATGTTATGAATAAGGTCCTATTAGATATCCAGACAAATCCAAAGACAGGTATCGCTCATGTTGGGAGATAGTCGTTCTCCGTGAAGTTGAGATATAGAGGGATAATAATAGAAACTTTGGGGTGGATCCACTCAGTGAGGCTATTTCTCGAACACGAAAGTCTCACAAACATGATTTGCGAAACTAATTGGTAGAAAAGTTGGGTGTTCGGTGGAACACAGGCTGTGAGTACGCGACACCGCAATAATTAGCCTTAAGTGTAAGTGGGAGATTATTGGATATAATGCCCTTAAGGTAATTATTATAATCGTAGGCAGGCGATTATGATGATTGAAGGAGGACCTATACAGGTAGAGCAGTCTTACTCAAGATGATAGTATGGTATCTGGTTCATCTCTATCATCATGTACATGCATTATGTGGTATTACATATCACTATTACATGTTGAAAGAGCCCATAGGATCCTTGCTTGACTGCCATGATTATTGTGGTGATCACACTTGTGAGAACTGGGTAGTCTATAAGCAAATCCTTAAATGTCCCTAGTCGTGGGAATATCGAGACTGGG
Organism: Agapanthus africanus; assembly: GCA_030015575.1. Taxonomy (NCBI): domain Eukaryota; kingdom Viridiplantae; phylum Streptophyta; class Magnoliopsida; order Asparagales; family Amaryllidaceae; genus Agapanthus; species Agapanthus africanus. Next base: position 652,458,013 of record JASDDO010000014.1, read on the forward strand.
TATCGATATTCCAGAGTAAACTAGTGTATACATTTCTTGACCCTGACGAGGGGTGATGGCCGGTCTCACAGCCGTTGGTGTCAGTTAGTCACCAAAGATAGAATACAGGTGCTCATTGGGTTATGAGTTATACTGGACGAACTCGCCAGGAACATACTAGATTGTATTATACCTATTGTCAGATAGCAGTTCTTGGGTGACATGAGTACATGTTAGTCTGTCGATCCGAGACGTCATTTGTCTCGTGTGAGTTCTCATTTTGCTTTGATTACTACCCTGCCACGGCTCAAAGGAGTCGTGCAAACAGCTTTTAGTTGGGTACAGTCCCGAGTCACATAGAGGCAGTGAGCGGATCGTTAGGGATTCGTCTCTCCCAGTATTGGAGGTTGATGTCGCGATGAGCACGGGTGACCATCACCAGAAATCCTTAGCCAAGGTGGACGTGAATTACTGATTTGGATCGGTAGTTTCTCAGTGGGTGATGGGTTTCACACCAACATGAATTATCGCGTTATTGGAGGTCTGATTTTATCCACCCCCTAGACCCGATATGCGATACTCTTAGACGAACAGACCAGACTGTATGGAGATTATCACAGATAGGCTCAGTAGTGGTACGGATGAGTTTGCTCATCGGCCTTCTTTTCGTTCAATACCTGGATAGCCGTTACATACAGCTAGTGCCGCTGACGTGTTTGTGATTATGGATTTATCTAGTAATCACTGCCAACGTATTGTCGGGTCTTTAGAGTCCCACACAGAGGGTTTTCCCGGTTCAGGCGATATAATGTAGATGACGTATGTTGGTACATACAGGTGTCCGATTAAATATGTGTACAGGCTACATGGATTTTAATCGGACGGTTGATAATGCTATGGCTTAGGATTAAGCCGGATTATTAAATCAAGTTTTGATTTAATAATTTATATATATATTTTTAATATATGTATTATTATTGTTCACTATTCATTTTCTCTCTTGGCTATGCGTATTTTTATACGGATAAACGTATATGTATTTCGATACGTATACCGGGTTATATTCCGTATTTCTACGGAATATCTTCTAGAAGATGGACACCTCATTATATGATTTTCCTTTTTTAGAAAATCATTTGCAAATGAGATGGTGGGTGAGGTGGCATGAGCAATGTTGGAGGTATGTAGAGAGAAATGGGGCTTCATTTGTTTATTGAAAATTGTTGTGAGTTTTTTTTTGTTTGTATGGTTGCAAAATAATATGAAGTTATTCCATTCATTTCTACTCTTCATACATTCATTCTCGCATGTGTTTTCTTGAGTTGCTCATGCCTATGTTTCCTCACCTTCTCCTCCTTCTTTGGTTGCTCACTTGAGCTTTAGAGTTGAGAAAAAAAGATAGTGGAAAATTCTTGCATCTCCACTCTTCATTCCTAGCAAGCTTGGAGCATCGGTTGCTTTGCTAGGCGAAGCTGGAGCTTGGATCGGTTCTCTCGGGTGGATCTTTGGTGAAAAAAGACAGGCTTGCAAGCGCGATCCAGAGCTCTTGAAGAAAACTTGAGGATGTGAGTATTGCTAACATAGTAGATTAGCATGGCTCACTAGGTTTTTTGTCAGCAAGTTCTAGCTCTTTAGTTCGATTCATGGTTTTGGAACTGTAGCAAACTAGAAAATTTTAGAAATCAATGTTGCCATCTTCTAAAATTAGTTTGCTAGTATGCCTAAATTCCCAGCAGTGGTATCAGAGCCACGCTAAAGGCTAGATTTGTTTGCACTAATTTAGAGTTTCGATCGATGGAATTTTCCGAATCACATTTCCAAATTCTTGCTTGCTGTTCGAATTTCAAAGTAGTTCAAAAAAAAATTCGGGTTGCATTAAAATTATGTGCATGCAAAATTAGAGCAAGGAAAAAAATTTGGGCACCTAAACCCAAAATTCGACCGCTGATCCACCGCTAAATGTGCCATTTGGCAAAGCTGGAGCTTGAATCGGTTCTCTTGGGTGGATCTTCGGCGAAAGAAGACCGGCTTGCAAGCGCGGTCCGGAACTCTTGAAGAAAACTTGAGGATGTGAGTATTGCTAACGTAGTAGATTAGCATGGCTCACTAGGTTTTTTTCCAGCAAGTTCTAGCTCTTTAGTTCGATTCATGGTTTTGGAACTGTAGCAAACTAGAAAATTTTTAAATCAATGTTGTCATCTTCTAAAATTAGTTTGCTAGTGTGTCTAAGTTCTCAGCAGTGGTATCAGAGCCACGCTAAAGGTTAGATTTGTTTGCACTAATTTAGAGTTTCGATCGACGGAATTTTCCGAATCACATTTCCAAATTCTTGCTTGTTGTTCGAATTTCAAAGTTGTTAAAAAAAATTTCGGGTTGCACTAAAATTATGTGCAGGCATCATTAGAGCAAGGAAAAAAATTTGGGCACCTAAACCCAAAATTTGACCGCCGATCCACCGCTAAATGTGCCATTTGGCCACTGATCCGCCGCCCAATTTTTGCTACATTGCCCTAAATTTTTTCTGGGGGCTCTAATACATAGAAATATGATTTTTGGAATATTTGGTTTTGTTCCAGATTTGTTTGTGTACTGGTTTGTACTTGGGACCAATGCAGAAACTTTTAATCGATTGAAATTTTAAATTCGTGTTTTTCTGTGCACTTGTTTCTACGACCATGAAAATAATAGCACGGTATAATCCGACGGGTTGCTATATGTACAATCAGACTGGTTTACAAACATGATATTCACGTTGATGTTCTGTGATGGATATTATTTATGGTTATATTGGATTTATCGCGATGGATAGCCCGGTGTATGTAGTATTAGATAGCTCTGTGATGAGTATATTCATATTGCGTGGCGACCGTTCGACATGTGGACTGCCATCATCACGACTTGTATTATTCTTTAGGGCGTGTCCTGGTTGCAGACATAGTCACCGTTGTATATTCAGGTTTTCATTACATGCACTAGGAATACCCCACAGCGGCGTGCTCGAGTTGCCGGGTTCTAGAGGACAACGGGCCACCATCTTATGGCGTTGAGACCGGGATGCTTTACTCTAGAATTGGCGGGTTTTCGCCGCACTCATATGGGGTATAGGATTGACCTGCGAAGGGGTGCCTAAGTCACCGGGTTCTGGAAATACTGGGTGGCCTACTCACTTCATTGATTAGGGTTGCCTAGCTTCTGAGATTGGCGGGTGGCTTGCCGCACTAGTAAGGGTCTAGGGTCTGATACTACGTGCTATCCACACAACCGGGAAAATTTCATTTCATATTTTGCTCCATTGAAATGTATTTTTCCTAGTTTATCCGCATTCCCATATTGTGTTTGCTTCCGCTGTGATTTTGCTATGATGCTTCTGTGATGTTACTTAATATCATGCGTGAGACGAATGTTACTATATATATATATGTATGTGTGTGTGTGTGTGTGTGTGTGTGTATGTATGTGTGTATATATATATATGTATGTATATATATATATAGTGGACGCTATATATATTTTGCATCCACGCTAGTCCTGTCCCCGCCTTGCCGTAAGTTAAGTAACATTACGGTGAAGACCTGGGACCCTGTGGCAAATGCGGATGGCATATATGTGCGTGCCTATTTTCATTTCTTTCTAGCATGATATGTTTAATTGATGGAACTGCATTAATTCTGATTAATACAAGGAAAAGAAAACCTAAATGATGTTGTTAGAACCAATTTTTGAAAACAATAAACGTTTACTTTTGCTTTGCGTCGAGATATTCAGTTAGGAATATCCTGCACCTCATTCGATGAGGAAAGAGTCTAGATCCCTTCACAGGGAGTGACCACTTTAGCAAAAGTTTGCGTGACTATAAACTACTCGGTTTTCTTCAAAACCATCGGTTTTCTTCAAAACCATCGGTTTTCTTCAAACCGCTCGTTTTAAAAATACAGAACCTAAACCACTTCTTTTCAAAACTACTTGAGTTCCTTCAACGATATCAAGTTTATTACGTTAAAGGTTTTTCACCAAAAACTAGCCGTAGCCCTTCGTCATTTCAGATAGGTAGCGCCTAGTATTCATGCTATGTTTGTTGGCAAGCGTCATGGTATAATGTACGGTAACTGAGTGATACTTATCTGTTGCATAGAGATGTGATTGATCGGGACAGTCACACTGCTTTGTTAGCAAGCGTCAAGGTCCTTGGGTCCTAGGGGTAAAAACCATATCGGGAGTTTCAAACATTTAGGAAACTTGCCAGGTATGCGGATACCTTTTGGAGTGTGGTGACTTGAGTGGCTTCCATCAAGTTATCATGCGATGATAATTGGGTCCTAATTCCCACTGATGAGTAGGTATTACTCCTCAACTGATTTTTAGATGATCCCAACCAATTCTCCTTTTAGGGTTTGAAAGAGAATTTGAGGAAACAATGGGAGCCGTCCTGATTAGATAAAGTGATTAACCAATCTAATCTTGATAGAGTGCAAGCTGAGTGTTTCTTTTCTCTCTCTCTTGAGCAGCGACCATGACCTGGCCTTAGACTAAACTCATGAACTAAGTTAACCGAAGCTTCTTTCACACTTTGGTTTTGGATTGTCATGCTTCACGACAAAGTCGCATATATCCTTGCCACTCCTACTTCCTCTTTGCATTTTTTTCAGAACACTCCGTATCACTACGAAAATCCATATTTCTTGGGTATGCCATCGTATAGTTACATAAGAACTCGAAGAAACTTATTTCAGTTCGAGGATGGATTCCAGTTCTGGAGAAATTGAATAGGATTATTCGGTTGTCTTTTCTCTTTACCTTCTCTCGGGTTATGAGGGCTCCTAGTATTAGGAGAGTATACCTATTATGCTTATTGGATAGTTTTCTTCCATACCTTAGGCAGGTGTTGAAAGGTAAGGAAGAAGAAAACCAATTAGCCTAAATATGGTGTACAGAAGGTAAGATGTAAAGACATGTAAAGGGATTGGAGAGAGGGCAAGGAATTTGCGACTACTGTCATGAATCTGGATAGTGGAAGAGGCATTACTAGGAATACCCGGCCACCCCCTTGAAACATTTTCATGTTTCAGTTTTACTGTGCGGTGTTAATTGAAAACTACTTTCCCAATTAGATTCTAAGTTCAGGGTATGTATTTACCAGACTTGATTCTCACATCTGTATGGCGTTACAGATGCTGAGTGGGAATAGAATATTGGGAATTGGGTGATTAGATCCTCAATATATCAGAATTCTTTATAATTAGTGATATTTGATGAAACCACCTAGGTTTTTCTTAACGACAAATATTTGGTTTTGAATGTCCATTATTGTGCACCAATTTCAAACCGATATATCTGTACGCTTATTTTATAAAGTGATATATAAATTTTTGAAACTATGTTTATGACATTTACCTATATCAGTTAATGGTTAGGTAAAGTGCATTCAATAACGGTGTAATTCTTCATAACCATAGTACAGTTTTCAATTTACGACGTACAAGGTTTGAGTTATTAAACTCAGAGAACTTATACAAAGTATTGTATGTTGTCCGATATCCATTAGGATAAAGGGGTTGGTACCCGTACTATATTCCGTTTACTTATGACTTCTCTGGTTTTAGACACATATTTCATTGAAATATAAGATTTAAATTTTGAGAAGTTATTGATATAAGAATAAATTAGAGAACCTTAAGTTGGAAGTGTCAGTATTTTTTAAGCTGATCGAAAATTTAGATACTTATGTTAGGTATTCCGTCATAAATAATATATTTAAGAACTTTCTTCTCTCTCATGTTACTCATCCATGAGTGCGCTCCTTGATGAGTAATGCTGCTTAACCTTCTTCCATTTAGTCAAGATGCACTGAAAATAGCTGCATGTTTTTTGAATCTAGTTCAAATTAAATTAGTGTCTTTGTTTCTATATTGGATATAAAATGGATTCATATCTTAAAGATGTTAAAGTATATGGAGTAGTCCGGCTTATACTTAAAACCAGAATTCGGATAAACTCAAAGCACGTTTCAGTAATGGCAATTTGTGGGTTATCCCAGTCTTTTACGAGGGTTAATATTCTACCATTTGGAGGATCAATATTATATTGTTCTTGACTCGCCACTGTTGGGGTCAAAAATTACACCCCAGTTGACCAAGTCAAAATCAAATTCAACCCCAAGCCAAGTAGGCCCAAGCCCAGGTGAAGACCGAGCATGGAAGGGACCGACCAATGACAAAAAGAATGAAGCCGTAAATCGATGTAATGTAATTCTTTTTTTATATATATAGAAAAAATTGTATGTAAAATGGGCAAAAAGCCAAAATTTTGTAAACCTCATGGCTTATGCGCAAAAAGAGATAAGCACATAAGACATGGGATGGCACAAGTGCCATTTGGCAAAGCTCAAGGGGTTATATATAAAATGTGTAGCCTATAAAAGCAAACAGGATGAAAAAATCAAAGGAGAAATTTTTCTCTCTCTCAAGTAAATTAGGGTTTTTGTGCCTCCTTCTCCTTCCCCAAGATCCTAAACCTTCTTCCTTCTTTTGAATTAATTCAAGAGTTTAACTCTTCCTTTTCCAAAAAAAAACAGCTTTTCACCATAAAACCCTTGAAGGGGAGCTCAGATCTCCCATCAAATCCCCAAAATGGGTGATTTTTAAGTCCCATCCCATTTTTTCTCTAAGATCCAGCCAATAGGAAGGAGGAAGAAGGAGTCTCATCTCTAAAAACTCCACTTTGGGAAGATCCAAGGCTCAAGAGAAGATGTAGGGCTCAAGAGAGAAGAAAGGGGTCCGCTTTCATCATCTCCGAAAATCTCTTGGGAGTTTAACTCCGAACACAAAAAAATTATTTTTTTTAAGGAGTTTAACTCCAAAAGTCAATTGGGAGTACAACTCCTAGTGCAAGGGCTAAGCCCCTTTGTCCTTTTTTTAGGAGTTTAACTCCAAAAGACAATTGGAAGTACAACTCCCAGTATAGGGGCTAAGCCCGCTTTTCCCGCCAGCGCCCACATGCCTGGCACGTGAGGCGCTTGCGCTCTGCGCCCGTGTGCTAAGCACGTGAGGCGCTGGCACCCACGCGTCCTTTGGACGCTATTTCCTTTGTTATATATACACACACTCCACAACACTGTCCCTGTTATACCCAAGACCCTTCAAAACACAGCACACGCACACTACACATTGAGTTCGCATAACCAGTTTGACCCGTCAATCGAAGGTTCCTTTGCTCCAAAGGCGAGGGGTAATTAACGGCAACTTGATCCGCGGCTGCCGAAGATTCGGATCCCCACAATCAATAAACCCCGCCTACCCTAGGCAGGGGGAATCTATAGTATGCCTGATAAGCGACGTGTATTCCCATATCAATGGGGTAACGAAACACACCCTATAGATTCCGGCACACCCGGTGGGACCTTTCCCTCCTCCCATACCTCGGGTCAAGCGTTCATGCGAACTCATTTAACATATATACCGATGTTTGTACTGAGATAATGTTTTTTCCGTGCAACAATCAACTTTCAACGACAATGTCTTCTAAAATGAATTTAGCTTCCGACGCGACCCCGATCCAGTACGTGTTCAAGATCAATGCCCGAGTGGTTCTCCCTGCAAGTCTCAGCCGGCAATGGGAGGAGCCACCCCGCTAATTTGGTTCCGTCATCATTTACCCTGCCGGAAGTGCTCATCTGGTAGAAATCATGGCAAACCAGGTGGCCAAGCCGGTCTCAAGAGGAAAGAGGCCGAACGTTGTGATCGCTTATTGATTCTGTGAAAGTGTGTAGTAATAACCGCAATCAATAACGGTGTCGCTTGTAGCTAGTCGAGATGAGTACGGGTCATCCTCAGGGATACGTTGAATCTTTTAATCTTGCTTTAGACGTGTTGATTAGAAAGAAGAAGAACAGAGAATAGATTCTAGATCTATATTAAATACGGATGTAGAATATATATAGTTTTAAGATCTAGTTTAAATATGGATGTAGAATCTATAAAGGAGAGGCTTGTAGGGTTCGTTAGGATTTAGTAGTCATGGATGACTAATAAAGATTACTTCTTTTATGTTTTGATAGATTTAAAACTAGATAGATAGTGATGAATGAGAATTAGGGTTTCCTCACTATGGAGCCATTGTCCTTTCATTGATCTCTATTCATGTATAGCCCTTAACAAAATAATTGTTAATCTGATCTCAAATCGCGGTCGAGACTAGCAATAAATTGGCAGCGCACCCGATTAGGATGTAAACGATTCTTTTGCTAAAGTTTATAAACTTCATAAGACTTAAAAGAATTTAAAATATTTTCTCATCCATTGTTCTACCCTAATCCTATGAACCCTATCAAACGGAGAATTACTCACGCATGATGAAGATAGAAGAAGAACGGATAAAGATCATAATGTAAATACAGAAATTAAATGCTAACTAATTAAACTAGTGATCTACTTTTATTAATCAACTTCACAAGTTATAAAACCATCGAGTTTGGATTACAAGAGGAAGAAGAAGTTGCTCTCAATCTCTGCCTCGTAGAAAGTAGATGCTCCGTCGAATATCACGTCGCTTTATCATGTCGAATCGCGGACCTGTCGTGGATCACTTATTCTTTGACGGTGATTTGCTTCATATAAAAGGTGATGATTTCTAAGTTTAGCCCTTGGTCCTTTATATAGTCCCAAAACCAGAAACTATAAATCCCAAGAATTAGGGGTTGTTGTAAAGATCCAAACCTAAAAATCCCAAACCCTAACTCGGTGGATAGGCCGCGAATCCGCCGCGCTTTGCTTGTTTTAGCCACGGAACCGCGGCCGTTTGGTGGGATCATTGTTCCAATCTTCTGGGGCTTCTTCATTGTGACACATGGAGATTTATTTGATATTTAGAATCTTCATATCTTTTCTGAGTCTCTGCCAGTATTGATTTTTCGATTTTATCTAACTTTATCGGCATATTTTTGATTCCCGACATCTCAATATCCCGATCTCCTGACCTAAGCCAACTCATGCACAATATCTCCATGAATAATGTTAGTAATATTTGTTATAGAGATATTATTCTAACCATTTGTATAATATTATATCTTTTAAAGAATCTTGATTAGAATATTTGATATGATATGCATAATAAAAATATTATATAAATATTATATGCATATATTTTCCTTCATAATGTTAATTACAATATATAAATATATGACAATAGATATTTTTATAGATAAACCCTCATATGTATCATATTTATAATAAACGCCTTTAAATATTTATCAAAAGTAAGGAAAATTTTATATCAAAAGTGTGATATTTTCGACTGAACAAATACCCCCAAACTTAACTTTGATCGTCCCGAGCAAACTATTTATTCAAGAGAGAGAGAGAAAGAAAAAAGAAAAAGCTAAGTAGCACACTTTCGTAGGCAATCACGATTGCACTGAACACGTGCAACAAGCTTTTAAACCTCTAGGTGTCCCTAATAGGAGGAGTGTTGTCTCCTGAGGGTTTTCAGCGGATTACACCCACAAAATTCTATAATAAAAGAAAAAAATGAAAGTTACGTACAAAAATAAGAACCATAAAAAAAAGAACTTGAAAATAAGAGTTTCCAACTATACTAGATTTTCGGTTGCCATGAGCCCTATCTTAATGGTCATGAAAAATGTTAGAAATCACATCATCCCTCAATAAAACAACACATTTTGTCTTTCTTCCTACCTTTCATCCAAACATCGGTTATATACCCCTACGTGTGTGTAAAAGATATCCCTACACTTAGAGAATTCAATTCAAGCTATCATACTCTTGTCCATCTTCCAAAGTACTTTATAGTTGGTGAATATTTTTTAGATGAAATTGCTCACACATTTTTATGTGACCGTTAATACTTCTTGAGGTACTTATCGACCGATTACTAAATGTGCTCACTTATTAAGGCGTAATTAGCAATTTCCTCGTCTTGCAACACCTAAGACTTAGCAGTGGCTCCCAAACCAGTCGGTCTAAGGTTCTAGGTGATGAAGCACCCTCGCTATATTCTTTTATGCTGCCTTGGTAATTACAAAACCAGTGTTTATTTTTTTTCTTCACCACTTATACTTTTTTTTATACTAAGGCTTTTAGACAAGAGCATTTCAAGGTATCCTCTACTATCCCAAGTTTTAAGATGTGTGTGTATAGTAGAGTATCAATGTTCAAATGTTTGGTCTCAAGAATAGGGACTATTTTTCAAACTTATTTTTATCTGCAGATTAGTAATTTCCTTCATCTTACTAACCCTTGGGGCAACGGCTCATAACTACTTATTACTAGTTTCGTTTAAGGAAACATCTAACTTTCTTGCTTTTCTCAAACTATTCTTATCTTTCAAATGTAAATTTTTCCTTTCAAACTTTCATTATCAAATTTTTTTGTGTTTATATATAGTATAATGCAAAATAATGCGTGAATAAGCACAAACCTCCCCCAAACCTGTTTGCAGCAGTGTTCTCACCGATATCATCTGTTAAGCTTAAAAAACTGTAGGCTTGGGAGGAAAAGTTAGTAACGGGGACATGAATAAATGACAGTGAAATCCTCCCCCAAACTTATTTTTGGCTCACAATTTTGTAAAAATTTTCTTTTCGTTCAAGAGCCAAAATATTTCTCCCCCCTTCAAACCTGAGTAAAATCGTATTAAGCATTTAAAATTATGATGGGGGGTTTAAGTTATTGGTCAATATAAAGCTTTACAAAGACCAAAAGTCGACACCAACCATTCAAATATTTTATCCATGTAATGCACTGGTTGGAAGAAGAACGTGTCACCTATCGACGTAAAGAAGTGGGGAGGAGATAAGAGGTGGAATAGAACGGGTTTGCGTCTCAGTTTGTAGAGACGAAACAATGATGATGGATTACTCGTATTCTCGTTATTGAAAAGAAGAAGGGGTGGTGGTTCAACTTCTTTGTGTTGAAGTTAATTCATCACAACTCCCATGTTTTCTAAGAATGCGAGTTCTTCAGCGAAGAATTCTTTAAAACTTTCATCGATATCCCGAATAATAATCTCATCGAAAAGAATGGGATGATACTCGAACTCCATAAAAGGTTCACATTTAGCGTTAGATGTTGACCCAAACAGTTTGATAAAAGGTTCTGTTTGTGTATAATAAATAGCAGGGTCAAACAACAACGTAATAGCGGAGTTGAGATCAGTATCGTGAAGCTTTTCGGGTTCGCTGCTGTCGGAATTTATCGTTTTGACAGAAAATACTTGAGCATAGGGTTCGGAGGGTTCACTTTCCAACTTGTAAATGTTAAGCTCAATTGACATCTTCCCGAAGGATAGGGTCATAAAGCCGTTTCGACAATTGATTATTGCGTTGGAAGTCACAAGAAAATGTCGACCTAGAATCACCGGGATTTGGTTTCGTGGGTTCGCTACAGGTTGTGTATCTATAACGATGAAGTCCACAGGGAATATAAATTCCCCGACTTTAATTAACACATCCTCTAGCTCATCCCTAGGTTGGATGATAGATAGATCGGCCGTATGAAGAGTGCAGTGTGCCGGTTTTAACTCTATGATCCCTAATTGCTCATAAACAGAATACGGAAGCAAGTTAACACTAGCACCTAAATCGAGTAGAGCACGATTGATAGTTTTACCCCCAATAGAAATAGATATGGTAGGACTTCCGGGGTCCGTTCGTTTCTTGGGTAATTGTTGGGTAAACATTGTGCTCACATTACTCGCTAAGAAAACTTTTTTAGGTACTTGAATTTTTTTTCTTCCTAGTGCACAAGTCCTTTAGAATTTTCGCATAAGACGGAACTTGTTGAATAGTATCTAGGAGATGAATGTTTATGTTAACTTAAAATTTTCAACAATCCTCTCCATTTGTGGACTTGGTATGTTGCCCCTTAACCTGTTTGGATAAGGTGCTTTATCAATAAGGATTGGGTCCAACATTGGAGAGGATTGTGGGGATGGATTGGATCCCATAATTGGAGTGGGGATCGTTTTAGGTAGACTCGAGGAAGTGGGCAGAGTGTTCGAGCCTTGGGGAAAACGGAGAATAGGCTCGGAAGAAGGTGGACTAGACGAAATAGGAGAAGAAGTAGAAGCCAGGGTATCATTAATATCATCAACGTCATCAACATGTTCACCCACTTAGTTGTTCAACACTCTTCCTGACCTCAACGTGGTAACGACACTCACATTATAACTTTGTAAGTGGCCAAGATTCGATATAGGTTAAGATGGAAGTTTCCCTTTTTCTCTCGCACTCATCGCGGCATTTATTTGTGCAAGTTGTGCTTCTATCGATTTTATATTTCCAACATGGGAGGTAGTGGTCTGCATTAATGTTCGGATAGAAGACTTTAATTCATCCGTCGTTTGCATGGAATGTTTAATAAACATATCCACGCTTCGTTCGAGTGCAGATGAGTTTTCGGTACTGGCCGTTTGGAAAGAATTATTATAAGGTGTAGAATTGTTGGTCGGATTTTGAAAAGGTTGCGATGGAAAGGGATGCTGACTCGGTTGTGGTGGTTGTTGCTGCTGTGGAGGAAGTCTTTGATAATTTCTTTGGAACTAGTTTTGATTTTGATTTTGGTTTTGGTTCCAAGAAAAATTAGGCTGATTCCTCCATCCCTGATTATATGTAGAAGAATAAGGATCGTTTCTAGGTCGCTGCTGAAAATTAGCATTAGTGTGTTCTTGACCTTGAAACGGTGCACTCAAAGGATATTCTTCCGTCAGATATGATAGGTTAGAACAGCAACCACATACAGTTTTGGGAAGCATAACTTAGTTTAGGGAGGCTGATGAGAATTTGTTTTCTATTGCGTCGAGTTTCTTTTGCATCGCTGCCATTTCGGCTTTTACTGTGATGGAAATATCGAGCTGATGGATATCTCCCGTAGATGATGATGGACTAACGCTTTCCCACTGCAAAGTATGTTCAGAGAGATCTTCCAGAAATTGCCAGGTTTCACCGTCGTCTTTGGACATGAAATGGCATTGACACATGGTTTCAAGCATCTGCTTTGTCGATGGATTAATACCCTCATATATAATTTGGCACATATCCCATCTATTTATTCCGTGATTAGGACATTGGACAAGCATATTTTTAAACCGTTCAAAGCATTTCCAAAATGGATCATTGGGAAGCTGGGTAAACTGGTTGATCTCGCTCCGAACACGAGCGGTCTTATGATTGGGGAAATGGCGCCATTGATTGATTCTATGAAAGTGTGTAGTAATAACCGCAATCAATAATGGTGTCGCGTGTAACTAGCCGAGATGAGTACGGGTCGTCCTCAGGGATACGTTGAATCTTTTAATCTTGCTTTAGACGTGTTGATTAGAAAGAAGAAGAAGAAGAAGAAGAAGAAGAAGAATAGAGAATAGATTCTAGATCTATATTAAACACGGATGTAGAATATATATAGTTTTAAGATCTAGTTTAAATATGGATGTAGAATCTATAAAGGAGAGGCTTGTAGGGTTCGTTAGGATTTAGTAGTCATAGATGACTAATAAAGATTACTCATTTTATCTTTCGATAGATTTAAAACTAGATAGATAGTGATGAATGAGGATTAGGGTTCTTGGAAAAAACTAGGGTTTCCACACTATTGACCCTTGTCTTTTCATTGATCTCTATTCATGTCTAGACCTTAACAAAACAATTGTTAATCTGATCTCAAATCGCGGTCGAGACTAGCCATAAATTGGTAGCTCGACCGATTAGGATGTTAACGATTCTTTTACTAAAGTTTATAAACTTCATAGGACTTAAAAGAAGTTAAAATATTTTCTCATCCATTGTTCTACCCTAATCCTACGAACCCTATCAAGCGAAGAATTACTCGTGCATGATGGAGATAGAAGAAAAACAGATAGAGATCATAATATAAATACAGAAATTAAATGCTAACTAATTAAACTAATGATCTACCTTTATTAATCAACTTCATAAGTTACAAAACCTTCGAGTTTGGATTACAAGAGGAAGAAGAAGTTGCTCTCGATCTCTGCCTCGTAGGAAATAGATACTCCGTCGAATCTCACGTTGAATTGCGGGCCTGTCGTGGATCACTTGTTCTTTGACGGTGATTTGCTTCGTATAAAAGGTGATGATTTCTAAGTTAAGCCCTCGGTCCTTTATATAGTCCCAAAACCAGAAACTATAAATCCCAGGAATTAGGGGTTGTTATGAAGATCCAAACCTAAAAATCCCAAACCCTAACTCAGTGAATCGGCCGCGGATCCGCCGCGCTTTGCTTTCCGTTTGGTGGGATCATTGTTCTAATCTTTTGGGGCTTTTTCATTGTAACACATGGAGATTTAGTTGATGTCTGGAATCTTCATATCTTTTCTGAGTCTCTACTAGTATTAATTCTTCGATTTTATCTAACTTTATAGGCATATTTTTGATTCCCGACATCTCGATATCCCGATCTCCTGACCCGAGCCAACTCATGCACAATATCTCCATGAATAATGTTAGTAATATTTGTTATAGAGATATTATTCTAACCATTTGTATGATATTATATCTTTTAAAGAATCTTGATTAGAATATTTGATATGATATGCATAATAAAAATATTATATAAATATTATATGCATATATTTTCCTTCATAATGTTAATTATAATATATAAACATATGACAATAGATATTTTTACAGATAAACCCTCATATGTGTCATATTTATAATAAACACCTTTAAATATTTATCAAAAGTAAGGAAAATGTTATATCAAAAGTGCGACATTTTAGACTGAACAATCGCTAAGGCACAGCAACCCAAACTTAAGACGGTGTCCGAACGACTCTCTGGTGCTCCAGTTGGGGGCAACACTTCCGGTACAAAGAGCACCATCAAACGTTGCGGACGAGCTCAGGCAATGACTCCAACAAGTGCACAATCAGGCGTATCTCCAAAACCCTTCATCGCCCGGTCTACGGCGGCTTCCCAAAGAGCCGTAGCCAGCCAAGTGTAAGTCCACGTTACCTCTCCCGGTTCTTTCGGGCTTGCGGAAATGGTGAAAAACGATTTTTAGGGTTTAGGTAACATGGACTACGAAAACGGATCTTGGCTAAACTACACACTAGCAACTAACAAGAGAGTTATCTACTCGGTTAGGGGTTATACCTCAACTTGAACTCCTTCTTCTTGGACTCTTTGTAGTGGTCGGATGGTGCTTTCCTCGTTGCCTTCTCTTGTCGAAGATGGATCCACCTGAGGGTTTCTACCTTGAGCTCCTTTCTCGATCTTGAGAGAACTAAAGTGTCCGGCTTGCTAGACCTTCAACCTTAGGATGAGTAGAGAGTGGCTTTGGGTGTTTTATCTTCAAAGAAAGGTTTCTCAACTCATGAGAATGATTCTCCTTGAACTAGAGGAGGAGGAAGATGAAAAGAAGAGAGAGAATGGTTATGATAGAATGAGAATAGTTTTACAACCATAACAATATAAGTGAATTAATAAATTAATAATTTAATCAAATGAAAAAGTTGATGGTTGGTTTGATGAGACAATTATCATTTCACATTAAATGGTTTTTGCAAAGATCAAAGAGCATCTTTGATGTGTAATGATGATGGTCAAAATTTCAACCATGGTCAACTAGTCAACCTTGGTCAACAAGTCAACAAACCCAACCATGACACAATTTCATTTAATTAATATTATTAATTGATATATCACAAATTCATTAGGGTTTGGAAAAAGATGACTGTCAACTGTGCATACGCACCCGTTCCAAAACCCTAATGAAAAACCTCTTCCTCCGCCTCAATCAACTGTGCATACACACCCGCATTCGTGTTCCGAGGAACATGAATACTATGAGATAAAATTAACCCCAAAACATATATTAGGATCTTGCTCAAACCAGAGCCCGCTAGTAATGTCTGTCCGGATGCCAAACGTGCACAAGTGCGCGGATGTGAACGAACCCTGTCGCAAAACCATGCGACCTCTACTCTGTTTTGCCCAAAGGCGAATAACCCTCTGTGTGGGACTCTAAAGACTCGACACTACGCTGGCAGTGGGTTTAACCACAGACCCCAAGCGGCACTAGCTGTACGTAACGGTCCCCAGGTAGATGCCGATAAGAAGACTGACGAGGTAAACCCATCTGAACTCCTACTGAGCCTGTATGTGACAGTCTCCGTACAGTCTGGTCTGTTCGTCTAAGAACATCGCATGGCGGGCCTAGGGGGCGGTAAACGTCAGTCCCCTACTAGCGGTACAAGTCGTGTTGGAGTGTAGCCCAGAACACCTGAGATAACACTGGAAACCTACCAGTCTATCTCGCTTGCCCTGGCCAGGGACTTTGTGTAATGGCTCTCCTAGACACAGCGCGATATCAACCAGCAATACCGGGAGAGACGAATCCTGTCTAACCGTCACTGCCTCCAAGTGCTTCGGGACTGCACCCAAAAACTACCTGTTTGCACGACTCCTTTGAGCCGTGGTAGGGTAGTAATCAAAGTACAGTGGGAACACACTCGAGACGAAGTGACAGTGTCAAGTCAACGGACTAAGCTATACTCATGTCACCTGGGAACTGATAACTGACGATAGGTATAATATCAACCAACAGTTCCCGACGAGTCCTGTCCAGTGTACTCGTAACCTAACGAGCACCCGCATACTATCTCAAGTACGACGTACTGACGGCTGTGGAACAGACCGTCTCCCAAGCTGGGATAAGAAGCGCATGCGCTAGTCTACTCCGGAGTATCGATGCCCTGTCTCGATAGTCCTACGACTAGGGACCTGCATAAGGATGTGCTTGTAGACTACCCAGCCCCCACGAGTGTGACTGCCATCACAACGCTGGTAATCAAGCAAAGATCCTAAGGGCTCCACTAATGTGTAAAGGCGATATGCTAAAAGAAACACATGCACACATTAAAGCAGAAACAAACCAAGTAGCATACTACCATTTTGAGCAAGAATGTCAATACAAGGTGAATATCCCAAGCTTCCATCAAGTAATATACAATCCAGTATGATACGGTAATGGCCTCTAGGGCATATACACTAACACCAAGTGCTCAAAACAGAAAGGTTGAGACAGAAGTGGCTCAGGTATCGAGCCAACAAGAGGGATAGGACTCCGGCCACGTGGAATCTTGTGAGGTTCCACGACCAGAGTTACTCCGTGTCGATGGCTGAATTGGCCGTAAAAGTCAGCAATTCCTTCGAATCTCTGAAGTGGGTTCAGAAAAATGCCATGACCGCCAGAATCAAGAAGACAACAGTCCGAACAATGCTACAAAGAGACGTGTCCCAGCCCCAAAAGAGAAAGCATGACACCATCTTTTCAAGAGTCTATCAGTCGCTCTGTGCCGCGCGAAAGAAGCAGAGAAAATCCAATAAAGAAGCGCCAGCATCACTCAAAAACCCGGTCAGGCCAGCCATCTTCAATCGATTGTCCGTTACCGAAACAGAAGGTCCCCGACAGCGGTCCATGAAATCAGCTACCAATAATGAAAGGACGGACGGATATGTTATCCACACGGTCTATATGGCGGGCACGCACCCCAGCGACAACCTTCGCAGTAAAAGCAAGGATGTTACCACCACATCCCAACCCTAATCTGGCTTGAATGTGGTTGCCGCTTTCCAAGATCAGCAGCCTCCGCTGGATGATGAAAACCCTCTCGATGAGGCCGATTGGCAGAAAGACCCCTCAGTCCATGTGGAGTCAAGCTCGGACAGCGAGGAAAAGCCAATTTTCCGCCCCAAGACCGCAGAGCAAAAGCTACTTCAAGAGCTTCGAAAACGGCTCAAGAGAAAAGATAAAAAGATTGCCAAGCTCTATTCAAAAATTGATCACCTAACGAACGTTGTGATGCAGCTCACGGCTCAAATTGCTCGGACGTCTCCCAATCAAGCACAAGTCTCTACTCATGAGCCGGGTGATGACAACCCGATGCAACCGATGCCTGTCCCTTTGAGTTCAAGATTGGACGAGCCGCATGAAAGTCGGCCACATTCCGCTTCTGGGGACGCCTTGGCCCCAGATAGCTCCATCCCGCTAACACAAGATCGGATAATGGATTTGGTCACTAGCAAGGTTAGAACATTGGTAGCCGAAGCCGAAGCTCAGAAAGAAATCGGCAGTAGTGGGCGGCCATATCCCGCACAGTACGATCTGATCGAGTTCTCGTGCGGCTACGTCATTCCTAAGTTCGGAAGATTTGACGGGACGGGAAACGCAAATCAGCATGTCGCCCACTTTAAAGTGTCGTGCGGAAATACATGGGGCAATGATACGCTCCTTCTTCGTCAGTTTTTCAATAGCCTGACCGGTGTTGCTTTCGACTGGTACGTGAGCATACCAGATGGGTCCGTCATTACTTTTGCCCAAATGGAGTATTTGTTTCGGCAAAGGTTCATGAGTGTCAATGATAAAATCTCCATTGTTGACCTTGTGAGAACCAAGCCGGGAAACTACGAAAGCAACACAGACTTTATTTCCCGATGGCGCAACCTCACTATCAAGTGCGAACCACCGCTAAAGCAGGACCAGTCCGTCAGCCTCCTCATTGGGAACCTCAGCAATTGGATGGTCCCATTCTTGTGTACAGCAGGCCTCAAGACGTTTCAGGAGCTAACCAAGAAAGTCCAAATACTGGAACACTCGAAGCAAAAGTCTACCACGGACTCTCAGAGAGACAAGACTTGGAAAAGCAAGCGGGACGACAACCGTAGAAGCGGGAATTCCAGCAATACCAATGTCTTCAATGCGTCTGACAATGAAAACAAGCGAAAGGCAGACGGATCCAAAACCAACCGGTCTCGAAAGCCAGTGCTGGGAGGAGAAGAGCATTCCCTAGAGGAGAAAAAGAACAAGTTTACTCTTTCAGAAGGAACAAGGTACGCAAGATATTCAAAGATGCCTTTAACAACGGTCTACAATTGCCAGAGCCAAAAAGGCCCTACGAAGCAAAAATGACCGACAATCCCCTGTATTGCCCGTACCACAGAGTAGTGAGCCATGCGATCGAGGATTGCTATATTTTTAAAGACTGGGTCGAGAAGCGGTACAAGACCGGAGAGATCGAGCTTTCCAAGAGTGTGTTGGTGAACAACCAAGTTGCAACCACCAACTTTTTTGGGTTACGGCAGCGCCCCGGCAATCAATCCGTGACCAAATGCGGAACAAAAATTTTCAAAAACCGGCGCTATAACAACCCAATAACCCGGATTTACCTATAAGCCCTAGATAACAAAACATATAATGGAGTTAGAATGGTTAAACCGAATAGATCCGTGTCCTTCGGTCTTCAACCATCATCCCAGGCTCCTAGAGGCTTCCTTGATCAAGCTTGATCTCCGGTCTCCCTCCATCAAAGATGATCCACCCGAGAGTCTATGAAACGAGCTCCAGCCTCATATTCGAGTCAACTAGGGCACCTAGATCACTACTCTAGATATCGTAGATGAAGTAGAGAGTGATGAAGGATTAATTTGTCCCAAGACACCCAAGAATTCTCAACTCATGAGAGGGTTTGGGTGAAGCTACAGGAAGAAGAAGATGCCATGAGAATGAGCTGTTGAGAGCAACTCAAGAGAGAGAAAAAGAAATGAATAATGGCTTGTATTTTTGTTTGTTGTGTGAGTGTGATAAGAAATAATGGAGCCATCACATAAATGTCCATGTCTCCAAAATATCTTAGTCAACAAAAAATATCTCAAGTCAACATAATCTCACAACAAACAAAACCCCTAAATATGCTAGAATAGTAACCATGGGTCACTAATTAGCCATGACACAAAAATGCAATAAACACCTCATCCTACACCTCAATAACCTTTTAATCAAAGAAGGTCTAAACCATGATGAGGTATAATCTTCTAAAAGTAATCTTGTAATAAATTACAAGAATACCCCTCAACCGTATACATACCCGCATCCGTATTCCGAAAAATACGAATACAAAGAGACGAAAATAATCCAAGAAATATAATACTAGGATCCAGCTTAAACCAAAGCCCACTAGTATTATCCGTCCGAACATCATGCGTGCACAAGTACACGTATATGATCGAACCCTGTCGTAAAACCATACGGCCTCTACATTGTTTCGCCCGAAGCAGGGAAACCCTCTGTGTGGAACTCTAAAGACTCATCAATACGCTGGCAGTGGGTTTAACGATAAGCACGTCAGCGGAACTAGTTGTACGTAACGGCTACCTATGTATTGAGCGAAAGGGAGGCCGACGAGTAAACTCATCCTAAAACCCCTACTGAGCCTGACAGTGACAATATCCGTACAGTCCGGTCCATTCGTCTATGAGTATCGCATATCGAGTCTAAGGGGTGGATAAAGTCAGACCCTTAATAACGCGACATTTAGTGTCGGTATGAAGCCCATCACCCACTGAGAAACTACTGATTCGAATCAGTAATTCTCGACTACCTTGGCCAAGGATTTCTGGTGATGGCCACTCGTGCACAACACGACATCAACCCCCAATACCGGAAGAGACGAATCCATCGACGATCCGCTCACTGCCTCCATGTGGCTCGGGACTGTATCCAACTAAAACATGTTTGCACGACTCCTTTGAGCCGTGGTAGGGTAGTAATCAAATCACAGTAGGAACTCACACGAGACAAATGACGATCTCGGGTCGATAGACTAACCTGTACACATGTCACAAGGGAACTGCTATCTGACAATAGGTATAATACCAACTAGCATGTTCCTGGCGAGTCCGTCCGGTGTACTCATAACCTAATGAGCACCTGTATACATCTTAGGTGAACAAACTAACACCAATGGCTTGTGAGGCCGGCCACCGCCCCTCGTCGGGGTCTCGATCAGTATACACTAGTCTACTCTGGAGTATCGATGTCCAGTCTCGAAACTCCTACGACTAGGGACATTTAAGGATGTGCCTATAGACTACCTAGCTCCCATGTATATGATCGCCATCATACTGCTGACAGTCAAGCAAGAATCATACGGGCTCTATCAACATGTAATAGTGATCTGTAATACCACCTGATGTTGTACATGATGATAAAGACAAACCAGATAGCATATTATCATCTCGAGTAAGACTGTTCTACCGGTATAGGTCCTCCTTCAATCATCATAATCACCTGCCTACGACTATGATAATTGTCTTGAGGACGCTATAGCTAACAAACTTTATACAGACAGAAGCTGAAGCCTTTTGGGAGCAGATAGCTGAATCCGCTGCCCCGAGAAATGAATCCGACTCGCCGCAACCTCCATAGAGCACGCACATCTCTAATAAGATGAAGAAGATACTAAAACTACTTCAAAAAAAGCCCAGAACGGAATGGGAAGGGCAGAAGGAGCCCACCGTTCCAACTACCAATTTGGCTCAATTAGGCTCAAAATCTAAAAAGCTCAAGAAGAAGAAAAGTGCGGCTCGACGCGAAAAGGTGTCTGCGGGGAGATCGACCATTCAAAAATATATCGATTGCCTCGAAGACTATGAATAAAAGGAAAGAACTCTAATTCAATTAAAGGAGTTTTTCCCTGTTGAAGCGGCTGAAATTCCGGAGGAGCTTGAAGAATACTCTAATAATGAGATCCCTATAGTGACCTGCTACGCCGTCCACCTTAGTAGCGACTATAAGAAAGAACTCTGTTTTCCCGGGGAGGACGAGGGGCTCGCCACAAAGTCCAACCAAATCCAGCTCAGAAACCGCAGGGCTTTACCGCCAAATCAGGGCAACGCGCCAAAAGGAAAGGAAAAGCAGGTCGCTAATGAAGAAGATGGCAGAGAGCCGGCTCATGAAAACTCGAGTCCTTCCTTAGTAGACTATAATGTCTTGGCCCATCTCCGGAAGCTTTCGTCTCTCTTGAGCATCTACGATGCCTTGGTCCTATCTAAGGAGCTTAGGGATGTTCTCATTCACGCTCTACAAAACCCCGAGCGGTACCAAGCTCTCTATGCGGAAATTAGTATGAAAGAAGCCCAGTACACCCTGCATACCGCCGCGGTCATGTTTAAGGACGAAGACCTGCTACTGGGAACAGCTGAGCATAACCGGCTGCTTTACGTGACCGAGTACAATGACGGAGATCGGATTAATCGTATATTGATTGATCCAGGATCCTTACTGAACATCATGAACTTGCGGACTCTGAAGAGTTTGTCAATGGACGTCCAACACCTGTCAAGGGAAAGGATTATGATTCAAGGCTTCAATCAAAACTGCCAGCAAGTTCTGGGGTCTATACCTCTGCCAATCAAATTTGGGGATCTGCAAACCGAAACTAAGATATACGTGATCGACGCTGACACTTCTTATAAAATTCTCTTGGGACGGCCGTGGCTCCATGATTACGGCATCGTTCCGTCAACTCTCCATCAATGCATGATGTATGCTAAAAATGGTGAAAAAAGACGCATTGACGGAGACATCCAGCCGTTCGGTGTGCATGAAGTCCAATATGAAGATTCTCGGTACTTTGTGAACCCCCAAAATGCTAAGCCACAACTGACCGAGGATGGAGCGGCCCCGAAACTCAAAAGAAAATATAAGCCAGCTATCACTTTCAAAAGCAAAAAACCCCAAGTGCGCCCGCGTTTCGGCAGTGACACTGATGAGTCCAATGCTGGAAGTCCGTCCTTCCGTAAAACTCGCTCTCTTTTCGGTAGTGATATGGACGAGTCTGATACTGAAGACCCATCTAGCAGCAAAATCCGCCCTCATCTTGGCAGTGACACGGAAGAGTCGGAGGAAGAGGACCCGCCTCACAACAGCTATGCGGATTGGACCCTCATACAAAAAGCGAAGCTAAGAGAAACTTTCGAGATTACAGTGTCACGACCTGAAAGTACGGAACGTGACTGGCACTTAGATTACGAGACGTCTAAAGGCGTACCGTAACCTAAGTCAGCCAAAGCCCAGAAAATCTAACCCAAAAACAAAAGAGAGTGAAGGAAAACCTTAAATGAAAACGGTTTTTAAATCAATTAAGTTGCAAAGAATCCCTTTTTAAAAACATCATAAATTTCTGAAAATTTCGGCAGAGTCTCCCCTGTATTTTCTATCCCCCAAAATGGGTACAACAAGATAATAAACCTGTAATCATAAAATGGCATCCCCAAGCGGGAGCTAGCTCTTCGCCCAAGGCGGATCACAACCACATGCAATATAATAACCATATCAAGAAAAGAGTATAAATGAAACGCAAAATGTCAGAAAACACATCGCCGGCTCAAGTGAGCTCGACCCAAAAGAAACCACAAATATACAACCTCTCAGTCTCACCACTAGGTCACATATACAATATAAAGTGGTAGATGGAGAATACTAGATACAATGATAAAGCAAAAAGAAATAAAGTGTGCTCGCAACCCACCTACGGGCGATGTCGCGAGTCTGAGCAAAATGAGCTGATGATAAGATAGCCGCCGCTACAAGACTGATGAGTCCGACCTGCAAGATACTGTGGCACAACGGGGGTGAGTTGCAAGCTCGTGAGTAAATATAACATCTAATAAGGCAATCGTAAGAATGCACACAATGCACCACAACATGCATGTCCATATGTGCTATAATAGCTCTAGTATGCATGCACATGTATGCAATGTCATTTCTAACTCTTTAAGTATTTTAAATGCTAAGGGTACTGCGTTCTTAACTTTTAGAAAATGAATATCTGTATAATAGCTAAGTACCATCAAGAAATCATCTGAAAACTCGTGTCAAGCATAGACACCAAATAGGAATCATATCTGTCTCAATATCGGGCTCCGTCAGTTCGGATCGGCCCATATCATAAATCTCACGACAACGGTCGGTATCCTCCGGATATCCGCCGCGCCAGACATCACCGGTAGGTAGTCTTCCCCTGCCAGGTTCATCGTCTACAACTCGATCTTCTTGCCCCGGGGTACCATACCGGGCCCACCATGTACCCGAGACGGTTCATCCACTCCTCGAATCGGGTCTCGAAATCCAACAGAAAACATGAAAACTCATGGTGGACGACACATACATCACGAGAAAACCGCAACTTTGTTTTAAAAAAATGATAAATTTAAGCTTTTGTTAAATTCTTGC
The DNA here is from genome assembly GCA_030015575.1 of Agapanthus africanus. Lineage (NCBI taxonomy): Eukaryota > Viridiplantae > Streptophyta > Magnoliopsida > Asparagales > Amaryllidaceae > Agapanthus > Agapanthus africanus. Next base: position 652,482,039 of record JASDDO010000014.1, read on the forward strand.
GGTTTTCCCCAAAAATCCAGAAATCGCAGCAATACTGAAATCCTTAAGAAAATCATAATGTTCACATGTTATCTATGATAAATGTCTATGATATCAATGTATATGATGTGAGTTTTGGCTAGAGATCTATGTAAATATGATGATGATGCGAGATATATGCATGCGATGCAATTTCATATATCAAGTATGAATGCAGGTGACGATATTAAGATAAACAGGTTCTATAGTGCACGTGGCATGGCAATTACCAAAGGCGTGTGTGTCACATGAATAGTACGCGTGCAAAAGATGCCAATGGTAATGGTGTTCGTGTCCTACGAAGTGATATCGCATAAATATAGATGAATGTCCATGCAATCTAATATACTGTTCGCTATAAGGGTATGCAGTGTACATGAATGGATAAGCTAGCTAACAATATAAATCTTGCAAAAAGTAGGGTAATCCTAACTAGGGGGGGCGCATCGCTCCATCCAGACGATTCCCCCATAGATGAATACATCTACTCACCTGAAATCCCCGCTAAACCGTTCCGGCCACCGCCTTGCCTTTTCGCGCCGTGTCCGATGTTTCCCCGACCGATCCTATATTTGCACAATACCAAGCATAAGATTACAAAACCTAAAACGATGCAAGTCACAATATACAATTATCAACGCTCTCGAATTACTCATAGCATGCACTCGGTGTGCGGGAAAACGCACGAAAATCGCTAACCTTAAACTAGAATCGTCTTTTCGGGAAAATCGACAAAACTAAAATCCGGCTAGACAAAACCCCGCGTTCGTGAACTCTAATAGTCCTATACGAAGCTAATTATATCGCTAACATAACGCAATTTGATCGCATTCTAATTTTTGAAAAAATCTAGTAAGCAATTTGCTTACCAATTCGATACAAACATCGCAATTTTGTCGATTTAGCGAGCACAACACTACACAATTAACCACTCCAATCAATTAGATAACAAAACCCTAACTTAAATCCAACCACCATGCTACAAACCCTAATTTAAAATCAAATCCTTCTCTTGATTTTCCTAAACAAACATTTACTACTAAACTAATACTTCAAATTTCAATTCTAGCATATTTAAACTACAAGTTAACAAAAAGATTAGAATTTTCACCTCACAAGCTTGAACCCTAGCTTGATCAAGTCATCAAGAAGCCTCCTTTCATCAAGTTTTTGAACTAATTTGGGTTGAAGAGAGATTGGAATAGGGTTTTGGTTTGAATGGGTTAATGAATTTGTTGATTTTTAATGGATTTTAGCAAAGAAATGAAGCAAGAAATGAAGTGAGAAATGAAGGGGGAGCTGCTGAAATTCGACCAGCAGGAAGAGGAGGAGGGTGTGGGGAAATTTGGAGAAGTTTCTAGGTCAATAAACACCCCATGTTATCATTTAATGCTTTCACATCAACAATTTACAAAAAAGACCTCATTTTACATCATTTTTCCATTAAATTTCCAACCCTAAAACCAAAAGTTTGCAAGTCATGATATAATTTTATTAACACCATATTTTAGCTTATAAAGATTCCTAATTATGATATTTACCTAATTAAATTTGTATTTATCCCTAATTTAATGTATTTAAAAAGGCTTAAAATAATAAAAAAATAATTAATTACGAAATTTTTTTTATTTAACTAGAAAATTATAAGTGACATTTTAGTGACAAAATTATAGTAATATCTTATCTAAATTTGGTATAATTAGGTCTATAATGAAAAATATCAATTTTGACTTTTTACGGAAAAAGCCGAAAAATTAGCCGATTACCGAAAAACTGCCTAAACGATTTTCGAAGGGTTACATACAGAAAGATACCTAGTTATCACAAGTGTGCCAAAACAGATGTGTAAGGAGTTAGATTCTTTGTCGGTCTCTATCGTGAACCAACTGCAAACTTTCTAAGTTCCCGGAAGGAAAAGTGGACAGAAGGACATCTTGTTTTATAGGTCAAATCCTGTCGCGCACTCGGACGATTTATCTATGACATGCCTTCCATACGAGAGAGGCATAAGAGTCGTCCTCAATCCCAGATATTATGCGTCTGAGATGCGGGAATACTTTAAAAAGTGCGGGTGCCGGCTATATCAAACGGACTCCGAAGCGAAGTTTTACGAAGGGCTATGGCATCCGCCTCAAGTCCGAGCACTCAACAACGGACGAATCCCAGATAGACAGGGCATAGGTTTCATTCAACCTGATGCCAAAGCATACTGCATGATCCATGTTGGTGAAGCCAGCGAAAGGTCAAATGATAATGACGAGATAGCCGAACCAGAAGAAGCTCCTCGAGAGCTCGAAGATGACAGACAAGCAACCTTCGACGAGCTAACAAAGGTTGATTTTGGAACGCCCGATAATCCAAGCTCGACCTATATTAGCTCACTCTTGTTAGAAGAAATGAAGGAGGAGATAGTCACCCTGCTGCATGAATTCGCTGACTTCTTCGCGTGGACGTACAAAGAAATGCCTGGTCTCTCCCTTGAGGTAGCCGTGCATAAGCTAACTATTTCTCCTGATGTCAAGCCAGTCAAACAAGCTCCTCGAAGAATGAGAAGGGAGCTGGAAGAAAAGGTCATCGAGGAAACTAAGAAACTCATCGATGCCGGCTTCATCAGGGAAGAGAATTACACGGACTGGATCGCGTGCGTCGTCCCAGTGAAAAAGAAGAACGGGCAGATACGAGTTTGCGTCGATTTCTGGGATCTCAATAAAGTATGCCCTAAAGTCGATTTCCAGCTTCCGGTCATGGAAATGATGGTCGATGATACCTCAAATTACGAGCTGTTCACTTTCAAGAATGGCTCGTCTGGATATAATCAGATCAAGATGTCGCCTGAGGATGAGAAACACACAGCATTTCGAAGCCCGGTCGGAATATACTGCTACAAAGTGATGTCGTTCGGACTGAAGAATGCAGGCGCCACATATCAAAGGGCAATGACCAAAATCTTTGATGACTTAATCCATAAGGTCATCGAATGTTATGTTGATGATTTGGTCATCAAGACAAAAGCCAAGGCCGATCACATCCGAGATCTCAGGACCATTTTGACCTGACTGAGGGAATACGATCTGAAGATAAATCCTCTGAAATGCGCTTTTGGCGTGTCATCGGGAAAATTCTTGGGATTCATAGTCCGACATTGGGGGATCGAAGTGAACCCATCGAAGATAAAGGCAATCAAGATGCCTCCTCCGAAGAATCTGATGCAGCTAAGATCTTTTCAAGGCAGGCTCACTTACATATGAAGGTTCATCTCGAACCTATCGGGGAGATGTCGGCCTTTTTTGAAGCTCATGAAGAAAGGAGCTCTTTTTGTCTGGGATGTCAAATGTCAAGAAGCATTCGAAAGAATCAAACAGTATCTATTGCACCCTCCGGTGCTTACCGCCCCTATTCCAAATAAATCGTTGATTCTCTATACTACCGCGCTAGATGAGTCACTCGGGGCACTCCTCGCCCAGAACAATGAGGAGGAAAAGAGAATGCCCTCTACTACCTCAGTCGAACATTAGTCAAGGCGGAGCATAACTATTCCCCGATCGAAAAGCAATGCTTAGCCCTGATATTTGCCGTGAAAAAGCAAAGACACTATCTTTTCGGTCATCGGGTTATGCTGATCTCCATAGTCGACCCGCTTAAACACTTAATGGCCAAAGCAAGCCTAGCCAGTAGAATGGAAAGATAGGCTATCATACTGCTTGAATTTGATATAATCTATACTCCTCAGAAAGAAGTAAAAGAGCAAGCCCTCACCGACTTCCTTGCTGCTCATCCCATACCAGAAGGGTCACCGCTCAATTGTGAGTTACCCGATGAACAAGTGCCGCACCTCGAGGATGATGAGCCAAGTTAAGAGCTCTACTTCGACGGAGCCTCATCAATTAGGACCTCCAGCAAATCAAGCATCCCACAGATAAAAGCAGGGATAGAATTGGTGTTCATCACGCCATCAATGGGAATTGGTGTCCCACAGCAAATCAAGCATCCCTACGACGTTCTTTTGCTCTCACCGAGCCTCGCACAAACAACGAGGCTGAGTACGAAGCTCTGATAGCCGGTCTGGAGCTCTCCATAGAAATAGGAATTCTTCGGCTACGGGTTTACGGTGACTCCCAGCTTGTCGTCAACCAAGTGAGTGGCGACTACAAGATATATAAGCCCGAGTTAGCTTAATATAGAAACCGAGTGGTGGAACTCATGAAAAGGTTCACTCACATTGAACTAATGAGAGTCCCTAAGGCGTTGAACGGAAAAGCCGACGTACTCGATCGCCTAGCCAAGGAGCCGGCTGATCCCGATATGGATGAAATTCTGATAACAGTCAGAAGCCGACAAATTCCACCTCCAGTCTCTTTGCATGAAGAAGGAAGCGTAGAACAAGAGAACAATCCTGCCGAAGAAGCTCTGATCATCCAAGATGAGCCCGATTGGAGAGAACCCTTCATAGAGTACCTCCTATACGACAAACTGCCCGAAGAAAAATCTGCGGGGATTCAGCTGAAGAAGAGAGCTCTTCGATACGTGTTTGTAAATAATACGTTATACCGCAGATCATATGACCAACTCTGGCTAAGATGTATTTCATCGGCCGAAGCCCAAAAAGTCATGAAAGAAGTTCACTCAGGCGTCTGCGGAGCTCACCAATCCGGCTCCAAAATGCGGCTTCAAATCAAACAGCTTGGATATTACTAGCCTACCATGATAAGGGATTGCGAAGAGCATGCAAAAAAGTGCCATCTCTGCCAAATTCACAGTGACTTCATTCATAAGCATCCCACGGTGGCGTCATAGCCCTTCGAAGTTTGGGGCACTGACATAGTTGGTCCAATTAATCCTCCGTCATCTAAAGGCCACTGGTTCATATTGGCCGCAACTAGCTACTTCTCCAGATGGGCTGAAGCTATCCTGCTAAAAGATGTCAAGACAGAAGATATTCTGACATTCTTCCGGCATAATATTCTATATCGCTTCGGTACACTGAGAAGAATCATATCTGACAACGGGCCTTCTTTCAAGAGCATCAAAGTCTCAAGGTTCTCTACTCAGAACAAGATAGACTAGAGATATTCCTCCATCTATAATCCAAAAGCTAATGGGCTAGCCGAAGCCTTCAATAAAACTCTATGCAAGCTCCTGAGGAAAATGCCTCAGCCAACAAGAAAGACTGGAATCTCAAGCTCCATGAGGCGTTGTGGGCATTGTAGGGTTACCTAGCGCGGCAGCAAGGTTTCGGGAGGCATCATCCATGCCATTTTCAAATTTTTGTCGTACTAAAGAACCCTAACCCTAGAATCTTAACTAGAGATTTAGACGAACAACAATATAAACAACTTTACATCTAAGTGAATGAGTAATACAACCTTTGTAGACCGGTCCTTCACTTCTAAAGCTCCGTGTAGTAGTCCCTTCGCTCTAAGTAGTGAACACCTGAACTCTAGTAAGGATTCACATGAAGAAATGAACAAGCTTGCTTGAAGTCTTCGAGGCCGAAGATAATCTACGTCGAAGAGACTCAAGCTCATGGTACCTCTTCACTAATGGTAGATTAGTGAAGCAAACACCCTAAACTAAATGGCTAATATAGTAGAGGATGATGAAGTAGGAATTGGGCTTACTTTAGATTTAATTTTCTCACAATATTTTCTCACTTAGAAAAAAGCTAGCAAGCTTTTTCTCAATGAAGAAGAAGATGAAGTGATGAAGAGAAATGAAACTTATGAGGTGAGAATAGCAACCATGGGTGAGTTAGTGTCATACACTAACCCATGTAGAGAATGAACCATGGCTAAGGTTAATGGTTAGGTTAATAAATACCTACAAGTGAAACAAAATTGGTGGACTTGGTCAATGGTTCCACAAGCTTGTAGCCATGACAAATATCTATCCAATTTTGAATTACTTGGATAAATATAAACCCTTCATTATCTCAAGCATGGTGTAAGTCTCATACACCCATGAAGTATGTGGCATCAAGCATGACACAAATAAAATGTACAATAATATATATCACATATATACTATATGCACATAAGTGAGAAAAAGAATACTTAGTGAGCAAATATTAGTTAATGTAAGTTAATATATCAAATATATAATTATATATTAAATTATCAAATCAACACTTGATTTAATAATCTGGCTATATCACATACAACCGACTAATATCATATGAATCAACTTATCGAATCAACACTTGATCCGATACCCGGCTATATCACATATAACCGACCAATATCGCATATCGCGAGAATAGAATGCAGTATCACATACATGCATTAATCTCGGTCCCGAATATATCACATATGTGCTCCTACTTCGTTTTGCATGAACCAGGAAACCTCTATATAGGACTCTAAAGACTCATCAATACGCCGGCAGTAGGTGATGATCATATCAAACACCCACAAGCGATCTGCTAAACGTAACGGCCACCCGGGTATTGAGCGATCAGAAGATCAACAAGCAAGCATGCCCATACTCCTGCGAATCCAATCAGTAACACTACCGTACAGTCCGGTCTCTTCGTCAGATATGTCGCATATCACAGCCTGGGGGTGGTATAACGTCAGACCCCAATAGCCTGATAAGTCATGCCGATACAAGGTCTATAACGGTTCGAGAAACTACTGATAACACTTACTAGTAGATCTCAGCAACCCTGGCCAGGGATTTCCTGTTATGGCCAATCGAGCATAGCGCAACATCAACCCCCAATACCGGGAGAGACGAAATCCCCTCCTATCGCTCATTGCCTCCATATGACTCGGGACTGTACCCAAAAATCACCTTTTTGCACGATCTCTTGACCGTGGTATGGTGGAAATCAAAGCATAGTGGGAATCACACAAGACTCTATGACGATCTCGGGTCAACAGACTAACATGTACCAGTGTCACCAGAGAACTGCTATCTGACGATAGGTATAATACCATATAGGAGTTCTCGGCGAGTTCGTTCAATGTACCCAGTCTCCACTGAGCATCCGTATACTTTCTCTGATGTCAAACACCAATGGATGTGGGATCATCCATCGCCCATCATATGGGTCAAGAAGCGCATACGCTTGTCTACTCTGGAATATCGATACCCTGTCTCTATACTCCCACAACTAGGAACAATTGAAGGATGTACTTGCCGACTACCTCTGCCCCACTAGTATGATCCGCATTATAATCCTGGTAGTCAAGTACTCATCCTAGGGTCTTTATCAACATGTAATAGAGAGACAATAAGTGTACATATTAAGATAAAGTGCAACCAGATAGCATACTATCATGTCCAGTAAGAAAGTCCTCCCTATATATGTCCAAGCATCCATTACAATATACATCACATGTACAGTAATGGCCTCTAGGGCATACATATAACTAACAGGCATATCATACTACGCACCGCACTCCAACTCAGTCCACTCCATACTCACTACTCTTCGGAGTGGAAGCAATCCTCCCTCTCGAAGTCGAGGTTCCAAGCCGAAGAATGGCCGTCCAACACGAGTTGACGTATGAAGAAAACGTCCTCCTTCGGCTCGAAGAGCTCGACGCCCTCGAAGAAAAGAGGCTCGCGGTACAGCAAAATCTGGAGCTGTATCGATCCTAAATGTCGCAGGCATATGATAAGATGACCCGTCTCTGCGCTTTTAAGAAAGGTGAATTGGTGTAGATCTTCAAAAGACCGATCATCCCCAATCGACATGCCAAGGAAAAATTCGAACCAAACTGGGAATGATCATACGTCATCAAGAAAGTGTTTGATGGAGGATCCTACCAGCTGATAAATGTCGAGTGAGAAAGGCCCATGCCAGCCATCAATGCCGATACCTCAAGAAATACTACGCGTGAATGCTCTAAGTCGCAAGCGAATTGAGCGCACCGGCTCTACGGTCTGGATCATACATCCTGTAAAACCGTATACAACCCACGGGAGCAAATGACCCCTATCTCTCCTAAGTCCTACCGGCGAGACTACATTTAAAGTCCTACCGGCGAAAAGGCGAAATAAAAACGGTATGTCCACAAGCGAGACAGGCACGGATGAAAGCCCGAAAGGGCTCCGTGAATAAAAACAGCAGGACTGCCGGCGAGTTTGTGAAAACCCGAAAGGGCGCAAACTCGTGAAAAGATATGAAATACACTCGCAAAGTCCTCTCGACCTTGTCAGGAGAAAATCCCCGCGTGAGATCCTTACGACTCACAAAGGAGCAACACACTTAGGAATCCCCACGATTCCTAAGGAGATATACACCTGCGAGATCCTCTCGACTTATAGGGAGAAAATGCTTTTATGAGACCTTTAAGGCTCATAAAATTGAAAAGCCTTAGGTGCTAAGGATCAAAACTTGTCTCCTAAGCCATCGTTTCCTAACGGGCACGGCAAATGATGAGTCGCTCCTGGCACTACGCTTCAGTGTTAGCGGTGCTGATGCCGACTCAAATCCCAAGTCTTCTCAGGGCAAATGATGAGTCGCTCCTGACATTACGCTTCAGTGTTAGCGGTGTTGATGCCGACCCAAAAACCAAATCCCAAGTCCTCCCGGGTCAAATGATGAGTTGCTCCTGACATTATTCCAGTGCAGCAATGCCGATGCCAAACAAAATCCAAATTCCAAGTTCTTCTCAAATTTAAAAGTTCCGCTAAATAAGGCAGAAATCAAACAGATCGAATTAATGTCCCACCCGGTAGCGCTTCCAAGCTCAAAAGTCCTACTGGACGGGTTGGGAACTCCCAAAATAAATCAAATCAAACAAATCAACCCTGATACCGTAGAAAGCGGAGCAAGTCAACTTCAACCCCGATACCGCAGAAATTGAAGCAAGTCAAATCAAATCCTGACACCGCAGAAAGCGGAGCAAGTCAAATCAAATCCCGACACCACAAAAAGCGGAGTAAGTCAAATCAAATCACCGACCGTCCACGTCGCTAAAATGGCAGCACCGACCGTCCACGTCGCTAAAATGGCAGCACCGACCGTCCACGTCGCTAAAATGGCAGCACCGACCGTTCAAGTCGCAAAAATGGCAGCACCGACCGTCCAAGTCACTAAAATGGAAGCACCGACCATCTACATCGCTAAAATGGCAGCAACGACCGTCCAAGTCGTAAAAATGGCAGCACTGACCTCCAAGTCGCAAAAACAGCAGCAAGCACTGACCGTCCAAGTCGCAAAAACGGCAGCAACGATCGTCCAAGTCGCAAAAACGACGGCACCGACCGTCCACGTCGCTAAAATGGCAGCACCGACCATCCAAGTCGCAAAAATGGCAGCAACGACCGTCCAAGTCACTAAAATGGCAGCACCGACCGTCCACATCGCTAAAATGGCAATAGCGACCGTCCAAGTCGCAAAAATGGCAGCACCAACCGTCCACATCGCTAAAATGGCAGCAACGATCGTCCAACTCGCTAAAATGGCAGCACCGACCGTCCAAGTCGCTAAAATAGCAGCACCGACCGTCCACGTCGCAAAAATGGCATCACCGACCGTCCAAGTCGAAAAAATGGAAGCACCGACCGTCCACTTCGCTAAAATGGCAGCACCGACCGTTCAAGTCGTACAAATGGCAGCAACGACCGTCCAAGTCGCTAAAATGGTAGCAACGACCGTCCAAATCGCAAAAAGGGCAGCACCGACCATTCAAGTCACAAAAATGGCAGCACCGACCGTCCACGTCGGTAAAATGGCAGCATCGACTGTTCACGTCGCTAAAATGGCAGCACCGACCGTCCACGTCGCTAAAATGGCAGTACCGACCGTCCATGTCGCTAAAATGGAAGTATCGACCGTCCAAGTCGCTAAAATGGCAGCATCGACCCTCCAAGTCGTCAAAAGGGAACCCAACCAAATCAAGTTCCATATAGAACAAGATCCATCAATTTCATGCACACAACCCATACAAGCGGTGTGCACTTATTTTGTTGGGGTCAAAAATTACACCCCGGTTGACCAAGTCAAAATCAAAGTCAACCCCAAACCAAGTGGGCCCAAGTCCATGTCAAGACCGAGCATGGAAGGGACCGGCCCCATGACAAAAAGAATAAATCCATAAATTGGTTTAATATAATTCTTTTATATATATATATATATATATAGAAATAAATGTACGTAAAATGGGCAAAAATCCAAAATTTTGTAAACCCCATGGCTTATGTGCAAAAAAAGATAAGCACATAAGGCATAGGGTGGCACAAGTGCCATTTGGCAAAGTTTAAAAGGCTATATGTAAAGTGTGTAACCTATAAAGGCAAACATGATGAAAAATCAAAGGAGAACTTTTTCTCTCTCAAGAAAATTTGGGTTTTTGTGCCTCCTTCTCTTTCCCTAAGGTTCTAAACCTTCTTCTCTTTTTTGAATTAAATCGAAAGTTTAACTCTTTCTTTTCCAAAAAGAAACAGTTTTTCATCATAAAACCCTTGAAGGGGAGCTCAGATATTCTATCAAATCCCCAAAAGGGATGATTTTAAAGTCTCGACCCATTTTTTCTTCAAGATCCAACCAATAGGGAGGAGGAAGAAAGAGACTCGTCTCCAAAAAACCCCACGTTGGGAAGATCCAAGGCTCAAGAGAAGATCTAGGGCTTAAGGGAGAAGAAAGGGGTCCCCTTTCATCATCTCCGAAAATCTTTTGGGAGTTTAACTCTGGACACAAAAAAAAAGTCTTTCTTTTTAGGTGTTTAACTCCAAAATTCAATTGGGAGTACAACTCCCAGTGCAGGGGATAAGCCCCTTTGTCCTTTTTTTAGGAGTTTAACTCCAAAAGCCAATTGAGAGTACAACTCCCAGTATAAAGGGCTAAGCCCCCCTTTTCTTGCCGGCACCCAGCGCCCACGTACCGGGTGCGTGAGGCGCTGGCGCCCAGCGCCCGCATGCCAAGCATGTGAGGCGCTGGTGCTCTGCGCCCGCGTGCTAAGCACGTGAGGAGCTGGCGCCCACACGTCCTTTGGACGCTATTTCCTTTTTTTATACACACACACACACCCCACAACATTTTCCCCGTTAGAAAAAAATTCTAACGAAGCACTGCCCCGCACCCCGCAAGGGGGCTGCTAGCCTCCTTGACCCCCAGCCCACTATCCGGGTAGCGAAACCCCCGTAAACTGTATGAGGCCCCCGATATACCCAAGACGCCTCAAAACATAACACACGCACACTGCACGTTGAGTTCGCATGACTAGTTTGACCCGTCAATCGGAGGTTCCTTCGCTCCAAAGGCGAAGGGTAATTAACGGCGGTTTGATTCGCGGCTGCCGGAGATTCAGATCCTCATAATTAATAAACCCCCGCCTACCCTAGGCAGGGGAAATCTGTAGTACGCCTGACAAGCGACGCGTATTTCCATCTCAATGGGGTGACGAAAAACACCCTACAGCCACCTCTTTAGTAAAATGAACTCTTTTCAGAAAACATTAGTAGGAGTATGGTAGAACTGAAAGTGATTCCAGAACCACAAGCAGTTACTGAAAAGTTAGTAGAATCTAAGAATTCGATTGGATTCGACAATCCATTAGCCACTTCACAGATATGGTGGGTAAGCTCAGCCACCTGAGAGGTACTTCGGTCTCCTCAAAGACGGTGATAAGGGGTTTTGATGACCCAAGTTTTCCACTACTGTTGTCCTAGACTATAAGATCTGGCAGGTGGATGACTATAACGTTGTTCTAAATTAGTTTTAGAAGTGTACGTGTATATGACTCTGCCAGAGGGTTGTTGTAGTCAGTAGGAGCAGCGGAAGCGTGGTAAGCCAGTAGCTTATGTCTATTTATAGACTAAAGCAAGCATAGCGGAGATAGATATCTATTTTTGATGTGACAATCATAGAATTTGACTTCATCAGAATAACAGATGAACCTGGTAAGAAGATAGTAAGGACTGATGTCCTGGAATTTTGATGACGTACTCCTTATAGAAAGTGATATTAATATACTACGATCGGTTATACTGTGGTTGTCACAAGGTGTTTCTCCACATAGGATCTGGACAAAATATCAGAGATTCTGGTGAGTATATCTATGGTTTTAGATATAGATTTGAGAACTGTCCCAATTCAGGTACTTTGATGCTTTCTAAAGTGTTTTAGAATGGACGACTTCTGGCGTGTGAGTGTACCCACAGGTGATGGAGTCAACCTCTCTAAAGAGATGTCTTCTAGACTGATGAGGAGAGAGATTTGCATGATTGACATATCACTTGATTAATCAATTGAGTCAATCATGAGATGTCAAGTACCACACCAGATATTGCTTTTGCACTAGCTGTAATAAACATATATTAATCCAATCCTGGAGAAACATTAGGAAGCAGTTATGAACATAAGAGGATGTTCTTGATATATGGTAACGGCAGCCTCCTTCATGAGGCGGTTATCATTTCAGAATTTCTTCCTTGCCGTGCTAGTGGACCAAGCTTCCAAGACGACATGGATGACAGAGTGGCCGTCGGAGTTAATAGTTTGCCCTCTGATGAGGGACGGTATGTTGGACAGGGGGTCCAAACAGATACTGAGGAAGGCATAGTGCAGGATACTGATTAAATTCAGTGAAAGATACAGTCTAAGAAGTTTGTTGGATTTGGAGTTCATTTATAACCTTGGTCCCATCAGATATCCAGACAAATTCTAAGATATGTATCACTCATTTCAGGAGATAGTCTTTCTCCACAAAATTGAGATATAGAGAGATAAAGATAGAAACATTGGAGCGGATCTACTCACTAAGACTATTTCTCGAACACGATAGTTTCACAAACATACTTTTGCGAGACTGATTAGTAGAGAAGTTGGGTGTTCGGTATCACACGGGCTGTGAGTATGCGACACCGCAATAATAAGCCTTAAGTGCAAGTGGGAGATTGTTGGATATAGTGTACTCAAGTCAATTATTATAATAGCAGGCATGCGATTATGATGATTGGGGGAAGACCTATACGGGTAGAACAATCTTACTCGAGATGATAGTATACTATCTAGTTTGACTTTATCATCATGTACATGCATTATATGGTATTACAGATCACTGTTACATGTTGATAGAGCCCATAGAATTCTTACTTGACTACCAGCATTATGATGGCAATATTATACGTGGGAGCTGGATGATCTATAAGCACATCCTTAAATGTCCCTAGTCGAAGGAGTATCGAGACTGGGCATCGATACTCCGGGGTAGACTAATGTATACTATTCGAGACCCCGACGAGGGGCAGTGGCCGGTCTCACAATCCATTGGTGTCAGTTAGTCACCTAAGATGGTATACAGGTGCTCATTAGGTTATGAGTTACACTGGACGGACTTGTCGGAAACATGCTAGATGGTATCATACCTATTGCCGATAGCAGTTCTCAGGTGACATGAGTACAGGTTAGTCTGTCGACCTGATATCGTCATTTTTCTCGTGTGAGTTCCCACTGTGCTTTGATTACTAACCTACCACGGCTCAAAGGAGTCGTGCAAACAGGTTTTAGTTGGATACAGTCCCGAACCACGTGGAGGCAGTGAGTGGACCGTCAAGGATTCATCTCTCCCGGTATTGGGGGTTGATGTCGCGTTGTGTACGGATGGCCATCACCAAAAATCCTTGGATAAGGTGGACGAGAATTACTGATTTGGATTAGTAGTTTCTCAGCGGGTGATGGGCTTCACACCGACACGAATTATCTCGTTATTAGGTGTCTGACTTTATCCACCCCTAGACCCAATATGCGATACTCTTAGACAAACAGACCAGACTGTATAGAGATTTTCACAAACATGCTCAGTAGGGGTACAGATGAGTTTGCTCATCGGCCTTCCTTTCATTCAATATTTGGATAGCCGTTACATATAGGTAGTGCCGCTGACGTGCTTGTGATTAAACCCACTGCCAGCGTATTGACGAATTTTTAAAGTCCCACGTAGAGGGTTTTTCCGGTTCAGAAGATATGATATAGATGACGTATGTTGGTACATACAGGTATCCGATTAAATATGTGTACAGGCTATACGGATTTTAATTGAACAGTTGATAATATTAGTGGTTTAGGATTAAGCCGGATTATTAGATCAAGTTTTGATTTAATAATTTATATATGTATTTTTAATATATATATATTCTAGTATTATTGTTCACTATTCATTTTCTCCCTTGGCTATTCATAATTTTGTATGGATAAGCGTATATATATTTCGATACGTATACTAGGTTGTATTCCGTATTTCTACGGAATATCTTCAAGAAGATGGACACCTCGTTATATGATTTTCCTTTTAAAAAATCTTTTGCAAATGAGGTGGAGGGTAAGGTGACATGAGCGTGGTTGGAGGTATGTAGAGAGGAATGTGGTTTCATTTGTTTATTGAAAATTGTTGTGAGTTTTTTTTGTATGGTTGCAAAATAATGTGAAGCCATTCCATTCTTTTCTACTCTTCATACATTCATTCTCTCATGTGTCTTCTTAAGTTGCTCATGCCTATGTTTCCTCACCTCCTCCTCCTTCTTTAGTTGCTCACTTGAGCTTTAGAATTGAGAGGAAAATAGTGGAAAACTCCAACATCCTCACTCTCCATTCCTAACGAGCTTAGAGCGTCGGTTGCTTCGCTACCCGAAGCTGGAGCGTGGATCGGTTCTCTCGGGTGGACCTCTTCGTCGAAGAAATACCGGCTTGTAAGCGCGATCCGAAACAGTTGAAAAAAGCTTGAGAAAGTGAGTATTGCTAATGTAGTAGATTCGCATAACACACTAGGTTTTTTGTCAGCGAGTTCTAGCACTTTAGTTTGATTCATGGTTTTGGAACTTTAGCAAACTAGAAATTTTTTGAAATCCATGTTTCCATCTTCTAAAATTAGTTTGTTAGTGTGCCTAAGTTCCCAGCACCACACGTTATTAATTTTCCGCTTTTATCTTCATGTTTATGTTATTGTTCCATGTCGTATTTTGTTTATTTTAAAAATTCTATTCTTTTTAACTGGGGGCTTACCAAACTTTAGTTCGTTAATAGCATTTCAATTTTCTTGTTTACTTATTTTTTATTGGGAATGTCGTCAGACGGCTTTGGGGCAGACGATGAGGCTAGCTACGAGATGGTACCAACTGAGGACTTTGATCAATTTTCTACTCAAGCATAGCACTAGGTTGTTACTGTTGGATATAGTGCCCTCAAGACAATTATTGTAATTGTAGATGGGCGATTATGATAATTGAAGGAGGACCTACACAGGTGCTCGAAATGATAGTATACTATCTAGTTTGTTTTTATCATTCATGTGTATATATTTTATTTGCTATTACGTGTCGCTAATACATGATGATAAAGCCCGTAGGATCTTTACTTGACTACTGGTATCATGATGGCGATCATATTGTGAGAGCAAGGTAGTCCATAAGCATATCCTTAAATGTTCCTAGTCGTGGGAGTATCGAGACTTGGCATCGATATTACAGAATAGTGTATACGTTTCTAGACCCCGACGAGGGGCGGTGGCCAGTCTCACAGTCATTGATGTGTGGCACCTAAGATTGTATACATGCGCTCATTGGAGGCGAGTACACCGAACGGACTCACTGAGAACTTCTAGATGGTATTATACTTATTGTTAAATAGCAGTTCTCTGGTGACATGAGTACATGGTAGTCTTTAGACTTGAGATTGTCATTTGTCTCATGTGAGTTCCCACTGTACTTAGATTACTACCCTACTACGGCTCAATAGAGTCGTGCAAACAAGTTTTTGTTGGATACAGTCCCGACCCACATGGAGGCAGTGAGTGATCAGAAAGGATCCATCTCTCCCGGTATAAGGATTTGATGTTGTGCCATTTGGTTGGCCATCACCATAAATTTCTGGCTAGGGCGGATGAGATTTACTGATAAAAGATTTTTAGTTTCTCGGTTGGTCATGAGTTTGACACCGGCATGACTTATCGGGTTATTAAGGGTCTGACATTATTCACCCATAGACCCGGTATGCGAGACACTCTTAGACAAAAAGACCGGACTGTATGGAGATTGTCACTTACAAGATCAGTAGGATACGGACGGAGTTGATTATCAACCCCCTTTTGAAATATACCTTGGTGGTCGTTACATACAGCTAGTGCCGCTAACGTATTTATGGTTATAGATTTATCCAGTAACTCGTTGTTAGCATATTGTCGAGTCTTTAGAGTCACACATAAATAAAAGTGTTCCTAACGGGGGGTGAATAGGAATAAGCTACCAAAATGCCCAAATTAAAAATTATACTACACTTGCAAATATACAATCACAATTGAATGGCTTAGCAAACGATATACCAATGAGATAAGAGACTAAGCAAGTCTACAATTGTGAACAATGAACATATAGCAAGCAAGAACAATATCAAGTATAGCAATGAGCATATAGAGCGGAAGATCATAAGCATGCAATTTCTAAGCTAATAAGCAATATAAAGCAAGATAGAAATTGCAAACACAGACGCGGGTTTTTATAGTGGTTAGATCCCCTAATCCACTTTCTTTAGACGCACGAGCACGTTCCACTAAATACGTTTCCACCGAGACAATCACGTTGCGCACCTGCAACCAAACACGTCTCCACCGAGACAACACGTTGCTCGACACATGAGCAACTCTTCACTTTACAAGCTCTCCTCTCTTACAAAGGAACTCTTGTACTCAAGGAGCCTCACACAAAGAAAAGGAAAACGTCTCTCACTCTTCTCTCTTATAAAGGCACTCTTGCACTCAAGGATCCTCACACAAATACAAGAAGAAGGTTACAATGAAGCATAATTACTCACAAAGGAGTTTCTCTCAAAGCACTCTCTCTAATACTCTAATAAGTATGGATAATCAATTGAAGGTCTTGAATCTTTTGTGTGTGTGAGTGATTGGATAAGTAAATAAAAAACTATTTTAAACTCTCACAAGATGTGGGATTTTTCTCTCTTGAACACTTAGGAATTTAGCAAACTGAAATATTGAGTGATAAGAGCTCAAAAAACCAATTTAAAACTCTTTTGTAGCCCTACACAAAAAAATAACCGTTTTAAGTCAAAATCAAAAATCAACGGTATCGACAGACGTTTGAATAAGGTTTGGGCAGACATCTGTTGCTAAAGACAAAAGACCCCTACGGCAATTAACGGTCAAATTTTACAAAACATTTTAACTGCAGACGTCTGAAGTTCAAATAGGGCAAATGTCTGAACAAGAAAAGTTTTGGCTTAAATATAACATCAGACGATTGTCCTGATGAACAGTAAATGTTTGTGTTCCTCACTGAAAAACACAGAGTGCAAATCAAACGTCTGAAGTTTAAATGGGAAAATGACTGAAATTTAAAAATGCCATTTGAAACCCTTCATCAGGACGTTTGGTCCATTGACCTTTAGACGTCTGTCTCTAATAAAATTAGGCCATATGAAAACACAAAGAGCATCCAGACATCTAAAGAAGCATTGGGCAAACGTCTGAAACACAAAATGCATGAAAACCGATATTTCTGACATTTTGGGGTTTTATAAAAATACAAAAAGCCAACGGACGTCTGAAACACATGGGGACGGACGTCTGAAGTGTAAAAACTCAAAAATTTGTGTTTTGTGATGAAAATCGATTTTAAATCGAAAACTCCAAAGTTCATTAATGTAAAACATTTGTACAAGCGTGTGTGAGTGTTTAAGAGCTCTAAATGATATATTCATATTTTATAGAGTACTTATATAGAATCCTATGTCGATATCGCATTTCTTTGAAATCTTGAATTTTCAACACTTCGACATGAGCTCTTGAAACTTGGTGCTTGATCTTCAAATGGATTGCCCTTGATCTTCGCCGCCACTCACAAACGTCTTGAAGTCTTGACTTTGATCTTCTCGGACTTCGACACTTTAATACTTAGACTTTGGCTTCTAGCTTCTCGAAGCTATTCGTATCTTGAATTCTTGAACTCTTGTTTCTCGGCTATGTAGCTTGAACTCATGAAACTTGATTATGCAAATTGTGAAGCACTTGTCCGTACGCTCCAACCTCCATTAGATATTCCAAGTAAGCTCGATTTCCTCCATCCTTCTTTAAACGCTTGTGTCATGAGATATCCGATATCTTGAAAAACAATCTCAAAACGACCAAGCACATCATATACATTGTTATGAAATAAACAAGATATAAACACAAGTATATGAACATTCATTGTTCTGATATCACAGAAATGAATAGTATATCAATATCAAGATATAAAACAAACTCAAAACATGAGATATTGATATACTACACACACATGATATATGAAAACCAAGATAAATAAGTACACGTATATATATATATATATAGTGAAACATCGAAACTGTGAATGAGAATAATATATTGATATCAAAGAATATATCACAAGTAAAGCATGTCAATATTGATATATTATTCGATATACATAAGATATAGGATATACAAAGTAAACATAAAATGTATGCAAGATTAGTGTCGATAGAATAAGCAAGATGAAGCAAGTAACACTAAACGAACTATTCATGTTTAAACAATCATCAAAACTAAATAAAATGATCATAAAAACCCATAAGCTATCAACAGAGGGTTTTCCCGGTTCAGACGATATGATGTAGATGTCGTATATTGATACATGCAGAGGTCCGATTAAATACGTGTACGGGCTACACGGACTTTAATCGGGCATTTGATAATACTAGACGGTTTAAGATTAAACCGGATTATTAAATCAAGTATTGATTTAATAATTAACACACACACACACACACACACACACACACATATATATTCTAGTATTATGTTCGCTATTCATTTTTCTCTTTTGGCTATTTGTATTTTTATATGAATACGGGTATATGTATTTCGATACATATGTCAGGATGTATTTTGTATTTATACAAAATACATCTAGAAGGAGAACACCTCATTTGTTATTTTCTTTTCAGAAAATAAAGGAAATGAGTTGGAGGGTTAGGTGTAAAGGGAGAGCGTGGCTGAGAGGAATTGTGTGAAGCTGGAGCTTGAATCGGTTTTACTCAGGTGGATTATCTTCAGTAAAGGCAATCGTCTCTCAAGCTCATTCCCGACGGCCTACGGTGCTTGGAGGGATTTTTCACGATTGGGTGGACACGCTACAAAAGTTGTATGCTCGCATCCTAGTAGTTTAGCTATCTTGTTGTTTGCTAGTTTAATGTATGGATGTATCTTTGGATTTTGATGACTTGTGCTTGCTGAAAATTAATTGTTTTTCATTCCGCCTTGGCTGCGGTGATCGCGGCATGAGCACAACTTACTAATATGGTATCAAAGCCAATCCATACGCTAAAAATATCTAGCATGGCCTTAGAATTCTATGTAAATCACCGTTTTAAAACTACGGTTTCAGCCATCGAAAATCAGCCGATATATTGTTATTTTCAAGCTTGTACTCGATCCATGGAGCTCTAGTTTTAGAACGGAGACTCCGTCAAGGATCGAGGGAGACCCACAGAGTCTTGGAGGACCTTTTTCAAAACCGTTTTTCAAAATTAGTCATTGTTTTTCTATGGTTGAAAACCGTTTTGAAAATTTGTCCCAAAACTGAACTTAATTGCATTTTCCGATCTCCGCGGGCTCTTGGTTTGAACCAAGAACCCGCCAGACGGATTAGGGGCGCCTCGGGGAGTCCCCGGGGGCCAAGGTAGGGCCCCACCACCCAAGACCACCACTAAGTGGCCTTGAGAGTGGGTGAACCTGAGAGCACCCTTTAGGGTGCTCTCGGGTTCTGCCCCATTCCCGAGACCACGTCGTGGTGGTCTCAGGGAGGGGGCATCCTTCTTAGGCCCCTAGAGATCTCTAGGGTTGTGTCTGAGTGCCCCATTGGGCACTCGGGCACATTTCGAGTCGTTCGGGACTCTTGAGTTGGCAAAAACTTTGGTTTTTGGATGTTAGAGTGCACTCAATTTTCATCGTTTAAAAATTCGAGTGTTAGCTTCGCGGATGATGGATTCTATAGTTATGGTTTTCTTTGTACATGATATTTTGATGTTGGTGTGTATATTTCTGTGATGGTTTAGCCGGATTGTCGTGACGATAGCCCCTCATGTGATTTGAATGTACAGTATTGTTGTATTATTTATTCGGGACGAGCGGTCGACATGTGGCCGTCGTTTCCGCTTGATGTATATTCTTTTATTGGGACACGCCCATAATGTGGGTGTTGTTTCCATTATATATATTTCATTACATCTACTAGGATGAACCCGCGGAGAAGTGCTCGGGCAACCGAATTGTAGAGTGCGGTAAGTGGCCATCTTATAGAGTTGAGACCGGGCCGCCTCGCTCTAGAATTGGCTGGTTGCTCGCCACACTTATAGGGGTTCTAGGATAGACCCAAGGAAGAGCGCTCAATTTACCAGATTTTAGAAAGTGTCGGGTGGCCCACTCATGATATTGAGGTCGGATTGCCCTGTTTCTAGGATTGGCAGGCGGTTTGCCGCGCTCGTAGGGGTCTTGGTTCGATATTGTATGGGCTATCCACATGACCGGGGAACGTTGCATTTCATTTGCGGCTCAAATGAAACACGGGGCTCCTAGTTTATCTGCTGTTCCATTTTTCTGTATTGTTTACCGCATGTTTGTGATGTTATTACTTGCATGCGATGACGATGATATATATATATATATATATATATATATATATATATATATAAGATGGTTCTGCATGTTTTGCATCCGCGCTAGCCCTGCCCCCCACCATGCCGTAAGTAAAATAACTTTACGGTGAAGATTTGAGGTCCCGTGGCGAATGCAGACAACATATAAAATCATGCTATTTTGGTTGTTTCTGGTGTGACTAGGAACTTAAATAATGAGACCGCATTATATGTTTAATGCAAAGAAATAAACCCAAACTGATGTTATTGAAATCAACTTTTTCAAAATATTTTATAGCCGTATTCTTTTACTTTGCATAGAGGTATTCGGTTAAAAATATCATGCACCTCATTCGATGAGGAATGAGTCTTGATCCCTTTACGGTGAGTTCGCTCTTAAGAAAAAGTTTATATTACTATAAACCGCTCGACTTTCTTCAAAACCACTCGTTTTAAAAGCGAAGCTTAAACAACTTATTTTCAAAACCACTCGGTTCTTTCAACGATATCAAGTTTATTACGTTAAAGTTTTTTCGCCAAAAAAAGTCGTTGCCCTCTGTCATATCAGATAAGTGTCACCTAGTATTCGTGCTACGTTTGTTGACTTCGTTAAGGCGTAGTGTACGGCAGCTAGGTGATATTTTTCTGTTGAATAGAGATGAGATTAGTTAGGACATCCGCATAGTTTTGTTGACTTTGTTAAGGGCTTGTGCGGGTGGATCTAATGTAACCATGAAATAACGGGTTGAACTGGACTACCGACTTATGATTTGTTGACTTCGTTAAAGTCATAAACCGTTAGGAGTAAAAACCATATCGGGAGTTTTAAATATAAGGGAAATTTGCCAAGTATGTGCATACCTTCTAGAGTGTGGTGACTTTGGTTAGCTTCCATCAAGGTTATCACACGATGATAGTTGGGTCCCGATTCCCACTGATGAGTTGGTATTACTCCCGGGAGATTTTTACTTCAAAACTAGCTAACCTGTTAGGTGCCGAGAATAGTATTAACGGGGCTATATCTTTGCGGAAACAGGGTTATTAAATTAGGTCCGTACGAAAGCACGGAAGCCTCCATCGGAGTTCCAACACTAGCCTGACTGAATGATTAGCGAACTTGTAAGGTGTACATGATTCCGACTAGTTCTCCTTTTAGGATTTGAAGGAGAATTCAAGAAAACAGCGGGAACCATACAGATTAGATAAATTAATAAACCAATCTAATTTTGATATAGTGCACACTGAGTGTTTCTTTTCTCTCTCTCTCTCTCTCTCTCTCTCTCTCTTTGGCTGCGACCATGACTGACCTTAAACTAAAACTCGTAAATCAAGTTAACCGAATCTTTTTACTAGCTGGCTTTGCAATGTCATGATTCACGGCAAAGTCGCATATATTCCTGCTACTCGTACTTTCCTTTTTCCTTCTCCAGAATACTCTGTATCACTACGATGATCCATATTACTTGAAAAGACCATCTCGTATAGTTACATACGAACTTGAAGAAAAAAATTTCGGTCCGAGTATAGCCACTGGTTCTGGAGAAATTGAATTGTATAATTCTGTTGTCTCTTTCTTTTACCTTCTCTCAAGATAAGAGCTCCTTATATTAGGAGAGTACACCAGTTACGCTTGTTGGATAATCTTCTTCTAAACCTAAGGCTAGTATTGAAAAATAGGGAAAGAAGAAAACCAACTAGTCTAAATATGGTGTACAGAAGGTAAGAAATAGAGACATATAAAGAGATTGAAGTAAGGGTAAAGGAAATTGCAACTAGTGTCATAAATCTGGGCAGTGGAAAATACATTACTACGAATACCTGGCCACCCCCTTGAAACATTTTTTATGTTTCGATTTTCGTGCATGGTTGTAATTGAAAATTGCTTCTCAATTAACTTTGACTCCTGGTTATATTGATACCAGATTAGAATCCCACATCTGTAGGATGTTACAGATGCTGAGAAGGAATAGAGTATTGGAAAGGGTGATTTGTTCCTCAAAAACGAATTTGTAGCAATTGGTGTTATTGGGGAAATCACCTGTTATTATGCACCAAGCTTTAAAACTGATATATCTGTCTCTTTATTTAATAAAAGTGGGATATAATTTTTCTGAAAATTTACCTTTATCAATTGATAATTAGGTAAGGTGTATTGAATAACAGTATAGATATTCTTAATCAAAATACAGTTCTCAACTCACAACACACGGAGCTTGAGTTAGTAAACCAATGGGACTTATACATATTGATGTATGTTGTCTGATGTACTGTAGGATGAAGGGTTGGTACTCTTACTTCATTCCGTTTTACCTATGATTTATTTGGTTTTAGACAGGCATTCATTAAAATGTAAAGTCCAAAGATTTTGATAAATTCATAGGTATAAGAATAAAGTAGAGAACCAAACGTTGTAAGTAATAAGATTCTTCGAAGTGATTGAAAATGTGAATACTTATGCTAGGTATTCCGTAGTATTATAATTGAGAATTTGATTCTCTCTCAGATTACTCATCCACCGGTGAGTTCCATGATCAGTAATGTTGTATGGCCTTTTTCTATTTAGGGATATGCACTAGACACGGTTACATAACATTTGAATCTGGTTCCATCTAAATTAGTGCTTGTGATTCTATATAGACATAGAATGGTAGCATATCTTGAGTTGGATAAGATATGGAGTTATCCGGTTTTTGTTTAAAAGCAGAATCCGGACAAACTCAAGGCTCGTTTTAGTAATGGCAGTTTGTGGGTTATCCCAAGCATTCGTAAAGGTTTAATTTCTACTATTTTCAAGATCAATAGTTGCATTGTTCTTAACTTGCCACCTTTTTTATAAAAATGGCTTCTTTGAAAAAGAAATTAGTAGGAGTATAGTAGAGCTAAAAATGATTTCAGAAACACAAACGGTTACTGAAAATTTAGTAGATTCTAAAGATTCAATTGGACACAACAAACCTTTGTCACTCCGCAGATTTTAGTAGGTAATCTCAGCCACCGAAGAGATACTTAGGTTTCTTCGTTGACAATGACAGGGAGGTTTGCATCATAGTGATGGTGGCCCTACTGGTTATCAGCTGGTCATAAGAAGTAGTGCCTTCCGGATGGCCAGATGCAAGATATCCAAGTTGAACTCCACGCATTCCAGCAAATTATGGACTTTGGACTTTGTTGGATGCTCCAGAAAGGGTAAAACCCATTATGAATAAATAGACCTTTCAAGATCATTATAGGTGGAGAAATAGTAACCCAACGAGGCTAGACTTGTAGTAAAGGGTTTTTCATCAAATACCCGGTGTGGATTGTGATTAAATTTTTACTTCAGTGTCTATGCTAAAATCCATACGGTTATGACTTGCCACTGCTGTTATTCAGTTATGATATCTGGCAGAAGGATGACTATAACGTCTTTCTAAATAGGAATTTAGAAGTGCACGTGTATATGACTCTGCCAGAGGGTTATCATAATCAGTGGGAACAGCGGAAGGTGTGCAAGTTGCTTAAGTCTATTTATAGACTAAAGCAGGCATAAGCGGAGATAGATCATCTGTTTTAATTTGACAGTCATAGTGTTTGATTTTATCAAAATAACATATGAACCTGATAAGATGGATGACATACTTCTGATAGAAAGGGATGTTCCTATACTGCAATCGGTCAAACTTTGGTTGTCACAGATATTTCTCCGAATATGATCTGGATAATGTATCAAGAATTCTGGTGACTAGATTTATAGTATTAGATCTAGATTTGGGAAGTATCATAATCCAGGTACTTGAACACCATTCTAAAAGGGTTCATAATGGACAACTCCTAGCATGGTAGTGTACCCGCTTGTGATGGAGTCACTCTCTCTAAAGAGATGTCTTCTAGACAGATGAGGAGAGGGACTTGCGTGAATGACATTTCAATTGCTTTAGCAATCAGGTCAATCATGCGATGTCATGTACAAGACCAGATGTTGCTTTTGCACTTATTATAATAAGCATGTATTAATCCAATTATGGAGAAACAAAGGGAAGCAGTAAAGAACATGTGAGGATGTTCTTTGTGTATGGTAATGGCAGTCTCCTACAGGAGACGGTTACCGGTTCTGACTTCCAAGATGACCTGGATGACAGAATGGCTGTCAGGGTTATAAGTTTATTCTCTTCTAAGGGGCGGTATGTTGGAAAGGGTTCCAAGCAGAATATTGAGATAGACATGGCGCGGGATGCTGATTATAATCAGCGGAGGATACAGCCCATGAAGTTTGTTGGATAAATTTGTTCATTTATGAACTTGGTCCCATCATCTATCCAGACAAATTCTAAGACAGGTATCGCTCATTTCAGAAGATAGACGATCCCCGCAAAGTTGAGATATAAAGAGATAAAAATAGAAATATTATAGCGGATCCACTCATTGAGGCTATTTCTCGAACACGGAAGTTTCTCAAATACGGTTTGCGAAACTGTCAGTAGAGAAGTTGGGTATTCGATAGCACACGAGTTGTGGGTATGCGATACCGCAATAATTGGCCTTAAGTGCAAGTGGGAGATTGTTGGATATGGTGTCCTTAAGGCAATTATTGTAATTGTAGGTAGACGATTATTGTAATTGAAGGATGACATAAACAGGTAGAACGGCCTTGTTCGAGCTGATAGTATGCTATCTGGTTTGTCTTTATCATTCATGTGTATACGTTTTACTTGCTATTATGTGTCGCTAATACATAATGATAAAACATGTAGGATCCTTGCTTGACTACCAGCATTATGATGGGATCATATTGTGAGAGCTGGGTAATCCAGAAGCACATCCTTAAATGTTTCTAGTCGTAAGAGTATCGAGACCGTGCATCGATATTCCAGAGTAGACTAGTGTATACGTTTCTAGAACCTAACGAGGGACGGTTTCCAGTCTCACAGTCATTGGTCTGTGGCACCTAAGATTGTATACAGGTGCTCACACGATCTGAGTACACCGAACGAACTTGCCGAAAACTTGTAGATGGTATTATACCTATCGTCAGATAGCAGTTCTTTGGTGATATGAGTACATGATAGTCTTTAAATCTGAGATCGTCATTGGTCTCATGTGAGTTCCCACTATACTTAGATTACTACCCTACCACGGCTCAAAGGAGTCATGCAAACAGATTTTAGTTGGGTACAGTCCCAAACCAAATCGAGGCAGTGAGCGATCGGAAAGGATTCATCTCTCCCGGAATAAGGAGTCGATGTCACGCTGTATTCGATTCGCCATCAACATAAGTTCCTTGCTACGACGGATGAAATTTACTAATAGGAGATTAGTAGTTTCTCGGTTGATCGTGAGCATGACACCGGCACGACTTATCGGGTTATTAGAGGTCTGACGTTATCCATCCCTAGACCCGGTATGCGACACTCTTAAACGAAGAGACCGGACTGTATGAAGATTGTCACTTACAGGCTCAGTAGGGTACGGACGGAGTTGATTGCCGATCTCCCTTTCGACATATACCTGGGTGGCTGTTACGTATAACTAGTGCCGCTGACGTGCTTGTGATTATGGATTTATCCAGTAACTTACTGCCAGCGTATTGTCGAGTCTTTAGAGTCCCACACAGATAGTTTTCCCGGTTCAGGTGATATGATGTAGAGGTCGTATATTGATACGTGCAGGGGTTCGATTAAATATGTATACGGCTACACGGACTTTAATCCGACATTTGATAATACTAGCCGGCTTAGGTTTAAGCCGGATTATTAAATCAAGTATTGATTTACTAATTTACACACACACAAACTATTATTGTGTTCACTATTCATTTTCTCTCTCTTGGCTATTCGTATTTTTATACAGATACGCGTATATGTATTTCGATACATATACTGGGGTCGTATTTATACAAATACTTCTAGAAAGGGACACCTTATTATTTTGTTTTCCATTTATGGAAAACAAAGAAATGATGTGGAAGGAGAGTATGGCAGAGAGGGATGGTGAAAGGAATGTGCTTGCATATTTTATGGGAAAAAGATTTGTTAAAAGTTTTATTGATATGGCTCATTTCTCTCTCAAGTTTTCATTCTTTCATGGCAACTCTCTCTCCTCTCCTCCTCCTTCTTTTTGCCCATGAGTTGAGCTTCTCTCTTAAGAGGGAAAATTAAGAGATAAAGATAGTGATGAATCTCTACATCTCTCACACTCTATTCCTAACAAGTTTGGAGTGTCAATTGCTTTCTCAAAGTTCTCTTTGGTGTAAAGCAAGGGCATGGATCGATTTCCCTTAGGTGGATCATTTTCGGTAAGGGCGGTCGTCTTTCAAGCTCGTTTCTGACGGCCTACGGAGCTCAGAAGGGTCTTCCATGATTTGGTGGACACGCTATAAAGATAGTATGCTCGCATCCTAATAGTTTAGCTCTCTTATTGTTTGCTGGTTTAGTGTATGGATGTATCCTTTGGTTTAGGTCGCTTATGCTTACTAAAAATTGATTGTTTTTCGTTCCATCTTGGCTGCGGTGATTGCGGCGCACACAACAAACTAACAGTTACTTCTTCAGGTTTCCGTATTCCTTCTGTTCAAGATCAATAATCATTAACTGTTTTTCGCTTGATGACTGTTTTTTAAGTAGGACTCTTGCGTTATTGAATTTGTAATAGATGGATGTTGGATTTGAAATTATATGCTATAGATTTCTTATATAATGATATGTATATTCTGTTTATACAAACGCTTAGCGTATTTATATCGGGAAGAAGTGATTCTCGGTGTGAATATGTTGCATACCTAGTCCGCATCTGCTCTCTGTCTTTTAAGAAGCGGGATGTGACAGCATCAATATGAATTTTAATATGGCATCAAACAATTTGATTTAACTTTTAATACATATCTTTAAAAATATATTGTGCTATTAGATAAATGTTCAAGCGTGTATTAATTTATTATAATATAATATATCAAACATTTTTATGCATGCATTTGAATTTGTGGGTTTACTCTTTTTAGAATATTAGACCTAGTTTTCGGTACTCGGTTATAAGTTCTGAAACTATGGTTTGGACTAAACTTTAAAAATTGTAATCTAACACCAGTTTAACAAACAAAATAGAGTTTATTGTTTTATAAATTTTCGAAGGCTTAAAACCTTTTTCTTTTGGATATGAGAAGTTGTGCCATAACTCGCCTCAATAGCATATTAATAAAGAAAAAGTTTAATTATATCAGAAACATATTTCATATATCTTGGTTGAGAAAAACAAAAAACAAAACGACAATCAAAAGTTCCAAAACTCGTTCAGAAGAATGGAATAGTTCCGTGCTTTCCTCAATTTCTCTTTAATCTTACTGGTTGCTTCTGCTACCCAAAATTGAAAAGAAATTCAATACCTAACAATACATCTTTATTATTGAAATTTTTTTTTAGCTTCTTCCTTCCGTAAGCAAAGGCAAATGATTTTCTTTAATTTATTACAGCAAAAAGAAGCCTCCGAATTCGGTGGATTCCAATAAAACATCATTTCCTCAATCCCATCGGGCAACCAAGCAATTCTGAATGCGCTTACCATTATCGTCCAAATCTCGACACTCAAAAGGCAATTTAGAAATAAATGGTTATATGTTTCTTCTATTTTTAAAACTTCAAAAAGTCTGGAGTTTTACAAAGTATTAAGACACTCCCTTTTTTAGACCGTATCATCAAGTGAAATCTTGATTTTAAGACTATGTTCCTAAATGACTCAAAACTTTAAGAAACCCGTTGTGACGAAATTGTGGTTTGGATATATGCAAACCTTAGATTCGTTGTACCTTAAACGATACCAAGGTTTTCAAAACCTTGCCAAATTAGGCCTTGGTGTCTTAATTTGACAAGTATTGGAGATTTTATTTAAAGTTAATATTGTTTCGTATGTATGTGACTAATTTGTTTTAATTGGAGGAAGTCAATGACATAATTGGGCCGAAAGGGGAAAATGGGTCAAATTCTCTGGCTTTAAAATGCAATAGATTTAGGTCTCTGATTCAAAAAAAGTTATGAAAAACTCTCTAAACTTAAATATTTTTGTGTTTTAGTCCGTATAGTATATTTACTATTCTTTATGACCTTTCAGCTAAAGTACTACATTTACCTTTTAAACTGCTACATATATTTTTTAAAGTGTTACATGTATCTTTTAAATTGCTATATTTATATTGAAATGGGTCAAATGTAATATATATAGTAATTTTACTAAAAATATATAACAGTTTCATGTCAAATGTATTATTTTAACACAAATATAATACTTTATAATATAAATGTAGTACTTTGAAAGATAACTATAGTACTTTAAAAGTTAAATGTAGTAATTTTCATGTCAAATGTAGTATTTTAACACAAATGTAGTATTTTATAACATAAATGCAGTAGTTTGAAAGATAAATATAATACTTTAAAAGGTAAATATAGTAGTTTTCATGTCAAATGTATTTAACACAAATGTAGTACTTTATAATATAAATATAGTATTTTGAAAGATAATTATATTACTTTAAAAGGTAAATGTATTAGTTTACCTAAAAAGACAGTGTTGGCATAAAAACAATAGTAAATGTACTAAAAGGACTAAAACACAAGAATGTTTGAGTTTAGGAAGTTTTTCATAAATTATTTTAGGCCGGGACCTAAACCTATTGATTTTAAAAGGCTGGGAGTTGGACCATTTTCCCACAAAAAAAAAGGTGGCTACCAGCTTGGTATGAATTGGGCTTGGATCCTGTGTTTCTTCACTTAGTTTATTCAAAGTTGGTTAGCATGTCATTATCTCCATAAGTTTCAATTATGGACTCTATGGCTTTGTTTTTGAATGAGCATCTTTTGACTGTTAGCAATAAGAAGGCTCCTCTAAATTGGTTGTTCCCATCTTGAATTTTATGGTATTTGGGGTCCATGCTGTTATGATGAAAATAGCATGGGTGCTATATAGATCATAACCACACATTTGTTTTGTGTGTGGTTGAGATCTATTCCTATCACCATCAATTTTTTGAGACCACAAGATAAAAGAATCTCTAAAAAGGTGAATATATCCCAGCCACACACAAAACAAATGTGTGTTCGCTCACATACTTGTCAATGTTTCAGGTAAACTGCTAAAAGGCTTAGATGATGATCTTGGCGGCGGCCGCGGCGGCTGCTGCTTACAATGTAGTGATATTTTTTGAGTGGCATCTCTTAATTGAAGCAACACAAAAGATTTGGTTCAGTTATAGTAACAATGAAAAATGCAGGAACAGCAACCTACCATTTTTCAAAAATAATATTTCAATGCAAACGTAAAGGCACGAACCAAAACAGGAACTAACAAAATAAAAAACAAATTACAACTAAAAACACAAGAGAATCTAAATATATTGCCAAAAACCGACATATCACCCTGCAGCTGGACCTCCAAATGCAATCGTCTTCCCTTGAGCAATTTCAGAAGCCCCGCGATCGCTCATATATGTCGAGGGAATCCATGGAATATTCCACGCTTCTTTTAAGGCTCGTATATCATTACCACTCTCTAAAGCCAAAGCTTCTTTGATCTGCACCACGACATTCGATATTGTTGGCCTTGATTAAGTTAGAAGCTGCTGGTGTACACTTCAATATTGCTTTATCTAATGCTTTACAAACTGAGCCGGCATCGTGTTCATGCTCAGAGTCTTTCAACGATCAAGCTCGCAATGTCCTGATATTATTGCAGCTGGTTGGCCTGGGATGAGCCCGAGTAGAACCATAATAGAGCTGTATACATTGTTACATGTAATTAGTCTGAAGTTGTGGCATTTGCATGCATTGAAATATTGAAAAAATCAAGCAAAAACCAGGAAATGTAGAATTATACAACAATCGAAGAGAAATGTATATATAGATTCCCTATAAGAAATTATAATCACCTTCAAAAATGTCAGGCAAATGAAACAAAGGAAAATTGGTGAGCAAAAGCTATTTATTGAATGCAATATAAATTACGAGTATGATGCATGCATTTATCAGCACACTTTGAAGCTTTATGCATTCTATGAGAAGCCAACCTTATGATTATGATGACCCATTTTTAGAAGAATTATAAATGAATTTGCCCAGTTGGAATGCACAATGATTGACAAAATTAGAATTAAATTATCATAAAAAAATTTATAAAAATAACTAAGAAATTAAACAAGAGAGGCCTTTTGTTCGAACATGATGAAACGAGATGACGCAAAACATATCAGATGGAGCACAAAATAACCAAAAGAAAGAGACTCGTACTAAAAAAGAAGTTATCGATATAAATTAGAAATTAATTTCTTCCATTAATTTCACGGTGAAACAAAACTTGGAAGTTGACAAATAAGAAGAAAAGCTCCATTAAACACAAGAAGCCTTGAATAATTCTTAAAACTGTCCTTTTTTCATTTTAATATGTACACACACTCATTTGTGTGTATATGTATATATATACACGGTTACTTAATAATAACCACCAAAATTGTATTAATTACATCATGAGGCGCGAAGTCATCCCGTCCTTCAAGGCTTTGAGGTGTGCAAGAGAATGCCCTTGACCGCTAATCACGCTTTGAGGTGTGCAAGAGAACCGTCTAGATTAGGCTTCATAATATACACCGAGCTGCATCATACTGCTTTCTTACCCGCATGGCTGCAAGATACGATCCAAATCCTGTCTCGGCATGTCTGAAGCCAAGATGGGTGATTGCCCTCTCTGTTGATGTTTACAAAGAACATTGGTTAATGACTATACAACGGCCAAATTGAATAGCAGGATAGCAATGTCAGAAAGAAATTTTCAATGTGTAATCGAACACCTCGACGAAGGATATTTTTCAGAATTCAACATCATCAATGAAGTATGCCAAAAGAGGTTGTATGTATGCCAAGCTAAAAGAACCAACCAAATAAATAAACTGTGGCTTTTGGGGGGAACATCATGAGGGAAAGAAGAAAGAGAGTAGTTACCTGAAGGATAGGTGGTGCAGGATATCTGGAACCTCCGCCGGAAACATTGACAAGTATGTGAGCGAGCCACTGGGAAACCGCTTCGTTCCAAATACGAAGCCCTGGGTTATGTGAAAAGTTATGAAAAGATCTAAAAAGAGACTAACATATAAAGGCATAATTAATCTTCTTGAACCGTTATTCTTTGATGGTTTCATGAATGCAACTTTTTTCCGTAATTCTTTTTTTTCATTTATTAGATTATTTAATATGAAAATTTTGAAAGCCTTCAACTGACCTTTCAGGATTACATCAAGCTTCTTTCTTGTTCATAATCTTATTGCAGAAAGGAAAAAAAAATGATGCTTGATAAAAATTGATTGGGATAGGATTCAAGTTGCATGTAGGGAAAAGAAATTTAGATCTTCCGTAAAAGGTTTGCTAGGTTGCCGTTTCATTTTGATGGAAAAAGTCTTAAATGATATGCAGAAGATGATAATGCTTCTGATGTACGATGCAAAATATGTTAGGAAAATCAAGAAGAAAGAATATAAAAGAGACTTAAAAGTTACACTTACTACAGTGGATCCGCCTCGCTCCATGTTGATATCCTCGAACCAGGGGATACCAAAATGTCACTTCCTCCACATAGCAAAGGAAGCGCACTCCATCTTTGAGCCTCTCCAATATCTAACGAGACTAATCCTATTTCATGGAGTCTCCATGGGAGAGGAAACCCAATGATGGTCATTGTGTTGTGAAGAAATGATTGTTTCCCAAGTCTTTTATAGGGATGGCGTTCATGATCAAGCAATGAATCTAGAAATCATTATATTTAACAGGTTATGAATGATTATTCCAGATTCAATGTTATGAAATCTGGCACATAAAAACCTACCACATTGGTCCTGTGAATTAAACTTGATACATGAATGAAGAATGCATCTGCATGACAAGACCATTAAAAATAATTGCTGTTCAACGAATTATTGATATAATTTAGATATGCATGATTGAATACTAATTAATAAAAGAATAATATTGGTTATTGGATGCAAAGTTATTTGGATTCTGTTAATTAAACAAAAAGGTGCATTGTATCAGCCATTTACAAAATTTAGGAAATGTTGTATGTAGAAATGTCAGTGGAGAGAATTCACCAAAATGCTCCATAAACCTAAAGTTGTAATAGGGTGGACTCTCTCTTCCCTTGCCGTTTGGAAAAGAA
The DNA here is from genome assembly GCA_030015575.1 of Agapanthus africanus. Lineage (NCBI taxonomy): Eukaryota > Viridiplantae > Streptophyta > Magnoliopsida > Asparagales > Amaryllidaceae > Agapanthus > Agapanthus africanus. The sequence goes on from JASDDO010000014.1 coordinate 652,514,809, forward strand.
TTTTTTTTTAATTATAACCGGGTTAGGAAGATCGGCCTCTTGGGTACATACAAATAGGCTAACTATTTGTCTTAACCAAACCTTGGTTGGAATAAATCGATCTGTTTAAATAAGACGATTTAGTTTTCAGTATTTATTGGACGAGCTAATTGGATCCTGTAGTTGCGCTTGAATGGAAGTTGGCAAGCTTTAGAATTAAGAAATCCGGCGCGATGAAATTGAACCAGATAAATTACATGACATGGCTCAGATAAAATATTCATATATATGTAGTAGTCAAGTGTGTGAAAATAAATGATTTGCTACGAGTAGCGCATGCCTTAATGTAATTTTCTTGATCCTATATGGTTTTTTTCTGTTCAGATGAACTTATATATATATATATATATATATATATATTCAATTTAGAGTTTCATTTCGATCTCAGATTTGGGCTTTAATATCAAAGCCTGGTTCTATAACATGATGAAATTGGATTTATAAATCTATATATGGTACTCCGAAAGGGAGGAAAAGTTAGTAAAGCATGAGAATCGTGACAAGAAGTTTAGAAAAGTTGGAAAAATAGAGGGTTTTTTCTATATGTCACCCCCGAAACTTGCTTATGTCTAAATATCACCCCCAAAACTTCAATATTCCATATATCACCCCGAAAACATATAAGTAATCCACAAATCACCCCCAAAACAAACAAGTTTTCAAAACATTGTCATTATCCAAAAATCACCTCCGTCATCTTCCAATGCCAAATTTTTAAACCCGGATTGGATTAGCTTAGTTAAGGTTGTAGGTTTATGAAATAGAAAATCACAATTAGCGTATTTCTCTCTCATTTTTCTCTCTTAAGGTCTCCTTTCTTTCTTCTTTTAAAATTCACTTTATTTAATCCAAAAGAAAGCATAAACCCTTTATTTCTTGGAAAATCCAAAGTCGGACTTTACCTTTGCGCAATTAATATTGGAAAAAGGGCTATTTTCACTGTTAGGGAGTATTGCATCAGAAAATTAACTCAGACGGAGAAATTTGGATAACTTGCAACTTTAAGGGTGATATATGGAATATCAAAGTTTTGTGGGTGATATTTACATATAGGTAAGTTTTGGGAGCGATATATAGAGAAAAAATGATTAACTTAACCAACCTAAATTCCAAAACAAAAAAAAATCTATATATGGCTCGCGGTTGGGCTTGTATGAGTTAAACATATAGTCGGCTTGTTGCCGATTCTTCCTGGCAAGGATGATCATGCTTTGGAGATATTAATATATAATTCCATTCATTACGGTCAAATATCCGGATAAAAAATTCTATACTTCAAAATTAAATTCCAATAAATTTTTAGAAAGAATTAATCTTAATCCTACTCATCAGGTAGGATCCACATCATTCTTACTACTAATAATGGAGTAATATGAATCTCCCAAATGCCTATTCTCTTATGATATCCAGACTCTCATACTTCATAATCCCGCCAATCATCACGACCTTATCTCTCATACTATACGTGTTTCTCATAAACTGTCTTAAAGTTTTATATTGTGGTGTTCTTTCCTTTGGATGTGACTCCTTCAATAATTGAACCGGCGACCTCTCATTTTACAGAAGAAAGTTATACCGTATGAGCCATGCCCAATTATTTTCTTTTAATTATAATTACCTCCCTTGTAGAGTTGCATTTAAGGATCTTTAAGTGAGAGGGGGGACTACTTCAAGGATGTAAATCCCCGTTTCCATTGTTATAGAAGTTTCGTATTCTCTGAATTCCAGTGATTTTCTTTTCTTTCCCTCATTTTTGATTTGGTTGTTAAGCCCAATATTTATATTTTTTCCCAAAACCTAAAAGTTAAAAACCCAAGAGTTAAAACCAAAGCCAATTAAACTAAAACCTAAACTAAAACCCAAAATAAAATAAGTATTAACACACAATATTTTTCCTGCAGCCCAAAAACCCTTTTATCAATTAAAATTTTCTCGGCCCGTTGCTCACCCAGCCCACTCTAAATTCTTGATTAAATCCCTAAATTCCTTAAAAGCCCAGGCCCGCCTTACCTCTCTCAGCCCGCTTCGTTTCCAAAGGAAATGAAATTCTCCTGCGGGTTCGACCCGTTCTCCTTCACCCGACCCGCTTCATTACCTCTTCTTCCCCACGAGAAAAGTTTTCCCGCTCGTTTCCTTCTCCCACGTCGCGACCCCCACGCCCCCGAGCTCCCCACGACGCCTCGTCGCCCACGTCTCCGTGCTCGACGCCCACTCCACGTCTTTCCAACTCCCTCGCCTCCATACATGAGCGAACACTTTCCCCCGCTGCAAAATTTTTCCCAGCGCCATACTCCCTCCTCTCTCCTTCTTCCACCCACTGCACCTCGCTCAACCCTCACCGCCGGCGACGAATACAACCCCTCTTCCCTCGCTCTCTTCTCTCCATCAGCATCGCCCCACACTCCTCCACCACCGAGCTCTCTCAACCCACGCCGACTTCACTCGCAACCGACCACGGCCACCACCGGCACCCTCACGTCGGCGAACTCCCCACCACGACGTCGACATCCCTACCTCCTCAGCATCACCACCATCACCACAAACCCCAAGTCCCACTGCTCACCTTTCACTCCCTCCAAAACTCCAAAACTCATTTTTCCAAACAATTTTCCCTCAACTGCACACCCCACTACCGAGCTCGGCCACCTTGCGACCGACGCCAACGAGCCGCCTCCACTTCGCCTGAACCACTCTGAGACTCCCTAACCTCCTCAGCACCACCACTCCATCACCCGAGCCCATTGCACTCTCTCTCTCCCTCTCTCCAAAAACCCACAAAGAAACCCATTTTCCCTCACTGCGCACTATCCGTGCACGCTGCCGGAGCGACCACCGCCGATATCGTTGACCCCAGCAAGTCCCAGGCCACCCGCAGAGCACACTTTATACCTCCAGCGAGCACTTGGAAACTCCGACGCAAAATCCGATCCGCGAGCCAAACTCGCGCAATTCATTTTGCGGCGTACACGCGCGTTCGTGACGACGTTGCTGCCTCGCGACCCCGAGACGTTACCAGGCAAGTGTTTACTTGCTTCATGCTAAAATATTAGTAGTATAAACTTAAAATATCTAGTTTACGGATTTGCCGAATACCGATACATAATATGACATAAGTGTTCGATGCTGGTCTCTCATGGATATAATGGTTTATTTTGACGGAAACTGATACCTTCTATTGGCCCACATGATAATGAATATTGTGTATAAGTATCGCTGGAAAATACGATTGTTTGTAACAAAAATTGATACCCCCAAATATGCCGTTAAAACTAGAATTTTCTCGTGTCTGAAAACGAATAAAATCACTATAAATCACATGCATAATGGATTGATGTGTTCTAGGGCTTAAAAGGAAGCCGACTTGACGAACTTTAACCCTATGGAAAATCCTAATGATTTCTGTTCTGTAATCATGATGATAACTGGGTCGGAACACGACTCTGGACTGCAGTCCAGAGCGTTTCTGATTATTGTTTTCTGTTCAAAGGACCTGCGTCACTGTGTTTCCTGAAATCATACTTCACGGACTTTACATTAGATTAGAGATAATTCTGTTAGCTAAGCAAAACAAGTGGTTTCACTCCGATCCATCGCCGTTTGTTATTTTAAACTATTTTAAAAAGGGCAGAACGTATAACTGTTCAGAACAGATTCTGAAAGGACATATTGAAGTTAAACTGTGCATAACTTTCAATGTACAGATGCGATTGAAGATCCGTCTGTAGCGTTGAATACTCTATTGGAAACCCCAGATTTCATGTAACTGTAACATCGCTAAATTCTGAGCCCAAGTGGGTGCAATTCGTGCCGCGAAATGGACGTTCAGTTCTGAAACTGAATTTCCAGCCGCGCGCACTTAAAATGAAACTGCTATATCTTGAGAAGCGGAATCCCGATTGAACTGAAACAAATTCTGATGAATTACTGACTGAGTGTTCTATGTATCTTACTTACATCATTTCGCTGAATTCCTAACATAATAATCTGTGCAATTTATTTCAGTTCATTACATGCATGTTGATTCATAATATACAGAACTCATTGGTAGCATACATACATATATCATACCCTTGCCATATACTCAGTGTTAGTACGTGTGGACATTGCATTATCGTACGTGACAGATGTTGGTTTAGTTGTGACAAGTACATCAATGGAAAATGAACATTCGTGACAGTGATTGATACAGTGAACAGTGATAAAAATCGTGCCATTGATATACTTGTACATAACTAGATAAAGATCATAACTAGTGAGAACCTGGGAAAAAAGGGGAAATCAAAATGGAAAGAGTATCGTATTTAGCGGGACCGATTTTAGAGGATGATCATTCGAACAGAGATATCGATACATGTAGGATAGGATCTAGCGATCCGGCTGACAGGGTTATGTCCCGAGCATGTGGGCCGTTGTCTCGGGTATGTACGAGACTCCTGTTAAACACGATCCTCCTTCCACTATGTGATTTCAAACATAACCTAGAGACCGATAGGGACATATATCATATTCTGCATCATATAGAGACATAGTGATTACTTGCATTGTTCTTATACCAGTATCACCTCGTTCACCTGTTTCACCTCATTATAATATAATTGTCATTGTGTCGCTCTGACGACCTGAGTATGCATGCTCAGATCCCGCGGGAGGACCAGCACAGGAGACGGATCTACCCTTCGAGTTTACGGAGATTTAGACTGGTGTACTTTCTATTTTCTGCTTTCCTTAAAAGTGATCGTAAGTTTGACTTTTATTAGTATTTGTTCTTGTTATCTGCAATTTGTGAACAATGGAATATTAATGTAATAGATTAGTGATGTGATTCCTTTACCACTGCGCTTTATTTACTGATTACCATGCAATGCTAGAAGCCGAAGTGTGACTACGGCGGGATGATTCCTTGACCGTAGGAGCATGGCTGGCCTAGTCATCCCTCGTTTTCCGTATTTTGGGAAGCGGGGCGTGACATGGTTTAGTTGGTATCAGAGCCTGTGTTTAGTATCAAGGGATAACATTAACTATGCAGTATTACGTTATTCTTGTTTCACTACTCTTGATTTCCATCCTTGAATCTGATCCTATCCTTTTGAATCCTTCAGTGATATGACGTCCCCGAACGACCCCTCCTCGGACTCCAGCTCTCAGGACCGCACGGAAAGGATGCTCAGCGCACTGACCACTCTCGCGGAAGCTCAGGAGAGGAAGACTGACTTGCTCACTGAGGGACTCAGGGCGATTACCGCCACAGGAGGACCCTCCGCATTTATTACCGCCCCCGAGGGCGTTGTTCCACCAGCTTATCATGCTAGGGCTGGTACAGTAGCAGACTTTCGACGGTTACACCCAGCTGCGTTCACAGGGCTAGCTGAACCCCTTGAGGCTGAGCAATGGTTGGTGAATATGGAGAATCTATTGACTGCTGCCAGGGTTCCAGAGGAAGACAGAGTGAACGTGATAAAGATACAATTAGAAGACGAGGCCCGCACATGGTGGTCGGTGGAAGAGAGCAGACTTGACAGGCCGATCGAATGGAGCAAGTTTAAGGAGTGCTTCCTAGATCATTACTTTCCTTCCACAGCCAAGACAGAAATGGAGGAGAGATTTATTCTTTTGAAGCAGAATGGACGCCCAGTGGATGTTTATGCGGCAGAGTTCAACCGCTTGAGTCGTTTCGCTCCGTACATGGTCGCCTCAGAAGCTACCAGGGCCAGACGTTTTCTTCAGGGGTTAGATTTTGAGTTGCAGCAGTTGATTGCTTCGTTGGATCTGCAGACTTTCGCACAGGTACTCAACACGGCGAGAGTTCAGGAGCAACTGATTAACAAGTTCAGGAGACCCCCAGTCATTCCAGCACGTACCCACACGCCATCTCGAGGAGCCATACCGGTTCACAGGCCAGGGACGACGCAAATGAAGCGCCCATTTGTACCACAGCAGCGCCCCCAGAGACAGGGCGTAACTTGCGGCTATTGCGGTAGAGGAGGACATACCCAGAAGGACTGTCGCCGTGCCAAGGGACAGTGTTTGATTTGCGGTTCTAGTCAGCACAAGATTGGCAGCTGCCCTGAGCGAGCAGAGGCTCAGGCAGGTTCTGGACCGTCACAGCAGAGGCCGCAGGAGCAGAGACAACCATTTACAGGTCGCGGTCAGGGACGGGCTTTCACCTTGACCGCCGAGCAGGCGGAAGCGGCAGGAGATGTGGTTACAGGTACTCTACTCGTGCATTCCTTACCAGCTAGAGTACTATTTGATTCGGGAGCATCGCATTGTTTCTTGTCTGAGCATTTCACTACTACACACTCAATACCACATGAAACACTAGCTAAGGGATGGGAAATTCATACGGGTAATGGCATTATTATATCTAGCCGAGAATGTAGATTATGCCCGGTTGTAGTGTGTGGCAGGGAATTCTATGCGAATTTCCTCTTAATTGGGACAGGCAGTTACGACGCAATTCTTGGGATGGATTGGATGAGCACTTTTCATGCGGTAATCGATTGTCGTGCGAGGAATGTGATCTTCCGCATTCCCAATCACCCGGAGTTCATTTTCGAGGGCGGAAGTGAATCTTTGGAGACAGCTAAATACAGAGCAAAGCCTAAGGAGCTGACAGCTATGGAGATTGATAGGAGCCCAGCCCCAGAAATTGTTCGGGACTTTCTGGACGTTTTTCCCGAGGATTTACCAGGTTTACCACCTCCTCGAATTTTGGAGTTCTCAATCGACTTGACTCCAGGTACAGCCCCAGTATCCAGAGCTCCATACAGAATGGCACCAGTTGAATTAGCGGAATTGAAGAAACAGGTTGAAGAACTATTGGAGAAAGGATTCATTCGGCCAAGCGCTTCACCGTGGGGTGCACCAGTTCTATTGGTAAAGAAGAAGGATGGATCGTTGCGAATGTGTATAGATTACCGAGAGCTGAACAAGGTCACAATAAAGAACAAGTACCCAATACCGCGCATTGACGACCTATTTGATCAACTAAGTGGGGCCAAGGTTTTCTCGAAGTTGGACCTCCGTTCTGGGTATCATCAAATCAGGGTAGCAGCCGAGGATGTGTGCAAAACGGCTTTCAGGACCCGATACGGACATCACGAGTTTCTTGTGATGCCGTTCGGCGTTACCAACGCCCCAGCAATATTCATGGACTTGATGAACAGGGTGTTCGCAAAATACTTGGACACGTTTGTCGTTGTGTTTATCGACGACATACTTGTCTACTCGAAGACTCAGGAGGAGCACGCTGAACATTTGCGCACGGTCTTCCAAATTCTTCGGGAGGAGAAGCTGTATGCGAAGCTAAGTAAGTGTGAGTTCTGGCTCGACAAGGTACAGTTTTTGGGACATATTGTTTCGGGCGAAGGCATTTCGGTGGACCCGGCGAAGATAGAATCTGTCAGGGATTGGCCGACGCCGAAGTCAGTGGCCGAGATCAGGAGTTTTCTGGGATTAGCAGGCTATTATCGGAGATTCGTCCAAGATTTCTCAAGAATCGCAGAACCATTGACGAGGCTGACACGGAAGGACGTGCCGTTTACATGGACAGAGGAGTGCACTCAGGCTTTCGACACACTAAAGCAGAAGTTAACCACGGCGCCTATTCTTACTGTACCAGATGATTCAGGTGGTTTGGTGATACACAGTGATGCCTCAGGGAAGGGTTTAGGCTGTGTTTTGATGCAGCATGGACGTGTGGTTGCTTACGCCTCTCGACAACTGAGAAATCACGAGAAGAACTACCCCACACATGACTTGGAGTTAGCTGCGGTAGTCTTTGCATTGAAGATTTGGAGGCACTATCTATTGGGTGAGAAAGTGGAGGTGTACACAGATCACAAAAGTTTGAAGTATGTTTTCACCCAGAAGGAATTGAATATGAGGCAGCGCCGATGGCTAGAGCTGATGGCAGATTACGATTTGGACCTTCAGTATCACCCGGGGAAGGTCAATGTTGTACCAGATGCGCTCAGTCGCAAGCCAGCGGTCATGATGTTGACCGATCAGAGGAGCATTATTGAGGATTTCCAGAGACTTGCACTTGAGGTCGTTACGCCGAACGCACTCAGTCAACTTTGGCAGCTGCAGGTGCAATCTTCTCTGGTGGACCGCATCAAGACTGCGCAAGCGGACGATCCCCGATTGCAAAAGTTCAGAGAGGAAGTGAAAGCTGGATTGAGAACGGAACTGACTATACATGAAGATGGCTCACTGAGATTCGGTAGCAGATTCTGCGTACCTAAAGGAGGTGTTCGAGAAGAAGTGTTGGCTGAAGCACACAGTTCAGCTTATTCTGTGCATCCGGGAAGTACAAAAATGTATCAGGACCTAAAGCAGCACTTTTGGTGGAACGGAATGAAACGGGAAATTACGAGGTTCGTATCCAGGTGCTTGGTATGTCAGCAGGTGAAGGCAGAGCATCAGAGGACAGCAGGACTGTTACAACCCCTGCCGATACCGGAATGGAAGTGGGAGCACATTACTATGGATTTCGTGACGGCGTTACCACGGAGCCCTAGGGGCAATAACGCCATTTGGGTTATCGTCGATCGCCTCACAAAAGTTGCACACTTTCTACCTTTCCGGGTAGGACAGTCGACAGAATCATTGGCAGAAAGATATATGCAGGAGATTGTACGACTTCACGGTGTTCCAGTCAGCATTGTGTCAGACCGGGACACGAGATTCTTGTCGCACTTTTGGAAGAGCTTACAGGAGAGCTTGGGTACCCGCCTAAATTTCAGCACAGCTTATCACCCACAGACGGATGGACAATCCGAGCGTACGATTCAGACGCTCGAGGACATGTTGAGAGCCTGCATGCTGGACTTTCAAGGTTCCTGGGAGGACCATCTGCATCTAGTCGAGTTCTCTTATAACAATAGTTATCAAGCTAGTATTCAGATGGCTCCTTTTGAAGCATTTTACGGGCGGAAATGTCGATCACCAGTATGTTGGGATGATGTGGGAGAGCGAAGACTACTGGGCCCCGAACTCATCGTTCAGACAGTCGACAAAGTTCAAATGATCAGACAGCGCATCAAGACGGCTCAGGATCGACAGAAGAGTTGGGCAGATACCAGCAGAAGGGCACTTGAGTTCGAAGTCGGAGATCATGTATTCTCGAAGATTTCCCCTACTCGTGGAGTTATCAGGTTCGGAGGTCGGGGAAAGCTTAGTCCCCGCTTTATCGGACCTTTTGAGGTGCTAGAGCGAGTAGGAGAGGTGGCTTATCGACTTGCCTTGCCTCCATCGCTAGCTGGTGTGCACAATACCTTCCATGTGTCACAGTTGCGGCGTTACGTTCGAGATGAGAACCATGTCCTGGACCACTCAGAGCTAGTTTTGGGTACTGACTTATCGTACGAGGAGCAGCCTACTACCATTCTCGACCGCAGAGAGAAAGTGCTAAAGAATAAGGTCATTTCGTTAGTCCGAGTGTCTTGGGGCGGTCGTTCCCCAGGAGAATCCACCTGGGAGCGGGAGGAAGATATCCGTGATCGTTATCCACATCTCTTTGTTTAGTACTTTTGTTTCTTTGTATCCTTGTTAAATTTCGAGGACGAAATTTTTGTTAAGGGGGGTATGATGTAAATCCCCGTTTCCATTGTTATAGAAGTTTCGTATTCTCTGAATTCCAGTGATTTTCTTTTCTTTCCCTCATTTTTGATTTGGTTGTTAAGCCCAATATTTATATTTTTTCCCAAAACCTAAAAGTTAAAAACCCAAGAGTTAAAACCAAAGCCAATTAAACTAAAACCTAAACTAAAACCCAAAATAAAATAAGTATTAACACACAATATTTTTCCTGCAGCCCAAAAACCCTTTTATCAATTAAAATTTTCTCGGCCCGTTGCTCACCCAGCCCACTCTAAATTCTTGATTAAATCCCTAAATTCCTTAAAAGCCCAGGCCCGCCTTACCTCTCTCAGCCCGCTTCGTTTCCAAAGGAAATGAAATTCTCCTGCGGGTTCGACCCGTTCTCCTTCACCCGACCCGCTTCATTACCTCTTCTTCCCCACGAGAAAAGTTTTCCCGCTCGTTTCCTTCTCCCACGTCGCGACCCCCACGCCCCCGAGCTCCCCACGACGCCTCGTCGCCCACGTCTCCGTGCTCGACGCCCACTCCACGTCTTTCCAACTCCCTCGCCTCCATACATGAGCGAACACTTTCCCCCGCTGCAAAATTTTTCCCAGCGCCATACTCCCTCCTCTCTCCTTCTTCCACCCACTGCACCTCGCTCAACCCTCACCGCCGGCGACGAATACAACCCCTCTTCCCTCGCTCTCTTCTCTCCATCAGCATCGCCCCACACTCCTCCACCACCGAGCTCTCTCAACCCATGCCGACTTCACTCGCAACCGACCACGGCCACCACCGGCACCCTCACGTCGGCGAACTCCCCACCACGACGTCGACATCCCTACCTCCTCAGCATCACCACCATCACCACAAACCCCAAGTCCCACTGCTCACCTTTCACTCCCTCCAAAACTCCAAAACTCATTTTTCCAAACAATTTTCCCTCAACTGCACACCCCACTACCGAGCTCGGCCACCTTGCGACCGACGCCAACGAGCCGCCTCCACTTCGCCTGAACCACTCTGAGACTCCCTAACCTCCTCAGCACCACCACTCCATCACCCGAGCCCATTGCACTCTCTCTCTCCCTCTCTCCAAAAACCCACAAAGAAACCCATTTTCCCTCACTGCGCACTATCCGTGCACGCTGCCGGAGCGACCACCGCCGATATCGTTGACCCCAGCAAGTCCCAGGCCACCCGCAGAGCACACTTTATACCTCCAGCGAGCACTTGGAAACTCCGACGCAAAATCCGATCCGCGAGCCAAACTCGCGCAATTCATTTTGCGGCGTACACGCGCGTTCGTGACGACGTTGCTGCCTCGCGACCCCGAGACGTTACCAGGCAAGTGTTTACTTGCTTCATGCTAAAATATTAGTAGTATAAACTTAAAATATCTAGTTTACGGATTTGCCGAATACCGATACATAATATGACATAAGTGTTCGATGCTGGTCTCTCATGGATATAATGGTTTATTTTGACGGAAACTGATACCTTCTATTGGCCCACATGATAATGAATATTGTGTATAAGTATCGCTGGAAAATACGATTGTTTGTAACAAAAATTGATACCCCCAAATATGCCGTTAAAACTAGAATTTTCTCGTGTCTGAAAACGAATAAAATCACTATAAATCACATGCATAATGGATTGATGTGTTCTAGGGCTTAAAAGGAAGCCGACTTGACGAACTTTAACCCTATGGAAAATCCTAATGATTTCTGTTCTGTAATCATGATGATAACTGGGTCGGAACACGACTCTGGACTGCAGTCCAGAGCGTTTCTGATTATTGTTTTCTGTTCAAAGGACCTGCGTCACTGTGTTTCCTGAAATCATACTTCACGGACTTTACATTAGATTAGAGATAATTCTGTTAGCTAAGCAAAACAAGTGGTTTCACTCCGATCCATCGCCGTTTGTTATTTTAAACTATTTTAAAAAGGGCAGAACGTATAACTGTTCAGAACAGATTCTGAAAGGACATATTGAAGTTAAACTGTGCATAACTTTCAATGTACAGATGCGATTGAAGATCCGTCTGTTGCGTTGAATACTCTATTGGAAACCCCAGATTTCATGTAACTGTAACATCGCTAAATTCTGAGCCCAAGTGGGTGCAATTCGTGCCGCGAAATGGACGTTCAGTTCTGAAACTGAATTTCCAGCCGCGCGCACTTAAAATGAAACTGCTATATCTTGAGAAGCGGAATCCCGATTGAACTGAAACAAATTCTGATGAATTACTGACTGAGTGTTCTATGTATCTTACTTACATCATTTCGCTGAATTCCTAACATAATAATCTGTGCAATTTATTTCAGTTCATTACATGCATGTTGATTCATAATATACAGAACTCATTGGTAGCATACATACATATATCATACCCTTGCCATATACTCAGTGTTAGTACGTGTGGACATTGCATTATCGTACGTGACAGATGTTGGTTTAGTTGTGACAAGTACATCAATGGAAAATGAACATTCGTGACAGTGATTGATACAGTGAACAGTGATAAAAATCGTGCCATTGATATACTTGTACATAACTAGATAAAGATCATAACTAGTGAGAACCTGGGAAAAAAGGGGAAATCAAAATGGAAAGAGTATCGTATTTAGCGGGACCGATTTTAGAGGATGATCATTCGAACAGAGATATCGATACATGTAGGATAGGATCTAGCGATCCGGCTGACAGGGTTATGTCCCGAGCATGTGGGCCGTTGTCTCGGGTATGTACGAGACTCCTGTTAAACACGATCCTCCTTCCACTATGTGATTTCAAACATAACCTAGAGACCGATAGGGACATATATCATATTCTGCATCATATAGAGACATAGTGATTACTTGCATTGTTCTTATACCAGTATCACCTCGTTCACCTGTTTCACCTCATTATAATATAATTGTCATTGTGTCGCTCTGACGACCTGAGTATGCATGCTCAGATCCCGCGGGAGGACCAGCACAGGAGACGGATCTACCCTTCGAGTTTACGGAGATTTAGACTGGTGTACTTTCTATTTTCTGCTTTCCTTAAAAGTGATCGTAAGTTTGACTTTTATTAGTATTTGTTCTTGTTATCTGCAATTTGTGAACAATGGAATATTAATGTAATAGATTAGTGATGTGATTCCTTTACCACTGCGCTTTATTTACTGATTACCATGCAATGCTAGAAGCCGAAGTGTGACTACGGCGGGATGATTCCTTGACCGTAGGAGCATGGCTGGCCTAGTCATCCCTCGTTTTCCGTATTTTGGGAAGCGGGGCGTGACAAAGGATTTAAACCAAATTCTAAGGAAGATTCTTATAATAAAAAAACACTTAATTAGTTTAGTGAAAAATAGCAATAGTTAAGGATATCTTCGTGTAATTTGATAACTCCCACTATAGGTAATTACTGAGTGTCCGCTTAGATTTCGCCATGGCAATAGTATAACCGTGATTCGCTTAATTGACTGATCTGAAAGGATTCAGTAACCATTGGCTTTGCTTGATGCAAGGAAGTTTGAGGTTATGCCATTTGCGAAGAATTCGTTGGAGGTGAGCATAAAGAACCAAGGGTTTTAAAGTAGTGTAACAGAATATTAAAACTGTCATGAATGAATGATATCGTACCATATTTTGCACACGGATGTGTATCTAAGTATACTAATGATAGGCAAACTAGAGAGTATATTCTCCAGTATATCGTTGGGACGTATGCTATTTAAGGAAATTTCCCTCTTAGCAAACATTAACAATATAATAAATTGGAACAATATATTTTTATATAATTCTGAATTATCTATTTGTAGTTATCATGGCATTACCGGTAATTATTATTTTTCATCAAGGTTGTAAATAGTGTTTGGCGGTGCTAGACGGTTAGGGTACCGCCTAGCGTCTAGGGCCTAGGCGGACACTTAAGCACCATTTAGGGGGTTTTAGTATTTTTACTTAAATATGTTTAGGGATAGAAAGATAAGGTTTTTTAATGAGTGAGAAAAATGATAGGTTTGTGAATTTGATTGGGTTTGGTATGCATTTTCTTAAGAGAAGCAAATACACCAATTCCGAAAATTTGCATTAAGGGGTTAGATGATTAAGTGAGTATGGTCGCTTAAGCACCTGCCTAGACAGGTTAGACCGCCTCGGGCCTGCTTAAGCAGACATTTACGCGACCAAACCCGCTTCAGGGCAAAAATCAGCTTAATGCAAACCGTTTAGTGAAAAGCGAAGCGGTCTTGTGCCACTTCCGCTTACGCAGTAGCCTAAACCGCTTTTTACAAAACTGTTTTTCGTTTTGTTTTTGTTTCTTGCTCTGTGTATATGGTTATCTATTTATAATCATAGAATAACACGGAAGAAGCTTATGAGCAAAAATATAGACTAAAGTATTCCCGAACCGACAGAACAGAATAGAAACCCTCAAGGAGGAAGACTGCTCCAAGCCTTGGGGGTGTGAAGACTATGTAACAGTCCAATGGACCATTTTAGTAAACGGACCAAGCAGCTCGAAGACGAAGCGGCATGACTGTTCAACGCCCAATGCAAGTGTAGAATTAGGAGCCCATTGAATGCAGAAGATATTTTCAAGAGGCTTTAAAAGTTGCGGTTGCATTCATACCTATGCCATTGTTCATTCGACGATGGAAACGTTGAGGACTTCGATAAAGATGATGATGCCGATATCCCTTCACTGGCATCTACAGCTATTGATCAAGCATTGTTAGCTGCATGAAGACATGTAATGAAACGGTATTTTTCATTAAGTATAGTGGCAAATTTAAAAACTATCTTCCTTACTGTGCAGTGATGTAAATTTAAAAACTATCTTCCTTATTCGTGTTTGCATATTTTAGTTAATTTAAGTAGTCTATTAGCTATAAATAACTTAATGTTCTATGACTAAAGCTATTCTCTAATCATATAATAATAACTCTATCTTTCATTTTCAACTTTTCCTTACCCCCTCAACACACATACCCCGCAAACAAACAATTCCATTAGTTTATATAATTTTGTGTTGCTTCAAACTACTCAATAAATATTATCTAAATATTAGTAGCATACAACCCTTGGCTAAATTTGCATTTTTTTCTATCAAAGTAGTAATGGAGGATATATGTACACGGAACTCTCCCATATATTGAAAAGAGCGAGCGGTAGCAACAATCGTAACAACACCGTTATAGCAACCTTTTCTTTACTCATGTAATGCTCGTTGGAAAACAGAAACCAACATCTAGCAATATGGAAAGGGCTCGATATAAGTCATAACAAAATTTCTAGCTGGCAAATTCATAATTATGCATTGAGAAGTAACCACATTTATGCCCTCTAAACATCCATTACACAAGTTCACTTCTCACACATTTCAAGTATTCAATTTCTCTCCTATATCATCTAAAGTTTAATTAGTGTTTCTATCAGGGTAAACCAGAATTAATATGAGGACGCGCTAGAGAAAGCGAAACTAATAACACTCGGAGGTATTCGTGCTTTGAGATTCGCCAGAGGAGGGGGATTCCATCAGTCAATTCACCAGAGTGAAGGTCTCTAGGTCTCTAATAATCAATCGAATTTTGAATATATTAGTAGATCGCAGATTCTCAACCTGTCAACAAGATTATTCCATTGTAAGAACTTATGCGGCTATGATCCTTGGTGAGGCAAAAATATGATAGCTACAGTTAACGCCATCCCAAGCAAAAAACTCTTGGTGCGCATGGATCACCAACCCGATTTCTCTTTATTTGATAGTGAAGCTTTCCATAATAGCATCAACTAATACTCCCAAAAGGTAGGAATAAGGAAAAGAAAATTCACAAAAATATTACAAAATAATCCAAACTTTCTAGGGTTGTTAATTAAATGACGAGAAAAGCAATATTAGTTATCAAATATCAGCGAAAAGGATTATGAAAAGAAAAGAGCTAGTATATACCATGAAGATGTACAAGAAAAAGTATGAATTATAACCCTATCAACTAAAATGACATTAAGTTTGCCCATCACTTTGTCCAAATTTTATGTAGCAAATGGAATTGTTCATCAAAAATTTCAAATTCTTGCACAGTCTTAAACTTGCTCAACATAACAAACACCTAGCATTCTGATGCCAAGGCCTACAAGCACTTCGCATAAATTACTAGGGAAGAAAAAGTTGTGAATTTGAACCCAGTTTTTAATCATCCACTAGATTTCAATAATTTGCATTGAAAATTTCATGTGAATCAGCTTCAAAATGTCATTTTTATCCAAAATTTCGAGATAAATCGCAAGGTAAAAAAAACCAAGATTCGAAACATACCATCGCCATCATCAATCCCCAGCTCCTCAATCTTCAAGGCCTCATAGATATCCACCGAATCTATCAACGGCGCCATCGTCGATCACTCCTCCATCTCCATCAATGCATCATGAAACCCTAAAGGCCCAGGCGTAGGGTACGGCGAAGGCGGAAGATAGTGGGACCCACGAGGTGAGGTCGGTGAGTGGGTCGCATATGGGCATCTTGGCTTGCAAGATTATGAAATTTGGATTCCAAAACAGTACAGGTTTAGTAATTCCATGTTTGGTTGGTTTTGGATTGCTTGGATTGAATTTGTAGATTCTTATAATATTTGTTTCGTTTGGTGAAAAGAAAGTGATGTTTGGATTTAAGGATTCTAGAGAGAGATAGATAAAGAGAGGATTATTAAATAAATAAAATATACTATCTAAAAGTACAATGAATAGTGTCAAATCCTTGCAAATTCTTAAAGTTTTTTAGGATTCATGAATCCTTGTTTTGTGGTGGGCCTCCCATAAAAAACAAAGGAATCCTACAAATCCAAATCTTTCAACCAAACACAAAATTATGGAATCCTTGGATTACACAATCCAAATCTTCAAGAATCCTGCAACCAAACAAGCCCTATGCGATCGCAAGGGTCTTAACTGTACCTGATTTTGATAAATTAATAACTTACAAATCGACAGCTCCAACGAGAATATCTAAGGAGAGTGAAATAAACAAACAAACACGAACATGGCATATTTAAATTAGGCTTGTTTAAAATCCGTGGAGACTCGGATAGGTTTGTATTTTATTTGATATTTAATAGTTATGATAAAATGATTAATTCTTAAATTTAGATCATGGTTATTTGATTGTTTATGTTCCCTCCAGAGTTAGATCATAATAATATGCTGCAATAATTAAGAATTTAGATAATTAATAACTTAAAATTTCATCGGGACGAGATTATAAACAAATTTTGAAGTTTGGACTTGTTTAAATAGTTATAACAACTATATTTATGATCTCCAATTCATCAAACATAACGTCGGACAATTATAGTATGATTTTTTTTCTTTACTTTTTTTTATCCTTCTGGTTGCTGGTTTTTAAGATTTTAAATAGGCTTGAAAACGCTCGAAGCTTGACTTAGGTTTGGTAAGACTCGTTCGACGGATAAACGAAGCTGAATAAGTTTTTTAAGATTGTTTAAATAATTAAACAAACACGAAAAACCTAAAATGCCGGCTCAACGTCTTTGCTTATGCCTAAAACAATTGTTTATTTTTTAATTTGAATTTCAATCAGAAGAAGAAAACTCATAGTAATTTTAAATAAATGAAAAAATCCTGTGAGCATGATTTTTTTTTATTTTTTGTAGAATTAAGAAGGATAACCATCCCTACAAATATGATTGAAAGATTTTAATGAGTCACCATCACATCATAAAACCATAATGTTGGCAGGAGAGAACCCAAAAAAAAGTTTAAAATGTTTTATTGATATCGGTCATTTCTCTCTCTGTCGGCTATTATTATTATTCATTATTCATTTTTTCTCTTTCTGGGATGTATACATATATGTATCTATGTATACACACACACTATTATTATGCTCACTATTTATTTTCTCTCTCTTGATTATTCTGGTTTTTATACGGATATGCGTATATGTATTTCAATATATATACCGGCATCGTATTTGTATTTAAACAAATACTTCTAGAAGGGACACCATATTATTTTGTTTTCCATTTATGGAAAAGAAAGAAATGGTGTGGAAGGAGAGCATGGCAGAGGGGATGGTGAAAGGAATGTGCTTGCATATTTTATTGGAAAAAGATTTGTTAAAAGTTTTATTGATATGGCTCATTTCTTTCTCAAGTTTTCATTCTCTCATGGCAACTCTCTTTCCTCTCCTCCTTCTCTTTGCTCATGAATTGAGCTTCTCTTTTTAAGAGGGAAAATTGAGAGATAAAGATAGTGATAAATCTCTATATCTCTCACACTTTGTTCCTCTCAAGCTTGGAGTGTCAATTGCTTTCTCAAAATTCGCTTTGGTATAAAGATGGTGCTTGGATCGGTTTCTTTCGAGTGGATTATCTTTGGCAAGGGCGATCATCTTTCAAGCTCGTTTCTGACGGCTTACGGAGCTTAGAAGGGTCTTCCATGATTGGATGGACACGCTACAAAGGTTGTATGCTCGCATCCTAGTAGTTTAGATTTCTTATTGTTTGCTAGTTTAGTGTATAGATGTATCATTTGGTTTTGGTGACTTGTGCTTACTAAAAATTGATTGTTTTTTGGTCCGTCTTAGCTGCCATGATTGCGGTGCGAACACAACTTACTAACAGTTACTTCTTCAGGTTTCCATATTCCTTCTGTTCAAGGCCAATAATCATTAACTGTTTTTTCGCTTGATGGCTGTATTTTAAGTAGGACTCTTGCGTTATTGAATTTGTAATAAATGGATGTTGGAGTTGAAATTATATGATTTAGATTTCTTGTATAATGATAAGTATATTTATATAAACGCTTGGCGTATTCATATCGGGAAGAAGTGATTCTCGGTGTGAATACGTTGCAGGTCTAGTCCGTACCTGCTCTCCGTCTTTTGGGAAACGGGATGTGACAATATCAATATGAATTTTAATATGGCATCAAACAATTTGATTTAACTTTTAATACATATCTTTAAAAATATATTGTGATATTAGATAAATGTTCAACATGTATTAATTTATTAGAATATAATATATCAAACATTTTTATGCATGCATTTGAATTTGGGGGTTTACCCGTCGTCTTAGACTATAAGACCTCGTTTTTGGCAACCCTGTTATAAGTTTTGAAACCATGGTTTGGGCTGAACTTTAAAAATTGTAATCAGAGACCAGTTTGACAACCAAAATAGAGCTTATTGTTTTAAAAGATTTCAAAGGCTTAAAACCTTTTTCTTTTGGATATGATGAGCTCTCACCTCAATAGCATATTAATATAGAAAAAGTTTAATTATATCAAAAATATATATCTTGGTTGAGATAAACAAAAAAACAAAACGAACAATCAAAAATTCCAGAACTCGTTCTAAAGAATGGAATGGTTTCGTGCTATCCTCAATTTCTCTTCGATCTTACCAGTTGCTTCTGCTGCCCAAAATTGAAAAGAAATTCAATACTTAACAATACATCGTAAATGATACTTCTTTATCATTGAAAAAAATTAGCTTCTTCCGTTCTATAAGCAAAGACAAATGATTATCTTTAATTTATTCCAGCAAAAAGAAACCTCCAAATCCTGTGGATTCCAATAAAACGTCATTTCCTCAATCCTATTGGGCAACCTAGCAATTCTGAATGCCTTTACCATTATCGTCCGAATCTCGACACTCAAAGGACAAATTAGGAATAAATGGTTATATGTTTGTTCTATTTTAAAACTTCAAAAAGGCTGGAGTTTTACAAAGTATTTAGACACTCTCTTTTTTAGACCGTGTCATTATGTGAAATCTTGATTTTAAGACTATGTTGCTAAATAACTCTAAGCTTTACAAAACCCGTTTTGACAAAATCGTGGTTTGGATACATGCAAACCGTAGATCATTGTACCTTAAACGTAGGATACCAAGGTTTTCAAAACCTTCTTGCCAAATTAGGCCTTTAGTGTCTTAATTTGACAAGTATTGGAGTTTTTATTTAAATCTAATTAAGTTTCATATATTTGTGACTGATTTGTTTTAATTGGAGGAAGTCAAATGACATTATTGTGCCCCCAAAAAGGCGTGGAATGGGTCTGACTCCTTAGCTTTTTTAAATAACAGGTTTAGGTCTCTGATACAAAAAAATGTGAAAAACTCTTTAAATTTATAGGTTTTTGTGTTTTAGTCTCTATTGTATATTTACTATTCTTTATGCCTACATCGATCTTTCAGATAAAGCACTACATTTACATTTTAAAGTTAAAGTGCTACATATATTTTTTAAAGTGTTGCATTTATCTTTTAAATTGCTATATTTATATTGAAATAGGTCAAATGTAATAGATATAGTAATTTTACTAAAAATATGTAACGGTTTCATGTCTTATGTATTATTTTAACGGAAATATAGTACTTTATAATATAAATATAGTATTTTGAAAGATAACTATAGTACTTTAAAAGATAAATGTAATAGTTTTCATATCAAATGTAGTATTTTAACACAAATGTAGTGTTTTATAACATAAATGTAGTACTTTGAAAAATAAATATAATATTTTAAAAGATAAATGTAGTAGTTTTCATGTCAAATGTATTTTAACATAAATGTAATACTTTATAACATAAATATAGTATTTTGAAAGATAACTATAGTACTTTAAAAGTTAAATGTATTAGTTTACCTAAAAAGGCAATGTTGCTATAAAATAATAGCAAATGTACTATAAGGACTAAAACACAGAAATGTTTAAGTTTAGGGAGATTTTCACAACTTGTTTTAGGCCGGGACCTAAACCAATTGCTTTTAGAAGGCTAGGAGTTGAACCATTTTTCCCACTAATAAAAAAGGGTGGCTACCAGGTTGGTACATAGGTATGACTTGGGCTTGGATCCTGTGTTTATAGTTTATTCCAAGTTGGTTAGCATGTCATTATCTCCATAAGTTTCAATTATGGACTCTATGGCTTTGTTTTTGAATGAGCATCTTTTGACTGCTAGCAATAAGAAGGCTCCACAAAATTGGTTGTTCCCATCTTGAATTTTATGGTACTTGGTGCCCATGCTGTTATGATGAAAATAGCATCGGTGTTATGTAGATCCTAATCACATATTTGTTTTGTGTATGGTTGGAATCAATTCCTATCACCATCAAATTTTTGGGACCCGTATGATAAACGAATCACTAAAAAGATGAATATATTCCAACCGCGCACAAAACAAATGCATGGTTCGAAAACAACTCTTAATTGAAGTAACACAGATGATTTGGTTCAGTTATAGTAACAATCAATAATGCAGGTACAGCAACCTACCATTTTCTTTAATAATATTTCAATTCAAATGAAAGGCATGAATCAAAACAGGAACTAACAAAATAAAAAACAAATTACAACTAAAAACACAAGAGAATCTAAATATATTACCAAAAACCAACATATCACCCTGCAGCTGGACCTCCAAATGCAATCGTCTTCCCTTGAGCAATTTCAGAAGCCCCGCGATCGCTCATATATGTGGGAGAGAATCCATGGAATATTCCACGCTTCTTTTAAGGCTCTTATATCATTACCACTCTCTATAGCCATAGCTACTTTGATCTGCACCACGACATTCGATATTGTTGGCCTTAATTAAGTTAGAAGCTGTTGATGTACACTTCAATATTGCTTTATCTAATGCTTTACAAACTGAGTTGGCATCGTGTTCATGCTCTGAGTCTTTCAACGAACAAGCTCGCAATGTCCTGATATTATTGCAGCTGGTTGGCCTGTGATGAGCCCGAGTAGAACCATAATAGAGCTGTATGCATGTAGAACCTACAAAACAAAATTTTGTACATTGTTACATGTAATTAGTCAGAGGTTGTGGCATTTGCATGCATTGAAATATTGAAAAAATCAAGCAAAAACCAGGAATTGTAGAATTATACAGCAATCGAAGAGAAATGTATATATAGATTCCCTATTAGAAATTATAATCACCTTCAAAAATGTCAAGCAAATGAAACAAAGGAAAATTGGTGAACAAAAGCTATTTATTGAATGCAATGCAATATAAATTACTAGTATGACGCATGCATTTATCAGGACACTTTGAAGCTTTATGCATTCTATGAGAAGCCAACATTATGATTATGATGGCCCATTTTTAGAAGAATTATAAATGAATTTGCCCAGTTGGAATGCACAATGATTGACAAAATTAGAATCAAATTATCATAAATAAATAAATAAAATTTATAAAAATAACTAAGAAATTAAACAAGAGAGGGCTTTTGTTGGAACATGATGAAACGAGATAATGCAAAATATATCAGATTGAGCACAAAATAACCAAAAGAAAGAGACTCATACTAAAAAAGAAGTTATCGATATAAATTAGAAATTAATTTCTTCCATTAATTTCACTGTGAAACAAAACTTGGAAGTTAACAACAAAGAAGAAAAACTCCATTAAACACAATAAGCCTTGAATAATTCTTAAAACTGGCCTTTCTCATTTTAATTTGTACCACACTCATTTGTGTATATATATGTATATATATACATGGTTACTTAATAATAACCACCAAAATTTTATCAATCACATCATGAGGCGTGAAGTCATCCCGTCCTTCAAGGCTTTGAGGTGTGCAAGAGAATGCCCTTGACCGCTAATCACGCTTTGAGGCGTGCAAGAGAACCGTCTAGATTAGGCTTCATAATATACACCGAGCTGCATCATACTGCTTTCTTACCCGCTGGCTGCAAGATAGGATCCAAATCCTGTCTCATCATGTCTAAAGCCAAGATGGGTGATTGCAAAGAACATTGGTTAATGACTATACAACGGCCAAATTGAATAGCAGGATAGCAATGTCACAAAGAAATTTTCAATGTGTAATCGAACACCTCGACGAAGGATATTTTTCAGAATTCAACATCATCAATGATGTATGCCAAAAGAGGTTGTATGTATGCCAAGCTAAAAGAACCAACCAAATAAATAAACTGTGGCTTTTGCGGGGAACATCATGAGGGCAAGAAGAAAGAGAGTAGTTACCTGAAGGATAGGTGGTGCAGGATATCTGGAACCTCCGCCGGAAACATTGACAAGTATGTGAGCGAGCCACTGGGAAACCGCTTCGTTCCAAATACGAAGCCCTGGGTTATGTGAAAAGTTATGAAAAGATCTAAAAAAAGTATAGAGGCATAATTAATCTTCTTGAACCGTTATTCTTTGATGGTTTCATGAATGCGACTTTTTTCCGTAATTCTTTTTTTTTCATTTATTAGATTATTTAATATGAAAATTTTGAAAGCCTTCAACTGGCCTTTCAGGATTACATCAAGCTTCTTTCTTGTTCATAATCTTATTGCAGAAAGAAAAAAATGATGCTTGATAAAAATTGATTGGGATAGGATTCAGGTTGCATGAAGGGGAAAAAAATTTAGATCTTCCGTAAAAGGTTTGCTACGTTGCCGTTTCATTTTGATGGAAAGTCTTAAATGATATGCAGAAGATGATAATGCTTCTGATGTGCGATGCAAAATATGTTAGGAAAATCAAGAAGAAAGAATATAAAAGAGACTTAAAAGTTACACTTACTACAGTGGATCCGCCTCGCTCCATGTTGATATCCTCGAACCAGGGGTTACCAAAATGTCGCTTCCTCCACATAGCGAAGGAAGCGCGCTCCATCTTTGAGCCTCTCCAATATCTAACAATGAATCCTATTTCATGGAGCCTCCATGGGAGAGGAAACCCAATGATGGTCATTGTGTTGCGAAGAAATGATTGTTTCCCAAGTCTTTTATAGGGCTGGCATTCACGATCAAGCAATGAATCTAGAAATCATTATATTTAACAGGTTATGAACGATTATTCCAGATTCAATGTTATGAAATCTGGCACATAAAAACCTACCACATTGGTCCTGTGAATTAAACTTGATACATGAATGAAGAATGCATCTGCATGACAAGACCATTAAAAATAATTGCTGTTCAACGAATTATTGATATAATTAAGATACGCATGATTGGATACTAATTAATAAAACAATAATATTGGTTATTGGATGCAAAGTTATTTGGATTCTGTTAATTAAACAAAAAGGTGCATTGCATTAGCCATTTACAAAATTTAGGAAATGTTGTATGTAGAAATGTCAGTGGAGAGAATTCACCAAAATGCTCCATAAACCTAAAGTTGTAATAGGGTGGATTCTCTCTTCCCTTGCCCTTTGGAAAAGATTTTTTTTTTAATTATAACCGGGTTAGGCAGATCGGCCTCTTGGGTACATACAAATAGGCCAACTATTTGTCTAAAGCAAACCTTAGTTGAAATAAATCGATCTGTTTAAATAAGACGGGTTAGTTTTCAGTATTTATTGGACCAACAAATTAAATAAACCGAACCTTACCTGGATCCTGTAGTTGCTCTTGAATGGAAGTTGGCAAGCTTTAGAAATAAGAAATCCGGCGCAATGAGATTGAACCAGACAAATTACATGACATAGCTCAGATAAAATATTCATATATATGTAGTAGTCAAGTGTGCAAAGCTTCCGGCCATTGAATATGAAAATAAATGATTTACTAAGAGTAGCGTATGCCTTAATGTAATTTCTTGATCCTTTACGGTTTTTATCTGTTCAGATGAACTTATATATATATATATAAGGATAATGGAGGAACGGTGCCATAGAAGAGAATTTTTTCTATGGCGTCGAAAAAATACACACTCTATGATTTTTTTTGAGGATCGGCATTCACCAGCTCCATCTTTATCATCTCAGATGTGGATACACCAAATTCATGTGATTCTATCATTTTTTCACCGTTGATTTAGTGGATGCAAAATTAATAGTTTACCGACAATAGAACTTTTTGCATTGTTAATTCAATGGTGAAAAAATGGTAGAATCATATGAAATTTGGTGTATCCGCGTCTTAGATGGTAAAGATGAAGATAATGAATACCGATCGTCGAAAAATGGTGGAGGATATAGATTTTTTACACCACCTAACGAAAAAGCCTCCTAGGCCTCTATTCCTCATTGTTCTCTATATATAGAGAGAGAATACAAACAACAACAACTGAGCCTTTTATCCCAAGCATATGGGGTAGGCTACATGAACCAACATGAGAATCACGCCGGGTCCAGCACATGAATCCTCTGTCTCCACTCACTTCTATCGAACAATATACTTTCATTGAGTCCTTTGGCAACCATATCGTTTCGTATCACCTCCATCCATGTTTTCTTCGGTCTCCCTTTTGCCCTTTTGCCATTGCCCATATCGAGAGTATATATTCGTCGAACCGGTGCTTCCATAGGTCTGCGTCGCACATGACCAAACCATCTTAGCCGGTTTTCCCGCATCTTCTCCTCCACAGGTGCTACACCAACTTTTGCACGAATATCCTCATTTCGCACCTTATCTTTTCTAGTGTTACCGCACATCCAACGAAGCATGCGCATCTCCGCTACGTGCATCTTCTGTGTATGATGCTTCTTAGGAGCCCAGCATTCTGTACCATATAATAAGGCAGGCCGAATAGCGCTCCGATAAAGCTTCCCTTTCAATTTTAACGGAAAGTTACGATCACACAAAATCCCTGTTGCACTCCTCCATTTCAACCAATCAGCTTGGATTCTTTGATTAACATCACTATCGATCTCCCCATTCTTTTGGATGATGGAACCTAGATATCTAAACTGGTCGCTCGGTGATATCTCTTGCCCTTTCAATGTTGTACCAATATGGTTTTGACTTCTCTGGCTACTAAATTTGCAGTGCATATATGCTGTCTTGGACCTGCTCAATCTGAATCCCCGAGATTCCAATGTTTGCCTCCATAATTCCAATTTGGCATTAACCCCTGCTTTCGTCTCATTTACTAGAACAATATCATCAGCGAATAGCATACACCAAGGTACCTCATCTTGGATAGTTTTAGTAAGCTCATCCATCATGATGGTAAACAGGAATGGACTTAATGCAGATCCTTGATGTAAACCAATAGTAATCGGAAAATCACTCGTTAAGCCGCCGCAAGTTCTGACATTTGCCACTACTCCATCGTATATATCCTTGATTATGTCAATATACTTGACGGGGACCCCCTTCTTCATCATTGTCCCCCATAATACCTCTCTAGGTATCTTGTCGTACGCTTTTTCTAAATCAATAAATATCATATGTAAATCTCTTCTCCTCTCTCGAAAACGCTCGACAAGTTGACGAAGCAAATGAATAGCCTCTGTCGTCGATCGTCCAGGCATGGACCCAAATTGGTTCTCTGTTATCTTAATATCCTTCCTTAGCCTGTGTTCAATCACTCTCTACCAAAGTTTCATGGTGTGACACATCAGTTTTATTCCACGGTAGTTTGAGCAACTTTGAATGTCACCCTTGTTCTTATAGATAGGCACAAGGATACTTTTCCTCCATTCATTTGGCATCTTTTTTGTCTGCTGGTTCTCATATATAGAGAGAGAGAATAATGTAGAAAAGAGATCCTAGGCGGGAATTTCGTTACACCCTCCACCATTTTGTTCGACGATCGGCATCCATCATCTTTATCTAAGATGTGGGTACACCAAATTTCATATGATTCTACCACTTTTTCACCGTTGAATTAACAATGTAAAAAGTTCTATTGTCGGTAAACCGTCAATTTCGCACTCACTAAATCAACAGTGAAAACATGTTGGAATCATATGAGAATTGGTATATATCTATCTTAGTCGATAAGGATAAGAATGGTATGTGCTGATCAATGAAAAAAATATAAGATAGTAGACTTATTTCGCCGCCATAGGAGGAAATTCCTTTCTAGGGCCTTTGTTCTTGATTATATATATATATATATATATATATATATATATATATATATATATATATTCAATTTAGAGTTTCATTTCGCTCTCAGATTTAGGCTTTGCTTTAATATCAAAGCCTGGTTCTATAACATGATGAAATTGGATTTATAAATCTATATATGGTACTACGAAAGGGAGGAAAAGTTAGAAAAGCATGAGAATCGTGACAAGAAGTTTAGGAAAGTTGGAAAAATAGAGGGGGGGTTCTTTATGTCACCCCCGAAACTTGCTTATCTCTAAATATCACCTTCCAAAACTTCAATATTCCATATATCACCCCGAAAACATATAAGTAATCCACAAATCACCCCCAAAAACAAGTTATCTATTAAAAAAACCTCAAAACGTTGTCATTAACCAAAAATCACCTCCGTCAGCTTCTAATGCCAAATTTTTTAAACCCTGGTTGG
Organism: Agapanthus africanus; assembly: GCA_030015575.1. Taxonomy (NCBI): domain Eukaryota; kingdom Viridiplantae; phylum Streptophyta; class Magnoliopsida; order Asparagales; family Amaryllidaceae; genus Agapanthus; species Agapanthus africanus. The sequence continues at coordinate 652,541,701 of JASDDO010000014.1, forward strand.
ATTGGCTTAGTTAAGGTTGTGGGTTTATGAAATAGAAAATCACAATTGGCGTATTTCTCTCATTCTTCTCTCTTAAAGTCTCCTTTCTTTTTTTTTCAAATTCACTTTATTTAATCCATAAGACTGCACAAACCCTTGATTTCTCGGAAAATCCAAAGTAGGACTTTAACTTTGAGCAGTTAATATTGGAAAAATGACTATTTTCATTGTTAAAGAGTATTGCATCCGAGAATTAACTCAGACGGAGAAATTTGGATAGCTTACAACTTTAAGGAGTGATATATGGAATATCAAAGTTTTGGGGGTGATATTTAGATATAGGTAAGTTTTAGGGGTGATATAAAGAGAAAAAAGATTGTAGAGTGTTTTTCGTCACCCCATTGAGATGGGAATACGCGCGCACTTGTCAGGCGCATTACAGATTCCCCCTGTCTTGGGTAGGCTGGGCTTTATTGATTATGGGGATCCGACTATCTGACAGCCGCGGACTAAGCTGCCGTTAATTACCCCTCGTTTTTGGGGCGAGAGAAACTCCGATTGACGGGTCAAACAGGTCATGCGAACTCAATATGCAGTGTTACGTTTTGAAGGGGTTTTGGATATATCGGGGGCCCCGCAGAGTTTTTAAGGGGGTCCCGCTACCCGGATAGCGGGCTGGGGGTCAAGAGGGCTAGTAGCCCCCTTGCGGGGTGCGGGATAACGCCCCGTTAGAAATTTTTTCTAATAGGGACAGTGTCGTGGAGTGTGTGTATAAAGGGGAAAAAAGCGTCCAAAGAACGCGTGGGGGCCAGCGCCTCACGTACGTGGCAAGCAGTCACGTGCTTAGCACGTGGGCGCTAGCGTGCTGTGCGCCGGCGCCTATGCGCTGGGTGCCGGCGCCTCACGTGCTTGGCACGTGGGCGCCAGCGCCCCACGTGCATGGCTAGCGTGTGCCGGGCGCCAGCGCCCCACGTGCATGGCTAGCGTGTGCCGGCGCCCCACGTGCTTGACACACGGGCGCTAGGCGTCGGCAAGAAAAGGGACTTGGTCCCTACACTGGGAGCTGTGCTCCCGATTTAACTTATGGAGTTGAACTCCTAGAAAGAAAGACTTTTTTTATGGAGTTAAACTCCCAGAAGATTTGATTTGTGGAGTTAACTCCATGAAATCCTTTTAAATGCTCAAGGGGACCCCTTTCTTTTCCCCTGAGCCTTGGATCTTTCCCAAAATGGGATCTCTAGAGATGGGTCTCCTTCCTTCTCTTCTATTGGCCGGATCTTGGCGAACAAGAGGGGGTGAGATTTAAAAATCTTCCCTTTTTGAGATCTGATGGAAGATTTGAGCTCCCTTTTGTGGATTTTGTGGTGAATAACTATTTATTTTTGGAAAAAGAAGAGTAAAACTCTTGATTTAATTCAAAAGGGGAAGAAGGTTTTAGAACCTTAAGGAAGGAGGAGGCACAGACCCTAATTTTTGGGGAGAATGAATTGTATTATTTTATGCATCATATTGCCTTTTATAGGCTTACACATTTACACATAGCCCCTTGGGCTTTACAAAATGGCATTTTGCTCATCCCATGTCTCATGTGCTCATTTCTTTTGCACATGAGTAATGGGCTTTACAAAAATTTGGCTTTATACCCATTTTGCTTACATTCATGCATAAAAAATTACATCAAAATTATTTATTACATGATTTTTTATTTGCATAGGGGAGGCCGGCCGCTTCATGTTCGGGCTCGACTTAGGCATGAGCCCACTTGATCTGGGCTTGGACCCACCTGGGTTGGGGTTGACCTTGACTTTGACTTAGTCAACCGGGGTGCAATTTTCGACCCCAACAAAGTGCACCCCATCAATAAATACACACCACATATGGGGTCGTGTGCATGAAATTGATGGATCTTCTTTCGTGTGGAGGCGGCTTGCTTTGGTTCCCACTTTTTGGGATGCACTGTCCTTTTTACGACATAGACGGTCGACGCTTGACGTGTCTCCGAGAAAAAGTGTCCGTAGTAGACGTTTCCCCGGCGTGGAGTGATTTGGTTCCCGCTTTGTAGAAAGCCTGTATTGCCCTTTTTACGACATGGACGGTCGACGCTTGACGCGTCTTCGTGACGGAGTGTCCGTGGTAGACATTTCCCTGGCCCGGAGTGATTTGGTTCCAGCTTTGTGGGAATCCTGCACTACCCTTTTTACGACATGGACGGTCGACGCGTCTCCGAGGCGAAGTGTCCGTGGTAGACGTTTTCTTGGCCCGGAGTGATTTGGTTCCCGCTTTGTGGGAAGCATGCACTACCCTTTTTACGACATAGACGGTCGACGCTTGACGCGTCTCCGAGACGGAGTGTCCGTGGTAGACGTTTCCCTGGCCCGGAATGATTTGGTTCCCGCTTTGTGGGAAGCCTGCACTGCCCTTTTTACGACATGGACGGTCGACGCTTGGCGCATCTCCGAGACGGAGTGTCCGTGGTAGACGTTTCCCTAGCCCGGAGTGATTTGGTTCCCGCTTTGTGGGAAGTCTGCACTGCCCTTTTTACGACATGGACGGACGACGCTTGGCGCGTCTCCGAGGCGGAGTGTCTGTAGTAGACGTTTCCCCGGCATGGAGTGATCTCTTTGACGTTTCCCCAGTACGGAGTGTCACTTTGACGTTTTCCCAGTACGGAGTATCGCTTTGACGTACCCCGGCACGGAGTGTCTGTGTTGGACGCTTCCCCGAGTCGGAGTGTCTGTATGTGACGTTTTCTCGTTACGGAGTGTCGCTGTTCGACTTGTTCCCGGCACGGAGTGTCGTTGTTCGACGTTTCCTCGGCACGGAGTGTCGCTGTTCGACTTGTCCTCGGTACGAAGTGTCGCTGGTTGTTCGACTTATCCCGGCACGGAGTGCCACTGTTCGACTTGTCCCCGGCACGGAGTGTCGTTGTTCGACGTTTCCGCGGCACGGAGTGTCGCTGTTCGACTTGTCCCCGGTACGAAGTGTCGCTGGTTGTTCGACTTATCCCCGGCACGGAGTGTCACTGTTCGACTTGTCCCCGGCACGGAGTGTCACTGGTTGATTCCAAGTCGAAGCATAATTCCGACAGGGAAGGCAGATACACTGAGGTGAAGCATGATTTCGACACGTGGTACATTCTGGAACGAAGCATGATTCTGCCGCAGAGGTTGTTGGTTTGATTTGGGTTTGGTATTAGCATCGCTACACTGGAATATGGTACCAGAAGCGAATCATCATTTGCCATGAGAGGACTTAGGGATTTTGGTTTTGGTTTGGCATCTGCATTGCTGTACGGGAATAATGCCATGAGCAACTCATCATTTGCCCCGGGAAGATTTAGGAATTGGTTTTTAGATCGGCATCTGCATTGCTGCACTAGAATAATGCCAGGAGCAACTCATCATTTGCCTCGGGAAGATTTGGGAATAGGTTTTTAGATCGGCATCTGCATTGCTGCACTGGAATAATGCCAGGAGCAACCCATCATTTGCCCCGGGAGGACTTGGGAATTGGTTTTTTGGGTCGGCATCTGCATTGCTGTACTGGAATAATGTCAGGAGCAACTCATCATTTACCTTTGCCTATTGGGAAGCGATGGCACCGTAGGGGTCCATAAAAGCATTTTCTCGCTACGAGTCGTAAGGATCCGGTAGGTGTATTTTCTCCTTAGGAGTCGTGAGGACCCCAAGTGTATTTTTACTTTGTGAGTCGTAAGGATCCCACGAAGGCGTTTTCTTACGAGTCGTAAGGATTTCGCAAGTTTTGTTCTCCTCATGCATCGTGAGGACACATGAGTGGATTTCCCTCGTTCCCAGTTTAATGACTTAGGGGTCATCTGTTTCCAGTTTAACGACTTAGAGGTCATCTGTTCCCAGTTTAACGACTTAGGGGTCTATTGTGCCCAGTTTAACGACTTAGGGTCATCTGTTTCCAGTTTAACGACTTAGAGTTCTATTGTGCCCAGTTTAACGACTTAGAGGTCATATGTTCCCAGTTTAACGACTTAGAGGTCATCTGTTCTCAGTTTAAAGACTTAGGGGTCTATTGGATCGGAAGCTTGGAATTTTGGGGTAGGGGTCGGCATCAGCGTTGCTAACACTGAAGCACAGATGTCAGGAACAATTCATCATTTGCCTTTGCCTATTGGGGAGCGATGTCTTAGGAGACAGGTTTAGGTCCCTATCACCTAAGATTTTTTCAATTTTATGAGCCGTAAAGGTCCCATAAAAACACTTTCTCCCTACGAGTCATAAGGATCCCGTAGGTGCATTTTCTCCTTAGGAGTCGTGAGGACCCCCAAGTGTGTTTTTCCTTCGTGAGTCGTAAGGATCCCACGAAGGTGTTTTCTTACGAGTCGAGAGGACCTTGTAAGTTTGTTCTCCTCATGCATCGTGAGGACACATGAGTGGGTCTTCCCAAATGGAGCATAATTCCGAGGGCGGAGACCGGCCGCGTGACTGGTGATTGCGGTGGGGCATGGGTATGATGAGAATTATTTGAACCCGTGGATTGTATACGGTAGTCAACTTGGGGACCAACCGTAGAGCTGGGAGAATTTTAGGAAATTGGAATTTGGTTGGCGTCTGCATCGCTGCACTGGAATATGGTGCCAGGAGCGACTCATCATTCGCTACTTGGGGATTTGGATTTTGGTCGGCGTCTGCATCGCTGCACTGGAATATAGTACAAGGAGCGACTCATCACTAGCCATTGGGACATTCAGAGATTTGAAATTTTGGTTGGCGTCTACATCGCTGCATTGGAATATGGTACCATGAGCGACTCATCATTCGCCGTTGGAGGTTTTTTTTTACCGCGATTGCTCTATCATTTCAGCTTTTCTTATCGCGAAGGTCGTGATTGCCCTATCATTTCGGCTATTTATTCGCGGTTGCCCTATCATTTCGGCTTTATTTTTCATCTTTATTTTACTCGCTGATTTTTATTGCGAGTTGCCCTATCATTTCGGCCTTTCTTCTTTTTTTTATTTACAAGTTTTTTTTATTTACACATTTTTTACATTCCCGGTTTAACGACTTAAAGGTCGACTGTTCCCAGTTTAATGACGTGGTGGTCGATCGTTTCCCATTTAACGACGTGGTGGTCTACTGTTTTCTGAGAAAGGCAAATATCTGAGAGAATCAGTTTCACGAAGGACTTCGGTCTTCGTTTGTATGAAATTGGCGGTCGCAGCTTGACTATTTATTAACACGTCTTTAGATAGTTCTATCTCTCTTGCCTTGTATTGCTTTTCGACCTAATCTTTGAAGACGAAGCAATCCTCAATGGCATGACCTACACTCTGTGATAAGTGCAGTATTTGGGGTCGTCGGTTATATTTGCTTCTTGCGGTCTTTTTGATTCCGGCAATCGTAGACCGTTTCTTAGGGCATCCTTGAATATTTTACAGACTTTTTCCCTTCTGAAGGAATAGACCATATCCAGTTTCTCTTTCAGTGGAGATTCTCCTCCCTCTCCGAACACTGGCCTTCGAGACCGGTTGGCATTAGGCCCGCTCATCCCTTGCTTATTTCGGTTAGCCGAAGTGTTGAAAGATTCAGTATCGTCGGAACTTCCGCCTTTACGATTATCGTCCTTTCGGTTTCTCCAGGACCTATTGTTATTTTGGGAATTAGAGAAAGACTCCTATTTTGAGCGCTCCAACATCTGGACTTTCCTGGTCAGCTCTTGAAATGTTTTGAGACCCGTGGTTCATAAAAACGGGGTCATCCAATTGTTGAGATTTCCGACAAGGAGACTGACAGATTGGTCCTACTCTATCGGCGGTTCACATTTGACGGAGAGATTGCGCCATCGGGTTATAAAATCCGTGCTGCTTTCGTTCTTTGGCTTGGTCCTTACGAGATCGGCAATGGTGATCTTATCGCTGACGCTCATGAACCTCTGCCGAAACAGAGACTCCATTTGGACAAAAGTTGTGACGGAGCCATCCAGTATGCTCGCGTACCAGTCGAAAGCAAAATCGGTCAAGCTATTAACGAACTGGTGGAGGAGAAGCGCATCATTGCCCCCAGTATTCCCGCATGAGGCATTAAAGTGGGCAATGTGCTGATTCGCATTTCCCGTCCCATCGAATCTTCCGAATTTAGGGATGACATAGCCGCTAGGAAATTCTACCAGATCATACTGAGCAGGATATAGTCTCCCGCTACTGCTAACATCTTTTTGCGCTTCGGCTTCGGCTACCAATGTTTTGACTTTGTTGGCAACCAAATCCATGATTTGATCTTGAGTTAGCGGGCTACTGTCATCGGTAGCCAAGATATTTCCCAAGATAGGATGCGACTGACTTTCATGCGGTCCGCCCACCTTTGAATTTGAGGGAATAGGCGTCGGCTGTCTCGGAACACCGTTTCCCGATTCATGAACAGAGCCCTGCGCTTGATTGGACGGCTGAGAGGCAAGTTAGGCCGTGAGCTGTAAGACGACGTTTGTCAAGTCGTCAATTTTTGAGTAGAGCTTGACCATCTCCTTATCTTTGTTTCTGAGCTGCTTTCGGAGCTCCTGGAGAAGTTGCTGCTCTGCGGTCTTAGGATGGAAAGTTGGCTCATCTTCGCTTTCCGAACCCGACTCCTCATGAACTGAGGGATCTCTCTGTTTATCGGTCTCACTGGAAAAGTCTTCATTACCTTCCAGAGGAGGTTATCGCTGGGACGCGTGCCCATCATGTAGACGGTGTGGATAACACATCCATCCATCCTTTCATCACTGGCAGCTGGTTTCACGGAGCGGTCCGAGCTTTGGAAATTCATAAATTTCAACATGGTCGGAGCCCTAGCCCTTTTGTTGGCTTTGTATCTGAGCCTTTTCTGTCTTAGCTTCTCGATTTTGAGGGCAAGGCGGGCATCCGTCATCCAGGAAGCCATCGTGAGCCGATTAACGGCGAACTTAGAGAAGATACCCAATTGAGCAGTTGTCAGGGACGCCGCTGGAGCTTACCCGAGATGCCTTGTTGCTTTGTTGGTGTTGATAGCCTTGCCCCCAGCTGGGTCCAAGGAAAGTCGTTCAAACCCCAACTTGCATTTGGGTAGTGGTGCCCTCGAGATCACCACATTTGGCCTCTTGCCTTTCGAGTCCGATTTTCCTGTCATCGGAGCTTGAGAAGCAGAGATGGCGTTAGCTGGCATGAACATAATAGAGCCGAATGGTAGCGGCGGCTCCTTCCACTGTCGCCCGAGACTGGCCAGAAGGACCGTCCTGGCGTCCATCTTCATCGTGTAGGAGACGGGAGCTGTGTTGAGAGCTGAGCTCGTCCTTAGAGACATTTTGCTGCGTCCGAAGATTGCGATTGGAAACTTAACCTGCACAAGGAAACATGATTTCAGTACAGGCAATCGATATGTGCATTGATTGAGCTCGCATGAACTTTTAACCCGAAATATAGGAGGAGAGCTAAGTCCCACCAGGCGTGCCAGAATCTGTAGGGTGTTTTTCGTCACCCCATTGAGATGGGAATACGCGCGCTCTTGTCAGGCGCATTACAGATTCCCCCTGTCTTGGGTAGGCTGGGGTTTATTGATTGTGGGGATCCGAATCTCCGGCAGCCGCGGACTAAGCTGCCGTTAATTACCTCTCGCTTTTGGAGCGAGAGAACCTCCGAATGACGGGTCAAACAGGTCATGCGAACTCAATGTGCAGTGTTGAGTTTTGAAGGGGTTTTGGATATAACGGGGGCCCCGCAAAGTTTTTACGGGGGTCCCGCTATCCGGATAGCGAGCTGGGGGTCAAGAGGGCTAGCAACCTCCTTGCAGGGTGCGGGGCAGCACCCCGTTAGAAATTTTTTCTAACAGGGACAGTGTCGTGAAGTGTGTGTGTGTGTGTATATAAAGTGGGAAAAGCGTCCAAAGGACGCATGGGGGCCAACGCCTCACGTGCGTGGCACGCAGGCGCTGGGCGCTGGCGTCTCACGTGCTTGGCACGTGGGCGCTAGGCGCTAGGCGCCGGCGGCTCACGTGCTTGGCACGCGGGCGCTGAGCGCTAGGCGTCGGCAAGAAAAGGAACTTGGTCCCTACACTGGGAGATGTGCTCCCGATTTGACTTATGGAGTTGAACTCGTAGAAAGAAAGACTTTTTTTATGGAGTTAAACTCCCAGAAGCTTTGATTTGTAGAGTTAAACTCCAAAAAATCCTGGTAAATGCTCAAGGGGACCCCTTTCTTCTCCCCTGAGCCTTGGATCTTTACCAAAATGGGATCTCTGGAAATGAGTCTCCTTCCTCCTCTTCTGTCGGCCGGATCTTGGAGAACAAGAGAGGGTGAGATTTAAAAATCTCCCCTTTTTAAGATCTAATGGAAGATCTGAACTCCCCTTTGTGGATTTTGTGGTGAAAAACTATTTATTTTTGGAAAAGAAGAGTAAAACTCTTGATTTAATTCAAAAGGGGAAGAAGGTTTTAGAATCTTGAGGAAGGAGGAGGCACATATCCTAATTTTTGGGGAGAATGAATTGTATTATTTTATGCATCATCATGTTGCCTTTTATAGGCTTACACATTTACATATAGCCCTTTGGGCTTCACAAAATAGCATTTTGCCCATCCCATGTCTCATGTACTCATTTCTTTTGCACATGAGCCGTGGACTTTACAAAAATTTGGCTTTATGCCCATTTTGCTTACATTCATGCATAAAAAATTACATCAAAATTATTTATTACATGATTTTTTATTAGGGGAGGCCGGCCGCTTCATGTTCAGGCTCGACTTGGACATAAGCCCACTTGATCTGGGCTTGGGCCCACCTGGTTTGGGGTTGACCTTGAGTTTGACTTGGTCAACCAGAATGCAATTTTCGACCCCAACAACGATCAACTTAACCAACCCAAATTCCAAAGCAAAAAAAAATCTATATATGGCTCGCAGTTGGGCTTGTATGAGTTAAACCTATAGTCGGCTTGTTGCCAATTCTTCCTGCCAAAGATGATCATGCTTTGGAGATATTAATATATAATTCCACTCATTGTAGTCAGATATCCAGGATTAAAAACTTATATACTTCCAAATTAAATTCCAATAAATTTTTAGAAAGAATTAATCTTTATCCTACTCATCAGGTAGGATCCACATCATTCTTAGTACTAATAATGGAGTAATATGAATCTCCCACATGCCTATTCCCTAATGATATCCAGACTCTCATACTTCATAATCCCACCAATCATCACGATCTTATTTCTCATACAATAAGCGTTTCTCATAAATTATCATAGAGTTTTATATTGTGGTGTTCTTTCCTTTGGATGCGACTCTTTCGATAATTGAACCGGTGACCTCTCGCTTTGCAGAGTAAAGTTATACCGCATGAGTTATGCCCAATTATTTTCTTTTAATTATAATTACCTCCCTTGTAGAGTTTCATTTAGGGATCTTTAAGTGAAGGTGGGCTACTTTAAGGATTTAAACCAAAGTCTAAGAGAGATTCTTATAATAAAAAAACACTTAATTATTTTAGTGAGAAATAGTAGTAGTTAAGGATATTTTCGTATAATTTGATAACTCCCACTATAGGTAATTACCGAGCGTCTTCTTAGATTTCGCCATGGCAATAGTATAACCGTGATTCGCTCAATTGACAGAACTGAAACGATTCGGTAACCATGCTTTGCCTGATGCAAGGAAGTTCGAGGTTATGCCATTTGTGAAGAATTCGTTGGAGGTGAGCATAAAGAACCAAGGGTTTTAAAGTAGTGTAACAGAATATTAAAACTGTCATGAATGAACGATATTGCACACGGATGTGTATCTAAGTATACTAATGAAAGGCAAACTAGAGAGGATATTCTCCAATATATCGTTGGGAAGCATGCTATCTATGGAAATTTCCCGCTTAGCAAACATTAACAATATAATAAATTGGAGCAATATAATTTTATATAATTCTGAATTATCTTTTTGTAGTTATCATGGCATTACCGGTAATTATTATTTTTCAGCAAGCTTGTATATAGCGCTTGGCGATGCTTGGTGGTTAGGATACCCCTAGCATCCAGAGCCTTGGCGGACACTTTAAGCACCATATAGGGGGTTTTAGTATTTTTAGTTAAATATGTTTAGGAAAAGAAAGATAAGGTTTTTTATTGAGTGAGAAAAATGATAGGTTTGGAAATTTGATTGGGTTTGGTATGCATTTTCTTAAGAGAAGCAAATACACCAATTCCGAACATTTGCATTAAGGGGTTAGATGATTAAGCAAGTACGGTCGCTTAAGCATCTGCCTAGACAGGTTAGACCGCCTAGGGCTTGCTTAGGCAGATATTTATGCGACCAAACCCGCTTCAAGGAAAAAATCCGCTTAATGCAACCGTTTAGTGAAAAGCGAAGTGGTCTTGTGCCACTTCCGCTTATGCAGTAGGCTAAACCGCTTTTTACAAGACTATTTTTTCGTTTTGTTTTTGTTTCTTGCTCTGTGTGTATATGGTTATCTATTTATAATCATAGAATAACGCGGAAGAAGCGAATGAGCAAAAATATAGACTAAAGTATTCCCGAACCGACAGAACAGAATAGAAACCCTCAAGGAGGAAGACTGCTCCGAGCCTTGGGGGTGTGAAGACTGTGCAACAGTCCAATGGACCATTTTAGTAAACGGACGAAGCGGCATGACTGCTCGACGCCCAATGCAAGTGTAGAATTAGGAGCCCATTGAATGCAGAAGATATTTTGAAGAGGCTTTAAAAGTTGCGCTTGCTTTCATACCTTTGCCATTGTTCATTCGACGATGGAAACGTTGAGGACTTTGATAAAGATGACGACAACGATATCCCTTCACTGGCATCTACAGCTATTGATCAAGCAATGTAAGCTGCATGAAGACATGTAATGAAACGGTATTTTTCATCAAGTATAGTGGCAAATTTAAAAACTATCTTCCTTACTGTGCAGTGATGTAAATTTAAAAACTGTCTTCCTTATTCGTGTTTGCATAATTTAGTTAATTTAAGTAGTCTATTAGCTATAAATAACTTAATGTTCTATGACTAAAGCTATTCTCTAATCATATAATAATAACTCGATCTTTTATTTTCAACTTTTCCTTACCCCCTCAAAACACATACCCCACAAACAAACAATTCCATTAGTTTATATAATTTTGTGTTGCTTCAAAATGCTCAATAAATATTATCTAAATATTAGCATACAACCCTTGGCTAAATTTGCATTTTTTTTCCAATCAAAGTAGTAATGGAGGATATATGTACACGGAACTCTCCCATATATTGAAAAGAGCGAGCGGTAGCAGCAACCGCAACAACACCGTTATAGCAACCTTTACTTTACTCATATAATGCTCGTTGGAAAACAGAAACCAACATCTAGCAATATGGAAAGGGCTCGATATAAGTCATAACAAAATTTCTAGCTGGCAAATTCATAATTATGCATTGAGCAGTAGCCACATTTATGCCCTCTAAACATCCATTACACAAGTTCACTTCTCACACATTTCAAGTATTCAATTTCTCTCCTATATCATCTAAAGTTTAATTGCTGTTTCCATCAGGGTAAACCAGAATTAATATGAGGGCGCGTTTGAGAAAGCGAAACTAATAACACTCGCAGGTATTCATGCTTTGAGATTTGCCGGAGGAGGGGAATTCCATCAGTCAATTCACCATAGAGAAGGTCTCTATAAATCAATCGAATTTTGAATATATTAGTAGATTGCAGATTCTCAACCTGTCAACGAGAATATTCCATTGGAAGAACTTAAGCGGCTATGATCCTTGGAGAGGCAAAAATATGATAGCCACAGTTAACGCCATCCCAAGCAAAAAACTCTTGGTGCGCATGGATCACCAACCCGATTTCACTTTATTTGATAGTGAAGCTTGCCATAATAGCATCAACTAATACTCCCAAAAGGTAGGAATAAGGAAAAGAAATATCACAAAAATATTACAAAATAATCCAAACTTTCTAGGGTTGTTAATTAAATGACGAAATATAAGTTATCAAATATCAGCGAAAAGGATTATGAAAAGAAAAGAGCTAGTATATACCATGAAGATGTACAAGAAAAAGTATGAATTATAACCCTATCAACTAAAATGACATTAAGTTTGCCCATCACTTTGTCCAAATTTTATGTAGCAAATGGAATTGTTCATCAAAAATTTCAAATTCTTGCACAGTCTTAAACTTGCTCAACATAACAAACACCTAGCATTCTGATGCCAAGGCCTACAAGCACTTCGCATAAATTACTAGGGAAGAAAAAGTTGTGAATTTGAACCCTGTTTTTAATCATCCACTAGATTTCAATAATTTGCATTGAAAATTTCATGTGAATCAGCGTCAAAATGTCATTTTTATCCAAAATTTCGAGATAAATCGCAAGGTAAAAAAAACCAAGATTCGAAACATACCATCGCCATCATCAATCCCCAGCTCCTCAATCTTCAAGGCCTCATAGATATCCACCGCATCTATCAACGGCGCCATCGTCGATCACTCCTCCATCTCCATCAATGCGTCATGAAACCCACGAGGTGAGGTCGGTGAGTGGGTCCATATGCGCCTCTTCGGCTGCAAGATTATGAAATTTGGATTCCAAAATAGCACAAGTTTGATAATTCTGTGTTTGGTTGATTTTGGATTCCTTCCATTGGATTTGTAAAATCTTATAATATTTGTTTGGTTGTTGAAAAGTAAGTGGGATTTGGATTTGAGGATTTTAGAGAGAAATAGATAAAGAGAGGATTATTAAATAAATAAAGTACACTCTTTAAAGGTACAATGAATAGTGTCAAATCCTTGCAAATTCTTAAATTTTTTTCGGATTCATGAATCCTTGTTTTGTGGTGGGCCTCCCATAAAAACCAAAGTAATCCTAAATCTATCAACCAAACAGAAAATTATGGAATTCTTGGATTGCACAATCCAAATCTTCAAGAATCCTGCAACCAAACAGGCCCCATGCGATCGCAAGGGTCTTAACTGTACCTGATTTTGAGAAATTAATAACTTACAAATCGACAGCTCGAACAAGAATATCCAAGGAGGGTGAAATAAACAAACAAACACAAACATGGCATATTTAAATTAGGCTTGTTTAAAATCCGTGGAGACTTGGATAGGTTTGTAACAATTGTTTCTTTTTTAATTTGAATTTCAATCAGAAGAAGAAAACTCATAGTAATTTTAAATAAACATGGGGGGGCGGCGGGGTTGTAATCAGAAAATGAAAAAATCCTGAGAGCATGATTTTTTTTTATTTTTTGTAGAATTAAGAGGGATAACCATCCCTACAAATATGATTGAAAGATTTTAATGAGTCACCATCACATCATAAAACCATAATGTTGGCAGGAGAGAACCCAAAAAAAGTTTAAAAAGTTTTATTGATATGGGTCATTTCTCTCTCTGTCCACTATTATTATTGTTCACTATTCATTTTCTCTCTTTCTTGAATATATACATATATGTATCTATGTATACACACACACTATTACTATGCTCACTATTCATTTTCTCTCTCTTGGCTATTCAGGTTTTTATATGGATACGCGTATATGTATTTCAATATATATACCGGCATCGTATTTGTATTTATACAAATGCTTCTTGAAGGGACACCTTATTATTTTGTTTTCCATTTATGGAAAAGAAAGAAATGGTATGGAAGGAGAGCATGGCAGAGGGGATGGTGAAAGGAATGTGCTTGCATATTTTATTGGAAAAAGATTTGTTAAAAGTTTTATTGATATGGCTCATTTCTTTCTCAAGTTTTCATTCTCTCATGGCAACTCTCTTTCCTCTCCTCCTCCTTCTCTTTGCTCATGAATTGAGCTTCTCTCTTTAAGAGGGAAAATTGAGAGATAAAGATAGTGATAAATCTCTATATCTCTCACACTTTATTCCTCTCAAGCTTGGAGTGTCAATTGCTTTCTCAAAATTCGCTTTGGTATAAAGATGGCGTTTGGATCGGTTTCTCTCAGGTGAATTATCTTTGGCAAGGGCGATCATCTTTCAAACTCGGTTCTGACGGCTTACGGAGCTTAGAAGGGTCTTCCATGATTGGATGGACACGCTACAAAGGTGTATGCTCGTATCCTAGTAGTTTAGATTTCTTATTGTTTGCTAGTTTAGTGTATAGATGTATCATTTGGTTTTGGTGACTTGTGCTTACTAAAAATTGATTGTTTTTTGTTCCGTCTTAGCTGCCATGATTGCGGTGCGAACACAACTTACTAACAGCTACTTCTTCAGGTTTCCATATTCCTTCTGTTCAAGGCCAATAATCATTAACTGTTTTTTCGCTTGATGGTTGTATTTTAAGTAGGACTCTTGCGTTATTGAATTTGTAATAAATGGTGTTGGGGTAAAAATTTACACCCCAGTTGACCGAGTCAAAGTCAAGGTCAACCCTCAAGCTAGGTGGGCCCAAGCCCAGGTCAAGAAGGCCCATGCCCAAGTCGAGCCCGCGGCCAGCCTCCCCATGCCAACAACAAATCATGTAATAAATAATTTTTATGTAATTTTTTATGCATGAATGTAAACCAAATAGGCATAAAGCCAAATTTTTGTAAGCTCATAGTTTATGTGCAAAAAGAAATGGCACATGAGCCATGGGATAGACAAAATGCCATTTTGTAAAGCCCAAGGGGCTATATGTGTTAGTTATATGTGTGCCCTAGAGGCCATTACTGTACATACGATGTATATTGTAGTGGATGCTTGGACATATATAGGGAGGACTTTCTTGATCGACATGATAGTACGCTATCTGGTTGTACTTTATCTTAACATGTACTCTGATTGTCTCTTTTGTTACATGTTGATAAAGCCGTTAGGATTTGTACTCGACTACTGGGACTATGATGAGATCATACTAGTGGGGCCATGGTAGTCTATGAGTACATCCTATAACTGTTCCTAGTCGAGGGTGTGTCGAGACAGGGCATCGATACACCAGAGTAGACTAGCGTATACGCATCTTGACCCATATGATGGGCGATGGATGATCCTATATCTATCGGTGTTTGACATCAAGGATGGTGTACGGGTGCTCAGTGGAGACTGGGTACACTGGACGGACTCGCCGAGAACTCCTAGATGGTATATATACCTATTTTCAGATAGCAGTTCTCTGGTGACACTTGTACAGGTTAGTCTGTAGACCCGAGATCGTCATAGAGTCTTGTGTGATTCCCACTGTACTTTGATTTCCTCCCTACCACGGCTCTATTAAGTCGTGCAAACAGGTGGATTTTGGGTACAGTCCCGAATCATATGGAGACAGTGAGCGATAGGAGGGGTTTCGTCTCTCCCGGTATAGGGAGTTGATGTCGCGCTATGTTTGATCGGCTATAACACCTAAATCCTTGGCCAGGGTTCTCGAGGTTTACTGGTAAGTGTTATCAGTAGTTCCTCGACCTGTTATAAGCCATAAATCAACATGACTTATAAAGTTACCGGGGTCTGACATTTACCACCCTTGGACTTCATATGCGACGTATCAGACGAAGAGACCGGACTGTACGGTAAGTGTTGCTTACAGGCTCGTAAGGGTTGTGATGAGTTCGCTCGTCGGCCACCTTTTCGTCATGTACCTGGGTAGCCGTTACGTACAGCTAGTGCCGCTGACGTGCTTGTGGTTAAACCCATTGCCAGCGTACTGACGAGTCTTTAGAGTCCCACACAGAGGGTTCTCTCGTTCAGGCAAAAGATGTAGAGACCGTAAGTTGTTACGGCAGCCGTAGGGTGTTGCGGCAGGTTTTCGATTATGTTCGTGTAATTGTTACAGGAATAATAATCGAAAGAATAATACTGGTCGGATACCGGTATTATATTATTGGATTAATTGTATTCGTATTTTTCGGAATTCGGATGCATGTATACAGTATACGGTATACGGTATACGGAGGAGGGGTATTTTTGTAATTGTTACAAGAATACCTTCTAGAAGGTGCCACCTCATAATGACATAATTATGATATCATTTATTTTGTGAAAATAAATTAGTGAGGTGTAAATTAAAAGGTATAAGCATGATAATGTGGTTGTTGAAGTGGATGTACTATTAATGCATGATACTTCTTTCATAATACATGCTTTAGTTAGTGCTATTTTCTTTTTATCATGCTTAAACTTTTTAATCATGAAATGCACTTATTCTTTCCTCCTCCTTCTTCTTATAAATACCTTCATATGAGATGTGAAATCAAGGCATTCAAATCCTACACAAAATTATGATAAGTGTATCATAACAAGTGTATAAGAAGAAAGAAAGAAAATGATGGTGATCATTCTTCCTAACTTTAACCCTCACATGAGATGTGAATCCAAAGCTTAGGATTTCAAGTTAATCCAATACAATTATCTCTACATCATCCTAGTGACCTCTTCTAGCAAATTTGGTCTCTCGGTTAAACTCTTGAGAAGAGTTTCTAGTTTGCACGAAAACTCTCGGGTGGATCATCTAGGTCTTCGGTGGCCGGAGATCGAAAACATCGGCAACATCTAAAGGAGCCAAGGAGTTCACCTAAGGAGGAGAAAGGAGCAAAGGAGTTGCATCCAAGAGAAGACCCGAAGGACCGTATCATCAAGGTATAATCCCTAACATAGTAGATAAGATCTCTAGTTGGGGTTTACTAGTTGTGGTTTAGACAAGATTTTCGGTTAAGTGCGTGTTGTATGCAAAGAAAATTTTCGTTCATCGCTTCCGCCGCGCCACAAGAGTTGTGGGAGCATGCAGCACTCACCAACATGGTATCAGAGCCTAACTAAACTACAATTAGATGTTAGCCAAAAGTTAGAAGCTCGATCGACAGTTTTTTCTCCCGAAAACTTGTATTCTGCCCTTGCTGCTGTCAGTTTTTGAAAGTGTTCCAAAATTAATTTGACATGTCTTAAAAATACAAGCAGGGATTTATAAGATCACTGTAGAAAACCGGAGTCCCAACTCGCCAAAACCGCCGCGGATCCGCGGCCAAACCCTGGGTTTGGCCGCGGATCCGCGGCCGAGTCAACGCGGAGTTGACTCGGTTTGCTACAGTATTCTTATATTTGGTAAAAATGGTTTTTGGGATATGTAGAATTGTACAAAGTTGTTTGTACTGAGACATGTCAAGTGTTGGCATGGTTTAAAATTATCGATCGAAATTCTAATAGTGTTTGGCTAATCGGGTTTTCATTTTTTGTTATATGTGTTTGAAACGTCCGCTAATTGCTATATGACGATTAGTAGGGGTTGCACATATGGATATCATGGGATAGTATGTGTATATGAATGTGTTGGATCGTTGTGATGAATGGCCGGGGGTGTGAGAAGAGTGTTTTTCCTTTTCTATCATTCCATATAATTTGTAAAAAGCAATGTTATATTGTATAATTTCTTTTTACTGTTTTTGCTCCTAGGATAGACCCAAGGAGGGGTGCACAAACTACCGGGTTCTCCAAGTGCCGAGTGGCCTACTCAATTGTTGAGGGAGGTTGCTACACTTCGGGAATTTGGTGGGTAGTTTGCCGCACCCGTAGGGGTCTAGGGAGGGTTTTGGCTATTCATCACGACCGTGAAACCCGTTTTTCATTAAGGGCTTAAATGAAATACGGAATTCCTAGTATATCCAATGCATTCATCTGTGATCTGAAATGGTTATATTTATATATGAGATATATAATAAACGTTGCTTATGTTTTGCACCCGCACTAGTCCAGCCCCCGCTCTGCTGTTAGTTAAGTAACCTAACAGTGCATGACGGGGCCCAGTGGCAAATGCGGATGGCATAAGCGTACGTTCTATTTGCGTTTCTTTTCTGTGATGTTTAGGAAACGTAAAAGATGAGACAACATTAATGTGATTAATGTTAAGAGAAAGAAACCTAAAGATGTTGTAGAATCAAACTTTTTGAAAAAGGGTAACTCTAGCTTTTGTTTTGCATAGTGGTATTCTTGAATATCCTGCACCTCATTCGATGAGGAAAGGGCCGAGATCCCTTCACCGGGAGTGACCCATTTAGCGAAACTGGAAAATGTTACAAAGAACTCGATTTGGTTTTATAGTTGATCTATTGTTGCTTTGCATCGTGGTATTTACATATCCAGCACCTTATTCGATAAGGAAAGAGCCGAGATCCCTTCACCGGGAGTGACCTCTTTAGCAAAATTAGAAAGATACTACAAAACCATTCGATTTTTAAAACTGGAGCTTAAACCACTCCTTCCCACTTGATTCTACAACGATATCAAGTTCAAAACGTTAAAGGTTTTCATAAAAACCATCCGTTGCCCTCCGTCATTTTAGGAAGCAGAGTACTTAGTATTCGTGCTACGTATGTCGACCATAGCCGAGGCGTAGTGTACGGTAGCTAAGTGATGTATTCCTACAAAGCATATGATGCGATTAGTTAGGACATTCATGTGATTATGTTGATCATAGTCAAGGGTCATATGGATGGGTCTGGCTAATCACGAAATGACGGGTAGAACTTGGCTAGTACTTATGATATGTTGACCATAACCAAGGTCATAAGTGACTAGGGGTAAAAACCATATCGGGAATTTTAAGAGTTGAAATTTGCAATGAGATTGCATACCTTCTATATGATAGTTGGATCCCGATCCCGCTGCGAGTAAGAGTTACTCCTGGGAAAGTTTTACACAAGACAATTTGACGAAATTATAGGGTGTAATAATTCCCGGCTAATCTTACCTTTTAGGGTTTGAAGGAAGATTTGATAAAAACAGTGGGAGACATCCGGATTAGATAATAACCAATCTAATCTTGCAAGAGCATACGCTAAAGTGTTTTCTTCTCTCTCTCTTTCCAGATAGTGACCATATCATGCCTTAATCAAGATAATAAATACGGATATATTGACTGAACCCGCTTGTTATATTGAGCTGGGGAACGTTGGTCCCGCTCCAACTTATAATTGTTATAAGACAGAGCAGGAAATTGGGAAATACCAGAATTCCTATGCCGCCCAAACGAAGAAAGTGCATATGATGCATCTCCTTCGGGTGTGTTCATTACAAAGAACTGTTTCTCAGTATCCTCTGCATCCTGGGTATTTGATACTGGATCAGGATCCCAGATATGTAATCTGTTACATAGAGCTACAAAAAAGGGAGAAAAACTGAGAACGGGTGATAAGTTTCATGAGACAGAAAACGGGGCAAGTGTTGCAGCCAAGTCTGTTGGTCACTGTCACCCTGTATTACCAATACATTGATTCTGAACAAATGCTATTAGATACCGAACCTGATATACAAAATCATATCAATCTCTTTATTAGTAAAGAAATGATAAAATTTTGTATTGATGGATAATGTTTTGAACATTTCCTATATCAAAAGTTGATCGGTTCAGGTGCGTTATCTAAAAGCATTGACGTTCTAAATCAAACTACAGTTCTTAGTATACAGAACACACACAAGAGGAAGAGTTCAGAAATGAACGGATCCTTCTTGAGGCATTGTAGACTAGGTCACATCAATGCGATCCGGCTGGCTGAAGTTACATTTTAGATGCATATTTAAACCAGTTTGAATTTACATCTTGTGAAACTTGCCAGTCATGTCACAAAGATTGAATGACCATAGCTCTGTTTATTGGAAACAGAGAAGAGTTAGAAAACTCTTGGGACTGATATATGATGATGTATGTAAACTCCCCTGTCTACACATGCCAGGACCGGTTCCTTGTACTTCATTACATTCTCTGATAATCTCTCAAGATTCAGACATATGTTCCTGTTGAAACATAGGTCCAAAGCTTTTGAGATATTCACAGAATATAAGTTAGAAGTAGAGAACCAAAAACGGGTATAAGTATTATGTCCTTTGATGAGATCAATGAGGAGAATACTTGAGCATGGAAATCCTGGACTATTCTAAAGGAGAATGAGATTCTCTCTCAGCATTACTCCTCCGTATACACCATAGCACGATGGTATATCGGGGCGGAGCGAATGCACCCTATGTGATATGGTGTGCTCCATGATGAGTACTACTGAGTTTCCTATTTTCCTTTTGGGAGTTATGCACTTGTGAAGCTGCATACCTATTGAATACGGTTCTAATCAAATCAGGTGCCTACTACTCCATATGTGATATGGTATGGGAAGAGCCCATATCTTAAAAATGTTAAGATTTGGGGTTGTCAGGCCTATGTCTAAAAACCAAAATCCGGACAAGCTCGAGGCAAAGTCAAAACTGTGGAAGTTTGTTGGATATCCCAAGCATTAGCAAGGGAATATCTTCTACCTAACCAAGGAACAAAAGTTGTTTTGTTCCTCAGCATGCCACCTTTGTGAAAGGGAATTTCTTGTGAAGAAATTAGTGGTCATAAGGTAGAACTGGAAAGCGTTCCAGCTACACAAACTACAACAGATGACCTAACCGAGGAACAAAAGTTGTTTTGTTTCTCAGCATGCCACCATTGTAAAAGGGAATTTCTTGTGAAGAAATTAGTGGTCATGAGATAGAACTGGAAGCAGTTCCAGCTACAGAAAATGATTTGGTAGAACCAAAAGATTCAATAGACACTAACGAACCTCAGCCTCTCCGCCGATCTAGTAGGGTTCCTCACCCACCTAAGAGATACTTCGGTTTCTCAATGACAGTGGGAGCGAGGATTTCATCTTACCCCAGCGTGTCCCGAGACCGGAAGGTGTTCCGGCGGGTTGTAGTCCTCGCGAAGGGGACTACGTAGAAAGTAGATGCTGAGGGACCTTTTGGTGCCACGGCGACCCTATGGGATGGGGTTATTGCCTGACCAAAGTGGTATGACTTAACTAGTTTCGAGCAGGCCATCAGGAGTGGGACTCTGTAAGAATGGCTGGATGTTTAGCGATCTGAAATGGAATCCTTATACACCAACAAAGTATGGACTTTGGTTGCTTTGTCTGAAGGGTTAAATCCCCATCAGGAGCAAGTATATCTTGAGAAGATTACTTGGTGTACATGGAAAAGTTGAGACTTTCAAAGCTATGCTTAAGTCCATCCAGATCCTACTGGCCACTGCTACATACCTTGACTACGATATCTGGTGGTTGGGTGTCATGACTGCTTTTCTAAATAAAGTTTTAGAAGAGAGCGTCTATAAGTACACAGCCAGAGGGCTTCGTAGACAGTGGGAGCAGCGGAAAAGTGTGCAAGATGTTTATGCGATAAAACAGGCATCGCGGAGTTGGAACATCTGTTTTGATGTGGTAGTCAAAGAGTTTGACTTCATCAAAATGGTAGATGAACCTTGTATATACATAAAAGGTGGTAGGGAGTATGGTGGTGATCCTCGTAGAGTACGTGGATGACATACTCTTGATAGGGAAGGAGTTTCCTATGCTACGCTCAGTCAATCTCCTCTTATTAAAAAGATTCTCCATATAGGATCAAAGTTGATACCTCCTAAATCCTGGGTTTTGGATCTATGAGATAGATCTAAATGGATATTAGGATACTCACTAGTTGTAGTGAGATAGTATCAATCGATCCTGGGGAAAATCACAGCGGAGTTGGAACATTTGTTTTGATGCGGTAGTCAAAGGGTTTGACTTCATCAAAATGGTAGATGAACCTCGTAGTATGGAGTATGGAAGTGATCCTCGTAGAGTACGTGGATGACATACTCTTGATAGGGAAGAAGTTTCCTATGATACACTCGGTCAATCTCCGCTTATCACATAAGATTCTCCATATAAGATCAAGGTGATACCTCCTAAATCCTGGGTTTTGGATCTATGAGATAGATCTAATTGGATGTTAGGATTTTCACTAGTTGTAGTGAGATGGTATCAATCGATCCAGGGGAGAATCACTGGAAAGGTTCCAGGGTGATAAAGACGACTGAATGTCAGTCGCAAGCATTGTCTTTACCCTTAGTAGAGGGACGGTATGTTGGAAGAGTTCCAAGCTAGATACCGTGACATACTAGAAAGGCAAGATACGTCATTACTAAGGATTCTACCAAAGATAAAAGTCTGGATATATATAAGTTCATAAGATGAACTTCGTTCCTACCATTGTGTGACAATGGAGTTGTGGTTTTAGCCAAGGAACTACCGTCCCATCAGAAATCCAGATATGGGATGGTTGAGTATGAGATACTTAAACCACAGCTGATTGTTTGGTATGTGATACCACAACAGATGGCCCTAGTGCAAGTGGGAGATTGTTAGTTATATGTGTGCCCTAGAGGTCATTACTGTACATACGATGTATATTGTAGTGGATGCTTGGACATATATAGGGATGACTTTCTTGCTCGACATGATAGTACGCTATCTGGTTGTACTTTATCTTAACATGTACTCTGATTGTCTCTTTTGTTACATGTTGATAAAGCCCTTAGGATTTGTACTCGACTACTGGGACTATGATGAGATCATACTAGTGGGGCCATGGTAGTCTATGAGTACATCCTATAACTGTTCCTAGTCGAGGGTGTGTCGAGACAGGGCATCGATACACCAGAGTAGACTAGCGTATACGCATCTTGACCCATATGATGGGCGATGGATGATCCCATATCTATCGGTGTTTGACATCAAGGATGGTGTACGGGTGCTCAGTGGAGACTGGGTACACTGGACGGACTCGCCGAGAACTCCTAGATGGTATATATACCTATTGTCAGATAGCAGTTCTCTGGTGACACTTGTACAGGTTAGTCTGTAGACCCGAGATCGTCATAGAGTCTTGTGTGATTCCCACTGTACTTTGATTTCCTCCCTACCACGGCTCTACTGAGTCGTGCAAACAGGTGGATTTTGGGTACAATCCCGAATCATATGAAGACAGTGAGCGATAGGAGGGGTTTCGTCTCTCCCGGTATAGGGAGTTGATGTCGCGCTATGTTTGATCGGCTATAACACCTAAATCCCTGGCCAGGGTTCTCGAGGTTTACTGATAAGTGTTATCAGTAGTTCCTCGACCTGTTATAAGCCATAAATCAACATGACTTATAAAGTTACCGGGGTCTGACATTTACCACCCTTGGACTTCATATGCGACGTATCAGACGAAGAGACCGGACTGTACGGTAAGTGTTGCTTACAGGCTCGTAAGGGTTGTGATGAGTTCGCTCGTCGGCCACCTTTTCGTCATGTACCTGGGTAGCCGTTACGTACAGCTAGTGCCGCTGACGTGCTTGTGGTTAAACCTATTGCCAGCGTACTGACGAGTCTTTAGAGTCCCACACAGAGGGTTCTCTCGTTCAGGCAAAAGATGTAGAGACCGTAAGTTGTTACGGCAGCCGTAGGGTGTTGCAGCAGGTTTTCGATTATGTTCGTGTAATTGTTACAGGAATAATAATCGAAAGAATAATACTGGTCGGATACCGGTATTATATTATTGGATTAATTGTATTCGTATTTTTCGGAATTCGGATGCATGTATACAGTATACGGTATACGGAGGAGGGGTATTTTTGTAATTGTTACAAGAATACCTTCTAGAAGGTGCCACCTCATAATGACATAATTATGACATCATTTATTTTGTGAAAATAAATTAGTGAGGTGTAAATTAAAAGGTATAAGCATGATAATGTGGTTGTTGAAGTGGATGTACTATTAATGCATGATACTTCTTTCATAATACATGCTTTAGTTAGTGCTATTTTCTTTTTATCATGCTTAAACTTTTTAATCATGAAATGCACTTATTCTTTCCTCCTCCTTCTTCTTATAAATACCTTCATATGAGATGTGAAATCAAGGCATTCAAATCCTACACAAAATTATGATAAGTGTATCATAACAAGTGTATAAGAAGAGAGAAAGAAAATGATGGTGATCATTCTTCCTAACTTTAACCCTCACATGAGATGTGAATCCAAAGCTTAGGATTTCAAATTAATCCAATACAATTATCTCTACATCATCCTAGTGACCTCTTCTAGCAAATTTGGTCTCTCGGTTAAACTCTTGAGAAGAGTTTCTAGCTTGCACGAAAACTCTCGGGTGGATCATCTAGGTCTTCGGTGGCCGGAGATCGAAAACATCGGCAACATCTAAAGGAGCCAAGGAGTTCACCTAAGGAGGAGAAAGGAGCAAAGGAGTTGCATCCAAGAGAAGACCCGAAGGACCGTATCATCAAGGTATAATCCCTAACATAGTAGATAAGATCTCTAGTTGTGGTTTACTAGTTGTGGTTTAGACAAGATCTTCGGTTAAGTGCGTGTTGTATGCAAAGAAAATTTTCGTTCATCGCTTCCGCCGCGCCACAAGAGTTGTGGGAGCATGCATCACTCACCAACAATATGTAAATATGTAAGCCTATATAAGGCAAAATGATGATGAATAAAATAGATACTTTTCATTCTCTCCACAAAAATTTTAGATCTGAGATCTTTTGTGCCTCCTGCTCCTTCTCCAAGGTTCTAAACCTTCTCATTTCTTTTGAATTAAATCAAGAGTTTTACTCTTTCTTTTCAAAAACTAAGAAGTCTTCCACCACAAAACCCACAAACGGGAACTTGGATCTACCATTAGATCTCAGAAAGGAGAGATTTTTAGATCTCACATCTCTTGATCATCAAGATCCGGCCAACAGAGGAGGAAGAGGAAGAGCCTCTTTCATCAACCAAAACATTTTAAGAGTTTCACTCCATATATATATATATATATATATATATATCCTTTCTGAAGCATAGCTTCTGGTTCTGAGACCAAAAGCCTCTTTGTCTCGCCAACGCTCGAGCGCAAAACGCCCACATGCCGACACGTGGCGCGCTTGCGCTCAGGCGCACTGCGCTCGAGCGCAAAGCGCCCACATGCCGACACGCGGCGCTTGCGCTCGAGCGCAAAGCGGCGCTTGCGCTCGAGCGCACTGCGCTCAAGAGCAAAACACCCATGTGCCGACACGTGGCACGCTTACGCCTGAGCGCACAGCGCTCAAGGCGCTGGCCCCACGCATCCTTTGGATGCCTTTTCCTCCTCTTTCTTTATATATATATATACATATATACATACATATATATATATATACACACACATATGCATACATATGTGTGCACACACATACACCACGACACTGTTCCTGTTAGAAAAAAATTTCTAACGGGGCGCTGCCCCGCACCCCGCACCCCATAAGGAGGCTGCCAGCCCCCTTGACCTCCAGCCCGCTATCCGGGTAGCGGGACCCCCGATATATCCAAAACCCCTTCAAAACACAACACTGCACATTGAGTTCGCATGACCAGTTTAACCCGTCATTCGGAGGTTCCCTCGCTCCAAAGGCGAGGGGTAATTAACGGCAGCTTAGTCCGCGGCTGCCGGAGATTCGGATCCCCACAATCATTAAACCCCGGCCTACCCTAGGCATGGGGAATCTGTAATGCGCCTGACAAGCGCGCGTACTCCCATCTCAATGGGGTGACGAAAAACACCCTACAAATGGATGTTGGAGTTGAAATTATATGATTTAGATTTCTTGTATAATGATAAGTATATTTATACAAACGCTTGGCGTATTCATATCGGGAAGAAGTGATTCTCGGTGTGAATACGTTGCAGGCCTAGTCCGTATCCGCTCTCTGTTTTTTGGGAAGCGGGACGTGACAATATCGATATGAATTTTAATATGGCATCAAACAATTTGATTTAACTTTTAATACATATCTTTAAAAATATATTGTGCTATTGGATAAATGTTCAACATGTATTAATTTATTAGAATATAATATATCAAACAATTTTATGCACGCATTTGAATTTGGGGGTTTACCCATCTTAGACTATTATACCTCGTTTTTGGTAACCCTGTTATAAGTTCCGAAACCATGGTTTGGGCTGAACTTTAAAAATTGTAATCGAGACACGACCAAAATAGAGCTTATTGTTTTAAAAATTTTCAAAGGCTTAAAACCTTTTTCTTTTGGATATGAGGAGTTGTGCCATAGCTCACCTCAATAGCATATTAATATAGAAAAAGTTTAATTACATCAGAAATATATATCTTGGTTGAGATAAACAAAAAACAAAACGAACAATCAAAAGTTCCAGAACTCGTTCTAAAGAATGGAATGGTTTCGTGCTTTCCTCAATTTCTCTTCGATCTTACTAGTTGCTTCTGCTGCCCAAAATTGAAAAGAAATTCAATACTTAACAATACATCGTACAAGGATACTTCTTTATCATTGAAAAAAAATTAGCTTCTTCCGTTCTATAAGCAAAGGCAAATAATTATCTTTAATTTATTCCAGCAAAAAGAAACCTCCAAATTCTGTGGATTCCAATAAAACGTCATTTCCTCAATCCTATCGGGCAACCTACCAATTCTGAATGCCTTTACCATTATCGTCCAAATCTCGACACTCAAAGGACAAATTAGGAATAAAAGGTTATATGTTTCTTCTATTTTAAAACTTCAAAAAGGCTGGAGTTTTACAAAGTATTAAGACACTCTCTTTTTAGACCGTATCATTATGTGAAATCTAGATTTTAAGACTATGTTGCTAAATAACTCTAAGCTTTACAAAACCCGTTTTGACGAAATCGTGGTTTGGATACATGCAAACCGTAGATCGTTGTACCTTAAACGTAGGAAACCAAGGTTTTCAAAACCTTCTTGCCAAATTAGGCCTTTAGTGTCTTAATTTGACGAGTATTGGAGTTTTTATTTAAAGTTAATTAAGTTTCATATATTTGTGACTGATTTGTTTTAATTGGACGAAGTCAAAGGACATGATTGTGCCCAAAAAAAGGGGTGGAATGGGTCCAACTCCCAAGCATTATTAAGTAACAGGTTTAGGTCTTTGGTCCAAAAAAAAAATGAAACTCTCTAAACTTAAAGATTTTTGTGTTTTGGTCTCTATTGTATATTTACTATTTTTTATGCCTACACCGATCTTTTAGATAAAGTACTACATTTACTTTTTAAAGTGCTACATATATTTTTTAAAGTGTTGCATTTATCTTTTAAATTGCTATATTTATATTGAAATATGTCAAATGTAATAGATATAGTAATTTTATTAAAAATATGTAACGGTTTCATGTCTTATGTATTATTTTAACGGAAATATAGTACTTTATAATATAAATGTAGTATTTTGAAAGATAACTATAGTACTTTAAAAGATAAATGTAATAGTTTTCATATCAAATGTAGTATTTTAACACAAATGTAGTGTTTTATAACATAAATTAGTACTTTGAAAAATAAATATAATATTTTAAAAGATAAATGCAGTAGTTTTCATGTCAAATGTATTTTAACACAAATGTAGTACTTTATAACATAAATATAGTATTTTGAAAGATAACTATAGTACTTTAAAAGTTAAATGTATTAGTTTACCTAAAAATGCAGTGTTGGTATAAAATAATAGTAAATATGCTATAAGGACTAAAACACAGAAATGTTTAAGTTTAGGAAGATTTTCACAACTTGTTTTAGGCCGCGACCTAAACCGATTGCTTTTAAAAGGCTGGGAGTTGGACCATTTTTCCCACAAACAAAAAAGGGTGGCTACCAGCTTGGTACATAGGTATGACTTGGGCTTGGATCCTGTGTTTTATAGTTTATTTCAAGTTGGTTAGCATGTCATTATCTCCATAAGTTTCAATTATGGACTCTATGGCTTTGTTTTTGAATGAGCATCTTTTGACTGTTAGCAATAAGAAGGCTTCTCAAAATTGGTTGTTCCCATCTTGAATTTTATGGTATTTGGTGTCCATGCTCTTATGGTGAAAATAGCATGGGTGCTATGTAGAGCCTAACCACATATTTCTTTTGTGTGTGGTTGGGATCAATTCCTAAAACCAGGAATTGTAGAATTATACAGCAATCGAAGAGAAATGTATATATAGATTGAGAATAATGGAGAAAAGAGGCCATAGGAGGGGATTTCCTCCTATGGCGTGGAAAAAATACAACCTCTGCCATTTTTTCCGACGATCGGCCCCCATCATCATCATCGTTATCATCTAAGATGTGGGTAAACCAAATTTCATGTGATTCTATAACCTTTTCACCGTTGATTTAGCAATGTAAAAAGTTCTATTGTCCGTAAACCGTTAATTTTGAACCCACTAAATCAACGGTGAAAAAGTTGTGGAATCACATGAAATTTGGTGTACGCACATCTTAGATGATAACGATGATGATGATGATGGGTGCCGATCGTCGGAAAAAATGGCGGAGGTTGTATTTTTTCCACGCCATAGGAGGAAATCCCCTCCTATGGCCTCTTTCCTCCATTAATCTCATATAGATTCCCTATTAGAAATTATAATCACCTTCAAAAATGTCAAGCAAATGAAACAAAGGAAAATTGGTGAACAAAAGCTATTTATTGAATGCAATATAAATTACTAGTATGATGCATGCATTTATCAGGACACTTTGAAGCTTTATACATTCTGTCAGAAGCCAGCATTATGATTATGATGGCCCATTTTTAGAAGAATTATAAATGAATTTGCCCAGTTGGAATGCACAATGATTGACAAAATTAGAATCAAATTATCATAAATAAATAAATAAAAATTATAAAAATAACTAAGAAATCAAAAGAAGAGAGGGCTTTTGTTGGAACCATAGTCACATAATTCGCGAATTATTCGGCGAATTCGCGAATAATTCGTGAATTTTTTATCGGCCGATTAAATCTCCGAATTAATCGCCGTTGCCGAACGCGGCGAATAATTCGCGAATTATTCGAAAAAACAGCGAATAATTCAAAAAACAGCGAATAATTCACAAAATCAAAACCTAGCGTCTCATATATTAATTTCTTGCTCGAAATCCTTCCCGAACATTTCCCGAACACTTACCGAATCTTTCCCGAATACCTGCCGATTTTTTCCGAATAGTTCTCCGAATCCGAATTTTCGACCTCGCCGAATAATTCCCGAATCACGAATTTGTGACTATGGTTGGAACACGATGAAACGAGATAACGCAAAATATATCAGATGGAGCACAAAATAACCAAAAGAAAGAGACTCATACTAAAAAAGAAGTCATCGATATAAATTAGAAATTAATTTCTTCCATTAGTTTCACTGTGAAACAAAACTAGGAAGTTAACAACTAAGAAGAAAAGCTCCATTAAACACAATAAGCCTTGAATAATTCTTAAAAGTCCTTTCTCATTTTAATTTGTACACACACTCATTTGTGTATATATATGTACATATATACACAGTTACTTAATAATAACCACCAAAATTTTATCAATTACATCATGAGGCGTGAAGTCATCCCGTCCTTCAAGGCTTTGAGGTGTGCAAGAGAATGCCCTTGACCGCCAATCACGCTTTGAGACGTGCAAGAGAACCGTCTAGATTAGGCTTCATAATATACACCGAGCTGCATCATACTGCTTCCTTATCCGCATGGCTGCAAGATACGATCCAAATCCTGTCTCGTCGTGTCTAAAGCCAAGATGGGCGATTGCCCTCTCTGTTGATGTTTACAAAGAACATTGGTTAATGACTATACAACGGCCAAACTGAATAGCAGGATAGCAATGTCAGAAAGAAATTTTCAATTTGTAATCGAACACCTCGATGAAGGATATTTTTCAGAATTCAACATCATCAATGATGTATGCCAAAAGAGGTTGTATGTATGCCAAGCTAAAAGAACCAACCAAATAGACTGTGGCTTTTGGGGGGGACATCATGAGGGAAAGAAGAAAGAGAGTAGTTACCTGAAGGATAGGTGGTGCAGGATATCTGGAACCTCCGCCGGAAACATTGACAAGTATGTGAGCGAGCCACCGGGAAACCGCTTCGTTCCAAATACGAAGCCCTGGGTTATGTGAAAAATTATGAAAAATCTTTAAAAAAAAGACTAACATATAAAGGCATAATTAATCTTCTTGAACCGTTATTCTTTGATGGTTTCATGAATGCAACTTTTTTCCGTAATTCTTTTTTTTTTCATTTATTTGATTATTTAGTATGAAAATTTTGAAAGCCTTCAACTGGCCTTTCAGGATTACATCAAGCTTCTTTCTTGTTCATAATCTTATTGCAGAAAGAAAAAAATGATGCTTGATAAAAATTGATTGGGATAGGATTCAGGTTGCATGAAGGAGAAAAAAATTTAGATCTTCCGTAAAAGGTTTGCTACGTTGCCATTTCATTTTGATGGAAAGTCTTAAATGATATGCAGAAGATGATAATGCTTCTGATGTACGATGCAAAATATGTTAGGAAAATCAAGAAGAAGGAATATAAAAGAGACTTAAAAGTTACACTTACTACAGTGGATCCGCCTCGCTCCATGTTGATATCCTCGAACCAGGGGTTACCAAAATGTCGCTTCCTCCACATAGCGAAGGAAGCGCACTCCATCTTTGAGCCTCTCCAATATCTAACAATGAATCCTATTTCATGGAGTCTCCATGGGAGAGGAAACCCAATGATGGTCATTGCGTTGTGAAGAAATGATTGTTTCCCTAGTCTTTTATAGGGCTGGCATTCATGATCAAGCAATGAATCTAGAAATCATTATATTTAACAGGTTATGAATGATTATTCCAGATTCAATGTTATGAAATCTGGCACATAAAAACCTACCACATTGGTCCTGTGAATTAAACTTGATACATGAATGAAGAATGCATCTGCATGACAAGACCATTAAAAATAATTGCTGTTCAACGAATTATTGACATAATTTAGATATGCATGATTGGATACTAATTAATAAAAGAATAATATTGGTTATTGGATGCAAAGTTATTTGGATTCTGTTAATTAAACAAAAAGGTGCATTGTATTAGCCATTTACAAAATTTAGGAAATGTTGTATGTAGAAATGTCAGTGGAGAGAATTCACCAAAATGCTCCATAAACCTAAAGTTGTAATAAGGTGGACTCTCTCTTCCCTTGCCCTTTGGAAAAGAATTTTTTTCAATTATAACCGGGTTAGGCAGATCGGCTTCTTGGGTAGATACAAATAGGCCAACTATTTGTCTAAACCAAACCTTAGTTGGAATAAATCGATCTATTTAAATAAGACCAGTTAGTTTTCAGTATTTATTGGACGAGCTACCTGGATCCTGTAGTTGCACTTGAATGGAAGTTGGAAAGCTTTAGAATTAAGAAATCCGGCGCGATGAGATTGAACAAGATAAATTACATGACCTGGCTCAGATAAAATATTTATATATATGTAGTAGTCTAGTGTGTGAAAATAAATGATTTACTACGAGTAGCGCATGCCTTATTTTCTGTTCAGATGAACTTATATATATATATATATAAGTTCAATTTAGAGTTTCATTTTGATCTCAGATTTAGGCTTTAATATCAAAGCCTGGTTCTATGACATGATGAAATTGGATTTATAAATCTATATATGGTACTCCGAAAGGAGGAAAAGTTAGTAAAGCATGAGAATCGTGACAAGAAGTTTAGGAAAGTTGGAAAAATAGAGGGGGTTTTCTATATGTCACCCCCGAAACTTGCTTATCTCTAAATATCACTCCCTAAAACTTCAATATTCCATATATCACCCCGAAAACATATAAGTAATCCACAAATCACCCCCAAAAACAAGTTATCAAAACATTGTCATTATCCAAAAATCATCTCCGTCAACTTCCAATGCCAAATTTTTAAACCCAGATTGGATTAGCTTAGTTAAGGTTGTGGGTTTATGAAATAGAAAATCACAATTAGCGTATTTCTCTCTCATTCTTCTCTCTTAAGGTCTCCTTTCTTTCTTTCTTTTCAAATTCACTTTATTTAATCCAGAAGACTGCATAAATCCTTGATTTCTTGGAAAATCCAAAGTCGGACTTTACCTTTACGCAATTAATATTGGGAAAAGGGCTATTTTCATTGTTTGGGAGTACTGCATCCGAAAATTAACTCAGACGGAGAAATTTGGATAACTTGCAACTGTAAGGGGTTATATATGGAATATCAAAGTTTTGTGGATGATATTTAGATATAGGTAAGTTCTGGGGTGATATATAGAGAAAAGAGGATAAACTTAACCAACCTAAATACCAAAGCAAAAAAATCTATATATGGCTCGTGGTTGGGCTTGTATGAGTTAAACCTATAGTCGGCTTGTTGCCGATTCTTCCTGCCAAGGATAATCATGCTTTGGAGATATTAATATATAATTCCATTCATTGTGGTCAAATATCCGGATAAAAAATTCTATACTTCCAAATTAAATTCCAATAAATTTTTAGAAAGAATTAATCTTTATCCTACTCATCGGGCGGGATCCACATCATTCTAACTACTAATAATGGAGTAATATGAATCTCCCAAATGCCTATTTGCTTATGATATCCAAACTCTCATACTTCATAATCCCACCAATAATCACGACCTTATCTCTCATACTATAAGCGTTTCTCATAAACTGTCTTAAAGTTTTATATTGTGGTGTTCTTTTCTTTGGATGTGACTCCTTCAATAATTGAACTGGCAACCTCTCACTTTGCAGAGAAAAGTTATACCGTATGAGCCATGCCTAATTATTTTCTTTTTAATTATAAGTAACTCCCTTGTAGAGTTGCATTTAAGGATCTTTAAGTGAGAGGGGAGACTACTTCAAGGATTTAAACCAAAGTCTAAAGGAGATTCTTATAATAAAAAAACACTTAATTAGTTTAGTGAAAAATAGCAGTAGTTAAGGATATCTTCGTGTAATTTGATAACTCCCACTATAGGTAATTACTGAGCGTCCGCTTAGATTTCTCCATGGCAATAGTATAACCGTGATTCGCTCACTTGACAGAACTGAAAGGATTCGGTAACCATTGGCTTTGCTTGATGCAAAGAAGTTTGAGGTTATGCCATTTGCGAAGAATTCGTTGGAGGTGGGCATAACGAACCAAGGGTTTTAAAGTAGTGTAACAGAATATTAAAATTGTCATGAATGAACGATATCGTACCATCTTTTGCACACGGATGTGTATCTAAGCATACTAATGATAGGCAAACTAGAGAGTATATTCTCCAGTATATCGTTGGGAAGTATGCTATATAAGGAAATTTCCCTCTTAGCAAACATTAACAATATAATAAATTAGAACAATATATTTTTATATAATTCTGAATTATCTATTTGTAGTTATCATGGCATTACCGGTAATTATTATTTTTCATCAAGGTTGTATATAGCACTTAGCGGTGCTACACGGTTGGGGTACCGCCTAGTGTCGAGAGCCTAGACGGACACTTAAGCACCATTAGAGGGTTTTAGTATTCTTAGTTAAATATGTTTAGGGATAGAAAAATAAGGTTTTTTTATGAGTGAGAAAAATGATAGGTTTGGGAATTTGATTGGGTTTGGTATGTATTTTCTTAAGAGAAGCAAATACACCAATTCCGAACATTTGCATTAAGGGGTTAGATGATTAAGCGAGTATGGTCGCTTAAGCACCTGCCTAGACTGGTTAGACCGCCTCGGGCCTGCTTAAGCAGACATTTACGCGACCAAACCCGCTTCAGGGCGAAAATCCGCTTAATGCAACCGTTTAGTGAAAAGCGAAGTGGTCTTCTACCACTTCCGCTTACGCGGTAGCCTAAACCGCTTTTTACAAAACTGTTTTTCGTTTTGTTTTTGTTTCTTGCTCTGTGTGTATATGGTTATCTATTTATAATCATAGAATAACACGGAAGAAGCTTATGAGCAAAAATATAGACTAAAGTATTCCCGAACCGACAGAACAGAATAGAAACCCTCAAGGAGGAAGACTGCTCCAAGCCTTGGGGGTGTGAAGACTGTGTAACGGTCCAATGGACCATTTTAATAAACAGACCAAGCAGCTCGAAGACGAAGCGGCATGACTGTTCAACGCCCAATGCAAGTGTAGAATTAGGAGCCCATTGAATGCAGAAGATATTTTGAAGAGGCTTTAAAAGTTGCGCTTGCTTTCATACCTATGCCATTGTTCATTCGACGATGGAAACGTTGAGGATTTCGATAAAGATGATGATGACGATATCCCTTCACTGGCATCTACAACTATTGATCAAGCATTGTAAGCTTCATGAAGACATGTAATGAAACGGTATTTTTCATTAAGTGTAGTGGCAAATTTAAAAACTATCTTCCTTACTGTGCAGTGATGTAAATTTAAAAACTATCTTCCTTATTCGTGTTTGCATATTTTAGTTAATTTAAGTAGTCTATTAGCTATAAATAACTTAATGTTCTATGACTAAAGCTATTCTCTAATCATATAATGATAACTCAATCTTTCATTTTCAACTTTTCCTTACCCCCTCAAAACACATACCCCACAAACAAACAATTCCATTAGTTTATATAATTTTGTGTTGCTTCAAACTGCTCAATAAATATTATCTAAATATTAGTAGCATACAACCCTTGGCTAAATTTGCATTTTTTTCCAATCAAAGTAGTAATGAAGGATATATGTACACGGAACTCTCCCATATATTGAAAAGAGCGAGCGGTAGCAGCAATCGTAACAACACCGTTATAGCAACCTTTTCTTTACTCATGTAATGCTCGTTGGAAAAAAGAAACCAACATCTAGCAATATGGAAAGGGCTCGATATAAATCATAACAAAATTTCTAGCTGGCAAATTCATAATTATGCATTGAGAAGTAGCCACATTTATGCCCTCTAAACATCCATTACACAAGTTCACTTCTCACACATTTCAAGTATTCAATTTCTCTCCTATATCATCTAAAGTTTAATTAGTGTTTCCATCAGGGTAAACCAGAATTAATATGAGGACGCGCTAGAGAAAGAGAAACTAATAACACTCGGAGGTATTCGTGCTTTGAGATTTGCCAGAGGAGGGGGGTTCCATCGGTCAATTCACCATAGTGAAGGTCTCTAATAATCAATCGAATTTTGAATATATTAGTAGATCGCAGATTCTCAACCTGTCAACAAGAATATTCCATTGGAAGAACTTACGCGGCTATGATCCTTGGTGAGGCAAAAATATGATAGCTACAGTTAACGCCATCCCAAGCAAAAAACTCTTGGTGCGCATGGATCACCAACCCGATTTCTCTTTATTTGATAGTGAAGCTTTCCATAATAGCATCAACTAATACTCCCAAAAGGTAGGGATAATGAAAGGGGAAAAAATCACAAAAATATTACAAAATGATCCAAGCTTTCTAGGGTTGTTAATTAAATGATGAGAAAAGCAACATAAGTTATCAAATATCAGCGAAAGGGATTATGAAAAGAAAAGAGCTAGTATATACCATGAAGATGTACAAGAAAAAGTATGAATTATAACCCTATCAACTAAAATGACATTAAGTTTGCCCATCACTTTGTCCAAATTTTATGTAGCAAATGGAATTGTTCATCCAAAATTTTAAATTCTTAAACTTGTTCAACATAACAAACACCTAACATTCTGATGCCAAGGCCTACAAGCACTTCGCATAAATTACTAGGGAAGAAAAAGCTGTGAATTTGAACCCTGTTTTTAGTCATCCGCTAGATTTCAATAATTTGCATTGAAAATTTCATGTGAATCAGCGTCAAAATGTCATTTTTATCCAAAATTTCGAGATAAATCGCAAGGAGGAAAAAAACCAAGATTCGAAACATACCATTGCCATCATCAGTCCCCAGCTCCTCAATCTTCAAGGCCTCATAGATATCCACCGCATCTATCAACGGCGCCATCGTCGATCACTCCTCCATCTCAATCAACGCATCATGAAACCCTAATCCCTAAACGAACAAACACGAACATGGGAATGCCAAACCAGGCTTGTTTAACACCCATGAAGGCTCGGATAGTTTGTATTTTATTTGATATTTAATAGTTATGATAAAATGATTAATTCTTAAATTTAGACCATAATTATTTGATTGTTTATGTCTACATCTTCTGGCATTATACTTGATAGGTCCAGTCTTCCATTACCAGCGGCGATAGTAACATAACGTGTGTAGCTTTTCGGTGGCTAGCATTGGTTAGGATGTTAAGCGGATCATAAGAGAAGTGAATGCTATAAATAGTACAGGTGCATGCATACGAATAATAGTAGAGGTGGAAGGGATAGTAGGAGCTAGTAGGCAACCAAAAGCAGGGAAACAAGTAGGGCAGTTGACCACCCCAAAAGCAGCGCAAGTAACCCAAAGCATCGGCTTGGGAATAGATTG
The DNA here is from genome assembly GCA_030015575.1 of Agapanthus africanus. Taxonomy (NCBI): domain Eukaryota; kingdom Viridiplantae; phylum Streptophyta; class Magnoliopsida; order Asparagales; family Amaryllidaceae; genus Agapanthus; species Agapanthus africanus. The sequence goes on from JASDDO010000014.1 coordinate 652,577,742, forward strand.
ATTGGTAGGAGGTTTCATCTCTCTTATTCGGGAATTGCTTCAGATGAAACTAATGGTAAAGGCGTTTCAACTCATTCAACTCAATGGACCGGGACCAAGCTTTCAAGGTAAGGCCTCCTTTAGAAAGCTCCAGAAAGAAGCAAAGGAAGTGTTGCTGCTTGCTATCCCATTAATCAGATGTCACTAGTCCGTCCTGATAGTCAATCCTCTCTCTTGCCAGCCAGTCGTGTAGCGAGCCAGATACTTCTTTTTCCTCTTCTGAGACCCTTTCTGACATTTGAGCATCCATTTTGGCCCCAGTTGAACATCCGGTGAGGACCCTTTTGCTTACAATTTCGACGCATTTGAAACAAAGTTAGCAACATTTTTTGTAGTTGTAGACATTGAGAATGAAGTTTATTTGTTGGTGTCTATCTACCATGGCCTACGATCTTTCCATTTTATATACCCACGGGCTAAGTCAAGAACGGAAAATCTTGCTAACTCGATCTTGCCCTAGATCCTGCCCTTGCTTTATTCTTTCTCGGTTTCTATCCATATTCCAGTTCAAGCTCCCGAGGAGACTTCTTATTCTAGATCCGCTCTATCATCTCAATCAGGAAAAAGAGCTACAAGTACAAGAAAAGGAGGTGCTGCGCTTAAGGCTCGATTCCATAATGCCTTTTTCAGGCCATCGCATATCTGATTGATCGGGAGATCTAATGAAAAGTCAATCCGTTCCGGCCCCTCTCCACTTCAAAGGTAAAGATTCGCTCCGGCTATGACCTACGGCAGGCCTTTTAAATGCATCTTGTATGCGTCTTACTTCATCTGTGATAGGAGACGACCTTTAGCTCCTTGCCTTCTTTCCACTCTTTCAACAATCCACTCTGTAAGTGACGTTTAGGTAAGCTTATTTCGAGATCAGGTCTGGTCTTATCGAGGGTCCAATCGAGAAAATCACTCCAAAAGCTGCGCTCTATACAAGAAAAGAGGCTTTCTTTTAGGACAGGTAGCCGCTGCCCCTGGCTGGTCGAGTTATAAGCCTTTGTTTTGCTTAGTCGACTTATAGACGCATGTCCGTCCTTCCAATCTTCGATCGGAACCTTCTTCTAATTCATTTACTCGAGTGGAACCTTGACAGTTGACTTCTTCTGATTCACAAGCTTGAGCTTGAACCTTCCTCTTATCGAGCTTAACTTCCTATCCGTTTTATACTGTACGAGCCGAGCTTGACGTCCTACCTATCTCTTCAAGGGGATCAATGAGAGTTGCAGACCATATCTTAGTCTATGGGATGTGGGGAGTTTCGCTTTCATTTGGCAGCTAGCTAGCACTCTCAGCTTAGGGAAAGCGTCCAACTCAACATGTCCGATGCGAGATAGACTGGTCCGCTACTAGAGTATACTCTTTGCCCATCTATTGACCTAATGACTTTTTAAAGGCTCTATAAATTCCTTTTCACTGGGAACAACTCCCGGTTCATTAGTTCAAGCGGAATCCAATACCTATAGTGCCTCACTTTCCTGAAAGCAGGAAGCATCCATTTCTTTGACATCTGAGGTATTAGGTTCCTTTTTAGCCTGTGCCGATGTCGAATGCATGTTTTCTTTCTGAAGCTCATTTTACTGTTGGTATGGCTTATGCTTGGTTCGGTTGAAAATCCCTTGTCGGGTAAGGCAAGAGAGGGAAAGCCTACCTATCCCCAATCACACAGGAATGTTCGCTTGGCCGCCTACCAATGATGCCTTTCACTTTAAGACAGTTCCTCGCGCATAAAATTCTAAATAAAGGGCTGGAGATCCAGGACTGGTTGGACCGTAGTAAGATACAAAATGACAGAAAGAGGAGATAGATTGAGGACCCTTTACCGGACAGGAATGATTAGCTTAAGGACTAATTGAACAAATTCGCTAAACAGAAGAGAGATATCGCGGGGCCTTATCGCTTCTGTTTTTTCTTCTTTCTCCTTTTTTACATGCCACTTACAGGGAAATGCTATTTGCTAGTTTTCCCAAAGGAAGGGGAACGATTGGCCCATCGATACCGTATGGAAACAGGAACAAGAGAAGAATGAAGCCCTACATCACTGTCTGCCGGGATATTGAGAATGCGGTATCACGCGGTCTCAGTCTTAGTAGGTTGCTTGCTTCCTTTCTCCGATATGAGTTGAGAAGTCTCCGAGGAAGTCCCCTATAAGGCTAGTACCGTTCCACTCTTCTCTCAATGTCAGTGCTTAGGAATCGGATACAGCGAGATCACTTTTCTGTTAGTCTGCTATGCATGAAAGCAACAAGCAAGGGATGAGCTAGACTGAATATAGCACGCTCAATTGGTTTTCATAACGCGTGCTATATTTCAAAGTCTTGCATATAATCCGTTTTCTTGCTGGTCAAAATGCATGAAAAGTGGACAAGGAATGAATGGCAGTTGCTAGAACGGTAAGGACAAGGGACGTGGGATAATGGTAGGAATCGCTCCTAGGAAAGACTAAGCAGTCGGGGCACCCGTTGAAGATAGATTTGCCCGTGATTTCAATAATAATATGCTGCAATAATTAAGAACTCGGATCGCAGGCACGTGATTTCAATGATTGAAGGGGGACTTATACCGATAGGACGGTCTTACTCGAGATGATAGTATGCTATCTGGTCTGCCTTTATCATCGTGTACAGCTTTATGTGACATTACATATCACTATTACAAGTTGATAGAGCCCTTAGGATTTTTGCTTGACTACCGGCAGTATGATAGCGATCATACACATGAGAGTTGGGTAGTCTATAAGCGCATCCTTAAAAGTGTCCCTAGTAGTGGGAGTTTCGAGACTGGGCATCGATACTCCATTAGTAGACTAGAGTATACAGTCAAGACCCCGACGAGGGGCGGTGGCCGGTCTCTCAAGCCATCGGTGTCAATTGGTTCACCTGAGATGTATACAGGTGCTTATTGGGTTATGAGTACACCGGACATGACTCGCCGGGGACATGCTCGTGAAGTCTTGATTAGGGATTATGCCCTACCAAGAGCAAGAGCCCCGTTGGTAAAAGCAGCTTTCGAGATGTTTGCTATCACAAAGGTTGAATGGGCTGGATTGCTTTGGTTTAGTAGCCATGTACCTCGGTTTTCTTTTATTACTTGGTATTATACCCAGCGTCAGATAGCAGTTCCCTGGTGACATGTGTGCAGATTAGTTCATCGACCTGAGATCGTCATTTGTCTCGTGTGAGTTCCCACTGTGCTTTGATTACTACCCTACCACGGCTCAAAAGAGTCGTGCAAACAGGTTTTAGTTGGGTACAGTCCCGAGCCACATGGAGGCAGTGAGCGGATCAGCAAAGGTTTCGTCTCTCTCGATATTGGGGGTGAGATCGCGCTGTGTCTAGGAGAGCCATTACACGAAGTCCTTGGCCAAGGCATGAGATTTGCTGGTAGGTATTTCAATAGTATTTCAGGATGTTCTGGGCTACACTCCGACACGACTTGTACCGCTTTTGGGGGTCTAACGTTTACCAGCCCCTAAACCCGACATGCGATACTCATAGACGAACGGACTAGACTGTACGGATATTGTAACTGATAGGCTCAGTAGGGTTTCAGGATGAGTTCGCTCATCGGCTTCCCTTTTGGTCAATACATGGGTAGCCCATTACGTACAGCTGGTACCACTGACGTGCTAGTGGTTAAATCCACAGTCAGTGTATTGACGAGTCTTTAGAGTCCCCCACAGATAGTTTTCCAAGTTTCGGGCGAAACGTTGTAGAGGCCGTATGGTATTATGGCAGGGTTCGATCATATACGTGCATTCGTGCACGGATCATGATCGGACAGATCATACTAGTGGGCTTTGGTTTAAGCCGGATCCTAGTATTAGATTTGTTGGATTACTTTAGTCTCATTGCATTCGCATTCAATCGGAATGCGGATGCAGGTATGTATATACAGGTGAGGGATATTCTTATGATCCGTCACAAGTTTACTTTAGATGTTGCCATTATCTTTTTGGATTAAACATTTTGGTTTAAATGTTTAATCATACGGAAATTATAAGTGGATGTCATGATTAGGAGCATTAAGCGACGCATGTTCAATTTGGTGACTGATGGTATCATTTTTTGCGACATGCCCATTTAATTAATGTTTTCTTGTGTGAGATTGAGATGGAGAGAGAAATGGGGCAGCCACTATTATTGGGTGAGCTCTTGAGTTTTTTTTACAAAAAAAAGGGTGCTCTCATTTTATCACACACAAGAAAAAGCTTCTTCTCTTTTCTTTCTTCCTCTAGCTCATAAGTTCCTCCTATGGCTTTATCTTCAACCTCCATCCATACAATCTCCTGATTTGAGAATCAATGGATGCTTGAGACAAAATTGTCACACACATTCTCTACTTCACCTTGGACATGTCGGCTAGCAAATTTCATGTCCGAGTTGCTTCGGTTCGAAGCGGGAGCCCGTAAAATGACTTCTTGATGTGGTGCTCTTTCCAACGAGGAGACCGGAGATCGAGCGAGATCGGAGATGCCGTGAGAAGTTAGAGATGGTGGCCAAAGACCAAAGTCGGTATAGCCATTCTAACTTCTTGTAGATTGCTAGTTTTAGCGTTAATGGTACGATCCGGGTAAAAGTCTGCGTTAGCGCCAGTTTGTAAAAAGTTTTTGTTTCCGCGTTTGGTCTCGGATAGACGGCCGAGACGCTACCGTAGACTTACAGAGATTATAAACAAATTTTGAAGTTTGAACTTGTTTAAATAGTTATAACAACTATATTCCTGATCTCCAATTTATCAAACATAACATCCGACAATTATAGTATGATTTTTTTTCATATACGATTGTAATCTTTTTAGTTGCTGATTTTCAAGATTTTAAATAGGCTTGAAAAAGCTCGACTTACGTTTGGTAAGACTCGTTCGATAGATAAACGAAGTTGAATATGTTTTTTAAGATTGTTTAAATAATTAAACAAACACGAAAAACCTAAACTGCCAACCCAACGGATTTGCTTATGCCTAAAACAAATGTTTCTTTTTTAATTTGAATTTCAATCAGAAGAAGAAAACTCATAGTAATTTTAAATAAACATCGGGGGGAAATCAGAAAATGAAAAATTCCTGAGAGCATGATTTTTTTTTTTTTTTGTAGAACTAAGAGGGATAACCATCCCTAGAAATATGATTGAAAGATTTTAATGAGTCACCGTCACATCATAAAACCATAGTGTTGGCGAAGTTTTAAAAAAAAATTGGATGGCATGATAAATCAAGAGTTCAGCCTCTGTGTTTTGCAGGCCTCGGCTTGCAACTAGAGAAACAAATACCAAGCTCAAGAAATTCAAGATCATTAAGAACTCAATTCAATATCAATTCAGAAAAATGATTTATATATCCAAGTATTTCCATAGCTAAGAATTAATTGATATCCTCATTTTAGTACTTTTGGACATTTTATAAGATGTGGTAAGAATTCACAAACTGTACACGAGCTACCACTTAATCCAATTCTGTCGTGTATTAACGGTTACAAACTCGATAAATTCTACGTTGCAGTTCAAATGACATTAGCTAATCTGTTTTGTCTCTTGAACAGAAAGAAGATTATAATACAAACTGGTAAGAACTTCATTAGTCAACTATCAAAACCTCATTTTGTTCCAAGCAACATTGAGGATTTTACCAGCATATTATTCTGCACCAGTACTCAATAAACTTACCCAGTTACCCTTTGAAGAACTTTGATGTTTCTTAAAATTTAATGATCTCTAATATCCGATAAAGATATCAAGAAATTTAATATAATTATCATCTAATATATTGTTTTGAAAAATTGCATCTTCAAACAGAATGGATCCAAAAGGTTACAACAGAAGTTTTGGAAGCTTGAAATACACAAATGAGCATTTTTATTGAAGCATGCAAGCATAATTTTCTGTGTGAAAAAGCTACTGCTGCTGCACTTCTGCCCCTTTCTTCCCCAAGTACCTGTCAACGAATAAGTCCTAACCACATAAGAAGTTGTAACACAGACATGAGTACCCTTTTGCAGAAAAATATGCAAACGCAGTTTCTAGATCAAAACAATAAATCCATGATAATGTGTGCGCGGGCTTGGTGCTTAAATCTCTCTGCAACTGGATCGATCATTTATCTACACACTTCATTATAGCATTTATTTATAAAAGGCTTAATGGTTTATTTACTAAAAACTCCCAACAGGTTTGGCCGTTTTAACAAAACTCCCATTACCTTTGAAATTATTAAGAAACTACCGTGTCTTGACGGTCAACGTAGATCAACGTTACTGTTCATGTCAAATGACTATTTTGCCCTTTCATAATATAATAAATTAATTATAAATTATATTTTAAATAATTTTAATAATTATTAAATATTAATTAATTAATTAATTCTTTTTGGGGAGTCGGAGCCGAAGGCGGAGCTGTCCGGAGTGAGGGGCGCACCGTAAGGGGGAGGCGAGGGTGGCGCTGGCAGGAGGAGGGGAGGGTCGAAATGGGGGCAAAAAGGGCTGCGCCAGCGAGGAGATCTAGAAGAAGGAAGAAGATGAGGATGCTGATGGTGATGATGAAGATGATGTGGGGGTGGGGGGCAGAGGGTAAGGCGGTGCAGGCGACACAAGGGGAAGAAGAAGAAGTTGCTAATGGTGACAACGACGACGATGATGAAGATGATGTGGGGGCAGATGGTGGGGGTTGGGGGAGCACCGAGGGTGGGCGCCGGCGACAAGAAGAAGAAGAAGATGAAGAAAAAGAAAAAGAAGATGCTAATGGTGATGTTGTTGATGATGATGATGAAGATGTGGGTGTAGACTGCAGAAGGGGGTTGGGGGAGGGGGTGCGGTGTTGTGCCAATGGTGGTGCCGGTGTCGGCGGCGGCCATGATATTGGGTTTTTATTATTTAGATATTAGGTTTAGGGCTAGAAGATGGGTAATTTGGTGATTTTATTTTGCTGACACGGCAATTTGGTTGACGCGGCGCTGAGGTGGAACAGACGGTGCTGACATGGCACCGTAAAATTTGATAGTTTCTTAATAATTTCTAAGATAATAAAAGTTTTGTTAAAATGACTCACACCTGTTGGGAGTTTTCGGTAAATAAGCCTTCATAAAAAGGTAAGCAAGCAACAAATACGTGCAGAATAGAACCATGTTGCATAGACTTTGATGGTTAACTCAGTGCCAATTAATAATATCCCCATGGAATTCCAAGAATTCCAATTTATAAATAGGTAAAGTGCACTAAAATACCATAACTATCGCAGTTTTTCACTGAAATGTCTCAAGTATTTATATTATAGTAAAATACCTTAAGTGCTACTTTTGAGGGTATTTTAGTGAAAAGAAGTCCCTTAAAAACCATAGTTTGAGGTGTTTTACTGTAATAAAAAACTTTACGGTATTTTAGTGAACAATCGTGAGAGTTAAGGGGACTTTAGTGTAATTTACCCTTATAACTAAACTAGAATAAAAAGAAAAAAATTATCTTGTTATGGAAATTTATCAATTAAAGTCGTTCTCAGACTGAACTATCTGTTTTCTAATGCATCTAAGTACTTATCTTCTTCTTAAAGATGCAGTCTAGTTAGTGCAATTTAACATCTTATGATTCCTTTGAGAAAACTATCTAAAGCAGATAGGTGCCTGACCTAGAAATTAAACAAGCTTTAATTTTCTTTCGTAAAAAAAAAGAGTGAGCGCGCACACAGACTAGTTTCCATATATGATCCAAAAGCTTATTGTTGTTCCTTCAATTTGAACAAGCTGAATCTTACAATGCAATTGCTAATAGATAAATCATTGCTTTATGCTAACTCGGTTTGAGATTGTAGTAATCTGCTGCAACCATTCCTTTTTTGGGGTAATAAAAATGACGTCGGAAAAGTTTCTTACCGTTATAGGTGTCTAAATAACTTCAAGGGGATGCGAGTCTTAGTCATAAGGGAGGGAAAAAAGTTTTGCAGCTTCAGGTGGCAACAAATTTGAAAATATCGCAGAAAAAATTCCTATAAAACTTGGCGTAATGAATCCTTACCCTTGGGACTTGGCCCAACGAGAAAATTGGTAAAGTTGGACCGATTCATTGGAGGCATGGCATGCTAGAAGCAGATAATTTCGTGGCTGAACCATCCATGCAAACCTCATGAAGAGTGCAGAATAAACACACATGACTGCAGCAATCAAGAATAATTTATGAATGAATTAGTTCTTGAAAACAAAAATCATCTGAAAACATTCATAAGCTAACCTCCAGTCATGTTGCCAGATATCATTTCTGGAGATTTCTGTGTATCTACCAAACCCTGAGAAAGCATCCAGAAACCAATTTCACCACATTAACTATTACTGACATAAAGGCTAAAACTGCACTAAAATAACATTTAATTATCATTTTTCATTACACTGCTTTAAAGTTTATTTATAACAGTAAACTCCCTTAAACTTTGGTGTTAAATTTTTACGCTAAAGTACATTAGTACCTTTAACTAGAGCACAGAAAGGAAGCTTAATGTAATTAAAAAAAGTGTGAGGTAGTTTAGTGAAAAAGCACTCAGTTAATTAAAGATGTTTTACTATAATTTAGGCTAACATAAAGTTACAGTGCAGCACATGATACAGTCGAACTGGGATCTCAACCAAAACACAAGTTAATCGATGAATGCACTAAAATGATTGGAAAGAACAATTATATGAAATTCGTTGTTATTACCGGTATCATAATATAATAATAGTGCATGTGCCAGGTAAGGGGGGAAAACATCAATGACCTAATAATTCATGCTGAAAATGGGCAACAGCTGAAAGCAACTGGATCCAACTATTACTAGATATGTTTCCAATGGAAAAAATAAAAAAAATTCAGACTATATCAAAATCAGATTGTTCCTGATGAAAATGTTACGTTAACCTTTTGGGCTTGGCTCCATGAAACCTTTTTCCTCCACTCAGCTTTACTAAGGGCATCTCTTTGGCAAAAACCATATTAAGGGGCATCTCCTGAATTAAAATAAGAAGTAACATATATTTTTAAATGGACTTTATTCACATTTGTTTCCCCATGCTTATAACCCCCGTTCCTTCATTAGCTACAATTTTGTCAGTCATCCTAACTGATGGCATGGTCATCAGCCTCCATTACGTATGTTCAAACCATCTCAATCGGTTCTAGCTCGTCTTATTCTCTATGAAAGTCACCTCTAGCATATTAAGAAAAGCATTCGTTTATTATCCTGTCTCTTAAATGAATAGAATCTCATCTGCTTCAACTTTCACATATTAGCTACACAAATATTAGTCTTAAGGATTATATTATAAATACCAAAATAGAACAAATAGAAAAGCTAAACCACCTAATCCAACTCTTTTTAATTAATCAAACGGGGAAAAAATTAAAATAAGTACCTAAGTTAGGTGATATTTAACGGCTGGATTAAGGTTATTCCAGTTAATCCCAGTACTCAAATTTGCATTGTTTGCATGGAATAGTCATTAAATGCAACTAAACCAGTATTTAAAAGAGAAATATTCGGAATATCTTAACGGACTCTCACAAATTCCAACCTTTAGGATTTTGAACTGATAAATGCATATTGACCGACTATTTTACTAAGATAGGACAATCCAAAGCATGAATCCATGTGACCTAATGATATCACTGAAGTATGGAAGTGAGATAAAAAGATTAATATTTCTTCCTACTCAATAAAATTTAGAGATTAAAACATGCGATAGATTTCTAACAGTTAAGTTGATGTGATTACAGATATGTTAGTGTGGTGGTGTAATAGTGCAAGGACAATTAGAGAGGAATACATTCATTCATCTATCACTATAGATTAAACATCAAAGGACTTGAAATAAGTCGTTATCCTCTGGATTTGTTATGAATGAACTGACTAACTTGTGATTGTTTGTTAATGAAGTGAACCGTATCATTTGATGAGGTGGGAGAAGGGACTAGTTTCCAATATATAAAAAATGCAGGGAGAAGATTTTTACCATTTTGGAGATGGGGAAAACTAGAGTTGATTTTTAATTTTGAACTAGAGATAGAGGGTATGCAAACTCTAGTTTGCAAGGCCATACCTACCTTCTAAAAACTTAACTTTGATGGTTGTTTGGCTTTGGAGTTATCTAAACTCCAAAATGGGTGTTTTCTTCACAAATTTTGGAGTCTAGAAAACTTTGGTTGGATTGGAGTTCCCGGTTATCTCAACCATGGAGTTCCGATAACTGCAGTTTTTTAACTACAAAATGAAAGCCAAGGATGGCATAGTTAGGATTTTGGAGTTAACTTTAGATAACTTTATGAAATTACGGTTATCCAAATTTCACTCCATTCCCCAACAAGACCTTAGAATCTACATGGTTTTACGATATGAAGAAGATGTCATTCAAAAATCGAATTGGCTGATTAAATTGGAAAACTGCTTCTAGATCATCATGTCATTGCAGAATTTTTATGAAATTGACGAGGAAACTCTATACAATGGCTATACAACCAACCATGAGTCATGTAATCAAACCAAGAAATCTCGAGAATAGCTTTCGCTATCGTCGTTGTTCATAGTTTCATGAAGGAATCTAACAAGATGAATTTTTTAAGAAACAAATCATCAAAAAGCAAAAGCAAGAGAAATCCGAGGAAAGCTTACAGCAACAACGAAGCCCCAGTTGGCGATAGGTCCCCAGAAATGAGTCGTCTTGGGGCCCACAGGGCTGTTCCACAAAGTTTTGAACGCCCCCATTGAAAGACCTCGGCTTCTTCCCTAGAATCGAAACCCTAGTAATGAGAAAGAGGGTATCAAATTAGATCGTTTGGGATCGAGAAATCATCGAAAGATTTGAAGAGAATGAGGAAAGATCGAACCTTGGATATGAATGAGAGCGGCCCTTAGGGTTTGGGGATTCGTTGGAGCTTTGTTGACGATGGACCAATAATACAATGAGACTGAAAGAGACATTGGGTTGTTGGGTCGTTAGGGCCTGTTTGGCTGCAAGATTATGAAATTGGATTCCAAAATAGTACGGTTCAAAATTTCTCCATTTGGTAATTTGTTGTCTGTTTGGTTTTGGATTTGTAGTATTTGATTAGTAGATTCTTGTAATTCTTGTTTGGTTGATGAAAATAAAATGGGATTTGGATTTGAGGATTTTAGAGAGAGAGAGAGAAGAATATTAAATAAATAAAGTACACGGTCCCATCTAAAAGTACAATGAATAGTGTTAAACCCTTAAAAATATTTAGGATCGGAATCCTTGTTTTGTGGTGAGGCCCCATAAAAAACAAAGGAATCCTGGAAATTCAAATCTATCAACCAAACATAAAATTGTGGAATCCTAAGATTCCACAATCCAAATCCATATTAATCCTCAAACCAAACATGCACTTAACGGATCCGACCTCCATAAATCCTAACCAGACACGTCATTTTGGAGCCCTGCCCGCATGGTGAAACTGAGCCGGGCCGGACACGAATTCGACAAATTTTATGCCCCCCTAAAATTAAACCCTCAACAGAAAACCCATCCGAACCCAACAGATTTAGTATTTGTTAAACCGAACTTGCAACTTCGGGTTTTGGATAGGTTTGAACGGGTTTCAGGTTATGCGGACGGATCAATTTTTACGGGTTTTTCGGGCTTCTGCCCATTATAAATTACTAAAAATTGATATTATAATGCTTAAGATGAGTATTATATAGTCATGGCGATGGGGCGGGGCAGTGCCGGGATTCCCTGCCTCCTAGATATGAAACCTTATCCCATCCTTACCTCATGTCCCGTCAGGGCAGACGAAATTTATCCCATCCCCGTCACATGAGCAGTGGCTTAGTTGGTATGGGCGCTTCCTGGGAAGATTGCGGGGTTCAAACCCCATAGCGCCAGAGGGGAAACAACCACAAATTAACGCTTTCGGGGAAAATCCGTGGGTCCCCTGGATGCATGTGTATGGCGTGCGTGGGTGTGTTGTGTGTTTAGGTTAGTACTTACGGGCCGGTTGAAAAAAAAAACTAATAAAACCAGCTTGATAAAAAATATTCATAAATAGCAACTAAAATTAAGCCACCTCATAAATAACTATAAATATTAAATCTTTACAATTTGTAAAACAGCTCTTGAACAAAAAAACGTTTAAGTTTGAGCACCACTGCCACATTCTGACAGGTAATAGTTTCGATAGCCACAAATACAATCGGAAAATACTTAACCATGTCACAAGTTCAAATCTTAATTAGAAAAATTTCTCATTTAATCAAACCCAAGTCGAGGCTAGAACCAGGGTTGAGGCCGGGCTGGTTGGACGGTTTTTTGTCAATTTTTTTATCCAGCCCAAAGATTAAAATCTAAACCCAAACATGTCTAAACCCGACGGGTGCGTTAATTCCGAAACCGCAACTTCAGGTTTCGGGCAGGCTTCGGGTTTATGCGGTTTTTTCAGAGTTTGACCATTATAATTTATCAAAAATTAAAAGTCTAATATTTGAGCATGCTATACCGAATATACCAGCACAAAAAATATACTTAGATAAAACTATATAAACCGACGATTTATAAATTGCACTTAAAATCTGCACTAAAAACATATCTACAATGAATCACAACAGGTATTTTATAATATCAAGAATTAGATGCCTATGTAATACATTGAATTGGATCGGATATAAAAAACGGGTTTGGTTCGGCCCGAGTTTAGGGTTCGAGCGGACAAGTTTAACACTAAATTCACACGCAACCCGAAATTATTTTATCTAATCTTCAATTCGTCCGATCGGATTCGACGGATATCGAATGTCGAATAAACTCAGAAAAACCGGCCTGGCTCGGGTCCGGATCAAACCCAAGCCAGCTTTCACCCTCTGCGGAGAACCAACCATGAAGATCTTACGAAGTTATCGCTTTCCAACACACAGAAAACAAATGCGCTTCCTCGCTCGTCGCCTCCTGTCTTCCTCCTCTTTCCCGCCAAATCTCCTCCTTTCCCGCCATTTCTCCCAAGATCTCACCACCACAAAGCTCTCCCTCTCAAATCTCTGCTCCCTAATCTCCCAATCCTTAGCAAGTGGCGGCGACCGCTCCCTCAAGTCTCTCCAGCTCCCCCCCATCTCCCCTCACCAAGCAATGGCTGCTGTCGCCTCTCTCGCCAACACCCAAGGCTCAATGGCCGCTCTCTCCTTCTTCCATCGAGCGATCTCGCAACCCGAACTCGAACTCAACTTCCAATTCTACATCACAACCGCCAACTCCCTGACATCTAACGGCAATTTCGACAGAGCCCAACAAGTCTTGAGGTCTATGGTCGAGAGATTCTCCGAGGCCGGGCGGTTTAAAGAGGCTGTCGACATGGTCCTTGAAATCGGCAACCAAGGACTGCCGCTCTGTGTTCATACGATGAATCAGATTCTTAAGGTTGGTGTTGAATTGGGTCCGGTTGAATTCGCAGAGAACGTGTTTGATGAAATGACAAATAGAGGAGTTGTGCCGGATTCGACTAGTTTTAAAACTTTGGTTATTGGTTATTGTAGAGCGGGAGACGTCGGTAAAGTCGAGCGCTTTTTGAGGTCGATGCAAGCGAGAAGATTGTGTATCGATAACGTCACATGCACGTTGGTTGTCGATCTGTTTTGCAAGAAGGGTTGCTTTGGAAAGGTTCATTGGTTGTTTCGATGGATGCGGGAGATGAATGTTGCTCCAAATGTGATAAATTATACGGCTTTGATTAATGGGTTGGCGAGAAAGGGAAGCGTGAGGCTAGCTTTCCAAGTTTTAGAAGAAATGGTGGGGAAAGGATTAAAACCGAATGTTTATACCCACACTATACTCATCGATGGGTTGATAAAGATTGGATGGACCGAGCGGGCATTTCGACTTTTCCTTAAGTTGGTCAGAAGCAATTCGTACAAGCCCAATGTTCAGACTTATACTTCAATGATTTCGGGATATTGCAAAGAAGGTAAGCTTAGTCGAGCAGAGATGTTGTTTACTCGAATGAAAGGACAAGGGTTTGCTCCAAATATCAACACTTACAGTACTCTTATAGATGGGAATTGCAAAGTAGGAAATTTAGACCGTGTTTTCGAATTGTTGAAGTTTATGAGAAATGTAGGTTGTTCTCCAAACATCTGCACATATAATTCGATCATTGATGGGCTTTTCAAGAAGAAAAGGGCTCGAGAAGCTTATAGAATCGTTCGCAATGCATTGCAAGAAGGCTTGGACCTTGACAAGTTGACTTACACTATTCTCATCAGCGAGCACTGCAAGAACGGAGAAATCGATCAAGCTCAAGAGGTTTTCAAACGGATGGTAAGTTCTGGCTGTGCCCCTGATATCCACACTTACACCACGCTTATTGCTGCTTATTGCAAGCAAAAAAGGATGGATGAGAGCGAGAAGTTATTTCATGAGTGTAACAAGTTGGGATTAGCTCCAACTAAACAAACATATACATCGATGATATGCGGGTACTTTAGAAATGGAATGGCTAATGCCGGTTTGAGATTTTTTGATAAGATGATTAAAATTGGGATAGGAGTCGATTCGGTTACTTATGGAGCTTTAGTAAGCGGGCTTTGTAAAGATAATAGACTAGACGAAGCTCGAGCTATGTATGAGGTAATGCTGGATAAAAATTTGGTTCCATGTGAAGTAAGTCAAGTTACCTTGGCCTTCGAGTATTGCAAGAGAGATAAAATCGATGCTGCGTTTTCTTTATTGGAGAGGTTGGAGAAGAAACATTGGGCTCGGACCGCGAATATTTTGGTTAGAAAGTTGAGTTATGAAGGAAAAGTTAATGCGGCAGCTTTGTTTCTAAACAAACTTTTGGATGGAGGGCAGAGTGCTGATAAAGTCACTTATATTGCTTTTATAACTGGATGTTATGAGAATGATCAGTATTCTGTTGCCTCTGATCTATCCAAGAGGTTTTCGAAGGGAATTGGGAGTTGTCACAATGCTCAAATAACATGAACTCATCGGGCGTTTCGGCATGTTATAATCTGTAAGTATTCGTACCGAAAATTATCGACTTATTGTGCTGTATTGTTGATAAATTTGACAGCACTGGCATCCAATAGTCACTGATTTTTAACTTTTTCATGCAATTTATATGAACTCAGCTGTAGTATCTCCTGATTAATAAACCCATGAAAGGATTAATACAACTGATTGTTTTTTTTATAACATGCACACATGAGCCTGCACGTGCATATACATACTTCCCAGGCACCACACAATCATACACACATTACATATATAAGAACAATCATCACTAAGAAGTCACAATTCGAAATACCTCGACTTTTTAAGAATAGGCCGTGAAGATAATTCTGAAAGCCATATACATGAATGACAAATTTGGGAGAAATTAAGGGTTAATTATTACTAGCCCGTTAGTATCTACAAACTTTCCATTGTCTAATCATGAGAATTTCCGTAGGTGATTGTTACAAACAGGATACAATGAAGGATATGATTGTGTGCGCGCCTATACTATCTGTTATAAGAATTTCCACATGTCGTTATTGTTTACTATTTTGGTTTCATTGTTTCATTCAAGCTTGCGGTTGAAACTTCTCTCTTTAGTCTCTTGGGAAGAGATTATCTCCATATTTATCAGAAGTGAAGTATAGTAAAGTATTCCGATTGATAATTATTTCTACATGTAAACAGGCACGAAGTACCCGGATACTAAAGAAATTACACACAGACTTGACTTACCCAAACATTGATGTGCCTGAGCATACATGTGAGACATATATAGGAAATAAAACCGTTTGCTCCAAAATATGATTTGTTCAAAGTCAAGTGTAGCGTCAACCAATGACCGGACAAGCTCTTGACAACAATAATCAGGCCAACAAGTTAGGCTCATGGATGACCCACAGCCGAATAAAAATGAAATTTGCGGAAAGTTGAAGGCCGAAGGAGAATCCGGCCGAGCAAACAAGTCGGTGGCTCATAAGTGTGATCACTCGGTCAATGTCATTGAAGGCTAACGGTCATGAAATTGTAACGACCATACCTTAATTAACGCGCACCACTTGTGCTGACGTGCTTAGTAAAAGGGATCCTGGTGCGGGAATCTCAGTATAATAGACCTGTTGTGTAACTGATTCCCATGCTATAAATAGAAGAGTTTGAAACGAAAGGAGGATCAAAGGAGGATCCAACAATCGATCAACCAATCAAAAACTCTACTATTTTACCTAAGATCTTTATTTCTGCCTATCCTAGTGTAAACTAATTTAAATTTAACCATATTTGAATGTTAAAATTAGTAAAACATATAAAATCCAGATTATTAGATTTTACAAGATTACTGCTAATTGTTGAAATATCTTTTAAGCAAATTTATTGGATATTTTTTGGGGAGTCTACTCCTTTTACCAGCTCAGTTTTTATTGGGAATCAAATTTTTTTTTTTTTTGAACGCAGTTACTTTTAGGAAGGCATTCTTTTTTATATAGAAAGAAATATTTGTGGAAATTGCCCATACATACTCACACTTGGCTCCGCTCCCGCGTGATGGCCTATTCTTAAGTAATATCACAACTACCATTTTAAACATTCTCTTAGCTTTTCTCAATAAGAAATATGTTATCTCATGGAGGATTTCTTCATATTTGTAGACCTCGTGGTTAAGAAAGCTGTTTGGGAAGTCAAAACTAAGACCTATAAAGAGATGTACGAGAAGTTGGACACCAAGGAGGCTGAAAATGATATACACACATGATTGTTCAGATGAGAGGGAGGAAGACCAGAGAATTGTGTGCGGTGAAATGTGTCAAACATGAAAATCAGAAGGTTTTAGTTTGAGATGAGAATATCAAGAATAGATAGAGAGATTATTTCGATAAATTGTTTAATAAATGTTTTACTAAGGATTTGGATGGATTTGTCATTCAATTTCAAGATATAAACCGTGATTTCATGTGTAGAATAAAAATATCTGAGGTTTCAGAGATTTTGAAGAGAATAAATTAAGAAAAGTTGTTGGTCCAGATGGGATTCTTATTGAGCAATGGAGATACCTAGAAGAAATAAAAGAGATAGACGTTAGATGGTTGACGAACTTGTTTGATAAGATTTGGCAAACAAAAATATGTCAAATAAGTGGAGGAAGAGTATTCTCGTATCTCTCTATAAGAATAAGAGTAACATTCAAACTTACTCACACTACCATGAAATAAAACTCATGTGATACCATGAAATTTTGAGAGAGGGTGATTGAACATAGGCTAAAGTAGAATGTTAATATAATAGAGAACTGGTTTGGGTTTATGCCTGGACGATTGACAATCGAGACTATTCATTTGCTTTATCAACTTATTAAACGTTTTCGAGAAAGGAAAAGGAATTTGCATATGGTTTTTATTGACTTAGAGAAAACTTACGACATGGTACGTAGAAAGGTATTATGGCGGGCAATGATGAAGAAGGGAGTCTCAATTAGGTACATTAACATAATCAAAGACATGTATGATGAAGTAGTGGCAAATGTAAGTACTTGCGGCAGCCTACTGAGAGATTTTCGATCACAATCGACTTGCATCAAGGATCCGCGTTAAGTACATTCTTGTTTCCCGTAGTGATGGATGAATTTACTGGAACTATTCAGGATGAGATACTTTGATGTATGTTATTCACTGATGATATGATTTTGGTAAATGAGACGAAATCAAGGGTTAATGCCAAATTGGAGTTGTGGAGGCAAATGTTGGAATCTCAAGGGTTTAGATTGATTATGTCCAATACAGTATATATGCAATGCAAATTTAGTAAACAGAGAAGTCGAGATCACAGTGGTATAACACCGGATGGATAAGAGATATCACCGAGCGATTAGTTTAGATATCTAGGTTCTATCATCCAAAAAGATGGATAGATCGATAGCGATGTCAACCAGAGGATTCTTGCTGGTTGGTTGAAATGGAGAAGTGCAACGATGATTTTGTGCGATCATAACTTTCCGTTAAGATTGAAAGGGAAGTTTTATCGAAGCGCTATCCGACCTGTCTTATTATATGGTACGAAATGCTGGGCTCTTAAGAAATATCATACACAGAAAATGCATGTAGCGGAGATGCGCATACTTTATTGGATGTGTGGTAACACTAGAAATGATAAGGTGCGAAATGAGGATATTCGTGTAAAGGTTGGTGTAGCACCCGTGAGGGAGAAGATGCGGGAAAACCGTCTAAGATAGTTTGGTCATGTGCGACGCAGACCTACGGAAGCACCGGTTCGACAAATGGATATTCTCGATTTAGACTAAGTCAAAAAAGTGAAAGAGAGACCGAAAAAAACGTGGATGGAGGCAATACGAAAATATATGGATGTCAAAGGTCTTAATGAAAGTATATTGTTCGATAGAAGTGAGTGGAGACGAAGGATTCATGTGCTCGACCCGGCGTGATTCTCATGTTGGTTCATGTAGCCTACTCCATATGCTTGGGATAAAAGGCTCAGTTGTTGTTGTATCTCAAGGAGGAAAAAAAACACATACGAGATTGCTGCCTTTCTCATTTTCTCGCCGTCAATCATTTTTTATTCTCTGTATGCTACAAGTATTTTGTCCATCAATTGTGAAAACTCCATCGACAAATATCATTCTATTTTCCTACGGAAGCTATTTATAGATCGTTCAATTGAGTGCACGATTGGGCGATCGCCCGTTGAATCCTAACGAGTAGCGTGTTGAACCTTTGTATCTGGCGGTGTTCCTTGAGAGGCGCAAAACTACAAGGACAGAGTATTGTTTCTCGCCTTCGTCTTGATCGATAAAACCACGATAAGCAATTTCTTTCCTTTTGTTTAATTTTTATTTTTGCAATTGATTTTGAATTGTGGTTAATTAATCAATTAATTTAAATTAGTAGTATCCAATTGTTCGACATTTTTCCAACACAAATCACATAAGAGGGTTGGTCATGATGATCAATCAGCGAAAAAATTTCTCTGTAAGGGCTTGCATGATACTAGCCACTTGCAGGCATTTGAATGGTTTTGGATTTTGTGCAAGAGAAACCCATCCTAAAGTTTGCAAGCTCTTGCAAAGAAGTTTTTTCCCATCAATTAGGATCGAAAATAATGATGATAACACAAAAGGAATTGTTTAAGTGAAGTATAGGCTCAAGTTCTCTGATGTAGAAATTTCCAGAGGAGTCTCTAGATACCTCCTTTATAAACAGATAGACACCTTGTGAAAATGGAAAATTTTTGCAGCGTGTTGGCTATATATGTCCGGTCATGAAAAAGAAGAAAGTAGAAACTTGAACCCTATCAAGTTATCCGGAAGTTGCCCGAAATTGTCCATCTTTTTCTCACTCCTAGCCGGTGTATCGCATCCGGCACACCGAACATGCAATGTATAAAGGCCCTAGGAGTTGCATGTAGTGTATGCATTGAACTACAGGAGGGTCATCTCTAATATTTTAATGGGGGGCAAGGATTTGCTAAGAATTCAAATCCCTAATTTAATGCCATGTATACAATGATGATGTGTCAAACAATTACTTAATTACTCCAATTAAAATTGAAAAATAAAAACAATATTCTACATCAAACATCTTCATGGCAAAAACTAACTCCTCATTTTGGACAACAACCCATCTCTAAGAATAACTTCATAAACACTTCCTCTGCTTATTTCTTACAAAAAAAAACACTTAATCTATATCTTCGAAATGAAGATTTACAAGCAGCGGCAAGAAATAGAAGAACAAGGAAAAGAGAAAGAAGAGTAAGATGTATATTTATTGGTATTTTTCTCAAATTAAAACACATTAAATTTCTAAGTTGTTTATAGGATTTATTATTTTTTTAATTCCATTAATTTGATGGATACATTTTTGTGATATGTTCAGTCACATTGCTACGCGAGTCCTTCGACGAGAAAAAGTTTAGTTTTCCTGATCAAATATCATAATGTTTTTAAAATTGACGTGTATTTCGTTCTTGTTCATATTTTGGAATAAAATCTGAATTTACGGGTTTGGGTTTAAAGCATTATAAACCCGTTGGGTTTGGACGGGTTTTGAGTTTAAGTTTTAATTTTCGGACCAAGTATAAAATTTGTCTAAAATCCGTCCACCCGGTCTAATTTCAACCCTTTTCCTCACAAAATTGACTAATATCTAAGATGGATTCAAGGGCTTCTATGTTCGTAAAAACTGTTACCTCGACGCTGAAAGATGTCAATGATATTCACAAACGATTGAGGGGGTCATGATATGTAAAGACAGTTGATGGCATTGAGGATCATGGGATTAATCAGGTTTATTTTTCAATTTTGCTCTTCTTTTTTTGGATTGTTTGTTTGCTGGAATCAAAAATCAAGAATGAGATTGGGGTCTTACAGAAAATAATCTGACTCCTGAAATTATCGTTCCGTTGTTTGTTGGTGAGATGGTGTATAATATTAATTTTGGAGGCTAAAATTAAATACCAGGTGTTTAACAATTAAACCAACATATGGTTTGTATGCTCTCAGGAGGCATAGATGTTCATACATTAATTTCCCCACATGCATATGATCATTTTTGACAATTAAACTTAGATAAAAGAGATATATAAGCTTATCAAAATAGTCCAAAATTAAAGAAGCACCTTATTTCTGTCACACGAATATCTGCTTCCCATGTCTAAAATAAGATAGAGCCTCAATCCCATGAATTACTTATTTTCATTTTTGAATTAAAAATACCGCTGCCTAAAAGTTAGGGTTTGGCCGAAAGAGCCTTGGATGAACATCCCTACCCATTTTATTTTGATTAAATTTTCAAGAATTCTTTAACCTTCGTAGGGTACTTTAATTTTCCAAAGCACGGTTTTGTATGCAGTTCTGGTTTCTCCATCATTTAACATCGTCATCCCTATCATTGATTTCGCTGTGTTGATCTTAAAATAGATCTGCACTAAAGATAAATTAATCAGGTCGTCCTGCTAGAGTAGTCCCCGAACATCCATTGCAATTCATGTGATATTAGTTGAATATTAATTAAGTTTTATAGCGGCAATTAATGATTTATTATGTAGGTATTCTTATTTATCTATAATTGTTATAACATCCATAGAAATTATATTGTTAGATCATGTCACGCCCCACGCCCCAGTACGGATGGGATTGTCCGCTCTGGCCAAAACCGCACGTTTTTGTCCTTTGGAGCCAACCGGATTCGAGAAGGGGTCACTTCCCATGAGGTCACCCATCCTAGGTTTCCCTATGTAACACCCAGCCCTTTTTTATACGCTTATATCCGTATTTCTTTTCACCTATATAATTTATTTACAATTATTTATTTATTTATTTTCGAAACTCCATTAAACCCTAAACTCCCAATCCATTTTCCCCCACTATTTTCTCAAACCCAAATTCCAATCCCTTTATTTTTCCATTTGATTTTTTCTCTAAATCCCTCAGCCCATATCCTATTTTTCCTAATATTATTACCATTTTTAGCCGGCCCTTTCATTTCATTTCCCTTTGTTTTCTCTGCGGCCCACTCCACAATTCCTCACCAAATTTCTTTAATTCTTACAAGCTCATTTCCTCACCTTTTAATTAAATTGGATTTCTAAATTCCCCCTGGCCCAACATCCAAGCCCACACCCTTCTCACCATTTTTTCTCCTAATTTTTCTGCAGGCCCAGCAGCCCACCTCATCCGAGCCACTCTCTTCAGCCCTCACCCAAACCGTCCTTACCCGACCCGCTTCGCATCCATCTTCCCCAACGTCTCTCCCATTTTTCCCACGCCCTGTCTCCTTCGATCCCCTATCTCCGCCGCATCCCACGCCCACGCGCTTCCGTTTTCCCCACGACTCGTACGCCGTTATCCCGACTCGCACACCCCTCGTCTCCCCTAACTCCCTCACTCCCATCACTCTCTCCCTCCTCTCTTTCCTTCCTCCTTCTCTCTCGAACCCACCAACCGACCCCTGCACCCCGTTTCCCTCATCCGCTCCCCTCGCCGGATCTCCGACCTCCATCATATCTCCTCCCCACACCGAGCACCTCCACCAAAACCCAATCACCAAGGCCAAGACCCCCACTGCCGGCGCCCCTCAACCCAAGATCCCCGACCGCACCCCTCACTTCCCTGCACACCCCATCACCACAACCGAGCTCCTCTAACCACCACGACGCCGACGAACCCCCACCTGCACCGACTACCTCATCACCTCCTTCGGCCGTCGGCGCCTCCAGCCACCATACGAGAACCCATCTCCTTCTTCCCAAACTCTTCACCACCGAGCCTCACCCTCGCAGCCGACCTCGTTATCGTCGTCGACGCCTCTACAACTCTCTCTCTCCCTGCATCTCTCTCTTTCTAATCCTCACTCTACCCTCTCCCCCTCTCTGCTACTCTCCCTCTAACTCTTTCTCACTATCTCTCTCTCTCTTCTTTTCTCAGCTCTCTCTCACCCTCTACCTCCCTATGCTCTCTCTCTCTCCCTCTCTCTGCCTACTCTCTCTCTCTCTCATTCCCTCTCTCTAATCTCTCTCTGTTAGCTCCCCTGCTCTCTTTCTTTCACCTTCTTTACATTCACTTTCTCTTTCTAACTCTCTCTCTCTCTCTATTTGATTCTCTCCCTTCTCTCTAAACCGTCTCACTCCCATCTTGCTCTCCATAGGCCTCAACAGCATCAACGATCCCCAGCCCCGACACAGCCTGAGCGCGCAACAACACATCTCCAAGCTCGAACCAAGCCCAAGCCTAGTCGAGACTCGTCGCGTGCTTGCTACTCCGTGCCCGGGACGTGTCATTACCGCCTTCGCTGCCGTGCCATCAGTTCACTGTCCCCAGGCAAGTCCCCACTTGCTACATGCTACTTATTATTAATTACAAATGATAATCGTATATATATTCCATGCTTTACCTTCTGTTAAAATATTACGACTCAACTGTTCGATGCGTGCTCCCTATGAAAATTCTCGTTTAAATTGACGGTACTCACTTGTATAGCTTGGCCCGTAAGCCTATGATTCTAGTGTGTGAATTTCATTAGAAAATATGGCCGTTAAAGATTAAAACAACTACCCTCAAGTTTAACCGTAAAACTGGAATTTTCTTGTACCTGAAAACTAATAAAATCGCCATAAATCATATACATACTGGAATGGTGCGCTCGAGGGCTCAAATCGAAGCCGACTCGACGAACTTTAACCCTATACTGGTTTCCTGATATTCCTGTACTCAAGTTGTGATGATATTTGGATCGGAATGCGACTCTGGACTGCAGTCCAGAGCGACTCCAGTTGTTTCTTGCTGTTCCGTAATGGGTACCACAAGATTTCCTTAACTCGTAGATTGCGGAACTCCGCTGATTATTATAGGTAAATCTGTTAGCTAGACAACACAATTAGTTTCATTCTGTTCCGTTACCGTTTAATATTTAATCTGTAATTTAATAGATCGGGACGCATAACAGTCCCAGCAGAATCAGAACTGACATATTGGTATTGAATAGTGTATATCTCCTGACGTACAGACGCGATCGAAGATCCGTCTATTGCGTTGAAAACCTTACTAAAAACCCTAGATTTCATCCAACTGTAGCGTCGCTAAATTATGATCCCAACTGGGATTAAAATGCGTTGCGAAACGGACTTCTGATTCTGAAACCGGATTTCCAGCCGCGAGCGCTTAAAATGAAATGGTTATAATTAATGATCCTGGAACCCGATTGGCATGAAACTAAATTCAATGGTTAGATAACTGAACATACTGGTTATTCCCCGTTCATTGTTTCATTAAACTGTAAACATATGACTTATGATAAATCGTGCAAGTGATAGAATACTATTTTTATGACACCTTAATCATGCTTCATATACTGTTTACGTATCAGATCATACCCATATCATTGCAGTGATAACCTAGTGACATCGTGCATTTACCCAGTATTAGATTTTAGTGAAGATTGTGGCAAGTACGTCAGTGTTCGTGTATCCGTGAATAAGTGAAAGTGATACGTACTTGTACACAATCAGTGACCCTGTTATTCTATTGCATTGTCGACGTCTGTGGGATGCGTGTACGTGTGACTATAAGTGGTATGAGACACTTATGGAAGCGCTTGCACGGGTGTCGCAGATAAGGCATCCGACACTGCCATTTATCTTAGGTATTAGTCGGGACGTGCTTGATGGAGGTCCTGCCTCCAGTTCTCGTGCAGACTTGTCACGGATCGATTAGTATTTAGGATTATGGTTAGCGTTTGATGTAGACCACGGGGTATGGGGTAGTTTAAGTGTGAGTTCAACAGAATCTCGGGAGTCCCATGCCGGCTTATATATTTAGGGAGATATATGGAGATTTACAGGGTATGTGATATTCACCGTGATATACATATTACATGTTGGGCCCGTGGTCCCTTGCCCTTGGGTTCTACCCTTGGGTGGAGGACACTCGCGAGTGGTTGACTCTCACACTTGGACTGACGATAGGCTCAGTGACCTGTACAGTGAGACTTAGAGACTGATAGGGATACTGGCATTTATATACCTTACTTACTGTGTGGACATACGTGACATATCGTTCTACTGCTTTTAATGTTCCGCTGCATTGATTTCTGCACATTCATATTCATGCTGTCATTGATTTACTGTTTCACGTATCTATTACTACTGTTAGAATTGTCACATGATTTTATATATATTATATTGCTATTGTGTCGCTCTGACGACCTGAGTATGCATGCTCAGTGTGAGGAGAAGATTTAGCCTGGACCAGAACTAGACGTGCATCACAGACTTCTTGACTTGCTATTCAGAGTTACATTCATTTGTTTCCCATCAGGTTAGTTTCTATTACTATTTTATTCCAGTTACTGCATTTCTCATTACCTGTGCATCAATTACTGTTTACCATGAAAAACTAGAAACCGAAGTGTGACTACGGCAGGACATTTCCTTGACCGTAGGAGTATGGCTGGCCTTGTCTACCCCTCGTATTCCGTATTTTGGGAAGCGGGGCGTGACACCCTAACCCGAGCATGCTTTGAAGTGCCGGTTCACCCCAAAAGGTGCTTACACATTGAAGAGTGGTATCATTTTATTTATAGTACAGATCTGCTTTCTTTCGGAATGTATTCCGAAAAGTCCGCGTTATTCTACAGTGGGGCCCACGGCTCACACGGATTCAAGAGTTGGTCCCAGCCCTTTGACGTGTCACTTTGTTCAGTGTGGTACTTTATTCTGTAAGCAAGGACCGGGGCCCATATCCATCCCATCTTTGAACAATGGTTCGTTCTCGAAGCACAGATCAACTATTGATGGACCAGCTCTGATACCATTCTGTCACGTCTCACGCCTTAGTTTAGATGGTATTGTCTGCTAATGCCCGAAACCGCACGGTTTTGTCCTTTAAAGCGAACCGGACTCGAGAAAGGACAACTTCCCAAGAGATCACTCATCCTAGGATTTCCGTAACTTAAGCACGCTTAACTTCGGAGTTCTTCGAACTTCGATGTGCCGGTTCACCCCAAAAGGCATTCCGTGGGGCCATCTCTTGAATCCGTGGGGGCATCTCTTGAGTCTGTGGGGCCCACTGTAGAACAATAGAGAATCTTCGGGAATACATTCTGAAAGAGGGTAGATCTGTACTATAACCGGAATGATACCACTTTTGAAGATAGATGCACCTTTTAAGTGAACTGGCACTACAGGAGCTTGAGAACTCCGTAATTAAGCGTGCTCGACCCAGGGAAATTTTGTGATGGATGACCTCCTGGGAAGTGGCCCCTGGTCGGGTCCAGTTCTCTCCGAAGGATAAAACCGTACGGTTTCGGCCATATATAATGATATGTGTAGTACATTAGCACGTTTGAATTCTATATGATATGTCACGTATGGAGATGGAGAATTCAAACTGTTACATAGTCTCTTTGACTTGATGGTATTTTAGTTTTCTATTTATTGATAAGTAAGCTTTGATATGATGGTCACTCTTATCGTTGGGCTGCATGAATACATTTAAGAAATCTATGGATGTCTAGATAGGATCAGACATTCTCATATTGAGGAAAATAAGTTTACTGTTCAATCCCATAAACGCGTCAAATTCTATACATGTATTTTGGAAATTGTTTTTTCAAAATTATATTATTATTATATTTATTTTCGAAATGAATTTACCGTGTTCATGGATAATTTGAGATTTGGGTTTGAGTGATTAGATAATTTTATGCTGCACGGTTAAAGGCCAAAAGAAAAATAATTTGATGTTGAAAGGGGTTTCATGTAAATTAATGGTAAATATCATCTCATATTAGGAAGAACTTTTATGAACAATTGGCGTGATACAAGTTTGATTGTTAAATTAAAATTGTCAATTGATTAATTGTGAATTAATTGAGAATGATAATTAGTTCTTGATGTGAGACCCAATTGGTCCCACCGTAAAGCCTTAAGATAGAAGAGCAAACAAAAACAAAGAGAAAAAGTAATATAATACAATATGTTGTGTTAGGGAGTTCAGCCCCACGTTGAAAAATTAGGGAAAAATTATTGTACCACAACCGGATAAAAGGAGTTACAGCGGACCATAAAAGAGAAGAAGAAAAAATAATTAAAATTTATTTGAAACTTCTACTTTTAAAATAAAATAAAATGGTTCCTGCTTAGGGTTGCGAGTTTGGATGAGCCTGACCCATAGGATAGGTCACGTGAGCGTAAGCATAGGGTTGCGTTTGATCCTAAGCCCATTTATCATTTATTTTTAGAGCATCACCGTACAACAAATGAATGAGAAAACAAAATTACGCATCTACTCTCAAAATGAAGAGTAAATGAGGGTTCATTGACTGTGATTGAAACAATGTAAAATGGTCTTTGGACCAAATGGAGGGTAGGACTTATTCGGGTCGGTAAAATCGACGCATACTTTTCGCTTCCCGTTTGCTTTCTTTACGAGCATTGAGTTAGGCAGCCACGTTACGTATCTGACTTCTCTGATGAAGCCCGTTTTTTAGAGCCAATTGCCTGCCAGGCACTCTAGGAAGCTAACTACAAATTAAGTGATGTAAATGATAAGCTCATGCCTCATATTTTTGTCCCATGCAGATACTGCTGATGTATACAAATGTTTTTTGTTTGTTTGTTTGTTTGTATATATGGATGTTTTAGCAAGTTGCATACTTATTTACAGCCATGGTGTATTTAGATGTGTCTTTGTGAGTGACTCCTAGCTTTAATTGAGCCTTTTTTAATCTACAAGAGGTTTACTGACTGATATTCTCTTAAGCCATTGCTCCCAGCGCTTGCGCTAGGGCTTTTAATCATTGCATTGGCAGAATTCTTCACATAAGTGCCATGAACTTTTCAAATCATAGATAAATACCATAAACTCAGCGTTATTGCTTCATAAATAAAAACCATGCACTTTGACATTTTCCAATTGGAATCTCGGGATTCAGATTGAGCAGGTCCAAGACAGCATATATGCATTGCAAATTTAGTAACCAGAGAAGTCAAAATCATATTGGTATAACATTGGAAGGGCAAGAGATATCACCGAGCGACCAGTTTAGATATCTAGGTTCCATCATCCAAAAGAATGAGGAGATTGATAGTGATGTTAATCAAAAGATCCAAGCC
The DNA here is from genome assembly GCA_030015575.1 of Agapanthus africanus. NCBI lineage: Eukaryota > Viridiplantae > Streptophyta > Magnoliopsida > Asparagales > Amaryllidaceae > Agapanthus > Agapanthus africanus. Next base: position 652,605,336 of record JASDDO010000014.1, read on the forward strand.
GGTTGGTTGAAATGGAGGAGTGCAACATGTATTTTGTGTGATCGTAACTTTCCGTTAAAATTGAAAGGGAAGTTTTATCGGAGCGTTATTCGGCCTGCCTTATTATATGGTACAGAATGCTGGGCTCCTAAGAAGCATCATACACAGAAAATGCACGTAGCGGAGATGCGCATGCTTCGTTGGATGTGCGGTAACACTAGAAAAGATAAGGTGCGAAATGAGGATATTCGTGCAAAAGTTGGTGTAGCACCTGTGGAGGAGAAGATGCGGAAAACCGGCTAAGATGGTTTGGTCATGTGCGACGCAGACCTATGGAAGCACCGGTTCGACGAATAGATACTCTCGATACGGACAATGACAAAAGGACAAAAGGAAGACCGAAGAAAACATGGATGGAGGTAATACGAAACGATATGGTTGCCAAATGACTCAATGAAAGTATATTGTTCGATAGAAGTGAGTGGAGGCGGAAGGTTCATGTGCTGGACCCGACGTGATTCTCATGTTGGTTCATATAGCCACCCCATATGCTTGGGATAAAAGACTCTGTTGTTGTTATTGTTGATGCAACAGACAGTTTCTTGTGAAATAATATAGGGATGTGTTAAGGCTTAGGTATTAAACTCAGATGCCAAAACCTTATAATATTTATGTGAAAATGCCTGAGTCCCCGTATTTATCTTTTAATTCAGAAAGTAAATGATGCAAATCTTTAAAATGCTCAAAGATAAAGGTATCTTAATAAAATTCACCTTCCTTTTAGCAACTAGCCTAAGATTTTTAAATAGAGAAAGCTCTAACTAATTATTCCCAAACATTGAACCCACTGCAAGAAAATTTTATATAAATAACATTAGTATCAGATATATAATCAAATAACCATGCTGCAATGTCAATATACCAATATTCCTTTAACCTTGATGAAACTTTAAACAGCACGGAGCAGACACTAGAAGAGGGCATATACATGATGAAACTCCACTGAGTTTGCTACACTGAAATATTTAGTTAAAAACAGGCTCATGAGAGAGACAAAACAACAGAAAATAGATGCAAAAGGCTGCTCCCAAACTCATAATAACCCAGTTCTTACATAATTAAACAGGCTACAGTTTCATCTCCTTTTATTTTGATCGCTCGAAAGCTTAAACAGACTAGAAAGAAAAAAATATACAAAAGATATCCTGCTCTTTTATGCGATATAGAACAACTAGGCATTCTACAACAACTCCTCACAGACTTTTACAACATGAATCCCTTCCCACGATGTTCTATGCTAAGGGGATCTACTTAAGATAATTGAAAATGCTATGTCAACGCGGTGCACTTAGCATTAATGTCTTCATCCACCTCTTCAGGAGGTGCATGATGACCATCAAGAGTGAATTTTCCGCTTAGTGTTCTCCATTTTTGTAAGTTTTCGGCCTTTTTGGCTTCGGCGATGTCTTCAGGGCTCAGAAAACTCGGCTGGTTTGTTGAAGAAAGCAGCCTAGCCCACATTCTATCTGTTATCACAACTTTGTTTCTTGTTTCTGTCACCCTCTGCAGATAACATATTAAGATTGAAGGATTGGTACATTCAAAAATATGGAGATTCTACTAGTATATACAAATTTTTGATCGATTTAGAGTTAGAATAGCCCTCGGTTATGGTAGTTGATTCTGTTGCCGTGTTGCGGCTCAATGACAATAAGATGATCGCTTGACAGCCAAAATATGCTAGATTTTATGACTACTTCCTTTATCCCTTTCTTTTCTATCAGTGAAGGGCTGGAAACCTAACTACTTAGAAACTTTGTGCATTGATGGTAAATATAGGGCACGATATGAGTCGGATTCATGGATTCGCAATTTTCCAATATTTTGGGATACACTTCAAAGGGATGTAGTAGTCCTTTTGTTGTTTAAAAGATATATATACATAGCAATGAGAAATCATTTTAGCAGGTATAAAGCACGAATACTCATAATTTGTTTGTGTTGATGCATCGATTGTTGAATTTTTTAGCTATTGATGCATGTTGATATATCTAATTGACAAAAGAATTTTGTTTGTGTTGATGCATAAATTGTTGAATATTTTAGCTATTGATGCATGTTGATACATCTAATGAACAATTGAAATTTAGAATGTGCCAGAAAGAGCTCACAGGTATGGAATGGAACCTGATATGGATAGAATTCCACAATGATGAATCCATGCAACATTATTAAAATTCTGAATCTTGACTGGGTTGGAATACAGTAATTAATCGACCAAATACATTTTAGTGGTTAACTGACATCTATAACAGAGTGTTGACCGTCAGTAAGTAGCATAAACCATGACATTCCTATTGAACAATTAAAATTAATTTGTCTTAAATGTCCCTCCCACTACACTGAAATTTTGAAGTTATGCTGAGGATTGAGGGATATATTTATATATTCTGACATGCCCTCACAAGTTGAATCCCCAACCTGGAGGCCTTTGCACAAAAGTACCTTTTTCCTTCTTTTTAATTAATCCGCTTTAAATATCCCGGTGGGAACTGAACATGGATTGCTCTGGCACCATCTTAAATGTTTTTGCCACTACACCAAAACTCCAAAGTTATGACGAGCGTTGAAGGATATATATTTTATATTCAAATATCCTAAACTCAGTTGCAATAAAGTTGTTGAAAAGGAAGAGGGTGATACTGATACATACATAAAACGGTATATAAGTATGTCTGCCATTGACAAGCCCAACAGTGAAGCCAGTGTATCCTGCCATTGCTCCATGAATGGCACTATGAGCCAGCAACGTACAGTAGACATTGTCAGATGCAATACTAGGGATCGCACGAATCATGTAAGTTGGATCTGCAGATTGTTAATGCTCAAAGAGGTTAGACCAGACACCTAAGATGCATATAATGACCAGTTACATGAACATACCTATATATTTAAGAGTTATCTGCATCTTCCCACTGCGTGCAAAGTGATCCTGCAAGAAAGAAGATGTTGGTGATAAACATGTACGTATAAGAAATTCACTTGACAAAGATTACTTGCATATAACACAATACAGTAAATAAAGAAACATACATAATCTCCAAAATCAATCTGCCCAGATTAAACATGTACAAGGTAAAATAAAAAATCAATATCAAACTATTGCAGCTGTCATGAAGCGAATTCAACATGCCAGTCCCTAAGGGCTGTTTGGTTGCATATAGCAGAAGCATAATGCAGTTTCAACTGCACTGAATCTAAAATTAGGTGTTTGGTTCCAAATATGCGTTATTTCAACTTATATTGGAACTACAAGCGTCGGTGAAAATGTGGTTGGAACCACGTTCAAATCATACGTTCTTTGTGATGCAAAAGATAGAGGGATAAGTAGTTATTGCATTGTAACTTTAACCAAAACAAAGGAGCCCCTTGCGGTAAAACTTTTTTCTACGAAGTGAGAGGTTGCCAGTTTGATTCCCGGAGGGGTTGCATCTCAGGATACACACAAACACACCCTCACACATCCATCGCTGGAACCCACCTCGCCGCCAATCAACTTCAACAACCAAGCACCCTCATCTCCAACCCAAGCCGATCACCCTCACCTCCACAGCCCTCTACACCAAAACCCAGCACCCCAATGTCGCCGAAACCCTAGAACCCATCACCTACTCCTCGTCATCGTAGCAGCACCCCAAGACCGAGATTCCCCTCGAACCACCATTGCCGCAGCTCCTCCCTGAGAATCCATCACCAGCGCTTGAACTGAGAATCCTTCTCGATCATCGCCAAGACTCATCTCGTCGTCGCAGAAACCAAGCACCCGAGAACATCGAACCCAACTCCATCAACACCGGCTCCTTCAAATTCCACCGAATCCCATCTCCTTTGCCACCCTTCATCACCTGCAACCGAGACCCACCTTTGACCTGAGAACCCCTTGCAATAAACCCTAGCTGAGCCGTGTTCGTTAGATGAGATCAAGTTTCGATCTTGCTCCGTTTCGTGGCTGCATGTAGTTGTGTCCGCATTCGTCTCCAAGGCAAGTATTCTTGCTCGTCTCTTTAGCCGACGCAACATCAGATAGATATATTCTTTAATCATAGTTGGTTAGATCAAATTGTAATATTTTGTTTGATTCTATTTATTTGGTATAAATGGTATCATCTAAAACTTAAAATGTTATAAATAGTGCAATAAAATACTTTCAGTATTCAACATGTTTGTTATTTACAAAATCATCAAAAAATTTAAGCATATCATATGGTTATAATTGGATAAAGTTTTTAAGTTATATATATTGGTTGATAATGCATATCAGACAATTGTTAATTTATATGAATTTATTACAATGTACATAGTTAATGTTTAATCACAGTGTTCATGTTGATAAGAATATAACAGTTATTCTACATACAATTTTATATGAGTATATTGTTCATGATATTACAAATCAGTAAATTAATAGTAAATAGTACCGGTGAGTCATATATAAATCATACAGTATTATGCATTAAGTAGACTAAGTTAATATAATATGAATAGTAGTCAGTTTACATTTGCAATGGAATATTGCTTCCTTACATTAAAACAAGATTACCAATCGTAATGCTGAATTACATGCCATTATTTGTGGTTAAATGTTATTCCCATTCAGTGATATTATCATGACTATTCATGATTCATATCCAGAGCATGTCCAGTCACTATTCATGTTATAGTATAGTGTTTCCAAATGCCGGGCCGAAACGGTTAAGTGAGTGTATTGGTAGGATACCGGGCTAAAACGGTAAAGTGAAGTGTTTGCCCATTGATTCGTGTCCATGTTTTTACCTGCCTCCAGACCTTTCTAGTATAGTGACATTTAACATTCGTTATGATACATATTCGTACTATTGCCATACTCATATTCACATGTGTACACGGGCTTCACAACACTCGCATATTCATGATATCACACACATACACACATTATTACGATTGAATACTTGATGGGATATTCTGACATCTCTGAGACTTGCTGTAGGGTGTTTTTCGTTACCCCATTGAGATAGAAATACGCGTCGCTTGTCAGATGTACTACAGATTCTCCCTACTTAGGATAGGCTGGAGTTTATTGATCGTGGGGATCCGAATCTCCGACGGCCGCGGACTAAACTGCCGTTAATTAGCTCTCGCTTTTCAAGCGAACGAACCTCCGATTGACGGGTCAAACTGGTCATGCGAACTCAATGTGCAAAATGCGTGTGTTGTGTTTTGAGGGATCTTGGGTATCGAGGGCCTCGTAGAGTTTACGGGGGTCCCGCTATCTGGATAGCGGGCTGAGGGTCAAGAGGGCTAACAACCCTCTTGCGAGGTGCGGGACAACACCCCGTTAGAAATTTTTTCTAACGGGGAACGTGTTGTGGAGTGTTTATATAAAAAAAAAGGGGAATAGGGTCCAAAGGACACGTGGGCACCCGCGCCTCACGTGCCCAGCATGCGGGCGCCGGCGCCACACGCGCCCGGCACGTGGGCGCTGGACGCCTACGGAAAAAGGGGCTTAACCTCTGTATTGGAAGTTTTACTCTCAATTGTCTTTTGGAGTTAAAATCTTAAAAAGAAAGACTCTTTTTTCCGGAGTTAAACTCCCAAGAGATTTTCAGAGATGATGAAAGAGGACCCCTTTTTTCTCCTTTGAGCCTTAGATCTTCTCTTGAGCCTTGGATCTTCCCAAAGTGAGGATTTTAGAGATGAGTCTCCTTCTTCCTCCTCTCTGTTGGCTGTATCTTGGAGAAAAAAAGGACGAAACTTAAAAATCACCCCTTTTGGGATTTGATGGGAGATCCGAGCTCTCCTTCAAGGGTTTTACGGTGAAAAACCTTTTCTTTTTGGAAAAAGAAAAGTTGAACTCTTGATTTAATTCAAAAGGGGAAGAAACTTTAGAACCTTGAGGAATGAGAAGGAGGCACAAAAACCCTAATTTTTGAGAGGCATCAATTATATTCTTTCATTTCATTATGTTGCCTTATATAGGTTTACAAATTTACACATAGCCCCTTGGACTTTATAAAATGGTATTTTATCCATCACATACCTCATGTGCTCCTTTCTTTTCCACATGAGCCATGAGCTTTACAAAAATTTGGTTTTATGCCCATTTTTCTTACATTTATTCATAAAAATTACATCAAAATTATTTACTGTATAATTTTCATTTTGGCATGGGGGAGGGTGGCCGCGAGGCTCGACTTGGGCATAGGCCAACTTGACCTGGGCTTGGGCCCGCTTACTTAAGGTTGATTTTGACTTTGACTTGGTCAACCAGGATGTAATTTTTGACCCCGACACTTGCCATCTCAGGTTTAGAGGCTGATTTATAGGCAGAGCAGGATACTATCAGGTGTTTGCCGAAAATCAGTAGTATTTGTAGATTTATTTCTATTTTATTTCAGTTGCTATTAGAATGTACGCCCTCGCGGGATATTAGAAGTGATGTATCTTTATTTTGGATTATGTATTTCGTTTATTCGGATCTTTTCTCTTTCATGGATATTTTATTGGATCTATCATCATCTTGTCATTCCATTTTTTATATTACTCATTATTCTTGCAGCATGATATTAGTATTATATCTTGAATATTATCGTACATGTTTAGCTAGAGCCTTAGGTGTGACTATGACAAGACGGTTTCGGTCCATATTTCCGTATTCCGGGAATTAGGGCGTTTCAGGTTGCATCTCATCTCAGGAAACACACACACACAAAACAACAGAACATGTATTTTCCAAAATATGTAGTTGGAACAACATATCAACAAAACAAAGAAATGGTGTTACAACTGTTGAAGTTGGATACTGCATGTTCCTGAAAATGTGATACTTCTATAATCAATCAAACACAATTAATATCAATGCCCAAGCTGATTATGGTACATTTCCCAGATATTCAAAAACCAATCACCACTTCATTACATTGTAAAGCAGGAAGGAGATAATAAATGACTGGAACTAATTGTTTTTGTTGAAAAGAAATTTTGAGTACCTTGATATTCTGAGATAACCATAAGCCAACATCAAGAAGCAGCTTATTTCCAGAGGCATCTTGATGGTCAATAGATCGCATACTTTCTGCGATAAGCTCCTGCCCTGCACCCTCAGCAACAACAAGAACCATGTGTCCATTTTCTTTAAGTCTCTTTTCTAAGTATTCATATAGTCCGCCTTTTCCTTCCAGATAAAAGGGCGACTCAGGTATCAAACAGCAGTCCTACGAGGGTGAAAAAGGATAAGAAAATCCCATATTTTTCTCTATAAAAGATTGACGAGAAAAATCAAAATCAAATTTTAGAAATAATGATTGAAAGGGTTATTGATGCATACAACATCCCTGCTTGCTAGAGTAGCATACATTGCAATGAACCCTGCATTAGAAAATTAGATTATTAAAAAAGGTCTCATCAGTATATCATGCTATGTCAAATTTTAAAAGACAGGCATTAATTCAATACAAGGAGGCTTAGATGAAAAATACTTACCGCTGTAGCGACCCATTAGCTTCACAACACCGATACCATTCTCAACACTAGTAGCTTCTACATGGGCTGCATTGATAGCCCTCTGAGCCTCCTCAACGGCAGTATCAAACCCAAAGGACTTGTCAATGACCTAATTTCAACAGAAGTGATGGTATAAGTTTATAAGAGAATCATAATTTAAGTATTTATAGATGCAGATATCAGAACTCGATCCATGAAAATCTGTTCGAACGCAAAAGGAGAATTGAAAGTACATACAGCAATGTCATTATCGATTGTTTTAGGAATTCCAGCAACAGCGACTTTGAGTCCACGCCTTTGAATTTCCTGCAAGAAAACTCTTTAAGAGTTAAATAGGCACGTATGTAAGAAAGTGCTGAAAACCGATACTAAAAGTTATCAAACCAAAAGGCATCCTAAAAGGTTTTAATATAATGGTACCTTTTGGCATTATAATCTAGAATAGTACCTCAAAAATCACAGAAGCCCCCTTTTGGGTTCCATCCCCTCCAATTATATAAACCTGGAAGCAAAAAATATATATCTAAAATCAATGTGCACATAAAGTTTTCTAACAGAAAGAAAAGCAAAATTGAAATATAAACCTGATTAATCCCACGATCCTCAATGCTGTCAACTATCTTTTTAGTATCATGACCCCCTCGTGATGTACCAAGGATGGTTCCCCCTCGTTTGTGAATATCATTGACGCTTTTCGGTGTCAAGGTAACAGTATTACGAGCATAGAAGCCCTTGTATCCATCCTATATATCGAACAATCCATATTAGACAATGTCAGAATGCACTTGTGACACAACAGAAGTATGAAAAAGGATTTGTAGCCTACAACACCCTCATCTCTCGATCTTTGGCCAATAAGCATCGGATATATTTGTTTACACAAAGTACACCACAACGTCTAAATATTTATTGCAGAAAAAAGTGATGTTGTTAGATATTTTTAGATTGTATCTTTTCAATGTCATATTGTCATCCATTAAGGTCTCCCACTGTATAAGGGCCTTCTTCCACATTGATTTATTATTGGAACCCACTTATATTAAAGGCCCATGTGTACCTATTAAAAGCCCATCACTCCCTCAACTTTAATACTCTAAACTCTTTACAATGACTATGGACCTCATACTCTCTTCCCTAATATCTCAACTAAAGCATGAGGAAAAACCATTATGAAATATAACTTTCTCACTGGCCTTAAGGTTGTTATTCAAACAACGACTGTGTGCCTTTCCTTAAGCGAGGAATAACAAACATATTGGGACAACTAATTATGTTTCAAAAAATAAAACAAATATTCTTTGTACACTGCACATAGACAGATCAGTGAAAATTATAATATTTTAAAATTTATTTTAAAAAATTAGTTAAAAATACAACGAAAACACTAGGTTACGGATTGTTGAAACCATGTAATGATGGGCAACAATAAGGTACTAGAGAAAAACAAAATTGAGAATTCAGTAATAAAGTTCAAATTCAATAGTGAAATCTCACCACTATACCAAGAACTTTGTTGACACCATACATGTGGGACAGGCCGCATACTAATTCCCTAACCACCGTATTGAGTCCAGGGCACAGACCTCCACATGTTACAATGCACGCTTGCACATCATCAGACTGAAAATACACCTGAGCCACATAAAAACCACGATTCAGTTAATTGTTGCATGATCCTTCATAATCAACACTGCAAGCATTCTCAATGTGAAGCTACCTTTTGACGAGGCCCAGCACGTCGGAAATGGGTTCCACGTGGACTGTCCTTCTGAACTACAATCTACAAAGACACAATTCATATTACTTACTAACACTAAAATTCGATCCTAACATAACAAGAAGAAGCACTTGAATCAATAGCATAGCAATCTTTTAAATTAATGGTGATCGAACCTATCAACATTAAGTCATTAAGAATTCACCTTTCGAGGAACAGTATCATCTTGATTAACAAAATACTGCCTGGCAAAAAGAAGATCAGTACATGTTATTCATCCCCAAATTTAGTAAAGTGGAATAAAATTGTGTATATACCAAACGAAAGGATATTTGCATGTCACTTGAAAAAGGCAAGTAAATAGACGTACTTGACAACTGAATACGCAGGATTATCTTGAAGTGGATTTGGATACGTCTGTCACAGAAAAGAGAGTATCTAATATTAAAATGAGGCAGCAAGATTAAGAAATCTTTGATGGATACAACAGACCAACTTTTATCAAGTACAACAAGAAATTTCAGGCCTGCAACTTATGCATCGACATTCTAAGTACTTTAGCAGCATCTTAAGTAAAGTTTTGATCCAAACTGGATTAATAACATAACAATACTCTTGTTCATAAGCAAAGCAGATCTATGCTCTCCAGGTCCAATGTTAAAATATATATTTTGAAATAAAGATTAGTCTACAAGACTACAACCAATTTCTAGCACAAAAGATACACTTCGTGACATGCACACGAAATGTATCTAGCAGTAATGTATAAGATTTAGATTTAAAATCCTACACATACCAAGTTACTTCAGGTTATCCTTTGTCAAAATGTGCACAAGGAAACCATCCTCTTCAGAATCAATGCCATCAGAAATTAAAGAGTTAAAAGCTCTGTACCAACAAAAAGTTAGGATGAAAAGTTTGGGATTGTCTCCTTAAAGGCTTGAACACAGGCATCCAATACTCATCGAGTCTATGCCAACAGTGTATGTGCTGCCTATATTATAATGAGAGGGTTTGGTATTGGTCTTTAAGTACATGGACAATAAAAGGCATGCAACATCTTCATGGCCCAAAACCAAAGTAATTGAGTGTGTATGTGTCTCTTTATACATAAGCCTTCACAACGTATCATTATGCAGTAAGATCCTAATCTTCTGTTTCACATATTCGAAGATAAACCTTTTTAAGCAACATAAAATTTTAAGGTTTCAGAGACAACACCATTGAACTTTAAAACTGTCGTAAACCCCCCATGAACTAGCAAAACCCCCCATGAACTAGCAAAACCCCCCATGAACTGGCAAAGTTGTTTGAAAACGGTACCTTCGTTAAGCCGCTTAAGGCACGAGTGGATTGAATAATCCCAAAATGACCTTGTATCCAAACCGAATGGCCCCAAAATGAACTGCTTATGGCATTTCTTTTGATGAAAATACCCTTCACAGGGGTTCATGGCAAATTTGAAGCTCAGCGGTGCTATATCAAAAAACCTAAAAATTTCTATGGTGCTTTATAAAATTTACCCAATATTCCATTTTCAGCCTTTTCTTTCCACGAGTCTAGATATTCAATGATTCAATCTTGCATTATGATATATCTTGCATAGAGAGAAGGGCAGATCGGGATTGAAATAATTGTTAGTTTTAATTAGTTGGTTATTGGTTTGGAATATTTTATCTAGAGTTAGTATTTAGATTAGGTTTAGTATTGTTTAGCTATATTTAATTTGTTGAGAATAGTTATCTTAATTAGTATTTAAACTTGGATTAGGTAGATTGTTAGTTGAGATTATATCCATGTTACATTGTTGATTATCAATATCTGCTAATCTACTATTATCTACTAAAAGAAAGGGGGTATATTTATTTTGAAATTGATTGCTTACGTGCAGTGGCAGAACCAGAGTTAGAAGCGAGGTAGGGCAATGCCGAATAGACAAAATAAAAGATAAGGATTGCTTGAAACTCATCTAATTTTCTTTGATTAGCATAACACTTGCCTTATGTTGATAACCTGCACTTTTTCTTCTGATTTTAACTACGTCGTCATCATCGTTAACATCAAATATTTTATTTTTTGTTAAAGGTAAAAGAGAAAAGAAAGAGATATTTTATTATGCGACCAATGGTCTCTTTATATAGGAATTACAATTGCTTGATATCCAAGTATCATGGTACGGTGTACCCTAATAACAATATATTATAAACTATTCCAACACTCCCCCTCAAGCTGGAGCATAGATATCAGTAATGCATAGCTTGGGCAATAAATAAACGAATACGGGTCTTGGAAAAGCTTTTGTTAAAATATATGTAATCTGTGCATGACTAGAAACATGATGGAGACTTTTTTCAACAATTTTCTTCTTGATAAAGTGGTAATCAACTTCAATGTGTTTTGTGCGTTCGTGAAACATTGGATTCTCCAAAATATGAATTGTAGCTTTATTGTCACAGAACAAAAATGCTGGTGTTGTAGAAATAACACCGAGATATCGAAGTAATGTGGAGGGTCATGTCAATTCTGAAACGGCATGGGCCATAACCCTATATTCAGCCTCGGCTGATGAGCATGCAATATGTTGCTTCTTGTTGCACCAAGTAACTAGGCTCCCCGCAAAGAAAACACAAAATCCATTCGTGAAGCGACAGTCATCCACAGATCCGACAAAATCGGCATCGGCATCGGCATAGGCTATAAGAGATATTAGAAAAGGGTTTATAGAGAAGACCTTGCCCACGTATACGCTTCAAATAGTAGAGAATGAGCTGAAAGGCCCGAAGATGAGAAACTAAGAGTGCCTGCATAAACCGGCTTACCGTACTGACTGCAAAGGATATGTCTGGACTAGTAGCCGTGAGATAGATCAGCTTCCCAATTAACCGTCGATACCGACCTAGATCGGAAAGTGGCCGGTCATCAGGTGTGCTAACGCGAGAGAGATTTATTGTTGTATCCATAAGAGTATCAATATGACGACAACCAAGAAATCCTATTTATTTAAGAAGATCGTGAGTGTACTTCCGCTGTGAGAGAAATAATGATCTCTTATTTTGAGATATCTCTATACCAAGAAAGTACCGTATAGAACCAAGATCTTTGGCGTGAAAATGCAAGGCCAAATAAGTTTTGACCTTAGATATATCCTGGAAATCATCTCCAGTGATAATTATGTCATCAACATAGATAAGGAGAATAACCATTCCTTCTTTCCGTCTTATGTATAAAAAGATATGGATCTGACGAGTTTCTTGTGAAATTTATAATTTTTAGGACCATACTGAATTTATCGAACCATACCCGAGGAGATCGTTTTAGCCCATAAATAGATTTTTTAAGATGACATACAAAAGACCCCATCACGCTCATTACCAAGAGGCTGCTGCATATAAACTATCTCGGAAAGATCACCATTGAGGAAGGCATTCTTGACGTCTAGTTGATGTAGATGTCAATCGCGGGTAACAGCAAGAGGGATCAAGATACGAACATTAGTGAGTGTGGCCACTGGAGAAAAAATCTCAGCATAATCGACACCGTATTGCTGAATATAATCTTTGGCAATAAGGCAGGCCTTCAAACGACATGCACTGCCATCAGGATTACATTTGATAGCAAAGATCCACTGGCAACCAACCATCTTTTTCTGTGAAGAGAGACTGACCAGATCCCAAATGTGATTAAATTTCAGTGCCTGCAACTCTTCCATCATAATCTTATGCCAACATAAATGACTTATAACTTCATGAACAGAGTTAAGAAGGAAAACATCAGACAAGAAAGAGACAAACTAATATAGAGCTGGAGTAAGACGATAATATGAAATAAATGAAACAAGAGAATGAAAAGTAGCGCATGTTCGTTTACCTTTGCGAAGAGCAATTGGTAAGTCGTCGGACAAACCATCAGAAGGAAGGAGAGGTGAAAGCTCGTTAGCTTCCGACTCTATACATGAAAGAGCAGCTTCAGTATCTGCTGTTGAATCTATCACTGCTCTCGATCAACGACTATAGAACTGTGTAACCGAAGGAGAATGAGAAACTCCAACAGCAGTAGATTCAGGTTGAATTAGTTGATCATCTGGAGGTATAGAAAGTGGTGGCGGCGGCGGGAAGACGCAAGGACTTTCGCTGGGGGTAAAAGGGCCAATCCTCAAGAAATGTGACATCACGAGAGACTACGACAGTGGATGTAAAAGGAAGCAGGCGAACGTAATATTTTTGAGTTCTAGAATAACCTACAAATATATGTTTGACAGTCCTAAGATCCAATTTATCGCGAGTTAATCGATGATTATGAACGTAGTAAACACACCCAAATATTTTAGGAGGAAATGAAAAAAGGTCTAGACCGGCAAATAAAATAGAGAGCGGTGTTTGATTTTGAAGAATTATGGAAGGGATATGATTAATCAAAAAACAGATAGTAAGGGAAAATTCCAAAGGCGTTTTGGGACATGCATATTAAGCAAAATAGAACGAGTAACATCAAGCAAGTGGCGGTTTTTTCGTTCAGCAATGTCATTTTGTTGTGGTGTGTATGAGCAGGAAGTTTGATGAATAATCCCACGAGATTGGCAAAGAGTTTGAAAAATACTACTCATGTATTCTTTTACATTATCAGTTCTTAGAGTTTTAATAGACGTATTAACCTGATTAACCACTTCATTAATAAAAGTTTTAAACACATGGTAATTCAAATCGATCATGTAAAAGAAACAACCATGTCATTCTAAAGTGATTATCAATAAAAGTGACAAAATATTTGTAACCAAAAATGCTAGTATACTTGTAAGGACCCCAAATGTTAGAATGGATTAACTCAAATATCGAAAAACTACGTTTATTAACTGAAAAAAGAAAGCACGAAAATGTTTCCCCAAAATACAAACTCGCATGAAAAATCCGATAAAAAGTAATCTGGTAACAGGTACGTAGCATAGGAAGAGATGGATGTCCAAGATGTCGATTCCAGCAATTGGTATAAAAACAGCAAATGCGGAAGGTGGCACTTCTAAGTAGTACAGGCTATTAACTTCTTTACCCCCCCACCAATCTACTCCTTCGCCTGGTTGTCCTGGATCATAAAGTAATTAGAAGAGAAAGTTATTGAACAATTGAAATTATTGGTAAGGAGACGAACAAATAAAAGATTTGTACAAAGTGAAGGAACAATTAGAATATTTTTAAAAGGTAAGATGTCACATCAATATTGGTACAACCACGAATAGGAATGGCATCCCCATTGGTAATGGAAATGAATTTATGCGAAGTGGAAAATATAGAGTTAGACGCAATATGAGTCGTGATCTGAAGCCCCGTAGTCAAGAACCCAAGGGTTCGACCGAGATAGTAGAGATATACCTGATGTGGTGAAATTGGCAATAGAGATATGAGAGAAAATACGTTGCAGGTGCTGTAAGTTTTCAGGAGAGATCTGCGAGTATGATGATGCTAACGGTTGGGTCGTTGTGGATGGAGAAGCCGTACTCTGTCGGACAGTAGGAGTCTTATCTGGATAGCCATAATTCTCCAAGCAGAATTGATCTGTATGGTTGGTACAACCGCAATGAGAGTAAGAAAAGGAAACATGACCATGTCCGCAGCCCGGCCCCCCAAGACCCTAGTACCAATAGGAGCACAACTACGACCGGAGAGGAATCCTTGGCCACGGCAGAAACAAAGGCGGAAGATGGAGCCTCCATTGTAGAAACACCTGGTGGAGGGACACGATAAATAGCAGTGAAAACACTATTCAAGGTAGGCGTACCGCCCTAAGAGAAAAGAAAGGAGCGAACTCCAACCAAGTGAGGCTCCATCTTAACCAAATAAAAAGTCCCAAAAAGAACCAAACGCCGACTCATAGTAACGGCTGGATTAGAGGAGATCGGTTGATACACGTTTCATTCTTCTAGAAACCCCCGGAACCGGGCCCCAAAAGGCATGTAGATCATCATCTGGAGTAGCGGTAGTGAGTTCATTGAAGATATCATATATCCGCTGAAGGCTATCTTTCGACGAGTAAAGAGATTTAAGATAGAACCACATCTCTTTCACGGTAGGAAGATACATAATAGCCTGATAACAGCTAGGCTTCAAGAGTTTGTAAGCCAAGTGCAGACTTTGTTGTCATTTTGAGACCAAGATGAATATTGCGTATCGGAGGTTGGTGGAGCTTCCTTAAATAGATGGTGATGAATGCCCCTCCTTTTGAGGGCCCGTTCAATGGTGTGCGCACATTCCAAAAAATTATTCAAGCCAGAGAGAGTCAAGGTAGTTACACGGAGATCCGTTTTGTAATCGGAAGTAGTTGGATCAATCTTGTTGTCCATCATATATTAAACGTCGCACGCAAAAAGAGCAAGCAATAGAAAGTGCAGATCTAACACATAAAGAGCCAGAAAGATACCCATCTCAAGATTAAGTCATCACGGGATTTCGAGTTAGCTGGAAGATTCAGCAAGACGAGGACAGAAGCGAGGCGATGGAGACGTCGAGGCCCGGAAGCGAGGTAATTTGGAGGCGTCGAGGCGGGGCGACGGCGTCGAGGGCTGTGAGGCGAGGGCGAGGAGATCGATGCGATCTGGAGAGGCGATCAAAAGAGAGGAAGGTTGCGGCTTTTTCTGTTGAGGATTAGGGTTAGGGTTTAAGAGACCTGCTTTGATACCATATTAAAGGTAAAAGAGAAGAGAAAGAGATACTTTATTACGTGACCAATAGTTTATTTATATAGGGATTACAATTACTTGATACCCAAGCATCAAGGTATGGTGTACCCTAATAACAATATATTCTAAACTATCAATATTTTAAAAATGCCTTGGATTTCTTTTATTTTTTTGTCCTTGTCATATAAACTATTCATTACTAAATTATCAACAAAAAATCGTACCGACTTATCGTTAATATTTTTATTGAATGAAATCTTTTCATAATAAAATCCAACGGAATCAAACAGCTATTAGTAGTCGTTATAATAAGAGGGCTAAGTACATTTTTTTCTTTCTTTCTAAAATAAGAGGATGATGTCTACTAAATGGTTAAAAAGAAACCGGTTAGCCTAACATAAAATTTGTGATACCTCTCAAATTTAAATGAAAACTCCTTATCATATGATATGATAAGAATCTTACAATGACGGAGACAGAGCACAACATGTAACAGGGTATTGAATACAATGCAACATGTCCCAAAAAGAGTACAATGTAACGACATGTTCCGTTACGTATTGAATAGAGTACAATATTATTAGATTTCTATAGATTTTACTTGTGCAACAAAGAAAATATTGCATTTGGTGGAAAATTTAGAGAGTTAAATTTTTAAGTAGCATGAATTTGTTTAACTCTAATAGAAAATTCTTATTTCAACATATTTGTTAATAATAAGTTAACAATTTTAAAATTTTAGTATACAAAATAGTATACTAGAATTATATTAGAATGAAAACAATTCACTAAACTTTATAAAGAAAAATTTAAATTCACAAAAGCTTAAGAAGTTGTAGTTCAATCAATTAAATAAAAAGGCAACCATTCCAAGGTACGAACACTGCTCTCCCCATGCACAAGTCAAAGCTTTTCCAATTGGCCAACTTTTAATGTTTAAAATAGCCCGCTACGTAACTCGCTATTTTGCGTTATGTAGCGTAGCTTAGTCTATTCACTACGTAACATTAGAAAATAGTTTAAATACATAATAGCTTGCGTTTTTTCTTCAAACAGATTACGTTTTTTAACAAATAATATACGCTACGCTATGCATATGCTATTTTCATATAAGATTTTCTATTGAAGTTTTTAAGTTTTCAGTATCTAATCCTAAACTAAACGAAAACAGTCCTATTGAAGTTCTAACCTCTCAATTTGAAATCATATTTAGTACACATGATTCTCAAATAAAGATTAGTTAATTGATTTTCAATACTTTTAATACTATTATGAATCATATATATGAACTCAAGTATTGAAAATTTAGAAAATGTTGTTATATTACTGATTGTTCTAAAGCTAATTTTATATCTTTAAATAATATAATTTATTGTAAAGGAGATGATCATAGTAATTAGTAATAATTAATAATTCATGTAGTTTACGTTATGCGCAACGCTGTTTGCGCTTTTCAGTAGTGGAACACTATGCTACACGCTACCGCTATTTTGGACATTAAAACTTCAGCTTTGGCAGACAGTTAACCTTTCTATTTATTTGATAATTAATATTACTTTTTTGTCGGTATTTTCATATCCAGGTTAGGCGGGACCTACCTTGGCTATGCCGCTGCTTACGTGGATTATCGTTCTTCAAGAAAAAGTAATACAAAAAGAGTAATACTTTTCCTACGGTGCGGTGGAATCCACAGACTCCCAAGACTCTCATTGGATACAAGGTGAGCCATGTTATCCACTACCTACGTACTTGTAAGCTATACACCACTTTGTATCCAATAGGAGTCTTTGTGGTATATGGATTCCACCGCACCAGTAAGAAAAGTATTACCCAAAAAACATAAAAAGGTCCAATGAACGTTCATGAACGCAACTAACCCCATCACTTATTATCAAAAAACCAATCCAGTCATTTAAAACTAACTGGGCTATATTATAGATTTTAATCAAAAAATGGGGAAAAAAATAAAAATAAATAAAGTCATTGAAATTTGACATATACGTGCATAACATGAATAGATTACTAGTTGTATTTAAGGAGAAAGAGAAACGAATAAAGAGAAGCAAAAATTGTAGCTTAATTTCACATTAACTTACTATATATATGTTCGCAATAAGTAATTTTCGCACTGCGAAGTGTATACGGAAAATCCTCTGTCAGATACGCCTTACATTTAGATCCCTGAAAATTTCATATTGAAGATCCGGCAATATCACAAAGCGATTTGAAAATCTGAGCTTATATACAGGTCAGACGTATGGCAGTCTCAGCGCCAGACGCCTGCCTCTGCGCTGTATGCACGAGCATATTTTGAGCAAACGTCTGCGTCGATGAGGTTCAGACGTCTGCCGAGCGCTCTATTTTTTTGATGTAAAATACAAACATCTGTCACATCCTTGTTCATCTTTGTTCAGACGTCTGGTAGGCGCTCTGGACTTTCAGTGATACTTTGGCAGACATCTCCCAATTCCTTATGCAGACGTCTACTGTACTGGGCCGGGCAATATTTCCTTAGGAAATTGGGTTTTAAGGAAATCTTTTGTATGTTATTTATATAATAGTTTGTATTAGCCCTAGATCTGAAAACCTTTTGTTAATTTGAAAGAACCCATTGATAATTGTGCGAGATCTAGGGTTTGAGAGGAATTTATATTCTCCATCGATTTGTACTCTTCCGATATTTGATAATTAATAAGGTTACGCCTTCGCCTATTTGTTTTGTGGTTTTTATTCATATTTCTATCTTTCCTGTGATTTGATTTTCTTCTCGCTATCGATTGTATGTTTGCTTTGTGATTGTCTCGTATACGCAACAAACTGATATCAGAGCTATTGTTGCGTTGTTGTGGGATTTTTGGTTGAATCATTAGGTCTTTAATTTTGCAATCTTAAGTTAACGGTGGGTAACGACAACAACGCTTTCCTCCCCACTTTCTTAGATTATGATTTTAAAATTTTAGGGTTCGTTAGAATTCAAAGTATTTTGATTTGATCCCACATCATGTCTTCGACAACCATGAAGTTCGATGAAAATATGAGTTTCTGTTTGTGGCAAGTCTGTATGGTTGTCGTTTTGACTTAAAACAATTTGAAGATGGTGATTCATGAGAAGGATAAAAAGCCTTCCACTATGAGGAAGGAAATTTGGGAGAAGATGGATGAAAAAGCCTTCACGGTTATCCACTTGTGTCTGACAAACGAAGTTCTACAAAAGGTTTTGGTAGAAAAGACGGCGGCTGATTTGTGGAATAAATTGAAGAAGTTATATTTAAGAAAATCCCCCACGAATCGACTCTTGTTGAAGTATCGTCTCTACACACTTCGCATGTCAAAATACTCTCCAATAAAATCTTGCGTTGGTGAGTTTAATACGATCATTACGGATCTGAATAAAATCAACATTAAGATTGATGATGAAGATCAAGCTCTTCTCTTGTTGTGTTCGTTGCCACTCTCTTATAAGCACTTCCGTGACACCATGGTTTATGAACGAGACACGATCTTAATCAAGAATGTCAAGGAGAATTTGATGAACAGAGAGAAGATCAACATGGAGTTGACTTCTACCAAAGCGGATGGTTCATCGTCTGGCTTATTTGTTCGAGGGGGAGCGGAGAAGTGAGATCCAGAAGCAAATAAGAAGAAGTCGCGGTCAAAATCCAAAACTAAAAACATTACCTACAATTATTGTAAGAAGGGGCACTTCAAAATCGATTGCTTCAAGTTGCAGAACAAGCTAAAGCAGAAAAACAAATCAAAAGGGTTTTCGGCAGAGGCGAGTATAGCGGAAGGAGAAGGAGACCTTCTTGTGGTTCTTAATAACACACATCGATCCAAGAATGAGTGGATCATGGATTCGGATTGTTCCTACCACAGTGTCCCAATAGGGATTTGTTTACCACCTATGAGTCCATTGATGGTGGAGTGGTTTTGATGGGCAACAATAGCTCATGCCGAGCTATTAGCAAAAGGACAATCCAAATCAAAATGTTCAATGATGTTGCGAGGACGTTGATGGAAGTCAGGCACGTACCTGACTTGAAGAAGAAGCTCGTCTCTTTAGATGCACTCGACGACAAAAGATAAATTTTCCGTTGAGGGTGGAGTTTTAAAGGTAATCAAAGATGCTCTCGTTGTGATGAAAAGATTGAAAAAGGTTCCCTATATTCATTGCAGGGTTCGACGACTTCCGGATTGGCGGCTATTTCATCATCCAAATCTATGACTGATTTGGAAACTACCAGATTGTGGCACATAAGACTCGGGTATACGAGTGAGAGGTATGACCGAGTTGTCGAAACATGGTCTACTTGATGGAAAGAGTGCGACGAATCTGAAGTTTTATGAACATTGCGTCTTTGGGAAGCAAAAGCGCGTTAGTTTCAGTTCGGCGATGCACAACACGAAAGGTATTCTAGATTATATCCATTCGAATTTGTGGGGACCCTCTCCAATTGCTTCTAAAGAAAACGGTGCCAAGTATCTGCTTTTCTTCAATGATGATTTTTTTAGGAAGACTTGAATCTACTTTTTGAAACACAAAAATGATGTGTTTACTTTATTCAAGTAATGGAAGACGTTGCTTAAGAAGCAGACAGGCAAGTAGATCAAGAGACTGAGGACAGACAACGGGTTAGAGTTTTGCGGTGAAGATTTCAATACTTTCTGCAAAAACGAAAGATAGTTCAGTATCATACCTTTGTATACACCCCACAGAAGGATGGAGTCGCGGAGCGAATTAACCTGACAATTTTGGAGAAAGAGCAGTGCATGTTATCCAACACAGGCCTCGATAAGGAGTTTTAGACAGAAGCGGTAAATACGACATGATATATTGTGAATCGGTCACCTAATACGATGCTAGGTTGTAAGACACCGGAGCAGATATGGTTGGGAAAACATGCTGATTATTCAGCACTTAAGATGTTTGGTTGCCCCGTAGCAAGTTGGATCCCCGAGCAAAGAAATGTATATTTCTCGGTTATGCTACCAGCGTTAAGGGTTATAGGTTGTGGTGTTTGGATCCAAAGTTGCCTAAATTTATGATTAGCAAAGGTGTGACTTTTGATGAATCTGCTATGTTGAAGCCAAACAATAAGGAATCTCCAGTTGTTGACGATTCAAAGAAGAATGAGCCGAGAGTTGATATTGAGGTTGGTCAGAGCTCGGGTTCGCAGAAAATCTCTCTTTCACCATGGTCTGAAGAAGCTCAAGATGAGCAGTCCCATGATGAGGAGTGTTGCTCGCTCGTAACCGACGGAAAAGGGACGATAGACCGCCACAAAGATATAGCTACGATGACCTAGTGGCGTATACGCTGTCTGTTGCAGAGACGGTTGATAGTAGCGAGCCGATAAGTTATAAAGAAGTCATTTCATCTGATAAAGCAGCTCGTTGGCTAGCTGCTATAAATAAAGAGATTGAGTCTCTTCATAAGAACCAAACTTAGAAGCTCATGAAGTCCGAAGGAGGAAAGAAGATAGTTGGTTGCAAGTGGGTTTTTAAGAAGAAATAAGGTGACCAAAGGGCAGTTGATACAGGATACAAGACACGGTTGGTAGCTAAAGGTTATTTGCAGGTGCGGGTATTGACTTCACTGAGGTATTTTTCTCTGGTGGTTAAACACACCTCTATACGTGTCTTGCTCGATTTGATAGCTATGCAAGATTTGGAGGTTGAGCAGCTTGATATGAAGACCGCATTCTTGCACGGTGATTTGGTAGTGAAAATCTACATGCAACAGTCCGAAGGTTTCGAAATCGAAGATAAAGAAGACCACATTTGCTTATTAAAGAAGTCTTTCTATGGGTTGAAGCAGTCACCAAGACGTTGGTATAAGAAGTTCGACTCTTTCATGAAAGAAATAGCGTTTACGAAAAGTATGGACGACAGCTGTGTGTATTCGAAGAAGCTCGCCGATAGTTCTTTCATATATTTGCTAATTTATGTTGATGATATATTGATAGCAACAATATATATGATTGATATTAAGCTTTTGAAGAAACTGTTGAAAGGCAAGTTTGAGACCAAGGATTTTATAGCTTATGGATTTCGATAATCCATTTATTTAATTTTGATGATAGCTTAAACATCAATAGTTCGTTTAATTTCACTTGCTTATCTTGCTTATCATATCGACACTAAACTTGTATACACTTGATATTTAGCTTGCTTATCCTATATCTTGTGTATACTGAGTAATATATCAATATCTCATACTATACTTGTATTATATTTTTGATATCGATGTATTACTCTCATTCGTTGTTTTGGTAATTCACAATATGAATTTAAGTTTGAATTATATATTGATATTGATATACTATTCATGATTGTGATATCAAAAAAATGAATGTTCATATACTTATGTTTACTATCTTACTTATATTTCATAACACTGTATATGATATGCCTGGTCGTGTTTGAGATTGCTTTACAGAATACTCAGGCTTTCTCACTACACAAGCGTAAAAAGAAGGATAGAGGAATTCGAGCTTAAATGAATATATCTAATGGAGGTTGGGGGATACGGACGAATACTTCTCAATTTATCAAGATCAAGCTGCGAGTAGCTAAGAAATGATGCAGCCTGAACCGCGCGTTCCACCAGCCAAATCGAAGATCTCGCAAAATCGTTTGGGTCAATGGATATGCCGCAAGTATTGCATTGACGTCTCTCGGAATCGCGAAATTCCATTGTTTAGGACCCCGAAATCACGTTTCTCAAATGAGAGTTGCACCAAAAAACCAAATCCTAATTTGAAGAGTTATGAATCGAAATCAAATTGAAGATTCATCGACCAACGCTTGTAAATGACGTGTCCAAGTTTGAAGCTATGAAGCCAAGTTCAAACACACATCAAAAGTTCAAGAACTAGAGACGACAAGAATTCAAGAATTCGAAGATTTGCGAAACCAGCATTGGAATCCTTGTAAGTACTCTATAGAATATGGTTTATATCAATTAGAGCTCTTGAACACTCACACACGCTTGCACAAAAGTTTTACATTGCATGAACTTTGGGATTTTCGATTTAAACTAGATTTTCATCACAAAACACAAGTTTATGAGTTTTTACACTTCAGACGTCTGTCTCCATATGCTTCATACGTCCGTCGTCTTTCTGTGTTCTTACAAAATCCCTAAATATCATAAATTTCAGTTTTCATGCTATTTGTGATTCAGACGTCCGTCTCGTGCTTATTCTGATGCCTGTCTATTCTTTTTGTTTTCATTAGGATGAAACTTTTCAAAGAACAAACGTATGAAACTTACCAGAACAAACGTCCGGTTGTTCGCTGTGTTTTTATTGCCTTAAAACTTTTGACAGAACAAACGTCTGTCAATACTTTTTCAGATGTCTGTTTGTTCTCTGTGCTTTCATTGGAATGAATTTTTTAAAGAACAAACGTCTAAAAATATAGACAACAAACGTCTACAGTTCAAAATCTTTGAAAATCTTTTCTTCTTCAGACGTTTGTAACTTATTCTTCAGACGTCAGGTTGTTCTCTGTACCTTCTTTGGCCATCTTTGAAAAACCACGGCAGACGTCTGCAGTAAAAAAAGTTTGAAAAAATAGACATTTATAGCCGTTGGGGTTTTGTTTTATTTAAGGCCGAACGTCTGCCACTTTTGACTTCAAACGTCTGCCTCGTGTTTAAAACTGCTTGTTCCCGCTTCTTTTGAGTTGATTTTCTTGTGGACTATAAATAGGGTAAAGGATTTTTTATGGTTAACATTTTGTAATCACTTGAGCTTTTCAATTGCCAATATCTAAATGATCTTGAGCCAAAAATCTCATCTCTTATGAAAGTTTAAAAGAGTTTTCATTTTCTTATCAATTCGCTCACACACACAAAAGATTCAAGAGCTTAACTTGATAATCCATACTTTGTAAGGGTATTAGAGAGAGAGCTTTGAGAGAAACTCCATTGAGAGTATTGTGCTTCATTGTAAACCCTCTTCTCTATTCTTTCTGTGTTTGGAATCTTGAGTGCAAGATTGCCATTGTAAGAGAGGAGAAAATCTGTGTAAAGAGAAGAGCGACGAGCTTGTAAGAAGTGTTGTCCGTAGTGGAAAACGTGTAGTCTTTTGAGGAGACGTGTTGGTTAGGCCTCCACCGGAAGCGGGGTTGTGGGTTGCTTGCGGGTAACGTGGTTATCACCGAAAAAAACGTGTTATAGTGAAACGGGCTCGTACACCTAAAGAAAGTGGACTAGGGGATCTTCCGAACCATTCTAAATCGACTTGTGTTTGCGTTAGTAATTTCTTACTTGCTTTATATTGCTTATTAGTTTAGAAATTGCTCAATTGCATGCTTATTCCCTACTTACTATAATTGCTCACTACTTGATGTATATCCCCAGTTCCTTGTATATTTTGTCCCGTATATTTTTCCCAATTTTTTTTTCTAATTATTTTCGTATCTTTTTATATCTTTTTCCTAATCTAAATCCCTATCCCCTAACCCTTGCCGAGCCCAACCCAAACCGTTACCCCACTTCATCTTCTTCTTCTCTTTTCTTTTCCTTCCCACATCCTCAACGTTCCTCCTCCTTCCCCACAACCACCGCCTCGTGACTCGTGCACACCTCCACGACGACCCCGTCTTCGATCTCAACCGCCTCCGAGATCCCCGGCGCACATCTCTCCACCCTCTCGCTTTCCCTCTCTCTCCCCAACGGCTCCTCCTCTCTCGCGCTCTCCCCCGAGACCCGTTCACCCACGCCCCACTCGATCCTAACCCCCGAGATCCCCTCCTTCGAATTCCCCTAATCCTCAACGTCTTCCTCTCCCTCTCCCTCTCTCTTAATCTCTTTCTACCTCTCTCTCGTCCCCCTCCAAGCACTCACCAGTGACCTCTCCACCGCCGACGCACATCTCCACTGCCGCCTACACCACCACCAACACTTTCAGCTCACCACTTCCTCATCTCCACTCAACCACCTCTCAACACCAGAGCCTCCTCTTTTTGAACCCAACCCATATTTCGTTGCCTGCAGCAACCGCCATCGTCGTTGACCTGAACCGTTACCTCCACCCAACTCCAGCACCACCAGCACCTCCTCTGCAACCTCCTCCGACAACCACCACCCTCGCCTTCACCACCGCACCCCCACCGCCTCCATCACGACACTTAGTCGAACCCTTGCCGCCACCGCACCATCACTGTGCCATCATCGAGGTTGCGACTGTGCCCACTACCACACCATCTCTGTGCCCAACACCACGTCCAGTGCCGTGTCGCCTCCGTGCCACCCCGTGCCCCGGTCCAATGCACACACCGTGCCTAGTAATCGCGTCCAGTACCGCCGTGCCACACCCACACCACGCACGAAGCCAAGACCGTGCCCACTACCGTATCACGTCCGCGTCGTCAACGTGTATCAGGTCACCACACATCACGCACACGTCACACACCGTGTCCAACATCATATCGTCTCGTGTGTCGAGACGAATCCCACACGTGGTATCTCTTCTATATCAGCGACCGAAGGCAAGTGAAACCCCTCACTTGTTTATCATGCTATGATTCTTTTAAGTGTTAAGCGATGCAATAACTAGTTTAGATCATAACTGTTTTTGACATTGCATAGCGAACCATAGTGTCGTCTTATTGGTGGGAGCTCGACTAGGTCATTTTTACCATGTTAGTAATGCATAGATATTATATGGATAACATTTAATTCAACTGGTTAAAGGAAACTCGTGTTTTGATCGTTTGTCGAATGCTACCCTAAATATCTGATGCGAACTGTGAATGATAACTAAATCAAATATGGCGCAACTTGTTATAGATAGACCCGTTTACTAATAACGAACATCATGCTGGAAACTGAGTTGAAAATAGTGAAGTTTACATCAAGTAATGACGCCCCGAAAAGGCGACGTTGAATCTGAAACTCACCGCACATGCCTCGTTCTAAAATCGATATTAAACTGAATACAACTCGTAACCTAATGTTCTAGGGCTCGTATCGAAGCCAATAGATGAACCTACGTCACTCCATAGTCGATCCCTTAATTTTTATGTGACAAGGAAAACTGCGGCGATTCAAGGCTCTGGACTGCAGTCCAGAGCCAGAATCTTTACCTTTACTCATTTTAGAAAGCATGTTTCTCACTGTTAAAATGCGCGAGTGTGCGGAACCATACATAAAAGCGTAGAGGATTGAATTAGCTTTCTAACGGTACTGGTCTTACTGCATTCCGGTATCGTTTAATATTTTTAACGCCTTTTAAACCGTCGAAGTGTACTGCAGTCCCAAGCAAGGACATAACGGATGTCCTGACCTTGAACAAAACGTATCTCCCAGCACACAGCGGATATTGTCGCTCCGCCTGGTGCGTTGGAAACCTAATTAAAAGATCTAAATTTCACTCAACTGTGGCTTTGCCTTAATTATGATCCCAACAGGGTAAAAAATGTGTCGTGAATTGGACTTTCAGTTCAGGAACTGAATTTCCAGCGATAAAAACTTAAAATGAAACGACCGCATTTCGCAAACCTGAAACCCGATTGACCCGGAACCAATTTTTGTTAGATCGCTATTTAAGTTTACTTTTTATCTCTTTTGTAACATTTTCTCTAAATACGATCGTGTAGATTATTATATTTTTCTGAAATCATAAGGTGCATAGTGTTTCATATCGCATATGACTTGCTGTGTTGTATCATTCTTGTATTTTACCCGACCGTGATACCTTCAGTGATAGCGAACGATCATAGTGACTTATAGCGAACTTTGCATTATCGAACGTGAATGGTATTAGATTAGTTGTATCAAGCACGCCGGTGATAAGTGATTGATTGGTGAAAGTGAACAGTGCAGTGAAAATGAGTAAGATCATGATTTGGCGCGTGCTAGTATATAATTAATCCTATACTTATAGTTATTGTGACCTGGGAAAATCAAGGTGGAATTAAACTCGTATTTAGCGAGGTAAGGTGACTTAGAGGATGATCATTCGATATTAGTGATATATATATATATATACATATTAGGTCGTGGGCCTAGCGGCACAGCTGAAGAGTTATGTCCCGGGCAACAGTGGACCATAGTCTCGGACACACACGAGACCCTTGTAAAACACGAGCACCATTTTCCACCGATTGATTTTAATTGACTTAGTAACCGATAAGTAGTGACATACACATTTCCTGGTTTGGTGACATGATGCATATACTGCATAGTTCGTTTTACTTGATATTTTTTATTCTCATGCTACTGTATTTTGTCGTGCATTTCACGTTTAATAACATTGTACACAAAATATATATTTGTTGCTATATGTGTCGCCCTGACGACCTGAGTGTGCATGTTCAGAGGACAAAGTGTACCCAGCCCAAGAGCAGAATCTGTCATTCGAGATCGCAGGGGTTTAGACCGCGATATCAGCGCCATCCTTTTTCCTTGCTATAAGAACACTGTTATTTCTTTGGTGACTATTTCTTTCATGCAAATAAATATATCATGAACTCTGTTATTTTAATGTAATAAAATTGTGAACTGTGATTTCTCTTACTCTAGTGCTGTGTTTACTGATTATCATGTAATACTAGAAACCGAAATGTGACTACGGCGGGATTATTTCTTGACGGTAAGGGCATGGCTGGCCTAGTCACCCCTCGTATTCCGTATTTTGGGAAGCGGGCATGACACTTGCTTTTTATGCTCATGCTTGTACTTGATATTGCTCTTGCTTGCTTTATGCTCTTTGTTCACAATTGTGGTATTGCTTGATATCATACATTTTTGCAATTGTGTTTTATACAAGCAAATGTTGTATAAAATTTTTAATTTAGGTATATCGATAATGTATTCTTATTCATCCCCTTCTAGGAATAACTTTCAGGATTTAGGAGCGGCCAAGAAAATATTTGGTATGAAGATCAGACGAAATCCAAAGGAGGAAAGCTATACATGTTGATATGTTGAGAAAGTTTTGGAGCGTTTCGGTATGACAGACGCTAAATCTGTAAGTACTCCGTTGGGAGCTCATTTCAAACTTTCAGCTCATTTATCACCGCAAACAGAGAATGAGATTAGATATGTGTCAAATGTTCCATGTGTGAATGCGGTGGATAGCGTTATGTATGCCATGGTTTGTACATGACCCGACATTTCACAAACCGTTAGTGTTATTAGTCGCTATATGACATCTTCTGGCAAAAGCCATTGGCATGCGATGAGATGAATATTACGATACCTACGAGGTACGTCTGACGTTGGGTTGATGTTTGGATGGAACGACAGCGATTTAGTTGGCTTCAGCGACTCCAATTATGCAGGTGATCTTGACAGACGCAGATCGATCACCGGTTATGTATTCTTTTTGGGAGGATGTGTCATTAGTTGACGTGCTTCTTTACGGCCTACGGTAGCGTTGTCTACGACTAAGGCGGCGTATATTACCATTGTTGCGGCCGTTAAAGAGACGATCTGATTGAAGGGGTTATTTTCATAACTTGGTATTCCAAAGGATACCATAATAGTTTATTGTGATAACCAAAACGCTATTCACTTGACGAAAGATCAGAGGCATCGTGATAGGACGAAACACATTGACGTGAGGTATTGGTTCGTGCAGGAAGTCGTTGATAAAGAAGAGATTATTGTGAAGAAGGTTGGCAAAGCGGGCAATCCGGCCGACTTGTTGATGAAGTCTCTTTCAATTGTTAAGTTTGAGCTGCTTAAACTTAATTGGAGTGTGTCGCACTTATTAAGTCAGGTTTTTGTGGTGAAGGTGGAGTTTTTATTACTTTGATGGAGGAGTTTTGGAATGCGAGACAAAATGGAGATTTGTTAGATATGTCTCACATTTAGATCCCTGAAAATTTCCTATTGAAGATCCGACAATATCACGAAGCGATTTGAAGATCTGAGCTTATCTATAGATCAGACGTCTGGCAGTCTAAGCGACAGATGTCTGCCTCTACTCTGTATGCGCAAGCATACTTTAGGCAGACGTCCGTCTCGATGAGGTTCAAACGTCTGCCGAATGCTCTGCTCTTTTGATGTGAAATCCAGACATATGTCACATCCTTGTTAAGACGTTTGGTAGGCGCTCTGGAGTTTCAGTGCTATTTTGGCAGACATCTGCCAATTCCTTATACAGACGTCTACCGTATTGGGCCGGGCAATATTTCCTTAGTTAGGAAATTGTTTTTTTGGGGAAATATTTTGTATGCTATTTATATAATAGTTTATATTAGCCCTAAACCTAATAGCGTTTTGTTAATTTGAGAGGACCCATTGATAATTGTGAGAGATCTAGAGTTTGAGAGAGATTTGTATTCTCCATCGATTTGTACTCCTCCGATATTTGATAGTTAATAAAGTTTCGCCTTCGCCTATTTGTTTTGCGGTTAATATTCATATTTCTATCTTGCTGGTTTTCTTCTGGCTGTCGACTGTGTGTTTGCTTTGTGATTGTCTCGTATATGTAACATCCACTTCAAATTCATTCGATTTAATAATAAAGAAAGCATATTTGAGTAAAAAGCAAAAGGATAATTCAAAGTATAGTTGTAGGAAGAAGAAAAACCCTTCCTTTTTTGTCAATCGAACCTGATCTAAGTCTATATCAAAGAAACCATAAATCTAAGAAAAGGAACCAACTGAAAAACTCAAAATTCAAATTCAAATCATTCTGTTCAGTAAAAACTCAAAATTGAAATCAAGCACACTTCACATCAAACTCAAACTCATCAAGGATATCATAAAACTTACTGGAAGATCTGGGACGTAATCAGTCAAGTGAGGCACATCTTCAAGAACGTAGCCGAACTCTCCTTCCACTATCTTCACATTCGATCTCCCATTTGCTTCCATCTTCTTCTACTCACAGTCAAATCGAACGATTGCACTAGATCTTGAGCTCCTTTGAGATCAATGATTTCGTTTGAGTTCAATTGCAAGCAATCAGGTTTTTTTAAGGGTTTTTTTTGGGGTTTGAGTGAGAGTTATTTGAGAGGAAGAAAGGAAAAGGGGAAGAGGAGTGAATCAGGGATTTATTTTCCCGGTTCTTTTAAGAGGGGGTGTTTTTTAAGAAGCCCTTGAGATCACGCGAAATTACGATGCTGCCACTGTAAAATTCTATTAGATGATTTTAATAATGAAGACTACTAGTAATTAGTAAAGAAAAAAAATACCTATTCAAAATCAAAATTGAAAATTTTCCAAATCTTATCACATAACGAAGGTCTAAACTTTTATAGGATGCACAATAATATTTCATAGCAAAATTTATAGAAGGTGTTTAACCTGTTGCCGTAATACCACATTTATTTTTCTTACTGTTTTATATCGATTTTACTAATGTTTCATAATATAACCGTTTTACAACACGACGTAATATGAAATCTATATTTTTGATAATTTAAGAAAATTTGTGGAAATAAAAATGGAAGAAAGTAGCTAATGCCACGACCGGTTGACTGTGAACGTCCACTGTCATGGTACATGAAGAGAAAAAATGGTGTATTTGGTTCTTGTTTTTCAAATAATAAATTCTAGGCTAAATTGTCAAAAAAAATCACGCACTTTTTCCTGTTGTAAAAACCATCGGCCTCAAAATGTTGGTCAAAACTCCCCCAAAAAAGTTTTCTGTTGTCAAAAAAACGCTTAGCTGAGATATCTAGGCAGTTGCATGCTATATTTAGATTCCTTCGATATCCAAGCAGCAGCCAACGATATCTAACGGCTACCTGTGATGTCTAAACCACTACCTGCGATATCTAAATAGATTGTATCAATTAATTAAATATAGCCTTCTTTTTTTTTGGCAATTTACCATAAATTCTAAGGAATATTTAACAGCATAAGAATTTATGTTATAAGGGTGATATGGTAAATCCAGAGGCTGTCACAAGATAAAGTAATGTGCAGGTGGGCACGAAATCCGCAGCGAACCTCCTCTTACTTTCAAGGAAAAAACATATACCACATTTCTTTGCAATTGGCACCCTCCGGCACAATGCAAGGGCCAAAATGCAGACGCCTTTTTTACTTGGAGCCCAGCAAAACATATCAAATTTCTTTCCGTCCAAAAATCTTGGTATTTAACTTTTACCCTCAAAACCAATAAAATATATTATTTTACACCTTTTACAGTTTCCGTCAAATTTTAACAGCGTAACATTATATTTTTCTTTAAAATATCTCAGCTGCAATTCTTCTTTGAAAATATTGAATTTCTTTCTCGAATTGAAATTAGAATTTAGGCTTCTGCTGCACCTTTCTCAGAATCGACCATAAATTCAAGAGTATCTTCAACATCCTTCACCAGCTATGAAGAAATTGGATGCTTTTGTGTTTTTACTTGTTGTGTTCGAGTAAATGGTAAACCTAAAATCTATAGACAAAAAAATTAAAGTTAAGGCTGACGGGTTTTTTTCCTGAAGGAAATCGTAAAGAGGGTAAAATGATGCAGCTTATTAGTTTTAGAGGATAAAAAGTAAATTCCAAGTTTTGGAAGATTAGTAAGGAAGTTTCTATATTTTGGGAGGCCTATAACTAAAAACCAATATATATATATAGAGAGAGAGAGACACACACACACACCAAGACGGAGCAAAGAGGCCATAGGAGGGAATTTCCTCCCATGGTGTCGAAAAAATATATCGTCCTTCATTTTTTCTGACGATCGGCACCCATCATCTTCACCGTTGTCACCTAAGATACGGGCACACCAAATTTTATGTGGTTCACTGTTGATTTAATGGGTTCAAAATCAACGGTTTACCAACAACACCTTTTGCATTGCTAAATCAACGGTGAAAATGTTGTAGAATCACAAGAAATTTTGTGTGCCCACGTCTTAGATTATAACGATGAAAATAATGGATGTTGATTATGCAAAAAAACGAAGAAGGGTGTACTTTCGATCCATGTCATAAGAGGAAATTCGCTCACGTGGACTCTTTACTCTATTATTCTCTCTCTCTACAAGCCAACTCTTTACTCTATTATTCTCTCTCTCTACAAGCCACTTATTTTAAAGAAATAATTAAAACGAATATTATTGGGTTCAATGTTTCTACACAAATCCAGATGTTGCGTGCTCACGGTGTAAACTCGCCTAGGTCCAAATCTGTGGGCTGTGCTGTAAGATGGCCCATCAAATAATTAATGGATACATTTCCATAAAACTACCTCAAAGTTTTAGCTTTTTTAAATTAAAAAAAAAAGCTCTAAACCTTTTAGGCTACATCCAAACACTTCTCTCTTTTTAATATTTTCCAATTTTGTATGATGCACCATCAGCACAAATCTTTTTATTTTTTCCTTTATACACCTCTTTGTTGTTTCACCGAAATCGCTTTAGAAAATTTCAAGACCCTTATTTTCAATTTACACGGTTTAGAGTGGTTTGTTGTAAAAAAAATAGTATATTCTTCCGGCTAAAGAGATTAAATTAGCTAACCATTATCAAATTGACCAAAAACCACATAATCCAATATAAATTCTATATTCCTCGACTAAAATTCAAAAAACCTCTCACATTTTTCCTATAAGCAGCAAGCCATCTATGTCACGTCCTGCTTCTCAAAATACGGAATACAAGGGTGACAAGGCCAGCCATACTCCTACGATCAAGGAAAAATCATGTCGTGGTCACATTTCGGCTTGTAACATTATATGGTAATCAGTAAAATACAATACGGGTAAAGAGAATGCGGTCACTAAAACTATCAGTAAAGAAATCTGAGCTCAATGGAAGTAAGCAAAAGGGCAACTAACCAGGAATATCGATGGAGAAATGTAACTGGTTCGCTGGTCTGGATCTTCACGGTCTTCTCGAGATCAGACGAGTCCACCTCTATCACCGAGCATGCATACTCAGGTCGTCAGAGCGACGTAATAGCAATATTATAATAATAACAAAAGGCAAAAATGAAAGTAATGACGGTGGAGATAAAATGCAGATAATCAATATGTCATTAACTGATGCAATGTATGAACTGTGTCTCTACCGGTCTCTAAGTCACTTTGAAATCGAGTTGTGGAAAAGAGTGATCGTGTTTAACGAGCGTCTTGTACGTACTTGAAACTACGGTCCACGATGTCCGGGACATAACCCTGTCAGCCGGACCGCTAGGTCCAACCTAATATATATAAGAGCCGCTGTTCGAATGATCATCCTCTAAAATCGCCAATCTCGCTAAATACAATTTTCTTTCCACTTCGATTTCCCCTTTTCCCCCAGATTTCACTATCTATGAGTATGGGCTAGTTGTGTACAAGCACGCATCAATAACACTGTTGTATTCACTATTCACTGTATTGTCACTATCACGATCCATTCACTTTTCACTGGCGTACTTCACACAACCAAACCGATACTGTACACGTTCGATAATGCAATATACACGGAGAATTAACATGAATATTCACCATCGCTAAAGGTCTTGTGGTCGGGTAGAACTATGAATCATGCCGCTAAACAGTTAATGCGCAGTACAAGTCGTTATGCATCTTATGAACATAGAAAATTAGTATTAAATCATGCATTCAGAATTAATCAAAAAGATATAAAAGCGGTAATAATTAAACTCAGTTGGCAGTTCAACGAAATTGATTTCAAGTCAATCGGGTTTCGGGTTCGCAAATTACAGTCGTTTCATTTTAAGTGTTCGCTGCTGGAAATTCAGTTCTTGAACCGAAGGCCGATTTCGCAACACAGTTTTCACCCTGTTGATATCAAAACTAGGCAATGTTATAGCTGAACAAAACTTAGGTTTATCGGTTAGGTTTCCAACGCACTAGACGTATCAATAATATCCATAGTGTACTGGAAGTTATGCATTATACAATAAAAGGGTATACGTTCTGTCCTTGTCTGGGACTGCTATATGTTCTGTTGATTTAAAATGTAATTTAAATAGCAAACGACAGTAAAAATGAATGAAACCACTTTCAATGGTTAGCTAACATATTTATCATCGCTATGGTACAGGGTTACGCATCATAACGTTTTTCATACAGCAGGGTGAAAGTATTACAAAACGAGAATCGACAGCCAGAGCTGCTCTGGACTGCAGTCCAGAGCTGCACTCCGAACCAGTTTCCGTCACCTATTTACTATAGAAACAGATTAAAAATATTATAGGGTTCTAGTTCGTCGAGTCGTCTTAGATATGAGCCCTCGAACGCAACATTCCGATTTGTAATCAATTAACTGTGATTTTTACAAGGTTCAGGTACGTGAAAATTTCAGTTTTAACGGGTCTAAATGGGAAAGACCTGCCGCGTCAGTAAAGTCCGTATTTTCCAGCCAAATCATAACACAGTGTTCGTTATCACTCGGGCCATCCTATGTGATTAGTTTCCGTCGATTTAACGGGTTTTTCAGTTTATGGTTTGCATCGAACACTCGGGTTTTCATTATATTAATATTGAATCGCAATCGAATTGAATTTATATAATAGCATGAAGCAAGTATTTAACTTGCCTGACGACGTATCGATGATGATACGGCAATGACGTGGCACGGTGGTGACCAACAGCTACGGCAACGGCGCGGCGCAACAAGACCACGACGAGGCTTGGCTAGGCTTAGCTTCGTGTCGCGGGGCTCGACGCGGTGGAGCCTGGCTCGGAGATGGAGATGGTGCAGCTTTGGACGACGGCAGCGATATCAGGCGATGGCCGACGACGCAGAAGGCTCGGGTGGTGGTTAGGAGTCATGGTTGGGTGGCTGATGATGGTTTGGCTTTGAGGATGGGTGTAACATTTTCAAAAATATAAAATATTAATTTTGGGAATTTTTATAATTTAATATTATTTTATTGATTATTTTAATATTAAATGCAAATAAATAGGAAAAATGTTAGAAAAATTATGAAAAATTATGGAAAATTCTAAAATAGGGTAAATTATTGAATTATGACATTTTTAAGTTTTTGTGATTAGTTTGACACTAATTTGGTGCTAATTGCGATTAAAATCGCTAATCGGGTTTTTTGGCAATTTTGTGCAAAACTTGCACATATTACATTTTCTACACTTGTGCATTTTCTAGCCATGGTTTTCATTTGGGTTTACTATTCTTGTGAGAAGGCTTTGGGAATTATGGAGAAAAGAGAAAAGAAAATGTAATGATGAGGGTAGGTGAGAGAGAGAGGTGGACCTTTGACTTATGACCCTTAGCCATTTCTCTCCCTCTCATTTCTCTCCCTCTTCCTCCTCCCCATTTGCTGCTGCTGCCTAGCCCATTCTCCCCCCCTCTTCAACTCCTCACTTCATCTCTAAAAACACCCCAAAACCCCAATCCCCTTTCATTAAAATTGTGCAAAATCCCTAGATCTACACATGGAGCTAAAGAAGCATGGATTTCGGCCAGTAGGAGCAACTCAAGAATTTTCTTGAGTTGCTAATGGAGGTAATTTCTGAACCATTAGCTTAATTATAGCCTTTCCTATAACCCCATGTTTAGTTTAGAACCGATATTGTGGATTTTTGTGGAATTGAGAATAACCAAGTTAGGGTTTGAGGAAACTTGTGTTGTTTTGGGAAATTGAGCTCAGTAGAGGTCTTACCAACACCCTAGTGTTTGAATTGGAACCCAAAACCCGAAGCTAGAACCAGAATACGGATTTTAGAAATCGATATCGGGGAAATTGTGTAATCTGTCACTGTTATTTGGAATCTGCTATCATACGAGGTATCCTAAAATAATATTGAGTGGAAATTGAGATGTACATGCACCATAGAGGAAACACCCAAAACCCTAGCTCCCCATTCTAAACTGAGGCCGCCGAATTTCCCATTCTGGCCGCAATTTGCGGCCAGAGCAGAGGGGATTCTCCTCGTTTTCTGTGCACAGCCCCAATTCCTCAATTCTTGGCCCTGGGTACTTCTAGTTTTGACAGATTCTATCTAGGGTGAAATCTGGGACATATATCCTAAGTTGCTATTTTGGATTCGTGTTTCCGTATTCCGTATTTTCATTTCTGAAATGGTGGATTGTGTTTTTCCTCGACTATTGGGCGTTTATACGACGATATAGAGGATTTATATGTGGTTTTGAAGGCGTGCCATAGGTTCTCACCTATAGGCCCCCTTATCGTATCGTTTTGGATTTCATGCGCCGTTTTAGCTTGGATTTGGTTTAATGCGCATATACGATATTTGATGTGTAGGTACCTATGAAGACTTCGGGACGACAAGCAAATACGTGGTGATGTCCGCAACTGATGATACAGGTGAGTAGATTATATCTACAGGGGGAAGTCGGGTGGATGGCGTATAGCACCCCCGCAGTCCGTAGATAGATTATTATGTAGTTATTGTGATATTAAGGTGTATTATGGATAGTATAGGGTTAGCAGTGACTAGTGCAGTTCTTAGTCGCGAACCCTAGGATAGAATTACACCTATACACACACCCTTGCTTATCACTTGTACTTGCATTGTGATTGATGATATGTGATGACTTTGGAGATGAGTCGATGATGTGGGCTTGGTGCCCTGGGATCGGTGATCTGATACGATTCATATGTGGGATATGACTTGTGATTCTTGCGGGCTTGGGATATGTGTTTACCCCCGCATGCATATTTACTGATGTTACCGTTTTGTACTAGACATAGAGTAGTACTCCAGACTATATGATCTGATGATGGTGATATCCGTTATGTGATGAGACAGTGAGATGTTGACCCCTACCCAGCTATTGGGGATGCCGTACGACGATTTACCGTACGAGCCGATATTGATGATAGATCCGCACTCATAACTCGAGGATATCTTATGATATGACATTGAGGCGAGATCACCGACTATATATCTTTATATATATACCGACTCAGATTTAGGTGGTTTCCACACCTACCCCTCCTGATTGACCTGATACTTAGATGTAGTTGCATAGTAGATACTTCTATGTGGTGTTGACTACTAGATTTCTGCATCTTCATGCTATTTGCATTGCTGGTATATGCTCATTGCTATATTATTATCATGCTGTTAGGACACCAGCACCATTATCGATGATGCGTATGTTCCACGTACACTATTTGCCGGCCCACACACTTCATCATCGATAATTGCCATGCCACTACACTGTAGTACTATTGCATTCATGAGATGATTCTTCCTTCGACATATGCACATTACTATTCCATGTTTCATGATTTCCGATATGATTACTGTTCTTTACATGTCGCATACATCATGGATTGACTGCATAGCACATCGCATTGGATTACTTCCTGATGTTGGATTTTTATGTGATTTCTGGTTTTTGAGGACCGTGGGGTTATATTAAGAAAATAGGCACTTTTATGAAAACCCGGTACCTCGTGATATGATATTTCGGTGCGTCCACCACGCGTTTTCTCGGTGCTGAGACGTGTGCTTGAAACCCGATTCGAGGAGGTGATGTACCGTTTGCGGGTTCGTGGTGGGCCCGGTATGGTTCCCCTCGGCAAGATGATCGATGGGTTATGCCGATTGAGCCTGGAGGCGGGCGAGTACCTACCGGTGATTGTATTTGAGCTCGGCGGATATCCGGGGGATACCGCCTGGAGCCGAGAGATGGGCGTACTGCCGGGGCCGACGGGCCGATACCGCAGACGGAGCCCAGAGATGGACATGGGTTGACTCGTACTGCCGGGGGCCGAGGGCCGATACCGCAGACGGAGCCCCATACTGATGAGGATTTACGTGTCGATGCTTGGCATGGGTTTCATGATGAGTTTTCCATGATTTTGGTTATATCCTCACATTGCATACATGATGCTTGCTGTCAGTGGGTGACAGGTGGACGGGTTCCACATACATACAGATATGGATCATATACAGACTGGATTTACACTTATCTTACACCAATATTAGTGGTATGGGACGCTAATATATGTGTATTGATATCTTTGATATTTCATCATATCTACTTCATGCAGACATACCTTATACTGATGACATGTTATTACCTGAGTACCTGGCACTACATACATGATTAGATGTTACCTTGCCACTTTATCACACTCAGATGCACTCTTGTGGATTGTATTACTGATCGTTGACTTAGGTTTATGTCTTGCATTCGGTTTCTGCTTGTAGATATTTCTATTCACGAGTTGGCAACTCACCCCCGTTGTGCCACAGTCCTTGCAGGTTCTGCCGTACAGGTTTCATTGCGGCATTTCTGGCACACTGCCTTCTTGCGGGTGATTTGCTTTGGTAGGTGGATTCTTTCGTATCAAGAATCACCATTTTATTCATGTATTTCATTGTATCTAGAAATTGTCCATCAACCAAAACTTGTATATTCTTTCAGACTTAGAGACAGTGTTGTATTATTCGACCTTAGAGTCGCGCTTAGTAGTATTGCGGTTTTCTAGCTGCTTTTGAGCTTTCTTTGATTTTGATCCTCGCCACTTGGCGTTGTATATTATCATATCATTGCGTGGTTGTGACCGTCGATTGACGAAGAGCTAGCTCCCGCTTGGGGATGCCCTTATCATTTTATATATTGTTATTCATGTTGTACCCCATTCGGGGCCAGTTTTACTAGAGAAACTCTGCCGAAATTTTTAGAAAAGACTGTACTGTTTTCAAATGCACATTCGGCTTAGTTATTTAAAAACCTTGATTTCAAACCTGTATTTCTTCACTTCTTTAAACCAGTTTTCTTACTTATTCTTCAAAATGGTTTTAGATTTCTGGGCTTTTGGCTTACTTGGATCAGATGGAGTCCTATAGGCTTCATATGTTTCAAGGGCCAGTCACGTGCTCTTTCGGGACGTGACAAAGTTGGTATCAAAGCGCTAGGTTGACCTTGGTTCGAGTCTGAGTTTGGCTATGTGGAGCCTAGGGCGTTGTTTATTTACGGAACTTAGGCTTGACCTTACGGAACTTAGGCTTGGTCGAGGGGGTATTCGACCCGAACTTTCGTCGTATTAGGATGACCCTTGGTTGATGGAATAGGTGACTAAAGTAGAGTGACGTACCGTTGGTATGTTCCGCGGCATACTTACGACACGCCACTCTGCTTAAGGAACCTTAGGATGTACATTTCTTTCGAGATCAGTGATTCTCTTCATATCCAGGATTATACATCCATTTGAGATCCCCGATTCTATTAGTTTCATGATCATACCTTCATTGATGCTGTTCCTTCCTATGATCATGTATCCATTTTGGAGTCTGTTGTTTCCTTTCTTGCCATTGATGTGCTCTCTTTGATACTCGATTGAGATTCCTGTCACCGTGTTTGAGCGCAGTTTGGGCTGCTGCTAGGGTTACGGCCGGTGTGAGCTCGTTTGGTACGAGGGCCGACCTTTGTGTTTTCTGGTGACATGGGGACGTCTCGAGTTAGTATTGGTGATTGTGACCTCTAGTGGAGGCGAGTGCTTGGCTTTGCACCGGATGATCGAGCCATTGTTAGAGCTGCCAGTTGAGAGATGGACTGTTGATGTACAGCATACCTCAGAGTTTGTGATGTCGCCTACCGTGCGGACGGATGGACCAGCTGTTGCTGAGATTGACGGGATGTCGCTTCCGAAGCTTACGAGCTGAGATTGCCGGAGCTTTCGGGCAGATATGAGACAGATGATAGCTAGTCTACCCGATTAGAGAGACGAAGGTGATTCGTCCGATTTTTGCGCCGGAGCGGGCCCAGTTGAGTTGAAGATTTCCAGTGTGGAGAGTCTTACTCAGATCTAGAGCAGGCTGATTCAGAGATGACCGCTTATGCATTGCCTTTCCTGGAGGATTGAGGCGTTGCTCGGCGTACAGGCATATGATCCAGTTGCTGCTGCAAATGATGAGATATCGTCCAGATGATTGGAGCTATTGCGGCATGAGCATGTTCTTAGAGAGATGATAGCGAGTTGCTAGTCACCGAGGATGGATGACTAGGACGTGTGGTGAGTTCGCTTACCCCGATGCGAGGTCATCAAGTGGATTGATTCCAGCTAGAGACGACTTCACGCAGATTCGTTGAGAGTCGATTGAGACGATCGAATGTCAGGAGCCTATTTTCCAAGTTTAAAGTATACGGAAAGACATGCAGGTGATTCTATGGACCCTCTAGAAGAATGAAACCCTAACTCGACTTAATGACCGTGTGACAGCCTTTGAACCTTAGGGTTTACGGCGGTTCCGCGGCGCCATTAGTGAGGCTTGGGTTTGCCCTTCTACGGCTGGACCACCGACGCTGTGGCATGTACTCGATACTATTAAACTGTACCCGAGATGTGAGCTCTTGGGGGATTATGAGGATCTGACGAGTCGATCGGATGGTTCGACATCTTTCGGATATCGTGATGGGACACTGCTTGGGAAACTCCAGATGCGAGCATAGCCGTCGGAGCGCAGTTCGTGTAGCCACGATGAGACGAGCTCGAACCAGTCGACATTTGAGCAGAGTGAAGAAAAGAGTTCGTACGAGATTTCGACGGGATGACGTCCCACTCCGCTGATATTAGAGATGTGATACACACCCCAAGGCGTGGTATATGGATATATCTCCCAGAAAGAAGCGCGATAAGTATGCAGCCGTTCCGGAATGAGCTTTAGCTTCAGCTTTGGATGATGACTTCCGGGCATTTCGGCAGGATTGTGATTGGTGAAAGGAACCTCGACAGGACCTTTCTGGAGTACGATACGAGAAGACCTAGACCAGGAGTGGTCGTATTGCGCGCACCCAGCAGGCCAGAGTTCGGCATTGTCGACGAGGTAGTTGACCAAGATCGGATAAAGGAACTTAACCAGATGTGTTGCGAATTGATCAAAGACGGACGAGAGATGAGTATTCCTCCGATGGTTGGGACGTATTCCCGGGGACCTGTTCGGCCCGACATCTTCTATAGAAGGATGAAGCTACAGAGTACGCGATTTCGAGTCCGTGTGAGAGACTTCAGATTGACCGTGGCCGAGGACAGTGCAGTGCATAGTAGCTTGGCGTGACGTCATAGTGGACGACAATAGAGACAGTTGGAACAAGAGGTTCGTGTGAGACACTGACGAGCTGTCATTGCTTTCCGTCGAGACTAGAGACCTGATATGCTTACAGAGACGTTGGGATGTGACCAGTTTCTGAGAAAATATTGTGCTGAGGACACATGTATCTTTTGAGCGAGAAGAGGTTGTGCAGGAGAGCCAGCCTCCGTACAGATCAGCATAGGCATGATCGGAAGAGATCTTGAGCAGGATTCCTTCCAGGACATTGCTGCAACGATGTTTGCACCCAGGATGAGATGTGTGACGTACATTCAGAGAGCCAGAGGCCGACGCCAGTGATATGCTGCCTTACGAGTGGTCGTGAGGTTTGACCGAGAGGTGACCAGAGAAGTGCCAGAACGGAATCGTCCCCGTTAGCATACCTGACAGGGCCGATGAGCCGATTGACTGTGAGATTGGTAATCCGCAGAGAAGATAAGGACCCAGAGAGTCAGAGGACGCCAGATCGTGAGCAAGAGGCAGGTAGATATCCTGCGCTGCTAGCAGTGGATTGCACTGACTCCTTCTCGACCTTGAAGGAGGAACTACCGAAGACGGTATTTATGATTTGGGATTTTGTGATTTGATTATCACGTATCCGTCATTTTGGATTTCGGTATTTTGGGCGTTCTGTTTGCATGATTTAGTTTTGGTGACTGAGTTTCATGATATTGGTTTCATGCACCCACTGGATATTTATATATTTGCGCAGAGTTTTTATGCATTTTAGTGATATGCTTTGATTCGTGCACGCTGA
Source organism: Agapanthus africanus (assembly GCA_030015575.1). Lineage (NCBI taxonomy): Eukaryota > Viridiplantae > Streptophyta > Magnoliopsida > Asparagales > Amaryllidaceae > Agapanthus > Agapanthus africanus. Next base: position 652,646,947 of record JASDDO010000014.1, read on the forward strand.
TGCACACGGTTGTGAGATTTTCCCTTGCGGTACACCTGATTTTGGTTTGAGCCGCATTATATCGTTGATTTTGACCCGGATTTTTGATGGTTGATTTTTGCACTCCGTGCTGGTGATGTGCTTTACGCATGTTCGGTGTTTGCTATTGGATTTCGTGATTCCGTGCATGTTGAGTGCGCAGGGTTTAGATTTTCATTCGTGCACGATGGATGCACCGATTTGGATTTTCGCGCATGCTGGGCGCATGTTTTTAGATACGATTTGGTGCGCACCCGATGCACTAAATCGAGATTTCTTCGTGCATGTTAGATGCACCGGACATTGGCTGTCAGGCACATACGTTGCCCATGACAGATGCTTCGTGCACACCCGTTGCACTTAGATGTTGTTTTGTGCACCTGTTTAGCACATATACGGATTTTTGATTTTAGTGCGCACCAGACGCACAGGATGGTGTTATGTTTAGATTGGATGTCTACATGTGTAGTTCCGATCCATATCATACCGGTTTTGTATTGGATTTGACATTGTGTTTTTACATTGACTCCGATGATTGCGGGATGCTTGACGGAGTTTTGTTTTCGAGTTATCTGCTCAGTACCCTTGCGCATGCATTGCGCTGTAACGTTCTATGTGTTGATGATTTCGGAGCCCCGACGACTTTGGTTTATTACTGAGATGTTTTTGTATTTGGGGGTTTAAATTTAAATTCGGGGACCGAATTTCTTTAAGGGGGGTAGATTGTAACATTTTCAAAAATATAAAATATTAATTTTGGGAATTTTTATAATTTAATATTATTTTATTGATTATTTTAATATTAAATGCAAATAAATAGGAAAAATGTTAGAAAAATTATGAAAAATTATGGAAAATTCTAAAATAGGGTAAATTATTGAATTATGATATTTTTAAGTTTTTGTGATTAGTTTGACACTAATTTGGTGCTAATTGCGATTAAAATCGCTAATCGGGTTTTTTGGCAATTTTGTGCAAAACTTGCACATATTACATTTTCTACACTTGTGAATTTTCTAGCCATGGTTTTCATTTGGGTTTACTATTCTTGTGAGAAGCCTTTGGGAATTATGGAGAAAAGAGAAAAGAAAATGTAATGATGAGGGTAGGTGAGAGAGAGAGGTGGACCTTTGACTTATGACCCTTAGCCATTTCTCTCCCTCTCATTTCTCTCCCTCTTCCTCCTCCCCATTTGCTGCTGCTGCCTAGCCCATTCTCCCCCCCTCTTCAACTCCTCACTTCATCTCTAAAAACACCCCAAAACCCCAATCCCCTTTCATTAAAATTGTGCAAAATCCCTAGATCTACACATGGAGCTAAAGAAGCATGGATTTCGGCCACTAGGAGCAACTCAAGAATTTTCTTGAGTTGCTAATGGAGGTAATTTCTGAACCATTAGCTTAATTATAGCCTTTCCTATAACCCCATGTTTAGTTTAGAACCGATATTGTGGATTTTTGTGGAATTGAGAATAACCAAGTTAGGGTTTGAGGAAACTTGTGTTGTTTTGGGAAATTGAGCTCAGTAGAGGTCTTACCAACACCCTAGTGTTTGAATTGGAACCCAAAACCCGAAGCTAGAACCAGAATACGGATTTTAGAAATCGATATCGGGGAAATTGTGTAATCTGTCACTGTTATTTGGAATCTGCTATCATACGAGGTATCCTAAAATAATATTGAGTGGAAATTGAGATGTACATGCACCATAGAGGCAACACCCAAAACCCTAGCTCCCCATTCTAAACTGAGGCCGCCGAATTTCCCATTCTGGCCGCAATTTGCGGCCAGAGCAGAGGGGATTCTCCTCGTTTTCTGTGCACAGCCCCAATTCCTCAATTCTTGGCCCTGGGTACTTCTAGTTTTGACAGATTCTATCTAGGGTGAAATCTGGGACATATATCCTAAGTTGCTATTTTGGATTCGTGTTTCCGTATTCCGTATTTTCATTTCTGAAATGGTGGATTGTGTTTTTCCTCGACTATTGGGCGTTTATACGACGATATAGAGGATTTATATGTGGTTTTGAAGGCGTGCCATAGGTTCTCACCTATAGGCCCCCTTATCGTATCGTTTTGGATTTCATGCGCCGTTTTAGCTTGGATTTGGTTTAATGCGCATATACGATATTTGATGTATAGGTACCTATGAAGACTTCGGGACGACAAGCAAATACGTGGTGATGTCCGCAACTGATGATACAGGTGAGTAGATTATATCTACAGGGGGAAGTCGGGTGGATGGCGTATAGCACCCCCGCAGTCCGTAGATAGATTATTATGTAGTTATTGTGATATTAAGGTGTATTATGGATAGTATAGGGTTAGCAGTGACTAGTGCAGTTCTTAGTCGCGAACCCTAGGATAGAATTACACCTATACACACACCCTTGCTTATCACTTGTACTTGCATTGTGATTGATGATATGTGATGACTTTGGAGATGAGTCGATGATGTGGGCTTGGTGCCCTGGGATCGGTGATCTGATACGATTCATATGTGGGATATGACTTGTGATTCTTGCGGGCTTGGGATATGTGTTTACCCCCGCATGCATATTTACTGATGTTACCGTTTTGTACTAGACATAGAGTAGTACTCCAGACTATATGATCTGATGATGGTGATATCCGTTATGTGATGAGACAGTGAGATGTTGACCCCTACCCAGCTATTGGGGATGCCGTACGACGATTTACCGTACGAGCCGATATTGATGATAGATCCGCACTCATAACTCGAGGATATCTTATGATATGACATTGAGGCGAGATCACCGACTATATATCTTTATATATATACCGACTCAGATTTAGGTGGTTTCCACACCTACCCCTCCTGATTGACCTGATACTTAGATGTAGTTGCATAGTAGATACTTCTCTGTGGTGTTGACTACTAGATTTCTGCATCTTCATGCTATTTGCATTGCTGGTATATGCTCATTGCTATATTATTATCATGCTGTTAGGACACCAGCACCATTATCGATGATGCGTATGTTCCACGTACACTATTTGCCGGCCCACACACTTCATCATCGATAATTGCCATGCCACTACACTGTAGTACTATTGCATTCATGAGATGATTCTTCCTTCGACATATGCACATTACTATTCCATGTTTCATGATTTCCGATATGATTACTGTTCTTTACATGTCGCATACATCATGGATTGACTGCATAGCACATCGCATTGGATTACTTCCTGATGTTGGATTTTTATGTGATTTCTGGTTTTTGAGGACCGTGGGGTTATATTAAGAAAATAGGCACTTTTATGAAAACCCGGTACCTCGTGATATGATATTTCGGTGCGTCCACCACGCGTTTTCTCGGTGCTGAGACGTGTGCTTGAAACCCGATTCGAGGAGGTGATGTACCGTTTGCGGGTTCGTGGTGGGCCCGGTATGGTTCCCCTCGGCAAGATGATCGATGGGTTATGCCGATTGAGCCTGGAGGCGGGCGAGTACCTACCGGTGATTGTATTTGAGCTCGGCGGATATCCGGGGGATACCGCCTGGAGCCGAGAGATGGGCGTACTGCCGGGGCCGACGGGCCGATACCGCAGACGGAGCCCAGAGATGGACATGGGTTGACTCGTACTGCCGGGGGCCGAGGGCCGATACCGCAGACGGAGCCCCATACTGATGAGGATTTACGTGTCGATGCTTGGCATGGGTTTCATGATGAGTTTTCCATGATTTTGGTTATATCCTCACATTGCATACATGATGCTTGCTGTCAGTGGGTGACAGGTGGACGGGTTCCACATACATACAGATATGGATCATATACAGACTGGATTTACACTTATCTTACACCAATATTAGTGGTATGGGACGCTAATATATGTGTATTGATATCTTTGATATTTCATCATATCTACTTCATGCAGACATACCTTATACTGATGACATGTTATTACCTGAGTACCTGGCACTACATACATGATTAGATGTTACCTTGCCACTTTATCACACTCAGATGCACTCTTGTGGATTGTATTACTGATCGTTGACTTAGGTTTATGTCTTGCATTCGGTTTCTGCTTGTAGATATTTCTATTCACGAGTTGGCAACTCACCCCCGTTGTGCCACAGTCCTTGCAGGTTCTGCCGTACAGGTTTCATTGCGGCATTTCTGGCACACTGCCTTCTTGCGGGTGATTTGCTTTGGTAGGTGGATTCTTTCGTATCAAGAATCACCATTTTATTCATGTATTTCATTGTATCTAGAAATTGTCCATCAACCAAAACTTGTATATTCTTTCAGACTTAGAGACAGTGTTGTATTATTCGACCTTAGAGTCGCGCTTAGTAGTATTGCGGTTTTCTAGCTGCTTTTGAGCTTTCTTTGATTTTGATCCTCGCCACTTGGCGTTGTATATTATCATATCATTGCGTGGTTGTGACCGTCGATTGACGAAGAGCTAGCTCCCGCTTGGGGATGCCCTTATCATTTTATATATTGTTATTCATGTTGTACCCCATTCGGGGCCAGTTTTACTAGAGAAACTCTGCCGAAATTTTTAGAAAAGACTGTACTGTTTTCAAATGCACATTCGGCTTAGTTATTTAAAAACCTTGATTTCAAACCTGTATTTCTTCACTTCTTTAAACCAGTTTTCTTACTTATTCTTCAAAATGGTTTTAGATTTCTGGGCTTTTGGCTTACTTGGATCAGATGGAGTCCTATAGGCTTCATATGTTTCAAGGGCCAGTCACGTGCTCTTTCGGGACGTGACAAAGTTGGTATCAAAGCGCTAGGTTGACCTTGGTTCGAGTCTGAGTTTGGCTATGTGGAGCCTAGGGCGTTGTTTATTTACGGAACTTAGGCTTGACCTTACGGAACTTAGGCTTGGTCGAGGGGGTATTCGACCCGAACTTTCGTCGTATTAGGATGACCCTTGGTTGATGGAATAGGTGACTAAAGTAGAGTGACGTACCGTTGGTATGTTCCGCGGCATACTTACGACACGCCACTCCGCTTAAGGAACCTTAGGATGTACATTTCTTTCGAGATCAGTGATTCTCTTCATATCCAGGATTATACATCCATTTGAGATCCCCGATTCTATTAGTTTCATGATCATACCTTCATTGATGCTGTTCCTTCCTATGATCATGTATCCATTTTGGAGTCTGTTGTTTCCTTTCTTGCCATTGATGTGCTCTCTTTGATACTCGATTGAGATTCCTGTCACCGTGTTTGAGCGCAGTTTGGGCTGCTGCTAGGGTTACGGCCGGTGTGAGCTCGTTTGGTACGAGGGCCGACCTTTGTGTTTTCTGGTGACATGGGGACGTCTCGAGTTAGTATTGGTGATTGTGACCTCTAGTGGAGGCGAGTGCTTGGCTTTGCACCGGATGATCGAGCCATTGTTAGAGCTGCCAGTTGAGAGATGGACTGTTGATGTACAGCATACCTCAGAGTTTGTGATGTCGCCTACCGTGCGGACGGATGGACCAGCTGTTGCTGAGATTGACGGGATGTCGCTTCCGAAGCTTACGAGCTGAGATTGCCGGAGCTTTCGGGCAGATATGAGACAGATGATAGCTAGTCTACCCGATTAGAGAGACGAAGGTGATTCGTCCGATTTTTGCGCCGGAGCGGGCCCAGTTGAGTTGAAGATTTCCAGTGTGGAGAGTCTTACTCAGATCTAGAGCAGGCTGATTCAGAGATGACCGCTTATACATTGCCTTTCCTGGAGGATTGAGGCGTTGCTCGGCGTACAGGCATATGATCCAGTTGCTGCTGCAAATGATGAGATATCGTCCAGATGATTGGAGCTATTGCGGCATGAGCATGTTCTTAGAGAGATGATAGCGAGTTGCTAGTCACCGAGGATGGATGACTAGGACGTGTGGTGAGTTCGCTTACCCCGATGCGAGGTCATCAAGTGGATTGATTCCAGCTAGAGACGACTTCACGCAGATTCGTTGAGAGTCGATTGAGACGATCGAATGTCAGGAGCCTATTTTCCAAGTTTAAAGTATACGGAAAGACATGCAGGTGATTCTATGGACCCTATAGAAGAATGAAACCCTAACTCGACTTAATGACCGTGTGACAGCCTTTGAACCTTAGGGTTTACGGCGGTTCCGCGGCGCCATTAGTGAGGCTTGGGTTTGCCCTTCTACGGCTGGACCACCGACGCTGTGGCATGTACTCGATACTATTAAACTGTACCCGAGATGTGAGCTCTTGGGGGATTATGAGGATCTGACGAGTCGATCGGATGGTTCGACATCTTTCGGATATCGTGATGGGACACTGCTTGGGAAACTCCAGATGCGAGCATAGCCGTCGGAGCGCAGTTCGTGTAGCCACGATGAGACGAGCCCGAACCAGTCGACATTTGAGCAGAGTGAAGAAAAGAGTTCGTACGAGATTTCGACGGGATGACGTCCCACTCCGCTGATATTAGAGATGTGATACACACCCCAAGGCGTGGTATATGGATATATCTCCCAGAAAGAAGCGCGATAAGTATGCAGCCGTTCCGGAATGAGCTTTAGCTTCAGCTTTGGATGATGACTTCCGGGCATTTCGGCAGGATTGTGATTGGTGAAAGGAACCTCGACAGGACCTTTCTGGAGTACGATACGAGAAGACCTAGACCAGGAGTGGTCGTATTGCGCGCACCCAGCAGGCCAGAGTTCGGCATTGTCGACGAGGTAGTTGACCAAGATCGGATAAAGGAACTTAACCAGATGTGTTGCGAATTGATCAAAGACGGACGAGAGATGAGTATTCCTCCGATGGTTGGGACGTATTCCCGGGGACCTGTTCGGCCCGACATCTTCTATAGAAGGATGAAGCTACAGAGTACGCGATTTCGAGTCCGTGTGAGAGACTTCAGATTGACCGTGGCCGAGGACAGTGCAGTGCATAGTAGCTTGGCGTGACGTCATAGTGGACGACAATAGAGACAGTTGGAACAAGAGGTTCGTGTGAGACACTGACGAGCTGTCATTGCTTTCCGTCGAGACTAGAGACCTGATATGCTTACAGAGACGTTGGGATGTGACCAGTTTCTGAGAAAATATTGTGCTGAGGACACATGTATCTTTTGAGCGAGAAGAGGTTGTGCAGGAGAGCCAGCCTCCGTACAGATCAGCATAGGCATGATCGGAAGAGATCTTGAGCAGGATTCCTTCCAGGACATTGCTGCAACGATGTTTGCACCCAGGATGAGATGTGTGACGTACATTCAGAGAGCCAGAGGCCGACGCCAGTGATATGCTGCCTTACGAGTGGTCGTGAGGTTTGACCGAGAGGTGACCAGAGAAGTGCCAGAACGGAATCGTCCCCGTTAGCATACCTGACAGGGCCGATGAGCCGATTGACTGTGAGATTGGTAATCCGCAGAGAAGATAAGGACCCAGAGAGTCAGAGGACGCCAGATCGTGAGCAAGAGGCAGGTAGATATCCTGCGCTGCTAGCAGTGGATTGCACTGACTCCTTCTCGACCTTGAAGGAGGAACTACCGAAGACGGTATTTATGATTTGGGATTTTGTGATTTGATTATCACGTATCCGTCATTTTGGATTTCGGTATTTTGGGCGTTCTGTTTGCATGATTTAGTTTTGGTGACTGAGTTTCATGATATTGGTTTCATGCACCCACTGGATATTTATATATTTGCGCAGAGTTTTTATGCATTTTAGTGATATGCTTTGATTCGTGCACGCTGATGCACACGGTTGTGAGATTTTCCCTTGCGGTACACCTGATTTTGGTTTGAGCCGCATTATATCGTTGATTTTGACCCGGATTTTTGATGGTTGATTTTTGCACTCCGTGCTGGTGATGTGCTTTACGCATGTTCGGTGTTTGCTATTGGATTTCGTGATTCCGTGCATGTTGAGTGCGCAGGGTTTAGATTTTCATTCGTGCACGATGGATGCACCGATTTGGATTTTCGCGCATGCTGGGCGCATGTTTTTAGATACGATTTGGTGCGCACCCGATGCACTAAATCGAGATTTCTTCGTGCATGTTAGATGCACCGGACATTGGCTGTCAGGCACATACGTTGCCCATGACAGATGCTTCGTGCACACCCGTTGCACTTAGATGTTGTTTTGTGCACCTGTTTAGCACATATACGGATTTTTGATTTTAGTGCGCACCAGACGCACAGGATGGTGTTATGTTTAGATTGGATGTCTACATGTGTAGTTCCGATCCATATCATACCGGTTTTGTATTGGATTTGACATTGTGTTTTTACATTGACTCCGATGATTGCGGGATGCTTGACGGAGTTTTGTTTTCGAGTTATCTGCTCAGTACCCTTGCGCATGCATTGCGCTGTAACGTTCTATGTGTTGATGATTTCGGAGCCCCGACGACTTTGGTTTATTACTGAGATGTTTTTGTATTTGGGGGTTTAAATTTAAATTCGGGGACCGAATTTCTTTAAGGGGGGTAGATTGTAACATTTTCAAAAATATAAAATATTAATTTTGGGAATTTTTATAATTTAATATTATTTTATTGATTATTTTAATATTAAATGCAAATAAATAGGAAAAATGTTAGAAAAATTATGAAAAATTATGGAAAATTCTAAAATAGGGTAAATTATTGAATTATGATATTTTTAAGTTTTTGTGATTAGTTTGACACTAATTTGGTGCTAATTGCGATTAAAATCGCTAATCGGGTTTTTTGGCAATTTTGTGCAAAACTTGCACATATTACATTTTCTACACTTGTGAATTTTCTAGCCATGGTTTTCATTTGGGTTTACTATTCTTGTGAGAAGCCTTTGGGAATTATGGAGAAAAGAGAAAAGAAAATGTAATGATGAGGGTAGGTGAGAGAGAGAGGTGGACCTTTGACTTATGACCCTTAGCCATTTCTCTCCCTCTCATTTCTCTCCCTCTTCCTCCTCCCCATTTGCTGCTGCTGCCTAGCCCATTCTCCCCCCCTCTTCAACTCCTCACTTCATCTCTAAAAACACCCCAAAACCCCAATCCCCTTTCATTAAAATTGTGCAAAATCCCTAGATCTACACATGGAGCTAAAGAAGCATGGATTTCGGCCACTAGGAGCAACTCAAGAATTTTCTTGAGTTGCTAATGGAGGTAATTTCTGAACCATTAGCTTAATTATAGCCTTTCCTATAACCCCATGTTTAGTTTAGAACCGATATTGTGGATTTTTGTGGAATTGAGAATAACCAAGTTAGGGTTTGAGGAAACTTGTGTTGTTTTGGGAAATTGAGCTCAGTAGAGGTCTTACCAACACCCTAGTGTTTGAATTGGAACCCAAAACCCGAAGCTAGAACCAGAATACGGATTTTAGAAATCGATATCGGGGAAATTGTGTAATCTGTCACTGTTATTTGGAATCTGCTATCATACGAGGTATCCTAAAATAATATTGAGTGGAAATTGAGATGTACATGCACCATAGAGGCAACACCCAAAACCCTAGCTCCCCATTCTAAACTGAGGCCGCCGAATTTCCCATTCTGGCCGCAATTTGCGGCCAGAGCAGAGGGGATTCTCCTCGTTTTCTGTGCACAGCCCCAATTCCTCAATTCTTGGCCCTGGGTACTTCTAGTTTTGACAGATTCTATCTAGGGTGAAATCTGGGACATATATCCTAAGTTGCTATTTTGGATTCGTGTTTCCGTATTCCGTATTTTCATTTCTGAAATGGTGGATTGTGTTTTTCCTCGACTATTGGGCGTTTATACGACGATATAGAGGATTTATATGTGGTTTTGAAGGCGTGCCATAGGTTCTCACCTATAGGCCCCCTTATCGTATCGTTTTGGATTTCATGCGCCGTTTTAGCTTGGATTTGGTTTAATGCGCATATACGATATTTGATGTATAGGTACCTATGAAGACTTCGGGACGACAAGCAAATACGTGGTGATGTCCGCAACTGATGATACAGGTGAGTAGATTATATCTACAGGGGGAAGTCGGGTGGATGGCGTATAGCACCCCCGCAGTCCGTAGATAGATTATTATGTAGTTATTGTGATATTAAGGTGTATTATGGATAGTATAGGGTTAGCAGTGACTAGTGCAGTTCTTAGTCGCGAACCCTAGGATAGAATTACACCTATACACACACCCTTGCTTATCACTTGTACTTGCATTGTGATTGATGATATGTGATGACTTTGGAGATGAGTCGATGATGTGGGCTTGGTGCCCTGGGATCGGTGATCTGATACGATTCATATGTGGGATATGACTTGTGATTCTTGCGGGCTTGGGATATGTGTTTACCCCCGCATGCATATTTACTGATGTTACCGTTTTGTACTAGACATAGAGTAGTACTCCAGACTATATGATCTGATGATGGTGATATCCGTTATGTGATGAGACAGTGAGATGTTGACCCCTACCCAGCTATTGGGGATGCCGTACGACGATTTACCGTACGAGCCGATATTGATGATAGATCCGCACTCATAACTCGATGATATCTTATGATATGACATTGAGGCGAGATCACCGACTATATATCTTTATATATATACCAACTCAGATTTAGGTGGTTTCCACACCTACCCCTCCTGATTGACCTGATACTTAGATGTAGTTGCATAGTAGATACTTCTCTGTGGTGTTGACTACTAGATTTCTGCATCTTCATGCTATTTGCATTGCTGGTATATGCTCATTGCTATATTATTATCATGCTGTTAGGACACCAGCACCATTATCGATGATGCGTATGTTCCACGTACACTATTTGCCGGCCCACACACTTCATCATCGATAATTGCCATGCCACTACACTGTAGTACTATTGCATTCATGAGATGATTCTTCCTTCGACATATGCACATTACTATTCCATGTTTCATGATTTCCGATATGATTACTGTTCTTTACATGTCGCATACATCATGGATTGACTGCATAGCACATCGCATTGGATTACTTCCTGATGTTGGATTTTTATGTGATTTCTGGTTTTTGAGGACCGTGGGGTTATATTAAGAAAATAGGCACTTTTATGAAAACCCGGTACCTCGTGATATGATATTTCGGTGCGTCCACCACGCGTTTTCTCGGTGCTGAGACGTGTGCTTGAAACCCGATTCGAGGAGGTGATGTACCGTTTGCGGGTTCGTGGTGGGCCCGGTATGGTTCCTCTCGGCAAGATGATCGATGGGTTATGCCGATTGAGCCTGGAGGCGGGCGAGTACCTACCGGTGATTGTATTTGAGCTCGGCGGATATCCGGGGGATACCGCCTGGAGCCGAGAGATGGGCGTACTGCCGGGGCCGACGGGCCGATACCGCAGACGGAGCCCAGAGATGGACATGGGTTGACTCGTACTGCCGGGGGCCGAAGGCCGATACCGCAGACGGAGCCCCATACTGATGAGGATTTACGTGTCGATGCTTGGCATGGGTTTCATGATGAGTTTTCCATGATTTTGGTTATATCCTCACATTGCATACATGATGCTTGCTGTCAGTGGGTGACAGGTGGACGGGTTCCACATACATACAGATATGGATCATATACAGACTGGATTTACACTTATCTTACACCAATATTAGTGGTATGGGACGCTAATATATGTGTATTGATATCTTTGATATTTCATCATATCTACTTCATGCAGACATACCTTATACTGATGACATGTTATTACCTGAGTACCTGGCACTACATACATGATTAGATGTTACCTTGCCACTTTATCACACTCAGATGCACTCTTGTGGATTGTATTACTGATCGTTGACTTAGGTTTATGTCTTGCATTCGGTTTCTGCTTGTAGATATTTCTATTCACGAGTTGGCAACTCACCCCCGTTGTGCCACAGTCCTTGCAGGTTCTGCCGTACAGGTTTCATTGCGGCATTTCTGGCACACTGCCTTCTTGCGGGTGATTTGCTTTGGTAGGTGGATTCTTTCGTATCAAGAATCACCATTTTATTCATGTATTTCATTGTATCTAGAAATTGTCCATCAACCAAAACTTGTATATTCTTTCAGACTTAGAGACAGTGTTGTATTATTCGACCTTAGAGTCGCGCTTAGTAGTATTGCGGTTTTCTAGCTGCTTTTGAGCTTTCTTTGATTTTGATCCTCGCCACTTGGCGTTGTATATTATCATATCATTGCGTGGTTGTGACCGTCGATTGACGAAGAGCTAGCTCCCGCTTGGGGATGCCCTTATCATTTTATATATTGTTATTCATGTTGTACCCCATTCGGGGCCAGTTTTACTAGAGAAACTCTGCCGAAATTTTTAGAAAAGACTGTACTGTTTTCAAATGCACATTCGGCTTAGTTATTTAAAAACCTTGATTTCAAACCTGTATTTCTTCACTTCTTTAAACCAGTTTTCTTACTTATTCTTCAAAATGGTTTTAGATTTCTGGGCTTTTGGCTTACTTGGATCAGATGGAGTCCTATAGGCTTCATATGTTTCAAGGGCCAGTCACGTGCTCTTTCGGGACGTGACAATGGGAGACTGGCTTGGAGTTGCAGCCAGCGATGACCGGAGCTGGGTTGGAGGGGAGCTCGTAGTGGAAAGAGGCAGCCGGCGATGTTGTTGGCCGACGATGATGAAGGTTGCCGGCGAAGATAGTCGGCAATGGAAGTTGGTGACGAGAGGGCCATGATGGGCTGTCGGTTGATGAAATGAAGGAAAGAGGTTGCAGAAGGGGTCGGCTTGGCAAGCTCGGTGGTCGGTGGAAGCTCAACGGTGGTGAAGGGAGGAGCTCGTGGTGGAAGGAGATGGCTAGGCTTGGTGTGCAGTGAAGGGGGTGGTGGTGGACACGGTGTCGCCGTTGAGGGGGGCTCAGTGTGGAGGAATGGTGAGGAAGAAGGAGGTGGCGACGGGGATGCGGTGAGGTCGAGGGTCGGCGAGGTGAAGGTGGAGGTGCGCTCGGGGGTCGACGACAAGGCAATGGTGCGGCGTCGGTTTGTGTTCTTGGATCGTCGGAGTTTGCAACGAGGTGAGTTGGAGGAGACCGGAGTGATACCGGCGGTGGTGGGGCGAGCGCGGCCGTGGGTGTGGGCATGGGCATGGGTTCGAGAGGGGAGCGGGAAAAAGAGAGAGAGGGAGCGGGATCGAGAGGAGAGAAAGAACGTGACGGAGAGAGAGAGTTACGTGAGGAGAAAGAGAGGGAGAGCGTGAGTGAGATGAGGGAGAGAGAGAGAACGGGGGTGGGGATTTATTTTTAAAAAATTAATTAAAATTGAATAGAGAGATTTAATAGAATGAATTATAATTTAGCAGTGATTAATAGGATTTAAGAAAGGGATTAATGAGGGAAATTAATTGGGATTCAAAGAGGCATTAATTTGGTTGTTTAATAGGAAATTATGGGGGAGATTTGGGTTTGGATTTGTGAGAAATTTAAAAAGAAATGAGAAGGGATAATTGTTTGGGCTTGGGAAAAGATGTGGAACGGGCGTTGGACTTGGGAAAATACAGAGAGGAGGCAAAATGAGTTGGCATGTGCTCAAGAAAATTTAGAAAGAAAAGAGTGGGATTAAATAGACTCGGGCTTATGGTTTTATGCCTTAAGTTTGGTAGTAAAAAGTTAGGGAAAATATTAGGATGCAATAAATTAAATAGAACAATAGGAAAATTTATTATTAGAATACGGATAATGGAATACAAAGGAAACTGGGTATTACAATTTTCATAAGTACTTGCATTTGATTCCAGCTTGTTAGTGTAACTTATTACTTTAAATCATATCCGAACTCTCCGCAGACATATCATTTTCAATTATTATTTCAATTGTGATTCCATTATCGACATTTTCATTCAAAGATAATTACAAAGCGGGCTAATTGCCCAAAACACCCCTGTAGCTAACACCGTGCGACACTCATAACAAACACCCCTTCTATTCAGGGATCAAAACTTTAGGGAAAAAACCCAGATTCAATTCTAAACAACAAAAACATGCTTTAAAGCAAAAGCATACAATTACTTGACTTATTTATTCTATTCTTAGGGTTTCATTAACCATTCTTAATTACTCCATAATTTCATTTAAAGATATCTTTAGGAGAATTCAAATCACGACATTTTGTCATTTTCAAGAAGAAACTAAAACTAAAAAGATCTATATTAAAAATCTATAAATTATATCTGAAATATAAATTTAAAACATAAAGTTGTACATAAACTCCTCATTATGTATAAATTTATATGTGCTCACTCTCGTTATGATATTTTCTTATTTTTCACATGAATGTACCACATCTTCAAATTTTTTAGTTTACAAACAACATACATAGAGGCAGAAGAAGGCAATCCCAAAAATAAGAAGGTTTTCTGTAACAAAAATGCTTTTACTACCATAATTTGTCTGTCCAAAAGTTAACCAAAGAGATAAACACCATTAGTCTATCTGTATGGCACTATTAGCTAGATGTCGTGGGACCTATACTTCTGGTTAACTTTTATGTTGACAAATCGCGGGCCGGAAAAGCATTGCTCTTTCTGCAATTCAGACTTGAACACGCTGTCTTAATCCACGTGGCGATACCTCCACCGTCGCCAGGCCCCAAAGAACCCGCCATCATTCTCCTTTGCGATTCTCGTCGCCGCTCTCCCATCTCTCCTACAAAAAAATTAAAAAGGGAGAGACCCAAAGAGGAGGAAAATCGTTGCGAAAAGGAAAAAGGTTCCCCATTAAACCCCTGAGAATTTCTAGGGTTTAATGGGGTGCGGATCCTCGAAGGTCGATCCCTCGTCGGCGTCGACCTCCTCCCATGCGACCCCCGTCGTCTTGAACGTCTACGACCTGACGCCGCTGAACAATTACACCTATTGGTTCGGCTTTGGGATTTTCCACTCGGGGATCGAAGGTCAGCGTTTTGTCAATTTGTTTTCGATTTGTGGTGTTTTTTTTTGTTGGAATTTCTGCGATTTTTGGTAATTAGGGGCTAATAATGAGAGGGGAATGATGATTTTAGAGGTGTTGGAATCTTGAATTTGAAAGAAACATCTCAAAAGCCAAATTTTTGTGATTGCAAATCTTGGTGAATATATTAGTTTTGGCGAATGCGGCGATTTTCTTGTTGAATTATAGCAACTTCAGATGAATGTTGTAAAAATATCACCTTTAGGGTATATGTTGATTGATGTCAAACTTTGCGCTTTTCGATCAATAGTTTCAACAAGTGTGTGAAGTTTTGCTCCTAAATAGGAATTAAGGCTTCTTTTTACTATAGAAGTTTTTTCAATGTAAGATAGAAGGTGATGATGTGTGATAGTTGATCAAGTATTCCTGAATTTTGACTCTATGTCAAGGATGGCCATGCAACTTTAAATTTTTTCATTTTAATCCGAACTATCTAAAAGTTTTGGATTCGGAGTGGCTGCCAATACCATGATAATAGCACCTATGCTATTGCCATAAACAGTCCAGATTCATCCAAAATCTGGATCAACGGGCGAGATTTGTGTCAAACAGGGGCCCTTTAGTATTGGTGTATCCTACGTGCTTTGCACATAGGATTTGTGGCAGAGCACCCATGCTATTATTCTTTCCAAGCAGGCACTCTTTTTCCAAAGTTTTAGGGTATAGATCGGTTGATGTCAAATTTTGCGCTTGTGTATCCGATATCACATTTGATTAATAGTTTCAACAAATGTATTAGATTTGTGCTCTTAACACAAAAGAAATTTCTTTAAGATTGTACTGGTGCTCACTCAAATAGATGTTGATGATAGGCGATAGTTGATTAAGTATACCATTTAATTTCACTATATCGTAAGGATTGCAATGTGGCTGAAATTTCTATTTTCTATACTTCAGATAGTCTTTAAACTTTGCTTTTAGGGTATATTGAATGATTGATGTCAAGATTTGTGCTTATATTTCCAACAAATGTGCAAGGGATTTCCTTGAGCATTGTACATGTGCACTAAAATAGATGTTATTGATTGTGTAATAGTTGGTTAACCATTACATTTTCTTTCACTATATCGTAAGGATCACAAAGTGGAATTTCCTTTTTCTTTATTTTGAATAGTCAAAAACTTTGCTTTTAGGGCATAGATTCACTACTGTTAAATTCCGCGGTTATATATTCCATTTGACTAACAACTTCAATGCATGTAAAATTTGTGCTCTTAACACAATATAATTTTTTTAGCATTGTACTGCTGCAGTATAATAGATGATGATAATGTGAGATAGTTGATCAAGTATCACATTTAGTATCTCGTAAGGATCACAATGTAAGAGCAATTCTTTTTTCTTTACTTTGAATAGTCTAAAAACTTTGCTTTTAGGGTATGAATGGATTAATGCCAAATTCTGTGGTTATGAATGTAATATTCCATTTGAAAATAGTTTCAACCAATGTGTAAGATTTGTGCTCTTATGTCTTAACACAGTAGAAATTACAGATTTCCTTTAGCATTGTCCCAGTGCACTAGATGTCGATGATGTGTACTGGTTGATCAGGTATCACATTTTATTTTGCTATACCATGAAGATTGCAGCATAACTGTAATTATTTTACCTTAAAATTTTGGAATAAAAGGTGAACAAAAATATTATTTAATTAATTATTTATTTGAATAGTCTATGGAATGGAGTATGGCTTTGGAGCCCATGATTACCCAACAAGCGGAGTGTTTGAGGTCGTACCAAAGAGTTGTCCGGGTTTTTCCTACAGATGTTCTATCCCATTGGGTCGCACAAACATGCTGCCTTTTGAATTCCGAGAATTTATTGAGGGTGTTGGCGCTGACTACCATGGAGATTCCTATCACTTGCTCTTGAAAAACTGCAACCACTTCACTGAGGCCGTGTCTTTGAAATTGACGGGGAAACCAATCCCTGCTTGGGTTAACAGGCTGGCTCATCTAAGTAAGTATTCTTAACCCATCAATGCAATCCTTTTCTTTTGATAAATTGGGTGGTTTGTCGTTGCGCTTTTTCACTAAGCTACCTGAAGTTTTCTTTATTACAGTAAGCTCCATTTAAGTGCTACATTTCAGGTTATATTTCTGAAAATTTACTCTTTAAAAACAAAGTTTAAGGTAGCTTACTTCAATTTAAACCTTCAAGGCAGTGTTCGTGAAAAACAATGATAGTTAAGGGGTACTTTTGTGTAATTTATCCTAATAAATCTCCTGTAATAAACTTATAAGGTTCTTGATTATATAGCAGTTGTGCATTATGTTGGGCTCTCGTACGTATGCGCGTGTGCACGCACTCACCGTGCAACACACGGTTACAAACCTTTTCATCATTTAACAAGCAGCATTTAATTTCCATGGTTGCTTCGTTTTGTCATTCTGTTTGGAGAATAAGGATGAAATATTCGTCATTTAGAGGATTACTGAATGCCAATATAGGTTAAGAACGTCTATAGGCACAAGTAGAAGATGTAGCCATTGAACATGATATTTGTAAACCTTAGTCAGGCACAAATTAGACATATATACTATGATCAGTATCTTCAAACTGCAACAGCGGTGTGACCTTTCTATTTACTTGTAATTTGTGGTGTAGTTTTCTTGTGTTAGTATATAGACACCGAATGTTACCTTGTGTATAACTTTTTAAAAATAAATAAATAAATGGACAGGTTTTCGATGCGGAAGGATTGAACTTGATCACTATTCAATGCTTTCATTTAATGATCTTTTACGGGGATTGAAAGTAATTTGTCTGAAGTTTTATCATGAAGTTCTTATATTGATTCTCTAAACTTTTACATTAAAAACATTCAGTCATTAAGAAATATATTTGTAGACCTGCGCTTTCCTGAAGACTAGATTCTTCTTGTCAAGGCCTATCACTATTATTTTGATGAATTTTCCTTGATGCTGTGGTATCAGATTTTGACAAGTTCTTGAAAACAACCAGGCAGGTAAGCTAAAACAAATCGAAAACTGGAAATCAATTTAAAGATGCATAAATAAATACAAGTTGTAATGCTTGGTATTATGGATACGAAATTTCCTTATTAGATGATCAGTACATTCATTATTAGTGCATTTGAATTTTCTTCCGTAGATTATTCCTTGATAAAAGTTCTTCCATCCATCACATGTGTTTCTTTATTTTTATACAGTTCAGAAATGAAAACTTATGTTCTGATCAAGTTTCAGGTTCCATGTGCTGTTGCCTACTACCGAAAACCCTCAGAATTGAAGCTGTCAAAGGAGAACCTGTGTACCATGGATTGCCTGGTTAGTTTTATAAAGAGTAATTACACTAAAATACCCTTAACTATCTTGGTCTTTCACTAAGCTACCTTATAGTTTTTTATTACAATTAAGTCCTTTGAAAGTTGGTTTTAAAGCAATTTCTTTCACTAAATTGCCCACAAAAGTAGCGTTCAAGGTACTTTATTAGTTGTTTAGTGACAAACCACGATAGCTAAGGGTATATCAGTGTAATTTGCCCTTTTAAAAATTCACCCATATCCCCTGAATTTTGTTTCTATGCCATGATTTTATTCTATTACATCAAGGATACTGAGCAGATTTTGTAAATCTCTTCATATTTACTCTTCATCTGTTGTCATTTTGTAGATCATAACTCTGATTCTTTTACAGTCATCTCCCCTGATGAACCAAATGAAAGTGAGAGTGCAGAGCATGGAAAATGTCATTTCTACTCGGCACCTGATTCGGAGGTGTCCCTTATGAACCAAGCCCATAACAAAAGTTATTCTGAGCCTTGAGAAAAATTGGAACCAGTCATCTTCGTCTAAGCGAGCAAAAGTTTTGTACATCTTTTCATGTTTTTTTAGCTGCCGACCCAGAAGTTTGGGGCTAGGTTTTGTTGTTGTATCATTTGTTAGCAATCATTGGTTGTATTCTTTAGTTCGAGGGATTATACAAAATGTTTTCATTTGTCATGTTGTATCAGCTCCTTACTGAAAAATATGGACACAATCCCACACATGTAAAGCAATTCTATGTTAATCAAGAATTTGTATCATACTTTATATATATATATATATATAACTCTTGTTTGGTCATCATCCTTTTCTGGGTTTTTATGACCTCTGTTTTGTCCATGGCAGCAGCCTTCCAATGATATGAATGTCAAACTTATGAATGCCCACAATAATATAAATGAAAGTCTCATTTTAATTTTACTGGACGATTTCAAATTCCTCTACAGCAAAAAAGGATAAGGATTTCCCCCAGTAAAAGCGTCGGAGAACGTCGTCACCATAATTATACGCCACCATAATCATAGGATTTGTTCGTGTTGTTTTCACCTTGCAACTACATCTCTAAATAAATGAAGTGAGAAAAAAGAAATGCGAAGTTGATCTTTTAATGCTAACAACTTCGTCTGTTTTAATCAAAAGAACCTGTGCCCTGAATCTCCAATTACAAGAAACATCACAAACTTGGGGGCAAGATGAATGCAACGGAATGCATGATGTCATCTGGAAAATGAAACACAGATAATGAAACTATATGCAGAAGATACAGAGGGATGTAACCTCAGCTAACACGTCGAAAATTCATGAATCAAGCAAATCAATAGCTTGCAAGTTGGTTACAAAAAATGCATAGACTAAAATACACATGGCTGCTTTAATTTTGTTTTACTATCCAGCAAGAGAATCAAGTATTGAGTTTATTGAACAACAGTAATGACATTTCCTATGTATAAATTTCTGTGAGACGGTACCATAACAGTTTTCAATTATTGTGACAACTAGAATACATGTATACTCTATTACTAAAATTCTACAATACTCGTTTCCAGAACAAAGAAACTCTATCCGCACTATCAGCAACGTCTACAATCTGCTGCCCAACTGGCGCGATCTGGATCGCGCCGAGATGTTACCTTCCGTCGATCTACTGATGGCGGCGATGGGTGGCTGAGATTGGACTTGGAGGCTGTCGCTCCTGATGCGTGTGGATCTCAATGGGTTTGAGGTTGTTGTTGCCGAGCTGCCTGCAAGGAAGTCCCGGGGTGGTTGTACCACCGAGGACCTTCCGACGGTCAAGTTAGAGAGGAAATCCGAGCAGAGTAATGGCTTAGTGGAGTAAAAATGTCTTACTTGAACCGTCTGAAGAAGGAGTTTATATAGCGGTGGCAGCAGGCAGGCGCGAGAATCATGCCGGCATTTACGCTCCCGACGTCACGCCCGCGTGATGAGCGGGATCTCCCATTAATGGCGAGACAGGCTCGTTAATGGGGGATCATGATGGCGTGGAACGTGGGATGTGGCCGGCGGATATCTCGCGCATGACGAGATTCGCGGGATGGCGGTTGCGCCCGTAAGCGGTGCCGTCGGTCGGTCGCTGAGACCAAGGAAGATGACCTCGGCGGGAGAGCTCACGGACGAGCGGGAGAGTCGAGGTATCTTGGTTCTGCAGTAGCCCGGGGACGAGCTGTGAGGCCGAGGATGCCAGTTGTGCAGGGTCTCGGAGGTGAGCCAGCGTTTGCTTGTAGGACGGGCACAGAAGTGGTCTGGTCGGCCACAATAGGCCCTTTCTTGTGAGCCCTGGGACACGTCATCTGCCACGTGTCATGACCTAGGAGATCACCGATATCGAGCATCATCATTATCCCCCCACTCTCGTCCCGACCAGCTGACGGGATTAGTCGAGAGTAGTCTGCCGGGTCACCCGAGGTGAGCTTCCTTTCGAAGATATCGTCAGGCATGTCCCGGGGTAATCTGTTGTATTTTCTGGATGATGTCAGCGAATCAGGGAGAGATCTCTGCATTAAAGAGGGTATGCCGGATCGTGCGTACTTTTGCTGAAGCGACAGACCACGTGCCGGGCGCTGGTTGGCTAACGCGACGGGCCGCGGACCTCTGGCGTCTGATGGGATCCGGCCAATGTGCGTGCGACAGGTGGAGCGATCGTGGTCGTCGAATGCGAAGAGTTGTCTTGGCGGGAGTCGACTGTCGCCATGGGATGAGGACGCCGGTGGCTATAAATAGAGGTGGGGTCCGCTTCAGGGCCCATCTCTCTTCATATTTCCCCCACTCTTGTTCCTGTAAGCTCGGCGCTCTCCTCTTAGGTCGGATTTTTGCATTGCCGAGGACTTCTCCATCAGGTTAGATGTCTTCCTTTGAGGAGTCTGTAGATGTCGTCAGGGTAGATTCTAAGGATCCCTCCGCCGAGTCGGAGCCTTCCCGGGGAGTTAGGGTCAGATCTTCTTCCCGGGGCCGCGCGTCAGGGGAGGATCCCTGTGTGGAGGTGGCGGATGCTCCTGGCATGCCATCCTTGGTGAGGTACGAGAACGAGCTTTCCACCGCTCGGGCTCATTTCCATATCACGTCCGGCTACACTCTACGTTTGGCCGAGGAAGGAGAGAGGCCGGATCAGGTACAGGATAAAGAGATTGCCTTGTAACTGGAATCCTTTTGGGCCGGAATGCGCCTGCCCTTCTCTCCCGAGGTTGTTAGGGCGCTAAATTACTTCGGGCTAGCCCCAGGCCAACTAGTGCCGAACTCATGGAGGATTCTTCTTGGGTTCCTGGTCCGCTTAAAGTTGCAGATGATTCCCTTTGGTCTGTCCATCCTTGTCTCCTCTCCTGTTTACAAAGGCCATCCCGGCACCCGTGCGGGCGACCCAATGTGGGTTTATCTCTCTTTTAGGAAACGACGGGGGAGCGCGCCCAGGTCACGTGTCGTCGCCTTGCCTTCTTCCATCCACGATTGGAAGAAGAAGTTTTTCTTCGTTGGGCCGCCGGAAGGTGAGGACTTCGACCCTTGGCGCTGGAGGGGCCGTGGGAAGCCTGCCAAGGATGAACCAAGCAATGAAGCTGCTCGGTCGCCTCTTCGTGAGGGTTTTGGGAAGATGGACAGTTGCGAGTGACACGTGCCATGAACGCGTAGAGGAGGTGAAGCGCCAGAGCCGCGTCGTTTCGATTTCGTGTCGAGCGGCGAGGTGGGTCAGCCGCCGGCGACATGTGTCGCAATTCGGAATGTCGTGCTAGTTTTGCCACGTGGCGGCATGGCATTGGGGTAGTTGGTGTGATTCCCAAGATTTGCGCTGGCATGCCCAAGAATCCGGGTCTTTGAAGATTCTGCTTGAAGCTATAAGTAGGGAAGGAGATGGCAGTTCCTTTGGCATCGCTTACTTTCGATATGACTGGGCGCGTGTATTTGATCGAAGAGATTGTCACCCTTGGTGATGTCTCCTTGTGTGACCAATCGCTGTCAGAGGAGGGATACCGGGGATCGCTTCGGCGCCTCGAGGATCGCTTCGGCCGTCTCCTCCCTCGGCGGTCGTCCTTGCTCCAGCTCCTGATGTACGCGATCTGGAGGAGGTCCCAGGGGTTGGACAACCCCTTCACTTATGAGCTTCTGGACTAGGCGCTTGACAAGGTGCATTCGATCTTCCTGTTCGGCCTCATCTTGAAGGCCAGGCCCGACCGATCCTTGCTTCTGATTCTTGAATGTTTCAAGATGAGGTACATCGTGGGTCAAGGCTCAGCGGGCGGTGAGTCGGGTGCTTCCGTGGCGTCCCGGGTCCGCATGCAGCGCCGGCAAGAGCGGGCTGCAGTGGCTAGGGCCCGGTTGACGGAGATCTACTCTGAGTATCACCAGGAGTACTTTCCCGATCCCGTTCCACCTCTTTTGTAACCCCCCTTTTTGTAAGGCTGAGGAGCCCAGAGTACCTTTTTGAATTAATAAGATTCCTCTCTTTGCAATGATCTAGCGTTCCCCTCTTATTATTTGAGTAGAAAGAACTTTTTAGAAAAATTTACATTGCCTTTGAGAAAGGAGAGGTACACACTCGTAGGTATCCGTTTCATTGGTACAACTTAAGCTTCTCAGCGTTGTAAGGCCGTAAACTTGCGGCCGTCCGCGTCCTGTAGGCAGTAGGCTCCGCCGGGAAGTACTTCGGAGACGAGAAAAGGACCATCCCATTTCAGGAAGAACTTATGCATCCTGCCTTGATCGACGAACTCGTTTCCCCGTAGGACCAGGTCTCCGGTCTTGAAGGAGCGACGCTTGACCCGCGAGTTGTAGTATCGGGCAGTTTGCTGCTGATAGGCGACAACCCTGATTTGAGCCCGGTCCCGTTTCTCCAGCAAGATGTCCAGGTTGGTCCGTAGTGCTGTGGTGTTTGCTTCATCGTTGAAGTGTTCGACCCGGTGACTGGGTAGCTCGATCTCCGCCGGGACCATCGCCTCGGTCCCGTAGCAGAGGCTGAAAGGGGTTTCCCCGGCGGGGGTCTTCTTCGACGTGCTCAGGGACCATAAGACCCGAGGCAATTCCTCGACCCAACCGCCTTGGCGTCCTTCTAGATGGGTCCGGAGACCTCGGAGGACGTCTCGGTTAGCAACCTCGGCCTGCCCATTGCATTGGGGATGCGCGACCGCGGAAAACTTCACGAGGATATGATAATCGTTGCAGAAGTCCTTCACTTTCTCGTTTTCGAAGTTCGTCCCGTAGTTGGTGATGATACACCTCGAGATGCCGAACCGGTGTATCAGGTTGTTCTGCAGGAACTTGATGGTCTTGGTGGCGTCCGGTCTCCTGATGGGGACAGTCTCGATCCACTTCATGAAGTAATCTACTGCGACGAGGACATATTTGTGCCTGCCCGCCCCGATAGGGAACTGGCCTATCATGTCCAATCCCCACTGGGCGAACGACCATGGGGAGGTCAGTGCGGTCACCTCAGTAGCCGGAAGGCGAGGTATGCTTCCGTGGAGTTGGCAACTTTTGCATCTCCTGACGAGTTTCTGGGCGTCCTCGTGAATAGTTGACCAGTAGTACCCCTAGAGCAATGCCTTCTGGATTAAGGTTCGGGCGCCTTGGTGAGCGCCGCCGACCCCTTCATGGATTTCACGGAGGACGTAGTCGGCTTCGTGGGGGTCGACGCACCGGAGCAGGGGTTGAGTGAAGGATTTCTTGTAGAGGTTCTCATTGCTCCAGACGAAGTGACGGGCTTTGGCCCGAAGATGGCGGGCTGCTCCCCGATCTTCTGGGAGCGTACCGTCCTTTAGGAATTCCACGAGGGGCTTCCTCCAGTCCTGGACATCTTCCTGCGCTGTATACACATAAAGTATTGTCGCACCGTCTTCCACGCTGGGCCGTGGCAAGGTTTCGAAGAGGATAGACCGCTTGTTGTTAGCCAAGTAGGATGAGGCCAGCTTGCTCAGGGCGTCGGCTTGGGCATTGAGCTGCCTGGGTATTTGTTCTATCTGGACTTCGTCGAAGTTCTTCCGAAGTTTTCTTACCTCGGCCAGATATTTCACCATTAGGGGTTTCCGAGCCTCGAAGTGGTCGGTCACTTGGCCAACGACTAGGGCTGAGTCACTACGGACTCGAATTGTCTTCAGCCTCAGCCCGGAGGCCATGCGAAGTCCAGCCAGCAGGGCCTCGTACTATGCCGCATTGTTTGAAGCCTTGAATCCGAGATTTATGGAATATTCCATTTCTGCCTCGTTCGAGCACCGAATGATAAGGCCGGCGCCACAACCTTCCTCGGTTGAGGACCCGTCGACGTAGATGACCCACTCAGGGACCGAGTCAGGTCTCCCCATGATCGGGTGTTGATCCACGAGGGTCAGCACGGGCTCCGGTTCCTTGCTGGGGATGGTGCACTCGACGATAAAGTCGATCAGAGCTTGTGCTTTGATGGCCTGCCTCGAGCGGTATTTTATGTCAAACTGGGACAGCTCCCACCTCCACTTTTTTAGGCGGTCCGAGGATTCGGGTGAGGCGAGGATAGCCCCCAGCGGGCGCTCGGTGAGAACGAGGATAGTGTGCGCTTGGAAGTAGTACCGTAGCTTCCTTGAGGCCACAACGAGTGCCAAGACAATCTTCTCCATGGCTGGGTATCTCGTTTCCGCGTCTTTGAAGACGTGGCTCACGTAGTACACCGGCCTCTGCGCTCCGTCGACCTCTCGAACGAGCACAGAGCCGGCTGCTTGGTCGGATACCGCCAGATACAATGATAGCTCGTCTCCTTCCATTGGTCGGGTGAGCAGCGGTGGCATCGCAAGATATCCTTTTAATTGGTCAAAGGCGGCCTGACACTCTTCTGACTACTCGAACCTCGGGATTTTCCTTGGAGATTTGAAGAATGGGAGGCACTTTTCCCCAGACCTTGACATGAAACGGCTCAGAGCGGCTACCCGCCCCGTCAGTCGCATGATCTCGACGTTAGTCTTGGGCGCAGTCATGTTGAGGATAGCGTCGATTTTTTCCGGGTTAGCCTCGATCCCACGGTGGGTAACCATGAAACCGAGGAATTTTCCCCCGGTGACCGCGAATGCGCATTTGGCGTGGTTCAACTTCATCTTGAACTTGCGGAGTACCTCAAAGGCCTCGCCCAGGTCCTTGGAGTAGTCAGGCGACGAGACCGATTTGACGAGCATATCGTCGACGTAAACTTCCATGTTCCTGCTGATCTGTGGCTTGAACATGCGGTTGACCAACCGTTGGTACGTAGCTCTGGCGTTCTTGAGGCCGAAGGGCATCACCTTGTAGCAGTATACCCCCCCGGTCCATTGTGAATGCGGTAAAGTCTTTGTCTGCTGGATTCATACGGATCTGATTGTAGCCGGAGAAGGCATCCATGAAGCTCAATAGCTCGTGGCCTGCCGAGCTGTCGACGAGCTGGTCTATCCGAGATAGGGGATAGTTTTCCTTGGGGCACGCCTTGTTGAGGTCGGTGAAGTCAACATATATGCGCCACTTCCCGCTTGACTTCTTGACTAGGACTATGTTCGCTAGCCACTCCGAATAGGGCACATTCCGAATGAAGCCGGCGGTGAGGAGCCGATCCACCTCGTCCTCGATAGCCTTCTGTTTGACCAGGGCGAAGCTTCGCTTTTTTTGTCTGATGGGTCAGGCCGTAGGATCTATCCCGAGCTTGTGAGATATAACTTTGGGGTCGATCCCAGGCATGTCAGAAGGTGCCCAGGAAAACACGTCGGAGTTGTTTCTGAGGAAATGAACCAGGTCGTCTCGCCGAGTTCCTGTCAGAAGCGACCCGATCTGAACGAGTTTTTCGTTGTCCCCTTCCACAAGGGAGACTTTTGTCAGAGGCTCCACCGGGGTCCCTCGGACATCTCTTTGCTCGTCTCGAGTGTCTAGGGAACCCTTGATGTCACCTTCACCTTCGATATCGTCGGCCATCCCATCAGATGAAGATGTTGCGGTGAAGCAAACTTTTTCAATTCGCTGGTCTCCATAGACCCGACCTATCCTACCCTGGTCGAGAGGGAACTTCATCGCCAGGTGGTAGGTCGATATCTGGGCCCGAAGGGAGTTCAGCGTGTGACGGCCGAGGAGGATGTTGTAGGCCGATGGAATCCTCACTACGATGAATTCCACCGGCAATGTCCGCGTACGGCCGACCTCTCCGACATTGAACTGTATAGTGATCACCCTTCTGCCGGGATGGAGTGGTTGGTGAATCCTGAAAGGACGTGGGAGGTCGGCCTCAGGTCTGCCGGGGTGAGTCCCGTGCGCAGAAAGCAGTCGTAGAAGAGAATGTCTGCGGAGCTTCCCGAGTTGACCAGGATCTTGTGCACCATCGTATTGATGGACCCGAGCCGTAATCACCAGGGGGTCATTGTGGGCAGGGATATGCCGTGGAAGTCCCCATCGTCAAAGGCGATCGGCTCGGTCTCCCTGGCCTTCTTCCTCGGGCGGCTGTCGGCCTCCGCGGCTGGCGTGAGGCACTGGGTCTCGCAGGTACTCGATGTACCCCCCGCCTTCATGACCATGATTTTCGATGAGCTTCGGTTCCCTTCGGTGAGGTTCCTTATGCCTTCCGGCGAGGTCGTTTTTGAGCTGCCGTGGCGAGCCTCGCGTGTGCGACCCCGTCGAGGGAGGGTGTGCCGGTCATGCCTGCGAATAGGAGAGCTGACCGCCATCGCCTCGGGAAGGACAGGGGTGCGACGAGATTCGGGGCAAAGCTATCTAGCGCAAGACCTCAGAGCCCTGCGAAGCAGGGCCCCTCGGGTCATTGAGTGTGCTGGCCCATGGGGCCTACAGCCGTTGGAAATAGCGAGGTGACGATCGGTCGTGCCGGCACGAGCGGAGCCTTCTCTCCCTCCGCAGGGGTCTCGGTCCCGAGGCGGGGAAGCGGCGACCAGGGGATCTTTCCCTGCCGTTTGGACGCGGATGAGCGCCTCCACGAAGGACGCGAGTCGGTCTATTCGGCCGACAATGGCTTAATGGCACTCGGTGGAGGAGGTTCGTCCGCGCCTCCGTTGAGGGGGAGGCGGCGGCTAGTGCTTGGATCTTCATGATGATCACTCGCCATTGGATTGAAATCGGAAAGTGAACTTTTATTTTTGTGGAATCAAGGATTTCCCACTGACGGCGCCAGCTGGCGCGACCTGGATCGCGCCGAGATGTTACCTTCCGTTGATCTGTTGATGGTGGCGATGGGTGGCTGAGATTGGACCTGGAGGCCGTCGCTCCTGATGCGTGTGGATCTCAATGGGTTTGAGGTTGTTGTTGCCGAGCTACCTGCAAGGAAGTTCCAGGATGGTTGTACCACCGAGGACCCTCCGACGGTCAAGTTAGAGAGGAAATCCGAGCAGAGTAACGGCTTAGTGGAGTAAAAATGGCTTACTTGAACCGTCTGAAGAAGGGGTTTATATAGCGGTGGCAGCAGGCAGAGAAGGCGCGAGAATCACGCCGGCAGTTACGCTCCCGACATCACGCCCGCGTGATGAGCGGGAACTCCCATTAATGGCGAGACAGGCTCATTAATGGGGGATCATGATGGCGTGGAACGTGCGATGTGGCCGGCGGATATCTCGTGCATGGCGAGATTCGCGGGATGGCGGTTGCGCCCTTAAGCGGTGCCATCGGTCGGTCGCTGAGACCGAGGAAGATGACCTCGGCAGGAGAGCTCGCGAACGAGCGGGAGAGCCGAGGTATCTTGGTTCTGCGGTAGCCCGGAGACGAGCTGTGAGGCCGAGGAGGCCAGTTATGCAGCGGCTCAGAAGTGAGCCAGCGTTTGCTTGTAGGACGGGCACAGGAGTGGTCTGGTCGGCCACGGTAGGCCCTTTCTTGTGAGCCCTGGGACACATCATCTGCCACCTGTCATGATATGGGAGATCACCGATATTGAGCATCATCACCAACCAATTGGAAACCGCTAAACTCTATCTGCAATATCAACAACATCACCAATCAACTCCTCAACCAACTGCTTTAACTTCTCCTCTTGCTGCTTGATCTACATTCAGTTTTCCTTCTATTTCTCCACCTGCAGTCGTCATAACAAAACTCTTGTCGTGATCATAGGCACTTGAAACAAACGTGCCGATTCTCTTTCTTCGAATCCTTTACTAGAAATTCTCCTCTCACTCTAATCTGATACACAAACTCGGAAATTATCCATGCATTTTTTGTTTTCGCAATAGAGGTTGAGATATATGAGAACGTCCCAGCACTTTACGAATTGCTTCTTGATGATTTTCAAATTTATGCGCACCTCCTCAGTTAAGTGATCACTAGGACCAAAGTGAGGCTTGTGATTCGACTCTCATAGGTTCTTCTCCTTAAGGTATTGAACAAATAAGAATTCTATTTTCTCCCTCAAATTCCTTGTCATGGTATCAGATCCATATTTCACCAAACCCTAGCCGCACCACCGTACCATACCTCGTCATCACTCACCACCGCATCATATCACACCGGATCTCGCACCATCGATGCATCACCATCGCATCACCAGTCATCCACTTCCTTACCTGGTTCTTTACATGAAGATTTGGGTCACCCTGTCTGGAAAAAGGTTATGGAGGAAGAGATATATGCTATATATCAGAATGGTACGGTGGGATTTGGTTCCTTTGGTAAATTATTAGTTGGATGTCGTTGGGTGTACACTATTAAATATCATCATGACGGGACTATTGAGCGGCTGAAAGCTCATTTTGTTACTAAAGGCTACACACAGACATATGGAATTGATTATGCGGAGACGTTCTCTCCACTATTGAAGCTTCCGTTTGTGCGCATTCTGATTTCTTCAGCAACAAATTTGAATTGGTCTTTATATTAGTTGGATATCGAGAATACATTTCTCTACGGTGACCTTGAAGATGAAGTATATATGGACCAACCACCTGGTTTCGTGGTTGAGGGGGAGACATGCAAAGTATGTAGACTGTGAAAAGCTATATATAGGCTCAAACAGTCATCCCGTACTTGGTTTGGTAGATTCAGTGTCGTTGTGCAGAAGTTTGGTTTATATCAGTGCAAGAGTGATTATCCTGTTTTTACACAAGTTCTTGAAAGAAAGAGCATTATATTATTGTTAGAAATAGTGCCCTCAAGGTTCGTATTGTAATCGCAGGAAGGTAATTATGAAAATTGAAGGACCTATACATATAGAACAGTCTTGCTTGTGGGTCTGTCTTTATCATTCATGTGCATATTTTACTTGTTATCACGTGTCGCTAATACATATTGATAAAACCCGTAGGATCCTTACTTGACTATCAGAATTATGATGCCGATCATACTAGTGGGAACTGTGTAGTCCATAAACACGTTCTTAAATGTTTCTAGTCGTGGGAGAATCAAGACTGGGTATCGATATTACAGAGTAGACTAGTGTATACGTTTCTTGACCCCGATCGAGGCAATGACCGGTCCCACAACCGTTGGTGTTTGACACCAAAGATTGTATACAGGCGCTCATTAGAGAATGAGTATATCGAACGGACTCGTCGAGCTCCTAGATGGTATTATACATATAGTTAGATAACAGTTCTCTGGTGACATGAGTATGGGTTAGTCTGTAGACCTGATATCGTCATAGTGTCTTGTGTAGTTCCCACTGTGCTTTGATTACTACCCTACCACGGTTTTAAAGAGTCGTGCAAACAGATTTTAGTTGGGTACAGTACCGAGTCATATTGAGGCAGTGAGCAATCAGAATGGCTTTGTCTTTTCTGGTATAGAGAGTTGATGTCGCGCTATGCACGGTTGGCCATCACCATAAGTCTCTGGTCAGGGTAGATGAGATTTACTGATAAGGATGATCAGTAGTTTCTCGGTTGGTCATGAGCCTGACATCGGCACGACTTATCAGGTTATTGGGGGTCTGACGGATTCCATCCCCAGACCCGGTATGCAACACTCTCAGATGAAGAGACTTGACTATATGGAGATTGTCACTTATAAGCTCAATAGAGGTACGGATGAGCTTGCTTGTCGACCTTTCTTTCGACAGTTACTTGGGTAGCCGTTACGTACTGTTAATGCCGCTGATGTGTTTATGGTTATGGATTTTATCCAGTAACTCACAGCCGGCGTATTGTCGAGTTTTTAGAGTCCCACACAGAGGGTTTCCCGGTTCAAGCGAAACGATATAGAGTCCGTATGTTGATATGTACAGGAGTCCGATTAAATACGTGTATTGGATACACAAACTTTAATCAGATGTTTGATAATACTAGCCGGCTTATGTTTAAACCGGGTTATTAAATCAAGTATTGATTTAATAATATATATATTGATATATATTCTAGTATTATATTAATTTTCTATTTCTCTCTTTTTACTATTCATATTTTTATACGAATACGCGTATATGTATACGATACACATACGGAACTGTTTTTTTGCATTTATGCAAAATACTTCTAGAAGGATACCCCATATGTCATTTTCTTTTATTAGAAAAGAAAATGACATATGATGTGGAGGGTGAGGTGGATGATTGGTATGGTGGAGAGGAATGTGCATTTAGTTTTTTTATTGGAAAATGATTTGCTAAAACCATCGAAGCATGCTTGATTCTCACTACTCACTTTTCCATTCTCTCGTCTCAACTCTCTCTCCTCTCCCTCCTCCAGAATTACCAAAAGAAGAAAAAGAGAAAGAAAAAGGAAATGAACACTACTACATCTGTAACTCTCTTTACCTAGCAAGTTAGTTGCTTCACAAAGGTTCACTTGAGTGGAGCTAAAGTTTGGATAGGGTTATTTCGTGTGGATCATCTTCGACAAAGAGGATTGGTGATCAAGCTCGTTCACGACGTCCTGGGAGCTTAGAAGGGTCTTCTACAATCGAGTAGATATTCATCAAAGGTTCTATATTCGAAAACTTGTAGCTAGCTTTCTAGTTTTGTCTAGTTGTGGTGTTTGGATGATTTTCTTGGGTTGTTTGTAGTGCTTGCACAAAATTTATTGTTTTTCATTCCGTTTTGGCCGCGAGTTTTACTGCATGAGCACTACGAACTTACACTGGTATCAGAGCCAGCCCAACCACCAGAACTAGTGAAATGCGATGCAATAGTTTCAAAACCAAAAATTTAACCGAATTTTGTTTCTAATATCAAGTGTCTGTTGGTTTTTAAAATCGCCTTTTGAATTTTTTTTTTGAAATATTTGTTTGAACTGGGATTTTTAACAAAAGTGATGCAGAAGAAGAACGAGACCAAGACTTTGTGGTTTGGCTGCCTGGGTCGGCCAGACTGCAAGGTCTGGTCTCGTGTTTCGTGCAGGGACTTGATCTTGAGGAAATAGGATTTTTGGGATACACCAAAATTGCCTAGATTTTTGTTGTAATCTGTGTTTTTGAGCAACCCGGAAAACTTTTGGTTGAAACTATAGCATCGTTTATTATCCGTTTATATTTATGTGTTTGTTAACGCCGTCTAATTGATGTGCAGTCAATTAGATGGGGTTATACATTGTGAGTCTGCTTTGTTGGTGTGAAAGGTTTTGCCGAACTGTCGTGATGAATAGCTCCTCGTGTGAATGTTTGTAATACTTGTGAAGTATTTATATTTCATGTCTTGTATATGCCAAATGTATATTCTTTTTGGGACGAGCGGTTGGTTTGTGGCCGTCGTTGCCTGAGTATGTATTATTCTTTTTTGGGACGCGGTCGGCGTTGCCGTTATATGTATATTACATAGGTTTTACCCAGCGAATAAGTGCTCTAGCCACTGGGTTCTACAATGCAGTAGGTGATCATATTAAGGAGTTGAGACCCAGGCCATATCGTTCTAGGATTGGCGGGTTGCTCGCCACGCTTGTAGGGGTTATAGGATAGTCCCGTAATAGAGTGCTCGAGCCGCCGGATTCTAGAAAGCGTCGGGTGGCCCCTTATGGCATTGAGGCCGGGTTGTCTCATTTCTAGGATTGGCAGGTGGCTCGCCGTGCTCATAGGGGTTTTGGTTTGGTTGTGTACGGGCTATTTACGCGTACGAGGAATGTCGCGTTTCGTTTGCAGCTTAAACGAAACACGGGATTCCTAGGCAATCTGATTATTCCATTTCTGTGATGTTTACCACATGCATGTAATGTGATTACATATCTGCGATGATGTACATATATGCTGATATATATGATACATAAAAAAATGCTACTATATGTTTTGCTTCCGTGCTAGCCCTGCGTCTGCCCTGTCGTAAGTTAAGTAACCTTACGGTGAAGACCCGATGTCTCGTGGCAAATGCGGATGGAATATAAATGCATTCTATTTTCTTTTCATATCATGTTTTTCTGGTGTGATATGCTAGATAATACATGTTATTATCTAAATGTTGGGATTGCGTTGATTGGATTAATGCAAAGGAAAACAAACCTAAAATACATTGTGGGATCCAACTTTTTCAAAAGAAACTATAGCCGTATTCTTTTGCTTTGCATGGAGGTATTCGGTTAGGAATATCCTGCATCTCATTCGATGATAAAAGAGCCTTAATCCCGTCATGGGGAATTCGTTTTTGAGCAAAAGTTTTTTATATTACTATAAATTTAAAAAACCATTTAGTTCCTTCAATGATTTCAAGCTCATTATGTTAGGGGGTTTCTTCAAAATCAGCCGTAGCCCTCTGTCATTTCAGATAAGTAGCGCTTAGTATTCGTATTGCGTTTGTTGGCTCAGTCAAGGCATAATGTACGGTAAATAAGTAATATTTGTCTGCTGTACAGAGATACGGTCATCTAGGACAGCCGCATAGCCTTGTTGGCTCGGTTAAGGGCTTGTGTGGGTGGATCTAAATTAATCATGAAATGATGGGTTGAACATGACTAGCGACTTATGATTTGTTGGCTCAGTCAAACTCATAAGCCGTCAGGGTAAAAACCATATCGGGAGTTTTTAGTATTGAAACTTGTAAAGTTAGTGCATACCTTCTGGAGTGTGGTGACTTGTTGGCTTCAATCAAGGTTACTACGCAATGATAGTTGGCTCTTAGTTCCCACTGTGAGTAAGGGTTACTCCCGGGAGATTTTCATTTCATAACTAGCTAATCCATTAGGTGTCTAGAAAGCTGTTAACGGGGTTATGCCTCTGCGAAAATGGGGTTATTTAATTAGGTCCGTGCGAAAGCACAGGGATCCACCCTCGAAGTACCAACACTGGCCTGGTTGAACGGTTAGCGAACTTGTAAGGTGTACGTGATCTCGGCTAGTTCTCCTTTTAGGGTTTGAAAGAGAATTCGACGTAACAGTGGAAGCCATCATGATTAGATAAATTAATAAACCAATCTAATATTGCAAGAGCGCACGCTGAGTGTTTCTTTTCTCTCTCTAGCAGCGACCATGACCGACCTTAAACTAAAACTTGTAAACCAAGTTAACCGATACTTTTTACAATAATTGGCTTTGGAATTGTTTACCGCCAAAAATGGGACTGAGACGTTCCAATGTCTTGCCTGAATTTGGGGGCAGATGTTATTTGGATTTATCCGTCCACCTCTCCCAGGACGCCAAGTTGATTTATGGCACCGTGTATCGGAGGTTTGGACGGATGCGGCCGTTGTAGCAGACTTCGTTGGATTCGCCCTCGTTTGCGAGAGGTTTTTGATTGTGGGGACGCTCTTCTCTGCAGGCGCAAGCCCTTGTAGTTAATTACGTTACCGCCTAGCGGTAACCACTTTCTCATGCTCCAGAAGGCCACTTCGTGTCGTGTGTGTTTATTTTATTTTTGGTTGCCCATGGACTGTATACTGAGATTAATTTATGTTGTCACCCGTAAGGCGTGGATTAGTCCAACTCCGTATATTCTTAGATTTGTGTTTGGGTTGATTTAAGGATCGTTAATCTCGTTTGAGATTAAGATCAACTTAAATGTTTGTTGATGATACGCTTAATTTTAGACCAAGATCTACTCAACATGATTTTTTTTAGGATCATTCAGATCCAACAAAAGAGCATTTGGGCTCTATTGTGTTAGTTTAAGAACGTTCCGGTCCGTTATTAGTTTAAGAGCATTTCGGTCTGTATTGGGATGTACTTGTCGATTTGGGAGTGCACCAAAGAGTTGTTGGTTATCGGGACCCACCACCTCTCTGAAGACGCTGAAGAATTACAACGACGTATATCAGAAGTGTGAGGAGATATACCCTTGAACCAATTTCCGGATTGAGGGGAGATGTGAAATGAATATCCGTCGGAAGATCAGTAGTCGTGTTTGGGACTAAGACCAATTTGGAAAATAATGAGTACATGGGTTCGGTTGATCTGAGTTAGGGATCTGGTCAACTTGGGCTTAGCCCACTCAGTCTTAATCATTTCATTTAAATAAAGTGCTAAACACTTGTTTGGGCTCAGTCCCCTTTCTGTGCAAACAATACTGAGCATTTATATGGGTTCTGACATTCATACTTTACTTTACATTCCCTTCCCTTTTTTTGTTTTTATGGAGCGTTAAACACTCTTTATGGCGCCCACGTGCTGAGCACGTTGGGTGCTTGGTGCTAAGCATTGGGCATTAGGCGCTGTCCAATTAAACCGAGCGCTTAATGTTGAATGGCGCCCACGTGAGGGGCACGTGAGGCGCTTGGCTCTGAGCGCCAACCACTGAGTGCTAGGCACTCCTTATTGAGTAGCGCCCACATGAGGGGCACGTGAGGCGCTGAGCGCCAATCACTGAGCGCCAACCACTGAGTGCTAGGCATTCCTTATTGAGTAGCGCCCACGTGAGGGGCATGTGAGGTGCTTGGCGCTGAGCGCCAACTACTGAGTGCTAGGCACTCCTTATTGAGTAGCGCACATGTGAGGGGCATGTGGGGGCGCTTGGCGCTAGGTTTTCTTCGTATATTCTGTTCTGAAGACTTCAATTCTCTATTCTTTTCTGGATCTTTGATCCCCAAGAACAAGTTCATCCCTATGAGAATTAAATTCTCATTTGTAGGAGACTTATCTCATGTATCTCAGATCCAGAGAAAGAACTAAGTTCTTTTATAAGGGTTAAACCCTTGGATATGCAGAAAAGATGCTCTGATCTCTATTATTTTTATTTACGTCGAAGAGAGGTATTCTTCTTTCTTTCCTCTTAAAGCTTTCTTATTACTTGCTCTCTCCTTTTTTTTGAAGTTTAGGGGAGGTTCCTCCGTACAAGACTTGAAGTTTTGGGTCCTTTATATAGTAGAGGCAAGTTTGTTGATTTAGTTAAAGAAATCTCTCATTGAGAGATCTTTAATTGATTTGGGGATTTTATCCACCGTTGGATCTTTGATCCAAGGACTTTTGTTTTAAAGAAGATATCTTTCTTGTTTTTAACAAGATTATGGAAATATTTTCCTATACAGAATCTATTCTGCAGATAGGTGATTTTTAATCACCATTGGATTTTTAATCCAACGGTGCTCTATTTTATAGAGAGTAATCTTTCTTGTTTAGAAAGATTTGAGGAATATTTCCTCAGCAGAATTTAATTCTTCATTTTGATGATTTATTACCTCCGTTGGATCTTTGATCTAACGGCTCTGTCTAACAGAGAGCTTTTAGTTATGGCGCTGGCGCCCTCGTGCGAGGCATGTGAGGCTCTGCCTAAGAATTTTTTTAACTCTTGGCGCTAGCGTCCTCGTGCAAGGCACGTGAGGCGCCGCCTCAGAGTTTTTAACTCTTGGCGCCGGCGTCCTCGTGCAAGGTATGTGAGGCGCTACCTTTCAAATTTTGAATAGAGTTTTGCTCTTTTATTGGGGGAAGCATGCCCCCCACTGACGCGCTCACTTGGCTCACACGTGAGTGCAGCGGTGGCAGTTTTTCCACCGTTGGATCTTCTTGGAAGTTGAATCGACTTTTTGTGCCTATAAGTAGGGCCTTTGGCCCTTGAGATGACTGCCATTCATCTTCTCTTGTTCTTCTTTGAGAATTTAATTCTCCTTTCAGTGCTTAGATCTCTGCCCAAAGAAATCCTTTCTAGAGTTAGAACTCTGCCCCAAAATTTGGTAAGGATTATAATCGAACCCATGAACAGAGCTTTGCTCTTCTTAGATCATAGATCTTAAAATGTATTCTAGGGTTGCTTAACCCATTAATCAGAGCATTGCTCATCTTCCGTGAAGAACTCTTAGAGTTTCTAAGATTTTTCTTTCAGAATCTTAAAGATCTTGGGGTTTTGCCCGGTTAAAAAGTTTTTCTTTTGAGGGTTCTGGTAGATTATCCTATTGTTTTTACAGAGCATAGCTCTAGAAATTTTTGGGGAATTTTATTCCCCTCTTAATTAAAGTTGACAGATGTGAAATCTATTTACGGAGCACAGCTCTCGTGGGAGTTTAACTCCTTAGCCCAATTAGGTTTCTCATTAAATGAGAATCCTCTTAGGATTACATCCTTAATGAGTGACTGCCTTATCAATGATGGGATGTCACCTTAATTTTGTGGGTCCCCCTTTGTCCTTTTCTTCTGCATTGCACTGCGGTACAATTTTGAAGTACCAAGTGTCAGAGTTCAGAACATAGCGTTGATAACTAACCCTCGTCTCTCTTTGTGTAGGTACTGGCTTGCGACTCTTCTTTCCCTGTTGTACGTTAAGAGAGCACCTTCGTCGACGCGCCCGTGGATCGGGAAGTCTTCGCGCTTATTAAAGATCATGACCCGAAGCAGAAATCTCTTTACCTATGGAGGTCGTGGTACAATCAGATTATCCTGGTTCGGCGCAGTTTTTCTTATGCAGGGCCCTCAGAGCCCATTTCAGCAATTCATTACGCTGATTCGCCTCAAGTGAATTATGCTGTAGAAGAGGTCAACTGGACTTCGGAGGGTTGCATTCAGCCTTCTATGGCATCAATACCCATACAGCCGCCGATGGCTTTGGATATTTTGGGGCGGCGCATATGTCAAGACGCGTCGCGCCTTTGGGGACAAGTCTATATGATATGGTTAACTCCTCGCTAATCAGTCGGCTACCTGCAGTGGGCCCGGTATATCTTGTCGGCCAAGAAGTCGCTGCTGCTGAAGCTTAGGCTATATCCTGCCATATATGCTTCCCTCTTCCAATATCCCGTGCCTCATGTGTGGTGGGTTAAGGCTTTTCTGGAGCAGTGGAACATCCCAACACACACATTTCTTTTATCGGACCGGGAAGTCTCAATTTCCTTAGAGGAGTTTGCGGAAATTTCAGGCTTACCCGTCAGAAGGGAACATTACGAGGAGATACTTCCCCCTGATGAGTACATCTTTGCCACAAAATCAGTGGTAATGGGTCTCACTCCGGAGAATGCCATTCAACATCGGTTCCCGAGCCTGATCAAGGTGTTGGACATTTATCAAGGTGTTGAACATTTATGAGAGCCTGATCAAGGTGTTGAACATTTATGAGGAACAAGGCAAACCCATCATTTGACTAAAGTAAAGGAAAAACCAATAGGTTTTTTTAGAGTCTGGAGGGAATGGAGTCGGTTTCGCAGATTTCATTGCTCGCTTTCTTCGCCCAGAAGTCTTGTCAAAACAAGCCGCGAAATTCGCTAAGCTTGACGACCCATTTGGTTTCGGTTTGGATAACTAGCCGACGGCGGAAACTGATCTAAAAAAATTATTTATTCCAGACACTCCGGTCGTCCCTTTTGCAGAACTTACTGCTTCATACGTCGATAAAGAGACGTTCTTTCTGGGGTTCATCGGCCTGTGGTTGAGATGGTTTGTGCTTCCGATGCACCCTCGCTACATGAGGCCGTCCGTTTTTTATCTGGCCCACCGCATTGTCATAGGGACACGTGTAACCATTGGGATTGCAGGGCTAGCTCATCTATATCAAGGCCTGAGCTTAGCGGCAGATACTACTCATCCAGGGGTAAAACCTGTATATCTTCCGTTGCACTACTTCACGCCATGGGTCGAGATACACATGTTGGGTGCTTTCGGTGTTCACAAATGACCCCGCTTCTGACAGCTACAACTTTCCTTGGGTTATGTATCTGGTTGACGCTTCTGCGTTAGATCCGTCGCAGCGAGAGGCTCGACGGTTGGTCTTTCGCTCGCGTATGGTTGGGGATAGTATGACTTTTGTTGATAGATTCTTAACTATCGGCAAGGAATCTACTAAAGTGGTGCAACCGTTGCGTGACACTTTCAGAGACGGGGCTTCCACATTGAAGGCTTGGGAAATCTTGCACTTGTATTCCATTAGGCCGGGCTTTTTAGTGTTCAGGAAAAACACCTCAGCATTGTTCATGAGGTATAATCCGCACCGTTTCGCTCAACAGTCGGGTTACAATCAGGGCGTTCCTCTCGAGGCATTCTTAGCCGAGCCGGTCGCTACGTAAGAAGGTATTCGCAGCGCTCTGCACCACTTTATGCGACTAAATACGGGGTCCAATTTTCTCATCAGCGAGCCGAGCTATGTGCCGAAAGCTTCGAATGCTTACGTGGTGTGGTACCAGCATGTGAGGGGTGCTCTTATCAGGGAAGAAAGGCGGTTATTGCTCGATCATAAGGATGCAGTCCCTGCTGGCAATCCATCTGTCCCCTTAAAGCGACGGACTGCCGTTCGTCCTTCCTTGAGGGAAATTACTACAGCCGTAGTTTCTCGAGTCTTCCCTGAGATGCTTCAATCTGATGTTCCCTTAATTGCGGTAGCCGTGGCGTCCCCGGAATCTGGCGCTAGTACGGAAATTGGGACCCGCCGGCCGAAAATGCCTGTCAAGTGCAATCTCTTGTCATCGGCCGCTGACGTCCGTTCGCAGAAAAAGAAGAAGTCTCTATTTTCTGCCGATGTCGTATTCGGTCAAGTGCCACATGCTCCCTACAGCGAGGGTTTGTGTGAATACGGTACCAACGAGGGTTTGTTCGACACGCCTGCGACCGATACTAATCTTCAGGCTGCCCTCGCAGCTTCCGAGCAACTGGCTCGCGAGGAAGCGGCATTGATCTCTATCGTGGAGTCAGGTATACCGCGGTTATATTCTTCTGTGTCTATCCCTTTCTCGTTATTATGCTTTTACTAACGCTCTCTTCTTCAACAGGTATTTTTGCCGAAGAGGCTCACGCGGCTTCCCTCAGGACGTTCGAGGAGGAAGTGAGGCTTCCCGCTTCTTTGGGTCTTGGTATAAGTTGCTTCATTACACCTTTATTCTTTTTATTCATGCTCTGACCCTCTCTTTCACCTTATTGCAGGGACTACCTCAACTCTGGTTATTCCAAGTGCAGTGCCGATCCCAAGTAGCGATACAACAGAACTTCTAGAGCCAGCTACTATGGCCACGACAATCCGAAAGTCACCGCAGGAGGCTTTGCTGAAGCATCCGATGATGGACACCGGAGTGGCTCCGGAGGCAGAGCTCGGTTCGGACGACGACGTCCCCCTGTCGGAAGTCTTAAGGAGTTCAGTTTTCACTGCTTAGACTGACAGGAAGCGCGCGGCGAGGGAACACGATGCCGTTTTGGCCGCAGGTGCAGGCTCAAGCAGTATCCCGCCTGCTGACACTCCTTTGACCGATGTTCCCTCTGCCCTGTCTACCGCCCATAGACAAGCTACACGTGCGGCTCAGGAAGAAACTGAAAAGCTACTTCAAAGTAACATAACACCCGGTCTTTTATTGGAACTCGGTCCTTGAATTCTGACATACGCATTTTATTTTACGCAGGGCCAAGTCCTGGCGATGGTGTGGCAGGTGAAACGCTGGCGATTACAGAGCCCTAAGTGGCTACTCTTTCTCAGGAATCCGGGACTGTCCAGACCGATGCTCTTTCTCCCTGTAGCTCCTTGGTATCGGCGGGCGTCGCAAGCGTCACGACGGCCCTCGTCGAGTCAGGGGATGA
This sequence comes from Agapanthus africanus, assembly GCA_030015575.1. Classification (NCBI taxonomy): domain Eukaryota; kingdom Viridiplantae; phylum Streptophyta; class Magnoliopsida; order Asparagales; family Amaryllidaceae; genus Agapanthus; species Agapanthus africanus. Next base: position 652,686,885 of record JASDDO010000014.1, read on the forward strand.
GGCTATGGGCGCAGAATCTATTCCCCCAATAGACAGTGAAGAATCCGTTACACCTGGTGACTCTTTCGTCGCGGTTTTGGTCCACGATCTATCGGGTAGTCCTTGGGTTGTTCTTTTCGAGTTTTTCAATCCTGTTCAGCCTTTCTGATGATATTTCATTTGTCTTGAGTATAAGCGCGGTGAACCCCGAGGCTATGCCGTCTGAAGAAGTGTTACTGGTCGCTACTCTGATGGTCGTTGTCCCCTCGCCTACTTCTGTGCCCCCTCAAATCTTGAAAGGTATGGGTTTCTCACTTATTTATTTCACTATGGATACAATCCTCCTTGTATTGATTGTATATTGTCGCAACTCTGTAGGAGTCTTTTTCGACCATTTATACCAGGTGTTGAACCCGCATTTTTCCATTCAGTCGGAAATCGTTCCACCTTCTGGTATTGGTTAGTATATTCTTCAGCTAATGTTCCCCCTTATTTTATGAATAGACTTATTGTTGCTAAGTCTTCTTTATATTGATCACAGCGTCACGGGTCGGAGGAGGATACGAGAGAATAGCCGCGCCTCCGGTACTCCCTATTCTGCCGCCTGCCACAGCCGGTATAATAGACTCCATCCCTTATGTGTTTTCTTTATCTCCCGAGTCGAAATTTGACCGTTATTCATCTTGCAGCAATTGCACCGGCTCCAGCTCCTTGAGTCTCCCATTCCAATGCCCGCAGTGCCCTTCGCTAAACACATATCTTCCAGGGGTGCCGTAAATAGCCGGCGAATGTTAAGCGAGTTTATCGAAGATCTCAATACTGAGGCCCTTACTTCTGCTACAGATTTTGCGGTTGAATTCAATCCAATGCTGGTGACACTCGTGAACTTCCATGATGAAGATCTCGTCGGCTCTAGGGTTGATTATTACAGAAAGATCTAGGCTTGCCTACACGAGATTGAGCAAGTGTCTTGCTCCTGAGGTGTTGGCCTCAAACTCTCAGCGGGCTGAATAGGTCGAGCAGAGTGTTCCTTTTATTCGTCATTTTGAACAAGAGGCGACCCTGAGGCGAGAAGAACACGAGACGGCTTCCAGCTAATCCGTCCAGTTGCATGCCCAGGTTGAGGCGAATGCTGCGCAGCTAAAAGATATTTTTGACAACCTCCAATGATGTATCTCGGATGGGTTGGAGCTAAAGCAGAAACTTGATTTCGCCGAGCGAGTCATGCAGGACCGTGAAGCCGCCAGGAAAGAAATCATGTCACGCCCCGCTTCCCAGTATACGGGCAGAGGACATGATGAGGCCGCTACGTATTTACTCAGAAGTAAACATGCTAAGCGTATCTAAGCAATATAAGTAAAATGCACAAGAGACGAGATGTAAATGAATATCAACTTTATTTATTAACATTCTTTTTACAATACATCTGAAAAGTAAATACATGGAATGGAAAGCAATGCCTAAACAGTGGCATAATAGAAATGGAAAATACAGAATGTAAATATGTACAAGGAATCTAAAGCTCTGGGTCGAAAGTTAGCTGGTCTAAATCCTCGCTGGTGGGCTCGATCTCCAGTGAGTCCGAATCACCTGACGACATTCCAAAGAAGAAGAAGGAGAGTGTCATCAGCGAACAAATCGCTCGGTAAGTCCCGTAAATAGACAAAAATGGAATAGACAAAATAGAGTATATATTGTTATAATGTTGTATTTAGTATTAACGCTGTTGTTTGTAGCTTGGTACAAAAGAGGCCAGAGTATACGAGAGGAGTCTCACTAGACCAGAGACTACGGTATATGGAGTACAAGGAACCGTTCTGCCACAGTACAATGACAATTGAATTCAGATTAGGTGTCTTTATGGTTGTTGTCTCGTGCTACTTCTAACACCTTCTGTACCAATCTACTTCTTATAAACCCCGCGATATCTTGATTGTATTATTTGTATTGTATTGTCTTCATTTATATAGATGGATGACTTGCCGGAACTATGATATCAGTAATGGAACCAGATATAATGGATGATCATGTAAATGGAATATATCCATGGTTCGATTCAGTCAATATAGGTTGATTAGACTGAACAGATTGAATATATAGATTCATGAATTCATGTTAAATTGTAGTTTGATACTTGAATCATATTGAAGTCAGATTGATTATATTGAGACTCGGTCTGAGTCAGACAATTAGAAAAGAAATTGAAGTCCTGAATTATGTTTTGGTGCTACCGGTAACTGCTGCACATAGACAGCAGGATTTGTGTCTTTTTCAAAGACAATTACCGTGTTGATAATACCGTTTGTTATGTTGTCTAGCTTAAATAGGCAAGCACCCATATCTCTGGCTCCCAAAGACTCAAGAGACTGGTCCCGCTTAAACCTATGTTTACTAGGGTCCTTATTGTAATTTAGTATAACTTGAGGTTTTTTTTAATGTAAAATAGTTTTTGTTATACTTTCAAAAATATACCTCAAGTATTTAATTATCATTTTTAGAGTTTTCATAGATATTTCTTTTATTCGATGTGAAATTTCTAGTGAATATGACCTAGTTTTTAAAGTATAAGGTATTTATTTGAAATATTGGAATTGTATGGTATTTTCTTGTAAATGAGATGTTTTTCTTGAATTTTGGAAATGTGGAATATTATAAATATTAAAAATTGATATTTTGATATTAATTACATATATATTTTATTTATTAAAAATATAAGTTTTATTTATGATAGAAATCACATTTTATAAAGAAAATTGTATTAAAATCTTTCGAGATCGTATGCTTCTTGCGGAGGTCTCCATCTCACTCTACTAGGTCCGAGGATGTGCGATAATCCGCACCATCCCGAACGGGTTTCCCAAAATGGGTTGTAGAGACGTAATTGCAAAGATTTGTTAAATGCACTTCTTATAGAAAAAGGTTTTATAAGTCGAAGGTAGCTATGTGTAAAGTCGTATTTTCCCAAATCTATGTTCCCAAATTCCATCGTGCTATGTTAAATATGTGTGTTGTGAGGAGACAGGTCATTACCTCGTGAGTTTTCTAAAGGTAGGTATAAGGGTATTATAGAGTTTATGTCGGAAACTAAAGTTTGTGGTATTTTAATGTAAAATTGCAATAAAAGATGCATATAACAATCTTTTATGATGAAACTTGTTAAAGATATTTATTAATGTTTAATGAATAATATATAATGATATGAAGGTATCTTGATTAAGAAATTTTTTAGTTTTTAAAGAAAACTGAATCGGAAGTCAGACTAACTCCGCTTCCGTCGGGTTTTAGTTTTGAATGTTTTTAGAATAGAGAAAAGAAGAAGAAGTAGGGACTTACTGGTTTGGGGTCAAGAGGGGAGAGAGGGGGTACTTAAGAGAGCTTCGGGACGTCATTTCGTCGCCGGAAACTCCTTGAGTTGTCGCTGGAAGTTCATCGGAGCTTCGCCCTTTGCTAACTCCACTTGCACACAAAAGACTTGGGAATTTTGTATAGTTTTTTTTGTAGGAAATTTCAGTGTGAAGGGGTATAAAAATAGAGTGGGTATTTATAGGGAAAATTAGGGTTTAGGGTGTCTAAAGAATGCATTGAAATATGCATTAAAATTAGGATTAATTGGGCATTTTATTACTCTCTGGAAATAATCAGAGTAAACAAGTAGTGTGGGGTTAGTGGGATAGCTGAAGAGGTGCAGGGGGTGAAATTTGGAAGCATTTGGGACGGTTTGACCCGACCTCGCCGGATTTTCCAAGCTTGTCGCCGGCCCAATGCCAACGGTCTGGGTTGGTGTTGGGGTATTGGGTCGGGGTCGTTTAGTATTCTACAGTGCACGTGTTTGATTATCCTGTGTCTCTTCAGTTTACGTGTTGTGCACATGTAGTCTTTTGGGCTTCTAAAAAGATTAAAAGAATTTAAAATAAAAAAAATAATGTGGCTGATAGGATTTGAACTCTGGTGCTATAGTTTAGCAGTGTAAGGTCTTACCAGTGAGCTATAAGCTCTTTCTTGCTGTTCAAAAGCAAATCAAACTTATAACTTGTGCTCAGGCTCAAATACCCCTTTATGTATTTTTTTGAAAAAAATTGTACAGAAAGTTTAGGGTTGTTACAAATCACAGAAAAGCTTTCATCCTATCTGCAGCAACGGACTCAAGTCGGAGCGGATTTGGCCGCCATGGCTGACCATGAGAAAGGATTGAGAGAAGCGCGCGAGCGGCTTGTCAATTTGTTGAAGACACCTCCTCCTTAATAACTGTCATTGTACCTTTTTTCTTGTACCAACTGTAAACTTGTGATTCATGAATAACGTGTATTCATTCTGATTCCTTTATGAAATGTATCTTGTATTCACTTGAATTCATGAATAAAAACATTTTATTTCATATTGGCATGTAACTTTGGCAAATGTGGCCCGTAGATAGTCCCTCTTGACCTCCTTGCAGGGCAGCGATGGCTTAGGAAACAGGTTTGGATCTGCCGCCTAAGACTTTTCAACTTTATGAGCCGTGAGGGTCTCATAAAGTCTTTTCTCCCTACGAGTCGAGAGGATCTCGTAGGTGTATTTTCTTATTAGGAGTCGTGAGGACACCTAAGTGCGTTTTCTCTTGAGAGTCGTAAGGATCTCACAAGAGAATTTTCCCCCTTACAAGTCGAGAGGACTCGTAAGTGGGTTTTTTTTTATCGTCGATATTCGACTTTGGAGAATATGGCCCGTGGATAGTATACAATAGTCCATCTTGGACCTACTTGCAGGGCCATAGTGCTTAGGAAATAGGTTGATATCCCCGTTGCCTAAGGCTTTCCACCTTTATGATCCGTGAGGGTTTCATGAAGATGTTTTTCCCTACGAGTCGAGATGAATCGAGAAGTTCTCACAGGAACATTGTTTTCCTTACGAGTCGAGACGAATCGAGAATTTCTCACAAGAATGTACTAACGTCTCAGTTAACTCTGCTCTTTACGACAGAGGTCCGTTAGGGTCTATGGTACCAGGGTTTTTGTCCATCTTACCATTACGTTGGCTAATGCATTCCCCGATACGCAATTTTGCTGTTCGAGTGTCCTTGCGACTGTCGTGTCTCTGATCCCTTCGGGGGCTGGACAAGACGTCTTCAAGTAATCTCCCAGGTCATATTACCGTCGGAAGAGCAAGCGTTAGGGATTTTCTATGCTGCTTTTTACTTGAGGTTAGGCACAATTCGGGAGCCCCGATGGGTCATGACCACTCTGCGCTGGTGTGGGATGATCTCCGATAGTCTTTCAGGTTTTATTTGAGTTGCCGTCAAGACCCTGAAGCTAAGGATCTTCCTTTGCTTCGTTTGTTGACATTGTGTCTGCTATATTGCGATGAATATCGAGGTTGTCTTTAGGTTGTCTGTGAACCATCGAGACTTGGAACTAGGGACTTTGCCATGGCTCCGTGGTAGTCTCTAGGTTGTTGGTGAACCGTCGAGGCTTGGAACTAGGGACTTTGCCATGGCTCCATTTGTTTTGATCCTGGGGTCGTTTGTTGACGTCGCGTCTATATCCTGCTGGAGTGAGAAGAAATGCCGTTGTTGATCTCTAGGCTGTCTGTGAACCGTCGAGATTTGGAACTAGGGACTTTGCCGTGGCTCCGTTTTGTTGACGTCGCGTCTGCATCATGTTGGAGTGAGAGGAAACATCATTGTTGATCTCTAGGTTTTCGACGTTGCCGTCGAGACCTGGCTCTCTTTCTGATGGAGCCTGGTGGGAAAATATGGTTCCCTTTACGTTTGTGCCTATGGATTGTATACAGGGGTCGATGTGGACTCACCTGCAGAGCAAAAGTTTAATTGTTTTTCTTTTGTTTCTGCGATGCTCTATCATTTCAGCTTTTTATATAGCGAAAGTCGCAATTGCCCAATCATTTCGTTTTTTTATCGCGGTGCCCAATCATTTCGGCTATTTTTCTTTTTACCCGCTGTTTTTTATTGCGAGTTGCCCAAACATTTCGGCTGTTTTTATATGCATATATTTTGCTCGCTGATTTTTATTGCGAGTTGCCCCATCATTTCGGCTATTTCATATGCATTTTATTTTCTCGCACATTTTTGCGAGTATGGAACTTGAAATCTGATACCAATTTTAGCATCAGCATCGCTGCGACTGGAATGTGGCCAGGAGCGACTCATCATTTTCCTTGAAAGGACTTGGAATTTGATACCGATTTAGGCATCAACATCGCTACAACTGGGATATTTCCAGGAGAGAATCATCATTTGCCTTTGTCGATTTGAACAAAAGTGGCTTAGCAAACAGGGTCAGGATCCTGTTGACTAAGGCTTTTTGACTTTATGAGCCGTAAGGGTCTCATAAAGGTATTTCTCCCTACGAGTCGTGAAGATCTCGTAGGTGTATTTTCTTCTTAGGAATCGTAGGGATCTCCAAGTGTGTGTTCTCTTATAAGTCGTAAGGATCTCATAAGAGTATTTTCTCCTTATAAGTCGAGAGGACTTACAAGTGTCGTTCACCATATGAGGACATTCCTCGTCATTGGTGGAACTTGGTGGGGAAATCGTTTATTTGTGCCCGTGGATTGTATACAAGAGTCAATATTGGACTGCTTATAGGGCAACTTGGGGAGTGTGATGGCTTAAGAACAGGTTTAGGTCCCTGTATCTTAAGGCGTTTGAATCCTATGAGCCGTGAGGGTCTTATAGGTGGAATTCTCCCGACGAGTCGTGAGGATCTCGTAAGTGTAATTTCTCCTTAGGAATCGTGGGGATCCTTAAGTGTGTTGCTCTCTTATGAGTCGTAAGGATCTCACGCAGGTGTTTTCTCCTTACAAGGTTGAGAGGACCTTGCAGGTGTTTTTATTTTAACGAGATTGCGCCCTTTCGGGTTTGCACAAACTCGCCGATAGCCCTGCTGTTTTTACTCACTGAGCCCTTTTGGGTTTTCATCCGTGCCCATTTCGCTTGTGGACGTACCTTTTTTTTACCCCTCCGTTTGCCAATGGCACTTAGGGGGGACTTCACCACCGGGGTAGCTGTGCAGCCAGCGGGACTTGAGTTGCAATCCTCGCCGCTAGGACTTGTGGACTTGAATTCCACTGTTGCGATGTTTGAGGTGACGTATTTAGTTTAAGGACATTACGGTCCATTGTTAATTTAGGGACATCTCGGTCCATTGTTAGTTTAGGGACATCTCGGTCCAGGGACAGCTTCGGGGCGAAGTTTTGCCTGATACTACTTATAGAGTCTTGACTCAGGAAGACAGCGAGCGGACACGAGCGTCGTCATCTATCATTAACCTGAGTTGTGACTTGTCAGGCATAGTATTTCTTAAGGAACCGGCCGTTTATTGGCCGTAAGGGTCTTTCGCCATGCATATCTATGAGCAAGTAGGCCCCATCTTGGTAGATCTTGTCTATGATGTACGGGCCTTCATAGTTTGGCTTGAATTTCCTCCATTTTGCACGGTTGGAGATCATAGGTCTTTTGACAACTAGCACGAGTTCGCCTTGGCGAAACGTTCTTGGCCTAGTTAGTTTTTCATATGAGCGCGTCATCCTTGCTTTGTAAGCTTCCAGTTTTTGCTGCGCTATGAGACGAGTTTCATCGAGGGCATCGAGCTCCTCAAGCCGAAGATGGGCATTTTCTTCATCTGTCAGCTCATATCGAACTGCTACTCGTAGAGAGGGTAGCTCTATTTCCAAGGGAAGTACTGCTTCTATACCGAGTACCAATGCGAATGACGTTGTATTCGTCGCCGTTTTGAACGTGGTTTGATATGCCCAGAGAGCTTCATGCAGTCTCTCATGCCAGTCCCTTTTATTTCTGGACACCGTTTTCTTTATGATCTTCGTCAAGGTCTTGTTGATAACTTCAGCTAGACCGTTAGCTCGGGGATTATAGACTGAAGAGTATCTCCAATCTATATTATGCTACTGTGTGAAGTGGTTGATCTTATGGCTCCTGTAGGCTAGCCCATTATCCGAGATGATTCGTCACGGAGTGCTGAACCGGTAGATGACATGTGTCCTGAAGAAATGGAGGATGTTCTCCGTCTTCACCACCCTTAGCGGTATCGTCTCTGCCCATTTAGAGAAGTAATCGGTTGTTGCCAATATGAACCGATGTCCCTTGGACGATACTGGCTCGATGGGCCCGATTATATCGGTTCCCCACATTTCTAATGGCCAACTAGCCAGTGTTGGGCATAGCGGATTTGGATGCTTATGGATGAAGTCCCCGTGAATTTGGCACGAGTGACACTGCTTCGCATATTCGAGGTAGTCCTGAATCATCGTAGGCCAATAGTAACCCATTCTTTTGATCTTCAACTTCATCTTCGGTCCGGCCTGATGGGAACCGCAGAGTTTGTCGTGAGTTTCTTGGATGACCCTTTTTGCTTCTTCTGGTCCCAGGTATCTCAGCCACAGACAGTCGAATGATCTCTTATAAAGAGTATCATTGACGAAGGCAAAAGATAGGGCTTGCTTCATGAGCTGATGTCTTGACGACGTGTCTTCGGGTGTTCGATGGGATTTGAAGTAGTCTATGAAGACTTCTCTCCAATCCGTAGCCTTTTCTTCGTCTTCTATTCGGCAGGCTGCTTGCTTGGTCGCTTCCTTTCCTTCAGATGGCTTCGGAGATATTTCTGCTGGCGCGAGAATCCGGCGGCTTTGCACAATGATCGTTACGTCATCGAGGTTTTTGTCGGCCAGTTCTTTAGCGAGCTTAGGTAACGCATCCGCCTTGCTATTTTCCGCACGCGGTATGCTTTCCAGGATGTAGGAGGGAATTTGAGTCAGCGGTTGCTGCACTCTTTTGCCATACTTTACCAACTCTGGTTTGCATGTCTGATAGTCGCCATTTACTTAGCTAACGACTAGCTGGGAGTTTCCATATATGAGAAGGTTTTCAATGCCCATGTCAACAGCAATCTCAAGACCTGCTATCAATGCTTCGTACTCAGCCTCGTTGTTTGTCCTCGACTCTGTTAATGAAAGAGCGAAACGCATTATCCCTCCTTGCGGAGTCACGAAGATAAGGTCCACCCCAGCTTTAATTATAGGGGTGTTTTGCTTTCGCTTTTTCATGGAAGATGCTCCATCGAAGTAGAGTTCCTATCGGGAATTATTTCCTTCCTCCTCCTTGTCGATTGCATCGAATGCGTGTTCATCTGGCAATTCGCAATTTAAGGGAGAGTCGGTTGGTATTGGATGTTCAACAAGAAAGTCAGCGATGGCCTGGCCCTTCACTGCCCTGAGAGGTCGATAGATTATCGAGAACTCCATCAAGAGGAGGGCCCATCTGGCAAGCCTTCCCGTTAGTATGGCTCTTGACATCAAATATTTGAGAGGATCCACCTTTGATATGAGATGGACCTCATATGCCAAGGCATAATGCCGAAGCTTCGTTATCGTGAAGATCAATGCTAGGCAATGCTTTTCGATGGGGGAGTAGTTGTTTTCTACCCCCAGGAGAACTCGACTCAAATAGTAAAGAGCTCTCTCCTTCCCCTGGTCATTCTCCTGTGCTCATAACGCGTCTAAAGAACCTTTAAGGGTTGTTGTATACAGGATAATGGGCTTTCCCTTAACTGGAGCGATCAATACTGGTGGGTTCTGCAGATATTGCTTGATTTTGTCCAGTGCATTTTGGCATTTACGATCCCAAACGAACGGGGTCCCCTTCTTCATTAGATGGCTATAGGGGCGGCATTTGCCGGAGAGGTTAACTATGAACCATCGGATATACGCGAGTTTTCCTTGGAGAGACCGCAGTTGCTTGAGAGTTCTTGGCGAGGGCATTTCCATAATTGCCTTGATCTTTGATGGGTCTATTTCGATGCCTCGGTGTCGTACGATGAATCCTAGGAATTTGCCTGAGGAGACTCCAAAAGCGCATTTCAGAGGGTTCATCTTCAGATTATATTTCCGAAGACGCTGGAACACTATTTTCAAATGCTCCCAGTGCTCCTCGTACGATTTTCTTTTCACCACGAGGTCATCGATATAACATTCGACAATCTCGTGTATGAGGTCATCGAAGATATTCGTCATGGCCCTCTGGTAGGTAGCGCCAGCGTTCTTCAGACAGAAGGGCATCACTTTATAGCAAAATATGACCAGCGGAGTCCGGAAGGCGGTATGCTTTTGGTCTTCGGGGTGCATCTTTATTTGATTATAGCCTAACGATCCATCCATGACGGAGAAGACTTCATGAGTGGACGTGTTATCTATCATCAGCTCGGTAACCGGTACGGGGAAGTCATCCTTCGGACAAGCTTTGTCGAGATCCCGAAAGTCCACACAGATGCGTACTGTCCCATTTTTCTTCATTACCGGAACGATATTGGCGATCCAGTCAGGATATTGAATTTCTTGGATGAAGCCGGAGTCAATTAGTTTCTTGACTTCGGCGTTAATACTCATCTTGAGCTCAAGCCGCATTCTTCTTAGCGCTTGCTTAACTGGCTTAACGTTCGGTGATATAGCCAGTTTATGTACTGCTATTTCTGGATCTAGTCCCGGCATCTTGGAATAATTCCATGCGAAGCAGTCTTTATATTGCATAAGCATGTCCTTTAGTGTGGCCACCAGCTCTTTCGACAGTAGCTCACTGACGAACGTTGGCCATGGATCGTTTTCCGTCCCTAAGTCAATTATCCTTAAATTGTCCGCCATGGTGTGTATCCCATCCTCCAGCTCTTTTGGAGCCGGTGGAAATTCTGAGATCACCTCGTCCTCATCCTCATCTGCGAAGCAGTGGGAGAGGTCGTCCATATTCTCATGCTCCCCCTCCTTTGAGAATGTTATCACGTGGCAGGTACAAGTTCGTTTCCAAGCTCGATGTTGATCTGGACTTACCTTCGCAATATAGGTTGCTTTTGGCTCATGCTTTCGTGGTGGGGTTACCCTCCAACTGTCGGATAGAGCAAACCTGCCTTGCTGATACTGGTCTTCAACCCAGTCTTTGAAAGTGAAGCAGTCTTCAAGCGGATGTCCTATTGCTCGGTGGTAGGAGCAATAATCCGGGTGATGGACCTCGTTTATCTGTTCGGGATGCCAAGACTCCGGGAGCGTCATCATTTTATGCTTCATGAAAAGGTTGAATATTTTCCTTGTTTTGTCTTGAGGGAAAGAGTATTCCCGACCCATCTTCTTCATAAAAGACGGATTCCAGCTGACTTTTTCTCGATCGCGTGGCTTCTCGGATCCGCTTCGCTGTTTTTGAACGTCATTCCCGTTCTTCACCTTATTGTTGCTTCTGCGTCGGGATTTTTTCTTGCCACGAGAGAGCACAACGGGCTGAGGGTGAAGGGCATCATAGTCTTCTCTTTCCGTAGCCTGCTGAATGAGACGTTGCGTCCTGGCTTACTCGTAAATGGCCATTTTGTGGCTGTGGTCATCCTGGACCTTTTGACCCGCTTCCCTTATTAGCTTGTCAATTTTTTTTTCGAATGACAGACTTGGTATTCGTACGGCGGGCTTTCGCTCTGTTTCAATATCAGCGCTATCTGGAAGAGCATTCCCTTCTCCACCGGAGTCATTTATAACATGGCAGCCATGAAATTGCTCCCGTTTCTTAGACCAAACATATCCAAGCCCAGTCGTCTTTATCCTCCCGTTCGGCATATTTCGCTGAGTCCGGGGAACGTCCCAAATCTTGTTGTAGAACTGGGCTTGTCGAGCAGTTTGTTTGAAGGGTACGCCTTGGCATCTTAATAGCCTTTTCAATCCCTCTGCGTAATATCTGGGCAGACGGATTAGTTGAAGACTATCAAGCGCAAGTTCGGCACCATGCCGGACTTCTTTTTCCACTTTGGTCTCTGTAGATTGGTAGAAGAGGATCATCTTTTTATCTCTCTGCCTAGGAGGGACGTAAAAGGTCTGCAGTTCTTGCACGCCGTATGTATCGAGCGCATCAAGTTCCCTGTAATGCTGCTGCGGAACCATGGTAATTTGTAAACTCTGATCAGCTCCAATGAAGATCTGCATTGATGGGCGGACGGAGAAAGCTGCGTTGACATCGTCTTCAGAGTCACTGCCAAAGACCAAAATAGGAGTAGATGGTCCTGGCCTGTTGCCTTGAGGTTGCCCCGAGAGGACTTTCTCTTCATCCTCCTCGGTGTCGCTCCCAAAGATCGGGATAGTGGCGACGGCTTTTTGTTTATTCTCCAGTTTATGACATCTTTCCATGTCTTCGAAGTTTGATAAGAAGTACTTGGCGTCTTCATATTTGCGGACTTCATTTACGGAGAATGGGTTTAGCTCCCCTGTAACTGTGTACTCGAAGCCGTCTTTGAAGTACTTCATACACTGATGTTGAATAGAAGGGATGATGTTGTACTCATGTAACCAAGGCCTGCCGAGCAAAGCGTTGTAGCAAGTCTTGGCCTTGATGACATGAAATTTGATGTCAGTGATGAGCATCCCCAAGCGTAATATCAAAATCATGGACCCAAGCGTCCGAATTTTTCTCGCTGCTCGGAAGTAGAAAACTACTTGCCGGGGCGAGAAAAAGGGTCGCTGATTTTTTTTCGCTTCCCGGAAGTCGATTACGACTTGCCGGGACGATAAAAAAGACTGCGAGTCGAACCCGGAGATGGTAATTTTGTCCCAAGCCAGGTGCTGAACGTTCATGCAGATCTCCTTCAGCACCTTCATGTTGAGAATGTTGACAGAGGACCCGTTGTCGACCAGGATCTTGCCTATCTTAATGTCGTGGCAGTACCCGGTGACGTATAGAGGACGTTTGTGCTCGCATGTTCCAAGGAGGAGATCTTCATCGCCGAATGTAATGTCATCTGTGTGAACTTCTTCCAGCTCGTTCTTCATCTTTTTTTTCTGCAAGGAAGGCTTGAAACTGATCGGGCTCTTGTAACGCCCTGATCAGAGAATCTCGTGCCTCTTTGGACAGGAGGAGAGCATCCTGTATGCTCAGTTGTGAGGGTATCTTCCTTAGGTGTGCCAGGACATTGTAATCCACCTTATTTTTCTTAGGCGGGTCCTTGGCTGCGAGCTCTTCGATAACTCTATCATCGAGGGCAATTTCCTCAGGGACTTTTTCCTTCCCCTTGTCTCTTTTGTTAGAACTTTTGTTTGTAGGCCCGAGGTTCTTCTCAGGCAGCGTGCGATTACGCAGCTGAATGTTCTCGCATTTCTTCGCCTCTTCTTCTTTTCCAGAGGTGGATTCTTTGAAGAGAGGGCCAAGGGTAGTTTCTTCCTCGGAATCGCTCTCGAATGTAAGAACTTGAGATTTCCCTTTTGTCGAACTGGTATCAACCATATAACAATTGCCAGTCCTTTTTCCACGCTCATCTGTTGCACTTTTTTGTTGTTGACGAGCTTCGCGCTTCATCCGCTTGAAGTGTTGTCGGTGGGCAACGTATTCCTGCCACCACTTCTTGAAGGCATTGCACTCTTCGGTGGGGTGTGTGACCCTCCGATGGTATAAGCAGTAGTTCGGATGGACATCCGCTTCGTCGAGGTGCGTACTGCCTGGAGTATCTATTTTGAAAGGTGGCAGCTTCATTCCCATTGACAGGACTTTGGCGAACCGTTTCCCCGTCTTAAACCTGCTCTTGTCTGCCGCGGGTGTGCTTTGATCTGGTTGGAGTACTTTGTGACTCTTCCTCGCCGCAGCTTCTTCATCCTGACGCCGACACTTAGCCTTTTCGTATATGGTCGTTTCACGCTCTCGGTTAGCTTTGATCTTCTGAAGGGCTTCATCCAGCAACCTGTCAATCAGGTCGTCTGACGGTTCCAGGTATCTTGGGACCGATCCTGTCCCCAGTTTCCTCGCATTTAGGTAGGAGAAGCCCCTTTGACGACTTCATCTGCCGGAACTAGAATGGCTATCCACTTCGGGATAACCCCTTCAGGTATTGCGAGCCTTTTTGTAGGCCCACTGGAGCTTTGGGTCAATCTGTCAAAGACTAAGGTGGCAGACTTGGACGACCTGTTGAGAGGGGCCCTGATGGTTGCAAGTTGATCGAAGACCGACTTCTTTGGAGCTTCCTGTGATGGTACCGGGGCACTGAAGCTTGCTGGCGGGATCATGGTCCCAAAGAATAGTTCAGTGGTGGCTTGAGTCACCTGCTCCACTGGCATTGCAAAGATGGAGGCCGCTTGGGGCCCATAAGTCACTCCTCCGGTGGGGAAGAAGTGGGAGTTGCTATTGCAGGTACACTTAGAAGCCATTGATTATTCTTTTCTCTGCACAGGAGCAAGACACCAAATCTTAGTACATCGAATCTAGGGGCAACCATATTAAACCGCGATTTGTTCGTGAATAAGACACACGAAGTGTGGAGTGGAAAGAGGAAAAGGCCCCACCGGGCATCCCAGAATCTGTTTACCGCCGAAAACGGGACTGAGGCGTTCCAACGTCTTGCCTGAATTTGGGGGCAGATGCTATTTGGATTTATCCGTCCACCTCTCCGAGGATACTAAGTTGATTTATGGCATCGTGTATCGGAGGTTTGGACGGATGCGGCCGTTGTAGCAGACTTCGTCAGATCCCCCTCATTTGCGAGGGGTTTTTGATTGTGGGGATGCTCTTTCCTACAGGCACAAGCCCATGCAATTAATTACGTTACCGCCTCACAGTAACCACTTTCTCCTGCTCCAGAAGGCCAATTCGTGTCGTGTGTGTTTGTTTTATTTTTGGTTGCCCGTGGATTGTATACGGAGACTAATTTATGTTGTCGCCCATAGGGCATGGATTGGTCTAAATCCGTATATTCTTAGATTTAGGTTTGGGTTGATTTAATGATCGTTAATCTCGTTTGAGATTAAGATCAACTTAAATGTTTGTTGAGAATACGTTAGTCTAATTTTAGACCAAGATCTACTCAACAGAATTTTTTTAGGATCATTCAGATCCAACAAAAGAGTATTTAAGCTCTATTGTGTTAGTTTAAGGACGTTCTGGTCCGTTGTTAGTTTAAGGATGTTTCGGTCTGTATTGGGATGTACTCGTCGATTTGGGACTGCACCAAAGAGTTGTTGGTTATCAGGACCCACCACCTCTCTGAAGACGCTGAAGAATTACAACGACATATATCAGAGCTGTGAGGAGATGTACCCTTAAACCAATTTCCGGATTGAGGGGAGATGTGAACTGAATATCCGTCGGAAGATCAGTAGTTGTGTTTGGGACTAAGACCAATTTGGAAAATAATGAGCATATGGGGTCGGTTGATCTGAATTAGGGATCTGGTTAACTTAGGCTTAGCCCACTCAGTCTTTGTCATTTCATTTAAATAAAGTGCTAAACACTTGTTTAGGCTCAGTCCCCTTTCTGTGTAAACAATAATGAGCATTTATATGGGTTCTGAAATTCATACTTTACTTTACTTTCCCTTTTTTTGTTTTTATGGAGCGTTACACACTCTTTATGGCGCCCACGTACGGAGCACGTCAGGCGCTTAGTGCTAAGCGTTGGGCGTTAGGCGCTGTCCAATTAGTTCCGAGCGCTTTATGTTGAATGGCGCCCACATAAGGCGCTTGGCGCTGAGTGCCAACCACTGAGTGCTAGGCACTCCTTATTGAGTAGCACCTGCAGGGTTCCCTAGGTCGGCAGCAAGGTTTCGAGAGGCATCGTCCATGCCGTTTTCAAATTTTTGCCGTTCTAAAGAACCCTAATCTAGAATCTTTAACTTGAGATTTAAACAATATAACACGCAAATATCTTTACATACTAAGTGAATGAGGAATATAACCTTTGTAGACCGGCCCTTCACTTCTAAAGCTCCGTGTAGTAGTCCCTTCACTGCGAGTTGTGATCTCCCGAACTCTAGTATGGGTTCACATGAAGAAATGAATAAGCTTGCTCGAAGTCTTCGAGGCCGAAGACGATCTACGTCGAGGAGACTCAAGCTCATGCTACCTCTTCACTAATGGTAGGTTAGTGAAGAAAACACCCTAAACTAAATGGCTAATAGTAGAGGATGATGAAGTAGGAAATGGGCTCTCTTTAGTTTTCTTTTTCTCACAATATTTTCTCACCTTGAGAAAAACTAGTGAGCTTTCTCATGAGGAAGATGAAGCTCAAGTGAAGAATGAGAGAATGAACTCATAAGGTGAGAATAGCAACCATGGGTGAGTTAGTGTCATACACTAACTCATGTAGAGAATAAACTATGGGTTAACATTAATGGTTGGGTTAATAAATATCTTCAAGTAAAACAAAATGAGTGGACTTGGTCAATGGTTCCACAAGCTTTTACAAGGTTCAACCATGTGACTAATTACCACCAATTTATGAATAACCAAGATAAATAAAAACCTACACATTATTATAAGCATGGTGTAAGTATCATACACCCATGTTGCATGTGGCATCAAGCATGACACAATAGTTGTACATTAATATATATCACACACACACGCACGCACGCGCACACACACACACACACATATATGCACACAAGTGAGAAAAAGAAATGTTTAAGTGAGCAAATATTAGTTAATGTAAGTTAATATATCACATATATAATTATACATGAAATTATTAAATCAACACTTGATTTAATAATCCGGCTATATCATATACAACCGGCTAATATCAAATGTAACAATCTATCGAATCAACACTTGATCCGATAACCCGGCTATATCTCATATAACCGACCGATATCACATATCGCGAGAATAGAATGCGGTATCACATACGCGCATTAATCTCGGTCCCGCACATATCACATATGTGCTCCTACTTCGTTTCGCATGATCCAGGAAACCTCTGTGTAGGACTCTAAAGACTCGTCAATACGCTGGCAGTAGATGATGATCATATCAAACACCCATAAGCCGCAAGCGGTCTGCTAAACGTAACGGCCACCCGGGTATTGAGCGATCAGAAGATCAAGAAGCAATCCTGCTCATACTCCTGCAAATCCAATTAGTAACTGATTGTTTCGAAAGAGTGTGTTTAGTAGTTAACCGCAATCAGAACGGTGTCGCGTGTAGCTAGACCGAGGTGAGTACGGGTCGTCCTCTGGGAAACGTGGAACCTTTTACTTTTACTTTAGATGTGTTGAAAGAGAGGAGGAAATAAGAATTTTATAGAAAGATTTCTAGATCTACGTTAAACAAGAATGTAAAATATAGATCTAGATTATTTTAAAGATGTAGATAATATAATAAGAGGGCTTATAGGGTTCGTTAGGATTTAGTAGTTATGGACGATTAATTAAAAGTTACCCTTTTTATCCATTAATAGATTTAGAACTAGAACGACGGTGATGCGTGTAGATTAGGGTTTCTGGAGGGAAAAGGAATCCCACTCGTAACCCTTATCTCGACACGGAACTCCGTTCATTATCTAGCCTTTACCAAAACAATCATTAATCTAATCTCTAATCACGGTCGGAACTAGCAAAGAATTGCTAGCGCGCCCGATTAGGATGTTAATGATTCTTTTGATAAAGTTCCTAAACTTTATAGGACTTAAAAAGGGTTTAATTATTTTCATCGTCCATTAGCCTACCCTAATCCTACGAACCCTAACAAGCGGAGAATTACTCGCGCATGTTGGGAGAAAAAGAGATGGAGAGAAATTGCATAATTAAACTACGAAGAAATAGAATAAGAAAAAGAACTACCTTTATTAATCAACAAGATCAAGTACACTTTGATTCCTTAGAAAATGATTACAAAAACCTAGTTTGCTTCTCGATCTCTTCCAAGGAGGTAGATGAACCGTTGATGATCAGCTTGGATGCGTGAGCCGTCTTGGACTTCGTGATCTCGTCGGCTTGATAGCTTTTCCAAGAGGCTCTCGGTGCCTTTTTATAGTGCAAACCCAGAATCTTATTGTTGAGAAGTTGGTAAAATTCAGCAGTTGTCAATCTCCCAAAATATTTCCTTCCAACTCATCATTATTGCGGCGGATCCGCGGCCCCAGGGTGGGTTTGGCCGCGGATCCGCGCTCAAGGGTAGGGATCATTTGATTCTTTTTCTTGGGCTTTCATCTGGTGACATGTGGCAATCCTAGGAATCTTCAGAATCTGAAAATATTTTCTCGGTTGCTTCCAGACTTGGTCTCCAAGCTTTGCTTCTTAATTTGGCAAGTTTTCTTCAACAAATTGATTTGTTTGTTAAATCCTTCATAACAACTTGGAAATATTCTGCACAACAACTCAAATAAGATTTTAGTAGACTTTGTTCTACTAGGATTAGATCAATAATATTATTTGCATACATTTTCCTACCAAATGATAATTAACATATATTAACACATGGAAAATAATGTTTTTACACATAAACCCTCATATGTATAATAATTATAATATAGTCCTTTTTTAATATGAAAATGGTAGGAAAAATGTAATACAAATGTGCAGTTTTATCAACTGAACAAATACCCCCAAACTTATCTTTGATCGTCCCGAGCAAACTAGTTTATTCAAGAGGAGAAAAAGAAAGGAGAAAACTAAGCACACTTTCGTAGGCAGACACGATTGCACTGAGCATGTGCAACAAGCCGTTAAACCTCTAGGTGTCCCTAGTAGGAGGAGTGTTGTCTCCTGAGGGTTTTCAGCGGATTACACCCACAAAATCCTATAACAAAAGAAAGATGGTGAAATTTACATATAAAGATAAGAACCATAAAAGAAAAGGCCTTGAAAAGAAGAGTTTCCAACTATACTAGCTTTTCAGTTGTCATGAGCCCTATCTTAATAGTCATGAAGAAATGTTAGAAATCACATCATCCCTCAATAAAATCTCGTCTTTATTCTTCATTCCTACCTTTCATCCAAACATTGATCATATACCCCTACGTGTGTGTAAAGAACATCCCTACACTCGGAGAATTCAATTCAAGCTATCATACTCTTGTCCATCTACCTTAGTACTTTTTAATTTGATGAATATTAAGATTTGCTCACACATTTTCATGCGACCGTTAATACTTCTTGAGGTACTAACAGACCGATTACTTATGTGCTTGCTGATTAGGTGATAATATTTTCCTCGTCTTGCACCACCTGAGGCTTAGCAGTGACTCCCAGACCAGTTGGCCTTAGGGCACTAGGTGAAGAGGCACCCTCGCTATATTTTTTTATTGCTGCCTTGGCGATAACAAAACCAGTGTTCATTTTTCTTTTCACCATTTTTATATTTTCTTCATTTTTTTTCACTTCCTTCATACTTTGGCTTTTAGACAAGAGCATTTCAAGGTATCCTCTACTATCCCGAGTTTCAAGACGTGTGTAAATGCATATAGTAGGGTATCAACATTCAAATGTTCGGCTTCCAGAATAGAAACTATTTTTCAGACTTATTTTTATCCTCAGATTAGTGGCTTCCTTCATTTTACTAACCCTTGGGACAACAGCTCATAACTACTTATTACCAGTTCGTGTAAGAAAACTTCTAATTTTCTTGGTTTTCTTAAACTATTCCTATCTTTTGGATGTAATTTTTCACTTTCTACTCTTTTGTTATAATTTTTTTTTTAAATTTTGAAAATGTTGTGCTTATGCAAAATATGATGCAAATTGATGTGTAAATAAGCACAAACCTCCTCCAAACCTGTTTACAGCAGTGTCCTCACTGATGTCATCTGTTAAGCTCAAAAACCTGTAGACTTGGAGAGGAAATTATTAATGGGTGCAAGAATATATGAAAGTAAAAATCCTCCCCCAAACTTATTTTAGGCTCACAATTTTGTAAAAATCATTTTCTTTCAAGAGCCAAAATATACCAAACCCCACCCCCAAACTTGAGTTAAATAATGTTAAGCAATTAAAATCATTAGGGGGGTAAAGTTATTGGTCAATGCCAAGCTTTGCAAAGACCGAAGGTCAACACCAACCATTCAAAAATTTTATCAATGAAGTACCAAGGTTGGTGGAAGAACATGTCACCTTTTGATGTGAAGAAGTGGGGAGGTGACAAGAGGTGTAATGGAAAAGGATTGCGTCTCAATTTGGAGAGACGACACAGTGATAGTAATGATGGATTACTCGCATTGTCATGATTGTCCAAAAGAGGGGGTGGAGGTCCAATTTCTTCATCTTGGAGTTGATTCATCTCAACACCCGTGTCTTGTAAAAATGCGAGTTCATCATCAAAAATTTCCTCAAAGCTTTCATCGATACCCCGAAAAATAATGTCATCAGAAAAAATGGGGTGATCGTCAGACTCAATATAAAGTTCCTCATTAGATGTTGACCCGGACAATTCGGTGGAAGAGTAAATGGTTGGGTCTAACAACAACATATGAAAAGAGTCTGTATCATGAGGTTGATCAAATTCGCTGCTGTCGACATCCATTAATTCGACAGAACACACATGAGCATAGGGTTCGGAGGGTTCACTTCCCAACTTGTAAATGTTAAGCTCAATTGACTTCTTCCCAAAGGATAGGGTCATAGAGCCGTTTCTACAATTGATTACCGCGTTGGAAGTGGCCAAAAAGGGTCGACCGAGTATCACCGGGATTTGATTGCGTGGGTTCGCTACAGGTTGTGTATCTATAACGATAAAGTCCACAGGGAATATGAATTCCCCGACTTTGATTAACACATCCTCTAGCTCACCCCTAGGTTGGGTGATAGATCGATCGGCCATCTGAAGAGTACAATGCGCAGGTTTTAACTCTCCGATCCCTAATTGCTCATAAACCGAATACGGAAGCAAGTTAACACTAGCACCAAGATCGAGTAGAGCACGATTGATATTTTTACCCCCAATAGAAATTTAAATTGTAGGACTTCCGGGGTCCTTTCGTTTCTTGGGTAGTTGTTGTGTAAAAGCAGTGCTCACATTACTCGCAAGGAAAACTTTTTTAGGTACTTGAACTTTTCTCTTCCTAGTGCACAAGTCCTTTAGGATTTTCGCATATGACGGAACTTGTTGAATAGCATCTAGGAGAGGAATGTTTATGTTAACTTGCTTAAAAATTTCCACAATCTTCTCCATTTGTGGACTTGGTCTGTTGCCCCTCAACCTGTTTGGATAAGGTGCTTGATCAATAAGTTTTGGGTCCAACATTTGTGGAGAAGACTGTGGGGATGGATTCGATCCCAAAACTGGAGTGGGAATCGACTTAGATAGATTTGGCGAAATGGGCGAAGGGTTCGAGCCTTGGGGAAAACGGAGAATAGGCTCGGATGAAGGTGGGAGACTAGACGAATTAGGGAAAGAAGAAGAAGAAGAAGGGGTATCAAATGTGTCACTATCATCAAATTGCTCACCCACTTGGTTATTCAGCACTCCCTCTGATCTCAACGTAGTAATGGCATTCACATTATGACTTTGTGAATGGCCAGGATTCGATAGGGGTTGAGATGGGAGTTTCCCTTTCTCTTTCGCACTCATTGCGGCGTTTAACTGTGCGATTTGGTTTTCTATTGATTTAATACTCTCACCATGGGAGGAGGAGTTTTTCGTTAGGGTATCAATAGAAGACCTTATCTCAGCCGAATTTTGCATGGATTGTTTCATGAACATATCCAAAGTTTGTTCAAGTGAGTTGTCAGTACCGGCCACTTGTGGTGTAGAAATGTTGGCCGGATTTTGGAAATTCTGTGACTGAAAGGGGGGCTGATTCTGTGGTTGTGGTTGCTGTGGAGGAGGTCTTTGATAATTGCTTTGTTGGTTTTGATTCCAAGCAAAGTTAGGATGATTCCTCCATCCTTGATTGTACGTGGAAGAATAAGGGTCATTTTTAGGTTGCTGCTGAAAAGCAGCATTAGCTTGAAACGATGCATTCATAGGAAATTCTTCCGTTAAGTGTGAAGGATCCGAACAGCAACCACAAACAGTCTTAGGAAGCGTGACCTGATTTAGGGAGAATGTTGAGAACTTGTTTTCAATAGCATCGAGTTTCTTCTGAATCGCTGCCATTTCGGTTTTTACTGCGATAGAAACATCGAGCTGGTGAATACCTCCCTTAGTTGAAGGTGGTCTTACGCTTTCCCACTGCAACGTGTGTTCAGCAAGGTCTTCCAGATATTTCCATGCTTCACCGTCATCTTTAGACATGAAATTGCATTGACACATTGTTTCAAGCATCTGCTTTGTCGCTGGATTAATGCCCTCATATATAATCCGACATAAATCCCATCTTTGTATTCCGTGATGGGGGCATTGGACAAGCAGATCTTTGAAACGTTCAAAGCACTTCCAAAATGGTTCATTAGGAAGCTGGGTGAACTGGTTGATCTCGCTCCTAACATGTGCAGTCTTATGATTTGGGTAAAACTTCTTAAGAAATGCTACGACGAATTCATCCCAATTAGCGATAGAATGTGCGGCAGTATTATAAAGCCATTTTTCTGCCAAGTCGCACAGTGTGAATGGGAGAAGACGTAAGCGCATAGCATCTAAGGTCAATTGTGAAGTACCCATCATTGCGCATACGTTTTCGAATTTTGTAATGAAAACATATGCGTCTTCCGATTCAAGCCCGTGAAATTTGGGCAGCAGATTGATGTAGTGGGGTTTAATTTCGAAATTATCCCCGTTAGGTGGTGGAAGAGATAGACAGGTAGGAAGAGGACCACGAATAGGATAGCACCTCTCTTGGAGAGAGATGCGCGGTGGATTCTGCTCACCTGCGGGCGGTGGCAGCGTGGTGTTATAATTAGATGGAGTGCCGTCCATCACGGTCGATGTGGTGTGTGGTGGGGGAAAAGAAGATGAAGAAGTACTGACTTCGGCGTCGATAGCAGGAACGCGGACAAGACGGGCACTAGGATCCCGTGTCCAGCCGAGCATGCACTAAGCGGGTTTAGTGCAAGTGGCAGCGTGTGTGTGATTTAAAATTGGCTTGTTTTGAAAAAGTGGGACTCAAGACAAATCTCCCTAAGATGCACAAGCAACCCTAGAACTAAGGTCACCTAGGTCTGCTAGACAGCTCCTAACTAGGGCTAGAAATAGGACCTCAAACCGCCTCTTCACGGACAAGTACGGCCAGGTAAGTGGGAAGGAACCACCACTACAGTGGGCCTAATTAATAACCACTAGCCTAGACACCGTAATGTCAGTTAGGATAAACGGCCGATGCCTATACTAGTCTTCTTCCTATTGAGCTCGATGTCCTTAGGTCTGAGTCTAGTCTTTTTTTTAATTAATGAAGGGTTGTTCTATATGCTCGGTTTGTGATTTGTGGGGCTTAGGAAGGGTGATGAAATCCCCACCTAATCTTGATTTGGTCTTTGCCCCTTAAAGTCCGTATTAAAATATGCAAAACAAAACCAATCACAAAACTTTTGCAAAAAGATTTTTTTTTAGCGGCGCGATTTTGCAAAGAATCCTGCAGAAGATAGATTTTATTGGATTTAAGAGGAGAGAGAAGGAGTTGAGAATCTTACCAGAGAGTTCTGTAGCCCTAATCCCTCCAAGCAGCCGCGTTTCCGCCGCAGGAAGCACCTTAGTGCCGCGGTTCCGCCGCGAGGTGGATGGATCGCTTGCTGAAAATTTTTCTGTGTCCCTCTGTGCTCCTCTAGATCTCGATGAATGGCTCTGTCTTCTGTTTTCCTCAATTCTGTAACTCCAGATCTCCTTGCAAAATTCACGCACAAGTCGTTAAATATGCAATTTGCAGTTTTGTGTTAATAATGATATAAATCGTCTAAGAATTCAACACAAATAGTAAAAATAAAAAATTACGCACGTATCCCCGGCAACGGCGCCATTTGATTGTTTCGAAAGAGTGTGTTTAGTAGTTAACCGCAATCAGAACGGTATCGCGTGTAGCTAGACCGAGGTGAGTACGGGTCGTCCTCTGGGAAACGTGGAACCTTTTACTTTTACTTTAGATGTGTTGAAAGAGAGGAGGAAATAAGAATTTTATAGAAAGATTTCTAGATCTACGTTAAATAAGAATGTAAAATATAGATCTAGATTATTTTAAAGATGTAGATAATATAATAAGAGGGCTTGTAGGGTTCGTTAGGATTTAGTAGTTATGGACGATTAATTAAAAGTTACCCTTTTTATCCATTAATAGATTTAGAACTAGAACGACGGTGATGCGTGTAGATTAGGGTTTCTGGAGGGAAAAGGAATCCCACTCGTAACCCTTATCTCGACACGGAACTCCGTTCATTATCTAGCCTTTACCAAAACAATCATTAATCTAATCTCTAATCGCGGTCGGAACTAGCAAAGAATTGCTAGCGCGCCCGATTAGGATGTTAATGATTCTTTTGATAAAGTTCCTAAACTTTATAGGACTTAAAAAGGGTTTAATTATTTTCATCGTCCATTAGCCTACCCTAATCCTACGAACCCTAACAAGCGGAGAATTACTCGCGCATGTTGGGAGAAAAAGAGATGGAGAGAAATTGCATAATTAAACTACGAAGAAATAGAATAAGAAAAAGAACTACCTTTATTAATCAACAAGATCAAGTACACTTTGATTCCTTAGAAAATGATTACAAAAACCTAGTTTGCTTCTCGATCTCTTCCAAGGAGGTAGATGAACCGTTGATGATCAGCCTGGATGCGTGAGCCGTCTTGGACTTCGTGATCTCGTCGGCTTGATAGCTTTTCCAAGAGGCTCTCGGTGCCTTTTTATAGTGCAAACCCAGAATCTTATTGTTGAGAAGTTGGTAAAATTCAGCAGTTGTCAATCTCCCAAAATATTGCCTTCCAACTCATCATTATTGCGGCGGATCCGCGGCCCCAGGGTGGGTTTGGCCGCGGATTCGCGCTCAAGGGTAGGGATCATTTGATTCTTTTTCTTGGGCTTTCATCTGGTGACATGTGGCAATCCTAGGAATCTTCAGAATCTGAAAATATTTTCTCGGTTGCTTCCAGACTTGGTCTCCAAGCTTTGCTTCTTAATTTGGCAAGTTTTCTTCAACAAATTGATTTGTTTGTTAAATCCTTCATAACAACTTGGAAATATTCTGCACAACAACTCAAATAAGATTTTAGTAGACTTTGTTCTACTAGGATTAGATCAATAATATTATTTGCATACATTTTCCTACCAAATGATAATTAACATATATTAACACATGGAAAATAATGTTTTTACACATAAACCCTCATATGTATAATATATTATAATATAGTCCTTTTTTAATATGAAAATGGTAGGAAAAATGTAATACAAATGTGCAGTTTTATCAACTGAACAGTAACACTACCGTACATTCCGGTCTCTTCGTCACATATGTCGCATATCAACAGCCTGGGGGTGGTAAAACGTCAGACCTCAATAGCCTGATAAGTCATGACGATGAAAGGTCCATAACGGTTCGAGAAACTACTAATAACACTTACCAGTAAATCTCAGCAACCCTGGCTAGAGATTTCCTGTTATGGCCAATCGAGCATAGCGCAACATCAACTCCCAATACCGGGAGAGACGAATCCCCTCCTATCACTCATTGCCTCCATGTGACTCGGGACTGTACCCAAAAACCACCTTTTTGCACGATCTCTTGACCGTGGTATGGTGGAAATCAAAGCACAGTGGGAATCACACGAGACTCTGTGACGATCTCGGGTCGACAGACTAAACTGTACCAGTGTCACCAGAGAACTGCTATCTGACGATAGGTACAATACCATCTAGGAGTTCTCGGCGAGTTCGTTCAGTGTACCCAGTCTTCACTGAGCACCCATATACCTTCTCTGATGTCAAACACTAATGGATGTGGGATCAACCATCGCCCATCATATGGGTCGAGAAGCGTATACGCTAGTCTACTCTGGAGTATCGATGCCCTGTCTCTATACTCCCACGACTAGGAATAATTATAGGTTGTACTTGTGGACTATCCCTGGCCCCACTATTATGATCTCCATCATAGTCCTGGTAGTCAAGTACACATCCTAAGGACTTTATCAACATGTAAGAGCAAGACAACATCACTTATACAAGTCAACATGTTAAGACAAAGAGCAACCAGATAGAATACTATCATATCGAGCAAGAAAGTCCTCCCTATATATGTCCAAGTATCCACTACAATATACATCCCATGTACAGTACCTCTAGGGCATACATATAACTAACAATCTCCCACTTGCACTAAGGCTATTTGTTAATGTATCTCATACTCAACAATTTAGCAGTGGTTGTAGTATCCCATACTCAACCATCCCAATATCTCTCAAATAGTATTTGAGGAAGTAGGCATTGGTGAGTAGATCCACCGTGTTAACCTCAAAATCTACTCTCCTTACCTCAATCCCTTGAGGATCAACCATCTTCATGATCAGGTGATACCGTCCTCAGAATATGTCTGGATTGCTGATGGGACCGGTGTTCCTAGGCCAAAGCCATAACTCCATTGTTGTCACAATAACACTTATTGGACGCTCAATGGTAGGAACCTTGTTCATCTCATGAACAAGAAATGTCCAGACAACCTCTTTGGTAGCATCGTTGGTAGCAATGTATTCAGCTTTTATCGTCTAGTATGCCTCGGTATCTAGCTTGGAACTCTTCCAACATACCGTCCCTCCACTGAGGGTAAAGGCAATGCATGTGACTGACTTTCAGTCGTCCTTATCACTCTGGAAGCTCGAACTAAGAACTTTCTTTTAGTGCTTCTCAAGTACTTAAGAATGTCCTCCACAGCTTTCCAGTGATTCTCCCAAGATCCGATTGATTCCTGATAACTACACCTAGTGATTTATCTATATCTGGTCTAGTACATAACATCGCATACTCTGATAGAGCCTACTGCCAAAGCATAGGCTATCCCTTGCACGCGAGCTCTCTCCAAATCAGTCTTGGAAGACATCTTTTTGGAGAGAGTGATTTCTGAGTTAGTGGGTGAACCACCAAGCTTAGAATCTTCCATACTAAACCACTTTAGTACGGTGTTAATGTACTTAGATTTGGGACACTCCCAACATCCACTTAGATCTATCACCATAGATCAATAATCCATAAGATGTAGTAGGTATCATCCAGATCTTCTATTGAGAATCCTTGTGATAAGAAGAGCTTGATCGAGTGTAGCATAATAAACCATTTCCTATCAAGAGTATGTCATCTACGTACAATACGTGTAAGAAAACCTCACTCTCTACAACCTTCTTGTATATACAAGGTTTATCTATCATTTTGATGAAGTCAAACTTTTTGACTATTACATCAAAACAGATGTTCCAACTCCGCGATGTGCGCACTGATCCTGATGGACTTAAGCATAGCTTTGAAAGTCTCAACTTTTCCATCTACACCAAGAATCTTTACAAGATCCATTTGCTCCCAATGGGTTTTACTCCTTCAGGTGCAACATGCAAAGTCATACTTTGTTGGTGTACATGGATTCCATCTTTGATCGCATAGCATCCAGCCTTTTCACAGAGTCGCCACTCGTGATGGCCTGCCTGAGCCTAGTTGGGCCATCATCAACCATGATTCAATCCTCGCTCCTACTGTCATCAAGAAGATCGTAGTATCTCTCAAGTGGATGAGGAACCCTACCAGATTCGTGGAGAGGCTGAGGTTCGTTGGAGACTACCGAATTCTTTGGTTCCACCAAATCATCAGCTGTTAGTTTGTCTAGCTGGAACTCCTTCCAGTTCTACTTCATGACCACAAATTTCTTCACAAGAAATTCCTTTTCTAAAAAGGTGGCATGCTGAGAAACAAAACACATTTTGCTCCTCAGAGTGGTAGAAGATCCTTACAAATGTTTGGGATATCCTAACAAACTTACAGAACTAACTTTGCCTCGAGCTTGTCCAGATTCTGCTTTTCAACATAGGCCGGACAACCCCATATCTTAACTCGTTTAAGACATGGTCTCTTCCCATTCCATATCTCATACGTAGTGGTAGGCCCTGATTTGGATGGAACCCCATTCAATAGGTATCCAGCTTCTCAAGTGCATAACTCCAAAAGAAAACGGGCAACTCAGCAATGCTCATCATAGAGCGCACCGTATCTCATAGAATGCGATACCTCCGCCCCGATACACCGTTGTGCTATGGTGTACTCGAAAGAGTAAGCTGAGAGAGAATCACATTCTCCTTTTAGAAAATCCAGGAACTCCATGCCTAAGTATTTGCTTCCTCGATCACATCATAGGACTTTAATACTTCTATCTTTTTGGTTCTCAACTTCAAGCTTATATTCCTTGAATTTCTCAAAAATTTCAGACTCGTGTTTCAATAGGAACACATATCCGAATCTTGAGAGATCGTCGATGAATGTAATGAAGTACAAAGAACCAAACTTGGCATTTGTAGACATAGGACCGTATACATATTCGTTCCAAGAGTTCAGTAACTCTTTCTCTGTTTCCAGTAAACGGAGTATTGGTCATTTTACCTTTGAGACAAGACTGACAAGTATCATAAGATGAAAATTCGAACAGATTCAAATATTCATCCTTATGTAACTTTAGCTGGTCGTGTCGCATTGATATGATCTAGTCTACAATGCCACAAGAAGAATTCGTTCATTTCTGAACTACTCCTCTTATGTGTGTTCGATATACTTTGAACTGTGGTTTGATTTAGAACGTATATGCTATTATATAACGTGCCTGATCCAATCAACTCTTGATTCAGGAAAATGTTCACAACATTATCCTCCAATACAAAATTACGTCCTTCTTTAACTCATTAAAAAAAGTGATGTAATGTTGTATATCAGGTTCGGTATGTAATAACATTCTTTCAGAATCAATGTATTAATACAAGGTGATATTTGCCAACTAGTTTGGCTGCAACACTTGCACCGTTCTCTACACTTAGAGACATATCACCCATTCCCAGTTCTCTACCTATCTGTAGCCAATGTAACATATTACATATGCGGGATACTGATCCGGTATCACATACCCAGGACGTAGAGGACACTGAAAAACAGTTCTCGGTAATGAACACACCCGAAGAAGATGCATCAACATGCACTTTCTTCGATTGGGTGGCATGGGAATCGGATATTCCCCTATTTCCTGCTCGGACTTATAATGATTATAAGATAGAGCGGAACCAACGTTCCCTAGCACAGTATAATAAGAAGGTTTGGTCAATGCATCCATATTATTATCTTGATTAAGGCGTGATATGGTCGCTACCGGGAGAGAGAGAAGAAAACACTTTGCGTGCGCTCTTGTAAGATTTGATTGGTTATTATTTTATCTAATCAGGATGGCGCCCACTGTTTTTATCAAATCTTCCTTCAAACCCTAAAAGGTAAGACTAGCCGGGATTAATTACACCCTACAAGTTCGCCAATCTTTCGGCTAGGCCAGTGTCGATACTTTGAGGGAGGTTCCCTGTGCTTTCGCACGGACCTAATTAAAATAAACCTCATTTTCCCAGGGGCATAACCTCGTTAACACCTTTCTAGACACCTACTTGATCGGCTAATTGTAATGTGTAAAACTCTCCCAGGAGTAACCCTTACTCACAGTGGGTATCGGGATCCAACTATCTCATAGAAGATATGCAATCTCATTGCAAATTTCAACACTTAAAATTCCCGATAATAGTTTTTACCCCTAGTGACTTATGAGCTTAACTATGGTCAACAAATCATAAGCACTAGTCATGTTCTACCCGTCATTTCATGATTAATTAGACCCACCCACATGACCCTTAACTATGGTCAACAAAGTCACATGACTGTCCTAATTAATCGCATCATATGCTGTGTAGGAAGACATCACTTAGCTACCGCACACTGCGCCTTAATTATGGTCAACAAACGTAGCACGAATACTAAGTACTCTACTTCCTAAAATGACGGAGGGTTACGACAGATTTTAAGAAAACCTATTGCGTAATGAACTTGATATCGTCGTAGAATCGAGTGATTTTGAAAATGAGTGTTTTGAGGCTTTTACTAGTTTTGCTAAAGAGGTCACTCCCGGTGAAGGGATCTCGGATCTTTCCTTATCGAATAAGGTGCATGATATTTCATAAATACCACTATGCAAAGCAAAAACTATAGAAGCAATCAAAAGACAAACCGAGTGGGTTGTAGCATCTGCTAGTTTCGCTAAAGAGGTCACTCCCGGTGAAGGGATCTCGGCTCTTTCCTTATCGAATAAGGTACTGGATATTCTACAAGGAATACAACTACGCAAAGCAAGAACTAGAGCTACCAGTTTTCGAGACAAGTTTCTACAACATCTTTTAGGTTTCTTTTCTTTTATTAATCTCATTAATGAAGTCCCATTATTTATGCTTCACAAGCATCACAGAAGAAACGAAAGCAATAATATTTATCATATATCATATATATAAAATATAAGCATTCGTCTCAACATACAAAGTGATCACATCACAGAATATCAGCAGCAGAAGAACACATATGAAATATTGGATATACTAGGAATTCCGTGTTTTAATTTAAGCCTGTATAAAACACGGATTCCACAGTCGCGATGAATAGCCAAACCCATATCCCTAGACCCCTACGAGAGCGGCAAGCAACCCTGCCAATTCTAGAGTTAGGAGACCCGGTCTCGACTCCTTGAGATGGTCTCCCACTGGACCCTAGAACCCGGTTACTTGTGCTTTCCTCCTTGGGTCTATCCTAATGCGGAAAAGTAAATAATATACATCAATGGTGATATCATCCTCAACCCGGAAGTGCCCCAATAAAAGAATATTATATATAAGCTTTTACATGAATGAAAATAAAAAAACTCTCATCTCACATAAAAAACCCCGGCAATTCAAAACACAATGATCCAATATAACATATCACAGAAACACAAAACATCACATGTCATCAACGCAAGTAAATATGCGTATCCCAATTTTCATTGACATATAGCAACGAAACCGGCGATACACCACATATTACACTAACGGTCGCAGAAAAGAAAGTGAAAAACTACAACAGTTGGAATCCGCAACCACATTAGACATCATAAACCCAATGTATCACATACTTTGGATTTCATGCCTAACCAAATGAATTCCTTAGACATCACATGCCTAATAATTATAAACCTCGCATTTTAGTCTCGATATTGAAAACACTTTCCAATAATCTGTCGGGTAATTCAACAAGATTCCCGTTAACCTGATCGAATACTCGTCAGAAACTTTAGTAGATGGCCGCACCCCCGATGCCGTCGACAAAGTGCACTAAGGCGGAACACCGGGGCCGCGAGCACCCGAACAGATGCTTTTGGCGACGAGGTTCTCCTACAGTCACTTGGTCGGGGCTATGGGACGTGGCTATCTAATAAGGTTACCCGGTGAGTATCCGCGTACGCTACGTGATTGCGATGGACTTTTGATCACATCAAAATCCCGTGGCAACCGATCAAATGAGACTAAACTGCTAGATTTATAAAATTCAAACTAGTTATCTCATAACTAATTATGTGGATTCCAAATATTGTATCACAATCACAGATAACTAGACGAAGTTAAACTTTTCGATCGAATAAACAAACACCCAAAATTTCCCTACAAGCTCAACACTTGGGCGGAGTTCAAAAAGTGCCCAGAACACGCCACAACTCATATGAACCAGCCGTAGAAGGGTCAACCAATGCCCCACCTGTGGGGCCGCTGAGCTACCACAAACCCTAGGGTTTGATGGCGGTTCTGACGGTCACAGAATCAAGTTAGGGTTTCGTTCTTCTAGAGGGTCCACAGAATCGCATGCATGAGTTTCTGAAGATTTTAAACTCGGAAAAAATCCAACACTTGGAAAATTTCCAGCGGGGAAAAATTGGGTTATTGATATCCGTTCAAACCTTTTAACATCGTCTAAATAACCCGAATACTTGTTAGATTTACGATTACGAAACACTCCGAGTTGCCTTTGCAGAAAGTTAACATCACATGAAAATTTAGCAAAAACAAACAACACCTGAAACACCAAAA
Organism: Agapanthus africanus; assembly: GCA_030015575.1. Taxonomy (NCBI): domain Eukaryota; kingdom Viridiplantae; phylum Streptophyta; class Magnoliopsida; order Asparagales; family Amaryllidaceae; genus Agapanthus; species Agapanthus africanus. The sequence goes on from JASDDO010000014.1 coordinate 652,718,625, forward strand.
CCCAGAGACTGGAACACTGAAAAAATTTGAAGCCCAAAAGCCTTCACTTGGCCGGCCAGCTCGGTTTTCATGCCCGTGTGCTCGGCCAAATTTTGAGCAAACCCCTTCAAATTTTCTCTGTGTTCATGTTATATCACATATGACATTCTGCAGTTGTTTAAAAAAATTTTAGAGCCCATTTAAAAATCGACAGAATCTTGATTTCAATGTTTCAAGTTACGGAGCAGTTTCGGTTTTGTAATCTAACAAACATCATTTAAATCTCTAGCTTGGCTCTGATACCACTGCAGGGTTCCCTAGGTCGACAGCAAGGTTTTGGGAGGCATCGTCCATACCGTTTTCAAATTTTTGCCGTTCTAAAGAACCTAACCTAGAATCTTTAACTTGAGATTTAAACAATATAACATGAAAACATCTTTACATACTAAGTGAATGAGGAATACAACCTTCGTAGACCGGTCCTTCACTTCTAAAGATCTGTGTAGTAGTCCATTTGCTGCGAGTTGTGATCTCCCGAACTCTAGTATGGGTTCACATGAAGAAATGAACAAGCTTGCTCGAAGTCTTCGAGGCCGAAGATGATCTACGTCGAGGAGACTCAAGCTCATGCTACCTCTTCACTAATGGTAGGTTAGTGAAGCAAACACCCTAAACTAAATGGCTAATAGTAGAGGATGATGAAGTAGGAAATGAGCTCTCTTTAGTTTTCTTTTTCTCACAATATTTTCTCACTTTGAGAAAAGCTAGTGAGCTTTCTCATGAGGAAGAAGAAGCTCAAGTGAAGAATGAGAGAATGAACTCATGAGGTGAGAATAGCAACCATGGGTGAGTTAGTGTCATACACTAACTCATGTAGAGAATAAACCATGGGTTAACAATAATGGTTGGGTTAATAAATATTTTCAAGTAAAACAAAATGAGTGGACTTGGTCAATGGTTCCAAGGGCTTCTACAAGCTTCAACCATGTGACTAATTACCACCAATTTATGAATAACCAAGATAAATAAAAACCTACACATTATTATAAGCATGGTGTAAGTCTCATACACTCTGTTGCATGTGGCATCAAGCATAACACAATAGTTGTACATTAATATATATCACACACACACACACACATATATGCACACAAGTGAGAAAAAGAAATGTTTAAGGGAGCAAATATTAGTTAATGCAAGTTAATATATCACATATATAATTATACATTAAATTATTAAATCAACACTTGATTTAATAATCCGGCTATATCATATACAACCGGCTAATATCAAATGTAACAATCTATCGAATCAACATTTGATCCGATAATCCAGTCATATCTCATATAACCGACTGATATCACATATCGCGAGAATAGAATGTGGTATCACATACGCGCATTAATCTCGGTCCCGCACATATCACATATGTGCTCCTACTTCGTTTCGCATGAACCGGGAAACCTCTGTGTAGGACTCTAAAGACTCGTCAATACGCCGGCAGTAGGTGATGATCATATCAAACACTCACAAGCCGCAAGCGGTCTGCTAAACATAACGGCCACTCGGGTATTGAGCGATCAGAAGATCAACAAGCAAGCCTGCTCGTACTCCTGCGAATCCAATCAGTAACACTACCGTACAGTCCGGTCTCTTCGTCAGATATGTCGCATATCAACAGCCTGGGGGTGGTAAAACGTCAGACCCCAATAGCCTGATAAGTCATGCCGATGAAAGGTCCATAACGGTTCGAGAAACTACTGAAAACACTCATAAGTAAATCTCAGCAACCCTGGCCAGGGATTTCCTGTTATGGCCAATCGAGCATAGTGCAATATCAACTCCCAATACCGGGAGAGACGAATCCCCTCCTATTGCTCATTGCCTCCATGTGACTCGGGACTGTACCCAAAAATCACCTTTTTGCACGATCTCTTAACTGTGGTATGGTGGAAATCAAAGCACAGTGGGAATCACACGAGACTCTATGACGATCTCGGGTCGACAGACTAACCTGTACCAGTGTCACCAGAGCACTGCTATCTGACGATAGGTATAATACCATCTAGGAGTTCTCGGTGAGTCCGTTCAGTGTACCCAGTCTCCACTGAGCACCCGTATACCTTCTCTGATGTCAAACACCAATGGATGTGGGATCATCCATCGCCCATCATATGAGTCGAGAAGCGTATACGCTAGTCTACTCTGGAGTATCGATGCCCTGTCTCGATACTCCCACGACTAGGAACAATTATAGAGTGTACTTATGGACTACCCTTGGCCCCACTAGTATGATCTCCATCATAGTCCTGGTAGTCAAGTACACATCCGAAGGGCTTTATTAACATGTGAGAGAAAGACTGCATCACTTATACAAGTCAACATGTTAAGACAAAGAGCAATCAGATAGCATACTATCATATCGAGCAAGAAAGTCCTCCCTATATATGTCCAAGCATCCACTACAATATACATCCTATGTACAGTAATAGCCTCTAAAGCATACATATAACTAACAACGCCCACGTGAGGCGCTTGGAGCTGAGCGCCAACCACTGAGTGCTAGGCATTCCTTATTGAGTAGAGCTCACGTGAGGGGCACGTGAGGCGCTTGGCGCTGAGCGCCAACCACTGAGTGCTAGGCACTCCTTATTGAGTAGCGCCCACGTGAGGGGCAAGTGGGGCGCTTGGCGCTAGGTTTTCTTCGTATATTCTGTTCTGAAGAGTTCAATTCTTTGTTCTTTTCTGGATCTTTGATCCCCAAGAACAAGTTCATCCCTATGAGAATTAAATTCTCATTTGTGGGAGACTTATCTCATGTATCTCCAGAGAAAGAACTAAGTTCTTTTATAAGGGTTAAACCCTTGGATATGCAGAAAAGATGCTCTGATTTCTATTATTTTTATTTACTTTGAAGAGAGGTATTCTTCTTTCTTTCCTCTTAAAGCTTTCTTATTACTTGCTCTCTCCTTTTTTTGAAGTTTAGGGGAGGTTCCTCCGTACAAGACTTGAAGTTTTGGGTCCTTTATATAGTAGAGGTAAGTTTGTTGATTTAGTTAAAGAAATATCTCATTGAGAGATCTTTAATTGATTTGGGGATTTTATCCACCATTGGATCTTTGATCCAAGGACTTTTGTTTTAAAGAAGATATCTTTCTTATTTTTAACAAGATTATGGAAATATATTCCTATACAGAATCTATTCTGCAGATAGGTGATTTTTAATCACCATTGGATTTTTAATCCAACGGTACTCTGTTTTACGGAGAGTAATCTTTCTTGTTTAGAAAGATTTGAGGAATATTTCCTCAGCAGAATTTAATTCTGCATTTTGATGATTTATCACCTCCGTTGGATCTTTGATCGAACGGCTCTGTCTAATAGAGAGCTTTTAGTTCTGGCGCTGGCGCCCTCGTGCGAGGCACATGAGGGGCTGCTTAAGATTTTTTTTAACTCTTGGCGCTGGCGTCCTCGTGCAAGGCACGTGAGGCGCTGCCTCAGAGTTTTTATCTCTTGGCGCTGGCGTCCTCATGCAAGGCACGTGAGGCGCTACCTTTCAAATTTTGAACAGAGCTTTGCCCTATTATTGGAGGAAACAGGAATGTCATGATTGCCTTAATTCACGATAAAGTCGCATGTGTCCTTGCCCCTTCTACTTCCACTTTGTTTTTCCAGAACCCTCTGTATCACTTACAGGGATTCATATTGCTTTTGGAAATGTCATCTCGTATAGTTAGATACGAACTCAAAGAAATTGTTTCAGTCCGAGAATGGCCACTGGTTCTGGAGAAAGTGAATTGTATTCATTTTTCTCTCTCATCCACCTTATCTCAAGTTCGAGAGCTCCTTAAATAAGGAGAATATACCTGTTGCGCTTGTTGGATAGTCTTCTTCCAATCCCGAGGCTGGAGCTGAAAGGGTGTCACACCCCGCCTCTCAGTGTACGGGGAAATAGACGTGATAGGCACGCGACGTATTTACTCAGAAGTAAACACATTAAGCGTAAATAAGCAATATAAATAAATGCACAAGAATGACAGGAGATGTAATATGAACAACAACTTTTTTATTAATTTTCATTCTTTACATTACAACTGATTTGGAAAAAAATGTACAGTGATAGAAAGCAATACCTAAACAATAGCATATGAATTGAAATAAGTACAAGTAAAAGCTAGAAGTCTGGTTGCTCTATGAACTGGTCCAAGTCATCTTGGTTGGGCTCGGTCTCCTGAGGGTCCGGTCTTCCTGATGAACATTCCAATGAAAGATATAGAAGGAATGTCATCAGTGAACTAGCACTCGGTAAGTCCCAAAAGTAAGAGTAGAATAGAATAGAATAGGACAAGTAGAGAGTATACGACTGGTAATTTGTACAGGTATATGTTTGTTATACTAGCGTAGTTGTTTGTAGCTTGGTACAGAAAGTATCGGTGTATATGGGAGTAGTCCAACCTGCTCCGTGGACTATGGTAACCCGTAGTACAAGGCCCCGTCAAAACCCACGGGACAACGGCACAGGATATTCAGGTAGGTGTCTTTTAGTGACCATTTCGTTCCACTTCTAATACATTCCGTACCAGTCTACCCTGTTAAACCCCGTAATGTATATTGCATTGATTGTAGTTATTAGACCTGCCGAGACTATGGATACAAGTTGTTCATGTAATCAGGTTCAGGATGTATCAAGTAGTCAGGTCAAGATATAGCCATAGTTCGGTCAAGTCAAGTCATGTTTGCATGTTGATATTGTTCTGGTATTCAGATTCAGGTTCAAATATTCATGTTGGATTCATGTTAGAATAGGATTCATGTTTGAGTTTGATTCATTTTTGGATTAGACTTAGAATTGATTTAAACTCAGATTTGAGTCAGACACTTTAAATTGATTTGGATCCTAAATTATGTTCGGGAGTTATCGGTAACTGCTGCACATGGACGACAGGATTTATGTCATTTTTTAAGACAATTAACATTGATAACACTGTTAAGTTTTCTACCTTAAATAAGCAAGCACTCACTTTCTCCGGCTCCCTAAGGCTCAAGAGAATAGATCTTTCTTAAACCTATATTTACTAAAGTCCTTAATTGTAATTTTATATAACTCGAGGGGGTTTTATGAAAAATATTTTATATACTTTTAAAATAAAGCTCGAGTATTTATTTATATTATTTAGTGTTTTCATAATTGTGAATTTTAAGAATGTGAAGTATTTTAGTGATAATTGTTATGCTTGGATAGCATAAGGTACTTTAGTGTAAAGCCTGTCTTTTAGATAACTTGAAAGTATTTTGATGAAACCTGTCATTCTTTTATTTTTTTTAGAAAATATGGAATTTTATTATATCTTGAAAATATGTGGTTTGATAATATTTTTATAATTATTAAAAATTAATTTTATTATAGAAAATGCTGTTTTTCTTAAAATCGTATTAAAAATCTTTCGCGACCGAATGCTCCGTGAGGAGGTCTGCATCTCGCTTTACAAGCCCAAGGATGTGCGATAATCTGCACCATCCAACAGCGGGTCCCTTAAAAAGGGTTGTAGAGGTATAATCGCAAAGAGTTTTGATAATACAATTCAAAGAAAACCGGGTTTTTATAGTTCATGGTATTTTAATAAAATATTGTATCGAAAGTATGATCAAGGTATCGTGCTATGTAAACAAGTGTGTATGTGAGGGGTAGGTCATTACCCCGTGATGTTTTCTAAAGATATGTACAAACAAAGGAAAAAATGACGTGTATAAAGTTCATGGTATTTTCATGTAAAAGTGAGATTTAAGTTATTTAACATGATATTTTAGAGTGAAAGTTGGTTCTAAACATTTATAATAGCGTTACAGATATTATGTAAAAATTGGATGACCAATATGTAATTAAAAAGTGAGATTTTGTAGTTTAGAAGATTTACATCGGTTGTAACAACCCCAAATTTCCTATACAACTTTTGTACAAAAATTTTTCAAAAAAATCCATAAAGGGGTATTTATTGCCTGAGCACAAGACTTAAGTAATTAATTATCACTTTAATTATAAGAAGGAGCTTGTAGCTCATTGGTAATACCTTGCACTGCTGAACCAAGCCACCAGAGTTCAAATCCCATGCACCACATTATTTTTAATATTATTTTGTTTTGAAACCTTTAGAATACCAAGGGTTTACACGTGCAAATCTCACAAAAACCCCACTACACCCAAAAATATAATATTGCCAGAGGATAGATGAACCGTCAGGGGGGGATTCCGGCCGCCGGACTCGGCTGGAAATCGGCTGACTCGGCCTCGACTTGGCCGACTCAGTCCTCCGACCAAGTCACGGCTGAGTCACCCCCGAGTCGGCCGATTCCGGCGACGACCCCAACATGAAAATTGTGTCTTTTCACATTCCCTATGCACCTGCAAAATTTTAGCCTCAGACCATTTCCAGAGCTCTTTTAAAACCCTAATTACTCCACTTTTAATACATTTTAATACATTTTATCACATTTTTCATTTTAATCATTCACCTACCCTAACCCTAGCTTAACCCTATAAATACCACCTCTACCCTCTCACCCCAAACTCTGATCCAACTCTCTAAAATTCTCAAGAACTCTTGTGTGCAATCGAATTGAGCGAAAGGCGAAGCTCCGACGAATTCTTCGGCGGAATTTCCGGCAACGACCGTAGGAACTCCCGGAGACGAAACGACGCCCTGACGACTCCTCCCGATCCACCTTCCTCTTATCTTTGATCGAAACCCGTAAGTCCCCAAATTCTACCTCTCTTCTCTTTTCTAAAATACGGATTTGCAAAACCCGACGGAATCGGAACAAATCCGATTTCCGATTCGGTTTCTTTATAAAACTTCACTTCTCATTAATATAATTATTCTTAAACTCTCTCATGTTAACTATTAAACACTAATCAACCAAATTGATCAAGTTTCATATCACAAAACAATTGCTATATCATTTTATCGCATTTTTTTCATGTAAATACCACATAGTTTCAATTCCACCTTCAACATCACAAAACCTTGCTATACCTTTAAGTAGATCACAAGGTAATGACCTACCTCCTCACACACTCATATGCAATATAGCACAATACCCTTGGGAATATAGAATACGGGAAAACGACATCATTGCAAATAAATACCATTTACTTAATAAAACCGTTTTCTAAAAGATTTAGTACTTATACAAATCTTTGCAAAGCGCCGCTACAACCTATTTTGGGGAACCCGTTCGGGATAGTGCAGATTATCGCACATCTTCGGGCTTAGTAGTTCGAGATTCAGACCTCCGCAAGGAGCATTCGGTCTCGAAAGATTTAAAATACGACATCTTAAGAAAATGAGATTTTTAGAATATAAAATATATATTAAAATTATTTTTGTATAAATATATGTATATTTATCATTAAAATTTTGTTATGATATAAATATTTCATTTTTTTCTAAAACTCAAAAGAATCAATTTTACATTAAAATACCATGAATTCCATACAAAATCAATATTACGAATAAATACCACTTATTATGAAAATATGATATTTTCACTAGAAATATCACAATATAAAATCTACATTCATTACAACTCTAAAGACGATTAATAAATACTTGGGGTGTATTTTGAAAACTATACAAGAGTATTTTTACATAAACCCCCTCAAGTTTTATAAATTACCCTAAGGACCCTAGTAAACATAGGTTTAAGCGGGACCAATCTCTTGAGCCTCAGGGAGCCGGAGAAGTGGGTGCTTGCCTATTTAAGGTAGACAATTAACAAACGGTGTTATCAACACGGTAATCGTCTTTGAAAAAGACACAAATCCTGCAGCCCATATGCAGCGGTTACCGATAACATCAAAACAATCAGGACTTCAATTTACCTTTCTAATTGTCTGACTCAGATTGAGTCTCTCTATAATCTGACTTGAATATAATTCAAGTACAATCTACAATCTACAATCTACAATATTACAATTCAACACGAATCCATGAATTCATTATTCCATATATTCAATCTATCAATATATACAACTTGACTGAACCGAACTATGGATATACATTCCATTTACATGATCATCCAGTTTATATGATTCTCCAGTTACATACATGATTCTATAGTTACATCCGTTTACTGATATCATGGTCTCGGTCAGTCATCCAATTATACAATCAATACAATTTACAATACAACAATACAATCAAGATAACACGGGGTTTAAGGGGTAGATTGGTAGGAAGGTGTTAAAAGTGGCACGAGACTGCAAGATTAAGACACCTAACATGAATCCAATTGCCGTTGTTCCGGGTTGTATAACGGAGCCTTATACTTTCATTTGCCTTTAATCTCTGGCATATAGAGACTCTTCTCGTATACATTGGCATCCTTCTGTATCAAGCTACAAACAACAACGTTAACATAACATTATAACAATTTAATACAACTTTAAAAGCTATCTTCTTATTCTATCTATTCTATTTCTCCCTTCTCTTTGGGACTTACCGAGCGACCTGTTCGCTGACGACATTTTCTTTCTTTCTTCTTTGAATGTCGTCAGGTGATCCGAACATTCCTGAGATCGAGCCCACTGCAGAAGACTTGGACCAGTTCAGTGAAGACCCCGAGCTCTAGTCATTGTACACTTTCTGTAACAACTCCATTTTTAATGTACAAAGAATTGATTTAAATTCAATGTATACTTGGAGTATTTATTATTGCTGATATCTCTTTAAGTATTTATGTCACTCCATAATTACAAGAAGGAGCTTGCAGCTCATTGGTAATATCTTGCACTGCTGAACCAAGCCATCAGAGTTCAAATCCCATGCCTCACATTATTTTTAATATTATTTTGTTTTTGATTTTTTAGAATACCAACCGTTACACGCGCGTTTCTCACAAAATTCCTTCTACACATAAAAAGTTAGATGCACCATAAATCATCCCAGGAGACCCCCCCACCCATCGACTATCCGACTCGGCCCGACTCGGCCGAGTCGGCCGGACTCGGCCGGACAGCCGAGTCGCCAACATAGAAGGTGAGCATCTTGGCTTGGTCAACCCCCCTGCACACACTAAATTTCTAGATCGGTTACAAAGAGCACATTAAACCCCATTTACTCCATTTTTTTAATGATTTTTATATAATTTTTTACATTTTTTAATTAAAAACCCTAACCCTATAAATACATCCCTACCCTCTCATCCTAAATTTCTGAGTCCACTCTCTCAAAATTCCAAGAGAACTTTGGTACGTTGGAAAATGAGTGAAAGGCGAAGCGCTGACGAAATCGACGGCGAAATTCCGGTGATCGTGCTAGGAACTCTCAACGACGATTCGTCGCACCGACAAACCCTCTACTCTCTAGTGTTGTCCAAACCCATAAGTCCCCCTCTTCTATCTTTCTTTTCTTTCATAAAAAAATACGAATTTACAAACCCGATGGAATCGGTACAAAACCGATTTCCGATTCGGTTTTCTATAAAATCTTACTTATCACCAATTCCATCATGCTTAAACATCTTTATGTTGACTATTAATCACTTAACAACTAATTTGAATAAGTTTTCCCACATGAAATGATAGCTTTTGCAATATATCGTATTCTTTCACTTAAATACCATAATGTTTAGCTTTCACATTTAACCCCTTAACATTGCTATACCTTAAAGTAGATCACGAGGTAATGACCTACCTCCACACACACGCAAATACAACCCTAAATAATATCATCAACATTTAGAATACGATAATACAAGATTTTACATTTAAATACCATTTTCTTAATAAAACCTTTTCTAAAAGTTTTAAGTCTGATACACTTTCAAAACAAATATCTTTTAATAGGAAAATATGATAAGTTGTGGACATCGATCGTTTATATAAACCTGACTTTTTGGTGTCTAGGCTAGGCAAGTAAGCAAACGTAACTTTAAAAGGCCCGTCTCACGATTCGTGAGCGGATCCCTCCTTCCTCACTTGTACTTACCTGGCCACAATTGGCGGTGAAGAGGCGATTTGAGGCTTCTAACAACTTGTTGTTTAGATCATTTAGAAATAGTCTAGTTGAAATAGAAAACCCTAAAATCTAAAATACGGAAAATCGACTTTTGCAAATAAATACCTTTTACTTTAATAAAACCGTATTCTAAAGGATTAGTATTTATAAAATCTTTGCAAAGCGCCACTACAACCCACCTTTGGGGAACCCGTTAGGGATAGTACGGTTTATCGTGCACCCTCGGGCTTAGTAGTGCGAGATTCAGACCTCCGCAAGGAGCATTCGGTCTCGAAAGGTTTAAAATACGACATCTTAAGAAAATGAGACTTCTAAAATATAAAATATTTATTGAAATTATTTTTGTATAAATATATGTATATTATCATTAAAAGATCTATTTTGTTATAATATAAATATTCCACTTTTTCTAAAAATCACAAGAATAAATTTTACATTAAAATACCATGAATTTCAAATAAATCAATATTACAGATAAATACCTTTATTTATGTAATTAGGATATTTTCACTAGAAATATCACAAAATAAAATTACACTCATTATAACTATAAAGACGAATAATAAATACTTGGGGTGTATCTTGAAAACTATACAAAAGTATTTTTACATAAAACCCCCTCAAGTTTTATAAATTACCCTAAGGACCCTAGCAATTATAGAACTTCGATTTACATTTCTTCTGTCCGACTCGGGTTTGAGTCTGATCATAATCCGACTTGAATATGATTCAAGTACTATATAAATCTATAATACTCCAACTCAATGTGAACACATGAATCCCAGAATCCAGTTATCAATCTATACAACTTGACTGAATCAAACCATGGATATACATCCATTATTCCGTTATTCCATTACCTGATTATGCAGTTACGAACTGTTTACTGATATCTTGGTTTTGGTCAGTCATCCAACTTATACAATACAATACAACAATACAATCAAACACTACGGGGTTTAAGGGGTAGATTGGTGCGGAAGGTGTTAGAAGTGGCACGAGACGGTAAGATTAAGACACCTAACCTATATTCTGTTGCTGTTGTACCGTGGCTTAACGGTTCTTTGTACATTTCGTTTGCCCTGGTCTCTAGCATACCGAGACCCCTCTCGTATACACTGGCATCCTTCCGTACCAAGCTACAAATAACAGCGTGAACACAATATTCTACAATATTATACTTTAGAAGATACCTCTTATTCTGTCTTTTCTAATTCTTCTTATCTTTGGGACTTACCGAGCGACCTGTTCGCTGACGACATTCTATTTCTTTCTTCTTGAATATCGTCAGGTGTTTTGGACCCGTCAGAGATCGAGCCCACCGGTGAAGACTTGGATCAGTTTCACGAGGACCCTGAGCTCTAGACATTGTACCTTGTTCTATTCAGTATTTTTCATTTCCTGTTATGCCATTGTTTATGCATCGCTTTTATTTCAGATGTATTTACTTTTCATGCATTGTACAAAAGAATGTTATTAATAAAGTTGCTGTTATTTTTATATATCTTGTCTCTTGTGACTTACCTTTATATTGCTTAGATACGCTTAGCGTATTTACTTCACAGTAAATACGTAGCGGACCTCGTTGCGTCCCCTTCGTCGTACACCGGGAAGCGGGGCGTGACACTTTCCATTCAGTACTTTTCATTTCTGTTATGCTATTGTTTAGGCATTGCTTTATTTTAGTGTATTTACTTTCTATGTATTATACAGAAAGAATGTGAATAAATGAAGTTGTTGTTTATACCTTTTGTCTATTGTGCTTACTTTTATATTGCTTAGATACGTTTAGCGTATTTACTTCACAGTAAATACGTAGCGGACCAGTCCCGTCCCCTTCGCCGTATACCGGGAAGCGGGGCGTGACAGATTTTGTTGGTGGCTCATGCAGGTCAGAGCTGTATGAAACCCTATCACGCGGTTCTGTTCTGCGTGAACAACCTAAGCAATATAATACAAGAACCAGCAACTAAAACATTCTTTACAATTCATGTTCCTTGAATCTTACAATTTTATATTTCTTGAATCTTATCATTTCATGTACTTGAATCTGTCCTAACCTAAATTTTCTTCAAGATTATGGATTCCTCAAACAACACCAGCACCAACTTCAACAACACTCCACCTCCACTACCAATCGTACCTACTGTTCCTGCTCCACCCACCGAGCAAACAGTTCTGCTTGAGGCGATTCGCAGCCTCCTTGAGGGACAACAACAACTCTTGAACCGTCCCGAGACTGAAGCACCTGGGGTGAAGCAATTCAGGGCTTTACACCCCAAACAGTTCTCAGGAAAGGGAAGCCCACTGGAAGCTGAAGAATGGGCATAAAGTATAGAAGATAATCTGGCAGCAGCACAAGTGCCAGAAATAGCTTGGGTCCGAGTTGCAAAGCTACAACTCACGGACAATGTACGGGTTTGGTGGAAGGCGGAAGAAAGCCGTCTTCATCAGCCTATTGAATGGAAGACTTTTCGCGATAGGTTCGACACGAAGTACTTCCCTGTGACTGTCAGGTTTGCCATGGAACAGCAGTTCATTCATCTACAACAAGGTTCTATGTGGGTCAAGTCTATAGATGAGTATGACGCTGAGTTCACCATGCTCAGTCGGTAAGATATGTCACAATATTTTAAAATTTTTAATATCACACAATACAGCTGACACAAGACCGTAACAGATTTGCAGCACACCTAATACCGACGGATGAGATCAGAGCCCGTCGATTTCAACAAGGTTTGGACACGGAAATCCAGGCTGTACTAGACACAGGGAAATTTCCAACTCATGAAGATGCTCTGGAAGCTGCCCGCAGTTATGAGGCAGTGATAATGGCGAGGAGCAGACCCCAATCTGCCGGTTTGAAATGCCCTGCCACTCTAATAGCAGGAGGAGCCTCTTCCAGGCCATCGTTTGAACCCAGGAGAACTGAAGAAATTTGCCACTACTACCATAGAAAGGGACACTTGTGGAAGGACTATAGGCGCGCAAAAGGCTCGTGTCTAATTTATGGCGCATTCAACCACGGAATTGAGAACTGTCCTTATAATAGCCATCCAGCTCACACACACACCAACTACCCGCAGCGGCCAGCTATCCAGGCTCCTGCGCCTCGTTATGCACTACCTGCTCCACCACCTGCACAGCCTACTCGCCAATTCCAACAAGCAATGAGGGACACGTCTCGAGGGCAGAGAAACAAGCCCCGAGGGCAGAATGTGCCTCCAGCTAGAAGGAATGCACCTCGGCGACAAACTTTCACATTAGCAGCCGTAGAAGCCGAGACTGTAGGTCAAGATAACATCGGTAAGCTTTTTTCACATTTTTAAAACCCTTGCACCACCTTATTATTTTTCATACACTGTTAGTACTTTAGTCACCAAACTTTCCTTGAAACTGTTACACTTTCCTTTTTCAAATTTCGAGGACGAAATTTTTATAAGGAGGGTAGAATGTAACAACCCTAAATTTCCTATACAACTTTTGTACAAAAAATTTTCAAACAATTCATAAAGGGGTATTTATTGCCTGAGCACAAGACTTAAGTAATTAATTAGCACTTTAATTACAAGAAGGAGCTTGTAGCTCATTGGTAATACCTTGTACTGCTGAACCAAGCCACCAGAGTTCAAATCCCATGCCCCACATTAATTTTAATATTATTTTGTTTTGAAACCTTTAGAATACCAAGGGTTTACACGTGCATATCTCACAAAAACTCCACTACGCCCAAAAATGTAACATTGCTAAAGGATAGATGAACCGTCGGGGGGATTTCGGCCGCCGGAATCGGCCGACTCGGCCTCGACTCGGCCGACTCAGTCCTCCTACCGAGTTACGGCCGAGTCACCCCCGAGTCGGCCGATTCCGGCGACGACCCCAACATGAAAATTGTGTCTTTTCACATTCCCTATGCACCTGCAAAATTTTAGCCTCAGACCATTTCTAGAGCTCTTTTAAAACCCCAATCACTCCACTTTTAATACATTTTTAATACATTTTATCACATTTTTCATTTTAACCTTTCACCTACCCTAACCCTATAAATACCATCCATACCCTCTACCCTCTCACCCCAAACTCCGAGCCAACTCTCTAAAATTCTCAAGAACTCTTGTGTGCAATCGAATTGAGCGAAAGGCGAAGCTCCGGCGAATTCTTCGGCGGAATTTCCGGCAACGACCGTAGGAACTCCCGGAGACGAAACGACGCACCGGCGACTCCTCCCGATCCACCTTCCTATTATCTTTGATCGAAACCTGTAAGTCCCCAAATTCTACCCCTCTTCTCTTTTCTAAAATACGGATTTACAAAACCCGACGGAATCGGAACGAATCCGATTTCCGATTTGGTTTCTTTATAAAACTTCACTTCTCGTTAATACAATTATGCTTAAATTCTCTCATGTTGACTATTAAACACTAATCAACCAAATTGATCAAGTTTCATATCACAAAATAATTGCTATATCATTTTACCGTATTTTTTTCATGTAAATACCACATAGTTTCAATTCCACCTTCAACATCACAAAACCTTGCTATACCTTTAAGTAGATCACGAGGTAATGACCTACCTCCTCACACACTCATATGCAACATAGCACAATACCCTTGGGAATATAGAATACGGGAAAACGACATCATTGCAAATAAATACCATTTACTTAATAAAACCGTTTTCTAAAGGATTTAGTATTTATAAAAATCTTTGCAAAGCGCCGCTACAACCTATTTTGGGGAACCCGTTCGGGATGGTGCAGATTATCGCACATCCTTAGGCTTAGTAGTGCGAGATTCAGACCTCCGCAAGGAGTATTCGGTCTCGAAAGATTTAAAATATGACATCTTAAGAAAATGAGATTTTTAGAATATAAAATATATATTAAAATTATTTTTGTATAAATATATGTATAATAAAATTTTGTTATGATATAAATATTCCATTTTTTTCTAAAAATCACAAGAATCAATTTTACACTAAAATACCATGAATTCCATACAAAACCAATATTACAAATAAATACCACTTATTATGAAAATAGGATATTTTCACTAGAAATATTACAATATAAAATCTACATTCATTACAACTCTAAAGACGATTAATAAATACTTGGGGTGTATTTTAAAAACTATACAAGAGTATTTTTACATAAAACCCCCTCAAGTTCTATAAATTACCCTAAGGACCCTAGTAAACATAGGTTTAAGCGGGACCAATCTCTTGAGCCTCAGGGAGCCGGAGAAGTGGGTGCTTGCCTATCTAAGGTAGACAATTAACAAACGGTGTTATCAACACGGTAATCTTCTTTGAAAAAGATACAAATCCTGCCGCCCATGTGCAGCGGTTACCGATAATATCAAAGCAGTCAGGACTTCAATTTACTTTTCTAATTGTCTGACTCAGATTGAGTCTCTCTATAATCTGACTTGAATATGATTCAAGTACAATCTACAATCTACAATATTACAGTTCAACACGAGTCCATGAATCCATTATTCCATATATTCAATCTATCAATCTATACAACTTGACTGAACCGAACCATGGATACACATTCCATTTACATGATCATCCAGTTAACATGATTCTCCAGTTATATACATGATTCTATAGTTACATCCGTTTACTGATATCATGGTCTCGGTCTGTCATCCAATTATACAATCAATACAATTTAAAATACAACAATACAATCAAGATAACACGGGGTTTAAGGGGTAGATTGGTGCAGAAGGTGTTAAAAGTGGCACGAGACTGCAAGATTAAGACACCTAACATGAATCCAATTGCCGTTGTTCCGGGTTGTATAACGGAGCCTTGTACTTTCATTTGCCTTTAGTCTCTGGAATATAGAGTCTCCTATCGTATACATTGGCATCCTTCTGTATCAAACTATAAACAACAGCGTTAACACAACATTATAACAATATAATACAACTTTAAAAGATATCTTCTTATTCTGTTTATTCTATTTCTCCCTTCTCTTTGGGACTTACCGAGTGACCTGTTCGCTGACGACATTCTCTTTCTTTCTTCTTTGAATGTCATCAGGTGATCTGGACATTCCTGAGATCGAGCCCACTGCAGAAGACTTGGACCAGTTCAGTGAAGACCCCGAGCTCTAGTCATTGTACACTTTCCATTCAGTATTTTTCATTTCTGTTATACCATTGTTTAGGCATTGCTTTATTTTAGTGTATTTACTTTCCATGTATTGTACAGAAAGAATGTGAATAAATAAAGTTGCTGTTTATATCTCTTGTCTCTTGTGCTTACTTTTATATTGCTTAGATACGCTTAGCATATTTACTTCACAGTGAATACGTAGCGGCCTCATCGCGTCCCCTTCGCCGTACACCGGGAAGCGGGGCGTGACATCGGTACTAGCTTCACTTACCGATATTTGTTTTGAAAAGAGATTCTAGAGAAGAAGGGGGATGATGAGAGGGGACTTACTTTTGGATTTTTTTAATAAGAGAGAGAGTAAGGGATTGAGGTTGTTGTGGCGTCACGTGGTCGCCAGAACTTGCTCGATTCCTCGCCGGAAGTTGGTCTCTTGCTAACTCCACTTGTACTCTTCTTGTACGTAGAAAAATTTAAGGATTTTGGATAGAATTTTTAGAATGAGGAGAGGCTAGGGTATGGGGTTGTATTTATAGTGCGGAATTGTGATTTTGGAATTGAAAGAATGAATTAAAATGCATTAAAATTGGATTTAAAAATGAAATTGAAGTCTCTGTTTAAATTCAGAGAAATCAAACAGTGCAGAGGTAAAAGGGGTAGGGGAAGAGTCATATGGGCAAAGCTCCGGAACTTTTTACCAACGGGGGCCTGTCGCCGCCGGCCGTAGGGATGATCTTGCCGGTCCAAAAGTAGAGGGGAGCTGTCGGATTCTCTCCACGTGTCCATCTCTCTGTTTATAATATTTCCACATGTTTGTTTTTCCTGACTTTTCATTTCTATGTGCAGTGCACGTATAAACTTTTGGGCTTCCAAAAAGTTTAAAAGAAAATCAAAACAATATAATGTATTTGAGGGGATTCGAACACAGGGGCTACGTCACAGCAGTGCAAGGGCTTTACCGGTGAGCTACAAGTTGTTTCTTGCCGTTCTTAAACAAAAATAACTTATAAAGTGTACTCAGGCTTGCAAACTCCTTTATGTACATTGAATTAAAAATTTTCGTACAGTAAATTCAGAGTTGTTACATTCTACCCTCCTTAAAAATAATTTCGTCCTCGAAATTTATAGAAAGAAGTTGTAATAGATTCAAGAAATATTCGATTACTGCAGTGGTGAAAGAACTACTGAAAGTGCATGAAAATGTTTGAAAGAACGAAAGGATGTAAGGGTTTTGAAAAGATTGAAAAAGATAGAAAGAGGATTACCAGTGTTACCTTGACCTATAGCTTCGGCTTCTATGACCGCTAAAGTAAAAGCCTGACGCCTACATTCATCCTAGCTAGAGGCACATTTCTCTATCCTTGGGGCATGTTTCTTTGCCCTTAAGGCATGTTCCTCAGTGCCTGATGGAATTGACGAGGAGGCTGTGCAGGAGGTTCACGTGAAGGTAGAGCAGGGAGAGCAAGACAAGGTGCAGGAGCCTAAATAGCTCGCCGCTGCAGAAAGGTATTGGCTGGTCTGGGTGCTAGAGCTGTGTTGAATCTATGAGGACAAGCTCCAATGGTGTGAGTAGAAGCGCCACAAACTAAGCACAGGCTGTTTGCACACCTGCGGTCCTTTACCAGGTGTCCATTCCTCTTGCAGTAGAAGTAAAAATCTGGATTGGTCCGGTTAAATGGTATTCCCAGTATACTGGGTGCAAAAGTTGGCCTGGAAGAGGCTCCTCCTGCCATCTGCGTGGCAGGGCGTTTCATACCGGCAGTCTGAGGTCTGCCTTTCTTCTTTACCACTACCTCATAGCGTCGGGCAGCCTTCAGAGCAAGATCATGGGTTGGGAAATCCCCTGTAGCTAGTGCTACTTGGATCTTCGAGTCCAACCCTTGCTGAAATCTTCGTGCCCTGATCTCAGCAGTCGGGATCAGGTGTGCCGTGAACCTGCTAAGCATGGTAAACTCAGCATCGTATTCATCCACAGATTTGTTCCACATTGAACCTTGCTGTAAGTAGATAAACTGCTGTTCTATATCGAAATGGGCAGTCTCAGGGAAATATTTTGCGTCGAACATATCGCGAAAGGACTTCCATTCAATCGGTTGGGCGAGTCGGCTTTCTTCAGCCTTCCGCCAGACTCGGGCGTTATCAGTTAGTTGCAGCTTCGCTACTCTCACCCAAGCAATCTCTGGCACTTGGGCTGCCGCCAAGTCATCATCAATAGACCGAGCCCATTCTTCTGCCTCCAGTAGGCTCTCTTTCTCAGAGAAATATTTCGGGTGCAGTGCCCGCAATTGCTCGACTCTGGGCGCCACAGCTTCTGGGCGGTGCATGAGGATAGCAGTCTGCTGCTGCCGACCCTCTAAGAGACTTTTGATTGCCTCAAGTAATATCGTTTGCTCGTTGATGGGAGCTGCAACGGTAGGTGGTGGTAGTAGAGTAGGTGGTGGAGTGTTTCCATTGACGTTCGGGCTTGTGTTGTTGGCAGAATCCATGATCTTGATAGAAAAAGAAAGGTTAGGATAGATTCAAGGAATTTGAAATGTAAAGAATGTACAGTTGCAGATTCTTATACTTCTTGTGATATATTTCTTAGGATTCCATGCAGGACTGGCCTGCATGGGCCGCCAACAAAACCTGTCATGCTACGCTTCCCAGTGTACAATGAAATAGACGTGACGGGCACGCGACGTATTTACTTAGAAGTAAACACGTTAAACGTAAATAGGCAATATAAATAAATGCACTAGAATGACAAGAGATGTAATATGAACAACAACTTTTTATTAACTTTCATTCTTTACATTACAACTGATTTGAAAAGGAAATATATAATGATAGAAAGTAATGCCTAAACAGTGGCATATGAATTGAAATAAGTACAAGTAAAAGCTAGAAGTCTGGTTGCTCTATGAACTGGTCCAAGTTGTCCTGGCTGGACTCGGCCTCCTGAGGGTTTGGTCCTCCTGACGAACATTCTAAATAAAGAAATAGAAGGAATGTCATCAGTGAACTGGCGCTCGGTAAGTCCCAAAAGTAAGAGTAGAATAGAATAGAATAGTACAAGTAGAGAGTATATGACTGGTAATTTGTACATGTATATATTTGTTATACTAACATAGTTGTTTGTAGCTTGGTACAGAAGGTATCAGTGTATACGAGAGGAGTCCAACTTGCTCCGTGGACTATGGTAACCCGTAGTACAAGGCCCGTCAAAACCCACGAGATAACGGCACAGGATATTCAGGTAGGTGTCTTTTAGCGACCATCTCGTTCCACTTCTAATACATTCCATACCAGTCTACCCCGTTAAACCCCGTAATGTATATTGTATTGATTTGTCACGACCCGAAAGAGCACGTGACTGGCCCTTGAACCATATGAAGCTTATAGGACTCCATCTGATCCAAGTAAGCCAAAAGCCCAGAAATCTAAAACCATTTTTGAGAATAAGTAAAGAAAACTGGTTTAAAGAAGTGAAGAAATACAGGTTTGAAATCAAGGTTTTTAAATAACTAAGCCGAAGGTACGTTTTGAAAACAATAAAGTCTTTTCTAAAAATTTCGGCAGAGTTTCTTTTGAAAAACTGGCCCCGAATGGGGTACAACAAGTATAACAATATGTATGCAATGATAATGGCATCCCCAAGCGGGAGCTAGCTCTTCGTCAATCGACGGTCACAACCACATATGCAGCAATAATATACAACGCCTAGTGGCGAGGATCAAATCCAAAGAAAACTCAAAAGCAATAAGAAAAAAACGCAATACTACTAAGCGCGACTCTAAGGTCGAAATAATACATCACTAGTCTAGGTCTGAAACAATACAAGTTTTGGTTGATGGAAATTCTAGATACAATGAAATAAATAAATACAATGGTGGTTCTTGATGCGAAAGAATCCACCTACCAAAGCAAGTCACCCGCAAGAAGAAAGTGTGCCAGAAATGCCGCAATAGAACCTGTACGGCAGAACCTGCAAGAACTGTGGCACAACGGGGGTGAGTTGCCAACTCGTGAATAGAAACATCTACAAGCAGAAACCGAATGCAAGACATAAACCTAAGTCAACGATCAATAATATAATCCACAAGAGTACATCTGAGTGTAATAGGGTGGCAAGGTAACATCTAATCATGTATGTAGTGCCAGGTACTCAGGTAATCACATGTCATCAGTGTAAGGTATGTCTGCATGAAGTAACCATGAAGAAATATCAATGATATCAATACACATATATTAGCGTCACATACCACTAATATTGGTGTAAGGGTATATATAACAGCGCCCTCATACCCTGTTATATATACAAATAAAGTATGATCAATGTAAAACCAGTCTGTATATGATCCAAGTCTGTATATAATCCATGTCTGTATGTATGTGGAACCCGTCCACTCGTCACCCACTGACGATAAGCATCAAGTATGCAAGTATGAGGATATAAACAATATCATGGAAAAACATCATGAAAACCCGTGCCTAACATCGACACGTAAATCCTCATCCATATGGGGCTCCGTCGGCGGTATCGGCCCTCGGCCCCCGGCAGTACGAGTCAACCCATGTCCATCTCTGGGCTCCGTCTGCGGTATCGGCCCTCGGCCCCCGGCAGTACAGGTCAGCCCATCTCTCGACTGCGGCCGGTATCCTCCAGATATCCGCCGAGCTCAAATACAATCACCGGTAGGTACTCGCCCGCCTCCAGGCTCAATCGGCAAACCCATCGATAATCTCGCCGAGGGGAACCATACCGGGCCCACCACGAACCCGCAAACGGATCATCACCTCCTCGAATCGGGTTTCAAGCACACGTCTCAGCACCGAGAAAACGCGTGGTGGACGCACCGAAATATCATATCACGAGGTACCGGGTTTTCATAAAAGTGCCTCTTTTCTTAAATAACCCCACGGTCCTCAAAAACCAGAAATCACATGAAAATCCAACATCAGGAAGTAAATCCAATGCGATGTGCTATGCAGTCAATCCATGACGTATGCGACATGTAAAGAACAGTAATCATATCGGAAATCATGCAACATGGAATAGTAATGTGCATATGTCAAAGGAAGAATCATCTCATGAATGCAATAGTACTACAGTGTAGTGGCATGGCAATTATCGATGATGAAGTGTGTGAGCCGGCAAATAGTGTACGTGGAACATACGCATCATCGATAATGGTGCTGGTGTCCTAACAGCATGATAATAATATAGCAATGAACATATGCCAGCAATGCGAATAGCATGAAGATGCAGAAATCTAGTAGTCAACACCACAGTGAAGTATCTACTATGCAACTACACCTAAGTATCAGGTCAAACAGGAGGGGTAGGTGTGGAAACCACCTAAATCTGAGTCGGTATATATATAAAGATATATAGTCGGTGATCTCGCCTCAATATCATATCATAAGATATCCTCGAGTTATGAGTGCGGATCTATCATCAATATCGGCACGTACGGTAAATCATCGTACGGCATCCCCAAAAGCTGGGTAGGGGTCAACATCTCACTGTCTCATCACATAACAGATATCACCATCATCAGAACATATAGTCTGGAGTACTACTCTATGTCTAGTACAAAACGGTAACATCAGTAAAGTATGCATGCGGGGGTAAACACATATCCCAAGCCCGCAAGAATCACAAGTCATATCCCACATATGAATCGTATCAAATCACCGATCCCAGGGCACCAAGCCCACATCATCGACTCATCTCCAAAGTCATCACATATCATCAATCATAGTGCAAGTACAAGTGATAAGCAAGGGTGTGTGTATAGGTGTAATTCTATCCTAGGGTTCGCGACTATGAACTGCACTAGTCACTTCTAACCCTGTACTATCCATAATACACCTAATATCACGATAACTACATAATAATCTATCTACGGACTGCGGGGGTGCTATACGCCATCCACCCGACTTCCCCCTGTAGATATAATCTACTCACCTTGCTTCTCGTGTGCCAAAGCCGATGTCGCTATCTTCACCTCCTTTGCCTCAACATCACGCGGGGTACCTACAAGTATATCACAATGCTAAAGCACATGAAAATCACATCGGAAACCAAAATAGCACACGCTACCCGCATAGGTAAAAACCTATCGACTCGCATGTAAACACAATCAAAATCCACTTGTCGTTGACGTCCAAACGCCACCCGACAGGAATGAATCACCAAATACCAAAATCCATGCTAAAACAAGTCCCAAATTATACACCAACATAGGAAAATCAACCCAGATTTCACCCTAGATGGAATCAGTCAAAACTAGACATACTCAGGGTCAAAACTAGAGGAAATGGGGGCATGCACAGAAAACGAGGCAATTCCTTAAAATACCTTATTTTAGAATTTTCCATAATTTTTCCCCATTTATCTGTATTTAATTATACCAGAATATTAAAATATTCATTAAAATAATATTAAATTATAAAATTTCCCAAAAATCATATTTTATTATTTTGAAGACGTTACAATTTACCCACCTTAAAGAAATTCGGTCCCCGAATTTAAATTTAAACCCCCAAATACTAAAATATTTCAATACAAATTCCAAGTCATCGGGGCTCCGAAATCATCTATACATAAAACATCATAGCGCAATGCATGCGCATGAGTACTGAGCAGATAACTCAAAAGCGACACTCCATCAAGCATCCGCAATCATCGGAGTTATGGTAACGACACAATGTCAAATCCAATACAAAATCAATATGATATGGACCAAGACTATACATATAGACACCCAATCTATACATGTAATTAGCTGATGCAACTGTATGCCAAATCTTTTTAAGTCGTTGTGCGATGCGCGTAACACTGCACAGTGGCGGACGTTTCTCATAAGAAAATAACTATATATGTGTATATATATCCTTTGTTTAATAAGCACGTTCCACCATTTTGAAAATAATCAGAAGGGTTTCCTTGTTTTTAAAACGTTTTGTGTCATATCGGACACGTAGGTATATACTGAGACTATAGCTCGCTTTTCGGAAATCCCTTCGATAACTATCGATGCATGCAAAATATATCCAGGCACTGTCCACTGACTAGTCCTGCTCAGTATGAAAGCAAATATCCCACATCATAAAAATGTACTGCTCCAAAAGGAATAAATTCCAAAAATGCACATAACACCACCCTGTGCGTCTGACGCGCACGGAAATCAAAATCCATATATGCGCTAAACATGTGCACAAAACAACATCTAGGTGCAACGGGTGTGCACGAAGCATCTGTCATAGACAACATGTGTGCCTGACAGCCAAAACAGGTGCATCTGAAATGCACGAAGAATCTCGATTTAGTGCATCTGGTGTGCCCCAAAATCGTATCTCAAAACATGCGCCCAACATGCGCGAAAATCCAAATCGGTGCATCCATCATGCACGAATGAAAATCTAGACCCTGCGCACTCAATATGCACGGAATCACAAAATCCAATAGCAACGTCGAATATGCGTAAGTCAAACCCCAAAGCACGGAGTGCAAGAATCCACATCAATATCACAATCAAAATCGACATACCGAAAGGCATCAAATCGAAGTCAGGTGCAATCGTAATGCACAAAATATAAATCCGGTGCAACAAAGGCACGAAATATAAATCTGATGCGATAAACGCAAGAAACATAAAACTGGTGCGACAAATGCACGAAGTATAGAACTGGTGCATCCCATGCACAAATACCAAGCAATAACTCAAATACGTAAGCAGCAACACCAAGTGTATCCAGATATGAAGAAAATCATAAACGTGTGCAGCTGCGGCACAAAACACATATCGATGCACTACAAGTACATATAAGCTATACCGAGTGCAAAATCAAAACACTAAAATTACCTGAAACTCTGCTGGAAACATAAATCAAATCACCAGCATAAAATAGGCATGAAATCGCAATCAACAGCCCAAGAGTAATAACTATGTACAAGGTATAAATACCCAGTAGGTGCAACCATGGTGCACAAAATCAAATATCATGAAACTCTGTCATCAAAACTAAATCATGCAAACAGAACGCCCAAAATACCGAAATCCAAAATGATGGATACGTGATAATCGAATCACAAAATCACAAATCATAAATACCGTCGTCGGTAGTTCCTCCTTCAAGGTCGAGAAGGAGTCGGTGCAATCCACTGCTAGCAGCGCAGGATATCTACCTGCCTCTTGCTCACGATCTGGCGTCCTCTGGCTCTCTGGGTCCTTATCTTCTCCGTGGATTTCCAATCTCACAGTCAACCGGCTCATCGGCCCTGTCAGATGTGCTAACGGGGACGATTCCGTTCTGGCACTTCTCTGGTCACCTCTCGGTCAAACCTCACGACCACTCGTAAGACAGCATATCACTGGCGTCGGCCTCTGGCTCTCTGAAAGCACGTCACACATCTGATCCTGGGTGCAATCATCATGGCAGCAATGTCCTGGAAGGGATCCTGCTCAAGGTCTCTTCCAAGCATGCCTATGCCGATCTGTACAGAGGCTGGCCTTCCTGCACAACCTCTTCTCGCTCAAAAGACACCTGTGTCCTCAGCACAATATTTTCTCAGAAACTGGTCACATCCCAACGTCTCTGTAAGCATATCAGGTCTCTAGTCTCGACGGGAAGCAATGACAGCTCGTCAGTGTCTCACACGAACCTCTTGTTCCACCTGTATCTATCGCCGTCCATTATGGCGTCATGCTAAGCTACGATGCACCGCACTGTTCTCGGCCGCAGTCAATCCGAAGTCTCTCGTACGGACTCGAAATCGCGTACTCTGTAGCTTCATCATTCCGTAGAAGATGTCAGGCCGAACTGGTCCTCGGGAACACGTCCCAACCATCGGAGGAATACTTATCACTCGTCCGTCCTTGGTCAATCCGCAACGCATCTGGGTAAGTTCCTTTATCCGAACTTAGTCGACTACCCCGTCGACAATGCCGAACTCTATCCTGCTGGGTGTGCGCAATACGACCACTCCTGGTCTAGGTCTTCTCGTATCGTACTCCAGAAAGGTCCTGTCGAGGTTCCTTCTCAAATCTCAAACCTGCCGAAATGCCCGGAAGTCGTCATCCGATGCTGAAGCTAAAGCTCATTCCGGAACGGCTGCATACATATTGCGCTTCTTTCTGGAAGATCTATCCGCATACCACGCCTCGAGGTGCGTATCACATCTCTGATGTCAGCGGAGTGGGACGTCATCTCGTCGAAATATCTTGCGAACTCTTTTCTTCACTCTGCGTCAATGTCGACTGATTCGGACTCGTCTCATCATGGCTGCATGTACTGTGCTCCAACGGCTATGCTCGCATCTGGAGTCTCCCAAGCAGTGTCCCATCACGATATCCGAAGATGTCGAACCATCCGATCGACTCGCCAGATCCTCATAATCCCCCAAGAGCTCACATCTCGGGTACAGTTTAATAGTATCGAGTACATGCCACAGCGTCGGTGGTCCAGCCGTAGAAGGGCAAACCCAA
Source organism: Agapanthus africanus (assembly GCA_030015575.1). Taxonomy (NCBI): domain Eukaryota; kingdom Viridiplantae; phylum Streptophyta; class Magnoliopsida; order Asparagales; family Amaryllidaceae; genus Agapanthus; species Agapanthus africanus. The sequence continues at coordinate 652,744,225 of JASDDO010000014.1, forward strand.
GCCTCACTAATGGCGCCGAGGAACCGCCGCAAACCCGAAGGTTCAAAGGCTTTCACACGGTCATTAAGTCGAGTTAGGGTTTCATTCTTCTAGAGGGTCCATAGAATCACCTGCATGTCTTTCCGTATACTTTAAACTTGGAAAATAGGTTCCTGACATTCGATCGTCTCTATCGACTCTCAACGAACCTGCGTGAAGTCGTCTCTATCTGGAATCGATCCACCTGATGACTCGCATCGGGTAAGCAAACTCACCACACGTCCTAGTCATTCATCCTCGGTGACTAGCGACTCGCTATCATAACTCCAAGAACATGCTCATGCTGCAGTAGCTCCAACCATCTGGGCGATATCTCGTCATTTGCAGTAGCAACTGGCTCATACGCCTGTACGCCGAACAACGCCTCAATCCTCCAGGAAAGGCAAAACATAAGCGGTCATCTCTGAGTCGGTCTGCTCTAGATCTGAGTAAGACTCTCCACACTGGAAATCTTCAACTCATCTGGGCCCGCTCTGGCGCAAAATCGGACGAATCACCTTCGTCTCTCAAATCGGGTAGACTAGCTATCATCAGTCGCATGACTGCCCGAAAGCTCCGGCAATCTCAGCTCGTAAGCTCCGAAAGCAACATCCTGTCAATCTCAGCCACAGCTGGTCCATCTGTCTGCACGGTAGGCGACATCACAATCTTTGAGGTATGCTGTACATCAACAGTCTTCTCTCAACTGGCAGCTCTAACAATGGCCCGATCATCCGGTGCAAGACCAAGCACTCGCCTCCACTAGAGGTCACAATCACCAACACTAACTCGAGACGTTCCCATGTCACCAGAAAACACAATGGTCGGCCCTCGTACCAAACGAGCTCACACCGGCCGTAACCCTAGCAGCAGCCCAAACTGCGCTCAAACATGGCGACAGGAACCTCAGTCGAGTATCAAAGAGAGCACATCAATGGCAAGAAAGGAAACAACAGATCCAAAGTGGATACATGATCATAGGAAGGAACAGCATCAATGGAGGTATGATCATGAAACTAATAGAATCGGGGATCTCAAATGGATGTATAATCCAGGATATGAAGAGAATCACTGATCTCGAAAGTATGTACATCCTATGGTTCCTTAAGCGGAGTGGCGTGTCGTAAGTATGCCGCGGAACATACCAACGGTACGTCACTCTACTTTAGTCACCTAATCCATCAACCAAGGGTCATCCTAATACGACGAATGTTCGGGTCGAATACCCCCTCGACCAAGTCTAAGTTCCGTAAGGTCAAGCCTAAGTTTCGTATATAAACAACGCCCTAGGCTCCACATAGTCAAATTCAGACTCGAACCAAGGTCAACCTAGCGCTCTGATACCAACTTTGTCACGACCCGAAAGAGCACGTGACTGGCCCTTGAACCATATGAAGCCTATAGGACTCCATCTGATCCAAGTAAGCCAAAAGCCCAGAAATCTAAAACCATTTTTGAGAATAAGTAAAGAAAACTGGTTTAAAGAAGTGAAGAAATACAGGTTTGAAATCAAGGTTTTTAAATAACTAAGCCGAAGGTACGTTTTGAAAACAATAAAGTCTTTTCTAAAAATTTCGGCAGAGTTTCTTTTGAAAAACTGGCCCCGAATGGGGTACAACAAGTATAACAATATGTATGCAATGATAATGGCATCCCCAAGCGGGAGCTAGCTCTTCGTCAATCGACGGTCACAACCACATATGCAGCAATAATATACAACGCCTAGTGGCGAGGATCAAATCCAAAGAAAACTCAAAAGCAATAAGAAAAAAACGCAATACTACTAAGCGCGACTCTAAGGTCGAAATAATACATCACTAGTCTAGGTCTGAAACAATACAAGTTTTGGTTGATGGAAATTCTAGATACAATGAAATAAATAAATACAATGGTGGTTCTTGATGCGAAAGAATCCACCTACCAAAGCAAGTCACCCGCAAGAAGAAAGTGTGCCAGAAATGCCGCAATAGAACCTGTACGGCAGAACCTGCAAGAACTGTGGCACAACGGGGGTGAGTTGCCAACTCGTGAATAGAAACATCTACAAGCAGAAACCGAATGCAAGACATAAACCTAAGTCAACGATCAATAATATAATCCACAAGAGTACATCTGAGTGTAATAGGGTGGCAAGGTAACATCTAATCATGTATGTAGTGCCAGGTACTCAGGTAATCACATGTCATCAGTGTAAGGTATGTCTGCATGAAGTAACCATGAAGAAATATCAATGATATCAATACACATATATTAGCGTCACATACCACTAATATTGGTGTAAGGGTATATATAACAGCGCCCTCATACCCTGTTATATATACAAATAAAGTATGATCAATGTAAAACCAGTCTGTATATGATCCAAGTCTGTATATAATCCATGTCTGTATGTATGTGGAACCCGTCCACTCGTCACCCACTGACGATAAGCATCAAGTATGCAAGTATGAGGATATAAACAATATCATGGAAAAACATCATGAAAACCCGTGCCTAACATCGACACGTAAATCCTCATCCATATGGGGCTCCGTCGGCGGTATCGGCCCTCGGCCCCCGGCAGTACGAGTCAACCCATGTCCATCTCTGGGCTCCGTCTGCGGTATCGGCCCTCGGCCCCCGGCAGTACAGGTCAGCCCATCTCTCGACTGCGGCCGGTATCCTCCAGATATCCGCCGAGCTCAAATACAATCACCGGTAGGTACTCGCCCGCCTCCAGGCTCAATCGGCAAACCCATCGATAATCTCGCCGAGGGGAACCATACCGGGCCCACCACGAACCCGCAAACGGATCATCACCTCCTCGAATCGGGTTTCAAGCACACGTCTCAGCACCGAGAAAACGCGTGGTGGACGCACCGAAATATCATATCACGAGGTACCGGGTTTTCATAAAAGTGCCTCTTTTCTTAAATAACCCCACGGTCCTCAAAAACCAGAAATCACATGAAAATCCAACATCAGGAAGTAAATCCAATGCGATGTGCTATGCAGTCAATCCATGACGTATGCGACATGTAAAGAACAGTAATCATATCGGAAATCATGCAACATGGAATAGTAATGTGCATATGTCAAAGGAAGAATCATCTCATGAATGCAATAGTACTACAGTGTAGTGGCATGGCAATTATCGATGATGAAGTGTGTGAGCCGGCAAATAGTGTACGTGGAACATACGCATCATCGATAATGGTGCTGGTGTCCTAACAGCATGATAATAATATAGCAATGAACATATGCCAGCAATGCGAATAGCATGAAGATGCAGAAATCTAGTAGTCAACACCACAGTGAAGTATCTACTATGCAACTACACCTAAGTATCAGGTCAAACAGGAGGGGTAGGTGTGGAAACCACCTAAATCTGAGTCGGTATATATATAAAGATATATAGTCGGTGATCTCGCCTCAATATCATATCATAAGATATCCTCGAGTTATGAGTGCGGATCTATCATCAATATCGGCACGTACGGTAAATCATCGTACGGCATCCCCAAAAGCTGGGTAAGGGTCAACATCTCACTGTCTCATCACATAACAGATATCACCATCATCAGAACATATAGTCTGGAGTACTACTCTATGTCTAGTACAAAACGGTAACATCAGTAAAGTATGCATGCGGGGGTAAACACATATCCCAAGCCCGCAAGAATCACAAGTCATATCCCACATATGAATCGTATCAAATCACCGATCCCAGGGCACCAAGCCCACATCATCGACTCATCTCCAAAGTCATCACATATCATCAATCATAGTGCAAGTACAAGTGATAAGCAAGGGTGTGTGTATAGGTGTAATTCTATCCTAGGGTTCGCGACTATGAACTGCACTAGTCACTTCTAACCCTGTACTATCCATAATACACCTAATATCACGATAGCTACATAATAATCTATCTACGGACTGCGGGGGTGCTATACGCCATCCACCCGACTTCCCCCTGTAGATATAATCTACTCACCTTGCTTCTCGTGTGCCAAAGCCGATGTCGCTATCTTCACCTCCTTTGCCTCAACATCACGCGGGGTACCTACAAGTATATCACAATGCTAAAGCACATGAAAATCACATCGGAAACCAAAATAGCACACGCTACCCGCATAGGTAAAAACCTATCGACTCGCATGTAAACACAATCAAAATCCACTTGTCGTTGACGTCCAAACGCCACCCGACAGGAATGAATCACCAAATACCAAAATCCATGCTAAAACAAGTCCCAAATTATACACCAACATAGGAAAATCAACCCAGATTTCACCCTAGATGGAATCAGTCAAAACTAGACATACTCAGGGTCAAAACTAGAGGAAATGGGGGCATGCACAGAAAACGAGGCAATTCCTTAAAATACCTTATTTTAGAATTTTCCATAATTTTTCCCCATTTATCTGTATTTAATTATACCAGAATATTAAAATATTCATTAAAATAATATTAAATTATAAAATTTCCCAAAAATCATATTTTATTATTTTGAAGACGTTACATGATTGTAGTTATCAGACTTGCCGAGACCATAGATACAAGTTGTTCATGTAATCAGGTTCAGGATGTATCAAGTAGTGAGGTAGTCAAGTCAAGATATAGCCATGGTTCGGTCAAGTCAAGTCATGTTTGCATGTTGATATTGTTCTGGTATTTAGATTCATGTTCAAGTATTCCATGTTGGATTCATGTTAGAATTAGATTCATGTTTGAGTTGGATTCATGTTTGGATTAGACTCAGAATTGATTTAGACTCAGAATTGAGTTAGACACTTTAAACTGATTTGGATCATGAATTATGTTCGGGAGTTATCGGTAACTACTGCACATGGATGCCAGGATTTGTGTCTTTTTTCAAGACAATTAACATTGATAACACCGTTAAGTTTTCTACCTTAAATAGGCAAGCACTCACTTTCTCCGGCTCCCTGAGGCTCAAGAGAATTGATCCCGCTTAAACTTATATTTACTAAAGTCCTTAATTTTAATTTTATATAACTCGAGGGGGTTTTATGAAAAATATTTTATATACTTTCAAAATAAATCTCGGTACTTATTTATATTATTTAGGGTTTCTATAATTGTGAATTTTAATAATATGAAGTATTTTAGTGATAATAGTTTTGCTTGGATAGTTCAAGGTACTTTAGTGTAAAGCTTGTCTTTTGGATAATTTGAAGGTATTTTGATGAAACTTGTCATTCTTTTATTTTTTTTAGAAAACATGGAGTTTTATTATATCTTGAAAATATGTGGTTTGATAATATTTATATAATTATTAAAAATTAATTTTATTATAGAAAATGCCGTTTTTCTTAAAATCATATTAAAAATCTTTCGAGACCGAATGCTCCATGAGGAGGTCTGCATCTCGCTCTACTATCCCAAGGATATGCGATGATCTATACCATCCAATAGCGGGTCCTATAAAAAAAGGTTGTAGAGGCATAATCGCAAAGAGTTTTGATAATACAATTCAAAGAAAACCGGGTTTTTATAGTTCATGGTATTTTAATAAAATATTGTATCAAAAGTATGATCAAGGTACATCGTGCTATGTAAACATGTGTGTATGTGGGGGGTAGGTCATTACCCCGTGATGTTTTCTAAAGATATGCACAAACAAAGGAAAAAAATGACGTGTATAAAGTTCATGGTATTTTCATGTAAAAGTGAGATTTAAGTTATTTAACATGATATTTTAGAGTGAAAGTTGGTTGTAAACATTTATAATAGCGTTACAAATATTATGTAAAAATTGGATGAACAATATATAATTAAAAAGTGAGATTTTGTAGTTTAGAAGATTTACATCGATATTAACTCCACTTACAGATATTTGTTCTGAAAAGAGATTCTAGAGAAGAAGGGGGATGATGAGAGGGGACTTACTTTTGGATTTGCTTAATAAGAGATAGAGGAGGGGGTTGAGGTTGTCGTGGCGTCGTGTGGTTGCCAGAACTTGCTCGATTCCTCGTTGGAAGTTGGTCTCTTGCTAACTCCACTTGTACTCTTCTTGTACTTAGAAAAATTTGAGGATTTTGAATAGAATTTTTAGAATGAGGAGGAGCTGGGGTATGGAGTTGTATTTATAGTGTGGAATTTGGATTTTGGAATTGAAAGAATGAATTAAAATGCATTAAAATTGGATTTAAAGATGAAATTGAAGTCTCTGTTTAAATTCAGAGAAATCAAACAGTGCAGAGGTAAAATAGGTAGGGGAAGAGTCATATGGGCAAAGCACCAGAACTTTTTACCAACGGGGGCCTGTCGCCGCCGGCCGTAGGGATGATCTCGTCGGTCCAAAAGTAGAGGGGAGCCGTCGGATTCTCGCCACGTGTCCATCTCTCTGTTTATAATATTTTCCATATGTTTTTTTTTCCTGACTTTTAATTTCTGTGTGTAGTGCATGTGTAAACTTTTGGCTTTCAAAAAATTTAAAAGAAAATCAGAAAAAATATAATGTGCATGAGATGATTCGAACACAGGGGCTATGTTGCAGCAGTGCAAGAGTTTTACCAGTGAGCTAAAAGTTATTTCTTCTTGTTCTTAAACAAAAATAACTTATAAAGTGTACTCAGGCTTGCAAACTCGTTTCTGTACATTGAATTAAAAAATTTCGTACAGTAAATTCAGAGTCATTATAAAGGGTAAGAAGAAAACCAACTAGCCTAAGTTCGGTATACATAAGGCAAGACGGAGAGACATCAAAAGGAGTTGAAGTGGGTGGAAAGAAAATTGCAACTACAGTCATGAGTCTGGACAGTGAAAGAAACATTACTAGGAATATTAAGCCACCCCCTTGAAACATTTTTTCTGTTTCAGTTTTCCTGTGTGGTAGCAATTGAAATCTGTTTTTCAATTAAATCTGACTTCTGTGTATATGGATACCGGATTAGAATCCCACATCAATAGGTGTCACGCCCCGCTTTCTAGTAGACAGAAACGGTGATGTGGTAAGCCCGCGGCATATTTATCCAGAGAAGGTCATTCCCTAAATAAATATACTAAGCGTATTGAAACAATAACATACAACGCAAGAATAAATGGAGACTGTAAAATTTTCCAACAAACATCTTTATTTACATTCAACTTCAAATATTTACAAGTACATGAGTTTCAACTGGAAAATAAATACAGTAAAGGAAAATGCATAAACATGTGGCATACATAAGCTGAATAAAAAGTGAAGCTAAGCTAATCCTGAGTAGCAATCCGGTTGTAGTCTTCCTCTGTGGCCTCCACTTCCTCCGTCTCGACCGTATTTAACGAACATTTCAAGAAAGCAATCGTGGGTGGAATGCCCGTCAGCGAACTAGTGCTCGGTAAGTCCCAATGATAAAGTAAGAGTAAAAGAATAACAAGTGTAGAATATAAATAACGAGTAAAAGTATATGTTCATGGGTAAATATTTACTATAGGTCTCTATATGGTCACTATGTTAACGTTAAGTTACAAGTGTGAATGCCAACGCAGCCGTAGAAGTATTCACGAGCTCAAGAGTGAGGCCCCAGGAGCAAGAAAACACGTGCCCATTTCATGTGTTAGCATCGGGGCTCTAGGCTATGGATGAGTCGACCCGACTAATATTCAAGTAAAATAAAAAAGAGGTTAATACGGGACTTCTGAAGCTCCGTTGGATTCACACAAGAAACTATCCCAAGCACCCCGAGTATAATATATATTACAATTGTAAGATAGCCTTAGTTGATTTAATTGGTTGATTATAACATGACTTGATCGAAACCATAAATTACAAAAGGTGAAATAATAAAGTCGAGTGAGTCGAGTAAGGTGCGAGTCATGTCAATTGCAATCTTGGTTCGAGTCAAGTTTGTTCAAGTAGATTGAGTTCGAGTTCATATTCAAGTTTTGATTCGAGTTTGGATTCGAGTTCAAGTTCAAGTTTAGATTCAGATTTGGATTCGAGTTCAAGTTCAAGTTTAGATTCGGGTTAGGATTCGAGTTCAGGTCTTTTTCATATGAATTGATTTAAACTGTTAAAAATCTTATGTTTGGGAGAAATCGGCAACTACTGCACATGGACGACAGGATTTGTGTTTTTTTTAAGATAATTGTCATTAGTAACTCTGTTAAGCTGTCTAACCTGAATAGACAAGCACTCACTTTCTTGGGCTCTCTGGGGCTCAAGAGAAATGATACCGCTTAAACTTATATTAATCTAGAGTTCTTAAAATATTGTTTGCATATCTCGAGGTTTTTTTTATGAAACTATGTTAATATTGTTTAAAAATAAGCCCCGGGGGTGATTTATAATATTTAGGGTTTTTATGAAGATATATTTTAGTTTTAGTGGTATTTTAGTGATAAAACCTAGATTTTAAAAGCTTAAGGTATTTTAATGAAAACTACATCTTTTTGTAAATTTGGTGGTATTTTATTAAAATTTCAATCTTCATTTAAAAATATATATTTTCATAAGTTGTTTTTATTGAAAATACGGATTTGTAGTTTTATATAATTTTTTCAAAGTTTGTTTTATTTAGAAATGTCGTATTTCTTAAAAACCGCATTTCTAATTCCTTTCGAAACCGAATACTCCGTCAGGAGTTCTGCATCTCACTCTACTATCCCAAGAATGTGTGATAATCCACAACATCCATTAGTGGTCCCCCTAACGAGGGTTGTAGAGGCGCAATTGCCAAGGATATAAGAATGTCGATTAAAAAGAGAACCCTTTTTGTAAAAACCTTGATATTTTAATGAAAAGCTTATTCTTTGAATTAACCATATACTTAGAATACCGTGCTATGAAACCACAGCGTGCGTGTGGGGTAGGTCGTTACCCCATGAATTATCTAAAGGTATATATTCTAGTTATTGAAAATATGGTTATATTAAAGTTCATGGTATTTTTATGAAAACTTCGTTTTATGATTATTTCACATGGAAAATTTTATTAAACTAAAACTAAATGATATAAATAAGGTTAAGAGTGGTGTGAGAATGTTGGTTTGACATATTTTTCTTATAAAGTGGAGTACAATTGTTGGAAAAAACATTATATCGGAGCTAACTCCATTTTGTCGATGCGTTTTTAGAAGGCGATTTGAGATGAAATAAATAGAGAGAGAAGGGAAACTTATGGGTTTAGCTTATTAAAAAGGGAGAGGGGAAGCCTTCGGGGGTCGTGGTCTCGTCGGAGATGCTCCGGACGTCGAGCTTGGCTTGCCACTCCTCTTGGATGCTTAACTCCACTTGGTACTTAGAGAGTTTGAGAGAATTTTTAATAGAAATTTCAGAATAGGGGAGAGTTAGGGATAAAGTGGTATTTATAGTGAAGAATTTAGGGCTTGGAAATTAAAATTTGGATTAAAAGAATTAAAATGGATGTTAAATGGTGAATTGAATAGTCTCTGTTTAATTGCAGGGAAATCAAACAGTGCAGTGGAGTAGAGAGGAGCTGAAGAGACTCGTGTGCAAACCACGGAGTCGAATGGCCAAGATCGGACCGTCGGCGGCAGGCGTTTGAGGGAAATGGGCGGTCAGATCATGAAGGTTTGCCTCGAGATTCGTGCCACGTGTTTAGATTTGTGTTTGCTCCTCTTTGCGCCTGTTTGATTTTTCTGAAACCCTTCGATTCTCCGTGAATTGCACATGCAACTCTTAGGTTTCCGAAAAATTAAAAAGAAAAATCTTTTAAAATTTGAGGATTGATGGGATTCGAATACACAGGCTACGTCACAGCAATGTAGAGGATTTACCAGTGAGCTACAAATTGTTTCTTGCTTTTATTGAACAAATATAACTTATAACTCCTACACATGCTGTAATACCCTTTTCTATAAATTTAAACAAATAATTTTGTACATGGATTTCAAAGTCGTTACAGTAAGGTGTTACAGATGCTGAGTAGAGTATTGAGAAAGGATGATTTGATCCTCAATATTGGAAATCGGAGCAAATGTTGTTATTAGGGAAAATCGTTCGGTTTTGCCTGTCAGCAAACTTTTAGTTTTGAATAACCGTTGTTATGCATCAGTTTTTAAAACCGATATGTTTGTCTCTATATTTTATAAAGTGGGATATAATTTTTTCAAAATATGTTCTGAATATTTACCTTCATCAATTGTTGATTGGGTAAGGTGCATAAAGATAACAATACAAACATTCTTAACCAAAATGCAGTTTTCAACTTACAGCACATGGAGTATGAGTTAGTGAACTCATAAGATTTACACATAGTGATGCATATTGTCCAATGTCCACACAGACAAGGGGTGGTTACTCATACTTCATTCCGTTTACCTATGAGTTCTCTGGTTTTAGACACGCATTCTTGTTAAAATGCAAGGTCCAAAGATTTTGAGAAATTCATATGGTATAATAATAAAGTAGAGAACCAAACGTTGAAAGTATCAAGATTCTTCGAAGTGATCAAAAATTTGGATACTTATGCTCGGTATTCCGTATTGAAAATTTGATTCTCTCTCAAATTACTCCTCGAAGGGTGTACTACATGATGAGTAATGCTGAGTAGCCTTTTTCATTTAGGGGATATGCACTGGAAACAGCTGGATGAGTATAACGTCTTTGTAAATGGGAATTTAGAAATGTACGTGTATATGACTCTGCCAGAGGGTTATCGTAGTCAGTGAGAGCAGGAGAACGTGGGCAAATCGCTTAACACTATTTATAGACTAAAGCGTGTATAGCGGAGATGGATCATCTGTTTTGATGTTACAATCAAATTGTTTGACTTCATTAAAATTATAGATGAACCAGGTATTTGTAAGTAAGATGTATGGAGTATTGTTATATTTCTCATATGGTATGTGGATGACATACTCCTGATAGGAAGTGATGCTCTTATGCTACAATCGGTCAAACTATGGTTGTCACAAATGTTTCTCCATATAGGATTTGGATAATATATCAAGAGTTCTGGTGACTAGATCTTTAGAAATAGATCTAGAAGGATTTAGGGAGTATCTCAATCCGGGTAATTGGACACTCTTTTAAAGGGGTTTAGAATGGAAAACTCCTAGCACGGTAGTATACGCGCATGTGATGGAGTCACCCTTTCTAAAGAGATATCTTCTAGACTGATGAGAAGAGAGACTCGCATGAACGACATTCCACTTGCTTTGGCAATTGGGTCAATCATGCGATATCATGTACCAGACCAGATAAAGCTTATGCACTTACTCTACTAAGCAGATATTAATCCAATCATGGAGAAACAAATGGAAATAGTGAAGAATATATGAGGATGTTCTTGATGAATGGTAATGGCAGCATCCTGCAGGAGGCGGTTACCGATCCCAGCTTCCAAGGTGACATGGATGACAAAGTGTCTGTCACGAGTTCTAAGTTTACCCTTTTATGAGGTGCTGTGTATTGGAAAAGGGTTCCAAGCAGGATACTGATATAGACATGACCCTGGATGCTGATTATGACTCAGCAGAGGATACAGCCCAAGAAGTTGTTTGATAAAAATGTTCATTTATGAACTTGGTCCCATTATCTATCTAGACAAATTCTAAGGCAGGTATCGCTCAATTCGGGAGATAGTTGATCTCCATAAAGTTGAGATATAGAAAAATAAAATTAGAAATATTGTAGCGGATCCACTTACTGAGGCTTTTTCTCGAACACGGTTTGTGAAACTGTTAGTAGAGAAGTTGGGTATGCGATACCGCAATAATTGGCCTTAAGTGCAAGTGGGAGATTGTTGGATATAGTGTCGTCAATGCAATTATTATAATTGTAGGAAGGCAAGGAAATTGAAGGACATACAGATAGAACAGCCTTACTCGTGATGATAGTATGCTATCTGATTTGTCTTTATCATTCATGTGTATACGTTTTACTTGCTATCACGTATCTCTAATACATAATGATAAATCCCGTAGGATCCTTGCTTGACTATCAGTATTATGATGGCGATCATACTAGTGAGAACTGGATAGTCCATAAGCACATCCTTAAATGTTCCTAGTCGTGCGAATATCGAGACTGGGATCGATATTCCAGAGTAGACTAGTGTATACGTTTTTTGACCCCGATCAGGACGAAGGCCGGTCCTACAACCATTGGTGTTTTGACACAAAAGATTATATACAGGTGCTCATTAGAGAATGAGTACACCGAACGGACTTGCCGAGAACTCCTAGATGGTATCAAACTTATTGTCAGATAGCAGTTTTTTGGTGACATGAGTACATGGTGGTCTGTAAACCTGAGACCGTCATAGTGTCTTATGTGGTTCCAACTGTTCTTTAATTACTACCTTACCACGGCTTTAAAGAGTCGTACAAATAGGTTTTGCTTGGATACAGTCCCGAACCATATGGAGGCAGTGAGCGATTGGAAGAGATTCGTCTCTCCCGGTATAGGGAGTTAAGTCCTGAGCCTGACATCTGCACGACTTATCGGATTATCGGAGGTCTGACAGATTCCACTCCGTAGACCAGGTATGCAACACTCTCAGACGAAGAGACCAGACTGTATGGAGATTGTCACTTATAGGCTCAGTAGGGATACGGATAAGCTTGCTTGTTGGCCTTCCTTTCAACAGCAATCCGGGTAGCCGTTACGTACAATCAGTGCCGCTGACGTGCTTGTAGTTAAGAATTTTATCTAGTAACTCACTGCCAGCGTATTGTCGAGTCTTTAGAGTCACATACAGAGGGTTTCCCGGTTCAGGCGAAACAATATAGAGGCCGTATGTTGATACGTGCAGGGGTCCGATTAAATACGTGTATTGGATATGAACTTTAATCAGACATTTGATAATACTAGCCGGCTTATGTTTAAGCCCGGTTATTAAATCAAGTATTGATTTAATAATATATATAGATATATATTCTAGTATTATATTCATTTTCTATTTCTCTCTTTGCTATTCGTATTTTTATACGATAACAAGACCATACATCTCTTTTACCGTTAACATGGTGAGCCAGTTTATGGATTCTCCAAGAGAGCCTCATTGGAGGGCAGTTATTCGTATTGTTCGCTATTTGAAGAATTCACCCGGTCAAGAGTTAATTTACCGCAATCATGGAGATGTTCAATAGTTGATGGGATTTTGTGATGCTGATTGGACGAGATCTCGTACGGATAGGGCTATTACTGGCTATTTGTACCTCCTCGGTGGCAATCTTGTATCGTGGAGAAGTAAGAAACAATCGGTTAAGGCTAGATCTAGTGCGGAGGCTAAATACCGTGTTATGGCTCATACTACGTGCAAGTTGATTTGGATAACTAACCTATTAAGTGATCTTAGATTTCAAATTCATCGTCCTATTCCTCTCTTTTGTAACAATCAAGCAGCAATTCATATTTCATCTAATCCTGTTTTTCATGAGAGAATCGAGTGCTATTTTGTTCGGAAAAAGAAGGAGAATGGATTTCTTAACCCTCAATACATTGTAAGCAAGGATCATCTAGTAAATATTTTCACAAAGGTATCGGGAAAAACAAGAATTGAATTTCTATGTAACATGCGGGGTCTACATGATATGTATACACCAGCTTGAGGTGAGCGTTAGAGATAATGTGTGATAAATTAGTTGAGTTTTGGATATTAGATCCAAACCCGTATTCATAAACTCTAGTATCAATTTATATGTATTCCTCCATGAATTAGCTTTTAAAGAAGGAATTCTATTTTTTTCTTCAAATTCCTTGTCAGGTTCAAATGTAAGAAGGTACACCACAAGAAACTGTAGCCTAATTCGACGGGAGACTAAATTCAACGGTATAATCCCATCGAATTAGTCTGCGTGTATTTAAAATTTTGTTGACTTTGGTCAACATCTAAATTGACGGTAGTCTCGCGTCGAATTAGATGTTAACCCACTTCAGCCCCGATTTCCCCCTACACTCGAAATTTTTTCAACGGACATGAAAAAATCCCCTTGCTTCTCCGTCGCCTCATCCGCCGCCTCGTCATCGCCGTCTAGTCCTCGTCGATCTCCTAGTCATTATCGCCGTCGCCGCCTCCTCCTCACCGTTCCCCTTCTCCTGCTACCTTTTCGATCCCCACCGTCTCGTTGCCCCGCCTCCTCACAGTCACCGAGGCCCCCACCTTCATCTTCACCAATCCCCTCCTCCTCATACCCGAGTCTTATTCCTCCTCCTTTAACGAGCTTTTCTTCATCCACCGGATCTACTTCGATGTGAAATCGATGACAGATTAGGTGAATTAATTTTATAAAATTCAATTTTCAAAATTTATCTGTTGTGTAATTTTAGTTAATTTCTTTATATAAGAAGATTTGTATATAAATGTCAAGAAAAAGTAATTGGAAAATTTGTGTGATTGTAGGATTGATGTCAAAGTGATCGCTTGCTCTTTCATATCATAGTTATTGTTAATTTCGTTATAATTGGATTATTGGAATAGAAATTTTGAAAGATAATACTTGTAGAATTTGTATGATTGATGGGTTGACAATGGCGTGGATGCTTACTCTTCTTTCGCAATAGATATACGTCGGTATTCGGTACACCGTCTACACCATTTAATTCTTAACTATATACTAAATCTAGATTAAGTCATCAATTAAACCGACGATATTGAAACGATAACCATCAAAACTAATCTAATTAAGTGCATGATACTCAATGATAACAAAAATTAAACCAATACATATAGTCATGGAGTATCTAATATCGATAAAATATCGCGTCTTAGAAGCTGTCTATCAGTTATATGCGTATAGTTATTTTCGTGACATAAAACTACGCGTGAGTTGTCAATCTCAAACATTAATCGTTCTTCGTTAACAACCATATCGTAATTTATGCAACGAGAAGACTAGTCGCACTATAATCGATAGTTTTGTCCCGCTTTGGACAAGTTAAGAATGTATAGCGTATACACTTCCCTGCATACTTATATTTTTCGTTTCGAGATGAGTTTTGTCAGTACATTTTCGGTGGTTCTCCGTGTACAATATAGCTGAGATGATCATTTCAACACTGATAGTATTGAGATGTTTATCTCTTCTATTGCAATGTACTCGAAGAACAGCAGGGAGGTGCAGCCGAAATTTTCTTGAAGTGAATGAAAATATTCATGTTCTACAAAGGATGCGAGGTATCTTATTCTTTAGGGTTCTAAAATTATTTGCCAGGTAATCTTTAGAGCATAACTCGCTGAAATCAGTTACAACCAATACAACGTCGTTATCTGGTAACGCCCTAATAACAATATGCAGTAATTGTTGCATGATCACATGACAGTCGTGACTCTTCAGGTCGACGAAGATTTTCTTCTCAAAGTTTACTTTGCTGGTTTTCAGAATACGCCCCCAGTACCCTACTTGTTTAAGTATCTTAAGGAAACTCATTATTGGACATCATGTACTTTGCTGGTGGAATTGCCCATTTACCATTCCCTTTCGAAACTGGATGCAATTTTGACCACAAATTCTATGTAGTAAACTACCGTCGTATCGCAAGTGTGTCTGTTCTTGAATTTGGTATTCAACACGGTACCCAGCAAGAGCCCGCATACGTTCTCAATGTGCATGACGTCCAAGTTATGAAGAAGATTAAGAAATCGCCAATACGACAAATCATTAAATATAGATCTTTCTCTAGTTATTTGATATCTCTTTTGGAATAGTATGCTTATACTTACCGAAAACAACATTGATGTTCTGTACGTTCTCAAACATCTTTCTCTCATTTGGCTCAGGAAGAGAGCCGATGCTCCTGCTCACCATTGAACTTGATTCCATTGCGTCGATAACAAAGATTAACATCTAACCAACGATGATGTCCAGTTTAACAAGAAACCCAATTTACTGGCGTTTCACAGACGGTGTATTCTTGATAAAAGGGCAAGCACGGTGGCCTTTCGTACTCCATCCCGACAGCATGTCATTTGCCGGGAAATCATTGATTGTCCAAAGCAGCTCCGCGCGCAATGTGAATCTCTCATTTTTGTGGACATCATAAACAACGACGTCGGTCTCCCACAACATATTCAACTCATCGATCAACGACTTTAAATAAGCATCGATGTCATTACCTGGAGAGTTGCTTTCGGGGATCAACAAAGGTATTTGGATGAAAAATTGTTTCATACCCATTCACGGCGGGAGGTTATAAACTACTAGTGTATCGGGTCATACGCTATGATATGCACCTCCTTTGAACGGTTCCAAGCCATCAGCCGATAATCCAAGTCTCACGTTACGAGCTTCCGCATCGAACGCTGGAAATTGAGTGTCAAATTTTTTCCGCTCCTCACCACCAACGAGATGCTGTAAGACCCCATCCTTCTTGCGACGATCTGCATGCCATCTCATACTTTCGGCGGTTTTAGGTGACATAAATAACATCTGTAGTCTTTTCTTAATAGGAAAAGAGGGCAACACCTTCACCGAAATTTTAGGAATTGACTCCTCATCCCTCGGAGGATTTTTTAGTAAGATCCACTTTGATTCCCCATAGGTTCTACACTTATTTAAGTTCTTTTCATCATCTGTCATGAATAACATGCAGTGATTTGGACATGCATCATTTTTTTGATAACTGAAATCGATGTCGGCAATTATATTATTCATCTTTTGAAAATTGGCAGGGAGATCGGAATTCGGGTAAGCCTCCTTCTCTATCTTTAAAAAATTATCGACTAACTTGTTGCTCCATAAAATTTTGCATTTAAGATGAAACATTTGAACCATCCAACCTAACTTCGTCATTGTCGCACCCTCATAAAGAGGTTTCTTAGCATCCTCCATATACTTAAAAAATATCGCAGATTCGGCATTTGGAACCGCTTTACCATCATCCGAAGCGGTATCATCGTGCATGCCATCATACAACTCGTCTATCATATCATTTAAACCAATGGTTGTTGGGGTTCTCATAAGAGGGTTGGTAGGTAGCAACCGACGATATGCATGCATTCTATAGTTTACGACCTCTCCATGCAAGTGCCAGATAGTGTAATCTTAAATGAATCCATTAGCAAGTATATACATGTGAACCACTTCTCGACTATCCTTTTTGCGGCTACATCTCTTACAGGGACATGTAATACGATTACCACCCACCCTCGATGAGAATTGCATAAACTCTTCAACACCATTACGAAACTCAGGGTCAAACATTTTCTTATCTATCCAAGTCTTATCCATTCTTGTCCGGTACATAAAATCTAAGAATCAAAATAACTAACCATCAGGTGGTGTTTTCATATGTTTTGACCGATTATTTATTATATTAGAATGTTTTTTTCTAGATAGTTTTCCAGACAGTTCACGATATTAACGGTTCTATATTGGATGTCGAGGGTAACGACTATCGGGGGTAAGGTTTATATCCCATTAAGAATGTATAACGCATGCACCCTCTGCACTTATGCTTTCATTCGCTTCGAGAAAATTTCAGCAGCACCTTCCCACTGTTCCGAGTATACTGCAATAGAAAAGATAAATATCTCAATACTATCAGTATTGAAATAATCATCTCAGTTATATTTGTATACGGAGAACTAGCGAAAAAGTACTGACAAAACTCATCTCGAAACGAATAAAAGCATAAGTATGTAGGGAAGTGTATACGTTATACATTCTTAACTTGTCCAAAACGGGACAAATCTATCGGTTATAGTACGACTAATCTTCTCGTCACATAAATTACGAGATAGTTGTCAACGAAGAACGATTAACGTTTGATATTGACAACCCATGCGTAGTTTTATGTCATGAA
Source organism: Agapanthus africanus (assembly GCA_030015575.1). Taxonomy (NCBI): domain Eukaryota; kingdom Viridiplantae; phylum Streptophyta; class Magnoliopsida; order Asparagales; family Amaryllidaceae; genus Agapanthus; species Agapanthus africanus. Next base: position 652,761,940 of record JASDDO010000014.1, read on the forward strand.
GATAACCATATGCATATAACTGATAGACGGTTCTAAGACGCGATATTTTATCAATGTTAAATACTCGATGACGATATGTATTGGTTTTCTTTTTGTTACTATCGAATATCGTGCACTTAATTAGATTAGTTTTGATGGTTATCGTTTCAATATCGTTGGTTTAATTAATGTTTAATTTGTGACTTAATTTAGGTTTAGCATATAGTTAAAAATTAAAGGGTGTAAGCGGTATACCGGATACCGACGAATATCGAGTGCGAAAGAAGAGCAACCAACCACGCCGTTGTCAACCCTACAATCACACAAATTCTACAAGTATTTGTTGACATCCGTGTCACACGATCCTCAATTTTGATGATTTTTTTCAAAACGTTATTTAAATGAATTCATATGTTACAACGTTTCCAAGTTTTAATCTTGAAGTACAGTTTCAACAATATATCCAGCATCAAGTAAAATTACCTACAATATGATAGGCACTAAAACCGTCAATATAGCATGACGATTCGATACAATTGACAACGTGAAGCAAGCAAATTCAAGATCCATTCACGTCAAATGTAATAAGTCAAAGGAAATGAAGCAAATTGAAGAACCAAGACTTAGATCGAAGATTTGAGCGATATACATGTAATTAGTAATGATCTCATAAGATTAAAAACCTCATCCCAACTCATTCTTAATGTCTATGACGTCTTCATCTCTTTTAGAGACGTCATAACTATCCGTTGGAATTCAAATCTGCCAAAATTCAAACCAAATGTACCATTCATGTCAGAACACTGACGTCGGCCCTTGATGTCAGTATCAGAAAAGTTTGAACTCTGACGTCAGTATAAGAAAAGTTTGAACAACTGACGTTAGTAAAACAAATCTCTGATTTTCATCTTTCTGTTTAAGTTCTCAGTGATGGCTACCCTGACGTCATTAGAACAAATTTTGTATAGCTGATGTCTACCCCTGACGTCAGCAAAGGCAGTTTGAATCAAAAATATGAATTTCAAATTTTGAAATGAACGGTCACTTGCGCCAAATTTGCTCCCAACTTTCTTTAAACGTCCATTAACTGTTTTATGGTAGTTTTTGGCAGTTACAATAACTTCTCATTCAATTCTCTATAAATACCTTTGAGATCTCACAATTCATAAGGAAATTCATTGCAAATCTTTTTGAAAATTCTCATGTTCTTCGCGCTTTAACTTGTTCAGATTTTTCATTTCCTTAAGAGCCTTAAACTTGTCTATATCTCTCAAAAGAATTCTTGTGCCTAACCGGAAATAATCTTTGAGATCAATAGGATTGTGAGTTAGTGAAATCGTTTGTAATAAAAGCGATTTGTAACTCAAGAGAAGACGTGCTTCTCCATTCACTTGAATTATAGATTCGGAGTGGAAAAATAGATCTTCCAAATGAGACGTGGATTAGAGAGGAAATTATGGATTTCTTAGAGAATCAGAGTATAGAGAGGAAGAAGACTTGTTTCCTGGAGAATTGCAGTTTAAGTGATTGATCCTTGTGAAGAGAGATATCTTGTTTCTTCACATCCCTGTGAAGTGGGATTTGTGTACTTCATACATATAGTGAAAAAATCCTGAGTAGGAGACTCAGGCGGGGACTAGCCATAGGAAATGGTGAACCCTAATCAACATATCACTGTGTTTGCATTGCTCTTACTCTTTTACTTTACTGTGTTTGTATTGATTATCGTATTAAGTTTCTTGTTTAAAACATATTTTGAATATTTTCCACAGAAACTCGATAATTACTTTAGAAATAGTATTTAAGTTTTAAATTTGCCATAGGATATTATAATTACCTTATTCACCCCCTCTAAGGTATTTTCAATTGGTATCAAAATCGGGTTGCTCAGTTTTAGATTAACATCTATAATTCATTAGATCCTAATGGCAAACCAACTAGAGGACCATTCCACCACACGACTCCCACTTTTCAATGGCACTGATTTTCAATTTTGGAAAACTAAAACGATAATCTTTTTACAATTTATAGACTTAGATATTTTAGATATTATAGATGAAGACTTTGTTATTTTTACCACAAAACCATATTATGATGAAGAAAAACAATTTATGAGATTAAATATTAAGGATATAAATGCCTTTCACTTCTCGTTGGTTCCAGAGGAATTCAATAGAATTTCCATATGTCAAATGGCATATGATATCTGGAGAACTCTCGAGACTGCACATGAGGGTATGAGCCAAGTAAAAGAAAGTAAAATTAATAGGTTAATGCACGAGTACGAAATATTTTCTATGAAAGAAGACGAATCAATAGATTCAATCTACTCTAGGATTAACAATATAGTAACAGAGTTATTTAACTTAGGTAAAAAGTTTGTAGATAAAGAAAAGACCTATAAGATTCTTCGATCACTAATTTTATCTTGGCAGCCTAAAATTACCGCTATAGAAGAGGCAAACGATATGAGCACCATGGGTGTTGACATTTTCATTGGTATGTTGAAAACTTATGAGATACAATTCAGTGACATCAAGACAAACGAGGACAATCAAAGAAAGAATATCGCATTCAAAACGTCGATCGGTAAAGTTAAAGAGCCAATCCTATCAAGCAAAGATGAGAGCGACGGCGGAGAAATGGAAAACATTGCAAAACATTTTAAAAGGTTTATTAAGGCAAGAGGCAACTCTTTTAAGAAACGGGCTAACACTTCCAAAATCATGCGATATTTTGAATGCAACAAAGGACATCTCAAGACAGATTGTCCGAACCTTAAGTTCAAGAAGGACAAACCAAAATGGAAGAAAGGTTTGGAGAAACGTGCGTTCCAAGCCATCTGAGATGATTTCGATTCGAGTGAACCAAAAAACGAAGAATTCACCAACATGTGTTGTAAGTCCATGTCACACACCCCACGAGCTTGCGGGGAGGCGGAATATATGAAAAACGATTATCAAAGCTTCGTAACACGGACTTGAGCGCATGAATCGTATCTAAACCGTTACTAGCAAACTACGAGAGGTTTAACTACTCGGATTCGAAGTTATACCTCACGTTACTTGTCCTTCGGGTCTTCATCGCTGCCCTCCACTCCTCGTAGGCTCCTTGGAACATCGACACCTCAACGGCCTCCTCGAGTCAAAGACGATCCACCCGAGAGCTCCTACGCCAAGCTTGTTCTCTAACTTGAGATAACTAGGTTGCTCAAAGTGCTAATCTAAGCTACCTAGGGGATATAGAGTGAGGTTATGGATGTATTAGTCTAGCTAACCCTTGATCTCAACACATGAGCGGTTAGGGTTAGGGTTTCAAGAATGAGAGAGCTTGAGGAGAGAGAAGGTGATGATGAGAATGGATATGAATAATGAGCTCATTAGAATATAACAACCATAACAATTTATCAAATAAATAATATAAGTGATTAATCATCATGGTTGATGCATTCACCTTGTGTGATTCATCACATGAGTCATAAGCTCAATAAATGAATCATTAATTCTAAGGATGAATCACACAAATGAGTCATTAAGCAATAAATGCTTATGCCACCTTAACCCCCAAGTCACCATGCTTCTAGAAGCTTCTCGGAAAATTATGAGAACGCCCCTCCAATCCGTGAAAACACGGAAAAACTTTAGACTGTATAAATCCAATAACCTGATACTAGAATCTGGCTTAAACCAAAACCGACTAGTAAAAACTGTCCGAACGTCGTACGTGCGTTTAAATACGTATGTGTCCAAACCCTTGTCGTAAAACCATACGACCTCTATATCGTTTCGCCTGGAACAGGGAAACTCTCTGTGTGGGACTCTAAAGACTCGACACTACGCTGGCAGTGGGTTTAACCACAGACCGCTAGTGGCACTAGCTGTACGTAACGGTCCCCAGGTAGATGTCGATAAGAAGGCCGATGAGGAAACCCATCCGAACTCCTACTGAGCCTGATGTGACAATCTCCGTACAGTCCGGTCTGTTCATCTAAGACTATTGCATATCTAGCCTAGGGGATGGCAAGAGTCAGTCCCCTAATAGCGATATAAGTCGTGTCGGAGCGTAGCCCATTACACCCTGAGAAACTACTGGAACCTACCAGTAAATCTCGCTTGCCCTGGCCAGGGAATTTGCGTAATGGCTCTCTGACACAGCGCGATATCAACTCCCAATACCGGGAGAGACGAATCCTTTCTAACCGCCACTGCCTCCAAGTGCTCGGGACTGCACCCAACTGCTACCTGTTTGCACGACTCCTTTGAGCCGTGGTAGGGTAGGAATCTAAGAACAGTGGGACACACTCGAGGCGAAGTAGCAGTGTCAAGTCTGCGGACTATGCTGTACTCATGTCACCTGGGAACTGTTAACTGACGATTGGTATAATACCAACCAACAGTTCCCCTGCGAGTCATGTCCGGTGTACCCGTAACCTAACGAGCACCTGTATACTATCTCCAGTACGACGTACTGATGGCTGTGGGACAGACCATCTCCCCAACTGGGATGAGAAGCGTACACACTAGTCTACTCTGGAGTATCGATGCCCAGTCTCGATAATCCTACGACTAGGGACAAGTATAGGATGTTGCTTATAGACTACCCAGCCCCCACTAGTGTGACTGCCATCACAACGCTGGTAATCAAGCAAAGATCCTATGGGCTCTACTAATATGTATAAGCGATACGTTACAAGAAACATATGCACATATTAAAGTAGTCACAAACCAAGTAGCATACTACTATTTTTAGAAAGACTGTATATACAACTATGAATATCCCAAGCTTCCATTAAGTAATATACATACAAGTATGATACAATAATGGCCCTTAGGGCATATACACTAACAATCTCCCACTTGCACTAGGGCCATGAGCTGGCATATCGTAGACCTATCATCTCGAATAGCCTCTCGAACTGCGTTTGAGGAATGACCTTTATGAATGGATCAGCAATCTTATTCTCCGTCTCTACTCTTTTCACCTCGATCTCCCGGCGATCTACGATCTCCCTGATCAGGTGATACCACCTTAAGATGTGTCTGGACTTCTGATGGGACCTGGGTTCCTTCGCTAAAGCTATAGCGCCGTTGTTGTCACAATACAGAGGTATTGGATCAACACTGGTAGGAACCACCTGAAGTTCTGTGAGGAACTTCTTCATCCAGACAGCTTCTTTTTCGGCATCGCAAGCAGCTATGTACTCCGCTTCCATTGTTGAGTCAGCAACGGTCTCCTTCTTGGAACTCTTCCAACAGACCGCCCCTCCATTGAGGGTAAAGACATAACCCGACATGGTCATCCTTGTCACTCTGGAAGCCAGAGTCGGCAAAAGCCTCCATCTGGAGGTCTTTTCCGCCATACACCAAGAACATCTCCTTAGTCCTCCTTAGGTACTTGAGAATGTTCTTTACTGCTATCCAGTGATTCTCCCCTGGGTTTGCCTGATACCGGCTTACAACGCTCAATGCGTATGCTACATCTGGTCTGGTACATAACATCGAATACATTATAGAGCCTATCGCTGAAGCGTAGGGTATAACCGACATGCGATCCTTTTCCAAATCAGTCTTGGGAGACATCTCTTTGGAGAGGGTGATTCCGTGACAAGCCGGTAGGTTACCGCGCTTAGAATCTTCCATACTGAATCTCTTCACTATGGTGTCTATGTACCTGGACTGCGAAAGTCCCAACATCTTCTTTGATCTATCACGATAGATCCGGATCCCCAGAATATAGGTGGCATCACCCAGGTCTTTCATGGAGAATTTCTGTGATAAGAATCTTTTGACTGAATGTAACATAGGAATATCATTTCCTATTAGGAGAATGTCATCCACGTACAAGACGAGAAATACTACAGCTCTCCCTACAATCTTACTGTATATGCATGGTTCATCTGGATTTTTGATAAAGTCAAATTCTTTGACAGCATCATCAAAACAGATGTTCCAGCTCCGCGATGCCTGCTTTAGTCCATAAATGGACTTAAGCAACTTGCATACTTTACCGTTGCTCCCACTCTGAATGAATCCCTCTGACTGATCCATATAGACGCTCTCTTCTAAATTACCATTTAGAAAGGCCGTCTTTACGTCCATCTGCTAGATTTCGTAATCGTGGAAGGCAGCAATAGCAAGAAGGACCCGAATGGATTTAAGCATAGCCACTGGAGAAAAGGTTTCGTCATAGTCCAAACCAGGTCTTTGACGGAAACCCTTTGCAACAAGTCTAGCCTTGTAGGTTTCAACCTGTCTATCTACACCAATCTTCTTTTTGAAGATCCATTTGCATCCTACGGGTTTTATCCCCTCTGGAGCAATGTCCAAAGTCCATACTTTGTTAGTGTACATGGACTCCATTTCGGTCTGCATTGCATCCAGCCATTTTGCTGAGTCACCGCTCTGAATGGCTTGCTGGAAGCTAGTAGGCTCATCATAGTCAATAGTGCAATCCTCTCTATCCCCGTCTATGAGAAAACCGTAGTATCTCTCGGGCGGATGAGACTGCCTACTACTCCTGCGGAGTGGCGTCGGGATGTCCCTTTCTTCTTAAACCTCTGGTTCTACCATACTTTCAGTAACAGCTTATGGTTCTGGAATTTCTTCCAGTTCTACTGCGCTCCCACTCTTCTGATTTTCTAAAAATTCAGCTTCTAAGAAGTGGGCATGACGAGAAACAAAAACCTTTTGTTCCTCTGCGTAATAGAAACAATATCCCATGGAGTTCTTTGGATATCCCACAAACTTACATTGTACTGAACGTGTCTCGAGCTTGTCCGCATGCTGCCTTTTTACAAAAGCTGGACATCCCCATGCCTTCAAGTACTGAAGACAGGGTTTCTTCCCACTCCATATCTGATATGGTGTGGTAGGCACTGTTTTGGTTGGAACCTTGTTCAAAAGATATGCAGCTGATTCTAGCGCATAACCCCAGAAAGATCACGGTAATTCAGCCTTACTCATCATGGAATGAACCATATTCAATAAGGTTCTATTCCTCCTTTCTAATACACCGTTGTGTTGTGGTGTGTATGGAGGAGTAAGCTGAGAGAGAATTCCATTCTCTTTTAAGTAACCCAGGAACTCGGCACTTAAGTATTCACCACCTCGATCAGATCTCAGTGTCTTTATACTCTTGCCTGTTTGGTTTTCTACTTCATTCTTGTATTCTTGGAATTTCTCAAAGGCCTCGGATTTATGCCTCATTAAGAAGACATGTCCATACCGAGAGAAATCATCCGTAAAAGTAATGAAGTAGGAATAACCTCCTCTCGCATGTGTAGACATTGGACCGCACACGTCACTGTGTACGAGTCCTAAGAGCTCGCTTGCTCTTACTCCATGTCCAGTAAACGGAGTCTTTTTCATCTTTCCTATGAGACAAGATTCACAAGTGGCATAAGATTGATATTCGAACGGATTCAAATATCCTTCTCTATGTAACTTAGTCAACCTTCTCTCATTGATGTGACCTAGTCTACAATGCCATAAGAAAGCCTGATTTAATTCCGGAGACTTTCTTTTAAGTGTATTCTGGACATTGAAAACCTGAGCTTGACTTAATACGTATATACCGTTATCTAATGTACCTGACCCAATCAGAACTTGATTTAGGTGGATGTTAACTACATCGCTTACGAATGTAAAATCATATCCCTCTCTCGAAAGTGATGACACTGATATGATATTACAAGTCATACTAGGTACATACAGACAGTTACGTAGAATTAATATCTGCCCACTTGTCAAACCTAGGCGATATTCTCCCACGGATTTAGCGTCCACGCTCATTCCGTTTGCAACTCTGAGAGACCAATCACCTACCTTTATAACTCTACGGTTTCTCAAAGCATGTAATGAATTATAGATATGAGATCCTGCTCCGGTATCAAGTACCCAGGAAGTAGAGTTAATTGACAAACAGTTCTCAATTACTAACACACTTGAGGCTCAAGCCACAACATGCTTCGTATCTTGGCTACTGGCTTCTAAAGCCCTGCAATCTTTCTGCCTATGCCCAATCCCATAACAATAGGAACGTCCCTCTTTTACTATATCCAGTCCCGAAACTTTTGCCCCTCTCTTTCCTTCTACTTCCCTGGTTTCCTTCAGGGTAGAAGGTAGAGACTGTAGAATCAAGTCAGTATCTGACTCGTTCTCCAACGTGGTCTTCAGGTCCTTGAGCTGATCAATACAGCTAGTCATTGTAAGGATGTTGTCCCCTACAGATGACCCGACGGCCAACGTCGCTTGAATTAATTCGGTCGAGGTCTCATATCTTGTGATATGAGATTTCTCTCCATATAAATCTTTGTTATGGAGAAAGATGGAAACTGAGTCCATCTTCTCGTGCTGCTTCTGGTATACACCATCAACTGAAGCTAACACGAGGCACTTAGCTTTCGCTTTATCCTTTTCCCTTGTCTGATGGATATTCATATCTGTGACAGTGGAAACTGGACCTGGGATTGCGGGATCTTGAGTAGTAATAGGGTGGTCCAGCTTGTTATAGGCAATGGACATCTGGACAGACCTTTGCCAGTCATATAAGTTAGATTCAGTCAATTTGTTATCTAGATGTAACCTAGTCGTGGTCACAAGGTTGCTGCAATTAAGAGAGAGAGAAGAAAACATTTTTAGCATGATGCTCTTGCAAGTTTAGAGTGGTTTTAATTTATCTAAACAGGATGGCTCCCACTGTTTCTCGAATCCCTCCTCAAACCATAAAAGAAGAATTAGCCAGGACTATTCTCACCGTACAATTCTTGCATAACCGTTCAGCCAGGTCAGTGTCGATACTTCGAGGGAGGTTTTCCAACGCTTTCGCGAAGTTCCTTAATTAAATAACCTCTTTTCTATGGGGGCGTAGCCCCGCTGACACCTTTCTAGGCACCTACTTGGTTTATAGTATTGATCGTTAAGTGACGAATCTCCTGATAAGTAGCATATACTCACAGTAGGATCGGGATCCAAAATATCATCGTATGATAATGTTGAAGGAATCCTACCAACATTCATCAAACTCCAAAATGGTATGCTCCACTAGCAAGTTTCAGTTTCTTTAGAAACTCCCGATATGGATTTTTGCCCCATGCTTTTATGACCTTGACGAAAGCCAACAAATCATAAGTCACATGTCAAGTTCTTCCCATCATTGTCTTGTTAATTTGAACCCACTCGTACATACCCTTGACGAAAGCCAACAAGGTAATGCGTCTGTCCCAAACCAACCCATCTATCTATGCAACAAATGAATACCCCAGCAGCTACCAAGCACTATGCCTTGACGAAAGCCAACAAACATAGATTGAATACTACTGACAATCCATAAGAAATGACGGAGGGCTATGACTGGTTTTGGCAAAACCGTGAACGTAGTGAACTTGATATAATCGAAGGAACCTGATAGCTTTTTAAAAGGAGTGGTTAAAGCTCCGCAATTAAAAAATATCTTCTCTTTTAAAATAACCGAGTGGTTTCTTTTAAATTTGTTCCAACGATTTAACTTTGGTTTATTTTCTTTGCATTGTAATAATGCGTCCCATCATTTATCCTATCATTGCAAAAAACAACGAAAATACTACGTCCTCTTATGCCATCCGCATTCGCCACGGGGTCCCGTCATCACCCGTTAGGTTACTTAACTAACGACAGAGCGGGGGCTGGGCTAGCGCGGGTGTAAAACATAAGTGACGTCTAATAGCTATCATATATAGATATTGTACATTCGTCAGACGCAATAATAAGCATTCCAGATCACCGATGAACTTTATTGGATATACTAGCAATCCGCATTTGCTGTGAGCCTGCAATAAAAGACGGATTACACAGTTGTGATGAATAGCCATTACCCCACCCTAGACCCCTACGGGTACGGCAAACTACCCGCCAAGTACCCGAAGTGAAGCGGTCTCCCTCAACAAAGTGAGTAGGCCACTAAACACTTCAAAGTACCCGGTAGTTTGTGCACCCCACCTTGGGTCTATCCTAGGAGCAAAAAACAGTAAAAAGAAATAATACAACGGTGGCTACAACCGCAACCTGGTTGCGCCCCCAAAAGAATATTACATCATATTACATTTACATCGAATGAATGCATATTAAACCCATCTCAAAACCCCGGCTAATCATCACAACACTCCAATCAAGTCCATATAAACAAACAGTAAACATTACAGAAATGTGCAACCCCCTGCCAACCGACATACTAGCAGTTAGGGGAGGTTTATGAACACATTAAACATTACAGATAAAAACTCAATTAGCAAATAACTTAGAACATCGATCGACAACCTTTATCCGTGTCTACCCCAAAAGCAAACCTGCACTGAAGTAACCTGGGTAGAAACAGAACATACAGGAAACCAAAACACCAAAAAAATATGAATTACTGAGCAAATCCGAGTCAACTCGGAATTGACTCAGCGGCGGATCCGCGGCCAAAAGCACTATCTTGCCGCGGATCCGCGGCCATATAACCGAGTTGCAATCTCGTATTTTCTTAGAATTCTTATATTTCCCTGCTGTGAATTTTAAGGCATATCAAATATTTTTTTCGACACGTTTAAAATTTACAGAAACTGTTAGGGTTCCGGGGTTTCGTTTTCGTGTTTTCCGTCGATCGAACTTCTAATTAGTTGCTAACAAGCTAGTAATGATTTAGTTGGCTCTGATACCACTGTAAGTCCATGTCACACACCCCACGAGCTTGCGGGGAGGCAGAATATATGAAAAACGATTATCAAAGCTTCGTAACACGGACTTGAGCGCATGAATCATATCTAAACCGTTACTAGCAAACTACGAGAGGTTTAACTACTCGGATTCGAAGTTATACCTCATGTTACTTGTCCTTCAGGTCTTCCTCGCTGCCCTCCACTCCTCGTAGGCTCCTTGGAACATCGGCACCTCAACAGCCTCCTCGAGTCAAAGGCGATCCACCCGAGAGCTCCTACGCCAAGCTTGATCTCTAACTTGAGATAACTAGGTTGCTCAAAGTGCTAATCTAAGCTACCCAGGGGATATAGAGTGAGGTTATGGATGTATTAGTCTAGCTAACCCTTGATCTCAACACATGAGAGGTTAGGGTTAGGGTTTCAAGAATGAGAGAGCTTGAGGAGAGAGAAGGTGATGATGAGAATGGATATGAATAATGAGCTCATTAGAATATAACAACCATAACAATTTATCAAATAAATAATATAAGTGATTAATCATCATGGTTGATGCATTCACCTTGTGTGATTCATCACATGAGTTATAAGCTCAATAAATGAATCATTAACTTTAAGGATGAATCACACAAATGAGTCATTAAGTAATAAATGCTTATGCCACCTTAACACCCAAGTCACCATGCTTCTAGAAGCTTCCCGGAAAATTACGAGAACGCCCCTGTTCAGTTGAGAAAACTGCACATTTGTTATTACATTTTTCCTACTATTTTTATATTAAAAAAAGGTCTTTATTATAATATATCATACATATGAGGGTTTATCTGTAAAAATACTATTTTCCATGTGTTGATATATTATAATTAGCATTTGGTAGGAAAATGTATGCAAATAATATCATTGACCAAATCTTAACTCTACTAAATATTATTTGAGTTGTTGTGCAGAATTTTCAGGACTAAAATCAAGGAAATCAAGTTGTTAAAGCAAACCTGCCTAATTAAGAAACCAAAACTTAGAAATCAAGTCTGGCAGCAACCACGAGAAGATTTCCAAAGTCCAAAGATTCATGAGATTGCCACATGTCACACAGATGAAATCCCAGAAAACTCATCAAGAGATCTCATCCATTGGCCGTGGATCCGCGGCCAAACTCCCCTGTTGGCCGCGGATCCGCGGCAGGAAAGGGGAGTTAGAGGATGCATTTTTTTGGGGAGAATCTTTATAGTTAGCTTCCATATTTGGAAGCAAGAGTTCTGGCTTTGGGACTATAAATAGAGACCGAGAGCCTCTTGGAAAAATCATCAAGTCGACGCGATCACGAAGTCCAAGACGGCTCACGCATCCAGGCCGATCATCAACTGTTCGTCTACCTCCTTTGAAGAGATCGAGAAGCAAGCTAGTCTTTGTAATCATTTTCTAAGGATCAAAGTGTAATGAATATTGTTGATTAATAAAGGTAGTTCTTTTTCTTATTCTATTTCTTCGCAGTTTAATTATGCATTTTCTCTCCATCTCTTCTTCTCCCAACATGCGCGAGTAATTCTCCGCTTGTTAGGGTTCGTAGGATTAGGGTAGGCTAATGGATGATGAACATCCCTAAACCCTTTTTAAGTCCTATAAAGTTTATGAACTTTATCAAAAGAATCATTAACATCCTAATCGGGCGCGCTAACAATTCTTTGTTAGTTCCGACCGCGATTAGAGATTAGATTAATGATTGTTTTGGTAAAGGCTAGATATGAACGGAGTTCCGTGTCGAGATAAGGGTTAAGAGTGGGATTCCTTTTCCCTCCAGAAACCCTAATCTACACGCATCACCGTCGTTCTAGTTTTAAATCTATTAAAGGATAAAAAGGGTAACATTTAATTAATCGTCCATGACTACTAAATCCTAACGAACCCTACAAGCCCCCTTATTATATTAACTACATCCCTAAAATAATCTAGATCTATATTTTTGCATTCTTGCTTAACGTAGATCTAGAAACCATTCTTCAAAATTCTTTATCCCTCCTCTCTTTCTCAACACATCTAAAGTAAGAGTAAAAGATTCAACGTTTCCCTGAGGATGACCCGTACTCACCTCGGTCTAGCTACATGCGACACCGTTCTGATTGCGGTTAATTACTAAAAACAATTTTTCGTACCAATCAAATGGCGCCGTTGCCGGGGATACGTGCATAATTTTTTTATTCTTACTATTTGTGTTGAATTCTTATACGATCTATATCATAAATAAAACAAAACTGCAAATTGTATATTTAACGACTATTGTGTGAATTTTGCGAGAGAATCTGGAGTCACAGACATGAGGAAACAGGAGACAGATACATTCATTGAGATCCAGAGAAGTAGTGAAGGCCACAGAAAAAAATTCATCAATTGATCTCTCCCTCTTGCGGCGGAACCGCGGCCGGAAGTGCACATCGGCGGCGGAAGCACGGCCAGTTAGGAGATCTAGGGCTTCAGTCTTCTCTGGTAAGATTCTAACCTCCTTCTCTCTCCTCTGAAATCCAATAAAATATCTTTTCTGCAGGATTCTTTGCAAAATATCGCCGCTCAAAAATCTTTTTGCAAAGTTTTGTTTGTGGTTTGTTTTTGCATATTTTAATACGGATTTTTAAGTGGCAAGACCAAAATCCAGATTAGGTGGGGATTTCATCACCCTTCCTAAGCCCCACAAATCACAAACCGAGCATCTGCATCAACCCTACATTAATTTAAAAAATATCTAGACCAGACTTTAAGGACTGTCGCGCTCAATAAGGACAGAGGAAGGTCATGGGTAATCTTTCGCTTATCCGCATTACTTTTGTGGTGTCTAGGCAAGTGTGTCTAAGGCAAGTGGTTACTTAATTAGGACCACTACTTTCGTAGTGGGGAGCCTCCCACTTACCCGGCACTTACCTGGCTACAAGGGTAGTACAGAGGCGGTAGAGGATTGATCCTGCGGCTTGTCCTTTGGAAGTCTAGGAGCGGTCTAGAGACTGGACCTAGGTAACCATAGTTCTAGGGTTGTTTGTGCATTTTTGTGTGATTTGTCTAAATCCGTCATTTTTCAAAACAAACCAATTATTTTCTCCCCTTTTCACCCCTTCCCCCTTCTTCTCTTCTTATAATGGGTGACCTAAACAGAAGAACACTTGCCGAGCTTTGCTGTCCACAACCAGATATCTCTTGTTTTCGTGATCCTTTCGGTATACCGTTCGGCTCTTCCATGTCCTTATGAGATCATATAGAACAAGTAGGAAGAAACAGTTGGCCACCTCAGTCTAGGTCTTATCAACCGTATCCTAATCCTACACCTGTTTCAGTTGATACCCAGAGTGAGGAAGCCCCTAGACGAATGTCCATTGCTGAGCACATAGCTAGGACTAGATGCCAAAGTTTCAACCCAGACCAATATCAACCATCACCTCCACTTTCCAAAGAAGAGTTTGATAGCCAACCGACCAACCCATATCAATATTCTTCTTATCACAATGTTGACCCTACTCCCACCCAATTTTCGCAACCATTCTATTCCTATCAATCCAATCCGACTTTTCTACTTTCTCTAGACAGTCCTTCTAATCAGTCATTTGGGAGTTTTAATTATCCGCAGGAATTTCAATCTTATCCTGAAACTCCTTATCGACTCAAGTCTAGTCTTGAGCAAACATTAGAAAAATTTCTGGAATTGTCGAACCAAATTAGGAAGGAAACAACAGAGTGGATGCAAGCAAAGAATTTCAAACCTGCCCAAAATTTTTCAGTATGTGATTCGGGCATAGGACAAAATGAGAATTTGGGTAGTGAGACAGAACTATTCACCCTTCCTAATCAAACCTCCCCATTCCAAACTGAAATCCACAACTCCAGTTTCATAGATTCATCAAGTACACCAAATAGAATGTCTGATAAGTTGTGTGACTTTGTAGTGTTTGATTTACCCGACTGTGAAGGGTCCATTTCAAGTGAAACCATACCCAACCCTTGTGATCTCTACACCTCCACTCTTGAACCAAAACTGATTGAAACTAATACTTTTGATGAGGTGTTTGAGAATTTTAACCTTCACTTGAATGAGGTGATTGACGTTGGGGATATATTGATTGATGAACCCGAAATTTTGGATGATTTTGTCCCACCAATTCATCAAATCATTTCACTTCCTTGTGGTCATCATCTTGAGCCTTTAATTCTTCCCGAACCCCAAATATGTCTTGAAGTTGATGATAAAGGTATACCCGAAGAAATACAGCCTCCATCTTCCACATCTGGTACAACAACACTCGACACACCAATTTGTTTACCCATTTCACCTTCTATTTTCTCCGGTTCTTCTTCTGTTTCTATAGTTTCAGTGAGTTTTGATGAATCACAATCCGTTAATTCAAGTTCAATAATACCAGAAATTCAACTTGATTTAGATATTTTTGAAAATGAGGTAGATGAGTTTTTCGAGTCCTCTACCTCAATGATTTTTGATGAATCAAGTAGGATAAATTCTGGCACAAAACTCTTTGACAGCAAAATGTTCAATCACACTATTGATAAAAGTTTTGAAGAACTTTTTGCTGACGAACTTGAATTTTTAAACAATACGGATTTTGTGATTGATCAATCTCCACCTATAGAGGTGGAACCGTCACCATTCCTTCTTCCTTATCATTCACATTCATCCTCATTCTTTCTTTTCTCTAATTTCAAACCCTTTCCAGACAACCTCTTATCCCTTCCCCAATTTTTCTTGACTCGATACAACACATTCTTCCACCAACCTATACGCTATACTGATAAAATCTTTGAATGGTTGGTGTTAACTTTTGGTCTTTGTAAAGTCTTACTTTGACCAAATGACCCACCCCCTCTTAAAATGCTTCATATTGTCTAACCCATGTTTGAGGGGGGGGGGGTATATTTTTGGCTCTTGAACATAACTTTTGTCCTCAAATTTGTGAGCCAAAAATAAGTTTGGGGGAGGATTTTCACTTTCATATATTCTTGTCCCCATTAATAATGTCCTCCTAAGCTTACAGGTTTTTGTGATCCAGCAGATAGCAACAGTGAGGACACTGTTGAAAACAAGTTTGGGGGAGGTTTGTGCTTATTTACACATCAATTTGCATCATACTTTGCATAAACACAACATTTTCAAAAAAAAAAATTTAAAAATTTTCTTTTATAACAAAAGAGTAGAAAGTGAAAAATTACATCCAAAAGATAGGAATAGTTTAAGAAAACAAAGAAAATTAGAAGTTTTCTTAAACGAACTAGTAATAAGTAGTTATGAGCCGTTGTTCCAAGGGTTAGTAAGATGAAGGAAGTCACTAATCTGAGGATAAAAATAAGTCTGAAAAATAGTTTCTATTCTGAAAGCCAAACATTTGAATATTGATACCCTACTATATGCACTTACACACGTCTTGAAACTCGGGATAGTAGAGGATACCTTGAAATGCTCTTATCTAAAAGCCAAAGTATGAAGGAAATGAAAAAAATGAAGAAAATATAAAAATGGTGAAAAGAAAAATGAACACTGGTTTTGTTATCGTCAAGGCAGCAATAAAAAATTATAGCGAGGGTGCCTCTTCACCTAGTGCCCTAAGGCCAACTGGTCTGGGAGTCACTGCTAAGCCTTAGGTGGTGCAAGACGAGAAAAATACTATCACCTACTCTGCAAGTACACGAGTAATCGGTCGGTTAATACCTCAAGAAGTATTAACAGTCGCATGAAAATGTGTGAGCAAATCTAAATATTCATCAAATTAAAAAGTACTGAGGTAGATGGACAAGAGTATGATAGCTTGAATTGAATTCTCCGAGTGTAGGGATGTTCATTACACACACTTAGGGTTATATGATCGATGTTTGGATGAAAGGGTAGGAATGAAGAATAAAGACGATGTTTTATTGAGGGATGATGTGATTTCTAACATTTTTTCATGACTATTAAGATAGCGCTCATGACAACTGAAAAGCTAGTGTAGTTGGAAACTCTTATTTTCAAAGTCTTTCTTTTATGGTTCTTATCTTTATATATAAATTTCACCATCTCTCTTTTATTATAGGATTTTATGGGTGTAATCTGCTGAAAATCCTCAGGAGACAACACTCCTCCTACTAGGGACACCTAGAGGTTTAACGGCTTGTTGCACGTGCTCAGTGCAATCGTGTTTGCCTACGAAAGTGTGCTTAGTTTTCTCCTTTCTTTTTCTCTCTCTCTTGAATAAACTAGTTTGCTCGGGACGATCAAAGATAAGTTTGGGGGTATTTGTTCAGTTGAGAAAACTGCACATTTGCTATTACATTTTTCCTACTATTTCTATATTAAAAAAGGTCTTTATTATAATATATCATACATATGAGGGTTTATCTGTAAAAATACTATTTTCCATGTGTTGATATATTATAATTAGCATTTGGTAGGAAAATGTATGCAAATAATATCATTGACCAAATCTTAACTCTACTAAATATTATTTGAGTTGTTGTGTTGAATTTTCAGGACTAAAATCAAGGAAATCAAGTTGTTAAAGCAAACCTGCCTAATTAAGAAACCAAAACTTAGAAATCAAGTCTGGCAGCAACCACGAGAAGATTTCCAAAGTCCAAAGATTCATGAGATTGCCACATGTCACACAGATGAAAGCCCAGAAAACTCATCAAGAGATCTCATCCATTGGCCGCGGATCCGCGGCCAAACCCCCCTGTTGGCCGCGGATCCGCGGTAGGAAAGGGGAGTTAGAGTATGCATTTTTTGGGGAGAATCTTTATAGTTAGCTTCCATATTTCGAAGCAAGAGTTCTGGCTTTGGGACTATAAATAGAGACCGAGAGCCTCTTGGAAAAATCATCAAGTCGACGCGATCACGAAGTCCAAGACGGCTCACGCATCCAGGCCGATCATCAACTGTTCGTCTACCTCCTTGGAAGAGATCGAGAAGCAAGCTAGTCTTTGTAATCATTTTCTAAGGATCAAAGTGTAATGAATATTGTTGATTAATAAAGGTAGTTCTTTTTCTTATTCTATTTCTTCGCAGTTTAATTATGCATTTTCTCTCCATCTCTTCTTCTCCCAACATGCGCGAGTAATTCTCCGCTTGTTAGGGTTCGTAGGATTAGGGTAGGCTAATGGATGATGAACATCCCTAAACCCTTTTTAAGTCCTATAAAGTTTATGAACTTTATCAAAAGAATCATTAACATCCTAATCGGGCGCGCTAACAATTCTTTGTTAGTTCCGACCGCGATTAGAGATTAGATTAATGATTGTTTTGGTAAAGGCTAGATATAAACGAAGTTCCGTGTCGAGATAAGGGTTAAGAGTGGGATTCCTTTTCCCTCCAGAAACCCTAATTTACATGCATCACCGTCGTTCTAGTTTTAAATCTATTAAAGGATAAAAATGGTAACTTTTAATTAATCGTCCATGACTACTAAATCCTAACGAACCCTACAAGCCCCCTTATTATATTAACTACATCCCTAAAATAATCTAGATCTATATTTTTGCATTCTTGCTTAACGTAGATCTAGAAATCATTCTTCAAAATTCTTTATCCCTCCCTTTTTTCTCAACACATCTAAAGTAAGAGTAAAAAATTCAACGTTTCCCTGAGGACGACCCGTACTCATCTCGGTCTAGCTACACGCGACACCGTTCTGATTGCGGTTAATTACTACAAAACACACTCTTTCGAATCAATCAGCCCCTCCAATCCGTGAAAACACGGAAAAACTTTAGACTGTATAAATCCAATAACCTGATACTAGAATCTGGCTTAAACCAAAGCCGACTAGTAAAAACTGTCCGAACATCGTACGTGCGTTTAAACACGTATATGTCCAAACCCTTGTCGTAAAACCATACGACCTCTATATCGTTTCGCCTGGAGCAGGGAAACTCTCTGTGTGGGACTCTAAAGACCCGACACTATGCTGGCAGTGGGTTTAACCACAGACCGCAAGCGGCATTAGCTGTACGTAACGGTCCCCAGGTTTATGTCGATAAGAAGGCCGATGAGGAAACCCATCCGAACTCCTACTGAGCCTGATGTGACAATCTCCGTACAGTCCGGTCTGTTCGTCTAAGACTATCGCATATCTAGCCTAGGGGGCGGCAAGCGTCAGTCCCCTAATAGCGGTATAAGTCGTGTCGGAGCGTAGCCCATTACACCCTGAGAAACTAGTGGAACCTACCAGTAAATCTCGCTTGCCCTGGCCAGGGAATTTACGTAATGGCTCTCTGACACAGCGCGATATCAACTCCCAATACCGGGAGAGACGAATCCTTTCTAACCACCACTGCCTCCAAGTGCTCGGGACTGCACCCAACTGCTACCTGTTTGCACGACTCCTTTGAGCCGTGGTAGGGTAGCAATCTAAGAACAGTGGGACACACTCGAGGTGAAGTAGCAGTGTCAAGTCTGCGGACTATGCTGTACTCATGTCACTTGGGAACTGTTAACTGACGATTGGTATAATACCAACCAACAGTTCCCCTGCGAGTCCTGTCCGGTATACCCGTAACCTAACGAGCACCTGTATACTATCTCCAGTACGACGTACTGATGGCTGTGGGACAGACCATCTCCCCAACTGGGATGAGAAGCGTACGCACTAGTCTACTCTGGAGTATCGATGCCCAGTCTCGATATTCCTACGACTAGGGACAAGTATATGATGTTGCTTATAGACTACCCAGCCCCCACTAGTGTGACTGCTATCACAACGCTGGTAATCAAGCAAAGATCCTATGGGCTCTACTAATATGTATAAGTGATACGTTACAAGAAACATATGCACATATTAAAGTAGACACAAACCAAGTAGCATACTACTATTTTTAGCAAGACTGTATATACAACCGTGAATATCCCAAGCTTCCATTAAGTAATATACATACAAGTATGATACAATAATGGCCTCTAGGGCATATACACTAACATGTGCTTCATGACGATTGACGACAACGATGTAAATGATGATATTCTTGATATAGAAAATTTAGATAAACATAATTTAATTAGTTTGTGTTTTTATTTAAAAGATAGTTATCAGAAAATCCATATTTAATTTAATTAATTTTTGTTTTTATTTAAAAGATCGTTATCAGAAAATCTATACTAAATATAAACAACTAAAAAAATAACCTTAGTGTAAATAAAAATTCAAAAGAAAAATTAGTTCATGAAAATAAAAAGAAAACCTAATTTTAAAAGAAGTTTCTAAAGTTAATAATACTATATTTTCTTTGAATAATGAAATGTTTGATTTAAAAAGAAAATTATAAATTAAAGAAATTATAATCCTAAAGTTCACTAAAACTAAAGATGATCTTGACATTATGCTAGAAACAGGTGTAAATCATTATAGACGTCAAGGTGTTGGTTTTCATGATGATTCCAAATATGAGAAACATACTAAGTTTATTAAAAATTCTAAAACATATAAAGATAGAAATAGATTTGCATATGTAACATGTAAATATTGTGGTAAATTAGGCCATATTAATAGATATTGTCAAATAAAATAAAATTTTTCATATAAATATTTTTTCACTCCCAACCCTAATGGACTGTGACTGAAATAGATTCCTAAGCTCACACCTCCGTCTTCTTGTTTTGAAAAATCTCAGATTATGTAAAGAGATGTGGATTCTTGATGGCGGTTGCTCGAGGCACAAAACAAGAAATATCAACTGCTTCCAAACGCTATCAAGAGAAGATGGTAGTACCGTGACATTTGGCGATAATAAAAAGGCCAACATCATCGGTAAAGATACCATTTCATTTAAATATAATTCTAATATTACTATAATGCATGATATTTTGTTAGTAGATAATTTAAAACATGATCTATTTAGTGTTAGTCAATTCTGCGATAAGAATTATAACATTGTATTTGAAAAAGACTTGTAAAATAATTTATAATAATATAACTATTTTAACAGGAAAACGTTACAATTATATATATATATATATATATATATATATATATATATATATATATAATGACACACGACTTTAACAATAAAGATTTAAAATGCTTAGTTGTAAATAATGACGACAACTCATGGTTTTGGCATAGAAGACCAGGTCATGCGTCAATGGATATTTTATTTAAAATAACTAGGAATAATTTAGTTAAAGGCATTCCATTATTAAAATATGAAAAAGATAAACAATATGAGGCTTGTCTAAAACGAAAACAAACCAAAACTTCATTTAAACCAAAGAATGAAGCTACTATCGCGACTTACCTTTACAACTAATTCACATGGACTTATTTGGTCCAAGTAGGAATGCGAGTATAGAAGATAAGTACTATATTTATGCTATAGTTGACAACCATTCTAGATTTACGTGGGTATTCTTTCTTAAAACAAAAAATGAAACCTTTAATGTCTCCAATTTTTTTTCTAAAAGGATTCAACATGAGATGAATCTTAGAATTTCCAAGATCAGAAGTGGTCATGGAGGAGGAAAAATTGAAAATAATCTCTTCGAAACTTATTGTAACAAGAAAGGATATAAGCATGAGTTCTCATATGTCAGGACACCGCAACAGAATGGTGTCGCTGAAAGGAAGAACTGTTCCATACAAGAAATGACACGTATCATGATAAATGAAAACAATCTGCCTATGTATTTCTAGGCAGAAGCAGTAACCACGTCATGCTATATCATAAACTGTGCTAGTGTTAGAAAGTTTTTCAAGAAAACCCCTTATGAACTTCTTTACAAATGAACGCCAAATATAAAATACTTCAAAGTTTTCGGATGCAAGTGTTTTATATTAAATACGCTAGAAAACTTAGGAAAATTTGAGTCTAAGTATGACGATGTATCTTTGTTGGTTACTCCATGACCAGCAAAGTATATCGCGTCTATAATAAGAGAACACTAGTAATATAATAGAGTATGAATGTCGAATTTGATGAAAATAACTCTTCATCCAAGATCATAGACAATGATGATGAGCTAAACATCTCAAAAGATCTGGATATTGTAACACCAAAAAAGAAAATTGCTTAACCACATATAGAAGATGCACTACAAGCTGTGAAAGAATATCTTCCAAAGGATTGACAATTCAATCGAAATCATCCAAAAGATTTGATTATTGGTGATATTGATAAAGAAGTTGTTACAAAATCATCAACATTCAATACTTGTATTAACATAGCTTTCATATCCCTGATAGAACCCAAAAACATTAACGAGGCTATTGATGATGAAAACTGAATAATAGCCATGCAAAAACTTAATCAATTTGAAAGAAATAGCGTTTGAGATTTAGTTCCAAAACCAGAAGATAGACCCATCATTAGAACTAAGTAGGTATTTAAAAATAAACTTGACGAATTAGGTAAAGTCGTTAGGAACAAAGCCCGCTTAGTTGCTCAAGGATATAACCAAATAGAAAGAATAGACTACGATGAGACTTATGCACCAGCGGCAAGACTTGAAGCAATACATATCCTCTTAGCATATGCTTGCTATAAGAATTTCAAAGTCTTTCAAATAGATATTAAAAGTGCATTCTTAAACGGCCAAATAGACAAGGAAGTTTATGTATCTCAATCCCTTGGTTTTGAAGATCATGAATTTCCCGATCATATCTATAGGCTAAGAAAAATACTTTATGGTCTAAAGCAAGCACTACATGCTTGGTATGAACGTCTAAATTCATTCCTAGAAAACATATGTTTTATGAAAAGTGTAGTGGATAAAATTTTATTCACTAAAATATTTAACAAAGATATAATTTTAGTCCAAATATATGTTGATGACATCATTTTTGGGCCAACAAATGAAAGTCTTGGTGAATTTGTGAAGATTTTACCAAATCTATACAAGACGAATTTGAAATGAGCATGATGGGAGAGCTTAATTACTTCCTTGGATTTCAAATTAAACAAATGGATAATGACATCTCCATCAATTAAGCCAAATATACTGCGGAATTAATAAAGAAATTTGGGTTGGAAAATACAAAAGCCTGTGAGAAAAAGACGGCTACCAATACCAAACTCACTGAGGATAATGAAGGTCAAATATTGACACTAAACTTTATCGTGACATAATAGGTAGTCTACTATATTTGACCGCTAGTAGATCTGATATCATGCTCAGTGTATATTTATGTATGAGATGCCACGCCAACCCTGAGCAATCACATTTGACTGCAGTCAAATGAAGTCTTAGATATCTAAAGGGAACCATTAATTTTGGCTTATGGTATCTGAAGAACAACTTATTTCATTTGACAAGTTGTTCTGATGCAGATTATGCTGGAATGTCTCAAAGATTGAAAGAGTACAAGTGGTACATGTCACTTTTTAGGGAATTCTCTTATTTCTTGGAATTCAAAGAAGCAAAATTATGTTACTCTATCGATGGTCGAGGCAGAATATGTTAGTTATATGTGTGCCCTAGAGGCCATTACTGTACATACGATGTATATTGTAGTGGATGCTTGGACATATACATGGAGGGCTTTCTTGCTCGACATGATAGTATGCTATCTGGTTGCTCTTTATCTTAACATGTACACTGATTGTCTCTATGTTACATGTTGATAAAGCCCTTAGGATGAGTACTTGACTACCAGGACTATGATGCAGATCATACTAGTGGGGACAGAGTAGTCGTTAAGTACATCCTTCAAATGTTCCTAGTCGAGATTGTATCGAGACAGGGCATCGATATACCAGAGTAGACTAGCGTATAGCTTCTCGACCTATGTAGATGGGCGATGGATGATCCCATATTCATTGGTGTTTGACATCAGAGACAGTATACGGGTGCTCAGTGGAGACTGGGTACACTGGACGGACTCGCCAAGAACTCCCAGATGGTATTATACCTAACGTCAGATGGCAGTTCTCTGGTGACACTGGTACAGGTTAGTCTGTAGACCTGAGATCGTCATAGAGTCTTGTGTGATTCCCACTGTGCTTTGATTTCCACCTTACCACGTTCAAGAGAACATGCAAAATGGTGGCTTTTGGGTACAGTCCCGAATCACATGGAGGCAATGAGCGATAGGAGGGGTTTCGTCTCTCCCGGTATTGGGAGTTGATGTTGCGCTGTGCTCGATTGGCTATAACAGGAAGTCCCTGGCCAGGGCTGCTTTAGAGATATACTGGTAAGTGTTATCAGTAGTTTCTCGACCCGTTATGAGCCTCATATCGACATGACTTATCGAGTTACTGGGGTCTGACGTTTACCACCCCTAGACGAGATATGCGACATATCAGACGAAGAGACCGGACTGTATGGTAGTGTTACTGATTGGATTCGCAGGAGTACGAGCAGGCTTGCTTGTTGATTTTCTGATCGCTCAATACCCGGGTGGCCCTTATATTTAGCAGACCGCTTGCGGGTTGTGGGTGTTTGATATGATCATCATCTACTGCCGGCGTATTGACGAGTCTTTAGAGTCCTACACAGGGGTTTCCTGGCTCAAGCGAAACGGAGTAGGAGCACATATGTGATATGTGCGGGACCGAGATTGATACGATATGAGATACCGTATTCTATTCTCACGATTTGTGACATTGGTCGGTTATATGCGATATAGCCAGGTTATCGGATCAAGTGTTGATTCGATAAGTTGTTACACATGATATTAGTCGGTTATATATGATATAGCCGGATTATTAAATCAAGAGTTGATTTAATAATTTAATGTATAATTATATATTTGATATATTATATTACATTAACTAATATTAAGCTCACTTATGATTTCTTTTTCTCACTTTGTGCACATTGTATATATGTGGTATGTATATTTGTGTACATGTTTGTATCATGCTAGGTTACAAATGCAACTAGGGTTTATAGAGATTAAACCATGCTGGGGTTAAGATTAGGGTTTATATTTCATCATTAAGTAATTCAAAAATTGTGGAATTAGTCATGGTTGATATTTGTTGAAAGCTTGTAGAAGCTTGTAAGCATTTTTGACTTTGTCTACTCCTTTTGTCTAGCTTATGATATTATTTGACCCAACCTTTAACCCTAGCTCATGATTAACTCTCTACAAGGGTTAAGCATGACATGCTTAACCCTTGGTTGCATTTCTAACCACAATATGAATTCATTCATCACTTGATCACTTGCTTCTTCTTCTTCTTCTTTTCACATGAAGCTTTCTAGGCTTTGAGTTTGTGATGAAAGCTTGTGAGAAAAATAAAACTAAAGTGAGCCCACTTCCTACTTCATCATCCTCTACTACTTTCCATTTAGTATAGGGTGTTTGCTTCACTAATTCCGTAATTAGTGAAGAGATAGCTTAGGTTAGTGTCTCCTCGACATAGATCATCTTCGGCCTCGAAGACATCGAAACAAGCATGTTTGTTTCTTCATGGGAGCCTCTCTAGAGTCCGGAGTTCACGATTGCAGCGAAGAGACTACTACACGGAGCTAATGAAGTGAAGGACCGGTCTACAAAGGTTGTATTCCTTGCTCACTTTTACTTGAAAAGTGTTTGCATTTACTTTTCCGTCGATTTCTAGTTAACGATTCAAAGTTAGGGTTAGCTAGAACGGCAAATTTTTTAATTTGGCATAGACAATGCCTCCCGAAACCTTGTTACAGTGTTAGGAAACCCTGCAGTGGTATCAGAGCCATGTTAGAAATTTATACAGATTTTGTTAAGATTACGAAACCGAAATACTCCGAAACTTGAAACGCCTGTCGATTTTAAATAATTGTCAATTTTTTTTAAACAAGCACAGAGTGTTATATGGGATATGACATGAACACAGAAGAAATTTGAGGCAATTCTGAGACTTTTTGGCCGGCCACTACCCCTCCCATCTCAGCCAAAATCTAAGCACCCCCCTCAAATTTTGACTGTGTTCCAGTGACTGGGTTTTGGTGTTTCAGGTGTTGTTTGTTTTTTCTAATTTTGCATGTGATGTAATCTTACACTATAAGAAATTCGGAGTGTTTTGTATTCGTAGTTTTAACAATGTTTCGGGTTATCCACATATTGTCTAGGTGAAATTAAAAAGTTTGATCGAATGTTAAAAACCCATTTTTCCAAGTTTAACGTATTCGGAAAAACATGCAAGTAATTTTATGAACCCTCTAGAAGAATGAAACCCTAACTCGACTTTTTGGATCGCGGAATCGTGATCATACCCTAGGGTTTGTCGTAGTTCCGTAGCAACATGAGTGAGGCTTGGGTTTGCCCTTATACGACTGGTGCATAAGTACTGTGGCATATTCTGGGTATTACTAAAACTGTGCTCAAGTGTTGAGCTGTCAGGAAATTGTGGGACTTTGATGAATCGATTGAAAAGTTTAACATCGTCGGGATATTATGTGATGGGATACAATATTTGGAATCCACAAATGTAGTTATGAGATAACTAGTTGGAATGTTATAAATATAGCAATTTAGTCTCATTTGATCGGTTGCCACAGGATTTTGATGTGATCAAAAGTCCGTCGCAATCACGTAGCGTACGCGGATATTTGCCGGGTAACATTATTAGATAGCCACACCCCATAGCCCCGACCAAGTGACTGTAGGAGAACCCCATCGCCAAAAGCATCCGTTCGGGTGCTCGCGGCAGCGGTGTTCCGCCTTAGTACACTTCGTCGATGGCAACGGGGGGTGCGGCCGTCTACTAAAGTTTCCGACGAGCATTCGATCAGGATGTCGGGAATCTTGTTGAATTGCTCGACTTGTGATTGGAAAGTGTTTTCAATATCGAGACTAAAATGCGGGGTTTATAATTTTTAGGCATGCGATGTCTAAGGAATTCATTTGGTTAGGCATGAAATCTAATATATGTGATATATTGGGTTTATGATGTCTAAGGTGGTTGTGGATTCCAACTGTTATAGTTTTTCACTTTCTTTTCTGCGACCGTAAGTGTAATATGTGGTGTATCGCCGGTTTCGTTGCTATACGTCAACGACAGTTGGGATACACATATTTACTTACGTTGATGACATGTGATGCTATGTGTTGCTGGGATATGTTATATTGGATCGTCGTGTTTGAATAACGGGGGTTTTATGTGAGATGGGGGTTTTTATTTTCATTCATGTAATATTCTTTTATTGGGGCACTTCCGGGTTGATGATGATGATGTCACCATTGTATATTATTTACTTTTCCGTATTAGGATAGACCCAAGGCGGGGAGCACAAGTAACCTAGTTCTAGGGTCCAGTGGGAGACCATCTCGAGGAGCCGAGACCGGGTCTCCTAACTCTAGAATTGGTAGGGTTGCTTGCCGCTCTCGTAGGGGTCTATGGTGTAGGATTGGCTATTCATCACGATCGTGGAATCCGTGTTTTATACTGGCTTCAAATAAAACCCAGAAATCCTAGTATATCCAATACTTCATATGTTTTATTCTGCTGCGATATTCTGTGATGTGATCATTGATTATATTCTGAGACGAATGCTTATATTATATATATATGATATATATTATATATTGTTGCTTTCGTTTCATATGTGATACTTGGGAAGCATATTATGATGGGACTTCATTAATGAGATTAATCAAATAAAAGAAACCTAAAGATGTTGCAGAAACTTGTCTTGAAAACTGGTAGCTCTAGTTCTTGCTTTGTATAGCTGTATTCCTTATAGAATATCCAGCACCTTATTCGATAAGGAAAGAGCTGAGATCTCTTCACCGGGAGTGATCTCTTTAGCGAAACTAGCAGATGCTACACACTCGGTTTGTCTTTTGATTGCTTCTATAGTTTTTGTCATGCCCCGCTTCCCAGAGTACGCTAAGATAGGCACGTGACATAGCCAACCATGCTACCTGTAGATAGGAAAAATCCATCTACAGTCACATTACGGCTGTAGAGATATCAAGAACAGGAAAGTAAACTAAACTATCTAATACATGTCCATGAGCCAGAATAAATGAGTCAAGAAATAATAATATGCGGAAGCAAAAGATCCAATAAATAAACACCTGGAAAGTAAAACTGGATACCAACAGGATCCTCACCGCTCGGTCTAATAGCGGCAGTACTCCTGATCAGTCTGCAACAAGGTAGAGAATCTGGGCCATGCAAAACCCAGACGTCAGTGCGTCATAACATCAAGCAATAAGTTAAACAGGGGTAGCAATACATGCATGTATGAGTATAAATAATAAAACAGGCATAACAGTGATATAAGTGAGGACAGTGGGGTAATGTGTAGTGAGTAACCTAAACTGGTCTATTGGGTTAACTACTCTCAAGTCTCTGAAATCAATTTGATGAATCATCGATGTAACTCAATAGTATCCCGTGCGTGCCCGGGATCACGGTCTATGACTCTCGGGCTGAATCCGAGACGTGCCGCAAGGCAGTAAAAGGGTAGTAGGTAATGACGAGTGATGTCAGCAGCATCATCCCGGGGCTGGCCTAGCCCGTAAGACTGATCAGAAAAGGTATAGAACTGTCGAGTTACAAGTCAGGTTTCATCATTGATTTCCCCATACCCCCAAGTTATATGTGTTCAAGTCAGGTATTAAATAATTTGGGGCTAATGCCAACACAGGATCAGGCAGGTACAGGTTTGTATGGATAGACAACAGGAAATGTCCGTAAGGACAATAGGTCAGATTTGTTGGCATTAGTCACAAGATCAGGTAACAGGTAAAGCCATGGTACATCAGGTCAAGTCAGGTAGTATATAGGTATCATGTCATGTCGAGAGGTGCACGGTACCATGTCGTGTCAAGTAGTAGGTGTAACAAGTCATGTCAGGGGTGCACAAAAGTCATGTGGGTGCTCATAATCAAACTAACATAAATATGGGTATACAAAACAAGCATGGGGTACTAGTGGAACAATAAAATGGAATATTGTAATGTGATATGCAATCAGGTACAGATTAAGGCATATAGATGCACAGTTATGATTAGGGTTAAAGTTAAAGTTCCAATACTAATTAAACTACAATTTACCAAGCATAGAATGTTAAAATCTCATTAATATGTATTAAATGATCTAGGGATGCAAATGAACAGATATTAGGCTAGATGTATGCAAACAGTGTCCGATAGGGTATAAACTAAATAAGGGTACTATAGGCTATGCAAATAATTATTATGTGATTTAAATATGGACATGAGTACCACGTATTGTGAACTAAAATGCAACATGATATGTTTCACGTTCTAGGTCTACAATGATATATGGAACATCGAATGTTAAAATGTAACATGTGGCATTAGATTCAATCTACAGATTCAATATGCAGTTGAATAAGTATAATATAATATAAATAGCATGTAGAAAGTTTTACTTGTCTGGACGGATCACAGAACGGAATGCGTACAACATGTCAGGCGTCGGCAAAAGTCGCTATGCACGCTCGTGTACGGAACAGGACCAGGCAATGCAAGAGAGTAACCATGCAGGTAGGGAACGTCCATCGGGTTTTTCGGGTCGTCGGCAGTGGCACGGCTCCGGCGGGTGACCGAAAAACGGAATCAAGAAACACGAGAATAAGAAGAGAAGGAAAAACAAGAAGAAGAAGAAAGAGAAGAAAGAAGAGATGAGGTTGTGGCTGATTTGTGGTTGGTATTTGGGGACAGAGGCGAGGCAAGGGAAACGAAAGCGACGATGATGGGTTTCCGGCGATCACCGGAAAAAGTACAAGATTAAGAAAAAGGAAAAGAAGAGAAAAGAAGAAGAAGAAGAAGAGAAAGTGGGTGATGGTGTCCTGGGGTCTGGGGTTCTGGGCCGAGGAGGTGACAAGGAGGTCGGCGAAGGCAAGGCGGAGATGGGTGCAATGGCCGGAACTTGGGGTGCAGGGGGTTTTCTTGGGGGAAGAAGGCGAGGAGACGAGGAGTGAGGTGAGGAAGATGAGGAGAAGGATAAGGTGATGAAGATGGAGGTGGTGGCGACAGGGTACGACGACGAGGTCAGAGCTCCGGCGATGGGGTGCAGACGAGGTCGCAGCGTTTGGATCTTAGGTTCTCGTGGGGTTTGCAGTGGGGAGGAGAGAGAGAGAGGGAAGTGGGGGTGGTCGAGGAGATGGATGGAGACGACGAAGAGGGTGGTGAGACGGCGAGGGCAACGCGAGGCGCGAGCGACGGCTGTCGAGGTTCTTGGGTTCGCCGCGTCTCGTCGTTGGGGATGCAGTGGAGAGAGACGAGCGAGATGAGGTTGAGAAGTGGATAAGGTTGAGGGGGAGATGGCAACGGCGGTGAGACGAGCGAAGGCTAGGGCGTGGGTTTGGGTCTCAAGGTGGTGCTCGGTGAAAGGGTCGATCAACGACGAGGTGATGGAGATGGTGGTCGAGTAGGTGTGGTGGCGATAGGAGTTTAGGTCGAGGGTTAGGGACGGTCGACGACGTGAGGGTCGACGGCGAGGCGAGGCAGGGGCGCGAGGCTTCGGAGGGAAGGAAAATAAAGAAGGAGAAGAAGAAGAGAGAAAGAGGAGAGAGAGTACGTAAATTTATGAAAAGAATTATAAAATTAGAGGGGGGGAGAGAGACTGAGAGAGAAAGAGAGAGAGATAGGAAGGCAGAGAGAGAAAGGGAGAGAGAGAATGCGAGAAGAGAGAGAGAGAGGAGAGAGATAGAGAAAAGAGAGATCGGGAGGAGAGAGAGAGAGAGGAAGGAACAGTAAGGAGAGATAGTTTTGTTTGTTTCTGGGGAGAGAGAAAGGAAGAGGGGAAGAGAGAAAAGAAGAAAGAGAGAGAAAAAGAAAGGGAGAGCTCGAGAAGGTGGGAACCACAATATAGGAAAAGAAAGGCTGAGGTGGTTAGAAAAAGATTTGAAAAATTTTAAAAGATTTTAATTTAGTTATCGAATATTTAGGAACTGTTAGAAATATTAAATTTTAAGATTTAAATAAATTGAATTTTGGCGGTATACAAAAGTATTTCAAAACGCGCCCGGATTGGGTCTAAAATTTCAGATTTAAAATATGAAAAATATATGCAATGTCCAAATTTCAAAATGAATGCCCAGGTAACAAAAATGCATACCCCCAAGAACGGATGCACGTACGTGCGCGTAGCCATCCAAACACGTCCGTTTCACTGAACGGGACGAGAATAAGATACGCGGATGCTACCACAGGATTTGGGGTATCAAGCAGGCTATGCTAACTATTTTTAAAATATTTTCTTTGACTTTATTTGATTTATTATTAAAAAAATGTAAAAGCCAGATATAAATGCAAGCATGCAAGATATGCAACAAGAAAAATGCACAGATCCACAAACTAGCAAGGATATCTCAAAGACAAGAATCAAGACGGTTTCCCGCAAGCGGGTCGGGTCGAATGCAATGTAAAAAAAATGTAAACTACCATTCACACTCAAACACGATAAATCAAGAAATATCACGAATAAGAAATACGAGAACTGGAATTTGTATAAATGAACTCAGATGTTACAGTTTTTGCTTTGCATAGCGGTATTTGTGAAATATCCTGCACCTTATTTGATAAGGAAAGAGCCGAGATCCCTTCACCGGGAGTGACCTCTTTAGCAAAACTAGTAAAAGCCTCAAAAACACTTCTTTATTAAATCACTCGATTCTACAACGATATCAAGTTCATTACGCTCATGGTTTTCTTAAAAACCTGCGTAGCCCTCCGTCATTTCAGATAAATACTACTTAGTATTCGTGCTGCGGTAGTTTGGCATGCGTCAAGGCATAGTGTACGGTAGCTAACTAGTGCTTATCTGCTAGCATACGATGCGATTGGATTAGGGTATTCGTACGGCGTTGTTTGGCCTGCGTCAAGGGTCGTGTGGGTGGGTTTAATTCAATCAAGAAATGTACGGGTTGAACTTGACTAGCGGACTATGGGTTGTTTGGCCTGCGTCAAGGTCATAGGAGCTAGGGGTAAAAACCATTATCCGGAATTTCAAGTGTTGAGATTTGCAATGAGATTGCATGCCTTCTATGAGATAGTTGGATCCCGATACCCACTGCGAGTAAGAGTTACTCCTGGGAGAGTTTTACACATTACAATTAGCCGATCAAGTAGGTGTCTAGAAAGATGTCAACGGGGTTACGTCCCTGGGAAAACGAGGTTTATTTTAATTAGGTCCGTGCGAAAGCACGGGGAACCTCCCTCAAAGTACCGGCACTAGCCTGGCTGAAAGATTGGCGAACTTATAGGGTGTAATTAATCCTGGCTAGTCTTTCCTTTTAGGGTTTGAAGGAAGATTTGACTAAACCAGTAGGAGCCATCCTGATTAGATAAAATAATAACCAATCTAATCTTGCAAGAGCATACGCTGAGTGTTTTCTTCTCTCTCTCTCTAGGTAGCAACCATGTCACGCCTTAATCAAGATAATAATATGGATGTATTGACCGAACCCGTTTGTTATACTGAGCTGGGGAACGTTGGTCCCGCTCCAACTTATAATTGTTATAAGACTGAGCAAGAAATATGGGATTACCAGGATTCCCGTACCGCCCAAACGAAGAAAGTGCATGATGATGCATCTTCTTTGGGTGTGTTCAATACAAAGAACTGTTTCTCAGTTTCCTTTACGTCCTGGGTATGAGATACCGGATCAGGATCCCACTTATGTAATATGTTACATGGGCTACAGATAGGTAGAGAACTGAGAATGGGTGATAAGTTTCAAGAGTTGGAAACGGTGTAAGTGTTGCAGCCAAGTATGTTGGCAGTTATCATCCTGTAGTACCAAATACATTGATTCTGAACGAATGTTATTAGATACCGAACCTGATATACAATATCATATCAGTCTCTTTATTTAGTAAAGAAGGATATAATTTTGTATTGTTGGATAATGTTTTGAACATTTCTTATATCAAGAGTTGGTCGGTTCAGGCACGTTATCTAAAAGCATATACGTTCTAAATCAAACTACAGTTCTTAATATACAGAACACACACAAGAGGAAGAGTTCAGAAATGAACGAATCCTTCTTGAGGCATTATAGACTAGGTCATATCAATGCGACCCGACTAGCGAAGTTACATTTAGATGCATATTTAAATTAGTTTGAACTTACATCTTGTGAAACTTGCCAGTTATGTCACAAAGATAAGATGACCATAGCTCCGTTTATTGGAAACAGAGAAATTGTTAGTGAAATCTTGGGATTGATACATGATGATGTATGTAGATCCCCTGTTTACACATGCCAGGACTGGTTCTTTGTACTTCATTACGTTCACTGATGATCTCTTAAGATTCGGACATATGTTCTTGTTGAAACACAAGTCTGAAGCTTTTGAGAAATTCAAAGAATATAAGTTAGAAGTAGAGAACCAAAAACGGGTATTAGTATTATGTCCTTTGATGAGATCAGGGAGGAGAATACTTGAGCACGGAATTCCTGGACTATTCTAAAGGAGAATGAGATTCTCTCTCAACATTACTCCTCCGTATACACCACAGCACGTTGGTGTATCGGTGCGGAGCAATCGCACCCTTGTGATATGGTGTGCTCTATGATAAGTACTACCGAGTTGCCTATTTCCTTTTGGGGGTTATGCACTTGAGAAGTTGCATACCTATTGAATAGGGTTCCAATCAAATCAGGTGCCTACCACTCCATATGTGATATGGTATGTGAAGAGCCCATCTCTTAAGGATGTTAAGATTTGGGGTTGTCTAGTCTATGTCTAAAAGCAAAATCCGGCCAAGTTTGAGGCAAGATCAGTTCTATGGAAGTTTGTTGGATATCCCAAGCATTCGCAAGGGAATATCTTCTACCGCACTGAGGAGCAAAAGGTGTTTTGTTTCTCAGCATGCCACCTTTTGGAAAGGGAATTTCATGTGAAGAAATTAGTGGTCATTAGGTAGAACTGGAAGGAGTTCCATCTATACAAACTGCAGCTGATGATTTGGTAGAACCGGAGGATTCAATAGTTCCCGACGAACCTCAGCCTCTCCGCTGATCTAGTAGGGTTCCTCATCCACTTGAGAGATACTTCGGTTTTCTCTATGACAGTGGGAGCGAGAATTGCATCATGAGATGATGACCTAACTAGTTTCGAGCAGGCCATCAAGAGTGGTGACTCTGTGAGAATGGCTGGATGCTAAGCGATCTGAGATGGAATCCATATACACCAACAAAGTATGGACTTTGGTTTCTTTATCTGAAGGGTTAAATTTTAAGTCCATGTCACGCACCCCACGTGTTTGCGGGGAGGCGGAATATATGAAATTTTTTTATCAAAGCTTCGTAACACGGACTTGAGCACACGGATCGTGTCTAAACCATTACTTGCAAACAGTATGAGGTTTAACTACTCGGTCCCGAAGTTATACCTCACGTTATAAGTCCTTCGGGTCTTCATCGCTGTCCTCCTCATCATCGTAGGCTCCAAGGATCGTAACGGATCGCGGCTACCTCGACGGCCTCCTCGAGTCAAAGACGATCCACCCGAGAGTCTATAGTCTGAGCTCCTTGTTCCCCTCCGAATGGCGGCCGAGACGTTGGGCCGTCCCGCCTGAGATTCGGGGCAGATGCTAATTGGTGCTATCCGTCCACCTCTCCGAAGATGCCAATTCGATCCATGGCGCCATAAATCGGAGGTCTAGACGGATGCGTCCGATGTAGCAGACTTCGTCAGATTCCCCCTCGTTCGAGGGGTTTTTGATTGTGGGGACGCTCTTCCCTGCAGGCGCAAGCCCCTGCAGTTAATTACGCTACCGCTTTGCGGTAACAACTTTCTCCTTCTCCAGATGGTCACTTCGTGTCGTGTGTTCTTGTTTTATGTTTCATTGCCCGTGGATCGTTTACGGAGACTGAGTTATGTCGTCGCCCGTAGGGCATGGACTGGTCCAAATCCGCATTATCTTAAATTTGGGTTTGGGGGTTTTGGTTTGAGGATACGTCAGCCATACTTGAGGCTAAGATCGACTCAAACGTTTGTTAAGGACACGTTAGTCTAACTTTGTGACTAAGATCAACTCAACGGGATCGTTTAGATCCGACAAAGGAGTGTTTGAACTCCATTGTTCCAATCATCGTCTATGTGGCCGTCAGGACCCGTCACCTCTCTGACGACGTTGAGGGATTTCAACGACGGATGTCAGAGGAGTTCAGAGATGTACCCT
Source organism: Agapanthus africanus (assembly GCA_030015575.1). Lineage (NCBI taxonomy): Eukaryota > Viridiplantae > Streptophyta > Magnoliopsida > Asparagales > Amaryllidaceae > Agapanthus > Agapanthus africanus. The sequence goes on from JASDDO010000014.1 coordinate 652,796,633, forward strand.
CGAGCCGGAGTTAATTAGGGGGGATTCGTAGTCCAGTCTGCTTGAAGGTTTAAGGACGCGTTAGCCATTTTTGAGGCTAAGATCAACTTAAACAGGACCGTTTAGATCCGACGAAAGAGCATATGGAGGCTCTATGATTCTAGTTTAAGGACATTGCGGTCCATGGGTAGTTTAAGGACATTGCGGTCCGTGGGTAGTTTAAGGACATTGCGGTCCGTGGGTAGTTTAAGGACATTGCGGTCCGTGGGTAGTTTAAGGACATTGCGGTCCGTTGGTAGTTTAAAGACATCTCGGTCAATCGGTAGTTTTAAGACATCTCGGTCAAGGTTAAGGACGTCATAGTCCATGGGTTTAAGGACTCCACAGTCCGGTATGTGCTCTGGATGCTTTACACGGGTTCACTGCCGTGCTAGGCGAGGACCAGGCTCCGCTCTGGATGCTTCACACGGGTTCACTGCTGTGCTCTGCGAGGACCAGGATCCGCTCTGGACGTTTTTCGTGGGGTCAAAGAGTGACGTTATCCACGTTCCACGTAACCAGGAATTTTGTATTATGCATGGGTTTAAGGACCCCACAGTCCATATCATGAATGGTCTTCGGGACCCGTCACCTCTTTGAAGACATTGAGGGATTACAATGCCAAGTATCAAAGGAGTGAAGAGATGTACCCTAGAACCGGGATGGATTAAATAGTCCTTGGCCCAATTTGGGTCAAGACTGATCAATTATGTTATGAGCCTACCGGCCCAGTTAATCACAAATTGAGGACTTATGGCCAGCTTGGGCTAAGTCCAGTCAGGTCTGGAATATTGACTCTTTGTTGGTCCATTGAGGGAGAATGTTTGCCTCTATCCCTTTAGCCAATTGGGCCAAAGCCTAGTGTTAAACACTTCAGAGCAATCAGTGTTGAACACTGGGAATAAGGTTGTTGAGTTAGTGTTCAACACTAAGAGATAATTGGTGTTAAACACCAGCAATAAGGCTTTTTCAAATTAGTGTTAAACACTAAAACGGATCAGTGTTGAATCCTGCCAATAAGGCTTTTTAATCAGCATTGAATGCTAAGGCCCGACAGTGTTTTAACACTGGGCTTGAGAGTTTTAATTTTAGTGTTAAACACTAAGGCAAGAAGGGTCACGTGGCAGCACGTGAGGGCGCCCTCCCTTCATTTGTTCCGCTGAAATTATCATTTCCTTCATAGCATCACGTGCCGTCACGTGATGGGCATTCAAATGCCTTTGTGTTAAGGCTTCTGCTGAGGGTCACGTGGGTCACGTGGGGTGCTGCCTCAAAGGGGCTTTCTGTAGGGGTTTTGGGGGGTCACGTGGTAGCACGTGACCCTGCCTCTATGTAGTTTCTAGAGGATCTGTTGATCTTTCTTTTCAGGAATTAAATTCCTCTGGCTTTAATTTTCAAAGGAATTAAATTCCTACTTCCCTTTCGATCCTTGAACCTTCTGTAGGAATTAGATTCCTCGTTTATGTGAAGGTTTGAATAGGGTTAAACCCTAATAAAAACTTTTTTAAGGAATCAAACTTCCGTTTCCCGTCAGGTTATGATTAAGGGACTTAGATTCCCATTGTTTCAGCAGAACTAAATTCTTAATTAGGGTTAAACCCTGCTCCTTTTTATTTTGAAGGAATTAAATTCCCATAACACAGGGTCAAGCCCTACTTTTATCTTAGAGGAATTAAATTCCTATAGTTCTGTGAGAATTAAATTCTCATGCTTGCATTCTTTCTCTATGTTTTGGATCTGCATGGCAGGATCTCGACCCATTGAGAATTAAATTCTCAACCTTAAGGGGAGATGTGCACTTTGCAGATCTTCTATCAAAGAGAGAAGAAATTTGCTCATCTGTTTTATATATTAGAGTTAAACTCTATAGAGAATTAAACTCTCTTTCTTTCGAAAGGCTTCCTCTTTCTTACCTAGGGTTTTTTGCAGAAGATCCGAGTCTTTTCAAAGTATCAAAGCTCTCCTCCTTTTTTTCTTTTCTCTTTTCTGCGCATGTCCCTCTTTTTTGTGTCTCTTGGCTCCTATTTATAGGAGAAGCAGCTGAATCAGTTAGTTTTGTGACGAATCTTCATTGAGAGATTTGATTTGCGTCCTTCATTCGTTCTGGACCTTTGGATTATTAGGTGAATTTTATTCACCGTTGGATTTCAAATCCAGAGATTCTCCCTTGTTATTTTGGTTAGATTTAAGGGGGAAATCTTTCCAAACCCGAGATTTTCCATAAATAGATGATATTAAATCATCTCTAAATCTTTAATTTGATTGGTCCCAGATAATCACTTTCCTTTGGAAAGATTCAAATTTCCTTCAGAATTTAATTCTGTCATCAAAAATGGGCTTTGAAAGCCGGTCACGTGTGACCACGTGACCCATGGTCACGTGTAGACACGTGACCCTCTTTGGGACGAAGGATCCTCTTTCTTTCTGCGCTGTTTTCTGGTTGCTGTTTAGTCATCACGTGTCAACACGTGACCATTGGTCACGTGTGAACACGTGACCCCTGTTAGGAGCCTTCCTTCTTTTTTATTCGACCGAGGGACCGGTCTGCTGCTTCAAGCGTCACGTGCCAACACGTGACCTCTTCTGAAGCCCTTTTTCTTGACTTGATCAGTGGACCTTTTCCTTGACTTGATCAGGGATCCGGTGTGCCTTTGACGCTTGCATTTAAATGTCACGTGTCGACACGTGACCCTGGTCACGTGGGAGCACGTGACTCTTTCTGAAGCCCCTTTTTCTGAACTTGCCTTGATGATGCGTTTAGGTGTCACGTGCCAACACGCGACTGCTGGTCACGTGTAAGCACGTGACCCTCTTCTGAAGCTTTTCCCAGAAGCTTTCCTGATTTTAAATCAGGAAACAAATGCCCCCACAGCGTTGTTCTCACGTGTCTGCACGTGAGTGCAACGCTGTCACCTCTTGTGACCGTTGGATCTGCTCTGGGGAGTAGGGTAAACGAAACGTCTTTTCAGAAGCGTCTTCACTTTTTCATCCTTTTCTTTTCAAATCTTTCTTTTAAGAGTTTGATTCTCGTTCTCAGGGCTTAGTTTTCTGTTGTGTTTGTGCAGGGCCGCTTTATCTTCCAATCGAAGGCTAGTGCTCACGTATTGCCCATGCAGGGATCTGCTTGATAGGGACGTTTCATTTCCCTTACCTGATTCCAATGCGTCGTTGGATTTCATTTCCAATGCTCTCCCCTTCTTTCCGGGCTTTGAGAGTAGTCCCGTCATGCACAACATTTTTTGTGCATAGCATTAAATGCTCCCCTATATAACCTGAACCCTATGCCTTACTTCTTTTCTTCATTGAGAAACCCATTCATACCTTAAGGTGGTCATCTTTGAGAACCCGATCAATCGCCATGGCTTGCAATCGTCCCCATGCTCGTCGGCAACCATGGGAGGTGCCCCTTGAGGAGATAATTCCTCGCTTCGCTGCGAGGCTGGCGGATCCCCTTCTCACCGACGCTCAATGTGACACGGTGATGTACGAGCTACTGACCCGTCGGGGCTCTCCTCTTCCCATGGGCTCTATTTGGCTCCGGATGATCCTCATGTCTGTGCTTGCCGATATACCCCCTCATCCGGCGGAGATGACTTCGGCGATCCTTGACGCGGCGGAGGACAAGCTTGAGTGCTTTCATGAGGCTTGTCTGATCACTCAAGCTCTGAAGGATCACTCAGTTCATTTACTGAGTCAGATAAGAGCTCGTCGGGCCGTCATGTCTGCTTTCGCTGATGAGCACGGCCCCAACCGGTGGGAAGCGACTCCTCGCGAAAACCGTCGTTTTGACGTGCTGGAGAAAGCAGAGAGGGAGCTGGAGAATTTTGTGTTTTGCTTTGTTAACCCTTGCATTTCTGATCCCTTGTTTGATGATCTTTTCCCAGTAGTGTAGTATGTTTGAATCAATGTACTCCTTTTATCATTGACGGTTTGCATGCTTTCTGTTGAATTTCCATGTTCGTCAGATAGTCGTACCGTATGTCTTGCTTGCGTAAACGAGCTGCATGTTCTTCTCATGGGAATTTTTTTAATTGCGAGCACTATCGTTACGTTGCATGTGCGTCAGTGCCTCGGGTAACATTTCCTTTTAAACATTCACACAGCTGCAAATGCGCGCTTGGTGGGGTACAGATCAAAAACTTTCCTTGTTATCTCCCGTATCAGGTGGCTTGCACTGGCCTTAGATTGAGTATTGTTGTCGAAGGGAGGTTTATAAATGAAGATATATTTTTTTCTTTAATGGTGTGTCCCCTTTCTATTGAATGTGTTCTGCGGACAATTTTACCTTGATCTCCTTGCAGGACAGCAATGGCTCAGGATTCAAGGTTAAGATCTGCTTCCTGAGACTTTTACATTCTATGAGCCACGAGGGTCTCATAAAGAGTTTTTCTCCCAGCCGTGAGGACTTGTAAGTGCCGGATGCGGTTACCCTTGTCCGTGTTCTACGGAGTCAGGGGTTTCTCCAGATATTGTAGTTTGAAGACGTCGCGGTCAAGGTTAAGGACCTCATAGTCCGTGGATTTAAGGACTCCACAGTCCGATGTTAGTTTTAAGACATCACGGTCAAGGTTAAGGACCTCATAGTCCGTGGATTTAGGGACTCCACAGTCCGACGTTTGGTTGCAGGGACCCGTCACCTCTTTGAAGACGTTGAGGAATTACAACGCCAGGCATCAAAGGAGTGAAGAGATGTACCCTTAAACCGAGGCAAAGATCTGTAAGGAATAGGGGTGGTTGATCGTTAGTTTTAAGACATCGCGGTCGAGGTTAAGGACGTCATAGTCCGTGGATTTTAAGGACTCCACAGTCCGGTGTTTGCTCTGGATGCTTCACACGGGTTCACAGCCGTGCTTGGCGAGGACCAGGCTCCGCTCTGGGCGTTTTCCGTGGGGTCAAAGAGTGACGTTATCCACGTTCCACGTAACCAGGAATCTTGCACTAGATGCTTCACACGGGTTCACTGCCGCGTTAGGCGAGGACTAGGCTCCGCTCTGGATGCTTCGCACGGGTTCACTGCCATGCTCTGCGAGGACCAGGATCCGCTCTGGACGTTTTCCACGGGGTCAAAGAGTGACGTTATCCGCTTTCCACGTAACCAGGAAGTTTGCACTAGATGCTTCACACGGGTTCACTGCCGCGTTAGGCGAGGACTAGGCTCCGCTCTGGATGCTTCGCACGGGTTCACTGCCATGGTCTGCGAGGACCAGGATCCGCTCTGGACGTTTTCCGCGGGATCAAAGAGTGACGTTATCCGCTTTCCACGTAACCAGGAAGTTTGCACTAGATGCTTCACACGGGTTCACTGCCGTGTTAGGCGAGGACTAGGCTCCGCTCTGGATGCTTCACATGGGTTCACTGCCATGCTCTGCGAGGACCAGGATCCGCTCTGGACGTTTTCCACGGGATCAAAGAGTGACGTTATCCGCTTTCCACGTAACCAGGAAGTTTGCACTAGATGCTTCACACGGGTTCACTGCCGTGTTAGGCGAGGATTAGGCTCCGCTCTGGATGCTTCACATGGGTTCACTGCCATGCTCTGCGAGGACCAGGATCCGCTCTGGACGTTTTCCACGGGGTCAAAGAGTGACGTTATCCGCTTTCCACGTAACCAGGAAGTTTGCACTAGATGCTTCACACGGGTTCACTGCCGTGTTAGGCGAGGACTAGGCTCCGCTCTGGATGCTTCACATGGGTTCATTGCCATGCTCTGCGAGGACCAGGATCCGCTCTGGACGTTTTCCACGGGGTCAAAGAGTGACATTATCCGCTTTCCACGTAACCAGGAAGTTTGCACTAGATGCTTCACACGGGTTCACTGCCGCGTTAGGCGAGGACTAGGCTCCGCTCTGGATGCTTCACATGGGTTCATTGCCATGCTCTGCGAGGACCAGGATCCGCTCTGGACGTTTTCCACGGGGTCAAAGAGTGACATTATCCGCTTTCCACGTAACCAGGAAGTTTGCACTAGATGCTTCACACGGGTTCACTGCCGCGTTAGGCGAGGACTAGGCTCCGCTCTGGATGCTTCACATGGGTTCACTGCCATGCTCTGCGAGGACCAGGATCCGCTCTGGACGTTTTCCACGGGGTCAAAGAGTGACATTATCCGCTTTCCACGTAACCAGGAAGTTTGCACTAGATGCTTCACACGGTTTCACTGCCGCGTTAGGCGAGGACTAGGCTCCGCTCTGGATGCTTCGCACGGGTTCACTGCCATGCTCTGCGAGGACCAGGATCCGCTCTGGACGTTTTTCACGGGGTCAAAGAGTGACATTATCCGCTTTCCACGTAACCAGGAAGTTTGCACTAGATGCTTCACACGGTTTCACTGCCGCGTTAGGCGAGGACTAGGCTCCGCTCTGGATGCTTCGCACGGGTTCACTGCCATGCTCTGCGAGGACCAGGATCCGCTCTGGACGTTTTTCACGGGGTCAAAGAGTGACATTATCCGCTTTCCACGTAACCAGGAAGTTTGCACTAGATGCTTCACACGGGTTCACTGCCGTGTTAGGCGAGGACTAGGCTCCGCTCTGGATGCTTCGCACGGGTTCACTGCCATGCTCTGCGAGGACCAGGATCCGCTCTGGACGTTTTCCACGGGGTCAAAGAGTGACGTTATCCGCTTTCCACGCAACCAGGAAGTTTGCTGATTGTATCCGCATTTCACGGGATGGGGGTTGACTCTTGGCGATATGTGTCGCCGAGTCATGGAACTTGGGGTTGCCGCCGTTCCGTTTCGCTTGATGTTGTGTCGTCGGGACGATGAAGCTAGGAATTTGGCCTTCGCTTCATTTGCCGGTATCGCGTCTGTTGTATCGAGACGAATGCCACGGTGGCGATCACTAAGTTATCTGTGAACCGCCGAGACTTTGCTTGCTTCTTTTTATTGCAAGTTGTCCCATCATTTCGGCCATTTTGTCTGGAATGTTTACCAGGAGCGAATCGTCATTTGCCTCTGTCGACGTTTGGACAAAGGTGGCTTAGCAAACAGGGTTAAGGGTTCTGTTGACCAAGGCTTTTGATTTCATGAGCCGTAAGGGTCTCACAAAGGTGTTTCTCCCTACAAGTCGTGAGGATCTTGCAAGTGTGTTCTCTCCTTAAGAATCGTGGGGATTCTTAAGTGCATGTTCTCTTGTAAGTCGTAAGGATCTTACAGAGAGGATTTTCTCCTTATAAGTCAAGAGGACTTACAAGGGTCGTTCACCATATGGATATATCCCCAGTCACGGGTGGGACTTTGTTAGGGAAATGTTTATTCGCGCCCGTGGATTGTATACAAGGGTCAGTCCGAGCCGCTTGTAGGGCAATGTCGGAGGTTGTGGAGGATTTGCTTAAGAACAGGTTTAGGTCTCTGTAACTTAAGACTTTCAAATCTTATGAGCCGTGAGGGTCCCATAAGAGAGTTCTCCTTACGAGTCGTGAGGATCTCGTAAGTGTATTTTCTCCTTAGGAATCGTAAGGATCCCTAAGTGTGTTGCTCCTTTGTGAGTCGTAAGGATCTCACGCAGGTGGTTTCTTCTTACAAGGTCAAGAGGACCCTATAAGTGTCTTTTAACGAGGTTGCGCCCTCTCGGGTTTTCACAAACACTCGCCGGTAGTCCTGCTGTTTTTACTCACGGAGCCCTTTCGGGTTTTCATCCGTGCCCATTTTGCTTGTGGACATACCGTTTTTTTTTTTTTTTTTTTATCTCGTCAGCCTAAGGATGCTGCGGTAGTAGTTTAGGGACGTTTCGGTCCGTCGTTAGTTTAAAGACATTTCGGTCCATTGATAGTTTAAGGACGTTTCGGTCCGTCGCTAGTTTAAGGACGTTTCGGTCCGTCGCTAGTTTAAGGACGTTTCGGTCCGTCATTAGTTTAAGGACGTTTCGGTCCGTCGCTAGTTTAAGGACGTTTCGGTCCGTCATTAGTTTAAAGACGTTTCGGTCGTTAGTTTAAAGACGTTTCGGTCTGTTGATAGTTTAAGGACGTTTCGGTCCGTTGATAGTTTAAGGACGTTTCGGTCCGTTCATAGTTTAAAGACGTTTCGGTCCCTTGATAGTTTAAGGACGTTTCGGTCCCTTGATAGTTTAAGGACGTTTCGGTCCCTTGTTATGGGAGGGTCAGCTACTGCTTGTAAAGTCTGAGCCTAGGAAGATAGCGAGCGGACATAGTCGTCGTCATCTACCGTTGACCCAGGCTGTGGCTCACTAAGCGTAGTATTTCTTCAAGAAGCGGCCATTTATTGGCCTGAAAGGCCTTTCACCGTGCATGTCCACGAGTAGATAGGCTCCACCCTGGTAAACCTGGTCTATGATGTACGGGCCTTCATAGTTTGGCTCGAATTTTCCCCGCTTGGCACGATTGGGGATCATAGGTCTTTTGACTACCAGCACGAGTTCGCCTTGGCGGAATGCCCTTGGCCTGGTCAATCTTTCGTATGAGCGCGTCATCTTTGCTTTGTGGGCTTCTAGATGTTGTTGCGCTATGAGTCGGGTTTCGTCGAGGGCATCAAGCTCCTCAAGTCGAAGGTGAGCATTTTCTTCGTCAGTCAGTTCGTGGTGGATAGCCACTCGTAGAGAGGGTAACTCTATCTCGAGGGGGAGTACTGCTTCCGTCCCAAATACTAACGCGTATGGCGTTGTGTTTGTGGCCGTCTTGAATGTAGTTCGATAAGCCCAAAGGGCTTCTTGCAGCCTCTCGTGCCAGTCTCTCTTATTCCGGGAAACGGTCTTTTTTATGATCTTTGTCAAGGTCTTATTGAAGGCCTCGGCCAGACCGTTGGCTCGTGGGTTGTAAACTGAAGAATACCTCCAGTCTATATTGTGCTGCTGCGCGAAGCGGCTAATCTTATGGCTTCTGTAGGCTGGCCCGTTATCGGAGATAATCCGCCGTGGGGTTCCAAACCGATAAATGACGTGCGTCTTGAAGAAATGGAGGATATTCTCCGTCTTCACTTCCCTCAATGGTATTGCTTCTGCCCATTTGGAGAAGTAATCAGTAGTCGCCAGGATAAAACGGTGTCCCCGAGATGATGCCGGCTCAATGGGGCCGACTATGTCAGTTCCCCACATTTCGAATGGCCAGCTGGCCACCGTTGGGTGTAGCGGATTCGGATGTTGGTGGATAAAGTCTCCATGAATCTGGCACGAGTGGCATTGCTTCGCATACTCGAGGCAGTCCTGGATCATTGTGGGCCAGTAGTAGCCCATTCGTTTAATCTTTAACTTCATCTTTGGGCCTGCTTGGTGAGAACCGCAAAGTCCGTCATGAACTTCCTGAACGACTTTTTCTGCTTCGTCAGGTCCTAAGCATCTCAGCCATAGAGAATCGAGCGATCTCTTGTGTAGGGTATTGTTGACGAAAGCGAAAGATAGAGCTCGTTTCATGAGCTGATGTCTTGAAGACGCTTCTTTGGGTATGCGGCGGGACTTAAAGTAGTCTATGAAGACTTCCCTCCAGTCCTCGGCCTTCTCATGGTCCTTTATTTGTAGGGTCGTCTGCTCAGTCGCTCTCTTTTCTTTGCATGATTCCGGAGATATTTCTGCCGGGGCGAGCACTCGACGGCTTTGTATCACGATTCTGACATCATCGAGGTTCTCGTCGGCCAGTTCTTTAGCAAGCTTAGCCAATGCGTCTGCTTTGCTATTTTCTGCGCGTGGTATGTTCTCCAAAGTGTAGGAAGGAATTTGGGACAATAGTTGTTGCACCCTTTCGCCGTACTTCACCAGCTCCGGTTTGCACGTTTGGTAGTCGCCATTCACTTGACTAACGACCAGCTGAGAATCCCCGTATATAAGGAGGTCTTCAATTCCCATGTCAATGGCAAGCTCGAGACCTGCTATCAGGGCTTCGTATTCAGCTTCATTGTTTGTCCTTGGCTCTGTTAAGGAGAAGGCGAAGCGCATTATCCCTCCTTGTGGAGTCGCAAAGATGAGGCCTATCCCTGACTTGATCGGGATACCTTGCTTTTGTTTCTTTATAGAGGACGCTCCATCGAAATAAAGTTCCCATCGGGCGCTTCCACCGCTAATCGCATCAAATGCATGCTCGTCCGGCAAGTCACAATTCAAAGGAGAATCGGCCGGTATCGGGTGCTCAGCGAGGAAATCGGCAATGGCCTGGCCTTTCACTGCCTTGAGAGGTTGATATGTTATCGAGAACTCCATCAAGAGCAGGGCCCATTTAGCGAGTCGTCCCGTCAATATGGCTCTTGACATCAAGTATTTAAGAGGATCCACTTTCGAGATGAGGCAGACTTCGTGTGCCAACGCATAGTGCCTGAGTTTTGTTATCGCGAAGATTAACGCCAAGCAATGTTTTTCAATGGGAGAGTAATTGCTTTCTGCCCCCAGTAGAACTCGACTTAAGTAGTAGAGTGCTCTCTCTTTCCCCTGATCGTTCTCTTGCGCCCATAATGCGCCCAAGGAACCTTCGAGGGCGGTTGTATAAAGAATGAGGGGTTTTCCCTTGACCGGTGCGGCCAATACCGGCGGGTTCTGCAAGTACTGCTTGATCTCGTCTAGTGCACCTTGGCATTTTTGATCCCAGACGAAAGGGGTTCCCTTCTTCATCAGGTGACTATAGGGGCGGCATTTGCCTGAAAGATTTGCGATAAATCGCCGGATGTATGCGAGCTTCCCTTGGAGAGACCGCAACTGTTTGAGGGTTCTTGGCGGAGGCATTTCCATGATCGCTTTAATCTTTGACGGATCTATCTCAATACCTCGGTGTCGGATGACGAATCCCAGGAATTTTCCCGAGCAGACTCCAAACGCGCATTTGAGGGGATTCATCTTCAAATTATATTGCCGAAGGCGTTGAAATACAGTCTCTAGATGCTTTAAGTGATCTTCGTATGACATACTCTTTACTACGAGGTCATCGATATAGCACTCGACGATGTCATGTATGAGGTCGTCGAAGATCTTTGTCATGGCCCTTTGATAGGTAGCGCCGGCATTCTTTATGCACGGCAACCTCCGGATCTAATCCCGGCATCTCAGAGTAGTTCCATGCGAAGCAGTCTTTATGTCGTAGAAGCACGTTTTTTAACGCGGCCACCCTTTCTTCAGAGAGTAGCTCGCTGACAAATGTTGGTCGCGGGTCCTCTGCCGATCCCAACTCAATCTTCCTGAGGTTATCTGCAGTAGTATGTATACCGTCTTCCAGTTCTTTCGGAGCAGGCGGGAATTCTGAGATAACCTCATCATCGCTGTTTTCGAAGCACCGGGGAGGGTTGTCTATCGCAATCGTATAACAGGTGCGAATACACTCCCGGGGCCGAGGCGGATCCGGCTCCGCTCTTGCGGCCTTGGACTCGTGCTTTCGTGGCGGCGTTACCCTCCAGCTGTTGGACAAAGCGAATCTGCCCCGTCGGTACTGGTCCTCGACCCAGTTCTTGAAGGTGAAGCAGTCTTCGGTAGGATGTCCTGCGGCTCGGTGATAAGAGCAATAGCCCGAGCGAGAGGCCTTATTAGCTTGCTCAGGGTGTTTAGACTCCGGAAGCGCGATCATCTGATGTTTTAGGGCGAGCTTGAGTAACCTTTCCGTCTTGTCTCGGGGGAAGGAGTACGCTCGACTCATCTTTTCTATGAAGGGCGAATCCGGGCTGTGCAGTACTCGACCTCGTAACCCTCTAATCCTGCGTCGTTGTTGTCGGCTCTTTTTTCCGCTTCTCGACTTATTTCCGTCTCCGCGTCGGGCCTTTCGCATGATGGGTTGACAAGGATGAGCATTCTTGCCTTTCGCAGCCTGTTGAAATAGACGTTGCGTCCTGGCCTTCTCGTAGATGGCCATTTCGTGGTTGGGGTCTTCCCGACCTTTCTGACCCACTTTCCTGATGGGCTTGTCCATTCGTTCTAGAAATGACGGACTTGACGCCTCAATCGCGTGGTCTGGTTTTGATGAGGGGTTGGCATCTCCTGACAGGGCGTCCTCTTCTTCATCAAAGGTATATATAGCGTAGCTGTTATGAGCCCGTTCTCGTTTTCCGGTTCTCGCGTATCCAAGCCCGAGTGTCTCCATTTTCCCATTAGGCAATTTGCGTTGGGTTCCAGGGACATCCCAAATCCTGTTGTAAAACCGAGCCTGTTGAACAGTTTGTTTTAAGGGTACCCCTTGGTGCTTCAATAGCTTCTTTAATCCATTTGTATAGTATCTGGGCAAACGGATGGGCTGGAGTCTGTCACATGTAGCATCTACGCCGTGCCAGATCTCTTTCTCTACTTTCGACTCTGAGGATCGATAAAATAGGATCATCTTCTCACCCTTTCGCCTGGGGGGGACGCAAAACGTTTGCAGCTCTTGCACACTGTGAGCTTGAAGCGTGTCGAGGTCCTTGTAGTGTTCTCGCGGGTACCATGGTGATCTGCAAGTTATGGTCATCGCCAGGAGGTGCTTGTATTGAAAGCCTATTGGAGAATACGGCATTGACCTCATCTTCCGAATCACTTTCGAAGACCAGTATGGGGATGGGCGTCCTCCGGTTGTTGCGTTGAGCTGGCCCCGTATAAACTATCTCTTCTTCTTCTTCGGTATCGCTTCCGAAAACAGGGATGGTGGCGGCGGCCTTGTTCTCCGAGTCGTGACACCTTTCTGTATCTTCAAAGTCTGGCAAAAAGTATTTCGCATCCTCGTATTTGCGGACTTCGTTCACGGAAAATGGGTTCAGCTCACCCGTTACAGTATACTCGAAACCATCTTTAAAGTACTTCATACACTGATGTTGTGTAGAAGGGACGATGTTGTACTCGTGTAACCAAGGACGGCCGAGCAAGGCATTGTAACAGGTCTTCGCGTCAATGACATGGAATTTGATGTCTGTGACGAGAAGCCCGAAGCGTAACGTTAGTATCACAGATCCAAGAGTCCGTGACGATTGTGAATCGAAACCGGAGATAGTAATTTTGTCCCGAGCGAGATGCTGCACACTCATGCAGATTTCTTTCAACACCCGAACATTAAGGAGATTAACGGAGGATCCGTTATCCACCAGGATCTTGCCTATCTTGATGTCATGGCAGTACCCAGAGACATATAGGGGACGGTTATGGTCGCACGTCCCGAGAAGGAGGTCTTCATCACCGAAAGTGACGTCGGCCGTATGCACTTCTTCCAGTTCGTCCTTCATCTTTTCGGTGGCGAGAAAGGCTTGGAATTGCTCAGGTTCTTGTAGTGCCTTAATTAGTGAGTCCCGTGCTTCTTTTGATAATAGGAGGGCGTCGAGAATGCTGAGCTGAGAAGGTAGCTTCCTTAGATGCGCGAGGATGTTATAGTCCACTTTACTCCTCCTAGGAGGGTCTTTGGCAGCCAGTTCTTTCGCGACTTGGTCATCCAAAGTGATATCTTCAGTGACCTTTTCCTTTCCCTTATCTTTTCTGTTCGTAGGCCCGAGATTCTTTTCTGGGAGTGTGCGATTGCGCAGCTGAGTGTTTCCGCAGGCTTCGGATTCCTCATCTTTCCTTAGCGCAGATTCTTCAAAGAGAGGGCCCAGAGTCACTTCTTCGTCAGAGTCGCTCCCAAAGGTGAGGACTTGCGACCCCTCGGCATGAGCCATATAACAGTTGCCAGTAATTCTGTTGGGCCCGTCAACGGCGCTTCTTTGCTCCCGACGGCTCTTGCGTTTCATGCGTTTGAAATGTTGCCGACGAGCAACATATCCTTGCCACCATATCTTAAAGGCGTCGCACTCCTCTGTGGGGTGTGAGACTTTCCGATGATATGCACAGTAATCGGGGTGCTTCTCCGCCCCATTGTGTGTGTTTCCTTCCGAGGGTGGTAGCCTCATTCCCATTGACATGGCTTTGGCGAACCTTTTCCTCGTCTTGAATATCTTCCTGTCCATCTCGGATGCCTTTCGCTCTGGCAGGGGTAGTTCAACTCCTTCGTTCAGTTGCCCGCATTTGGTTCCTCCTGATGCTGCCATCTCGCGCTCTTGGTCTGCTTTACTTTTTAGACGAATCTCGTCTAGGAAGGCATTGATCATATCAGTTGTCAGCGTCGCACGCTTTGGTTCGGGCTCCGCCTTCAGCTTCTTAGTGCTAGGAGTTTTCTCATCACCGGTAAACGAGTGGGAGATCATGTTGCAACTTGCCGCATATCCCTCGGATTCATCCGACGAGTTCTCTCTATCATCGTCCTCTTGAAAGATGTGGCTGAGGAACTCTTGCAGTGTGACAGGAGTTCGCGCCTTCTGATTATATTCTTCCAGCGCGTCGATTTGCTTCTGCAAGTTTGTTCGCTCGTCTCCAAGCTTCGCGGGCTTCTTGGATTTCTTCTTCTTTTTCTTCGAAGCTTTTGACGGCTGGGCGTGAGTATTTGGGCCCTTGTCAGCAGTCTTCGTAGTTGCGCGGGGCTTCACTGCTCCTTCGATAATTCGAGGTTCAAGAGGGTCCTTCCATTCGATTGCAGGGCACGCGTGAAGGTCTCTCAGCATCCTTTTGGTCTTCGTTGATAGCACGACCTCCCATGGAATTTCTTCGATAAAGGAGCAGGTTGCCCCCGATGTGTCCGTCTTTTTAGGAGTATGTGGTTGTGGCGGGTTCACCTTCCACTTTTCGGACAGTACAAACTTCCCCTGGAGGTATTGATCTTCGATCCATCCTTTGAAGACGAAGCAATCTTCAATCGGATGGCTTACCGTCTGATGGTAAGGGCAATAGTTGGGGTTATTCACCTCGGTGGGTTGTGGCGGTCGCCTTGGATTCGGGAGGTTGATAAGTCTGTTGCGTATTGCCAGCTCAAATAACCGTTTTGTCTTGTCTCGTGGGAACGAGTAGGGACGCTTCATCTTTTCGTTATAATATCGGCGTCTTTCTTCCAATTGATCTGCCGATTTCGGGGCGTCAGGCTGCTGTTGGGCGTTCGCGACAAAGGTTGCTCTTCCTTTACCCTTATCATTCCGAGGTTCCGACTTCGGAGGAGGTGGCCTATGACCCATCTGGTCCATCTGAGCCAACTTGTCGATTAAAGCCTGGAATGTGGTTGGCTTAAAGAACATCATAAACTGGGAGATAGTTGCGTGGGGGTCTAGGGTTCCCACGAACATACCCACTGCGGGTGCTTCCTCAATGCGTTGCTCGCATCTCGACCACAAATTCCGCCAGCGTATAGCGTACTGGACCCAGGTTTCGCCTGGCTTTACCCTGGCGTTAATCAAAGCAGTAATTGGAGTGCGCTCGCTGGCACTTGTGAACCGCTGAGTGAACAACAACTCCATTTCAGCGAACGTTTTGATGGAATCGTTCGGGAGTTCCGAATACCATTCGAACGCTGTTTCTGATAAGCTGCCAACGAACTGACGGAGTAACAGTTTATCGTCACCGCCGGTGTTACCGCAGAGGGCCCGGAACTGGGCGACGTGTTGATGAGGATTGCCGGTCCCCTTATACACATGGAATTTCGGTATCGTATAGCCTTGCGGATATTTGATTTGATCGTACCAGCCTGGATACGGTCGCCCTGTTTTCACGACTTGACCAGCTGCCTCAGTCGCATGATGAACTCGGATTTGCTGGGCTATGTAGTCAGCCAAGTCAGCCTTAGAGATCGTCTCCTCCTTGGCCGTTGAGAAGGCTGGTGGTGGATTGGACGTCTCTCCTCGGTCGTCTTCAAGAACAATCGGAGGATCTTCGGCGGGTAAGTCCTGTTGGATCATCATTCCTATCACATCTTGAAAGAGAAGGCCCATCCGTTGTATGTTGGCCGCTTGTTCAGCAGCCTCTTTGTCCCTTTTCTCCAGTGTCCGGCGAAGGAATTCAGCGTCGGTTTCTTCCTCCCGGCGTGCGTCTGAGGATGCTTCTGGGTTTTCCTTTGGCCCGGTGAGCGCGGCCATAGCATTCATCATTTCTTGGAGCTTTTGTTGCTGCTCCTGGGATTTCGTTACGGATCGGGTTAGCGGTCGGTGGCCTGTAGAAGTGCGGCTCTCCTCCTTTCCAGAGGCCATGTATACGGTGTGGACCATCATGCCCCCAGACTTAGGGTGTCCGGGCTTGTTGCTTTTAGCCGTCGTTGCATGTTGAGGGATCTTCTCTGGCTCCCTCCTTTTATGAGCCATGGAGGTTGAGGGGGCCGTCGAGGTGGGCGTCCAAACAGCCTTTTGGGTTTTCGCCTGGTGACCAGCTTTCGGTTGGATCTTCAGCTTCTTATGCTGGCGGGAGAGGTTTGGATCGATGATTGAGTCCCGGGCCTGCCGCCAAACCTTATAGATTTTGGAAGACAGCCGTTGAGGAGATCGGGGCTGTTCTGATTCTATTTCCACAACCTTTTCCGATGGGGGAGGAGACCTCTTCAGCACTGCGGTAGGGGAATTCCTTCGCACCTTATTTAACATTTCGAAGCTGTTCCTAGTTGGAACAGCAGCATTAACTTCTACCGCTGGGGCTGGTGGAGTCAATCCAGAGGGGGAGTTGCCCCCAGCCTTCCTTATTCGGCGCCAATGACGACGTCGAGCGCATCGAGCAGACGGCGTAGAGTCAGATATAAGAACGGTTTCATCTTGCCCCCTGTGTGGGTGGGGGGTCGTTGTTGGTGTTAGCCTGTCAAAGACCGACGTCCTTTGTGCAACGGGAGCGGGAGCTGAAGCCGTTAATCTGGTAAAGACCGACTTTTTGGCCGGGGAAGCTGCCTTGGCGATTTCGGAAGCATGAGCGGCCGTTTTCTTAGGAGCAGCCTTCTCTGCGACGAATCTGCAGGATTTCTGGCCCAATCTAGAAAAGACTGAGGTGCTGACATCGGACGACTCGGTGAGAGGAGTCGTGGCAGGGGTGAGACGATCAAAGACCGACTTCTTGAGGGCTTCCTTTGTCAGCACTGGCGCCGTGAAGCTGGATGGTGGGAGTATAGTCCCAAAGAACAATCCGGTAGTGGCCTGAGTCACCTGGTCCGCCGGCATTGTGAACAACGAAGCAGCTTGGGGTCCATAGGCTATACCTCCCGGCGAGGCAAAGCGTTGGTCGCAATTGCAGCTTGAGCAGTTGGAGGATTTCGCGGAAGTAGCAGCCATTGATCCTTTGTTTTTTGCAATAGGCAAGGCGCCAATTCTTAGTATCTTGAAACCCAAGGGCAACTGTTAGCGAACCGCGATTGGTTCGCGAATCACGACACACGAAGTGTGGAGTGGAAAGAGGAAAAGGTCCCACCGGGCGTGCCAGAATCTGTTCCCCTCCGAATGGCGGCCGAGACGTTGGGCCGTCCCGCCTGAGATTCGGGGCAGATGCTAATTGGTGCTATCCGTCCACCTCTCCGAAGATGCCAATTCGATCCATGGCGCCATAAATCGGAGGTCTAGACGGATGCGTCCGATGTAGCAGACTTCGTCAGATTCCCCCTCGTTCGAGGGGTTTTTGATTGTGGGGACGCTCTTCCCTGCAGGCGCAAGCCCCTGCAGTTAATTACGCTACCGCTTTGCGGTAACAACTTTCTCCTTCTCCAGATGGTCACTTCGTGTCGTGTGTTCTTGTTTTATGTTTCATTGCCCGTGGATCGTTTACGGAGACTGAGTTATGTCGTCGCCCGTAGGGCATGGACTGGTCCAAATCCGCATTATCTTAAATTTGGGTTTGGGGGTTTTGGTTTGAGGATACGTCAGCCATACTTGAGGCTAAGATCGACTCAAACGTTTGTTAAGGACACGTTAGTCTAACTTTGTGACTAAGATCAACTCAACGGGATCGTTTAGATCCGACAAAGGAGTGTTTGAACTCCATTGTTCCAATCATCGTCTATGTGGCCGTCAGGACCCGTCACCTCTCTGACGACGTTGAGGGATTTCAACGACGGATGTCAGAGGAGTTCAGAGATGTACCCTCGAGCCGGAGTTAATTAGGGGGGATTCGTAGTCCAGTCTGCTTGAAGGTTTAAGGACGCGTTAGCCATTTTTGAGGCTAAGATCAACTTAAACAGGACCGTTTAGATCCGACGAAAGAGCATATGGAGGCTCTATGATTCTAGTTTAAGGACATTGCGGTCCATGGGTAGTTTAAGGACATTGCGGTCCGTGGGTAGTTTAAGGACATTGCGGTCCGTGGGTAGTTTAAGGACATTGCGGTCCGTGGGTAGTTTAAGGACATTGCGGTCCGTTGGTAGTTTAAAGACATCTCGGTCAATCGGTAGTTTTAAGACATCTCGGTCAAGGTTAAGGACGTCATAGTCCATGGGTTTAAGGACTCCACAGTCCGGTATGTGCTCTGGATGCTTTACACGGGTTCACTGCCGTGCTAGGCGAGGACCAGGCTCCGCTCTGGATGCTTCACACGGGTTCACTGCCGTGCTCTGCGAGGACCAGGATCCGCTCTGGACGTTTTTCGTGGGGTCAAAGAGTGACGTTATCCACGTTCCACGTAACCAGGAATTTTGTATTATGCATGGGTTTAAGGACCCCACAGTCCATATCATGAATGGTCTTCGGGACCCGTCACCTCTTTGAAGACATTGAGGGATTACAATGCCAAGTATCAAAGGAGTGAAGAGATGTACCCTAGAACCGGGATGGATTAAATAGTCCTTGGCCCAATTTGGGTCAAGACTGATCAATTATGTTATGAGCCTACCGGCCCAGTTAATCACAAATTGAGGACTTATGGCCAGCTTGGGCTAAGTCCAGTCAGGTCTGGAATATTGACTCTTTGTTGGTCCATTGAGGGAGAATGTTTGCCTCTATCCCTTTAGCCAATTGGGCCAAAGCCTAGTGTTAAACACTTCAGAGCAATCAGTGTTGAACACTGGGAATAAGGTTGTTGAGTTAGTGTTCAACACTAAGAGATAATTGGTGTTAAACACCAGCAATAAGGCTTTTTCAAATTAGTGTTAAACACTAAAACGGATCAGTGTTGAATCCTGCCAATAAGGCTTTTTAATCAGCATTGAATGCTAAGGCCCGACAGTGTTTTAACACTGGGCTTGAGAGTTTTAATTTTAGTGTTAAACACTAAGGCAAGAAGGGTCACGTGGCAGCACGTGAGGGCGCCCTCCCTTCATTTGTTCCGCTGAAATTATCATTTCCTTCATAGCATCACGTGCCGTCACGTGATGGGCATTCAAATGCCTTTGTGTTAAGGCTTCTGCTGAGGGTCACGTGGGTCACGTGGGGTGCTGCCTCAAAGGGGCTTTCTGTAGGGGTTTTGGGGGGTCACGTGGTAGCACGTGACCCTGCCTCTATGTAGTTTCTAGAGGATCTGTTGATCTTTCTTTTCAGGAATTAAATTCCTCTGGCTTTAATTTTCAAAGGAATTAAATTCCTACTTCCCTTTCGATCCTTGAACCTTCTGTAGGAATTAGATTCCTCGTTTATGTGAAGGTTTGAATAGGGTTAAACCCTAATAAAAACTTTTTTAAGGAATCAAACTTCCGTTTCCCGTCAGGTTATGATTAAGGGACTTAGATTCCCATTGTTTCAGCAGAACTAAATTCTTAATTAGGGTTAAACCCTGCTCCTTTTTATTTTGAAGGAATTAAATTCCCATAACACAGGGTCAAGCCCTACTTTTATCTTAGAGGAATTAAATTCCTATAGTTCTGTGAGAATTAAATTCTCATGCTTGCATTCTTTCTCTATGTTTTGGATCTGCATGGCAGGATCTCGACCCATTGAGAATTAAATTCTCAACCTTAAGGGGAGATGTGCACTTTACAGATCTTCTATCAAAGAGAGAAGAAATTTGCTCATCTGTTTTATATATTAGAGTTAAACTCTATAGAGAATTAAACTCTCTTTCTTTCGAAAGGCTTCCTCTTTCTTACCTAGGGTTTTTTGCAGAAGATCCGAGTCTTTTCAAAGTATCAAAGCTCTCCTCCTTTTTTTCTTTTCTCTTTTCTGCGCATGTCCCTCTTTTTTGTGTCTCTTGGCTCCTATTTATAGGAGAAGCAGCTGAATCAGTTAGTTTTGTGACGAATCTTCATTGAGAGATTTGATTTGCGTCCTTCATTCGTTCTGGACCTTTGGATTATTAGGTGAATTTTATTCACCGTTGGATTTCAAATCCAGAGATTCTCCCTTGTTATTTTGGTTAGATTTAAGGGGGAAATCTTTCCAAACCCGAGATTTTCCATAAATAGATGATATTAAATCATCTCTAAATCTTTAATTTGATTGGTCCCAGATAATCACTTTCCTTTGGAAAGATTCAAATTTCCTTCAGAATTTAATTCTGTCATCAAAAATGGGCTTTGAAAGCCGGTCACGTGTGACCACGTGACCCATGGTCACGTGTAGACACATGACCCTCTTTGGGACGAAGGATCCTCTTTCTTTCTGCGCTGTTTTCTGGTTGCTGTTTAGTCATCACGTGTCAACACGTGACCATTGGTCACGTGTGAACACGTGACCCCTGTTAGGAGCCTTCCTTCTTTTTTATTCGACCGAGGGACCGGTCTGCTGCTTCAAGCGTCACGTGCCAACACGTGACCTCTTCTGAAGCCCTTTTTCTTGACTTGATCAGTGGACCTTTTCCTTGACTTGATCAGGGATCCGGTGTGCCTTTGACGCTTGCATTTAAATGTCACGTGTCGACACGTGACCCTGGTCACGTGGGAGCACGTGACTCTTTCTGAAGCCCCTTTTTCTGA
Source organism: Agapanthus africanus (assembly GCA_030015575.1). Classification (NCBI taxonomy): domain Eukaryota; kingdom Viridiplantae; phylum Streptophyta; class Magnoliopsida; order Asparagales; family Amaryllidaceae; genus Agapanthus; species Agapanthus africanus. The sequence continues at coordinate 652,817,192 of JASDDO010000014.1, forward strand.
ACTTGCCTTGATGATGCGTTTAGGTGTCACGTGCCAACACGCGACTGCTGGTCACGTGTAAGCACGTGACCCTCTTCTGAAGCTTTTCCCAGAAGCTTTCCTGATTTTAAATCAGGAAACACTCCTATCTCGAATCTGAGATAACTACAGCTTCTAGTTTGCTAAGCTAGAAGTCCTAGATGGTGTAGAGTATATAGATGAATTACTTTTTCTCTCTAAACCCTATGATTCTTAACACATGAGAGCTTTTAGGGTTTGAGGAAGAAGATGAAGACTTGAGGAGAGAGAAGGTGTTTTGTGATAATGATATGAATTATTCTCATGCTTGAATTATCATGAAGCATACAAATATCTCTTGATAAATATCTAGAAATATCTTGTAAGCTTCATTTAATTCAAAGGGTGAATCACTTCATGAGTCATGGTTCATTTAATGACAACCTACACCTCATTTCTCCACCTCATTTGTGTTTAATCCAGAAAAGAAATAAACCCTAATGAGTCATCTTCTTCTAGAAGCTTCCCGACAAATTACGAGACTGCCCCTCCCATCCGTCTTTACGAAAAACACGGATAATCTGAGACTAAATAAATCCATCAGTATAATACGAGAATCCGGTTTAAACCAAAGCCCACTAGTATTATCTTCCCGATCACAGTACGTGCACAAGTGTACATAAGTGATCGCGGCCCTGCCGTAAAACCATACGGCCTCTACACCTTTTGCCCGGTGCAGGGAAACTCTCTGTGTGGGACTCTAAAGACTCGACACTATGCTGGAAGTGGATTTAACCACAGGCCGCAAGCGGTACTAGCTGTACGTAACGGTCCTCAGGTCGACGTCGATAAGAAGGCCGATGAGGTAACTCATCCGAACTCCTACTGAGCCTGTATGTGACAATCTCCGTACAGTCCGGTCTGTTCGTCTAAGAGTATCGCATATCGGGCCTAGGGGGATGGTGAACGTCATACCCCTAATAGCGGTATAAGTCGTGTCAGAGTGTAGCCCAGAACACCCTGAGAAACTACTGGAACACCTACCAGTAAATCTCACTTGCCGTGGCCACGGACCTTTGTATAATGGCTCTCCAACACAGCGCGATATCAACCCCCAATACCGGGAGAGACGAATCCTGTCTAATCGCCACTTCTTCCAAGTGCTTCGGGACTGTACCTAACTACTACCTGTTTGCACGACTCTTTTGAGCCGTGGTAGGGTAGTGATCAAAGTACAGTGGGAACACACTCAAGACGAAGTAGCAGTATCAAGTCGACGGACTAAGCTGTACTCATGTCACCTGGGAACTGCTACTTGACGACAGGTATAATAACCATCAGCAGTTCCCGGCGTGTCCTGTCCAGTGTACTCGTAACCTAACGAGCACCTGCATACTATCTCCAGTACGACGTACTGATGGCTGTGGGACAGACCATCTCCCGACCTGGGATGAGAAACGTATACACCAGTCTACTCCGGAGTATCGATGCCCCGTCTCGATAATCCTACGACTAGGGACCTGTATAAGGATGTGCTTATAGACTACCTAGCCCCCACTAGTGTGACTGCCATCACAATGCTGGTAATCAAGCAAAGATCCTAAGGGCTCTACTAATATGTATAAGCGATATGCTAAAAGAAACATACACACATATCTTAGTAGAAACAAACCAAGTAGCATACTACCATTTTTAGTAAGACTGTCAATACAACTGTGAATATCCCAAACTTCCATTAGTAATATACAAGCCAGTATGATACAATAATGGTCTCTAGGGCATATACACTAACAATCTCCCACTTGCACTAGGGCCATGTACTGGCGTATCGCAGACCTATCATCTCGATTAGCCGCTCGAACTGTGTCTGAGGGATGGCCTTCGTGAATGGATCAGCAGTATTATCTTCTGTATCTACTCTCCTCACCTCGATCTCCTGGCGATCTACGATCTCCCTGATCAGGTGATACCGCCTTAAGATGTGTCTGGACTTCTGATGGGACCTGGGTTCCTTCGCTAAAGCTATAGCGCTGTTGTTGTCGCAATACAGCGGTATTGGATCAACAATGGTAGGAACCACCTGAAGTTTAGTTAAGAACTTCTTTATCCAGACATCCTCTTTTGCGGTGTCTTTATGCAGCTATGTACTCCGCTTCCATCGTTGAGTCAGAACGGCGTCCTGCTTGGAGCTCTTCCAACAGACCGCCCCTCCATTAAGGGTAAAGTCATAACCCGACATGGACTTGGAGTCATCCTTGTCACCCTAGAAGCTGGAGTTAGCAAAAGCCTCGATCTGGAGGTCTTTTCCACCATACACCAAGAACATCTCCTTAGTCCTTCTCAGGTACTTGGGAATGTTCTTTACTGCTAACCAGTGCTTCTCCCCTGGGTTCGACTGATACCGGCTTACAACGCTTAATGCGTAGGCTACATCTGGTCTGGTACATAACATCGCATACATTATAGAGCCTACCGCTGACGCGTAGGGTATAGATGACTTGCGAGCCCTTTCCAAATCAGTCTTTGGAGACATCTCTTTGGAGAGGGTGATTCCGTGATAAGCCGGCAGCTTATCGCGCTTAGAATCTTCCATACCGAATCTTTTCAGTATGGTGTCTATGTACCTTGACTGTGAGAGTCCAACTATCTGTTTAGATCTATCACGATAGATCTGGATCCCCAGAATGTAGGAGGCATCACCCTGGTCCTTCATGGAGAACTTCTGTGACAAGAATCTTTTGACTGACTGTAGCATAGGAATATCATTTCCTATTAAGAGAATGTCATCTACGTACAAGACGAGGAATACTACAATTCTCCCTACAATCTTACTGTAAATGCATGGTTCATCTGGATTTTTGATAAAGTTGAATATTTTAACAGTATTATCAAAACAGATGTTCCAACTCCGCGATGCCTGCTTTAGTCCATAAATGGACTTAAGCAACTTGCACACTTTCCCGCTGCTCCTACTCTGAATGAAACCCTCTGGCTGATCCATATAGACGCACTCTTCCAAATTACCATTTAGAAAAGCCGTCTTTACGTCCATCTGCCAGATCTCATAATCGTGGAAGGCAGCAATGGCAAGAAGGATCCGAATGGATTTGAGCATAGCCACTGGAGAAAAGGTTTTGTCATAGTCCAAACCAGGTCTTTGACGAAAACCCTTTGCAACAAGTCTAGCCTTATAGGTTTCAACCTTTCAATTTATACCAATCTTCTTTCTGAAGATCCATTTGCATCCTATGGGTTTTACCCCTTCTGGAGCAATGTCCAAAGTCCATACTTTGTTGGTGTATATGGACTCCATTTCGGTCCGCATTGCATCCAGCCATTTTACCGAGTCGCCGCTCTGAATGGCTTGCTGGAAGCTAGTAGGCTCATCATTGTCAATGATGCAATCCTCTCGATCCCCGTCTATGAGAAAACCGTAGTATCTCTTGGGCGGATGAGACCGTCTACTACTTCTGCGGATTGGCGCTGGGGTGTCCCTTTCTTCTGAAACTTCTGGTTCTACCAAGGTTTTAGTAATAGATTGTGGTTCTGGAATTTCTTCCAGTTCTACTGCGCTCCCACTCTTCTGATTTTCTAAAAATTCAGCTTCCAAGAAGTGGGCATGATGAGAAACAAAAACCTTTTGTTCCTCTGCGTAACAGAAAAATACCCCTTAGAGTTCTTTGGGTATCCCACAAACTTACACAGTACTGAGCGTGCCTCGAGCTTGTCCGCATACTTCTTTTTTTACAAAAGCCGGACACCCCCATGTCTTGAGGTACTTAAGACAGGGTTTCTTCCCACTCCACATCTGATATGGTGTGGTAGGCACAGTCTTGGTTGGAACCTGGTTCAAAAGATATGCAGCTGATTCTAGCGCATAACCCCAGAAGGATCTCGGTAACTCAGCCTTACTCATCATGGAACGAAGCATATCCAATGGGGTTCGATTCCGCCTTTCCGATACACCATTGTGTTGTGGCGTGTATGGAGGAGTAAGCTGAGAGAGAATTCCATTCTCTTTTAGGTAACCCAGGAACTCGACACTTAAGTATTCACCACCTCGATCAGATCTTAGTGTCTTGATAGTTTTGCCTGTTTGTTTTTCCACTTCATTCTTGTATTCTCGGAATTTCTCTAAGGCCTCGGATTTGTGCTTCATCAAGAAGACATGTCCATACCTAGAGAAATCATCCGTAAAAGTAATGAAGTAGGAATAACCACTTCGCGCATATGTAGACATTGGACCGCATACATCGCTGTGTATGAGTCCTAAGAGCTCGCTCGCTCTTACTCCGTATCCAGTGAACGGAGTCTTTGTCATCTTTCCCATGAGACAAGATTGACAAGTGGCATAAGACTGATATTCGAACGGATTCAAATATCCTTCTCTATGCTTCGTCAACCGTGTTTCATTGATGTGACCCAGCCTACAATGCCATAAGAAAGCTTGATTTGTTTCTGGAGACTTTCTTTTAAGTGTGTTCTGACACTGAAAACCTGAGCTTGATTCAATACGTATATACCGTCCTCAATGTACCGGACCTAATCAGAACTTGATTTTGGTGGATGTATACGACATCGCTTACGAATGTAAAATCATATCCCTCTTTAGAAATCAGGGATACTGATATGATATTACAAGTCAAACTTGGTACATATAAACAGTTACGTAGAATCAATTTCTTCCCACTTGTCAGTCCTAGATGATATTCCCCCACGGATTCAGCATCCACACTCATTCCGTTCACAACTCTGAGAGACATATCACCTACCCTGATAACTCTACGGTTTCTCAAATCCTGTAACGAATTACAGATATGAGATCCTGATCCGGTATCTAGTACCCAGGAAGTAGAGTTAATTGACATACAGTTTTCAATCATAAACACACCCGAAGTCGAAGCCACGACATGCTTCGGATCCTGGATTCTGGCTTTCCAAGCCCTGCAATCTCTCTGCCAATGCCCCTTCCTATAACAATAGGAACAACCCTCCTTCCCTACTGTTAACCCTGAAACTTTTTCCATTCCCTATCCTTCTACCTTACTGACACCGCATACCAGCTTTGTGGAGGTCTTCTTCTTCTCACCCTTGGCTTCCATATTGGATTCAGAAGAGGAAGATTCTCCAATAAGTAGAGTGGGTGTCACCCTGGTTTCCTTCAGGGTGCCCTTATCTGGAAGTATAACTTTCTTCCTCTGGGTGTAAGTAGGAGGTAGGGACTGTAGAATCAAGTCAGCATATGACCCGTTTCACAACATGGTCTCCAGATCCGTGAGCTCATCAATATAGCTAGTCATCGTAAGGACGTTGTCCCTTACAGATGACCCGATAGCCAACCTCGCTTGAAGCAATTCGTTCGAGGTCTTATATCTTGCGATATGAGATTGCTCTCCATATAAAACTTTGTTATGGAGGAAGATAGAAACTAAGTCCATCTTCTCGTGCTGCCTCTGGTATACACCATCAACTGAGGCTATCACGAGGCACTTAGCATTCGTACATTCTTTTTCCTTTGTCTTACGGATATCCTTATCCGCGATGGTGGAAACTGGACCTGGGACGGCTGGGGCTTGAGTAGTAATGAGGTGATCCAGCTTGTCATAGGCAATGGACATCTGGACAAACCTTTGCCAGTCATTATAGTCAGATTCAGTCAATTTATTATCTGTAACCTAATCTTGGTCACTGCAATTAGGAGAGAGAGAAGAAAACACTTAGCATGATGCTTTTGCAAGTTTAGATTGGTTTTTAATTTATCTAAACAAGATGGCTCCCACTGTTTCTCGAATCCTTCCTCAAACCATAAAAGAAGAACTAGTCAGGACTTATCTCACCGTACAATACTTGCTTAACCGTTCAGCCAGGCTAGTGTTGGTACTTCGAGAGAGGTTATGACGCTTTCGCGAAGTTCCTTAATTAAATAACCTCTTTTCCCTGGAGGCGTAGCCCCGCTAACACTATTCTAGACACCTACATGGTTTATAGCATTGATCGTTAAGTGAAAATCTCCCGAAGAGTAGCATATACTCACAGTAGGATCGGGACCCAAATATCATCGTGTGATAATGCTGAAGGGATCCTACCAATATTATCAAACTCCAAATAGTGTGCAACACTAGCAAGTTTCAATTGCTTTAGAAACTCCCGATGTGGATTTTTGCCCCATGCTCTTATGACCTTGACGTTGGCCAAAATATCATAAGTCACATGTCAAGTTCTACCCATCATTATCCAGGTTAATTTGAACCCATCCGTACATACCCTTGACGTTGGCCAAAATGGTAGCACGACTGTCCCAAACCAACGCATCTATCTATGCAACAGATGAATATCCAGCAGCTACCAATCACTATGCCTTGGCGTTGGTCAAAATACATAGCTTGAATACTACTGAATATCCAACTGAAATGACGGAGGGCTACGGCTGGTTTTGGAGAAACCGTGAACGTAGTGAACTTGATATAATCGAAGGAACCTGATAGCTTTTTAAAAGGAGTGGTTTAAGCTTCGCAATTAAAATCTGCTGTTTTGAAAAAACCGAGCGGTTTTTAAATTGTTCCAACGATTCAATTTAGGTTTATTTGCTTTGCATTAATCTAATGCAGTCCCATCATTTAAACCTATCATTGCAGAAAACAACGAAAATACAATGTACGCTTATGCCATTCGCATTCGCCACTGGGCCCCGTCATTACCCGTTAGGTTACTTAACTAACGACAGAGCGGGGGCTGGACTAGCGCGGATGCAAAACATAAGCAACGCCTACTAGATATCATATATAGATATGTACATTCGTCTGACGTAATAATAGGCATTCCAGATCACAAATGAACACATTGGATATATTAGGAAGTCCACGTTTCGTTTGAGCCTGCAACAAAAGACGGCTTCCACGGTCGTGATGAATAGCCAAACCCCACCCTAGACCCCTACGAGTGCGGCAAACTACCCGTCAAATATCCGAAGTAGAACAACCTCCCTCAACAAAGTGAGTAGGTCACTCGGCACTTCAAAGTATCCGGTAGTTTGTGTACCCCACCTTGGGTCTATCCTATGAGCAATAAACAATAAATGAAATAATACAACGGTGGCTACAACCTCAACCCGGATGTGCCCCGCGAAATAATATTACAACAAATTACAATTTACATCGAATGAAAGATAAAAACTCTCATCTCACATCCCCGGCTATTCATCCACGACAATCCAACAAGTTCATATACATAAACCGATATATTCCAACATCACAGATATGTGCAACCCCGACTAAATGTCGTATAGCAATTAGCGGAAGTTTACGAACACAATAAACATAACTTGTAACATTAAACAACATCAAACTGCGACTTCGAAACACACGGTATTTGCCACAATAAAGAATTTACAGTAAAATCAAAATTGGCAAACACAAACAACTCCTGAAGCCCTAGATTAAAGTCAAAAAGCTACACACAAAAAATGGAGCAATTCCTCCCAACTTGGGCCATGCTCGCCGGAAATATGGCCTATGTGGCCAGCCCAGTTTTTAAGGAATTGTCCTATTTTTGTTCTGTGTTATTTTTACAGTTAAATAGCACTCTGTACTTATTTAAATAATTTTCAGAGCCTCTTTTAAAAACAACAGAAACTTGAATCTTGGCGTCGATGTTTTCGGGTCGTTTCGGTTTCGTAGTTTAACTTGTTGTTTAAACTGCTAGCTATGGTTTAGTAGGCTCTGATACCACTGTAAGTCCATGTCACGCACCCCACGTGTTCGCGGGGAGGCGGAATATATGAAAAAAATTATCAAAGCTTCGTAACACGGACTTGAGCACACAGATCGTGTCTAAACCATTGCTAGCAAACAATATGAGGTTTAACTACTCGGTCTCGAAGTTATACCTCACGTTAAAAGTCCTTCGGGTCTTCATCGCTGTCCTCCTCATCATTGTAGGCTCCAAGGATCGTAACGGATCGCGGCTACCTCGACGGCCTCCTCGAGTCAAAGACGATCCACCCGAGAGTCTATAGTCCGAGCTCCTATCTCGAATATGAGATAACTACGGCTTCTAGTTTGCTAAGCTAGAAGTCCTAGATGGTGTAGAGTATATAGATGGATTACTTTATCTCTCTAAACCTTAGGATTCTCAACACATGAGAGATTTTAGGGTTTGAGGAAGAAGATGAAGACTTGAGAAGAGAGAAGGTTTTTTGTGATAATGATATGAATTATTCTCATGCTTGAATTATCATGAAACATACAAATATCTCTTGATAAATATCTAGAAATATCTTGTAAGCTTCATTTAATTCAAAGGGTGAATCACCTCATGAGTCATGGTTCATTTAATGAAAACCTACACCTCACTTCTCCACCTCATTTGTGTTTAATCCAAAAAAGAAATAAACCCTAATGAGTCATCTTCTTATAGAAGCTTCCCGACAAATTACGAGACTGCCCCTCCCATCCGTATTTACAAAAAACACGGATAATCTGAGACTAAATAAATCCATCAGTATAATACTAGAATCCGGCTTAAACCAAAGCCCACTAGTATTATCTGCCCGATCACAGTACGTGCACAAGTGTACGTAAGTAATCGTGGCCCTGCCGTAAAACCATACGGCCTCTACACCTTTTTCCCAGTGCAGGGAAACTCTCTGTGTGGGACTCTAAAGACTCGACACTACGCTGGCAGTGGGTTTAACTACAAGCCGCAAGCGATACTAGCTGTACGTAAAGGTCCCCAGGTAGACGTCGATAAGAAGGCCGATGAGGTAACTCATCCGAACTCCTATTGAGCCTGTATGTGACAATCTCCGTACAGTCCTGTCTGTTCGTCTAAGAGTATCGCATATCGGGCCTAGGGGGATGGTGAACGTCAGACTCCTAATAGCGGTATAAATCTTGTCGGTGTTAGTTATATGTATGCCCTAGAGGCCATTACTGTACATACGTTGTATATTGTAGTGGATGCTTGGACATATATATGGAGGACTTTCTTGCTCGACATGATAGTATGCTATCTGGTTACTCTTTATCTTAACATATACTCTGATTGTCTCTATGTCACATGTTGATAAAGCCCTTAGGATGAGTACTTGACTACCAGGACTATGATGCAGATCATACTAGTGGGGACAGTGTAGTCGCCAAGTACATCCTTCAAATGTTCCTAGTCGTGGGAGTGCCGAGACAGGGCGTCGATACTCCAGAGTAGACTAGCGTATGCGCTTCTTGACCCATATGATGGGCGATGGATGATCCCATATCCATTGGTGTTTGACATCAGAGAAGGTATACGGGTGCTCAGTGGAGACTGGGTACACTGGACGGACTCACCGAGAACTCCCAGATGGTATTATACCTCACGTCAGATGGCAGTTCTTTGGTGACACTGGTACAGGTTAGTCTGTAGACCCGAGATCGTCATAGAGTCTTTTGTGATTCCCACTGTGCTTTGATTTCCATCATACCACGTCCAAGAGGGCATGCAAAAAGGTGGCTTTTGGGTACAGTCCCGAATCACATGGAGACAATGAGCGATAGGAGGGGTTTCGTCTCTCCCGGTATAGGGAGTTGATGTTGCGTTGTTTTCGATTGGCTATAACTGGAAATCCCTGGCCAGGGTTGCTGAGATTTACTGGTAAGTGTTATCGGTAGTTTCTCGAACTGTTATGGATCTCATATCGACATGACTTATCAAGCTACTGGGGTCTGACGTTTACCACCCCTAGGCGAGATATGCGACATATCAGACGAAGAGACCGGACTGTACGGGAGTGTTACTGGTTGGATTCACGGGAGAAAGTACAAGCTTACTTGTTGATCTTCTGATCGCTCAATACCTGGGTGGCTGTTACGTTTAGCCGACCGCTTGCAACTTGTGGGTGTTTGATATGATCATCACCTACTGCCGGCGTATTGACGATTCTTTAGAGTCCTACACAGAGGTTTCCTGGCTCAGGAAAAACAGAGTAGGAGCATATATATGATATGTGCGGGACCGAGAATAATACGTGTATGTGATACCGTATTAGATTCTCGCGATATGAGATATCGGCCGGGTATATGTGATATAGCCGGGTCATCGGATCAAGTGTTGATTCGATGAACTGATACAGATTATATTAGTCGGTTATTTATGAAATAGCCGGATTATCGGATCAAGTGTTGATTTGATAATTTAATGTATAATTATATATTTGATATATTAAATTACATTAACTAATATAAGCTCACTAAAAGATTCTTTTTCTCACTCGGATAATACATTGATATATATGCGATATATGTTAATTGTATTATTTTATTTTGTTACAAAATATATTATATATATGATATATAATATTGTAACAAGTTAAGGTTACAAATGCAACATGTTTTGTGGAGTTTAAACGTGGTTAGGGTTTGGATTAGGGTTAAACCTTCTTGAAGCTTCTAGAAGCTTTGCTTTTGTTTTTAACTAAAGATATTTTCTAAAGATATTTTGGTTGATATTTGTTAACCCAACCCAACCCAACCCTTCATCATGGTTAAGTCTCTACATGGGTTAAGTTATCATACTTAACCCATGGTTGCATTTCTAACCTCACATGAATTCATTATTCATCACAAATAGATTCTTCTTCTTCTTCCTCTTGAAAAAGCTTTCTAGCTTTTTGCAAAGTGATGAAAATGAGTGAGAAATTGAAAACAAATGAGAGTTAAATCCCTACTTCATCATCCTCATCTATTCTAGCCACATAGATTAGAGTGTTTGCTTTGCTAATACTTGATTAGCAAAGCAAGAGCTTGGGTTTGAGTTTCTTCAAGGTAGATCATCTTAGTTATCGAAGATCGGAAGCAATCTTGCATCTTTATTTTGTGGAGCCTCTCTAGAGTCCGGATACTCGATGATCGCAGCGAAGGGACCTCAACACGGAGCTTTAGAAGTGAAGGAACGGACTACAAAGGTTGTAATCCCTAACTCTTAGAAGTAAAGTTGTTTACTTGCTTTGTTTCGCCTAATCTCTAGTCTAAGATCTTGGTTAGGGTAGTTCGGCACGTCTAAATTTTAAATCGGGCATGGTTGATGCCTTATAGATCCTTGTGACAGTGCCAAGTAACCCTACAGTGGTATCAGAGCCAAGCTAGAGCTTTAGGCGAAGTCTCGGCGAAGTTTAAAGTCCGATCGAACTCCGAATACCCGTTAAATCCTAGTTTGTGGAAAAAATTTCAAAAGTTGACATTTTTCATATTAAAAATACTCAGAAAATCATGCAGGGAAATATAAGAATTATTGTGAAGTACGGACCACCAACTCCTTCACTTGACCGGGGAACCGCGGCCAAACCACGCGTTTGGCGGCGGTTCCGCGGCCAAAATTTGGAGTTGGGGCCCACTACTTCAAGTATTTATTCTTAGGTCCTTTTTCATATATCTGGGAATTTTTAATTCTACTCAAGTGTTGAGCCTTCTGGGAATTATTGGGAACTCGTTGATTCGATCGGAAAGTTTAACTTCGTTTATTTTTTCCGGGTAATTTAGAACGTGTTAAAAGGTTCGAACGGATATCAATAACTCATTTTTTCCCTTGCCGGAAAATTTCCAAGTGTTGCATTTTTCCGTAGTTTAAGAACGTTCTTAGTCGTGCAAGTAACGCGGTGGACCCTTTAGAAGAACACAAAACTTAACTCGATTATGTGACCGTCTGAACCGCCTCAAAACCTTAGGGTTTGTGGCAGTACGGCGTTGCCACATGTGAGGCATTGGTTTGACCCTTCTGGGGCTGGACCATTGGTACTGTGGCATGTGATGGATGCTTTTAAACTAATTTCAAGTGTTGAGAACTATTTGGGAAATCTTGGGTGTTTGTTTATTCGATTGGAAAGTTTAACATTGTCTATTTATCTGGAATGTGATACAATATTTGGAATCCACAAGTAGTTATGAGATAACTAATTTGAATGTTATAAATCTAGCAGTTCAGTCTCAGATGATCGGTTGCCACGGAATTTTGATGTGATCAAAAGTCCGTCGCAATCACGTAGCGTACACGGATACTCGCCGGGTAAACTTAATAGACAGCCACGCCCCATAGCCCCGACCAAGTGACTGTAGGAGAACCCCGTCACCAAAAGCATCCGTTCGGGTGCTCGAGGCAGCGGTGTTCCGCCTTAGTGCACTTCGTCGACGACGTCGGGTGTGCGGCCGTCTACTAAAGTTTTCGACGAGCATTCGATCAGGTTGTCGGGAATCTTGTTGAAGCCCGACTAGATATTGAAAAGTGTTTTCGAGATCGAGACTAAAATGCGGGATTTATAATTGTTAGGCATGCGATGTCTAAGGAATTCATTTGGTTAGGCATGCGATGTCTAAGGAGGTTGCGGATTCCAACTGTTGTAGTTTTACACTTTCTTTTCTGCGACCGTAAGTGTAATATGTGGTGTATCGCCGGTTCGTTGCTATACATCAACGACAATTAGGATACGCATATTTACTTACGTTGATGATATGTGATATTATGTGTTGCTGTGATATGTTATATTGGATCGTCGTGTTTTGAATAGCCGGGGGTTTTATGTGAGATGAGAGTTTTTCTTTTTCATTCATGTAAAATTCATTGTATGTAATATTCTTTTATTGGGGCACTTCCGGGCTGAGGATGATGTCACCATTGTATATTATTTACTTTTCCGCATTAGGTAGACCCAAGGCGGGGAGCACAAGTAACCGGGTTCTAGGGTCCAGAGGGAGACCATCTCGAGGAGTCGAGACCGGGTCTCCTAACTCTAGAACTGGCAGGATTACTTGCTGCTCTCGTAGGGGTCTAAGGATGTGGGTTTGGCTATTCATCACGACCGTAGAATCCGTGTTTTATACAGGCTCGTATTAAAACATGGACCTCCTAGTATATCCAATATTTTATATATGTTCTTATGCTGCAATGTTCTGTGATGAGATCATATTACTGCCTGAGACGAATGTTTATATTATATATATGAGATATATATTGTATATTGTTGATTTCGTTTCAAATGTGATGCTTGTGAAGCATAATAAAAATGGGACTTCACTAATGAGATTAATGAAATAGAAGAAACCTAAAGATGTTGTAGAAACTTGTTTAAAAACTGGTAGCTCTAGTTGTTGCTTTGCATAGCGGTATTCCTTGTAGAATATCCAGCACCTTATTTGATAAGGAAAGAGCCGAGATCTCTTCACCGGGAGTGACCTCTTTAATGAAACTAGCAGATGCTACACACACTGTTTGTCTTTTGATTGCTTCTATAGTTTTTGCTTTGCATAGTGGTATTTGCGAAATATCCTGCACCTTCTTCGATGAGGAAAGAGCCGACGATCCCTTCACCGGGAGTGACCTCTTTAGCAAAACTAGTAAAAGCCTAAAAAACACTCCATTTAAAATCACTCGATTCTACAACGATATCAAGTTCATTACGCAAAGGGTTTTCTTAAAAACCTATCGTAGCCCTCCGTCATTTCAGATAAGTAGTATTTAGTATTCGTGCTACGTTTGTTGGCCTTTGTCAAGGCGTAGTGTGCGGTAGCTGAATACTGCTTATCTGTATAAGCATATGATGTGATTGAGTTAGGGTAGTCGTGCGACCTTGTTGGCCTTTGTCAAGGGTCGTGCTGGTGGGTTTAATTCAATCAGGAAATGACGGGTTGAACTTGACTAGCATCCTATGGTTTGTTGGCCTTTGTCAAGGTCATAGGAGGTTAGGGGTAAAATATTATTGGGAATTTCAAGTGTTGAAATTTGCAATGAGATTGCATACCTTCTATGAGATAGTTGGATCCCGATACCCGCTGCGAGTAAGAGTTACTCCTGGGAGAGTTTTACACATTACAATTAGCCGATCAAGTAGGTGTATAGAAAGGTGTTAACGGGGTTACGCCTCTGGGAAAATGAGGTTTATTTTAATTAGGTCCGTGCGAAAGCACGGGGGACCTCCCTCAAAGTACCGGCACTGGCATGGCTGAAAGATTGGCGAACTTGTAGGGTGTGATTAATCCCGGCTAGTCTTTCCTTTTAGGGTTTGAAGGATGATTTGACTAAAACAGTGGGATCCATCCTGATTAGATAAATTGATAACCAATCTAATCTTGCAAAAAGCACACGCAGAGTGTTTTCTTCTCTCTCTATCCAGGTAGCGACCATGTCACGCTTTAATCAAGATAATAATACGGATGTATTGACCGAACCCGCTTGTTATACTGCGCTAGGGAACGTTGGTCCCGCTCCAACTTATAATTGTTATAAGACAGAGCAGGAAATAGGGGATTACCAGAATTCCCGTACCGCCCAAATGAAGAAAGTGCATGTTGATGAATCATCTTCAGGTGTGTTCATTACCGAGAACTGTTTCTCAGTTTTCTTTACGTCCTGGGTATGAGATACCGGATTAGGATCCCACAAATGTAATTTGTTACATGGGCTACAGATAGGTAGATAACTGAGAACGGATGATAAGTTTCAAGAGTTGGAAACAGTGCAAGTGTTGCAGCCAAGTTTGTTGGCAGTTATCACCCTGCATTACCAGAATACATTGATTCTGAACGAATGTTATTAGATACCGAACCTGATATACAACATCATATCAGTCTCTTTATTAGTAAAGAAGGATATAATTTTGTATTGTTGGATAATGTTTTGAACATTTCTTATATCAAGAGTTGATCGGTTCAGGCACGTTATCTAAAAGCATAGTCGTTCTAAATCAAACTATAGTTCTTAACGTACAGAACACACACAAGAGGAAGAGTTCAGAAATGAACGGATCCTTCTTGAGGTATTATAGACTAAGTCATATCAATGTGACCCGACTAGCTGAAGTTGCATTTAGATGCATATTTAAATTAGTTTGAATTTACATCTTGTGAAACTTGCCGGTCATGTCACAAAGATAAGATGTCATCAGCTCTGTTTATTGGAAACAGAGAAAGAGTTAGTGAACTCTTAGGATTGATATATGATGATGTATGTAAGGTCCCCTTTCTATACATGCCAGGACCGGTTCTTTATACTTCATTACATTCATTGTTTATCTCTCAAGATTCGGACATATGTTCCTGTTGAAACACAAGTCTGAACCTTTTGAGAAATTCAATGAATATGAGTTAGAAGTAGAGAACCAAAACGGGTATAAGTATTATTTCCTTTGATGTGATCAAGGAGGAGAATACTTGAGCACGGGATTCCTGGACTATTCTAAAGGAGAATGAGATTCTCTCTCAGCGTTACTCATCCGAATACACCACAGTACGTTGGTATATTGGGGTGGAGCAATAGCACCCTATTAGATATGGTGCGCTCTATGATGAGTACTACCGAGTTTCCTATTTCCTTTTGGGAGTTATGCACTTGATAAGCTGTATACCTATTGAATAGGGTTCTAATCAAATCAGTTTCCTACCACTCCATATGTGATATGGTATGGGAAGAGCCCATATCTTAAGTAAGTTAAGATTTGGGGTTGTCCGGCTTATGTCTAAAAGCAAAATCCGGACAAACTCGAGGCAAGATCAGTTCTGTGGAAGGTTGTTGGATATCCCAAGCATTAGCAAGGGAATATCTTCTACTACTTCGAGGAACAAAAGATGTTTTGTTTCTCAGCATGCCACCTTTTAGAAAGGGAATTTCTTGTGAAGAAATTAGTGGTCATGAGGTAGAACTGGAAAGAGTTTGATTTGATCTCAAAAATATCTATTAACCGCAATCAAGAACGGCGTTGCTTTGCAGCTAGCCGGTGAGTACGGATCGGTCCACAGGGATGTTGTGAATCTCCTAATCGCTCTTACGAATTAATTCCAAAGGGTGTTCGGATTGATTATTAAATATAAAACTAAATCTATCTAAAAACTAAATTAATCTAGATCTAAATCTTGCTAAGGTTAGGTTTAGCAATGGTTTGGAAATGTAAATAAATCTCAACGCTTTCTATACCCAAATGAAGATCTATGAGGAGTTATGGTAATTATCAATAAAAGGGATTAGATCCATTCGGGAAGGTGTTCCTTCCTCTAGGTTCTTGTCCTTCCTTTAGAGATCCTTACCCTAACCTCCATGGAAAACGCGCGCAACCGGGCCTTTATACTACGGTATCACCGCTACCTCGAGGGGTAGGGTGCTGTAGGGCGCGGTGTGTGCGTGTATGCATGGAGTCCTATTGTAAATATATAATGGGTAAGAAAGGGATGAGAGATCTCATCTCTCAAAAGCCTTCCCCAAAGCTAACTCTAAACAATTATCTACGGCAATGAATCAAATCTACCTAGGGCAAAGAATTTAAATCTAAACTAGTGCAATTAAATAAATCTACTTACAGGTGACTCTCTCCAAACATCAACGCAGATTGTCAGATCTGAATTCATGAATTGAAAAGAAACACCGATGCTCTCCATAAAGAATTCTGAAATTTATTATTAAAAGGAGGCATGACCTAATACAATCTTTAGAGTTCCTATTTATAGAGAATAGGAAACCCTAGGTTACATTTGATTCGCATATCTGCAATTACAAAAATAGCCCTAGGTTGACCAGTCAAAGACGCAACAAAACATGGTAAAATTTTTTCTCCTGATTGCCCTAGACAGCCGCGGAACCGCGGCATGGGTGGGGGTTGGGACGCGGTTCCGCGGCCCATTGGAGGATTCATTTCCTCAGTCTTTCTGTGCTTCTTTTGGGCTTTCTGTTCTTTGTTATTCTTTGGTTCTTTTCTCAATTGGTCTTCCAAGTTGGTTCCAGATCTCCAGTGAACAATTTGCAATGGATTTTTAACCATTCGCTTTGTAATTTTGGACCTTGCGTTGCCTTGTTAATTTGTGAACTGTCCTTCGATGTAGGCTTGATCAAGAGTCTTCTGTTTGTTGGTCAAAGTCCACTTTTTCATCGTCTTTACATCGTTTTCACTGTTTTCTGTCCAAGAACCTGTAACCTGTAACATGTAGCAGACATGCGTCAAAAGCACCTGTTTATTTATAAAAAGAATAAGAATGGGGAATATAATAATGCAATATTATGGTGTGAACAGAGTTCCAGCTATACAAACTGCAGCTGATGATTTGGTAGAACCGGAGGATTCAATAGTTTCTAACGAACCTCAGCCTCTCCGCTTATCTAGTAGGGTTCCTCATCCACCTGAGAGATACTTCGGTTTCTCTATGACAGTGGGAGCGAGGATTGCATCATAAGATAATGACCCAACTTGTTTCGAGAAGGCCATCAGGAGTGGGGACTCTGTAAGAATGGCTGGATGCTTAGCGATCTGAGATGGAATCCTTATACACCAACAAAGTATGGACTTTGGTTGTTTTATCTGAAGGGTTAAATCCCCATCAGGAGCAAGTATATCTTGAGAAGATTACTTGGTGTACATGGAAAAGTTGAGACTTTCAAAGCTATGCTTAAGTCCATCCAGATCCTACTTGCCATTGCTACATACCATAACTACGATATCTGGCTGTTGGGTGTCATGACTGCTTTTCTGAATGATGATTTGGAAGAGAGCGTCTATAAGTACACAGCCAGAGGGCTTCGTAGACAGTGGGAGCAGCGGAAATGTGTGCAAGATATTTTATGTGATAAATCAGGCATCGCGGAGTTGGAACGTCTGTTTTGATGTAGTAGTCAAAGAGTTTGACTTCATCAAAATGGAAGATGAATCTTGTATATACAAAAAGATAGTAGGGAGTATGGTGATGATCCTCGTATTGTACATGGATGACATACTCTTGATAGGGAAGTAGTTTCCTATGCTACGCTCGGTCAATCTCCTCTTATCATAAGGATTCTCCATGAGGATCAAAGTGATACCTCCTAAATCCTGGGTTTTGGATCTATGAGATAGATGTAATTGGATATTAGGATTCTCACTAGTTGTAGTGAGATGGTATCAATCGATCCTGGGGAGAATCACTGGAAAGGTTCCAGGGTGATAAGGACGACTGAATGTCAGTCGCAGGCATTGTCTTTACCCTCAGTGGAGGGACGGTATGTTGGAAGAGTTCCAAGCTAGATACCGTGACTTACTAGACGATTAAAGGCAAGATACATCGTTACCAAGGATGCTACCAAAGAGGCAGTCTGGATATATATGAGTTCATGAGATGAACTTCGTTCCTGCTATTGTGTGACAATGGAGTTGTGGCTTATGCCAAGGAACCCCCGTCCCATCAGAGATACAGACATATTCTTAGGCAGTATCGTCTGATCATGGAGATGGTTGATCTCCAGGAAGATCAATGTTAGGAGAGTAGACACAGAGGACAACAGCGCGGATCCACTCACAAAGGCCTATTTCCCAGTAGAGACTTTTATGGGATGGTTGAGTATGAGATACTTCAACCACAGCTGATTGTTGGGTATGCGATACCACAACAGATGGCCCTAGTGCAAGTAGGAGATTGTTAGTTATATGTATGCCCTAGAGGCCATTACTGTATATACATTGTATATTGTAGTGGATAATTGGACATATATATGGAGGACTTTCTTGCTCGACATGATAGTATGCTGTCTGGTTACTCTTTATCTTAACATGTACTCTGATTGTCTCTATGTCACATGTTGATAAAGCCCTTAGGATGAGTACTTGACTACCAGGACTATGATGCAGATCATACTAGTGGGGACAGTGTAGTCGCCAAGTACATCCTTCAAATGTTCCTAGTCGTGGGAATGCTGAGACAGGGCATCGATACTCCAGAGTAGACTAGCGTATGCGCTTCTTGACCCATATGATGGGCGATGGATGATCCCATATCCATTGGTGTTTGACATCAGAGAAGGTATACGAGAGCTCAGTGGAGACTGGGTACACTGGACGGACTCGCCGAGAACTCCCAGATGGTATTATACCTCATGTCAGATGGCAGTTCTCTGGTGACACTGGTACATGTTAGTCTGTAGACCCGAGATCAGCATAGAGTCTTTTGTGATTCCCACTGTGCTTTGATTTCCATCATACCACGTCCAAGAGGGCGTACAAAAAGGTGGCTTTTGGGTACAGCCCCGAATCACATGGAGGCAATGAGCGATAGGAGGGGTTTCGTCTCTCCCGGTATAGGGAGTTGATGTTGCGTTGTTTTCGATTGGCTATAACTGGAAATCCCTGGCCAGGGTTGCTGAGATTTACTGGTAAGTGTTATCGGTAGTTTCTCGAACTGTTACGGACCTCATATCGACACGACTTATCAAGCTTCTGGGGTCTGACGTTTACCACCCCTAGGCGAGATATGCGACATATCAGACGAAGAGACCGGACTGTACGGGGGTGTTACTGGTTGGATTCACGGGAGAAAGTACAGGCTTACTTGTTGATCTTCTGATCGCTCAATACCTGGGTGGCTGTTACGTTTAGCCGACCGCTTGCAGCTTGTGGGTGTTTGATATGATCATCACCTACTGCCGGCGTATTGACGATTCTTTAGTGTCCTACACAGAGGTTTCCTGGCTCAGGCAAAACGGAGTAGGAGCACATATATGATATGTGCGGGACCGAGAACAATACGTGTATGTGATACCGTATTAGATTCTCGCGATATGAGATATCGGCCGGGTATATGTGATATAGCCGGGTCATCGGATCAAGTGTTGATTCGATGAACTGATACAGATTATATTAGTCGGTTATTTATGAAATAGCCGGATTATCGGATCAAGTGTTGATTTGATAATTTAATGTATAATTATATATTTGATAGATTAAATTACATTAACTAATATAAGCTCACTAAAAGATTCTTTTTCTCACTCGGATAATACATTGATATATATGCGATACATGTTAATTGTATTATTTTATTTTGTTACAAAATATATTATATATGTGATATATAATATTGTAACAAGTTAAGATTACAAATGCAACATGTTTTGTGGAGTTTAAACATGGTTAGGGTTTGGATTAGGGTTAAACCTTCTTGAAGCTTCTAGAAGCTTTGCTTCTGTTTTTAACTAAAGATATTTTCTAAAGATATTTTGGTTGATATTTGTTAACCCAACCCAACCTTTCACCATGGTTAAGTCACTACATGGGTTAAGTTATCATACTTAACCCATGGTTGCATTTCTAACCTTACATAAATTCATTATTCATCACAAATAGATTCTTCTTCTTCTTCCTCTTGAAAAAGCTTTCTAACTTTTTGCAAAGTGATGAAAATGAGTGAGAAATTGAAAACAAATGAGAGTTAAATTCCTATTTCATCATCCTCATCTATTCTTGCCACTTAGATTAGGGTGTTTGCTTTGCTAATACTTGATTAGTAAAGCAAGAGCTTGGGTTTGAGTTTCTTCAAGGTAGATCATCTTAGTTATCGAAGATCGGAAGCAAGCTTGCATCTTTATTTTGTGGAGCCTCTCTAGAGTCCGGATACTCGATGATCACAGCGAAGGGACCTCAACACGGAGCTTTAGAAGTGAAGGAACGGACTACAAAGGTTGTAATCCCTAACTCTTAGAAGTAAAGTTGTTTACTTGCTTTGTTTCGCCTAATCTCTAGTCTAAGATCTTGGTTAGGCTTGTTCGGCACGTCTAAATTTTAAATCGGGCATGGTTGATACCTTATAGACCCTTGTGACAGTGCCTAGTAACCCTACAGTCGGAGTGTAGCCCAGAACACCCTGAGAAACTACTGGAACGCCTACCAATAAATCTCACTTGCCGTGGCCACGGACCTTTGTGTAATAGCTCTCCAACACAGCGTGATATCAACCCCCAATACCGGGAGAGACGAATCCTGTCTAACCTCCACTGCCTCTAAGTGCTTCGGGACTGTACCCAACTACTACCTGTTTGCACGACTCTTTTGAGCCGTGGTAGGGTAGTGATCAAAGTACAGTGGGAACACACTCTAGGCGAAGTAGCAGTATCAAGTCGACGGACTAAGCTGTACTCATGTCACCTGGGAACTGCTACCTGATGGCAGGTATAATAACCATCACCAGTTCCCGGCAAGTCCTATCCAGTGTACTCGTAACCTAACGAGCACCGGCATACTATCTCCAGTATGACGTACTGATGGCTGTGGGACAGACCATCTCCCGACCTGGGATGAGAAACGTATACACCAGTCTACTCCGGAGTATCGATGCTCTATCTAGATAATCCTACGACCAGGGACCTGTATAAGGATATGCTTATAGACTACCCGGCCCCCACTAGTGTGACTGTCATCACAACGTTGGTAATCAAGCAAAGATCCTAAAGGCTCTACTATATGTATAAGCGATATGCTAAAAGAAACATACGCATATATCTTAGTAGAAATAAACCAAGTAGCATACTACTATTTTTAGCAAGACTGTCAATACAACTGTGAATATCCCAAGCTTCCATTAGTAATATACAAGCTAGTATGATACAATAATGGCCTCTAGGGCATATACATGGAGGACATTACTGTACATACGATGTATATTGTAGTGGATGCTTGGACATATACATGGAGGACTTTCTTGCTCGACATGATAGTATGCTATCTGGTTGCTCTTTATCTTAACATGTACACTGATTGTCTCTATGTTACATGTTGATAAAGCCCTTAGGATGAGTACTTGACTATCAGGACTATGATGCAGATCATACTAGGGAAGACAGAGTAGTCGTTAAGTACATCCTTCAAATGTTCCTAGTCGAGGGTGTATCGAGACAGGGCATCGATATACCAGAGTAGACTAGCGTATAGCTTCTCGACCCATGTAGATGGGATATGGATGATCCCATATCCATTGGTATTTGACATCAGAAACAGTATACAGGTGCTCAGTGGAGATTAGGTACACTGGACGGACTCACCGTGAACTCCCAGATGGTATTATACCTAACATCAGATGCCAGTTCTCTGGTGACACTGGTACAGGTTAGTCTGTAAATCCGAGATCGTCATAGAATCTTGTGTGATTTCCACTGTGCTTTGATTTCCACCTTACCACGTTCAAGAGAACGTGCAAAACGGTTGCTTTTGGGTACAGTCCCGAATCACATGGAGGCAATGAGCGATAGGAGGGGTTTCGTTCTCCCGGTATTGGGAGTTGATGTTGCGCTGTGCTCGATTGGCTATAACAGGAAGTCCCTGGCCATGTCTGCTTTAGAGATATACTGGTAAGTGTTATCAGTAGTTTCTCAACCCGTTATGAGCCTCATATCGACACTACTTATCGAGTTACTGGGGTCTGACGTTTACCACCCCTAGACGAGATATGCAACATATCAGACGAAGAGACCGGACTGTATGGTAGGGTTACTGATTGGATTCGCAGGAGTACGAGCAGGCTTGCTTGTTGATCTTTTGATCGCTCAATACCCGGGTGGCCGTTACGTTTAGCGGACCGCTTGCGGCTTGTGGGTGTTTGATATGATCATCATCTACTGCCGGCGTATTGACGAGCCTTTAGAGTCCTACACAGGGGTTTTCTGGCTCATGCGAAACGGAGTAGGAGCACATATGTGATATGTGCGGGACCAAGATTGATATGATATCAGATACCGTATTCTATTCTCACGATTTGTGACATTGGTCGGTTATATGCGATATAGCCGGGTTATCGGATCAAGTGTTGATTCGATAAGTTGTTAGTCGGTTATATATGATATAGCCGGATTATTAAATCAAGAGTTGATTTAATTATTTAATGTATAATTATATATTTGATATATTATATTACATTAACTAATATTAAGCTCACTTATGATTTCTTTTTCTCACTTTGTGCACATTGTATATATGTGATATGTATATTTATGTACATGTTTGTGTCATGTTACAAATGCAACTAGGGTTTATAGAGATTAACCATGCTAGGGTTAAAATTAGGGTTTATATTTTATCATTAAGTAATTCAAAAATTATGGAATTAGTCATGGTTGATATTTGTTGAAAGCTTATAGAAGCTTGTAAGCATCTTTGACTTTGTCCACTCCTTTTGTCTAACTTAAGATATTATTTGACCTAACCTTTAACCCTAGCTCATGGTTAACTCTCTATAAGGGTTAAGCATGGTATGCTTAACCCTTGGTTGCATTTCTAACCACAACATGAATTCATTCATCACTTGATCACTTGCTTCTTCTTCTTCTTCCTCTCACATAAAGCTTTGTAGGGTTTGAGTTTGTGATGAAAACTTGTGAGAAAAATAAAATTAAAGTGAGCCCACTTCCTACTTCATAATCCTCTACCACTTGCCATTTAGTATAGGGTGTTTGCTTCACTAATTCAGTAATTAGTGAAGAGATTGCTTGGGTTAGTGTCTCCTCGACGTAGATCATCTTCAGCCTCGAAGATATCAAAGCAAGCATGTTCGTTTCTTCACGGGAGCCTCTCTAGAGTCCGGAGTTTACGATCGCAGCGAAGGGATTACTACACGGAGCTATTGAAGTGAAGGACCGGTCTACAAAAGTTGTATTCCTTGCTCACTTTTACTTGCAAAGTGTTTGCATTTACTTTTTCGTCGATTTCTAGTTAACGATTCAAAGTTGGGGTTAGCTAGAATGGCAATTTTTTTAATTTGGCATGGACGATACCTCCCGAAACCTTGTTGTCGTGCTAGGCAACCCTGCAGAATATATTGCTGCCGGTGTATGTTGTGCATAAAGTTTATGGATGAAATACACTCGAAGACCATCAAGAAAGTATTTCACAAATTCATATACTTTGTGATAATACCAGCATGGTTCATATGACCAAAAATGCAGATCAACATTCTAGGATTAAACATATCGATATACGATATCATTTCCCTCGTGACCATTTTCATAAAAGAGATATCGTATTAGAATACATATCAACCGAAAATCAATTAGCCGATATCTTTACCAAACCATTAGACAAAACTAGGTTTTCATACCTCAGACGAGAACTAAATATGCTAGACTTCGTCACATCTTAGAAACAATAAAATATGATTGTTCCCCTCCGAAAGACGGCCGAGACATGGACGTCCTGCCTGAGACTCGGGGCAGATGCTATTTGGTTTTATCCGTCTACCTCTCCGAAGATGCCAAGTTGATTTATGACACCATGTATCAGAGGTTTAGACGGATGCGGCCGATGTAGCAGACTTCGTCAGATTCCCCCTCGCTTGAGGGGTTTTTGATTGTGGGGACGCTCTTCCCTGCAGGCGCAAGCCCCTGCAGTTAATTACGTTACCGCATCGCGGTAACCACTTTTTCCTTCTCCAGAAATTTCACTTCGTGTCGTGTGTGTTTATTTTGTTTGTGGATGCCCATGGATTGTATACGGAGACTAAGTTATACCGTCGCCCGTTGGACGTGGATTAGTCCAAATCCGTATTTACTTAGATTTGGGTTTGGTGTTTTAGTTTAAAGATACCTTAGCCATATTGAAGCTAAGATCAACTTAAACGTTCGTTAAGGATACGTTAGTCTGATTTGAGACTAAGATCAACTTAACGAAAGAGCATTTAGGGGATATATTGTTCCAGTTTAGGGACGTAGTGGTCCGCGGGTAGTTTAAGGACATTGCGGTCCATTTTTCCCATTTTGGGGACGGATGTTAGTTTAAGGACAAATAAGTCCATGGGTTTAAGGACCCCACCGTCCGTATGGTTGTGTTTAAGGACGCACTAGTCCATTAGTTTAAGGACACATAAGTCCGTGGGTTTAAGGACCCCACAGTCCGTATCTTGGTTTAAGGACGCATAAGTCCATGAGTTTAAGGACCCCACGGTCCGTATGGGTGTGTGGTTGTCAGGACCCGTCCCCTCTCTGACGT
This sequence comes from Agapanthus africanus, assembly GCA_030015575.1. NCBI lineage: Eukaryota > Viridiplantae > Streptophyta > Magnoliopsida > Asparagales > Amaryllidaceae > Agapanthus > Agapanthus africanus. The sequence goes on from JASDDO010000014.1 coordinate 652,841,910, forward strand.
CGTTGAAGGATTACAACGATTGGTGTCAGAGGAGTTCAGAGATGTATCCTTGAACCGGATGTAAATTGATTTAAGAGAGCAGTCTTGCTCAGTCAATTTAATTTGAGGACTTACGGCCATGATTGGGATAAGTCCAGTTGAGAATATTCAACGTTTTTATCTTTGGCCTATTAGGCTTGTACTAGGGCTCTGCCCCTGTTTAATAATGCACTGCATTTCATTTTGGCCTGCTAGGCCTTTTTGATTTGGGCTCTGTCCCTTTATAAATGATGCAGAGCATCTGTTTGGGCTCTGCCCTTCTTTAAAATAATGCATTGCATTTAATTTGGCCTGTTAGGCCTTTTTTAATTGGGCTTGGCCCTTCTGTAAATAATGCAGTGCATTAATTGTCTGACATTGGCTTGTCAGGCGCTTTGCGCTAATTATTGAGCGCAAGCGTATGTGGAGGTGACACGTGTCACGCTGTGCCAGTGCGCTGCGCTGTTGCGCTGTGACACGTGGCGCGCTCTGGTGAGTTGCGCCAACTTTAAAGAGCAATGTTCTATTTTTAAAAGCGCATAGCGCAAGTGGTTATGGTGCTGACACGTGGCGCTCTCTGGTGGCTTGCGCCAACCCAGGAGCGCAATAGTGCAGTTTTTGCAAGTGCAAGGCACTGTTTTAATAACTTGATCCAATTTTGGATTCAAGAAAAGAATCTTTAAGATTCCAGAACCAATGGTTCATAAAAAAGTGCAAGGCACTGTTATTTTTTTTTTGAAGATCATTGATCTTGTTCTTAGATCAATGATCTATTCAGAAGAAATTCTTCTTTTTTTTATAAAGGTTTTTACCTTTTTTCTCTTCTTGAGTTTTTCTCAAAATTCTTCAGAGTTCTTTCTATTCTCTGTGCTGTTGTTTTTGATCTTGATGTTGATGTCGGTTGAATTGGGGTCTAGGGGCCTTTATATAGTGCCCATTAATTTGTTAAATTTGTTAAAGAGATCCTTCTCTGAGTGATTTGGGGAATTTTCCCCACCGTTTGATCTTTGATCCAAGGGCTTCTGTTTTACAGAAGACAATCTTCTTGTTTTAACAAGAACAGAAAGATCTTACTGGAATTTTAATTCTGTTTGGCGCAAACGCCCCAGCGCTTGACATGTGTCACGCAGCGCACAGCGCAGCGCAACTGCGCTGACACGTGTCGCGCAGCTCACAGCGCAGAGCAACTGCGCTTGCGCAACTGCGCTGACATGTGTCGCACAACGCAACTGCGCTTGCGCAACTGAAGCGTTGCTTTCTTTAATTTTGTTTTAAATAGAGCCTTGCTCTGATTGGACGCGTTGCCTTGGGCGCTGCGCTGACGTATCAGTTTTTAACACGTGGCGCGTTGCGCGCAGCACAAGGGATTTGAAGAGTTGCTTCAATTTTGAATTTTTTGAAATTCAAACAGAGCTTTGCTCTGATTGGGAGAAACAAATGCCCCCCCACCGTTGCGCTCACGTGGCGCACACGTGAGTGCAGCGGTGGTAAGATCTTGGCCGTTGGATCAACTGGTGAGTTGAAGGTGTGCGGGCGCCTATAAATAGGACCCTTGGTCCTTAGTAAATGATTTACCATTTTCAAGAACTTGAGTTTTCAGAGCCTTGCTCTTGTTTAAGAATTTTAGAGCCTTGCTCTCGTTTCTTTCCAAGAAATTCAGAGTTCAAAACCTAGAATCATCTTAGGTAAAATTTAAATTAAATTAAATTAAATTTAATTAACAGAGCCTTGCTCTCATAGATCTTTGATCTAAAGAAAACCCCTTTGGGGTTTCATCAACAGAGCCTTGCTCTCAAAAGTCCATAGATCTACAGAGATCTTGTTCATGTGTTTTAACCCATGAACAGAGCTTTGTTCATGGATCAAATGTAGATCTTTTTTTTTTGATCTGAAAATGAAGAACTTTTTATAAGTTTTCATGGATTTTTTAAGACCCCAAATTTTTAATCTTTAGGAGTTAAAATTTTCTTTTGATGGATCTTTCCATCATTATTACAGAGCTGGGATCTTTTTAGAAAATTTTATTCCCTTGAGACCAAAGTTTGACAAATGTCACTCTGTGACATAGCTTTGCTCTGAAAGAGGAGATTTCCTCCTTGTCTCTAGGGATTTCCCATTAATGAGAATATTCTCTTGGGGATCTCTTCATTAATTGACAGTCTCATCTAATGATGGGGCTGTCTTATTAAATGATGCACTGTCATCCAGATTTTGTAGGTCCCCATTTGGTCCCCTATCCACTGCATTGCAATGTAGTATAAATTTTAAAATGCCAAGCGTTGGAATTACAACACTGACGGCTAATTTTTGTCCTTCCACAGGAAACATGTCTGCTGACCTATCATTCCCGTTTGTTCGCTCAGAGGGAGGTTTTCCCCAGGCACCAGTGGACCGAGAGGTGCTCACTCTCATCAAGGATCATGACCCCGAGCACAAGAACCTTCGCCTGTGGGGTAGGTGGTATAACGATATCATCCAGGGTCGCCGAAGCTTCGGTTCCGCTATGCCGTCCGAGCCCATATTTTCGATCCCTTATGCGGATGAACCCCCAGTGAAGTATGCCGTGGAGGTCAAAAATTGGAATTCGGATGACCTCCTCCAGCCTCCAATTGGTGCTATTCCCGTGCAGCCGCCGCCGGCAATAGACATTTTGGGGAGGCGAATCTGTGAGGGTGAAGCACGCCCTTGGGGACAGGCCTATAACATTGGATTGATCCCGCGACCGCCCGCCGGATATTTGCAGTGGGCCCGGTACATCTTATCGGCGAAAAGGACTCATCTGATGAAGATTGGTTTGTATTCGGCCATCTACGTCTCGCTCTTTGAGTATCCCTCTCCTCCAACGTGGTGGATTAAGGCTTTTATCGAACAATGGAATATCCCCACCCACACCTTCCTGATGACGGACAGGGAAGTCTCTATCTCCTTGGAGGAGTTTGCTGAAATCTCGGGTCTGCCGATGAGGGGGGAGCATTAAGAGGAGCTGCTTCCTCCTGACGAATACGTCTTTGCCACCAAGCCGCTGGTGTTTGATCTGACTCCGGAGAACGCTATTCAGCACCAGTTTCCGGGCTTGGTGAAGGTGCTGGACATCTATGAAGGGCTCTATCTGGAATCAGGCGTCCGGGGAGTCAGTTTCGCAGATTTTATCGCCTGCTTCATTCGACCGGAGTTTCTATCGGAGCGGAGCGAGAAGTTCGCCCAGCTTGATGACCCTTTTGGCTTCGGCTTGGACCGTCGATCCACATCGGAGGATGATCAAAAGGACTTTTATCTCCCCGGTGCCGCCGTCATGCCCTTGTCAGAAATCATCATCCCGGGCATGGATGAGGAGACCTTTTTTGTAGGGTTCCTGGGATTGTGGCCGTGCAGCTTTGCGCTCCCCATGCACTCGCGCCACATGCGGCCATCTGTTTTCTACCCAGCGCATCGGATGGTGGCTGGTCTGCAGTTGACAGTAGGAATCGCCGGGCTGGCTCACCTTTATAATGGACTTAGCGTAGCGGCGGACGCTAATGAGCCTGGGGTGCAGCCTGCTAACTTCCCGATGCACTACTTCACCTCTTGGATGGAAATGCATGTGCACGGGGTGTTCGGCGCCCATAAGATCCCTCCTTTTTTTGAGAAGTGCAGACTCTCAAGAGTCATGCGGTTGGTCGGCGCTTCGATCATGGTTGCACCTCCGCGGGAGGCTAGGGGGCTGCTCCTTCATCCACACCTGGTCGGAGCGAAGGTTTCTTTTTTGGATAAAGTCATAACCATAGGCTCAGAGACCACCAAGTCGGTAGTGCCGCTGCGCGATGATTTTAAGGACGGGGCTTCCATATTGAACGCTCGGGAGATCCTCCACCTCTACTCCATTCGGCCGGGCTACCTGGTGTTCAGGCAGAATGAGATGGCGCTCTTTATGAGGTATAACCCTCACCGGTTCGCCCAACAATCCAGCTATCACCAGGGGATCCCGCTGGAGGCGTTTTTGGAAGAGCCCGCGGCCAGCCGGGAGGGGATAAGGAGTGCGATGCACCATTTTATGCGGCTTAACACGGGCTCCTATTTCTTCATCAGCGAGCCGGGCTGCGTTCCCAAGGTCTTCAACGCGTACGTGGTTTGGTACGCACATGCAATGGGTCCCGTTACCCATATGGAGAAGCGCATGCTGGTTGACCGCAAGGGTGCGCCTCCCGGCGGCGACCGTAAGGCTCCCCTGAAGCCAAGGATCCCGGTCGTTCCTCCGCTGAAAGATGCCGGAGCTGGGCCACCGCGTGCGTTGAGCCCTCCATGCGGACTACCTCTTGATATTGCGGATATGCCACCAGCGCCCCGTGCTCCAGTGGAGACGGTAAATGTGGTATCGCCGGAGTCCGGCGTGGGCGCGGATATCGGGACCCGTCACCCTAAGGTGCCTGCAAAGCGCAAGTCGATCTCGGGTGCACCCAGGGCTGGAGAGTAGAAGAGGAATAAGAAGTCGCTCTTCTCAGCTGACATTGCTTTCGGTCAGGAACCTCATGCTCCTTATAGCGAGGGCTTGGGCGAGTACGGGTCCAATAAAGGATTGGTTATGCCGCCAGATGACACTGATCTGGCGGCCGCCATCGCAGCTTCAGAGCGATTGGCGAGGCGCGACGCATGGCTAGCTAAGCTTGCACAATCGAGTAATTACTAGTCACATTTTTTTATTGCATCGTACTTTTATTATTCTCTTTGACTAATGCTTTTCCCTTCTTTTCATCAAACAGGCATCACCACTGAAGAAGCCATCGCTGCTTCCCTCAAAACTTTTCAGGAGGAAGAACGACTCAGAGCATCCTTAGGCCTCGGTACATTTCGATTCATTAAGTCTTTATTCTCCTTTTATTATGGTTGATCTAACCCTTTCTTTTTCTCATCACAGGAACCACAATGCCGGTCCCGCCAAGTGACGCAGGGACTCTTCCCGGGCCAGCCACTAATGTTTCGGCCTCTTCGTGGGTACCGCGAGAGACCCGACTTGAAGAGCCGATGAGAGATGCCTTAAAGCCTCTGGAGGCAACTCTAAACGAGGACGACGACACCTTGATGAAGGAAGCGTCGAAGAGGTCCGTCGCGACGGCCCGGGAGGAGAGGAAGCAGTTGAGGCACGAGGCGAAGGCACGCAGGGCTGCTTTGGCCGTGGGAGCAGGCCCAAACACCGTCCCTCGTGCTGATACTCCCTCGGAAGAGCCCCCGGTCGCCTTGTCTACAGCTCACAGACAGGTGGTGCGAGCAAATAGGGAGGCTAACGATAAGTCCACGTCAGGTAATGTATCTTTCAAAATTTTGTTGTAAGAATTGTAAACCTGTCGGTTCTTATATATCTTATCCTGCAGGGCCAAGTCCAACCGAAGGGGAGGCGGAAACCGTTGAACCTAAGGGGACAGAGGAAGAGGCACCGGCTGAACCCGAGCCGACGGTGGGCGACGTCGCCGGGGTTGCTGGACCTGAGCTAGGGGTTGGAGGAGCTGCATCAGAGAAGGTCGTTGATGCCGAGCCTGAGGTAGCGGTAAATGAGACGACCGCTATAACTGAGCCTGGGGCGGCGGCGGACAGAGCACCTGAGACTGGTGACCCCATGGTAACGGCAGACGAGACAACGGCGACCGCCGAACCCGAAGGAGTAGCGGGTGAGATGGGCATGACTCTCGGGGAAAAGCCAGCCGCTCTTTCTCAAGAGTCTGGCAATGCTCCAATTATTGCTCTCCCCGTCTACGGTCCTCCGCCGTCTCCTGGCCACATGAGCACGACAACAGCCCCTGTCGAGTCGGGTGATGAGGCCACGGGTGGTGGACTCATGTCGATGGTGGAGGGAGACGCCTCCGTTTCGGCTGGCGGCTCATCAGGTAAATTTCGGGTTACCGTCCCCCTTTTTTTATCTTGCAATCCTTTATGACAAGTTTATCTTTGTTTTTTAACGCAGGTGCGGCCAGTGCCGATGCTCCATTGCTCGAGGGAGCGCCATCGGCTACTGCTTTGGCGGTGGTTACCTCTCAGCCTTCCCTTGTACCATCGCAGATGTTGGAAGGTATGGATTTGCAACCCATTAGTTTTATCTTTCAGCCGCATAATTTTTGTACTAATGTCGTACTATTGCGTCTTTTCAGGAGTGCTTTTTGATCATCTCTATCAGGTGTTGCACCCGCACTTCTCCTTCCAATCTGAACTCGCTTCTTCCTCCAGTGGCGCTGGTGAGTATAGTTTTCCAATTGATGCTTTTCTTTTTTCAATAATGGAATTATTTCTGACTCTTCCTTATCCTGATTGCAGTGCTACAAATCGAAGGAGGAGATGAAAGATCGGTCGCGGTACCGGCCCTCCCGGCCTTGCCGCCTGCTGCAGCTGGTATAATAAACTATCCCATCGATGACCTTTTCATATTTCTTGAACCGTCATCTAATCGTATTTTTCTTCTTCAGCTGTCGTTCCGATCCTGGCGCCCTTTGAGTCTCGCGTTATAATGCCGGCAGGCCCCTTCCTGAGACGTCTGTCTTCAAAGGGTGTCGTAATGAGCTTGGGCATGCTGAGCGGATACATCGAAGAGCTTGACGCAGACGCTCCCCCATCTGCTGCGGATTTCGCTGCGGAGGTTAACCCGATGTTGGCGGCGCTTGTGACTTTTCATGGTGGAGGCGTCGTCGAGCTTTGGGTTAATCACTGCAGGGAAATCGAGGTCCGCCTACATCAATCGGAGTTTATGCACCCTGCTCCCGAGACTTTAGCCGCAAGCAATCAAAGAGCGGCATGGATCGAGCAAAGCGCTTCTTACTTCTGTCACTTGGAACAAGAAGCGGCTTTAAGGCTGAGGGAATGCCAAGAGACCTCAAGCGAGACGGCTCGTCTGCGCGCTGAGGTTGAGGCGAACGCTGCCCAGGTGAAGGCTATCTTCAAGGGCCTTCTGGAGCGTATCTCTAATGGGCTAAACCTGAAACGGAAGCTCGATGCTGCCGAGCGTGATGCCCAAGGTCGTGAAGTAGCTCAGCAGGCCGTTGGGGAACAGCTTGCATCCTTCTTGCAGTAGCGGGCCCAAGTGGAAGCGGAACTGGCGGTGGTGGCCGATCAGGAGAAGGCATGGAAGGAAGTGCGCGAACAACTGATAGGGTTATTTAAGATGCTTCCTTCCCAGTAGCTGCCCTTGTATCAATATACTTGTAAAAATTTTCTTTTTCGAATAAGATGTATACATTTTTTATTCTTTTGTACGATTCGCCATGTACTCGATTGAATTAATAAATAAAGATACACATTTTTTTTTGCAATGTCTTGTTTCATTTCTTTGCTTTCTCCCTTATCTTATTATCAGCATGCTGTCTTGATAAATATGGTTGACAGGTAATAGAGTAAGCATCTTGGTTTCTTCGAGAGATAGCGATGGCTTAGGCCGCAGGTTCAGATCTGCTGCCTAAGACTTTTCAACTCTATGAGCCGTGAGGGTCTCATAGAGACTTTTCTCCCTACGGATCGAGAGGATCTCGTAGGTGGATTTTCTCTTTAGGAATCGTGAGGATTCCTAAGTGCGTTTTCTCTTATAAGTCGTAAGGATCTTATAAGAGAATTTTCCCTCTTACGAGTCGAGAGGACTCGTAAGCGGTTGTTTCCCTCCTTGTCGAGATTCAACTTTGGAGAGTGAGACCCGTGGATAGTATGGAAGAGCGTTTTAGACCGACTTGCAGGGTCCCAGTGCTTAGGAAACAATTTTTTTAATCCCTGCTGCATAAGGCTTTATCTTGCAAGTCGAGACGAATCGGGAAGTCCTCACGAAGACACTAATTTCCTCATGAGTCGAGACGAATCGAGCAGCTCTCGTCAAGGACACTAATTTCCCTGAGTTGAAGTATTTTGCCGAGGACGCTGGTTTCCTCGAGGTTGAAACGAATCGGAGTATTCCTGCGGAGACACTGGTTTCTCTGCGGGCCGACGCGAATCAGGAGGCTCTCATCAAGGACGCTAGTTTCCCTGAATTGAGGTATTTTTCCGAGGACGCTGGTTTCCTCGAGGTTGAAACGAATCGGAGTATTCCTGCGGAGACACTGGTTTCTCTGTGGGCCGATGCGAATTAGGAGGCTCTCATCAAGGACTCTAGTTTCCCTGAATTGAGGTATTTTGCCGAGGACGCTGGTTTCCTCGAGGTTGAAACGAATCGGAGTATTCCTGCGGAGACACTGGTTTCTCTGCGGGCCGACGCGAATCAGGAGGCTCTCATCAAGGACGCTAGTTTCCCTGAATTAAGGTATTTGCCAAGGACACTGGTTTCCCTGGGGTTGAAACGAATCGATGTATTCCTGCAAAGACGCTAGTTTCTCTGCGGGTCGACGCGAATCAAGATGTTCTCGTCAAGGACACTGGTTTCCCTAAGTCGAAGTATTTTGCCGAGGACGCCGGTTTCCTTGAGGTTGAAACGAATCAGAGTATTCCTGCGGAGACACTGGTTTCTCTGCGGGCCGACGCGAATCAGGAAGCTCTCATCAAGGACGCTAGTTTCCCTGAATTGAGGTATTTTGCCGAGGACGCTGGTTTCCTCGAGGTTGAAACGAATTGGAGTATTCCTGCGGAGACACTGGTTTCTCTGCGGGTCGACGCGAATCAAGATGTTCTCATCAAGGACACTGGTTTCCCTGATTCGAAGTATTTTGCCGAGGACGCTGGTTTCCTCGAAATTGAAACGAATCAGAGTATTCCTGCGGAGACACTAGTTTCTCTGTGGGCCGACGCGAATCAGGAAGCTCTCATCAAGGACGCTAGTTTCCCTGAATTGAGGTATTTTGCCGAGGACGCTGGTTTCCTCGAGGTTGAAACGAATCGGAGTATTCCTGCGGAGACACTAGTTTCTCTGCGGGTCGACGCGAATCAGGAGGCTCTCATCAAGGACGCTAGTTTCCCTGAATTGAGGTATTTGCCAAGGACACTGGTTTCCCTGGGGTTGAAACGAATCGATGTATTCCTGCAAAGACGCTAGTTTCTCTGCGGGTCGACGCGAATCAAGATGTTCTCGTCAAGGACACTGGTTTCCCTGAGTCGAAGTATTTTGCCGAGGATGCTGGTTTCCTCGAAGTTGAAACGAATCGGAGTATACCTGCGGAGACACTGGTTTCTCTGCGGGCCGACGCGAATCAGGAAGCTCTCATCAAGGACGCTAGTTTCCCTGAATTGAGGTATTTTGCCGAGGACGCTGGTTTCCTCGAGGTTAAAACGAATCGGAGTATTCCTGCAGAGACACTGGTTTCTCTGCGGGCCGACGCGAATCTGGAGGCTCTCATCAAGGACGCTAGTTTCCCTGAATTGAGGTATTTGCCAAGGACACTGGTTTCCCTGGGGTTGAAACGATCTCCGGTGGTCCTTCAGGTTTTATATAAGTTACCGTCAAAACCGTGAAGTTAGAAATCTGATCTTTGCTTCGTTTGTTGGCACCGTGTCTACTGTATCGAGACGAATGTCACAGTTGTCTCTAGGTTGTTGGTGAACCGTCGAGATTTGGCTTCGCTTTCTGACGGAGCCTATTGGGAAGGTATGGTTCCTTCTTTGTTTGTGCCCTTGGATTGTATACAGGGATCGACGTGATCTCAGTTGTAGGTCAAAAGTTTCATCATATTTTTTTATTATTGTTTTATTTCCGCGATGCTCTATCATTTCAGCTTTTATATCACGAAGGTCGCGATTGCCCAATCATTTCGGCTATTTTTCGCGGTGCCCAATCATTTCGGCTGTTTATTTTATTTTTACTCGCTGCTTTTTTATTGCGAGTTGCCCAACCATTTCGGCTATTTTGTGTGCATACGTTTTTATTTGCTGCTTTTTATTGCAAGTTGCCCCATCATTTCGGCTATTTCGTATGCATGTGCGGCCTATTGACTTTTCGCCGTAAACCTGAAATTAGACACCGATTTCGGCATCAGCACCGCTACAACTGGGATATTGCCAGAAGCAAATCATCATTTTTCTCTGTCGATGTCGAACAAAGGTGGCTTAGCGAACAGGGTTAAGGTCCTGTCGACTAAGGCTTTTGACTTCATGAGCCGTAAGGGTCTCACAAAGGTATTTCTTCCTTCAAGTAGTGAGGATCTTGTAGGTGTATTTTCTCCTTAGGAATCATGAGGATTCCTAGGTGTATGTTCCTCTGTAATTCGTAAGGATCCTACAGGAGGGTTTTCTCCTTGTAAGTCGAGAGGACTTATAAGGGTTGTTCATCATGCGTACATATCCCCAGTCACGGATGGGACTTGGTTAGGGAAATATTTATTCGCGCCTGTGGATTGTATACAAGGGTCAATATTGAACCACTTGTAGGGCAATATCGAAGGTTGTGGGGGTTGCTTAAGCACAGGTTTAGGTCTCTGTAACTTAAGACTTTCAAATCTTATGAGCCGTGAGGGTCCCATAAGAGAGTTCTCCTTAAGAGTCGTGAGGATCTCGCAAGTGTATTTTCTCCTTAGGAATCGTGGGGATCCCTAAGTGTGTTGCTCTCTTGTGAGTCGTAAGGATCTCATGCGGGTGATTTCTCCTTATAAGGTCGAGAGGACCCTGTAAGTGTCCTTTAACGAGGTTGCGCCCTTTCGGGTTTTCACAAACACTCGCCGGTAGCCCTGCTGTTTTTACTCATGGAGCCCTTTCGGGTTTTCATCCGTGCCCATTTTGCTTATGGACATACCGTTTATTTTTTTTATTATTATTTTTAATTATTTTTTTTTACATCGGCTTTGTGATGTTTCAATCCACCGTAGTTTATCGACATCTCGGTCAACAACTAGTTTTAGGACATAGTGGTCCGTCATTAGTTTAAGGACGTTTCGGTCCGCCATTAGTTTAAGGACGTTTCGGTCCGATGTTGAAGAAGGCCGGCTACTACTTATAGAGTTTGGGTTTAGGAAGATAGCGAGAGGACATAGTCGTCGTCATCTATCATTGACCTAGGCTGTGGCTCATTAAGCGTAGTATTTCTTCAGGAAGCGACCGTTTATTGGCCTAAAAGGCCTTTCACCGTGCATATCCATGAGTAGATAGGCTCCACCTTGGTAGACCTTGTCTATGATGTACGGGCCTTCATAGTTCGGCTCGAATTTTCCCCGCTTGGCGCGATTGGGGATCATAGGCCTTTTGACCACTAGCACGAGTTCGCCTTGGCGGAATGTCCTCGGCCGGGTCAATCTTTCATATTAGCGCGTCATCTTTGCTTTATAAGCCTCCAGATTTTGTTGCGCTATGAGCCGGGTTTCATCAAGGGCATCAAGCTCCGCAAGCCGAAGGTGAGCATTTTCTTTGTCCGTCAGCTCGTAGTGGACTGCCACTCGTAGAGAAGGTAATTCTATTTCGAGGGGGAGTACTGCTTCTGCACCGAATACCAACGCGTGCGGCGTTGTGTTTGTGGCCATCTTGAACGTAGTTCGATACGCCCAGAGAGCTTCTTGCAGTCTCTCGTGCCAGTCCTTCTTATTTCGGGACACCGTTTTCTTTATGATCTTCGTCAAGGTTTTGTTGAAAGCCTCAGCTAGACCGTTAGCTCGCGGATTATAAACTGAGGAATACCTCCAGTCTATATTATGCTGTTGCGCGAAGCGACTGATCTTGTGGCTTATGTAAGCTGGCCCGTTATCGGAGATGATCCGTCTCGGAGTTCTAAACCGATATATGACGTGTGTCTTGAAGAAATGGAGGATATTCTCCGTCTTCACTTCCCTCAGCGGTACCGCTTCTGCCCATTTGGAGAAGTAGTCAGTCGTCACCAGGATGAAACGATGTCCTTTAGACGATGCTGGTTCGATGGGGACAACTATGTCGGTTCCCCACATTTCGAACGGCCAGCTAGCCACTGTTGGATGTAGTGGATTTGGATGCTGGTGGATGAGGTCCCCATGGATTTGGCATGAGTGGCATTGCTTCGCATATTCGAGGCAATCCTGAATCATCGTGGACCAGTAGTAACCCATCCGTTTAATCTTCAACTTCATCTTTGGGCCTGCTTGATGAAAACCACAGAGTCCGTCGTGAACTTCCTGAATGACTCTTTTTGCCTCTTCAGGTCCCAGACATCTCAACCACAGAGAATCAAACGGCCTCTTGTACAGAGTATCATTGACGAATGCGAAAGACAGAGCTCGTTTCATAAGCTGATGTCTTGAGGACGCATCTTCGGTCGTTCGACGGTATTTGAAGTAGTCTATAAAGACTTCTCTCCAATCCTCAGCCTTTTCCCGGTCATTTATTTGCAGGGTCGTCTGCTCAGTCGCTCCCTCTTCTTCGGATGATTCCAGAGATATTTCTGCTGGGGCAAGCACCCGACGGCTTTGTACCACAATTCTGACGTCATCGAGGTTCTCGTCAGCTAGTTCTTTAGCGAGCTTGGCCAACGCATCCGCTTTGCTATTTTCCGCGCGCGGTATGTTTTCCAACATGTAGGAGGGAATTTGAGTCAGCAATTGTCATACTCTCTCGCCATATTTCACCAGTTCTGGTTTGCACGTTTGATAGTCGCCATTTACTTGAATAATGACCAGTTGAGAATCTCCGTATATTATGGGGTTTTCAATTCCCATGTCGATGGCGATTTCGAGGCCTGCTATCAAAGCTTCGTATTCGGCTTCATTGTTCGTCCTCGGTTCTGTTAAGTAGAAAGCAAAGCGCATTATCCCTCCTTGTGGAGTCACGAAGATAAGGCCTACCCCCGATTTGATTATAGGGGTACCTTGTTTGCGCTTCATCATGGAGGATGCTCCATCGAAATAAAGATCCCATCGGGTATCACCACCGTCGATCGCGTCAAACGCATGTTCGTTTGGCAGATCGCAATTCAGAGGAGAATCGGCAGGTATCGGATGTTCAGCGAGGAAGTCGGCAATGGCCTGGCCTTTCACTGCCTTGAGAGGCTGATAGGTTATCGAGAACTCCATCAAGAGTAGGGCCCATTTAGCGAGTCGCCCCGTCAATATGGCCTTCGACATCAAATATTTAAGGGGGTCGACCTTCGAAATGAGATGGACTTCATGCGCCAACGCATAGTACCTGAGTTTCTTTATCGCAAAGATCAACTCCAGGCAGTGTTTTTCAATGGGGGAATAGTTGCTTTCTGCCCCCAGTAGAACTCGACTTAAGTAGTAGAGTGCTCTTTCTTTCCCTTGATCGTTCTCTTGCGCCCATAATGCGCCTAAGGAATCTTCGAGGGCGGTTGTATAAAGAATGAGGGGATTTCCCTTGACCGGAGCAGCCAACACTGGCGGGTTATGCAGGTATTGCTTGATCTCGTTTAGCGCGCTTTAGCATTTTTGGTCCCAGACGAACGGGGTTCCCTTCTTCATCAGGTGGCTGTAAGGATGGCACTTGCCTGAAAGATTGGCTATAAATCGCCGTATATACGCGAGCTTCCCTTGGAGAGACCGCGGCTGTTTGAGAGTCCTTGGCGGAGGCATTTCCATGATCACCTTGATCTTTGACGGATCTATCTCAATACCTCGGTGCCGGACGATGAATCCCAGGAATTTTCCCGAGGAAAATCCGAATGCACACTTGAGAGGGTTCATCTTCAAGTTGTATTGTCGAAGGCGTTGAAATACGGTCTTCAGATGTTCGAGATGATCCTCGTACGATCTGCTTTTCACCACGAGGTCGTCGATATAGCACTCGACGATTTCATGTATGAGGTCATCGAAGATCTTCGTCATGGCCCTCTGATAGGTGGCACCGGCGTTCTTTAGACCGAAGGGCATCAGCTTGTAGCAGAATATACCTAGCGGAGTCCTGAAGGCGGTGTGCTTCTGGTCTTCGGGATGCATTTTTATCTGATTATACCCTGATGAGCCGTCCATGAAGGAGAAAACCTCGTGAGTAGACATATTGTCTATCATCAGTTCGGTGACTGGCACTGGGAAATCGTCCTTCGGGCAGGCTTTATTGAGATCCCGGAAGTCCACGCATATGCGCACCGTCCCATTTTTCTTCATCACCAGGACGATGTTGGCGATCCACTCGGGATACTGAACCTCCTGGATGAAGCCAGAGTCGATCAAATTCTTGACCTCAGCATTGATACTCATCTCAAACTCGAGCCGCATTCTTCTTGGCGCCTGTTTGACCGGCTTGACGTCCGGAGATATCGCCAATTTGTGCACAGCAATTTCTGGATCTAGTCCTGGCATTTCAGAATAGTTCCATATGAAGCAATCTCTGTGCTATACAAGCACGTCTTTTAACGCAGCCACCCTTTCTTCAGATAGCAGCTCGCTGACGAATGTCGGTCGCGGGTCATTCGCCGTCCCAACTCAATTTTCTCGAGGTTATCTGCGGTAGTATGTATTCCATCCTCCAGCTCTTTCGGTGCTGGTGGAAATTCTGAGATCACCTCATCGTTGCTGTTTTCGAAGCACCAGGAAAGGTCATCCATATTCTCGGGCTCTTCTTTTGATATTGTTATCATATGACAAGTACGAGCTTGCTTCGAAGACCGATGTGGGTCTGGCTCTGCTTTCGTGGCTTTGGGTTCGTGCTTCTGTGGTGGCGTTACCCTCCAACTGTCAGATAGAGCGAACTTGCCGAGATGATACTGATCCTCTACCCAGTTTTTGAAGGTGAAGCAGTCTTCGAGAGGGTGCCCTATTACTCGGTGATAAGAGCAATAGTTTGGGTGTGAGACTTCGCCTGCTTGTTCGGGGTGTTTAGACTCCGGCAGTGTAAGCATCTGGTATTTTATAGCTCGGTCAAGTATCTTCTTTGTCTTGTCCCGAGGAAAAGAGTATGCTCGACTCATCTTCTTTACAAGGGACAGATCTGAACCGCTCGATTCCCGCTTGTGTGGCTTCTTAGTCCCGCTTTGTTGCTGTCGAGCGCCTCTTTCGCTTTTTGACTTGTTTCTGCCTCTGCGTCGAGCCTTTTTTATAACAGGTTGACAGGGAGCGGCACTTTCATCTTTCACGGCCTGTTGGAGGAGGCGTTGCGTTTTGGCTTTCTCGTAGATGTCCATTTCGCGGTTGTGGTCGTCTCGGACTTTTTGGCCAGCTTCCCTTATAAGCTTGTCCATTTGTTCTTCGAACGACGGACTGGGCACTTTTGCATAAGGAACTTTTACTGGTTCAGGATTAGCGTCCTCCCATTGAGCATCCGCTTCTTCATTGAAGTCATACATGACGTAGCAATCATGGAGTAGCTCTCGTTTCTTGGACTGAATGTATCCAAGTCCGATTGTTTCCATCCTCCCACTAGGCAACTTGCGCTGAGTTCCAGGGACGTTCCAGACCATGTCATAGAATTTGGCTTTTCGAGCGGTCTATTTAAAGGATATTCCCTGGCGCTTCAGCAACCTCTTCAAGCCTTCTGTATAATATCTGGGCAGACGGATGGGCTGAAGCCTGTCAAGCGTAGGATCCATACCGTGCCAGATTTCTTTCTCCACTTTGGTTTCTTCAGAGCGGTAGAATAGAATTGCCTTTTCGCCTTCTCGCCTGGGAAGGACATAGAACGTCCGCAGCTCCTCTACACTGTAGGTATCGAGCGCATCCAGTTCTTTCTGATGTTTAAGTGGAACCATGGCGACTTGTAGACTTTGCTCTTCGTCAACGGATGTTTGTATTGAAGGTCGAGTGGAAAATATAGCATGAACTTCATCTTCCGAGTCACTGCCAAAGATCAACGTAGGAGCGGATGGTCTCGGTTTGTTGTATTGGGGTGGACCCGAATAAACTATCTTCTCTTCCTCCTCGGTATCACTCCCGAAGACAGGGATAGTGGTGTTAGCTTTGTTCTCCGGTTTGTGACACCTCTCTGTGTCTTCAAAATCCGGTAAGAAGTATTTGGCATCTTCATATTTGCGGACTTCGTTCACAGAGAACGGGTTCAGTTCTCCCGTCACGGTATACTCAAGACCATCCTTAAAATATTTCATACACTGATGCTGTGTAGAAGGGATGATATTATACTCGTGTAACCATGGTCGGCCGAGCAGAGCATTGTAGCATGTCTTGGCGTCTATGACGTAGAACTTAATGTCCGTGACAAGTAGCCCAAAGCGCAGCGTCAGTATCACAGACCCAAGAGTTCTTGATGATTGGGAGTCAAACCCGGAGATGGTGATCTTATCCCGAGCAAGGTGCTGGATGCTCATGCAGATTTCCTTTAACACCCGCACGTTAAGGAGATTAACGGAGGATCCATTGTCGATCAGGATTTTGCCTATCTTTATATCATGGCAGTATCCTGAGACATAGAGAGGGCGATTATGTTCGCACGTCCCAAGGAGAAAGTCTTCAT
This sequence comes from Agapanthus africanus, assembly GCA_030015575.1. Taxonomy (NCBI): domain Eukaryota; kingdom Viridiplantae; phylum Streptophyta; class Magnoliopsida; order Asparagales; family Amaryllidaceae; genus Agapanthus; species Agapanthus africanus. The sequence continues at coordinate 652,858,164 of JASDDO010000014.1, forward strand.
CGCCAAAAGTGACATCGGCCATGTGCACTTCCTCCAATTCATCCTTCATCTTTTCCTCGGCAAGGAAAGCTTGGAATTGTTCCGGCTCCTGTAGTGCCTTGATTAATGAATCCCTTGCCTCTTTTGATAGTAGAAGGGCGTCAAGAATGCTGAGCTGCGAGGGTAGCTTTCTCAAATGCGCTAAGACGTTGTAATCTACCTTATTTTTCTTTAGCGGGTCTTTGGCAGTTAGCTCTTCCATGACTTGGTCATCTAGGGAGATATCCTCAGAGACCTTTTCTTTCCCTTTATCTTTTTTGTTTGAGGATCCGAGATTCTTTTCAGGTAGCGTCCGATTACGCAGCCGGATATTCTCGCAGGCCTTCTGCTCTTCTTCTTTTCCCGAGGTGGACTCTTTAAAAAGGGGGCTAAGAGCCAGCTCCTCGTCAGAATCGCTCCCGAATGTGAGCACTTGCGATCCCCCGGCGTTAACCATGCGATAATCGCCGGTAGTTCTGTTAAGCCCCTCGGTCGTATTTTTCCGCTCCCGACGAGTTTTGCGCTTCTCCCGCTTAAAATGCTGTCGGTAAGCAACATATCCCTGCCACCATCTATTGAAAGCTTTGCACTCTTCGGTTGGGTGCGAAATCTTCCGATGATACAAGCAGTAGGAAGGATGCATTTCCGCTTCACCAGTAATGCTTCCTTCAGAGGATGGTAGCTTCATACCCATTGATATGGCCTTAGCAAATCTTTTCCTCGTCTTGAATTTGCTTTTATCCGCAGTGGGTGTATTTTGCTCCAGTGGGAGTATCCCAACTCTTTCGTCAAGTCGCTGGCGTTTGGCCCTTTCAAATATGGCCGTCTCGCGTTCCCGATCAGCTTTACTTTTTAAAAGAGCTTCATTGAGTAATGCGTCGATTGTTTGATCCGATGGCCACAGAATTTCTGGTTCAGGATCTGCCCCCAGCTTTTCAGTGCAAGGAGTTTCCTCATCGTCTGTAAACGAATGGGAGATCATATGACAGCTCGCCACGTATTCCTCAGATTCATCCGACGAACTGTCTCCCTCATCTTCCTCTTGAAAGACGTGGTTGAGGAACTCTTGGAGTGTAATGGGAGTCCGTGCTTTCTGGTTGTATTCCTCCAGCGCGTCAATTTGTTTTTGTAAGTCCGTGCGCTTGTCGCCAGGCTTCACGAGCTTCTTGGATTTCTTCTTCTTCTTCTTCTTCTTTGAAGATTTTGACGGCTGGTTGTGAGTGCTTGGGCCACCACCATCGATCTTTGGAGTTGGGCGCGGCTTCAACATCCCCTCAATGATCTGAGGTTCCAACGGGTTCTTCCACCTGATTGCTGGGCATGTTTGAAGATCGTTCAGCATCCTCTTTGTTTTGGCTGATTACACCACCTCCCATGGAGCTTCTTCAACGAGAGAGCACGTTGCCCCCGGCGTATTCACCCTTTTAGGGGTGTGAGGCTGCGGCAGATTCACCTTCCATCTGTCGGACAACGCGAACTTGCCCTGTTGGTACTGGTCCTCAATCCAATTTTTGAAGACGTGGCAATCTTCAATCGTATGACCCAATACTCGGTGATAGGGACAGTAATTAGGATCATTGACGTCGTTTGGCTGCAACGGACATCTTGGATCCGGCAGATTTATGAGTCGGTTGCGTAATGCCAGCTCGAACAGTCTTCTCGTCTTATCTCGAGGAAACGAGTAAGGACGTCCTAGCCTTTCCTCGAGGAACAGGTGTGGACGCATATTGTTTTGACGGATAGTCGGCTTCAAGTTGCTCGGCTGTTGTTGAGCATTGGCGACAACGATCGCTTTTCCCTTCCCCTTCTCATTTCGAGAGTCCAACTTTCGAGGGGGCGGTCTATGGCCCATCTGGTCCATTTGAGCTAGCTTGTCGATCAGGGCCTGGAAGGTAGTCGGCTTGAAGAACATCATGAATGGGATATGGTTGCTTGCGGATCAAGGGTTTCCATAAACATCCCTACTGCCGGCGCTTCTTCAATGCGTTGCTCGCATTTTGACCATAAGTTCTGCCATCGTATCGCATACTGAACCCATGTTTCGCCTGATTTCACCCTGGCATTAATCAATGCCGTTATCGGGGTGCGTTCGCTGGCGCTTGCGAAATGCTGGGTAAACAGCAGTTCCATCTCCGCAAATGTCTTGATAGAGTCGTTTGGGAGCTCGGAGTACCACTCGAATGCTGTATCCGATAGGCTACCAATGAACTGGCGAAGCAACAATTTATCATCACCGCCGGTGTTGCCGCAAAGCGCCCTGAACTGGGCAACATGCTGGTGGGGATTGCCAGTCCCCTTATACACATAGAATTTCGGTATTGTATAGCCCGGCGGGTACTTGATCTGATCGTACCAGCTCGGATATGGTCGTCCCATTTTTACGACCTGACCGGCTGCCTCGGTCGCCTGATGAACCCGGATCTGCTGAGCTATATATTCGTCCAAGTCAGCTTTAGAGATTTTCTCCTCCTTGGCTGTTGACAGAGCCGGTGGAGGATTTGACGTTTCTCCCCTGTCGTCTTCAAGGACGATCGGAGGATCTTCAGCAGGAGGATCTTGTTGGATCATCATTCCTACCATGTCCTGGAACAGGAGGGCCATTCGCTTTATATTGGCTGCTTGTTCCGCAGTCTCTTTGTCCTTCTTCTCCAATATCCTGCGAAGGAATTCAGCGTCAGTTTCTTGCTCCTGGCGTTGATCCGAGGATGCTTCGGGGCTTTCTTTTGGCCCAGTGAGTGCGGCCATCGCGTTCATCATTTCTTGGAGCTTCTGCTGTTGCTCCTGAGCTTTGGTCACTGACCGTGTAAGCGGTCTATGACCTGTAGATGCACGGCTGTCCTCTTTACCAGACGCCATGTAGACGGTATAGACTACAATGCCCCCGGACTTAGGGCGTTTGGGCTCGCCGCCTTTGGCATTTGCCGCAGGTGTAGGAACCTTCTCCGGCCTTCTTCTCTTATGGGCCGTTGAAGTTGAAGGGGCCGTTGCAGTGGGCACCCTGGCGGTTGTCGTCCTTTGCTGTTTGACGGGACGGTTCTTTTCTTCTTGCACTTTCACCCTTTTCTGCTGGCAAGAGTGATCTGGATCAATTACGGAATCTTGAACCCTCTGCCAGACCTTATAAATTTTGGAGGACAGCCGTTGAGGGGGCTGCTCCAGCTTTGTATCTGTAACACTCTTCGCAGGTGGAGGAGATCTTTTTAGTATAGCAGTCGGAGAGTTCTTACGTACCCTCCTTAGTGGTTCAAAGCTGTTCGCAATTGGAACAGCAGCATTAACTTCCACCACTGGAGCGGGTGGAGTGAGCCCTGAGGGGGAGTTACCCCCGGCCTTCCTTACTCGGTGCCAGTGGCAACGTCGAGCGTGACGAGCTGTTGGGACTGGCTCGGTGATAGGGAAAACTTTGTCTTGCCTCCTGTCCGAATGAGGCGCAGCTGGTGCCAGCCTCTTAAAGACTGATGTTGTCTTTTGAGTGGCGATGTTCAGTCTGTCAAAGACAGACCCTCGAGTAGGAGCAGGAGCCGGAGTAGTCAACCTTGAAAAGATCGACTCTTTAACAGGAGAAGCCGCTTTGACGACTTCAGGAGCAGAGGTGGCTTCCTTCCTCGGGATGGCCACTTCAGGGTTCATGGGCTTCTTGGCAGGCCCACTGGAGTTCTGGTTCAGCCTGGTAAAGACAGAGGTTGTCGGTTTGATATTGGACGACCCGTTGAAAGGGGCCGTTGTAGCAGTGAGCCGATCGAAGACCGACTTCTTGTGCGCTTCCGGTGAGGGCACTGGAATAGTGAAGCTTGCAGGTGGGAGCATGGTCCCGAAAAACAGACCGGTGGTGGCCTGGGTCACTTGTTCCACCGGCATGGCAAGGATGGAGGCCGCTTGAGGCCCATAGGCTACACCTCCAGGTGAGGCGGAGCGTCGGTTGCATTGGCATTTGGAGCAGCTCGAGCAGTTGGAGGCCATTGATGCTTGATTTCTGCACCAGGAAAAATACCAAATCTTAGTAACTTGAAACCCAAAGGCAACCATTAACAAACCGCGATTCGTTCGCAAAGACGACACACGAAGTGTGGAGTGGAAAGAGGAAAAGGTCCCACCGGGCGTGCCAGAATCTGTTCCCCTCCGAAAGACGGCCGAGACATGGACATCCTGCCTGAGACTCGGGGCAGATGCTATTTGGTTTTATCCGTCTACCTCTCCGAAGATGCCAAGTTGATTTATGGCACCATGTATCGGAGGTTTAGACGGATGCGGCCGATGTAGCAGACTTCGTTAGATTCCCCCTCGCTTGAGGGGTTTTTGATTGTGGGGACGCTCTTCCCTGCAGGCGCAAGCTCCTGCAGTTAATTACGTTACCGCATCATGGTAACCACTTTCTCCTTCTCCAGAAATTTCACTTCGTGCCGTGTGTGTTTGTTTTGTTTATAGATGCCCGTGGATTGTATACGGAGACTAAGTTATACCATCGCCCGTAGGACGTGGATTAGTCTAAATCCGTATTTACTTAGATTTGGGTTTGGTGTTTTAGTTTAAGGATACGTTAGCCATATTAAGGCTAAGATCAACTTAAACGTTCATTAAGGATACGTTAGTCTGATTTGAGACTAAGATCAACTTAACGGAAGAGCATTTAGGGGCTCTATTGTTCCAGTTTAGGGATGTAGTGGTCGGTGGGTAGTTTAAGGACATTGCGGTCTATTTTTCCCGTTTTAGGGACGGATGTTAGTTTAAGGATGAATAAGTCCATGGGTTTAAGGACCCCACCGTCCGTATGGTTGTGTTTAAGGACGCACTAGTCCATTAGTTTAAGGACGCAAAAGTCCGTGGGTTTAAGGACCCCACAGTCCGTATCTTGGTTTAAGGACGCATAAGTCCATGAGTTTAAGGACCCCACAGTCCGTATGGGTGTGTGGTTGTCGGGACCCGTCACCTCACTGACGTCGTTGAACGATTACAACGATAGGTGTCAAAGGAGTTCGGAGATGTACCCTTGAACCGGATGTAAATTGATTTAAGAGAGCAGTCTTGCTCAGTCAATTTAATTTGAGGACTTACGGCCATGATTGGGCTAAGTCCAGTTGAGAATATTCAACGTTTTTATCTTTGGCCTATTAGGCTTGTGCTAGGGCTTTGCCTCTGTTTAATGCACTGCATTTCATTCTGGCCTGCTAGGCCTTTTTGATTTGGGCTCTGTCGCTTTATAAATGATGCAGAGTATCTGTTTGGGCTCTGCCCTTCTTTAAAATAATGCATTGCATTTAATTTGGCCTGTTAGGCCTTTTTTAATTGGGCTTGGCCCTTCTGTAAATAATGCAGTGTATTAATTGTCTGACATTGGCTTGTCAGGCGCTTTGCGCCAATTATTGAGCGCAAGCGCATGTGGAGGTGACACATGTCACGCTAGCGCAGTGCGCTGTGCCAGTGCGCTGCGCTGTTGTGTTGTGACCTGTGGCGCGCTCTGGTGAGTTGCGCTAACTTTAAAGAGCAATGCTCTATTTTTAAAAGCGCATAGCGCAAGTGGTTATGGTGCTGACACGTGACGCTCTCTGGTGGCTTGCGCCAACCCAGGAGCGCAACAGTGCAGTTTTTGCAAGTGCAAAGCACTGTTTCAATAACTTGATCCAATTTTGGATTCAAGAAAAGAATCTTTAAGATTCCAGAACCAATGGTTCATAAAAAAGTGCAAGGCACTGTTATTAATTTTTTTTTTAAGATCATTGATCTTGTTCTTAGATCAATGATCTATTCAGAAGAAATTCTTCTTTTTTTTATAAAGGTTTTTACCTTTTTTCTCTTCTTGAGTTTTTCTCAAAATTCTTCAGAGTTCTCTCTATTCTCTGTGCTGTTGTTTTTGATCTTGATGTTGATGTCGATTGAATTGGGGTCTATGGGCCTTTATATAGTGCCCATTAATTTGTTAAATTTGTTAAAGAGATCTTTCTCTGAGTGATTTGGGGAATTTTCCCCACCGTTGGATCTTTGATCCAAGGGCTTCTGTTTTACAGAAGACAATTTTCTTGTTTTAACAAGAACAGAAAGATCTTACTGGAATTTTAATTTTGTTTGGCGCAAACGCCCCAGCGCTTGACACGTGTCACGCAGCGCACAGCGCAGCGCAACTGAAGCGTTGCTTCCATTAATTTTGTTTTAAATAGAGCCTTGCTCTGATTGGGCGCGCTGCCTTGGGCGCTGCGCTGACGTATCAGCTTTTGACACGTGGCGCGTTGCGCGCAGCGCAAGGGATTTGAAGCGTTGCTTCAATTTTGAATTTTTTGAAATTCAAACAGAGTTTTGCTCTGATTGGGGGAAACAATGATAACTTGAATCATCAAAAATTAATCATGGGTATCTGAATCTTGTTAAGCTGATGTCAGCAGGAGACGTCGGTACTCATTACTGACGTCTGCACTAACGTCTGAACGATCTGTGTAAGTGCACGGCGGCGCCCCGGCCTCCATCCCGAGGCCAAATGCGGAAGCGATGGCTAACATTAAATTTTCTTGAACCGGCACCACAGCGCACTAAAAACCCGGATCGGGCCATTAAACTAGTCCTAGCTAACTACAAGATGGGGAAGAGAGATATACCGAGCGATCCGTGTCCTCCGGTCTTCTCGTCGTCGTCCCGATCTCCCGCGGAATGTCCGGTCTCCACCTCGTCGCCTGCTTCTTTTACGGGCTCCCACCTCTATACCGAGGCAACTCGGGCACGAAGCTGGCGAGTCGACGTGCCCAATATTAGCTGTAGAATGTGTAGTGCTCAAGTCTCATTTGGGGTTGTAGGAATTGCCATATTGGTGGAGGTATGAACTATCTTTTGGAGAGGAGCTAAAATGATTTTTGCCAAGCCAAATGAGTGTAAATCCCTACACCAAAAATTGGGACAGCCCACTAGAGGAAGTGGCCGGCCATGCCAATGGGGGGGAAGGAGAGTGAGTGTGAGTGAGGGAGTGTATGGATCAAAATGATACAAGAGAGAGAGAGAGAGAAAAGTGATCATGATCAAGTATGATAATAAAACCAACCTCACACTCCAACTATCATCATAACAACCAAAAGTCATGCAATCATGACACTACAAGACTAGCCATGATTACTAAAGAAAGTCAAGCAATGATGGCGCAAGTATCATGATACAATAAAATGCAAAGAACACCCTCCACAAATGCTTATTTGCACAAATGCAAATAAGCCCTCCTCCACCAATCTTCGGCCATTGAAAGATATAAATGAAAATGGCCGAAACGGAAAGCAAACTGGCAACTCCAGAAAACTGGTCCCGTAATAAATTACAGGAAAACCCCGATACTGTGTATACACACCCGCATCTGTATTCCGACCGAAATACAAATGCAATGAGACAAAATCTACACTGTACTATACTAGGATCCGGCTTAAACCAAAGCCGGCTAGTATTATCCGTCCGATCCTGATCCGTGCAATACCGCACGTATCTGATCGAACCCTGCCATATATCCATACGGCCTCTAGTACTAACCGTCCGATCCTGATTCGTGCAATACCGCACGTATCTGATCGAACGCTGCCATATCTCCATACGGCCTCTACAGCATTTCGCCCGAAAACTTGAGCAGCTGAATGTGGGGGACTCTAAAGACTCGTCAACACATTGGTTGTGGATTTAACCACTAGCACGTCAGAGGTATAAGCCAATACGTAACGGGCCACCAGCTATTGACCAAAAGGGACGTCGATGAGCGAACTCATCCTGACACCCTACTGAGCCTGTCAGTGACAATATCCGTACATTCCAGTCCGTTCGTCTATGAGCATCGCATGGCGGGCCTAGGGGGTTGGTAAAAGTCAGACCCTCAAAAGCGGTACAAGTCGTATCGGAGTGTAGCCCAGAACACCCTGAGATACTACTGGAATACCTACCAGTAAATCTCCTGCCTCGGCCGAGGGCTTCGTATAATGGCTCTCCTAGACACAGCGCGACCTCACCCCTAATACCGGGAGAGACGAACCCCTGAAGATCCGCTCACTGCCTCCATGTGGCTCGGGACTGTACCCAACTAAAACCTGTTTGCACGTCTCCTTTGAGCGTGGTAGGGTAGTAATCAAAGTACAGTGGGAACTCACACGAGACAAATGACGATCCTCAGGTCGATGAACTAACCTGTACACATGTCACCAGGGAACTGCTATCTGACGTCAGGTATAAGACCAACTAGCATGTTCCCGGCGAGTCCTGTCCGGTGTACTCATAACCCAATGAGCACCTGTATACATCTTAGGTGAACCAACTGACACCAGTGGCTTGTGAGACCGGCCACCGCCCCTCGTCGGGGTCTCGACTGTATACACTAGTCTACTCTGGAGAATCGATGCCCTGTCTCGAAACTCCCACGACTAGGGACCTTTTAAGGATGTGCTTATAGACTACCAGCTCCCACGTATATGATCGCCCTCATACTGCTGATGGTCAAGCAAGAATCCTAGGGGCTCTACCAACGTGTAATAGCGACCTGTCAGGTCACTTAAAGCAGTACACGATGATAAAGATAAACCAGATAGCATACTATCATCTTGAGTAAGACTGTCCTACCCGGATAGGTCCTCCCTCAATCATTGCAATCACGTGCCTGTGATCCAATAATTGACTCTGAGGGCACTATCTCCAACAATCTCCCACTTGCACTCAAGGCTAATTATTGCGATGTCGCATACTCACAGCCCGTGTGATACCGAACACCCAACTCCTCTACTAGTCAGTCTCACAAAACCCATTTGCGAAACTATTGCTTTCGAGGAATAGCCTCAGTGAGTGGATCCGCCTTGATGCTTCTTTCTATGTCTCTCTATATCTCAAGTTCGCGGAGAAAGCCATCTCCCGAAAAGAGCAATACCTGTCTTAGAATGTGTCTGGATGTCTGATGGGACCTAGCTCATAAATGAACTCCAAATCCAAACTTCTTAGACTGTATCGTCAACTGAACTCAATCAGTATCCTGCGCCATGCCTCCCTCAGTATTGCTTTTGACCACCCGTCCAAAATACTGCCCCTCGTCAGAAGGAAGAACTATAACTCTGACAACTTTCTTGTCGTCCAGGTCACCTTGGAAGCCTTGAATGATAACTGTCTCCCGAATAAGGATGTCGTTATCATATCCCTAGAACATCCACTTATGTTCTAAAACTGCTCCCGACTGTTTCTCTAGGATAGGATCAATGTTAATTTATTGCATGTAGTGTAAGAACAACATCTGGTGTGGTACTTGACATCTCATAATTGACTCAATTGCCTAAGCAAGTGATCTGCCAACCATGCACATCCCTCTCCCCTTTAGTCTGTAAGACACCTTTAGAGAGGGTGACTCTATTACCTGCAGGTACACTACCGTGCCAGGAGTCGTCCATTCTAAATACTCTTAGAATGCTGTCTAAGTACCCTGATTGGGAAACCACCCAAATCTAGATCTAAAACCATAGATCTAGTAACCGGTATGTTTGATATAATGTCCAAGTCCCATGTGGAGAAACTACTGTGTGACGACCAAAGTATAACCGATCGTAGTATAGGAGTTTCTTTTCCTATTCTGTGTATGTCATCCAAATACCATGACATCACACCCTACTACCTTCTCAACAGATCTATCCCCTATTCTGATGAAGTCAAACCTATGACTGTCATGTCAGAAATAGATGATCTTTCTCCGCTACATGTGCTTTAGTTTATAAATAGACATAAGCCAACTGTGCACCAATGCTTCCGCTGCTCCCACTGACTACGACAACCCTCTGGCAGAGTCATATAAACGTACACTTCTAAAGCTAATTTAGAATGATGCTACACTCATCCTCCTGCCGGGTCTCGCAGCCTGGAACAACAGCAATGGCAAGTGTGGGTAAACAAGAACTTCCCTGTCACCGTCCTTGAGGCTACCGGAGTACCTCTCGGGTGCCTGAGGTTACCCACCTTATCTGCGGAGTGGCCAATGGAATGTCAAACCAGATTGAATCTGTAGGTTCCTATGAAATCTTCAGTAATCGTTTGTGGTTCTGGAATCACTTCCAGTTCTACCATACTCCCACTACTGTTTTCTGAAAAAAAATCCATTTTTATTAAAACTGTGGCGAGTCTAGAACAATATCGCTATTGTTCATCCAGATGGTAGAAAATCAACCCTCGTCATAGCCTGGGTCAACCCACAAACAGCCATTACAGAAACGTGCCTTGAGTTATCCAGAGTCTGGTTTTAATCATAAGCCAGACAACTCCCCGTACCTTAACAACGTTAAGATATGAACTGTTCTATATCCAATATAGAACCAGAGGCACTGATTTCATTGAACCAGATTCAAATCATGCAGCTGTCTCCAGTGCATGTCAACTAAATGGAAAGAGTCCGATCAGCGTTACTCAACTTAGGAATGCTTCCAATTATGAGTAACCTGAAAGAGAAGCAAGGTCTCTTAACCACTACTATCAACTGAATACCATACTCAAGTATCTACATCTCCTATCACTTTGAAGAATCCCGATACTCACAATATCTGGTTCTCTACTTTATTCAAATACCTATAACTTCTCAAAATTCGGACCCTGTGTTTCCACGAAACACCTGTCTAAAAACTAGGGAAGTCATAAGTAAACCGAATATAGTACAAGGACCAACCCCTCTGTCCTGATGGACCCTGGACAACATACAATACTCTGTATAAGTCCCTTGAGTCTGATAACTCATTCACTGTGTGTCGTAGGTTGAAAACTGTACCTTTGGTTATGAAGAATTACACCGCTGTCTAATGCTCCTTACCTAACCATCCACTGATATAGGTAAATGTCATGGACATAATTTCAAAAATGTATATCTCACTCTATGAAAATAGATGTACAGATATATCAATTTGAAATTGGTGCATAACAGCGGATATTCAAAACCAAATATTTGCCGACCGGCAAACTACCCAGGTGACTTCCTCAAATATCACCGATTACAACGAATCCCGATATAATGAGGATGATCACCCAATTCCCAATAACTTACTCCCACTCATCATCTATAAAACCATACAGATGTGAGAATCATACCTGGTAAATACATACCCTGGAGCGAGTGTCTAACTGGGAAATCAGTTTTCCTTTAACAGTACACAGTGAAACTGAAACATTGAAATGTTTCGATGGGGTATCCCGGTATTCCTAGTAATGCCTCTTCCATTATCCAGATTCACAACTGTAATCGTGTAATTCTTTGCCATCTCTCCAAATCCTTTTATATGTCTTTAGTCATTACCTTCTGTACACCCCTTTAGCCCAAATGGTTTTCTTCCTTCCCTACCGTTCGGCACCAGCCTATGGTTTGGAAGAAGACTGTCCAATAAGCATAATGGGTGTACTGTCCTAATCCTAGGAGCACTCGCAATGCGAGAGAAGGTGAAGATAAAAGACAACCGAATAAACCTTATTCCTATTTCTCCTGGACCAGAATCCATCCCCGAACTGGAACAAGTTCCTTTCGAGTTCGTATATAACCATACGATGGAGTATCCAATAAACTATGGATCTTCGTAGTGATACGGAGTGTCTTGGAGAAAATACAAAGGTGATTTAGGATTGGCGAAGAAATACTTGGTTTGGTCGTGAATAGCAGTCGCAATTTACTTTGCCCTCTTACTAATCCCTTGCTTTGTCTTAACTTAATACCTTCTGCACACCATCGTTATGCTAATTGGTTTTCTTCATTCCCCACCGTTTGGCACCAGCCTAAGGTTTGGAAGAAGACTATCCAATTTGCGTAATAGGTGTACTACTCCTAAACCAAGGAGTACTCGCAACCTGAGAGAAGGTAAAAGGAAAAGACAACTGAATAGTCCTATCCGTTTTCTCCAGAACCTGAAACCATCCTCGAATAAATTCCTTCGAGTTCGTATATAACCATACGATGGTTTTGTCCAATGGAAGTAGACGTTCGTAGTAATACGGGGTGTCCTGGAGAAAAGAGTAAAAGTAGGAGTGGCAATGAGCTTTGCAACTCTGACAATCCAAAATACAGTGTTTTAGAAGGTTCGGTCAACTTGGTCACTGAGTCATAGTCTTAGGGTCGGGTCAATGGTCGCTGCCAGAGAGAGAAAAGAAACACTCAGCGTGCACTCTAACCTAGATCAGAATGGTTACCAATTTATCTAATCTGGAACCCTCCCACTGTACCGTCAAATTCTCCTCCAAACCTGAAAGAAGAATTAGTCGGGATCACCCGAGGAGTAAACTAACTCATCAGTGGGAATCGGGATCCAACTATCATCGCATGATAACATGACGGAATCCGCTCACGGTGTCACACTCCAGAAGGTATGCGCATATCTGGCAAGTTTCGGTTCTTTTGAAACTCCCGATGAGATTTCTGCCCCATGCTCTTATGACCTTGGCGTGAGGTCAAAATATCATAAGTCACATGTCAAGTTCTGCCCATCATTATCCAGGTTAATTTGAACCCTCCCGTACATACCCTTGACGTAGGCCAAAATAGTAGTACGACTGTCCCAAACCAACGCATCTATCTATGCAACAGATAAATATCCGGCAGCTACCAATCACTATGCCTTGGCGTGAGGTCAAAATACATAGCTTGAATACTACCGAATATTTAACCGAAATGATGGAGGGCTACGAATGGTTTCTGGCGAAAACTTTTAACGTAATGAACTTGATATCGTCGAAGGAACGGATAGCTCTTAAAAATATAGTGACGAAAACTTTCGCTAAAGAGGTCACTCCCTGTGAAGGTATCTCGGCTCTTTCCCCGTAGAATGAGGTGCAGGATATTCCAACTGAATACCATGATGCAAAGCAAAAGTAATCGGCTATAGTGAAGTTATTGCCCTGACACAAACTTTTTGTCCAAGGGGTCACTCCCGGTGAAGGGATCTCGGCCCTTGCCTCGTCGACTGAGGAGCAGGATATTCCAACTGAATACCACGATGCAAAACAAAAGAGAACGTCCTTGCAATAACAGCTTTTTGAAAAGTGTTCCAACAACATCAGATTAGGTTTGTTTTTAACTTGCATTGATTCGAATCAACACAGTCCCATCAATTGATCACACCACAAAGAACGAAAATAATATGACGTACGTATATGCCATCCGCATTCGCCACTGGGTCCCGTCATTACCCGTTAGGTTAGCTAACTAACGACAGAGCGGGGACTGGACTAGCGCGGATGCAAAACATATACAACATCTACTAATATATATACCAATATATCATATTTCGCTCAAGGTGTGATAAAATGCAACATCACAGAAATGTACAGCATCACAGAACAATACAGATATCTGGGATCCCCGGGTTTCACAGAGCCACTACTGAAACCCGATGTTCCCCTGGTCGTGTGGATAGCCTGTGCAATGAGATCCTAGACCCCTACGGGCGCGGCAAGTTACCCGCCAAAACCTGAAGCGAGGCAGCCCCCTTCAGCGACGTGAATGGACCACCCGGCACTTCACGGAATCCGGTAACTTGGGTACCTCTCCTGGGTCAACCTGTACCCCCTACGAGTGCGGCGAATAGCCCGCCAATTCTAGAGTGAAGCCCCCTCCGTCTCAATGCCATGAGATGCGGGCCCGTTGCCCTCTAGAACCCGGCTATCCGTGCACCCCTCCGCGGGGTAATCCTAGTACAGAAAGTAAAATATACATACAACGGGTACATCGACCGCAACCTGGTCGTGCCCCAAAATAATAATACAAACAGGCAGTGACGGCAGTCCACATGTCGGACGCTCGCCCCGCAATATCAAATGTACATAATACAACCAAAAACTGTACTAGCATTGCATCCAGGCTATCCCCCACGACTAATCCGCAACATCACAGTAAAACACAAAACATCAACGTGAAAGTCACGCTCGCAAATCCGTCTAACCGGGCTATAGCAGTTAGACAGGATTTACCGATCAAGTGACATTCACGGTCGCAGATATAATGTAAATACTGTGAAACAATGTGTTTAAAATATCCGATCGATGAAATTTTAACAAGTGGGCCCCCAAGTACTACTGTAGCACATCGAGAAATTCTGGGCCCAAAAAAAATATGCCAAAACCCCAATTTCCCTGCCCAAGACCCACTGTAAAAAATTGGTCCAGTGAGGAGTCTAAACGGCGGCGGAACCGCGGCCCAAGCATGGGTTTGGCCGCGGTTCCGCGGCGTTATGGTGAGATCACCCGACCAAATTTTCACAGAGTTCTTAGAATTCTCTGTACATCATTCTGCAACACCCTGAAAAATTTTTCGAGACAAAAATATTTCGACAGAAACTGATGCATGAGAAAAACGCAGTTTTGGAATTTTTGTTGGATCGGAAATGTAAAACACATTAGACAAAGCTAGACTATGTTAATGGCGAGGCTCTGATACCACTGTAAGTGCACGGCGGCGCCCCGGCCTCCATCCCGAGGCCAAATGCGGAAGCGATGGCTAACTTTAAATTTTCTTGAACCAGCACCACCGCGCACTAAAAACCCGGATCGGGCCATTAAACTAGTCCTAGCTAACTACAAGATGGGGAAGAGAGATATACCGAGCGATCCGTGTCCTCCGGTCTTCTCGCCGTCGTCCCGATCTCCCGCGGAATGTCCGGTCTCCACCTCGTCGCAGGAAGGGCACCACGTCGCCTGCTTCTTTTACGGGCTCCCACCTCTATACCGAGGCAACTCGGGCACGAAGCTGGCGAGTCGACATGCCCAAGATTAGCTGTAGAATGTGTAGTGCTCAAGTCTCATTTGGGGTTGTAGGAATTACCATATTGGTGGAGGTATGAACTATCTTTTGGAGAGGAGCTAAAATGATTTTTGCCAAGCCAAATGAGTGTAAATCCCTACACCAAAAATTGGGACAGCCCACTAGAGGAAGTGGCCGGCCATGCCAATGGGGGAGAGGGAGAGTGAGTGTGGGTGAGGGAGTGTATGGATCAAAATGATACAAGAGAGAGAGAGAGAAAAGTGATCATGATCAAGCATGATAACAAAACCAACCTCACACTCCAACTATCATCATAACAACCAAAAGTCATGCAATCATGACACTACAAGACTAGCCATGATTACTAAAGAAAGTCAAGCAATGATGGTGCAAGTATCATGATACAATAAAATGCAAAGAACACCCTCCACAAATGCTTATTTGCACAAATGCAAATAAGCCCTCCTCCACCAATCTTCGGCCATTGAAAGATATAAATGAAAATGGCCGAAACGGAAAGCAAACTGGCAACTCCAGAAAACTGGTCCCGTAATAAATTACAGGAAATCCCCGATACTGTGTATACACACCCGCATCTGTATTCCGACCGAAATACAAATGCAATGAGACAAAATCTACACTGTACTATACTAGGATCCGGCTTAAACCAAAGCCGGCTAGTATTATCCGTCCGATCCTGATCCGTGCAATACCGCACGTATCTGATCGAACCCTGCCATATATCTATACGGCCTCTAGTACTAACCGTCCGATCCTGATCCGTGCAATACCGCACGTATCTGATCGAACGCTGCCATATCTCCATACGGCCTCTACAGCATTTCGCCCGAAAACTTGAGCAACTGAATGTGGGGGACTCTAAAGACTCGTCAACACCTTAGTTGTGGATTTAACCACTAGCACGTCAGAGGTATAAGCCAATACGTAACGGGCCACCAGCTATTGACCAAAAGGGACGTCGATGAGCGAACTCATCCTGACACCCTACTGAGCCTGTCAGTGGCAATATCCGTACAGTCCGGTCCGTTCGTCTATGAGCATCGCATGGAGGGCCTAGGGGGTTGGTAAAAGTCAGACCCCCAAAAGCGGTACAAGTCGTGTCGGAGTGTAGCCCAGAACACCCTGAGATACTACCGGAATACCTACCAGTAAATCTCCTGCCTCGGCCGAGGGCTTCATGTAATGGCTCTCCTAGACACAGCGCGACCTCACCCCCAATACCGGGAGAGACGAACCCCTGAAGATCCGCTCACTGCCTCCATGTGGCTCGGGACTGTACCCAACTAAAACCTGTTTGCACGTCTCCTTTGAGCGTGGTAGGGTATTAATCAAAGTACAGTGGGAACTCACACGAGACAAATGACGATCCTCAGGTCGATGAACTAACCTGTACACATGTCACCAGGGAACTGCTATCTGACGTCAGGTATAAGACCAACTAGCATGTTCCCGGCGAGTCCTGTCCGGTGTACTCATAACCCAATGAGCACCTGTATACATCTTAGGTGAACCAACTGACACCAGTGGCTTGTGAGACCGGCCACCGCCCCTCGTCGGGGTCTCGACTGTATACACTAGTCTACTCTGGAGAATCGATGCCCTGTCTCGAAACTCCCACGACTAGGGACCTTTTAAGGATGTGCTTATAGACTACCAGCTCCCACGTATATGATCGCCCTCATACTGCTGATGGTCACGCAAGAATCCTAGGGGCTCTACCAACGTGTAATAACGACTTGTCAGGTCACTTAAAGCAGTACACGATGATAAAGATAAACCAGATAGCATACTATCATCTTGAGTAAGACTGTCCTACCCGGATAGGTCCTCCCTCAATCATTGCAATCACGTGCATGTGATCCAATAATTGACTCTGAGGGCACTATCTCCAACAATCTGATGGTTATTTCTTTTAAAATTAAAAACTGTTAATTTTTCCACATCACCACCACCACTATCCGACAAGTGATAGGATCCGTTTTTTTAGATCCTAGGTTTAATATTTTGTTATGATGTATGCCAATGTGCATATAGTTTATGTTAAGTTTCGTTTGGTATGTGTTTGATAGTTTAAATTTGTATGTGTGTTTTGCTACTCTTGCTTGTATTAAGGGTTGCTAAAACTATCAACGATGTTTGTTTTTATATTCATGTCCGTTTTATTTTTCCATTACACTAATTGTTTATATTTGAATCTCTCGCTATATTTCTATTTATTTTTTTTGAATATTTTGCAAAAAAGAGGCGAAAATATTCATGAATTATGCCTATAAATGCTTAAATTGGTTAATAAAAATTCAAATTAAATCACCAGCTTTCATGTCATATTTCTTGAGAAATAGTACCAGTGGTATGGGACACCGGTATGAGTTCAAAAAGTTTCTCAAATAAGCATGTATTGAGAAGAAGTATCTTAGTCGAATTTATTTTTTCATATATATCATGAATTCTTTAAATAATTTTTGCTAGATATCAAAAAGGGGGAGATTGTTGACATCCGCGCCACACGATCCTCAATTTTGATGATTTAGATCAAAACATTATTTAAACGAATTCATATATTACTAACGACGTTTCCAAGTTTTAATCTTGAAGTACAGTGTGCAACATATCCAGCATCAAGTAAGGTTGCCTACAATATGATACGCACTCAAACTGGCAATATGGCATAACGACTCGATGCAATCGACAACATGAAGCAAACAAATTCAAGATCCATTCATGTCAAATGTAACAAGTCAAGGGAAATGAAGAAAATCGAAGAACCAAGACTAAGATTGAAAAAATGAGCGATATATATGTAATTAGTAATGATCTCATAAGATTAGAAATCTCATTCCAACTCATTCTTAATGTCCATTACGTTTTCATCTCTTTTAGAGCCGTCATAGCTATCCGTTGGAATTCAAATCTGTCAAAATTCGAACCAAATGTATCATTCATGTCAGCAGCTCTTGACGTCAAATTCAGAAAAGTTTGAATACCGACGTCAACACTTGACGTCGGTATAAGAAAAGTTTGAACTGACGTCGGTAGAATAAATCTCTGATTTTCATCTTTCTGTTTAAGTTCTTGGTGACGGCTACCCTGACGTCACTAGAACAAATTTTGTATAACTGACGTCTACCCTTGACGTCAGCACGAGCAGTTTGAATCAAAAAATTGAATTTCAAAATTTGAAATGAATGGACACTTGCGCCAAATTTGCTCCTAATTTCCTATAAACGGTTATTAACTGTTTTATGGCAATTATTGTCAGTTAAAATAACTTTCCATTCAATTCTCTATAAATACCTTTGAAATCTCATAATTCACAAGAAAATTCATTGCAAATATTTCTGAAAATTTTCGTGTTTTTCATGCTTTAACTTGGTCATATTTTTCTTTTCCTCAAGAGCCTTAAACTTGTTCATATCTCTCAAAACAATTCTTGTGCCTAACCGGAAATAATTTTTGAAATCAATAGGATTGTGAGTGAGTGAAACCATTTGTAATAAAAGAAATTTGTAACCCAAGAGAAGAGATACTTCTCCTTTCGCTTGAATTGTAGATTCGGAGTAGAAAAAAGATTTTCCTAGAGGGACGTGAATTAGAGAGGAAAGTGCGGCTTTTTTAGAGAATCACGGTCTAGAGAGGAAGAAAACTTGTTTCCTAAGGACTTACAGTTAAAGTGATTGATCCTTGTGAAGAGAGATATCTTGTTTCTTCACATCCCTGTGAAATGGGATTTGTGTACTTTACACATATAATGAAAAAATCCAGAATAGGAGACTCAGGCGGGGACTAGCCACAGGAAGTGGTAAACTCTAGTCAACATATCGCTGTGTTTACATTACTCTTACTCTTTTACTTTTCTGTGTTTGTATTGATTATTGTATTATGTTTTTTATTTAAAACTTATTTTGAATATTTTCCGCAGAAACTCAATAATCATTTTAGAAATGTATTTAAGTTTGAAATTTTCCATAGGGTATTATAATTATTTTATTCACCCCTCTAAGGTACTTTCAGAATTATCTCCCAAAATTTCTACTCCAATAATCCAATCATAACGAAATTAACTAAAATTAACAATAACTATGATATGAAAGAGCGAGCAACTATTCTGACATCAACCCTACAATCACACAAATTTTCCAATTACTTTTTCTTGACATTTCTACACAAATTTTCTAATATAACGAAATTAACTAAAATTACACAACAAATAAACTTTGAAAATTGATTTAATAAAATTAATCCACCTAATTCATCGCTGATTCCACATCGAAATAGATCCAGTGGACGATGTCGGTGGACGAGGAAGAGCTTGTTGAAGGAGGAGAAATAGGACTCGGGTATGAGGAGGGGGGGGGGTCGGTGAAGATGAAGGTGAAGGCCTCGGTGACTATGAGGAGAAGGAGCCGAGGAGGTCGACGAGGAGGCGAGTGCGGCAATGGCGACGAGGTGGTAGGATCGAAGAGGTAGCAGGACTAGGCGGCGATGACGATGACGAAGTGGCCGCGGTGGGGGCAATGACAAGGAGGAGAGGGGCGGGGGGATTTTTTTCACATCCGATGAAAATTTTTCGAGTGCGGGGGATGTAATTTGCGGGGGGAGAGAAAGAGTCTAAAGTGGACTAGGGTTGTTGACTTTGGTCAACATCTAATTCGACGCGAGACTAGACCAAAATCAACAAAATTTTGAATATACGCAGACTAATTCCACGGGATCATCCCGTCGAATTTGGTCTCCCGTCGAATTAGCCTACAGTTTCCTGTAGTGTATGCTCTAAATGAAATCAATATGCTTGTTCGATATTACTGTGTGTTTTTTAGTTACCTGCATGCTGATAAATTCTACGGAACTAGATGATGGTTGCTGCTGCATTTAACAAGGTTTAGAGCTCAATCAAGCACTAAAGTGGAGTACCAGAGCCTCTACTTGACTAGAAGAAGATAAAGTGGATATTTTTAGCTCTTGGAGATACCATAGCTATGCTATTAGTGTTATGGCTGAGGCATCTGCTCATGTTTAGCTCTGGTTTAAAGCTCAAAGTTGTTAATGTATGGTTGCTACTGAAGTTATTTGGACACAATGGCCATTAGAAGGAAAAAAAGATAAATTTTTAGCTCCTGAAGATCATACAGTATGTTCATTTGCCCTCCAAACCTCTATACTCATGTACCCTTTCTTCTTCCTCCTCTTGCCTTAAATTTTTCTTTTATTTTCTTCTGTAAAGCTGTAAGGTGCAACTGTGCACAAGCTTGGTGATGCAAGTATCTATAGTAATTGTGCTGTAATTTTGTTTTTGTTTTTACTTTTGTATTTTCATGGTCCTTTGAATAAAATTTCATGGGACGAACTCATCGAGTTCTGCTCTCAAGTGAAAAGCAAAAGCCTGCCTATAATAAAAGGCGACGCGTTCGTATTTGATGGAATTGTTTGTGAAGCAACACGTGCATATTAAATGGAAACTCTATAGCTTGTATGGAGTCAATCATAACACTTAAAAAAAAAATTACTTTTTCTTCATATGGATAGACTTAATATGAAGACGCATGACCGATTTACTCGTATGACACCAACTATGGAAGCCAGTTTTATAGTGCAGGCACAACAAGTCCCATTATCTCTTTACGTTAATGCTTTTGCGGCAAAAGGGATGGCTGGTTTTCAAAAGTTAGGGAGGTTGCTAGCAAGTTTCCCAATTAGTTTTCGATAAATTGTCCCCAAAAAAAAAAACCAAACCCATTCCCCTATTTCATGTCAAAAACCCCCTACCCCACTCAATTAATTGGATAAAACCCATGTTCTGCTTTTCAGCTCTAAATGAGGACTCGTGTAAGCATTTAATGAGGACAACAGTAAAGTTGAGGATCAGTCTTGACTACATATCTACTAACTTAGCTGCAATATCTACAGACCTAACAACAATATCGAACGACTTAACAGCAATAACTATCCAGACAACTGCAACATTCACACTATTTCATGTACTGATGATAGAACTCAAGGCCATTTTCTTGTGCACTAGGTTTTTTCTTATTAAATTGGATTGGATTGTGTGGTTTGTGAATTTATTTGATTATTAAGTTTGTATTTTTGGTTAATTGTTTGGAAAATAAACATGTATGTAAGTATTGCATAGATATTGCAGGAAAAAATACATATTCAAGGAAACTGCATAGTTATTGCAAGCAAAGTAAACAGACTCAAAAACATGGTGATATTGCAGTTGTCTGGACTAGTATTTTTTACACGTGTGACGCACGTATGTATTTTGGAACCGATATAGATAACACTGATTGGTTTAGGCAAATTGAGAGAAAAATGATTGAAATGGTTTTCGAAAGAAAATTTGCTCATTTGCTTACAGTATATTCAATTGCTGATGTTTGGATCTTTTTTGCTTAAATCTTACTACTTCTTTTATTTTGACGGTTACATTGTAATGATAATGATATATTAAAATTTGAATTTTTATGAATAGCATAAACTAAATAAAGTGGAATGACGTAAGAACGATATCCAAGAAAATATAGTTAAATTATTTACCTACTGCTCTCTGAAGAAAAGAGTTTGCCATCTAGTTTGGGATTATGCTTTGAATATTTAAATTATATCTAATTAGAATTATTTTTTATAAAAAAAATAACAAAAGCATACTCCTCTTTGAGATGTACATCTAAAACTAAAAATGACTTTTTAGATGTACAGTATGATATACATAATTGAATTGTGTAAAAAAGTATTGAAGATATTGATAGATGTTGTTCTTAAATAAATATTAGGAACTTGTTTATAATCGTATCGAGCAAAATATAATATAAATAGAAATTGCTTAAATTAAATGTACCTCTCAGCTATCAGAATGTACGGCTACAAACTTGATTTGAATCAAAACCGATGGGAGAATCAAAATCCTCTGTACTTAAGAACAAATTTCGTTCCCTTATCGGATATGTATCCTCACTGTCTTAGGATTAAACGGCTGTTCTACAGCATTCAACGGTTCGCAAAGTATAAGTTAGTGCAGAACAAAACCGAGAAAATCGAACCGTTCCGGAATTCTATCTCGCCCTCTTGGAAATCTCTCTTAAATTTTGGAGCATTTTGTTTTGTTGCAACTTATCTCTTTATGACAAGGGGAAAACTCTGTTTATAGAGATAGTGGGAGATAAACCATTAGACAAAGACTTAACGCCATATGGTAACCATTATCGTTAAGCAAAAACTTAATGTCATAACTCTTAACCTCCCGCTACTTTAAACATACAGTAACCAAACTGTTACTTCCCCACTAATCATAGTTAGGGTGCATCAATGAGCAGCAATTTAATTTTCCACTGTTGAAAGTAAAATCCAAATTATGGAAAAACTTTAATGATAGTCCCATATCGGAAATAACAAAAGAAACACATGAGTATAAGATATAAGATGGATCAAAATATAAAAAGGTTTGAGTCTTATTGTTGGAAGTCCATTTATATCAAAGGCACACGTATATCTATAAAAGCCCATTTAAATAATCTATCTCTAACATACACACCAAGCCGTTTCACAACATATTCTATACATGCATATCATGCAGGTGTCTTTTGGACTTGAACCTACACTTAGGATTCACAGGCTGTCTACACCTGTGGTCCATACATATAGAATACTTCCAGGCAGTTCAATTCAGGTGAGTGCGCATATGGCCATGCACCTAGGATGTATGAGTACTCTAGAGAATTAGCCCATATTCTCAACAAAAGACAGCTCCACCTTTACATTCATTAAGGGTGATTCCATAAAGTATGTTAACTGCAATAAACACACCATCTTAACGGCTATGGTAATCATTAAGAGTTTTAAACTCAACCTCACAATCATGCAGTTATGCACTATTTACATCATAAGCCTCCACCAATCTATATATAAAAAATATTTTTAATGTGTGGCACTTTTAACAGACAACATACATGACTTGTTTTTTTCCATTGAACCTAATTCATAGGATCCCCATTCACATAAGTTACATAGGTTGGGTTGATGTCACTTAGTTGTTTCTAAACGGGCTTTAGACACATCCCCCTCGATGTCTTGGTAATGAGTTGTTTGCTCGGTGACTTAGTCAAAGGATCACGAAGATTTCCTACTGAATTTATATAGGTTAAAGTAACAACTCCATCACTTAGCAATTGCCTTTTAATATTATGCAGCAGCCTAATATGCTTCCTCTTTTCATTATGTATTTTGCTATTAGCTTTAGCTACAGCTGCTTGGTTATCACATAAGATTGACACTGGAGGTGCAGAATTTGTCCACAAAGGGATGCCATGCAAAAGATTTCTTAACCATTCTGCCTCACTACCTGCTAGCTCTAAAGCTACGAATTCAGATTTCATAGTCGATTTTGCATTACAGGACTGTTTACATGATTTCCATGAAACAGTTCCTTTTTCAAGGGTATGTAGGGTAAATACATAACCACTCGTGGAGTTAGAATCATCTACTCCTGTGACCCAATTAGCGTCACAATATCCTTCTAACACATTAGGATATCCTGAATAAGATAAACCATAATTTATGGCACCTTTAAGATATCTCAAAACTCTAATCAAAGCATTCCAATGTTCTTGATTAGGATTATGAGTATATCTACTCAATCTTCCTACTGCGTAGGATATATCTGGTCTGATACAGTTCATCAGATACATTAATGAACCGATCACTCTAGTATATTCAATTTGGGATATAGAATCACCATTATTCTTTCTCAAATGTAAGCTAGCATCTAAAGGAGTTGACAATGGAGTTACCTCAAATTGTCCAAACTTCTTTAGGATCTTCTCAACATAGTGTGATTGAGACAATGTAATACTCCCAGACTTCCTTAGGATTTTAATTCCAAGTATTACATCTACTTCTCCAAAGTCTTTCATTTCAAACTTAGAAGTTAAGAATTGTTTTGTTGATTTCACAACATTCAAGTCTGTTCCCATTATCAACATGCCATCTATATATAAATATATGATGACCAAAGAATTATGGGAATTCTTGTAATGCACACACCTATCATAGTCATTAAATTCTAACCTTTTATCAACAAGCACATTATCAAATTTCTGCAACTGTTTAGGTGCTTGTTTCAGACCATACAAGGATTTGACAAGCCTACACACTTGGTGTTCTTTTCCAGGAACAACAAATTCTTCTGGTTGGTCCATATAAATTTCCTCTTCAAGGTCACCATTTAGAAACACAATTTTTACGTCCATTTGGTGTATTACCAAATTATGAATAGAAGCTAAAGCGATCAATACTCTAATAGATGTAACTCTAGTTACTGGGGCATAGGTGTCAAAGTAATCAAAAACCTTTTGTTGATTATACCCCTTACCAACGAGTCTCGCTTTATGTTTGTCAATTGATCTGTCTATTTTAAGCTTTCTTTTGAATATCCACTCACAACCAATAGTTTTGATTTCAGGAGACAATTCTACAAGTTCCCATATATGATTAGCCATAATAGAATCTAACTCATCATTGATGGCAGCTCTCTAGAAAACAGCATCTAGAGACTTCATGGTCTCATCAAAGGTTGTAGGATCAGAGTTAACCAAAAAGGACATATCATAGTCCCATCAAAGGTATTTACCTTCCTTGGTCTTTTACTCCTCAAATTTCCTTCAAGTTCTAGATCGTTGTCCAGTTCAACATTGGATTCAGAATTTATCTCTTTGCTTGTAGAAGTAACATCTGACCTAATCATCACCTTTGATCTCAAAGGAAATAAAGACTCAAAGAAGTCTGCATCTCTAGATTCAATTATCTTGTTAGTTGAACCATAAATTTCATCTATAGATTCTTGAATTAAAAATCTATAAACAACACCGTGTTCGGCATAACCTATAGAAGCACAATCAATGGTCTTAGGACCAAGCTTCTTTCTTTTAATTGCAGAAAGGTTCACTTTAGCTAAACATCGACATACTTTAAAATAACGGAGGTTAGGAGTATATCCTTTCCACAACTCAGAAGGAATCTTTCTAGTTTTCTTGTGTGGAATTCTGCTATTTATATAACATGCAAACAAGATAGC
This sequence comes from Agapanthus africanus, assembly GCA_030015575.1. Lineage (NCBI taxonomy): Eukaryota > Viridiplantae > Streptophyta > Magnoliopsida > Asparagales > Amaryllidaceae > Agapanthus > Agapanthus africanus. Next base: position 652,882,976 of record JASDDO010000014.1, read on the forward strand.
TTCCCCCTACAAATCCAAGGGTGAACCGGAACTTAAAAGTATGGAATTCATCATTTCCTTTAAAATTCTGTTCTTCTTTTCAGCCATTCCATTAGACTCTGGAGAGTAAGGAGCAATCACTTCATGAATTAAACCAACATTTTCATAAAAAATTTGGAAAGAGTTAGAGAGATATTCCCCTCCTCTATCCGTTCTAGGTATTTTGATCTTTTGGTTCAGTTGGTTCTCAACTTCCACTTTATACTTTTTAAAAGTTTCATCAGCTTCATCTTTTGAATAAAGTAAATGCAATGTTTTATATTTACTATAGTCATCAATGAAGATAATATAATACTTTTTACCTCCTCTGGCTGGATTACTTTTTAGGTCTTCTAGGTCACTATGAATAAGTCCTAACAATTCTTTTTCTCTTTGAACAGATTTATGTGATTTATTAGTGAACTTAGCTTCATAACATATTTCGCATTTATCCATATTAGAAGATTCAGATTTATTTATGAGGCTTAAAGTAGACATACGTTTCAAGTAAGCATAATTAACATGTCCTAATTTAGCATGCCAAACAGATAAAGTATTAGCATTACAAACAGAGTAAGCAGAAGCATTCCTTTTATTATTAATAAAAGCACGGGTTACGATACTAGTTTTATTTTCAGCAATTTTTTCAGCATGTTGAACAAACAGACCCTCCTTATAAAAATCCTTCCTCATAAACATCACATTCAACGTCAGAACAAGTTTATCACCCTCAAAGACCAGTTTCAGTCCAGCCTTCATTAACAGAGCACCAGATATCAGATTCCTCTTAATACCAAGAATATGGAGAACATTGCTGAGAGATAGCTTTTTACCTGAGGTAAGCTTCACCGGCACATTTCCTTTACCAACAACTGGGACAGAACGAGAATCAGCAAGATGCATCTTCTCGTCTTCCACAACAGGATGATAGGAAGTAAACATATTGCGCTCACCTCATATGTGCTTCGTGGCTCCAGTATCGACCATCCATTCTTCATGATTATCGATTATATTCAGCTCAAAAATCATGGCCACAAGGGTGTCCACTTCAGTGAGATGTGCTTGAGCTTTCACAGGCTTGGCCTTCTTATGCCTATATTAAGCAGCAAAATGTCCAAATTTTCCGCAAACATAGCGATTACCCCTTTTCTTTTTAATGTCCATGACACCAAATTTCTTATGGTTCTTGAAAGGTTTTTTAAGCCTTTCAAATCCATCCACAACCAAGTTAACCTTGGTTCCAGGTAAGCTCGGAGTTGGCTTATTGCCTTTCTCCCCCAGTCTCGCTTCTTCCTCAATTCGAATATGAACTATAAGTTCATCCATAGTCGTTTCCTTCCTTTTATATTTAAGATTAGTCTTATAGACTTTCTAAGAAGGCGGCGGCTTTTCAATTAATGAACGACCTATAAAAATTTCAGGTAAAATAATACGTTCTGAAGCCAAAATTCTGATACCACCTTCTGATAGACATTGATTTGATACGGGTTTATCATCAGTCCTGTTGAAGTTTAGAAATATGCCAATGGCAAGTTTCTTCACCCAGCATCTTCTGTCACATACTTTTTATGGAGGGCATCCCAAATATCTTTAGCAGTATCAAGATTACAATACAAGTCATATAATTCATTTTCTAAGGAATTCTGAATATAATGTTTAGTAGTCTTGTTATGCTTTTCCTAATTATCACTAAAAGGAACTGAGAGGAAATAATTTATTGGCCTGAAAAAAATAGTCCATACAACTCTATATATAGAGAGTTTTATATCACCTCTCCTAACAAACATATAATAGCTAATCAAACCGGTTAACTAAAAATAATAACTAAATAATATCCATAACAACATAACACTCTCCCGCAAGCTGGAGCGTAGATGTTAATCATGAAAAGTTTGGACAGAAGACGAGCGAAAACTGATCAAGGAAGAGCTTTGGTAAGAATATCTGCCAGCTGAGTCGCAGAAGAAACATACTGGAGTGCAACCACCTTATCTGTAACTTTATCACGAATGAAGTGACAATCGATCTCGATATATTTGGTCCGCTCATGAAAAACTGGATTCTCAGCAATGTGAATTGCGGCCTTCTTATCACAGAAGAGTGTAGTCGGAAGAGAAGAAGAAACCCCAAGATCTGTCAGAAGGAAGGTAAGCCATTCTAACTCAGCAATTGTATGCGCCATAAATCTATATTCAGCCTCAGCGGACGAACGAGCCACTACATTTTGCTTCTTACTCCTCCACCTAACCAAGTTTACTCCCAAGAATACATAGTAGCCACCAGTGGAACGACGCTCGTCACTTCGGCCTTATCGACGCCATCGCGTGTCACTCCGCCCCTGGTTAAGCGGGACAGAGCAAGGTCAGCATTCACAAAGGCTGTGGATGACAACGTAGATGATAGTTTGTAGAGAAGGCCCTGTTCTGGAGAACCTTTGATGTATCTGAGAATATGCTCAACTGCTTTAAGATGAGAGGTCAAAGGATTCTGCATATACTGACTCACTGTGCTAACGACAAAAGCAATGTCTAGCCGAGTAACAGTAAGGTAAATAAGCTTCCCAACTAGACATCGATATCGTCCTGGATCAGGTAGTGGAAGATCTGAGGGAGAGCTTAATCGAGATAGATTGACCGAGAAATCCATATGGGTGTTTGTTGGTTTACATCCCAGAAATCATGTCTCATATAGAAAATCAAGTGCATTCTTGCGCTGAGAGAGATGCAATCTACCAAAATTCTGTGATACTTCAATTCCAAGGAAATATCTAAATGGCCCAAGGTACTTAGTATGAAAGTGTGGAGCCAAATGTTCTTTCATCTTGGAGATGCCAGCGAAATCATCTCCAGTAATGATAATGTCATCAACATAGACCAACACAATTACCCTGTCCTGAGAACGATGGTGGATAAAAAGAAACGTGTCGACGCGACTACGTTTGAAGCCAATTCGTCGTAAAATCATGCTAAATTTTATTGAACCAGGCACGTGGTGACTGTTTCAGTCCATATAACGATTTGTGTAGAAGACAAACCATAAACTCCCCATTCTCTTAAAACCAGGAAGCTACTACATATAATAGTCTTTGATTGATCGCCATTAAGAAAGGCATTTTTCACATTAAGCTGATGAAGAGGCCATTCCTTAGAAACAGCCAAGGATATACGAACACGAACTGATGGTAATTTGGCAACTGGGGAGAAGGTCTCAGCATAATCCAAACCATACCGCTGAGTTAATCTTTTGGCTACTAATCGAGCTTTGAGATGGTCAGTGTCACATTTGGATTTTGCTTGACAGTAAAGACCCATCGACAACCAACAACCTTCTTATCTAAAGGTGGAGGTACTAATTTCAAAGTCTGATTGGAGCGTAGTGCGGCAATCTCTTCTAACATAACTGCATACCAACCTGGATGATCAAGTGCTTCCTAAATAGAGGAAGGAAGAGTGATGATAAATAACGAAGAAATAAACTGACGGGCATATGGAGTCAGTCTATGATAGGAAACAAAATTAGAAATCAGACGAGCGGTGGTACAGGAACACTTACCCTTGCGTAAGGCAATAGAAAGAGAGATCTTCGGATGGCAGCGGTGTTGGAAAATCAGGAACAGTAGACTATATTACATGTATTACAGGACCTGCAGAAGAATTGTTAAAATAATCATTGGTATGAGTTGGCTGGATAACTCTCTTACGACGTTGGTACACCTGTGGATAAGGGACGACAGGCTGATCTTTAAAGAGCATAGGTGGAACAGATGAATCAAGGTGTAACACCCGAGTTCATTTGTACCAATTCCAGTTTCAGTATTTTACTTATCCATGGTCTATTCCTAATTTAGCGGGTTGGTGCGAATAGTATTTTACATGTTATTAGGCATTCGACCCGACCCGCTTGCTTGAACCTGGTTGACTCTTATTATGGATTGCCTTGACTTGTCGCATGGACCGGTACACCTCATAATTTTGTATACTGGTATTTTATCCTATATCGCATCTTTTGCATATAACGGTTTAAATCATGTGAAATAAATTAAAATTGCTTTTCATGGCCTGCTTGATGCCCCTAACCTTGTGCTAGCATCCTTGCATCGTACTCTCGTCCCGTTCAGTGAAACGGACGTGTTTGGACAGCTACGCGCACGTACGTGCATCCGTTCTTGGGGGTATGCTTTTTTATTACAGAATCCTTCATTTCAATTTTTGGAACTTGCTGATAATTTTCATATTTCAAATCCAAATTTTGGACCCGAACCGGGCGCAATTCTGAATTATTTTGCTTTCCGCCAAATTCTAATTATTTAAATATTTAAATTCATTTAGCGTCCTCCAACAAAAGATTTTGGTAAGATTAAACAGAAGAAAATATTTTACACTGGAAAATCTTTCCTTGTCACTGGAATCACTCTTTAGATTATTAAAAATCTTTATACATGTTTCCTGAGCCAATCAGAGCTCTTTATTTGCTTTGGGCCCCACCGTCGAATCTCTCCCTCTCTTCTATCTTTTCTTTTATACCATTTTTAACCAATCAGAAGTTCCACCTCAAACCAAAGGTCCCCACGTCTCTCTCTCTCTCTCTCTCTCTCTCTCTCTCTTTCTTTCTCCTTCTCTCTCCTCCGCAGCTCTCTCTCTCCCCTTCTCTTTCTCTCTTCTCTCGCACCCACTCTCTCTCCTCTCGCGATCATTATTCCCTTCTCGAGTCCCGTCACCGCGAGGAGATCCCGTCACCTCCCTTCTCTCGTTCTTCTTCTCCCTCGTTCAAAACCCGACCATGAGAAACCCAAAAGCTCATCGAACCCTAACCCTAAACTCATCTGCCTATATATTCTCTACCTCACCATCTCCACCTCGTCTTCACCTCCCCTTCTTCTCTTCTCCTTTCCTCGCCACGTGAACACTGCAACCAACCCTAGACCGCAGAACCCATCTCCTCACCTGCACCCATCGCCGACGACCTCCTCTACTCGTCGACACCTTACCCCACTCCTTCTCCCCTCATCGCCATTCTCTCCCTTCATCGCCCCGAGCAACCTTGCATCAACAACCTACAACCTTCACCGAACTCGTCGCCTGCACCCCTCGCCGCCAGTGCTCGTCGACCTCAACCCTAGCACCTTGCTGACATCTCACCCGATCACCCTCATCTCTTTCTCCTTCGCCACCTCCTTCAATCTCCCGAGCACCCACTGCAACCTAAGAAACCCGCCTGCCTCACCTCAGTACATCGCCGACGATCACCGTCGCCATCTCTACACCTCCTTCTCTCCCCATATCTATCATCTTCCTCTTCATTCTCTTCTCCTCCCTCACTTTTCTTCTTTTTTCCTAAAACCCCACACACCAGAACCCTAACTTGCACCCTGCACCCCCGCCGGCAACTCACCTCCGGCGACCCCGACAGCGCCAACACCTCGTCTCCCTGACCCCTGTGCATCACTCAGTGAGCAATCCCTTCTCCATCTTCGCCTTTTCCCTCTTCCTTTCTCCTCTCTTCTCTTTCTTTGTTGTTCTTTTAAATTCTTGTTCACTGTTTTATAGATCGCCGGAATCTAGTCGTGCCGTCGACGATCCCGACGACCCAGCGAGGATACCTGACCCGTATGTTTCCATCGTGCGTTGTTTGGATTCATTCCGTGTACCGTGCGCGCGTCGCAACTTTTCCGCCGACGCGTAACGTTCCGTTTACCGTATCGTGATCCGATCAAGGCAAGTTAATCTTGTTATACTATTTGAATCTTTCTATACCTATTCTATATATATAACATACCTGTAGTTTGAATTTAGCACCCATGCATCGTTTTATAACACTTCAATGTTCCGTCTGCATCTGTTTATATTAATTCAGATCTTGAACTTGGAAGGTAACCATTGCATTTAGTTACTAAGCATACGTAATCACATTTAAATGTTAAATCACATAATCAAAATTGTTTATTAGTTATATTTCCCTTTTGTAGTTTTGCCCTATCAGACGACTGATTGCATACCTTTAGTGTTATTCACATTCGATTGCATCTCTAGATTGTTTAACATCCACACGTGTTATGCTGCATCCTTGAAACGTTAAAGTACTCCTTAAGCCAAACTGATAACTGTGCAACTGAGTAGTTTAAATCTGCACCTATTGCTATCATGTTACTGTGCCCGTTTATTGCTCTGATAGTACCATACTTGTTTATTCATAACCATGATTATGTTAGTTGATTATGAGCATCCACATGTTATCTTGTACATCCTGACATGACTTGATACACATATTGATTGACCCGACATGGTACCGTACACTACTTGACCTGACCTGATGTACCATGGCTTGACCCGTTACTTGATCTTGTGTCTAATGCCAACAAACCTGACATGTAGTCCTCACGGACCGTTCCTGTTGTCTATCTAGACAAACCTGCTCTTACATGATCCTGTGTTGGCATTAGTTCTTGATTACTGAATACCTGACTTGACATACACAACTTGGGGGTATGGGGAAATCAATGATGAAACCTGACTTGTAACTCGACAGTGTACTACCTTTACTGATCAGTTTTAGAGGCTAGGCCAGCCTTGGGATGATGCTGCTGATATCATTCATCTGTACATATTTCCTGTTTTAGTGCCTAGCGGCATGTCTCGGATTCAGCCCGAGAATCTTGACCGTGGTCCCGGGTATGCACGGGATACTATTGAGTTACATCGATGATTCATCAAATTGATTTCAAAGACTTTAGAGTAGAAAACCCAATAGAACAGTTTAGTTTACTCACTGCACACTACCCTTCACTGCCTTGATTTATATTACTGTTGCACCTGCTTTTCATTCATGATTATATTTGCATTGCCTGTTACCTTGTTTATATTTTATTGCTTGATGACATGACGCGCTGACGTCTGGGTTTTGCATGGCCCAGATTCTTCTACCTTGTTGCGGACTGATCAGGAGTATTGCCGCTGTTAGACGAGCGATGAAGTTCCTGTCGGTATGTAGTTTCACTTCAAGGTGTTTCATTTATTGTATCTTTTGGCTTCCGCATATTGTTATTTCTTGACTCTTTTACTCTGGCTTATGGACATATACTAGATAGTTTGTTTACTTTCCTGTTCTTGATATCTCTACAGCCGTAATGTGACTGTGGAAGGATTTTTCCTATCCACAGGTAGCATGGTTGGCTATATCACGTGCCCATCTTAGCGTACTCTGGAAAGCGGGGCGTGACATGGTTCTTTTGGTATCAGAGCCATAGGATATAGGTTAATCGGGTTGATTCTTTGTAGTTGGGTATTGGACCCAATACACGAATCAGAATACTCGTGATTAGGAACATGTCCTGCCACCTTGATTATCATGATTGTTGAATCATATCCTTCTCTTGATCCTTTGTTTGGGCGATATACAAACCACTTTGCATTTCGACCTTTTTGTTTATCTATTGTTTCTCCCTGTTTCTTGATTCTGATACTAGGATTTAGGCGACTTGGGTGGAGTTATGTAATTGTGCCCATGAACTGCAGCATAGTTACAATGCGGTACTCTATTTAAGTAACTTGGAGTCCTGGTCTTGATTCACTTCCGTATTCCATGATCATTATATTACCTTGCTTCTCTCGGTTTCATTGCTTACCAGTTATTGTTTCATCGCCAGCTTGAATCATGTCTACCGTTGTTAACCCTCTTCAGTATCTTGACTTCGGGTGAAGTCATCTTGGTATCTTACTCGTTCTTGTTTTTCCTCGCGTTAGGATTATTCAATCCTGGTGCATTTCCTTGTTTGTTGTTGTCTTGGGAATGGGATTTCGCGTCACTTTTCACGCTCATATTGATTGTAAGGAAGTGAAGGTGATTCTCCAGATTCCCAGACATTTGGAAGTTGTTTTGCTGGAGGAAGCAATTCTGTCGGGCCAGTCGAGTTAGGGCTAGGCCGACAAACAAGGTTCATTCGTCAATGGCAGTGGATAAGGAAGAAGCGCCGGCTATGTTTGAGAGTTTCATGGAAGTGTGAAGACATATCAGGTTTACCGCCGAGGCGAGACGTAGAGTTTGCGATTAAACTTGTTCCTAGTGCAGCGCCAATCTCAAGGGCATATTACCCGATGTCACTAGTGGAGTTGAAAGAAGTCAGGAAGTAGGTTGCTGAATTATTTGAGAAGGGTTAGTTCGCCGCAGCAACTTAACTAGGGAAGCTCCAGATCTTCTAGTAAAGAAGAAGGAAGACACAGGGAAGGCGTGCATTGATTATCGAGAATTAAACCGAGTGATTATTATGAACTAGTACCCGATCCCTCGCATTGGCGGAGTGTTTGAGCAGCTTAGTGGCGCGAGGGTATTCTCGAAGCTGGGTTTACGGTTCGATATCATCAGGTCCGAGTTAAATCAGAAGATATTTGCAAGACTGCGTTCCGAACTCAGTATGGACATTACGAGTAGTAGTGATGCCCTTCGGAGTAACGAATACACCGGCAATATTTATGGACTTGATGAACGGAATCTTTTCACCATTCTTGGACCAGTTTTAGTAATGGTCATGGAAGATATTCTGGTCTACTCGAGGAGTATTGAAGAGCATGCAGAACACTTGAAGATCGCACTGCAGACTTGGAGGCAAGAAAGATTATATGCAAGGATGAGCAAGTGCAAGTTTTGGCTTAAAGAAGTAAAGTTTTGGGACATATCGTAGCTGGAGATGGAATCGCCGTTTACCCAGGGAAGATTGCAGCAGTTCAAGACCGGCCAATTCCGAAAAACTTTGCAAAGATCAGAAGTTTCGTGGACTTGCAGGAGACTATAGAAGGTTCGTGGAGAACTTTGCTCGTCTGTCGGAGCCGTTGACCAAGCTTACGTGCAAGGAGGTACTTTTTGTGTGGACGGATAGATGTGCGTCAGCTTTTGAGACGTTGAAGCAGAGATTAATAACCGCTCCTATTCTGACTATGCCAGACAGTTTCGGAGGATTAGTGATTCACAGCGACGCATCTGGAAAAGGATTGGGATGTGTTTTGATGCAGCATGGAAAGGTGGTAGCGTACGCATCAAGACAGTTGAAGACCCATGAGAAGAATTACCCAACTCACGACTTGGAGCTTACGTCTGTGATTTTCGCTTTGAAGATTTGGAGACACTACCTTTTGGGCGAAATGGTCGAAGTTTTCATGGATCATAAAAGCCTAAAGTACGTTTTCGCTCAGAAGGAGCTAATTATGAAACAACGAAGATGGTTGAAGCTGATGGCTGACTACGATCTTGATCTTGGGTACCACCCAGGAAAGTTAATGTTGTGCCGGAAGCATTTAGTCGGTTGCCAGAAATTCTGATGTTGACTACTCAGAAGGAACTTAGTGAAGACTTTCGGAGATTCGAGTTGAAGATCGTGCTACCGCGTTCTTTGGGATAGATGATGCAACTGCAAGTACAGTCATCGTTGATCGAGGATATTAAAGCAGTGCAATTGCAGGACCCATGATTGCAGAAGTTTCGAGAATAGGTTGAAGTTGGACTTTGAACGGGCTTGGTGATTCTTGAAGATGGTTCGTTGTGATAGTTGTTTGTGTGTGCCAATGGAGGTAGTCGCGAAGAAGTTATGAAGGAGGCGCACAGTTACACGTATCCCGTACATCCAGGAGGCACGAAGATGTACCGAGATATACGACAGCGTTTTGGTAGGAAGGCATGAAACAGGAGATTGCCTGTTTGTGGCAAAGTGCTTGGTGTGTCAGCAAGTTAAGGTTGAGCATCGAAAGATTTCCGGTTTATTGCAACTACTTCTGATTCCTCAGTAGAAGTGAGAACTCATAACCATGGATTAGTGAAGGCTTTACCGCGGAGTCCAAAGGGCAATAGTGCAGTTGGGTGATTGATGATTGTTGGTTAATCAACGGAAGCATTAGCAGAGCAGTCCAAACAGGAGATTATAAGATTGCATAGAGTACCGGTGAGCATCGTGCCCGACCGTGACGCTCGTTTCTTATCACACTTTTGGGAGGAGCTTACAGGGAAGTTTGGGGACTCGATTGAGAATAGTACAGCTTACCATCCTCAAACAGATGTCTAGGCTGGGAGAACGATTGAAACTCTTGAAGGTATGCCGAGAGCTTGCAAGTTGGACTTCAGGGTTCATATGAGGATCATCTACATTTAGTGGAGTTTCTTACAACAACAACTTCCAGGCGACTATACAGATGGCTCTAATCGAAGCTTTATATGGTCGCAAGTGTCGACCTGTTGATGGGACGATGTCGGTAGACAAAGATCGTTGGGACCAGATTTGGTTGTGCAGACAGTTGAGAAGGTTTATACTATCCGGAAACATGTGAAAGCGGCACAAGACCGACAAAAGAGTTGGGCAGTTACATCGAGAAGACCTCTAGAGTTCGTCGTTGGTGTTTTAGTATTCTTGAAGATGTCACCGACTCGAGGGGTGATCCGTTACGGAAGTCAAGGAAAGTTTAGTCCTCGATTCGTTGGACCTTTTAAGATTTGGGGGCATATTGGAGAAGTGGCGCATCGTTTGGTGTTACCAAAATCTTTGGAGAACATTCTTGACAAGTTTCTTGTATCTCAACCCCGTAGGTATGCTCGAGATGAAATACATGTATTGGATCTTTTGGAGATGACTGTACGAGAAGATTTAACCTTTGAGGAGCGACCGATGTCAATTGTGGATCGAAGGGAAGAGGATCTTAAGAATGAGGTTATCACTGTTGTACTTGTTTTCTTGAAGTAATTGCTCACATAGAGAATCAACTTGGGAACGAGAAGATGAAGTCCGCAGAAGATTTCTCACCTATCCTTATAGTTTCTTGATTGATAGAGAATCAACTTGGGAACGAGAAGATGAAGTCCGACAGAAGATTTCCCACCTATCCTTATAGTTTCTTGATTGATAGAGAATCAACTTGGGAACGAGAAGATGAAGTCCGACAGAAGATTTCTCACCTATCCTTATAGTTTCTTGATTGATTATCCTTTCTTATTCTGAGAATTTCGAGGACGAAATTCTTTTGTAGTTGGGTATAATGTAACACCCGAGTTCATTTGTACCAATTCCAGTTTCAGTATTTTACTTATCCATGGTCTATTCCTAATTTAGCGTGTTGGTGCGAATAGTATTTTACATGTTATTGGGCATTCGACCCGACCCGCTTGCTTGAACCTGGTTCACTCTTATTATGGATTGCCTTGACTTGTCGCATGGACCGGTGCACCTCATAATTTTGTATACTGGTATTTTATCCTATATCGCATCTTTTGCATATAACGGTTTAAATCCTGTAAAATAAATTAAAATTGCTTTTCATAGCCCGCTTGATACCCCTAACCTTGTGCTAGCATCCTTGCATCGTGCTCTCGCCCCGTTCAGTGAAACGGACGTGTTTGGACGGCTACGCGCACGTACGTGCGTCCGTTCTTGGGGGTATGCTTTTTTATTACAGAATCCTTCATTTCAATTTTTGGAACTTGCTGATAATTTTCATATTTCAAATCCAAATTTTGGACCCGATCCGGGCGCAATTCTGAATTATTTTGCTTTCCGCCAAATTCTAATTATTTAAATATTTAAATTCATTTAGCGTTCTCCAGCAAAAGATTTTGGTAAGATTAAACAGAAGAAAATATTTTACACTGGAAAATCTTTCCTTGTCACTGGAATCACTCTTTAGATTATTAAAAATCTTTATACATGTTTCCTGAGCCAATCAGAGCTCTTTATTTGCTTTGGGCCCTACCATCGAATCTCTCCCTCTCTTCAATCTTTTCTTCTATACCTTTTTTTAACCAATCAGAAGTTCCCCCTCAAACCAAAGGTCCCCAGGTCTCTCTCTCTCTCTCTTTCTTTCTCCTTCTCCTCTCTCTCCTCCGCAGCTCTCTCTCTCTCCCCTTCTCTTTCTCTCTCCTATCGCACCCACTCTCTCTCCTCTCGCGATCACTATTCCCTTCTCGAGTCCCGTCACCGCGAGGAGATCCCGTCACCTCCCTTCTCTCGTTCTTCTTCTCCCTCGTTCAAAACCCGACCACGAGAAACCCAAAAGCTCATCGAACCCTAACCCTAAACTCCTCTGCCTATATATTCTCTACCTCACCATCTCCACCTCGTCTTCACCTCCCCTTCTTCTCTTCTCCTTTCCTCGTCACGTGAACACTGCAACCAACCCAAGACCGCAGAACCCATCTCCTCACCTGCACCCATCACCGACGACCTCCTCTACTCGTCGACACCTCACCCCACTCCTTCTCCCCTCATCACCTTTCTCTCCCTTCATCGCCCCGAGCAACCTTGCATCAACAACCTACAACCTTCACCGAACCCGTTGCCTGCACCCCTCGCCGCTAGTGCTCGTCGACCTCAACCCTAGCACCTTGCTGACATCTCACCCGATCACCCTCATCTCTTTCTCCTTCGCCACCTCCTTCAATCTCCCGAGCACCCACTGCAACCTAAGAAACCCGCCTGCCTCACATCAGTACATCGCCAACGATCACCGTCGCCATCTCTACACCTCCTTCTCTCCCCATCTCTATCATCTTCCTCTTCATTCTCTTCTCCTCCCTCACTTCTCTTCTTTTTTACTAAGACCCCATACACCAGAACCCTAACTTGCACCTTGCACCCCCGCCGGCAACTCACCTCCGGCGACCCCGACAGCGCCAACACCTCGTCTCCCTGACCCCTGTGCATCACTCAGTGAGCAATCCCTTCTCCTTCTTCGCCTTTTCCCTCTTCCTTTCTCCTCTCTTCTCTTTCTTTGTTTTTCTTTTAAATTCTTGTTCACTGTTTTATAGATCGCCGGAATCTGGTCGTGCCGTCGATGATCCCGACGACCCAGCGAGGATACCTGACCCGTATGTTTCCATCGTGCGTTGTTTGGACTCATTCCGTGTACCGTGCGCGCGTCGCAACTTTTCCGCCGACGCGTAACGTTCCGTTTACCGTATCGTGATCCGATCAAGGCAAGTTAATCTTGCTATATGCTATTTGAATCTTTCTATACCTATTCTATATATATAACATACCTGCAGTTTGAATTTAGCACCCATGCATCGTTTTATAACACTTCGATGTTCCGTCTGCATCTGTTTATATTAATTCAGATCTTGAACTTGGAAGGTAACCATTGCATTTAGTTACTAAGCATACGTAATCACATTTAAATGTTAAAGCACATAATCAAAATTGTTTATTAGTTATATTTCCCTTTTGTAGTTTTGCCCTATCGGACGACTGATTGCATACCTTTAGTGTTATTCACATTCGATTGCATCTCTAGATTGTTTAACATCCACACGTGTTATGCTGCATCCTTGAAACGTTAAAGTACTCCTTAAGCCAAACTGATAACTGTGCAACTGAGTAGTTTAAATCTGCACCTATTGCTATCATGTTACTGTGCCCGTTTATTGCTCTGATAGTACCATACTTGTTTATTCATAACCATGATTATGTTAGTCGATTATGAGCATCCACATGTTATCTTGTACATCCTGACATGACTTGATACACATATTGATTGACCCGATATGGTACCGTACACTACTTGACTTGACCTGATGTACCATGGCTTGACCCGTTACTTGATCTTGTGTCTAATGCCAACAAACCTGACATGTAGTCCTCACGGACCGTTCCTGTTGTCTATCTAGACAAACCTGCTCTTACCTGATCCTGTATTGGCATTAGTTATTGATTACTGAATACCTGACTTGATATACACAACTTGGGGGTATGGGGAAATCAATAATGAAACCTGACTTGTAACTCGACAGTGTACTACCTTTACCGATCAGTTTTAGAGGCTAGGCCAGCCTTGGGATGATGCTGCTGACATCATTCATCTGTACATATTTCCTGTTTTAGTGCCTAGCGGCATGTCTAGGATTCAGCCCGAGAATCTTGACCGTGGTCCCGAGTATGCACGGGATACTATTGAGTTACATCGATGATTCATCAAATTGATTTCAAAGACTTTAGAATAGAAAACCCAATAGAACAGTTTAGTTTACTCACTGCACACTACCCTTCACTGCCCTGATTTATATTACTGTTGCACCTGCTTTTCATTCATGATTATATTTGCATTGCCTGTTACCCTGTTTATATTTTATTGCTTGATGACATGACGCGCTGACGTCTGGGTTTTGCATGGCCCAGATTCTTCTACCTTGTTGCGGACTGATCAAGAATATTGCCGCTGTTAGACGAGCGGTGAAGTTCCTGTCGGTATGTAGTTTCACTTCCAGGTGTTACATTTATTGTATCTTTTGGCTTCCGCATATTGTTATTTCTTGACTCTTTTACTCTGGCTTATGGACATGTACTAGATAGTTTGTTTACTTTCCTGTTCTTGATATCTCTACAGCCGTAATGTGATTGTGGAAGTATTTTTCCTATCCACAGGTAGCATGGTTGGCTATGTCACGTGCCCATCTTAGCGTACTCTGGGAAGCGGGGCGTGGCACAAGGTCTGGGAAAGGTATATATGGAATTGGAATAGTAGAAGTGACTTCCTTAAGAGGTGGTGGGAAATAGGTTTTATCTTCTAAGAAGGTCACATCACAAGAAGTACAAACTTTGGATGTGGAAGGGTCAAAGCAAACATACCCTTTTGGGGATCGAGAGTAACCTGCAAACACCATACGTGTAGCTCTAAGATCAAGTTTGTCAACATTAATACCGAGTATATGAGAATACTATAGACAACCAAACACTTTAGGAGAAACAGGAAAAGGGTTGCACTGTGGAAACAGAATAGAGAAATGAGACCGGTTGCCTAGGATCGGAGAAGGCATGCGATTGATATAAAAACAGGCAGCTAAGACTGCAAAATTCCACTATCGTTTAGGGACATGCATATGTAAAACAAGAGAACGAGCTATCTCAAGCGAATGTCGGTTCTTCCGTTCAGCAATCCCATTTTGTTGAGGAGTATAAAAATATGAAGTTTGATGAAATATACCATGGATCTGACAAAATGCAGTAAACTTCGTGCTAATATACTGCTTAGCATTATCTGAACGTTACCGAAATACCAAATTGGTTAGCAATCTCAGTTACGAAGATTTTAAAGATAGACAAAAGTTCAGACCTATTACGCAGAAAATACAACCAGGTAATATGTGAATGATCATCGATAAAAGTCATAAAATATCATAACCAAACACACTAGGAATTTTAAAGAGACTCCAAATATCGGAGTGAACTAACGCAAAGGGTAAATCATGTCTTTTATTAACTGGAGGAAAAAGGAGCAATGGTGTTTACTAAGAATACAAGATTCACAACTTAACGCTCTGATAAATCAAGAGAAAGCAGCATATTACGTAAAGAAGAAAGAGAAGGATGACCAAGTTTTCAATACCACTGGATAGTAGAAACAGCCGCAGACGTACTAGAAAGGTGATCAACATAGGACAGTCCATTCTGATCATACCCTCCACCAATCCGCTACTTCGTCAGAAGATCTTGTATCACAAATTGAGATGGATAAAAAGTTACGGAGCAGTTAAAATTATTTGTAAGCTTACGAATAGAAAGCAAGTTTTGTTTTAAAGATGGCACAATTAAAGTATTTTTCAGGTGTAAAGATGAAGTGATAAATCAGTAGAGTCAGAAATAGGTACGGTATTACAATCAGCCATTTGTGAGCACTAGGAAAAAAAGCAGACGGTCTATTACAAGACATGTGATGCGAGGCACTGAAATCAGCGACCCACGAATTAGATTGAGAAAGAAACGATATACCTGATGGAGTAGAAATCTTGGCAGGAGCTATAGAGGAGAAAAGACGATGCAACTGGCCCCACTCAGCACTGGATAAAGGTAAATTACCGGCAGAAAAGGAAGATCGGGCGGTAGCAATTGGTGTGTATGACCGGCGAGCTGTAGGTATATCATCAGGGTAGCCATGCTTCTGCCAATATCAGTCTATGCGATGATTAGTGCCGCCGCAATAAGAGCAATAATGGCTGGTACAGCCATGACCATGAGCACGGGAATCACGACCATGAGCAGTAATGGGGGGACGACTATGCGAAGCCCTACAGCGATCAGAAACCAAATCAGAATCCATAATATCCGGTGCGAAAAAAAGATCCTGAGAGGAAGAGAATAAAGGTTGTCTAAATCACAAACGAAGATAAGAGTAGCAAGATGATCTAAGAGAGCATCGTCAGTAACCGAGAAGAATGGAGACGATCGTCCCCATGCGGCTGTTAGGGAGGGCTAAGAGTAGCATCGTCAATAACCGAAAGCATTGTCAATAACCGAGAGCATTTTCAGCAAGTTTGAGAAGGCGAGTACTCTTTGTCTTTAGGCATGGGCGCGATTGGCATGGAGCGGTAGAAAATACTGCAGCGAAGTTATGCAGCATTGAAGAAAAATTTACCGTAGCATTGAAAAAGTTGTTGTAGCACCAAAAATCATTGCAGCGTCATCGAGAATTATTGTAGCATCAAAGAAAACTTTACTGTAGTGTCAAACAAGTTGCTGCAGCGTCGAAAATTTACTGTAGCGTCATTGAGGATCACTATAGCAGCGAAGAAATTTTTAATTCAGCATCGGAAAAAAATTTACTGTAGCGTTGGAAAATTAGGTTTGGGTGTCGTGGAGTGGGGCTGCAATGGAGAGGGAGATGGGTAGGGAAATAGGGTTTAGGTTTTAGGAAATTAAGCTTTCCTCTCAATTCGTTTCAAAGATTTGATACCATGAAAGGAACTGAGAAGAAATAATTTATTGGCTTGAGAAAAATAGTAGTTCATACAACTCTATATATAGAGAGTTTTAGATCACCTCTTCTAAAATTATATAATAACTAATCAAATTGATTAACTAAAAATAACAACTAAATAATATCCATAACAATATTCATAACAATCACGATTAGCCTTTTCAGTTTCATTTTCTTTTTCATTTTCAAGAATGGAAACAACAGGTTTCAGCCTAGTAAGCACAAAGGCAAATTCAAAGGTCTCATGCAAAAATATCATTTTTTGCTTCCAACGCTAAAGTTGTTGCCAGTCAAAGGCTCAAATTTTTTCAGGTCCACGGTTTTCACAGCATTAAGAGCAAAAGATCGCACAGCAACACAAGCAATTTCTGAAGCCAATTTCTCCACCGATTACAAAAAAAAAAATTGCTCTTAAGATTGTTGTTCTTAAATAAATATTAGGAACTTGTTTATAATCGTATAGAGCAAAATATAATATAAATAGAAATTGCTCGAATTAAATGTACCTCTCAGCTATCGGAATGTACGGCTACAAACTTGATTTGAATCAAAACTGAGGCGAGAATCAAAATCCTCTGTACTTAAGAACAAATTATGTTCCTTTATCGGATATATATATCATCACTGCCTTAGGATTGAATGACTGTTCTCCAACATTCAACGGTTCGCAAAGTCTAGGTTAGAGCAGAACAAAACCGGGACAATCGAACCACTCCGGAATTCTATCTAACACTCTTGGAAATCTCTCTAAAATTTTAGACCATTTTGTTTTGTTGCAACTTATCTCTTTGTGACAAGGGGAAACTCTGTTTATCGAGACAACAGGAGATAAACGATTAAACAAAGACTTGACGTCATATGGTAACTAGTGTCATTAAGCAAAAACTAAATGCATTAACTCCTAACCTCCCGCTACTCTAAACATACAGTAACCAAACTGTTACTTCCCCACTAGTCACATTTAGGGTGCATCAATGAGCACTGATTGATCATGTGCGAAAGAAGTGTTTTTGTAAATAACCGCAATCAAGACGGTGTCGTTAGTAGCTAGCCGCGATGAGTACGGGTCGTTCGTAGGGAAACGTGAACTCTTTTCTTGCTTTAGACGAGTTGATGAAATATGGGTGATTGTTTGTCGTTATATTTTAAAACGGATATAAAATTTATAATAAAAAGGCATGTAGGGATCATAGGACTTAGTGGTAATGGATGAATAATTAAAAATGACTCTTTTATCTTTTAATAGTTTAAAACTTGATCGATAGTGATGAATGTAGATTAGGGTTTTTGGAAGAAACTAGGGTTTCCCCACTACTAACCCTTGTTCTTTCCTTGATCTCTATTCATGTTTAGCCCTTAACAAAACAAGTGTTAAACCAATCTCAAATCATGGTTGAGCCTATCAATAAATTGATAGCGCGCTCGATAAGGAGTTTAACATTTATTTTGCTAAATTTTATAAACTTTAAAATGTATAAAAGAAAGTTAAGGATCTTTTCATCCATTATTCTACCATATCCTACAAACCCTAGCAAGTTAGGAATTACTCGCTCATGTTTAACTTAGAAAAGAGGATGAAGGTGAATGAAAGCATAGTGAAGACGCAGAAAAGTAAGTGCAGAAATTAAATACGGAAAATAAATGCCAAAAGAAATAAACTAAAAACTACTTTTATTAATCAACTATTGCATTTACAATTCTCCTTAGAAAGTAGAATACAAGAACCCTAGTTTACTCTAGATCTCTCTCTTGTTGGAGGTAGATGAATAGATGACGATCACTCGAATACATGGATCTCTTGGATCTTTTGATCTCTTCGATGATGATTTTGAATGTGCAGCTCTCGGTTCCTTATATAGTATTTGAAACCAGAAACCCTAGATTCCATAAGTGAAGATATAAAGTTACGATCCAAGCCACAAAATCTCACATCCGACGGCTACCAATGACCCGCGGAACCGCCGCATATACCCCCCTTTAGCCGCGGTTCAGCCGCAACTTGGTGGAATCAGGTCTTGGGATTTTATCTGCTTTTTTATTTTGATATTTGGAAATCCTCTTGATGTCTAGATTATGAAAATAATACTCTGAGACTTTGTCGTTGCTAGATCTCTCGATTTGCTTCTAAATTTTGGCAGATTCGGTTTCGATATCCCGATTTGACTCGGATATCTTACTTGGATTCCAGACCTGAACTAATATCTGCATAATATCTCAAATAAAAGTGTTATTAGTGTTTGGTATTTTTGAGATATTATTCCAATCATTTAAATAATATAATATCTTAAGAATATTGATTAGAATTATTTGATATGATATGCATATTTTAATTATTAAGATTTCATTTAAATATTATATGCATATAATTTCCCTAATTATGTTAATTAAAATGTAGAAACATATGATAATAATTTTTTTACAAATAAACCCACATATATTCTATATTTACAATAAATACCTTTTAGTACTTAACAATAGTAGGGAAAATGTTCATTCAAATGTGCAATATTTTAGACTAATCAAATATCCCCAAATTAACTTTGATTATCCCGAGCAAACTAGTTATTAAAGAGAAAAAGAAAAAACTAACTAGCACACTTTCGTAGGTAACACGATTGCACTGAGCACGTGCAACAAGCCTTCAAACCTCTAGGTGTCCATAGTTGGAGGAGTGTTGTCTCCTGGGAGTTTTCAGCGGATCACACCCACAAAATCCTATAATAAAAGAAAGGAAATGAAAGTTACATACAAAGATAAAGAACTTATAAAAGAAAGAACTTGAAAAAAAGAGTTTCAAACTATACTAGATTTTTAGTTGCCATGAGCCCTATCTTAATAGTCATGAAAAGATATCAGAAATCACATCATCCCTCAATAAAACATTGTCTTTAGTCTTCCTCCCTACCTTTCTTCCAAACATCGATTATATACCTCTAGGTGCGTGTGAAAGACATCCCTACACTTAGAGAATTCAATTCAAGCTATCATACTCTTGTCAATCTTCCTTAGTACTTTTTAGTCGGTGACTATTTTAGATGGAATTGTTCACACATTCTTCATGCGACCGTTAATACTTCTTGAGGTACTAACCAACCGATTACCAAATGTGCTCACTCATTAAGGCGTAATTAGCAACATCCTAGTCTTGCAACACCTAAGGCTTAGTGGTGGCTCCCAAACCAGTTGGTCTAAGGCACTAGGTGATAAGATACCCTCGCTATATTTTTTTATGCTGCCTTAAGTAATTACAGAATCAGTTTTCATTTTTCTTCACCATTTTTTTATGTCATTTATATTTTTGTTTATATATATATTCCTTCATACTAAAGCATTTAGACTAGAGCATTTCAAGGTATTCTCTACTATCCCAAGTTTCAAGATGTGTGCAAATGCGTATAGTAGGTTATCAACGTTCAGATATTTGGACTGAAGAATAGGGACTATTTTTCAGACTTATTTCTATTCTCAGATTAGTAATTTTCTTCATCTTACTAACCCTTGGGACAATAGCTCATAACAACCTATTACTAGCTTTGTTTTAAAACATCTAATTTTCTTGCTTTTCTTAAATCTCTTCCTATCTTTCATATGCATTTTCACTTTCTAACTTTTATTTCCAAGAAAATTTGCATTTATTCATTCATTTTTTCCATATATAGTGCCCAGTGCCAAATGATATTTCAGTAAATACAAACCTCCCTCCAAACCTGTTTGCAGCTGTGTCCTCACCGATATTGTTCTTTGAGCACATAGACCTGTAGACTTGGGAGTAAAATAATAGGGGGGAAATAGTTAAATGAAAAACTACCCCCAAACTTGTTCTTTGGCACGCACAGATATTCAATTATATTTTTTTTATACTTTACTGTAGGGTTACTAGGCACTCTCACAAGGGTCCACAAGACATCAACCATACCCGATTTAAAATTTAGATGTGCCGAACAACCCTAAACCAAGATCTTGAACTAGAGATTAGGCGAAACATTGTTAAACACTTTAACACTAAGAGTTTGGGATTACAACCTTTGTAGTCCGGTCCTTCACTTCTAAAGCTCCGTGTTGAGGTCCCTTCGCTGCGATCATCGAGTATCCGGACTCTAGAGAGGCTCCACGAAGATAAAGATGCAAGCTTACTTCCGATCTTTGATAACAAAGATGATCAATTTTGAAGTTTCTTTAACACAAGCTCTCACTTACTAATGAAGTGAACACCCTAATCTAATGGGCTAGATTAGATGAGGATAATGAAATAGGAATTTATCTCTCATTTATTTTCTTAATCTCACTTATTTTCATCACTTATGAAAAAAGCTAGAAAGCTTTTCCATGAAAAAGGAAGAAGAAGAAGAAGCATACCCTTTTTGTGATGAATGATGAAAGTGTTAATATCATTACCAATGCAACCATGGTTAAGTCAAGAAAGACTTAACCAGTGTAGAGATCTAACCATAGTAAAGGGTGTGGGTTGGGTTAAGCAAATATCTTGCAAAATATCTAAACTAAATATCTTTGCAAGAAACAAAATAAAAGCTTCTAGAAGCTTCTAGAAAAGTTTAACCCAAATCAAACTCTAACTTCGTTTAATCTCCACTAAAGATGTTGCATTAGTAATTATAACATGTTACAATATTATATATCACATATATAATATATATTTGTAACAAAAGAAAATAATACAATTAACATATATCGCATATATATCAATGTATTACCCGAGTGAGAAAAAGAATCTTTTAGTGAGCTTATATTAGTTAATGTAATTTAATATATCAAATATATAATTATATATTAAATTATCGAATCAACACTTGATCCGATAATCCGGCTATTTCATAAATAACCGACTAATATAATCTGTATCAGTTCATCGAATCAGCACATGATCCGATGACCCGGCTATATCACATATACCCGGCCGATATCTCATATCGCGAGAATCTAATACGGTATCACATACACGTATTGTTCTCGGTCCCGCACATATCACATATGTGCTCCTACTCCATTTTTCCTGAGCCAAGAAACCTCTGTATAGGACTCTAAAGAATCGTCAATACGTCAGCAGTAAGTGATAATCATATCAAACACCCACAAGCTGCAAGCGGTCAGCTAAACGTAACAGCCACCCAGGTATTGAGCGATCAAAAGATCAACAAGCAAGCATGTACATTCTCCTGTGAATCCAGTCAGTAACACTCCCGTACAGTCCGGTCTCTTCGTCTGATATGTCGCATATCTCGCCTAGGGGTGGTAAACGTCAGACCCCGGTAGCTTGATAAGTCGTGTCGATATGAGGTCTATAACAGTTCGAGAAACTACTGATAACACTTACCAGTAAATCTCAGCAACCATGGCCAGGGATTTCCAGTTATAGCCAATCGAACACAGTGCAACATCAACTCCCTATACCGGGAGAGACGAATCCCCTCCTATCGCTCATTGCCTCCATGTGATTCAGGACTGTACCCAAAAGCCACCTTTTTGCATGCCCTCTTAGACATGGTAAGACGGAAATCAAAGCACAGTGGGAATCACACAAAACTTTATGACGATCTCGGGTCTACAGACTAACCTGTACCAGTGTCACCAGAGAACTGCCATCTGACGTGAGGTATAATACCATCTGGGAGTTCTCGGCGAGTCCGTCCAGTGTACCCAGTCTCCACTGAGCACCCGTATACCTTCTCTGATGTCAAACACCAATGGATATGGGATCATCCATCGCCCATCATATGGGTCAAGAAGCGCATACGCTAGTCTACTTTGGAGTATCGATGCCCTATCTCGGTACTCCCACGACTAGGAACTTTTGAAGGATGTACTTGGCGACTACACTGTCCTCATTAGTATGATCTGCATCATAGTCTTGGTAGTCAATGTAACATTTCAAAAAGATAAAATATTAATTTTGGGAATTTTTATAATTTAATATTATTTTATTGAATATTTTAATATTTTGGTATTATTAAATACAAATAAATAGGAAAAAATTTGAGAAAAATTATGGAAAAATAATGGAAAATTCTAAAATTGGGTAATTATTGGAATTATGGCATTTTTAGATTTTTATGATCATTTATATGCTAATTTAGTGTTAATCGCGATTAAAAATTGCTAATCGGATTTTTGGCGTTTTTGTGAAAAACATGCACACATCCTTTTTCCTACACTTGTGCATTTTCTTGCCATGGTTTGTTTTGAGATTACTATTTGAGTGAGAAGGGTTTTAAAAGGAAAAAGAAAAGAGAAAAGAATAAAGAATTGGTAGTGGGTGAGAGAGAGAGGTATGGGCTTCATTTGACGTTTTGGGCGTTTATCGCGATTAAAAATTGCTAATCGGATTTTTGGCGTTTTTGTGAAAAACATGCACACATCCTTTTTCCTACACTTGTGCATTTTCTTGCCATGGTTTGTTTTGGGATTACTATTTGAGTGAGAAGGGTTTTAAAAGGAAAAAGAAAAGAGAAAAGAATAAAGAATTGGTAGTGGGTGAGAGAGAGAGGTATGGGCTTCATTTGACCTAAGGACTTAGCCATTCTTCTTCACTTCATTTCCCTCCCTCTTCTCCTCTCTCCTGCTGCTGCTCCTCCCTCATTTCCCTCCCCTCTTCAAGCTCCAAAACACATTCAAAACAACCCCAAAACCCCAATCTCATTTCACTAATAGGATGCACAAGCTCAAGACCTTCATGATGGACCATGAAAGCATGGATTTTGGCCACTAGGGGCAACTCAAGAAAATTATTGAGTTGCCAAATGAGGTAATTTCTGGATCATTAGATTAGTTTTTGCATTACTTATACCCCTATGTTAAAAGTGAATCGATATCGGGTGGTGTTGTGGACTTAAAGGAAACCTAGTTAGGGTTTGAGGAAATTGTGAGTTGTAGTGTGAAATTGAGTTCAGTAGAGGCTACACCAACACCTTAGTTCTATAATTGAGACCCAACCTTGAAGCTTAAACACAAAATACGGATTTTAGAAACCGATATCGGGGAAATTGTGAAATCTGTGCAGGGTATTTTGAATCTGCTATCACCCGAGACACCCTAAACTAAAATTGATTGGACAGTGATATGTGCAGGCACCCAGGAAGCTACCACCAAGACCCCAGCCCCTAACTCCTTTTCCCGGCCGCAAATTTTCCCCTTTTGGCCGCAATTTGCGGCCTGGACCCCACCATTTTGGCTCGTTTTGGTTTTGGTGTTTCCTTATCTGTAGATTAGGCCCCTGGTATACATAGAATTGTCTAATTGGACCTAGGGTGAAATCTGGGACATATTTCCTAAGTTGCTGTTTTGGATTCGTGTTTCCGTATTCCGTATTTTTAAGTCTGAATTTGTGTCTTGTGTTTTACCTCGACTATTTGGTGTTTATACGACGATATAGAGGATTTATTGATGGTTTTGAAGGCGTGCCATAGGTTCTAACCTATAGGCCTCTTATCATATCGTTTTGGGTTTCGTGTGCCGTTTTAGCTTTGATTTGGTTTTAATGCGCATATACGATATTTTGATGTGTAGGTACCCTATGAAGACTACGGGACGACAAGCAAACGTGTGGTGACATCGAAAGATGGAGACGCAAGGTGAGTAGATTATATCTACTGGGGAAAGTCGGGTGGATGGCGTATAGCACCCCCGCAGTCCGTAGTTGTTATTATTATGATAGTTAGGTGTATATTGGATAGTGTAGGGTTAGAAGTGACTAGTGTAGTTCATAGTCGCGAACCCTAGAATAGAATTACACCTGCACGCACACCCTTGCATATTACCTATATTTACACGGTGTTAAGTTATGATATTGGATGACTTTGGAGATGAGTCGATGATATTGGGCTTTGTGCCGCGAGATCGGTGATGTGATATGATTCGTATTTGGGATACGAAATGTGATTCTTGCGGGCTCGGGATGTGTGTTTACCCCCGCATTCATACTTTGTAGATGGCATCAGTTGTACTAGACTTAGATCAATACCCCAGCTTATGTGATACGATAATAGTGATACCTGAGATGTGATGAGATAGTGTGATATTGACCCGTACCCAGCTATTGGGATGCCGTACGACGATTTACCGTACGAGCCTATATTGATGATAGATCCGTGCTCATGACTCGAGGATGCCAGATGATATACTGTATCGTACGCGATACTATTGAGGCGGGATCACCGACTTATATATATTTATATATATCGACTCAGATGTTAGGCGGTTTCCTTACCTGTAGCTCAGCTTGTTAGTTCAGCTGTATAGTTTAGTGTAGTTGTTAGATTAGATTAGACTCCTACCTATTTCAAAACTAGCGGGTCGTGGGTATTTTAAAAGACAGGTCAAGGGATCTACGGACATTTCAAAAGGCGTATCTTTTCATAAAAACACCGTAGCCCCTATTTTCAAAACCCCATGATTCGTGATATTTCAAAAGGCACCATTTGTAGGACTTATATTAGATTAATGCAGATTAGTTATAGTTGCGTCCTGTATTCAGCTCTCACTCTTTTTTTGTGGTTCGCTTTGCATCGCATTCTTATATTATTTTTCATACTCCATTGTTGATATCATGCTGTTAGGACACCAGCACCATTACCGATGTTGCGTATGTACCACGTACACTTACTTGCCGGCTCACACACATCTTCATCGATAATTGCCATGTCACGTACACCTTAGAAAATACTATTGCTTGACATAACCTATTAGCTAATAGTTTGGACATTGTAGTTATTACCTGCTACTTCATGCATACTGTTATTCATTGTTATGCCGCATTCATGGATTCTCATGCATATATTCACTATTTTACGTGTTACTGAGGTTTTGGATTTGGATTTCCGTGAGATTTTCTGGATTTGGAGAAAAACCGCAAAAACACAAATAAACATTTTCTCTCTTTTAAAATAAAAAGTGCGGTTTTTCCCATGATGTATGAGTCGTCCACCATGAGTTTGCTGATGGATTTGGAAACCCGATTCGAGGAGACGGATGAACCGTTTCGGGTACATGGTGGACCCGGTGTGGTACCCCGGGGCAAGAGGAATGTGGTGATGACGTTGAGCCTGGCAGGGGAGCACTACCGACCGGTGATTTTACCTGACGCGTCGGATATCCGGAGGATACCGTCGTGGTCTTGAGATTGATGGTAGGGGCCGGTCTGGACTGACGGCGCCCTAGATTTTTGTGATTGAGACATTGCGATTTCGAGATATTGAGGTACAGAGACTGGGATACAGAGATATCGAGATATTTGGATTACGTTTTGTGCCGATGTTAGGCACTGTTTTATGCTGATTTCATTATGATACCTCATTTTAAAAATACAAAGGAAATCTCACTAAATTATGAAAACAGTTTCTTCATTTACATGTATTCTGTTCTCATGCATTCATACCTCATTCATATGATATATTGCTACCTGAGGCACTGACACAGGCACATGAGATTATACTCGGGTTAGATATTTACCCTAGCCTTGTTATAGGCTGCATGTTTTATATTGAGGATTTTGTACTGATCGTTTTGACCTAGGATTATGTCTTGCATTCGGTTTCTGCTTGTAGATATTCTCTATTCACGAGTTGGCAACTCACCCCCGTTGTGCCACAGTTCTTGCAGGTTTTGTCGTACAGGTTCCATTGCGGCATTTCTGGCACACTACTTTCTTGCGGGTGAATTGCTTTTGGTAGGTGGATTCTTTTGTATCAAGAACCACCATTGTATTTATATTATTCTTTATATCTAGAATTTCCATCAACCAAATTTGTGTATTGTTTCAGACTCAGACTTTAGTGATGTTTTATTTGACCTTAGAGTCGCGCTTAGTAGTATTGCGGTTTTCATGCTTACTGTGTTTCTTTTGGATTTGATCCTCGCCTTTCGGCGTTGTATATTATTGTTGCTTGCGTGGTTGTGACCGTCGATTGACGAAGAGCTAGCTCCTGCTTGGGGATGCCTTTTATCATTGTATATATGTTGTGCTTGTTGTACCCCGTTCGGGGCCAGTATTTACAAAAGAAACTCTGCCGAAATTTTTAGAAAAGACTTTACCTTTTAAAAATGCATATTCGGCTTAGTTATTTAAAGACCTTGACTTCAAACATATTTTCCTTCACTTCTTTAAACCAGTTTTCTTTACTTATTCTTTAAATGGTTTTAGATTTCTGGGCTTTTGGCTTACTTGGATCAGATGGAGTCCTATAGACTTCATATGGTTCAAGGGCCAGTCACGTGCTCTTTCGGGTCGTGACAAAGTTGGTATCAGAGCTAGGTTGACCTTGGTTCGAGTCTAAGTTTGACTATGTGGAGCCTAGGGCGTTTATATATATACGGAACTTAGGCTTGACCTTACGGAACTTAGACTTAGTCGAGGGGGTATTAGACCCGAACTTTCGTCGTATAGGATGACCCTTGGTTGATGGAATAGGTGACTAAAGTAGAGTGACGTACCGTTGGTATGTTCCGCGGCATACTTACGACACACCACTCCGCTTAAGGAACCTTAGGATGTACATATTTTCGAGATCAGTGATTCTCTTTATATCCATGATTATACATTCCTTTGAGATCCCCGATTCTATTAGTCCATGATCATACCTTCATTGATGCTGTTCCTTCTTATGATCATGTATCCACTCCGGATCTGTTGTTTCCTTTCTTGTCATTGATCTGCTCTCTTCGATACTCGATTGAGGTTCCTGTCGCCATGTTTGAGCGCAGTTTGGGCTGCTGCTAGGGTTACGGTCAGGGCGAGCTCGTTTGGTACGAGGGCCGACCATTGTGTTTTCTGGTGACATGGGAACGTCTCGAGTTAGTATTGATGACTGTGACCTCAAGTGGAGGCGAGTGCTTGGTTTTGCACCGGATGATCGGGCCATTGTTAGAGCTGCCAGTTGAGAGAGGACTGTTGATGTACAGCATACCTCGGAGATTATGATGTCGCCTACCGTGCAGACAGATGGACCGGCTGTTGCTGAGATGGACAGGATGTCGCTTTCGGAGCTTACGAGCTGAGATTGTCGGAGCTTCCAGGCAGATATGAGACAGATGATAGCTAGTCAATCCGATTTGAGAGACGAAGGTGATTCGTCCGATTTATGCGCCGGAGCGGGCCCAGTTGAGTTGAAGATTTCCAGTGTGGAGAGTCTTACTCAGATCTAGAGCAGACCGATTCAGAGATGACCGCCAATGTGTCGCCTTTCCTGGAGGATTGAGGCGCTGTTCGGCGTACAGGCGAATGAGCCAGTTGTTGCTGCAAATGACGAGATATCACCCAGATGGTTGGAACTACTGCAGCATGAGCATATACTTAGAGCGATGATAGCGAGTCGCTAGTCACCTGAGGATGAATGACTAGGACATATGGTTCGTTCGGTTACCGATGCGAGGTCATCAGATAGATTGTTTCCAGCTGGAGACGACTTCGCGCAGATTCGTTGAGAGTCGATAGAGACGATCGAATGTCAGGAGCTCATTTTTCCAGTTTAAAGTATACGGAAAGACATGCAGGTGATTTCTATGGACCCTCTAGAAGAATGAAACCCTAACTCGACTTAATGACCGTGTGAAAGCCTTTGAACCTTAGGGTTTGCGGCAGTTCCTCGGCGCCATTAGTGAGGCTTGGGTTTGCCCTTCTACGGCTGGACCACCGACGCTGAGGCATGTACTCGATACTATTAAACTGTACTCGAGATGTTGATCTCTTGGGGGGATTATAAGGTTCTGACGAGTCGATCGAATGTTTCGACATCATTCGGATATCATGTGATGGGATGCTTGCTTGGGAGACTCCAGATACGAGTATAGCCGTTGGAGCACAGTCCATGCAGCCGCGATGAGACGAGTCCGAATCAGTCGATATTGAAGCAGAGTGAAGAAAAGAGTTCACAAGAGATTTCGACAAGATGACGTCCCACTCCGCTGACATCAGAGATGTGATACGCACCCAGAGGCGTTGTATATGGATATATCTTCCAGAAAGAAGCGCGATAAGTATGTAGCCGTTCCGGAATAAGATTTAGCTTCAGCAATGGATGGTGACTTCCGGGCAATTCGGCAGGAATGAGATTTGAGAGAGAAACCTCGACAGGACCTTTGTGGAAAACGATACGAGAAGACCTAGACCCAGGAGTGGTCATATTGCGCACAACCAGCAGGCCAGAGTTGGCATTGTCGACGAGGTAGTTGACCAGATTCGGATAAAGGAACTTACCCAGGTGCGTTACGAATCGATCAAGGACGGACGAGTATTGAGTATTCCTCCGATGGTTGGGACGTGTTCCCGAGGACCTGTTCGGCCTGACATCTTCTACAGAATGATGAAGCTACAGAGTACGCGATTTCGAGTCCGTGCGAGAGACTTCAGATTGACCGTGGCCGAGAACAGTGCAGTGCGTAGATAGCATGGCGTGACGTCATAGTGGACGACGATAGAGACAGGTGGAACCAGAGGTTCGGGCGAGACGCTGACGAGCTGTCATTGCTTCCCGTCGAGACCAGAGGTCAGATATGCTTACAGAGGCATTGGGATGCGACCAGATTCCGAGAAATATTGTGCTGAGGACACAGCTGTCTATCGAGTGAGAAGAGATTATGCAAGAGAGCCAGCCTCCGTACAGTTCGGCATAGGCAAGATCGGAAGAGACCTTGAGCAAGGTTCCTTTCAGGACATTGCTGCAATGATATTGCACCCATGATCAGATGTGTGATGTGCATTCAGAGAGCCAGAGGCCGACGCCAGTGATATGCTGCTTATGAGTAGTCGTGAGGATTGACCGAGAGACGACCAGAGAAGTGCCAGAACGGAATCGTCCCCGTTAGCACACCTGACAGGGCTGATGAGCCGATTGATTGTGAGATAGGGATCCGCAGAGAAGATAAGGACCCAGAGTCAGAGGACGCCAGACCGTGAGCAAGAGGCAAGTAGATATCTTGCGCTACTAGTTTTGGATGCACTAACTCCTTCTCGACCTCGAAGGAGGAACTACCGAAGACGGTATTTATAATTTGTGATTTTGTGATTCGATTATCACGTATCCGTCGTTTGGGATTTCGGTATTTTGTGCGTTCTGTTTTCATGATTTAGTTTGATGACTGAGTTTCATGATATTCGTTTCATGCACCCACTGGATATTTATATTTTGTGCATAGTTATTACATTCGAGGTATTGATTGTGAATTCACGCCCATCTTATACAGTGATTTGATTTACACTTCCAGCAGAGTTTTCATGCACCTTTAGTGTTTTGATATACGATTTTGGTGCACGCCAGATACACTAAATCGGGATTCTTCGTGCATGTCACATGCACTTGATTTTTTTTACTGTCAGGCACACACGTTGCCTACGACAGATGTTTCGTGCACACCAGTTGCACCTAGATGTTGTTTTGTTCACCTGTTTGACACATATATGGATTTTGATTCCTTGCGCACCAGACGCACAGGATATTCTTATATATGTATTTTAGGGATTGATTTCTAATAGAGCCGTACATTTTTATGATATTCGCTACGTATTGATGTTTTCGGAGCCCCGACAAATTGGATTTTTACTGAAATGTTTTAGTGTTGGGGGTTTACATTTAAATTCGGGGACCGAATTTCTTTAACGGGGGTAGATTGTAACATTTCAAAAAGATAAAATATTAATTTTGGGAATTTTTATAATTTAATATTATTTTATTGAATATTTTAATATTTTGGTATTATTAAATACAAATAAATAGGAAAAAATTTGAGAAAAATTATGGAAAAATAATGGAAAATTCTAAAATTGGGTAATTATTGGAATTATGGCATTTTTAGATTTTTATGATCATTTATATGCTAATTTAGTGCTAATCGCGATTAAAAATTGCTAATCGGATTTTTGGCGTTTTTGTGAAAAACATGCACACATCCTTTTTCCTACACTTGTGCATTTTCTTGCCATGGTTTGTTTCGGGATTACTATTTGAGTGAGAAGGGTTTTAAAAGGAAAAAGAAAAGAGAAAAGAATAAAGAATTGGTAGTGGGTGAGAGAGAGAGGTATGGGCTTCATTTGACCTAAGGACTTAGCCATTCTTCTTCACTTCATTTCCCTCCCTCTTCTCCTCTCTCCTGCTGCTCCTCCTCCCTCATTTCCCTCCCCTCTTCAAGCTCCAAAACACATTCAAAACAACCCCAAAACCCCAATCTCATTTCACTAATAGGATGCACAAGCTCAAGACCTTCATGATGGACCATGAAAGCATGGATTTTGGCCACTAGGGGCAACTCAAGAAAATTATTGAGTTGCCAAATGAGGTAATTTCTGGATCATTAGATTAGTTTTTGCATTACTTATACCCCTATGTTAAAAGTGAATCGATATCGGGTGGTGTTGTGGACTTAAAGGAAACCTAGTTAGGGTTTGAGGAAATTGTGAGTTGTAGTGTGAAATTGAGTTCAGTAGAGACTACACCAACACCTTAGTTCTATAATTGAGACCCAACCTTGAAGCTTAAACACAAAATACGGATTTTAGAAACCGATATCGGGGAAATTGTGAAATCTGTGCAGGGTATTTTGAATCTGCTATCACCCGAGACACCCTAAACTAAAATTGATTGGACAGTGACATGTGCAGGCACCCAGGAAGCTACCACCAAGACCCCAGCCCCTAACTCCTTTTCCCGGCCGCAAATTTTCCCCTTTTGGCCGCAATTTGCGGCCTGGACCCCACCATTTTGGCTCGTTTTGGTTTTGGTGTTTCCTTATTTGTAGATTAGGCCCCTGGTATACATAGAATTGTCTAATTGGACCTAGGGTGAAATCTGGGACATATTTCCTAAGTTGCTGTTTTGGATTCGTGTTTCCGTATTCCGTATTTTTAAGTCTGAATTTGTGTCTTGTGTTTTACCTCGACTATTTGGCGTTTATACGACGATATAGAGGATTTATTGATGGTTTTGAAGGCGTGCCATAGGTTCTAACCTATAGGCCTCTTATCATATCGTTTTGGGTTTCGTGTGCCGTTTTAGCTTTGATTTGGTTTTAATGCGCATATACGATATTTTGATGTGTAGGTACCCTATGAAGACTACGGGACGACAAGCAAACGCGTGGTGACATCGAAAGATGGAGACGCAAGGTGAGTAGATTATATCTACTGGGGGAAGTCGGGTGGATGGCGTATAGCACCCCCGCAGTCCGTAGTTGTTATTATTATGATAGTTAGGTGTATATTGGATAGTGTAGGGTTAGAAGTGACTAGTGTAGTTCATAGTCGCGAACTCTAGAATAGAATTACACCTGCACGCACACCCTTGCATATTACCTATATTTACACGGTGTTAAGTGATGATATTGGATGACTTTGGAGATGAGTCGATGATATTGGGCTTTGTGCCGCGAGATCGGTGATGTGATATGATTCGTATTTGGGATACGAAATGTGATTCTTGCGGGCTCGGGATGTGTGTTTACCCCCGCATTCATACTTTGTAGATGGCATCAGTTGTACTAGACTTAGATCAATACCCCAGCTTATGTGATACGATAATAGTGATACCTGAGATGTGATGAGATAGTGTGATATTGACCCGTACCCAGCTATTGGGATGCCGTACGACGATTTACCGTACGAGCCTATATTGATGATAGATCCGTGCTCATGACTCGAGGATGCCAGATGATATACTGTATCGTACGCGATACTATTGAGGCGGGATCACCGGCTTATATAAATTTATATATATCGACTCAGATGTTAGGCGGTTTCCTTACCTGTAGCTCAGCTTGTTAGTTCAGCTGTATAGTTTAGTGTAGTTGTTAGATTAGATTAGACTCCTACCTATTTCAAAACTAGCGGGTCGTGGGTATTTAAAAGACAGGTCAAGGGATCTACGGACATTTCAAAAGGCGTATCTTTTCATAAAAACACCGTAGCCCCTATTTTCAAAACCCCATGATTCGTGATATTTCAAAAGGCACCATTTGTAGGACTTATATTAGATTAATGCAGATTAGTTATAGTTGCGTCCTGTATTCAGCTCTCACTCTTTTTTTGTGGTTCGCTTTGCATCGCATTCTTATATTATGTTTCATACTCCATTGTTGATATCATGATGTTAGGACACCAGCACCATTACCGATGTTGCGTATGTACCACGTACACTTACTTGCCGGCTCACACACATCTTCATCGGTAATTGCCATGTCACGTACACCTTAGAAAATACTATTGCTTGACATAACCTATTAGCTAATAGTTTGGACATTGTAGTTATTACCTGCTACTTCATGCATACTGTTATTCATTGTTATGCCGCATTCATGGATTCTCATGCATATATTCACTATTTTACGTGTTACTGAGGTTTTGGATTTGGATTTCCGTGAGATTTTCTGGATTTGGAGAAAAACCGCAAAAACACAAATAAACATTTTCTCTCTTTTAAAATAAAAAGTGCGGTTTTTCCCATGATGTATGAGTCGTCCACCATGAGTTTGCTGATGGATTTGGAAACCCGATTCGAGGAGACGGATGAACCGTTTCGGGTACATGGTGGACCCGGTGTGGTACCCCGGGGCAAGAGGAATGTGGTGATGACGTTGAGCCTGGCAGGGGAGCACTACCGACCGGTGATTTTACCTGACGCGTCGGATATCCGGAGGATACCGTCGTGGTCTTGAGATTGATGGTAGGGGCCGGTCTGGACTGACGGCGCCCTAGATTTTTGTGATTGAGACATTGCGATTTCGAGATATTGAGGTACAGAGACTGGGATACAGAGATATCGAGATATTTGGATTACGTTTTGTGCCGATGTTAGGCACTGTTTTATGCTGATTTCATTATGATACCTCATTTTAAAAATACAAAGGAAATCTCACTAAATTATGAAAACAGTTTCTTCATTTACATGTATTCTGTTCTCATGCATTCATACCTCATTCATATGATATATTGCTACCTGAGGCACTGACACAGGCACATGAGATTATACTCGGGTTAGATATTTACCCTAGCCTTGTTATAGGCTGCATGTTTTATATTGAGGATTTTGTACTGATCGTTTTGACCTAGGATTATGTCTTGCATTCGGTTTCTGCTTGTAGATATTCTCTATTCACGAGTTGGCAACTCACCCCCGTTGTGCCACAGTTCTTGCAGGTTTTGCCGTACAGGTTCCATTGCGGCATTTCTGGCACACTACTTTCTTGCGGGTGAATTGCTTTTGGTAGGTGGATTCTTTTGTATCAAGAACCACCATTGTATTTATATTATTCTTTATATCTAGAATTTCCATCAACCAAATTTTTGTATTGTTTCAGACTCAGACTTTAGTGATGTTTTATTTGACCTTAGAGTCGCGCTTAGTAGTATTGCGGTTTTCATGCTTACTGTGTTTCTTTTGGATTTGATCCTCGCCTTTCGGCGTTGTATATTATTGTTGCTTGCGTGGTTGTGACCGTCGATTGACGAAGAGCTAGCTCCCGCTTGGGGATGCCTTTTATCATTGTATATATGTTGTGCTTGTTGTACCCCGTTCGGGGCCAGTATTTACAAAAGAAACTCTGCCGAAATTTTTAGAAAAGACTTTACCTTTTAAAAATGCATATTCGGCTTAGTTATTTAAAGACCTTGACTTCAAACATATTTTCCTTCACTTCTTTAAACCAGTTTTCTTTACTTATTCTTTAAATGGTTTTAGATTTCTGGGCTTTTGGCTTACTTGGATCAGATGGAGTCCTATAGACTTCATATGGTTCAAGGGCCAGTCACGTGCTCTTTCGGGTCATGACAGTCAAGTACTCATCCTAAGGGCTTTATCAACATGTAACATAGAGACAATCAGAGTACATGTTAAGATAAAGAGCAACCAGATAGTGTATTATCATGTCGAGCAAGAAAGTCCTCCCTATATATGTCCAAGTATCCACTACAATATACATCGTATGTACAGTAATGGCCTCTAGGGCATACATATAACTAACAATCTCCCACTTGCACCAGGTCCATCTGTTGTGGTATCGCATACCCAACAATTAGCTGTTGTTGAAGTATCTCATACTCAACCATCCTATAAAAGTCTCTACTGGGAAATAGGCCTTTGTGAGTGGATCCGGGCTGTTGTCCTCCGTGTCTACTCTCCTAACCTCGATCTCCCTAGAGATCAACCATCTCCATGATCAGGTGATACTGCCTAAGAAATATATCTGGATTTCTGATGGGACGGAGGTTCCTTGGCATAAGCCACAACTCCATTGTCACACAATGGCAGGAACTAAGTTCATCTTATGAACTATTATCTATATCCAGACTGCCTCTTTGGTAGCATCCTTGGTAACGATGTATCTTGCCTTTAATCGTCTAGTAAGTCACGGTATCTAGCTTGGAACTCTTCCAACATACCGTCCCTCCACTGAGGGTAAAGACAATGCCTGCGACTGACATTCAGTCGTCCTTATCACCCTGGAACCTTTCCAGTGATTCTCCCCAGGATCGATTGATACCATCTCACTACAACTAGTGAGAATCCTAACTTCCAATTAGATCTATCTCATAGATCCAAAACCCAGGATTTAGGAGGTATCGCTTTGATCCTATATGGAGAATCCTTGTGATAAGCGGAGATTGACCAAGTGTAGCATAGGAAACTCTTTCCCTATCAAGAGTATGTCATCCACGTACTCTACGAGGATCACCACCATAATCTCTACTACCTTTCTGTATATACAAGGTTCATCTACCATGATGAAATCAAACTCTTTGACTACTATATTGTTTACCCCAATCAGAGCAAAGCTCTGTTCAAATTCCAAGGCGGGAGATGAAGCAACGCTTCATCTTCCCCCAATCAGAGCAAAGCTTTGCTTTGAAAATTTAAACTTTAATAAATGAAGCAACGCTTCAGATTCTTTGCGCTATGCGCAATGCGCCACGTGTCAGGCGCAGACGCATCAGCGCAGCACCCAAGGTGGTGCGTCCAATCAGAGCAGGGCTCTTTTAAAAAAACTAAAAGTAAAAGAAACAACTTTCAGTTGCGCAAGCGCTGCGCGACACGTGTCTGCGCAGCTGCGCAAGCGCTACGCTGCGCGACGCAAGCACAGCTGCGCAAGCGCTGCGCTGCGCTGCGCGACACGTGTCTGCGCAGACACGTGTTGCACAGCTGCGCAAGCACACTGCGCAAGCGCTGCGCAACACGTGTCTGCGCAGTTGCGCAAACACAACTGCGCAAGCGCTGCGCTGGGCGACACGTGTCTGCGCAGCTGCGCAAGCGCACTGCGCGACACATGTCACGCGCTGGGGGAGTTGCGCAAAACAGAATAAATCTTTTTTGTTCTTGTTAAAACAAGAAGATTTCTTCTGTAAAGCAGGGGCCTTTGGATCAAAAATCCAACGGTGGGGAAAATTCCCCAAATCACTCAGAAAAAGATCTCTGTAACAAATTTAACTAATTTATGAGCACTATAAAAAGGACCCCAGACCTCATTTCAAGATCATCAACATCTGGCTAAAAAAAAGAGAGAGAAGAAAGGAACTCTCAAGAACTCCTGAAGAACATAAAAAAAAGAGAGGTAAAAACCTTAAGAAAAAGAGAAAGTTCTCTTATGAACAGATCATAGATCTAAAAACAAGATCAATGATCTTTAAAAAAAACAAAAATAAATATAAAAATAGTGCCTTGCACTTACTATGAACCTTTGGTTCTCTGAAACAAGGAAAAACTTGTTATTAAGGGATCAAAAAGTGCTTTGCACTTCTGTTCTTGAATCTACAAAGATTCTTAGTGCCTTGTACAAATGCAATGCATTTCCTAAAAAGGCCAGGCCCAAATCAAAAAGACCAAGCAGGCCAAAATAAACTGCAAAGCAATAAAAGGGCAGAGCCCAAATAAAATTGATGCTCTGCATCATTTATAAAGGGCAGAACCCAAAACAAATTGATGCTTTGCATCCTTTCTGGGCAAAGCCCAAATAAAAATAAAAAGAAATGCAATGCAAAAGCAAATAAAAACGTTGAATATTTTTCAACTGGACTTAGCCCAATCATGGCCGTAAGTCCTCAAATTAAATTGACTGAGCAAGACTGCTCTCCTAAATCAATTTACCTTCGGTTCGAGGGTACATCTCCGAGCTCCTCTGACACTTATTGTTGTAATCCTTCAACGACGTCAGAGAGGTGACGGGTCCCGATGACCACATACGTCAATATGGACTGCGGGGTCCTTAAACTCGTGGACCGAAACGTCCTTAAACTAATATCGGACCGAGACGTCCTTAAACTAATATCGGACCGATACGTCCCTAAACTAATATCGGACCACCACGTCCTTAAACTGGAATATGGACCACCATGTCCCTAAACTGGAACATGGACCACCATGTCCCTAAACTGGAACAATAGAGCTCAAACGCTCTTTTGTCGGATCTAAACGATCCCGTTAAGTTGATCTTAGTCTCAAATTGGACTAACGTATCCTTAACAAACGATTAAGTTGATCTTAGCCTCAAATATGGCTAACGTGCCCTTAAATCAAACCTTCAAACAAACTTTAGTCCCAAATTGGACTATAAATCTCTCAACCAACTTTGGTTCAAGGGTACATCTCTGAACTCCTCTGATATTTGTCGTTGTAATCCTTCAACGTCGTCAGAGAGGTGACAGGTCCTGACAACCACACATCAATACGGACTGTGGGGTCCTTAAACTCACGGACTTATGCGTCCTTAAACCAATATCCGCCCCCAAAATGGGAATGTTGGACCACTATGTCCCTAAACTGGAACAATAGAGCCCAAACGCTCTTTTGTCGGATCTAAACGATCCCGTTAAGTTGATCTTAGTCTCAAACCGGACTAACGTATCCTTAACGAACGTTTAAGTTGATCTTAGCCGCAACGCGACTAATGCATCCTTAAACTAAAAACACCAAACCCAAATCTAAGTAAATACGGATTTGGACTAATCCACGTCCTACGGGCGACGACATTACACAGTCTCCGTATACAATCCACGGGCAACCACAAACAAAACAAACACCCACGACACGAAGTGAAATTCTGGAGAAGGAGAAAGTTGTTACCGCGATGCAGTAGCGTAATTAACTGCACGGGCTTGCGCCTGCAGGGAATAGCGTCCCCACAATCAAAAACCCCTTAAGCGAGGGGGAATCTGACGAAGTCTGCTACATCGGCCGCATCCGTCTAAACCTCCGATACACGGTGCCATAAATCAACTTGGCATCTTCGGAGAGGTGGACGGATAAAACCAAATAGCATCTGCCCCGAATCTCAGCGTCAGGACATCGCGGTCCTGCGCGCCGCCTTTCGGAGGGGAACAGGTTCTGGCACGCCCGGTGGGACCTTTTCCTCTTTCCACTCCACACTTCGTGTGTCGTGGTCACGAACTAATTGCGGTTTGCCATGGTTGTCTGTGGATTCAAGGTACTTAGATTTGGTGTCTTGCTCCGTGCAGAAAACAGGAGATCAATGGCTTCAAACTGCACTGCCTACAACTGCAACTGCAACTCTTGCTCTGTCCTTGCTGGAGGAGTGACTTATAGGCCCCAAGCGGCCTCCCTTTTCAAGATGCCAGTGGAGCAGGTAACTCAGGACACCACTGGATTATTCTTCGGGACCATGCTCCCACCATTGAGCTTCAATGCCACAATGACGTTGAAAGAAGCCCCAAAGAAGTCAGTCTTTGATCAGCTTACCACTACCGCGACCCCTCTCAACGGGTCGCCCAGCTTCAATACCTCAGTTTTCAACAGACTGGGCCGGAACGTCTGCAAACCCGTGATACCCGAAGCTGTCATCCCAAAGCGGATAGCTATCCCGGCTCAAGCGGACGAAATCATTGGAAAGACTCCTCCTTCTAAGAAGTCAGTTTTTACAAGGCTGGCCATTCCGGTTGCTGCTCCAGGCGAGGTCCTCAAAGCTGCTTCCCCTGCTCAGAGGTCTGTCTTTGACAGATTAAACATTGCTTCTCAACGGGCGTCAGTCTTCGATAGGCTAGCACCAATAACAGTCTCTCCTCAAAGCAGGGGGCATGAAGAAGCTTATCCAACAACAGAGGTGATCTCATCCGCACGACATGCTCGACGTCGTCACTGGCACCGAGTAAGAAAGGCTGGGGGCATCTCTCCGTCTAGACTTACTCCACCCGCTCCAACGGTGGAGACCGATGCTACTATTCCAATCGGGAACAGCTTTGAATTGCTGAACACGGTGCGCAGAAACTCTCCTACCGCCGTACTAAAAAGATCCCCTCCCCCGGTGGGAAATGTTGAAAAAGCCAAACCAGAACAGTCCTCTCAACGGCTATCCTCTGAAATTTACAAGATCTGGCGTCAAGTCCAAGACTCCGCGATGGATCAAGACTATCTCCACTGACAGAAAAAGATGAAAGTTCGGCAGGAGAAAGACTACTTTGTCAGACCAGAAAAAGCAACAGCTACTCAGGTACCCACTGCGACGGCTCCCTCAACGTCAATCACTCAAAAGAAAAGGAGGCCGCAAAAAGCCCCTGTGAACATGGCGAACCGTAAAAGCGCGAAGCGCAAACGCCCCAAGTCTGGGGGCATGGTGCTGCACACCATTTATATGGCTTCCGGAAAGGAGGAAAGCCGTGCTTCGACGGGTCACCGACCGCTCACCCGATCCGTGACAAAAGCTCAAGAACAGCAACAGCAGAAGCTTCAAGAGATGCTGACTACAATGGCCGCACTTACCGAGCCAAAAGAAAGCCCAGAGGCATCATCAGAGCAGCGTCACAAACAAGAAACTGATGCTGACTTCTTACGCAGAGTCCTCGAAAAGAAGGACAAAGAAGCCGCAGAGCAAGCGGCTAACATAAAACAAATGGCGCTTCTCTTCCAAGATATGGTAGGGATGATGATCCAACAAGATCTTCCTGCTGAAGATCCTCCGATTGTCCTTGAAGATGACAAAGGAGAGACATCGAATCCTCCTCCGGCTCTTTCAGCAGCCAAGGAAGAAACCATTTCCAAGGCCGCACTGGATGACCATATAGCTCAGCAAATACGAGCTCACCAGGAAAATGAAGTGGCTGGGCAAATTGCTAGAACCGGACGACCCTACCCGGGATGGTATGACCAAATTAGTTACCCGCCGGAATATACGATCCCTAAGTTCCACGTATATAAGGGAACGGGAAATCCGCATCAGCACGTCGCTCAATTTAGAGCCATGTGCGGCAACACTGGAGGTGATGATAAATTGCTGCTCCTCCAGTTTGTTGGCAGCCTGTCGGAAACGGCATTTGAGTGGTACTCTGAACTCCCAAATGACTCTATCAAGACATTTACGGAGATGGAGCTGCTGTTTACACAGAGATTCGCGAGTGCTAGTGGACGCACCCCGATAACAGCACTGATTAATGCCAGGATAAGGTCAGGCGAAACATGGGTCCAATACGCAACACGATGGCGGAACCTATGGTCGAAATGAGAACAACGCATAGAAGAGGCTCCTGCAGTAGGCATGTTTGTGGGCACTCTCGATCCGCAGGCGACCATCTTACAATTCATGATGTTCTTCAGGCCGACCACCTTCCAGGTCTTGATTGACAAATTATCCCAAATGGACCAGATGGGCCAAAGACCGTCTCCTCCAAAATCAGATTCCCGAGATGAGAAAGGAAAAGGGAAAGCGATCATCGTCGCCAATGCTCAACAACAGTCGAGCAACTCAAAGCCGGTAGTTCGCCAAAACAACGTGCGTCCATGCCCATCCCTCGAAGAGAGGCTAGGACGTCCTTACTCGTTTCCTCAGAATAAAACGAGAAGACTGTTTGAGCTGGCAGTGCGTAACAGACTCATCAATCTGCCGAGTCCAAAGCGTCTGTCGCAGCCAGGCGATCTTAATAATCCCAATTATTGCCCTTACCACCAAACGGTAAGTCACCCGATTGAGGATTGTTTCGTCTTTAAGGGATGGATCGAGGATCAATACCTGCAAGGCAAGTTCGCGCTGTCTGAACGCTGGAAGGTAAACCCACCACAGCCGCACTCTCCAAAGAAGACGGACACGCCGGGGGCAGCTTGTTCTTTAGTCAAGGATGAAAACAATGGAGAAAACTCATCGGATGAATCCGAAGACTACGTAGCGACTT
Organism: Agapanthus africanus; assembly: GCA_030015575.1. Classification (NCBI taxonomy): domain Eukaryota; kingdom Viridiplantae; phylum Streptophyta; class Magnoliopsida; order Asparagales; family Amaryllidaceae; genus Agapanthus; species Agapanthus africanus. Next base: position 652,923,809 of record JASDDO010000014.1, read on the forward strand.
GTCATATGATTTCTCATTCACTGACGGATGACAAAGAGGCTCCTTGCGCTGAGAAACCAATGGCGAATCCTGAGCCGGAGATTCTACAGCCATCAGAGGAGTTGATCGATGTCTTCCTAAGTGAAATTCGTCTGAAAGCAAAAGCTAATCAAGAGCGTGAAATGGCCATACTAGAAAGAACCAAGGTATTCCCATCAAATCAAAAGCCATACACTGCGGGTAAAAACAAATTCAAGACGAGGAAAAGGTTCGCCAAAGCTCTATCAGTAGGAATGAAGCTACCACCCTCTAAAGAAAATACTCTCGCTGAGGCAGAGATACACCCTAACTTCTGTTTATATCATCAGAAGATCATACATCCTACCGAAGACTGCGAATCCTTTAACTGTTGGTGGCAAGGGTATGTCGCTCAAAAGAAACACTTCGACAGGACAAAGTGTGAAGCTTGTAGACATCGGAAAAATGCGATATATGAGCGCAAAAGAGTCGCCGACGATTGCCATATAGCCGACTCTAAGGCATCGCAAATTATCACCTTTGGAAGCAACTCTGATGAAGAAGCTATCCCCAACTCTTCCCTCGGGGAATCTATTTCAAAATAAAGGAATTGAGAAGCTGCGAGAACGTTCAGCCATGCAATCGCATGCTACTCGGAAAAAATCCCGGCCCCGCAAACAACGGAGCGAACAAAAAGGATAAAAGAAAAGGAAAAAGAGGCCTCGTCGCCAGTGCTCAACAACAATCAGGTGACCCTAGACCGGTTGCTTGCCAAAGCAACAAGCGGCAACCCCTCCAGGAAAAGTTGAAACGTCCTTACTCGTTTCCGCAAGATAAAACAAGGGGACTGTTCGAGCTGGCAGTGTGCGACAGACTCATCAATCTGCCGGATCCAAAACGTCCGTTGCGGCCAGGCGATGTTAATAATCATAATTATTGCCCTTTCCACCAAACAGTAGGTCACCTGATCGAGGACTGCTACGTCTTCAAAAACTGGGTTGAAGACCAATACCAACAGGGCAAGTTTGCGCTGTCTGAGAACTGGAAGGTGAGTCCGCCACAACCGTACGCTCCGAAGAAGATGGATACGCCGGGGGCATCATGTTCATTCATGGAGAAGGACTCATAGACCGAAAAGTCAATAAACCAGATATTCGCCTCAAATACGGCGACAACGGACCGAAACGTCCTTAAACTAACAACGGACCGAGATGTCCTTAAACTAATGATGGACCACAATGTCCTAAAACTTGCAAATGACCGAAATGTTTTTAAACTACTACCGCAGCATTCTCAGGCTGACGAGAATATGAAAAAAAAATAAAAAAAAAAATAAACGGTATGTCCATAAGCAAAATGGGCACGGATGAAAACCCGAAAGGGCTCCGTGAGTAAAAACAGCAGAGCTACCGGCGAGTGTTTGTGAAAACCTGAAAAGGCGCAATCTCGTTAGAAAAAATAAGAAGAATAAAAAGAATTATAAAAAAACGGTATGTCCATAAGCAAAATGGGCACGGATGAAAACCCGAAAAGGCTCCGTGAGTAAAAATAGTAGGGCTACCGGCGAGTGTTCGTGAAAACCCGAAAGGGCGCGACCTCGTTAATAAAAAAAAAGAGAAGAAGAAAATAAAGAGAAAAAAACGGTATGTCCATAAGCAAAACGGGCATGGATGAAAACCCGAAAGGGCTCCGTGAGTAAAAACAGCATGACTACCGGCGAGTGTTTATGAAATCCCGAAAGGGCGCAACCTCGTCAAAAGACACTTACAGGGCCCCCTCGACCTTGTAAGGAGAAACCACCCGCGTGAGATCCTTACGACTCACAAGGGAGCAACACACTCAGGGAACCCCACGATTCCTAAGGAGAAAATACACTTGCGAGATCCTCACGACTCGTAAGGAGAACTCTCTTATGGGACCTATGTAAGTGCACGGCGGCGCCCCGGCCGTCAATCCGACGGCCGAACGCGGAAACGGTGAATAACTTAAATTTTGCGGACTTTGCAAACCGGCACCACCGCGCACTAAACTCCGGATCGTAACCATTAACAAGTCTAAGCTAACAAGAATACGGGTTAGAGATGTATACCGACAGATCCGAGTCCTCCGGTCTTCATCTCCACTCCGATCTCCTCGCGGGAAAAGCTGTCCGTCTCCTCCTCGTCGGAAAGGGCACCACGTCGCCTGCATCTTTTACGGGCTCCCGCCTCTATACCGAGGCAACTCGGGCATGAAGCCGGCAACTCGACATGCTCAAGATGTGCTGTAGGAAGTGTAGTGCTTTGTCTCTTTGGGGTTTGTTGCCTTTGGATGGAGGAATTTTTGGACAAGAATTTTCCATGGATGCTTAATGAAGAATGAAGCATCCAAGACTAAATGAGCTCGGCCACTAAGAAAATGTGCTCACTGGAAAAAGGGAGTGAAGCAAGCTCTCATCAATTAATCCTCTTCTCTCATCATACTGTGAAAAATTAAACCTTCATGTCCATTCTATTATACTCCAGCACACACAAATCAATCAAATATATTAATTAATCCACTATACAAATCACACTCCATACTATCCACAGTGGCCGGCCCATTCCCAAGCCAAACAGTGGCCGGCCCCACCACTAAAACAATTTCCAACACAAAACATATCAAAACCCATACTCAATCAAGTCATAATTAATGCAAGGGATGGAGCATGGAAATATACAAAGAACCCCTCCACAAGATATTATTTGCAAACTGCAAATAATCCCCTCCATCGGAAAAGTCCGGCCGGGAAAGAACAAAGGAAAACCGGCCGGAACGGAATGCAAACTGGCAACTCCAGAAAACTGGTCCCGTAATAAATTACAGGAAAACCCCGATACTGTGCATACACACCCGCATCTGTATTCCGTCCGGATACAAATGCAAAAAGACAAAATCTACACTGTACTAAACTAGGACCGGCTTAAACCAAAGCCGGCTAGTAAAAACCGTTCGATCCTGATCCGTGCAATACCGCACGTATCTGATCGAACCCTGCCATATAACCATACGGCCACTAGTACAAACCGTCCGATCCTGATCCGTGCAATACCGCACGTATCTGATCGGACCCTGCCATATCTCCATACGGCCTCTACAGCGTTTCGCCCGAAAGCTTGAGTAACTGAAAGTGTGGTGGACTCTAAAGACTCGTCAATACTATGGCTGTGGATTTAACCACTAGCACGTCAGAGGTATAAGCCAATACGTGACGGGCCACCAGCTATTGACCAAAAGGGACGTCGATGAGGAAGCTCACCCCGACACCCAACTGAGCCTGTCAGTGACAATATCCGTACAGTCCGGTCCGTTCGTCTATGAGCATCGCATGGCGGGCCTAGGGGGTTGGTAAAAGTCAGACCCCCAAAAGCGGTACAAGTCGTGTCGGAGTGTAGCCCAGAACACCCTGAGATACTACTGGAATACCTACCAGTAAATCTCCTGCCTTGGCCAAGGTCTTCGTGTAATGGCTCTCCTAGACACAGCGCGACCTCACCCCCAATACCGGGAGAGACGAAACCCCCGAAGATCCGCTCACTGCCTCCATGTGGCTCGGGACTGTACCCAACTAAAACCTGTTTGCACGACTCCTTTGAGCCGTGGTAGGGTAGTAATCAAAGTACAGTGGGAACTCACACGAGACAAATGACGATCCCCAGGTCGATGAACTAACCTGTACACATGTCACCTGGGAACTGCTATCTGACGTCAGGTATAAGACCAACTAGCATGTTCCCGGCGAGTCCTGTCCGGTATACTCATAACCCAATGAGCACCTGTATACATCTTAGGTGAACCAACTGACACCAGTGGCTTGTGAGACCGGCCACCGCCCCTCGTCGGGGTCTCGACTGTATACACTAGTCTACTCTGGAGTATCGATGCCCTGTCTCGAAACTCCTACGACTAGGGACCTTTTAAGGATGTGCTTATAGACTACCAGCTCCCACGTATATGATCGCCCTCATACTGCCGGTAGTCAAGCAAGAATCCTAGGGGCTCTATCAACGTGCAATAGTGATCTGTCATGTCACCTAAAGCAGTACACGATGATAAAGGTAAACCAGATAGCATACTATCATCTTGAGTAAGACTGTCCTACCGGGATAGGTCCTTCCTCAATCATTGCAATCACGTGCCTGTGATCCAATAATTGACTCTGAGGGCACTATCTCCAACAATCTCCCACTTGCACTCAAGGCTAATTATTGCGATGTCGCATACTCACAGCCCGTGTGATACCGAACATCCAACTCCTCTACTTGTCAGTCTCACAAAATCCGTTTGCGAAACTATTGCGTTCGAGGAATAGCCTCAGTGAGTGGATCCGCCTAGAAGTTTCTTTCTATGTCTCTCTATATCTCAAGTTCGCGGAGAAAGCCATCTCCCGAAATGAGCAATACCTGTCTTAGAGTGTCTGGATGTCTGATGGGACTTAGCTCATAAATGAACTCCAAATCCAAACTTCTTAGACTGTATCGTCAACTGAACTTAATCAGTATCCTGCGCCATGCCACCCTCAGTATTGCCTTGGACCACCTGTCCAAAATACTGCCCCTCGTCAGAAGGAAAAACTATAACTCTGACAACCTCCTTGTCGTCCAGGTCACCTTGGAAGCCTGGAATGATAACTGTCTCTCGAATGAGGCTGTCGTTATCATATCCCTAGAACATCCACTTATGTTCTAAAACTGCCTCCGACTGTTTCTCCAGGATTGGATCAATATTAACTTATTGCATGTAGTGCAAGAACAACATCTGGTGTTGTACTTGACATCTCATGATTGACTCAATTGCCTAAGCAAATGATCTGCCATTCATGAGTATCCCTCTCCCTTTCAGTGTATAAGACACCTTTAGAGAGGGTGACTCCATTACCTGCAGGTGTACTACCGTGCCAGGAGTCGTCCATTCTAAATACTCATAGAATGCTGTCAAGGTACCCAGATTAGGAAACCACCCAAATCTAGATCTAAAACCATAGATCTAGTAACCAGAATGTCTGATATAATGTCCAAGTCCTGTGTGGAGAAACCACTGTGTGACGACCAAAGTCTAACCGATCGTAGTATAGGAATATCACTTCCTACTACCTTCTCAACAGATCCATCCCCTATTCTGATGACGTCAAACCTATGACTGTCGTATCAGAAATAGATGATCTATCTCCGCTATATCTGCTTTAGTCTATAAATAGACATAAGCCTGATGTCCACCAATGCTTCCGCTGCTCCCACTGACTACGACAACCCTCTGGCAGAGTCATATACACGTACACTTCTGAAGCTAGTTCAGAACGACGCTATACTCATCCTCCTGCCGGGTCTCGCAGCCTGGAACAACAACAATGGCAAGTGTGGGTAAACAAGAACTTCCCTGTCACCGTCCTTGAGGCTACCGAAGTACCTCTCGGGTGCCTGAAGTTACCCACCTTATCTGCGGAGTGGCCAATGGAATGTCAAATCAGATTGAATCTTTAGGTTCCTTATCAAATCTTCAGTAATCGTTTGCGGTTCTGGAATCACTTCCAGTTCTACCATACTCCCACTGCTGTTTTTGAAAAAATCCATTTTTAATAAAACTGTGGCGAGTCTTGAACAATATTTCTATTGATCTCCCAGATGGTAGAAAATCAACCCTCATCATAGCCTGGGTCAACCCACAAACAGTCATTACAGAAACGTGCCTATGAGTTATCCAGAGTCTGGTTTTAAGCATAAGCCGGACAACTCCCCGTACCTTAACATCGTTAAGATATGAACTGTTCTATATCCAATATAGAACCAGAGGCACTGATTTAATTGAACCAGATTCAAATCATGCAGCTGTCTCCAGTGCATGTCAACTAAATGGAAAAAGGCCGATCAGCGTTACTCAACTTAGGAATGCTTCCAATTATGAGTAACCCGAAAGAGAAGCAAGTTCTCTTAATCATTACTATCAACTGAATACCATACACAAGTATCTACATCTTCGATCACTTTGAAGAATCCCGATACTTGCAACACCTGGTTCTCTACTTTATTCTTATACCTATAACTTCTCAAAACTTCGACCCTGTGTTTGTACGAAACACCTGTCTAAGAACTAGAGAAGTCATAAGTAAGCAGAATACAGTACGAGAACCAACCCCTCTGTCCGGATGGACCCTGGACAACATACAATACTCTGTATAAGTCCGCTGAGTCTAACAACTCTTTCACTGTGTGTCGTAGGTTGAAAACTGTACTAATGGTTAAGAAGAATTACACCGCTGTTCAATGCTCCTTACCTAACCATCAACTGATATAGGTAAATGTCATCGACATAATATCAAAAGGTATATCTCACTCTATGAAAATAGACGTACAGATATATCAATTTGAAATTGGTGCACAACAGCGGATATTCAAAACCAAATATTTGCCGACCGGCAAACAACCCAGATGATCTCCTCAAATATCACCGATTACAACGAATCCCGATATAATGAGGATGATCACCCAATTCCCAATAACTTACTCCCACTCATCATCTGTAAAACCTTACAGATGTGAGAATCATACCTGGTAAATACATACCCTGGAGCAAGTGTCTAATTGGGAAATCAGTTTTCTATTAACTGTACACAGTGAACCTGAAACATCGAAATGTTTCGTTGGGGTATCCTGGTATTCCTAGTAATGCCTCTTCCAGATTCACGACTGTAACCGTATAGTTCTTTGCCACCTCTCCAAATCCCTTCATATGTCTTTAGTCTTTACCTTCTGCACACCCCTTAGGCCAAATGGTTTTCTTCCTTCCCTACCGTTCGGCACCAGCCTATGGTTTGGAAGAAGACTATCCAAAAAGCATAAAGGGTGTACTGTCCTAATCCTAGGAGCACTCGCATCGCGAGAGAAGGTGAAGATAAAAGACACCTGAATGTACTTTATTCCTATTTCTCCTGAACCAGGATCCATCCCCGAACTGGAACGAGTTCCTTTCGAGTTCGTATATAACCATACGATGGATTATCCAATAAAATGGGATCTTCGTAGTGATACGGAGTGTCCTGGAGAAATACAAAGGTGATTTAGGATTGGCGAAGAAATACTTGGTTTGGTCGTGAATAGCAGTCGCAATTAACTTTGCCCTCTTACTAATCCCTTGCTTTGTCTTAACTTAATACCTTCTGTACACCGTTTAGGCTAATTGGCTTTCTTCCTTCCCTACCGGTCGGCACCAGCCTATGGTTTGGAAGAAGACTATCCAATTTGCGTAATAGGTGTACTACTCCTAAACCAAGGAGTACTCGCAACCTGAGAGAGGGTGAAAAGAAAAGACAACTGAATAGTCCTATCCGTTTTCTCCAGAACCGGAAACCATCCTCGAATAAATCCCTTCGAGTTCGTATCTAACCATACGATGGTTTTGTCCAATGGAAGTGGACGTTCGTAGTAATACGGGGTGTCCTGGAGAAAAGGGTAAAAGTAGGAGTGGCAATGAGGTTCGCAACTCTGACAATCCAAAAGCCAGTGTTAAGAAGGTTCGGTCAACTTGGTCACTGAGTCAAAGTCTTAGGGTCGGGTCAATGGTCGCTGCCAAAGAGAGAGAGAAAAGAAACACTCAGCGTGCACTCTATCCTAGATCAGAATGGTTACCAATTTATCTAATCTGGAAACCTCCCACTGTACCTCAAATTCTCCTCCAAACCTGAAAGAAGAATTAGTCGGGAACACCCGAGGAGTAAACCAACTCATCAGTGGGGATCGGGATCCAACTCTCATCGCATGATAACGTGACGGAATCCGCTCACGGTATCACACTCCAGAAGGTATGCGCATATCTGGCAAGTTTCAGTTCTTTTGAAACTCCCGATGTGATTTCTGCCCCATGCTCTTATGACCTTGACTAAGGCCAACAAATCATAAGTCACATGTCAAGTTCTACCCGTCATTGTCCAGGTTGATTTGAATCCACCCGTACAAGCCCTTGACTAAGGCCAACAAGGCTATACGACTGTCCCAAACCAACGCATCTATCTATGCAGCATATGAATACCCAATAGCTACCAAACACTGTGCCTTGACTAAGGCCAACAAACACAGCTTGAATACTATTGACTACCCATATGAAACGACGGAGGGCTACGAATGGTTTCTGGCGAAAACCTTTAACGTAGTGAACTTGATATCGTTGAAGGAACGGATAGCTTTTAAAAATATAGTGACAAAAACCGTTGCTAAAGAGGTCACTCCCGGTGAAGGGATCTCGGCTCTTTCCCCGTAGAATGGGGTGCAGGATATTCTAACTGAATACCACGGTGCAAAGCAAAAGTAATCGGCTATAGTGAAGTTAATGCCCTGACGCAAACTTCTGTCCAAGGGGTCACTCCCGGTGAAGGGATCTCGGCCCTTGCCTCGTCGACTGAGGAGCAGGATATTCCAATGAATACCACGATGCAAAACAAAAGAGAACGTCCTTGCAATAACAGCTTTTTGAAAAGTGTTCCAACAACATCAGATTAGGTTTGTTTTTAAACTTGCATTGATCCGAATCAATGCAGTCCCATCAATAAATCACACCACAAAGAACGAAAATATACTGATGTACGTATATGCCATCCGCATTCGCCACTGGGTCCCGTCATTACCCGTTAGGTTAGCTTACTAACGACAGAGCGGGGACTGGACTAGCGCGGATGCAAAACATATACAACATCTACTAATATATATACCAATATATTATATTTCGCTCAAGGCGTGAAAAGAAATGCAACATCACAGAAATGTACAGCATCACAGAACAATACAGATATCTGGGATCCCCGGGTTTCACAGAGCCACTACTGAAACCCGACGTTCCCCTGGTCGTGTGGATAGCCTGTGCAATGAAATCCTAGACCCCTACGGGCGCGGCAAGTCACCCGCCAAAACCTGAAGCGAGGCAGCCCCCTTCAGCTCCGTGAATGGACCACCCAGCACTTCACGGAATCCGGTAACTTGGGCACCCCTCCTGGGCCAACCTGTACCCCCTACGAGTGCGGCGAATAGCCCGCCAATCCTAGAGTGAAGCCCCCTCCGTCCCAATGCCATGAGATGCGGGCTTGTTGCCCTCCAGAACCCGGCTATCCGTGCACCCCTCCGCGGGGTAATCCTAGTACAGAAAGTAAAATATACATACAACGGGTACATCGACCGCAACCAGGTCGTGCCCCAAAAGAATAATACAATCAGGCAGTGACGGCAGTCCACATGTCGGACGCTCGCCCCGCAAAATCAAATGTACATAATACAACAATACAGTACTAGCATTGCATCCAGGCTATCCCCCACGACCGATCCGCAACATCACAGCATAAACATAGAACATCAACGTGAAAGTCACGTTCGCAAATCCGTCTAACCGGGCTATAGCAGTTAGACCGGATTTACCGATCGAGTGACATTCACGGTCGCAGATATAATGTAAATACTGTGAAAAATGTGTTTAAAATTTTCCGATTGATTAAACATTAACAAGTGGGCCCCCAAACAAAACTGTAGCAACCACAGAAAACATGGGCCCAATTTTAATATTCCAAAAACCACATTTATCATTCAGGAACACACTGCAAAAATTTGGAGGGGTGAACAGTTACATCCGCGGCGGAAGAGCGGCCAAAGCAGGGGTTTGGCCGCCCTTCCGCGGCGGTATGAGAGGATCGTTGAACCAAATTTTTACAGTGACCTTAAAATTCCCTGCACATCACACTGAGACAACCAGAAAAATTTTTTAGACTCCAAAAAATTTCGACAGAAACTGATGTGCTAAATAAATACGGTTTTTGGAAATTTCGGTCGATCGGAATTGATAAACACATTACACAAAGCTAGACTATGTTAATGGCGAGGCTCTGATACCACTGTAAGTGCACGGCGGCGCCCCGGCCGTCAATCCGACGGCCGAACGCGGAAACGGTGAATAACTTAAATTTTGCGGACTTTGCAAACCGGCACCACCGCGCACTAAACTCCGGATCGTAACCATTAACAAGTCTAAGCTAACAAGAATACGGGTTAGAGATGTATACCGACAGATCCGAGTCCTCCGGTCTTCATCTCCACTCCGATCTCCTCGCGGGAAAAGCTGTCCGTCTCCTCCTCGTCGGAAAGGGCACCACGTCGCCTGCATCTTTTACGGGCTCCCGCCTCTATACCGAGGCAACTCGGGCATGAAGCCGGCAACTCGACATGCTCAAGATGTGCTGTAGGAAGTGTAGTGCTTTGTCTCTTTGGGGTTTGTTGCCTTTGGATGGAGGAATTTTTGGACAAGAATTTTCCATGGATGCTTAATGAAGAATGAAGCATCCAAGACTAAATGAGCTCGGCCACTAAGAAAATGTGCTCACTGGAAAAAGGGAGTGAAGCAAGCTCTCATCAATTAATCCTCTTCTCTCATCATACTGTGAAAAATTAAACCTTCATGTCCATTCTATTATACTCCAGCACACACAAATCAATCAAATATATTAATTAATCCACTATACAAATCACACTCCATACTATCCACAGTGGCCGGCCCATTCCCAAGCCAAACAGTGGCCGGCCCCACCACTAAAACAATTTCCAACACAAAACATATCAAAACCCATACTCAATCAAGTCATAATTAATGCAAGGGATGGAGCATGGAAATATACAAAGAACCCCTCCACAAGATATTATTTGCAAACTGCAAATAATCCTCTCCATCGGAAAAGTCCGGCCGGGAAAGAACAAAGGAAAACCGGCCGGAACGGAATGCAAACTGGCAACTCCAGAAAACTGGTCCCGTAATAAATTACAGGAAAACCCCGATACTGTGCATACACACCCGCATCTGTATTCCGTCCGGATACAAATGCAAAAAGACAAAATCTACACTGTACTAAACTAGGACCGGCTTAAACCAAAGCCGGCTAGTAAAAACCGTTCGATCCTGATCCGTGCAATACCGCACGTATCTGATCGAACCCTGCCATATAACCATACGGCCACTAGTACAAACCGTCCGATCCTGATCCGTGCAATACCGCACGTATCTGATCGGACCCTGCCATATCTCCATACGGCCTCTACAGCGTTTCGCCCGAAAGCTTGAGTAACTGAAAGTGTGGTGGACTCTAAAGACTCGTCAATACTATGGCTGTGGATTTAACCACTAGCACGTCAGAGGTATAAGCCAATACGTGACGGGCCACCAGCTATTGACCAAAAGGGACGTCGATGAGGAAGCTCACCCCGACACCCAACTGAGCCTGTCAGTGACAATATCCGTACAGTCCGGTCCGTTCGTCTATGAGCATCGCATGGCGGGCCTAGGGGGTTGGTAAAAGTCAGACCCCCAAAAGCGGTACAAGTCGTGTCGGAGTGTAGCCCAGAACACCCTGAGATACTACTGGAATACCTACCAGTAAATCTCCTGCCTTGGCCAAGGTCTTCGTGTAATGGCTCTCCTAGACACAGCGCGACCTCACCCCCAATACCGGGAGAGACGAAACCCCCGAAGATCCGCTCACTGCCTCCATGTGGCTCGGGACTGTACCCAACTAAAACCTGTTTGCACGACTCCTTTGAGCCGTGGTAGGGTAGTAATCAAAGTACAGTGGGAACTCACACGAGACAAATGACGATCCCCAGGTCGATGAACTAACCTGTACACATGTCACCTGGGAACTGCTATCTGACGTCAGGTATAAGACCAACTAGCATGTTCCCGGCGAGTCCTGTCCGGTATACTCATAACCCAATGAGCACCTGTATACATCTTAGGTGAACCAACTGACACCAGTGGCTTGTGAGACCGGCCACCGCCCCTCGTCGGGGTCTCGACTGTATACACTAGTCTACTCTGGAGTATCGATGCCCTGTCTCGAAACTCCTACGACTAGGGACCTTTTAAGGATGTGCTTATAGACTACCAGCTCCCACGTATATGATCGCCCTCATACTGCCGGTAGTCAAGCAAGAATCCTAGGGGCTCTATCAACGTGCAATAGTGATCTGTCATGTCACCTAAAGCAGTACACGATGATAAAGGTAAACCAGATAGCATACTATCATCTTGAGTAAGACTGTCCTACCGGGATAGGTCCTTCCTCAATCATTGCAATCACGTGCCTGTGATCCAATAATTGACTCTGAGGGCACTATCTCCAACAACCTACACGGCTCATAAGATTTGAAAGTCTTAAGTTACAGTGACCTAAACCTGTGCTTAAGCAATCCCTACAACTTCCGACATTGCCCTACAAGTGGCTCAATATTGACCCTTGTATACAATCCACGGACGCAAATAAACATTTCCCTAACCAAGTCCCATCCGAGACTAGGGATATGTTTGCATGGTGAACAACCCTTGTAAATCCTCTCGACTTACAAGGAGAAAACCCTCCTGTAGGATCCTTACGACTTACAGAGGAACAAAATACTTAGGAACCCTCACAATTCTTAAGGAGAAAATATACCTACAAGATACTCACGACTTGTAGGGAGAAATACCTTTGTGAGACCCTTACGGCTCATGAAGTCAAAAGCCTTAGCCGACAAGACCTTAACCCTGGTCGCTGAGCCACCTTTGTTTGACATTGACAAAGGCAGGTGATGATTCGCTCCTGGCAATATCCCAGTTGTAGCGATACTGATGCTTAAATCGGTATCAAATTCCAAGTCCTTTCATGGCAGATGATGATTCGCTCCTCGTAATATTCCGGTTGTAGCGATGCTGATGCTGAGATTGGCACCAGATTCCAAGTTCTACGCTCGCGATAAAAATCAGCGAGCTGAAAATGCATATTAAATAACCGAAATGATTGGGCAACTACAACAACAACAACAACAACTGAGCCTTTTATCCCAAGCATAAGGGGTAGGCTACATGAACCAACATGAGAATCACGCCGGGTCCAACACATGAATCCTCTGTCTCCACTCACTTCTATCGAACAATATACTTTCATTGAGTCCTTTGGCAACCATATCATTTCGTATCACCTCCATCCATGTTTTCTTCGGTCTCCCTTTTGCCCTTTTGCCATTACCCATATCGAGAGTATCTATTCGTCGAACCGGTGCTTCCATAGGTCTGCGTCGCACATGACCAAACCATCTAAGCCGGTTTTCCCGCATCTTCTCCTCCACGGGTGCTACACCAACTTTTGCACGGATATCCTCATTTCGTACCTTGTCTTTTCTAGTGTTACCGCACATCCAACGAAGCATGCGCATCTCCGCTACGTGCATCTTCTGTGTATGATGCTTCTTAGGAGCCCAGCATTCTGTACCATATAATAAGGCAGGCCGAATAGCGCTCCGATAAAACTTCCCTTTCAATTTTAACGGAAAGTTACGATCACACAAAATCCCTGTTGCACTCCTCCATTTCAACCAACCAGCTTGGATCCTTTGATTAACATCACTATCGATCTCCCCATTCCTTTGGATGATGGAACCTAGATATCTAAACTGGTCGCTCGGTGATATCTCTTGCCCTTCCAATGTTATACCAATATGGTTTTGATTTCTCTGGCTACTAAATTTGCAGTGCATATATGCTGTCTTGGACCTGCTCAATCTGAATCCCCGAGATTCCAATGTTTGTCTCCATAATTCCAATTTGGCATTAACCCCTGCTTTCGTCTCATTTACTAGAACAATATCATCAGCGAATAGCATGCACCAAGGGACTTCATCTTGGATAGTTTTAGTAAGCTCATCCATCACGATGGTAAACAGGAAAGGACTTAATGCAGATCCTTGATGTAAACCAATAGTAATCGGAAAATCACTTGTTAAGCCACCGCAAGTTCTGACATTTGCCACTACTCCGTCGTACATATCCTTGATTATGTCAATATACTTGACGGGGACCCCCTTTTTCATCATTGTCCCCCATAATACCTCTCTAGGTACCTTGTCGTACGCTTTTTCTAAATCAATAAATATCATATGCAAATCTCTTCTCCTCTCTCGAAAGCGCTCGACAAGTTGACGAAGCAAATGAATCGCCTCCGTCGTCGATCGTCCAGGCATGAACCCAAATTGGTTCTCTGTTATCTTAATATCCTTCCTTAGCCTGTGTTCAATCACCCTCTCCCAAAGTTTCATGGTGTGACACATTAGTTTTATTCCACGGTAGTTTGAGCAACTTTGAATGTCACCCTTATTCTTGTAGATAGGTACAAGGATACTTTTCCTCCATTCATTTGGCATCTTTTTTGTCTGCCAAATCTTATTAAACAGATCTGTCAGCCATTTAACGCCTATTTCGCCTAAGCATCTCCAAATCTCGATAGGAATCCCGTCAGGACCAACCGCTTTTCTTAAACCCATTCTGTTCAAAGCTTCTTTAACCTCAGTAAGTCTTATTTTACGCATGAAATCACGATTTATATCTTGAGATTGAATGACAAGTCCATCCAAATTCTTAGTAAAGCTCTCATTGAACAATTTGTCAAAATAATCTCTCCATCTTTCCTTGATATCCTCATCTCGAACTAAAACCTTCTGATTTTCATTTTTGACACACTTCACCGCACATAAGTCTCTGGTCTTCCTTTCCCGCGTTCGAGCAATCCGGTATATATCATTTGCAGCCTCTTTAGTGTCTAATTTCTCGTACACCTCCTTGTAGACCTTAGATTTAGCTTCCCGAACAGCTTTCTTAACTTCCTTTTTAGCTATTTTGTACTTCTCAAATCTCTCCACATCTCTACTTTTCTTCAAATCTTTATAAGAATCCCTTTTAATTTTAATAGCAGCCTTTACATCTTCATTCCACCATGATATGTCCTTAGATGGTGGAGCACCACCTCTCGACTCACCAAGTAGATCTCTAGCTACTTTCTTGATACAACTAGCCATTTTGTTCCATGTTTTGTCCGGATCATCTTCCGACTGCCAATCCGCTTCTTGTACTACACGATCTATAAAAGCCTTTTGATTACCTTCTTTCAATCGCCACCATTTAATTTTAGGCTCTACCTTACGTCTAATCTTCCTAGGTTCTCTTCTAAATCGAAAATCTAGAACTAAAAGTCTATGTTGGGTAGTTACACTCTCACCTGGCACTACCTTACAGTCGATACAACAACCTCTATCTATTCTTCTCGTCAGAAAAAAGTCTATTTGACTAGAATTTGATCCGCTCCTAAAAGTGATAAGGTGGGACTCTCTTTTCCTAAACCAGGTGTTTGCTAAGATCAAGTCATAAGATAAAGCGAAATCTAGAATCGAGTCACCCACTTCATTCCTTTGTCCGAAACCAAAACCTCCATGGATAGTATCAAACCCACTACGACTAGTACCTACATGTCCATTAAGATCACCACCAATAAATAACTTCTCTCCACTAGGTATACTTTGCACCACCTCGTCTAAATCCTCCCAGAATAGACGCTTACTAGCGTCATCAAGATCTATCTGTGGTGCATAAGCACTAATAACATTAAAGATCTCTCCACCTAGAATAAGCTTAACCAGTAAAATTCTATCACCTTTTCTCCTAATCTCAACTACATCCTCAAGCAACCGTCTATCTATGATTATACCTACCCCATTACGATTTTTATCTCTACCCGTATACCAAAGCTTATAACTCGCAATAAAAAACAGCGAGTAAATATATATATATATATAGCCGAAATGATTGGGCAACTCGCAATAAAAAAACAGCGAGTAAAAATAAAATAAACAGCCGAAATGATTGGGCAACTCGCAATAAAAAACAGCAAGTAAATATATATATATATATAGCTGAAATGATTGGGCAACTCGCAATAAAAAAACAGCGAGTAAAAATAAAATAAACAGCCGAAATGATTGGGCAACTCACAATAAAAAGCAGTGAGTAAAAACAAAATAAACAGCCGAAACGATTGGGCACCGCGAAAAATAGCCGAAATGATTGGGCAATCGCAATTTTCGCGATATGAAAAGCTGAAATGATAGAGCATCGCGGAAAGGAATAAAATAAAAAAAATATATATGTAATGAAATTTATGCCCTACAGGTGAGATTGCATCGATCCCTATATATAATCCAGGGGCACAAACAAAAAGGGAACCATACCTTCCTAACAGGCTCCATCAGAAAGCGAAGCCAAATCTCGACGGTTCATAGAAAGCCTAGAGACAACCTCGATATTTGTCGCAATATTGCAGACACAATATCAACAAACGAAGCAAAAGAAGGTCCCTAGCTTCAGGATCTCGACGTCAATATCGACAACTTAGAGATCACCAACGGCGTTTCTCCTCACTCCATCCAGATGCAAACGTGACGTCAACAACCGACCCCAGAGTCGCAACGAAACGGAACCATGGCAATGTCCCTAGTTCCAAATCTCAATGGCCACATCTACAGCCTGGAGACCAACAACGGTGTGCCTCCTCATTCCAACAAGACACAGATGTTACACCATCAAGCGGAGTGACGGCAAAATCCCAGCTCCACCTCAGCATTCGTCTCGATACAGCAGACGCAATGTCAACAATGGCGTTCCTTCGTGGTTCATCAGCATTCGGATACAACGCCGACAAAAGACCCCACGGTAAAAACAAAGCAGAGCGGCGGCAAAATCCCAGCTCCACCTTGACGTTCATCTCGACACAGCAGATGAAATGTCACCCCAGCATTCTTCCCCCAGCAGGATTTAGACACACCAAAGCAAACGAAGCGAAGGCCACATTCCTAGCTTCGACGTCTTGACGGTAACTCATATAAAACTGGAAAGACAATCGGAGATCATCTCGCACCAGCACAGAATGGTCACCACCTCGACGTCCGTCTCAATACAGTAGACGAGATGTCACCCCAATGTTCGTCTCGACACAGCAGGCGCAACGTCATTAAACGAATAGAACCACGGCAAAATCCCTAGTTCCAAACCTCGACGGTTCACCAGCAACCTAGAGACAACCTCGACGTCCGTCTCGATACAGTAGACGAGATGTCACCCCAATGTTCGTCTCGACACAGCAGGCGCAACGTCATTAAACGAATGGAACCACGGCAAAATCCCTAGTTCCAAACCTCAACGGTTCACCAGCAACCTAGAGACAACCTCGACGTCCGTCTCGATACGGTAGACGAGTTGTCACCCTAATGTTCGTCTCGACACAGCAGACGCAACATCATCAAACAAACAGAGCCACGGCAAAATTCCAGCTCCACCTCGACGTTCGTTTCGATACAGTAGACGAGTTGTCACCCCAACGTTCTTCCTCCAGCGGGATTCGGACGCGACAATCAAACAAACGGAGCCACGGCAAAATCCCTAGTTCCAAACCTCGACGGTTCATCAGCAAACTAAAAATAACCGCGGCATTCGTCTCGATACAGCAGACGCGATGCCAGCAAAGCGAAGCAAAGGCCAAATTCCTAGCTTCAGGGTCTTGACGGCAACTCATATAAAGCCCGAAAGACTATCGGAGATCATCCCCACACCAGCGCAGAATGGTTATGACTCATCGGGGCTCGCCAAAATGAGCCTAACCTCAAGTAAAAAGCGGCATGGCAAAATTCCTAACGCTTGCTCTTCCGACGGTCAAACTGCCTAGGAAGATTGTTTGAAGACGTCTTGTCCAGCCCCCGAAGGGATCAGAGACACGGCAGTCGCAGGGCTACTCGAACAGCACGATTGCCTATCGAGGACTATATCGGCTTATGCGATGGTACGATAGCCAAAACCCTAAGTACCACCGACCTTAACGGGCTTCTGTCGTAAAGAGCAGAGGTTAAATGCGACGTTAAGATGTTCTTGCGAGAAACGCTCGATTCGTCTCGACTTGTGAAAAAATTGTCGAGGCGGCTCGACTCGTGAGATAAAGCCTTAGGCAGTGGGCATAAAAGAAGCCTGTTTCCTAAGCACTGGGACCCCGCAAGTTGGCCCAAAACGGTCTCTTGCATACCATCCACGGGTCTCACTCTCTAACGTCGAACTTCGACAAGGAGGGGAACAACCGCTTACGAGTCCTCTCGACTCGTAAGGGGGGAAAATCTCTTATAAGATCCTTACGACTTATAAGAGAAAACACACTTAGGGATCCTCACGATTCCTAAGGAGAAAATCCACCTACGAGATCCTCTCGATCCGTAGGGAGAAAAGTCTCTATGAGACCCTCACGGCTTATAGAGTTGAAAAGTCTTAGGCAGCAGATCCGAACCTGCGGCCTAAGCCATCGCTATCCCTTGGAGAAATCTAGATGCTTACTCTGTTATCTATCGACCTTGCTTATTAACACAGCATACTGAGAATAAAAGAAGAAAGCGACGGAAAGAGCATCCGATTTACATTTGATCAAACGTTCAAGACACATTCATTCATGTATGGGCAGAAGACTCAGGACGAGAAATAAGACAAGCTGAAATAAAAAAATAAAAAAAAGGAGGGTTTCCATTCATATTGCTAAAAATTCTTACAATCACTAGAGCAATGAATAAGAAACATTATTCAAATTATTACAACGGTATAACCTCAGATCCGGGGCACGGATTGAGGAATTCAAAAGTAAGGCCATCCAGAGTTCTTCTGGCCTTTCTAATTATTCTTATGCGCAGCCTCTCGCGCTCCTCTGTGTCAAGATCATCGGCAAGCCCTCCCGGCCTTCGATAAGCAGCAACTATCGTCGTCTGCTGGAAGATTTGATGTAGGATGTCAATGAGGCTGTCCCGCCGTTTCTTCGAGATCAGCCCCGTCAGGTACACTGAATGCACCTTGTCCTCGGCATCATCCAGCGCATTGAGCGGCAGGGCCTCGTGAAGACCCGGAAGTGCTCTCCATATTGCTCCCAGCACGACTTTCAAAAGAGCCGAACGACGGGGTAGCAGCCAACCACCGCTTGCGTTCAGACGAACCATAACCTCTGCACATTGAGCGTCTGTAAACTCCTGGTTTTGTTGACAACCCTGTGCGCGGATATCGTCATAGGTGATGAACTCGTGCAAACTGTATAGATGCACCGCCATTATGCCTAGAGGAAACACCACAGGAAGATTAGCGATAGAAGAAAAATAATATACAATAGAGGGCTAAATTCCTAGAGAGCAAAGCTCTGTTCAGGGATTAAAACCCATGAACAAAAGCTCAATGAAACCCCAATGGGGATCTCTTTAGATCAAAAGAGTGAGAGCAAAGCTCTTTGACTGAGATTAATTTAAATTAATTTGATTTACATTAATTTTACCTAAAGTTTCTAACTTTGAAAATGAGCAAAGCTCAGCTAGTGAAACCCCAATGGGGATCTCTTTAGATCAAAAGATCTATGAGAGCAAAGCTCTGTTGGTTAAAATTAATTAAAATTAATTTAATCTAAGAATCAATTTTACCTAAAGTTTTTTTCTAAAAACTTTGGAAAGAAGAGCAAAGCTCTAGAGTTCTTGAAGACAAGAGCAAAGCTCTGAAGTTTTTGAAAATAAAAATCTGAAAGATGATAAGCATCTGTGAGGGACCAAAGGTCCTATTTATAGGCACCAAGTGCCTTTCCAACATCCAAAAGCTGCCGCGATGGTTGGGATTCTGCCACCGTTGCGCTCGCGTTTGGAGGCCACTTAAGCGCAACGGTGGGAGGGCATTTGTTTACCCCAATAAGAGCAAAGCTCTGTTCAAATTTCAAGGCGGGAGATGAAGCAACGCTTCATCTTCGCCCAATCAGAGCAAAACTTTGCTTTGAAAATTTAAACTTTAATAAATGAAGCAACGCTTCAGATTCTTTGCGCTGTGCGCAATGAGCCACGTGTCAGGCGCAGACACATCAGCACAGCACCCAAGGCGGTGCGTCCAATCAGAGCAGGGCTCTTTTAAAAAAACTAAAAGTAAAAGAAACAACTTTCAGTTGCGCAAGCGCTGCGCTGCGCGACATGTATCTGCGCAGTTGCGCAAGCACAGCTGCGCAAGCGCTGCGCTGCGCGACACGTGTCTGCACAGCGGCGCAAGCACAGCCGCGCAAGCGCTGCGCTGCGCGACACGTGTCACGCACTGGGGGAGTTGCGCAAAATAAAATAAATCTTTTCTGTTCTTGTTAAAACAAGAAGATTTCTTCTGTAAAGCAGGGGCCTTTGGATCAAAAATCCAACGGTGGGGAAAATTCCCCAAATCACTCAGAAAAAGATCTCTGTAACAAATTTAACTAATTTATGAGCACTATAAAAAGGACCCCAGACCTCATTTCAAGATCATCAACATCTGACTAAAAAAAAGAGAGAGAAGAAAGGAACTCTCAAGAACTCCTGAAGAACATAAAAAAAAGAAAGGTAAAAACCTTTAGAAAAAAAGAAAGTTCTCTTATAAACAGATCATAGATCTAAAAACAAGATCAATGATCTTTAAAAAAAACAAAAAAAATATAAAAATAGTGCCTTACACTTGCTATGAACCTTTGGTTCTCTGAAACAAGGAAAAACTTGTTATTAAGGGATCAAAAAGTGCTTTGCACTTCTGTTCTTGAATCTACAAATATTCTTAGTGCTTTGCACAAATGCAATGCATTTCCTAAAAAGGCCAGGCCCAAATCAAAAAGACCAAGCATGCCAAAATAAACTGCAAAGCAATAAAAGGGCAGAGCCCAAATAAAATTGATGCTCTGCATCATTTATAAAGGGCAGAACCCAAAACAAATTGATGATCTGCATCCTTTCTAGGCAAAGCCCAAATAAAAATAAAAAGAAATGCAATGCAAAAGCAAATAAAAACGTTGAATATTTTTCAACTGGACTTAGCCCAATCATGGCCGTAAGTCCTCAAATTAAATTGACTGAGCAAGACTGCTCTCCTAAATCAATTTACCTCCGGTTCGAGGGTACATCTCCGAGCTCCTCTGACACTTATCGTTGTAATCCTTCAACGACGTCAGAGAGGTGACGGGTCCCGACGACCACATACGTCAATATGGACTGCAGGGTCCTTAAACTCGTGGACCGAGACGTCCTTAAACTAATATTGGACCGAGACGTCCTTAAACTAATATCGGACCGAGACGTCCTTAAACTAATATCGGACCGAGACGTCCCTAAACTAATATCGGACCACCACGTCCTTAAACTAGAATATGGACCACCATGTCCCTAAACTGGAACATGGACCACCATGTCCCTAAACTGGAACAATAGAGCCCAAACGCTCTTTTGTCGGATCTAAACGATCCCGTTAAGTTGATCTTAGTCTCAAATTGGACTAACGTATCCTTAACAAACGATTAAGTTGATCTTAGCCTCAAATATGGCTAACGTGTCCTTAAATCAAACCTTCAAACAAACTTTAGTCCCAAATTGGACTATAGATCTCTCAACCAACTTTGGTTCAAGGGTACATCTCTGAACTCCTCTGATATTTGTCGTTGTAATCCTTCAACGTCGTCAGAGAGGTGACGGGTCCTGACAACCACACATTAATACGGACTGTGGGGTCCTTAAACTCACGGACTTATGCGTCCTTAAACCAATATCCGCCCCCAAAATGGGAATGTTGGACCACTATGTCCCTAAACTGGAACAATAGAGCCCAAACGCTCTTTTGTCGGATCTAAACGATCCCGTTAAGTTGATCTTAGTCTCAAACCGGACTAACGTATCCTTAACGAACGTTTAAGTTGATCTTAACCGCAACGCGACTAATGCATCCTTAAACTAAAAACACCAAACCCAAATCTAAGTAAATACGGATTTGGACTAATCCACGTCCTACGGGCGACGACATTACTCAGTCTCCGTATACAATCCACGGGCAACCACAAACAAAACTGTTCCCCTCCGAATGGCGGCCGAGACATGGAATGCCTCGCCTGAGATTCGGGGCAGATGCTAATTGGTGCTATCCGTCCACCTCTCCGAAGATGCCAAGTTGATTTATGGCACCATGTATCGGAGGTTTAAACGGATGCGTCCGATGTAGCAGACTTCGTCAGATTCCCCCTCGTTGAGGGGTTTTTGATTGTGGGGACGCTCTTCCCTGCAGGCGCAAGCCCCTGCAGTTAATTACGCTACAGCATCGCGGTAACAACTTTTTCCTTCTCCAGCTGGTCACTTCGTGTCGTGGGTGTTTGTTTTGTTTGTGGTTGCCCGTGGATTGTATACGGAGACTAATTTATGTAGTCGCCCGTAGGACGTGGATTAATCCAAATCCGTGTTTACTTAGATTTGGGTTTGTGGTTTTGGTTTGAGGATACGTTAGCCGTATTCGAGGCTAAGATCAACTCAAACGTTTGTTAAGGATACGTTAGTCCGATTTGAGACTAAGATCAACTTAACAGGATCGTTTAGATCCGACAAAAGAGATTTTGGGCTCTATTGTTCCAGTTTAGGGACATGGTGGTCCATTGCATGTATGGTCGTCGGGACCCGTCACCTCTCTGACGACGTTGAAGGATTACAACGACAGGTGTCAGAGGAGTTCAGAGAGGTACCCTTGAACCAAAGTTGATTTGGGGATTTATAGTCCAATTTGGGACTAAAGTCTGTTTGAAGGTTTAAGGATACGTTAGCCATATTTGAAGCTAAGATCAACTTAAACGGTTGTCAAGGATACGTTAGTCCAGTTTGGGACTAAGATCGACTTAACGGGATCGTTTAGATCCGACAAAAGAGCGTTTGGGCTCTATTGTTCCAGTTTAGGGACATGGTGGTCCATCTCCAGTTTAGGGACATAGTGGTCCATTTCCAGTTTAGGGACATGGGGGTCCAATAGGTAGTTTAAGGACGCATAAGTCCGTGGGTTTAAGGACCCCACAGTCCATATCTTGGTTTAAGGACGCATAAGTCCATGAGTTTAAGGACCCCACAGTCCATATGGGTGTGTTTAAGGACGCGTTAGTCCATTAGTTTAAGGACGCATAAGTCCGCGGGTTTAAGGACCCCACAGTCCGTATCTTGGTTTAAGGACGCATAAGTCCATGAGTTTAAAGACCCCACAGTCCGTATCTTGGTTTAAGGACGCATAAGTCCATAAGTTTAAGGACCCCACAGTCCGTGTTGATGTATGGTTGTCGGGACCCGTTACCTCTCCGAAGACGTTGAAGGATTACAACGACAAATATCAGAGGAGTTCCGAGATGTACCCTTGAACCAATGAATTAGTTGAAAGAGCAGACGTGCTCAGTTCAAGATGATTTGAGGACTTATGGCCAGTTTGGGCTAAGTCCAATTATGTTTGAAATATTGGCCCTTTGGGCCATTGAAGGAGAGGCTTTCCCTCTAGAAACTTAGCCAATTGGGCTAAAGCTAGTGTTAAACACTAAAGACCAACAGTGTTGAACACTGGGAATAAGATTAGCAAGTTAGTGTTAAACACTAAAAGATAACCAGTGTTAAACACTAGCAACAGGGCTTTCAAATTAGTGTTAAACACTAAAGCAAATCAGTGTTAAACACTGGTAATCAGAGATTTCAAATTAGTGTTAAACACTAAAGCAAATCAGTGTTAAACACTGGGAATAAGATTAGCAAGTTAGTGTTAAACACTAAAAGATAATCAGTGTTAAACACTGGGAACAGAGTTTTCAAATTGGTGTTAAACACTAAGCAAATCAGTGTTAAACACTGCAAATAGAGTTTTCCAAATTAGTGTTAAACACTAAGAAAATCAGTGTTAAACACTGAGGACAAAGTCTTCAGATTAGTGTTAAACACTAAGGAGAGAGGGGTCACGTGTGGACACATGAGAGCGCCCTGATTCCCCTTATTTTATTCTGCAGGTAAGTGTTTAACACTTTAGTTCTGACGGCCATCACGTGCGAGCACGTGATGAAAGCCCACGCTCTGGTCTGTTAGAATGCTCATTAGGGATCACGTGGTGACACGTGAGGGCGCCCTAAATGTGAAGCCAGATCTCCTTTGTTTTATCCTCAAATCTGCGAATAAGTGTTAAACACTTTTGTTTTTTATTTCGAGCATCACGTGTTGACACGTGATGGGGATTTATGCGCTGACTGTTAGAACGTTTGCTAAGGGGTCACGTGGTAAACACGTGAGAGCGCCCAAAGCCTTCATTTCCATTGATCTTTCTTTCTGCGTTTTGGGAGTCACGTGGGAGCACGTGATGGCATCAAAAAGTGGGGCCAGATCCCCTTTATTTTGTTCTGCAAACAAGTGTTAAACACTTTTATTTTTATTTTAGAGCATCACGTGTTGGCACGTGATAGGGATCTGTGCGCCAATTGTTAAAGCATTTGCTGAGGGATCACGTGATAACACGTGAGAGCGCCCAAAGCTTTCATTTCCTTTACTTTTTCTTTCTGCGTTCTGGGAGTCACGTGGGAGCACGTGGGGTGATGCTTCAAAGTTCTTTGCAGGGGATCTTTTCAAGGGTGACCCTAGTTCTTTTCATGAACAGAGATCTTTTAAGAAATGAATTCTTCTTATCTTTAAGAATTAAATTCTTATTTAGGGTAAAACCCTAATTTTGATTCTGGAGGAATTAAATTCCTATTTTGAAAGAATTAAATTCTTATTTAGGGTAAAACCCTAGTTTTGTTTTAGGAGAATTAAATTCCCAGAACTCAATTCTCCTTCTAAGTTTAGGATCTGCATGGCAGGATCTCGACCCGATGAGAATTAAATTCTCAACTTATGGGGAGATGTGCTCTGTGCAGATCTTCAACCGGAAGAAGAACTAAGTTCTTTTCTTTAAATAAGAGTTAAACTCTTTTGAGAATTAAATTCTCTTTTGAATCCTCTCTTTCTTACCTAGGGTTTTTCTTTTGCAGAGAATTAAATTCTTCTCTCTTTGCTTTTTTTTTCATCTTGAGAATTAAATTCTCCTCCCTCTGTTTTTCTCTCCAAAAAAGTAGATCCCCCATCTCTTCTCTTCTTGGCTCCTATTTATAGGAGAAGGAAGAGAATCAATTTGTTTAGCAAATCTCTCATTGAGAGATTTGATTTGTATGTTGAGAGATTTGATTTATATTTATCATTAATCTGGGCCTTTAGATTGTTAAGTGAATTTTATTCACCGTGGATTTTAAATCCAAAAGATATTCTATTTGTTATCCTGGTGAGATTTTCAGTGAAATCTTTCCTTGTCCAAGGGTTTTCTATAAATTGGTGATTTTTAATCACCCTTGGATTTTTAATCCAACGGTTCCCCATGACCCTTTTCCATTTGGAAAGATTCAGAAACTTTTAGAATTTAATTCTATTAAATTATAATGCCTTTAAAGCCAGTCACGTGCTGGCACGTGACCCCCAATTAGGTTCCTTTCTCAGCCGCTTATTTATGTTTCAGTTTTAACCATCACGTGTCAACACGTGACCATTGGTCACGTGTAAGCACGTGATACCTCGTTGAGGTATTTTCTGACTTTTAGAATTAAATTCTATTCATTATTTTAGAGGCTTTAAAAGCCCATCACGTGTCTGCACGTGACCCATGGTCACGTGTGAGCACGTGATGCCCCATTGGGGTCTTTTCTGAGTTTTTTAACTCCTCCAGCGGGTTCTTAAAGGTCCATCACGTGTGGACACGTGATGCCTCATAACTTTTGATCCCGGATGAATTATGAGACCCATAATATATCAAATCGAAGGGTTTTTCGAGATGCTTCCAATGCCATCAGAATTATTTTGTTTCTCATTCGGGATTTTGTCAAAAAACATCCCGGAAGATACTGGTTCGCATTTCCTTAAGCATATCGCTGCCATTTGATACCTTGGACTCTTTTGCGCAGAAAATTTTGGCGGGAACAAATGCCCCCCACTACTTTGCCCACGTAAGTATGTACGTGGGTGAAGTAGTGCAGAGTAATGCGTGGCGTATGACCAGTTTCGGATTGGTATATAACTTTCAGGATCTTGATCTGAGAAGATAACGAGCGGACACAAGCGTCGTCATTTATCATTGACTCAAATCTTGACTCTTAGGAGATATAGTTCCAAACCCTTAACTCCATGAGCCGTACCCTTTTATTTCTTTATGTCTTACTCTGGCGTGGAGTAGTTTATACGCTTATGAGTAAGTTCTCCATTTCAGTGGCATGTAGCTTTGGCAAGTGTGGCTCATAGATGGTCCATCTTGACCTCTTTGCAGGGCAATGATGGCTTAGGAGACAGGGTTAGGATCTGCCACCTAAGACTTTTCAACTTTATGAGCCGTGAGGGTCTCATAAAGACTTTTCTCCCTACGGATCGAGAGGATCTCGTAGGTGTATTTTCTCCTTATGAGTCATGAGGATTCCTAAGTGTGTTTCTCTTATAAGTCGTAAGGATCTTGTAAGAGAATTTTTCCCTCTTACGGGTCGAGAGGACCCGTAAGCGGTTGTTCCCCTCCTTGTCGAAATTCGACTTCGGAGAGCGAGACCCGTGGATAGTATGCAAGAGACCATTTTGGGCCGACTTACAGGATCCCAGTGCTTAAGAAACAGGTTTTTTAATCCCTACCGCCTAAGGCTTTATCTCACGAGTCGAGACGAATCGAGAAGTTCTCGCAAAGACATCAATTTCTTCACGAGTCGAAACGGATCGAGCAGATCTCGCAAGAATATCCTAACGTCACAGTTAACCTCTGCTCTTTACGACAGAAGTCCGTTAGGGTCTGTGGTACTTAGGGTTTTGGCCGTCGTACCGTCGCATGAGCTGATATATTCCTCGATAGGCAATCGTGCTGTTCGAGTAGCCCTGCGACTGCCGTGTCTCTGATCCCTTCGGGGGCTGGACAAGACGTCTTCAAGCAATCCTCCTTGGCAGTTTGACCGTTGGAAGAGCAAGCGTTAGGAATTTGCCATGCCGCTTTTTACTTAAGGTTAGGCTCATTTTGGAGAGCCCCGATGAGTCATAACCACTCCGCGCTGGTGTGGGATGATCTCCGATAGTCTTTCAGGCTTTATATGACTTGCCGTTAAGACCCTGAAGCTAGGAATTTGGCCTTTGCTTCGTTTGCTGGCATTGTGTCCTCTGTATCGAGACGAATGTCGCGGTTGTTTCTAGGTTGCTGTGAACCATCGAGGTTTTGGAACTAGGGATTTTGCCGTGGCTCCGTTTGGTGATGTTGCGTCTGCTGTATCGAGACGAACGTCGAGGTGGTGACCACTCCACACTGGTGTGAGATGACCTCCGATTGTCTTTTCGGTTTTATATGACTTGCCGTTAAAACCCTGAAGCTAGGAATTTAGCCTTCGCTTCGTTTGCTGGCATTGCGTCCTCTGTATCGAGACGAATGTTGTGGTTGCATCTAGGTTGCTGGTGAACCGTCGAGGTCTGGAACCAGGGATTTTGCCGTGACTCCTTTTGGTGATGTCGCGTCTGCTGTATCGAGACGAATGTCGAGGTGGTGACCACTCCACACTGGTGCGAGATGACCTCCGATTGTCTTTCCGGTTTTATATGACTTGCCGTTAAGACCCTGAAGCTAGGGATTTTGCCTTCTCTTCGTTTGCTGGCATTGCGTCCTCTGTATCGAGACGAATGTCGTGGTTGTCTCTAGCTTGCTGGTGAACCGTCGAGGTCTGGAACCAGGGATTTTGCCGTGACTCCTTTTGGTGATGTCGCGTCTGCTGTATCGAGACGAACGTCGAGGTGGTGACCACTCCACACTGGTGCGAGATGATCTCCGATTGTCTTTCCGGTTTTATATGACTTGCCGTTAAGACCCTGAAGCTAGGGATTTTGCCTTCGCTTCGTTTGCTGGCATTGCGTCCTCTGTATCGAGACGAATGTCGTGGTTGTCTCTAGGTTGCTGGTGAACCGTCGAGGTTTGGAACCCGGGATTTTGCCGTGGCTCCTTTTGGTGATGTTGCGTCTACTGTATCGAGACGAACGTCGAGGTGGTGACCACTCCGCCTTGGTGCGAGATGATCTCCGATTGTCTTTCAGGCTTTATATGACTTGTCGTTAAGACGTTGAAGCTAGGAATTTGGCCTTCGCTTCGTTTTCTGTCATTGCGTCCTCTGTGTCGAGACGAATGTCGCGGTGGTGATCACTCCATGTTGATGCGAGGACCAGGATCTGCTCTGGACGTTTCCCACGGGGTCGGAGAGTGACGTTACCCGCGTTCCACGTGACCAGGAATTTTGCTCTAGATGCTTCACACGGGTTCACTGCCGCGTTAGGCGAGGACTAGGCTCCGCTCTGGATGCTTCGCACGGGTTCACTGCCGTGCTCTGCGAGGACCAGGATCCGCTCTGGACGTTTTCCACGGGGTCAAAGAGTGACGTTATCCGCGTTCCACGTAACCAGGAATTTTGCACTAGATGCTTCACACGGGTTCACTGCCGTGCTTGGCAAGGACTAGGCTCCGCTCTGGATGCTTCACACGGGTTCACTGCCATGCTCTGCGAGGACCAGGATCCGCTCTGGACGTTTCCCACGGGGTCAAAGAGTGACGTTATCCGCGTTTCACGTAACCAGGAATTTTGCACTAGATGCTTCACACGGGTTCACTGCCGTGTTCGGCGAGGACTAGGCTCCGCTCTGGATGCTTCACACGGGTTCACTGCCGTGCTCTGCGAGGACCAGGATCCGCTCTGGACGTTTTCCACGGGGTCAAAGAGTGACGTTATCTGCGTTCCACGTAACCAGGATTTTTGCACTAGATGCTTCACACGGGTTCACTGCCGTGTTCGGCGAGGACCAAGCTCCGCTCTGGATGCTTCACACGGGTTCACTGCCGTGCTCTGCAAGGACCAGGATCCGCTCTGGACGTTTTCCACGGAGTCAAAGAGTGACGTTATCCGCGTTCCACGTAACCAGGAATTTTGCTGAATATATCCGCATTTCACGGAGTGGAGATTTGACTCTCGGTGATCTGTATATCGCCGAGCCATGGAACTGGGAGTTGCCGCTGTTCCTTTTGGTGATGTTGAGTCTGCTGTATCGAGACGAACGTAGAGGTGGTGACCACTCCGCGCTTGTGCGAGATGATCTCCGATTGTCCTTCAGGCTTTATATGACTTGCCGTTAAGACCCTGAAGCTAGGAATTTGGCCTTTGCTTCATCTGCTTTGGTTTGTCCGGACACTGTTGGAGGAAGGACGCTGTAGTGACATCTCGTCTGCTGTATCGAGACGAACATCGAGGTGGTGATCACTCTAAGCTGGTGTGAGATGATCTCCGATTGTCTTTCAGGCTTTATATGACTTGCCGTTAAGACTTTGAAGCTAGGAATTTGGCCTTCGCTTCGTTTGTTGGCATTGGGTCTGCTGTATCGAGACGAATGTTGTGGTGGTGACCACTCCATGTGGGATGGTCTCCGATAGTCTTTCAGGTTTTATATGAGTTACCGTCAAGACCCTGAAGCTAGGAATTTGGCCTTTGCTTCATCTGCTTTGGTGTGTCCGGATCCTGTTGGAGGAAGGACGCTGTAGTGACATCTCGTCTGCTGTATCGAGACGGTCGTCGAGGTGGTGACCACTCCGCGCTGGGATGATCTCCGGTGGTCTTTCAGGCTTTATATGACTTGCCGTTAAGACTTTGAAGCTAGGAATTTGGCCTTCGCTTCGTTTGTTGGCATTGCGTCTGCTGTATCGAGACGAATGTTGTGGTGGTGACCACTCCATGTGGGATGGTCTCCGATTGTCTTTCCGGTTTTATATGAGTTACCGTCAAGATGTTGAAGCTAGGAATTTGGCCTTCGCTTCGTTTGCTTTGATGTGTCCTAATCCTGTTGGAGGAAGAACGTTGTTGTTGACATCTCGTCTGCTGTATTGAGACGAACACCGAGGTGATGACCACTCCATGTGGGATGATCTCCGATAGTCTTTCAGGTTTTATATGAGTTACCGTCAAGACCCTGAAGCTAGGAATTTGGCCTTTGCTTCGTCTGTTTTGACCGTAAGGTCTTTTGTTGACGCTGTGTCTGCATCCTGCTGGACCGCGAAGGAACGCTGTTGTTGACATTGCATCTGCTGTAACGAGACGAATGCTGAGGTGGAGCGAGGATTTTGCCGTCACTCCGCTTTGCTGACCATGGGGTCTTTCGTCGATGTTGCATCTGCATCCTGCTGGACTGCGGAGGAACACCGTCGTTGACATCTCGTCTGCTGTAACGAGACGAATGCTGAGGTGGAGCTGGGATTTTGCCGTCACTCCGCTTTGTTTCGACCATGAGGTCTTTTGTTGACGTTACATCTGCGTCCTGCTGGACTGCGAAGGAATGCTGCTATTGACATCTCGTTTGCTGTAACGAGACGAATGCTGAGGTGGAGCTGGGATTTTGCCGTCACTCCGCTTTGTTTCGACCATGGGGTCTTTCATTGACGTTGCATCTGCATCCTGCTGGATTGTGGAGGAACGCCGTCGTTGACATCTCGTCTGCTGTAACGAGACGGATGCTGAGATGGAGCTGGGATTTTTCCGTCGCTCTGCTTTGTTTCGACCGTGAGGTCTTTCGTTGACGTTGCCTCTGCATCCTGCTGGACTGCGGAGGAACGCCATTGTTGCCATCTCGTCTGCTGTATCGAGACGAATGCTGAGGTGGAGTTGGGATTTTGCCGTCACTCCGATTTGTTTTGACCATGGGGTCTTTCATTGACATTGCATCTGCATCCTGCTGGACTGCGGAGGAACGCCGTCGTTGAAATCTCGTCTGCTGTAACGAGACGAATGCTGAGATGGAGCTGGGATTTTGCCATCGCTCCGCTTGATGGTGTAACATCTGTGTCTTGTTGGAATAAGAAGGCACACCGTTGTTGGTCTCCAGGCTGTAGATGTGGCCATTGAGATTTGGAACTAGGGACTTTACCATGGCTCCGTTTCGTTGCGATTCTGAGGTCGGTTGTTGACGTCACGTTTGCATCTGGTTGGAGTGAGGAGAAACGCCGTTGGTGATCTCTAAGTTGTCGATATTGACGTCGAGACCCTGAAGCTAGGGACCTTCCTTTGCTTCGTCTGTTGACATTATGTCTGCAATATTGCGACAAATGTCGAGGTTGTCTTTGGGTTGTCTATGAACCGTCGAGATTTGGCTTGGCTTTCTGATGGAGCCTGTTGGGAAGGTACGGTTTCCTCTTTGTTTGTGCCCCTGGATTGTTTACAGGGATCGATGTGATCTCATCTGTAGGGCAAAAAGTTTCATTCTTTCATTTTTTTTATTCTTTCCGCGATGCTCTATCATTTCAGCTTTTTATATCGCGAAAATCGCGATTGCCCAATCATTTCGGCTATTTTTCGCAGTGCCCAATCATTTGGGCTATTTTTCTTTTTACTCGCTGCTCTTTATTGCGAGTTGTCCAATCATTTCGGCTATTTTGCATGCATACATTTTTACTTGCTGATTTTGTTTGCAAGTTGCCCCATCATTTCGGCTATTTCGTATGCATTTTTTTTTTGGCTCGATGATTTTTTTTTCGCGAGTAGGGGATTTGGTATCTGATACCAATCTTGGCATCAGCATCGCTGCGACTGAAATATTGTCAGTAGCGAATCATCATTTGCCGTGAAAGGACTTGGAATTTGATACCGGTTTAGGCATCAGCATCGCTGCAACTGGGATATTGCCAGGAGCGAATCATCATTTGCCTTGAAAGGGCTTGGAATTTGATACCGGTTTAGGTATCAGTATCGCTGCAACTGGGATATTGCCAGTAGCGAATCATCATTTGCCTCTGTCGATGTTGAACAAAGGTGGCTTAGTAAACAGGGTTAAGGGTCCTGTCGGCTAAGGCTTTTGACTTCATGAGCCGTAAGGGTCTCACAAAGGTATTTCTCCCTACAAGTCGTGAGGATCTTGTAGGTGTGTTTTCTCCTTGGGGAATCGTGAGGATTCCTTAGTGCATGTTCTCTTGTAAGTCGTAAGGATCTTACAAAAGGGTTTTCTCCTTATAAGTCGAGAGGACTTACAAGTGTTGTTTGCTGTACAAGCATATCCCTAGTCACGGATGGGACTTTGTTAGGGAAATATTTATTCGTGCCCGTGGATTGTATACAAGGGTCAATATGAGCCGTTTGTAGGGCAGTAGTGGAGATTGTGAGGGTTGCTTAAGAACAGGTTCAGGTCTCTGTAACTTAAGACTTTCAAATCTTATGAGCCGTGAGGGTCCCATAAGAGAGTTCTCCTTACGAGTCGTGAGGATCTCGCAAGTGTAATTTCTCCTTAGGAATCATGAGGATCCCTAAGTGTGTTGCTTCCCTATGAGTCGTAAGGATCTCATGCGGGTGGTTTCTCCTTACAAGGTCGAGATGATCATGTAAGTGTTTTAACGAGGTTGCGCCCTTTCGGGTTTTCACAAACACTCGCCGGTAGTCCTGCTGTTTTTACTCACGGCGCCCTTTCGGGTTTTCATCCGTGCCCATTTTGCTTATGGACATACCGTTTTTTATTTTTATTTAATTTTTTTTTAACGAGTCTGCGCCCTTTCGGGTTTTCACAAACATCGCCGGTAGTCCTGCTGTTTTTACTCACGGCACCCTTTCGGGTTTTCATCCGTGCCCATCTCGCTTGTGGGCGTACCGTTTTTTTTTTTAACACGTCAGCCTGAAGATGTCGCGGGTTGGGAGTAGTGTAACGACGTTTCGGTCATTTGCAAGTTTTAGGACATTGCGGTCCGTCGTTAGTTTAGGGACGTTTCGGTCCGACGCCAGTTTTAGGACATAGTGGTCCATCATTAGTTAAAGGACGTTTCGGTCCATCGTTGCCATATTTGGGGCGAGTTTATAGTTTATGGACTTTTCGGTCCATGGGGCTTTCTCTATGAAAGAGCACGATGCCCCCGGCATGTCCATCTTTTTCGGAGCATGTGGTTGTGGCGGGCTCACCTTCCAGTTGTCAAACAACGCGAATTTACCCTGTTGGTATTCATCCTCAATCCAACCTTTGAAGACATAGCAATTTTCGAGTGCGTGACCCATTACTCTGTGGTAGGGACAATAGTTAGGATTGTCAACGTCACCTGGCTGCAACGGACATTTTGGATCCGGCAGAGTGATGAGCCCGCTGCGCACCGCTAGCTCGAACAGTCTCTTTGTTTTAACTCTGGGAAACGAGTAAGGACGTTTCCACTTCTCATTGAGGTATCGCGGCTTGTTGTTTTGACGACCAAACGGTCTCGGGTTACTCGGCTGTTGTTGAGCGTTGGCGACGAAAGTCGCTTTTCCATTCCCCTTATCCCTTTTGTTCGATCCCTTGTTTGCGGGTTCGAAATTCTTTCCGGGTAGCGTGAGATTGTACGGCTGAACATTCTCGCAACTCTCCAATTCTTTTGTTTTAGAAATGAATTCCTTGAAGAGAGGGTTAAGAGCGGCTTCTTCATCAGAATCGCTTCCAAAGCTGAGAACTCGTGATCCCCCGGGCTCGTCCCTATGACAATTGTCGGCAACTCTTTTATGCTCATCTGTCGTATTTTTTCGCTGTCTACGAGCTTCACGCTTTGTCCTGTTGAAGTGTTGCCTGTGAGCGACATACCCTTGCCACCAACACTTAAAAGAGTTGCAGTCTTCAGTAGGATGTACGATCTTCTGATGATATAAGCAGAAGTTAGGGTGTACGTCCGTTTCATCAAAATGTATACCACCAGGAGAATTTTTTCTGAAAGAGGGCGGCCTCATCCCCATTGCTATGGCTTTGGCGAATCGTTTCCTTGTCTTGATCCTGCTTTTATTTGCGGCGGATGTACTTTCATCCGGTGGGAGTGTTTCGACCCTTTCATCTAGTCGCCGGCGTTTGGCTTTCTCGAATATGGCCATCTCGCGCTCTCGATCAGCTTTGCTTTTAAGACGGGCTTCATTCAGGAAGGCATCGATCATCTCGTCTGATGGCCACAGAAGTTCTGGTTCAGGCCCCGCCCCTGGTTTCTCGGTGCAAGGAGCCTCTTTATCATCTATCAATGAGTGAGAGATCATATGACAACTTGCTACGTAGTCCTCAGATTCATCTGATGAGTCTTCTCCATCATTTTCGTCCTCGAGGACGTGGCTGAGGAACTCTTGGAGCGTGATTGGAATCCGCGCCTTCTGGTTATACTCTTCCAGCACGTCAATCTGTTTCTGCAAATCCGTGCGCTTGTCGCCGGGCTTCACGGGCTTCTTGGATTTCTTCTTGTTTTTCGAAGATTTCGACGGCTGGGCGTGAATGCTTTGGCTATCACCACCGATATTTGGAATTGGGCGCGGCTTCAGCATCCCCTTGATGATCTCGGGTTCCAACGGGTTCTTCCATTTAATCGTCGGGCATGTCTGAAGATCATTCAGCATCTTTTTGGTTTTGGACGACAACACGACCTCCCACGAAGCTTCTTCGACAAAAGAACAAGTTGCCCCCGGTGTGTCCGTCTTCTTTGGAGTGTGCGGTTGTGGTGGGTTGATTTTCCACTTATCGGACAACGCAAACTTGCCTTGTAGATACAGATCCTCGATCCATCCTTTAAAGACGAAGCAATCCTCGATCGGGTGACTTACCGTTTGGTGGTAAGGACAATAATTGGGATCGTTGACATCGCCTGGCTGCAACGGACGCTTTGGACTCGGCAGATTGATGAGTCTGTTGCGCACTGCCAGCTCGAACAGTCTTCTCGTTTTATCCTGGAGAAACGAGTAAGGACGTCCCAGTCTCTTCTCGAGGGATGGGCGTGGACGCACGTTGTTTTGGCGAACAACCGGCTTTAAGTTGCTCGGTTGTTGTTGAGCGTTGGCGACGAAGGTTGCTTTCCCTTTGCCATTTTCATTCCAAGGCTCCGTCTTTAAAAAGGAAGGCCTATGGCCCATCTGGCCCATTTGGGCCAGCTTGTCAATCAAGGCCTGGAAGATGGTTGGCTTGAAGAACATCATGAACTGTGAGATGGTCGTTTGCGGATCAAGGGTACCCACAAACATGCCTACTGCAGGAGCCTCTTCTATGCGTTGTTCGCATTTCGACCATAGGTTCCGCCATCGTGTTGCGTATTGGACCCACGTTTCGCCTGGCCTTATCCTGGCACTCATCAGTGCTGTTATCGGGGTGTGTTCACTGGCGCTTGCGAACCGTTGAGTGAACAACAGCTCCATCTCCGTAAATGTCTTGATAGAGTCATTTGGGAGTTCATATTACCACTCAAATGCCGTTTCCGACAGGCTGCCAACAAACTGGCGGAGCAGCAATTTATCATCACCTCCAGTGTTGCCGCACATGGCTCTAAATTGAGCGACGTGCTGATGCGGATTTCCCGTCCCCTTATATACGTGGAACTTAGGGATCGTATATCCCGGCGGGTAACTAATTTGGTCATACCAGCCCGGGTAGGGTCGTCCGGTTCTAGCAATTTTCCCAGCCGCTTCATTTTCCTGGTGAGCTCGTATTTGCTGAGCTATATGGTCATCCAGTGCGGCCTTGGAAATGGTTTCTTCCTTGGCTGCTAAAAGAGCCGAAGGAGGATTCGATGTCTCTCCTTTGTCATCTTTAAGGACAATCGGAGGATCTTCAGCAGGAGGATCTTGCCGGATCATCATCCCTACCATATCTTGGAAGAGAAGCGCCATTTGTTTTATGTTAGCCGCTTGCTCTGCGGCTTCTTTGTCCTTCTTTTCGAGGACTCTGCGTAGGTAGTCAGCGTCAGTTTCTTATTCATGACGCTGCTCTGATGATGCCTCCGAACTTTCCTTTGGCCCGGTAAGTGCGGCCATTGCAGTCATCATCTTCTGAAGCTTCTGTTGCTGCTCCTGGGCTTTTGTTACAGATCGGGTGAGCGGTTGGTGACCCGTCGAAGTACGGCTTTCCTCCTTTCCAGAAGCCATATAAACAGTGTGCACCACCATGCCCCCAGACTTGGGGCGTTTAAATTCAGTGCTTTTATGGTTCGCGATGTTCACATGGGCTTTTTGCGGCCTCCTTTTCTTTTGAGTGGTTGAAGTTGAGGGGGCCGTTATAGTGGGCACCCAAGTAGCCGTTACTTTTTGTGGCTTGACATGGGGATTTTCTTCCTGCCGAACCTTCATCTTTTTCTGTCGGCGGTGACAGTCTTGATCTATCACGGAGTTTTGGACTTGACGCCAGACCTTGTAAATTTGAGAGGATAACCGTTGAGGAGGTTGCTCCGGCTTCTTCTCTGTAGCATTCTTCATAGGTGAAGGAAGTCTTTTCAGTACCGCAGTAGGAGAGTTTCTGCGTACCGTGTTCATCAATTCAAAGCTGTTCCCGGTTGGAATAGCAGCATCGATCCCTACCGTTGGAGCTGGCGGGGTTATCCCAGAGGGGGAGTTTCCCCCAGCCTTCCTCACTCGGCGTCAGTGGCGACGTCGAGCATGTCGTGCGGATGAGATCACCTCCGTTGTTGGATAAGCTTCTTCATGCCCCCTGCTTTGAGGAGAGACTGTTATTGGTGCTAGCCTATCGAAGACTGACGCCCGTTGAGAAGCAATGTCTAAACTGTCAAAGACAGACCTCTGAGCAGAGGATGCAGCTTTGAGGACCTCGCCTGGAGCAGCAACCGGAATGGCCAGCCTTATAAAAACTGACTTCTTGGAAGGAGGAGCCTTTCCAATGATTTCGTCCGCTTGAGCCGGGATAGCTATCCGCTTTGGGATGGCAGCTTCGGGTATCGCGGGTTTGCAGACGTTCTGGCCCAGTCTGTTGAAAACTGAGGTATTGGAACTGGGCGACCCGTTGAGAGGGGTCACGGCAGTGGTAAGTCGATCAAAGACCGACTTCTTTGGAGCTTCTTGCGATGTCATTGTGGCATTGAAGCCCAACGGTGGGAGCATGGTCCCGAAGAATAATCCAGTGGTTGCCTGAGTTACCTGCTCCACTGGCATCTTGAAAAGGGAGGCCGCTTGGGGCCCATAAGTCACTCCTCCAGCAAGGACCGAGCGAGAGTTGCAGTTGCAGGCAGTGCAGTTTGAAGCCATCGATCTTCTGTTTTCTGCACGGAGCAAGACACCAAATCTTAGTACCTTGAATCCACAGGCAACCACAGCAAACCGCGATTTGCTCGCGAACACGACACATAAAGTGTGGAGTGGAAAGAGGAAAAGGTCCCACCGGGCGTGCCAGAATCTGTTCCCCTCCGAATGGCGGCCAAGACATGGACGTCTAGCCTGAGATTCGGGGCAGATGCTAATTGGTGCTATCCGTCCACCTCTCCGAAGATGCCAAGTTGATTTATGGCACCATGTATCGGAGGTTTAAACGGATGCGTCCGATGTAGCAGACTTCGTCAGATTCCCCCTCGTTGAGGGGTTTTTGATTGTGGGGACGCTCTTCCCTGCAGGCGCAAGCCCCTGCAGTTAATTACGCTACCGCATCGCGGTAACAACTTTCTCCTTCTCCAGCTGGTCACTTCGTGTCGTAGGTGTTTGTTTTGTTTGTGGTTGCCCGTGGATTGTATATGGAGACTAATTTATGTAGTCGCCCGTAGGACGTGGATTAATCCAAATCCGTGTTTACTTAGATTTGGGTTTGTGGTTTTGGTTTGAGGATACGTTAGCCGTATTCGAGGCTAAGATCAACTCAAACGTTTGTTAAGGATACGTTAGTCCGATTTGAGACTAAGATCAACTTAACAGGATCGTTTAGATCCGACAAAAGAGATTTTGGGCTCTATTGTTCCAGTTTAGGGACATGGTGGTCCATTGCATGTATGGTCGTCGGGACCCGTCACCTCTCTGACGACGTTGAAGGATTACAACGACAGGTGTCAGAGGAGTTCAGAGATGTACCCTTGAACCAAAGTTGATTTGGGGATTTATAGTCCAATTTGGGACTAAAGTCTGTTTGAAGGTTTAAGGATACGTTAGCCATATTTGAAGCTAAGATCAACTTAAACGGTTGTCAAGGATACGTTAGTCCAGTTTGGGACTAAGATCGACTTAACGGGATCGTTTAGATCCGACAAAAGAGCGTTTGGGCTCTATTGTTCCAGTTTAGGGACATGGTGGTCCATCTCCAGTTTAGGGACATAGTGGTCCATTTCCAGTTTAGGGACATGGGGGTCCAATAGGTAGTTTAAGGACGCATAAGTCCGTGGGTTTAAGGACCCCACAGTCCATATCTTGGTTTAAGGACGCATAAGTCCATGAGTTTAAGGACCCCACAGTCCATATGGGTGTGTTTAAGGACGCGTTAGTCCATTAGTTTAAGGACGCATAAGTCCGCGGGTTTAAGGACCCCACAGTCCGTATCTTGGTTTAAGGACGCATAAGTCCATGAGTTTAAGGACCCCACAGTCCGTATCTTGGTTTAAGGACGCATAAGTCCATGAGTTTAAGGACCCCACAGTTCGTGTTGATGTATGGTTGTCGGGACCCGTTACCTCTCCGAAGACGTTGAAGGATTACAACGACAAATATCAGAGGAGTTCCGAGATGTACCCTTGAACCAATGAATTAGTTGAAAGAGCAGACGTGCTCAGTTCAAGATGATTTGAGGACTTATGGCCAGTTTGGGCTAAGTCCAATTATGTTTGAAATATTGGCCCTTTGGGCCATTGAAGGAGAGGCTTTGCCTCTAGAAACTTAGTCAATTGGGCTAAAGCTAGTGTTAAACACTAAAGACCAACAGTGTTGAACACTGGGAATAAGATTAGCAAGTTAGTGTTAAACACTAAAAGATAACCAGTGTTAAACACTAGCAACAGGGCTTTCAAATTAGTGTTAAACACTAAAGCAAATCAGTGTTAAACACTGGTAATCAGAGATTTCAAATTAGTGTTAAACACTAAAGCAAATCAGTGTTAAACACTGGGAATAAGATTAGCAAGTTAGTGTTAAACACTAAAAGATAATCAGTGTTAAACACTGGGAACAGAGTTTTCAAATTGGTGTTAAACACTAAGCAAATCAGTGTTAAACACTGCAAATAGAGTTTTCCAAATTAGTGTTAAACACTAAGAAAATCAGTGTTAAACACTGAGGACAAAGTCTTCAGATTAGTGTTAAACACTAAGGAGAGAGGGGTCACGTGTGGACACGTGAGAGCGCCCTGATTCCCCTTATTTTATTCTGCAGGTAAGTGTTTAACACTTTAGTTCTGACGGCCATCACGTGCGAGCACGTGATGAAAGCCCACGCTCTGGTCTGTTAGAATGCTCATTAGGGATCACGTGGTGACACGTGAGGGCGCCCTAAATGTGAAGCCAGATCTCCTTTGTTTTATCCTCAAATCTGCGAATAAGTGTTAAACACTTTTGTTTTTTATTTCGAGCATCACGTGTTGACACGTGATGGGGATTTATGCGCTGACTGTTAGAACGTTTGCTAAGGGGTCACGTGGTAAACACGTGAGAGCGCCCAAAGCCTTCATTTCCATTGATCTTTCTTTCTGCGTTTTGGGAGTCATGTGGGAGCACGTGATGGCATCAAAAAGTGGGGCCAGATCCCCTTTATTTTGTTCTGCAAACAAGTGTTAAACACTTTTATTTTTATTTTAGAGCATCACGTGTTGGCACGTGATAGGGATCTGTGCGCCAATTGTTAAAGCATTTGCTGAGGGGTCACGTGATAACACGTGAGAGCGCCCAAAGCTTTCATTTCCTTTGCTTTTTCTTTCTGCGTTCTGGGAGTCACGTGGGAGCACGTGGGGTGATGCTTCAAAGTTCTTTGCAGGGGATCTTTTCAAGGGTGACCCTAGTTCTTTTCATGAACAGAGATCTTTTAAGAAATGAATTCTTCTTATCTTTAAGAATTAAATTCTTATTTAGGGTAAAACCCTAATTTTGATTCTGGAGGAATTAAATTCCTATTTTGAAAGAATTAAATTCTTATTTAGGGTAAAACCCTAGTTTTGTTTTAGGAGAATTAAATTCCCAGAACTCAATTCCCCTTCTAAGTTTAGGATCTGCATGGCAGGATCTCGACCCGATGAGAATTAAATTCTCAACTTATGGGGAGATGTGCTCTGTGCAGATCTTCAACCGGAAGAAGAACTAAGTTCTTTTCTTTAAATAAGAGTTAAACTCTTTTGAGAATTAAATTCTCTTTTGAATCCTCTCTTTCTTACCTAGGGTTTTTCTTTTGCAGAGAATTAAATTCTTCTCTCTTTGCTTTTTTTTCCTCTTGAGAATTAAATTCTCCTCCCTCTGTTTTTCTCTCCAAAAAAGTAGATCCCCCATCTCTTCTCTTCTTGGCTCCTATTTATAGGAGAAGGAAGAGAATCAATTTGTTTAGCAAATCTCTCATTGAGAGATTTGATTTGTATGTTGAGAGATTTGATTTATATTTATCATTAATCTGGGCCTTTAGATTGTTAAGTGAATTTTATTCATCGTGGATTTTAAATCCAAAAGATATTCTATTTGTTATCCTGGTGAGATTTTCAGGGAAATCTTTCCTTGTCCAAGGGTTTTCTATAAATTGGTGATTTTTAATCACCCTTGGATTTTTAATCCAACGGTTCCCCATGACCCTTTTCCATTTGGAAAGATTTAGAAACTTTTAGAATTTAATTCTATTAAATTATAATGCCTTTAAAGCCAGTCACGTGCTGGCACGTGACCCCCAATTAGGTTCCTTTCTCAGCCGCTTATTTATGTTTCAGTTTTAACCATCACGTGTCAACACGTGACCATTGGTCACGTGTAAGCACGTGATACCTCGTTGAGGTATTTTCTGACTTTTAGAATTAAATTCTATTCATTATTTTAAAGGCTTTAAAAGCCCATCACGTGTCTGCACGTGACCCATGGTCACGTGTGAGCACGTGATGCCCCATTGGGGTCTTTTCTGAGTTTTTTAACTCCTCCAGCGGGTTCTTAAAGGTCCATCACGTGTGGACACGTGATGCCTCATAACTTTTGATCCCGGATGAATTATGAGACCCATAATATATCAAATCGAAGGGTTTTTCGAGATGCTTCCAATGCCATCAGAATTATTTTGTTTCTCATTCGGGAGTTTGTCAAAAAACAGCCCGGAAGATACTGGTTCGCATTTCCTTAAGCATATCGCTGCCATTTGATACCTTGGACTCTTTTGCGCAGAAAATTTTGGTGGGAACAAAAACAAACACCCACGACACGAAGTGAAATTCTAAAGAAGGAGAAAGTTGTTACCGTGATGCGGTAGCGTAATTAACTGCAGGGGCTTGCGCCTGCAGGGAAGAGCGTCCCCACAATCAAAAACCCCTTAAGCGAGGGGGAATCTGACAAAGTCTGCTATATCGGCCGCATCCATCTAAACCTCCGATACACGGTGCCATAAATCAACTTGGCATCTTCGGAGAGGTGGACGGATAAAACCAAATAGCATCTGCCCCGAATCTCAGTGTCAGGACATCGCAGTCCTGCGCGCCGCCTTTCGGAGGGGAACATACATCAAAACGGGCGTTCCAACTCCGCGATGCCTGCTTTATCACATAAAACATCTTGCACACGTTTCCGCTGCTCCCACTGTCTACGAAGCACTCTGGCTGTGTACTTATAGACGCTCTCTTCCAAATCAACATTTAGAAAAGTAGTCATGACACCCAACCGCCAGATATCGTATTCATGGTATGTAGCCGTCGCAAGTAGGATCTGGATGGACTTAAGCATAGCTTTGAAAGTCTCAACTTTTCGATGTACACCAAGTAATCTTCTCAAGATATACTTGCTCCTGATGGGGATTTAACCCTTCAGATAAAGCAACTAAAGTCCATACTTTGTAGGTGTATAAGGATTCCAACTCAGATCGCTAAGCATCCAGCCATTCTTACAGAGTCTCACTCCTGATGGCCTGCTCGAAACTAGTTGGGTCATCATTTCATGATGCAATCCTCGCTCCCACTGTCATAGAGAAACCGAAGTATCTCTCAGGTGGGTAAGGAACCCTACTAGATCGGCGGAGAGGCTGAGGTTCGTTAGTTACTATTGAATGCTATGGTTCTACCAAATTATCAGCTACAGTTTGTATAGCCGAAACTCTTTCCAGTTCTACCTCATGACCACTAATTTCTTCACAAGAAATACCCTTTCACAAAGGTGGCATGTTGAGAAACAAAACATCTTTTGTTCCTCGGTTAGGTAGAAGATATTCCCTTGCGAATGCTTGGGATATCCAACAAACTTCCACAGAACTGACTTTGCCTCGAGCTTGTCCGGATTATGCTTTTAGACATAGGCTGGACAACTCCAAATCTTAATATCATTAAGAGATAGGCTCTTCCCATACCATATCACATATGAAGTGGTAGGTATTTGATTTGGTTGGAACCCTATTCAATAGGTATGCAACTTCTCAAGTGCATAACCACCAAAGAAAATAGGCAACTCAGTAGTACTCATCATAGAGCACACCATATCAAATAGGGTGTGATTGCTCCGCCCCGATACACCGACGTGCTGTGGTGTATCCGGAGGAGTAATGCTGAGAGAGAATCTCATTCTCCTTTAGAATAATCCAGGAATTCCGTGCTCAAGTATTCTCCTCCTTGATCTCATCAAAGGACATAATACTTATACCCGTTTTTGTTTCTCTACTTCTAACTTATATTCTGTGATTATCTCAAAAGTTTTGGACTTGTATTTCAACAGGAACATATGTCTGAATCTTGAGAGATCATCAGTGAATGTAATGAAGTACAAAGAACCGGTCTTGACATGTGTAGACAGGGGACCTTCATACATCAGCATGTATCAATCCCAAGGGTTCACTAACTCTTTCTTTGTTTCCAATAAACAGAGTTGTGGTCATCTTATCTTTGTGACATGACCGGCAAGTTTCACAAGATGTAAATTCAAACTAATTTAAATATGCATCTAAATGTAACTTTAGCTATTCGGGTCACCACGATATGACCTAGTCTATAATACCTCAAG
The DNA here is from genome assembly GCA_030015575.1 of Agapanthus africanus. Taxonomy (NCBI): domain Eukaryota; kingdom Viridiplantae; phylum Streptophyta; class Magnoliopsida; order Asparagales; family Amaryllidaceae; genus Agapanthus; species Agapanthus africanus. The sequence goes on from JASDDO010000014.1 coordinate 652,966,418, forward strand.
AAGGATTCGTTCATTTCTGAACTCATTCTCTTGTGTGTGTTCTGTACGTTAAGAATTGTGGTTTGAACGTCTATGCTTTTAAATAACGTGCCTGAACCGATCAACTCTTGATATAGGAATAGTTCAAAACATTATCCAACAATGCAAAATTATATCCTTCTTTTACTAAATAAAGAGACTGATATGATGTTGTATATCAGGTTCGGTATCTAATAACATTCATTCAGAATCAATGTATTCAGGTAATAAAGGGTGATAACTGCCAACAGACTTGGCTGCAACACTTGCATCATTTCCAACTCTTGAAACTTATCACCCGTTCTCAGTTCTCTACCTCTCTATAGCCTACGTAACAAATTACATATGCGGGATCCTGTTCCGATATCTCATACCCAGGACGTAAAGGATACTGAGAAACACTTCTCTGTAATGAACACACTCGAAGAAGATGCATCAGCATGCACTTTCTTCGTTTGGGCGGCACGGGAATTCTGGTAATCCCCTATTTTCTGCTCTGTCTTATAACAATTATAAGTTGGAGCGGGACCAACGTTCCTCAGCTCAGTATAACAAGCGGGTTCGGTCAATACATCCGTATTATTATCTTGATTAAGGCGTGACATAGTCGCAACCAGGAGAGAGAGAGAGAAGAAAACACTCAGCGTGTGCTTTTACAAGATTAGATTGGTTATCAATTTATCTAATCAGGATATCTCCCACTGGTTTAGTCAAATCTTCCTTCAAACCCTAAAAGGAAAGACTAGCCATGTTTAATTACACCCTACAAGTTCGCCAATCTTTCAGCCAGGCCAGTGCCGGTACTTTGAAGGAGGTTTCCCGTGCTTTCGCACAGACCTAATTAAAATAAACCTCGTTTTCCCAGGGGTGTAACCCCGTTAACACCTTTCTAGACACCTACTTGATGGGCTAATTGTAATGTGTAAAACTCTCTCAGGAGTAACTCTTACTTGCAGCGGGTATCAGGATCTAACTATCTCATAGAAGGTATGCAATCTCATTGCAAATTTCAACACTTGAAATTCCCAATAATATTTTGCCCCCAAGCGATCTATGACCTTGACTAAGTCAACAAACCATAGACCGCAAGTAAAGTTCAACCCATCATTTCCCGATTGAATTAAACCCACCCGCACGACCCTTGACTAAGTCAACAAGGCCGCACGACTACCCTAATCCAATCGCATCATATGCTTTGCAGATAAGCATTAATCAGCTACCGCACACTACTCCTTGACTAAGTCAACAAACGCAGCACGAATACTAAATATTACTTATCTGAAATGACGGAGGGCTACGACAGGTTTTTAAGAAAACCCTTTGCGTAATGAACTTTATATCGTTGTAGAATCGATTGATTTTAAATGGAATGTTTTTTAGGCCTTTTCTAGTTTTGCTAAAGAGGTCACTCCCGGTGAAAGGATCGTCGGCTCTTTCCTCATCGAATAAGGTGCAGGATATTTCACAAATATCACTATGCAAAGCAAAAACTATATAAGCAATCAAAAGACAAACCGTGTTTGTAGCATCTGCTAGTTTTGCTAAACAGGTCACTCCCGGTGAAGGGATCTCGGCTCTTTCCTTATCGAATAAGGTGCTGGATGTTCTACAAAGAACACCGCTATGCAAAGCAAAAACTAGAGCTACCGGTTTTTAAACAAGTTTCTATAGCATCTTTAGGCTTCTTTTATTTCATTAATTTCATTAATGAAGTCACATTTTATTATGCTTCACAAGCATCACATTTGAAACGAAATGTGCAATATAACATATATCTCATATATATAATATAAACATTCGTCTCAGGCAGTAATATGATCTCATCACAGAACATTGCAGCAGAAGAACATATATGAAATATTGGATATACTAGGACGTCTGTGTTTTAATACGAGCCTGTATAAAACACGGATTCCACGGTCGCGATGAATAGCCAAACCCACATCCCTAAACCCCTACGAGAGCGGCAAGCAACACTGCCAATTCTAGGGTTAGGAGACTCGATCTCGACTCCTCGAGATGGTCTCCCACTGGACCCTAGAACCCGGTTACTTGTGATCCCCGTCTTGGGTCTACCTAATGCGGAAAAGTAAATAATATACAACGGTGACATCATCCTCAGCCCGAAAGTGCCCCAATAAAAGAATATTACATACAAATGAATTTTACATGAATGAAAAAGAAAAACTCGCATCTCACATAAAACCCCCGGCTATTCAAAACGCCACGATCCAATATAACATATCACAGCAACACATAATCTCACATATTATTATCAACGTAAGTAAATATGCGTATCCCAATTGCCGTTGATGTATAGCAACGAAACCGGCGATACACCACATATTACACTTACGGTCGCAGAAAAGAAAGTGTAAAAGTATAACAGTTGGAATCCGCAACCTCCTTAAACATCGCATGCCTAACCAAATGAATTTCTTAGACATCGCATGCCTAACAATTATAAACCCCACATTTTAGTCTCAACATCGAAAACTCTTTTCAATATCTAGTCGGGCAATTCAATAAGATTCCTAACATTTTGATCGAATGCTCGTCGCAAACTTTAGTAGACGGCCGCACCCCCCGATGCCGTTGACGAAGTGCACTAAGGCGGAACACCGCTCGCGAGCACCCGAACAGATGCTTTTGGCGACGGGGTTCTCCTGCAGTCACTTGGTCGGGGCTATAGGGCGTGGCTATCTATTAAGTTTACCCGGCGAGTATCTGCATACGCTACGTGATTGCGACGGACTTTTGATCACATCAAAATCCCGTGGCAACTGATCAAATGAGACTAAACTGCTAGATTTATAACATTCAAATTAGTTATCTCATAACTACTTGTGGATTCCAAATATTGTATCACAGTCCAGATAAATAGACAATGTTAAACTTTCCGATCGAATAATCAAACACCCAAGTTTTCCCAAATAATTCTCAACACTTGAAATTAGTTTTAAAAACATCCATCACATGCCACAGTACCAATGGTCCAGCCGTAGAAGGGTCATGCCAACGCCTCACATGTGGCAACGCCGTACTGCCACAAACCATAAGGTTTAGAGGCAGTTCAGACGGTCACATAATCGAGTTAAGGTTTGTTGTCTTCTAGAGGGTCCACCGCCTTACTTGCACGACTTAGAAAGTTCTTAAACTACGGAAAAATCCAACACTTGGAAATTTTCCGGCAGGGGAAAAAGTGAGTTATTGATATCCGTTCGAACATTTTAACACGTTCTAAAAATTACCCGGACAAACTAAATGTTCTACTTTCCGATCGAATAAACGAGCTCCCAATACAACCTAGAAAACTCAACACTTGAGTAAAATAAAAAATTCCCATAAACATCAGGAAATACATACGGACATTACTATACAAAAATGCAACCCTAATTCCACTGTAGCGCCGCGGAACCGCCGCGCAAGCAAGGGTACGGCCGCGGTTCCGCGGCGCAATAAAGGTATTTTTGGGCCGTCTTTTACAGTAACTCATACAATTACCTGCTGAATTTTCTGAGCATTTTTAATATGAAAAATGTCAACGTTTTGAAAAATTTCCAGAAACTAGGGTTTTACGGGTATTCGGAGTTCGATCGGACTTTAAACTTCGCCTAGACTTCGCCTAAAGCTCTTGCTTGGCTCTGATACCACTGTAGGGTTACTAGGCACTCTCACAAGGGTCCACAAGGCATCAACCATACCCGATTTAAAATTTAGACATGCCGAACAACCCTAAACCAAGATCTTAAACTAGAGATTAGGCGAAACAAAGTATGTTAAACACTTTAACACTAAGAGTTTGGGATTACAACCTTTGTAGTCCGGTCCTTCACTTCTAAAGCTCCGTGTTGAGGTCCCTTCGCTGCGATCATCGAGTATCCAGACTCTAGAGAGGCTCCATGAAGAGAAAGATGCAAGCTTGCTTCCGATCTTCGATAACAAAGATGATCTATCTTGAAGTTTCTTTAATACAAGCCCTCACTTACTAATGAAGTGAACACCCTAATCTAATGGGCTAGATTAGATGAGGATGATGAAATAGGAATTTAGCACTCATTTATTTTCTTAATCTCACTCATTTTCTTCACTTATGAAAAAAGCTAGAAAGCTTTTCCATGAAAAAGGAAGAAGAAGAAGAAGCTTACCCTTTTTGTGATGAATAATGAAAGTGTTAATATCATTACCAATGCAACCATGGTTAAGTCAAGAAAGACTTAACCATTGTAGAGATCTAACCATAGTAAAGGGTGTGGGTTGGGTTAAGTAAATATCTTGCAAAATATCTAAACTAAATATATTTGCAAGATACAAAATAAAAACTTCTAGAAGCTTTAGAAAATTTTAACCCAAATCAAACCCTAACCCCGTTTAATCTCCACTAAACATGTTGCATTAGTAATTATAACATGTTACAATATTATATATCACATATATAATATATATTTGTAACAAAAGAAAATAATACAATTAACATATATTGCATATAAATCAATGTATTACCCGAGTGAGAAAAAGAATCTTTTAGTGAGCTTATATTAGTTAATGTAATTTAATATATCAAATATATAATTATACATTAAATTATCGAATCAACACTTGATCCGATAATCTGGCTATTTCACAAATAACCAACTAATATAATCTGTATTAGTTCATCGAATCAACACTTTATCCGATGACCCGACTATATCACATATACCCGGCCGATATCTCATATCGCGAGAATCTAATACAGTATCACATACACGTATTGTTCTCGGTCCCGCACATATCACATATGTGCTCATACTCCATTTTTCCTGAGCCAAGAAACCTCTATGTAGGACTCTAAAGAATCGTCAATACGCCGGCAGTAGGTGATGATCATATCAAACACCCACAAGCTGCAAGCGGTCAGCTAAACGTAACAACCACCAAGGTATTGAGCGATCAGAAGATCAACAAGCAAGCCTGTATATTCTCCTGTGAATCCAGTCAGTAACACTCCCGTACAGTCCGGTCTCTTCGTCTGATATGTCGCATATCTCGCCTAGGGGTGGTAAACGTCAGACCCCGGTAGCTTGATAAGTCGTATCGATATGAGGTCTATAACAGTTCGAGAAACTACTGATAACACTTACCAGTAAATCTCAGCAACCCTGGCCAGGGATTTCCAGTTATAGCCAATCGAACACAGCGCAACATCAACTCCCTATACAGGGAGAGACGAATCCCCTCCTATCGCTCATTGCCTCCATGTGATTCGGAACTGTACCCAAAAGCCACCTTTTTGCACGCCCTCTTAGACGTGGTATGATGGAAATCAAAGCACAGTGGGAATCACACAAGACTCTATGACGATCTCGGGTCTACAGACTAACCTGTACCAGTGTCACCAGAGAACTGCCATCTGACGTGAGGTATAATACTATCTGGGAGTTCTCGGCGAGTCCGTCTAGTGTACCCAATCTCCACTGAGCACCCGTATACCTTCTCTGATGTCAAACACCAATGGATATGGTATCATCCATCGCCCATCATATGGATCAAGAAGCGCATACGCTAGTCTACTCTGGAGTATCGATGCCCTGTCTCGGTACTCCCACGACTAGGAACTTTTGAAGGATGTACTTGGCGACTACACTGTCCTCACTAGTATGATCTGCATCATAGTCCTGGTAGTCAAGTACTCATCCTAAGGGCTTTATCAACATGTAACATAGAGACAATCAGAGTACATGTTAAGATAAAGAGCAACCAGATAGCGTACTATCATGTCGAGCAAGAAAGTCCTCCCTATATATGTCCAAGCATCCACTATAATATACATCATATGTACAGTAATGGCCTTTAGGGCATACATATAACTAACACTTACCTCCTGTTTACCCCAATCAGAGCAAAGCTCTGTTCAAATTCCAAGGCGGGAGATGAAGCAACGCTTCATCTTCCCCCAATCAGAGCAAAGCTTTGCTTTGAAAATTTAAACTTTAATAAATGAAGCAACGCTTCAGATTCTTTGCGTTGTGCGCAATGCGCCACGTGTCAGGCGCAGACGCATCAGCGCGGCACCCAAGGCGGTGCGTCCAATCAGAGCAAGGCTCTTTTAAAAACTAAAAGTAAAAGAAACAACTTTCAGTTGCGCAAGCGCTGCGCTGCGCGACACGTGTCTGCGCAGTTGTGCAAGCACAGTTGCGCAAGCACAGTTGCGCACACGGCACGTGTCTGCGCAGCTGCGCAAGCACAGCTGCGCAAGCACTGCGCTGCGCGACACGTGTCATGCGCTGGGGAAGTTGCGCAAAACAGAATAAATCTTTTCTGTTCTTATTAAAACAAGAAGATTCTCTTCTGTAAAGCAGGGGCCTTTGGATCAAAGATCCAACGGTGGGGAAAATTCCCCAAATCACTCAAAGAAAGATCTTTTTAACAAATTTAACTAATTTATGGGCACTATAAAAAGGACCCCAGACCTCATTTCAAAAAGGGGGAACATTTTTTTAAAAAAATAGAAAAAGAGGACTCTGAAGAACTCCTCAAGAATAAAAAAGGTAAAACCTTTGAAAGAAGAGAAATTTCTCTTATGAACAGATCAGTGATCTAAGAACAAGATCATGGATCTTCAATAAATAAATAAACAAATAAAATAAAAATAAAAATTGTGCCTTGCACTTGTTATGAACCTTTGATTCTCTGAAACAAGGAAAAACTTGTTTAGATCAAGGGATCAAAAAGTGCTTTGCACTTCTGTTTTGAATCTAAAAAGATTCTTAGTGCTTTGCACAAATGCAGTGCATTACTTAAAGGGCCAGGCCCAAGTCAAAAAGACCTAACAGGCCTAAATAAATTGCAAAGCAATAAAAAGGGACAGAGCCCAATTAAAAGGCCTAACAGGCCTAATAAAAAATGTTATGCATTTTAAAAGGGGGGCAAAGCCCAAACAAAAAAAATAGATGCTCCGCATCATTTATAAAAGGGCAAAGCCCAACCAAAACAAGAATAATGCAGTGCATTACTAAAAAGGGGGTAAAGCCCTAGCACAGGCCAAAGACAAAAAATATTGAAACTGGACTTAGCCCAATTTTGGCCATAAGTCCTTAAATTAAATTGGCTGAGCAAGATTGCTCTCTTAAATCAATTTATATCCGGTTCGAGGGTACATCTCCGAGCTCCTTTGACACCTATCGTTGTAATCCTTCAACGACGTCAGAGAGGTGACGGGTCCCGACGACTAAACATTCAAATGGACTGCGGGGTCCTTAAACTCATGGACCGAGACGTCCTTAAACTAATATCGGACCGAAACGTCCTTAAACTAATAACGGACCACCACGTCTTTAAACTGGAATATGGACCACCATGTCCCTAAACTGGAGCACGGACCACTATGTCCCTAAACTGGAACAATAGAGCCTCCAAATGCTCTTTTTCCGGATCTAAACGGTCCCGTTTAAGTTAATCTTAGCCCCAAATACGGCTAACGTATCCTTAGACATTTAAATGAATGATAAAACTCCAAATCAACTTTGTTTCAAGGGTACATGTCTGAACTCCTCTGACATACATCGTTGTAATCCTTCAACGACGTCAGAGAGGTGATGAGTCCCGACGGCCATATATTAAATGGATCACCACGTTAAGTTGATCTTAGTCCAAAACAGGACTAACACATCCTTGACGAACGTTTAAGTCGATCTTAGTCTCAATACGACTAACGTATCCTTAAACTAAAAACACCAAACCCAAATCTAAGTAAATACGGATTTGGACTAATCGATGTCCTACGGGCGACGGCATTACTCAGTCTCCGTATACAATCCACAGGCAACCACAAACAAAACAAACACACACGATACGAAGTGAAATTCTGGAGAAGGAGAAAGTTGTTACCGCGATGCGGTAGCGTAATTAACTGCAGGGGATTGCGCCTGCAGGGAAGAGCGTCCCCACAATCAAAAACCCCTCAAGCGAGGGGGAATCTGACGAAGTCTGCTACATCGGCCGCATCCGTCTAAACCTCCGATACACGGTGCCATAAATCAACTTGGCATCTTCGGAGAGGTGGACGGATAAAACCAAATAGCATCTGCCCCGAATCTCAGCGTCAGGACATCGCGGTTCTGTGCGCCGCCTTTCGGAGGGGAACAGATTCTGGCACGCCCGGTGGGACCTTTTCCACTTTCCACTCCACACTTCGTGTGTCGTGTTCGCGAATGAATTGCGGTTTACTGTGGTTTCCTATAGATTCAAGGTACTAAGATTTGGTGTCTTGCTCCGTGCAGAAAACAGAAGATCAATGGCTTTGAACTGCATCGCCTGCAGCAACAACTCTCGCTCCGTCATTACTGGAGGAGTGACTTATGGGCCCCAAGCGGCCACCCTTTTCAAAATGCCGGTGGAGCAGGTGGCTCAAGCCACCACTGGACTATTTTTTGGGACCATGCTCCCACCAATGAGCTTCAACGCCCCAATGACATTGCAAGAAGCTCCAAAGAAGTCGGTCTTCGATCGACTTACCACTGCCGCGACCCCTCTCAATAGGTCGCCCAACTCCACTGCTTCAGGTTTTAATGGATTAGGCCAGAACTCCATCGGGCCCATGAAGAAGCCTGCCATACCAGAAGGCATTATCCCGAAGCGGATAGCCATCCCAGCTCCCGTTCTTGGCGAAGTCACCAAGGTTGCTTCCCATGTGCGGAAGTCCGCTTCTGACAGGTTGGTCGTCCCCGTTCAACGGACGTCGATCTTTAAAAAGCTGGTACCAATACATTCTGACCAACACAGGGGGCATGAGGAGGTCACCCCTATAGCTGAAACAATTTCATCAGCACGACATGCCCGACGTCGCTACTGGCGCCGAGTGAGGAAGGCTGGGGGCAGCTCCCCTTCTGGACTTACTCCTCCAACTCTAATGGTGGGGATCGATACTGCTGTTCTAACCGGGAACAGCTTTGAATTGCTGAACACGGTGCGCAGAAACTCTTCTACTGCAATGTTGAAACGAACTCCTTCACCTGTGGAGAATAATCCAGAGAAGAAGCTAGAGCAGCCCCCTCAACGGCTGTCCTCTAAAATTTACAAAGTCTGGCGACAGGTCCAAGAGTCGGTGATCGATCAAGACTGCCTCCAACGACAGAAAAAGATGAAGGTTCGGCGGGGAAGGATTACTCTGTCAAACCACAAAAAGCAAAAGCTACTTGGGTGCCCACTACAATGGCTCCCTTAACTCCAATCACTCAAAAAAGGAGGCCGCAAAAAGCCCCTGTGTCTTCGGCAAATCGCAAAGACACCGAACACAAACGCCCCAAGTCTAGGGGCATGGTGGTGCACACTGTTTATATGGCTTCTGGAAAGGAGGAAAGCCGCACTTCTACGGGCCACCGACCGCTCACCCGATCCGTGACGAAAGCCCAGGAGCAACAACAAAAGCTTCAGAAAATGATGACTACAATGGCTGCACTCACTGAGACAAAAGAAAGCTCTGAAACGTCTTCGGATGAGCGTCAAGAACAAGAAACCGACGCTGACTTTTTACGCAGAGTCCTCGAAAAGAGGGACAAAGAAGCTGCAGAGCAAGCGGCTAACATAAAACAAATGACGCTCCTCTTCCAAGATATGGTAGGGATGATCTTACAGCCTGACCCTCCTGCTGAAGATCCTCCGATCGTCCTTGAAGACGACAGGGGAGAAACGTCAAATCCTCCGCCGGCTCTATCAACAGCCAAGGAGGAGGCAATCTCCAAAGTTGACCTAGACGAATATATAGCTCAGCAGATCCGGGTTCATCAGGCGAATGAAGCGGCTGGGCAAATTGTTAGAACCGGACGACCGTATCCAAGCTGGTATGACCAAATCAATTACCCGCCAGGATATACGATCCCTAAATTCCACGTATATAAAGGGACAGGGAATCCGCATCAGCATGTCGCTCAATTCAGGGCCTTATGCGGCAATACTGGAGGTGATGACAAATTGTTGCTACGTCAATTCGTCGGCAGCTTAGCAGAAACAGCCTTTGAATGGTATTCGGAGCTACCTAACGACTCTGTCAAAACATTTGCAGAGATGGAACTGCTGTTTACACAAAGATTCGCAAGTACTAGTGAACGCACCCCGATTACAGCACTGATAAATGCCAGGATAAGGCCCGGCGAAACGTGGGTCCAATACGCAACACGATGGCGAAACCTATGGTCGAAATGCGAACAACGCATAGAAGAGGCACCTGCAGTAGGCATGTTTGTGGGCACTCTCGATCCGCAGGCGACCATCTCGCAATTCATGATGTTCTTCAGGCGACCACCTTCCAGGCCTTGATCGACAAATTAGCCCAAATGGACCAGATGGGCTATAGACCGTCTCCTCCAAGACCCGATCCCCGAAATGAGAAAGGAAAAGCGATCATCGTCGCCAACGCTCAGCAACAGTCGAGCAACTCAAAGCCGGTCGCTCGCCAAAACAACGTGCGTCCATGCCCATCCCTCGAAGAGAGGCTAGGATGTCATTACTCGTTTCCTCAGAATAAAACGAGAAGACTGTTCGAGCTGGCAGTGCGCAACAGACTCATTAATCTGCCGAATCCAAAACGTCCGTTGCAGCCAGGCGATCTTAATAATCCCAATTATTGCCCTTACCACTAAACGGTAAGTCACCCGATTGAGGATTGTTTCGTCTTTAAGGGATGGATCGAGGATCAATACCTACAAGGCAAGTTCGCGCTGTCTGAAAGCTGGAAGGTAAACCAGCCACAGCCACACTCTCTAAAGAAGACGGACACGCCGGGGGCAGCTTGTTCTTTAGTCAAGGATGAAAACAATGGAGAAAACTCATCGGATGAATCCGAAGACTACGTAGCGACTTGTCATATGATTTCTCATTCACTGATGGATGATAAAGAGGCTCCTTGCGCTGAGAAACCAATGGCGAATCCTGAGCCGGAGATTCTACAGCCATCAGACGAGTTGATCGATGTCTTCCTAAGTGAAATTCGTCTGAAAGCAAAAGCCAATCAAGAGCATGAAATGGACATACTGGAAAGAGCCAAGGCATTCCCGTCAAATCAAAAGCTATACACTGCGGGTAAAAACAAATTCAAGACGAGGAAAAGGTTCGCCAAAGCTCTGTCAGTAGGAATGAAGCTACTGCCCTCTGAAGAAAATACTCTCGCTGAGGCAGAGATGCACCCTAACTTCTGTTTATATCATCAGAAGATCATACATCCTACCGAAGACCGCGAATCCTTTAACTGTTGGTGGCAAGGGTATGTCGCTCAAAAGCAACACTTCGACGGGACAAAGTGTGAAGCTTGTGGACTTCGGAAAAATGCGATATATGAGCGCAAAAGAGTCGCCGACGATTGCCATATAGCCGACTCTAAGGCATCACAAATTATCACCTTTGGAAGCAACTCTGATGAAAAAGCTATCCCCAACTCTTCCCTCGGGGAATCTATTTCAAAAATAAAGGAATTGAGAAGCTGCGAGAACGTTCAGCCATGCAATCGCATGCTGCTCGGAAAAAATCCCGGCCCCGCAAACAACGGAGCGAACAAAAAGGATAAAAGAAAAGGAAAAAAGGCCCTCGTCGCCAGCGCTCAACAACAATCAGGTGACCCTAGACCGGTTGCTTGCCAAAGCAACAAGCGGCAACCCCTCCAGGAAAAGTTGAAACGTCCTTACTCGTTTCCGCAAGATAAAACAAGGGGACTGTTCGAGCTGGCAGTGTGCGACAGACTCATCAATCTGCCGGGTCCAAAACGTCCGTTGCAGCCAGGCGATGTTAATAATCCTAATTATTGCCCTTACCACCAAACAGTAGGTCACCTGATCGAGGACTGCTACGTCTTCAAAAACTGGGTTGAAGACCAATACCAATAGGGCAAGTTTGCACTGTCTGAGAACTGGAAGGTGAGTCCGCCACAACCGCACGCTCCGAAGAAGATGGATACGCCGAGGGCATCATGATCATTCATGGAGAAGGACTCAAAGACCGAAAAGTCAATAAACCAGATATTCGCCTCAAATACGGCGACAACGGACCGAAACGTCCTTAAACTAATAACGGACCGAGATGTCCTTAAACTAATGATGGACCGCAATGTCCTAAAACTTGCAAATGACCGAAATGTTTTTAAACTACTACCGCAGCATTCTCAGGCTGACGAGAATATAAAAAAAAATAAAAAAAATAAACGGTATGTCCATAAGCAAAATGGGCACGGATGAAAACCCGAAAGGGCTCCGTGAGTAAAAACAGCAAGGCTACCAGCGAGTGTTTGTGAAAACCTGAAAAGGCGCAATCTCGTTAGAAAAAATAAGAAGAATAAAAAGAATTAAAAAAAACGGTATGTCCATAAGCAAAATGGGCACGGATGAAAACCCGAAAGGGCTCCATGAGTAAAAACAGCAGGGCTACCGGCGAGTGTTCGTGAAAACCCGAAAGGGCGCGACCTCGTTAATAAAAAAAAAGAGAAGAAGAAAATAAAGAGAGAAAAAAACGGTATGTCCATAAGCAAAACGGGCATGGATGAAAACCCGAAAGGGCTCCGTGAGTAAAAACAGCATGACTACCAGCGAGTGTTTGTGAAAACCCGAAAGGGCGCAACCTCGTCAAAAGACACTTACAGGGCCCCCTCGACCTTGTAAGGAGAAACCACCCGCGTGAGATCCTTACGACTCACAAGGGAGCAACACACTCAGGGATCCCCACGATTCCTAAGGAGAAAATACACTTGCGAGATCCTCACGACTCGTAAGGAGAACTCTCTTATGGGACCCTCACGGCTCATAGGATTTGAAAGTCTTAAGTTACAGAGACCTAAACCTGTGCTTAAGCAACCCCCACAACTTTCGATATTGCCCTACAAATGGTCCTATATTGGCCCTTGTATACAATCCACGGGCATGAATAAATATTTCCCTAACCAAGTCCTGTCCGTGACTGGGGATATGTCCACACGGTGAACAACCCTTGTGAGTCCTCTCGACTCATAAGGAGATAACACTCTTGTAAGATCCTTACGACATATAAGAGAACATACACTTAGGAATCCTCATGATTCCTAAGGAGAAAACGCACCTGCGAGATCCTCACGACTCGTAGGGAGAAACACCTTTATGAGACCCTTACGGCTCATGAATTCAAAAGCCTTAGTCGACGGGATCCTAATCCTGTTTACTAAGCCACCTTTGTTCGACATCGACAGAGGCAAATGATGATTCGCTCCTGGAAATATTCCAGTTGTAGCGATGCTGATGCCTAAATCGGTATCAAATTCCAAGTCCTTTCATGGCAGATGATGATTCGCTCCTGGCAATATCCCAGTTGTAGCGATACTGATGCCTAAATCGGTATCAAATTCCAAGTCCTTTCATGGCAGATGATGATTAGCTCCTGGCAATATCCCAGTTGTAGCGATACTGATGCCTAAATCGGTATCAAATTCCAAGTCCTTTCATGGCAGATGATGATTCGCTCCTCGCAATATTCCGGTTGTAGCGATGCTGATGCTGAGATTGGCACCAGATTCTAAGTTCTACGCTCGCGATAAAAATCAGCGAGCTGAAAATGCATATTAAATAGCCGAAATGATTGGGCAACTCGCAATAAAAAACAGCGAGTAAATATATATATATATAGCCGAAATGATTGGGCAACTCGCAATAAAAAACAGCGAGTAAAAATAAAATAAACAGCCAAAATGATTGGACAACTCGCAATAAAAAGCAGCGAGTAAAAACAAAATAAACAGCCGAAACGATTAGGCACCGCGAAAAATAGCCGAAACGATTGGGCAATCGCGACCTCCGCGATATAAAAGCTGAAATGATAGAGCATCGCGGAAAGAATAAAAAAAATGAAAGAATGAAACTTTTTGCCCTACAGGTTAAATCACATCGATCCCTGTATACAATCCAGGGGCACAGATAAGGAGGGAACCATACCTTCCCAACAGGCTCCATCAGAAAGCGAAGCCAAATCTCGACGGTTCATAGACAACCTAGAGACCATCTCGACATTTGTCGCAATATTACAGACACGATGTCAACAAATGAAGTAAACGAAGATCCCGAGCTTCAGGGTCTCGACGTCAACATCGACAACTTAGAAATCACCAACGGCGTTTCTCCTCACTCCAACTAGATGCAGACATGACGTCAACAAAAAACCTCACGGTCGAAACAAAGCGGAGTAACGGTAAAATCCCAACTCCACCTTAGCATTCGTTTCGATACAGCAGACGAGTTGTCACCCCAGCGTTCTTCCTCCAACAGGAGTTCGGACGTGACAAAGCAAACGAAGCGAAGGCCACATTCCTAGCTTCAATGTCTTTACGGTAACTCACATAAAACCGGAAAGACAATCGGAGATCATCTCGCACCAGCACAGAGTGGTCACCACCTCGACGTTCGTCTCGATACAGCAGACGAAATGTCAACCCCATCATTCTTCCTCCAACAAGGATTCGAATGTGACAAAGCAAACGAAACGAAGGCCACATTCCTAGCTTCGACGTCTTGACGGTAACTCATATAAAACCGGAAAGACAATCGGAGATCATCTCGCACCAGCACAGAATGGTCACCACCTCGACGTCCGTCTTAATACAGCAGACGAGTTGTCACCCCAACGTTCGTCTCGACACAGCAGACGCAACGCTATAAATGAATGGAGCCACGGCAAAATCCCTAGTTCCAAACCTCGACGGTTCACCAGCAACCTAGAGACAACCTCGACGTCCGTCTCGATACAGTAGACAAGATGTCACCACAACGTTCGTCTCGACACAGCAGGCGCAACGTCATTAAACGAATGGAGCCATGGCAAAATCCCTAGTTCCAAACCTCGGCGGTTCACCAGCAACCTAGAGACAATCTCGACGTCCGTCTCGATACAGCAGACGAGATGTCACCCCAACGTTCGTCTCGACACAGCAGACGCAACGTCATCAAACAAACGGAGCCACGGCAAAATCCCTAGTTCCTACCGCAACATTTGTCTCGATACAGCAGACGCAATGCCAGCAAACGAAGCAAAGGCCAAATTCCTAGCTTCGGGGTCTTGACGGCAACTCATATAAAGCCCGAAAGACTATCGGAGATCATCCCCACACCAGCGCGGAGTGGTTATGACTCATCGGGGCTCACCAAAATAAGCCTAACCTCAAGTAAAAAGCGACATGGCAAATTCCTAACGCTTGCTCTTCCGACGGTCAAACTGCCAAGGAGGATTGCTTGAAGATGTCTTGTCCAGCCCCCGAAGGGATCAGAGACACGGCAGTCGCAGGGCTACTCGAACAGCACGATTGCCTATCGAGGACTATATCAGCTTATGCGACGGTACGATGGCCAAAACCCTAAGTACCACCAACCTTAACGGGCTTCTGTCGTAAAGAGCAGAGGTTAAATGCGACGTTAAGATGTTCTTGCGAGAAACGCTCGATTCGTCTCGACTTGCGGAAAAAATTGTTGAGGCGGCTCGACTCGTGAGATAAAGCCTTAGGCAGTGGGCATAAAAGAAGCCTGTTTCCTAAGCACTGGGACCCTGCAAGTTGGCCCAAAACGGTCTCTTGCATACCATCCACGGGTCTCACTCTCCAACATCGAACTTCGACAAGGAGGGAAACAACCGCTTACAAGTCCTCTCGACTCGTAAGAGGGAAAAATTCTCTTGTAGGATCCTTACGATTTACAAGAGAAAACCACACTTAGGAATCCTCACGATTCCTAAGGAGAAAAACCCACCTACGAGATCCTCTCGATCCGTAAGGAGAAAAGTCTCTATGAGATCCTCACGGCTCATAGAGTTGAAAAGTCTTAGGCAGCAGATCTGAACCTACGGCCTAAGCCCTCGCTATCTCGTGAAGAAATCAAGAAGCTTACTCTATTACCTGCTAATTGTGACAACATGCTGAGAAAGAGGAAAAGAAACAGAAAGAGCATCCGATTTACATTTGATCAAGCGTTCGAGACACATTCATTCATGCATAAGCAAAAGACTCAGAACAAAAGATAAGACAGGCTAGGAAAAACAAAAATCTTCATTAATATTGCCAGAAGTTCTTACAATCATAAAAGCAATAAACGAAAAACATTATTACAAGGGAATAACCTCGGACCCAGGACATGGATTGAGGAATTCAAAAGTGACCCTATCTATGACTTTCCAGGCCTCGCGGACCATCCTAGTGTGCTTTCTTTCGCGAGCACAAGCGTCAGGGTCCCCCCTGATGTCTTCCACCCTCCGATAAGCAGCGAGTATGGCAGACTGTTGAAAGACCTCGTGTAAGAGATCGATAAGACTGTCTCGCCGTCTCTTCGAGATGAAGTTCAATAGGTACACCGAGTGCACCTTGTCCTCAGCGGCATCCAACGCCCTAAGCGGCACGCCGGAACAGAATAGGGGAAGCGCTTCCCAGATGGCTCCCACGATAAGCTTAAGGAGGGAGGAACGCCGGGGGAGCAGTGGACCATTGTATGCGTCGAAGCGGCTCATAATTTCAGCACACTCCGCATTTGTGAACTCTCGATTCTGAGAGCGGCCAAGTCGGCGGATGTCCCCGTAAGAGATGATCTCGTTAAGAGCATACATATGGGCATCCATTGTTCCTGTGAAAGAAGATCAACAGAATTAATAGACCGACTGATTAAGCGAATTCTTGTTAAAAAAAAATGAGCACAGACGGTTAAACTCCTCGAGAGCAATGCTCTACGAATAGGAGTGACTATCAAAATCCTAATAAGGGAAATTTAAAGAAGTCCCCCAAGATTCTGAGATCACTATTATTAAAAGATGATATAGTCCATTAAAACACAAAACTCCATTTTTAATTTTCATTATTCATATTCAAACTCTTAAAAGTTCATCATTTTCAGATCAAAGAGATCTATGTTTTGATAAAGATGCAAGGTTCTTGAGAGCAAGGCTCTAATGATGAAACCCCAGAAGGGTTTTTTTAGATCAAAGATCTATAAGAGCGAGGCTCTATTAATTAAAATTGATTTAATTCAAGACTAATTCTTACCTAAATAGTTTCTTTTAAAGAAAATCTAAGAGTTCTTAAAAACAAGAGCGGGCTCTGAGATTCTGAAAATAAAAGTTTTGGAGATGATGATCATCTGTGAAGGACCAAAGGTCCTATTTATAGGCACCAAGTGCCCTTCCAACTTCCAAAAGCTGCCGCGACGGTTGGGATTCTGCCACCGTTGCGCTCGCGTTTGGACGCCACGTAAGCGCAACGGTGGGGGGGCATTTGTTTACCCCAATCAGAGCAAAACTCTGTTCAAATTCCAAGGCGGGAGATGAAGCAACGCTTCATCTTCCCCCAATCAGAGCAAAGCTTTGCTTTGAAAATTTAAACTTTAATAAATGAAGCAACGCTTCAGATTCTTTGCGCTGTGCGCAATGCGCCATGTGTCAGACGCAGACGCATCAGCGCAGCACCCAAGGCGGTGCGTCCAATCAGAGCAAGGCTCTTTTAAAAACTAAAAGTAAAAGAAACAACTTTCAATTGCGCAAGCGCTGCGCTGCGCGACACGCGCAAGCGCAGCTGCGCACGCGACAGGTGTCTGCGCAGCTGCGCAAGCACTGCGCTGCGCGGCACGTGTCTGCGCAGCTGCGCAAGCACTGCGCTGCGCGGCACGTGTCTGCGCAGCTGCGCAAGCACAGCTGCGCAAGCACTGCGCTGCGCGGCACGTGTCTGCGCAGCTGAGCAAGCACAGCTGCGCTGCGCGGCACGTGTCTGCGCATCTGCGCAAGCGCAAGCACAGCTGCGCAAGCGCTGCGCTGCGCGACACGTGTCACGCGCTGGGGAAGTTGCGCAAAACAGAATAAATCTTTTCTGTTTTTGTTAAAACAAGAAGATTCTCTTCTGTAAAGCAGAGGCCTTTGGATCAAAGATCCAACAGTGGGGAAAATTCCCCAAATCACTCAGAGAAAGATCTTTTTAACAAATTTAACTAATTTATGGGCACTATAAAAAGGACCCCAGACCTCATTTCAAAAAGGGGAACATTTTTTTTAAAAAAGAGAAAAAGAGGACTCTAAAGAACTCCTCAAGAATAAAAAAGGTAAAAACCTTTGAAAGAAGAGAAATTTCACTTATGAACAGATCAGTGATCTAAGAACAAGATCATGGATCTTCAATAAATAAATAAACAAATAAAATAAAAATAAAAATAGTGCCTTGCACTTGTTATGAACCTTTGGTTCTCTGAAACAAGGAAAAACTTGTTTAGATCAAGGGATCAAAAAGTGCTTTGCACTTCTGTTTTGAATCTAAAAAGATTCTTAGTGCTTTGCACAAATGCAGTGCATTAATTAAAGGGCCAGGCCCAAGTCAAAAAGACCTAACAGGCCTAAATAAATTGCAAAGCAATAAAAAGGGACAGAGCCCAATTAAAAGGCCTAACAGGCCTAATAAAAAAATGCTATGCATTTTAAAAGGGGGGCAAAGCCCAAACAAAAAAATAGATGCTCTGCATCATTTATAAAAGGGCAAAGCCCAACCAAAACAAGAATAATGCAGTGCATTACTAAAAAGGGGGTAAAGCCCTAGCACAGGCCAAAGACAAAAAATATTGAAACTGGACTTAGCCCAATTTTGGCCATAAGTCCTTAAATTAAATTGGCTGAGCAAGATTGCTCTCTTAAATCAATTTATATCCGGTTCGAGGGTACATCTCCGAGCTCCTCTGACACCTATCGTTGTAATCCTTCAACGACGTCAGAGAGGTGACGGGTCTCGACGACTAAACATTCAAATGGACTGCGGGGTCCTTAAACTCGTGGACCGAGACGTCCTTAAACTAATATCGGACCGAAACGTCCTTAAACTGATAACGAACCCCCACGTCTTTAAACTGGAATATGGACCACCATGTCCCTAAACTGGAGCACGGACCACTATGTCCCTAAACTGGAACAATAGAGCCTCCAAATGCTCTTTTTCCGGATCTAAACGGTCCCATTTAAGTTTATCTTAGCCCTAAATACGGCTAACGTATCCTTAGACATTTAAATGAATGATAAAACTCCAAATCAACTTTGGTTCAAGGGTACATCTCTGAACTCCTCTGACATACATCGTTGTAATCCTTCAACGACGTCAGAGAGGTGATGAGTCCCGACGGCCATATATTAAATGGATCACCACGTTAAGTTGATCTTAGTCCAAAACAGGACTAACGCATCCTTGACGAACGTTTAAGTCGATCTTAGTCTCAATACGACTAACGTATCCTTAAACTAAAAACACCAAACCCAAATCTAAGTAAATACGGATTTGGACTAATCCATGTCCTACGGGCGACGGCATTACTCAGTCTCCGTATACAATCCACGGGCAACCACAAACAAAACAAACACACACGATACGAAGTGAAATTCTGGAGAAGGAGAAAGTTGTTACCGCGATACGGTAGCGTAATTAACTGCAGGGGCTTGCGCCTGCAGGGAAGAGCGTCCCCACAATCAAAAACCCCTTAAGTGAGGGGGAATCTGACGAAGTCTGCTACATCGGCCGCATCCGTTTAAACCTCCGATACACGGTGCCATAAATCAACTTGGCATCTTCGGAGAGGTGGACGGATAAAACCAAATAGCATCGGTCCCGAATCTCAGCGTCAGGACATCGCGGTCCTGTGCGCCGCCTTTCGGAGGGGAACACCTCTATTCTTAGATGAAACAGTGTTACCAAAATATGGAGGTGAGGCGGAGAAAATTTAGTTATGATAAATCCGATGGGTCAGCGGAAAAATACGGTTTTAATCTATGCCCATTTACTTTAAAAATAGAACTGTTTTTAACATTTTCTATATCCGCTACACCGTGTGGGTACACATACCGCACCACAAAAGGTCATTTCCAACGAGATTTTAGCTTACCCGGATGAAGATGGAGACGGGAATCGTAAAGAAGGACTTGTTGTCCCGGTGTGAAAGTGTTTCTCAAAAGGTTTTTATCGTAGAATACTTTAGTTCAGTTCTTTACTATAACCGTATTATCGTAAGCTTCATCACGAAGTTCGTTTAGCTCATTTAATTGTAATTTTAGATAGTTGCTTGCTTGATCAAAATCACAATTAAGCCCTTTAATAGCCCACATTACTTTTATGTTCGATCTCGACATGAAGGTGGCAAGCCTTCCCAAACACTAGTCGGTAAGAAGACATGCCAAGATCGGTCTTATATGCCGTACGAAATGCCCAAAGAGCATCCGTCAATTTGGTGGACCAATCTTTTCGGTTCTTAGAAAACGTTTTCTCCAAAATTTGTTCGATCTGTCTAT
This sequence comes from Agapanthus africanus, assembly GCA_030015575.1. Taxonomy (NCBI): domain Eukaryota; kingdom Viridiplantae; phylum Streptophyta; class Magnoliopsida; order Asparagales; family Amaryllidaceae; genus Agapanthus; species Agapanthus africanus. The sequence goes on from JASDDO010000014.1 coordinate 652,986,701, forward strand.
TAGAGATCTCAGCTTGCCCGCCCGTTTGAGGATGATAGGGCATATAAAGTTTGTGGTTGATTGAATATTTCCGCATCAAAGCCTCGAAAGACTGATTACAGAAATGCGTCCCATTGTCGCTAATTATACAGCGATGGTGTCCGAATCGCGAAAAGATATTTTTTTAAGGAACTTAATAACAATCTTGTTGTAATTAGTGCGACACGGTACCGCTTCCACCCATTTAGAGATATAATCAACCGCTAATAAGATGTATAAATTCCCAAAAGAGTTGGGAAATGGGCTCATAAAATCAATTCCCCAAATATCAAATATCTCCACAACCAAGATAGGTTGGAGCGGTATCTCATCCCTCCATGAAATCCGACCCATGTGTTGACACTGTGAACAAGTTTTGCAATGTTCATATGCATCTTTAAATAACGTTGGCCAATAAAAGCCATATTGTAAAACTTTCTCCACCGTTTTTCTTGGACCAAAGTGACCGCCACATGCCTGATCATGGTAGAAAGACAATACACTCTTGAATTCATCATTAGGAACACATCGGCGAATGATTTGATCGGGACAATACTTAAACAGATAAGGTTCATCCCGGTAAAAATGTTTTACTTAGGATAGAAATCGGTGATTGTCTTGTTTTGACCATTTGCTGGGTAGAAGTCCTGTTGCTAAATAATTCATAATATCCACGAACCAAGGTTCGCAGGATATGGCCAACGGTTGTTCGTCAAGAAAGGAATCGTTTATTGACACAGTCAATGTTGGCGAAGAAGAAAGGCGTGAAAGATGGTCGGCTACTACGTTTTCACATCCACTCTTGTCTCGTATTACAAGATCAAGTTCTTGTAACAGATTGATCCAACGTATCAGCCTAGATTTAGCATCTTTCTTCGATAAGAGATGTCTTAGGACGGAATGATCGGTGTAAACTACAACTGGAGAGCCAATTATGTAGGGCCTGAATTTTTCTAATGTAAATACAACTGCCAAGAGTTCTTTCTCGGTAGTAGTATAATTCATTTGGGTATCGTTCAAGGTCCTACTTGCATAGTAAATTACATGTGGCATCTTATTAATGTGATGTCCTGAGACTGCACCAATAGCAAAATCGAATGTATCACACATAAGCTCGAAAGGGTGACTCCAGTCCGGAGATGACAGAACATGGGCTGTAGTGAGGGAACCTTTAAGCGATTCAAAAGCAGCCACGCAATCCGAGTCGAGGTAAAATGTTGTTCTTGGCCGAGAGAAGAGTTAAGGGTCTAGCGATTTTGCTAAAGTCCTTAATGAATCGCCTATAAAATCCCGCGTGACCAAGAAAGGATCGTACATCTTTGACGCTTTTAGGAAGAGGAAGTTTGTGAATGACATCTATTTTAGCTTTGTCTACCTCAATGCCATTTCGTGAAATGATATGCCCTAGGACAATACCTTCTTGAACAATGAAATGACATTTTTCCCAATTCAAAGTTAAATTCTTATCCTTATAACGGATAAGAACAACGTCAAAATGACGTAGGCATTTCTCAAAGGAGTCCCAAAATATGGAGAAATCGTCCATAAATATCTCCAGAAAATTCCTGACCATGTCCGAGATTATCCCCATCATACACCGCTGAAATATAGCGGGAACATTGCATAACCCAAAGGGCATGCGTGTATAAGCAAAAGTACCGAAAGGACAAGTAAAAGTTGTCTTATCTTGATCATTTTCGGCGATGGGAATCTTGTTATAGCCGGAGTATCCATCCAAGAAACAATAGTATTCATGCCCGGCTAATCGTTCCAACATCTAGTCTACGAAATATAGAGGGAAGTGATCTTTCCTCGTTGCGGCATTGAGTTTTCTATAATTAATACATACCCGCCACCCAGTTTTGGTACGTGTTTGGATCAACTCATTAGCCTCATTAGTTATGACCATGATGCCAGACATTTTAGGGACCACATGAATAGGACTTACCCATTGGCTATCAGATATTGGGTAAATTATACCATTATCTAGGCATTTGACGATTTCTTTCTTTACTGCCTTTTTCATGACGGGATTCAACCGTCTTTGTGGGTCTCGGGATGGTTTGGCTTCATCCATCAAATGTATACGATGTTCAACAATCAAGGGACTAATCCCTTTGATGTCTGCCATTGTCCAACCAAAAACTTGCCGATTCGATCTCAATACCGACAAAAGGGCTCGCTCATGCTCTAAAACTAGAGAAGCTGATATGATAACGGGTAAGGACTCATTCTCACCTAAATATGCATATTTAAGATGAGACGGTAGTGGCTTGAGATCTAGTGTCAGTGGAGAGACGATAGAAGGTAGGGTAAGGGAATGATACTCGGGCTCTTTAAGAAGTTCATGACCGGCATAAGAGATTGACTTAGAAAGCTCGACTAACTTATGCGACAAGTCAAAGGATTTGGACTCCGAGATGGACTTGTCGACAGAAGGGTCCTTACTCGTATAAATAGTTGGATCAAACACTAACGTTCAAGTGGCATTGAGATCATTATCGCAAAGTTCCTCAACTTCGCAACTATCAGAAGTTATCTCGTTGACAAAACATATATCAATTAGATGAGCAGAAGGCTCAGAGGGTTGACTTCCTATCCTATAAATGTTAAGCTCAATTATCATCTTCCCAAAGGACAGGTTCATAGAACCATTACGACAATTGATTACAGCATTGGAAGTTGCTAGAAAAAGGCGACCAATAATCACCAGGATTTGGTTCCGTGGGTTCGCCACAGACTGTGTATCTAAATCTATAGAGTCCACAGGGAATATAAATTTCCCGACTTTGATTAACACATCATGTAGCTCACCCCTAGGGTGGGTGATAGATCGATCAGCCATCTGGAGAGTGCAGTGCACGCAGGTTTCAACTCTCCTATACCTAGTTGCTCATAAACAGAATACGGGAGCAAGTTAACACGGGCACCTAGATCGAGTAGAGCTCGATTGATGTTTTTACCCTCAATAGTTATAGATATTGTAGGACAACCAGGGCCCTTACGTTTCTTGGGCAATTGTTAGGTAAAAGCGGTGCTCACATTACTCGTTAAGAAAACCTTTTTAGGCACTTGAGTTTTCTTCTTCCTAGTACACAAGTCTTTAAGGATTTTCACATAAGATAGAACTTGTTGAATAGCATCTAGAAGAGGAATATTTATGTTAACTTGCTTAAATATTTCCACAATCTTCTCCATTTGTGCATTTGGTTTGTTGGCTCTCAACCTGTTTGGAAAAGGATCAATAAGGGTTGGGTCTAACATTTGAGGAGAAGTTTGTGGGGATGGAATGGATCCCGAATTGGATTCGGAATGGTTTAAGATTGTAGTTTAATCAAGAAAGTGCGCTGAGAGTTTGAGCCTAGTGAAGAACGGAGAATAGACTCAGAAGAAGATGGTGGACTAGACGAAGTAGGATTAGAAGTAGTAGCCTGGGTTTTATTTGATTCATCAACTTGTTTACCAACATTATTGTTCAACACTCTTCCCAATCTCAACGTAGTTACGGCACTCACATTATGATTTTGTTGGTTAAAGGTGATGTTTGCGCTTTGTGAGTGGTCGGGATTTGGTCGAGGTTGAGATGGAAGTCTCCCTTTCTCTCTTTCACTCATTGCGGCATTTATCTGTGTAATTTGTACTTCGATCGATTTTATGCTTTCACCATGGGGAGCAGTGTGTTGCACTAACGTTTGGATAGAAGATGTTAAATTAGCCGTCGTTTGTATGGAGTGTTTAATAAACGTTTCTAAGCTTCTTTCGAGTGCAGAGGTTTTTTCGGTACCGGCCGTTGGAAGATTAGTCTGTGATTGGAAAGAATTATTATAAAGAGCAACGTTGTTGGCCAGATTTTGAAAAGATTGCGGTTGAAAGGCGTGCTGAATTTAGTGTGGTGGTTGTTGTTGCTGTGGGGGAAACCTTTGAAAGTTATTTTGACTTGGGAATTGATATTGAGTTTGAGTTTGGTTTTGGTTCCAAGCAAAATTAGGATGATTCCTCCATCCCCTGATTGTATATGGAGAAATAAGAATCATTTCTAGGTCGTTGCTGAAAAGCAGCATTGGTTTGTTCTTGGCCTTGAGACGGAGGATTCAAAGGACATTCTTCTGTTAAATGTGATGGGTCAAAACAGCAACCACACACGGTTTTGGGGAGTGTAACTTGGTTTAAAGAGGCTGACGAGGATTTGTTTTCTATAGCTTCGGGTTTCTTTTGTATTGCGGCCATTTCGGCTTTTACTGCGATGGAAACATCGAGTTGATGGATACGTACCTTAGATGAAGACGATGTGGTAGATCTAGTGCTCTCCCACTGTAATGTCTGTATGGCGAGATCTTCCAGAAATTGCCAAGCTTCGCCGTCGTCTTTTGACATGAAATGGCATTGACAAATGGTTTCAAGCATTTGTTTCGTGGCTGAATTAATACCCTCATATATAATTCGGCAAAGTTGCCATCTATCTATTCTATGATGAGGGCATTGGACAAGAAGATCTTTAAACCGTTCAAAGCATTTCCAAAATGGTTCGTTGGGAAGTTGGGTAAACTGGTTAATCTCGCTTCGAACATGGATGGTTTTGTGATGAGGATAAAATTTCCAAAGGAATGCTATAACGAATTCATCCCATTTAGCGATAGAATATGCGGCAGTGCTATAATGTCATTTTTCTGCTAGATCGCACAAGATAAAAGGGAGAAGACGTAATCGCATAGCATCCCCAGAAATTTGGGTTGTGCTCACATTGCACATATGTTCTCGAATTTGGTTATAAAAATGTATGCGTCTTCGGATTCAAGCCCGTGAAATTTGGGCAACAGGTTGATGAAGTGGGGTTTAATTTCGAAATTATCCCCATTAGCTGGTGGAAGAGACAGACAAGTAGGAAGGGGTCCACGCACGGGGTAGCATCTTTCTTGGAGAGAGATGCGTGGTGGATTCTGCGCACCTACGGGTGGTGGCCGGGTGGTATCGTTAAATCCCGATGGAGATCCATCCATCTCGGGAGATATGGTGGGTTGAGGAGAAACAGAAGATGAAGAAGTACCGACTTCGGAGTCGAAAGAAAAAACGCGGACAATACGGGCACTAGAATCCCGTGTCCAGCCGATCATGCACTAAGCGGGTTTAGTGCACGTGGCAGCGTGTGTTATGTGAGAACAATTTTAAATAGGCTTGTTTTGAAAAAGGTCGAACTTGAAGCTTGACTCAACAAATCACAAAATGCACAATCAATTCTTAGAACTAGGGTCACCTAAGTCAAGTCATTAGACCGCTCCTAGAATTCCAAAGGACAAGTCGCGGGATTAATCCTCTACTACCTCCTTATCAATCTTGTGGCCAGGTAAGTGCCAGGTAAGTGGGAAGTATCCGCTATATGAATCACCGAAATAACGGGCCTAATTAAGTAACCACTTTTCTTAGTCACACTTGCCTTAGACACCACAAGAAAAATGCGGATAAGCAATAGATTACCCACGATCCTCCTCTGTCCTAATTGAGCGCGAATGTCCTTAGGGGCTAGGTCAAGATATTTTTTAATTAATGTAGCGTGAGAGTATGCTCGTTTGTGATTTGTGGGGCTTGGGAAGGGTGATGAAATCCCCACCTAATCTGAATTTGGGTTTATTGCCCCTTAATGTCCGTTTTAGATATGCAAAAACAGACCGAAATCAAAACACACAAAAAGATTTTTGAGCGGCGATATTTGCAAAAATCTTGCAGGTAAAATCAGATTATTGGAGCTTTAGAGGAGAAAGAAAGATAGTAGGAAATTACCACAGAAGTTTGGGGGCCCAACTCTACCAAGAAGCCGCGGTTCCGCCGCCAATCTCACCAATGTGCCATGGTTCCGCCGCAAGGTGGAATGCTCTTTTGCTGAAATTTCTTCAGGGCACACCTATACTCCTTTGGTCCAAGTTTAAGATCTCTGGCTCTCTGTTGGCTTGTGTTAGTGATATATGCCCTATAGGCCATTATTGTATCATACTGGATTGTATATTACATATTGGAAGCTTGGGATATTCACAGTTATAATAACAGTCTTGCTCAAAATGGTAGTATGCCACTTGGTTTGATTCTACCTCAATATGTGCATGTGTTTCTTTTAGCATATCGCTTATATATATTGGTAGAGCCCTTAGAATCTTTGCTTGACTACCAGCGTTGTGGTGGCAGTCACACTAGTGGGGGCTGGGTAGTCTATAAGCGCATCCTTATATAGGTCCCTAGTCGTAGGATTATCGAGACGGGACATCGATACTCCAGAGTAGACTAGTGTATACACTTCTCATCCCAGCAGGGGAGATGGTCTGTCCCATAGCCATTAGTATGTCGTACTGTAGATAGTATACATGTGCTCATTGGGTTATGAGTTACACTGGACAGGACTCGTTGGGAACTGCCGGTTGGTATTATACCTATCGTCAGGTAGCAGTTCCTGGGTGGCATGAGTACAGGTTGGTCCGTTGACTTGACATCGCTATTCGTCTCGAGTGTGTTCCCACTGCACTTAGATTACTACCCTACCATGGCTCAAAGGAGTCGTGCAAATAAGTAGTAGTTGGGTGCAGTCCCGAAGCACTTGGAGGCAGTAGCGGTTAAATAGGATTCGTCTCTCCCGGTATTGGGGGTTGATATCGCGCTGTGTTCGGAAATCCATTACACAAAGTCCCTGGCCAGGGCAGTCGAGATATACTGGTAGGTACTCCAAGCTTCAATGAATGAAGTGAGAGGGAGCCATTCTTCATTTGCTAACTTTAGTTCATTTGTTCATCTTCATTCTCTCTCCAAGTTTCCTCTCCTTCTTCCTCAAAGATCCTAACCCTCACATGAGTTGTGAAACATAGGATCTTATGAGATAAAACACTCCATTAGATACTCTACATCCTTTAGGCTATCTAGTTTAGCGAACTAGGTATCCTAGTTACCTCGGTTTAGAGGTTGGAGCTTGAAATACATACTCTCGGGTGGATCATCTTCGCTACGTGGAGGCCGACGTTGCAAGCTCGATCCGTTCATCTAGGAGCTAAAAAAGAGGAGGAGAAGAAGAAGACCCGAAGGACATGGTTCAAGGAGGTATAATACTTTTCATAGTAGTTAAACCTCCAAGTAGTTAAGTTAGTTAAGATTTTCGTAAAGATCCTGGAGTTTAGTCAGTGCTGCGAAGCATAGAAAAATCATTTTTTTGCAAATTCCGCCTCCCTGCGAACCCGCAGGGTGCGCGACATTAACTTACAGTGGTATTAGAGCCTATTAAACCTTAACTAGCAGTTTAGATGATGTATAGAATTACGAAACCGAAATAACTCCGAAACATCGAAACCAAAAATCAAGTTTCTATCAATTTTTACAGAGGCTCTAAAATTATTTTAAACAATTGCAGAGTGCTCCTTTACTTGTAACTAGAACACTACCAAAAAAAAGAGACAAAACATCATGTTTTTGGCCTGCCAAAACCTTCAAAATCACGGCCTGGCCGGCCCTATTAATGAATTTCATCTCGTGTTTTGGGTTGTGTTCTGATATCTTGGTATTATGGTTTTAGGTGATCTTTGATTTTGCCAAGCTACTGTTTTCTGAAAAAAAATCCATTTTTTTTAAAACTGTGGCGAGTCAAGAACAATATCATTATTGATCTTCCAGATGATAGAAAGTCAACCCTCGTCATAGCCTGGGTCAACCCACAAACAGCCATTACAGAAACGTGCCTTGAGTCGTCCAGTGTCTGGTTTTAATCATAAGCCGGACAACTCCCCGTACCTTAACAATGTTAAGATATGAACTGTACTATATTCAATGCAAGATATGTGTTAAACTATCTACCTAACGAATCGTCATGCTACCTCTCCCGGTACTTACAGGATTGCGGAATTTAATGAAAAACGATTTTCTAGAGGCGGTAACATGGACTCAAAACGGATCTTTGTTAAACTATCTACCTAACAACCTAACCAGGAGTTGTTAACTACTCGGTTAGGGGGTTATACCTTTCTTTTCTTGAACTCCTTCGTCTTCAAGCCTCGATGGTGTACGGAGCGGCTTCACCCCGTCGTCTCCTTGCGCCGAAGATCGATCCACCCGAAAGCTTCTAACTTTGGCTTCGTCTTCGAACTTTAAAGAAACAAGTTCACTCGGTTTGCTAAACCTTGTGAACTACATGTACTGTTATCTTTCTGTTGTAGCAATACGGAGTATTTTGAAGTCGCGGTTTTAACTTCGTTTACATGTTTCAGTTTGTATATGTGTTTTGAAACGTCCGTTAATTGTTATACGTCTGTTCCCTAATTAAAAAATCAGGAAAAAGCTTCATAGGAAGCATCACGTGCTAGCACGTGACCAGCGGTCACGTGTTGGCACGTGACGTTTAAAGCAGCGGCATAGAGCAAGCGCGGAAAAGAAGCCCATTCAAGGGATCACGTGCCTACACGTGACCGAAGGTCACATGCCTACACGTGACCGAAGGTCACTTGCCTACACGTGACCGAGGGTCACGTGCTTACACATGACTGGCTTTAAAAGCCCTATTGTTCAACAGAATTAAATTCTGAATAAGATCATTTAAATCTTTCTAAAATAGAGAAGAATTATGTGAAACCGTTGGATTAAAAATCCGAGGGTGATTAAATATCACCAATTTATGGAAAAATCTTGGACATGGAAAGATTTTCCCCTAAATCTAACCGAAATGACAAAAGAATATCTTTGGTTTTAAAATCCAACGGTGAATAAAATTCACCTAAAAATTTAAAGGCCCAGATCAATGATGAAAATAAATCAAATCTCTCAATAAACAAATCAAATCTTTCAATGAAAGATTCACTAAACAGATTGATTCTTTTCCTTCTCCTATAAATAGGTGCCAAGGGAGAGAGTTAAAAAAAAAGGAGCAAAAAAAGAGAAAAGGGGGAGAAAAACAGACAGAGAGAGATATAGAGCCTTGGAATCGTGAAAATTCAGAAGGAAGAATTTGATTCTCTGCAAAGAAAAACCTTAGGTAAGAAAAGAGTGGCTTCAAAAAGAGAATTTAATTCTCGAAAGAGTTTAACTCTTCTATAAAGAAAAGAACTTAGTTCTTTCTCTGGTTGAAGATCTGCAAAGTGCACATCTCCCCATAAATTGAGAATTTAATTCTCATTGGGTTGAGATCCTGCCATGCAGATCTAAAACATAGAGAAGGAATTGAGTTTTGAGAAATTAATTCTCACAAGAGTTATAATTCCTTTAAGATAAAATTAGGGTTTAACCCTATATTATAGAAATTTAATTCCTTCAAAATGGACAGAACTAGGGTTTAACCCTAATTGAGAACTTAATTATCTCAAAGTCACAGGAATTTAATTCCCTTAAAAAAGAAATTAAGGTTTCACTCTATGCCAGAATTTATTTCTTTACATATATAGGGAATTTAATTCCTACAGAAAAGAAATTAGGGTTTAACCCTATCTAAGAATATAATTCTTCAAAAAAAAGGGAATTTAATTTCTTTAAAGTTATTGCTAGGGTTTAACCCTATGAAGGATTTAACTCTTAAAAAGATAAAGAGATCTTCAAACATGCAAAGAACCAGAGTCACGTGCTACCACGTGACCCCTGTAAAGATCCACAGAAAAGAACTTTGAGGCAACGCCTCACGTGCCCCACGTGACCCCTGAAGCACACAAAGAAAAAGCAAAAGAAACAGAAGCTATGGGCGCTCTCACGTGCCCCACGTGACCCCTTGGCAAAAGCTTTAGCACACAAATACCCAAATTCCCACCACGTGACAGCACGTGATGCTCCAAAGTATTCAATACTTTTGACAGAACAAAAATAAAGGGAATCAGGGCGCTCTCACGTGCTACACGTGACCCCTCTTTCTTTAGTGTTCAACACTAATTTGAGATCTCTGTTTCCAGTGTTTAACACTGATTTTCTTAGTGTTTAACACTAATTTGAAGACTCTGTTTCCAGTGTTTAACACTGGTTTTCTTAGTGTTTAACACTAATTTAAAAACCATGTTTCCAATGTTTAACACTGATTTTCTTAGTGATTAACACTAATTTGAAAAAACCCTATCTGCAGTGTTTAACACTATTACCTTCTGATGTTTGACACTACATCAAGAACTATATTTCCAGTGTTTAACACTGATTGTACTCTTAGTGGCTAACACTAGTTTAAGGAATCTATCTCTAGTGTTTAACACTTTTGGTTTTTAGTGTTTAACACTACTCTTAGCCAATTCGGCTGATTTTTCAGAGGCAAAGCCTCTCCTTCAATGGACCAACAGAGGGCCAATATTCCAAACATGATTGGACTTAGCCCAAGAAGGCCATAAGTCCTCAATCCAGATTCAACTGAGCCAATGTGCTCATAACCTAATGAATTGGTCTTGGTTCCAAATTGGACTACAGATCATTTAATCTACTTTGGTTCAAGGGCACATCTCTTCGCTCCTTTGATACTTATCGTTGTAATTCCCCAACGTTTTCAAAGAGGTGACGGGTCCCGACAACCACATATTGATACGGACTGTGGGGTCCTTAAACAACGGACTATGACGTCATTAACCTTGACCGGGATGTCTTAAAACTAACAATGGACTGCGGGGTCCTTAAACTCATGGACTATGACGTCCTTAACCTTGACCGGGATGTCTTAAAACTAACAACGGACTGTGGGGTCCTTAAACTCATGGACTATAACGTCCTTAACCTTGACCGGGATGTCTTACAACTAACAACGGACTGTGGGGTCCTTAAACTCATGGACTATGACGTCCTTAACCTTGATCGGGATTTCTTAAAACTAACAACGGACTGTGGGGTCCTTAAACTCATCGACTATGACGTCCTTAACCTTGACCGGGATGTCTTAAAACTAACAACGGACTGTGGGGTCCTTAAACTCATGGTCTATGATGTCCTTAACCTTGACCGGGATGTCTTAAAACTAACAACGGACTATGACGTCCTTAACCTTGACCGTGATGTCTTAAAACTAACGCCGGACTGTGGGGTCCTTAAACCCTCGGACTATGATGTCCTTAACCTTGACCGCAATGTCTTAAAACTAACATTGGACCGCAATGTCCTTAAACTACCTACCTATTGACCGTAATGTCACTAAACTAAACAACAGGGCTCCTTTAATTGCTCTCTTATTGGATCTAAACGATCCCGTTAAGTTGATCTTAGTCTAAAAACTAGACTAACATGTTCTTAACAAACGTTTAAGTCGATCTTAGTCTCAAATGAAGCTAACGTATCTTTAAACCCAAACCCCCAAATCCAAATCTAAGATAATACGGATTTGGACTAGTCCACGCCCTACGGGCGACGACATAACACAGTCTCCGTATACAATCCACGGGCAACCAAACACAGAACAAATACACACGACACGAAGTGACCATCTGGAGAAGGAGAAATTTGTTGCCGCAATGCGGTAGCGTAATTAACTGCAGGGGCTTGCGCCTGCAGAGAAGAGCGTCCCCACAATCACAAACCCCTCAAGCGAGGGGGAATCTGACGAAGTCTGCTACATCGGACGCATCCGTTTAAACCTTCGATACATGGTGCCATAAATCAACTTGGCATCTTCGGAGAGGTGAATGGATAGCACCTATTAGCATCTTCCCTGAATCTCAGGCAAGACGTCCCTGCGTCGCGCTGTCTTTCGGAGGGGAACAGATTCTGGCACGCCCGGTGGGACCTTTTCCTCTTTCCACTCCACACTTCGTGTGTCGTGATTCGCGAATCAATCGCGGTTTGCTAATGGTTGCCCTTGGGTTTCGAAGTACTAAGATTTGGCGTTTCATTTGCTGCAGAAAGCTAAAGGATCAATGGCTGGCAACTGCTCGAACTGCTCCAACTACAAATGCAACCGTCGCTCCGCCTCACCTGGAGGTGTAGCCTATGGACCGCAGGCTGCTTCCCTGTTTACTATGCCTATGGAAAAAGTGACTCAAGCTACCATCGGTTTGTTCTTTGGGACCATGCTCCCGCCGGTGAACGTTAACATCCCAGTGCCCGTACCGGAAGCTTCAAAGAAGTCGGCCTTTGATCGACTTGCTACTCCCACGGTCCCTCTCAACGGGTCATCCAACTCCTCGATCTTCACCAGACTGAGCCTGAACTCCAAAGGGCCCGCCAAGAAGCCCATGATACCTGAGGTGGCCATCCCAAAGAAGACAGCTCCTCCCGAAGTCGTCAAGGCGGCTTCTCCTCCCAGAGGGTCGGTCTTCGCGAGACTGACTACCCCCGTTCCCGCTTCCGCTCAGAAATCTGTTTTTGACTGGATGGACGTAGCTTCTCAACGAATGTCAGTCTTCAAAAGGCTGACACCGGCAGCAACCCCTCTCCAGAACAGGGGGCAAGACGAAACCGTCGCTGAATCAATCCCAACAACCCGTCACGCTTGACGTCGCCACTGGCGCCGAGTAAGGAAGGACGGGGGCAACTCCCCCTCCGGGCTAACCCCACCAGCTCCAACGGTGGAAATCAATGTTGCTGTTCCGACTGGGAACAGCTTTGAACTGCTCAACAAGGTGCGCAAAAACTCTCCGACTGCCACGCTGAAAAGATCCCCTCCACCTGCGGGGAATGTTACAAAAACAAGGCCAGAACAGCCCCCTCAACGGCTGTCCTCCAAAATATACAAGGTCTGGCGACGGGTTCAGGACTCAGTAATCATTCGAGATCACTCTCACCGGCAGAAGAAGATGAAGGTTCAGGAAGAAAAGAACCGTCCTGTCAAACCACAAAGGATGACAACCACTTGGGTGCCTGCTGCAACGGCTCCCTCCACGTCGACTACTCAAAAGAAAGGAAGGCCGGAGAAAGTCCCCACGCCTGCAGCAAATGTCAAAGACAGTAAACCTAAATGCCCTAAGTCTTGGGGCATGGTGGCACATACGATCTACATGGCGTCCGGGAAAGAGGACAGCCGTACTTCTACAGGTCATAGACCGCTTACGCGATCGGTGACTAAAACTCAGGAGCGGCAGCAGAAGCTCCAAGAAATGATGAATGCGATGGCCGCGCTCACTGGGCCAAAAGAAAGCCCCGAAGCGTCCTTGGATCAACGCCAGGAGCAAGAAACTGACGCTGAATTCCTTCGCAGGATACTTGAGAAGAAGGACAAAGAGGCTGCGGAACAAGAAGCTAATATAAATTGAATGGCCCTTTTGTTTCAGGACATGGTAGGGATGATGTTACAGCCAGACCCTCCAGCTGAAGACCCTCCGATCATTGTTGAAGACAATAAAGGAGAGACGTCGAATCCTCCACCGGCTCTTTCAACGGCCAGAGAGGAGACAATTTCCAAGGCTGACCTGAACGAATACATAGCCCAGCAGATACGAGTTCACCAGGCAACTGAGGCAACCGGTCAAGCTGTCAGGACGGGAAGACCATATCCGAGATGGTATGATCAGATCAAATACCCGCCGGGCTACACGATCCTAAAATTCCATGTCTACAAGGGGACAGGCAATCCCCATCAACATGTGGCCCAGTTCAGTGCTCTTTGCGGCAACACTGGTGGCGACGATAAGCTCTTGCTTCGCCAATTCGTCGGCAGTTTATCAGAGACGGCGTTTGAGTGGTACTCTGAGCTTCCGAACGACTCCGTCAAAACTTTCGCTGAAATGGAGTTGCTGTTTACCCAGCGTTTCGCAAGCGCCAGCGAACACACCCCGATAACAGCTTTGATTAATGCAAGGGTGAAGCCGGGTGAAACTTGGGTCCAATACGTGATCTGATGGCGGAACTTATGGTCAAAATGCGAACAGCGCATCGAAGAAGCACCAGCAGTGGGCATGTTCGTGGGCACCCTAGACCCTCATGCAACTATTTCACAGTCCATGATGTTCTTCAAACCAACCACATTCCAGGCTTTGATTGACAAGCTGGCCCAGATGGACCAGATGGGTCGCAGACCGTCTCCCCCGAAACCGGAACCTCGGAACGACAAGGGTAAAGGGAAGGCGACCTTCGTTGCAAACGCTCAATAGCAACCCAGTGCTCCAAGACTGGCGGATCAATTGGAGGAGAGACGGCGTTATTACAATGAGAAAATGAAACGCCCTTACTCATTCCCGCGGGATAAAATGAAGAGGCTGTTCGAGCTGGCAGTATGCAACAGGCTTATCAACTTACCAAATCCAAGGCGACCCCCGCAACCCAGCGAGGTGAATAACCCCAGTTACTACCCTTACCATCAAACGGTAAGCCATCCGATTGAGGATTTCTTCGTCTTCAAAGGATGGATTGAAGATCAGTACCTACAGGGCAAGTTTGCGCTGTCCGAGAAGTGGAAGGTAAACCCACCACAGCCACATACTCCGAAGAAGACGGACACACCGAGGGCAACATGCTCTTTTGTTGAGGAAGCTCCATGGGAGGTCGTGCTTTCATCCAAAACCAAAAATATGCTGAATGATCTTCATTCATGCCCGGCGATCAGGTGGAAGAACCCGCTTGAAGCTCAAATCATCGAAGGGATGCTGAAGTCGCACCCAACTCCAAAGATCGGTGGTGATGGCCCAAGTACTCACACCCAGCCGTCGAAATCTGCGAAAAAGAAGATGAGATCCAAAAAGCCCATGAAGCCTAGTGACAAGCGCACGAACTTGCAGAAACAGATCGACGCGCTGGAAGAATATAATCAGAAAGCGCGGACCCCCATCACGCTTCAAGAGTTCCTCAGCCATGTCCTTGAGGACGAAAATGATGGGGGAGACTCGGATTACGTCGCAAGTTGCTACGTGATCTCTCATTCATCGCTGGACAATGAAGAAGCGCCCTGCACAGAAAAACTGGGGGCAGAGCCCGAGCCGGAACTTTTGTGGCCGTCAGACGAGATGATCGATGCCTTTCTGAATGAGATTTGTCTGAAAAGTAAAGCCGATCGGGAGCGTGAGATGGCCATATTAGAAGGAGCCAAACACCGGTGACTAGACGAAAAAGTTGAGGCACTCCCGCCAAATCAAAAGACATCCGATGCGGATAAAAACAGATTCAAGTCGAGGAAAAGGTTTGCTAAAGCCATATCAATGGGGATGAAGCTGCCATCCTCCGAAGGAAACACCCCCGGTGAAGCAGAGATGCATCCTAGCTATTGCTCATATCATCGAATTATTTCGCACCCACCAAAGAATGCGACGCTTTTAAAAGATGGTGGCAGGGGTATGTTGCTCACCGGCAACATGTTAAGCGGATGAAACGCAAGACTCATCGGGAGTGACAAAGTACGACCGAGGAGCATAAAGGAATTATTGGCAATTGTCGCACGGTCAACGCCGGAGGATCATGGGTTCTCACCTTTGGGAGCGACTCTGACGAAAAAATGGTTCTCAGCCCTCTCTTTAAAGAATCCATCTTAGGGAAAGAGGAAGAGCCAGAGGCCTGCGAAAACATTCAGCTGCGCAATCGCACGCTCCCGAAAAAGAATCTCGGACCCGCAATTAGAAAAGATAAGGGAAAGGAAAAGGTCGCTGAGGATATCGCCTTAGATGACCAAGTCATGAAAGAACTGACTGCCAAGGACCCTCCCAGGAAGAATAAAGTGGACTACAACATCCTAGCACACATGAGGAAGCTACCTTCTCAGCTCAGCATTCTCGACGCCCTCTTATTATCAAAAGAAGCGAGAGATTCATTAATCAAGGTGCTGCAAGAGCCCGAGCAATTCCAAGCCTTCCTCGTCGAGGAAAGGATGAAGGATGAACTGGAAGAAGTGCACACAGCCGATGTCACGTTCGGTGATGAAGACCTTCTCCTTGGGACGTGCGACCACAACCGTCCCCTCTATGTTTTAGGATACTGCCACGATATAAAGATAGGCAAAATCTTGGTCGACAATGGATCCTCCGTCAATCTCCTTAATGTTCGGGTGTTGAAGGAAATCTGCATGAGCGTTCAGCACCTCGCTCGTGATAAAATTACCATCTTAGGTTTCGACTCCCAGTCGTCACGAACTCTCGGATCTGTGATACTAACATTACACTTCGGACTACTCGTCGCGGATATTAAGTTTCACGTCATTGACGCCAAGACCTGCTACAATGCTCTACTCGGTCGTCCCTGGTTACACGAGTACAACATCATCCCTTCTACACAACATCAGTGTATGAAGTATTTCAAGGATGGTCTCGAGTATACCGTAACAGGAGAGCTGAACCCGTTCTCCGTGAACGAGGTCCATAAATACGAAGATGCAAAATACTTTTTGCCAGATTTTGAGGACACAGAGAGGTGTTGCAAACCGGAAAACAAAGCCGCCGCCGCCATTCCTGTTTTCGAGAGTGATACCGAAGAAGAAGAAGAGATAGTTTACGCTGGGCCATCTCGACGCAACAACCCGGGACCGTCCGCCCCCATATTGATCTTCGGAAGTGACTCGGAAGATGAGGTTAATGTTGTTAGGACTCAGCGCAAGTTGCCCAACGGGAGAATGGAAACGCTTGGGCTTGGATATGTGAGATCCAGGAAACGGGAACGAGTCCATAGTAGCTACGCCATATATAACTTCGATGGAGAAGAGGATGTCCTGTCAGAAAACGCCGACCCCGTACCAAAACGAGATCCCGCAATCAAAGTACCGAGTCCGTCATTTGAAGAACGAATGGACAAGCTCATCAGGAAAGCGGGTCAAAAAGCTCGGGACGACCATAACCGCGAAATGGCCATCTACGAGAAAGCCAGGACGCAACGTCTTCTTCAACAGGCTGCAAAAGACGAAAATGCTCCTCCCCGTCAACCTGTTGTGCAAAAGGCCTGACGCAGAGGCAGAAATAAGTCAAAGAGCGGAAAAGGCGTTCGACAGCGACAAAGCGGGACTAAAAAGTCACGCTGTCGAGAATCAAGTGGTCTGGATTTGTCCCTTATGAAGAAGATGAGTCGAGCATACTCCTTTCTGCAAGATAAGACAAAGAAGATACTTGATCTTGCCATAAGTCATCAAATGCTTACACTGCCGGAGTCTAAACACCCTGAGCAACCAGGCGAAGTCTTACACCCGAACTATTGCTCTTATCACAGGGTAATAGGGCATCCTTTTGAAGACTACTTCACTTTCAAGAACTGGGTCGAAGATCAGTATCGGCTCGGCAAGTTCGCTCTATCTGACAGCTGGAGGGTAATGCCGCCACAGAAACATGAACCCAAAGCCACGAGAGCAGAACCAGATCCACATCGGTCTTGGAAGCGGGCCCGTACTTGTCATATGATAACAATATCAAAAGAAGAACCCGAGAATGTGGATGACCTCCCTTGGTGCTTCAAAAACAATGGTGATGAGGTGATCTCAGAGTTTCCACCGTCGCCCAAAGAGCTGGAAGATGGAATACACACTATTGCAGATAACCTCAAGAAGATTGATTTGGGAACGACAAGTGACTCAAGGCCTACGTTTGTCAGCGAGCTGCTGTCCGAAGAACAGGTGGTGACACTCAAGGACGTGCTCATACAGTACAAGGACTGCGTCGCATGGGACTACTCCGAGATGCCGGGATTAGATCCAGAGATTGTTGTGCACAAGTTGGCAGTATCACCGGACATCAAGCCAATCAAAAAAGCACCGAGAAGAATGCGGCTTGAGCTTGAGATGAGCATTAACGCTGAGGTCAAAAAGCTAATCGACTCCGGCTTCATCCAAAAGGTTCAATACCCTGATTGGATCGCCAACATCGTCCCAGTGATGATGAAGAATGGGACGGTGCGCATATGTGTAGACTTCCGGGATCTCAATAAAGCATGTCCAAAGGATGATTTCCCAGTACCAGTCACCGAGCTGATGATAGATAACACGTCCACTCATGAAGTTTTCTCCTTCATGGATGGCTCATCAGGATATAATCAGATAAAGATGCATCCCGAAGACCAGAAGCACACCGCTTTCCGGACCCCTTTGGGTATATTCTGCTACAAAGTGACGCCCTTCGGTTTAAAGAACGCCGGTGCCACCTATCAGAGGGCCATGACGAAGATCTTCGATGACCTCATACATGAAATCGTCGAATGCTACATCGACGACCTCATGGTGAAAAGCAAATCGTATGAGGAACATCTCGAGCATCTGAAGATCGTATTTCAACGTCTTCGGCAATACAACTTGAAGATGAACCCTCTCAAATGCGCGTTCGGGGTGTCCTCAGGTAAATTCCTAGGATTCATCGTCCGGCACCAAGGTATCGAGATAGATCTGTCAAAAATCAAAGCGATCATGGAAATGCCCCCGCCAAGGACTCTCAAACAATTGCGGTCTCTCCAAGGGAAGCTCACGTATATCCGGCGATTTATAGCCAATCTCTCTGGCAAGTGTCATCCTTATAGTCATCTGATGAAGAAGGGAACCCCATTCATCTGGGATCACAAATGCCAAAGCGCGCTGGACGAGATCAAGCAGTATCTACAGAACCCGCCAGTGCTGGCCGCTCCGGTCAAGGGAAAGCCTCTCATTCTTTACACGGCTGCCCTCGAAGGTTCCTTAGGCGCATTATGGGCACAAGAGAACGATCAAGGGAAGGAAAGAGCTCTTTATTACTTAAGTCGAGTTCTCCTGGGGCAGAAAGCAACTACTCCCCCATCGAAAAACACTGCCTGGCGTTGATCTTCGCGATAACAAAGCTCAGGCACTATGCGTTGGCGCATGAAGTCCGTCTCATTTCGAAGGTAGACCCCCTTAAATATTTAATGTCGAAGGCCATATTGACAGGAAGGCTCGCTAAATGGGCCCTACTCTTGATGGAGTTTTCAATAACCTATCAGCCTCTTAAGGCAGTGAAAGGCCAAGCCATCGCCGACTTCCTCGCTGAGCATCCAATACCGGCCGATTCCCCTCTGAATCACAAACTGCCAGACGAACATGCGTTTGATGCAATCGACGGTAGTGATACCCGATGGGAACTTTACTTCGATGGAGCCTCTTCCGTGAAGAAGTGCAAGCAAAACACGCCTATAATCAAATCAGGGGTAGGCCTTATATTCGTGACCCCACAAGGAGGGATAATGCGATTCGCCTTCTCCTTAACAGAGCCGAGGACGAACAACGAAACCGAGTACGAAGTTTTGATAGCAGGCCTTGAGATCGCCATCGACATGGGAATTGAGAACCTCCTCATATACAGAGACTCCCAACTGGTCGTTAGTCAAGTAAACGGCGACTATCAGACGTGCAAGCCAGAGCTGGTGAAGTATGGCGAGAGAGTACAGCGACTGCTGACTCAAATTCCCTCCTACACCTTGGAAAGCATACCGCATGCGGAAAATAGCAAGGCGGACGCGTTAGCCAAGCTCGCTAAAGAATTGGCTGATGAGAACCTCGATGACGTCAGAATCATGGTACAAAGCCATCGGGTCCTCGCACCAGCAGAAATATCTCCGGATCCGGAATCATTCGGAGAAAAAAGACTGACCGAGCAAATGGCTATGCAAATAAAGAACCAAGAAAAGGCTGAAGATTGGAGAGAAGTCTTCATAGACTACTTCAAATCCCGTCGAACGCCTGAAGATGCGTCCTCAAGATATCAGCTTATGAAACGAGCTGTCTTTCGCCTTCGTCAATGATACTCTATACAAGAGGTCGTTTGATTCCCTATGGTTGAGATGTCTAGGATCTGACGAAGCGAAAAGAGTCGTTCAGGAAGTTCATGACGGACTTTGCGGCTCTCACCAAGCAGGCCTAAAGATGAAGTTGAAGATTAAACGGATGGGCTACTATTGGCCAACGATGATTCAGGACTGCCTCGAATATGCGAAGCAATGCCACTCATGCCAGATTCATGGGGACTTTATCCATCAGCACCCAAATTCTCTACATCCAACGGTGGCCAGCTGGCCGTTCGAAATGTGGGGGACTGACATAATCAGCCCCATTGAACCAGCATCGTCCAGGGGACATCGATTCATTTTGGCAACAACTGACTATTTCTCCAAATGGGCAGAAGCAGTACCGCTGAGGGAAGTGAAGACGGAGAATATCCTCCATTTCTTCAAAACGCACGTCATTTATCGGTTTGGAACTCGACGACGGATCATCTCCGATAACGGGTCAGCCTACAGAAGTCACAAGATCAGCCGCTTCGCACAACAGCACAACATAGACTGGAGATACTCCTCAGTTTATAATCCCCGAGATAACGGTCTAGCAGAGGTTTTCAACAAAATCTTAACGAAGATCGTGAAAAAGACGTTGTCCAGAAATAAGAAGGACTGGCACGAGAGACTACATGAAGCTCTCTGGGCGTACCGGACTACGTTCAAGACGGCCACGAACACAACGCCGTACGCGTTGGTATTCGGTACAGAAGCGATACTCCCTCTCGAGATAGAGTTACCCTCTCTACGAGTGGCAGTCCATTACGAGCTGACAGACGAAAAAAACGCTCACCTTCGGCTTGAAGAGCTTGATGTCCTTGATGAAACCCGGCACATAGCGCAACAAAATCTGGAAGCTTATAAAGCAAAGATGACACGCTCATATGAAAGATTGACCATGCCGAGGACATTCCGCCAAGGCGAACTCGTGCTAGTGGTCAAAAGACCCATGATCCCCAATCGTGCCAAACGAGAGAAATTCGAGCCGAATTACGAAGGCCCATACATCATAGACAAGGTCTACCGGGGTGGGGCCTATCTATTCATGGACATGCACGGCGAAAGGCCTTTCAGACCGATAAACGGCTGCTTCCTGAAGAAATACTACGCTTGACGGGTCAAGGCCTAGGTCAATGATAGATGACGACGACCATGTCCGCTCGCTATCTTCCTAAGCCCGAACTCTATAAGTAGTAACCGGCCTTCTTCAACAACGGACCGAAACATCCTTAAACTAACGGCGGACCGAAACGTCCTTAAACTAACGGCGGACCGAAACGTTCTTAAACTAACGACGGACCACTATGTCCTAAAACTAGTCGTTGACCGAGATGTCGATAAACTACGGTAGGTTATTCATCTCAAAACCGATACAAAAAAAGAATAAAAAATAAAAAAAATTAAAATGGTATGTCCATAAGAAAAATGGGCACGGATGAAAACCCGAAAGGGCTCCGTGAGTAAAAACAGCAGGACTATCGGCGAGTGTTTGTGAAACCCCGAAAGGGCGCAACTTCGTTAAAAGACGCTTACAGGGTCCTCTCGACCTTGTAAGGAGAAACCACTCGCGTGAGATCCTTACGACTCACAAGGGAACAACACACTTATGAGTCTCCACGATTTCTAAGGAGAAATTACACTTGCGAGATCCTCACGAGTCATAAGGAGAACTCTCTCATGGGACCCTCACGGCTCATAAGATTTGAAAGTCTTAAGTTACAGAAACCTGAACCTGTTCTTAAGCAAAAAAAAACCCACAACCTTCGATACTGCCCTACAAGCGGCTCATACTGACCCTTGTATACAATCCACGAGCGCGAATAAACATTTCCCTAACTAAGTTCCATCCGTGACTAGGGATATGTCTATATGGTGAACGACCCTTGTGAGTCCCCTCGACTTATAAGGAGAAAATCCTTTTGTAAGATCCTTACGACTTACAGGGGAACACACACTTAGGAATCCTTACGATTCCCAAGGATGAAACACACCTACGAGATCCTCACAACTTGTAGGGAGAAATATTTTTGTGAAACCCTTACGGCTCATGAAGTCAAAAGCCTTAGTCGACAGGACCCTAACCCTGTTTACTAAGCCACCTTTTTTCAACATCGACAGAAGCAAATGATGATCCGCTCCTGGAAATATCCTAGTTGTAGCGGTGCTGATACCAAAATCGGTGTCTAAATCCAAGCTTGCAGCGAAAAGCCAGCAAGCCACACATGCATACGAAATAGCCGAAATGATGGGGCAACTTGCAATAAAAAGCAGCAAGTAAAAATATATGCATGAAAAATAGCCGAAATGATTGGGCAACTCGCAATAAAAAGCAACGAGTAAAGATAAAAAAAAATATAGCCGAAATGATGGGGCAATCGCGACCTTCGCAATATAAAAGCTGAAATGATAGAGCGTCGCGGGAAAAGAAAAAAAATAAAAATGAAAGTTTTTCCCTACAGGTGATGCTACATCAATCCCTGTATACAATCCAGGGGCGCAAACGAAGAAGGAATCGCACTCCTCCTCCCCAGGTTTCATCAGAAGAAGAAGACAAATCTTGATGGTTCACAGACAGCCTAGAGATCTTCTCAACGCTCGTCTCATTACAGCAGACACAACATCAAGCAAAGCGGAATAGCGGCAACTCCCAGTTCCATGACTCGGCGATGTACTCCCACTGAGAGTCAAATCCCAACTCCGTGAAATATGGATATAATCAACAAAATTCCTGGTCACGTGGAACGCGGATAACGTCACTCTTTGACCCCGTGGAAAATGTCCAGAGCGGATCCTGGTCCTCACAGAGCACGGCAGTGAACCCGTGTGAAGCATCCAGAGCGGAGCCTATTCCTCGCCGAACACGGCAGTGAACCCGTGTGAAGCACCTAGAGCAAAATTCCTGGTCACGTGGAACGCGGATAACGTCACTCTTTGACCTCGTGGAAAACGTCCAGAGCGGATCCTGGTCCTCGCAAAACACGGCAGTGAACCCGTGGGAAGCATCCAGAGCAAAATTCCTGGTCACGTGGAACGCGGATAACGTCACTCTTTGACCCCGTGGAAAACGTCCAGAGCGGAGCCTGGTCCTCACAGAACACAGTAGTGAACCCGTGGGAAGCATCCAGAGCAAAATTCCTGGTCACGTGGAACGTGGATAACGTCACTCTTTGACCCTGTGGAAAACGTCCAGAGCGGATCCTAGTCCTCGCAGAGCACGGCAGTGAACACGTATGAAGCATCCAGAGCGAAGCCTAGTCCTCGCCGAACACGGCAGTGAACCCGTGTAAAGCATCTAGTGCAAAATTCCTGGTCGCGTGGAACGCGGATAACGTCACTATTTGACCCCGTGGAAAACGTCCAGAGCGGAGCCTGGTCCTCGCAGAACACGGCAGTGAACCCGTGGGAAGCATCCAGTGCAAAATTCCTGGTCACGTGGAACGCGGATAACGTCACTCTTTGACCCCACGGAAAACGCCCAGAGCGGAGCCTGGTCCTCGCAGAGCACGGCAGTGAACCCGTGCGAAGCATCTAGAGCAAATATCGGACTGTGGAGTCCTCAAATTCCACGAACTATGATGTCCTTAACCTCGACCGTAATGTCTTAAAACTAACGATCAACCATGATGACTCTAGACTGATTTTACCTTGGTTCAAGGGTACATCTCTTCACTCCTTTGATATTTGTCGTTGTAATTCCTCAACGTCTTCAAAGAGGTGATGGGTCCCAGTAACCACGCATCGGACTGTGGAGCCCTTAAATCCACGGACTATGATGTCCTTAATCTTGACCGTGATGTCTTAAAACTAACATTGGACTGTGGAGTCCTTAAATCCACGGACTATGATGTCCTTAACCTTGACCGTGATGTCTTAAAACTAACATCGGACTGTGGAGTCCTTAAATCCACGGACTACGATGTCCTTAACCTTGACCGTGATGTCTTAAAACTAACATTGGACTGTGGAGTCCTTAAATCCACGGACTATGATGTCCTTAACCTTGACTGTGATGTCTTAAAACTAGCATCGGACTGTGGAGTCCTTAAATCCACGGACTATGACGTCCTTAACCTTGACCGTGATGTCTTAAAACTAACATCGGACTGTGGAGTCCTTAAACCCACGGACTATGATGTCCTTAACCTTGACCGCGATGTCTTTAAACTACGGTACCCTGGAAAATATCCCAAAGCAACCCCTGATCCCGTGAAATACGGATAAGGGCGACTGCACCCAGCACTTGCGGGTCCTCACGACCTGTAAGGAAGAAAACTCTTTTGTGAGATCCTTACGACTCCCAAGGGAAAACCCGCTTCAGAATCTTCACGATTCTTAAGAAGAACTTACACCTACGGGATCCTCTCGACCTGTAAGGAGAAAAACTCTTTATGAGATCCTCACGGCTTATAAAGCTCAAAAGTCTTAGGAGGCAGATCTTAACCCTGAATCCTAAGCCATCGCCGCCCTGCAAGGAGACCAAGATAAATTGTCCGCAGAACACATTCAATAAAAAGAGACACACCATTGAGAAGAAAAATATGTCTTTATTCAAGAACCAAAATGGATACAAAGTACAATTCATGAAAAAACAAAAAGAATATACTCTCATTCAGGAGTACGTACAAAAAGAAAGAAAAGATACAAGTCTTCAAGCCGGCGGGCAATTTAGCAATTTTACTAGCCCATCCTTCTTTTGCTGGGCCACAGCTTCATGATTCAGGATCGCCAGAAGACGGGCCTCCGTCTGGGCTTGCTGGGCCTGATACGAGGCAAGCCGGCCTTCAAGCTCTTTCTCGGTAGCCTTGTGAGCCTCAACCCTCTCGCGAGTGAACACGGCAGCTTTATCAAGGGCCACCACCTCTTTGATGGCCTCTTGAAGCACTCGCCGGAGTTCATACGCTTTGTTGGCCTTGGCAGTAAGATTGGCTTGAAGCTCGTTCAGCGCCTTAGACTCCAGCTCCCTCTTCGAGAATTCGCGGCCGAACCTCTTCTCGCACGACACCATGTTCGCCGCGCACCGCTCAATCAAACCTCGCAAACCCGCTTTCGCGGCCACAACCTCCGAGGAAAGACGGGTACACTCGAGCACTGTATAAACAAGCCTCCATTCGACGGCGATACTCGATCTAGAACACGCACTAATTACCTGATATAGGCGACAACAAGGAAAATCTCCGATGCATATCCTACCGAGCATGCATTTACAACTATATGAATATTCAAAAGGAAATGATACCCAAAGCTCTGATGTGCATGCAACATAACGATAGTGCTAGCAATTAAAGAAAATTTCCATGGAAAAATATGAAGCTCATTTACGCAAGCAAGACGCACATATGAGTACCCGGCAAACATGAAAATTCAACAGAAAAGCATACAACAGCCAATGACAAAAAGAGTACATCGATTTAAGCATATTACACTACCGGGAAAAGATCGCCAAACAAGGGATCAGTGGCACAAGGGTGAACGAAATAGTATTCAAAATTTTCTAACTCCCTCGCCGCCTTCTCCAGCACATCGAAGCGACGATTTTCACGAGGAGTGGCTCCCCATCGATTGGCGCCATGTTCGTCTGCAAAAGCAGACATAATAGCCCGTCGGGCTCTTATTTGGCCCAACAGGTGAACCGAGCAATCTTTCAGAGCCTGAGTGATCAGACACGCTTCGTGAAAACAATCGAGCTTGTCTTCGGTCGCGTCAAGTATTGCCAGGGTCATCTCCACTGGGTGAGGAGGGATGTCAGCAAGCACGGCAGCAAGAATCATCCGGAGCCAAAGGGATCCCATTGGAAGAGGGGACCCCTACGGATCGAGAGTTCATATGTCGCTGAATCACATTCGCCATCGGTAAGAAGGGGATCCACCAATCGCGCAGCAAAGCGAGGAATCATCTCCTCGATAGGCACTTCCCACAGCTGTTGACGAGCATGGGGGTGGTTGTAGGCCATGGCACTCAGTTGTTTCCCCAAGATAAACCACACTAAATTGAGAATAGATTTCTCTGGGAAGAGAAAAAGAAGGCTATGGCCTCAGGTTATAAAGAGGAGCATTAAATGCCGCGCACGGAGAATATTGCATGGTGGAACTATTTCCGAGGCCTAAAAAAGGGAAGGCATTGGAAATCAAGGAGATGGAACTATTTCCAAGGCTCCTTTTCTGCATCTAATGCTGTGCACAAAAAATATGGCATGAAAAATTAAATAGCCCCATCAAAAGGGCCCCACGTGTGGAGCACGTGAGTACCACGCTTGATGTGTACTGAAAAGTGAAATAGTGCCTTACACGCTAAACACATCAGCAGCAACAATAGCAAAAATGACAAAATTCCACAAAAAAGGGGGCATGCAAACACAGAAGGGCACGATAAAACATATCACTCATACTTTAAAATTTCATACAAAAATAAAAAGAAACGATTACAACGGCAAGGCCTCAGATGCGGGGCATGGATTGAGAAACTCAAAAGTGACTTTGTCCAAGATCTTCCAAGCATTTCGAACTATCCTAGTATGTTTTCTTTTGCGATCACAAGCGTCGGGATCCTCACGGATGTCCTCCACCCTCCGATAGGCAGCAAGTATGGCCGACTGCTGAAAAGCCTGGTGCAAAAGATCAATGAGGTTGTCTCGCCTTCTCTTCGAGATTAGGCTCATCAGATACACCGAATGCACCTTATCCTCGGCGGCATCCAATGCCCTGAGCGGTACGCCGGTGCAAAAGAGAGGAAGCGCCTCCCAGATCGCCAGCACGATGAGTCTCAAAAGAGAAGAGCGACGAAGGAGTAGCTGACCATTGTACTCGTCGAAGCGACTCATGACCTCAGCACACTGAGCGTTGATGAACTCCTGGTTCTAGCTGCGGCCCAGTGCGCGAATATTTCCGTAAGAAATAATTTCGTCAAGATCATACAAGTGGGCATCCATAATACCTGAAATGAAGATCATGAAAATTCATTACAAACTTCTTCTTCTCGGATGTGAGAGAGACAACTCAGGGCAAGAAAACCCAAGAAGCCCCCTGGGAAGAACTAAGTTCTTCATAGGAATTAAATTCCTTTTTGAAAAAAGGGAATTAAATTCCGAGAAATTCTTTCCCCATAGCCAGAGCTTTTTATGATGGAATTAAACTCCATGGGAAAGACAAACACCACCACCGATCCCTAAAGGTTAGAGAAACCCTAAGAGATTCTACTGTTTGAAGGTTAAATGGTTTTGTGTTATTGCTAAAGAACTTAAAGGAAAATGGGTACTTGATTAAAGGGAAAGCCCTTAGTGTGGATTTAAAATCCAGTGAAGGTTTCTGTGAAAGTTCTTCGATCGTTCAAAGATCATTACCTGAAGAGAGGGTTTTTCTTCAACAGAGTTAAACTCTGGAAAATTTGCAAGACAGAGAACTAAACTCTGAGGAACGAGAATTAAATTCTCAAGAGAAAAGTTATCAAAGGAAGAAGATGAAAAGTGGAGTTGCTTCTGAAGAGACCCTTCCATTTATAGGTTAGGATGAAAAACGTTTCATCTACCCTACTCCCAATGCAGATCCAACGGTCACAAAAGTGACAGCGTTGCACTCACGTGCAGACACGTGAGAGCAACGTTGTGGGGCATTTGTTCCCTGATTAAAAAATCAGGAAAAAGCTTCAGAGGAAGCATCACGTGCTAGCACGTGACCAACGGTCATGTGTAGGCACGTGACATTTAAAGCAGCGGCACAGAGCAAGCGCAGAAAAGAAGCCCATTCAAGGGATCACGTGCTTACGCGTGACCGAAGGTCACATGACTACACGTGTCCGAGGGTCACGTGCTTACATATGACCAGGGGTCATGTGCTTACACGTGACCAAAGGTCACGTGGCCGCACGTGACTGGCTTTAAAAGCCCTATTGTTCAATAGAATTAAATTCTGAATAAAATCATTTAAATCTTTCTAAAATAAAGAAGAATTATGTGAAACCGTTGGATTAAAAATCCGAGGGTGATTAAATATCACCAATTTATGGAAAAATCTTGGACATGGAAAGATTTCCCTCTAAATCTAACCGAGATGACAAAAGAATATCTTTGGATTTAAAATCCAACGGTGAATAAAATTCACCTTATAATTTAAAGGCCCGGATCAATGATGAAAATAAATCAAATCTCTCAATAAACAAATCAAATCATTCAATGAAAGATTCACTAAACAGATTGATTCTTTTCCTTCTCCTATAAATAGGTGCAAAGGGAGAGAGTTAAAAAAAGGAGGAAAAAAAGAGAAAAAGGGGAGAAAAACAGACAGAGAGAGAAATAGAGCCTTGGAATCTTGAAAATTCAGAAGGAAGAATTTGATTCTCTGCAAAGAAAAACCTTAGGTAAGAAAAGAGAGGCTTCAAAAAGAGAATTTAATTCTCGAAAAAGTTTAACTCTTCTATAAAGAAAAGAACTTAGTTCTTTCTCTGGTTGAAGATCTGCAAAGTGCACATCTCCCCATAAATTGAGAATTTAATTCTCATTGGGTTGATATTCTGCCATGCAGATCTACAACATAGAGGAGGAATTGAGTTTTGAGAATTTAATTCTCACAAGAGTTATAATTCCTTTAAGATAAAATTAGGGTTTAACCCTATATTATAGGAATTTAATTCTTTCAAAATGGACAGAACTAGGGTTTAACCCTAATTGAGAACTTAATTATCTCAAACTCACAGGAATTTAATTCCCTTAAAAAAGAAATTAGGGTTTCACCCTATGCCAGAATTTATTTCTTTGCATATATGGGGAATTTAATTCCTACAGAAAAGAAATTAGGGTTTAACCCTATCTAAGAATATAATTCTTCAAAAGAAAAGTGGGAATTTAATTCCTTTAAAGTTATTGCTAGGGTTTAACCCTATGAAGGATTTAACTCTTAAAAAGATAAAGAGATCTTCAAAAATGCAAAGAACCAGAGTCACGTGCTACCACGTGACCCCTGTAAAGATCCACAGAAAAGAACTTTGAGACAACGCCTCACGTGCCCCATGTGACCCCTGAAGCACACAAAGAAAAAGCAAAAGAAACAGAAGCTATGGGCGCTCGCACGTGCCCCCTTGGCAAAAGCTTTAGCAGACAAATACCCAAATTCCCACCACGTGACAGCACGTGATGCTTCAAAGTATTCAATACTTTTGACAGAACAAAAATAAAGGGAATCAGGGCGCTCTTACGTGCTACACGTGACCCCTCTTTCTTTAGTGTTCAACACTAATTTGAGATCTCTGTTTCCAGTGTTTAACACTGATTTTCTTAGTGTTTAACACTAATTTGAAGACTCTGTTTCCAGTGTTTAACACTGATTTTCTTAGTGTTTAACACTAATTTGAAGACTCTGTTTCCAGTGTTTAACACTGGTTTTCTTAGTGTTTAACACTAATTTAAAAACCCTGTTTCCAGTGTTTAACACTGATTTTCTTAGTGATTAACACTAATTTGAAAAAACCCTATCTGCAGTGTTTAACACTATTACCTTCTGATGTTTGACACTACATCAAGAACTATATTTCCAGTGTTTAACACTGATTGTACTCTTAGTGGCTAACACTAGTTTAAGGAATCCATCTTTAGTGTTTAACACTTTTGGTTTTTAGTGTTTAACACTATTCTTAGCCAAGTCGGCTGGTATTTCAGAGGCAAAGCCTCTCCTTCAATGGACCAACAGAGGGCCAATATTCCAAACATGAATGGACTTAGCCCAAGAAGGCCATAAGTCCTCAATCCAGATTCAACTGAGCTAATGTGCTCATAACCTAATGAATTGGTCTTGGTTCCAAATTGAACTACAGATCATTTAATCTACTTTGGTTCAAGAGCACATCTCTTCACTCCTTTGATACTTATCGTTGTAATTCCTCAACGTCTTCAAAGAGGTGACGGGTCCCGACAACCACACATTGATACGGACTGTGGGGTCCTTAAACAACGGACTATGACGTCCTTAACCTTGACCGGGATGTCTTAAAACAAACAACGGATTGCGGGGTCTTTAAACTCATGGACTATGACGTGCTTAACCTTAACCGGGATGTCTTAAAACTAACAACGGACTGTGGGGTCCTTAAACTCATGGACTATGACATCCTTAACCTTGACCGGGATGTCTTACAATTAACAATGGACTGTGGGGTTCTTAAACTCAAGGACTATGACGTCCTTATCCTTGATCGGGATGTCTTAAAACTAACAACGGACTGTGGGGTCCTTAAACTCATCGACTATGACGTCCTTAACCTTCACCGGGATGTGTTAAAACTAACAACGGACCGTGGGGTCCTTAAACTCATGGTCTATGATGTCCTTAACCTTGACCGGGATGTCTTAAAACTAACAACGGACTATGACGTCCTTAACCTTGACCGTCATGTCTTAAAACTAACGCCGGACTTTGGGGTCCTTAAACTCTCGGACTATGATGTCCTTAACCTTGACCGCAACGTCTTAAAACTAACATTGGACCGTAATGTCCTTAAACTACCTATTGACCGTAATGTCACTAAACTAAACAACAGGGCTCCTTTAATTGCTCTCTTGTTGGATTTAAACGATCCCGTTAAGTTGATCTTAGTCTAAAAACTAGACTAACGTATCCTTAACAAACGTTTAAGTCGATCTTAGTCTCAAATGAGGCTAATGTATCCTTAAACCCAAACCCCCAAACCCAAATCTAAGATAATACGGATTTGGACTAGTCCACGCCCTACGGGCGACGACATAACTCAGTCTCCGTATACAATCCACGGGCAACTAAACACAGAACAAATACACACGACACGAAGTGACCATCTGGAGAAGGAGAAAGTTGTTTCCGCAATGCGGTAGCGTAATTAACCTGCAGGGAAAAGTGTCCCCACAATCAAAAACCCTTCAAGCGAGGGGGAATCTGACGAAGTCTGCTACATCGGACGCATCCGTTTAAACCTTCGATACATGGTGCCAAAAATCAACTTGGCATCTTCGGAGAGGTAAACGGATAGCACCTATTAGCATCTGCCCCGAATCTCAGGCAAGATGTCCCTGCGTCGCTCCGTCTTTCGGAGGGGAACAGATTCTGGCACGCCCGGTGGGACCTTTTCCTCTTTCCACTCCACACTTCGTGTGTCGTGATTCGCGAACCAATCGCGGTTTGCTAATGGTTGCCCTTGGGTTTCGAAGTACTAAGATTTGGCATTTTGTTTGCTGCAGAAAGCAAAAGGATCAATGGCTGGCAACTGCTCGAACTGCTCCAACTGCAAATGCAACCGACGCTCCGCCTCACCTGGAGGTGTAGCCTATGGACCGCAGGCTGCTTCCCTGTTTACTATTCCTGTGGAACAAGTGACTCAAGCTACCACCGGTTTATTCTTTGGGACTATGCTCCCGCCGGTGAACGTTAACATCCCAGTGCCCATACCGGAAGCTTTAAAGAAGTCGGTCTTTGATCGACTTGCTACTCCCACGCCCCTCTCAATGGGTCGTCCAACTCCTCGGTCTTCACCAGAGAGCCTGAACTCCAAAAGGCCCGCCAAGAAGCCCATGATACCTGAGGTGGCCATCCCAAAGAAGACAGCTGCTCCCGAAGTCGTCAAGGCAGCTTCTCCTCCCAGAGGGTCGGTCTTCGCGAGACTGACTACCCCCGTTCCCGCTTCCGCTAAGAATTTTGTTTTTGACCAGATGGACGTAGCTTCTCAACGAATGTCAGTCTTCAAGAGACTGACACCGGCAGCAGCCCCTCCCCAGAACAGGGGGCAAGACGAAGCCGTCGCTGAATCAATCCCAACAACCCGTCACGCTCGACGTCGCCACTGGTGCCGAGTAAGGAATGACGGGGGCAACTCCCCTCCGGGCTAACCCCACCAGCTCCAACGGTGGAAATCAATGCTGCTATTCCGACTGGGAACAGCTTTGAACTGCTCAACAAGGTGCGCAGAAACTCTCCAACTGCCACGCTGAAAAGATCCCCTCCACCTGCGGAGAATGTTACAGAAACAAGGCCAGAACAGCCCCCTCAACGGCTGTCCTCCAAAATTTACAAGGTCTGGCGACGGGTTCAGGACTCGGTAATCATTTGAGATCACTCTCACCGGCAGAAGAAGGTGAAGGTTCAGGAAGAAAAGAACCGTCATGTCAAACCACAAAGGACGATAACCACTTGGGTGCCTGCTGCAACGGCTCCCTCCACGTCGACTACTCAAAAGAGAGGAAGGCCGGAGAAAGTCCCCACGCCTGCAGCAAATGTCAAAGACAGTAAACCTAAACGCCCTAAGTCTGGGGGCATGGTGGTGCATACGGTCTACATGGCGTCCGGGAAAGAGGACAGCCGTACATCTACAGGTCATAGACCGCTTACGCGATCGGTGACTAAAGATCAGGAGCAGCAGCAGAAGCTCCAAGAAATGATGAATGCGATGGCCGCACTCACTGGGCCAAAAGAAAGCCCCGAAGCGTCCTCGGATCAACGCCAGGAGCAAGAAACTGACGCTGAATTCCTTCGCAGGATACTTGAGAAGAAGGACAAAGAGGCTGCGGAACAAGCAGCTAATATATCCAATATGTTCATCTGTGATCTGGAATCCGTCTTTCATTCTGGGCTTAAACGAAACGCGGAATTCTTAGTATATCCAATATGTTCATCTGTGATATGGAATGTCTATTATTGCGTGAGACGAATGGATATATATATATGATATATAATAAACTTTGCTTATGTTTTGCACCCGCGCTAGTCCAGCCCCCGATCTACCGTTAGTTAAGTAACCTAACGGTGCGTGAAGGGGCCCCGTGGCTAATGCGGATGGAATAAACGTACGTTATATTTTCGTTTCTTTGCTACAATGATAGGGTTAAATGATGGGACCGCATTAACATTGATTAATGCAAGGAAAACAAACCAAAGCTTAAATCGTTGAAACAGTTTCAAAACCACTCGGTTTTCTTTAAAAAACAAATTTTAAATGAAGAACCTAAACTATTCCTTTTAAAAGCTATCATGGTTCCTTCGACTATATCAAGTTCATTACGTTCACGATTTTGCCAAAACCATTCGTAGCCCTCCGTCATTTCAGATGGGTATTCAGTAGTATTCAAGTTATGTATTTTGACCTTCGCCAAGGCATAGTGATTGGTAGCTGCTGGGTATTCATCTGTAGTATAGATAGATGCGTTGGTTTGAGACAGTCGTACTACTATTTTGGCCTTCGTCAAGGCTATATACGGGTGGGTTCAAATTAACCTGGACAATGACGGGTAGAACGTGACTTGCGACTTATGATATGTTGGCCTTCATCAAGGTCATAAGAGCTTGGAGCAAAAATCCACATTGGGAGTTTCTAAGGAAATTGAAACTTGCTAGTGTTGCATACCATTTGGAGTGTGATAATTTTGGTAGGATTCCTTCAAGGTTGTCACACGATGATATTTGGATCCCGATCCTACTGTGAGTATCCGCTACTCCTCGGGAGATTTTTTCACTAAACAATCAATGCTATAAACCAAGTAGGTGTCTAGAACAGTGTTAGCGGGGCTACGCCTCCAGGAAAAAGAGGTTATGTAATTAAGGAACTTCACAAAAGCGTTGGAAAACCTCCCTCGAAGTACCAACACTAGCCTGGCCAAAAGGTTAAGCAAGAATTGTAGAGTGAGATTAATCCTAACTAATTCTTCTTTTATGGTTTGAAAGAGGATTCAATAAACAGTGGGAGCCATCCTATTAGATAAATTAATAACCAATCTAAACTTGCAAGAGTATCATATTGAGTGTTTCTTCTCTCTCTCCTAATTGCAGCGACCAAAATGACCGGGTTTAAGTTACTGCTAGATTATAATATATTGACTGGGCCAAACTATTATGATTGGCTAAGGAATGCCCAGATGACCATTATCTATGACAAGCTGGGCTACCTCCTTACTACCAAAGCCCACGTCGTCCCAGGTCCAGATTTCATCATCGCGGATGTTGATATCCGTAAGACATGGGAAAAAAGACGGTGCGAGAGCCAAGTGCCTCGTGTTAGCCTCAATGGATTATGAACACTAGAGGCAGCACGAGAAGATGGACTTAACTTCTATCTTCCTCCATACCAAAGATTTATATGGAGAGCAATCTCGTATCGCAAGATATGAGGCCTCGAAGGAATTATTTCAAGCGAGGTTGGCCGTCGAGTCATCTGAAGGGCACTACGTCCTTAAGATGATTAGCTATATTAAAGAGCTCGCGGACCTTGGGACCACGTTGGAGAACGAGTTATATACTGACTTGATTCTATAGTCCCTCCCCTCTACTTACATCCAGTTTATCTTGAATTTCAACATTTAAGGAAAGGAAGTTTCACATCCAGAACTCTTCAACATGTTGAAGAGGGCACCCTGCAAGAATCTAGGGAGACACCCGCTCTGCTCATTGAAGAATCTTCCTCTTCTAAATCCAAGGCGAAAGCCAAGGGAGAGAAGAAAAAGGCCTCCACCAAGACGATAGGCGGTGTCAGTAAGGTAGGGGAAAGAGCAGGGCAAAAGTTTCGGAGCTAACAGTAGGGAAGGATGAATGTTTCTATTGTCACAGGAAAGGGCATTGGCAGAAGGACTGCAAGGCTTGGAAAGCCAGAAATCAGGATTCGAAGCACGTTGTGGTTTCAGCTTCGGGTGTGTTTATGATTGAAAATTGTCTATCGATTAACTCTACTTCCTAGGTACTAGATACTGGATCATGATCTCATATCTGTAATTCATTACAGGCTCTGAGAAACCGTAGAGATATCAAGGCAGGTGATATGACTCTCAGGGTTGCAAACGGAATGAGCGTGGACGCTGTATCCATAGGGGAATATCACCTAGGATTGACAAGTGGGTAGATTTTGATTTTGCGTAACTGTTTGTATGTACCTATTCTGGCTTATAATATCATCTCTGTATCTTTACTTTCTAAAGAAGGTTATGATTTTACATTTGTAAGCAATGTGGTCCACATCGACATAAATCAAACTTTGATTGGGTCAGGTACACTAGATAACGGTATATACGTATTAAATCAAGCTCAGGTTTTCAACGTCTATAACACAATTAAAAGAAAGTCTCCAGAATTAAATCAGGCTTTCTTATGGCATTGTAGACTGGGTCACATCAAGGAAACACAGTTGAAAAAGTTACATAAAGAGGGATATTTGAATTCATTCGAATATCAGTCCTATGCTGTTAGTAATTTGTATGCCCTAAAGGCCATTATATGGATAGTGGAAACTTGGACACATTATCTATGGAGATAGATGAATTTCTTGCTCAAAATGATAGTACGCTATCTGGTTTACTTTATCTGTACATGTAGATTTTATCATTTACACATGTTGATAAAGCCCAAGGGATATTTGCTTGACTAATGTGATTATGATGCGGATCATACTAGTGGGGCACATGTAGTCTATAAGCATATCCTTGAACTGTTCCTAGTCGAGGGTGTATCGAGACAGGGCATCGATATTCCAGAGTAGACTAGCGTATACTATTCTTGTCCCATATGATGGGCGATGGATGATCCCATATCCATCTGGTGAGGAGACACCAAAGATTGTATGCGGGTGCTCAGTGGAGACTGGGTACACTGAACGGACTCGCCGAGAACTCCTATGTGGTATTATATCTATCGTCGGATAGCAGTTCTCAAGGAACACTGGTACAGGTTAGTCTGTAGACCCGAGATCGTCATAGAGTCTTGTGTATCCTCCCACTATACTTTGATCTCCTCCCTACCACGGCTCTACTGAGTCGTGCAAACAGGTGGTCTTTGGGTACAGTCCCGAGGCGCATGGAGGCAATGAGCGATAGGAGGGGTTTCGTCTCTCCCGGTATTGGGGGTTGATGTTGTGCTATGCTCGATTGGCTATAACATGAAGTCCCTGGCCAGGGCTGCTGAGATTTACTGATAAGAGTTATCAGTAGTTTCTCGATCTGTTATGAGCCATACACCAGCATGACTTATTGAGTTACTGGGGTCGACGATACCATCCCTAGAATTGATATGCAGCATATCTGACGAAGAGACCGGACTGTACGGTAAGTGTTGCCAGTTGGCTCGACGGGAGTTTTTACAGCTTCGCTGGTTTTCTTCTGATCGCTTCAATACCCGGGTGGCCGTTATGTTTAGCTGACCTCTTGCGGCTTGTAGATGTTTGATATGATCATCATCTACTGCCGGCGTATTGACGAGTCTTAGAGTCCCACAATGAAGTTTCCTGGCTCAGGCAAAACGATGTGGTGTGCATATGAGATATGCGCGGGACCCGCTTAAATACGGATATGTGATAACGTATATTAATCGGGCATTTTCTATTTGACGGATCATATGTGATATGACCGGTATGGTAAATCAAGTGTTGATTTAACTAATTACATTTAGATAAATTCTTTAAGTAAATCCTTTTGGATGCATGCATGCATGCACATGATGATGTGCATGGACACATGCATGCATACATAGTATCATGGTTGTTGATACAAGATTGGTGGCAATATAAGACTTATATTGAAGCTTTTAATTTGTATTTATCATTTTAAGTTAATGTAAAGAATACCTTCACATGCTCCTTTCTACGCATGCCCCCTCGCGAGGACTACAACCCGCCGGAACACCTTCCGGTCTCGGGAAACGCTGGGGTAATATGAAATCCTCTCTCCCACTGTCATAGAGAAACCAAAGTATCTCTTAGGTGGGTGAGGAACCCTACTAGATCGGCGGAGAGGCTGAGGTTCGTTAGTGTCTATTGAATCTTTTGGTTTTACCAAATCATTTGCTATAGCTGGAACTCCTTCCAGTTCTATTTCATGACCACTAATTTCTTCACAAGAAATTCCCTTTCATAAAGGTGGCATGCTGAGGAACAAAACAACTTTTGTTCTTCGGTCAGGTCATCTGTTGTAGTTTGTATAGCTGGAACGCCTTCCAGTTCTACCTTATGACCACTAATTTCTTCACAAGAAATTCCCTTTTACAAAGGTGGCATGCTAAGGAACAAAACAACTTTTGTTCTTTGGTTAGGTCATCTGTTGTAGTTTGTATAGCTGGAACGCCTTCCAGTTCTACCTTATAACCACTAATTTCTTCACAAGAAATTCCCTTTCACAAAGGTGGTATGCTGAGAAACAACCTTTGTTCCTCTGTTAGGTAGAAGACATTCCCTTGCTAATGCTTGGGATATCCAACAAACTTCCACAGTTTTGACTTTGCCTCGAGCTTGTCCGGATTTAGGTTTTTAGACATAGGCCGGACAACCCCAAATCTTAACATCTTTAAGATATGGGCTCTTCCCATACCATATCACATATGGAGTAGTAGGCACCTGATTTGATTTGAACCCTATTCAATAGGTATGCAGCTTCACAAGTGCATAACTCCCAAAAGGAAAATAGGAAACTCAGTAGTACTCATCATGGAGCACACCATATCTCATAGGGTGCAATTGCTCCGCCCCGTTATACCATCGTGCTATGGTGTATACGGAGGAGTAATACTGAGAGAGAATCTCATTCTCTTTTAGAATAATCCAAGATTTCCATGCTTAAGTATTCTCCTCCTTGATCTCATCAAAGGACATAATACTTATACCCGTTTTTGGTTCTCTACTTCTATTTTATATTCTGTGAATATCTCAAAAGCTTTGGACCTATGTTTCAACAGGAACATTTGTCTGAATCTTGAGAGATCATCAAAGAAAATAATGAAGTACAAGGAACCGGTCATGGCATATGTAGACAGGGGGCCTTTCATACATCATCATGTATCAATCCCAAGAGTTCACTAACTCTCTCTGTTTCTAATAAACAGAGCTATGGTCATTCAATCTTTGTGACATGACTGGCAAGTTTCACAAGATGTAAATTCAAACTGGTTTAAATATGCATCTAAAATGTAACTTCAGCCAGCCGGGTCGCATTGATCTGACCTAGTCTACAATGCCTCAAGAAGGATCCGTTTATTTCTGAACTCTTCCTCTTATGTGTGTTCTGTATACTGAGAACTGTAGTTTGATTTAGAACGTTAATGCTTTTAGATAACGTGCCTGAACCGATCAACACTTAATATAGGAAATGTTCAAAACATTGTCCATCAATACAAAATTTTATCATTTCTTTACTAATAAAGAGATTGATATGATTTTGCATATCAGGTTCGGTATCTAATAGCATTTGTTCAGAATCAATGTATTCTTAATACAGAGTGATAACTGCCAACTTCTTGGCTTGCAACAATTGCACCATTTCCAACTCTTGAAACTTATCCCCCGTTCTCAGTCATTTACCTTTCTGTAGCCCATGTAACAAATTACATTTGTGGGATCCTGATCCGGTATCATTATACCCAGGACGTAAAAGATACTGAGAAATAGTTCTTTGTAATGAACACACCCGAAGGAGATGCATCATATGCACTTTCTTCGTTTGGGCGGCATAGGAATTCTGGTATTTCCCTATTTCCTGCTCTGTCTTATAACAATTATAGGTTGGAGCGGGACCAACGTTCCACAGCTTAATATAACAAGCGGGTTCAGTCAATATATCCGTATTTATTATCTTGATTAAGGCATGATATGGTCACTTTCTGGGGAGAGAGAGAAGAAAACATTTTAGCGTATGCTCTTGCAAGATTAGATTGGTTATTTATCTAATCCAGATGTCTCCCACTGTTTTTATCAAATCCTCCTTCAAACCCTAAAAGGTAAGATTAGCCGGGAATAATTACACCCTATAATTTCATCAAATTGTCTTGTGTAAAACTTTCCCAGGAGTAACTCTTACTCGCAGTGAGATCGGGATCCAACTATCATATAGAAGGTATGCAATCTCATTGCAAATTTCAACTCTTGAAATTCCTGATATGGTTTCTACCCCTAGTCCTTATGACCTTGACTATGATCAACATATCATAAGTACTAGTCAAGTTCTACCCGTCATTTCGTGATTAATTAGACCCACCCATATGACCCTTGACTATGATCAACATAATCACATGAATATCCTAACTAATCGCATCATATGCTTTATAGGAATTCATCACTTAGCTACCGTACACTACGCCTCGGCTATGGTCGACATACGTAGCACGAATACTAAGTACTCTGCTTCCTAAAATGACGGAGGGTTGCGGATGGTTTTTAAGAAAACCTTTAACGCTTTGAACTTGATGTCGTTGTAGAATCAAGTGGGAAGGAGTGGTTTAAGCTCCAGTTTAAAATATCGAACGGTTTTGTAGTATCTTTCTAATTTTGCTAAAGAGGTCACTCCCGGTGAAGGGATCTCGGCTCTTTCCTTATCGAATAAGGTGCTGGATATGTAAATACCACGATGCAAAGCAACAATAGATCAACTATAAAACCAAATCGAGTCCTTTGTAACATTTTCCAGTTTCGCTAAAGGGGTCACTCCCGGTGAAGGGATCTCGGCCCTTTCCTCATCGAATGAGGTGCAGGATATTCAACAATACCACTATGCAAAACAAAAACCAGAGTTACCCTTTTTTTTAAAAAAGTTTGATTCTACAACATCTTTAGGTTTCTTTTCTTTTAACATTAATCATATTAATGTGGTCCCATCATTTACGTTTCCTATCTTTTATGTTTCCTAAACATCACAGAAAAGAAACGCAAAATAGAACGTACGCTTATGCCATCCGCATTTGCCACTGGGCCCCGTCATGCACCGTTAGGTTACTTAACTAACGGCAGAGCGGGGGCTGGACTAGCGCGGGTGCAAAACATAAGCAACGTTTAATATATATATCTCATATATAAATATAGCCATTTCAGATCACAGATGAATGCATTGGATATACAAGGAATTCCGTGTTTCATTTAAGCCCTTAATGAAAAGCGGGTTCCACGGTTGTGATGAATAGCCAAAACCACACCAAGACCCCTACGGGTGCGGCAAACTACCCGCCAAATTCCCGAAGTGTAGCAACCTCCCTCAACAATTGAGTAGGCCACTCGGCACTTGGAGAATGTCGGATTGCAAGTTACAGTCGTTTCATTTTAAGTGTTTGCTGCTGGAATTTCAGTTTCTGAACTGATTGTCCAGTTCGCAACACAGTTTTCACCTTGTTGTGTTCAAAATTAGGCGACGCTACAGTTGAATAAAATTTAGGTTTATCAGTTAGGTTTCCAACGCATCCTACGGATCAATAATATCCATTGAGTACTGGAAGTTATGCACTGAAAACCACAGGGGTATACGTTCTGTCCCTGTTAGGGACTGCAATACGTTCTGTTGATTTAAAATACAGTTTAAATAGTAAACGACATTAGAAACGAATGAAACCACTTTCATTGGTTAGCTAACAGATTTATCTTCACTATGATATATAGTTCCGCATAATATCATTTTCATACAGAAGATAGAAAGCATTGCAAAACGAGAATTGACAGCCAGGACTGCTCTGGACAGCAGTCCAGAACCGCACTCCGAACCAGTTTCTGTCATCTAATTGTGGTTTAGCCTGGCTCTGATACCAT
Organism: Agapanthus africanus; assembly: GCA_030015575.1. Classification (NCBI taxonomy): domain Eukaryota; kingdom Viridiplantae; phylum Streptophyta; class Magnoliopsida; order Asparagales; family Amaryllidaceae; genus Agapanthus; species Agapanthus africanus. The sequence continues at coordinate 653,026,778 of JASDDO010000014.1, forward strand.
GTTGGTGAGTGCTGCATGCTCCCACAACTCTTGTGGCGCGGCGGAAGCGATGAACAAAAATTTCTTAGCATGCAACACGCACTTAACCGAAGATCTTGTCTAAACCACAACTAGTAAATCCCAACTAGAGATCTAGAAGTTTTAGGGATTCATACAAATAAACATCACATGCAATTGTAAAATTATTACTAAGAGGAAAGATTACAACCTTTGTAGATCTTCCTCGGTGACTCCTTGGCACTTTGAGAGTTTGGTACGGATCGATGGTAGCCTCCCTTGTCCACGATGATCCACCCGAAGTCCCTTTACCCAAAGCTCCTTACCTTACTCGTTTCGCAAACGAAGTAGAGTAAACACCCTACACAAATCGGCTAGAGGTGTGTAGTATGATAATGTGGTTTATGTTCTTCAATTGAAATCCTTTCTTTTGTTAACTTCACTCTAGAGAGAAAATCAAGAGAGGAAGAAGAAAATAATGGTGGCTTGAATTGAGCTTTCTATCATATCACATATGATAACTAATTTCCACCCATGCTTAATTCTTTATGAAAAGAATTTTGCAACCATAATTATAGTGGAGGTGGAATAAAGATGTTTATTCCTTTCTCAACACTATAAATAGCTTCATATGTGATATGAAACAAACACAATGAAAAACACACAAGGGTGTGAAAACTAGTTATCATATGTGATATGATAGAAAGCTCAATTCAAGCCACCATTATTTTCTTCTTCCTCTCTTGATTTTCTCTCTAGAGTGAAGTTAACAAAAGAAAGGATTTCAATTGAAGAACATAAACCACATTATCATACTACACACCTCTAGCCGATTTGTGTAGGGTGTTTACTCTACTTCGTTTGCGAAACGAGTAAGGTAAGGAGCTTTGGGTAAAGGGACTTCGGGTGGATCATCGTGGACAAGGGAGGCTACCATCGATCCGTACCAAACTCTCAAAGTGCCAAGGAGTCACCGAGGAAGATCTACAAAGGTTGTAATCTTTCCTCTTAGTAATAATTTTACAATTGCATGTGATGTTTATCTGTATGAATCCCTAAAACTTCTAGATCTCTAGTTGGGATTTACTAGTTGTGGTTTAGACAAGATCTTCGGTTAAGTGCGTATTGCATGCTAAGAAATTTTTGTTCATCGCTTCCGCCGCGCCACAAGAGTTGTGGGAGCATGCAGCACTCACCAACATATGCAACTTGTAAATCATGTCTCAAAGGAAAGATGACAAAAACTCCGTTCACTGGACACGGGGAAAGAGCGAGCGAGCTCTTGGGACTCATACACAGCGACGTGTGTGGTCCAATGTCTATACATGCAAGAAGTGGTTATTCCTGCTTCATTACTTTTACGGATGATTTCTCAAGTTATGGACATGTTCTTGATGAAAAATAAATCCGAGGCCTTTGAGAAATTCCAGGAATATAAGAATGAAGTGGAAAAACAAACCGGTAAAAGTATCAAGACACCTATATCTCATCGATGTGGTAAATACTTAAGTGCCGAGTTTCAGGATTACTTAAAAGAGAATGCAATTCTCTCTCAGCTTACTCCTCCATACACGCCTCAACACAACAATGTATCGGAAAGGTGGAACCGAACCTTATTAGATATGGTACGTTCCATGATGAGTAATGCTGAGTTTCCGCGATACTTCTGGGGTTATGCACTAGAATCAGCTGCATATCTTTTGAACAAGGTTCCTACTAACTCAGTGCCTACCATACCATATCAGATATGGAGTGGGAAGAAACCCTATCATAAGTATCAGAAGATATTGGGATGTCCAGCTTTTGTAAAATAGTAGCATGCGGACAAGCTCGAGGCATGCTCGGTACTGTGTATGTTTGTGGGATGCCCAAAGAATTCCAGGGGTATCTTTTCTATTACGCGGAGGAACAAAAGGTCTTTGGTTCTCAGTATGCCCATTTTTTAGAAAATTAATTTCTTGAAAAAGAGATAAGTGGGAGCGCAATAGAACATGAAGAAATTCCAGAACCACAACCTATTACTAAAAGTATGGCGGAACCAGAAGTTTCGAAAGAACAGGACATCCCCGTGCCACTCCGCAGGACTAGTAGGCAGTCTCATCCGCCCGAGAGATACTACGGTTTTCTTATAGACGGGGATAGAGAGGATTGCATCATCAATGATGATGAGCCAACTAGCTTCCAGCAAGCCATTTAGAGCAGAGACTCGGTAAAATGGCCGGATGCAATGCGGACAGAAATGGAGTTCATGTACACCAACAAAGTATGGACTTTGGACATTGCTCCAGAAGGGGTAAAACCCGTAGGCTGCAAATGGATCTTCAGAAAGAAGATTGGTGTAGATGGACAGGTTGAAACCTATAAGGCTAGACTTATTGCCAAAGGTTTTCTTCAAAGACCTGGTTTGGACTATGATGAAATCTTTTCTCCAGTGGCTATACTCAAATCCATTCGGATCCTTCTTGCCATTGTTGCCTTCCACGATTATGAAATTTGGCAGATGGACGTAAAGACCGCTTTTCTGAATGGAAATTTGGAAGAGTGTGTTTATATGGATCAGCCGGGGGGTTTCATACAGAGTGGGAGCAACGGAAGAGTGTGTAACTTGCTTAAGTCCATTTATGGACTAAAGCAGGCATCGCAGAGTTGGAACATCTATTTTAATGAGACGGTCAAGGAATTCGACTTTATCAAAAATCCAGATAAACCATGCATCTATAGTAAAATTATTGCGAGAATTGTGGTATTCCTTTTCTTGTACATGGATGACATTCTCTTGATAAGAAATGGCATTCCTATGCTACAAACAGTCAAAGGATTCTTGTCACAAAGGTTCTCCATGAAGGACCTGGGTGATGCCTCCTATATTCTGGGGATCCAGATCTATCGTGATAGATCTAAACGGATGTTGGGACTTTCACAGTCAAGGTACATCGACACCATACTGAAAAGATTCAGTATGGAAGATTCAAAGCGCGGTAATTTACTGGCTTGTCACGGAATCACCCTCTCCAAAAAGATGTCTCCCAAGACTGATTTGGAAAGGGATCGCATGTCTATTGTACCCTACGCTTCTGCGGTAGGCTCTATAATATATATGATGATGTGTACCAGACCAGATGTAGCTTACGCACTGAGCGTTGTAAGCAGGTATCAGTCAAACCCAAGAGAGAAGCACTGGACAACATTGAAGAACATTCTCATGTACCTGAGAAGGACTAAGGAGATGTTCTTGGTGTACGGCAGAAAAGACCTCCAGGTCGAGGCCTTCGCCGACTCCAGCTTCCAGAGTGATAAGGATGACTTCAGGTCCATGTCAGGTTATGTCTTTACCCTCAATGGAGGGATGGTCTGTTGGAAGAGCTCCAAGCAGGACACCGTTGTTGACTCGACGATGGAAGCAGAGTATATCGCTGCATGTGACGCTGCAAAAGAAGCAGTTTGGATCAGGAAGTCCGTGACAAAGCTTCAGGTGGTTCCATCCATCTTTGATCCAATACCGCTGTATTATGACAATAACGGCGCTATAGCTTTAGCGAAGGAACCAATGTCCCATCGAAAATCCAGACACATCTTGAGGCGGTACCACTTGATCAGGGAGATCGTTGATCACCGGGAGATCGAGGTGCAGAGAGTAGAGACAGAGAACAACACTGCAGATACACTCACAAAGGCCATCCCTCAGACACAGTTCGAGAGGCTAATCGAGATGATAGGTCTGTGATATGCAATACATGGGCTTAGTGCAAGTGGGAGATTGTTAGTGATATATGCCCTAAAGGCCGTTATTGTATCATACTGGATTGTATATTACATATTGGAAGCTTGGGATATTCACAGTTATAATAACAGTCTTGGTCAAAAGGGTAGTATGCTACTTGGTTTGATTCTAGCTCAATATATGCATGTGTTTCTTTTAACATATATTGGTAGAGCCCTTAGGATCTTTGCTTGACCACCAGCGTTGTGATGGCAGTCATACTAGTGGGGGCTGGGTAGTCTATAAGCACCTCCTTATACAGGTCCATAGTCGTAGGATTATCGAGACGGGGCATCGATACTTCAGAGTTGACTAGTGTATACGCTTCTCATCCCAGCATGGGAGATGGTCTGTCCCATAGCCATTAGTACGTCGTACTAAAGATAGTATACATGTATTCATTAGGTTATGAGTTACACTGGACAGGACTCGTTGGGAACTGCTGGTTGGTATTATACCTATCGTCAGGTAGCAGTTCCCGGATGGCATGGGTACAGGTTAGTCCGTTGACTTGACATCGCTATTCGTCTCGAGTGTGTTCCTACTGCACTTAGATTACTACCCTACCATGGCTCAAAGGAGTCGTGCAAATAGGTAATAGTTGGGTGCAGTCCCGAAGCACTTGGAGGCAGTAGCGGTTAGATAGGATTCATCTCTCCCGGTATTGGGGGTTGATATCACGCTGTGTTCGGAAAGCCATTACACAAAGTCCTGGCCAGGGCAGTCGAGATATACTGGTAGGTACTCCAGTAATTTCTCAGGGTGTATTGGGCTCTATCCCGGCATGCCTTATTGCGCTGTTGGGGGTCTGACATTTACCATCCTCCTAGGCACGATATGCGTGTATCTCAGAAGAACATACCGGACTGTACGGAGATTGTCACAGATAGTCTCAGTAGGAGTTTGGATGGGTTTTCTCATCGGCCTTCTTATCGACAGATACCTGGATAGCCGTTACGTGCAGCTAGTACCGCTGACGGACTTGTGGTTAAACCCACTGCCAGCGTACTGTCGAGTCTTTAGAGTCCCACACGGAGGGTTTTCCTGTTTCGGACGAAACGATGTAGAGGCCGTATGGTTTTACGGCAGGGTTCCGATCACATACATGTACTGGCTGCACGGATGTTGTTCGTGCGGATAATACTGGCGGGTTTTGGTTTAAGCCGGATCCTAATATTATATTATTGAATTGTTATCATCTCATTGTATTTGTATTTTTTGGAATACGAATACGGGTATATATATACGGTGAGGGCATTCTTGTAATTTTACAAGGCATGCTTCTAGAAGGAGACGCCTCATTATTTGGATTATCTATTTTATGAAATGGATTAATGAGGTGGAAATTTGGATACATACTTCGCATGGGGTGAAGCATGGCTCTTGGATTTGTTTATTGGTTTGTGATCACTATTGGTTGCTATTTTCAATTGGAAAATAATCCATTCTTCAATAAGTGAAGTGAGAGGGAGCCATTCTTCACTTGCTAACTTTAGTTCATTTCTTCATCTTCATTCTCTCTCCAAGTTTCCCTTCTTCTTCCTCAAAGATCCTAACCCTCACATGAGTTGTAAAATATAGGATCTTATGAGATAAAACACTCCATTAGATACTCTACATCCTCTAGGCTATCTAGTTTAGCGAACTAGGTACCCTAGTTAACTCGGTTTAGAGGTTAGAGCTTGAAATACATACTCTCGGGTGGATCATCTTCGACACGAGGAGGCCGACGTTGCAAGCTCGATCCGTTCTTCTATGAGCTAAAGAAGAGGAGGAGAAGAAGAAGACCTGAAGGACATAGTTCAAGGAGGAATAACACTTTTCATAGCAGTTAAACCTCTAAGTAGTTAAGTTAGTTAAGGTTTTCGTAAAGATCTTGGAGTTTAGTCGGTATTGCGAAGCATAGAAAAATCATTTTTTGCAAATTCCGCTTCCCCGCGAACCCGCGGGGTGTGCGACATCGACTTACAGCTTGCTCCAGTTACTCCAGATTCCCTTGCAAAACTCGCACAATAATCGTTATAAACACAAGATGCGGTTTTGGTTCTCTTTTATTTTATGTCTGCTGAATTTAATAAGAAATCAACCTGAATAACAAGAAAAAAAATTACGACCGTGTCCCCGGCAATGGTGCCATTTGATTGGTCGTGTACGAAAGAAGTGTTTTTGTGAATAACCGCAATCAAAACGGTGTCGCTAGTAGCTAGCCGCGATAAGTACGGGTCATCCGTAGGGAAACATGAACTTTTTTCTTGTTTTAGATGAGTTGATGAAAGATGGGTGATTGTTTGGTGTTATATTTTAAAACGGATATAAAATTTATAATAAAAAGGCTTGTAGGGTTCATAGGACTTGGTAGTAATGGATGAATAATTAAAAATGACTCTTTTATCTTTTAATAGTTTAAAACTAGATCGATAGTGATGAATGTAGATTATGGTTCTTGGAAGAAACTAGGGTTTCCCTGCTACTAACCCTTGTTCTTTCATTAATCTCTATTCATGTCTAGCCCTTAACAAAACAAGTGTTAAACCAATCTCAAATCGTAGTCGAACCTATCAATAAATTGATAGCGCGTCTAAGGAGGTTAATATTTATTTTGCTAAAGTTTATAAACTTTAAAATGTATAAAAGAAGTTAAGGGATCTTTTCATCCATTATCCTACCCTATCTTACAAACCCTAGTAAGTTAGGAATTACTCACTCATGTTTAACTTAGAAAAGAGGATGAAGGTGGATGAAAGCATAGTGAAGATGTCACGCCCTACCCCAATACAGAGAGTATTGTCCGCTTTGGCCGAACCCGCACGGTTTTTTCCTTCGGGGCGAACCGGACCCGGCCAGGGGCCACTTCCCAGGAGGTCACCCATCCCAGAACTTCCCTGGCTCGAGCATGCTTAACTACGGAGTTCTCAAGCTCCTGTAGTGCCGGTTCACTTAAAAAGCGCCTCTGTATTGAGGAGTGGTATCATTCCATTTATAGTACAGATCTGCCCTCTTTCGGAATGTATTCCGAAGATTCCCCATTGTTCTACAGCGGGTCCCACAGACTCAAGAGGTGGCCCCCACGGATTCAAGAGGACGGCTACCAATGAGCCGTGGAACCGCTGCATATACCCCCCTTTTTGCCGCGGTTCAGCCGCAACTTGGTGGAATCAGGTCTTGGGATTTTATCTGCTATTTTGTGTTGATATTTGGAAGTCCTCTTGATATCTAGATTCTGAAAATAATGCTCCGAGTCTCTGCCGTTGCTAGATCTCTCGATTTGCTTCTAAATTTTTGCAGATTCGATTTCGATATCTCGATTTGACTCGGATCTCTTACTGAGATTTCAGATCTGAGCTAATATCTACATAATATATCAAATCAAAGTGTTAGTAGTATTTGGTATTTTTAAGATATTATTCCAATCATTTAAATAATATAATATCTTAAGAATATTGATTAGAATTATTTGATATGATACGTATATTTTAATTATTAAGATTTCATTTAAATATTATATGCATATATTTTCCCTAATTATGTTAATTAAAATGTAGAAACATATGATAATAATCTTTTTACAAATAAACCCACATATGTTCTATATTTACAATAAACACTTTTTAGTACTTAACAATAATAGGGAAAATGTTCGTTCAAATGTGTAATATTTTAGACTAATCAAGCACCAATTTAATTTCCCACTAACATTAATTATTTAATTAAAACATACACATTAAGACGTTTCATAACTTGAAACTTAATATTTATTTTAATTATTTAATTAAAACATACACATTAAAACGTTTCACAACTTGAGACTTAATGTTTATTTTAATTATTTAATTGAAATAACAACAATGGAATATTTTAACACCAAAAAGTAAATAATACATGCTCCTTTTGTCTTAAGAAACATACTCTCTTAATTTTAAGCTTCCTCTCATTTTTTCTTTCACCATTCTCATAACATTTTTTGCCTCCATAAATGCAATTTATTGGAATTGTAAACTTTGGCTCCATTTTCGGGTTTTCGTAAGCACGAAGGGAGATTGTCATTATGTTTATTTTGTTTTATTATGATGACATTGCAACCCATGCTTCGTTATAAATGTCAGCTTTTAATCCTCTTCTTCTTGTAATTCTAGAAAGTTAAAACATATGAGTGATCTACATATCAATTTGGCATCTTTTGGGAGTTGACATTATAATCGCTGAGATAGTTATTACATAAAAGTCTTTAGATATTTGCAAGTGAGTCGGTAGATATTGAGATTATCTAGATATATAGTTATTGCAAAGTCCGTAGTTATTGTAGTTAAATCAGTAGATATACGGTCAAGGGTCTTAAGACTGAACCTCAGCTTTACATGTTCTCATTAAATGCGCACATGGGCCCTCATTTAGAGCAGGAAATTAGAACAATGACTTTTTCATATTAATTGCTCAAACTAAAAGAAGAAGGCGAAAAATGCTTAAACTAAAAGAAAAATTCTACCGATCAATTCCCACAACATTTTATTAAGATGCATCGAACTTTCTTTTCGTCCTCGTTTTGAACGCGTAGATCTTTGAATCAGAGGGTTAAGATATAAGATTGAGCAAAATTTCAGAGGTAAAAGCATCTGAAAGAATTTATTTTTGCCTATTTGAGCCGAATGTCTTGCCTGGCCATGCAAAATTCATCTATAAGAGGAAATCATAAACAAAATCTTTAAAAATGATGGAGACCTAAAAAAGTGAGGGAAAAGATAGAATCTTACCAAAATCTTACCAAAGGGCAGCAAATCTTTGAATTTGGAATGATTTTCTCCAAGATTTTTCCTTACAAGTCAAGATCATAGCGAATATTTGAACTTTGGGTAATTTCCAAGAACTTTCACTAAAAAACTTGAAGCTTCCCTGATGATGCTCAATAACGGTAATTCTTTATATCATGACACGTGGCAAATGACGTGTCCCGAAACTTGCAAGAAAGGACCTACAGTGGCCGACCAGACCTTTCTTGTGCCCGTCCTACAAACAACCTTTGGCTCGTCCCCGAGCCCCCTGCATAACTGGCCTCCTCAGCCTTCTTAGCTCGCCTCCGGGCTCTGGCAGAACCAAGATAGCTCGGCCTCCCGCTCGTCCCCGAGCTCTCCCGCCGAGCTCATCTTCCTCGGTCTCGTCGACCGACCAACGAAACTGCTCGCAGGTGCAACCGCCTCACTCCCGCGAATCTCACCATGCGCGAGATATCCGCTGGCCACATCCCGCGTTCCACGCCATCACGATCCCCTATTAACGAGCATGTCTCGCCATTAAAACGGGATCCCGCCCATCACGCGGGCGTGACGTCGGGAGCGTAACGGCCGGCGTGATTCTCGTGCCTGCCTGCCTGCTGCCACAGCTATTTAAACCCCTCCTTTAGACGGTTCAAGTAAGTCTTTTCTCTCCCACTAGGCCGTTACTCTGCTCGAATATCCGGTCTAACTTGATCGTCGGAGGGTCCTCGGTGGTACAACCATCCCGGGGCTTCCTTGCAGGTAGCTCGGCCCCAACAACCTCAAACCCATTGAGATCCACACGTTTCAGGAGCCAACCTCCAACTCTAATCTCAGCCGTCCACTGTCGCTCCCAGAAGATCTACGGAAGGTAATATCTTGACGCGATCCGACACGCGTCAGTTGGTGCCGTCTGTGGGAGCTTCTTGATTCCACTCAACAAAGTTCATATTCCGATCTCAACTCAATGGCGAGCGATCACCGCGACGATCCAAGCACTAGCCGCCGCCTTCCCCACAACGGAGGCGCGGATGAATCTCCCCCCAAGCGCCATCAACACCCTAGCCGCCCGGATAGATCGACTCGCAACCGTCATGGATGCGCTCGCCCGTGTCCAAACGGCAGGGCAAGCTCCCGAGGTCGCCGATCCCCAATCTCGGGATAGGGACCCCTACAGAGGGAGAGAAGACTCTGCTCGCGTCGGCATCGCCGACCACCGCCTCGCTTCCCCCCACGGCCGCGGATCTCCCAGGCCAACATATTCTGTGACCCGCTGGGCGCCCCACAGAGAGTACCGAGGATCCTTGCGTAATCGGGCCCGCCCTTGCTCGGTTATCCCTGGCTGGTAACTCCCTGCCCCCACAACGCCAGGGATCGAGGCCCTCACCACGAGGCAGCCGAGCGGCTACCCTGCTCGGCTATCCCTGACTGGTAGTTCCCTACCTCGCGACGCCAGGGATCAAAGCCCTCACCAAGAGGCGGCGGAGCGACTACCCTGCTCGGCTATCCCTGGTTGGTGGTTCCCTACCTCGCAACGCCAGGGATCAAAGCCCTCACCAAGAGGCAGCCGAGCGGCTACCCTCCTCGGCTATCCTTGGCCGGTAGTCCCCTACCCCACAGCGCCAGGGATCAAAGCCCTCACCAAGAGGCGGCCGAGCGGCTACCCTGCTCGGCTATCCCAGGCTGGTAGTTCCCTACCTCACTGTAACATTCCAAAATAATAAAATATTATTTTTAGGAATTTTTATAATTTAATATTATTTTATTGATTATTTTAATATTAAATTAATATTTAAATGCAAATAAATGGAGAAAAATTATGAAAAATTATGGAAAATTCTAAAATGGGTTATTTATTGGAATTATGCCATTTTTAAGTGTTTGTGATCATTTATATGCTAATTTAGTGCTAATCGCGATTAAAAATCGCTAATCGGATTTTCGGCTTTTTGTGCAAAATGTGCACATATCATTTTTGGACTTGTGTTACATTTTTCTACCATGTTACTTTGGGCATGTTACTTTGGGGATACTATTGGTGTGAGAAGGATTTGGATAAAGAAAAGAAAAGAAAAGAAAAGGAAAGAGTAGGTGTAATGATGAGAGAGAGGGGTAAGGTCAACCCCACCTTTTTGAACCATACCCTCATTATTACCCTTGTTGTTTTCTCTCCCTCTCATCCCTCATTTCCTGCGGCTGCTGCTGCTCCCTTCCTTCTTCTTCCTCCTCCTTCAAAAACCATTCAGTATATGATCCTTGCATGACATGATGATGTACATACCTTCCTTTACATGTGGCATACTTCATGCTTGATTATACGCATTGAGATATGTGGTTTCTATGATTATTTCTGGATTTGGGAACCGAGGATGTTTTAAAAAGAGAATATATCATTACTTTAAAACCCGGTTCCCTTGATATGATATTTCAGTGCGTCCACCATGTGTTTTCTCGGTGCTGAGAGCGACATGTGACACCCGAATCGAGGCGCGGATGAGCCGATTGCGGGTACATGGTGGACCCGGTATGGTTCCCCTCGGCGAGATGATCGATGGGTTATGCCGATTGAGCCTGGAGGCGGGCGAGTACCTACCGGTGATTGTATTTGAGCTCGGCGGATATCCGGGGGATACCGCCTGGAGCCGAGAGATAGGCGTACTGCCGGGGGCCGCGGGCCGATCCGGACTGACGGAGCCCGATATATGAGGATTTGCGTGCCGATGCTGGGCACGGTTTTCATGATGTTTTCGGGTGTCGATGCTGGGCACCCTGGTTCCATGATTTGATGTGTCGCGAGGGACACGGGTGGTTATATCCTCATATTATATTTCCATGCACAGGCTTGTGATATTTACTTGCATGATGTTTATCGTCAGTGCGTGACAAGTGGACGGGATCCACGTATGTGCAGATGTGATTACAGTGGTTATACCTCATATTCATGACATGCTATTACCTGAGGCACTAGCACGAGCACTTGGCATTACACTCATGTATAGAGATTACATTGCCAGTTAGCATGTTTCAGCTTTATTCATATTGAGGTTTATTTATATCTGATCGTTTTGACCTAGGATGGGTCATGCATTCGATTCCTGCTTGTTGATATCTTTCTATTCACGAGTTGGCAACTCACCCCCGTTGTGCCCCAGTTCTTGCAGGTTTTTGCCATACAGATTCCATAGCGGCATTTCTGGCACACTGCTTCATTTGGGTGACTGCTTGGTTAGGTGGGTTCTTTGTATCAGAACCGCCGTTGTTCATGTATTATTATTGTATCTAGAATTGTCCATCAACCAAAACTTGTATATTCTTTCAGACTTAGAGACAGTGTTGTATTATTTCGACCTTAGAGTCGCGCTTAGTAGTATTGCGGTTTTCTTATTACTTTTGAGCTTTCTTTTGGATTTGATCCTCGCTACTTGGCGTTGTATATTATCATATCATTGTGTGGTTGTGACCGTCGATTGACGAAGAGCTAGCTCCCGCTTGGGGATGCCTTTATCATTGCATATATATATTGTTATCCTTGTTGTACCCCATTCGGGGCCAGTTTTACAAAAGAAACTCTGCCGAAATTTTTAGAAAAGACTTACTGTTTTTAAAACGCACCTTCGGCTTAGTTATTTTAAAACCTTGATTTCAAACATGTTTTTCTTCACTTCTTAAACCGGTTTCTTTACTTATTCTTAAAAATGGTTTTAGATTTCTGGGCTTTTGGCTTACTTGGATCAGATGGGGTCCTATAGACTTCATATGGTTCAAGTGCCAGTCACGTGCTCTTTCGGGTCGTGACACTCACGATGCCAGGGATCAAAGCCCTCACCAAGAGGCGGCCGAGCGGCTACCCTGCTCGGCTATCCCTGGCTGGTAGTTCCCTACCTCGCAACGCCAGGGATCAAAGCCCTCACCAAGAGGCAGCCGAGTGGCTACCCTCCTCGGCTATCCCTGGCCGGTAGTCCCCTACCCCACAGCGCCAGGGATCAAAACACTCACCAAGAGGCGGCCGAGCGGCTACCCTGCTCGGCTATCCCTGGCTGGTAGTTCCCTACCTCGCAACGCCAGGGATCGAAGCCCTCACCAAGAGGCAGCCGAGCGGCTACCCTGCTCGGCTATCCCTGGCTGGTAGCTCCCTACCACACAACGCCAAGAATCGAAGCCCTCACCACGAGGCAGCCGAGCGTCTACCCTTCTCGGCTATCCCTGGCCGGTAAATCCCAACCCGCGACGCCAGGGATCGAAGCCCTCACCATGAGGCAGTTGAGTGGCTACCCTGCTCGACTATCCCTGGCTGGTAGTTCCCTACCTCGCAACTCCAGGGATCAAAGCCCTCACCAAGAGGCAGCCGAGCGGCTACCCTCCCCGGCTATCCCTAGACGGTAGTCCCCTACCCCACAGCGCCAGGGATTAAAGCCATCACTAAGAGGCGACCGAGTGGCTACCCTGCTCGGTTATCCCTGGCTGGTAGTTCCCTACCTCGCAATGCTAGGGATCGAAGCCTTCACCAAGAGGCTGCTCGGCTATCCATGGCTGGTAGCTCCCTACCACACAACGCCAGGGATCGAAGCCCTCACAACGAGGCAGCCGAGCGGCTACCTTGCTCGGCTATCCCTAGCTGGTAGCTCCCTACCACACAATGCCAAGGATCGAAGCCCTCACCATGAGGCAGCGAGCGGCTACCCTGCTCGGCTATCCCTGGTCAGTAGTTCCCAACCCGCGACGCCAAGGATCGAATCCCTCACCACGAGGCAGCGGAGTGGCTACCCTGCTCGGCTATCCCTGACTGGTAGTTCCCTTCCTCGCGACGCCAGGGATCAAAGCCCTCACCAAGAGGCGGCCGAGCGGCTACCCTGCTCGGCTATCCCTGGATGGTAGTTCCCTACCTCACAATGCCAGGGATCAAAGCCCTCACCAAGAGGCAGCCGAGCGGCTACCCTCATCGGCTATCCCTGGCTGGTAGTCCCCTACCCCACAATGCCAGGGATCAAAGCCCTCACCAAGAGACGGCCGAGCGGCTACCCTGCTCGGCTATCCCTGGCTGGTAGTTCCCTACCTCACAACGCCAAGGATCGAAGCCCTCACAACGAGGCAGCCGAGCGGCTACCCTGCTCGACTATCCCTGGCCGGTAGTTCCCAACCCGCGACGCCAGGGATCGAAGCCCTTACCACGAAGCAGCCGAGCGACTACCCTGCTCGGCTATCCCTGGCTGGTAGTTCCCTACCTCGCAACGCCAGGGATCAAAGCCCTTACCAAGAGGCGGTCGAGCGGCTACCCTGCTCGGCTATCCCTGGCTGGTAGTTCTTGTCACGCCCCGCTTCCCAGAGTACGCTAGATTGGGCACGTGACATAGCCAACCATGCTACCTGTGGATAGGAAGCATCCATCCACAGTCACATTACGGCTGTAGAGATATCAAGAATCAAAATATAACTATCTAATACATGTCCATAAGCCAAGATAACACGAGTCAAGAATAATAAAAGTGCGGAAGCAAAAGATCCAATACAAAATAACTGGAATGCATGTCCCATAATGCGGGCTCATATCAGGAATAAAATGCAGAAAATAAGAGAACTAGCTACTACAGAAACCTCACTGCTCAGCCTGCTGGCTGAAGTACTCCTGCTCGGACTGCAGCAAAAGTACGGAATCTGGGCCATGTAAAACCCAGACGTCAGCGCGTCATGTCATCAAGTAATAAAGTATAAACAGGGTAACAGGCAATGCACATATAATCGTGAATGATAAAGCAGGTGTAACAGTAATATAAATCAGGGCAGTGAAGGGTGGTGTGCAGTGAGTAAACTAAACTGTTCTATTAGGTTTTCTACTCTCAAGTCTTTGAAATCAATTTGATGAATTATCGATATAACTCAATAGTATTCCGTGCATGCCCGGGACCACGGTCTAAGACTCTCTGGCTGAAACCGAGACGTACTGCTAGGCACAAAAGGAGAAAGGGAACAGACCAACGATGTCAGCAGCATCGTCACGGGGCGGGCCTAGCCTCAAAAACTGATCAGTAAAAGCAAGCAACTGTCGAGTTACAAGTCAGGATTTCATCATTGATTTCCCCATACCCCCAAGTTATGTATGTCAAGTCAGGTATTCAGTAATCAAGAACTAATGCCAACACAGGATCAGGTAAGAGCAGATTTGTCTGGATAGACAACAGGAACGGTCCGTGAGGACTACATGTCAGGTTTGTTAGCATTAGACACAAGATTAGGTAACAGGTCAAGCCATGGTACATAAGGTCAAGTCAAGTAGTGTACGGTACCATGTCGGGTCAAGTAATATGTGTGTAGCAAGTCATGTCAGGGTGTAAAAGATAACATGTGGGTGCTCATAAACAGCTAGCATAATCATGGTTATAAATAATCAAGCATGGTTATCAACAACACAATACAAGCAATAGGTTAAGCAATAACTGCATATTTAACTAATTAGCCGTACGGTTATCAGTGTGTGTTTAAGAGATGGTGTCAGCATTATTTGAATACCGTATGACAGATGTGAATGCTAAAAACTAGGTTGATAAGTATTGAGTGATCTAGGGATGGGACAACATGTAAAATCGGTTCAATGGATGCAATTGTAACTAACCGGTTAAAGATGCACACGGATATTCGATTGGTTAATACTAGAGAAAAGGGGTATCATGGCTATAAAATAATTGTGATCATGTGGTCTAACATTTACATGTGATTTCTAGGTATAAACAACTTGATGCAACAATTAAGTTCCAAGTTTAGAGATTAGAAAATATGTAACGGAACTTTATACGGTTAACTTGAAATCCAATACTTTCGATTCTGTTTAGAGATTTAATAGGAAAATAAATAAATTAGCATAAAAATAGTTTGAATAGCATGTAGCAAGTTTCACTTGCCTCGACGGGTCGCGATACGGAATACGGAACGTTACGCGTCGGCGGGGAAAAGTCGCGATGCGCGCACGGTTCACGGAAAGAGCCCAAACGACGAACAATGGAATCGCAAGGGTCAGGGGTCCTCGCTGGGTCGTCGTGATCGTCGATGGCCCGACCGGATTCCGGCGAACAACCAGAAACAGTGAACATTAAAATACAAGAATGCATGAAAGAAAAAGAAGAGAAGAATAAGAAGAAAGAAGAGAAGGAAGATTGAGGAGGGGGTGCTCACGTTGATCTATAGAGGGGTTATGATCGTCGACTGCGTTGACAGAGCTCCGGCGAACGACCCTGCAGAGACCCGGCAGTTAAAGAAAAACCAACCGAGAATATAAAGAATGGGAGAAGAAGAAAGAAGGAGGAAAGAAGGAAGAAGGTGTAGAGATAAGGCTCACTGGGATGTACCAAGGCTAGGGCACGGGGACGAGGTCACTGGTGGCGGCTTCCGGCGGTGCAGATGCGTGCAGGGGGCGCGGCTGCTAGTTGCAGGGTGCTGGGGAGAGATGGAAGAAGGAAGGAGAGAAGGTAGAGGTGACGAGGGTGAGCAGCGGCGATAAACGGCGACGATGGCGTCGGCGCTAGGGCAACGGCGAGAGGAGGAAGGCGGCTAGGGTTTTTCACGGATGGGTTCAGCTTTGAAAAACAATGAGGAAGAAGAGAAAATATAAAGGAAAGAGAGAAAGAAAGATACGCGGGGAGGAGAGATAGAGAGGAAGAGAGAGATAGAGAGGAAGAGAGAGATCGAGAGGAGAGGGAAAACGAGGAAGAGAAAGAATATTGTCGTTTAGCGCCGGAGAGAGAGAGAGAGAGAGAGAAAGAGAAGGAGAAAGGAGAGAGGGAGAGATTGGCATGGGGCCAGGGAAAAACGTGAAACGTGATTGGCTGATAGAAAAATTTGTGAAAGATTTATGGGTTTGATTGGCTGGGGAAAAATAATAGGTTTAGGGATTAAAAATTTTTATAATGATTATCTGGTTGAAAGAAATAATCTCGTTGGTTTAAAAGATTTAATAATAGGCAAAAAAATATACTTTGGCTGACTAAATAAAATTTAGAAAATTGGATTTGGCGGAAATACAAAATATTTCAGAATTGCGCCCGGGTCGGATCCAAAAATTTTAATTTGAAATATGAAAAATGTTGGCAGGTTCCAAAAATTGAAATGAAGGATTTTATAATTAAAAAGCATACCCCCAAGAACGGACGCACGTACGTGCTCGTAGCCGTCCAAACACGTCCGTTTCACTGAACGGGACGAGAACACAATGCAAGGACGCTACTACAGGGTTAGGGGTGTCAAGCAGGCCATGACGAGTATTTTTAATTTATTTTAAAAGACTTAAATTGTTATATGCAGAATATGACATGTCGGTGTAAACTATAACTAGTAACAACCAAAACAGGAAAAATGAAATAAATACCACACACCACACATACGGTAACTAAAATTTGTAGAACTGGACTCGATTGTTACAGTTCCCTACCGCGCAATGCCAGTGATCAAAGCCCTCACTAAGAGGCAGCCGAGCGGCTACCCTCCTCGGCTATCCCTGGCCGGTAGTCCCCTACCCCACAGCGCCAGGGATCGAAGCCCTCACCAAGAGGCGGCCGAGCGGCTACCCTGCTCGGCTATCCCTGGCTGGTAGTTCCCTACCCCGCAACGCCAGGGATCGAAGCCCTCACCAAGAGGCAGCCGAGCAACTACCCTGCTCGGCTATCCCTGGGTGGTAGCTCCCTACCACACAGCGCCAAGGATCAATGCCCTCACCAAGAGGCGGCCGAGCGTCTACCCTGCTCGGCTATCCCTAGCTGGTAGTTCCATACCTCGCAACGCCAGGGATCAAAGCCCTCACTAAGAGGCAGCCGAGCGGCTACCCTGCTCGGCTATCCCTGGCTGGTAGCTCCCTACCACCCAACGCCAGGGATCAAAGCCCTCACCAAGAGGCACCGGGCAGCAACCCTGGTCGACCACTCCTTAAGGATCAAAAGCTCTCGCAAGAGGCAACCATGCCCTCCCTTGCTCGGTTATCCCTGGCTGGTAGCTCCCTACCCCAAAACGCCGGGGATTGAAGCCCTCGCCAAGAGGCACCGGGCAGAAACCCTGCTCGACCCATCCTTAGTAGGCCTCTTACGACCCCTCCCGCGCTAAGGATCAAATGCCCTCACAAGAGGCAACCAGGACCGCCCTTGCTCGGTTATCCCTGGCTGGTAGCTCTCTACCCCACAACGCCAGGGATCAAAGCCCTCGCCAAGAGGCACCGAGCAGCAACCCTGCCCGGCCAGTCCTTAAGGATCAAAAGCCCTCGGAAGAAGCAACCGGGCCCGCCCTTGCTCGGTTATCCTTGGCTGGTAACTCCCTACCCCAAAACGCCAGGGATCGAAGCCCTCGCCAAGAGGCACCGGGCAGCAACCCTGCTCGGCCCGTCCTTAGTAGGCCTCTTACGGCCCCTCCCGCGCTAAGGATCAAAAGCCCTCGCAAGAGGCAACCGGGCCCGCCCTTGCTCGGTTATCCCTGGATGGTAGCTCCCTACCCCACAACGCCAGGGATCAAAGCCCTCACCAAGAGGCAACTGAGCAGCTGCCCTGCTCGGTCATCTATGGCTGGTAGTTCACTACCCACCGACACCAAATATATGAAGCCCTCCTCACGAGGCCGCCGAGTTTTTCCTGGTCGGCGCATCCCCAGCGGGCATCCTCCTGCCCATCAGACGCTGAGGATCTAAAGCCCTCCTCGCGAGGCCGCCGAGTTTCTACCTGCTTGGCGCATCCCCAGCGGGCATCCTCCTGCCCATCAGACGCTGAGGATCTGAAGCCCTCCTCACAAGGCCGCCGAGTTATTCCTGCTCGGCGCATCCCCAGCGGGCATCCTCCTGTCCATCAGACGCTGAGGATCCGAAGCCCTCCTCACGAGGCCGCCGAGTTCTTCCTGCTCGGCGCATCCCCAGCGGGCATCCTCCTGCCCATCAGATGCTGAGGATCCGAAGCCCTCCTCACGAGGCCGCCGAGTTCTTCCTGCTCGGCGCATCCCCAGCGGTCATCCTCCTGCCCATCAAACGCTGAGGATCTGAAGCCCTCCTCACAAAGCTGCCGAGTTCTTCCTGCTCGGCGCATCCCCAGCGGGCATCCTCCTGCCCATCAGACGCTGAGGATCTGAAGCCCTCCTCACAAGGCCGCTGAGTTCTTCCTGCTCGGTGCATCCCCAGCGGGCATCCTCCTGCCCATCAGACGCTGAGAATCTGAAGCCCTCCTCACGAGGCCGCCGAGTTCTTCCTGCTCGGCGCATCCCCAGCGGGCATCCTCCTTCCCATCAAACGCTGAGGATCTGAAGCCCTCCTCACGAGGCCGCCGAGTTTCTACGTGCTCGGCGCATCTCCAGCGGGCATCCTCCTGCCCATCAAACGCTGAGGATCTGAAGCCTTCCTCACGAAGCCGCCGAGTTTTTCCTGCTCAGCACATCCCCAGCGGGCATCCTCCTGCCCATCATACGTTGAGGATCTGAAGCCCTCCTCACGAGGCCGCCGAGTTCTTCCTGCTCGGCGCATCCCCAGCGGGTATCCTCCTGCCTATCAGACGCTGAGGATCTGAAGCCCTCCTCACGATGCCGCCGAGTTCTTCCTGCTCGACGCATCCCCAGCGGGCACCCTCCTGCACATCAGACACTGAGGATCTGAAGCCCTCCTCACGAGGCCGCCGAGTCCTTCCTGCTCGGCGCATCCCCGGCAGGCAGCCTCCTGCCTATCAGACGCTGAGGATCTGAAGCCCTCTTCGCGAGGCCGTCGAGTTTCTTCCTGCTCGGCACATCCCAGCGGGCAGCCTCCTACCCATCAGACGCTGAGGATCTGAAGCCCTCCTCGCGAGGCCGCCGAGTTTTACCTGCTCGGCGTATCCCCAACGGGCAGCCTCCTGCCCATCAGACGCTGAGGATATGAAGCCCTCCTCACGAGGCCGCCGAGTTTCTCCCTACTCGGCGCATCCCCAGCGAGCATCCTTCTGCCCATCAGCACGGTGGGTCCAAAGCCCTCCTCGCGATGCCGCTGAGTGGCTTCCTGTTTGGCGCATCCGCGGCGGGTAGCTTCCTATCCTATAAAGACACGAATCCAAGACCCGCCGAATAAACTCATACTCGATGCGCGACAACAAGAACGCCGTGTCGTTCCCGAACAATCCACCACGAGGAATTACCAGCACCAAGCAGCACAGAAAGAACCAAGCAGCCCACTCTCGACCCGACCCAAAAATAGATCAGAACGAGAGTGGGAGGCTAATGATGATGCTCAATAACGGTAATTCCTTATATCATGACACGTGGCAGATGACGTGTCCCGGAGCTTACAAGAAAGGACCTACAGTGGCCGACCAGACCACTTCTGTGCCCGTCCTACAAACAACCTTTGGCACGTCCCCGTGCCCCCTGCATAACTGGCCTCCTCGGCCCTCTCAGCTCGCCTCCGGGCTCTGGAAGAATCAAGATTGCTCGGCCTCCCGCTCGTCTCCGAGCTCTCCCGCCGAGCTCATCTTCCTCGGTCTCGTCGACCGACCAACGGCACCACTCGCAGGCGCAACTGTCTCACTCCCGCAAATCTCACCATGAGCGAGATATCCGCCGGCCACGTCACGCGTTCCACGCCATCACGATCCCCCATTAACGAGCCTGTCTCGCCATTAATACGGGATCCCGCCCATCACGCGGGCGTGACGTCGGGAGCATAACGGCCGGCGTGATTCACGCGCCTGCCTGCCTGCTGCCACCACTATTTAAACCTCTCTTTCATACGGTTCAAGTAAGTCTTTTCTCTCCCACTAGGCCGTTACTCTGCTCGAATATCCGGTCTAATTTGATCGTCGGAGGGTCCTCGGTGGTACAACCATCATAGGGCTTCCTTGCAGGTAGCTCGGCCCCAACAACCTCAAACCCATTGAGATCCACACATTTCAGGAGCCAACCTCCAACTCTAATCTCAGCCTTCCACTGTCGCTCTCAGAAGATCTACGGAAGGTAATATCTTGACGCGATCCGACACGCGTCATCCCCAAATGTCTAGAGATTTCCCCATCTATCTAAAGGGGGAAGAAAAATTTCTTCACGTGTTTTCTATTAAGAAGGCCTAGGACATGTTGGGAATATAGGTAAAGTTGGGGGGCAAAATTGGAAACAGAAAAATCGGTTTTCAAGCTCTGTGTGCGGCTTTTACCTCTCTCTTTCTACTGTTACAGTCCCAAAGAAAAGGGACAGTTATTTTGCTTGAAATTTAAATCCTGATTTTATGCCGCATAAGATGGCTCATGTGTCAAAATGTTATTAAACTAGCATTTTAATGTTAAAAAAAGAATAAAGAAAAAATACCTTATAATTAAATTCTCCATAATATAAACTAGCTCTATTTTTTGTGGACAACTATTTTAATCTCTAAAATTAATCGTATTATTTTAAAATTAAGAAACTCTTATTGTTTAATTATTTTGGAAGTATCTCTCATACATTCTGATTTCTACAATATTATCATTTATATTTTATTTATATATTTATATCAAAAGCCAACATTTTTATATATTAAAATCTATACTACTTATAATACAGATGCACTTGATTAGAAGCCATCCTCTTTTTTTTTTATAAAAACAATGAAAATATGAAAAAAAAATCCTCTTTTTTTTTTTTTATAAAAACAATGAAAAAATGAAAAAAAAAATCCTCCATTCTTAGGGCCTCCACATCATCATATAAAGAGACAAAAACAATTAATTGTCACGTTTAAAAAAATACAAATCTTGGAGCCTCCGCATCATCAAAAATAATAATAATTAAACTTCTCCATTTTTTTAAAAACAAAGAATTTTTTTCTTCTAGAACTTGAGACAAAAAAAGGACTTTGTAGATTTTAGTTTGAATTCCAAATTCAATTTACATTATACTCAAACTTAAGGCAAAAAGGAACTTTCTAGAAGCTATTTTTATCCTATCATTTTTCAAATTCTGCTTTCATTTACTTATAACTACCTTCTTTTGCTTAAATATGGTTAATAATATATTATAATATCTTCTAAAATACTCTTGATCTAAGTTACTAAAATAACTGTTTTATTCACTTATTAACATTCAAAATAATTTTACACCAAAACCCCTAAATTTTATATTTACTCATGGGCTCAAGAATTTTTTTTTGTGCTTTAGGTAGGATAAAGCTGCAAACGTGTACCGCACGGCAAAATGCTAGTAAAATATAATTACAAAAGAAAATTGAGTATAAGAAACCAAGATCAAAACTACCACAGCCCAATGGCTCAAGATTGAACTTTTAAAATGGTAATGCATTCCAATTTCGAGCGGTTGGTTTACTACCAGGATACCTAGCATAAAAAAAACCTTACCCATCATGATTGAAGTGCCGGAGATCACGTTTCGAAGAATATTTATTTAGGCCTACATTGTGACCTAAAAATTCTATGGTTACGTTCTTTCCAAACATGTCAAACAATATTTACAGCCGCCATACGAAGGAGTGTTTCGATTAATTTCTTACTCGAGAACGTCAATTTTGGATGAAATCTATGATGTCATGAAGGTTAGAATGTATACTGCAAATGCCGCAACATGCAAAAGATGCTCGTATCATCCAACTAAATAATTGACATTCCAACATTAGATGTTTATAGCTCTCGGATTGGGCTTTGTAAAAAATATACTATCCTCCTTGACCAATGCCTATTGTTTGGACTACACCAAGGGTTTTCAATTTTTCAAGTGTTGCTTCTCATAAACAAAAAAATTCTTTGAAATTGATTTGTGGAACCAAACAAAATCAATGCAAGAATATATGAAGAAAGGTTGTGTCAGAATTCCGCCGATTTTGTTATGAATTTTCCCATATGAGAAGGTTTCCAAAATAAAGTGTCGCCGGCGGTAAATCTATCAATATTGATCGATCTAATCAAATCCATTGCCTCCATTGTACTCGGTGAAGCAAATTGAGATAGCAACCATTCTCCATCATGAATAAAGGCCGAAAGTTTGGTGTCAAGTGGGTTACCGATATCATATGTTGGTTGCTCTCCAACAATGTCAAAACGATTTTCCTTCAATCCAAAAATCAAGAAAAAGATAAATTGAAGTTCCATCATGAATCCGATATTCGACTTTCTTTTTGAATAGATCTTTTATATGAAGAATATTTATCATAATATAAAATCTTCCCGATTATGAAGTGGTCCAAAAGGTTCGGAAATTATTTCTTCTTGAAGGTGCAACAAATACCGAATGAGTCCATAAAAGCTAAAGGCCCTCTTTATGAAAAAGTTTCCAACAAAGCTTAAGATACGATGCAAAATTGCAATCATGTCGGCTAAAAATGCCCAAACCACCTTACTCTTTCGGCTTGCAAATATCTCTCCATTTAATCGAGGAAAATTTAAAGCCGCCTAAAATAAACCCCACAAACAGATTCCATTTTTTAAAAACTCTTTTTTAAAGGTTGAAAACTTGTGACCAATACATTTGGTAAGCGAGAAGAGTCGACCGGAGAAGTTCAAAACGTCCAGCCATTGAGAAAAGCTTGAATTTCTATCCGTTGAGTCGAGTCATCATCTTTATCCATGAGTGGTTGGTACGTGATACTATTAAGACTTTTGAAAGAAAATGGAAAACCAAGATATGTAAAAAGAAACCTCCCCTCTGTTATACCGAGTGTTTGAAGGATCGACAATTTGCAACTCAACATCGCCATAGATGAAAAAAAGATATGGCTCTTATTTCTATTTGCTTTTAGATCGGAAATGCAACATAAGTATTAAGTATTTTATTTAAAGTCATGGCCGAAACTGTATCTCTTTTTCTAAGAACAAGAATGCCATCGACATGAAGAATGTGAGAGATACCATGAGAACTTCTATCAATGGATCCAAATTCACTGAAATCCACTTTTTCTTTTTAAAGTCGTTAGAAATAAGCCATCACCAATGCTAATTGCTAAGGGGAAAAAGGATCACCTTGTGGTAGAAAGGAAACGGAACTAAAATAACCATGTCGTATGCCACTCAAGTTAACCGAGAACATCAGTTTATATATGCAAGCACAAATCTATTTGTGCAAGGAAAGCCCATTTGATCTCTATTAATTGAACCAAATGCTTTGTGCAATCGATTTTTGCACAAAACCTATTTTTTGCATCCCGTTGGTGAAAATCATGAATCAAATCGGAAACAAAAAGAATATTATCCTCGATACTTCGACCATGAATAAAAGTATTTTGAGTAGAAGGAATGAGATATGACACGATAGACTTGGTTCTAAATATAAAAATCTTGGCAATATATCTATAACTACAATTATAAAGAGAGACCGGCTTAAATTCGGAAAACGAAGTTGGATATTTTGTTTTGGGATAAGAGAAATCAAAGTAGAGCTGGCACGTTTCGGTAACTTAACCTTATTAAGAAAAATAAAATAAAAAACCGCCTTCGTTACCAATTTTCGAACGATAGGCCAAGCGTTTTGAAAGAAAAGATCGTTTAATCAATCCGGACCCGGAGACTTTTTAGTATTGGTATTGAAAATCACATTTTTAATCTCATCATCGATGATGTGTTTGGAAATAACATGAATGTGTGTTTCCTCAAGTTTCGACCCATATTCAATAAAAGAAAATGAATATCGATGAGATGAGCTGAGAAGTTCTTGATGAAAGTGCACGGCTCTAGAAGCAATGGTAGAAGTATCAAAAACGAATGAATCATTCTCAAGTTTGATAGAATTGATGTGATTGAAGCATCGTCTTTTACACGCAGCCACATAAAAGAATATATTATTTTCATCCCTCAAATGAAGTCAATTGATCCTTGATTTTTGTTTGAGAATAGATTACTCAAGCTGAAGAAGCATGCTTGGCGCTTCTCATTCTAGGAGTTATAGATTCGAGTCAAGAGGATTACGATCAGTATTAGCTCGGCCGTCGAATAAATCTCTTTTAATGTCATTTGAGTGGGCAAGGGGTATTTTGACATGAAAAAAGACAAAAGGTGTTTTTAGACACGGGGGACCAGGCCAGGGTTTTTTTTGACAATTCACCCATTAAAATTCATAGACCCGGCCCGGCCCATCTCAAAAGTTCTCTCTCCATCTTCATCTTCTTGCCTTCTTTTGTTTCTAGGGCTTTATCTTCTTCTCCTTTTTTTCACTCCGCCTCTTATTTTCCCGCCAAAATGTCTCGAATCCTCACCCGAGCTCTCCCCTTCGCTTCGAGATCCTATCATCGCCACGCCCCTACGATCTCGGCGGCGGCCTCTCTCTGCTTTCGACCTTCGAGATCTCCGATCGCCTCGTCGTCGTCGTCGTCTCGGACGCTGTTATCGATCCTTCCGTTTGATTCGCCATCGAGGAGCATCCATGTAAACCCACCCTTCGGCGGGATCTTCGCGAGCTTGCGAGGGTTTCGCAAGACGAGGCGGCGGCACGCCTCGAAGAAGCAATCGCCGCCGAAGCCGAAGGAGCTGGAGCTCAGTGTGAAGATTTGCATCGAGGAGGAGCTGCCAGAGGATCATGAAGTCATGGTAATTGCTCGATTTTACTTATTTTTTTTGCAAATTGGTTGTTGTTAATGGACTCGTTTTGGGATTGGATAGAAAAAGTTGCCAGCTTGGTGACAATTTAATTTAAATTAGGGTTTAAAAGTTAAAGGAATGGGCCTAACTTAATTCTTTTTAAACGAAGCTGTTGCATATTCTTTTTTCGCCCTCGTTTCGAGTTATAATGGAGTGCACTTGATGATGAATCATTAGATCCTAGGCGAGTATCAGAGCTAGATTTTATGATATTTTTTTGTCTTCCATGCTAATAGAGTGAGCTCCACCAAATGTGGAAGTTTCATGCATTATCATCCACACCGTTTGGAGTTTATCTGTTCTTTCAACGTGTAGTTGGTTTTGCTACATTTAATATGATCAATGGTGTCATATGTCCTGCGAGCTTTATGTTTGATGTGTATGCCTCGAAGGTATTCTTTGCAACATGGTAGGGAGACACAGCGGCATCTAAATATTATGCTATTGAAAGTAATTTTGATCTTTCTGCAGAGTTTGAAATTAGTGACTTCCATATTGCTAGACTTAAGTGTGTGCGCTTTTCTTTACGTAGGTTTTTTGCCCAGTACCCGACTAATCTAAATTATTAATTACTTCATATGAATCACTTTTATTGAGTGAATGATTTGTTTGGTAGTTTTACAAGCATTAGCGTAGGTGTTGCTTTGTAAGAATCTGGGAAAGAAACTAACTTGGTCTTTAACTTCGAGTAGTACATCGTGATTACGGTCGAAGATACTGAAACTGAATATTCTCTTGCATACTTGAAATAGAAGAAACATTTGTTTTCAAATCTTTCAGACTAAATATACATAGTTGGTTTAGTTCGACTAGTTTTTTTTGCTTTATTTCATAAAGATATTATTAGATCCAATTTTCATTCACGACGCTTAGTTGCATGACCCCTGAAGTTACTTAACGTTAATTGAAATACCTGATCTGACCATGAAGCATGATCTTCTCATTGCATACTTTTTGTCTGTTCGATTATCCATCTTGAATCCTATATGCAGAGCATTTCAGAAATGCTGAAATTGAATGTTCCCATGGCTATGAAGATAGCATTTGATGGTCTCCATGATTCAGAATACAAAACCAGAGATACTTCTATTAGCGATGTTGGTAAATTCGAGAAGATTGAGTTATCTGTATTGCTTTGTAATGATGATTTCATGCAAAAACTTAATAAAGAGTGGAGAGGTGTGGATACCACTACTGATGTTCTTTCAATGTCACAGCATATTCCTGAGCTTGATCTTCCAATCGTAAGAATTTTTGTTTCAAATGCCTTAAACAACGTTGCTGCCATTAACTTTCCTTTCCTGTGACTCTTATGACTTGTTTACTTCATCCATGCAGCTAATGCTAGGAGATGTAGTTATTTCTGTTGAGATAGCTGCAAGACAAGCAGAAGAGAGAGGCCATACACTTCTAGATGAAATTCGAATTCTAACGGTTGGTTGACCAATCTTTTTTCTTCTGTAGAGACAAACTGTAAAATTCGTTATCTTTAAATGCTTTATCCTTAAATTAATTTTATACTGGGTCAGCTGCATCTGACTTCCCACCCACATACACACACAAAATATGAACCAGACTGAGCTATTATAAAGGCAACAAACAGGTTCCGTAAAATTTACATGCAGATTGACATTTATTTAGTTATGTATTATGCAACACAATCAAAGTAATTGAATCGGCTTTGCCCAGGTTCATGGCTTATTGCATCTTCTGGGCTTTGATCATGAGATGAGTGAAGAGGCTGAGGAGGAGATGCAGAAAGAAGAAGAACTTGTTTTGAAAAGTCTTGGATGGAAAGGCAAAGGTCTGATAACAAGTGCATATGATGCTATAACTGATGGAAGTCTCGAAGGTCCTGATGGTAAGATGTTCTTGACACCTTAATTTCATGACCACAATATTCTCCCTCTCTCTCTCTATATGAGCATTTCTTGTTAGTTCTCGAATCTACTTTGGTTTGTAAGATAATATAATAGCCAGACAGTTTGAGAATTTTCACAGGGAAAGTTATCAATGGTACGAGTAAAGCAGGCAGCCTACGGTTTTATAAACCAAAGTTCAGTTATATATTCTGTGATATGGATGGTGAGAATCATCTACATTCAGTAATTTAAATTTGTAGTTTTACAACTCTTGGAAATTTTATGTTATCCGTCTAATAACAATTTTAATTTTAATCAGGTACTCTTCTGAATAGTAGAAGTCAAATTTCTACAACAAATGCAGAGGCTTTGAGAGAAGCAATCTCAAGGGGCGTGAACATAGTGATCGCCACTGGTAAGGTGAGAGAAGTTTCTTACTGAATCACCGATTCATGTGACTCTGTTCATACAACAACACACATTTGTCAGTTAAGTTGTTAGTCCAGTGACTACACTGAATTGGTAGTTGTGGACGGCTCTTAGTTTCTTCACGGAGCAGTTCTTTGATATCATATGTTTGATGTTATGGAAACAGACCCGTCCAGCTGTTATAAGTCTTTTGAAGATGGTCGATTTAGCTGGGAGAAATGGCGTGGTATCTGAATCATCACCAGGCATCTTTGTGCAGGTTCTTTCATATGTTTAACTTGTGCATTGCTGATATATCGTTTAAGTTGATTAAGCTTTTGCAGAGGTTATGAATGTTGAATAATCTGGACATATTTCCATAAGACTGAGAACTCAACCACTAATGTTTATTGTTTATCATTCATGTGCATTGTTTGTCTTTGTATTATATATGATCTAATCTCTCAATTATAATTAAATAAATAAATGCTTTTTTAAATTCAAGGAAGTTTCTCATACGATATTTACTTTGGATCACATTTTTCTTTCTTGTACAACTAGTTGTTACATGGAACTTTTTCATACCTTGTTTAAATAAGAAGGCATTGGAAATTTCAGTAAACAGCTGTAAATATTTTTCCATAGAGAAGAAAATTGAGGAATGGGGACAAACAATGGCATTAACTAATAAATGAAGAAAAAATAGCAGATCTTATGCTTTTTGCTGTTATATGTGGACAATTTGGAAATCATGTTCTTTGAAGGAGCTTGCATATTATTAGCCGTAAATGAATAATGTGGCATGCCTCATTACAAGGCAAATGGTAGACCTAAATTATGGGCTAACTTCATATCTCTTTTTTTAAAAATATGTTCACTTATGACAATAGATGTCAAAACTAAATGAAAACTCGTGATATTTATAGGGTAGACAATACTTTTGTTACTGAGATCTATGCTGCAGTATGGTATAACTTTCTGCAATTCGGAGCTTCAGATTTATTTTTCAGAAAATATGAACTGGTATTGTACGTGATGCTCATTGATATGATTATCATACACGATATAAACATATATGGATCTAAATCTTGCCACTTTGGTCATGATATGCTTTCCTAACCAGTAAATAAATGTGAGATGACTTTCAAGATCCTTCATGAACCTCTTAGACCCTAGTTACTGGTTGCTGAGCTCATTGCACCTAGGTCTAAATGATCCAAATAATTGACGTTGTCATAGTCCATTCTGATTGAAACTTGAATTTCAGGGATTGCTTGTTTATGGACGACAAGGCAGAGAGATTGCTAGAACAAATCTAGACCAAAATGTTTGCAAAGAGGTACAGGTTCATGTTCATTTCGTATTAGTGTTCTTTCAAAGTCTGCCACATTTGTCTTTTCTTATCTGGTTTTTAGAGTATATAATGCCATCTGATGCAGAAGTATTCTGGTCAACTTAGCTGACACATTGATTTACTTTTTTCTTTATACTGGGGTTATTGAGTGACGGCATGCAGTCATTGATTTGGGTTCTATATATTGTTGTCATCTTCTGCCATTGCCATTCCATTTCTTGGCATATTTTTGGGACTTATTCTATTTATAGGGTTCATGGTCACCTTTTTTGTGTTTGAACAGCAGCAACATTTGTGTGTAGCAAGACAAATCATTTTCCAGCCGTGTAAAGCCATCACAACATTATTATGTTTCAAGCAGAATCTATCTCTCTTATGCAAGGCATATAAACGGTTGTGTTACCTAGTGACCTTGGATAATGATTTTATTTCTTTTGGTTTGTGAATTTGAGATGGATGCGAAATTTTACCTGTTTATAACAAGCATGTTTTTAACTGCAGGCATTTTTATACTCTTTGGAGAATGAAATCCCTCTGATAGCATTTAGCCAGGATCGCTGTTTGACATTATTTGATCACCCTTTGGTTGATTCACTGCATACCATATATCGTGAACCAAAGGTACTACTTGGATTTGGGTAATCTTTCCAGCCATCTTATTTCGATTGTCTAGACTAAAGGTAGACGTTATGTTGCAGGCAGAGGTTATACCTTCAATCGATCAGCTTCTAGCAGCAGCTGAGATTCAGGTAATCAACTGGTGAAATCTGGTCAAAATTTTGAGTGTGTGTCTATATATATATATATATATATAGAGAGAGAGAGAGAGAGAGAGAGAGAGAGAGAGAGATGCCATAGGAGGGAATTTCCTCCCGTGGCGTTGAAAAATACACCCTCCATAATTTTATTCGACGATCAGCACCCATCATCTTCATCTTTATCATCAAAAGACGTTGATACATCAAATTTCATTTGATTTCAATACTTTTTCACCGTTGATTTAATGGGTGCAAAATTAACGGTTTACCGACAATAGAACTTCTTACATCTCTAATTCAAAGGTGAAAAAGCGGTGGAATCACATGAAATTTGGTGTATCAACATCTTACATGATAAAAATGATGATGGGTGCCGATCATCGAAGAAGCCGCGGAGGATATAGATTTTAGATGCCACCTGACGAAAAAGCCTCCTAGGGTCTCTTTTCTCCATTATTCTCATATATATATATATATATATATATATGAGAATAATGGAGGAAAGGTGCCATAGGAGGGAATTTTCTCCTACGGCGTCAAAAAATATACACCCCCACGGTTTTTTTCGACGATCGGCCCCAATCATCATCATCTTTATTATCTAAGATATGGATACACCAAATTTCATGCGATTCCATTACTTTTTCACCGTTGATTTAGTGAGTGCAAAATTCAACGGTTTACTGACAATAGAACTTTTTACATTGTTAATTTAACGGTGAAAAAGCGGTGGAATCACATGAAATTTGGTGTATCCATATCTTACATGATAAAGATGATGATGGGTGCCGATCGTCGAAACAAATCGTGGATGATATAGATTTTTGACGCTACCTAACGAAAAAGCCTCCTAGGGCCTCTTTTCTCCATTATTCTCTCTCTCTCTCTCTCTCTCTCTATATATATATATATATATATATATATATACATACACACATACATACAAAGCTTAATCTGTTGGGTTGTGGGACAACAATGTATATCTAGCTTAAGGTAACACCTAACACTCTGGTTCACTTGGGCCTTTGAGCCATGTGGAAAGGGTTCCAATGGAAAGTCTTGCTTGTAAAAACATAATAATTGGGGATAAATAAATATTAAAATCGGCAATATGGAGGTTTGAACTTAGGACCTTTCGAAACTTGGTGTGTGTTCTGGTACAATGTCAATAATAACTTTATCCAAAAGCTTAAGCTACTGGGTTGTGGGCCAGCAATGTATATCTAAACTGACATAACACTTGACAATTTTGAACATAGCACTAATTACATGCTCTACTTAGCTGAAGCATGCTAATGGGATTAACCCACACTATCGATGACTCCTTTATGGGAAGTATGCTGTCTTTGGTTGCACGAACCAATATCATTTTGAGGGAAGTTAGGCTGACAACATTGACCAATGCATTTTTGCTATGCTAAGAATTTAGATTCTACTGCATATAATAACAAGCTATACATGTGGATTTATACCTTCTGACATGAAAACTTTGTTCATTTGCAGAAATTGCTCTTTCTTGACACAGCCGAAGGAGTTTCATCAATTTTACGGCCCCATTGGGAAGAGGCAATAGAAGGGCGAGCAGGTGTTGTCCAGGCGCAACCCGATATGCTTGAAATTGTCCCAGTTGGTACCTCAAAGGGCAAGGGCGTAAAAATGCTGCTGGATCACCTCGGTATTTCTCCAAAGGAGGTATAAACCCTTCCCCCCACTACCTTTCTTAAATTTTTTATTAGTGTTTTATAAATAACACATTCAATTATATATCCTGTCTCTGTTTAAATGGAACTTGATATTTCACTAGACTGCACTCTTCTGATGTGCTACACTAAGCAATACAGCTGTACAATGTAAATTTCCAAGTGCGGGCTTGCAATTTGGTAATCAAATTTGAATTTATCTACAAAGCACCTCTTTTTTGTGTGCCATTGTTCAACTCTTTAGATGACATGTGGCCTCTCGATTTAGTCTTTTTGCACATTAGTCCAAAATTTATAGATTTATAATAAGAATAGTTTGGAAAACTTGCTTTTATTAATCTTACATTGTGCGTAAGCCAATTAATATATGTAAGGAAATATATGCTGTAAGTTTTCAAATTGCAATTGTCCATTACAAAATGAGAATAATGAACAGAAGAGGCCCTAGGAGGCTTTTTTGTTAGGTGGTGCCAAATATCTATATATTCCACGATTTTTTTCAACGATCGGCATCCATCATCTTTATCATGTAAGACGTGGATACACCAAATTTCCATGGATTTCACCATTTTTTCACCGTTGAATTATCAATGTAAAGTTCTATTGTCGGTTAACCGTTAATTTTGCACCACTAAATCAATGGTGAAAAAGTGACGGAATCACATGAAATTTGGTATATCCTTCTCTTACATGACAAGGATGATGATGATGGGTGCTGGTCGTCGAAAAAAATCATGGAGGTTGTATTTTTTCGTCGCCATAAGAGGAAATTCCCTCCAATGACTTCTTTTCTCCATTATCCTCAACTTACAAAATAGTGGTTGTATATTATCTGAGCAACTTAGATGTTAGCGAATTCCGCCTATTCAAGCTACAGGCCCCGTGTAAATACGGGAAAATAGGGGAAATCATAGATCTGTTGTACCATATAGCCTTTATATATCTGAACTTTTAGTTGATTGCTTCAGGTAATGGCTATTGGAGATGGAGAAAATGATATCGAGATGCTAGAATTAGCATCATTAGGCATCGCGCTAAAGAACGGATCAGACAAGACTAAAGCCGTGGCGGATGTCATAGGAGCCACCAATGACGAAGATGGCGTTGCAGAGGCTATATACCAGCATGCATTCTAATGCTTAGCGCAAGATGCTCAATGATACAGCTAATTAAAGATTTTTCAGCAATCTTTAAGAGAAATATTAGAAGCAAGGAGAAGGAAATTCTTTTGTTCCAAAAAATTGTTGGCAACATTGCCCATTGATTTGATTGGAGGGCCAGAGCCCTTTTATGGTTACCTTGATATGTAATTGTACTTGAATTTTCATGTTTTTTTACCCCTTTCCCCGAAGAAGTCTCTTTTTTGTGCTCCTATATTAAATGTTACACCGATTAAGATCGGAAAATTATACTATTCAACATTCCTTTGAAGTTATAATTAGTTGATTTCAGGATTCAGAAATGTCTCTTCATTTGAGATATGACAGCCATTACATATGGACATTGTTTAATCTCTCTTCTCAATAGATCTATACCCTGGGTTGCAAATTATTTGCTATTTTGTTTCAATGTTAGCCTCATTCACATGTTTAAGTAGAGCTCTTTTTGGCAAAAATTTCTGTACTAGGATATGTGATTGTTGGACGTGCTTAATCCCAACTCTGTTTGATTTTCAAGCTGCCCGTTTAGGGCTTTTTCGAGTTTCGCTCGTCCCTGGATTTTTTTGTAGTCGTATCCATGCCCGAATATTTTATTTGATGTCATCTATATCTGTATTTGTTGAGGGGTATTTTGGAAATTCGGTTTGTATATTGTTGGGGAATCGAGGGCGCAGCGGAAGATGCCTTACGGATCACCATAATAATAAATAACACAAACTATGGAAGGGACGGGAAAAACCTTTATTAGAACTTAAGAGAAGGAATAAAACCTTACAGAGAATTACACAAACTCTCTTTTTATGATCTCCAACGAGGTCTTCCTTTCTCTTTACAAGTTCTTCTTCGAAAGTTTTGATCCCTGGAGTCGTCATCTCTTTTTAACTTTATGATCAAAAACTTTCTTTTTTATGGCCTTTGTCTTGATCTCTTATAGAGCCGTAGAGCCGTCTCCCTTAAACCTTATGATCAAGATCCCAAGCACTTTAAACTTTAACTCTAAGATCCTATATATAGCCTATATAATTTGAATTATAATAAGATCTCAAAATTTACAAAACTGCCACCAGACTCTGTATTTCGAGATAAATCTCAAACTGGAAATTCGCGTTTATCTATAAGCAGACGTATGAACTTATGAGGGACAGAAGTTTGCGCGTGCTCTGCTAGAGAGGGAGTTCTGCCAGACGTTTGAATTTCTGGGCTCAAACGTCTGTAGTCTTTTAACGTGTCTGGCCAGAGCGTGACCAGACGTCTGACGCTCATTGCTCCCGACGTCTGGCTCTTTTCTGGATTAACACGCAGTCTTGATATACAAAATATCATTCACAACAATCTTCACCTTAACTTGTATATCCTTATAACCACCTTGAAAACTTGTTGCCCTTCGTCTTGTATCCTTTAGGGTCGCTTTAGTTGTTCTCCCCGTTTCTTTTGCTAGCACAATATTTCTTCAGAATTGCGAAACTGATGCTGTTACAGTTTTTAACCAGAACTGAGAAACTGGTGCGACCCTCCTACCGTGGTCGCCCTTCCTCACATTTGAATACCTGAATAGAAGCTAAGGCTGACTTGGATTTCTCCGTAAGAATAACCTACGTCAACATGTCCGCCGGATTCACCTTAGTATCGATTTTGATCAAATCGGTTTCCTTTTCGGCTCATTCCCTTATCTTGTGATACCGTAAGTCGATATGCTTAGTCGACTGTGGTATACTTGATTCTTCGCCAAGTGAATGTCGCTTTGACTGTCGTAAAACAAAGAAACCAACCCCTTATCGAACCCGAACTCGCAAACTAGGCCCTTTAACCACAAGGCCTTCTTAGATGCTTACACTGCTGCCATGTATTCTTCCTCTGTTGTTGAGAGCGTCACGATATCCTGAAGTGTCGACTTCCAATTAATTAGAAATTCTGCAACTGTATATACATAGCCAGTAAGAGATCTTCTCTTGTCCAAGTCCTTAGCGTACTTCGCATCTACGTATCTTTACAACTGGCTCGATTTATCTTCTGACTTGTGAAAGTATAAACCGAGATCTTTAGAGTTTTTAGATACCAAAGTATCCACTTTACAGCTTCTCAATGAAACTTCCCTGGATTTGACATATATCGGCTAACCAGACTTACCGCATAGGATGTCTGGACGTGTGCATTCTATAGCGTACATTAGTGATCCCACTGTGCTTGCATATGGTACTTGAGATATCTTTTCCTTGTCCTCCGCTAATTTTGGACACTCCTTGAAAGACAGCTTGAAATGACCGGCGATAGGGTGCTCACCTGTCTTGAGTCATTCATGTTGAATCTCTCCAACACCTTTTTCAATATATCTGACTTCGGATAGCCACCACTTTCCAGCTTTCCTGTCTCGAATAATCTCCATCCCAAGAAACTTCTTTGCTTCACCTAAATCCTTCATATCAAATTTCGCGCTCAATGAATCTTTAAGCGCCTTTATTTCCGCCATACTCTTAGCCGCGATCAACATGCCATTGACATATAAGAGTAGATATATCGACGACCCATCCTTAAGTCGCTTCGAGTACACGCAGCTGTCATACTCATATCGAGAGTAGTTGATCTTCTTCATGAAAGAATTGAAACTTTTATACCACTGCCTGAGAGACTGCTTCAACCTATATAAAGACCGCTTGAGCTCACATACATGATCCTCCTTGCCGGGCTCTATTAATCCTTCAGGTTGCCTCATGAAGACTGTCTCTTCCAACTCATCATGCAGAAATACCGTTTTCACATCCAATTGTTCCAACTCTAAATCTTAAGTAGCTACCTTCGCCAACAACATTCGAATAGACGTATGCTTGACTATATGCGAAAAATCTGGTTGTAGTCAACCCCCTCCTTCTGAGCAAAACCCTTCACAACTAAACGTGCCTTGTATTGCTCATTCTCCTTTTTCCTGAATACCCACTTGCAGCCAATAGCCCTTTTGCCTTTCGGTAGCTCTGTCAATCTCCATATACTGTTCTTTCGAAGTGACTCCATTTTCTCTGCCATCGTTACAATCCATCAATCTCTATCCTCTTACCCAATGGCCTCCTGATAAAAGCCGGGATCTTCGCTTTCAATGACTAAAGCGTATGCGAGCATGTCTTCGAAACCGTACTTGGCTGGTGTCTTATGAGTACATGTTGATTTCCTTAATGCCATTTCCTGTGGGTCCTGTTGGGGTTGGTCCTCACCTTCTGTCTCCATAATCTTCCCGTCCACCTCCGCATCAATAAGCTGAAATTGTGCTTCAGTGTTCGTATCCTTATGAGCGCCAGAAAACTCTACATCCACTGGATCATTGTCACTTGATACTCCACCTGCCTTCTTATTATCTCCTGCCACGTATTTCAACATAGAATTCCTATCGAAGATCACATCTCGGCTAGTGAACGCCCTTTTGTTTTCAA
This sequence comes from Agapanthus africanus, assembly GCA_030015575.1. NCBI lineage: Eukaryota > Viridiplantae > Streptophyta > Magnoliopsida > Asparagales > Amaryllidaceae > Agapanthus > Agapanthus africanus. The sequence goes on from JASDDO010000014.1 coordinate 653,062,470, forward strand.
GATCCCATAACTTGTAGCATTTAACACCAAGTTTGAATCCCAAGAAAACACACCTTTTTGACTCTGACTCCATCTTGGTCCTATCCTTCTGATTCACGAGCGTGTAGGCATGGTACCCAAACACTCATAGAGAATCATAACTGACTGGCTCTCCTCTCCATATTTATTCTGAGATCTGAAGATTTATTGCCGTTGATGGAGACATATTGACCAAATAGCACGCATGACTCACCGCCTCTGCCCAGAAGTCCTCTGAAAGTCCGGATTGTAACCGCGTACTTCTGGCTCTCTCTAGTAGTGCCATGTTCATACGCTCCGCTACCCTATTCTGCTCTGGCTGTCCTGGAACAGTTTATTGCCGCTGTATGCACTGTTCTTTACAGTAATCTGTAAATTCCTTCGAGGTGTATTCACCTCTATTGTCTGTCTGCAAATACTTCACCAATCGCCCCTTTTGCTTCTCCACGACCGCTTTCCATTTGTCACGCCCCGCTTCCCAAAATACGGAATACGAGGGGTGAAAAGGCCAGCCATGCTCCTATGGTCGAGGAAATATCCTGCCATAGTCACACTTCGACTTCTAGCATTACGTGGTAATCGGTAATCAATGCACAGGTAATGAGAAATGCAGTCACTAAGTACTACCAAAATAGTTACAAAACTAACCTGATAGAAATCAAGGAAAAGACAGCGCTGGCGTGGCTGATCTAGATGTGCGCAATATCCTCGAGGTACGTTAGGTCCTGATCCAAGCTCAGTCCACTTCTCACTCTGAGCATGCATACTCAGGTCGTCAGAGCGATATGTTCATACCATAATATTGCAGTATTATATTCCCCATTCTTATTCGTTTTATAAATAAACAGGTGCTTTTGATGCATGTCTGCTACATATTACAGGTTACAGGTTCTTGGAGCAAAAACAGTGAAAAAGACAAAAGACGATACAAAAGAGGGATTTTGACCAACAAATAGAAGGATCTTAATCAAACCTACACAAAAGATCAGTACAAAACAGCGCAAGGTCCAAGATTACAAAGCGAACGGTTAAAAGTCCACTGCAATTGTTCACTGGAGATCTGGAATCAACGTAGAAGCCATTTTAATAAAAGAACCAAAGAATAAGGAAGCCCAAAAAGCCTACAAGAAGCACAAAATGTTTCATACTTCAAGACCAATGTTGGGCCGCGGAACCGCGGCCCAACCCCTACTGCGGCTGCAGTTCCACGGCCATAAAGAGCCCGTAGCTGAATATTTTTTTACCAAAATTCCAGTGGCGGCGCGGATCTTTGACTAGGTCTTTTCTTAGAGGGAATTTTTGTAAAAGCAGACGTGCGAATCAATTGTAACCTAGGGTTTCCTATCCTCTATAAATAGGAACTCTAAATCATTGTAAAGGCTATGCCTCCCTTCATTAATAAATTTCAGCATTTTTTTGGAGAGCATCATTTTTTGTAAGTTCTTTATTTTCTGCCTAGGTTAATTTTCTATTCTTGCCCTAGATAAATTTAATTCCTTGCCCTAGTTAATCTTTTATTCTCTGCCCTAGATAAATGTATTTTAATTCCCTAATGAGTGAGTAGTCTCCTCGCTTGTTAGGGTTAGATCTGGAGAAGGTTTGAGAGACGAAGATCTCTCATCCCCTTTCTTGCCCGTCATATATTTTCATAGGACTCTATGCATACATCACATACCGCTCCCTACGGCACCCTATCCCACGAGGTAGCGGTGATACCGTAGTATAAAGGCCCGGTTGTGATGGTTTTCCATGGAGGTTAGGGTAAGGATTTATAAAGGAAGGACAAGAACCTAGAGGAAGAAACATCTTTCCAAATGGTTCTAATCCCTTTTATTAATAATTACCATAACACCTAATTAGATCTTCATATGGGTATAGAAAGCGGTGAGATTTATTGACTTTCCAAACTTAACCTAGACCTAACCCTGGCAAGATTTAGATATAGATTAATCACTATACTACAACGACGTCGTTCTTGATTGCGGTTACTAGATAGTTTTTGAGATCAATCAAATGGCGCCGTTGCCGGGGATGACGTGTTATTTCCTTTTTGCAATTTCGGATTAATCAAAATTCAAAAAAATCATAAAAATCTGAAAAATCAAAAAGGCAACGGCGCCATTTGATTTGTATGTCAAAAATATTTCTAAACCGCAATCAAGAACGTGGTCACATGTAGCTAGCCGGTGAGTACGGGTCGGTCCACAGGGATGTTGTGAATCTCCTAGTCGCGCTAACGAGTTAATTCCGAAGGGTGTTCGGATTGATTATTAAATCTAAAAACTAAATCTATCTAAAAACTAAATTAATCTAGATCTAAATCTTGCTAGGGTTAGGTTTAGGAATGGTTTGGAAATGCAAATAAATCTCAACACTTTCTATACCCAAATTAGGATCTAAGAGGAGTTATGGTAATTATCAATAAAGGGGATTAGATCCATTCGGGAAGGTGTTCCTTCCTCTAGGTTCTTGTCCTTCCTTTAGAGATCCTTACCCTAAACCATGGAAAACGCGCGCAACCGGGCTTTTATACTACGGTATCATCGCTACCTCGAGGGATAGGGTGCCGTAGGGCGCGGTGTGTGATGGTTTTCCATAGAGGTTAGGGTAAGGATTTCTAAAGGAAGGACAAGAACCTAGAGGAAGAAACATCTTTCCAAATGGTTCTAATCCCTTTTATTAATAATTACCATAACACCTAATTAGATCTTTATATGGGTATAGAAAGCGGTGAGATTTATTGACTTTCCAAACTTAACTTAGACCTAACCCTAGCAAGATTTAGATATAGATTAATTTAGTTTTTATATTTAATAATCAATCCGACCACAATCGGAATTAACTCGTTTGAGCGACTAGGAAATTCACAACATCCCTGTGGACCGACCCGTACTCACCGGCTAGCTACCAAGCGACGCCGTTCTTGATTGCGGTTAATAGATAGTTTTTGAGATCAACCAAATGGCGCCGTTGCCGGGGATGGCGTGTTATTTCCTTTTTGCAATTTCGGGTTAATCAAAATTCAAAAAAATCATAAAAATCTGAAAAATCAAAAAAATATAAAAATATATCATCTGTTATTTTTGGGAAGGGTATCTTTGTTTGAATTTTGCAGGATCTACAATCAAATTCGGATTTGGAAATCTCCAGAGATCAAAACAGTAAGTATCAAATCCGAACAAACAGAGAAATATCACAACAGACAATAGAAGAAATTTGGAGGACCGAGTCAACAAGTAAACCGCTCAATCTGGTGACAAAAAAAAAATTGTCTGCTGAAGCCATCGCCTTGCGGCGGATCCGTGGTCGGAAGAGGGTTGCGGCGGCGGATCCTCGGCCGTTTGATCGTTTCAAGTCGCCAGATTTTCTCTGCGGTTCAGTTAAAAAAAAAACTCTGTAAGTCTTTTGATCTCCTCCTCTGCAAATCTCTGATATCTCCTCTGAAAAATCTCCTGTAGGATTCCTTGCACTTAAAAAAATCTTCCCTTCCAAATAACAAATCTTGTGCAGGATTCTTTGCGCCGCGCATAAATTAAAAAAATTTGATTGTAAGTGATTTACTGTTTTGCATATTTTTAATCGAACTTTAAGGGGCTTTTGACCAATTCAGATTGGGTGGGGATTTCATCACCCTTCCCAGGACCCCAGAAATCACTTAAAGCATTTGTATTGACCATTCTTAATTAAAAAATACTAGACTCAGCCCTAAGGACTTCGAGATCAATAGGACAGAGGACTAGTTATAGGTATCGGCCGTTAATCCTAACCTGACTTTGCGGTATCTAGGCAAGTGTGTCTAAGGCAAGTGGTTACTTAATTAGGACCGCTACTTATAGCGGGAGGCTCCCACTTACCTGGCACTTACCTGGCCGCAATTGGCGGTGAAGAGGCGGTCTGAGGTCTTATTTCTAGCCCTTTGGAACAGCTAGGAGCTGTCTAGCTGACCTAGGTGACCCTAGACCTAGGCCTGATCGTGTATTTCTGGTTGATTGCATTTGTGTCTAAGCCCTTTATCGAAAATTTTTGCAAAACAAATAAAAAAAAAATAAGAGGAAATTTTTTATAAAAAGACTTGCAACTTTTGTCACGAAGAAATCCGTGCACCCCAATCTTCTTTCTCTTCTCTTTCTTCTATCATGGGTACCCCACATCATAAATCTCTTGCCGAACTTTGGTATTCCGAACCTAACTTTGCTTCGTACGTCAATTGTTTCGGTCGATTTAAGGAAGATCCCTCCGTGCCCAAAATTTCTTTGAAAGATCAAATAGAAGCGTCTAGGAGAAACAGTTTGACTTTGCAACCCACTTTGTGTCAACCATGTCAACCTTCACCACCTTCGTATGTTGATGCCACTTTTTCGAGTCCTGCTGTAACTCCTAAACCGATGTTCATTGCTGAGCATATCGCTCAATCTCGTAGCCGATCTTTCACCCCTCTCCCCTCATCTAGTTCTAGGAATCAATAAGTCCATCTACCTTTTCATCCACATGTTGATCCTAATCCTGTCCAACCATCCACTTCCTACCAGTCCTACCTGACTTTCCCACCTTCACTAGATCCTGTTTCTACACAGCCTTTTGGGAGTTTCACGTATCCAAACAATTTCAAATCTTTTCCCGAAACCCCTTCACCACCCATGTCTAGTTTGGAACAGTCGTTGGCAGCTTATATTGCAGCAATAAATAAAATGACTAGGAATGTGGAAGCGTCCATGGCCGCCCTTATGCAATCTAGTGAACCGGTCGCTAGTTTCCCGCTAGCTTCAAATTTTTCAATGTATAAGGAGGCGGTTGGACAGAGTGCGAATTTGAGAAGGTTTCCAAATCAAACCTACCCTTACCCAATTGAAGCCCACAACTCCGGTTTTCCATCGATTGTCCCAAATGATTCATCAGTTAAGGATAAAAATGAGTTGTGTGATTTTGTAGTGCTTGATTTGCCAAATTGTGAAGAACCCCTTTCGAGTGAAACCACATTTAATCCTTTCGATCTTTACACCTCCACTCTAGAACCTAAATCGATAAATATCCATGCTTTTGATGAGGTGTCAGAAAATATTAATTTTCACTTGATTGAGGATATAGACGCCGGGAATATTTCGGATGATGAACCAATAGATTTGATTGAAATTTTATGTTCCATTCATCATCCCGAGTCATTAGATGTTTCTTGCGAACTTCATATGCGTCTTGATTTTGATGATAATGACATGGATGGGATAAACATTGAGGAGAATTATGAACATAGCATTGTGGAGAGTCTTGAGGATAATATTGAGGTTGAACCATTTTTGCTTGATGTGTCGGATTTTCCAATTCATCCTCTTGAACCTTTACCGAAATCACCCTCCCTCCTTTCCCTCGTTCCGTCCACGCCTAATATCACGCTTGAAGACTGTGAGCTTGAAATTTTTTCCTTTGACACAGTTCTCACAGCCGATAACACGTACGAGTGTTTCACTTTTTCGGATGATATTGATGACTCACCGCCCGAGTTTGAGTCCTTTACATTTTCAGATGAGTTAGTCGAACCATCAGACTCGGTTGCTTACAGTTGTTTCGAACCATTGATGGAATCCTTCAAGTTTGCGACAGATTACTTAGGTGAGAATAACACTATCCCTAATTCACTCCCTTTCGTCCTTCCTATCGTTCCGACCGTGCAAGTGACCGTTACGCTTTCATCTCCTATACCAAGTTCGGCGTACCCATGCTTTCTTGCGAATCTTGAGGGATTTGACCCTATTGCTCGACGGGTTGATAGATTAGTGCAATCGCTTTTAACACATCGGTCATCACAAATTGCGCTAATTTATTCACTCGATTTACACCCTCAAGATCGTACTCTACTTCTTTCTCTTTTCCGCCATTCTTCTCCCCCACCGAGACCGTATCCCGTTTCTACCTCCACACGGTCTCGTGTTCTTCTCATCTCTTTTCTTTCCACTCCATTCTTTCACCAACTCGACCATTACCACGATAAAATTTTTGAATGGTTGGTGTTAACTTTTGGCTTGTGTAAGACCAAGCTTAAGTTTGGGGGGAACCTTGTTGTATATATGTATATATATTTTTTGTTTTCTTTTTCTATAAAAAAAATTCAAAACAATAAAAATTCAATTTTTTTATATAAATAAATAAACAGGGGAGTGCCGACATTCTCAACCCTCTTGGTGTGGAATGACAGTGAGGACACTGTCAAGTTTAAGTTTGGGGGTATGCTCGGTACGTCTTCTTCCTTCGCATTCATGTGTATATTTTTGCATTTGCATATTTATTTGAAAACCCATAAAAATTGAAAATTTTTGGAAAACTATAAAAATTATTGTATTCAATTTTGGCTTATTTGACTAGAGTTTTTGACCAGAGTTTGACAAATAGGTTAACTGGCTAGGAACAACTAGATCTTAGACGTAGTAAATTAAAAACCCTAAAATTAACCTTCCTTAAAATTTAACGGTAGAAAGTATATGTCTTTGTAGTTTATTTAGAAATAGGCAAATTTTGAGTTAACTTTTTGGGCTAAGTCGAAACAAAGGAAAAGTATTGATATCTTTATTAAAGTGTAAATTTGAAAAATAATTCCTAGCTTAAGTCTAGATTCTGAAAATGTATACCCTACAATTTGCACAATCACGCACTTTGAAACTTGGAATAGTAGAGGAGACCTTGAAATGCTCTTGTCTAAAATCCTTAGTACAAAGAAATGAAAAAAAATAATAAGTGTGAATAAAGAAAAAAAAATAAACACTGGTTTTTGTGATTGCTTAAGGCTGTAAAAAATAGAAAAATATTTAGCGAGGGTGCTTCATCACCTAGTGCCTTAGACCAACTGGTTTGGGAGTCATTGCTAAAGCTTTGGGTGTTGCAAAACTAGTAAGTACGCTTTAAAGTGCTAACGCATCTTGTAATCGGTTATTGGTACCTCAAGAAGTATTAACAGTCGCATGAAGGATGTGTAAGCAAAATTCAATTAAAAATTCACCTACTAATAAGTACTTTGGACAACGGACAAGGGTATGATTGCTTGATTTGAATTTCCAAGTGTAGGGGTGATTTATACACACACGTGGGGATATGTGATTGGAGTTTAGATGAGAGAAAGGAGTGAAAAAAGAACTTGTATATTTAGTAGAGTTAATAAAAATTCCTAAGTGGAGATTGAACCCTAGAGGGAAAACTTAAGAAATGCCGAAAGCTAAGTAGGTCTGCAGAATATATATAATCTTAAGTTAAATGATGAGGAAGTATGAAGAATATGGGTGGATAATTTACGAGTCAACGATAATAGAATTCCTTGTTAGAAAACCTAATTGGAAAATTAAAGTCGAAAAGCCTAATTGATAGGATTTTGTGGGTAGTATCCGCTGAAAACCCTCAGGAGACAACACTCCTCCTACTAGGGACACCTAGAGGTTTAACGGCTTGTTGCACGAGCTCAGTGCAATCGCGTTTCCCTGCGAAAGTGCGGTTAGGTTTTTGTAGAGAATAAAAAAAAAATAAGTTTGCTCGAGAACGAGCAAAAGATAAGTTTGGGGGTATTTGTTCATACCATAATATTGCATTATTATATTCCCCATTCTTATTCATTTTATAAATAAACATGTGCTTTTGATGCATGTCTGCTACATATTACAGGTTACAAGTTCTTGGAGCAAAAACAGTAAAAAAGACAAAAGAGGGACTTTGACCAACAAATAGAAGGATCTTAATCAAGCCTACACAAAAGATCAGTACAAAACAGCGCAAGGTCCAAGATTACAAAGCGAACTGTTAAAAGTCCACTGCAATTGGTCACTGGAGATCTGGAATCAACGTAGAAGCCATTTTAATAAAAGAACCAATGAATAAGGAAACCCAAAAAGCCCACAAGAAGCATAAAAAGTTTCATACTTCAAAACCAATGTTGGGCCGCGGAACCGCGACCCAACCCCTACTGCGGCCGCGGTTCCGCGGCCATAAAGAGCCCGTAGCTGAATATTTTTTTACCAAAATTCCAGTGGCGGCGCGGATCTTTGACTAGGTCTTTTCTTAGAGGGCATTTTTGTAAAAGCAGACGTGCGAATCAATTGTAACATAGGGTTTCCTATCCTCTATAAATAGGAACTCTAAATCATTGTAAAGGCTATGCCTCTCTTCATTAATAAATTTCAGCATTTTTTTTGGAGAGCATCATTTTTTGTAAGTTCTTTATTTTCTGCCCTAGGTTAATTTTCTATTCTTGCCCTAGATAAATTTAATTCCTTGCCCTAGTTAATCTTTTATTCTCTGCCCTAGATAAATGTATTTTAATTCCCTAATGAGTGAGTAGTCTCCTCGCTTGTTAGGGTTAGATCTGGGGAAGGTTTGAGAGACGAAGATCTCTCATCCCCTTTCTTGCCCGTCATATATTTTCATAGGACTCTATGCATACATGCACATACCGCTCCCTACGGCACCCTATCCCACGAGGTAGCGGTGATACCGTAGTATAAAGGCCCGGTTGTGATGGTTTTCCATGGAGGTTAGGGTAAGGATTTCTAAAGGAAGGACAAGAACCTAGAGGAAGAAACATCTTTCCAAATGGTTCTAATCCCTTTTATTAATAATTACCATAACACCTAATTAGATCTTTATATGGGTATAGAAAGCGGTGAGATTTATTGACTTTCCAAACTTAACCTAGACCTAACCCTAGCAAGATTTAGATATAGATTAATTTAGTTTTTAGATTTAATAATCAATCCGACCACAATCGGAATTAACTCGTTTGAGCGACTAGGAAATTCACAACATCCCTGTGGACCGACCCGTACTCACCGGCTAGCTACCAAGCGACGCCGTTCTTGATTGCGGTTAATAGATAGTTTTTGAGATACAATCACGACACGATAGCAATATATATATAAACATATGTAAACACGTGCAATGATGATGAACATGAAGCAGTAAACATAGAACGATGACGCGAGCATGAAATAATCGGTACAGGTAAACAGTAAAGCAGGTATAAGAATCAGTAATTAATGCATGTCCATGTCACTAAACCTATCCGTCTCTAAGTCTCACTGTCCAGGTCGCTAAACTTATCGTCAGTCCAAGTGTGAGCGTCAACCACCGCAGGAGTATCCCCAACCCAAGGGTAGGCCCCAGGGGCAAGGGAACACGGGCCCGAATCACGCTCACTAATAATCAGTAATATCATCCATATGACTCCCAAAATCGCTGTATATGCCAGCAGTGGGACTCCCGAGATTCCGTTGATCGAACTCACACTCAAACTACCCCACACCCTATGGTCTACATCAAATAGCAGCCATGAATCCAAATACTAGTCGGTCCATGACAAGTCTACGCGAGAACTGGAGACAGGATCTCCATCATGTATGTCTTGACTGGTATCCAAGATAAATGGACAGTGTTTGACGCCTTACCTATGGCACTAATATAAGTGCTTCCATAATCGTTCCATTCCAGTTATAGTTACATTTATATATGTCCCATAGGCGTCGACAATGCAAGAATTTAACTAGTTCTGTTGATTGTGTACAAGTACGGGTCACTTCACTTATTCATTCACGCTTTAACACTAACGTACTTGCCACAATCCAATCACTAATATTTATCACTGGGTAATGTAACACGGTCATTAGGTTATCAATATTTTAGGACCACTATTCAAATGAGGATATAACCGCTACATGATATGATGAAAATGTAATTAATTATAATATGAATAAAATATAACAGCCGATATCATACCACTTACAAAATGCACTATAAATCACACGTGTAGAATTAAGCAAAACAATATAAAAGGGGTAAACAGTATGTTTAATTATCTGTCCATAAAAATTAGTTTCGTGTCAATCGGATTTCAGGTTTGCTAGTTATGGTCATATCATTTTAAGGGTTTACTGCTGGAAATCCAGTTTCTGAACTGGAAGTCCGTTTCGTAACACGTTTTACTCCCAGTTGGGAGCACAATTAGACGATGCTACTGTTAAACTAATTATAGGTTTATGAGTTAACTTTATATAACGAGAGACGGATCAACAATATTCATTGTGGTTTAGGAGTTACGATCAGATTACTGACGAAGGGTGCAAAATGAAATGACAGAAAACTGCCGTACAAGTCATCCGTTTAAAATATGATTTAAATACCAAATGACACTGGATTTTAGTGAAACTCATATCATTGGAAAGATGAAACAATTTTATACGCAGCAGTAATTGGCTCTGCACACTATCACAATTACAAATTAAGGTTTCAGGGGTACAAAAGCAAGTCAAGGGGTAAGTTCCTGCACTGGACTGCGGTCCAAGGTAAGATAAGTTCTTTGTTTTCGATATCCAGAGGATATATATAATAATAAAGCTACATGTCAGGTTAAATATTTTGCAGTACCCTTCGCAACGAACCCAAGTACGCTATGATTGGATATTTCTAGAATTAATTATGAATTTTACAGTGTCAAGGGTGCGGTAAATCGTAAGTGTCGGTATTAAGGTTAGGGCGTCACTTATGTGTGGAAATGGCATCGATTTGCTACCAAATTTCTATATAGAGTTTGTTAACAGTGTTAGGGTATAAATATCATGAGTTCTGCCATTTTATATTTCATTTCCGTTTAGGGTTCGCATCGAGCATCTAAGATGAACATTCAGTCATCAATCGAAACTAACGTTTCGTCTAACAAACTAAGTTAGACGTTAACCATTTAATTTACGCGCGTTACAAACACAGTAATAAGCCCCAGTCGGGCCTTCTTCAAGTAAGACGGCATGATGATTCGCTACATGAGATTCAAGCATGGATTCTGATCCCGTAATATTTATTTATATATCTATCTATAATATAATCTCTTAGATAATACTTATCATAGCATGTTAAACAAGTGAATAGGGGTTTACTTGCCTCATTGAAGATATCAAGGAGATGATGGATCGTTCAGACGCTGCAATGCGCGGCACGGATGTGAAAAACGGTCGTTGCGACGAAACCGGAGTTCACGAGCCTTGGAATCGCAATGGCGTGGCCTCGAATCCTTACTTTTGATTGTCTACAGCTTGCACAGATAGACGTGGGTGGCGGTACTTGAAGGCTCCGAGTTCGTAGAGATGAGGCCGTCGATGGTGGAGTGGTCGTTGCGCAGTTTTGGGTCGTGGCCGGAGCAGGTGGAGGGAGCAAGAGGAGCTCGGGTATGGGGCTTGGAGGTTGGTGATGAGCTGCGGCGCGGGCTGGGGTCACGATGGTCGCGACGGGGAGCTCAGCCGGTAGTGGCTTCGTGATAGAGTTACAGCAGGGAGGTTATGGTGTTGTGTTGGCGAGGATTCGAAGTCGGAGTGGCGTTGGTGAATATTGTCTGCTCCGGTGACTGGGTCGGGGTGCTAATCGATGGAGAGGAAGAGGAAGCTCGGGGTGGGATGCAATGATGGCGGTGGGTAAAGGAGGTGTTAGCGGTGGTCTTGGTGATGGTGTCTTGTCGAAGGTGGCAGCGGGATGGTTAGCCAAGGTGGTGATACAGTGCTTGGGGATAAGCCGTGGCTGTGGCGGTCGGCCACTACAGAGGCGGGTCGCACAGGGGAGTGGGGATGACGGAGGTGATGGCGAGAGGAGGGGTAGCCGGTGGCAGTGGCCTCGTCGGCGACGGAGTAGGGGTGCAGCGGGTAGTAGGTTCAGTTGCAGTGGAGGAAGAGCTCAGCGGTTCTCATCGGAGGGGGTGCAGTAGGCGGCTATGGGTGTTCGGGCGTGGGTTGGTGGAGGCGACGAGGTGAGGTGGTCACGGCGGTTTAGGGGTGAGCTGGCGGGCCTTGGAGGAGGGTGATGGTGGGTGCTCGTGGAGGTAGAGAATGAGACAGAGGGGTAAAGGAAGAGGGAGAGGAAAATTGTTGAAGAGATCGAGGATAGGATCTCGAGGGGCAGTGGTGTGGGTGAGCGGTTCGTGGGGAGCAGTTGTGAGAAGAGAGGGAGGCGTTGGGGTTACGGCGATGTGGCCTCTTAGGTGGAGCTGTTCGGACGGAGGACCGTTGTGATGGGGGCGAGTCTCGGGGATGGCCGTTGGGGCGAGGTCGAGGTCTTGGGTCGTTGAGGGGAGCGAGTCTCGGGGATGGCGCGAGAGGGGCGAGGTCGCGGAGAGAAGAGCGGGAATAGGAAAAGAGAGGGAGAAACATAAGAAGAAGAAGGGGAGGGGTGGTTCGGGTCGGGTCGGGTCGGGTTTGGCTGGGGTTAAGATTTAGTTAGGGAGTGGGCCTGGGCTTTGGGTAGCTTAGGAAAAATAATTTGGAACCAAAAGTTAGGGTTTGGGTTAGGAAAAAGGCTAAAAGGAATTAGGGTTTTAAGAATTTAATAGTTAGGGTCAGAAAATAAAATATTTAAGTTAAAAAAACTTTGAAATTTTTGTTTTTAAAAATACGGAAATTATTTAAAGTAACTGGGTATTAAACCATTCCTTAAAACTGGCAAACACATCCGATTTGTGTTTGAGAAAGTAGACTCATACTTTCCGTGAGAAGCCGTAAACGAAAGTGACGTAGTGTACGACACCTCCCTTTGATGCAACCGACGATGGACAACATACGTCTGAGTGATTATAATTGAGAAGTCCTTCGGCCTTGTGCACGGCTTGCTTGAAGCCGACCTTATGTTGCTTCTCTATCGTACAATATTTACAGAAATCTAATTTGCACGAGATAATACCTTTCAGCAATTCTTTTATGTGCAACTCCCGAAGCCCCCTCTCACTCATGTGGCCTAGACGCATATGCCACAGCTTTATAGCATCCTCCACCCATTTCTCCGTAGCTACGGCCGCACTACCAGTCACTGTGCTGTCGTCCAAACGATACAAGTTCTTTAATCGTTGTCTCTTCATGACCACTAGGGCACCCTTGACAACCTTTTGTACTCCATTTTGACTAACGAACTTGCATCCTTTCGCATCCTATTAGCTATAGTGCTCTCAAGGCAATTATTGTAATCGCAGGCAGGCGATCGTGATGATTGAGGGATCACCTATACGGGCAGAACAGTCTTACTCGAGATGATAATATACTATCTGGTTTGTCTTTATCATCACGTACATGTATTATGTGGTATTACAGATCACTATTACATGTTGATAGAGCCCATATGATTCATGCTTGACTACCAGGATTATTGTGGCGATCACACTTGTGAGAACCGGGTAGTATATAAGCAAATCTTTAAAAGTCCTTAGTCGTGGGAATATCGAAACTAGGTATCGATATTCCAGAGTAGACTAGTGTATACGTTTCTTGACCCCGACGATGGGCGATGGCCGGTCTCACAGCCATTGGTATTAGTTAGTCATCAAAAATTGTATACATGTGCTTATTGGGTTATGAATTACACTAGACGGACTCGCCGGGAACATGCTAGATGGTATTATACCTATTGTCAGATAGCAGTTCTATGACATGAGTACAACATATCCTGTCGACATGAGATCATCATTTGTCTCGTATGAGTTCCCATTGTGCTTTGATTACTACCCTACCACGGCTCTACCGAGGCGTGCAAACAGATTTTAGTTAGATAAAGTCCCGAACCATATGGAGGCAGTGAGTGGATCGTCGGGAATTCGTTTCTCTCGGTATTAGGGGTAGATGTCGCGCAATGTATGGGTGACCATCACCAGAAATTCTTGGTCAAGGTGGACGAGATTTACTGATTTGGATCAGTAGTTACTCTTCAGGTGATGGGCTTCACACTGACATGCCTTATCGTGTTATTAGGGGTTTGATTTTATCCACCCTTAGACCCGGTATACAACACTCTCAGACGAAGAGACCAGACTGTACATAGATTGTCATTTTAAGGCTCAGTAGGGATACAAACGAGTTTGCTTGTCGACCTTCCTTTCGTTCAATACCTGGGTAGCCATTATGTACAGCTAGTACCGCTGACGTGCTTGTGGTTAAACCCACCGCCAGCGTATTGTCGAGTCTTTAGAGTTCCACATAGAGGGTTTCCCAGCTCAGGCAAAATGATATAGTGTACGTATTTTGTTACGTACTTAGATTCGATTAAATACGTGTTTTTGTATACGTACTTTTAATCGGACATTTTGTTAATACTAACCGGTTTGAAAGATAGTCAGATTATCACATTTGGATAAAATGTGAGCTAGTATTATATATTTCTTTTTGGTATCTCTTTTTTTGTATGTGTATTTTAACATAATACAGTATTTATACGAATACGGGTATTTGTATAAATATATGTATTTGTGTCTTGATACGGATACGGTATTCGTATTTTAATACGAATACGGGTGAATGTATTTGTAGCATATACTTGTATTAGTGTGTGTGTGTATAGAGACACACACACATGTGAGACAGCTTCTCCTTTTCTCTCATCTCTTCTTGTTCTTTGAAGAAGTGTGTGGACTTGTGACTCACACATGCGAGTCACAAATCCACCCACTTTCTTTAAAAGAAAAAAAGAAAAGAAAAGAAAAGAAAAAGGGATGAAGGATTTTTTGAGCCATGCTATCCTTGCTTCATATTCATCCTTTACTTCTTCTTCCTCTTCTCTTGAAATTTTCTAAGTTGAGAAAGGAAAAAGAAAAAGAAAAGAAAAGGGGATGGGGGATTTTTTGAACCATTCCATCCTTGCTTCATACTTACCCTTTGCTTCTTCTTCCTCTTTTCTTGAAATTTTCTAAGTTGAGAAAGGAAAAAGAAAAAGAGAGAACATTGAGATTAGCCACTACTATATCCTAATGACCAATTCTTAGCAAGTCTTGTTCTTTGGTTGTTTCACTTTGTTATTTTAGTGTGGAGATAGAGCTTATGTTAGGGTTCCTTTGGGTGGATCATCTTTGATAAGGAATACCGTCTCCCAAGCTCGTTCACAGTGGATTTAAAAACTAAAGAAGTGGCATAGAAAACGAAGGACACGACTACAAAGATTGTAATTATCAACCGAGTAGCTTAACTTCTTCTTGTATTACTAGTTTAGTGTTCGGAATCGATTCTAAGCCGTGGTAGTTCGTGCTCCAGTTTTGAAAATTTTCGTTTTTTATTCTGCATTGGCCGCATGTTTGCGGTACAAGCACGAGTGTCTACTTACATGGTATCAGAGCCACTCAAACACGTAAACCAGTTAAGACGATGCTTAAGTTTCGAAACAGACAAATTTTCGTTTTTTCAAAACCCATGATCTCAAGTTTCTGTTGGAAATTTTTTGGTCTCTAAATTTTTTTTGGAGTATTGCAGAAGGATGGTCTTAGTATGATATAGTCATAGAATGAAAACGAGGCAAATCTGAGCATCTTTGGCCGCAAATATATTCATTCTGGCCGCAAATTGCGGCCAAACTTTCTCTATTTTGCCTCGTCTTTTTTCTGTATCTTGGGTTTTGGAAATTGGAATTTTTGGTAAACTTCTTTTTTTCCAAGATTTCATTTAATGTTATCTTTGTTTATGGGCAACACGGAAAGTTTTAAAACTCGAAACTTTTGCATCGTTGATACCTTTGTGTTCGTATATGTGTTTGTGAACGTCGTCTAATTGCTATAGGATTAGACGGGGTTGCAAATATTTGCTTGTGCCGTTGTTTTGTATATCTTGTGATGGTTTAACCGGATAGTCCTGGTGGTTAGCCCCTCATTGTAGATTAGATGTATATTTGTTATTCGGGACAAGCTGCCGGATTGTGGCCGTCGTTACCGCTTGATATATATTATTTTATTGGAATACGACTGGGTTGAGGTCGATAGTATCATTGTATATTCATTCATTCTTGTATTAGGATACCCATGGAGAAGTTTCGAGTAGCCGGGATCTAGAGTGTGTTAGGTGGTCGTCTCATGGTGATGAGTTCGAGCCACCTCGCTCTAGAATTGGTGGGCTATTCGCCGCACTTGTAGGGGTTTATGATAGACCCACGGTGGAGTGCTCAAGTTACCGAATTCCATGAAGTACCGGGTGGCCTACTCATGTCATTGAGTGATGGTTGCCTCACTTCTAGAATTGATGGGTAGCTTTCCGCGCTCGTAGGGGTCTTTGTTTTAAGTGATATTTGAGCAATCTACACTACCGGGAAACGTTGGTTTTCGTTTGCGGCTCAAACAAAACATGGGGCTCCTAATTTATCCGCTATTCCATTTTGATTATCGCATGCATGTGATGTTTATTACCTGCTTATGATGATGATATATAAATATTGTATATATTTTGCACCCATGCCAGCCCTACCCATGCACTGTCGTAAGTTAAGTAAGCTTATGGTGAAGTCCCCAGACCATGTGGCGAATGCGGGTGGCAGATACATACATTCTATTTTGTTTGTTTCTGTGATGCATAGGAACTTAATTGATGGGATCACATTATAGGTTTAATGCAAGGAAAACAAACGTATAATGATATTGTTGGAACAATTTTAAAAACTACTCGGTTTTCTTCAAAACCACTCGGTTTTCTTCAAAACTATTTGTTTGAAAAGTGGAGTCTAAACCGTTCCTTTTTAAAGCCACTCGAGTTCCTTCAACGATATCAAGTTCATTACATTAAAGGTTTTTCCCTAAAAACCATCTGTAGCCCTCGTCATTTCATATTAGTATTGCTTAGTATTCGTGCTACGTTTGTTGTTGCTATTCGCCGAGGCGTAATATTCGGTAGCTCTGTAATGCTTTTCTGTTGCATTGATATGCGATTGATTAAGACATTCATGCGATTTTGTGGATCATTCGTCAAGGGTCGTACGGGTGGGGTTAATACAATCCAGGATAATGACGGGTTGAACTTGACTAGAACCCTATGATTTGTTGATCATTTGTTAAGTTCACTATGGTCTTAAGGGTAAAAACTATATCGGGAGTTTCAAATAGAAGGGAAACTTGCCAAGTATGTGCATACTTTCTAGAGTGGTGATTTTGGTTGGCTTCCGTCAAAGTTATCACACAATGATAGCTGGGTCCCGATTCTCATTGTAAGTAGGTATTACTCTTCGGGAGATTTTCACTTCACAATTAGCTAACATATTAGGTGTTTAGAAAGTGTTAACGAGGTTATGCCTCTGAGAAAACACGGTTATTTAATTATGTCCGTGCGAAAGTACGGGGAGCCTCCCTCGGAGTACCAACACTGGTTTGGTTGAACGGTTAGCGAACTTATAAAGTGTAAATGATCCCGACTAGTTCTCCTTTTAGAGTTTGAAGGAGAATTCTAGAAAATAGTGGGAGCTATCCTAATTAGATAAAGTGATTAACCAATTTAATCTTGATAGAGTGCATGCCGAGTGTTTCTTTTCTCTCTCTCTCTTTGGCAGCGACCATGACCAGCCTTAAAATAAACTTGTAAACTAAGTTGACCGAATCTTTTTACAAACCTGGTTTTGTTTTGTCATGATTCATGACAAAATCTCATATATCCATGACACTCCTGCTTTACCCTTTGCTTTCTCCAAAACATTCTGTATCACTGCGAAAATCCATATAGAATGGATAAAACCATCTCGTATAGTTACATACAAACTCACAGAAATTTATTTCAGTTCGAGGATGGATTTCGGTTTTGGGGAAATTGAAAAGGATTATTCGGTTGTTTTTTATCTTTAATTTCTCTCAGCTTGTGAGAGCTCCCAGTATTAGGAGAGTACACCTATTAAGTTTATTGGATAATGTTTTTTTCCAAATCCTAGGCCGGTGTCGAAAGGCAGGGAAAGAAGAAAACCAATTAGCCTAAGTATGGTATACAAAAAGTAAGAAGTAAAGACATATAAAAGGATTTGAGTAAGGGCAATGGAAATTGTAACTATGTCATGAGTCTGATATTGGAAGAGCTATTACTAGGAATATCCGGCCACCCCCTTGAAACATTTTTCATGTTTCAGTTTTACTGTGCGGTGTTAATTGAAAACTACTTTCCCAATTAGATTCTGACTACAGGGTATGTATTTACCGGACTTAATTCTCACATCTGTATGACGTTACAGATACTGAGTGGGAGTAAAATATTGGGAATTGGGTGAATAGATTCTCAATATCAGAATTCTTTGTGATTGGTAATTTTTGAAGAAATCACCTGGGTTTTGCCTAACAACAAATATTTGGTTTTGAATATCCATTGTTATGCATCAATTTCAAACTGATATATCTATACGTTTATTTTATAAAATGAGATATAACCTTTTGAAATTATGTTTATGATATTTACCTTTATCAATTGATGATTAGGTAAGGCACATTCAATAATGGTGTAATTTTTCTTAACTATAATACAGTTTCAACCTACGACACACAAAGTTTGAGTTATTAAACTCAGAGCACTTATACAAAATATTGTATGTTGTCCGATATCCATTAGGACAAGAGCTTGGTACTTGTACTATATTTCGTTTACTTATGACTTCTCTGGTTTTAGACACGCATTTCGTTGAAATACAAGGTCCAAGTTTTGAGAAATTATAATAAATTAGAGAACTATACGTTGGAAGTATCAGGATTTTTCGAGATGATCGAAAAAGTAGATACTTATACTAAGTAGTCCGTTGTAAGTAATATATTTGAGGACTTGATTCTCTCTCAAATTACTTATCCATGGGTGTGCTTCTTGATAAGTAATGTTGCATGGCCTTTTTCTATTTAGTCGATATGCACTGAAAACAGCTGTATATTTTTGAATCTGGTTCTAATTAAATTAGTGCATTTGTTTCTATATTAGATATAGAATGGATTCATATCTTAATGATGTTAAGGTATATGGAGTTGTCCGGCTTATGCTTAAAACCAGAATCCGGATAAATTCAAAGCACGTTTCAGTAATGGCAGTTTATGGGTTATCCCAGGCTTTGACGAGGGTTAACATTCTACCATTTGCAGGATCAATAATTATATTGTTCTTGACTCACCACATTTTTAATAAAATGATTTTTTTAAAGAAAATATTAGGGAGAGTATGGTAGAACTGAAAGTGATTTCAAAATCACAAACGGTCACTGAATATTTAATAGAACCTAAGAATTCAATTGGGCTCGACAATCCACTAGCCACTCCGCAGATTTTGTGAGTAATCTCATCCACCCGAGAGGTACTTTGGTTTCTTCATAAAAGGTGACAGGGAGGTTTGTATCATCTCGATGACGACCCTTGCTTATCACTACCGCTGTCCTTGACTATAAGATCTGGCAGATGGATGACTATAACGTCATTTTAAATTGAATTTAGAAGTGTACATGTATATGACTCTGCTAGAGGGTTGTTGTAAACAGTGGGAGCGGTGGAAGCGTGGTGGGCAAGATACTTATGTTTATTTATAAACTAAAGTAACGAGAGCAGAGATGGGTCATCTATTCTTGATGTGACAGTCAGTGTTTGATTTCATCAAGAATAACAGATAAACCTGATAAGAAGGTTGAGTATGGAGTACTGTCCTGATTTTTGGATGACATACTCTTGATAAGAAATGTTGTTCTTATATTACGATCGGTTAAACTATGGTTATCACAAATGTTTCTTCACAATGAATCTGGATAAAATATCAGATAATATGATGATTAGATCTATGGTTTTAGATCTAGATTTGGGAAGTGTCCCAATTCGGATACTTTGACACTATTTTAAAGTGTTTTAGAATGGATGACTCCTGGCGTAGTGGTATACCGGCAGGTGATATAGTCACTCTCTCTAAAGAGATGTCTTCTGGACTGATGAGAAGAGAGAATTACATGATTGACATATTATTTACTTAGGCAATTGAGTCAATCATAAGATGTCAAGTACCACATCAGATATTGCTTTTGCACTACCTGCAGTAAACAGATATTAATCTAATCTCGGAGAAATATTGGGAAGCAGTTATGAACATGAGAGAATATTCTTGGTATACGATAACGGCAGCCTCCTTCAGGAGGCGGTTATCATTTCAGGCTTCCAAGATGACTTGGATGACAGAGTGGCTGTCAGAGTTAAAGTTTACTGTTTTCTGAGGGACAGTATGTTGGACAGTGATCCAAGCGGATACTAAGGTAGGCATGGCGGGTACTGATTAAATTCAGTGGAAGATACAGTCTAAGAAATTTGTTGGATTAGGAGTTCATTTATCCAAACAAGTTCTAAGACATGTATCGCTCATTTAGAGAGATGGTCGGTCTCCGTGAAATTAAGATATAGAGAGATAAAGATAGAAACATTAGAGTAGATTTACTCACTGAGGCTATTTTTCGAACATGAATATTTCGCAAACATGATTTGCGAAACTGATTAGTAAAGACATTGGGTGTTCGACAGCTTTAACAACCGCAAATTTCGTGTACTTTTCTTTTGACTTTCTTTTAGTTAATAAAGTTTTTTTTTCTTTGAATCGCCTTGCATCGCTATCCCATAGGTCTTGAGTTTAAACCACGGCCTTTCCAATTTGTACGGTATAATAATAATATTAGTTATTATTTACTTAAATGAAACTATTTTGATCGAAGTTTAATTTTTTATTTATGATAAAATAAATATGTTATTTCTATTTTATTAATTATTTATCTTTGTGTTATATTGTCTTGATTAAATATGATTACAAGATTCTTGTTATACTAAATCTACTTTTATACCAAATCATATAACAAAATTTTATATTATATGCTCACGCTATTATATTAAGATGGATGAGCTTACTAGAACTATCCAAGATGAGGTACCTTAGTGTATGCTATTCGCTGATGATATTGTTCTAGTAAATGAGACGAAAGCAGGGGTTAATGCCAAATTGGAATTATGGAGGCAAACATTGGAATCTCGGGGATTCAGATTGAACAGGTCCAAAACAACATATATGCATTGCAAATTTAGTAACCAGAGAAGTCAAAACCATATTGGTATAACATTGGAAAGGCAAGAGATATCACCGAGCGACCAGTTTAGATATCTAGGTTCCATCATCCAAAAGAATGGGGAGATCGATAGTGATGCTAATCAAAGGATCCAAGCTGGTTGGTTGAAATGGAGGAGTGCAACAGGGATTTTGTGTGATCGTAACTTTCCGTTAAAATTGAAAGGGAAGTTTTATCGGAGCGCTATTCGGCATGCCTTATTATATGGTACAGAATGCTGGGCTCCTAAGAAGCATCATACACAGAAGATGCACGTAGCGGAAATGCGCATGCTTCGTTGGATGTGCGGTAACACTAGAAAAGATAAGGTGCGAAATGAGGATATTCATACAAAAGTTGGTGTCGCACCTGTGGAGGAGAAGATGCGGGAAAACCGACTAAGATGGTTTGGTCATGTACGACGCAGACCTATGGAAGCACCGGTCCGACGAATAGATACTCTCGATATGGGCAATGGCAAAAGGGCAAAAGGGAGACCGAAGAAAACATGGATGGAGGTGATACGAAACGATATGGTTGCCAAAGGAATCAATGAAAGTGTATTGTTCGATAGGAGTGAGTGGAGGCAGAGGATTCATGTGCTGGACCCGGCGTGATTCTCATGTTGGTTCATGTAGCCTACCCCATATGCTTGGGATCGGGTGAGCGGTCGGTGACCCGTCGAAGCGCGGCTTTCCTCTTTTCCGGAAGCCATGTAAACAGTATGCACCATTATGCCCCCAGACTTGGGGCGTTTGGGCTCAGCGTCTTTGTGGTCTGCCTAGTCACAGGGGCTTTCTCTGGCCTCCTTCTCTTTTGAGCAGTTGACGTTGAGGGGGCCATTGCAACGGGCACCCAGGTAGTTGTTGTCCTTTGCGGCTTGACAGGACGGTTCTCTTCCTGCTGAACCTTCACCTTTTTCTGTCGGCGAGGGTAATCTCGATCAATCACCGACTCCTGGACCCGACGCCAGACTTTATAAACTTTGGAGGACAGCCGCTGAGGGGGCTGCTCCGGCTTTGTTTCTGTAACATTCTCCATGGGTGGAGGAGATCTTTTCAGTACGGCGGTAGGAGAGTTCCTATGCACCTTGTTCAGCAATTCAAAGCTGTTCCCGGTTGGAACAGTAGCATTGACTTCCACCGTTGGGGCTGGTGGAGTTAGCCCAGAGGGGGAGTTGCCCCCAGCTTTCCTTATTCGGCGCCAGTGGCGACGTCGAGCGTGCCGAGCTGCTGGGATTGATTCAGCGATGGGGATGGTTTCGTCGTGCCCCCTGTTTTGGAGAAGGGCTATTGCCGGCATCAGCCTCTTGAAGACTGATGTCCGTTGAGTAGCAGTATCTAATCTGTCAAAGACAGACTTTGGAGCAGGGACGGGAGCCGGAGTAGGAGCCGGAACAGTTAGTCTTGTAAAGACCGACCCTTTGGCAGGAGAAGCCACCTTGACGACTTCGGGAGCAGGGATGGCTATCCTCTTCGGAATAACCTTTTCTGGAACTGCAGGCTTCATCATGGGCCCGCATGATCTTTGGCCCAATCTGGCGAAGACTGAGGCGCTGGAGCTGGACGACCCGTTGAGGAGGGCCGCTGTAGTTGCAATCCGATCAAAGACCGACTTCTTGGGAGCTTCTTGTGTTGGTATAGGAGAGCTGAAGCTCGTTGGCGGGAGCATGGTCCCGAAAAATAATCCAGTGGTGGCCTGAATGACCTATTCTACTGGCATCATGAACAGGGAGGCCACTTGAGGTCCATAAGCTATGCCTCCAGATGAGGCGGAACGCGAGTAGCAGTTGCAGCTGGAAAACTTCGCGCAAGTAGACGCCATTGATGTTTTGTTTTCTGCGCCAAGCAAGAAACCAAATCTTAGTACCTCGAACCCAAGGGCAATCATATCAAACCGCGATTCGTTCGCGAACACGACACACGAAGTGTGGAGTGGAAAGAGGAAAAGGTCCCACTGGGCATGCCAGAATCTGTTCCCCGCCGAAAGATGCGACCGGGACGTTGGGACGTCAGGCCTGAAATTCGAGTGCAGATGCTAATTGGTGCTATCCGTCCACCTCTTCGAAGATGCCAAGTTGATTTATGGCACCATGTATCGAAAGTTTAAACGGATGCGGCCGATATAGCAGACTTCGTCAGATTCCCCCTTGTTTGAGGGGGTTTTGATTGTGGGGACTCTCTTCCCTGCAGGCGCAAGCCCCTGCAGTTAATTACGCTACCATATCGCGGTAACAACTTTCTCCTTCTCCAGATGGTCACTTCGTGTCGTGTGTGTTTGTTTTGTTTGTGGTTGCCCATAGATTGTATACGGAGACTAATTTATGTTGGCGCCCGTAAGGCGTGGATTAGTCCAAATCCGTATCTTCTTAGATTTGGGTTTTGGTTTGGGTTTAAGGATACGTTAGTCTTATTTAAGACTAAGATCAACTTAAACGTTTTTTAAGGATACGTTAGTCTAATTTTAAACTAAGATCAACTTAACAGGATCATTTAGATCCAACAAAAGAGCATTTGAACTCTATTGTTTAGTTTAGGGACATTGCGGTCGATTACCAGTTTAAGGACATGGTGATCCATTACCAGTTTAAAGACATGGTGGTCCAAAGTTAAGGACATCATAGTCCATGGGCTTAAGGACAACACAGTCCAAGGTTAAGGACATCATAGTCCATGGGCTTAAGGACCCCACAGTCCAGGTTAAGGACATCATAGTCCATAGGCTTAAGGACCCCACAGTCCAGATTAAGGACATCGTAGTCCATGGGCTTAAGGACCCCACAGTCCAGGTTAAGGACATCGTAGTCCATGGGCTTAAGGACCCCACAGTCCAAAGTAGTCCATGGGCTTAAGGACCCCACAGTCTAGGTTTAGGACATCGTAGTCCATGGGCTTAAGGACCCCACAGTCCAGGTTACGGACATCGTAGTCCATAAAGTTTAAGGACATCGTAGTCCATGAGTTTAAGAACCCCACAGTCCAGGTTAAGGACATCGTAGTCCATGGGCTTAAGGACCCCACGGTCCAGTTTAAAGACATCGTAGTTTATGAAGTTTAAGGACATCGTAGTCCATCAGTTTAAGTACCCCACAGTCCATAGTTTAAAGACATCGTAGTCTATGAGATGTATGGTTGTCGGGACCCGTCACCGCTCTGAAGACGTTGAAGGATTACAACGACAAATATCAG
The DNA here is from genome assembly GCA_030015575.1 of Agapanthus africanus. Classification (NCBI taxonomy): domain Eukaryota; kingdom Viridiplantae; phylum Streptophyta; class Magnoliopsida; order Asparagales; family Amaryllidaceae; genus Agapanthus; species Agapanthus africanus. The sequence continues at coordinate 653,086,487 of JASDDO010000014.1, forward strand.
AGGAGTAAAGAGATGTACCCTCGAACCGGCGTGAATTGGTTGAAAGATGTGTAGTCCAATTTGGGACTAAGATCTGTTAAATATTCATGAGCAGATGGGCTCAATTAAATATAAGTTGAGCACTTATGGCCAATATTGGGCTAAGACCAATAAACATTTTTTTTATTCTGGCTATTGAGCCTTTATTTGGGCTTGGCCCTTTTAATAATGTTGAGCATTAGATCCTGACATATTTTTGTCTTGTATTGAATGCATAGAATTCATAAGAACAATGTTTGTTCTGACAGCGCGCCACGTGGCGCGCCAGGCGCTTTGCGCCAATTAAAGAGCGCATTGCGCTTCTGCCAAGTAGCGCACATAAAAAGGACACGTGTCGCGCTTGGCGCTAAGCGCCAGATTATGAGCTCTGAGCGCTAGTTTATGAGCGCGTTGCGCTAGTTTAGTGGCGCACAAGTGAGTGACACATGGTGCGCTTGGCGCTAAGCGCTAGCTAATGAGCGCAGTGCGCTATTTCAGAAGCGCAAAGCTCAAGTTGTATCTGTTGTTGACACGTGGCATGTTTTGGCGCTGAGCGCCGATCCAAGAAGCGCAAAAGCGCACTTCATGAGTGCAAGGCACTTTTCAATAGCGCAAAGCGCATTTGATCAAATTTATGATCAGAGAACAAGTTTATGTTCTTTTTAAAGGAGGCTTTACCTCAAGATCAAGAACAACGGTTCTTATTTTGAAAGGGCTTTGCCTTTGTAGATCAAGGATCTGTGTGAAGAATATGTTCTTCTTTTATTATGTGATGAGATCTTTTGATCTCTTTTATGCAAGACCTTGGTCTTCATAGATCTATGATCTTTTAAGAAGATAATTCTTCTGTTTTAATGAGATAATTTCATCTCTTTGTGTAAGAATCATTCTTTTTACCTTGAAGAAAAGATCTTCTTTCAAGAGATTGCTCTCTTTCTTTTGAGTTTTCTCCAAGTTTGCAGGGGGGTTTCTCTCTATCAGACTTGAAGTCTTGGGGGCCTTTATATAGGGCAAATTGATTTGTTAAATCGGTTAAAGAGATCTTTCTCTAATTGATTTGGGGATGTTTCCCCACCGTTGGATCTTTGATCTTAGGGCTTCTGTTTTACATAAGGCAATCTTCTTGTTTTTAACAAGATTGGAAAGATCTTTCCATAACAGAATTTTAATTCTGATTAATTAATGATTTATCATTATTAGATCTTTTGATCTAACGGTGGGGAATTTTTAATTCCAGCGCTAGCGCACCTACGTTTGACACGTGGCACGCAGCGCAGAGCGCAGCCTGCGCTAGTGCACCTGTGTTTGACACATGGCGCGCAGCGCGCCTAGCGCTGGACCTGAAGCGTTGCTTCAAATTTTGAATTTTGAATTTTAAAACAGAGCTTTGCTCTGATTGGGGGTGCGCTGCCTAGGGCGGAACGTACCTGGCGCTAGCGCATCTGTGTTTGACACGTGGCGCACAGCGCGCCTAGTGCTGAATCTGAAGCGTTGCTTCAGCTTTTAAATTTTGAATTTTAAAACAGGGATTTGCTCTGATTGGGGGAAACAAGAGTCCCACCAGCGACTAGGGATATGCTCACACGGTGAACGATCCTTGTAAGTCCTCTCGACTTGTAAGGAGAAAACACTCTTGTAGAATCCTTACGACTTATAAGAGAACATACACTTAGGAATCCTCACGATTTTTAAGAAGAAAACACACTTACGAGATCCCCACGACTCATAGGGAGAAACACCTTTATGAGACCCTTACGGCTCATAAAGTTAAAAGCCTTAGTCGACAGGATCTTAACCCTGTTTGCTAAGCCACTTTTGTTCGAACCGACGAAGGCAAATGATGATTCGCTCCTGGCAATATCCTAGTTGTAGCGATGCTGATGCCTAAATCGGTATCAAATCCTAAGTCCTTTCATGGCAAATGAAGATTCGCTCCTGGCAATATTCCAGTCGTAGTGATGCTGATGCTGAGATTGGCACCAGATTCCAAGTTCCACACTCGTGATAATCAGCGAGCCAAAAATGCATATAAAATAGCCGAATTGATGGGGCAACTTGCAAAAAAATCAGCAAGTAAAAATATATGCATACAAAATAGCCGAAATAGTTGGGCAACTCGCAATAAAAAACAGCGAGTAAAAAAAATAGCCGAAATGATTGGGCACCGCGAAAAATAGCCGAAATAATTGGGCAATCACGACTTTCGCGATATAAAAAGCTGAAATGATAGAGCATCGTGGAAAGAAATAAAAAAAATGAAATGAAACTTTTTGCTCTGCAGGTAAGTCCATACTGACCCCTGTACACAATCCATGGGCATAAACGGAAGGGAACCACATTTCTCCACCAGACCTTGTCAAAGGGAGAGTCAGATCTCGACGGCAACATTTGCATCCCTGAAGAACAACAACGGCGTTCCTCCTTAGTCCAGCAGGATTCGGACGCGACGTCAACAAAGTGGAGCCACGACAAAGTCCCTAGTTCCAAGACTCTACAGTCCACAGACAACCTAGAGTCAACCAATGACCTCTCTGCCGGATCAACGCTCCATCTCGGAAACAAGTCAACCAACCCAAGGGAAATCAGTGTCCTTGGCAAAATCTCGATTCAGGGAAATCGGCGTCCTTGGCGAGAGCATCTCGATTCGCGTTAACCTGTAAGGAAATCAGTGTCTTTGCAGGAATACCTCGATTCGTCTCAACTCCGAGAAAATCAGTGTCCTTGGCAAATACCTCGATTCAGGGAAATCAGCATCCTTGACGAGAGCATCTCGATTCGCGTCGACCCGCAAGGAAATCAGTGTCTTTGCAGGAATACCTCGATTCGTCTCAACCCCAGGGAAATCAATGTCCTTTGCAAAACCTCGATTCAGGAAAATCAGCGTCCTTGGCGAGAGCATCTCGATTCGCGTCGACCCTCAAGGAAATCAGTGTCTTTTCGGGAATACCTCGATTCGTCTCAACTCCGAGGAAATCAGTGTCCTTGGCAAATACCTCGATTCAGGGAAATCAGCGTCTTTGACGAGAGCATCTCGATTCGCGTTGACTCGCAAGGAAATCAGTGTCTTTGCAGGAATACATCGATTCATCTCAACCCCAGGGAAATCAGTGTCCTTGGCAAAACCTCGATTCAGGAAAATCAGCGTCCTTGGCAAGAGCATCTCGATTCGCGTCGACACACAAGGAACTCAGTGTCTTCGCGGGAATATCTCGATTCGTCTCAACTCCGAGGAAATCAGTTTCCTTAGCAAATACCTCGATTCAGGGAAATCAACGTCCTTGGCGAGAGTATCTCGATTCGTGTCGACCCGCAAGGAAATCAGTGTCTTTGCAGGAATACCTCGATTCGTCTCAACCCCAGGGAAATTAGTGTCCTTGGCAAAACCTCGATTCAGGGAAATCAACGTCCTTGGCGAGAGCATCTCGATTCACGTCGACCCGCAAGGAAATCAGTGTCTTTGCGGGAATACCTCGATTCGTCTCAACTCCGAGAAAATCAGTGTCCTTGGCAAATAACTCGATTCAGGGAAATCAACGTCCTTGACGAGAGCATCTTCATTCGTGTCGACCCGCAAGGAAATCAGTGTCTTTGCAGGAATACCTCGATTCGTCTCAACCTCCGAGGAAATTAGTGTCCTTGGCAAATACCTCGATTCTGGGAAATCAGCGTCCTTGACGAGAGCATCTCGATTCGCGTCGACCCGCAAGGAAATCAGTGTCTTTACATGAATATCTCGATTCGTCTCAACCCCCAGGAAAATCAATGTCCTTGGCAAATACCTCGATTCAGGGAAATCGGCATCCTTGACGAGAGCATATCGATTCGCGTCGACCCGCAAGGAAATCAGTGTCTTTGCAGGAATACCTCGATTCGTCTCAACCCCCAGGGAAATCATTATCCTTGGCAAATACCTCGATTCAGGGAAATCATCGTCCTTGACGAGAGCATCTCGATTCGCGTCGACCCGCAAGGAAATCAGTGTCTTTGCAGGAATCTCTCAATTCGTCTCAACTCGGAGGAAATCAGTGTCTTTGGCAAAAACCTTTATTCAGGGAAATCAGCGTCCTTGACTAGAGCATCTCGATTCGCGTCGACCCGCAGAGAAATCAGTGTTTTTGCAGGAATATACGATGTCAACAAACGGAGCTACGGAAAAGTCCCTAGTTCCAAGACTCTACGGTTCACAGACAACCTAGAGGCTACCTCAGAGCCATGGCAGAGTCCCTAGTTCTAAGTCTCGACGGCAACATCTACAGCCTAGAGATCACCAACAACGTTCTTCCTCCAGCAAGAAGCAGACGCAACGTCAGCAAAACGGAGCTATGGCAAAGTCCCCTAGTTCCAAATCTCGAAGGTTCACAGACAGCTCAGAGACTATCTCCGAGCCACGGCAGAGTCCCTAGTTCCAAGTCTCGATGGCCACATCTACAGCCTGTAGACCCACAACAGCGTTCCTCTTCATTCCAGCAGGATTCGGACACGACAATCAATCTCGGAGCCACGGCAGAGTCCCAGTTCCAAGTCTCGATGGACACATCTACAGCCTGAAGACCCACAACAGCGTTCCTCATTCCAGCAGGATTCAGACGCGACAATCAATCTCGGAGCCATGGAAAAATCCTTAGTTCCAAATCTCAACGGTTCACAGACAACCTAGAGACCGTCTCGACATTCGTCTCATTACAGCAGACACAACGTCAGCAAAGCGGAACCGCGGCAAAGTTCCCAGTTCCATGGCTCGGCGGTGCACAGACAACCGAGAGTCAATCCTGACCCCATATGGCTAAAGTCAATCCTGACCCCGTATTGCTAAAGTCAATCCTGACCCCGTATGGATAAAGTCAATCCTGACCCTGTTGGCTAAAGTCAATCCTGACCCCGTATGGCTAAAGTCAATCCCGTATGGCTAAAATCAATCCTGACCCCGTATGGTTAAAGTCAATACTGACTCCGTATGGCTAAAGTCAATCCTGACCACGTATGGTTAAAGTCAATCTTGACCCCATATGGCTAAAGTCAACCCCTGACCCCGTGGAACACGGCTAAAGTCAATCCTGACCCCGTAGAAAATGGCTAAAGTCAACCCTCGACCTTCCCGTCAAAGCAATGCTTTGATTCGGGAGCAAGTCAACTCATCAATCACTTACGAGTTCTCTCGACTTGTAAGGAAGAAAATTCTCTTGGGAGATCCTTACGACTCTCAAGAGAAAAACACACTTGGGAATTCTCACGATTCCTAAGGAGAAAATACACCTACGAGATACTCTCGATTCGTAGGGAGAAAAGTCTTTATGAGACCCTCATGGCTCATAAAATTGAAAAGTCTTAGGTGGCAGATCCTAACCCTGTCTCCTAAGCCATCACTGCCCTGTAAGGAGGTCGAGATGGACTATTCACGGGCCATACTCTCCGAAGTCGAATATCGACAAGGAGGGAAACAATCACTTATGAGTCCTCTCGACTTGTAAGGGAGAAAATTTTCTTCTGAGATCCTTACGACTCTCAAGAGAAAACGCACTTAGGAGTCCTCACGACCCCTAAGGAGAAAATACACCTGCAGGATCCTCTCGACCTGTAGGGAGAAAGTCTTTATGATACCCTCATGGCTCATAAAGTTGAAAAGTCTTAGCTGGCAGATCCTAACCCTGTCTCCTAAGCCATCGCTGCCCTGCAAGGAGGTCAAGATGGACTATCTACGGGCTACATTTGCCAAAGCCATATTCGACAATGAAATAAAGAAGCTACTTACGGGTCCTCACGATTCGTAAAGAAAATACCCGAGTGAGATCCTTACGACTCACGGAGGTGATGAACACTTAGAAATCCTCACGATTTCTAGGGAGAATTTGCACCTACGAGATCCTCTCGACTTGTAGGGAGAAAAACCTTCTTGAGACCCTTACGGCTCATGAAGATGGAAAAAGTCTTAGGCTACAAGGACCCTAAACTTATCTCCCAGTCCCTCGATTCTACGGTCACACATTACTTTGCACTACTTCACCCACGTACATATATACGTGGGCAAAATAGTGGGTGGCATTTGTTCCCGCCAAAATTTCCGGTCAAGAGTTATTTGTTCCCTTATAAAAAGGGGGAGAATCCTCAAAATTTGGCCTCACATGGGCACTCATATGCAAAGCATATGGGCGCTGAGAATAAAACAATTAATGGCCAAATAGGCCTCACGTGTAAAATACGTGAGTTCTCATATGCAACACGTATGAGCGCTGAATAAAATAAACTTAAAGGGCCAAACATGCCTCATATGTAAAACACGTGAGCGCTCATATGCAAAGTATATAAGCGCTGAACATAAATCACCAAGGGCCAAACATGCCTCACGTGTTAAGCACGTGAGCGCTCTGAACATAAACAGGCTAAAACCCATAATAGAGGTCACATGTTAAACACGTGAGTGCTTTTGCCAATCACATGCAAAACATGTGAGCACCCTAATTTAAAATGTTCCTATCAAATTCTAGAATTAAATTCTATTTGGGAAATATTTTCTTGATCTTCTTTAAACTAGAAAGATCTTCTCTGTTAAACAGAGGACCCTTGGATCAAAGATCCAGCGGTGATCATTTGATAGAATAAAAATCTATAATAGGAAAATATTTTCCTAATCTTATAACAAGAATAAAATTCTATATTAACAAGATATCCATATTAAGAAATATATTTTTAATCTTGTTAAACTAAAAAGATTTGGTAGAATAAAATTCTAATCTTGTTAAAACTAACAAGATATTCATAATCTTGCTAAACAAACAAGAAATCTTCTCTGTTAAACAGAGAGCCTTTGGATTAAAAATCCAACGGTAAATAAAATTCACCGATTGATCTAAAAGATCATTTTGGTTGATTATAAAATCAATCAACATCTCTCAATGAGAGATTTGCTAAATAAATTGATTCTTTTCTTTCTCCTATAAATAAGAGCAAAGGGAGAGAGAAACAAAGGGACCCCCCATAAACTCCAAGTTCAAAAGAAAAAGAGGAGACAGAGGGAGAGGGGAAGAAAAATAGAAAGAGAATTTAATTCTCTAAAGAAGGGGAACCCTTCCCAAGAGCTCTCACAAAAAAGAGAATTTAATTCTCAAACCAAGAGTTTAACTCTTCTCAAAAGAACTTAGTTCTTCCTCTGGTTAAGATCTGCAGAAGCAGATCTCCCCACAAGTTGAGAATTTAATTCTCATTGGGGAGATTCTGTCATGCAGATCCAAAACCTAAGGGAAAGAACTGAATCCAAAAGAGTTTAACTCTTACAAAACATATGGGAATTTAATTCCTCTAAAACAAGGGTTTAACCCTTTCAAAAGAAATTAATCCCTACAAAGAACAAAAGAGAACCTGATTCCTCAGAACCATAGAAGTACAACTTGGTGATGCATATTAGTGTTCAATGTTACACAATAAAAGCTCGTGTGTCCCCACGTGAATACCTTTGAGGAACAAAGAAAAATGGGAAAGACTGAGATCTAGTCACGTGACCCCACGTGACCCCTGAGAAGTGCTCAACACTTATAAAAGAGAAAAGGGAATAAACCCTATTTTTGGAGCGCCTCACGTGACTCCACGTGACCCCTGAGAAGTGCTCAGCACTTATAAAAGAGAAAAGGGAATAAACCCAATTTTTGGGACGCCTCACGTGACATCACGTGACCCTTAATAGCGCTTAGCACTTTTTAAAAGAGAATAAAACAGAGGCAATTTTCAGTCATTGGGGAAACCTCACGTGATCCCACATGACCCAATAGTACTCAGCACTCAGAAAAGAAAAAGGGAACAAATTCATAGAAGCTGTGCCAAATCTCAGGCGCCTCACGTGACCTCACGTGAGCACCTCAAACTTTCAGTGTTTAATACTACATCAAGCGCCTCACGTGACCCCACGTGAGCGCTTCATATCTTCAGTGTTTAACACTACTTCAAACACCTCACGTGACCCCACGTGAGCGCTTCATATCTTCAGTGTTTAACACTACTTCAAATACCTCACGTGACCCCACATGAGCACTTCATATCTTCAGTGTTTAACACTACTTCAAACACCTCACGTGACCCCACGTGAGCGCTTCATATCTTCAGTGTTTAACACTACTTCAAGCGCCTCACATGACCCCACATGAGCACTTCATATCTTCAGTATTCACTACTTCGAACACCTCACGTGACCCCACGTGAGCGCTTCATATCTTCAGTGTTTAACACTACTTCAAACACCTCATGTGACCCCACGTGAGCGCTTCATATCTTCAGTTTTTAACACTACTTCAAGCGCCTCACGTGAGCGTTTCAAATCTTTAGTGTTTAACACTATTTCAAGCGCCTCACGTGACCCCACCGAGCGCCTCAATTCTCAGTGTTTAACACTACTTCAAGCGCATCACGTGGGAGCACGTGAGCGCTGAGCATACACTAGTGTTTAACACTACGAGAGGCTAACCTTAGCCTAAATCAGCCAAGTCTCCCAAAGTTAACACCCAAGCTCCAATTATACCCAAGTCTTTCAAAATTGATCTCAGATGGCATTCAAAGTAATGTTCATCCCATTCCTTCTCAATCTGCATTTGGTTCAAGGGTACATCTCTCCATATCTCTGATACATGTCGTTGTGATTCTTCAACGTCTTCAGAGAGGTGGAGGGTCCCAATAACCAATAACTTTTGGCACACCCCCAAACTGGTTAAACCAGAACCCCATGGACTGTGGGGTCCTTAAACTGATGGACTATGATGTCCTTAAACTTTATGGACTGTGGGGTCCTTAAACTCATGGACTATGATGTCCTTAAACTTGACAAACTATGATGTCTCTAAACTACCACGGACTGTGGGGTCCTTAAACTCATGGACTTTGATGTCCTTAAACTTGACAGACTATGATGTCTCTACACTACCATGGACTGTGAGGTCCTTAAACTCATGGACTGTGATGTCCTTAAACTTGACAGACTATGATGTCTTTAAACTATGGACTATGATGTCCTTAAACTTATGGACCGCAATGTCTCTAAACTAAAACAATAGAGCCCAAACGCTCTTTTGTTGGATCTAGATGATCTTGTTAAGTAGATCTTAGTCTAAAATTAGACTAACGTATTCTTAACAAACGTTTAAGTTGATCTTAGTCTCAAATGAGATTAACGATCCTTAAACCCAACCCAAAACCAAATTTAGGAAAATACGGATTTGGACCAATCCCCGCCCAACGGGCGACAACATAAATTAGTCTCCGTATACAATCCACGGGCAACCAAAAACAAAACAAACACACACGACACGAAGTGACCATCTGGAGAAGGAGAAAGTGGTTACCATGATGCGGTAGCGTAATTAACTGCAGGGGATTGTGCCTACAGGGAAGAGCGTCCCCACAATCAAAAACTCCTCATAATGAGGAAGAATCTGACAAAATCTGCTACAACGGCCGCATCCGTCTAAACCTCCGATATACGGTGCCATAAATCAACTTGGCATCTTCGGAGAGGTGGACGGATAAAACCAAATAGCATCTGCCCCCAAATTCAGGCAAGACGTTTGTCTTTCTGGTTTTCAGCGGTGAACAGTAGGTTTTCACCATGACCGTTGAGGAAGCTGAAGCTATTGGCCAAGTTATCATGGGTAATTCCCAATCCTTTCATCTTTTCAAATCCTTGTATACCTCTATGTTTTCTTTATCTAAACCAACCTCATACAACTTAGGTACTATACTAGTAGCCACTCTTCCTGCACCAGCACTGTTCGGTACTAGAGCGTCACACTGCTTCATGTCCCAACGTTTTCTGAGAACACATGCGATTCCCGTGAAGCTACTCATTTCAAGCTGGAATGTTAGTTCCGGGAATGGAGTTTTGAAGGCAACTATGGGATTTGATTGAAAGCAGAAACGTGCGTTCCGTCTTGTCCTATTTATTCTACTTACCGCAATTAAGACGGTGTCGCTTTGCAGCTAGCCGGTTGAGCACGGGTCGTCCATAGGGAGATGGTTGTATGTTCGTTCTTATCTTAGACGAGTCAATTATGAATGTATATGTGTTTGTTCAAAACTATCCTAAGTGTTTGTATTTATATTCAAGTAAGCTTGTTAGGTTTAAGGTTGGTAAGTAGAGTTAGGATTAGTCTTGTGCTTTTCTTTTTCCAATCTTAAAATGAAGTTGGGATAATAAAAAGTAGCGGGGATTAGGAGGACATGGGAATGGGATTTGCGAGTTTAAACAATCTTTCCAACGCTAAATCCATTCCTAGTGCCCATTGTCCTTCCGCTACGTGCGCTTATTTCCAACCCTTGGCCAAACACCCGCAACCATGTATCCAATTGGGTCACAGTTACATGTCACGTTGTAGTGCGCCCAAAGGACTTCTCGGCTTAGGCTGCGGCTATATGTCACGTATAGCGCGCCTAAGTGAGGGGGTTGCGCTTGTTTGGTCGAGATTTCGTTTTAGGATGTTTGGCGAAGAGAAGCACAAGGGATTTTTCCGTCCCTAACCTTCCTTAGCCCCTAACAAGAGTGGAAATTATTCACACATTTCAAAGGAAAACAAAACAAGAAAGAAGAAAAGAAAGAAAGGAAAAAATACGGTTTTACAAAATAGTAGCAAGCAAACTTCTTGGGACCTCACCTAAGCAAGGAACCCCATCGAGTATCATGGCTTGAAAGTACGAATAATAAGAAAAGAAAAAAAACAAGAAATAATAACTACTTAACAACAATTAATAAAGTTACACTAAGAAATTAAAATTACAAGACAAGAAATGTAAAGATACAAGTTAAGAAAAATAACCTCCATCTTCATTAACTTCCACTCAAGAGCTCTCACTAGACTTTCATGGAGAATAGATGAAGAAGAAGAAGATACAAATTAAACTACACTAATTCTCATGAAAAAGAAGCATCCCTACTTGGGCACTAAACTAGGCTATATATAGGCAGAGAGCTAAAACCCTAGGGCTAAATTCTGAGCCCATATGAAGTTACAAAACTACCCCCAAAATATATTCAGACACCGAGTCAACTAGGCCGCGGAACCGCCGCATAATGGCCATATTGGCCGCGGTTCCGCGGCGCTTTAGGGGATTCATGAGGTGATATTTCTAGGGATTCTCCACGTTGCTTTCTTCTGTTATTCTACATATCCCAAATTGCAAAATACTTCCAAAGTTTCTTCAGATTTGCAACAGTCCAAAATGGCTTCACTTTTAATTCATTTGACCTTTATCTCCCTCAAGCTCCGCGCACCTATTGAATTTTGTGCTGCCCCTCTCGTGCTCTGTGCTTGTCCGAGACACGAATGACCACTGTTATTTGTCTTGTCTCTTGAACTGGTAAGCGGCACTGGACGGATACGGATGACCGGAACCCGGCTCTTTCGGAATATCGCCAATTTATGCACAGCAATTTCTGGATCTAGTCCTGGCATTTCGGAATAGTTCCATGCGAAGCAATCTTTATATTGCATAAGCACGTCTTTTAATGAAGCCACCCTTCATTCAGACAACAGTTCACTAACGAATGTCGGTCGCGGGTCGTTCGCCGTCCCCAGCTCAATTTTCTTGAGGTTATCTGCCGTGGTGTGTATCCCATCTTCCAGCTCTTTCGGCGCTGGCGGAATTTCTGAGATCACCTCGTCATCGCTGTTTTTGAAGCACCAAGGAAGGTCATCCATATTCTCGGGCTCTTCTTTTGATATCGTTATCATATGACATGCACGAGCTTGCTTCCAAGACCGATGTGGATCTGGTTCTGTTCTCGTGGCTTTGGGTTTATGCTTCTGTGGCGGCGTTACCCTCCAGCTGTCAGATAAAGAGAATTTGCCGAGCTGATACTGATCTTCGACCCAGTTCTTGAAGGTGAAGCAATCTTCGAGAGGGTGCCCTATTACCCTGTGATAAGAGCAATAGTTCGGGTGTGAGACTTCGCCTGCTTGTACGGGGTGCTTGGACTCCGGAAGTGTAAGCATTTGGTGCTTTATAGCTAGGTCAAGTATCTTCTTTGTCTTGTCTTGAGGAAAAGAGTATGCTCGACTCATCTTCTTCATAAGGGACAAATCCGGACCGCTCGATTCCCTACTGCGTGGCTTCTTGGTCTCGCTTTGTCATTGCTGAATGTCTTTTCCGCTTTTTAACTTGTTTCTGCCTCTGCGTCGGGCCTTTTTTACAACAGGTTGACAGGGAGCGGCATTTTCGTCTTTCACAGCCTTTTGAAGGAGGCGTTGCGTCCTAGCTTTCTCGTAGATGGTCATTTCTCGGTTGTGGTCATCTCGAACTTTTTGACCAGCTTTCCTTATAAGCTTGTCCATTTGTTCTTCGAACGACGGACTGGGCATTTTTGCTTCAGGAACTCTTTTTGGTTCAGGGTTAACATCCTCCCATTGAGCATCTCCCTCTTCATTGAAGTCACGTACGACGCAGCAGTCGTGGAGTAGCTCCCGTTTCTTGGACCGAACATATCCAAGCCCGATTGTTTCCATTCTCCCATTCGGCAATTTACGCTGAGTCCCGGGAACGTTCCAGATCCTGTCATAGAACTTGGCTTTCCGAGCAGTTTGCTTAAGGGGCACACCTTGGCACCTCAAAAGACTTCTTAGTCCGTTCGTATAATATCTGGGTAGACGAATGGGCTGGAGTCTGTCAAGTGTAGGATCTGCACCATGCCAGATTTCTTTCTCCACTTTAGTTTCCCCAGAGCGGTAGAATAGAATCGCCTTTTCGCCTGGGAGGGACATAGAACGTCTGCAGCTCTTCTACACTGTAGGTATCAAGCACGTCCAGTTCTCTATGATGTTTAAGCGGAACCATGGCGACTTGCAGACTTTGCTCTTCGTCAGCGAATGCTTGTATTGGAGGCCGAGCAGAGAATATAGCATGGACTTCATCTTCCGAATCGCTGCCAAAGATCAACATGGGAGCAGACGGTCCTGGCTAGTTATGCTGGGGTAAGCCTGAATAAACTATCTCTTCCTCTTCTTCAGTGTCGCTTCCGAAGACGGGAATGGTGGTGACAGCTTTGTTCTCCGGTTTTTGACACCTCTCCGTGTCCTCAAAATCTGGCAAGAAGTATTTTTCATCTTCGTACTTGCGGACTTCGTTCATAGAGAATAGATTCAGCTCTCCTGTCACAGTATACTCAAGACCATCCTTGAAATACTTTATACACTAATGTTGTGTAGAAGGGGTGATGTTGTACTCGTGTAACCAAGGACGACCGAGCAAAGCGTTGTAGCATGTCCTGACGTCAATGACATGAAATTTAATGTCTGTGAAAAGCAGACCGAAGCGCAGCGTCGGTATTATAGACCCAAGGGTCCGTGATTACTGAGAATCAAAACCGGAGATGGTAATTTTATCACGAGCGAGGTGCTGAATGCTCATGCAGATTTCCTTCAACACCCGAACATTGAGGAGATTGACGGAGGATCCATTATCAACCAGGATTTTACCTATCTTGATATCGTGGCAGTATCCAGAGACATATAGGGGATGGTTGTGGTCGCACATCCTAAGGAGAAGGTCCTCATCACCGAATATGACATCGTCTGTGTACACTTCTTCCAGTTCATCCTTCATCCTATCTTCGGCGAGGAAGGCTTGGAATTGCTCGGGCTCTTGTAGCGCCTTGATTAATGAATCTCTCGCTTCTTTTGATAATAAGAGGGCGTCGATAATGCTGAGCTGAGAGGGTAGCTTCCTCAGGTGCGCTAGGATGTTGTAGTCCACCTTACTCTTCTTAGGCGGGTCCTTGGCAGTCAGCCCTTTCATGACTTGGTCATCTAAAGCGATATCCTCAGCGACCTTTTCCTTTCCCTTATCTTTTCTAGTTGTAGGTCCGAGATTCTTTTCTGGAAGTGTGCGATTGCGCAGTTGAATGTTTTCGCAGGCCTCTGGTTCTTCCTCTTTCCCTAAGATGGATTCTTTAAAGAGAGGGCCAAGAGCTATTTCTTCGTCAGAGTCGCTTCCAAAGGTGAGAACCTGTGACCCTCCGGCATTGACCGTGTGACAGCTGCCGGTAGTTTTCTTGTGCTCCTTGGTCGTACTTCTCTGCTCCCGACGAGTTTTGCGTTTCATCCGTTTAAAATGTTGCCGGTGAGCAACATATCCCTTCCACCATCTTTTAAAAGCGTCACACTCCTCGGTGGGGTGTGAGATCTTTCGATGATATGAGCAGTAATTAGGATGCATCTCTGCTCCACCGGGAGTGTTTCCTTCCGAGGGCGGTAGCTCCATCCCCGTTGATATGGCTTTAGAAAACATTTTCCCCGTCTTGAATCTGTTTTTATCCGCATCGGATGTCTTTTGATTTGGCGGGAGTGCTTCGACTCTTTCGTCTAGTCGCCGGTGTTTAGCTCCTTCCGATATGTCCATCTCACGCTCCCGATCGGCTTTACTTTTCAGACGAATCTCATTCAGAAAGGCGTCGATCATCTCGTCTGACGGCCACACAAGTTCCGGCTCAGGCTCTGCCCCCAGCCTTTCTGTGCAGGGCGCTTCTTCACTGTCTAGCGATGAATGAGAGATCACATGGCAACATTCTACGTAATCCTTAGATCCATCTGACGAGTCTTCCCCATCATTTTCGTCCTCAAGGACGTGGCTGAGGAACTCTTGAAGCGTGATGGGGGTCCGCGCTTTCTGATTATATTCTTCAGGCGCGTCGATCTGTTTCTGCAAGTCCGTGCGCTTGTCACCAGGCTTCACGGGCTTTTTGGATCACTTCTTCTTTTTCGCAGATTTCGACAGTTGGGTGTGAGTGCTGGGGATATCACGACCGATCTTTGGAGTTAGGCACGGCTTCAGCATCCCTTCGATGATTTGAGGTTCAAGCGGGTTCTTCCATCTGATCGCTGGGCATGTATGAAGATCATTCAGCATCCTTTTGGTTTTGGATGAAAGTATGACCTCCCATGGGGCTTCTTCAACGAAAGAAAAATTTGCCTCCGGTGTGTCCGTCTTCTTTGGAGTGTGCGGTTGTGGCGGCTTTACCTTCCACTTTTCGGACAACGCGAACTTGCCTTGTAGGTATTGATTCTCGATCCATCCCTTAAAGATGAAGCAATCCTCGATCGGGTGACTTACCGTTTGATGGTAAGGGCAGTAATTGGGGTTATTCACCTCGTTGGGTTGCGGCGGTTGCTTTGGATTCGGCAAGTTAATAAGCCTGTTGCGCACAGCCAGCTCGAATAGCCTCTTCGTCTTATCTTGCGGGAATGAGTTGGGGCGCTTCATTTTCTCATTATAATACCGCCGTCTCTCTTCCAATTGATCCGCTAGCTTTGGGACACTGGGTTGCTGTTGAGCGTTTGCGACGAAGGTCGCCTTCCCTTTACCCTTGTCGTTCCGTGGTTCTGTCTTCGGGGGAGAGGGTCTGTGACCCATTTGATCCATCTGGGCTAACTTATCAATTAACTCCTGGAACGTGGTCGGTTTAAAGAACATCATGAACTGTGAAATAGTTGCATGAGGGTCTAGAGTGCCCATGAATAAGCCCACCGCTGGTGCTTCTTCGATCCGCTGCTCGCACTTCGACCACAGGTTTCGCCATCGGATTGCATATTGGACCCAAGTTTCACCCGGCTTTACTCTTGCATTGATCAGAGCCGTTATTGGAGTACGCTCACTGGTGCTTGCGAAACGTTGGGTAAACAACAATTCCATTTCAGCAAATGTCTTGACGGAGTCGTTCGGAAGCTCGGAGTACCATTCGAACGCCGTCTCCGACAAGCTGCCGACGAACTGGCGGAGCAGGAGCTTATCATCGCCGCCGGTGTTACCACAAAGAGCCCTGAACTGGGCAACATGTTGATGGGGATTGCCAGTCCCCTTATAGACATGAAATTTCGGGATCGTGTAGCCCGGCGGTTATCTGATCTGATCGTACCAGCTCGAATATGGTCGTCCTGTTTTGACGACTTGGCCAGCTGCCTCGGTTTCCTGGTGAACCCGTATCTACTGAGCTATATAGTCATCCAGGGCAGCTTTGGAAATTGTTTCCTCTTTGGCTGCTGAAAGAGCCGGAGGCGGATTTGACGTTTCTCCCCTGTCATCTTCAAGGACAATCGGAGGATCTTCGGTAGGAGGATCTTGCTGGATCATCATACCCACCATATCCTGGAACAGAAGGGACATTCGTTGTATATTAGCTGCTTGTTCCGCCGCCTCTTTGTCCTTCTTTTCCAGTATTCTCCGAAAAAACTCGGCGTCGGTTTCTTGATCCTGCCGTTGATCCGTGGATGCTTCAGGACTTTCTTTTGGCCCAGTGAGTGCGGCCATCGCATTCATCATTTCTTGGAGCTTCTGCTGCTACTCCTGAGCTTTAGTCACCGATCGCGTAAGCGGTCTATGACCTATGGATGTACGGCTGTCCTCTTTCCCAGACGCCATGTAGACAGTGTGTACCACAATGCCCCCGGACTTAGGGCATTTGGGCTCACTACCTTTGACATTTGCAGCAGGCGTGGGGGTTCTCTCCAGTCTTCTTCTCTTGTGCGCTGTCGAAGTTGAGGAGGCCGTTGCCGTGGGCACCCAGGTGGTCGTCGTCTTCCGTTGCTTAACATGGGGGTTTTCCTCCCGTCGGCCCTTCGACTTCTTATGCTGGTGAGAGAAACTCGGATCAATCACCGATTCTCGGACTCGTCGCCAAGTTTTGTAGATCCTGGAAGACAGCCGTTGAGGAGACTGCTCCGGCTTTTCTGATTTTGCTTCTATGACGGTCTCTACCGGTGGAGGAGATCTTTTGGGCACCGCAGTTGGCGAATTTCTGCGTACCCTGTTTAGCAGCTCAAAGTTGTTCCCAGTTGGAACAGCAGCATTAACTTCCACCGTTGGAGCTGGTGAAGTTAGCCCAGAGGGGGAGTTGCCCCCGGTCTTCCTTTCCCGGCACCAGTGGCGACATCGGGCGTGACGGATTGTTGGGATTGGTTCAGCGACGGCTTCGTCTTGCCCCCTGTTCAGGTGAGGGGCTGCTGCCGGTGTCAGCCTCCTGAAGACCGACGTTCGTTGAGAAGCTACGTCCAACCGGTCAAAAACAGATTTCTGAGCGGGAGCGGGAACGGGAGCAGTCAGTCTCGCAAAGACCGACCCTCTGGGAGGAGAAGCCGCCTTGACGACATCAGGAGCAGCTATCTTTTTTGGGATGGCCACTTCAGGTATTATGGGCTTCTTGGCGGGCCCATCATAGTTCAGGCTCAGTCTGGTGAAGACCGAGGAGTTGGAATTGGACGACCCGTTAAGAGGGGTCGTGGGAGTAGCAAGTTGATCGAAGACCGACTTCTTTGAAGCTTCCGGTATGGGCACTGGGATGTTAATGTTCACCGGCGGGAGCATGGTCCCAAAGAACAGACCGGTGGTAGCCTGAGTTACTTGTTCCACAGGCATAGTGAACAGGGAAGCAGCCTGCGGTCCATAGGCTACACCTCCAGATAAGGCGGAACGTCGGTTGCACTTGCAGTTAGAGCAGTTTGAGCCGTTGAACGCCATTGCTATTTGATTTCTGCGCCAAGCAAGAGACCAAATCTTAGTAACTTGAAACCCGAGGGCAACCATTAACAAACCGCGATTCGTTCGCGAATACGACGCACGAAGTGTGGAGTGGAAAGAAGAAAAGGTCCCATCGGGCGTGCCAGAATCTGTTCCCCTCCGAAAGACGGCGCGACAGGGACGTCTTGCCTGAGATTCGGGGCAGATGCTAATTGGTGCTATCCGTCCACCTCTCCGAAGATGCCAAGTTGATTTATGGCACCATGTATCGAAGGTTTAAACGGATGCGTCCGATGTAGCAGACTTCGTCAGATTCCCCCTCGCTTGAGGGGTTTTTGATTGTGGGGACGCTCTTCCCTGCAGGTGCAAGCCCCAGCAGTTAATTATGCTATCGAATCGCGGTAACAACTTTCTCCTTCTCCATATGGTCACTTCGTGTCGTGGGTGTTTGTTTTGTGTTCGGTTACCCGTGGATTGTATACGGAGACTAATTGGTGTTGTCGCCCGTAGGACGTGGATTAGTCCAAATCCGTATCTTTCTTAGATTTGGGTTTGGGGGGGTGTTTAAGGATACGTTAGCCTTATTTGAGGCTAAGATCAACTTAAACGTTAGTTAAGGATACGTTAGTCTAATTTAAACTAAGATCGACTTAACGGGATCGTTTAGATCCAACAAGAGAGCAATTGGGGGCTCCATTGTTTAGTTTAATGACATTGCGGTCGGTAAGTAGTTTAAAGACATTGCGGTCCAATGTTAGTTTTAAGACGTTGCGGTCAAGGTTAAGGACATCATAGTCCGTGGATTTAAGGACTCCACAGTCCATCGTTAGTTTTAAGACATCACGGTCAAGGTTAAGGACGTCATAGTCCGTTGTTAGTTTTAAGACATCCCGGTCAAGGTTAAGGACATCATAGTCCATGAGTTTAAGGACCCCACAGTCTGGCGTTAGTTTTAAGACATCACGGTTAAGGTTAAGGACATCATAGTCCATGAGTTTAAGGACCCCACAGTCCGTGAAATGTATAGTTGTTGGGACCCGTCACCTCTTTGAAGACGTTGAGGAATTACAACGACAAATATCAAAGGAGTGAAGAAATGTACCCTTGAACCAAGGTAGATTAAGTGATCTGTAGTCCAATTTGGAACCAAGACCAGTTAATTATGTTATAAGCCCATTGGCTCAATTAAGTCTGAATTGAGGACTTATGGCCAACTTGGGCTAAGTCCAATCAAGTTTAGAATATTGGCCCTCTGTTGGTCCATTGAAGGGGAGGCTTTGCCTCTAGAAAGTTAGCCAATTGGGCTACAGCTAGTGTTAAACACTAAAGACCAACAGTGTTGAACACCGGAAATAAGATTAGTGTTAAACACTAAAAATTATGATTCTCAAATTAGTGTTAAACACTAACAGATAACATTGTTAAACACTGGCAGCGAAATTATCAGATTAGTGTTAAACACTAAAAATCATGATTCTCAAATTAGTGTTAAACACTAACAGATAACAGAGTTAAACACTGGCAACAAAATTATCAGATTAGTGTTAAACACTAAAAGAGGGGGAGATCACGTGGGAGCACGTGATGGCATCCAAAAGGTGGGGCCAGATCCCCTTCAGTTTGTTCTGTAGATAAGTGTTTAACACTTTTAATTCTGACAGCTATCACGTGTGGGCACGTAATGGGTGCTCATGCCCTGGTTTATTAGAATACTCATTAGGGGTCACGTGGTGGCACGTGAGGGTGCCCCAGAGTTTCTTTTCTGTGGATCTTTACAGGGGTCACGTGGGGACACGTGACCCTGGTTCTTTCCTGTTTAAAGATTTGTTTGTCTTTTTAAGAATTAAATTTTTCATAGGGTTAAACCCTAGCAATAACTTTAGAGGAATTAAATTCCTATTTTCTTTGAAGAATTATATTTTTAGATAGGGCTAAACCCTAACTTTCTTTCTGTAGGAGTCAAACTCTCATGTATGTAAGGAATCAAGTTCTGACATAGGGTAAAACCCTAGTTTTATTTTTAGGGGAATTAAATTTCTGTGAGCTTGAGAGAATTAAATTCTCAATTGAATTAAATTCCTATAATCTTTGGAGAATTGAATTCTCACATAGGGTTAAACCTTAATTTTATCTTGGAGGAATTAAATTCATATAACTTTATGAGAATTAAATTCTCAGAACTCAATTCCTCCTCTACGTTTTAGATCTGCATGGTAGGATCTTGATCCAATGAGAATTAAATTCTCAATCTATGGGGAGATGTGCACTTTGCAGATCTTCACCAGAGAAAGAACTAAGTTATTTTCTTTATAAAAGAGTTAAACTCTTTATTTTGAGAATTAAATTCTCTTTTGAAGCCTTTTTCCCCTTTCTTTTCTTACCTAGGGTTTTTCTTTTTAGAGAATCAAATTCTTCCTTCTTTTCTCTCTGAATTTTCAAGATTCCAAGGCTCTATCTCTCTGTATCCCTTTTAAAACTCTCTCCTTCGTACCCAAGGGAGGTTTTACCCACCAAGTCCAGCTTTCTTGAGCTAGCCCGACCAGCCCGTCGATCCTAACGTTTTCTTCGCTCCCGTTAGCGCCCTGTCTTTAGTTTTTCATAGAATTCCCCTACATTAGAAATTGCTTCTGTTGAGTAAACGGGCTCCGGCGTATTTGGCTCCTATTTATAGGAGGAGGAAAAGAATCAATCTGTTTGGCAAATCTTTCATTGAAAGATTTGATTTATTTTCATCATTGATCCGGGCCTTTAGATTATTAGGTGAATTTTATTCACCGTTGGATTTTAAATCCAAAGATTTCTTTCTGTTATTTCGGTGAGATTTAGGGGAAATCTTTCCATGTCCAAGATTTTTCCATAAATTGGTGATATTTAATCACCTTCGGATTCTGAATCCAACGGTTTTACATAATCTTCTCCATTTTGGAAAGATTTAAATGATCTTATTCAGAATTTAATTCTGTTGAACAACAGGGCTTTTAAAGCCAGTCACGTGTTGCCACGTGACCATTGGTCACGTGTGAGCACGTGACCCCCTGAAGGGACTCCTCTTCTGCGCTCTGCTCTTTGCCGCTACTTTAACCATCACGTGCCAACACGTGACCACTGGTCACGTGTGGGCACGTGATGCTTCCTCTGAAGCTTTTTCCTGATTTTTAATCAGGGAACAAATGCCCCCACAGCGTTGCTCTCACGTGTCTGCACGTGAGTACAACGCTGTCACTTTTGTGACCGTTGGATCTGTCTTGGGAGTAGGGTAGGTGAAACGTTTTCCATCACATCCTATAAATGCCAATGTCTTTTCAGAAGCGCTTCCGCTTTGCTCATCTTCCTCCTTTGAGAACTTTCTTCTTTTGAGAATTTAATTCTCTTTTTCCAGAGCTTAGTTCTCTGCCTCGAAAAATCTTCAGAGTTTAACTCTGTTTCAAAAAAGACTTTTTCTTTCAGGTAATGATGTTGAACAATCGAAGAACCTTTATTTTTTTTGAAAAAACTCTCTGGATTTTCAATCCACATCAAGGGTTTCACCCTTTTAACATGAACTCATTTTCTTCAAGTTCTTCAACAGGAATATAAAACCATTTAATCTTCAAACAGTAGATCTCTTAGGGTTCATCTGATCTTTTAGGGAGATGATGATGTGGGTTGTCCCTTCCATGGAATTTAATTCCATCCCCAAGGAGCTCTGGCTCTGGAACAAAATTCTCTGGGAATTTAATTCCTTTTTCAAAAAGGAATTTAATTCCTATGAAGAACTAAGTTCTTCCCAGAGGACTTCGTGGGTTTTCTTGCCCTGAGTCATCTTCTTCACAATCCAGAAGAAGTTTGCACTGTTGGTCTTTGGGAATTTAATTCCCTTGATTCTGTTTGATTTATCACGGAGTCCAAGATGGATCTGTCTTTTAGGGGGATGTGTAGGGTCACTTGAAACCCACTGCCTATTTAATGAGAATATTCCCTTTGTCTCATTATAATTGCTGTGCCTCATCATTAGCCAGCCGCCATCTTGATTTCGTGGGACCCACATGTTTTGTAACTCATGGTCCCATAAAATGAGTCTTCTATCACTGTCTTTTCCCTTGTATATATATCTATAATCACTGTTGGTTTTGCCTTAACAGTTTCCCCTTATTTTATTACAGGTGCGATGACGTCTGTTCCGTATTTCCCTTTCGCTCGCTCGGAGGCCGCCTATCCTCAATTACCATCTGATGAGGAAGTGATGGCGATGATCAAGGCCCATGACCCGACCTGCACCAACTTGCTTTTGTGGGGGACCTGGTATGGTCATATTATCCGGGGACGTCGAAGCTTTCTTTGCGAACTACCAACGGAGCCCACCTTTCCGTTTCTGCCAATGGACCCACCAAGGAAAATCTTTGCTGTGGAGATGCCGAATTGGACTTCGATGGGGCGGCTCGAGCCTTCGACGACGGGTATCTCGAACCATCCGATCCCAGCTATAGATATTCTGTGGCGGCGTATTTGTCAGGGTGAGGCCCAACCATGGGGACAAATCTACAAGATAGGGCTCACCCCTCGACACCCTATGGGCTACCTCCTCTTGGCTCGTTACATCCTGTCCGCCCATCGCGTGCGGCTGTAGAAGGTTGGGCTTTACCAGGTGATGTATGCGTCGCTCTTCCACTACCAATCCCCGCATGTCTGGTGGGTTAAGGCGTTCTTGAACCAGTGGAATCTCCCCACCAACACTTTTCTTTTAGGGGACCAAGAGGTTTCGATCTCTCTGGAAGAATTTCGCGAGATCTCGGAGCTGCCAATCAGGGGTACACTGTATGAGGAGCTGCTGCCTCCTGATGAGTATGTTTTTGAGCCCGAGCCCGCAATTACCGACGGCTTGTCTAGTGAGAACGCCGTTCGCCACAAGCGTTCAAGTTTAATCAAGGCGCTGGGTATTTTTGACCGGCTGTTCACGGAATCTGAGGAGCAGGGAGTTACTTTTAAGAGCTTCATTTCCTGCTTCCTCCGCGAGGATGTCCTGTCAAAGACGGCTCCGATGTTCGCAAACATCAAAGACCCCTTTGGGTTTGGTCCGAAGAAGCTGCCGACCAAGGAATCGGATTTACCGCAGTACTACATTCCTATTATGTCGCCGGTATCTTTCGAATCTATCGCAGCTCCTGGCATGGATGAAGAGACATTCTTCGTGGGCTTTGTCAGTGTCTGACTTAGCTGGTTCGTCATTCCCATGCATCGCCGCTTCATGAGAGTCTCGGTTATTTATCCGGCTCATCGCATCGCTGAGGGAACACGGCTGGCCATTGGTATCCCGGCGTTGGCGCATCTATATCACGGGTTGGGCGTTGCGACTAATACCTCGACTCCCGGCGTGAATGTAGTAAACTTTTCCCTGCATTACTTCACGTCTTAGCTCGAAATGCATGTGCTGGGGGCTTTTGCTATGCATCAGAGGCCCGCTTTTTATGACGCCTACACCTTCCCGCGACTTATGCGATTGGTGGATGCTTCTGCCTCTGACCCAACTTAATTTAGGGCCATTCGGACGTTGATTGCTCCTTACGCTACTGCTGGCGGATTGGTATTTACCAATCGGGTTCTATCTTCTCCTTCAGGTCCCGCTTCACAACTCTGGGACCAGTCAAAGGACAATGTGCCTTCTTTAAGGCCCCGGGAGGTCGCGCACTTGTATGCCATCAGGCCAGGCTATCTGGTATTTCGCCAGGATAATGCGGCCCTTTTCATGCGGTACAACCCGCATCGCTTCGCCCGGCAGCTTGGATACGACCAGGGCATCCCTTTCGAGGCTTTCATAGTTGCGCCGGTCCCTTCACTCGAAGCCGTTCACGATGCAGCTCATCATTTCGTGAGGTTGAACACCGGCTCCCATTTCATGATCCCTAAAGCTGACCATCTTCCCCGGTGCGTGGGGTCATTTACGGGTTGGTACCTTCATCGGGTCAACCCGATTATTGTCGAGGAGAGAAGGGTACTCCTTGGCCATGGTGCTCCTACTCAAGTTCCGGCCACAGGAGATACGCTGCGACCGCGCGCCCCGGTCTGTTTTCCCTTGAGGGATACCGGTGTCGCGCTTATTCCGGGAGAGTCGGGAGTAGACCTCACTCCCACGGTTGGTATGCCATTGGGCACCCGGTCGCGGGCTAATCGAGCTCCGGTGGCTGCACCACCACCCGTGGCATCGACAATGGCAGTGTCATCCTCGGCAGCACCGCCAAATGAGGATGCGGTAACGAGGGTGTTGAAGGTGAGGTGCGTCGGCGTCGCGCCAAGGCTCCACAGGAAAAGAAGCGAGCGTTTTCTGGCATTAGTTCTGGGCCAAAGAGGAGGAAGAAGACAGTCTCCCGTCTGCTTGATCTTTTAGAAGAATCCGAACCTGTTGTTCAAGACGAACCAATATCCATGATATCGCCGGATGATGGTCTTCTTTTCCCAGGTTCATCTGCCGAGGAAGTCGCACAATTGGCTGAAGCTATAAGACGCTCGCAGCTTGAAACTGAGAAGGTAAGGATCCCGAAGAGGCCTTATCCTGCCGTCATCTTCTACGAAGATCCTTCATGAATACGGCGGCGGTTCATCGGCCCTTTGGAGGAATGGGAGAAAAGGGCTCTTAAGCAGGCTGCTTCGGAGGATGCTGCGGACGCACTCTCCTTATGGACGGGCGGCCATGAGTCCACCCTTGAACCCCGGCGAGCACACCTCCTTGAGAAGGAGCATCGGCTTGAAGAAGCCATATTGAAGGCTTCCTTACGCATTGGTATATTCCTATATTGCTTTGCAGTACTTCATATTGCTTGCACTTGTATATATGTATTCTTATTCTTGTGTGAATTGTGCAGAGACTTCGGCGATGAGGGAGGTCCCCACGGGCTTGTTGAGGATAAAGCCTGTTGACGCCCCCAATGAAGCTTTGCTCAATGTGGAGGGGGTTGACGACGCTGCGCTTCTTACAATAGAGCCTCCTGTGGTGGTCGTTGATCCTGGAGCACTTGCTCCTTTGGGGGAGGCACCTTTGGTGGTCGCCATCCCACCGGCTCTTCCTGAGGGCAGCCCCGAGGCTGGGATGGAGGTAGTCAGGACCATCCTCCCTTCGTTGGAACCCGAGGCCACGGCGGAGGCCGCTGAAGCTGCTATTCCCCCGGCTCAGAATGGGAGGAGTGTCGAAGGTAACCTTCTACATTTTAAATTAGCAATCTTTCTGTTATCTGAACTCTTTTGTTTTTTTTTTCAGAATTGCGCGGACTAGCGGCCTCTATTGTCGATCTGTCTCCCCGGCACTCCTTTCAGCGTCTGCTAGAGATGGCCGCTCCGTAGGCGATATCTCCTCAACGCATTGTCCTCTCATCTGGGCAAGGTTAGCGTCATTCTTCATTTTTTATTATAGCATCGTTGTTATTTTGCGGAATGACATTGATGTCTTTTACAGTTTTGGAGGCCAATGACGAGGTCGAGGTCGTTGAAGGGCCGGGGGAATCTTCAGCTCCTACTTGCATGACCGTAGGTAAGTGACGTTTCAATATGGTCCCACTTGTTCCCTTGCTTAAGAGTTTCACTGACATTCTTCAAATCTGAACAGCCTTGCCAGCCCCCATAGTGCTGGAATCGCGTATCTCCATGCCGCCCGGCCCTTATGCTTTGCGAGCCTCAGAGCGCCTGGCCAAGTTAAGCCTTGTCTCCCTATCGTCTTTGATCGAGGAGCTCCGTGCTGGCAGCGCAATTACAGCTGGAGCATTCGCTGCCGAAGCTAACGGTTCTCTTCCTTTTCTTGCTACATACCACAACGAAGAAGTGGTGTGAGTCGGGGTAGAGTTCTGTCGGCAAGTAGAGGCATTCTTGCACGCACTTGAATATTCCCGCCTTTCTTTGGAGGTCGTGGCTGCGAAGGCGGACTTGCAGGGGCTGATAGAGCGGTGCGCGGCAAACATGGTATCATACGAGAAGAGGCTCGGCCGCAAATTCTCGGAGAGAGCTGGCCTCTAAGGCGTTGCACGAGCTCCAGGCTAACCTTACAGCCAAAGCTAACAAAACGTATGAACTCTGGCGAGTACTCCAAGAGTCTATCAAAGAGGTGGTGGCCCTTGATAAAGTTGCCGTGTTCACTCGCGAAAGGGTCGAGGCTCACAAGGTTACCGAAAAAGAGCTCGAAGACCGGCTTGCCTCGTATCAGGCCCAGCAGGCTCAGGCGGAGGCCCGTCTTCTGGCAATACTGAATCATGAAGCCATGACCCAGCAAAAGAAGGATGAGCTAGTGAAATTGCTAAATCGCCCGCTGGCCTGAAGACTTGTATCTTTTTCTTTCTTTTTGTACATACTCCTGAATGAGAGTATATTCTTTTTGTTTTTTCATGAATTGTACTTTGTATCCATTTTGGTTCATGAATAAAAGACATATTTTTTCAATGGCGTGTCCCTTTTTATTGAATGTATTCAACGGATAGTCTATCTTGATTTCTTTGCAGGGCAGCGATGACTTAGGATTCAGGGTTACGATCTGCTTCCTAAGAATTTTGAGCTTTATGAGCCGTAAGGGTCTCATAAAGAGTTTTTCTCCCTACAGGTCGAGAGGATCCCGTAGGTGTAAGTTTTCCTTAATAATCGTGAGGATTCTTAAGCGGGTTTTCCCTTGGGAGTCGTAAGGATCTCACAAGAGATTTTCTTCCCTACAGGTCGTGAGGACCCGCAAGTGCTGGGTGCGGTCGCCCTTATCCGTATTTCACGGGGTCAGGGGTTGCTTTGGGATGTTTTCCAGGGTACCGTAGTTTAAAGACATCGCGGTCAAGGTTAAGGACATCATAGTCCGTGGATTTAAGGACTCCACAGTCAAATGTTAGTTTTAAGACATCACGGTCAAGGTTAAGGACATCATAGTTCGTGTATTTAAAGACTCCACAGTCCGATGTTAGTTTTAAGACGTCACGGTCAAGGTTAAGGACGTCATAGTCCGTGGATTTAAGGACTCCACAGTCCGATGTTTAGTTTTAAGACATCACGGTCAAGGTTAAGGACATCATAGTCCGTGGATTTAAGGACTCCACAGTCCGATATTTAGTTTTAAGACATCACGGTCAAGGTTAAGGACATCATAGTCCGTGGATTTAAGGACTCCACCGTCCGATGTTAGTTTTAAGACGTCACGGTCAAGGTTAAGGACGTCATAGTCCGTGGATTTAAGGACTCCACGGTCCGATGTTTAGTTTTAAGACATCACGGTCAAGGTTAAGGACATCATAGTCCGTGGATTTAAGGACTCCACAGTCCGATGTTTAGTTTTAAGACATCACGGTCAAGGTTAAGGACATCATAGTCCGTGGATTTAAGGACTCCACAGTCCGATGTGTGGTTACTGGGACCCGTTACCTCTTTGAAGACGTTGAGGAATTACAACCACAAATATCAAAGGAGTAAAGAGATGTACCCTTTAACCAAGGTAAAATCAGTCTAGAATCATCATGGTTGATCGTTAGTTTTAAGACATTACGGTCGAGGTTAAGGACATCATAGTCTGTGGATTTAAAGGACTCCACAGTCCAATGTTTGCTCCGGATGCTTCACACGGGTTCACTGCCGTGCTCTGCGAGGACCAGGCTCCGCTCTGGACGTTTTCCGCAGGGTCAAAAAGTGACGTTATCCGCGTTCCACGTGACCAGGAATTTTGCACTAGATGCTTCACACGGGTTCACTGCCATGTTCGGCGAGGACTAGGCTCCGCTCTGGATGCTTCACACGGGTTCACTGCCGTGCTCCTCGAAGACCAGGATCCGCTCTGGACGTTTTCCACGGGGTCAAAGAGTGACGTTATCCGCGTTCCACATGACCAGGAATTTTGCTCTGGATGCTTCCCACGGGTTCACTGCCGTATTCTGCGAGGACCAGGCTCCGCTCTGGATGCTTTCCACGGGGTCAAAGAGTGACGTTATCCGCGTTCCACGTGACCAGGAATTTTGCACTAGATGCTTCACACGGGTTCACTGGCGTGTTCGGCGAGGACTAGGCTTCGCTCTGGATCCTTCACACGGGTTCACTGCCGTGCTCTGCGAGGACCAGGATCCGCTCTGGACGTTTTCCACAGGGTCAAAGAGTGACGTTATCCGCGTTCCACGTGACCAGGAATTTTGCTCTGGATGCTTCCCACGGGTTCACTGTCGTGTTCTGCGAGGACCAGGCTCCGCACTGGACGTTTTCCACGGGGTCAAAGAGTGACGTTATCCGCGTTCCACATGACCAGGAATTTTGCACTAGATGCTTCACACGGGTTCACTGCCGTGTTCGGCGAGGACTAGGCTCCACTCTGGATGCTTCACACGGGTTCACTGCCGTGCTCTGCGAGGACCAGGATCCGCTCTGGATGTTTTCCACGGGGTCAAAGAGTGACGTTATCCGCGTTCCACGTGACCAGGAATTTTGCTCTGGATGCTTCTCACGGGTTCACTGCCGTGTTCTGCGAGGACCAGGCTCCGCTCTGGACGTTTTCCACGGGGTCAAAGAGTAACGTTATCCACGTTCCACGTGACCAGGAATTTTGTTGATTGTATCCGCATTTCACGGAGTTGGGATTCGACT
This sequence comes from Agapanthus africanus, assembly GCA_030015575.1. Lineage (NCBI taxonomy): Eukaryota > Viridiplantae > Streptophyta > Magnoliopsida > Asparagales > Amaryllidaceae > Agapanthus > Agapanthus africanus. The sequence continues at coordinate 653,114,537 of JASDDO010000014.1, forward strand.
CTCGGTCATCTGTACACCGTCGAGTCATGGGACTGGGAATTGCCGTTGTTCCGCTTTGCTTGATATTGTGTCTGCTGCAATGAGACAAACGTCGAGATGATCTCTAGGCTATCTGTGACTCATCGAGAATTGGCTTCTTCTTCTGATGAAACCTGGGAGAGGAGGAGTGCGATTCCTTCTTTGTTTGCGCCCCTGGATTGTATACAGGGATTGATGTAATATCACCTGTAGGGCATAAATTTCATTTTTTGTTTTATTTCTTTTTCCGCGACACTCTATCATTTCAGCTTTTACATCTCGAAGGTCGCGATTGCCCCATCATTTCGGCTATTTTTCGCGGTGCCCAATCATTTCGGCTATTTATTTTATTTTTACTCGCTGCTTTTTATTGCGAGTTGCCCAATCATTTCGGCTATTTTTCATGCATACATTTTTACTTGCTGCTTTTTATTGCAAGTTGCCCCATCATTTCGGCTATTTCATATGCATTTTTAGCTCGCTGATTTTTTATCGCGAGTGTAGAACTTGGAATCTGGTGCCAATCTCAGCATCAGCATCGCTACAACTGGAATATTGCCAGGAGCGAACTATCATCTGCCATGAAAGGACTTCGAATTTGATATCATTTTAGGCATCAGCATCACTACAACTGGGATATTGCCAGGAGCAAATCATCATTTTCCTTGAAAGGACTCGGAATTTGATACCGTTTTAGGCGTCAACATCGCTACAACTGGGATATTGCCAGGAGCGAATCATCATTTGCCTCTGTCGATGTCGAACAAAGGTGGCTTAGTAGACAGGGTTAGGGTCCTATCGACTAAGGCTTTTGACTTCATGAGCCGTAAGGGTCTCACAAAGGTATTTCTTCCTACAAGTCGTGAGGATCTCGTAGGTGTGTTTTCTCCTTGGGAATCGTGAGGATTCCTAAGTGCGTGTTCCCCTGTAAGTCGTAAGGATCTTACAAAAGGGTTTTCTCCTTATAAGTCGAGAGGGCTTACAAGGGTTGTTCACCATATAAACATATCCCTAGTCACGAATGGGACTTGGTTAGGGAAATGTTTATTCGCGCTCGTGGATTGTGTACAAGGGTCATTATGAGCCGCTTGTAGGGCAATATCGAAGGTTGCGGGGGTTTCTTAAGAACAGGTTAAGGTTTCTGTAACTTAAGACTTTCAAATCTTATGGGCCGTGAGGGTCCCATAAGAGAATTCTCCTTACGAGTCGTGAGGATCTCGCAAGTGTAATTTCTCCTTAGGAATCGTGAGGATTCCTAAGTGTGTTGCTCCCTTGTGAGTCGTAGGGATCTCACGCAGGTGGTTTCTCCTTTACAAGGTTGAGAGGACCCTGTAAGCGTCTTTTAACGAGGTTACGCCCTTTCGGGTTTTCACAAACACTCGCCGGTAGTCCTGCTGTTTTTACTCACGGAGCCCTTTCGGATTTTCATCTGTGCCCATTTTTCTTAGAGACATACCGTCTTTTTCTCTTTTTTTAATTTTTTTTTCTAACGAGGTTGCGCCCTTTCAGGTTTTCACAAACACTCGCCGGTAGCCCTGCTGTTTTTACTCACGGAGCCCTTTCGGGTTTTCATCCGTGCCCATTTTGCTTACGGACATACCGTTTTTTTATTTTTATTATTTTTTTTATTTTCTTTTTGTATCGGTTTTGGGATGCCGCAATCCATCGTAGTTTATTGGCATCTCGGTCAGCAGCTAGTTTTAGGACATAGTGGTCCATCGTTAGTTTAAAGACATTTCGGTCCGTTGTTAGTTTAAGGACGTTTCGGTCCGTTGTTAGTTTAAGGAAGTTTCGGTCCGTTGCAAAGTAAGCCGGTTACTACTAATAGAGTTTGGGCTTAGGAAGATAGCGAGCGGACATAGTCATCGTCATCTATCATTGACCTAGGCCATGACTCGTCAAGCATAGTATTTCTTCAGGAAGCGACCGTTTATTGGCCTGAATGGTCTTTCACCATCCATGTCCATGAGTAGATAGGCTCCACCCTGGTAGACCTTGTCTATGATGTACGGGCCTTCATAGTTCGGCTTGAATTTTCCCCGCTTAGCGCGATTGGGGATCATAGGTCTTTTGACCACTAACACGAGTTCGCCTTGGCGGAATGTCCTCGGCCTGGTCAATCTTTCATATGAGCGCGTCATCTTTGCTTTATAAGCCTCCAGATTTTGTTGCGCTATGAGCCGGGTTTCATCAAGGGCATCAAGCTCCTCAAGCCGAAGGTAAGCATTTTCTTCGTCCGTCAGCTCGTAGTGGACTGCCACTCGTAGAGAAGGTAACTCTATTTCGAAGGGGAGTACTCCTTCTGTACCGAATACCAACGCGTACGGCGTTGTGTTTGTGGCCGTTTTGAACGTAGTTCGATGCACCCAGAGAGCTTCTAGCAGTCTCTCGTGCCAGTCCTTCTTATTTCAGGACACCGTCTTTTTCACGATCTTCGTCAAGGTCTTGTTGAAAGCTTCAGCTAGACCGTTAGCTCGGGGATTATAAACTGAGGAATATCTCCAGTCTATGTTGTGTTGTTGCGCGAAGCGGCTGATCTTGTGGCTTCTGTAGGCTGGCCCATTATCGAAGATGATCCGTCGCGGAGTACCGAACCAATAAATGACGTGTGTCTTGAAGAAATGGAGGATATTCTCCGTCTTCACTTCCCTCGGCGGTACTGCTTCTACCCATTTGGAGAAATTGTCAGTCGTCGCCAAGATGAATCGATGTCCCCTGGACGATGCTGGTTCGATGGGGCCGATTATGTCAGTCCCCTACATTTCGAACGGCCAGCTGGCCACCGTTGGATGTAGAGGATTTGGGTGCTGATGGATAAAGTCCCCATGAATCTGGCATGAATGGAATTGCTTCGCGTATTCGAGGCAGTCCTAAATCATCGTGGGCCAATAGTATCCCATCCGTTTAATCTTCAACTTCATCTTCGGGCCTGCTTGGTGAGAACCGCAGAGTCCGTCGTGAACTTCTTGGATGACTCTTTTTGCTTCTTGAGGTCCCAGGCATCTCAACCATAGAGAATCAAATGACCTCTTGTACAGAGTATCATGGACGAAGGCGAAAGACAGAGCTCGTTTCATAAGCTGATGTCTTGAGGACGCATCTTCAGGCGTTCGACGGGACTTGAAGTAGTCTATAAAGACTTCTCTCCAATCCCCAACCGTTTCTTGGTCTTTTATTTGCAGGGCCATCTGCTCAATCGCTTCCTTTTTCTCGGACGACTCTGGAGATATTTCTGCCGGTGCGAGGACCCGACGGCTTTGTACCACGATTCTGACGTCATCGAGGTTCTCATCAGCCAGTTCTTTAGCGAGCTTGGCTAACGCGTCCGCCTTGCTATTTTCCGCACGCGGTATGCTTTCCAAGGTGTAGGAGGGAATTTGAGTCAGCAGTCGCTGTACTCTCTCGCCATACTTCACCAGCTCTGGCTTGCACGTCTGGTAGTCGCCGTTTACTTGACTAACGACCAGTTGGGAGTCTCCGTATATGAGGAGGTTCTCAATTCCCATGTCGATGGCGATCTCAAGGCCTGCTATCAAAGCTTCGTACTCGGCTTCGTTGTTCGTCCTCGGCTCTGTTAAGGAGAAGGCGAATCGCATTATCCCTCCTTGTGGGGTCACGAATATAAGGCCTACCCCTGATTTGATTATAGGCGTGTTTTGTTTGAGCTTCTTCATGGAAGAGGCTCCATCGAAGTAAAGTTCCCATCGGGTATCACTACCGTCGATTGCATCAAACGCATGTTCGTCTGGAAGTTCGCAATTCAAAGGGGAATCGGCCTGTATTGGATGTTCAGCGAAGAAGTCGGCGATAGTCTGGCCTTTCACTGCCTTGAGAGGCTGGTAGGTTATCGAAAACTCCATTAAGAGCAAGGCCCATTTAGCGAGTCTCTCTGTCAATATGGCCTTCGACATTAAATATTTAAGGGGGTCCACCTTCGAAATGAGACGGACTTCATGTGCTAACGCATAGTGCCTGAGCTTTGTTATTGCGAAGATCAACGCCAGGCAGTGTTTTTCGATGGGAGAATAATTGCTTTCTGCCCCCAGGAGAACTCGACTCAAGTAGTAGAGAGCTCTTTCTTTCCCTTGGTCGTTCTCTTGTGCCCATAGTGCGCCTAAGGAACCTTCGAGGGCGGTTGTATAAAGAATGAGAGGCTTTCCCTTGACCGAAGCAGCCAACACTGGTGGATTCTGCAAGTATTGCTTGATTTCGTCTAGTGCGCTCTGGCATTTGTGATCCTAAACGAAAGGGGTTCCCTTCTTCATCAGGTGACTATAAGGACGGCACTTGCCTGAAAGGTTGGCTATAAATCGCCGGATGTATGCAAGCTTTCCTTGGAGAGACCGCAATTGCTTAAGGGTCCTTAGCCGGGGCATTTCCATGATCGCCTTGATCTTGGACGGATCTATTACAATGCCTCGGTGTCGGACGATGAATCCCAGGAATTTGCCTGAGGAGACCCCGAACGCGCATTTGAGAGGGTTCATCTTCAGATTGTATTGCCGAAGACGTTGAAACACGATCTTCAGATGCTCGAGATGTTCCTCGTACGATTTGCTTTTAACCACGAGGTCGTCGATATAGCATTCGACGATTTCATGTATAAGGTCATCGAAGATCTTTGTCATGGACTTTTGATAGGTGGCACTGGCGTTCTTTAGACCGAAGGGCATCACCTTGTAGCAGAATATACCCAAAGGGGTCCGGAAAGCGGTGTGCTTCTGGTCTTCGGGATGCATCTTTATCTGATTATATCCTGATGAGCCGTCCATGAAGGAGAAAACCTCGTGAGTAGACATGTTATCTATCATCAGCTCGGTGACTGGCACTGGGAAATCGTCCTTCGAGCGGGCTTTATTGAGATCCCGAAAGTCTACACATGTGCGCATCGTCCCATTTTTCTTCATCACCGGGACGATGTTGGCAATCCAATCGGGATACTGAACTTCCTGGATAAACCCAGAATCGATCAGCTTCTTGACTTCGGCATTAATGCTCATCTCAAGCTCGAGCCGCATTCTTCTCGGTGCCTGTTTGATTGGTTTAACGTCCGGGGATATCGCCAATTTATGCACAGCAATTTCTGGATCTAGTCCTGGCATTTCGGAATAGTTCCATGCGAAGCAATCTTTATATTGCATAAGCACGTCTTTTAATGAAGCCACCCTTTCTTCAGACAACAGTTCACTAACGAATGTCGGTCGCGGGTCGTTCGCCATCCCCAACTCAATTTTCTTGAGGTTATCTGCCGTGGTGTGTATCCCATCTTCCAGCTCTTTCAGCACTGGCGGAATTTCTGAGATCACCTCATCATCGTTGTTTTTGAAGCACCAAGGAAGGTCATCCATATTCTCGGGCTCTTCTTTTGATATCGTTATCATATGACATGCACGAGATCGCTTCCAAGACCGATGTGGATCTGGTTCTGTTCTCGTGGCTTTGGGTTCATGCTTCTGTGGCGGCGTTACCCTCCAGCTGTCAGATAAAGCGAATTTGCCGAGCTGATACTGATCTTCGACCTAGTTCTTGAAGGTGAATCAATCTTCGAGAGGGTGCCCTATTACCCTGTGATAAGAGCAATAGTTCGAGTGTGAGACTTCGCCTGCTTGTTCGGGGTGCTTAGACTCCGGAAGTGTAAGCATTTGGTGCTTTATAGCTAGGTCAAGTATCTTCTTTGTCTTGTCTTGAGAAAAAGAGTATGCTCGACTCATCTTCTTCATAAGGGACAAATCTGGACCGCTCGATTCCAGACTGCGTGGCTTCTTGGTCCCGCTTTGTCGTTGTTGAATGTCTTTTCCTCTTTTTGACTTGTTTCTGCCTCTGCGTCGGGCCTTTTTTACAACAGGTTGACAGGGAGCGGCATTTTCGTCTTTCACAGCCTGTTGAAGGAGGCGTTGCGTCCTGGCTTTCTCGTAGATGGCCATTTCGCGGTTGTGGTCGTCTCGAACTTTTTGACCAGCTTCCCTTATAAGCTTGTCCATTTGTTCTTCGAACGACGGACCGGGCATTTTTGCTTCAGGAACTCTTTTTGGTTCAGGGTTAGCATCCTCCCATTGAGCATCTCCCTCTTCATTGAAGTCACGTACGACGCAGCAGTCGCGGAGTAGCTCCCGTTTCTTGGACCGAACATATCCAAGCCCGATTGTTTCCATTCTCCCGTTCGGCAATTTGCGCTGAGTCCCGGGAACGTTCCAGATCCTGTCATAGAACTTGGCTTTCCGAGCAGTTTGCTTAAGGGGCACACCTTGGCGCCTCAAAAGTCTTCTTAATCCGTCCGTATAATATCTGGGTAGACGGATGGGCTGGAGTCTGTCAAGTGTAGGATCCGCACCATGCCAGATTTCTTTCACCACTTTAGTTTCCCCGGAGCGGTAAAATAGAATCGCCTTTTCGCCTAGGAGGGACATAGAACGTCTGCAGCTCTTCTACACTGTAGGTATCAAGCGCGTCCAGTTCTCTATGATGTTTAAGTGGAACCATGGCGACTTGCAGACTTTGCTCTTCGTCAGCGAATGTTTGTATTGGAGGCCGAGTAGAGAATATAGCATGGACTTCATCTTCCGAATCGCTGCCAAAGATCAACATGGGAGCGGACGGTCCTGGCTTGTTATGCTGGGGTAGGCCTGAATAAACTATCTCTTCCTCTTCTTCAGTGTCGCTTCCGAAGACGGGAATGGTGGTGACAGCTTTGTTCTCCGGTTTGTGACACCTCTCCGTGTCCTCGAAATCTGCCAAGAAGTATTTTGCGCCTTCGTACTTGCGGACTTCGTGTTAGTTATATGTATGCCCTAGAGGCCATTACTGTACATACGATGTATATTGTAGTGGATGCTAGGACATATATAGGGAGGACTTTCTTGCTCGACATGATAGTATGCTATCTGGTTGTACTTTATCTTAACATGTACTTTGATTGTCTCTATGTTACATGTTGATAAAGCCCTTAGGATATGTACTCGACTACTGGGACTATGATGAGATCATACTAGTGGGGCCACGGTAGTCGACGAGTACATCCTATAACTGAACCTAGTCGAGGGTGTATCGAGACCGGGCATCGATGCACCAGAGTAGACTAGCGTATACGCATCTTGACCCATTTGATGGGCGATGGATGATCCCATATCCATCGGGGTTTGACATCAAGGATGGTGTACGGGTGCTCAGTGGAGACTGGGTACACTGGACGGACTCGCCGAGAACTCCCAGATGGTATTATACCATACGTCAGATGGCAGTTCTCCGGTGACACTGGTACAGAGTAGTCTGTTGACCCGAGATCGTCATAGAGTCTTGTGTGATTCCCACTGTGCTTTGATTTCCATCATACCATGTCCAAGAGGGCGTGCAAAAAGGTGGCTTTTGGGTACAGTCCCGAATCATATGGAGGCAATGAGCGATAGGAGGGGATTCGTCTCTCCCGGTATAGGGAGTTGATGTTGTGCTGTGTTCGATTGACTATAACCGGAAATCCCTGACCAGGGTTGCTGAGATTTACTGGTAAGTGTTATCAGTAGTTTCTCGAACTGTTATAGACCTCATATCGACACGACTTATCGAGCTACTGGGGTCTGACGTTTACCACCCCTAGGCGAGATATGCGACATATCAGACGACGAGACCGGACTGTACGGGAGTGTTACTGTTTGGATTCACAGGAGAAGTTACAGGCTTGCTTGTTGATCTTCTGAGCGCTCAATACCTGGGTAGCTGTTACGTTTAGCTGACCGCTTGCAGCTTGTGGGTGTTTGATATGATCATCACCTACTACCGGCGTATTGACGATTCTTTAGAGTCCTACACAGAGGTTTCTTGACTCAGGCAAAACGAAGTAGGAGCACATATGTGATATGTGCGGGACCGAGGATAATGCGATATGTGATACCGTATTCTATTCTCGCGTTATTTGATATCAGCCGGGTCATCGGATCAAGTGTTGATTCGATGAATCGGTACGGATAAATATTAGTCGGTTATATGCGATATAGCCGGATTGTCGGATCAAGTGTTGATTCGATAATTTAATGTATAATAATATATATGATATATTAAATTACATTAACTAATATTTGCTCACTAAAAGATTCTTTTTCTCACTCGGGTAATACATTGATATATATGCGATATATGTTAATTGTATTATTTTATTTTGTTACGATAAATATTATATATGTGATATATAATATTGTAACATGATATGATAACTAATGCAACTTGTTTAGTGGAGTTTAAACTTGATTAGGGTTTGGATTAGGGTTAAACCTTCTAGTTGATTCTAGAAGCTTTTCTTTTTGTCATGATAAAGATATTTTCAAGTGAGTCATGCTTTAACCAAACCCAAACCCTAACCCTAGTTAATTCTCTACAAGAGTTAGCTTGACCATGGTTGCATTATCTATCATATTATTTCATTTCCTATTCATCACAAAAGGATTCAAGATTATTGTTCATCTTCTTCTTCATTTTCTTTCATGAAAAGCTTGCTTGATTTTTCAAAAGTGATGAATAAATGTGAGAAAAAGATAAATAAATAGAGCAAAAATCCTACTTCATCATCCTCGTCTTCCCTTGCCATTTAGATGAGGGTGTTCACATCATTTCATGAGTGTTAGCTTGTGTTAAAGAAACTTCAAGGTAGATTATCTTAGTATCGAAGATCGGAAGCAAAGGTTGCGTCTTTCTCTTCGTGGAACCTCTCGAGAGTCCGGATCCCGATGATCGCAGCGAAGGGACCACAACACGGAGCATATGAAGTGAAGGACCGGATCTACAAAGGTTGTAATCCCTCTCACTTAGTGTTAAAGTGTTTAGCATGTTGTTTTCGCCTAATCTCTAGTTTAAAGTTCCGTATTCAGGTTGTTCGGCACGGTTAAATTTTAAATCGGGCATGGTTGATGCCTCGTAGACCCTTGTGCGCGTGCCTAGCAACCCTACAGTGGTATCAGAGCCAAGCTAGAGCTTTAGGCGAAGTCTAGACGGAGTTTGAAGTCCGATCGAACCAAAATGATAACCCGAAACATGCTCTCTGGACTTTTTCTAAAAAGTGGGATTTTTCCAAATTAAAAATGCGTAAAAAATTCAGCAGGGAATTCTAAGAATTACGGTGCAAAAATTTTTTGGTGAACAGTAAAAAGCGCGGCGGAACCGCGGCGGAATCATGCCTTCTGCGGCGGTTCCGCGGCTGAAAGGTGACGTCATCAACTCCTGTTTGCACAGTAACTCCTATTTTATTATGCTGGATTTTCTGGGAATTTTTAATATTCATTCTACAGTTGAGTTTTCATGGGTTGTTTTGGGGATTCGGTGTTTCGATCGGAGTATCAGATTTTGTCTATGTGGTTTTCCGGATAACTTTTAGAAACTGTTAAAAAGTTCGGACGGATATCAATAACTCAATTTTTCCCCTGTCGGAAAATTTTTCAAAAGTTGGATTTTTTCTCGTGTTTAAGAATGTTCTAAGTCATGCAAGTAACTCGGTGGACCCTCTAGAAGACAACAAACCTTAACTCGATTATGTGACCGTCTTGAACTGCCCTTTGAACCTTAGGGTTTAGGGCAGTACGGTGTGCCACATGTGAGGCGTTGGCTTGACCCTTCTACGGCTGGACCATTAGTACTGTGGCATGTAATGGACGTTTTAAACTGATTTCAAGTGTTGAGATAAATTGGGGAAATCTTGGGTACTTGACAATTCGATCGGAAAGTTTAACTTTTTCTATTTATCTGGAATGTGATACAATAATTGGAATCCACAGGTAGTTATGTGATAACTAATTTGAATATTATAAACATAGCACTTTAGTCTCAGATGATCGGTTGCCACGGAATTTTGATGAGATCAAAAGTCCGTCGCAATCACGTAGCGTACGCGGATACTCACCGGGTAAACTTAATAGACAGCTACACCTCTTAGCCCCGACCAAGTGACTGTAGGAGAACCCCGTCGCCGAAAGCATCCGTTCGGGTGCTCCCGGTAGCGGTGTTCCGCCTTGGTGCACTTCGTCGACGGTATCGGGGGTGCGGCTGTCTACTAAAGTTTGCGATGAGCATTCGATCAGGACGTCGGGAATCCTGTTGAATTGCCCGACTTGATATTGAAAAGAGTTTTCGATAATGAGACTAAAATGCGGGGTTTATAATTGTTAGGCATGCGATGTCTAAGGAATTCATTTGGTTAGGCATGCGATGTCTAAAGAGGTTGCGGATTCCAACTGTTGTAGTTTTACACTTTCTTTTCTGTGACCGTAAGCGTAGTATGTGGTGTATCGCCGGCTTCGTTGCTATACATCAACGACAATCGGGATACGCATACTTGCTTACGTTGATGATATGCGATATTATGTGTTGCTGTGATATGTTGTATTGGATCGTCGCGTTTGAATAGCCGGGGGTTTTATGTGAGATGAGAGTTTTTCTTTTTCATTCATGTAAAATTCATTTGTATGTAATATTCTTTTATTGGGGCACTTCCAGGTAGCGGAAGATGTCACCGTTGTATATTATTTACTTTTCCGCATTAGGTAGACCCAAGGCGGGGAGCACAAGTAACCGGGTTCTAGGGTCCAGTGGGAGACCATCTCGAGGAGTCGAGAGCGGGTCTCCTAACCCTAGAATTGGCAGTGTTACTTGCCGCTCTCGTAGGGGTCTAGGGATGTGGGTTTGTCTATTCATCGCGACCGTGGAATCCGTGTTTTATACAGGCTCGTATTGAAAACACGGACGTCCTAGTATATCCAATATTTCATATATGTTCTTCTGCTGCAATGTTCTGTGATGAGATCATATTACTGCATGTGACGAATGTTTATATTATATATATGAGATATATGTTATATTGCAGATTTCGTTTCAAAAGAGATGCTTGTGAAGCATAATAAAATAGGACTTCATTAATGAGATTAATGAAATAAAAGAAACATAAGATGTTGTAAAAACTTGTTTATAAAAACTGGTAGCTCTAGTTCTTGCTTTGCATAGCGGTGTTCCTTGTAGAACATCCAGCACCTTATTCAATAAGGAAAGGACCGAGATCCCTTCACCGGGAGTGACTCCTTTAGCAATAACTGGCAGATGCTAGAAACTCGGTTTGTCTTTTGATTGCTTCTATAGTTTTTGCTTTGCATAGTGGTATTTGTGAAATATCCTGCACCTTATTCGATGAGGAAAGGGCCGACGATCCCTTCACCGGGAGTGACCCCTTTAGCAAAACTAGAAAAGCCTCAAAAACACTCCATTTAAAATCACTCGATTCTACAACGATATCAAGTTCATTACGCAAAGGGTTTTCTTAAAAACCTGTCGTAGCCCTCCGTCATTTCAGATAAATACTGGTTAGTATTCGTGCTGCGTTTGTTGACCTCTGTCAAGGCGTAGTGTGCGGTAGCTGATTAGTGCTTATCTGTATAAGCATATGATGTGATTGATTTAGGGTAGTCGTGCGACCTTGTTGACCTCTGTCAAGGGTCGTGCGTGTGGGTTTACTTCAATCAGGAAATGACGGGTTGAACTTGACTAGCAGCCTATGGTTTGTTGACCTCTGTCAAGGTCATAGGACGCTTGGGGCAAAATATTATTGGGAATTTCAAGTGTTGAAATTTGCAATGAGATTGCTTACCTTCTATAAGATAGTTGGATCTCGATACCCGCTGCGAGTAAGAGTTACTCCTGGGAGAGTTTTACACATTACAATTAGCCGATCAAGTAGGTGTCTAGAAAGGTGTTAACGGGGTTACGCCTCTGGGAAAACGGGGTTTACTTTAATTAGGTTCGTGCGAAAGCACGGGAGACCTCCCTCAAAGTACCGACACTGGCCTGGCTGAAAGATTGGCGAACTTGTAGCGTGTAATTAATCCCGGCTAGTCTTTCCTTTTAGGGTTTGAAGGAAGATTTGACTAAAACAGTGGGAGACATCCTGATTAGATATATTAGATAACCAATCTAATCTTGCAAGAGCATACGCTGAGTGTTTTCTTCTCTCTCTCCCCAGGTAGCGACCATATCACGCCTTAATCAAGATAATAAAACGGATATATTGACCGAACCCGCTTGTTATACTGAGCTGGGGAACGTTGGTCCCGCTCCAACTTATAATTGTTATAGGACAGAGCAGGAAATTGGGGATTACCAGAATTCCCGTGCCGCCCAAACGAAGAAAGTGCATGCTGATGCAACATCTTCGGGTGTGTTCATTACACAGAACTGTTTCTCAGTATCCTTTACGTCCTGGGTATGTGATACCGGATCAGGATCCCGTATATGTAATCTGTTACATGGGCTACAGATAGGTAAAGAACTGAGAACGGGTGATAAGTTTCATGAGACAGAAAACGGTGCAAGTGTTGCAGCCAAGTCTGTTGGTCACTATCACCCTGTATTACCGGAATACATTGATTCTGAACTAATGTTATTAGATACCGAACCTGATATACAAAATCATATCAGTCTCTTTATTAGTAAAGAAATGATAAAATTTTGTATTGTTGGATAATGTTTTGAACATTTCCTATATCAAGAGTTGATCGGTTCAGGCACGTTATCTAAAAGCATTGACGTTCTAAATCAAACTATAGTTCTTAGTATACGGAACACACACAAGAGGAAGAGTTCAGAAATGAATGAATCCTTCTTGAGGCATTGTAGACTAGGTTATATCAATGCGACCCGACTGGCTGAAGTTACATATAGATGCATATTTAAATTAGTTTGAATTTACATCTTGTGAAACTTTCCGGTCATGTCACAAAGATAAGATGACCACAGCTCTGTTTGTTGGAAACAGAGAAAGAGTTAATGAACTCTTGGGATTGATACATGCTGATGTATGAAAGTCCCCTGTCTACATATGCCAGGACCGGTTCTTTGTACTTCATTACATTCTCTGATGATCTCTCAAGATTCAGACATATGTTCCTGTTGAAACACAAGTCTGAACCTTTTGAGATATTCACAGAATATAAGTTAGAAGTATGGAACCAAAATACGGGTAAAAGTATTATGTCCTTTGATGTGATCAAGGAGGAGAATACTTGAGCACGGAATTCCTGGACTATTCTAAAGGAGAATGAGATTTTCTCTCAGCATTACTCTTCCGTATACACCACAGCACGTCGGTGTATCGGGGCGGAGCAATAGCACCCTATGTGATATAGTGTGCTCTATGATGAGTACTACTGAGTTTCCTATTTCCTTTAGGGAGTTGTGCACTTGAGAAGCTGCATACCTATTGAATAGGGTTCAAATCAAATCAGTTGCCTACCACTTCATATGTGATATGGAAAGGGAAGAGCCCATATCTTAAGTTTGTTAAGATTTGGGGTTGTCCGGCCTATGTCTAAAAGCAAAATCCGGACAAGCTCGAGGCAAGGTCTGTTATGTAGAACTGGAAATGTTCCAGCTATACAAACTGCAACTGATGATTTGGTAGAACCAAAGGATTCAATAGTTTCCAACGAATCTCAGCCTCTCCGCCGATCTAGTAGGGTTCCTCACCCACCTGAGAGATACTTTGGTTTCTCTATGACAGTGGGAGCGAAGATTGTATCATGAGATGATGACCCAACTAGTTTCGAGCTGGCCATCAGGAGTAGGACTCTGTAAGAATGGCTGGGTGCTTATCGATCTGAGATGGAATCCTTATACACCAACAAAGTATGGACTTTGGTTGCTTTATCTGAAGGGTTAAATCCCCATCAGGAGCAAGTATATCTTGAGAAGATTACTTGGTGTACATTGAAAAGTTGAGACTTTCAAAGCTAGACTTTTTAAAGGTTTGCATCATAAGACCAGGTATGGATTATGTTGAAACCTTTTCTAAGGATCTATGCTTAAGTCCATCCAGATCTTACTTGCCACGGCTACATACCATGACTACGATATCTGGTGGTTAGGTGTTATGACTGCTTTTCTAAATGATGTTTTAGAAAAGAGCATCTATAAGTACACAGCCAGAGGGCTTCGTAGACAGTGGGAGCAGCGGAAACGTGTGCAAGATGTTTTATATGATAAAACAGGCATCGCGGAGTTGGAACATTTGTTTTGATGTGGTAGTCAAAGAGTTTGACTTCATCAAAATGGTAGATGAACCTTGTATATACGAAAAGGTAGTAGAGAGTATGGTGGTGATCCTCGTAGAGTACGTGGATGACATACTCTTGATAGGGAAGGAGTTTCCTATGCTACGCTCGGTCAATCTCCGCTTATCACAAGGATTCTCTATATAGGATCAAAGTGATACCTCCTAAATCCTGTGTTTTGGATCTATGAGATAGATCTAACTGGATGTTAGGATACTCACTAGTTGTAGTGAGATGGTATCAATCGATCCTGGGGAGAATCACTGGAAGGGTTCCAGGGTGATAAGGACGACTGAATGTCAGTCGCAGGCTTGTTTATACCCTCAGTGGAGGGACGGTATGTTGGAAGAGTTCCAAGCTAGATACCGTGACATACTAGACGATTAAGGGCAAGATACATCGTTACCAAGGATACTACCAAAGAGGCAGTCTGGATATATATAAGTTCATAAGATGAACTTCGTTCCTACCATTGTGTGACAATGGAGTTGTGGCTTTGGCCAAGGAACTATCGTCCCATCAGAAATCCAGATATAATTCTTAGGCAGTATCACCTGATCATGGAGATGGTTGATCTCCAGGGAGATCGAGGTTAGGAGAGTAGACACAGAGGACAACAGCGCGGATCCACTCACAAAGGCCTTTTTCCCAGTAGAGACTTTTATGGGATGGTTGAGTATGAGATACTTCAACCGCAGCTAATTGTTGGGTATGCGATACCATAACAGATGGCCCTAGTGCAAGTGGGAGATTGTTAGTTATATGTATGCCCTAGAGGCCATTACTGTATATACGATGTATATTGTAGTGGATGCTAGGACATATATAGGGAGGACTTTCTTGCTCGACATGATAGTATGCTATCTGGTTGTACTTTATCTTAACATGTACTTTGATTGTCTCTATGTTACATGTTGATAAAGCCCTTAGGATATGTACTCGACTACTGGGACTATGATGAGATCATACTAGTGGGGCCACGGTAGTCGACGAGTACATCCTATAACTGTTCCTAGTCGAGGGTGTATCGAGACAGGGCATCGATGCACCAGAGTAGACTAGCGTATACGCATCTTGACCCATTTGATGGGCGATGGATGATCCCATATCCATCGGTGTTTGACATCAAGGATGGTGTACGGGTGCTCAGTGGAGACTGGGTACACTGGACGGACTCGCCGAGAACTCCCAGATGGTATTATACCATACGTCAGATGGCAGTTCTCCGGTGACACTGGTACAGAGTAGTCTGTTGACCCGAGATCGTCATAGAGTCTTGTGTGATTCCCACTGTGCTTTGATTTCCATCATACCACGTCCAAGAGGGCGTGCAAAAAGGTGGCTTTTGGGTACAGTCCCGAATCATATGGAGGCAATGAGCGATAGGAGGGGATTCGTCTCTCCCGGTATAGGGAGTTGATGTTGTGCTGTGTTCGATTGACTATAACCGGAAATCCCTGGCCAGGGTTGCTGAGATTTACTGGTAAGTGTTATCAGTAGTTTCTCGAACTGTTATAGACCTCATATCGACACGACTTATCGAGCTACTGGGGTCTGACGTTTACCACCCCTAGGCGAGATATGCGACATATCAGACGACGAGACCGGACTGTAAGGGAGTGTTACTGTTTGGATTCACAGGAGAAGTTACAGGCTTGCTTGTTGATCTTCTGAGCGCTCAATACCTGGGTAGCTGTTACGTTTAGCTGACCGCTTGCAGCTTGTGGGTGTTTGATATGATCATCACCTACTACCGGCGTATTGACGATTCTTTAGAGTCCTACACAGAGGTTTCTTGACTCAGGCAAAACGGAGTAGGAGCACATATGTGATATGTGTGGGACCGAAGATAATGCGATATGTGATACCGTATTCTATTCTCGCGTTATTTGATATCAGCCGGGTCATCGGATCAAGTGTTGATTCGATGAATCGGTACGGATAAATATTAGTCGGTTATATGCGATATAGCCGGATTGTCGGATCAAGTGTTGATTCGATAATTTAATGTATAATAATATATATGATATATTAAATTACATTAACTAATATTTGCTCACTAAAAGATTCTTTTTCTCACTCGGGTAATACATTGATATATATGCGATATATGTTAATTGTATTATTTTATTTTGTTACGATAAATATTATATATGTGATATATAATATTGTAACATGATATGATAACTAATGCAACTTGTTTAGTGGAGTTTAAACTTGATTAGGGTTTGGATTAGGGTTAAACCTTCTAGTTGATTCTAGAAGCTTTTCTTTTTGTCATGATAAAGATATTTTCAAGTGAGTCATGCTTTAACCAAACCCAAACCCTAACCCTAGTTAATTCTCTACAAGAGTTAGCTTGACCATGGTTGCATTATCTATCATATTATTTCATTTCCTATTCATCACAAAAGGATTCAAGATTATTGTTCATCTTCTTCTTCATTTTCTTTCATGAAAAGCTTGCTTGATTTTTCAAAAGTGATGAATAAATGTGAGAAAAAGATAAATAAATAGAGCAAAAATCCTACTTCATCATCCTCATCTTCCCTTGCCATTTAGATGAGGGTGTTCACATTATTTCATGAGTGTTAGCTTGTGTTAAAGAAACTTCAAGGTAGATCATCTTAGTATCGAAGATCGGAAGCAAAGGTTGCGTCTTTCTCTTCGTGGAACCTCTCGAGGGTCCGGATCTCGATGATCGCAGCGAAGGGACCACAACACAGAGCATATGAAGTGAAGGACCGGATCTACAAAGGTTGTAATCCCTCTCACTTAGTGTTAAAGTGTTTAGCATGTTGTTTTCGCCTAATCTCTAGTTTAAAGTTCCGTATTCGGGTTGTTCGGCACGGCTAAATTTTAAATCGGGCATGGTTGATGCCTCGTAGACCCTTGTGCGCGTGCCTAGCAACCCTACACTTCGTTCATGGAGAATGGATTCAGCTCTCTTGTCACGGTATACTCAAGACCGTCCTTGAAATACTTCATACACTGATGTTGTGTAGAAGGGATGATGTTGTACTCATATAACCAAGGACGACCGAGCAAAGCGTTGTAGCATGTCCTGGCGTCAATGGCATGAAATTTAATGTATGTGACAAGCAGCCCGAAGCGCAGCGTCAGTATTACAGACCCAAGGGTCCGTAATGACTGAGAATCGAAACCGGAGATGGTAATTTTATCACGAGCGAGGTGCTGAACGCTCATGCAGATTTCCTTCAACACCCGAACATTGAGGAGATTGACGGAGGATCCATTATCAACCAGGATTTTACCTATCTTGATATCGTGGCAGTATCCAGAGACATATAGGGGACGGTTGTGGTCGCACGTCCCAAGGAGAAGGTCCTCATCACCGAATGTGACATCGGCTGTGTACACTTCTTCCAGTTCATCCTTCATCCTATCTTCGGCGAGGAAGGCTTGGAATTGCTCGGGCTCTTGCAGTGCCTTGATTAATGAATCCCTCGCTTCTTTTGATAATAAAAGGGCGTCGATAATGCTGGGCTGAAAGGGAAGCTTCCTCAGGTGCGCTAGGATGTTGTAGTCCACCTTACTCTTCTTAGGCGGGTCCTTGGCAGTCAGCTCTTTCATGACTTGGTCATCTAAAGCGATATCCTCATCGACCTTTTCCTTTCCCTTATCTTTTCTAGTTGCGGGTCCAAGATTCTTTTCTGGAAGCGTGTGATTGCGCAGTTGAATGTTTTCTCAGGCCTCTGGTTCTTCCTCTTTCCCTAAGATGGATTCTTTAAAGAGAGGGCCAAGAGCTATTTCTTCGTCAGAGTCGCTTCCAAAGGTGAGAACCTGTGACCCTCCGGCATTGACTGTGTGACAGCTGCCGGTAGTTTTCTTGTGCTCCTTGGTCGTACTTCTCTGCTCCCGACGAGTTTTGCGTTTCATCCGTTTAAAATGTTGCCGGTGAGCAACATATCCCTTCCACCATCTTTTAAAAGCGTCACACTCCTCGGTGGGGTGTGAGATATTTCGATGATATGAGCAGTAATTAGGATGCATCTCTGCTCCACCGGGAGTGTTTCCTTCCGAGGGCGGTAGCTCCATCGCCATTGATATGGCTTTAGCAAACCTTTTCCCCGTCTTGAATCTGTTTTTATCCGTATCGGATGTCTTTTGATTTGGCGGGAGTGCTTCGACTCTTTCGTCTAGTCGTCGGCGTTTGGCTCCTTCCGATATGGCCATCTCACGCTCCTGATCGGCTTTACTTTTCAGACGAATCTCATTCAGAAAGGTGTCGATCATCTCGTCTGACGGCCACACAAGTTCCGGCTCAGGCTCTGCCCCCAGTCTTTCTGTGCAGGGCGCTTCTTCACTGTCTAGCAATGAATGAGAGATCACATGGCAACTTGCTACGTAATCCTCAGATCCATCTGACGAGTCTTCCCCATCATTTTCGTCCTCAAGGACGTGGCTGGGGAACTCTTGAAGCGTGATGGGGGTCCGCGCTTTCTGATTATATTCTTCCAGCGCGTCGATCTATTTCTGCAAGTCCGTGCGCTTGTCACCAGGCTTCACGGGCTTTTTGGATCTCTTCTTCTTTTTCGCAGATTTCGACGGCTGGGTGTGAGTGCTGGGGATATCACCACCGATCTTTGGAGTTGGGCGCGGCTTCAGCATCCCTTCGATGATTTGAGGTTCAAGCGGGTTCTTCCATCTGATCGCTGGGCATGTATGAAGTGTTAGTTATATGTATGCCCTAGAGGCCATTACTATACATAGGATGTATATTGTAGTGGATGCTGGGACATATATAGGGAGGACTTTCTTGCTCGACATGATAGTATGCTATCTGGTTGTACTTTACCTTAACGTGTACACTGATTGTCTCTCTGTTACATGTTGGTAAAGCCCTTAGGATGTGTACTTGACTACCTGGACTATGATGCGGATCATACTAGTGGGGACATGGTAGTCCATAAGTACATCCTTCAAAGTCCCTAGTCGTGGGTGTATCGAGACGGGGCATCGATATACCAGAGTAGACTAGCGTGTACCTTCTCGACCCATACAGATGGGCGATGGATGATCCCATATCCATCGGTGTTTGACATCAGAGATGATATACGGGTGCTCAGTAGAGACTGGGTACACTGGACGGACTCGCCGAGAACTCCCAGATGGTATTATACCTCACGTCAGATGGCAGTTCTCTGGTGACACTGGTACAGAGTAGTCTGTTGACCCGAGATCGTCATAGAGTCTTGTGTGGTTCCCACTGTGCTTTGATTTCCATCTTACCACGTCCAAGAGGGCGTGCAAAACGGTGGTTATTGGGTACAGTCCCGAGTCACATGGAGGCAATGAGCGATAGGAGGGGATTCGTCTCTCCCGGTATAGGGGGTTGATGTTGCGCTGTGTTCGATTGGCTATAACAGGAAATCCCTGGCCAGGGTTGCTGAGATTTACTGGTAAGTGTTACCAGTAGTTTCTCGAATTGTTATAGACCTCATATCGACACGACTTATCGAGCTATTGGGGTCTGACGTTTACCACCCCTAGGCGAGATATGCGACATATCAGACGATCAGTCCGGACTGTACGGTAGTGTTACTGGTTGGATTCACTGGAGTGTGAGCGGGCTTGCTCGTCGATCTTCAGATCGCTCAATACCCGGGTGGCCGTTACGTTTAGCAGACCGCTTGCGGCTTGTGGGTGTTTGATATGATCATCATCTGCTGCCGGCGTATTGACGAGTCTTTAGAGTCCTACACAGAGGTTTCCTGGCTCAAGCAAAACGAAATAGGAGCGCATATGAGATATGTGCGAGACCGAGAATGATACCAGTATGTGATACCGTATTCTATTCTCGCGATGAATGTATTGAATGGTTGTATGCCATATAACCTAGTTATCGAATCAAGGATTGATTCGATAAGCCGATATATTAGATACTAGTCGGTTGTATGCGATATGACCGGATCGTTAAATCAAGTGTTGATTTAATGATTTAATGTATAATTATATATTTGATATATTACTTTGCATTAACTAGTATTGGTTCACTTTAAATGGATTTTCTCACTTGAAGTTCACAAGTTGTATATGTAATATACTTTTGTGCACTTGATTGTATCATGTTTGATGATACATGCTTTTTGGTTAAGTGTAAAGAATTAAACCAAGGTTAAGTTGTTGATTAGGGTTTTACTTATTCATTTATCTTATTTATTTATTCATTTTGAATAAATTGAAAGATAAATGAATGGTGGCTTCATTTGTTTTTAGTTGAAGCTTCATGAAGCTTTGACTTGATGACCTT
The DNA here is from genome assembly GCA_030015575.1 of Agapanthus africanus. NCBI lineage: Eukaryota > Viridiplantae > Streptophyta > Magnoliopsida > Asparagales > Amaryllidaceae > Agapanthus > Agapanthus africanus. The sequence goes on from JASDDO010000014.1 coordinate 653,134,901, forward strand.
TTTGTTCTCATCCTTAACCCTAACCATTCAACCCAACCTTAGTCAATTCTCTACACTTAACTAAGGTTAAGATTATGATAAGTATTCTATTATTTTCTATTTTCTAATAACTTATGATAACACTTTCTTCTTCTTCATCATCTTCTTCTTCCATGAAGAAGCTTGCTTCATCAATGGTGATTGATGAAAACAAGTGAGAAATCCAATTCTAAAGTCTACCCACTTCCTATTTATTCATCCTCTACCTCATGCCAAGTAGTAGAGTGTGTTTCCTTCACAAGTTTTCTTGACTTGGTGAAGTTGGAGCTTGATCTAGCGATGCCTCGACGTAGATCATCTTCGGCACGTCGTCGATGACCTAGCCCGCTTCTTCTCCGATGAAGCCGACGCTAGAGCCCGGGATTGCATGAGGACAGCGGAGAGGACTTCATCACGGAGCCGTGGAGGTGGAGGACCGGATCTACAAAGGTTGTATTTCCGTATTCTTGTAGTTAAGTGTTAACTGGTTAGCTTTGTCGCCTAAAAATCTAGCCAATGATCTTGTTAGAGTTTCTCGGCACCGTTAAAATTTGAAATTGGCATGGTTGATGCCTTGTGAGACCTCTTGAGAGTGCCTAGGAACCCTACAGTGGTATCAGAGCCTAGCTAGAGCCTTAGGCGAAGTCCAGACGGAGTTTGAAAGCCGGACGAACCGAAAACACAACCCCAAAATGCTCTCTGGAAATTTTCTAAAATTTTGGATTTTTGTCAATTAAAAATATGCAGAAAAATAAGCAGGGTGTTCTTTGAATTACTGTGAAATACGAGGGCCTAAATCAACTTTTCCACCGCGGAACCGCGGCCCCAGCTATGCAAGGTGCGGCGGTTCCGCGGCCGTACTGTTCCCCTGTATGATTATTTCTGCACAGTAACTCATATAATTTAATGCTATATTTTCTGGGGTATTTTTATTGTGACTCTACAGAAGAGTATTCTGGGGTTGTATTGGGAATCAAAGATTCGATCGGATTATCAAATTTTGTCAGTGTGGCTTTCCGGATAAATTTTAGAATTTGTTAAAAAGTTCGACCGGATATAAATACCCAATTTTTCCCCTGTCGGGAAATTTCCAAGTGTTGGATTTTTCCGTAGTTTAACGACGTTCTAAGTAGTGCAAGTAACGCGATGGACCCTCTAGAAGACAACAAACCTTAACTCGATTATGTGACTGTCTTGAACTGCCCTTTGAACTTTCGGGTTTGGGGCAGTACGGCGTGCCACATGTGAGGCGTTGGCTTGACCCTTCTACGGCTGGACCGTTGGTACTGAGGCACGAACTGAATGTTGTTAGACTTATTTCATGTGTTGAGCTGTATCGGGAAAACTTGGGTGTTCGATTGTTCGATCGAAAAGTTTAGCATTTTCTATTTATCCGGAATGGGATACAATAATTGGAATTCACAAGGAGTTATGAGATAACTGAATGAATGTTATAAACATAGCAGTTTAGTCTCACTTGATCGGTTGCCACGGAATTTTGATGTGATCAAAAGTCCGTCGCAATCACGTAGCGTACGCGGATACTCGCCGGATAAACTTAATAGACAGCCTCACTCCATAGCCCCGACCAAGTGACTGTAGGAGAACCCCGTCGCCGAAAGCATCCGTTCGGGTGCTCTCGGTGGCGGTGTTCCGCCTTGGTGCACTTCGTCGACGGTATCAGGGGTGCGGCCGCCTACTAAAGTTTGCGACGAGCATTCGATCAGTTTTTCGGGAATCTTGTTGAATTGCCCGACTTGATATTGAAAAGTGTTTTCGATAATGAGACTAAAATGCGGGGTTTATAATTGTTAGGCATGCGATGTCTAAGTAATTCATTTGGTCAGGCATGCGATGTCTGAGGAGGTTGCGGATTCCAACTGTTGTAGTTTTACACTTTCTTTTCTGTGACCGTAAGTGTAATATGTCATATCGCCGGTTTCGTTGCTATATGTCAACGACAATTGGGATGCGCATATTTACTTACGTTGATGACATGTGATGTTATGTGTTGCTGGATATGTTATATTGGATCGTCGTGTTCGAATAGCCGGGGGGTTTTTTATGTGAGATGAGTGTTTTTCATTTTCATTCATGTAAAAACTTGTATGTAATATTCTTTTATTGGGGCGCTTCCAGGTTGCGGAAGTTGTCACCGTTGATGTATATTATTTACTTTTCCGCACTAGGATAGACCCAAGGAGGAGGGCACAAGTAACCGGGTTCTGGAGTCCAGTGGGAGACCAACTCGAAGAGTCGAGTCCGGGTCTCCTAACTCTAGAATTGGTAGGGTTGCTTGCCGCTCTCGTAGGGGTCTAGGGGTGTGGGTTTGGCTATTCATCACGACCGTGGAATCCGTGTTTTATACTGGCTCGTATTGAAAACACGGACGTCCTAGTATATCCAATATTTCATATGTTTCTTCTGCTGCAATATCTGTGATGTGATCATGTGATGTTCTGTGATAGATACAGTATATAGTATATATGATATATTATATAGACGTTACTTATGTTTTACACCCGTGCTAGCCCTGCCCTGCTCTGCCGTTAGTTACCTAACCTAACGGTGCACGAGGGGACATCGAGGCGAATGCGGATGGCATAAGTGTACGTCGTATTTATCTGTGATGTTTAGGTACTTTAAATGATGGGACTTCATTAATGAGATTAATAAAATAAAAGAAACCTAAGATGTTGTAGAATCGAATTTCAAAATAAAACAGGTAGCTACAGTTCTTGCTTTGCACAGCGGTATATGTGATATATCCTGCACCTTATTCGATAAGGAAAGGACCGAGATCCCTTCACCGGGAGTGACTCCTTTAGCAATAACCGGCAGATGCTACACACTCGGTTTGTCTTTTGATTGCTTTTAAGAGTTTTTGCTTTGCACGGTGATATATATGATATATCCCGCACCTCATTCGACTAGGAAAGGACCGACGATCCCTTCACCGGGAGTGACTCCTTTAGCAAAACTAGAAAAGCCTCAAAGACACTCCATTTCAAAATTCATTCGATCCTACAAGGATATCAAGTTCATTACGCAATAGGTTTTCAGAAAAACCTGTCGTAGCCCTCCGTCATTTCAGATAAGTCCTATTTAGTATTCGTGCTACGTTTGTTGACCTCCGTCAAGGCGTAGTGTGCGGTAGCTAACTAGTATTTATCTGCTTATGCATATGATGCAGATTGGATTAGGGTAGTCGTGCGGCCTTGTTGACCTCCGTCAAGGATCGTGCGGGTGGGTTTAATTCGATCAAGAAATGACGGGTTGAACTTGACTAGTAGCCTATGGTTTGTTGACTTCCATCAAGGTCATAGGGTGTTAGGGGCAAAATTATCAGGAATTTCAAGTGTTGAAATTTGCAATGAGATTGCATACCTTTTATGAGATAGTTGGATCCCGATACCCGCTGTGAGTAAGAGTTACTCCTGGGAGAGTTTTATACATTATAATTAGCCGATCAAGTAGGTGTCTAGAAAGGTGTCAACGGGGTTACGCCTCTAGGAAAACGAGGTTTACATTAATTAGGTTCGTGCGAAAGCACGGGGGACCTCCCTCAAAGTACCGACACTGGCCTGGCTGAAAGATTGGCGAACTTGTAGTGTGTAATTAATCCCGGCTAGTCTTTCCTTTTAGGGTTTGAAGGAAGATTTGATAAAAAGCAGTGGGAGCCATCCTGATTAGATAAAATAATAACCAATCTATTCTTGCAAGAGCGCACGCTGAGTGTTTTCTTCTCTCTCTCTCCTGGTAGCGACCATGTCACGCCTTAATCAAGATAATAATACGGAATATTGACCGAACCCGCTTGTTATACTGAGCTGGGGAACGTTGGTCCCGCTCCAACTTATAATTGTTATAAGATCGAGCAAGAAATTGGGGATTACCAGAATTCCCGTGCCGCCCAAACGAAGAGAGTGCATGCTGATGCATCATCTTCGGGTGTGTTCATTATACAGAACTGTTTCTCAGTATCTTCTGCATCCTTGGTATATGATACCGGATCAGGATCCCAGATATGTAAGATGTTACATAGGGCTACAAAAGGGTAGAAAAACTGAGAACGGGTGATAAGTTTCATGAGGCAGAAAACGGGGCAAGTGTTGCAGCCAAGTCTGTCGGTCACTGTCACCCTGTATTACCGATACATTGATTCTGAACGAATGTTATTAGATACCGAACCTGATATACAAAATCATATCTGTCTCTTTATTAGTAAAGAAACGATAAAATTTTGTATTGTTGGATAATGTTTTGAACATTTCCTATATCAAAAGTTGATCGGTTCAGGCACGTTATCTAAAAGCATTGATGTTCTAAATCAAACTACAGTTCCTAGTATACAGAACACACACAAGAGGAAGAGTTCAGAAATGAACGGTTCCTTCTTGAGGTATTGTAGACTAGGTCATATCAATGCGACCCGACTAGCTAGAGTTACATATAGATGCATATTTAAATTAGTTTGAATTTACATCTTGTGAAACTCGCCAGTCATGTCACAAAGATAAGATGACCATAGCTCTGTTTATTGGAAACAGAGAAAGAGTTAGTGAACTCTTGGGATGATACATGTTGATGTATGTAAGTCCCCTGTCTACACATACCAAGACCGGTTCTTTTTACTTCATTACATTCTCTGATAATCTTTCGAGATTCAGACCTATGTTCCTGTTGAAACACAAGTCCGAACCTTTTAAGATATTCACAGAATATAAGTTAGAAGTAGAGAACCAAAATACGGGTATAAGTATTATGTCCTATGATGAGATCAGGGAGGAGAATACTTGTGCATGGAATTCCTGGACTATTCTAAAGGAGAATGAGATTCTCTCTCAGCATTACTCCTCCGTATACACCATAGCACGATGGTATATCGGGGCGGAACAATCACACCCTATATGATAAGGTGTGCTCTATGATGAGTACTACTGAGTTACCTATTTCCTTTTGGGAGTTATGCACTTGAGAAGCTGCATACCTATTGAAAAGGGTTCAAATCAAATCAGTTGCCTACCACTTCATATTTGATATGATATGGGAAGAGCCCATGTCTTAAGCTAGTTAAGATTTAGGGTTGTCCGGCCTATGTCTAAAAGCAAAATCCGGACAAGCTCGAGGCAAGGTCAGTTATGTAGAACTAGAAAGGTTCCAGCTATACAAACTTCAGCTGATGATTTGGTAGAACCGAAAGATTCAATAGTAACCAACGAACCTCAGCCTCTCCGCCGATCTAGTAGGGTTCCTTACCCACCTGAGAGATACTTTGGTTTCTCGATGACAGTGGGAGCGAGGATTGCATCATGAGATGATGACCCAACTAGTTTCGAGCTGGCCATCAGGAGTAAGACTCTGTAAGAATGGCTGGATGCTTAGCGATCTGAGATGGAATCCATGTACACCAACAAAGTATGAACTTTGGCTGCTATATCTGAAGGGTTAAATCCCCATCAGGAGCAAGTATATCTTGAGAAGATTATTTGGTGTAGATGAAAAAGTTGAGACTTTCAAAGCTAGACTTGTTAAAGGTCTTCGTCATTGACCAGGCGTGGATAATGATGAAACCTTTTCCAGTACCTATGCTTAAATCCATCCAGATCCTACTTGTCACGGCTACATACCATGACTACGATATCTGGCGGTTGGGTGCCATGACTCCTTTTCTAAATGATGTTTTAGAAGAGTGTGTCTATAAGTACACAGCCAGAGGGCCTCGTAGACAGTGGGAGCAGCGGAAACGTGAGCAAGATGCTTTATCTGATAAAGCAGGCATCGCGGAGTTGGAACGTCTGTTTTGATGTGTTAGTCAAAGAGTTTGACATCATCAAAATGGTAGATGAACCTTGTATAAACAAAAAGGTAGTAGGGAGTATGGTGGTGATCCTCGTAGAGTACGTGGATGACAAACTCTTGATAAGAAAGGAGTTTCTTATGCTACGCTCGATCAATCTCCGTTTATCACAAAGATTCTCCGTGTAGGATCAAAATGATACCTCCTAAATCCTGAGTTTTGGATCTATGAGATAGATCTAATTGGATGTTAGGAATCTCACTAGTAGTAGTGAGATGGTATCAATCGATCCTGGGGAGAATCACTGGAAGTGTTCCAGGGTGATAAAGACGACTGAATGTCAGTCGCAGGCATTGTCTTTACCCTCAGTAAAGGGACGGTATGTTGGAAGAGTTCAAAGCTAGATACCGTGGCATACTAGACGATAAAGGCTGGATACATCGCTGCTTAAGATGCTACCAAAGAGGCTGTTTGGATGTATATTAGTTCATGAGATGAACTTAGTTCCTACCATTGTGTGACAATGGAGTTGTGGCTTATGCCAGGAACCCCCGTCCCATCAGTGATCCAGACATATTCTAAGGCAGTATCACCTGATCATGGAGATGGTTGATCTCCAGGCTGATCGAGATTAGGAGAGCAGACTCAGAGGACAACACGGCGGATCCACTCACGAAGGCCTATTCCCAGAGAGAGACTTTTATGGGATGGTTGAGTATGAGATACTACAACCACTGCTACAGATGGCCCTAGTGCAAGTGGGAGATTGTTAGTTATATGTATGCCCTAGAGGCCATTACTATACATAGGATGTATATTGTAGTGGATGCTGGGACATATATAGGGAGGACTTTCTTGCTCGACATGATAGTATGCTATCTGGTTGTACTTTACCTTAACGTGCACACTGATTGTCTCTCTGTTACATGTTGGTAAAGCCCTTAGGATGTGTACTTGACTACCTGGACTATGATGCGGATCATGCTAGTGGGGACATGGTAGTCCATAAGTACATCCTTCAAAGTCCCTAGTCGTGGGTGTATCGAGACGGGGCATCGATATACCAGAGTAGACTAGCGTGTACCTTCTCGACCCATACAGATGGGCGATGGATGATCCCATATCCATCGGTGTTTGACATCAGAGATGATATACGGGTGCTCAGTAGAGACTGGGTACACTGGACGGACTCGTCGAGAACTCCCAGATGGTATTATACCTCACGTCAGATGGCAGTTCTCTGGTGACACTGGTACAGAGTAGTCTGTTGACCCGAGATCGTCATAGAGTCTTGTGTGGTTCCCACTGTGCTTTGATTTCCATCTTACCACGTCCAAGAGGGCGTGCAAAACGGTGGTTTTTGGGTACAGTCCCGAGTCACATGGAGGCAATGAGCGATAGGAGGGGATTCGTCTCTCCCGGTATAGGGGGTTGATGTTGCGCTGTGTTCGATTGGCTATAACAGGAAATCCCTAACCAGGGTTGCTGAGATTTACTGGTAAGTGTTACCAGTAGTTTCTTGAATTGTTATAGACCTCATATCGACACGACTTATCGAGCTATTGGGGTCTGACGTTTACCACCCCTAGACGAGATATGCGACATATCAGACGATCAGACCGGACTGTACGGTAGTGTTACTGGTTGGATTCACTGGAGTGTGAGCGGGCTTGCTCTTCGATCTTCAGATCGCTCAATACCCGGGTGGCCGTTACGTTTAGCAGACCGCTTGCGGCTTGTGGGTGTTTGATATGATCATCATCTGCTGCCGGCGTATTGACGAGTCTTTAGAGTCCTACACAGAGGTTTCCTGGCTCAAGCAAAATGAAATAGGAGCGCATATGAGATATGTGCGGGACCGAGAATGATACCAGTATGTGATACCGTATTCTATTCTAGCGATGAATGTATCGAATGGTTGTATGCGATATAACCTAGTTATCGAATCAAGGATTGATTCGATAAGCCGATACATTAGATACTAGTCGGTTATATGCGATATGACCCGATCATTAAATCAAGTGTTGATTTAATGATTTAATGTATAATTATATATTTGATATATTAATTTGCATTAACTAGTATTGGTTCACTTTAAATGGATTTTCTCACTTGAAGTTCACAAGTTGTATATGTGATATACTTTTGTGCACTTGATTGTATCATGTTTGATGATACATGCTTTTTGGTTAAGTGTAAAGAATTAAACCAAGGTTAAGTTGTTGATTAGGGTTTTACTTATTCATTTATCTTATTTATTTATTCATTTTGAATAAATTGAAAGATAAATGAATGGTGGCTTCATTTGTTTTTAGTTGAAGCTTCATGAAGCTTTGACTTGATGACCTTTTTGTTCTCATCCTTAACCCTAACCATTCAACCCAATCTTAGTCAATTCTCTACACTTAACTAAGGTTAAGATTATGATAAGTATTCTATTATTTTCTATTTTCTAATAACTTATGATAACACTTTCTTCTTCTTCTTCATCTTCTTCTTCCATGAAGAAGCTTGCTTCATCAATGGTGATTGATGAAAACAAGTGAGAAATCCAATTCTAAAGTCTACCCACTTCCTATTTCTTCATCCTCTACCTCTTGCCAAGTAGTAGAGTGTGTTTCCTTCACAAGTTTTCTTGACTTGGTGAAGTTGGAGCTCGATCTAGCGATGCCTCGACGTAGATCATCTTCGGCACGTCGTCGATGACCTAGCCCGCTTCTTCTCCGATGAAGCCGACGCTAGAGCCCGGGATTGCATGAGGACAGCGGAGAGGACTTCATCACGGAGCCGTGGAGGTGGAGGACCGGATCTACAAAGGTTGTATTTCCGTATTCTTGTAGTTAAGTGTTAACTAGTTAGCTTTGTCGCCTAAAAATCTAGCCAACGATCTTGTTAGAGTTTCTCGGCACCGTTAAAATTTGAAATTGGCATGGTTGATGCCTTGTGAGACCTCTTGAGAGTGCCTAGGAACCCTACATGAAGATCATTCAGCATCCTTTTGGTTTTGGATGAAAGCACGACCTCCCATGGGGCTTCTTCAAGAAAAGAACAATTTTGCCCCCGGTGTGTCCGTCTTCTTTGGAGTGTCCGGTTGTGGCGGGTTTACCTTCCACTTTTCGGACAACGCGAACTTGCCTTGTAGGTATTGATCCTCGATCCATCCCTTAAAGACGAAGCAATCCTCGATCGGGTGACTTATCGTTTGATGGTAAGGGCAGTAATTGGGGTTATTCACCTCGTTGTGTTGCGGCGGTCGCCTTGGATTCGGCAAGTTAATAAGCCTGTTGCGCACAGCCAGCTCGAATAGCCTCTTCGTCTTATCCCGCGGGAATGAGTAGGGGCGCTTCATTTTCTCATTATAATACCGCCGTCTCTCTTCCAATTGATCCGCTAGCTTTGGGGCACTGGGTTGCTGTTGAGCGTTTGCGACGAAGGTCGCCTTCCCTTTACCCTTGTCGTTCCGCGGTTCTGTCTTCGGTGGAGAGGGTCTGTGACCCATTTGATCCATCTGGGCTAACTTATCAATTAACGCCTGGAACGTGGTCGGTTTAAAGAACATCATGAACTGTGAAATAGTTGCATGAGGGTCTAGAGTGCCCACGAACATGCCCACCGCTGGTGCTTCTTCGATGCGCTGCTCGCACTTCGACCACAGGTTTCGCCATCGGATTGTATATTGGACCCAAGTTTCACCCGGCTTCACTCTTGCATTGATCAGAGCCGTTATTGGAGTATGCTCGTTGGCGCTTGCGAAACGTTGGGTAAACAACAATTCCATTTCAGCAAATGTCTTGACGGAGTCATTCGGAAGCTCGGAGTACCATTCGAACGCCGTCTCCGACAAGATGCCGACGAACTGGCGGAGCAGGAGCTTATCATCGCCGCCGGTGTTACCACAAAGAGCCCTGAACTGTGCAACATGTTGATGGGGATTGCCAGTCCCCTTGTAGACATGAAATTTAGGGATCGTGTAGCCCGGCGGGTATCTGATCTGATCGTACCAGCTCGGATTTGGTCGTCCTGTTTTGACGACTTAGCCAGCTGCCTCAGTTGCCTGGTGAACCCGTATCTGCTGAGCTATATAGTCATCCAGGGCAGCTTTGGAAATTGTTTCCTCTTTGGCTGCTGAAAGAGCCGGAGGCGGATTTGACGTTTCTCCCCTGTCATCTTCAAGGACAATCGGAGGATCTTCGGTAGGAGGATCTTGCTGGATCATCATACCCACCATATCCTGGAACAGAAGGGCCATTCGTTGTATATTAGCTGCTTGTTCCGCCACCTCTTTGTCCTTCTTTTCCAGTATTCTCCGAAGGAACTCGGCGTCGGTTTCTTGATCCTGGCGTTGATCCGAGGATACTTCGGGACTTTCTTTTGGCCCAGTGAGTGCGGCCATCGCATTCATCATTTCGTGGAGCTTCTGCTGCTGCTCCTGAGCTTTAGTCACCGATCGCGTAAGCGGTCTATGACCTGTGGATGTACGGCTGTCCTCTTTCCCAGACGCCATATAGACGGTGTGTACCACAATGCCCCCGGACTTAGGGCGTTTGGGCTCACTACCTTTGACATTTGCCGCAGGCGTGGGTGCTCTCTCCGGTCTTCTTCTCTTGTGGGCTGTCGAAGTTGAGGAGGCCGTTGCTGTGGGCACCCAGGTGGCCGTCGTCTTCCGTTGCTTAACAGGGGGGTTTTTTTCCCGTCGGCCCTTCGACTTCTTATGCTGGTGAGAGAAACTCGGATCAATCACCGATTCTCGGACTCGTCACCAAGTCTTGTAGATCCTGGAAGACAGCCGTTGAGGAGACTGCTCCGGCTTTTCTGATTTTGCTTCTATGACGGTCTCTACCGGTGGAGGAGATCTTTTGAGCACCGCAGTTGGCGAATTTCTGCGTACCCTGTTCAGCAGCTCAAAGTTGTTCCCAGTTGGAACAGCATCATTAATTTCCACCGTTGGAGCTGGTGAAGTTAGCCCAGAAGGGGAGTTGCCCCCGGTCTTCCTTATCCGGCGCCAGTGGCGACGTCGGGCGTAACGGGTTGTTGGGATTGGTTCAGCGACGGCTTCGTCTTGCCCCCAGTTCAGGTGAGGGGCTGTGCCGGTGTCAGACTCCTGAAAACTAACATTCGTTGAGAAGCTACGTCTAACCGGTCAAAAACAGATTTCTGAGCGGGAGCAGGAACGGGAGCAGTCAGTCTCGCGAAGACCGACCCTCTGGGAGAAGAAGCCGCCTTGACGACTTCAGGAGCAGCTATCTTTTTTGGGATGACCACTTCAGGTATTATGGGCTTCTTGGCGGGCCCATCAGAGTTCAGGCTCAGTCTGGTGAAGACCGAGGAGTTGGAATTGGACGACCCGTTGAGAGGGGCCGTGGGAGTAGCAAGTTGATCGAAGACCGACTTCTTTGAAGCTTCCGGTACGGGCACTGGGATGTTAATGTTCACCGGCGGGAGCATGGTCCCAAAGAACAGACCGGTGGTAGCCTGAGTTACTTGTTCCACAGGCATAATGAACAGGGAAGCAGCCTACGGTCCATAGGCTACACCTCCAGATGAGGCGGAACGTCGGTTGCACTTGCAGTTGGAGCAGTTTGAGCCGTTGAACGCCATTGCTATTTGATTTCTGTGCCAAGCAAGTGACCAAATCTTAGTAACTTGAAACCTGAGGGCAACCATTAACAAACCGCGATTCGTTCGCGAATACGATGCACGAAGTGTGGAGTGGAAAGAAGAAAAGGTCCCACCGGACGTGCCAGAATCTGTTCCCCTCCGAAAGACGGCGCGACAGGGACGTCTTGCCTGAGATTCGGGGCAGATGCTAATTGGTGCTATCCGTCCACCTCTCCGAAGATGCCAAGTTGATTTATGGCACCATGTACGAAGGTTTAAACGGATGCGTCCGATGTAGCAGACTTCGTCAGATTCCCCCTCGCTTGAGGGGTTTTTGATTGTGGGGACGCTCTTCCCTGCAGGCGCAAGCCCCTGCAGTTAATTATGCTACCAAATCGCGGTAACAACTTTCTCCTTCTCTATATGGTCACTTCGTGTCGTGGGTGTTTGTTTTGTGTTCGGTTGCCCTTGGATTGTATACGGAGACTAATTGGTGTTGTCGTCCGTAGGACGTGGATTAGCCCAAATCCGTATCTTTCTTAGATTTGGGTTTGGGGGGGTGTTTAAGGATACGTTAGCCTTATTTGAGTCTAAGATCAACTTAAACGTTAGTTAAGGATACGTTAGTCTAATTTAGACTAAGATCGACTTAACGGGATCGTTTAGATCCAACAAGAGAGCAATTGGGGGCTCCATTGTTTAGTTTAATGGCATTGCGGTCGGTAAGTAGTTTAAGGACATTGCGGTCCAATGTTAGTTTTAAGACGTTGCGGTCAAGGTTAAGGACATCATAGTCCGTGGATTTAAGGACTCCACAGTCCATCATTAGTTTTAAAACATCACGGTCAAGGTTAAGGACGTCATAGTCCGTTGTTAGTTTTAAGACATCCCGGTCAAGGTTAAGGACATCATAGTCCATGAGTTTAAGGACCCCACAGTCCGGCGTTAGTTTTAAGACATCACGGTCAAGGTTAAGGACATCATAGTTCATGAGTTTAAGGACCCCACAGTCCGTGAAATGTATGGTTGTTGGGACCCGTCACCTCTTTGAAGACGTTGAGGAATTACAACGACAAATATCAAAGAAGTGAAGAGATGTACCCTTGAACCAAGGTAGATTAAGTGATCAGTAGTCCAATTTGGAACCAAGACCAGTTAATTATGTTATGAGCCCATTGGCTCAATTAAGTCTGAATTGAGGACTTATGGCCAACTTGGGTTAAATCCAATCAAGTTTAGAATATTGGCCCTCTGTTGGTCCATTGAAGGGGAGGCTTTGCCTCTAGAAAGTTAGCCAATTGGGTTACAGCTAGTGTTAAATACTAAAGACCAACAGTGTTGAACACTGGAAATAAGATTAGTGTTAAACACTAAAAATTATGATTCTCAAATTAGTGTTAAACACTAACAGATAACACTGTTAAACACTGGCAGCGAAATTATCAGATTAGTGTTAAACACTAAAAATCATGATTCTCAAATTAGCGTTAAATACTAACAGATAACAGTGTTAAACACTGGCAACGAAATTATCAGATTAGTGTTAAACACTAAAAGAGGGGGAGATCACGTGGGAGCACGTGATGGCATCCAAAAGGTGGGGCCAGATCCCCTTCAGTTTGTTATGTAGATAAGTGTTTAACACTTTTAATTCTGACAGCCATCACGTGTGGGAACGTAATGGGTGCTCATACCCTGGTTTATTAGAATACTCATTAGGGGTCACGTGGTGACACGTGAGGGCGTCCCAGAGTTTCTTTTCTTTGGATCTTTACAGGAGTCACGTGGGGACACATGACCCTGGTTCTTTCCTGTTTAAAGATCTGTTTGTCTTTTTAAGTATTAAATTCTTCATAGGGTTAAACCCTAGCAATAATTTTAGAGGAATTAAATTCCTATTTTCTTTTGAAGAATTATATTTTTAGATAGGGCTAAATCCTAACTTTCCTTCTGTAGGAGTCAAACTCTCATGTATGTAAGGAATCAAGTTCTGACATAGGGTAAAACCCTAGTTTTATTTTAAAGGGAATTAAATTCCTGTGAGCTTGAGAGAATTAAATTCTCAATTAGGGTTAAACCCTACTTCTGTCCATCTTGAAGGAATTAAATTCCTATAATCTTTGGAGAATTGAATTCTCACATAGGGTTAAACCCTAATTTTATCTTTGAGGAATTAAATTCCTATAACTTTATGAGAATTAAATTCTCAGAACTCAATTCCTCCTTTATGTTTTAGATCTGCATGGCAGGATCTCGACTCAATGAGAATTAAATTCTCAATCGATGGGGAGATGTGCACTTTGCAGATCTTCACCAGAGAAAGAACTAAGTTCTTTTCTTTATAGAAGAGTTAAACTCTTTATTTTGATAATTAAATTCTCTTTTGAAGCCTTTTTCCCCTTTTTTTTCTTACCTAGGGTTTTTCTTTTTAGAGAATCAAATTCTTCCTTCTTTTCTCTCTGAATTTTCAAGATTCCAAGGCTCTATCTCTCTGTATCCATTTTAAATCTCTCTTCTTTGGCTCCTATTTATAGGAGAAGGAAAAGAATCAATCTGTTTGGTAAATCTTTCATTGAAAGATTTGATTTATTTTCATCATTGATCCGGGATTTTAGATTATTAGGTAAATTTTATTCACCGTTGGATTTTAAATCCAAAGATATTCTTTCTGTTATTTCAGTGAAATTTAGGGGAAATCTTTCCATGTCCAAGATTTTTCCATAAATTGGTGATATTTAATCACCCTCGGATTCTTAATCCAACGGTTTTACATAATTTTTCTCCATTTTGGAAAGATTTAAATAATCTTATTCAGAATTTAATTCTGTTGAACAGCAGAGCTTTTAAAGCCAGTCACGTGTTGCCACGTGACCATTGGTCACGTGTGAGCACGCGACCCCTGGTCACGTGTGAGCACGCGACCCCTGGTCACGTGTGAGCACGTGACCCCCTGAAGGGACTCCTCTTCTGCGCTCTGCTCTTTGCCGCTGCTTTAACCATCACGTGCCAACACGTGACCACTGGTCACGTGTGAGCACGTGATGCTTCCTCTGAAGCTTTTTCCTGAATTTTAATCAGGGAACACCACTATTAATGAATCTCACCGCTCAGTGGATGTTGCAGCAGGAATTGCACGGGATGGAGATCGAGGTAGTTATGCCAGGTAATGCTTCCGAGTTGATGAACTTACAAGTTCAGTCAACTATTGTCTATCAGATCAAGACAGCTTAAGCAAATGATACCAAGCTGCAAAATATCTGAGAACAGGTTGAAAGTGGACTGCGAACAGACTTCTTCATCTACGAAGATGGATCCTTAAGACATGGAAGTAGATTGTGTGTACCACAAGGTCCTGTTCCAGAAGAGTTGATGAAAGAAGATCACAGCTCTCCTTACTCAGTACACCCCGGTGTTACTAAAATGTATAAGGATCTACGGCAACACTACTGGTGGCATGGGATGAAGCGTGAAGTAGCCCAAAACGTAGCCAAGTGTTTGGTGTGTCAGTAAGTAAAGGCTGGATATCACAGAACTACTGGTCCACTTCAACAGTTACCTATCCCAGAATAGAAATGGCAGCACATTATCATGGACTTCATGACTGCCCTCCCTCGCAGCACGAAGGGTAACGACGCAATATGAGTTATTGTTGATCTACTCACCAAGTCGGCTCACTTTATTCCCTTTCGAGTTGGCCAATCTACCGAGACGTTAGCAAAGAAATACATAGAGGTAAGCATGAATCTAAAGTAAGATTTAACCTCAATATGTACTATTTTTAATACCCATGAACTCATGCAGGAGATTGTGAGATTACATGGAGTACCAGTTTGCATCGTCTCCGATCGTGACACCAGATTCCGATCACAGTTTTTGCAAAGTCTACAAACTAGCCTGGGAACGAGTCTGAAATTCTGCACAGCTTACCATCCACAAACAGATGGACAGTCTGAGCGAACAATTCAGATTCTGGAGGACATGCTAAGAGCTTGTATGTTAGATTTCGGAGGTTCGTGGGAAGATCACCTACACCTTGTGGAGTTTTCATACAACAACAGCTATCAGGCGAGTATTGGAATGACACCATTTGCAGCTCTCTATGGAAGGAAGTGTCGTTCACCACTAAATTGGGACGACATCGAAGATCGTGAACTCCTAGGACCAGAGATGATAATGGCAACTGTGGACGTTGTTCGCACGATCAGGGAAAGAATGCGCATAGCCCAAGACCGACAGAAGCGTTGGGCAGATGCAAAGCGTCGACACCTGGAGTTCTAACCTGGAGATCATATTTCTTAAAGATCTCCAAACCGTAGAGTAATCCTCTTTGGTAAGAGGGGTAAGCTCAGTCCGAGATATATAGGACCGTTCGACATACTCGAACAAATCGGAGAAGTGGCATACCGTTTGGCAATACCACTCTTATTGGAAGGAGCGCATAATTTGTTCCACGTATCTCAGCTCCGATGATACGTGAGCGACCCCAGCCACATCCTTGATCATTCCGAGCTCACTGTACAGATGGACCTATCTGGTGAGTAACAACCCGTTAAAATCCTGGACAGAAAGGTGAAGACACTGCGGAACAAGAAAGTAAACTTGGTTCGAGTAATGTGGAGAAAAGATTCACCAAGAGAATCAACGTGGGAACGAGAAGATGACATGCGTGCAAGATACCCTTTCTTATTTGTAAACTAGTCCTTATGTAATTGTAAATTTCGAGGACGAAATTTTTATAAGCAGGGTAGAATGTAACGAATCTGATTTTACTGTACGAAAACTTTAAAGTTAATGTACATAATGGAGTTTGCAAGCCTGAGTACAATTTATAAGTTATTTTTGTTTAAGAACAGTAAGAAATAACTTATAGCTCATTGGTAAAGCCCTGCACTGCTGTGACGTAGCCCCTGTGTTCGAATCCCATCAGGCACATTATATTTTTCTGAATTTTCTTTTAAACCTTTTGGAAGCCCAAAAGTTTACATGTGCACTGCACATAGAAATGAAAAGTCATGAAAAACAAACATGTGCAAAATGTTGTACATACAGCCTTGGACACGTGGCCAAGATCCAACGGCCTCACCCTCACATTGGACCGGCGAGATTGGCTTATTGGCCGGTGCCGACGGTCTGTCCGTAGTAAAAGTCCCCGGGATTTGCACACAAAACCTTTGGCCTACCTCCATTACCGCTGCACTATTTGATTGCTCTGAAATTAAACAGAGACTTCAATTTCAACTTTAAATCAAATTTAAATGCATTTTAATTCATTCCTTCAATTCCAAAACCCTAATTCTACACTATAAATACAACCTCATACCCCAGCCCTTCCTCATTCTGAAAATTCTATCCAAAATCCTCAAATTTTTCTAAGTATAAGAAGAGTACAAGTGGAGTTAGTAAGAGACCAACTTCCGGCGAGAAATCGAGCAAGTTCCGGTGACCCCGCGATGATCAAGCTATCTTCTTTATCCCTTCCTTACCCTAAGTCACTATTCCCACCAAAAATTTTGGCTCAAAACTTACTGTTCCCTTATAAAAATAAAGGGAAACCTCCACGTGTTAAACACGTGCACCCACATGCAAAGCATGTAGGTACCGCTTCAGATATGATTAAATCCTTGAGCGCCTCACGTGAGCGCCAACGCTAGCTTCTGTTAGGATTAAACCCCATAGTGGTACCTTACATGGAACACACGTGAGCGCCGGCGTGCAAAGCACGAGAGTAACCATTTATAAAAGAATTAAATTCTTAGGCGTTGCCCACGTGCATAGCACGAGAGCATCAGCGCCCAAATTAATGAAGGTAGAATTAAATTCCACTCTCTGTTAAACAGAGCCGTTGGATCGAAGATCCAACGGGGATGATAAAACATCAAAGATACAGAATTAAATTCTGCATGGAAGAAAACATCCACCGAATTGGATCATAGAATAAAATTATATTCTCTCAATCTTTCTAAACAAGAAAGATTACCCTCCGTAAAACAGAGAACCAGTGGATTAAAAATCCAACGGTGATTAAAAATCACCGTTTTTCAGAATAAATTCTGTATATGGGAGAACATCCCCAATCTTGTTAAAAATAAGGACAATATCTTCTGTTAAAACAGAAACCCTTGGATTAAAGATCCAATGGTGGGTAAAAATCCCCATATCAATTGGGATCTCTTAATGAGAGATTTCTTCAAACTAATTAACAAACTTCTCTCTACTAAATAAAGAACCCGAGACTTCAAGTCTCAAAGGGAAAAAAAAGAAAGGAGAAACAACACAAATGGGAAACAAAAACACAGGCAGAGAGAAAGAGAGCTCCCTATGTTGGGTTCCGCAGCACCGCCACAGGGTTTCAGGAGGCATCAACCATGCCGTTTTCAAAAATTTAGCGCGCTAAAGAACCCTAACCTAGAATCTTAACTAGAGAATTAGACGAAACTAGAATGTAAATATCTTTACATCTAAGTGAACAAGTAATACAACCTTTGTAGACCGGTTCTTCACTTCAATAGCTCCGTGTAGTAGTCCCTTCGCTACAAGTAGAGAACTCCCGGGCTCTAGAAAAGCTCCACAAGATGAAAGGAACAAACTTGCTTGAAGTCTTCGAGGCCGAAGATGATCTACGTCGAGGAGACACCAACTCAAGCTACCTCTTCGCTAATTAGGAATTAGTGAAGCAAACAACCTAAACTAAATGGCTAACCTAGTGTAGGTTGATGAAGTAGGAATTTTTCTCACTTCAGAATATTTTTCTCACTCATTTTCTTCACCTCCCAAATTGCAAGAGAGTTAGAGGAACGAGATGAAGAAAAGCAACCATGAAAAAGTCAAGTGTAGAGTGGGAACCATGGGTGAGTTAATATCATATGCTAACTCATGTAGAAACTAAACCATGGCTAATCATAATGGTTAGGTTAATAAATATCTTAAGTAAAACAAAATTGGTGGACTTAGTCAATGATTCTACAAGCTTCCACTGAGCATCAACCATGACTAATTTTCACCCAATTTTGAATTACTTTAAATAAATAAAACCCTTGATTATGTTAAGCATGATGTGAGTCTCATACACCCATGTCACATGTATCATCTAGCATGACACACAAAAATGCACATTAATATATATCACATATATACTAAATGCACAAGTGAGAAAAAGAATTCTTAAGTGAGCTAATATTAGTTAATGTAAATTAATATATCAAATATATAATTATACATTAAATTATTAAATCAACAATTGATTTAATAATCCGGCTATATCACATATAACCGACTAATATCATATGTATCAACTTATCAAATCAACACTTGATCCGATAACCCGGCTATATCACATATAACCGACCGATATCACATATCGCAAGAATAGAATGTGGTATCACATACGCGCATTAATATCGGTCCTGCACATATCACATATGTGCTCCTACTTCGTTTCGCCTGAACCAGGAAACCTATGTGTAGGACTCTAAAGACTCATCAATACGCCGGCAGTAGGTGATGATCATATTAGTCACCCACAAGCCGTCAGCGGTACTAGCTGGACGTAACAGGTACCCAGGTATTGAGCGATCAGAAGATCAACAAGCAAGCTTGCTCATACTCCTGCGAATCCAATAAGTAACACTACCGTACATTCTGGTCCCTTCGTCTGATATGTCGCATATCTCAGCCTGGGGGTGGTAAACGTCAGACCCCAATAGCCCGATAAGTCATGCCGATCTAAGGCCCATAACGATTCGAGAAACTACTGATAACACTTACCAGTAAATCTCAGCAACTCTGGCCAGGGATTTCCTGTTATGGCCAATCGAGCATAGCGCAACATCAACCCCCAATACCGGGAGAGATGAAATCCCCTCCTATCGCTCATTGCCTCCATGTGACTCGGGACTGTACCCAAAAACCATCGTTTTGCACGTTCTTTTGAACGTGGTAAGGTGGAAATCAAAGCACAGTGGGAATCACACAAGACTCTATGATGATCTCGGATCTACAGACTAACCTGTACCAGTGTCACCAGAGAACTGCTATCCGACGATAGGTGTAATACCATCTAGGAGTTCTTGACGAGTCCGTTCAGTGTACCCAGTCTCCACTGAGCCCGTATACCATCGGCCCAACCCAGCCTTAAGGTGTATTTTGAAATTATATCAAAACTATTTTACATAGAACCCCCTCAAGTTATTTTAAATTACAATAAGGACCCTAGTAAATATAAGTTTAAGCGGGACCAGTTCTCTTGAGTCTCAGCGAGCCGGATAATATGGGTGTTTGCCTATCTAAGGTAGACAACCTAACAATTATCAACACGGTAATTGTCTTGGAAAAATATACAAATCCCGCCGTCCATGTGCAGCAGTTACCGATAACATCAAAACTAATTCGGGATTTCAATTTCTTTTTAAAAGTCTGACTCAGTTCGAGTCACGGTCAAATATGCAATCAATCTGACTTGAATATGATTCAAGTATAAACTGCAATTCAACATGAATCTGTCAATACCAGAATTTAATCTATAACAATCTGACTCGACTGAACCGAACCATGGATATACTACGTTTACATTTCTATCCATTATATCCATTCCATTTACCTAATATCATGGTTTCGACAAGTCATACAATCTATTATACAAACCAATACAAATCAATACAAAATACATTACGGGGTTTTAAAGGGGTAGACTGGTACGGAATGTGTTAGAAGTGGCGTGAGACGGTCACTTTAATACACCTAACCTGAATATCCATTGCCGCTGTACCGTGGCTGAACGGTTCCTTATGCTCCATATACCTTAGTCTCCATAATAGTAGGACTCCTCTCGTATACACTGGCATATTCTGTACCAAGCTACAAACAACTGCGTTAACATTATAACCAAACACTACTAGTTATACTCTCATTCTGTCTATTCTATCTCTATCTATCTTTAGGACTTACCGAGCAATTGTTCGCTGACGACATTCCTTTTCTTCTTTCTTTGGAATGTTGTCGGGTGGATCGGACTCACTGGAGATCGAGCCCAGTACTGAGGACTTGGAGCAGTTTGCTATTGACCCAGAGCTGTAGACACTTGTATATACTTTTCATTTCAGTTATGCCATTGTTTAGGCATTGCTTTCTATTCGTGTATTTACATTTCCAATTGTACCTGTGAAAGAATGTTTAATAAATAAAGTTGTTGTTCATTTTACATTCATGTCTCTTGTGTATATTTTATTTTATATTGCTTAGATACGCTTAGCGTGTTTACTTCTGAGTAAATACGTAGCGGGCCTCGCCGCGTCCCCTCCCCGTACACCGGGAAGCAGGGCGTGACACTTGTTTCCATGATTATAATTTAAATTCCTGAAGTATACCATTATGTCTATATTAATATTATATTCTTCGTTATAAAGCATTTCTAAGAACATGTTTATTTTATGATGTTTCTCTTGTATGCGTTGCATATTTTTAGGTCTTTTATAACTGTCACGCCCCGCTTCCCAAAATACGGAATACGATGGGTAGACAAGGCCAGCCATGCTCCTACGGTCAAGAAAAAGTCTTGCCGTAGTCACACTTCGGCTTCTAGTTTCTCATGGTAAACAGTATATATTGCACAGGTAATGAGAAATGCAGTAACTGAAGGAAACAATATAAAGACTGACCTGAAGTGGAACAAATGAAGGCAACACGGGAGGGCAAGTAAAGAAGTCTGTGAGGCACGTCTAGTTCTGGTCCAGGCTAAAATCGTCTCCTCACACTGAGCATGCATACTCAGGTCGTCAGAGCGACACAATAGCAATATAATGTATATAATCAAGTAACAGTTCTAACAGTGGTAATAGATATGAATAACAGTAAATCAATGACAGCATGAATATGAATGAGCAGAGATCAATGCAGCGGAAAAATAAAGCAGTATAACAATATGTCACGAATGTCAAGACAGTATAGAAGGAGTGTAAATGACAGTAACCCTATCAGTCTCTAAGTCTCACTGCACAGGTCAATAAGCCTATCGTCAGTCCAAGTGTGAGAGTCAACCACTCGCGAGTGTCCTCCACCCAAGGGTAGAACCCAAGGGCAAGGGACCACGGGCCCAACATGTAACGAGTGTATCACGGTGTATATAGCACATACCCTGTAAATCTCCATATAACTCCCTAAATATAAGCCGGCATGGGACTCCCGAGATTCTGTTGAACTCACACTTAAACTACCCCACACCCCGAGGTCTACATCAAACGCTAACCATCAATCTAAATACTAATCGATCCGTGACAAGTCTGCGCGAGAACTGGAGGCAGGGCCTCCATCAAGCACGTCCCGACTAATACCTAAAATAAATGGCCGTGTCTGGTGTCTTATCTGTGACACCCGTGCAAACGCTTCCATAAATGTCCCATTCCACTTATTAGTCACACGTGCACGCATCCCACAGACGTCGACAATGCAATAGAATCATATGGTCACTGATTGTGCACAAGTACGTATCACTTTCACTTAATCACGAATACACGAACACTGACGTACTTGCCACAATCAACACTAAAAATCTAACACTGGGTAAATGCACGATGTCACTAGGTTATCAGTACAATGATATGGGTATGATATGATGCATGAACAAGTATATAAACATGATGAGGATGTTATGAAACAGCATTCCTTCACTTGCACGATTTATCATGAAACATACGTATATAATTTGGCGAAATGATAAACAGGGAGTAATTAGTATGTTCAGTTATCTATCCATAGAATTTAGTTTCAAGTCAATCGGGTTCCAGGATCGTTAGTTATAACCATTCCATTTTAAGCGCACGCCGCTGAAAATCCGGTTTCAGAAAGAGGAATCCATTTCGCAACGCATTTTAATTCCAGTGGGGATCAGATTTTAGCGACGCTACAGGTGGATGAATTCTAGGGTTTTCAGTAAGGTTTTCAACGTAACAGACGGATCTTCGATCGCGTCTGTACGTCAAGAGTTATACTCTATTTAACAATAATGTGTCAGTTCTGATTCTGCTGGGACTGCTATGCGTCCCGATCTTTTAAAATACAGAATAAATAACAAATGGTAACGAAACAGTATGAAATTAATTGTTTTGTCTAGCTAACAGATTCATCTACAATAAACCGTGGAGTTCCGCAACCTAAGTGTTAAGCAAGTCTTGTGGTACACATTATGGAACAGCAACCAATAACTGGAGTCGCTCTGGACTGCAGTCCAGAGTCGCACTCTGATCCGAATATCATCACAGTTTAAGTACAGGATTGTCTGGAAACTAGTATAGGGTTAAAGTTCATCAAGTAGGCTTCGATTTGAGACCTCGAACGCACCATTCTAATATGTATATGATTTATGGTGAATTTAACGGTTTTCAGGTGCAACATAATTACAGTTTTACGGTTAAACTTGGGGGCAGTTGTTTTAGTCGTTAACGATCAAATTATCCAACGAAATTCATACACTAAGTTCAAAGCCATACGGGCTAAGTAAAACTATTTGGTTCCGCCAAAATTGATAATGATTTCCTAAGAGGACAAGCATCGAACAGTTACGACACATGATTTAACTAATCTTGCAACTTTAATATCAATGTAATAAACATCTGTATCATAAGTATAAAGCATGTAAGCAAGTAAAAACTTGCCTGGAGGTGCACGGCAGCAAGGTACAGTACGGACGCGCGACGAACTGGCACGACGACGGCAGCGGGTGAGCTCGGGCAGGCGATGGAAGGCGTTGAGGCGCGGAGACGTCGGTGACGACGAACCGACGGCGACAAGGTGTGCAGGCAAGGCTGGCTGTTGCTTCGGCTCGTCGTGGTGGGTCTCGTTGTCGGGGATGGTTGCAACAAATGCTCGATGAAATGACCGAGGGCTTAGCTTGCTTGAGTTGGCTTGGGGCTTGAGCTCGGCTCCTCGATGTAGTAGCTCGGTGCTGGAGCTTCAGAGGAGGTAGGTCGCCGGTGGTCTCGACGGCAAGGGGTCGTGGATGGTGGTGAGGCAGGCAGAGGTTGCCGTAAAGGGAGCTCGGGTGCGGGAAGGTGAGTGGGGGTAGTGAGAGTGAGTAGAGAGAGTATATATAGAGAGAGAAGCAGTGAGAGAGAGTGAGCGAGAGAGAGAGAGTGATCGAGAGAGACAGAGGGGGAGAGAGTGGGTTACAGGGGGAGAGAGAGAGAGAGAGATCGGGAGAGAGAGAGAGTTAGAGAGAGAGAGTGATCGAAAGACAGAGGGAGTGTAAAAGAGAGGGGAGTGAGGGATTAGAGAGAGAGAGAAAGGAGTGAGACGGAGGAAAATGGGGAGGAGAGAGAGTGGATGTCGGAGAAGGAAGATCTAGGGAAGGAGAGGGGCACCGGCGGTTGTGAGGTCTTCAGCGCCAGCGAGAGAGAGGAGGAGAGGGGGATGAGTGACGAGGGTGGAGTCAGTGGTGGTGAGATGGGTGCAGGGGGTAGTGGTGACGTGGAAGAGGTCGAGGGGTTGTCGCAGTGACCGGAGGTGGCTCGCGGGGATGGGTTCGAGAAAGGGAGGAAGAAGAAGGTCGAGGGAGAGAGAAAACAAGGTGAGAAGGAGGGTGCGTGGTCGAATACGAGAGGAGAGATAAGAGACGGGATCGCGCGTCGTGGGTGTAACGGGCGCGAGCGCGGGCGTTGGTGGTGGCGAGAAACGCGGCGTTGGCGGAGGAGGCGGGAAAAGAGCCGTTGTGGGGAAGAAGGGAGGAGGCGCGGGTGTGGGCTGAGGTTGCTGGGTTGGGCACAGAAATAAATTTTGGGGAAAAATAGAAATGGGCTGGGCGAGTTGGGCTAGGGGAAATAAAAGGGAAAAACTAGATGGAAAATAAAGGAGTGGGCTGAAAAAAATAAAGAATTAAGGGAATAGGATAAGAGGGCCGGGCCGGGATTAAAATTTAAAGATTTAAAGGAAGAAATGGGAATGGGCCAGGGAAGTATTTTAACAGGGAAATATGGTTTAAAAAAAATGAATGGGCTGGTGTAAGAGATTGGGCCGAGGCGGAATAAAATTCATTCATTGAAAATGAGTTTGGGCTGAGGGGTATAATTTAGGGAAGATGAATTTTCTATGGCAGAGGGTTATGGTAAAAAGGGAAATGGTTTCTTTAGTTTGGTTTGATTGTTTGGGCTTAGGATTGATTTGGAATAGTAATTAGAATTAGGGTTTGGGTTCAACGGGTTTTGATAAATAAAATATAATAATTAGTTTATAAATAAAATAAATAATTCCTAATTAAAAAATAAAGAGAATTCTAAGTAACAAAATACGGTCTTTGGTATAAAAGGGGCCGGGTGTTACATCATACCACCCTTACAAAAATTTCGTCCTCGAAATTTAAAGTAAAAGATAAGTTATATAAACATATGCGAAAGTTATTATTTTGCAAACTAACATCTATTAGAAATCCGTGGACGAAGAAATTTGAAGGCATAAACATACAAGAACATCATACAGGAGATAATCCTAAATAGGTATAAGGTAGGAATAACTATAAGAGCAACCTACAAGTATACGAGAACATAGATAGCAATGACGAACAAGAATAATCAAGGCGTATTCAATGAAGTCGAAATCTAAACATGTGCACGTATAAGTATATTAAAGGTAGCACGACAGAAAAACTAAGTATAAGGCACAATCATTTATAATAGGAATCATAGTCACACAACCCGAAAATAAAATAACGAGAATTAAGTAGTGAAAGTTTAGTCGGTAGGTTAAACCATTTTAGGAAAAGGTATTGATAGATTCGGTTTAAAATAATTCAGGAAACTCATATAGTGAAAATAAGGAATATGGAACAAAAACTTGCGCGGTGTAAGGGTACGCTACTGAAAATGAGAATACTAATTGGGTACTTAAAATATATAAAACAGAGTAATCAATAACACACACTCTTTGATAAATTTAAAATAATGAAAACTAAATTCTGAATAATAATGTCTCTAAATATATTTGGGATAATAGGAAGAACACAAATAGGTATAGGGCTAGATAGAGTAATGATTATAAGGGAGTGTGGCTCGATCAGAAGGTCAGAGTGTGGCGGTTTTAGACTGAAGGTAAAAGGGATTGGAATCGGGTCACATAGGAGGTAAGGGTGAGCAACAAAATATCAGAGAAAAGTATGGAAGAAATCAACGGTCGGTACACCACACGAGTCAAAATTTGAAGAATTAGTGAACTCGGAGGTTTCACAAGAACTGTTCTCCTTCCAGAAGGATTTCAAACGGGCACAGACGAGGGATGGAGGGTGGCTCATTCCAAGGATCAGGGTGCGGTACTTTCAAATCGAAACGAGTGTGAAAGCTATACCATGAGTAGGGGTGGACAGTCAGGGGACTCATCAGAACAAATAAATAGATAAAGGCAATAAATAAGTATCAAGCAAACCAACAATCAGAAGGTTTATGAATTCGGAAGATTTACTTTATTCAAGAAATTTGAAACAAGACATTCTCAAGGACGATAAGTGGCCCTAAACTATACACATTTTATTTGGCCAGAAAGACAACATTAAAAGAAATCCCATCAGCCTCGGTTGTGGAGATTCAGCAGGTTGCGGTAGGCTCGCGCGCTCAGGTAGGGGCGTCCATTTCCATAGCGTCTCGCAGGTACCTCTATTGGAAGTCCTTCCACCATGGGGTCTTGATTTTCTGGTCCTTCTTCCTCGGATAGAGCTTCTTCATCGAGATCCGATCCCATGTGGTTTTCTTCCATCGGTTCTTCCTCGGGGTCTTCCTCTATCAGGTTCTCTTCAGGATCTACTTCTTCTTCGTCAGAATCAGCTATCATGCCGAACTCTGGGGTGGCTGCTCCTTCGTCCTCTGAATCATTGTTTTCGAAGTTGACCTGGGGACCATTGATCTCATCATCAGAACTCGTCAGTGTGTGATCTAAGGAAACGCATGACTGTACATCCTCGTCTAGATGCGGCGCTGCTCCAGGGTGGGCCATGGCCAGAAAAGAAACGTCATGATCAGATAGTGGGATACATCAAGGGAAAAGCTCAAGGTACGAGGTATAAGAAGATATGCGGTTGTAAGAATTGAAAGCTCAGAATTTAAAATACTGTGATAATGAGTAGAATTTGATACGGAGAAAGCATGAGAATGTTACATATATTATGATCCAAATTTTATTGTACTCAACCAAAAGTTCAACGAATACAATATTTCAAACGAAGAAATATTCATAAAAGATGACAACATAATAATGGAATAGGAAAACATAAAATTTTCTTTTTCGATTGCTAGACCGCTGCATCATCGTTACGCGAGTCGAATCCGGTGTTGGGTCTGCTTTATCCTCGAAGGGCGAACTACGCAATAATCGTCATTCGGCAGGAGTGGGAAGTGTGGACGAATCTCCTCCTTGTAGTTCCTCCCTTTCTGGGCAACCGTCGATGAGATGTTTGTTGGATCCGCATATCAGATATTTCCCTTGGGCGCGGCGACAATCCTTCTGAAAATGTCCTGGCCTTTTACAATATCCACAGCAAGGGTTCTTCTGATGCTTCTGTTGACGCTTCATCTTCTTCTTTTTTCCTCGTCTAATAGGGATCCCTTTATGATAGGAGACTCCCGTTGGTTCCTGATTCACCTGTCTTCTCAGTCCTTCAGCCAGCAAGTCATTTGTTCGTTCCTAGGCTTCCTTTAGACCTTGTAGTACATTAAGGATCTCAACAGTCTGATTCTGAGGAGTGGAGATAGAGGAAGAGTCATTGGAAGACATGATCCTGAAACAATGATTTTAAGGATGATATAAGTCGCAAGATATACGAGTCAAGACGTACTATGGATAGGACAAAGATTCAAGAATATTAGAGGTGATGAATTTATTACAAGTGAAGAATCAACTGTATGATTTTAAGTAAACCATAGCGAATGGATAGCTGAACACACGATATGAATATGGATCAAGAATGACAAGTTTACAATCCATACCGTGTGATGTCTTAGATTGCCAAACCATACACGGAAAACTGCAATCCCAATCGATGCAAAACCTGGCTCTGATACCAACTAAACCATGTCACGCCCCGCTTCCCAAAATACGGAATACGAGGGGTAGACAAGGCCAGCCATGCTCCTACGGTCAAGGAAAAGTCTTGCCGTAGTCACACTTCGGCTTCTAGTTTCTCATGGTAAACAGTATATATTGCACAGGTAATGAGAAATGCAGTAACTGAAGGAAACAATATAAAGACTGACCTGAAGTGGAACAAATGAAGGCAACACGGGAGGGCAAGTAAAGAAGTCTGTGAGGCACGTCTAGTTCTGGTCCAGGCTAAAATCGTCTCCTCACACTGAGCATGCATACTCAGGTCGTCAGAGCGACACAATAGCAATATAATGTATATAATCAAGTAACAGTTCTAACAGTGGTAATAGATATGAATAACAGTAAATCAATGACAGCATGAATATGAATGAGCAGAGATCAATGCAGCGGAAAAATAAAGCAGTATAACAATATGTCACGAATGTCAAGACAGTATAGAAGGAGTGTAAATGACAGTAACCCTATCAGTCTCTAAGTCTCACTACACAGGTCAATAAGCCTATCGTCAGTCCAAGTGTGAGAGTCAACCACTCGCGAGTGTCCTCCACCCAAGGGCAAGGGACCACGAGCCCAACATGTAACGAGTGTATCACGGTGTATATAGCACATACCCTGTAAATCTCCATATAACTCCCTAAATATAAGCCGGCATGGGACTCCCGAGATTCTGTTGAACTCACACTTAAACTACCCCACACCCCGAGGTCTACATCAAACGCTAACCATCAATCTAAATACTAATCGATCCGTGACAAGTCTGCGCGAGAACTGGAGGCAGGGTCTCCATCAAGCACGTCCCGACTAATACCTAAAATAAATGGCCGTGTCTGGTGTCTTATCTGTGACACCCGTGCAAACGCTTCCATAAATGTCCCATTCCACTTATTAGTCACACGTGCACGCATCCCACAGACGTCGACAATGCAATAGAATCATATGGTCACTGATTGTGCACAAGTACGTATCACTTTCACTTAATCACGAATACACGAACACTGACGTACTTGCTACAATCAACACTAAAAATCTAACACTGGGTAAATGCACGATATCACTAGGTTATCAGTACAATGATATGGGTATGATATGATGCATGAACAAGTATATAAACATGATGAGGATGTTATGAAACAGCATTCCTTCACTTGCACGATTTATCATGAAACATACGTATATAATTTGGCGAAATGATAAACAGGGAGTAATTAGTATGTTCAGTTATCTATCCATAGAATTTAGTTTCAAGTCAATCGGGTTCCAGGATCGTTAGTTATAACCATTCCATTTTAAGCGCACGCGGCTGAAAATCCGGTTTCAGAAAGAGGAATCCATTTCGCAACGCATTTTAATTCCAGTGGGGATCAGATTTTAGCGACGCTACAGCTGGATGAATTCTAGGGTTTTCAGTAAGGTTTTCAACGTAATATACGGATCTTCGATCGCGTCTGTACGTCAGGAGTTATACTCTATTTAACAATAATGTGTCAGTTCTGATTCTGCTGGGACTGCTATGCGTCCCGATCTTTTAAAATACAGAATAAATAACAAATGGTAACGAAACAGTATGAAATTAATTGTGTTGTCTAGCTAACAGATTCATCTACAATAAACCGTGGAGTTCCGCAACCTAAGTGTTAAGCAAGTCTTGTGGTACACATTATGGAACAGCAACCAATAACTGGAGTCGCTCTGGACTGCAGTCCATAGTCGCACTCTGATCCGAATATCATCACAGTTTAAGTACAGAATTGTCTGGAAACTAGTATAGGGTTAAAGTTCATCGAGTAGGCTTCGATTTGATCCCTCGAACGCACCATTCTAATATGTATATGATTTATGGTGAATTTAACGGTTTTCAGGTGCAACATAATTACAGTTTTACGGTTAAACTTGGGGGCAGTTGTTTTAGTCGTTAACGATCAAATTATCCAATGAAATTCATACACTAAGTTCAAAGCCATACGGGCTAAGTAAAACTATTTGGTTCCGCCAAAATTGATAATGATTTCCTAAGAGGACAAGCATCGAACAGTTACGACACATGATTTAACTAATCTTGCAACTTTAATATCAATGTAATAAACATCTGTATCATAAGTATAAAGCATGTAAGCAAGTAAAAACTTGCCTGGAGGTGCACGGCAGCAAGGTACAGTACGGGCGCGCGACGAACTGGCACGACGACGGCAGCGGGTGAGCTCGGGCAGGCGATGGAAGGCGTTGAGGCGCGGAGACGTCGGTGACGACGAACCGACGGCGACAAGGTGTGCAGGCAAGGCTGGCTGTTGCTTCGGCTCGTCGTGGTGGGTCTCGTTGTCGGGGATGGTTGCAACAAATGCTCGATGAAATGACCGAGGGCTTAGCTTGCTTGAGTTGGCTTGGGGCTTGAGCTCGGCTCCTCGATGTAGTAGCTCGGTGCTGGAGCTTCAGAGGAGGTAGGTCACCGGTGGTCTCGACGGCAAGGGGTCGTGGATGGTGGTGAGGCAGGCAGAGGTTGCCGTAAAGGGAGCTCGGGTGCGGGAAGGTGAGTGGGGGTAGTGAGAGTGAGTAGAGAGAGTATATATAGAGAGAGAAGCAGTGAGAGAGAGTGAGCGAGAGAGACAGAGGGGGAGAGAGTGGGTTACAGGGAGAGAGAGAGAGAGAGAGTTAGAGAGAGAGAGTGATCGAAAGACAGAGGGAGTGTAAAAGAGAGGGGAGTGAGGGATTAGAGAGAGAGAGAAAGGAGTGAGACGGAGGAAAATGGGGAGGAGAGAGAGTGGATGTCGGAGAAGGAAGATCTAGGGAAGGAGAGGGGCACCGGCGGTTGTGAGGTCTTCAGCGCCAGCGAGAGAGAGGAGGAGAGGGGGATGAGTGACGAGGGTGGAGTCAGTGGTGGTGAGATGGGTGCAGGGGGTAGTGGTGACGTGGAAGAGGTCGAGGGGTTGTCGCAGTGACCGGAGGTGGCTCGCGGGGATGGGTTCGAGAAAGGGAGGAAGAAGAAGGTCGAGGGAGAGAGAAAACAAGGTGAGAAGGAGGGTGCGTGGTCGAATACGAGAGGAGAGATAAGAGACGGGATCGCGCGTCGTGGGTGTAACGGGCGCGAGCGCGGGCGTTGGTGGTGGCGAGAAACGCGGCGTTGGCGGAGGAGGCGGGAAAAGAGCCGTTGTGGGGAAGAAGGGAGGAGGCGCGGGAGTGGGCTGAGGTTGTTGGGTTGGGCACAGAAATAAATTTTGGGGAAAAATAGAAATGGGCTGGGCGAGTTTGGCTAGGGGAAATAAAAGGGAAAAACTAGATGGAAAATAAAGGAGTGGGCTGAAAAAAATAAAGAATTAAGGGAATAGGATAAGAGGGCCGGGCCGGGATTAAAATTTAAAGATTTAAAGGAAGAAATGGGAATGGGCCAGGGAAGTATTTTAACAGGGAAATATGGTTTTAAAAAAATGAATGGGCTGGTGTAAGAGATTGGGCCGAGGCGGAATAAAATTCATTCATTGAAAATGAGTTTGGGCTGAGGGGTATAATTTAGGGAAGATGAATTTTCTATGGCAGAGGGTTATGGTAAAAAGGGAAATGGTTTCTTTAGTTTGGTTTGATTGTTTGGGCTTAGGATTGATTTGGAATAGTAATTAGAATTAGGGTTTGGGTTCAACGGGTTTTGATAAATAAAATATAATAATTAGTTTATAAATAAAATAAATAATTCCTAATTAAAAAATAAAGAGAATTCTAAGTAACAAAATACGGTCTTTGGTATAAAAGGGGCCGGGTGTTACAATAACTAAGATCATACTTTTCCAATTTATTAACATCTTTTAAATATTTTGTATTTTATCCTTTATTTTCCAAGCTTAAACATTTTTTATAATGAGGAACTTACCGAACTTTAGTTCGCTGACGGCTTTCCTGTTTTTTTTGTTTTCTTATTGGGGAATATCGTCAGACGACTGTGGGGCAGGTGAAGAGACGAGGTACATGACAGAACCGACAGAGAAGCAATTCAACTATCTATCTTCACAAGCTGATCATTAGTCTTTTAGTATACCTTTTTATTCAAGACTACAATCATTTATTCCTATTTAGTTATTGTTCTTGAAAATTGTAATAAATGTTGATAGAAGATAATTTATATATAAATTATTGGTGGTTTAAATTTATTTTGCTTAATCCAGATGCTTAGCCTATTCATATATGGAAGAGGGGCTTCTCAGTATGAATGCGTTCGTGGGCTTGTCACTTTCGCTCCTTATCTTTTGGGAAGCGAGGCGTAACAGCAGCACACGGACTGTGAGTATACGACACCGCAATAATTAGTCTTAAGTGCAAGGGGGGATTGTTGGCTAAGTGCCCTCAAGACAATTATTGTAATCGCAGACAGGCGATTATGATGATTGAGGGAGGACCTATACGGGTAGAACAATCTTACTTGAGATGATAGTATGCTATCTGGTTTTTCTTTATCATCATGTACATATATTATGTGGTATTACGAATCATTATTACATGTTTATAGATTCCATAAGATTCATGCTTGACCACCAGGTTTTTGTGGCGATCACATTTGTGAGAACTGGGTTGTTTATAAGAAAATCCTTAAAAGTCCCAAGTCGTGGGAATTTCGAGACTAGGCATTGATATTCCTAAATAGACTAATGTATACGTTTCTTGAACCCGATGAAAGACGACGGCCGGTCCCACAACCATTGGTGTTAGTCACCAAAGATTGTATACATGTGTTCATTGGGTTATGAGTTATACTGAACGGACTCGCCGAGAACATGCTAGATGATGTTATACTTATTGTCAGATAGCAGTTCTCTGGTGACATGAATACAGCATAGTCTGTCGACATGAAATTGTCATTTGTCTCGTGTGAGTTTCCATTGTGCTTTGATTACTACTCTACCACGGCTCTATTGAGTCGTGCAAATAGGTTTTAGTTGGGTACTGTCCCGAGCCACATAGAGTCAGTGAGTGGATCATCAGGGATGTGTCTCTTCCGGTATTGGGGGTAGATGTCGCGCAGTACACGGATGGCCATCACCGGAAATCCTTGGCCAAAATGGACGATATTTATTGATTTGGATCAGTAGTTTCTCTGCAGGTGAGGGGGCATCACACCAACACGACTTATCGCGTTATTAGAGGTCTGACTTTATCCACCTCCTAGACCCGGTCTATATGCAACACTCTCAGATGAAGAGACCGGACTTTACAGGGATTGTTATTTTCAGGCTCAGTAGGGATACGGACAAGTTTGCTTGTCAACATTTTTTTCGTTCAATACCTGGGTAGCTGTTACGTACAGCTAGTGCCGCTGACGTGGTTATGGTTAAACCCACTGCCAGCGTATTGTCGAGTCTTTAGAGTCCCATACAGAGGGTTTTCCAGCTCAGGCAAAATGTAGTGTACGTATTTTGATACGTACTTAGATTCGATTAAAAACGTGTTTTTGTACACATACTTTTAATCAGACATTTTCTTAATACTAGCCGGTTTGAATGATAGCCAGATTATCACATTTGGATAAAATATGAGCTAGTATTATATATCTCTTTTTGGTATCTGTATTTTGACAGAATACAGTATTTATACGAATACGGGTATTTGTATAAATACGAGTATTCGTGTATTGATACAAATACGGGTATTCGTGTCTTGATACAAATACGGGTGTATGTATTTGTAGCATATACTTGTATTAGTGTATGTATATATGTATGTATGTACATGTGAGATGGCTTCTCTTTTTCTTTCATCTCTTCTTTTTCTTTGAAGAAGTGTGTGGACTTGTGACTCACGCATGTGAGTCACAAATCCACCCACTTTCTTTAAAAGAAAAAGAAAAGAAAAGAAAATGGGATGAAGGATTTTTTGAGCCATGCCATCCTTGCTTCATAATCATCATTTGCTTCTTCTTCTTCTTCTTTTGAAATTTTCTAACTTGAGAAAGGAAAAAGAAAAAGAAAAGAAAAGAAAAGGGGATGAAGGATTTTTTGAGCCATGCCATCCTTGCTTCGTACTCACTCTTTGCTTCTTCCTCTTCTCTTGAAATTTTCTAAGTTGAGTAAGGAAAAAGAAAAAGAGAGAAAACATAGAGATTAGCCCCTACTATATCCTAGTGATCAATTCTTAGCAAGTCTTGTTCACTAGTTGCTTCACTTGTTATTTTAGTGTGAAGCTAGAGCCTAAGTTAGGGTTCCATCAGGTAGATCATCTTCGACAAGAAAGACCGTCTTCCAAGCTCGTTTCCGGTGGACCTAAGAGCTAAAGAAATGGCATAGAAGACGAAAGACACGACTACAAATGTTGTAATTACTAACCGAGTAGCTAAACTTCTTCTTGTATTACTAGTTTAGTGTTTGTAATCGATTCTAGGTCGTAGTAGTTCATGCTCCAGTTTTGAAAATTTTCGTTTTGTATTCCGTATTGGCCGTAAGTTTGCAGCACGAGCACGAGCGTCTACTTATACACCCAATGCTCCTAAAGAAATTAGTTTCTTCTTTAGTTCCGGAACGTGTCCCATGTTCACAAGCTTCACACTACCCAATCAAATATGCGGACTTTGATGTTCCCTATGCCAATGGCCTTGCACGCTATATTATTCCTCATGAGAACACTGCTGTCATTGTACTCCTTATAGGTGTCGAACGGCTCCTTCTTCGGGCACATATGGCATGAACATCCGGAATTAAGGATCCAAGTATCAGAATCTTCTTTCCCAGTATGTACGGCGAGTACATAACAGGGATCTTCTTTTGCTTCGGTCGCAACACTGGCTTGATCCGAACCTTTTGAACTGGCACCTTTACCCTTCTTTTCCAAGCACTGTTATACTTTTGGCATTGCTACTTCAGATGCTCTGACTGTTTGCAAAAGAAGTATGGTCCACTCTTTTGCCCGGATGATTTGGATTTCCCCCTTTTGCTCTTGCCCCGTCTCTATTCTTCGATCTTACCCTTTCACCGACAAACAATCCTGATGACTCCTTCAATAGATTTGATTTCTTCATGATCTCATTATTGAGAAGTGTCGCTGTAAGCTCCTCCATCTTGAGAGTCTTCTTCTTATAAAGGACCGTTGTCACCAAGTGTTCATACGAATTTGGAAGCGAAGATAGGAACAATAGCGTTTAGTCCTCTTCCTCTAATTTTACTTCAAGACATAGAAGATTGCTCACCATTTTATTGAAGCTATTTAAGTGGTCATGAATAAGAGTCATTTTCTTCTTGCGTAATCCGTAAAATTGTTTCTTTAGGTACAGCTTCTTTGACAATGATTTTATCATGTACAGGCTCTCTAGTTTCAACCACAAACTTGTCGCAGAAGTCTCCTTCATAACGTTGTACATCATGTTATCCGCCAGACAAAGTTCTATCGTGCATTGTGCCTTCTGATCTAATTCTGCCCATGCAATATCTGTCATGTTGGTATGTTTACTACCGCTAAGTATCTTAAACACCCATTTCTTTACCAGAAGTGCTTTTACCTTTCTCCGCCACATCGAGAAGTTTTGTTTCCCATTAAATTTCTCCACCTCAAATTTTGTGCTATTTACCTTGTTATCCGCCATCCTTAATTCCAAAGTAAAAGCTTTCCCTCAGATCCTTACAAACTACTATCAATAGAATCACAATCTAAGAAGATGAAGAGCGGACACAAGTGTCGTTATCCATCATAAACTTAAATTGCAAAACTACATAATGTAGCTCCGATACCAGTTGTTGGGGAATCGAGGGTGCAGCGTAAGATGCCTTACGAGTCTATAAACCTAGATCCCTTTAAGACGAATAACAAAAAACTAGAAATAAACCGCAATAATAAATAACACAAACTATTGAGGGGGAAGGAACGGGAAGAATCTTTATTAGAACTTATTAAGAGAAATAATCAAACCTTACAGAGAATTACACAAACTCTTTTTTTATGATCTCCGACGAGATCTTCCTCTCTCACTACAAGTTCTCCTTCGAAAGTCTTGATTCATTATAGAGCCGTCGTTTCCCTTTAACTTTATGATAAAAAAAACTCTCTTCTTAGTGGCCTTCGTCTTGATCCTTTATAGTACCGTAGAGTTGTCTCCCTTAAATCTTATGATCAAGATCTCAAGCACTTTAAACTTAAACCCTAAGATCTTATATATAGCCCATACAATCTGAATTATAATAAGATCCCAAAATTTACAAAACCGCCATCAGAATCTGTATTTTCGAGATAAATCTCGAATTGGAAATTCGCGTTTATCTATAAGTAGATGTCTGAACCTATGAGGGACAGACGTCTGCGTGTACTCTGCTAGAGAGGCAGAGTTCTGTCAGACATTTGAACTTATGGGCTTAGACGTCTTTGGTCTTTTAACGTGTTTGGTCAGAGCGTGGCTAGACGTCTGTGTCTTATTGACGTC
Organism: Agapanthus africanus; assembly: GCA_030015575.1. NCBI lineage: Eukaryota > Viridiplantae > Streptophyta > Magnoliopsida > Asparagales > Amaryllidaceae > Agapanthus > Agapanthus africanus. The sequence goes on from JASDDO010000014.1 coordinate 653,170,768, forward strand.
TGAGCGAACTCCGAAAATTTGGACTTTATTGCTAGACGTTTAAAGCTCATTGTTCCAGACGTCTGGCCATTCTCTAGATTGACACACAGTCTTGATATACAAGACATCCTTCGCAACATATATAAACTCTAAGTGCTATTTAAGGGTTTAAGATGGCTAAGGAGCAGCCATCCGAAAATTTGTAATCTCTCCATTAAATAGTGAATTGATCATCGTTGTTGCTCGTGGTTTTTTTCCTGATTTGAATTTTCTATGTAAAATCCGTGTCTCTATGTTGATTGGTCTTTTGTTTGTGTTTGCTTAATCTCTTTTTATCTTGATCTTCGTAACAATAATAATGATATCTAATTTTTTTTGCAATTAATAGTGTTGGGTTGAATAATTAATGTTGAGGGTAAATCACATTAAAATACCCTTGGTAGTTTTTCATGAAAACACCAGTTTTTTTTTGAAGGTAGTAAAATATATTCCCTTGAAACCCATAGTTTAAAGTATTTACGGTAGTAAAAAAAACTATTTCGACATTCTATGGAAAAACAGCTATAGTTGAAGGTTTTTACCGTAATACACCCTAATATTGAGTCCATTTGTTAAAAAGCCTATTTGAGATGTAGCTGATTACTTGTAATTTTTTAATTTCCCGAGTTTGATTAATTGCAGTTAAAAATACACTTTCCCAACCATATAAAAATAAAATTTAATTACTATACTCGAAACTCCAATTTTATTTCCGGCTGTGTCAAGACTTACATATTTACATGATATTTAATAGAGTGTTATTTTCTTGCAGATGGTTGTCGTTAACTTTAGTGATTCTAAATATAAACGTGGCAAAAGAAAATTTAAATTGAAATTAAAAAAGAAATCAATGGACACTAAAATAAATGTAAAATAAAATCCAAAAAAGAAAGGTTTTTTTTTTGAAATAGCGCGATTTTAATTTTAAATTATTAAAATAGGGTGGTTTCAGTTTAAATTGTAAAAATAGGACGGTTTCTCGCCCCATCCACCACCCCAGTATAGAGGGCGGGTTCCTAGAACCGGCCCCCCTATATAAAAATAGAGAGGACGGGTTCCTCTCTATTAATATAGAGAGGGCAGGTACCCAGAACCCGCCCTCTCTATATTTATATAAATATACAATTTTTAAATACAAATTGAAAAAAAATTGGTTTTGTAAAATAAATAAACGAGAAAATTGAAAAAAAATTGAATAAAATAATAAAAATTTATTATATGAATGTTTTGTACAAAATGAATCCGTCGAATTTACAATACAAAAAAATCCTATCTGATTTCTATCTCGACAGTCGAATTTATAATATTAAAATGAATCCATCAAATTTACAATACAAAAAAATTCTATCTGTTTGTAAAATGTAAATTCTATCTCGACGGTCAAATTTATAATAACAAAATGGATCCGTCAAATTTATAATACAAAAAAAACTTCCGGTGCACTTGACACGATCTCGAAGGTCCCGTCCCTGATGACTGTCCTGGACATCTGGTCCTATAAATGCCTGGTTGTTTGCATATGCTACATCTGGCGTGCATTTGCTGAGGATCAGCATCCATTGTCATTCGATCTCGACGCACCTTAGGTCTTCCGGGCCCTATATTTTTTTCCGGCGGTAATACAGTCGGTGTTTGTCTGTTCCCAGTATAATAGTGCCAATAGCGACTGTCCGGTATAGAATGAAATTTCGGATCATATGCGCCTTGGTAATTGGAAACTGCATGGTAATGGGAAACAAAATTGTAATGTGAGTTATGCATGCTGCTCTCAGCAGCAATTGCGTGGGCACAAGGTAAATGTTGTTGCTAGAAAACACCGCATGTACACGAAGAGAGCCCTTCATCTCTAAAGTTCACGGCATATTGATTCCCATTACTCCTCGTTACTTGAAATTCCGCCGTGTCAAACCTTTCGGATCTGTAGTATTGTGCTCTGCGCTCACTTTTTCGGAATATATCTTCGTAATACGCGGTGAGCGGAGTCTCCATCACCCAAGGACTTTTCTCTTCTTTGCACAAAGTAAGTATTCACCCGGAAAAAGGTTCGAACAATCAACCCCTGTATCGGTAAGCCTCTAACACCTTTAAGGATCCCGTTGAAGTTTTCAGACATATTAGTGGTCATTAGTAGATATCTGCACCCATTATCATGTTCTTGTGACCACATGCGTACTAGATACTCATCTAACCACGCTTTCGCGGCTTAACTCATCTCCCCAATTTTCATCATGTACATGTCATGAGCATTAGGGTCAGACGTTTTACCGGCTTTATACATAAGCTTATGTAGATCTGAATTTTTAAATTTTCTATCAAAATTTTGCCTGAAGTGCCGCAGGCAAAACCTATGTGGGGTCGTCGGAAATACAGATCTCATTGCAGCTAGTATTCCTAGATGTCTATCAGATATGATGCATAAATTTGTTTTATCAATAACAGATGGGATACTTTTGAGTTGACGGAAAAACCATGACCAGGATCATGTATTTTCACCCTCGACAATAAAAAATCCCAACGGAAATATACCGTTATTAGCATCAACACCTGTAGCAATTAACATGCAGCATCTGTACTTACCGTATAGATACGTCCCATCAACGCACAATACCGGCCGACAGTGTGTGAAACTAGCCGCACATGGAGCAAAGCACCAGAAAATTCTTTGAAACCTGACAGAGCCATCGACATCTGTTTCTGTGGGTTTTAACCGGTATACGGTCCCCGGATTTGATGCTTTCATGGCTTCCATAAAAGGGACTAGTGAGTTGTATGAGCTTTCCCAGCCCCCAAATATCTTGCATAAAGCCTTTCTACGAGCATCCCATGCCTTCACATACGAAATCTGAATTTTGTGCTCTCCGCTAACGTAGAGCCGTATCTCTCGGGGAGTCATCGCCACATCTGTACAGATTAGTGGCATGATTAGTGAGCAAATGTAAGATGAAGTGCAATTCCGGTGATCTTGTAACATAATAGAATTGATGCAAGTGTGTTCTTGGTTGTATTTCGTGACCTTCCAAGTTTTGGCTTTTTTGGAACAATATGCATGCAATCTCCACTTATATTCAGGAGCTTTCGTACATACCATGGTATAGTACGTCTTATTTGACTCTTCGGTTTTAAATGTAACGTTTTGCTGAATAGCCCACGACTTCAGCTTACAAATAAGATCTCCTTTTTCCTGAAACAAAACCCCGACACTGACGCAATCTTCGCTTGTTACTGTCGCTTTCAAATAGGGTGCCGTATTTACTTCTGCCATGGCTAAGTCTACCCAACTATCATCTTCTAGCGGATCGAGGCCGAGATTTTCTAGTTCGACAAAATCATTATTCGCAACCATACCGTCAAACAATGCTACCTCATTCAATCCAGCGGCATATTCCACGCTATCCTCCCCTTGATGACCTTCACCGATTTCATCATCATCGCTGCCACACATATCAATGTCACCCGTAGCAACATAAGGCTCGGGTGCAATATATGATGGTTGTGGTCGGTGTAATGTGGATGGTTCGGGGTGAGAAGACCAGAAAGATGTGGACGGACATACTTGGAATGCGCTACTTGGATCGTGTTGGAATGATGGGGAGGTATGGGAAAATCTGCGTTTAGTATATAAATTGTTATTATACTATTATTCCTTAATATTTTCGTAAATAAATCACCACTTGTTTCAGATCTATTTATCTGTGGAAGGTTCTGTATGGTAATCCTTGTTGTTCTTTTGGGGTGCATGTAACTGCAGCAGTCGACTAGGAGAACCTATATTCAATATATAAAACATATTAGTATCTTGGTATTACTAAAATATTTGAATGTGAATTTATAAAATGTTTACCCATGAGTTTGAAGGTTTAAATAATATTGTGTATAGTCATATCCACCGAGACTGACGGTATCATCGTTAACCATGTGACCGTATCCCCAGGAACTACCTCCAGCATTACCATCAAAATTACCCGTTGGAGGGACATCTGATACTTCCAATTGTTCCTTCTGAACCAAAAGTTCAAAAGAATACTGGGTGTTTGACAGACCGAAGTCTATCATCGAAGATATTGATGCATCGTCTATAATTTCAACCAATGCATTTCCACTAAACATAGGCCATATACAACTTAACTTAAGCCTAATTTCACGGGGATCGTATTTCGTGATTTTGAACACTTTATTCTCGATTTCATTATAAGTCGTTGATGGTTCTAATCGCATGATTCTTGCGGACCCGTCCATATACTCTGGACCTTGTGCACTTGTGATAATCCGGCCATCGTATTTACATACAACAAATAAACTTGAACTTGCCATAATCTGCATCAAACAATATCAAGCCAACAATAAAAAAGCGTTAACAACTTCATACAATCACAGTCAAAACATGCACAATCATATCTAGAGCTATGGTCTTCAAAGTCCACTAGACTGCTCCTAACTGTTCCAAAGTGACAAGTTGTGAGATAACCCTCAAATCGTCTCTTCGCTGCCACTTGTGGCCAGGTAAGCACAAATGAGTAAAGGAGGGTTCCGCTCACGAATCACCGTGAGACGGGCCTTTTAAAATTACCTTTCTCACTTGTCTAGCCCAGGCACCACAAAGTCAAGTTTAGATAAACGATCGAATGCCCACAACCTTCCTCTGTCCTATTGAGCACGGCAGTCCTTAGTTGGCTGAGTTTAGATATTTTTTAATTAAACTCGAGGGAAATGCGTATGCTTTTAGTGATTTTTGGAGTCTTAGGAAGGGTGATGAAATCCCCACCCAATCTAAATTGGTGTTATAGCCCCTTAAATTCCGTATTATTTATGCAAAACAATAACAAACATAAATCGAAAACACTTGCAAACAACTTATTTGGCGGCGGCGTAAAGAATCCTGCACAAAAACAGTTTTATTGGAGAGAGAAAGAGAGTTTGTGCAAAGAAGAAACTTGCAATAAGCTTGCATTGACTTATATATATTCAGTTTTACGAACTATATTTTTAATGTTGTGTTGAAACAACCATTTTATAATACAAAATAATAAATATCAAACTGAACAAGATATTAGTATATATAGAAAATATAATTCATAAGACTAACAACCTTGCGCCCTGTTAAATGTAATTGGAGTCCATTATAGAGAACAAAAATTGTTTAGGTAAAATTTTGTTATCGTAAATCATATATACGAGAAGAAGAATCATTTTGAGGCAAAAATTGATATTTCAAGTCTATACATGTTTTTAATTTCAGTTTAATACTTGCTAAAAATATAATTAGGAAAGTCGTTAGGTAAACATTTTTCGATTACATTTAAGTTACACACACTCACACGTTTGTGCATGTACATATTTGTTGATTACAACATACGACTTTTAAGCATATATGAAAAATCTTTAATAGTGATATTTGAGTTACAAGACATTTCTATGAACAGGAATTAAAATTACTAATACTTCCATTTCCAAATAATGAATAATAATTAAATGTTAACTGAAATTAAGATAATAATAATGTTTAGAAAATAAATTTAAAAAATGAACCTTCAAATTTCTTCCCTGTGCTTGTTTTGGTCTCTTCTTCTTGTTTAAAGCCCATGAACCTTAGTTTGGTCACTGAATTTGCTCCTGAAATTTACAGCAAGCCGTGGTTCCGTCTTGATCATATCCAGCAGCTCCTCACGACTATGGTACTGAACTTGACGTTCTTCCCAAACTCCACAATTGCACAAAATAACTGTATAGCAGAGAGGGTAAATGGATAGTTGCTGTATGGCAGAGTGCTATTTATAGGAACACGGTGCATTCCATTAATAATATGAGGGCGGGTTCCTGGAACACGCCCTCATTTAATTATTGAAGAGGGCGTGTTCTAAGAACCCGCTCTCTTCGTTCTGATAATGTGACAAGACGGGACAAATATGAAGGCGGGTTCTTGGAACACGCCCTCATTTAATTATTGAAGAGGACAGGTTCTAAGAACCCGCCCTCTTCGTTCTGAAAACACAATGATGTGACAACACAATATACTATAATACACAAAATGACAAACACAAAAAATGATATGACAACACAATATATGATGTGACAACACAAACACACGGAATATGAGGGCAGGTTCCTGGAACACGCCCTCATTTAATTATTGAAGAGGGCGGGTTAGAACCCGCCCTCTTCGTTCTGAAAACACACTGACAAACACACAAAAAATGATGCGACAACACAATATACTATAATACACAAAATGACAAACACAAAAAATGATGTGACAACACAATATATGATGTGATAACACAAACACACGGAATATGAAGGCGGGTTCCTGGAACACGCCCTCATTTAATTATTGAAGAGAACCCGCCCTCTTCGTTAAAACATGTGACAAGAATGATGTGACAAGACAAAATGATGTGACTAAAAAAATAAAACGTTGAAGAGGGCGGGTTCCCGCCCTCCTTTCCCTATAAAACCCACCCTCCAGTGTGGCTTTCATCAAATTAACTCTTTCGTCAAATTAACTCTGTCCAAAATCCCTTCTCATATCTAAAAACGTCTCAATGGAGAATCAACCATTCGACAAATCTCCGCTCATTGATCAAAACGAACACAGATCTTTTAATATATTACACGGAGAGGAAAGATTCTAAACTTATTAATTTTTTTTAATTACCTATTTCTTTTAATTCTAATAGTTGAAAATAACATTATTTAATTTTGCAGGATGGAGATAATCTTACCGTCGTCACCCATAGTTCTGACAAGTGGATAGTTACCGACCAGCGAATAACCGAGCGGATTCGAAGGGCCGAATTTTATGAAGCTTCATTGCTTCGTCATATCCAAATCGACCACGCCCTCGTTACCTCTTTAGTTGAGCGCTGGAGAAAAGAGACCCACATTTTTCATCTAAGATGGGGTGAGGCCACTATCACACTCCAGGATATTGGCATCTTACTCGGTTTACGGGTCAATGGGCTTGGATTAGTCGGAGGAAAAATTGTTGGTCTGGATATCGACCACTCATACTGGGATACATATGCCGAGTCTGCTCTCGGACAGGTAAAAAAATTCATTGTGTTTCCCCTGTTTAGCGTACCTATTGCATGTTGTACATTATTTCTAGTTTTAATATTTCACAAAAAATGCTAATATCAGGCACCGGGAGGCTACAGTAAGGGGTATAAGATCAGTTTAAACTGGTTAAAAGATACATTTACTAATATCCCTGATGAAGCCACCGATGAAGTCTTAGATAGACATGTACGTGCCTACATTCTGTACATGATCGGTTCTTGGTTGATGCCGGACCAATCGGCAACGCATGTTCATCCGTTATATCTTGGCTTCCTTATGGACTTTGATGTGTGTGGCCAATATGCTTAGGGAGCAGGGGTCCTGGCCTTTCTTAACAAGGAACTCGATAAGGCATGTGCTCCAACGAAGAATAAAATTTGTGGCTGCATTACATTACTTCAGGTAAATTCCTTGTTTTTCACAGCTAGAAATTTACAAAATTGTAATATTGGTTCTCTCTCTTATCATCTGACACTTTATTTATAGATTTGGTCATGAGAGCGTATGTGTATAGGAAGACCGGATCGAGTTAAAACAACTGCCTTGGATACCCCTGGAAATCCGCTCGGCTGTTGGTGGAATGGCAAGAAAGCGTATAAGGCTCCTCGTCGAGTACTTAGGTACTATAGAAATGAGTTGGATCGTATGGAGGCGACTCAGGTAACCATAACTTAGGTAATTAAGTTTATTTTAAAATTTTGAAATACCTTCATCACAATTTTTGTACCATATTATTTGCGCAGTTCATGTGGACGCCTTATACAGCAGATCGTCTGCAAAGATTACCCGACATCTGTATCGAAGGAGAGCCGGTTTGGCGGGCTCGATGCCCACTCCTCTGCATTAATATCGTTGTCATGCACCTCCCGGACCGGATGTTGCGACAGTTTAATAGATCGCAACATATTCTTGTCCCGCCGCCTTCGCCTATGACAATAGAGGGAGACATGCGAGGAGGAAAGGCGGAGCGTGATTGGAGGGAGCATCATCATCAATATTTGCTGAGATGGGATAATAGGCAGCGTAATATTGCCTTACAGCAAATAGGTGACCAAACAGCCACCGACGCTATCGAAGCATATCTACAGTGGTTTAAGCGTATCACCATAAGATATCTTTCTGCTCTCCCTAACGACTTCCCAAACATCGTGCGGTACAAGCCTAGAGGCCACGTGGAACCAGATTTGGTAAGTTGAATTCTTTATATTATATTACTTTTTAACATCCGGCGGTATGAATCAATACTTATTTCTTATTTCTAATGTAACGACAGGCTCGTGGGTTGCATCTTATACAAACAATGGTGCAGGATCTATACCCGACTGATGCTGGTCCGGAGACTCAGGCTCTATTTTCAAGTGTAGACCAATTAATTGGTGGTGTATTCGGTTCATATAATATTCTTTCACATTTATCGCTGGCACCAGAGCAGCAGTATGAGCCGGCACCGGAGCAGCAGTATGAACCGGCACCAGAACCGCAGCATGAGCCGGCACCAGAGCCGCAGCATCACGGAGATCCAGCGCAGCAGGATCGGTGGTTTGGATTACCATACCGTCAGCAACAACCCTGGCATACCGGACAAGCGCAACAACCGGAGGAACAACAGTTTTGGGGGACCGGTTTTGCGCAACAACAGCAGTCTTGGGGGTCAGGATTTGCGCAGCCATGGGGCCCAGGTTTTGTGCAACAGCAGCCGCATAAAACCGGGACAGGTTCTTCGCTACAACTGCCCAGTTGGAAGACGGATTTTTCGTCCTACGTACAGTTGTTAGGAGGCAGCACATATCCGACATCTGTCCCACATTCAGGATTTGCGGAACAACAGCCTGTCCAAGACGCTGCTGAAGACGAAACTGAAGCTAAAGCCGAAGCAGGAGAGCAGACGCCGCCGCCATCTACCCAAGAAACGGATGGATCCTCCAGTCATCCCAGGAGGCATATGCTTATGTCAAGCCTCCTCGGATTTCATAAGGGAAAAGGAAAAGGAAAACGATAGTTATTTACATTTTACAAACAAATAGGATTTTTTTGTATTATAAATTTGACGGATTTATTTTGATATTATAAATTTGACCGTCGAGATAGAAATCAGATAGGATTTTTTTGTACTGTAAATTTGACGGATTCATTTTGTACAAAACATTCATATAATAAAATTTTATTATTTTATTCAATTTTTTTTCAATTTTACCGTTTATTTATTTTACAAAACCAATTTTTATTTAAAATTTCTATATTAATAGAGAGGGCGGGTTCCCACTATTTTTATATAGGGGGCGGGTTCTAGGAACCCGCCTAGAACCCACCCCCTGTACTGGGGTGGTGGATGGGACGAGAAACCGTCCTATTTTTGCAATTTAAACTGAAACCATCCTATTTTAATAATTTAAAATTAAAACCGCACTATTTCAAAAAAAACCCAAAAAGACTCGTTTAAGGCGGACGTGAAGGCCACACATTAAATCAAAATGGAATTGGGTGGCTGAGAGCATTTGAGATCCGGTTTTATTTCCCCTATTTCTTCGATCCAAATTTAAAGCCAACTCTTTCTCATTTGAAGATTAAAAAACGAAACTTTGAGGGGGAAAAAGAAGAAGAAGAAGAAGATGTCGTGGCAAACTTACATTGATGAGCATCTCATGTGCGACATCGACGGCCATCACCTCACCTCGTCGGCGATCCTCGGCCACGACGGCAGCGTCTGGGCTCAGAGCGCTTCATTCCCTCAGGTCCGCTCTCTCTCTCTCTCTCTCTCTCTCTCTCTCTCTCGATCTTGGATCTGATGGTTTTGCGCGGTTTGATTTGATAATGTCGTTGCATGCAGAATGATCGAGCTAGGTTTAAGAATTTTTTTTATATGAAAGCGGTTGATTTGAGATAATATTGAGGTGATCGAATCCTAATGAGTTGGCATTGACATATTTTGGAAAAAGTTTTGATCTTGATCTAGTTTCTTTTGAATATCTTACGCTGATGAGTTGAAGTTTATTTGACGTTAATTTTTGAATATCTTACTCTCAAAAATTGAAAAGATCGAAAAATTTGAGAAATCCAACATTTGTTACGAGTATAGATTCTCAAATCACATTATTTATCATATTTGATAGAACCCAAAAAAGGTGAAGATACAACATTTGTTGCAAAATTATAATGGGAGTGAATCAGAGGATATTTTATTTCTAATAATTGTTATAATCACATAGTGCGAATAATATTGCAAAGATTTGTTGCATTTGCATCTTCAATTCTTTGCTAAACTAATGCTACACGGTAGAAATCAATTCCTTTTTAAACAAAGGTGCACATGTATTTTATATCAAAATATGAAATCAATCATTTTGATTAATTTATTTATGGACTTAATATTTTGAAATTAAAAGATGGTATATCATTGTAATATTAAATCAAGGAGTGTTCCTAAAATAAGAATTAAATCAAGGAGTATATGACATCATGAAGTAACTAAGAATAGTATTTTGGCCGGCTATGTTCTTTATCTTAAGTTACATTTTAGCTACGCTGTACCCATGTGGGAACCTCCCCCTCCATTGAATAAATGGTCCTTGGTTGTATGGCATGACCTTATGACCTCCTCAGTGTAGTTCTTATGTTTCACCAACTCTTTCTTCATCCCTTGGGAAGGTTTCCAGTCATAATTTATAAGCGATATGTAGGTCTGAGTAGTATTAACATGACTTTAGTCCTGCAATTTTTACTGTTGGTCGGGACTTTTGAATGCTTAATGTAGCTTAACTTGTAAGCCAATATACGTTAGATTTTGTCCCCATTTCTCATATCATTTAATCCATGTTAAGATGCCTGAGAGAGGCCGAGACTTGTTGCTCAAGGGGCCTAAAATCGCTGTTCAGTTAGATTGGTATTTTTATCATTGGTTCTAGTCAGACTAGTCTTGTGACATTTGTACTCGACTATGATAAATGCTTCTATGCCCCTAGCATGCTCTAGTATATTCTTGAGCCTAGAGAACAAAGTCTGCAGCCAGCTAGTTAAGATCATTCTGTTAGAATGATTTGGGTTGAACTAGTTAACTTGCTCTCGTTTCTTTTCTAATATCCCCTTTCTGCATTCCTCATTGGCTCTCTTTGCAGCTTACATTTTTTGTTACAACAGATGGTACACATTAAAATATCTGTGTTGTGCTCCTGCACAAGTTTTCTTTTTTATAATGTGATGTTAAAAAGCCATTTTTGTATGTGCAGTTTAAACCTGATGAGATCACCGGTATAATGAATGATTTCAATGAACCGGGGTTCCTTGCTCCAACTGGTTTATTTCTTGCGGGTACAAAATACATGGTAATCCAAGGAGAACCTGGTGCTGTTATCCGAGGAAAGAAGGTATCAATTTGTGTTTCTTCTGCTCTCCCCCCCCCCCTCTGCTCTATCACAATTCTTTGTTTATTTGTCACCGATTTTGTTTTGATACCTTGATAGGTCAAGTTAAAGTGTTTGATTCTATAATTAACTCTGCTTTGCATATATTTCTTGTGTTCATCTGAATGTATTTTCAGCACTTTTTTCCACTTTTCCAAGCAATTAACTAGATCTGTCAAGTCAATTTGCATGATTTGCCTGTCCATTCATTTGCATTTTCTAGGATCCTCCTGGATCTTTGCATTGGTTTGTGGTAGCCATTTGACAACATCATCAACCTCCGTATTTGTGATTCATATCATTTATGGCCAATTATGTTTATGATCTTTTGACCAGTCATTTTCTGCAAGTCCTCAGCACATGCCACTAGGTTACAGCTAGTGTAATTGTTAATTGGTTACTTCAGTCGAGTGTTTAGTTCTAGGAATAAAACCAAGGTTCGAGAACTTAGTTTCGGTCTCTCAAAATTTTATTAGTTTCAATAGGTTTCAGTTAGTTTCGCTTATCTCGGTTTAGGTTCATGTTTCGGTTTTGACGGTAATACATTCATACATATATTTAGATATATTAAATTTATGGTTGTATATCACAAGACAACGATCTTAGTGTTAAAAAATTCAGCCAAGATAAAAACTAATGCAAAATATATTGAAAAGTGTACTTAGAAAAGTATTAATATAAGGTTTGGGTTGACTTTTATGGCCTTTTTAGGATGAAAATAACCTGATCAGCTCTACCACAAATAAAACCTATGGTCTCAATCTTGGATCAACACTTTTGCCACAAAAAATAATTAGGTTGCCCTCAAAGCTAAAAAAAGGCTTGACCAACGGCTTTTCAATTCCCTCTCTATCACATCTCTCCCTCTATCTCTATCTGCTCGATCGGTTTTCTTTTTTCGTGTACCTTTCTCAATAGTCAAGGTCAACCATTTTCGGCGAGCAAATAGCGACTACTCACTATGAAAACACCTTAGATCTAACGATGAAGGCCTATAGTGATCACGATGATATCAAAAACGACAAATAAAAAAGTTATTTTAGGTTTCGGCTAAAACAATATTGTATGGTTGGTTTCGTATCGCTCCACCGAAACCTATACGAAACGATCACGTATCGGTGGTTTCGGACGAAATCTCGAACCTTGAATAAAACATCTTACATTACAGGATTCTTGGGAGTTTTCCATTTTTTGTCTATCCTTTTGATTTGGTATTATGATATGTTTCCATCTTGTAACTAAAAATATTGTATTATGTGTTTAATAATTTTTTTTAATGAGTTATTTTGTTTTGTTTTCTCGGGCTGTCTTATGTGCCTTGTATTTTTGTCATTTTTTTTGCTTTTCGTCACTGATATAGTACAAGAATATGCTCGACTAGAGATGATGAACTCTAATATGCTAGTGTAACCTACTTTACAGATTGTGCTTTCCCACAAAGAGAATAATGTTTGCTGAAAGAAAACATGCTATTTAATTTTGAGCCCCGACTTCCTAATAATTCTTGACATTTTCCACTTGAAATATTCAAATGCTAGTCCATTTTCTCGATTTTGTTCCCTCTGGCTTCAGAATCTCACCCTGTCATCTCTAGTCTTCCTTTTAATTGCCTTTTTGTCACTTCACTACAATCTGACGGATGTAGCAACAAACCCTCATAGTATGAAAGGGATCAATGATTCCAAACTTCCGACAAAAACACCAACTTAAAAAAAGCTTTCTCTCTCTATTACTCACCAATACTAGCCAATCTTCACTTAATTTCTTTGAAGGACCCTGTTTTGCTTGTGGTGCCGTGCAAATGAAGCTCGAGCACTAGCCTATTTATAGGCTTCGGGGCTTAATAAATAATCAATAATTGAAGTGCACATGGTTTATGTGAAACCAAGGGGTTGATTGCGACTAAGAAAATATGATGCTTCTCTTCACATGAGGTGGGGTCCCTCCCCGTGAGTGTGGATCCCACGCTCTATAATTGAAGTTCAATTTCTTCATGTTGAACAATGGTTGTAGCCGAACCAGCTCTGAAAATCGTGTGTTCATCAAGTGATTTGATAGAAAAATTATCTTTCTTAAATGAGTTTTTACTCTAACTCAATCGTAGAGTGATCAACTATTAAGCGAGGTTCGAAGTCTATTTAAGAAGATTTGGTATTAAACATTAATATTAACATTTATAGATAATCGCGATAAAATATAAACATAAAACACTACTAAAAATTCACTTTTTAAAAGAAATTACATATATGTTCTTCGATTCCTCAGGAGAAATGGATGAGTCATTCGAAAGAGATTTTTCGGAGAGTGCATATGAGAATCCTAAAACCAAGCTCAATGGATACATATACCTTATGTTTCGATAAACCAATTAAAGTTTAATTTGTAATTATATTTAAAAATAACTAAATAAATTTCTAATAATACAATATAATTGATAAATTCATGGTAGAATTTTTATGGGACTGAGCTCCCGATTTGAGAAGAATGGCGATGAGAATATTGAGCTTGACTACTAGCTTTTGGGACGTGAAAGGAATTAGAGTGCTTTTAAGATGATTATAAGCCAAATTTAGTTGCCAATATCAAAGGCTCGATATATCGGGCAATATGCTGATGTGTCGGCTGATATTTTTTCAAAACTATCCAATGATAAAAGGTTAATATTTCATGTCGTTTCCTATCCATTTCCGATATATTAGCCAGCTGACCGATGTATATCAACGATATTCAAAATAGTGTTTGGCATTAATGATTTTATCAACCTTTTTACTTATGTTGATGATATGTTGATTGTTGGCCATGATTCCAGTGAGATTGACGATCTAAGAGAAAAGTTGAGCAACTATTGTTTTGAAGGACTTGAAACCGACAAATCAAATCTTTGGTATATAAATCTCTAATGATAGGTAGAAGGTGAAGTTTGCTTGTTACGAGAAAAGTTACATCAAAAAGGTATTAGAAAGATTCTGTATGAGTAAGGCTAAGGCAGTTCTCATCTCGCATACCATTTCAAACTCAATCAGAAATAATTTACTACAAACGAAAAAGACAGAAAATGAAGAGTGTGCAATAGGCAGTTTGATGTATGCTATGGTTTGCACCAGGTCAGGTCAGATATAGCTCTTGCAATGGTTCCTCTTTAACCAAAATTGTTAGCTGCAAGTCATTATTCCAATGTCAAAAGGCCTTCCCCAATTACTCCTTAAACTGGCACAAGAGGAAGTAGACTCTGCCTTCAGAGGGCTATGGAATCAACACCAAAAACTGGAGTAGAAACTTTATAACTTTAAGTAGAAGGTGGCCAGTTGTCGAAAGAAAGTAGGTTTAGCAGGAACGCTCCTCATGAATATGGAGGGAGAGACTGTTTTGCATGGGATCCACAGTAATGTGGAGGGCCCACCTCATGTGAGAAGCTTCACATCCATGCACCCTATTTGTTTAGATGCAATCAGCCCCTCACTCAAAATTATGTGCACTTCTATTATTTTATTAATTTCTTAAGCCTATAAATAAGTTGGCACTCAAGCTTCATTTGCACAGCAACAGAAGGAATAAAGAATTCTTCAAATCTGGTGAGCAAAGGAGCTCTTTAGTTTTAGAGAATAAGAATTATTTATTTATTTTTGTGTTTTTGTTTTTGCGTTAGTGTTTTTACCGAGAGTTTGGACAGTGAACTGAACCCTTTCATATTGTGAGGGTTTGTTGCTGGCAAAGTCAGCTACACATCAATGATCCATCGTATTGGTGTTCTTTCTGCAATTTTTCCTCAAGTCAGGTGATATCCACTCAAGCTTCTTTATTGTAGTTATGTTTTCCACATTCGAAAGTGATGATTCTGTGCTGTACGAGTTGATCCGAGAGTTTTCTCTTGAAATTGCGATCCTCTAGTTATCTAGAGAAGAAAAACTTGCATATCCCATTATACATTTATAGTGGAAGAAGATCGGAACTAGACCATTGTCTTATGGTTTTTTTCCCGGACTGGTTTCCACATAAAATTGGTGTGTGTTTGTTTGTGTTTAATTACTTTGTTTACTCTGATTTGGTGGTTGTCAAAATATTTGATTTAGTTCAACCCGTTTATCCTCTGCATGGATAAAAGCACGACACTAACTTCTGTTTCGTTACTCCATTTCACAATCTATGCCATGCTTTTGCACCATTTCACTCTCCTTTTGCCAAATCTGTTGTCCTATAGTCTGCATATTGTGCGGTGGCTACAAAGTATTGTTTGGTGGTTGTATTAAGATTGCATTGGTCAATACCTGATTAGCCTTTTAACATTCGACACCATGCTCACACTATCTTCTTATTTGGTGTTCTACGCATCTACTACATCAAAGTTTTAATCCTTTTCTTTCTGAGTCATCCCAACCTTCTTCGCAATGCCTCTGGTCTCAAGGTTATAAATATCGGATATCGGGGGATATCAAAATTGTATCGGATAGGTGGCACCTATATCATGTCTGGCTGATATATCGATCATACCGGCCATATTGGCAAAAATTAATTGGTTTTACCTTATCGGAGGGGTCTACAGACGGCGCGCTACATCGGACCCCGGGTGTAGTGATAAATAAGCAAGGGTCGTCGTCTACAGACGGCGCGCTACATCGGACCCCGGGTGTAGTGACAAATAAGCAAGGGTCGTCGTCCAGAGACGGCGCGCTACATCGGACCCCGGGTGTAGTGACAAATAAGCAAGGGTTTCATAGGATCCGTCTAGCTTCCTGGAACATAGGTTCTCTTACGGGTAGACTAATAGAATTAGTGGAGGTGATGATTAGGAGGAGAGTTGGTATTATGTATTTGCAAGAAACTAAGTGGGTAGGTGAAAAGAGTAGAGTCATAGAGCCTTGGGGTTATAAGCTTTGGTATACGGGTAGAGATAAAAATCGTAATGTGGTAGGTATAATCATAGATAGACGGTTGCTTGAGGATGTAGTTGAGATTAGGAGAAAAGGTGATAGAATTTTACTGGTTAAGCTTATTCTAGGTGGAGAGATCTTTAATGTTATTAGTGCTTATGCACCACAGATAGGTCTTGATGACGCTAGTAAGCGTCTATTCTGGGAGGATTTAGACGAGGTGGTGCAAAGTATACCTAGTGGAGAGAAGTTATTTATTGGTGGTGATCTTAATGGACATGTAGGTACTAGTCGTAGTGGGTTTGATACTATCCATGGAGGTTTTGGTTTCGGACAAAGGAATGAAGTGGGTGACTCGATTCTAGATTTCGCTTTATCTTATGACTTGATCTTAGCAAACACCTGGTTTAGGAAAAGAGAGTCTCACCTTATCACTTTTAGGAGCGGATCAAATGCTAGTCAAATAGACTTTTTTCTGACGAGAAGAATAGATAGAGGTTGTTGTATCGACTGTAAGGTAGTGCCAGGTGAGAGTGTAACTACCCAACATAGACTTTTAGTTCTAGATTTTCGATTTAGAAGAGAACCTAGGAAGATTAGACGTAAGGTGGAGCCTAAAATTAAATGGTGGCGATTGAAAGAAGGTAATCAAAAGGCTTTTATAGATCGTGTAGTATAAGAAGCGGATTGGCAGTCGGAAGATGATCCGGACAAAACATGGAACAAAATGGCTAGTTGTATCAAGAAAGTAGCTAGAGACCTACTTGGTGAGTCGAGAGGTGGTGCTCCACCATCTAAGGACATATCATGGTGGAATGAAGATGTAAAGGCTGCTATTAAAATTAAAAGAGATTCTTATAAAGATTTGAAGAAAAGTAGAGATGTGGAGAGATTTGAGAAGTACAAAATAGCTAAAAAGAAAGTTAAGAAAGCTGTTCGGAAAGCTAAATCTAAGGTCTACAAGGAGGTGTACGAGAAATTAGATACTAAAGAGGCTGCAAATGATATATACCGGATTGCTCGAATGCGGGAAAGGAAGACCAGAGACTTATGTGCGGTGAAGTGTGTCAAAAATGAAAATCAGAAGGTTTTAGTTCGAGATGAGGATATCAAGGAAAGATGGAGAGATTATTTTGATAAATTGTTCAATGAGAGCTTTACTAAGAATTTGGATGAACTTGTCATTCAATCTCAAGATATAAATCGTGATTTCATGCGTAAAATAAGACTTACTGAGGTTAAAGAAGCTTTGAACAAAATGGGTTTAAGAAAAGCGGTTGGTCCTGACGGGATTCCTATCGAGATTTGGAGATGCTTAGGCGAAATAGGCGTTAAATGGCTGACAGATCTGTTTAATAAGATTTGGCAGACAAAAAAGATGCCAAATGAATGGAGGAAAAGTATCCTTGTACCTATCTACAAGAATAAGGGTGACATTCAAAGTTGCTCAAACTACCGTGGAATAAAACTAATGTGTCACACCATGAAACTTTGGGAGAGGGTGATTGAACACAGGCTAAGGAGGATATTAAGATAACAGAGAACCAATTTGGGTTCATGCCTGGACGATCGACGACGGAGGCGATTCATTTGCTTCGTCAACTTGTCGAGCGCTTTCGAGAGAGGAAAAGAGATTTGCATATGATATTTATTGATTTAGAAAAAGCGTACGATAAGGTACCTAGAGAGGTATTATGGGGGACAATGATGAAAAAGGGGGTCCCCGTCAAGTATATTGACATAATCAAGGATATGTACGACGGAGTAGTGGCAAATGTCAGAACTTGCGGTGGCTTAACAAGTGATTTTCCGATTACTATTGGTTTACATCAAGGATCTGCATTAAGTCCTTTCCTGTTTACCATCGTGATGGATGAGCTTACTAGAACTATCCAAGATGAAGTCCCTTGGTGCATGCTATTCGCTGATGATATTGTTCTAGTAAATGAGACGAAAGCAGGGGTTAATGCCAAATTGGAATTATGGAGACAAACATTGGAATCTCGGGGATTCAGATTGAGCAGGTCCAAGACATCATATATGCACTGCAAATTTAGTAGCCAGAGAAATCAAAACCATATTGGTATAACATTGGAAGGGCAAGAGATATCACCGAGCGACCAGTTTAGATATCTAGGTTCCATCATCCAAAGGAATGGGGAGATCGATAGTGATGTTAATCAAAGGATCCAAGCTGGTTGGTTGAAATGGAGGAGTGCAACAGGGATTTTGTGTGATCGTAACTTTCCGTTAAAATTGAAAGGGAAGTTTTATCGGAGCGCTATTCGGCCTGCCTTATTATATGGTACAGAATGCTGGGCTCCTAAGAAGCATCATACACAGAAGATGCACGTAGCGGAGATGCGCATGCTTCGTTGGATGTGCGGTAACACTAGAAAAGACAAGGTACGAAATGAGGATATCCGTGCAAAAGTTGGTGTAGCACCCGTGGAGGAGAAGATGCGGGAAAACCGGCTTAGATGGTTTGGTCATGTGCGACGCAGACCTATGGAAGCACCGGTTCGACGAATAGATACTCTCGATATGGGTAATGGCAAAAGGGCAAAAGGGAGACCGAAGAAAACATGGATGGAGGTGATACGAAATGATATGGTTGCCAAAGGACTCAATGAAAGTATATTGTTCGATAGAAGTGAGTGGAGACAGAGGATTCATGTGTTGGACCCGGCGTGATTCTCATGTTGGTTCATGTAGCCTACCCCTTATGCTTGGGATAAAAGGCTCAGTTGTTGTTGTTGTTGTTGTTGTTGGAGGGGTTCTGATTCTATAAATCGGCCGTTATAACCAATATTTGATTTAGTGCTGTCTAAACTTCTTAGAATTAGCAATTTTTAAAATTTCAACTGTTACATCACTCTCACTATGCATTTCTTTTGACATATCAGTTATGTATGTGCAAATTTTATCTATACTTGCTAATAATCAACCATTGCATACTCTGCCCCGATAACCTGCTTATTGAATCTCCATCATGTTAGTATAACTTTTGAAAATTACTGACAATTATATATGCAGGGCTCAGGTGGCATCACCATAAAGAAAACCAACCAAGCTTTGATCTTCGGCATGTATGATGAGCCAATGACTCCAGGTCAATGCAACATGGTCGTAGAGAGGATGGGTGATTACCTCATCGATCAGGGCCTGTAGAATTTCCAGCTCCTACAATTTCGTAACCTCGCGCTATATGTAGTCATTTTGCCAATGTTCCCAGTTTTGAGCACGCATATTTGTTTTCATGACCTACATTTTGTTTTGGGTAATAATCATGTGCATTCCGTCCGAATATTTGCTCCCATATGAATTGCAAATGTTAAAGATTTTCTGCTTTTTTTTTTCTGTTAATCATTCTTGAAGTGTGATGATAATTTTTCTGGGAATATTATGGTTGACGTAAATAATGCACTTTATGTAAATGTTACTCTTTTGTTGTGTATTATGTTATACTTGTGGGTCTATGATGGTTTGCTGCATTTCCTAGACACATAAATATGCTTCCTTGTCTCTTGAACTATTGAATTTTGACAACAATATTAGCCCTGTCTGGACATGGAGTTCGGATAACTAGAGTTCATTTTCAAATGAGGTATAGATGACACAAACTCTAGATTGTAAGGTCCTATCTCCATTTAAATGTTTAATTTTGATGGAACTTTAATACTGTTTTGGAGTTATCTAAACTCGAAAATGAGTGTTGGAATTTAATGTGGTTTTTTTTCCTCGTGAAATAAGAGCAAGAACATGGTGAGTACCTGTCTCACTAAACTATGTTATTACAAAGCAAAAAACAAACAACAAAATCGAACAAACACAGCCTCAACTTGAAAGAAAAACAAAAAAAATGGAGAACGGCAGGCGCAACAAGTTGAGAGAAGAAAGTGTTCTACCACCCCCCCTCCCCACCCACCCACCCACCAAGAATCTGCATCACCACATGGAAGCATCAAAAAGACCATTTCTCAAAGACACGTGACAAAAACAATGGATGCAAGAGATAGAATGTATGGAAGAAGAGTACAGACAACACCCACAATTGATCTCTCAAGGATTAAAAAGAACACGTTAGGCTTCAGGATAAAAAAAATGCCCCCTGATCATAGCCTCAACTTGACCAAAAATCTGGAAATTTGATTAACTACCCAAAGCAATAGCAAAGACTCTATACTGATCGTCTCACAAGATTACCTAAGCAAAAACAAATCACACTCACTTCACCTCGTCACGAAAAAGGTCAGCAACTGAAGGGCACATGATAATTAGAGGAAACTGGAGGAGGGCAAAGCTTAAGCAAAGACTAAACATCATCCAAATCTAAGGAGAAAACATACAGTTCCAGCAAAAAGAAAGCACAAGGCCAAAACACATCTAGTCAGAATCGTGAAAGACTTGGAAAACACCTGCATAGACACATAAAGATGGTGTCGTGTTTATACCTTTTTATTTATATTTTATAGACCCAGCTTTTTTCCAAGTTAGCCGATGGTGCCATTTTTAAGACCCAACATTTTTCCAGCATAAGTAGATAGTGTTAGACTTAAAAAGACCCAACTTTTTTCTAATACATGCGGCAGGGTGTTAAAGAAGTCTCCAATCATCCGGACCAAAAGTGAAGGCAAAAGTATAAAGAATAAAATCTGCAACAATGTGTCAAGTCCAGAAGACAGACATGAGAAAGCTGCTTAGCAATTCCTAAACCCAGTTCATAAAAATCAGAGTCCAATACTCCCCTTAAAGCGAGAAATGGAGGTTTCTGAAAGTGTTCATGTCAAAGTAAACCCAAGAGGCAGCAAGCAATATTTTTTTAAAGAGAACTTTGTTATACCATAAGGTAGAAAAACAAAAAAAAAAGAGCTCAAGAGTGAAGAAGCTCAAGAGGGAAACAAAAGAATAACATCATCAGCCTATATTAATGTTATTCTAGGGTGCTAGGGTCGCAACACTTGCGGACCGCGACGGAAATATAAAACAAAACTTTTCTAACAATAGCACCATAGACTACAATCAAGATCATCCATAAACCGGCAATTGTAAAAATCCAAGAGAGCAAAACTAAGCTATCTAAAAGTTTAGAGGAGGCTACAACTTTTGCAGCGTGTGCACACTCAAGTGGAAGACCCAAGCTATGCCTCCGGGTGTTAGGATCGAGCTTGATCGACGACCTCCTCGCTGAAAACGATCCACCTTGAAAGCAACCCACTACAAGCTTCAATTCTACCAAAGAATACTTCTTTGTGAAACAACTAGCTCTCACAGATTGCTAGTAAGTAAGAGGCAGAAGATGAAGTGGAAAAGCTCCATCTTTTTCTCTCAAGTTTCCTTCTCCTCTCTCAACTCATGAGAGAGGAGAATGATAGAATGAGATAGAGAGAGAAGAGGTAATCATACTAGAATAGAATATCATTTTCAATAAAATAATACCCAAACCTAACAACCCATACCTCTCTACCTTTGTTTATTTCTTTATCAATATAAAGAAATATCTTCTCATTCTTTATCAATATATAAAGAATGAGGTGTCCCTTCTAGAAGGGTATTTCAAGTGTGTGTATCATATACACAATACCAAAATACTTGAGATAGATAGAATATAATACTAGAAATCATATTAAGTCAATACTTAATTAATCAGCCGGTATTATCAAAACGTCCGAATAATACACACGTATCATATACACGCGTTTAATCGAACTTCCGCACGTATCGTATATACACATAATGTATCGTTTCACCTGAGCGGGTACTTTCTGTGTGGGACTCTAAAAACTCAACAGTGCACTGGCAGTAAGTTAATAAGATCATATCCGATTGAATCTGAAACAATTTCAGATCAATCCCCTAATGGGTTTACCCACAAGCACGTCAGCGGAACTAATTGTATGTAACGACTACCTAGGTATATATCAAAAGGCTGATCGACAAGCAAACTTATCCGAACCCAATAAAGCCTATCAGTAACAATTACCGTACAGTTCGGTCTGTTCGTCAAAGAGTATCGCATACCGGGTCTGGGGGTGGATACTGTCAGACTCCCAATAACCCAATAAGTCATACTGATATCAAACTCATAACCGTCCGAGATACAACTGATAACCATTATCAGTTTATCTCACCTGCCCCGATCAAGGATTTTAGGTTATAGTCATATCATGCACGCAGATCATTAGGTATCGAAGATGGATATCTCGTAGACTTGTATCCGAGAGAAGCTCCGGCTGGCTCAACTCTTTATACTGGGAGAGACGAATCCTCTCTTGATCACTCACTGCCTCCATATTCTTCGGGATTATAACCAACTAAAATGTGTATGAACGGCTCTTTAAAGACGTGGTTGGATAGTAATCAAAGTATAGTGAAAACACATACAAGACACTATGACGATCTCAAGTCAAAAAACTATCATGTATCATTGCCACCAGAAATTTGCTATCTGACAATAGGTATAATACCATTTATGAGTTCTCGGCAAGTCTGTTCAATATACTCATTCTCCAATGTGCACCTGTATACAATTTTCGGTGTCAGACACCAATGGCTATGGAAACAACTATCGTCCCGGTTGGGATTAAAATTTACACTCTATTGACCAAAATCCAAAGTCAAACTGTGAATAAATAAATCTAAGCAAGAGTAAACGAATCCTACCGTTGAACCCAACCGGGCCCATGCCCCAACCCAAACCCAAGCCTAGGACGGCCTCATGCCAAGAAAATAAAACAAATAAATGTAATATTTAAATAAATGTGTAAAATGTAAGAAAAATGGGTACAAAGCCAATTTATGTAAAGCTCATGGCTTATATACAAAAGAAATGAGCACATGGGCATGAGATATGTTAAAAACCTATTTTATAAAGCCCAAGGGGTTATATGTAAATTTATAAG
Organism: Agapanthus africanus; assembly: GCA_030015575.1. Taxonomy (NCBI): domain Eukaryota; kingdom Viridiplantae; phylum Streptophyta; class Magnoliopsida; order Asparagales; family Amaryllidaceae; genus Agapanthus; species Agapanthus africanus. The sequence goes on from JASDDO010000014.1 coordinate 653,194,009, forward strand.
CCTATATAAAATAACATTATGAAAAAATGAAACATATTCATTCTCCCCTAAAACAATCTAAGGTTTGTACCTCTCTTCTCTCTTCTTCAAGATTCCTCTTCTTCATATTTTTATTCAATTAAACCAAAAGTTAAGCTTTTTTTTCTCAAAAATAAATAGATTTTTGTCATAAAATCTATTGAATAGGGAAAGGATCTGTCCTCAAATCCGAATTTTCTTTTGTGTAAATAAAAAAAAGAGCCGAAATGATGGAGCAACTCACAATAAAAATCAGCGAGTAAAATAAAAATAATGATTGGGCAACCACGAATAAATAGCCGAAATGATAGGGCAATCGCGACCTTCGCTATAAGAAAAAGCTGAAATGATAGAGCAATAATGGTAAAAAAAATCTCCAAAGGCGAATGATGAGTCGCTCATGATACCATATTCCAGTGCAGCGATGCAGACACCAACCAAAATCCAAATCCCCCAAATTCTTCCAGCCCTACGGTTGGTCCCTAAATTGACTACAGTATACAATCCACGGGCTCAAATAATTCTCATCACACCCATGCCCCACCGTAATCACCAGTCACGCGGCCGGTCTCCGCCATCGGAATTATGCTCCATTTGGAAAGACCCACTCATGTGTTCTCACGATACATTAGGAGAACAAAACTTACGAAATCCTCTCGACTTGTAAGAAAAACACCTTCGTGGGATCCTTACGACTCACAAAGGAAAAAACACACTTGGGGGTCCCCACGACTCCTAAGGAGAAAACACACCTACGAGATCCTTTCGACTCGTAGGGAGAAAATGTTTTTATGGGACCCTTACGGCTCATAAAATTAAAAAGCCTTAGGTGGTAGAGACCTAAACCTGTCTCTTAAGCCATCGCTCCTCAACAGGCAAAGGTAAATGATGAATTGCTCCTGTCACTTATGCTCCAAAGTTAGCAACGTTGATGCCGATCCAACCCTAAAATTCCAAATTTTCGATCCAATAGACCCCTAAGTCGTTAAACTGGAAACAGATGATCTCTAAGTCGTTAAACTGGAAACAGATGATCCCTAAGTCGTTAAACTGGAAACAGATGATCCCTAAGTCATTAAACTGGGAACGAGGGAAATCCCCTGATGGCAAATGATGATTCACTCCTGGTACCATATTCCGGTATAGCAATGCTGATGCCAACCCAAATCTTATGTTCTCCACGGCAAATGATGATTCGCTCCTGATACCATATTCCGGTGTAGCGATGCTGATGCCAACCCAAATCCTATGTTCTCCATGGCAAATAATGATTCACTTCTGATACCATATTCCAGTGTAGCGATACTGACGCCGAACAAAAACCCAAATTCCAAGTCCCGGGCTCAAAAGCCCCGCTGGATGGATAAGAAACTCCCAAATCAAATCAAATCAACAATCTCTGCGTTGGAATCATGTTTCGCCTCAGAATGTACCCCGTATCGAAATCATGCTTCACATCGGAGTATCTGTCTTCCTTGTTAGAATCAAGTTCCGTCTCGGAATCAAGTCAACCAACGACCTCCCCGTCGGAATTATGCTTCGCCTTGAAATAAAGTCAACCAATGACCTCCCCGTCGGAATTATGTTCCGCTTCGGAATCAAGTCGACCAACGACCTCCCCGTCGGAATTATGCTCCACCTTGGAATTAAGTCAACCAACGACCTCCTTTTCGGAATTATGCTCCGTTTCAGAATCAAGTCAACTAACAATCTCTGCATCGGAATTATATTTCATCTCAGAATGTACCCCGTGTCAAAATCATACTTCGCTTCGGAGTATCTGCCTTCCCTGTTGGATTTATGCTCCACCTCGGAATCCAGTCAACCATCGACCTTCCCGTCAGAATTATGCTCTGTCTCGGAATCAAATCAACCAACGACCTTCCCGTCGAAATTATGCTCTGTCTCGGAATCAAGTCAACCAACAACCTCTTTGTCGGAATTATGCTCCGCCTCGGAATCAAATCAACCAACAAGTTTTGTGTCGGAATCATGTTTCATCTCAGAATATATCCCGTGTCGAAATCATGCTCGCTTCGGAATATCTGCCTTCCCTGTCGGGATTATGCTCCGCAGTGTAGAATGATGCTCCGCACATCGGAATGATGCTCCAACCCCCAGAATTATGCTCCACTCTTCGGAATGATGCTCCGACCGTGGAATTATAATCCGCATATCGGAATGATGCTCCAAACCCCGGAATCATACTCCCGGAAAGATGCTCCGCCCCCGGAATGATGCTCCACCTCAAAGTCAAACTTCTGCGGAACAAGATCCTTTAATTTCATGCGCACAACTCATACAAGCGGTGTGCATTTATTGATGGGAGCACTTTATTAGGGTCAAAAATTACGTCTCGGTTTACCAAGTCAAAGTCAAAGTCAACCCCAAGCCAAGTGGACCCAAGACCAGGTCAAGTGGGCCTATACCCAAGTCGAGCCCGAACATGAAGCGGCCGGCCTCCCCCATGCTAAAAAGAAAATTATGTAATAAATAAGTTTGATATAATTTTCATGCATGAATGTAAAATAAATAGGCAAGAAGCCAAATTTTTGTAAAGCACATGGCTCATATGCAAAAAGAAACAAGCACATTATGCATGCGATGGGCAAAATGCCATTTTATAAAGCCCAAGAGACTATGTGTAAACTTGTAAGACTATATAAGCCAATATGATAATAAAATGAAGGATAATAATTGATTCCCCTAAAAAATTAGGGTTTCTGTGCCTCCTTCTCCTTCCTCAAGGTTTTAAATATTCTTCTCTTTTCTGAATTAAATCAAGAGTTCAATTCTTCTTTTTCCAAAAAAAATTAGTTTTTTTACCATAAAACCTACGAAAGGGAGCTCGGATCTTCCATCAAATCCCAAAAAGGAAGATTTTTAAGTTTCACCCCTTTTTCTCCAAGATCCAGCCAACATAGAGGAAGAAGAAGGAGACCATCTTCAAAAACCCCACTTCGGAAAGATCCAAGGCCCAAAAGAAGATTCAGGGCTAAAGGGGAGAAGAAAGGGGTCCCCTTTGATCATCTCCAAAGATTTCTGAGAGTTCAACTCCATTTGTCAAAATCTTTTGGGGTTTAACTCCATAAATAAAATCCTTTTAGGAGTTTAACTCCATTCAAAATCTTTTGGAGTTTAACTCCAGAAATAAAAATCCTTATGGAAGTTTAACTCCATTCAAAATCCTTTTGGGAGTTTAACTCCCTAAAGATAAAAATTCTCCATTTTTCTGGGAGTTCCCAAAGTCCCTCGGAGTTTAACTCCTAATTCCAGGGCTAAGTCCCCTCTCTTTTTCCTGCAGGCGCCTAGCGCCCACGCGCCTCGCACGTGGCCTTAGAACGCTCCTCGCCCCTCTTTTCACATGCACTCCACACTAAAAATATCTCTCCCATTAGAAAAAAAATTCTAACGGGGCGCTGCCCCACACCCCGCAAGGGGGCTGCTAGCTTTCTTGATCCCCGGCCAGCTATCCGGGTAGCGAGACTCCCGTAAACTCCGCGTGGCCCCCGATACATCCAAGTCCCCTCCAAAATACAACACACGCACACTGCATATTGAGTCCGCATGACTAGTTGACCCGTCAATCGGAGATTCCTTCACTTCAAAGTCGAGGGGTAATTAACGACAGCTTAGTCCGCGGCTACCGGAGATTCGAATCCCCATGATCCATAAACCCCGGCCTACCCTAGGCAGGGGGAATCTGTAATGTGCCTGACAAGCGACACGCATTCCCATCTCAATGGGGTGACGAAAAACACCCTACGGCCGGGATTATATTCCGAGAGTAACTATTACTCACAGTGAGAATCGAGACTCCACTATCACGGCGTGGTAACCTTGACTAAAAATCAACAAATTACTCCACTCCATAGAAGGTATGCAATCTCATTGCAAGTTTCAGCAGTTGAAACTCCCGATATGGTTTCTGCCTCTAGGACTCTAGGACCTTGACTAAAGGCCAACAAATCAAAGATTCCTAGTCAAGTTCAACCCGCCATTTCGTGATTGGTTTATACCCCCCCGTACAAACCCTTGACTGGAGTCCAACAAAGTTATACGACTATCCTAACGAATCACATCTCATGCTGTCATGAAGACATCACTTAGTTACCGTACATTGCACCTTGACTAGAAGCTAACAAACGTAACACGAATACTAAGTACTCTACTTTTATGAAATGACAGAGGGCTACGACTAATTTTGAAGAAAATCATTAACGTGATGAACTTGATGTCATTGAAAGAACCAAGTGGTTTTGCAAATTTATATTACGTAGACTGTTGCTTAAGTGTGGAGGCCCCGTGAAGGGATCAGGGCTCTTATCTCATTGAATGGGGTGCAGGATATTCCTAACCGAATATCTAGATGCAAAGCAATAGGATACGGCTATTCAATTTGCAAAATATTAGTAACACAATGTTTTTCCAAAGAGGTCACTCCCTGTAAAGGGATCTAGGCTCTTTCCTCGTCTAATAAGGTGCAGGACATTCCTAACTGAATATCTCTATGCAAAGCAAAAGATTCGACTATAACACCACAATATCTGATATTTGGTTTCTACAATGTGTTTTAGGTTTATTATCGTTGCATTAATCTGAATCAATGCAATCCCATCATTTAGATAATCACATTATCTAGCATCTTTTCATACAATCACAGAAAAGCATGAAAATAAAATAGAATGCACATATACGTCATCCGCATTCGCCATGGAGACCCGGGTCTTCACCGTAAGGTTGCTTAACTTACGGCACAGCGGGGGCAGGGCTAGCGCGGGTGTAAAACGTATATAGCATTTATAAATATATATACAATATATCACATATATCAATATATCATCATATAAAATATCGCAGGCAAATAATCATCATTACAGCTAAGTAATAAATATTATCACAGGCAGGTAAACATATCACAAGCAAGTAATGAACATTAAAGAATAGGAATAGTCGGATCACCTATGAATCCCGCTTTTCGTTCGAGCCACAGACGAAATGCGACATTTCCCGGTCGTATGAACAGCCCGTGCGCAGCTAAAAACAGACCCCTACGAATGCGGCAAGCTACCAGACAACCCAAGAAACGAGGCAACCCAACATCATCATCATGAGGGGGCCACTCGAAACTTTCTCGAATCCGGTAACTTGAGCACTCCTTCGTAGGTCAATCCTATATCCCCTACAAGTACGGCAAGCAATCCGCCAATCTTAGTGTCGAGTGACCCGATCTCAACTCCTTGAGATGGCCACCCATTGCAATCTAGAATTCGGTTGCTCGTACACTTCTCCGCGGGGTAATCCTAAACCTGTATTAAACAACAGCGACAACAATTGCAACATGATCGTGTCCCGACAAATAATAATATATTGCGGTGACGACGACCATAAGTTGGTCTTTCGCCCCGAAAAAGAATATACATATAGCGGAAACGGCAGCCACAAGTTGGAGCTCGTCCCGAACAAATGAATATATAAGATGGCTACAAGTATGAATGAAAATAACACTTATCGCAACATTACACTTCTGCACGGGGGCTATTCATTTCGCGACAATCCAACGCATTCCAACAATACTATATATCAACAACAATCACAATAACAGATGCGCAAGCTCATCTAATTGATCACATAGCAATTAGGCGACGTTTACCAACGCATATCCTTATTGTATTCGTGTTCGAGCCGACTAAATCAAACACTTTAATTTATTCGATTCGCACCATGACATTAAAATTTATAAACCGCGAGATCGCTAACTTAAAATTCCAAAAATTAAATTTCATGTTCATTCCGGCAACGAAAATCCCCACATTTTTGCACGAAATCGAATCCCAATAACCCAATAAAACCCCACACTATATGAGCCTTGATACGGCCCCGAAATGGAGCCGAATCAGGGGCGGGATCATCGCCGGATCAGGACTGAATCAGCCCCCTATGCGGGGCTGAATCGGCCTCGGTTTGGCCCTGAATCGGGGCCAAATCGAGCTCAAATTGGATGGGTTCGGGTTATCATGAGTCTACTCTAAACTCTTGGTTTGAACCAAGAATCCAGTAGCTCCAGCACAAGCAAAAATGAGAGTTTTTCATGCAAATATTTAAAACTAGTTTTGAAATTTTTTGATTTCATGAATTCCAATATCACTAAAATAAGTTATAGTCTTTTGGTATGCCTTTGATACCACTGTTGGGTAGCTAGGTATTTCTGGTAGGGTTTAAAATGCGGCGGAAACGGTAATTTTAAAAATCTAGAGAGCATTACTAAACCCAAACCAAGAATCAAACCAAAAGGCTAAACTTGCATCTAAACTAGTAATCTAAAAACTAAAGTTTAGAGAGATACAACCTTTATAGCGTGTTAGCCATCTCTCCTTGGACTCCGGTTAGTCTCCACGAAGTCCGGAACAAGCTTGCTCAATAATCTCCTCACCGAAGTTGATCCACCTTGAGATAACTCCAACACAAGCTATAACTTCAAATTGATCTCACCAAAATGAAACAACCCACTAATTAAACTTGCTAAGAATGATTAGTGAGAGATGTAAAATAATTAGCTCACTTAATTTTTCTCTTTTCTTTTACATTCCTCACTTGAAGAAAAATCAAGAGGATGAAGAAGAAGCATGAAGCAAATAAGAGTAATGAATAAGATAAGCATGAAAAGCATATGAACTATAAACAAAAATGAGTCATTAAAAGAATCGTTTCAAGATTTCTACAATTATGACTCATTCTCATTTTTTCCCATATAATTCTTATATTCCTATCGTCCATATATCAACATACATGTCTCTTTATTTATAAATATTAATTTAAAAAGAAGAAAATAATTAAGTGAGTATGATATTAGTTAATATATAAATATATCATTATATAAATATACATTTAATTCTTAAATCAACACTTGATTTAATAATCCGGCTATATCATATATATACTGGCTAATATCAATATACACCCGATTAAAATACGCATATCAAATACGCATGTTTAATCGAACTCCTGCACGTATCCCTATACGTGCCCTACATCGTTTCATATGTGCTGAGAAACCTCTGTGTGGGACTCTAAAGACTCGAAAATACGTTGGCTGACATCTGCCCCGATGAAGGTTAGACGTCTGCGGAGCTCTCTGTTATTTTGGTGAAGATACCAGACGTTTACGTTATCCTTGTTCAGACGTATGGATTGCTCTTTAAGATTCGCGTGACGACAAATGCAGACGTCTGTCTTTCTGGACCGGACGAAGATTCGCTTAGTTAGGAAATAGTTTCTTTGGTAAATTTTTTATATGCTATATATATGATAGCTTGTTTAGATTTGATAGCCTTTTGTTAATTTGAGAGAACACATTGTTATTGTGAGAGAGTTTGGGTTTATTTGAGAGAGATTTGTAATTCTCCATCGATTTGTACCCTTCCGGATTTTGTTAATTAATAAAGCTTCATCTTCACCAATTCTTAAGTGCTCGTATTTCTATTTGCTTGTGATTTATTCTACTTCTCTATATCTCTAGCTTGACTTTGTGATTGTCTCGATCCGCAACAAAGTTGAAGCTGTTCATGATCGCCACTGCACTTGTCCGACCGCTAGCCACCTTCGATTGCGTTTCGGAGGAAGTTGCAAGTTACCCGTCCTCTTCATAAGAAATCTATTCCCCACAGAGATAACCCTAAGTAATGTGTGTCTTGAAATAAAGAAATGCAGAGTCTTTGAGGATCTTAATATAGCATCATATTCTGAAAAATCGCAAACCGACAAGTGAGAACTTTCTGGCCATAAAACAGGAAAAGCAGCGTTTCTCTACCCATGTGGGTGAGATTTACGCATGATTATGCATCTTTTGAAAAACGCGACTTTTTTTAGAGTAGAAAAAAGTCTTTGTATGTCTTTTATGAATTGATTTTATTTAAACGAAGAGTGACGTGAGAGATCTACTAGGAATGCAAGCTTGAAGGAAAAAAGAGTAAGAAAGCTAAAGGATGAAAAGGAAGAAGGTGTTTAATTAGTGAAAAGGAAGAGAATCTTGTTGCCGCCGTCTCCATACGCTTTCTTCACCGTCCCGAAATGCCTTACCTTGCTTGATTTTGATGAAAAACAATAGAGTAAAAATGATGGGATACGTAGAATGTCTCTAGGTTTCTCCAAGGTTCGGGACTGTATGAGAATCGACACACTCGGGATGTTTATATAGAGAGGCTATCAAATCCGATGAGAATCAAGCAGTTTTGTCGGTGAGCGCGTTCAACATGCGATCAACTCAAGTAAGTAATCTGCACATCATCATTTCATATGAATATTTGTTTGGTTGAATTGAATTAGGGTTGGAATTTTATTTAGACATTTAAGTATTTTATTTATTGTGGTTGTTGGGGTTTTTTGGGCATGCAATATTTGGTTATTTACCTTTGGACTATTAATTTTGAAATGTATTACAGTAAACTTTTGCTTGACGACACATATAGCCACTAATTATCACTGGTTGATTTTATGGGCCAATGAGGTTTGACTCGTTTCTTTGGATTAATATTGGTTATTTATAATCATTAAGCAAATGGCGTTTGTGTTTGAGCATGAAGCTTTTCTCTTGATTTTTAATTCTAGTAATAATATTGAGATTATTCTCAGCGATTTACTAATGTAACATACATTCCAAAAAAAAAAAGGAAATTAGAATTAATATCCTTTTTTAATTTTTGCACTGAATAGATTAAGTAAAATTTATTATTACGACCCCGAATTGGTGAAGTTTTAACCAAAATATTGATTAATTTTTTTCATCAGACCGATTAAAAAGAATTTTTAATTCCTCCTTAACATAAGGCAATAGACTAATTAAATTCTTTTCACTACAATTTATTATGACAACCATAAGAGCAACTTCTTTTTTTTTATTGAAACTTGAGATTTTGGGGTAATGTTGAATATAAATTAGGTTAAATGACATGAAATGCCTTTATTTTTTACCCCAATAGCCGGCAATACCCGCATCTTGTAAAATCGGTACTCTGCTCCCTCCAACATCAAATGATTCCGAAAACGCCCTTTACTTAAATATTTTAGGATTCTTTACTTTTAGCCCCCTAAACTAAGATATTTACCTCTATCTCCATTTAAAATCATTATTTATCCTGCGCGCTTTGAACTTTTTCCTGTCCTTTTTTTAATCCTTTTTTTGCACTGTCCCGTAAACCCTAACTTATGCATACAACACGCCCACGCATACATCACATACAAGAACACAACACACACGCATCCATAGGACCTACGAAGTTGCCCTCTGACATTTTAAGTGACTCTTTTAACCCTTTAAACAGTTTTCATCTACTAATAACGATATTTAATATTTAAAAACCTTATTCAAAATCAGAATTTTTATCATAACATCAACTTTAACCTCCAAAACCCTGATACTCAGTTTTAAGCTTAATTTCTTAAATTCCATATTGATACCCTACAACCTCTTTGGATTTTATCATCTTCTACCTTCAAAACCCAGTATCCACAAATTTTGATTTTAGAGTCAAATCCTAAACTTGAACTATATTCTACCATCTTTTAAGTAAAAATACATTAAACCCAACAAAATAACTTCTTTTTACTTCTATTCATCTTCCATGACCAAAACCCCTAATTACCAACAAAATTCTTCAAATTTTTTATTCAATTACTTATCATCTATATCAAAACAATTGAAACCCATCAACATGGTTGGCTTCATTCTTTCTAAACATTTTCATCCCAAAAACCAACACTCAACAACAATTTTCAATTTCAAATTCATGATTTTCTTTCTTCAAAAATCCTAAACTTCCAAATTTTAGCTTCAAATTTTCAATTTCACATCCAAAAATATTTTGAACCAATCAACATTCTCAATTTTTCTTATCTTCTGACCTTGTAACCTTGTTCCTAAAATTTCATCTTCAGTCCCTCACTTTCTACTGTCCTGACCTAATCATTTTTTTTCTTCTATTTTTCCAAATTCTATATTTAATAATCTTAAAATCTCTCCAATCTTTCATATTTTCTTTAATAAACATAAACTCCTCAAATTTGATTTTAGGGTTTTTTCCGTTGGTTCTCCTATTTCAATAATTTTCTCTGTCCCGCCATAGTTAATATTTACCTGTAGCCATCTTTATACTTATAAGTTATTTCTACAGCCTTCCTGCTTCACTTTTAAAAATTATTCCTCCTTCTTTCCGGCCGCCGCCGCCTTCTTCCTCCTCTTTTTCAACTCATCGCCTCCTTTCTCCTCCTCCTCGGCGCCACCGCCATCATCATCTTTCTCCTCCTCCTCTTCTTCCACCCATCGCCTCCTTCTTCTTCCTCCTCAACGCCGCCGCCGCCATCGCCATCATCAACATCATCACAACCACTTTCTTCTTCCTCTTCAACCCACAACCGTTGTGATGGTGACGGTGGCGGTGGCGTTGACGGGGAGGAAGAAATTGGTGTTGATGGGTTGAAAAGGAGGAAGAGGAGGAAGATGGTGGTGGTGTTGACGGTGGCTGATGATGCTCACAAGTGGTGTCTCCTCAGATTACGACACATGGCGGATGACGTGTACCGAAAGCTACGGAGGTGGAATAGATGGGTTGCATTATAAGAATTCCTCGGGATCCCCTTCTCGAGGAACGTATCCGACCTTTCGAGAGACCTCCCTGAATACATACCACCTTCATCTAGGAAACTACTAGCAGCTCGTCTACGAGCATCCTCGGCCTCCCAGCTCGTCTGACGTGCCGAGCCTCTTCGGCCTCCCAGCTCGACTCTGAGCCGTCTGACGTGCCGAGCCTCCTCGGCCTCCCAGCTCATCTCCGAGCTCCTGACGTGACGAGCTTCTTCGGCCTCCCCCGATCAACCAAGAGCGTGGATCCCATGCGCCCCGCAACGGCTCCGCGCATATCGCCAGGGCGAGATATCCGCCTCCCCACGATCCGCGTCCCGCGCTAGCGCATCCCCCCATTAATGGGTGTATCCCCCATTAATGAGCGCATCCCGATATTCAAGGCGAGGAAAACGCTGAGGCATAACTGACGGCGGTGATCTCGCACCTGCTCGCTCCACGCGCCCCCTATATAAACCCCTCTCTCAGACGACTCAGCTATCTCGAATTTATTTCCAATACGCCGCTACTATGCACTTATTCCTCGGCTCTAACTTGATCGTCGGAGGGTCCTACGATGGTCACCCACCCCGGGACTTCTTTGCAGGTAGATCGGCATCCAACATCAACCCATTGAAATCCACATTCAGCAACTCCCAATCAAATCTCAGCCGTCAAAGACCGCTATCAAAGGATCGACGGAAGACAACATCTGAAGGAGATCCCAGCCAGTGGCGGTGGCGGTGTTGAAGAGGAGGAGAAAGAAAATGGTGGTGGTGGGGACGGCGGTGGGGGACGGCGGAGAAGGAATAATTTTCAAAAGTGAGGTAGGAGGCTGCAGGAGTAACTTATAAGTATAGCGGGGGCTACAGGTAAATACTAAGTATATGGTGACAGAGAAAAATATGGAAGTATACGAGAGCCCTTGATTTTAATATACTTATCTTATCTATTGTGTAAGGTATATTTTTAAAATATCCATTTAGTCTGATAGGGTTCTAAAAGAGCAACTTAAATGTTTAAGGAGGACAATATGTAAATAATGACGAGGGGGCAACCGAGTATATACTATAGTTTAGAGAGGCTAAAAGTAAAAACCACAATATTTAAATTAGATAATTAATAAAGTGAGAAAAAAATATTTTTTAATTAAATATTTAAATGAAGGATAGTTTAGGAATTAATTAAAGCTAAGGGGGGCAAAGTGTGGTTTAGAAAATTAGGGGTATTTTTGGCTATTGAGACATAAGTTAGAGGTATTTACTAGCTCTACGGACTCCTCAGATGAAGACATCAAAACTGATTCAAAGGAAGGGACTCACCGAGGTAAAATCAACAAGGGATATGATCTAAAAGAAGGAGTGTTGGGCAATCTTCAGCAATGAAAGAGAATTTGAGCAAAGTATCAACCCTAGAATGGACCCCTCCTATTTATACACCCCAAAGGGGAACATCCTACGGCCCTGATTGATTCCCGCCAAAACGAAACGTCGCGCCCAGCAACCGGCGGGGCTCCACGTGGCGATCGGTCATTGGGGACGTCTTTTCGATTACAGGAGTCAGAGATAGCCTGTCGCTTCCACCAACCGACGTCTGACACGTGGCCCGTATCCCAACCGGCGGTCGGCTGGAACGGTTCCCCCTCTTTAAAGTGCGATCATTTCATTGATCCGCTGACGCCATCGGGGATGCGCGCGAAGATTCAGGTGAACGACGAGGCGACACGTAGGCCCAAAGATCGAAACGACGTAACCACCAAACGCCATGCCGTTCCCGGGTGATCCGCGTTATGATTCATTGGCGCCAAAATGAACGAAAGAAAACCGAGAAGGCCACTCTCTACCCGACCTATGAATAGGTCGAAACGAGAGTGGGGGGCTAATGATGATGCTCACAAGTGGTGTCTCCTCAGATTACGACACGTGGCGGATGACGTGTCCCGAAGGCTACGGAGGTGGAATAGATGGGTTGCATTATGAGGATTCCTCGGGATCCTTGTTTCCTGATTTAAAATCAGAAAAGCTTATGGGAAAAGCTTCAGGAGGGGGGGCCACGTGCTTACACGTGACCAGCAGTCACGTGTTGACACGTGACATATAAAAGCAGCGGAAAAATGGCACATTAGTTCCTTGATCAAGTCAAGGAAAAGGCTTCAGAAGAGGTCACGTGTTGGCACGTGACGCTCAAAGCTGCAGACTCGTTCTCCAGTTGAATCAAGGAAAGAGGCTCCCGACAGGGGTCACGTGTTCACACGTGACCAATGGTCACGTGTTGACACGTGATGACTGAACAGCAACCAGAAGACAGAGAAAAGAAAGAAAGAGGAAGGCTCGTTCCAAGGGGGTCACGTGGTCACACGTGACCGGCTTTCAAAGCCCGTTTTGTTAACAGAATTAAATTCTGAAGGAGATTCAAATCTTTCCAAAGGAAAGTGATTACCTGGAGCCGATCGAATTAAAGATTTAGAGGTAATTAAATATCATCTATCTATGGGAAAATCTCGGGTTTGGAAAGATTTCCCCTTTAAATCTAACCGAAATAACAAGGGAGAATCCCCGGATTTGAAATCCAATGGTGAATAAACTTCACCTAATAATCCAAAGGTCCAGAACGAATAATGGATGCAAATCAAATATCTCAAGGAAGATTCGTCAAAAACTAATTATTCAGCTGCTTCTCTTATAAATAGGAGCCAAGAGATACAAAAAAAAAGATATATAGACACAGAGGGAGAAAAAAGGAGAGAGCCTTGATTACTTTAAGGAATTTGGAGCTTCTGCAAAGGAAAACCCTAGGTAAGAAAGGGAAGGCTTTTTGAAGGAGGGAGAATTGAATTCTCAACAGAGTTTAACTCTGATATATAAAACAGAAGAACATATTTCTTCTCTCTTTGATAGAGGATCTGCAAAGTGCACATCTCCCCTTTAGGTTGAGAATTTAATTCTCAATGGGTCGAGATCCTGCCATGCAGATCCAAAACATAGAGAGGGAATGGAAACATGAGAATTTAATTCTCACAGAACTATAGGAATTTAATTCCTTTAAGACAAAACCAGGGTTTGACCCTGTGTTATGGGAATTTAATTCCTTTAGAGCAAAAAGAAACAGGGTTTAACCCTAATTAAGAACATAGTTCTGTTGAAACAGCGGGAATTTAATTCCCTTAATCATAATTCTTTAAAATGGGAGTTTAATTTCCTTAAAAGCTTTTATTAGGGTCTAACCCTATTCAGTTCTTCATATTTATGAGGAATTTAATTCCTACAGAAAATTCAGAGTCTAACTCTATTCAGAATATAAATCTTCAAAAGGAAGTAGGAATTTAATTCCTCTGAAATTACTGTCAGGGTTTAACCCTACGAGGAATTTAATTCCTGGAAAAGATTAACAGATCCTCTAAAAACAACATACAAAGAGGCAGGGTCACGTGCCACCACGTGACCCCCCAAGAGATCTACGGAAAACCCCTTTGAGGCAGCACCCCACGTGACCCACGTGACCCTCGGTAGAAGCTTTAAAATATAAGCATTTAAATGCCCCTCACGTGAGGGCACGTGATGCGATAATCTCAGCAGAATAAATGAAGGGAGGGCGCTCTCACGTGTTACCACGTGACCCCTCTTGCCTTAGTGTTTAACACTAAATTGGAACTCTCAAATACAGTATTGAAACACTGTTGGGCCTTAGTGTTCAACACTAATCAAAGAATTTTATTCGCAGTGTTCAACACTGGTTACCTTAATATTTAACACCAATCTGAGATCTCCATTGCCAGTGTTCAACACTGATCTGTTTTAGTGTTTATGATCATTTCAAAGCCTTGTTGCTGGTGTTTAACACCAATTATCTTTTAGTGTTAAACACTAACTTGTCAACCTCATTCCCAGTGTTCAACACTGATTGCTCTGTAGTGTTTAACACTAGGCTTTGGCCCAATTGGCTAAATGGATAGAGGCAAAGCCTCTCCTTCAATGGACCAACAAGAAGCCAATATTCCAGACATGATAGGACTTAGCTCGAGCTAGGCCATGAGTCTTCAACTCGTAATTAACTGGGCTAATGGGCTCATAACATAATTAATCGGTCTTGACCCCAAATTGGGCCAAGGACTACTTAAGCCATTCCGGTTCTAGGGTACATCTCTTCACTCCTTTGATACTTGGCATTGTAATCCCTCGATGTCTTCAAAGAGGTGACGGGTCCCGACGACCACCCATGATATGGACTGTGGGGTCCTTAAACCCATGTCTAATGCAAAATTCCTGGTTACGTGGAACGCGGATAATGTCACTCTTTGACCCCGTGGAAAACGTCCAGAGCGGATCCTGGTCCTCGCAGAGCACGGCAGTGAACCCGTGTGAAGCATCCAGAGCGGAGCCTGGTCCTCGCCTAGCACGGCAGTGAACCCGTGTGAAGCATCCAGAGCACATACCGGACTGTGGAGTCCTTAAACCCATGGACTATGACGTCCTTAACCTTGACCGAGATGTCTTAAAACTAACAATGGACCGCAATGTCCTTAAACTACCCGTGGACCGCAATGTCCTTAAACTACCCATGGACCGCAATGTCCTTAAACTACCCATGGACCGCGATGTCCTTAAACTAGAACAATAGAGCCCCATGTGCTCTTTTGTCGGATCTAAATGGTCCCGTTTAAGTTGATCTTAGCCTTAAAGATGGCTAACGTATTCTTAAACCTTCAAACAGACTGGACTATGAATCCCCCCAATTGACTCTGGCTCGAGGGTACATCTCTGAACTCCTCTGACATCCGTCGTTGTAATCCTTCAACGTCGTCAGAGAGGTGACGGGTCCCGGCGGTCACACATACGATGGACCACTATGTCCCTAAACTGGAACAATAGAGCCCAAATGCTCCTTTGTCGGATCTAAACGATCCCGTTAAGTTGATCTTAGTCTCAAACTAGACTAACGTATCCTTAACAAACGTTTGAGTTGATCTTAGCCTCAAGTATGGCTAACGTATCCTCAAACCAAACCCCCAAACCCAAATCTAAGATAAACGCGGATTTGGACTAGTCCACGCCCTACGGGCGAGGACATAACTCGGTCTCCGTAAACAATCCACGGGCAATAAAAACAAAATAAACACCCACGACACGAAGTGACCAGCTGGAGAAGGAGAAAGTTGTTACCGCGATGCGGTAGCGTAATTAACTGCAGGGGCTTACGCCTGCAGGGAAGAGCGTCCCCACAATCAAAAACCCCTCAAACGAGGGGGAATCTGACGAAGTCTGCTACATCGGCCGCATCCGTCTAAACCTTCGATACACGGTGCCATAGATCGACTTGGCATCTTCGGAGAGGTGGACGGATAACACCAATTAGCATCTGCCCCAAACCTCAGGCACGGACGCCACGCGTCCAGGCCGCCGTTCGGAGGGGAACAGATTCTGGCACGCCCGGTGGGACCTTTTCCTCTTTCCACTCCACACTTCGTATATCGTGATTCGCGAACCAATCGCGGTTCGCTAATGGTTGCCCTTGGGTTTCAAGATACTAAGAATTGGCGTCTTGCTTATTGCAGAAAGCAAAGGATCGATGGCTTCTACTTCTGCGAAATTCTCCAACTGCTCAAACTGCAATTGCGACCAACGCTTTACTTCGCCAGGAGGTATAGCCTATGGACCCCAAGCTGCTTCGTTGTTCACAATGCCGGTGGACCAGGTAACTCAAGCCACTACCGGATTGTTCTTTGGGACTATACTCCCACCATCAAGCTTTGCGGTGCCGGTGCTGACAAAGGAAGCTCTCAAGAAGTCGGTCTTTGATCGTCTTACCCCTGCCGCGGCTTCTCTCAACGAGTCGCCCAACGTCAACGCCTCGGTCTTCTCTAGATTGGGCCAGAAATTCTGCGAACTCATCATGGGGCCTACAATCTCAGAGGAGGCTGCTTCTAAGAAGGTGGCCGCTCCTGCCCCCGAAATCGCCAAGGCGGCTTCTCCGGCCAAAAAGTCGGTCTTTACAAGATTGACGGCTTCAGCTCTCGCTCCTGCTGCCCAAAGGACATCGGTCTTCGATAGGCTAACACCAACAGCGACCCCCCACCCACACAGGGGGCAAGACGAAACCATTCTTACCGCTGACCCAACGCCGTCCGCTCGACACGCTCGACGTCGTCATTGGCGCCGAGTGAGGAAGGCTGGGGGCAACTCCCCCTCCGGGTTGACTCCATCAGCCCCGATGGCAGAAGTTAATGCCGTTGTTCCAACTGGGAACAGCTTCGAAATGCTAAATAAGGTGCGAAGGAATTCCCCTACTGCAGTGCTAAAGAGGTCTCCTCCCTCATTAAAAAAGGTTGTGGAAATAGAATCAGAACAGCCCCGATCTCCTCAACGGCTGTCTTCCAGAATCTATAAGGTTTGGCGGCAGGCCCGAGACTCGATCATCGATCCAAACTTCTCCCGCCAGCACAAGAAGCTGAAAATCCAACCGGAGGCTGGTCACCAGGCTAAACCCCGAAAGGATGTCTGGACGCCCACCTCAACGGCCCCCTCAACCTCCATGGCTCATAAAAGGAGGAAGCCAGAGAAGACCCCCCAGCATACAACGACGGCTAAAAGCACTGAGCCCAGACGCCCTAAGTCTGGGGGCATGGTGGTGCACACTGTGTACATGGCCTCTGGAAAGGAGGAAAGCCGCACTTCTACAGGCCACCGACCGCTTACCCGATCCGTGGCGAAAGCCCAGGAGCAGCAACAAAAGCTTCAGGAAATGATGAATGCTATGGCCGCACTTACCGGGCCAAAAGAAAGCCCAGGAACGTCCTCAGACGCTCACTAGGAGGAAGAAACCGATGCTGAATTCCTTCGCCGGATACTGGAGAAAAAGGACAAAGAGGCTGCCGAACAAGCGGCCAACATACAACGTATGGGCCTGCTCTTCCAAGATATGATAGGCATGATGATCCAGCAAGACTTACCCGCCGAGGATCCCCCAATCGTTCTTGAAGACGACCGAGGGCAGACGTCAAATCCACCACCAGTCCTATCAACGGCCAAGGAGGAGGCAATCTCTAAGGCTGACTTGGTTGACTACATAGCCCAGCAAATCCGGGTTCACCATGCGACTGAGGCAGCTGGTCAAGTCGTAAAAACGGGGCGGCCGTATCCGAGCTGGTACGACCAAATCAAATACCCGCAAGGCTATACGATACCAAAATTCCACGTGTATAAGGGAACCGGCAACCCCCATCAACATGTCGCCCAGTTCCGGGCCCTCTGCGGTAACACCGGCGGTGATGATAAACTGTTGCTCCGCCAGTTCGTGGGCAGCTTATCAGAAACGGCGTTCGAATGGTATTCGGAACTCCCGAACGATTCTATCAAAACGTTCGCTGAAATGGAGCTGTTGTTCACTCAGCGATTCGCAAGTGCCAGCGAACGCACTCCAATAACCGCATTGATTAACGCCCGGGTAAAACCAGGCGAAACCTGGGTCCAGTATGCTATACGCTAGCGGAATTTGTGGTCGAGATGCGAGCAACGCATTGAGGAGGCACCCGCAGTGGGCATGTTCGTGGGAACCCTAGACCCCCACGCAACTATCTCCCAGTTTATGATGTTCTTTAAGCCAACCACATTCCAGGCTTTAATCGACAAGTTGGCTCAGATGGACCAGATGGGTCATAGACCACCTCCCCCGAAGTCGGAACCTCGGAATGACAAGGGTAAGGGAAGGGCAACCTTCGTCGCGAATACCCAGCAGCAACCTAACGCCCCGAAACCGGCAGATCAACTGGAAGAAAGACGCCGGTATTATAATGAGAAGATGAAACGTCCCTACTCGTTCCCACGGGACAAGACGAAACGTTTATTTGAGCTGGCAGTACGCAACAGACTTATAAACTTGCCAAATCCAATGCGACCGCCACAACCTATCGAGGTGAATAACCCCAACTATTGCCCTTACCATCAAACGGTAAGCCATCCGATTGAGGATTGCTTCGTTTTCAAAGGATGGATTGAAGATCAATACCTCCAGGGGAAATTTGTACTATCCGAAAAGTGGAAGGTGAACCCACCACAGCCGCATACTCCTAAGAAAGCAGATACACCGGGGGCAACCTGCTCCTTTATTGAAGAAGCTCCATGGGAGGTCGTGCTATCAACTAAAACCAAAAGAATGTTGAGAGACCTTCATGCGTGCCCCGCGATCAGATGGGAGGACCCTCTTGAACCTCAAGTTATCGAAGGGATGTTGAAGCCCCGCCCAACTACGAAGACTCGCGATAATAGCCCAAATACTCACGCCCAATCGTCAAAATCTTCGAAGAAAAAGAAGAAGAAATCCAAGAAGCCCGTAGACGAGCACACGAACTTGCAGAAGCAAATTGACGCGCTGGAAGAATACAATCAAAAGGTGCGAACTCCTGTCACACTGCAAGAGTTCCTCAACCACATCTTTCAAGAGGAAGATGATAGAGAGAGTTCGTCGGATGAATCCGAGGGATATGTAGCGAGTTGTAACGTAATCTCCCACTCGTTTACTGACGATGAGAAAACTCCTGGCACAAAGAAGCTGGAGACAGAGCTTGAACCAGAGCGTGCGTGGCTAACAAATGAAATGATCAATGCCTTTCTAGACGGGATTCGTCTAAAGAGTAAAGCGGATCAGGAGCGTGAGATGGCAACGTCAGAAGGAACCAAAGGCAGGCGACTGAACGAAAGAGTTGAACTACCCCTGCCAGAGCAAAAGGCATCCGAAGTAGACAAGAAGATATTCAAGACGAGGAAAAGGTTTGCCAAAGCCATGTCGATGGGAATGAAGCTACCACCCTCGGAAGGAAACACGTACGATGGGGCGGAGAGGCACCCTGATTATTGCGCATATCATTGGAAAATCTCACACCCCACGGAGGAGTGCGACGCCTTTAAGATATGGTGGCAAGGATATGTTGCTCGTCGGCAACATGTCAAGCGCATGAAACGCAAGATCCGTCGGGAGCAAAGAAGCACTGTCGAAGGGCACGACAGAACTACTGGCAACTGTTATATGGCTCACGCCGAGGGGTCACAAGTTCTCACCTTTGGGAGTGACTCTGATGAAGAAATGGCTCTGGGCCCTCTCTTTAGAGAATCCGTTTTAGGGAAAGAGGAGAAATCGGAAGCCTGCGAAAACATTCAGCTGCGCAATCGCACACTCTCAGAAAAGAATCTCGGGCCCGCGAATAGAAAAGATAAGGGAAAGGAAAAGGTCACTGAGGATATCACTTTAGATGACCAAGTCATGAAAGAACTAACTACCAAAGACCCTCCCAGGAAGGGTAAGG
Source organism: Agapanthus africanus (assembly GCA_030015575.1). Classification (NCBI taxonomy): domain Eukaryota; kingdom Viridiplantae; phylum Streptophyta; class Magnoliopsida; order Asparagales; family Amaryllidaceae; genus Agapanthus; species Agapanthus africanus. The sequence continues at coordinate 653,213,937 of JASDDO010000014.1, forward strand.
TGGACTATAACATCCTCGCGCACCTAAGGAAGCTACCTTCTCAGCTTAGCATTCTCGATGCCCTCCTATTATCAAAAGAAGCGCGAGACTCACTAATTAAGGCGTTACAAGAACCTGAGCAATTCCAAGCCTTCCTCGCCACTGAAAAGATGAAGGATGAACTGGAGGAAGTGCATACGGCCGATATCACTTTCGGTGATGAAGACCTCCTTCTCGGGACGTGCGACCACAACCGTCCCCTATATGTCTCCGGATACTGCCATGATATCAAGATAGGGAAGATCCTGGTGGATAATGGATCCTCCGTCAATCTCCTTAATGTTCGGGTGTTGAAGGAAATCTGCATGAGTATGCAACACCTCGCTCGTGACAAAATTACTATCTCCGGTTTCGATTCACAATCGTCACGGACTCTCGGATCTGTGATACTAACATTACGCTTTGGACTTCTCGTCACGGACATCAAATTCCATGTCATCGATGCCAAGACTTGCTACAACGCCTTGCTCGGCCGTCCTTGGTTACACGAGTACAACATCATCCCTTCTACACAACATCAGTGTATGAAGTACTTTAAAGATGGTTTCGAGTATACTGTAACAGGTGAGTTGAACCCATTTTCCGTGAACTAAGTCCGCAAATACGAAGATGCGAAATACTTTTTGCCAGATTTCGAGGATACAGAAAGGTGTCGCGACCCGGAGAACAAAACCGCCGCCACCATCCCTGTTTTCGGGAGCGATACCGAAGAAGAGGAAGAGATAGTTTATGCAGGGCCATCTCAACGCAACAACCTGGGGACGCCCGCCCCCATACTGGTCTTCGGAAGTGATTCAGAAGATGAAGTTAATGCTGTGTTCTCCAATCGGCTGTCAATACAAGCACCCCCTGGCGGTGACCATAGTTTGCAAATCACCATGGTACCGCGAGAACACTACAAGGATCTCGACACGCTGCAAGCTCATAATGTGCATGACCTGCAAACATTTTACGTCCCTCCCAGGCGAAGGGGCGAGAAAGTGATCCTATTCTACCAATCCTCGGAGTCGAAAGTAGAGAAAGAGATCTGACATGGCGCGGATGCTACACCTGACAGGCTCCAACCCATCCGTCTGCCTAGATACTATACAAATGGATTAAAGAAGCTGTTGAAGCGCCAGGGAATACCCTTAAAACAGACAGTTCGGCAGGCTCGGTTCAACAACAAAATTTGGGATGTCCCCGGAACTCAACACAAATTGCCCAACGGGAAAATGGAAACACTCGGGCTTGGATACGCGAGAGCGGGAAAACGGGAACGGGCCCACAGTAGCTACGCCATATACACCTTTGATGAAGAAGAGGACGCCTCGTCAGGAGATGCCAACCCCTCATCAAAACCAGACCCCGCGATTGAAGCACTGAGTCCGTCGTTTGAACAACGAACGGACAAGCCTATCAGGAAAATGGGTCAGAAAGCTCGGGAAGACCACAACCGCGAGATGGCCATCTACGAGAAGGCCAGGACGCAACGTCTATTTCAACAGGCTCCAAAAGACAAAGATGCTCATCTTTGTCAACCCGTTGTACGAAAGGCCCAATGCGGAGACGGAAATAAATTAAGAAGTGGGAAGAGGAGCCGACAACAACGACGCAGGATTAGAGGGTTACGGGTACTGCACGGCTCGGATTCGTCCCTCATGGAGAAGATGAGTCGAGCGTTCTCCTTCCCCCGAGACAAGACGGAGAGGTTACTCAAGCTCGCTTTAAAACATCAAATGATCGCGCTTCCGGAGTCTAGACACCCTGAGCAAGCTAACAAGGCTTCTCGTTTGAGCTATTGCTCTTATCACCGAGCCATAGGACATCCTACCGAAGACTGCTTAACCTTCAAGAACTGGGTCGAGGACCAGTACCAACGGGGCAGATTCACTTTATCCAATGGCTGGAGGGTAACGCCGCCACAAAAGCATGAACCCAAGGCCGTAAGAGCAGAACCGGATCCGCCTCGGTCCTGGGGGCGGATTCGCACCTGTTATACGATTACGATATTAAAAGAAGAGCGCGAGAACATGGATGACCTTCCCCAGTGCTTTGAGAACGGCGATGATGAGGTGATCTCAGAATTTCCGCCAGCTCCGAAAGAACTGGAAGACGGTATACATACTACGGCAGATAACCTCAGGAAGATTGAGTTGGGATCGGCGGATGACCCGCGACCGACATTTGTCAGCGAGCTACTCTCTGAACAAAGGGTGGCCGCGTTAAAGAACGTGCTTCTGCGGCATAAAGACTGCTTCGCGTGGAACTACTCCGAGATGCCAGGTTTAGATCCGGAGGTCGCTGTGCATAAATTAGCAATATCCCCAGATATCAAGCCAGTCAAGCAGGCGCCAAGAAGGATGTGACTCGAGCTTGAGATGAGCATCAACGCCGAAGTCAAGAAGCTGATCGATTCTGGGTTTATGCAAGAAGTCCAATATCCCGATTGGATCGCCAATATCGTCCCGGTAATGAAGAAGAATGGGACGGTACGCATATGCGTGGATTTCAGGGATCTCAATAAAGCCTGTCCAAAGGATGATTTCCCAGTACCGGTAACCGAGCTAATGATAGATAACACGTCCACTCACGAGGTTTTCTCCTTTATGGACGGTTCGTCAGGATACAATCAGATAAAAATGCATCCCGAAGACCAGAAGCACACCGCTTTCCGAACCCCTTTGGGTATATTTTGCTACAGGGTTATGCCCTTTGGTCTAAAGAACGCTGGCGCTACCTATCAAAGGGCCATGACAAAGATCTTCGACGACCTCATACATGACATCGTCGAGTGCTATATCGATGACCTCGTAGTAAAGAGCATGTCATACGAAGAGCATTTAAACCACCTGGAGACTGTATTTCAACGCCTTCGGCAATATAATTTAAAAATGAATCCCCTCAAATGCGCGTTTGGAGTCTCCTCGGGCAAATTCCTGGGATTCATCGTTCGACACCGAGGTATTGAAATAGATCCGTCAAAGATTAAAGCGATCATGGAAATGCCTCCGCCAAGAACCCTCAAACAGTTGCGGTCTCTCCAAGGGAAGCTCGCGTACATCCGGCGATTTATCGCCAATCTTTCAGGCAAATGCCGTCCTTACAGCCACCTGATGAAAAAGGGAACTCCATTCGTTTGGGATCACAAATGCCAAGGTGCACTAGACGAGATCAAGCAGTACCTGCAAAACCCTCTGGTGTTAGCCGCGCCGGTCAAGGGAAAGCCCCTCATTCTTTATACGACCGCCCTCGAAGGTTCCTTGGGCGCATTATGGGCGCAAGAGAACGATCAGGGAAAAGAGAGAGCACTCTACTATTTATGTCGAGTTCTACTGGGGGCAGAAAGCAACTACTCTCCCATTGAAAAACATTGCTTGGCCTTAATCTTCGCGGTAACAAAGCTCAGGCACTATGCGTTGGCGCATGAAGTCCGTCTTATTTCAAAAGTGGACCCCCTTAAATACTTGATGTCAAAAGCCATATTGACGGGACGACTCGCTAAGTGGGCCCTGCTCTTGATGGAGTTCTCGATAGCGTATCAACCTCTCAAGGCAGTGAAAGGCCAGGCCATTGCCGATTTCCTCGCTGAGCACCCGATACCGGCCGATTCTCCTCTGAACTGTGATTTACCGGACGAGCATGCATTTGATGCGATTGGCGACGGTAGCACCCGATGGGAACTCTATTTCGATGGAGCGTCCTCCGTAAAGAAACAGAAACAAGGTATCCCAATGATCAAATCGGGGATAGGCCTCATCTTTGCAACTCCACAAGGAGGGATAATGCGCTTCGCCTTCTCCTTAACAGAGCCGAGGACAAACAATGAAGCTGAATACGAAGCTCTGATAGCGGGCCTCGAAATCGCCATCGACTTGGGAATTGAAGACCTCCTTATATACGGAGATTCTCAACTGGTTGTTAGTCAAGTAAATGGTGATTACCAAACGTGCAAACCGGAGTTGGCGAGGTACGGCGAAAAGGTGCAACAACTATTGACCCGCATTCCCTCCTATACTTTGGAGAACATACCACGCGCGGAAAACAGCAAAGAAGACGCGTTAGCCAAACTTGCTAAAGAACTGGCGGACGAAAACCTCGATGATGTAAGAATCGTGGTACAAAGCCGTCGAGTGCTTGCCCCGGCAAAAATACCTCCGGAATTATCTAAAGAAAAGGGAGCGACTGAGCAGACGACCCTACAAATAAAAGATCGTGAGAAGGCTGAGGACTGGAGGGAAGTCTTCGTAGACTACTTTAAGTCCCACCGAATGCCCGAAGATACATCCTCAAGGCATCAGCTCATGAAACGAGCTCTATCTTTCGCCTTCGTCAACGATACTCTATACAAGAGATCGTTTGATTCTCTATGGCTGAGATGCTTAGGACCTGACGAAGCGGAAAGAGTCATTCAGGAAGTCCACGATGGACTTTGCGGTTCTCACCAAGCAGGCCCAAAGATGAAGTTAAAAATTAAACGGATGGGTTACTACTGGCCCACGATGATCCAGGACTGCCTCGAGTATGCGAAGCAATGCCACTCGTGCCAGATCCACGGAGACTTTATCCACCAACATCCGAATCCACTACATCCAACGGTGGCTAGTTGGCCATTCGAAATGTGGGGGACTGACATAGTCGGCCCCATCGAGCCAGCATCATCCTGGGGACATCGTTTTATCCTGGCGACAACTGATTACTTCTCCAAATGGGCAGAAGCAATACCGCTGAGGGAAGTGAAGACGGAGAATATCCTCCATTTCTTCAAAACGCACGTCATCTATCGGTTCGGAACCCCACGGCGGATTATCTCCGACAACGGGCCAGCCTACAGAAGCCATAAGATTAGCCGCTTCGCGCAGCAGCACAATATAGACTGGAGATATTCTTCAGTTTACAACCCACGTGCTAACGGTCTGGCCGAGGCCTTCAATAAGACCTTGACGAAGATCATAAAAAAGACCGTTTCCCGGAATAAGAGAGACTGGCACGAGAGGCTGCAAGAAGCCCTTTGGGCTTATCGAACTACATTCAAGACGGCCACGAACACAACGCCGTACGCGTTGGTATTTGGGACGGAAGCAGTACTCCCCCTCGAGATAGAGTTACCCTCTCTGTGAGTGGCGGTCCACCACGAGCTGACGGACGAAGAAAACGCTCACCTTCGGCTTGAGGAGCTTGATGCCCTCGATGAAACCCGGCTCATAGCGCAACAACATCTAGAAGCTTACAAAGCGAAGATGACACGCTCGTACGAAAGATTGACCAGGCCGAGGACATTCCGCCAAGGCGAACTCGTGCTAGTGGTCAAAAGACCTATGATCCCCAATCGTGCCAAGCGGGGGAAATTTGAGCCAAACTACGAAGGCCCTTACATCATAGACAAGGTCTACCAGGGTGGAGCCTATCTACTGGTGGACATGCACGGTGAAAGGCCTTTCAGGCCAATAAACGGCCGCTTCTTAAAGAAATACTATGCTTGATAAGCCATAGCCTGGGTCAATGATAGATGACGACGACTATGTCCGCTCGCTATCTTCCTAGGCTCAGACTTTACAAGCAGCAACTGGCCTTCCCATAGCGACGGACCGAAAACGTCCTTAAACTAACGACGGACCGAAACGTCCTTAAACTAACGACGGACCGAAACGTCCTTAAACTAACGACGGACCGAAACGTCCTTAAACTATCGACGGACCGAAGCGTCCTTAAACTAACGACGGACCGAAGCGTCCTTAAACTAACGACGGACCGAAACGTCCTTAAACTAACGACGGACCGAAACGTCCTTAAACTATCGACGGACCGAAACGTCCTTAAACTATCGACGGACCGAAACGTCCCTAAACTACTACCGCAGCATCCTTAGGCTGACGAAATAAAAAAAAAGAGAGAAAAAGAATAAAAACGGTATGTCCATAAGCAAAATGGGCACGGATGAAAACCCGAAAGGGCTCCGTGAGTAAAAATAGCAGGACTACCGGCGAGTGTTTGTGAAAACCCGAAAGGGCGCAACCTCGTTAAAAAGACACTTATAGGGTCCTCTCGACCTTGTAAGGAGAAACCACCTGCGTGAGATCCCTACGACTCACAAAGGAGCAACGCACTTAGGGATCCTCACGATTCCTAAGGAGAAAGTACACTTACGAGATCCTCACGACTCGTAAGGAGAACTCTCTTATGGGACCCTTACGGCTCATAAGATTTGAAAGTCTTAAGTTACAGAGACCTAAACCTGTGCTTAAGCAATCCTCCACAATCTTCGATATTGCCCTACAAAGGACTCAATACTGACCCTTGTATACAATCCACGGGCGCGAATAAACATTTCCCCAGCAAAGTCCAACCCTTGTAGATCCTCTCGATCCACAAGGAGAAAGCCCTCTTGTAGGATCCTTACGACTTACAGAGGAGCACACACTTAGGAATCCTCATGATCCCTAAGGAGAAAATACACCTGCAAGATCCTCACGACTTGTAGGGAGAAACACCTTTGTGAGACCCTTACGGCTCATGAAGTCAAAAGCCTTGGTCGACAGGACCCTTAACCCTGTTTGCTGAGCCACCTTTGTTCGTCCTCGACAAAGGCAAATGATGATTCGCTCTTGGCAACATTCCAGTTGTAGCGGTGCTGATGCCGAAATCGGTGCCTAAAATCCAGGCTTGCAGCGAAAAAGCTAGCAAGCCACACATGCCTACAAAATAGCCGAAATGATGGGGCAACTTGCAATAAAAAGCAGCAAGTAAAAAATGGAGGCATGAAAAATAGCCGAAATGATGGGGTAAATCGCAATAAAAAGCAGCGAGCAGAAAATAAATAAATAGCCGAAATGATTGGGCACCGCGAAAAATAGCCGAAATGATGGGGCAATCGCGACCTTCGCGATATAAAAGCTGAAATGATAGAGCATCGCGGAAAAAAAAATGAAACAAAAGTGAAATCCTCGCCCTACAGGTGATGGTACATCTACCCCTGTATACAATCCAGGGGCGCAAACAAAGAAGGGATCATACTCCTTCCCCAGGTTTCATCATAAGGAGAAGCCAAATCTCGACGATTCATGGATAGCCTAGAGATCATCTCATCGTTCGTCTCATGGCAGCAGACACAACCTCAAGTGAAACGGAACAGCGGCGACCCCCCCAGTTCCATGGCTCGGCGATATACATATCACCGAGAATCAAACCTCCATTTCGTGAAATGCGGATACAATCAGCAAAATTCCTGGTTACGTGGAACGCGGATAATGTCACTCTTTGACCCTGTGGAAAACGTCCAGAGCGGATCCTGGTCCTCGCAGAGCACGGCAGTGAACCCGTGTGAAGCATCCAGAGCGGAGCCTAGTCCTCGCCGAGCACGGCAGTGAACCCGTGTGAAGCATCTAGTGCAAAATTCCTGGTTACGTGGAACGCGGATAATGTCACTCTTTGACCCCGTGGAAAACGTCCAGAGCGGATCCTGGTCCTCGCAGAGCACGGCAGTGAACCCGTGTGAAGCATCCAGAGCGGAGCCTAGTCCTTGCAGAGCACGGCAGTGAACCCGTGTGAAGCATCTAGTGCAAAATTCCTGGTTACGTGGAACGCGGATAATGTCACTCTTTGACCCCGTAGAAAACGTCCAAAGCGGAGCCTAGTCCTCGCCGAGCACGGCAGTGAACCCGTGTGAAGCATCTAGTGCAAAATTCCTGGTTACGTGGAACGCGGATAATGTCACTCTTTGACCCTGCGGAAAACGTCCAGAGCGGAGCCTAGTCCTCGCCGAGCACGGCAGTGAACCCGTGTGAAGCATCTAGTGCAAAATTCCTGGTTACGTGGAACGCGGATAATGTCACTCTTTGACCCCGTGGAAAACGTCCAGAGCGGATCCTGGTCCTCGCAGAGCACGGCAGTGAACCCGTGTGAAGCATCCAGAGCGGAGCCTAGTCCTCGCCGAGCACGGCAATGAACCCGTGTGAAGCATCTAGTGCAAAATTCTTGGTTACGTGGAACGCGGATAATGTCACTCTTTGACCCCGTGGAAAACGTCCAGAGCGGATCCTGGTCCTCGCAGAGCACGGCAGTGAACCCGTGTGAAGCATCCAGAGTGGAGCCTGGTCCTCGCCAAGCACGGCAGTGAACCCGTGTGAAGCATCCAGAGCAAATTCCGGATTGTGGAGTCCTTAAAATCCACGGACTATGACGTCCTTAACCTCGACCGTGATGTCTTAAAACTAACGATCAACCACCCCGATTCCCTACGGATTCTGCCTTGGTTTAAGGGTACATCTCTTCACTCCTTTGATACCTGGCGTTGTAATTCCTCAACGTCTTCAAAGAGGTGACGGGTCCCTGCAACCAAACACCGGACTGTGGAGTCCCTAAATCCACGGACTATGAGGTCCTTAACCTTGACCGCGATGTCTTAAAACTAACATCGGACTGTGGAGTCCCTAAATTCACGGACTATGAGGTCCTTAACCTTGACCGTGATGTCTTAAAACTAACAGCGGACGGTGGAGTCCCTAAATCCACGGACTATGAGGTCCTTAACCTTGACCGTGATGTCTTAAAACTAACAACGGACTGTGGAGTCCCTAAATCCACGGACTATGAGGTCCTTAACCTTGACCGTGATGTCTTAAAACTAACAGCGGACGGTGGAGTCCCTAAATCCATGGACTATGAGGTCCTTAACCTTGACCGCGACGTCTTTAAACTACGATACCTGGAGCAGCCTCTGACCCCGTGAAACACGGATAAGGGTGACCACATTCAACACTTGCAGGTCCTCACGACCTGTAAGAAAAAAAAACCCCGCTTAAAATCCTCACGATCTCTAAGAAGAACTTACACCTATGGGATCCTCTCGACCTGTATGGAGAAAAACTCTTTATGAGACCCTCGTGGCTCATAAAGTGCAAAAGCCTTAGGAAGCAGATTCTAACCCTGTATCCTAAGCCATCACTGTCCTGTAAGGAGATCAAGATAGAATATTCGCAGAATACATTCAATAAAAAGGGGATACACCATTGAGGGGAAAATTGTATCTTTTATTCATAAGCCAAAATGGATACAAAGTACAATTCATGAAAGAAACAAAAAGAAAGATACTCTTATCCATGAGTATGTAAAAAAAAAAGGAGAAAAGATACAAGTCCTCAAGCCGGCGGGCGGTGCAATAATTTTACCAGCTCATCGTTCTGTTGCTGAGCCACGGCATCATGACGCAAGATCTCCAGAAGACGAGCCTCCGCCTGAGCTTGCTGAGCCTGATACGAAGCAAGCCGAGCCTTGAGCTCTTTCTCAGTGGCCTTATGAGCCTCGACCCTTTCACGAGTGAACGTGGCAGCTTTATCAAGGGACACCACCTCTTTGATGAACTCCTGAAGCAACCGCCAGAGTTCATACGCTTGGTTGGCCTTGGTGATAAGGGTAGCGCGAAACTCGCTCAGCGCCTTGGAAGCTAGCTCCCTCTCCGAAAATTTACGGCCGAGCCTTTCTCTCGCATAACGATATGTTCGCTACGTGGCCACGAAAGCTCGCGTTCGTGACCACGGCCTCGGAAACAAGACATTTACAAGACCGTATAAATGGGCTTCCAGCCAACGGGAATAATCGATCTAAAACGCGCTCACATCACCTGACGTGAAAGGCAACAAGAAAGATCTCAAACATATTTCGAGCATGCATTCGCAATCATATGAGCATTCAAAAAATAATAATGGCATTTGCAGTCGCATGAACGTTCATAATGCCCAAAAAGGTCTAATGCGCAGGAAAATGATGATAGCATTTGCAATTAAAGAAAGTTCTCATAAGAGGAACACAAAATTTATTCATGCAAGCGGAAACATACATACGAGTACCAAGCCTACATGGAAGTTCAACATAAAGCATACAAAAGGGAGGGACTAATTTAAAAATGCTACGCTAATGGAAAAAGGTCACCAAACACGGGATCAACGGCACAAGGGTTAACAAAACAAAGGACAAGGTTCTCCATCTCTCTCTCCGCTCTCTCCAGCACGTCAAAGCGACGGTTCTCACGAGGAGTCGCTCCCCATCGATTGGCGCCGTGTTCGTCTGCGAAAGCAGACATAACAGCTCGCCGGGCCTTTATCTGGCTCAGCAGATTAATTGAGCGATCCTTCAAAGTCTGAGTAATCAGGCGCGCTTCATGAAAGCCCTCGAGCTTTTCTTCAGCCGCGTCAAGTATCGCCAAGGTCATCTCTGCCGGGTGAGGAGGGATGTCGGCAAGCACGGCCGCGAGAATCATCTGGAGCCAGAGGGAACCCATCGGGAGGGAAGACCCTCTACGCATCGAGAGCTCATGCATGGCTAAGTCACATTCGTTGTCGGAAAGGAGGGGGTCCACCAACCGAGCAGCAAAGCGGGGGATCATCTCCTCAAGAGGAACTTCCCATGGCTGTCGACGAGCATGAGGGCGATTACAAGCCATGGCACTCGTTTCTCTCTCAAGACAAAAAAATATATATGATATAAATCTCTCTGTGAAAGGAAAAGAAAGCTATAGCCTCATATATAATGAAGTGCATTAAGTGCTGTGCGCGGAAAATCTTGCATGGTGAAGTTATTTCCAAGGCCTAAAAAAGGAAAGGCATCGAAAATCAAGGAGATGGAACTATTTCCAAGGCTCTTTTTCTGCATCTAACATTGTGCACTGAAAATATGGCATGGGGAAAATCTTGTGAACAACCACATCAAGGGATCCCACGTGTAGAACACGTGAGGCCTAAACCTGATGTGCATTTAAAAGGAAAAATATGGAGTAGTACCCTGCATATTAAAAAGCACAAACAACAATAGTAGCAAAATAATAAAATCCCAGAGAAAAAGCATGCAAACATACAAAGACACAACAGAACTTATCATCCAGACTTCAAGAAGGCCATACAAAATAAAAAGAAAACTTTTACAATGGCAAGGCTTCAGACGCAGGGCATGGGTTGAGAAACTCGAAATTAACTTTATTCAAGATCTTCCAAGCATTTCGAACCTCCCTAGTATGCTTTCTCTCACGGTCACAAGCATCGGGGTCCCCGCGGATGTCCTCTACCCTCCGGTAGGCGGCAAGTATGGCTGATTGCTGAAAAATCTGATGCAGGAGATCAATGAGATTATCCCGCCTCCTCTTTGAAATCAAGTGCATCAGATACACCGAGTGTACTTTATCCTCGGCGGCGTCCAATGACCCAAGCGGCACACCAGCACAAAATAAAGGGAGAGCCTCCCTGATCGCCAGCACGATCAGCCTCAGAAGAGAAGAGCGACGGGGGAGTAGCCGATGGTTGTACTCATCAAAGCGGCTCATGATCTCGGCACACTGAGCATCGGTGAACTCCTGGTTCTGACTGCGGCCCAGCGCACGAATATTCCCGTAGGAAATGATCTCGTCAAGACTATACAGATGGGCATCCATGATACCTGAAATAAAAGTCACGAGAATCATTAGAAAGCCCCCATTGCATTAATGGTAGGAAGAACAACCTAGGGCCAAGAGACCTCAGGAAGCCTCCGTGCGAAGAAACTGAGTTCTTCATAGGAATTAAATTCCTTATTAAGAAAAGGGAATTAAATTCCCAGAAACATTTTTGATGGAATTAAATTCCATGGGGTTGAAACGCCATCATCATTTCCCCAAAGATCATCTAAACTCTAAGAGATCTACAGTTTGAAGGTTAAGCGGTTTCATGTTCTTATGGAAAATATAAAAAAAAAGGGTAAAAACCCTTGTTTTGGATTTAAAATCCAGAGAAATGTGAAGGTCCATCGTTGTCCAAGAAAATTACCTGAGAAAAAGGATTCTTTTCGAACAGAGTTAAACTCTGAAGATTGCTTCAAGACAGAGAACTAAGCTCTGAAAGCGAGAATTAAATTCTCAAGGAAGAAGTTCTCAAAAGAAGAAGAAGATGAGCAAAGTGAAGGCCCTTCTGAAGAGACAGTGGTATTTATAGAAGGCAATGGAAACGTTTCATCTCCCCAAATCCCTAAAGGAATCCAACGGTCACAAAGGTGACAGCGTTGCACTCACGTGCGGACACGTGAGAACAACGCTGTGGGGGCATTTGTTTCCTGATTTAAAATCAGAAAAGCTTATGGGAAAAGCTTCAGGAGGGGGGGCCACGTGCTTACACGTGACCAGCAGTCACGTGTTGACACGTGACATATAAAAGCAGCGGAAAGGGCACATTAGTTCCTTGATCAAGTCAAGGAAAAGGCTTCAGAAGAGGTCACGTGTTGGAACGTGACGCTCAAAGCAGCAGACTCGTTCTCCAGTTGAATCAAGGAAAGAGGCTCCCGACAAGGGTCACGTGTTCACACGTGACCAATGGTCACGTGTTGACACGTGATGACTGAACAGCAACCAGAAGACAGAGAAAAGAAAGAAAGAGGAAGGCTCGTTCCAAGGGGGTCACGTGGTCACGCGTGACCGGCTTTCAAAGCCCGTTTTGTTAACAGAATTAAATTCTGAAGGAGATTCAAATCTTTCCAAAGGAAAGTGATTACCTGGAGCCGATCGAATTAAAGATTTAGAGGTAATTAAATATCATCTATCTATGGGAAAATCTCGGGTTTGGAAAGATTTCCCCTTTAAATCTAACCGAAATAACAAGGGAGAATCCCCGGATTTGAAATCCAATGGTGAATAAACTTCACCTAATAATCCAAAGGTCCAGAACGAATAATGGATGCAAATCAATTATCTCAAGGAAGATTCGTCAAAAACTAATTATTCGGCTGCTTCTTCTATAAATAGGAGCCAAGAGATACAAAAAAAAGATATATAGACACAGAGAGAGAAAAAAGGAGAGAGCCTTGATTACTTTGAGGAATTTGGAGCTTCTGCAAAGGAAAACCCTAGGTAAGAAAGGGAAGGCTTTTTGAAGGAGGGAGAATTGAATTCTCAACAGAGTTTAACTCTGATATATAAAACAGAAGAACATATTTCTTCTCTCTTTGATAGAGGATCTGCAAAGTGCACATCTCCCCTTTAGGTTGAGAATTTAATTCTCAATGGGTCGAGATCCTGCCATGCAGATCCAAAACATAGAGAGGGAATGGAAACATGAGAATTTAATTCTCACAGAACTATAGGAATTTAATTCCTTTAAGACAAAACCAGGGTTTGACCCTGTGTTATGGGAATTTAATTCCTTTAGAGCAAAAAGAAACAGGGTTTAACCCTAATTAAGAACATAGTTCTGTTGAAACAGCGGGAATTTAATTCCCTTAATCATAATTCTTTAAAATGGGAGTTTAATTTCCTTAAAAGCTTTTATTAGGGTCTAACCCTATTCAGTTCTTCATATTTATGAGGAATTTAATTCCTACAGAAAATTCAGAGTCTAACTCTATTCAGAATATAAATCTTCAAAAGGAAGTAGGAATTTAATTCCTCTGAAATTACTGTCAGGGTTTAACCCTACGAGGAATTTAATTCCTGGAAAAGATTAACAGATCCTCTAAAAACAACATACAAAGAGGCAGGGTAACGTGCCACCACGTGACCCCCCAAGAGATCTACGGAAAACCCCTTTGAGGCAGCACCCCACGTGACCCACGTGACCCTCGGTAGAAGCTTTAAAATATAAGCATTTAAATGCCCCTCACGTGAGGGCACGTGATGCGATAATCTCAGCAGAATAAATGAAGGGAGGGCGCTCTCACGTGTTACCACGTGACCCATCTTGCCTTAGTGTTTAACACTAAATTGGAACTCTCAAATACAGTATTGAAACACTGTTGGGCCTTAGTGTTCAACACTAATCAAAGAATTTTATTCGCAGTGTTCAACACTGGTTACCTTAATATTTAACACCAATCTGAGATCTCCATTGCCAGTGTTCAACACTGATCTGTTTTAGTGTTTATGATCATTTCAAAGCCTTGTTGCTGGTGTTTAACACCAATTATCTTTTAGTGTTAAACACTAACTTGTCAACCTCATTCCCAGTGTTCAACACTGATTGCTCTGTAGTGTTTAACACTAGGCTTTGGCCCAATTGGCTAAATGGATAGAGGCAAAGCCTCTCCTTCAATGGACCAACAAGAAGCCAATATTCCAGACATGATAGGACTTAGCTCGAGCTAGGCCATGAGTCTTCAACTCGTAATTAACTGGGCTAATGGGCTCATAACATAATTAATCGGTCTTGACCCCAAATTGGGCCAAGGACTACTTAAGCCATTCCGGTTCTAGGGTACATCTCTTCACTCCTTTGATACTTGGCATTGTAATCCCTCGATGTCTTCAAAGAGGTGACGGGTCCCGACGACCACCCATGATATGGACTGTGGGGTCCTTAAACCCATGTCTAATGCAAAATTCCTGGTTACGTGGAACGCGGATAATGTCACTCTTTGACCCCGTGGAAAACGTCCAGAGCGGATCCTGGTCCTCGCAGAGCACGGCAGTGAACCCGTGTGAAGCATCCAGAGCGGAGCCTGGTCCTCGCCTAGCATGGCAGTGAACCCGTGTGAAGCATCCAGAGCACATACCGGACTGTGGAGTCCTTAAACCCATGGACTATGACGTCCTTAACCTTGACCGAGATGTCTTAAAACTAACAATGGACCGCAATGTCCTTAAACTACCCGTGGACCGCAATGTCCTTAAACTACCCATGGACCGCAATGTCCTTAAACTACCCATGGACCGCGATGTCCTTAAACTACCCATGGACCGCGATGTCCTTAAACTAGAACAATAGAGCCCCATGTGCTCTTTTGTCGGATCTAAACGGTCCCGTTTAAGTTGATCTTAGCCTTAAAGATGGCTAACGTATCCTTAAACCTTCAAACAGACTGGACTATGAATCCCCCCAATTGACTCTGGCTCGAGGGTACATCTCTGAACTCCTCTAACATCCGTCGTTGTAATCCTTCAACGTCGTCAGAGAGGTGACGGGTCCCGGCGGTCACACATACGATGGACCACTATGTCCCTAAACTGGAACAATAGAGCCCAAATGCTCCTTTGTCGGATCTAAACGATCCCGTTAAGTTGATCTTAGTCTCAAACTAGACTAACGTATCCTTAACAAACGTTTGAGTTGATCTTAGCCTCAAGTATGGCTAACGTATCCTCAAACCAAACCCCCAAACCCAAATCTAAGATAAACGCGGATTTGGACTAGTCCACGCCCTACGGGCGACGACATAACTCAGTCTCCGTAAACAATCCACGGGCAATAAAAACAAAATAAACACCCACGACACGAAGTGACCATCTGGAGAAGGAGAAAGTTGTTACCGCGATGCGGTAGCGTAATTAACTGCAGGAGCTTGCGCCTGCTGGGAAGAGCGTCCCCACAATCAAAAACCCCTCAAACGAGGGGGAATCTGACGAAGTCTGCTACATCGGCCGCATCCGTCTAAACCTTCGATACACGGTGCCATAGATCGACTTGGCATCTTTGGAGAGGTGGACGGATAGCACCAATTAGCATCTGCCCCGAACCTCAGGCACGGACGCCACGCGTCCAGGCCGCCGTTCGGAGGGGAACGATCCTCTTCTCGAGGAACGTATCCGACCTTTCGAGAGACCTCCCTGAATACATACCATCTTCACCTAGGAAACTACCTGCAGCTCGTCTCCGAGTTTTCTCAGTCTCCTTGCTTGTCTCCGAGTCGTCTGACGTGCCGAGCTTCCTCGGCCTCCCAGCTCATCTCCGAGCCGTCTGACGTGTCGGGCCTCCTCGGCCTCCCAGCTCATCTCCGAGCTCCTAACGTGCTGAGCTTTCTCGGCCTCCCCTGATCAACCAAGAGCGTGGATCCTATGCGCCCCGTAACGGCTTCGCTCATATTGCCAGGGCGAGATATCCGCCTTCCCACGATCCACGTCCCGCGCTAGCGGATCCCCCCATTAATGAGCGCATCCAGCTATTCAAGGTGAGGATAACGCTGGGGCATAACTGACGGCGGTGATCTCTCACCTGCTCACTCCACGCGACCCCTATATAAACCCCTCTCTCAGACGACTCAGGTATCTCGAATTTATTTCCAATACACCGCTACTCTGCACTTACTCTTCGGCTCTAACTTGATCGTCGGAGGGTCCTACGGTGGTCACCCACCCCGGGACTTCTTTGCAGGTAGCTCGGCATCCAACATCAACCCATTGAGATCCACACTCAGCAACTCCCAATCAAATCTCAGCCGTCAAATACCGCCATCAAAAGATCGACGAGAGACAACATCTGAAGGAGATCCCAGCCAGTGGCGGCGGCGGTGTTGAAGAGGAGGAGAAAGAAGATGGCGGCGGTGGGGACGGCGGCGGTGTTGAAGAGGAGGAGAAAGAAGATGGCGGCGGTGGGGACGGCGGCGGGGGACAACGGAGAAGGAATAATTTTCAAAAGTGAAGTAGGGGACTGCAAGAATAACTTATAAGTATAGCGGGGGCTACAGGTAAATACTAAGTATGGGGGGACATAGAAAAATATTGAAGTATACGAGAGCCCTTGATTTTAATATACTTATCTTATCTATCGTGTAAGGTATATTTTTAAAATATCCATTTAGTCTGATAGGGTTCTAAAAGAGCAACTTAAATGTTTAAGGAGGACAATATGTAAATAATGACGAGGGGGCAACCGGGTATATACCATAGTTTAGAGAGGCCAAAAGTAAAAACCCTAATATTTAAATTAGATAATTAATAAAGTGAGCAAAAATATTTTTTAATTAAATATTTAAATGAAGGGTAGTTTAGGTATCAATTAAAGCTAAGGGGGGCAAAGTGTGGTTTAGAAAATTAGGGGTATTTTTGGCTATTGAGACATAAGTTAGAGGTTTCCTACAATCTAGCCTATAAATTATAATTAAGGGTTTTTCATATATGCCCTGAAATCTTAGCTATTTTGAAAACAGGCCAAAAAATCTTACTAATTTGAAAAGGAAAAATACAAATCTTGTGTGTTAATTGATAAAAGCCCTTATATCAAGTTAACTTTTGTACGACTAGAATTAATTTGGCTAAGATCATTATTTTTCCCTTGTCGTCGTTGTTGGGATCGAAAATCCAGTTGTCAATCTTTGTCTGAGACCCAGTACCATGCAAATGTTTTTATTTTTTGAAAGAAAGTAATCTAGATGTTAGTTGTTAAAAGAGTAGTAAATTTTTTAAGCCGTTAGCGAAAAGCTTACCCTAGCACCTTTTTGGGTTTGGTTAGCTGATTTAAACCTCCTCTAACGGCTAAGTCTAACTGAGCAAAGATGGAAAGTAACCTGGGATGCCTATTTAGTCTAGTTTTAAGATTTTAAGTGTCTTTTTTAAAATAAGAAGTTTTGAGTGTTGTATTTTCTATATGAAAGTTTTGGATGAGGTATTTAGGAAAGGAAAAAAAAACTATTTTAACTATCATCTCCAAAACTTCGATATTTCATATATCACCCCCATAACATATAAATTATCCCAAAATCACCCTTAAATCATACAGGTTGCCAAAAAAAATACCCCTCAAAATACGGTTATTATCTAAAAATCACCTCCTCTAGCTTTCGGTGTCAAATTTTTAAACTCAAGTTCGGTTAGCTTCAGTGGAGTTGTGGGTTTATGAAATGGAAAATCTCAATTAGCTTATTAATCTTTTATTCTCCTCTCTTAAGGTCTTCTTTCCTCCCCCCAAATTCACTTTATTCAATCCATCAGACTACATAAAATCTTTGATTTCTTGGTAAAACCAAAGCTGTACTTTACCTTTATGTCATAATGTTGGAAGAATGATTATTTTCATTGTTGGGTAGTATTTCTTCCGAAAATTCGTTTAGAGGAAAATTTTGGATAACTTACAACTTTTAGAGGGGATAAATGGATTATCAAAGTTTATGGGTTATATACGGAAGGAAAAACCCTTTTAATTTAAGGTTTTATTTTATTTACACCATCCAAAATTTCCATATTTTAAAAAACAACATCCAAAACTTCATATTTTTAAAAACACACTCAAAACAAACATGGTCGTTATCTAAATACCTCATTCCGTTAAATTAAAATTAGATGGTCGATGATGGGAAACTCGGTTAACTTAGACAGTAAAATTCCTCACCTATACTTCCCTACTCTCTCTTTCCCTTTTCCTTCCTTTCTTTTTATGCACTACTACAAATAAGGGTTGCCCCTACGGATTTATCCGTAGGAGCAAACCACTGCCCTTACGGATATATCCGTAGGGACAGGAAAATACCCTGTAAGTACAAACGTCGTAGGTGCAAGTCGAAGCCTTGAACTTGTCCCTACGGACAAAAATTTGCCCCTACGGAGTTCTGTGTAGGTCCAGTTTGCCCTACGGAATAGGCCGTAGGGGCAAAAAATTTATTTTATTTACGGTTTTATAAAATAGATTAGGTGTATCTACGGATGAATCCGTAGGGCCAAGCAGTAGCCCCTACGGATACATTCATAGGTACATATCCGTAGGGGCAAAATATCAGGATTCCTGATATTTTGCCCCTACGGATAACTGGGTAGGGGCATTTGTTTGCCCCTACGGATATATCTGTAGGGTTAAGCTTAACCCCCTGATACTGAGATCACAAGGGAAAATATCAGTTATCCTAATATTTTGCCCCTACGGATTAATCCGTAGGGGCAACGTTGGGCCCTACGGATTAATCCATAGGTACATATTATCAGGGTTTTTTAAAAAAAGGGCTGCCTATTTTTTTCTCGCCTTGTGCACAATAATATATACATCGATCAAATATAAAATTAATCATCACACAGAACATATATCGCAGTATTCATAATCACATCTCACGCATATAATATACAAAAGAAACCAAAAAGCAGAATATGATATAAATATAAACACGCAAACACCACCAATATCAATATCGTCCAAAATGCAGTACAATATGTATCATATAAATAAATACATGTTTCAAAAAAATAAGAATCAAAAAACTACCCTAGCTCGGTCCAGCTCCACCTCTGATAAACGTCAGAATCTGGCGCGCCTGCTCCTCGGTCAATAAATCATGCAATGCGGAGCGTGCGGGAGTCTGAGTGGGCTGTGGAGCTGGCGATGTGGTCTGCGCCGTCGAGGTAGTGGCTTGCGGAGCCGCGGCTGCGGGAGTCTGAGCGGGCGGTGGAGCTATAGGAGCTGTCTGCGGAACCGCAGCCGATGTAGTAGCTTGCGGAGCCGCAGCCGAAGGAGATGCATGTGGAGGCTCGGCCGATATACCCTGTCGCGTCTGGACCTAACGTGTGTAATAAACGAGTAAGAACTGTGTATTATTCGAATTCGTATCATTATCAAGTTATTTTGAAACCCCATTTGGATATCTAGTTTGGAAAACCGTAGTTTATTTTAATTAGATATGTATGTATGATTAATCAAATCTAAGTCTACAACCAAATAAGCTCAGGCTACGTACTAATATTGGATATGTTGATATCTATAATATGACATGATATTTTACTATTAAGTAGTATACATACCAGCATCTCCTTCAACTCCTGAACGGTGGCCTTCAAGCTCTCCAGTTCCTGCTGGACACGTCGCTCACTGGAGACGGAGGAAGTAACCGCCGGGGTGGATTCCAACCTCATATGGGCCCTGCTAGGGCCCAGTCCCCGGCCTCTCTCCCAACCTCCGTGGTGCCCTCCGTGTGCGGCGTCCAGGACTGGGGTCAGCGGCCTCGGATCGCTTTGTCCGGTAAAATCGATCCCCGATGCCTCGGCCTACTCAACCACCCGCTCCTACACCCACATTAAGCAGTAAAATATAAGTATAAAATTTAAATTTGAACCTTCCAAAACTAAAATTTCAAATAAGGGTTGAATAAATATTAACACTTACGCAATACTCCTGGGTAGCGACGTCAGGATATCGAAGCTCTCCCGTGGCGGGATCTGTCGAGGTGCCGTGGACGACAAGATATGCGGACAGCACGCTCGGTGTACCACCTTGCGCCAGGGTATGAGCTGTCTGCAATATTAGAAAATAACTCTTAATATTAGATATATTAGAAAATATCTCTTAATATTGCATTATATCACAAAGGCCGGTCTATTGTAATTTACCGATAACTCCATGGCTCGAGTAATATTCCTCGAGCCACCTGTGTAAGTGGGGCGACCCCCTCTTCACCGACTTCCTGTTCTCTGTATTCTGAGCGGTCTGTTTCTGCACAACGCATTAACATTTAGTTTTCTAATTAAGGAACACAAAAAAATAAATTATATCCTAAATAATGAATTACATTTAAAATACATACATGTTTGCGTTGGGAGTCGAAATATTCGCACAATAGAGGCCATGTCTCTACGTCGACTCTCGCAAACGCCGGAGTAGATAGGAGGGCCGCTTTCTCTGCCTCGGGGGTCGCCATCCACAGGGAGTAGCAGTCGACCTTCAGCTCATTCCTGTTGTATCGGACCTTGGTCTGCATGTTCTTCATCAGGCCATTGTACAGAGCATGAAGGTTGAGCACCCTCCCAGGGTGATCAGGGTCGGGTACAGGCTGAAAATCGTAATCCAACTGAAAATACAAAAAAAACATTGTTATTAGATTGCAAGTGTTAATAATAAATATATTGGATAAATCAAATGAAAATATATATTAATACCCGAGCCTGATCAAAGAAGAGGGCGAATGAGCGCCGGTGCTGCTCGCCCCACTCAACGTGAAGTGGATAGTTCTTCACGAGCCGGCTCTCATCCCCCATATACCGTCCGAACCTCTCGGCATGAGGACCGGTATAGCGATAATCAAGGGTAAAAAAGAAGGGAATGTTGCCTCCCCCTAGCTCTGTCAGGCCTCAGCCTATGGGACTGATTCGGGCCTCGAGTCCCCCTCTGGGGATGGGGAGGCCCTGCGTCTGCAAGAAATATCAAGACGATCAATATTAAGACAAAGTTGTATTAAGAAATCAAGGTTAAACGAAAATTGAAGTGTGATATATACCTCCGGTGACTAAAGCACGAGCCTGGGCCCGGGCAGCAACACGAGAGGGACGATAGTTCCTCCGGTGAGGAACAGCCGGTGTCCCGGATGCGGACGCATCCCCTCCAACTAGAAAATAAACATTGACGCTAAATTTCCATGAAGTTCATATTTATTCTATAGAACATATGTAAAATGAATAAATATTTTATATTTATTCATACTAACCTACAGACGATGCGGAGGGTACGGAAGTGGCAGGAGTGGCCCCTGCGTCAGATGTGGACGCACCACCTATAATTAGACAATTAAAAATAGATTATATAAGTAATTGAAAAAAGAATGTGTAGATCAATAATATAACATTCTAAATCAATATGCATGCACTATAGGATATATAAACATACCCGCAGGTGCGGTGGTGTCACCACCTACAGCCAGACAATAATAAAAATTACTATCTAAGTAAGAGCAAAATGAATGTGTGTATATTTATGATATAGCATTCTAAATCAATATACATGCACTATATGATATATAAACATACCTGGAGGAGCGGGAGTGGCCTCTGTCCCTGATGTGGACGCATCACCAACAACTAGACAATCAAACATTGACAATATAAGTAATTTTGACATAAACATGCATGAATATCTATAATATTACATTCAAAATGGATATGCGTGCAATATAGCTGGAGGTGTGGCAAAGTCCACACGGAAAGAGGCATCCGAAGGGGTCTCCGATCTGGGTGCAAGACCGGCCCTCTGAAGCTCCCTACGCAGCTCTCCGGGCGGCAGAACCGCTCTGCCTCTGCCTCTGCCGGTGCCGCGGCTGGAGCTCCTGCTGCCCCTCGCTGCTCCCGTCATCGTCATCAAATCTAGATAAACGGTTCGTGGACGCATTAGACAATCATTAAAAGTATTGACTATATATGTATAGATCGTAAAATGTAAAGTAATAATATAACATTACTGATAACCTTTTTCATTTCGTGGGCGCATTATACATATCTACTTGGATTTCATCGTCGATGTCATTTCTAACCCACGTAACTTCATGATCGGCCGAAGACAACCCGTCCTTCGAAACAGACGGTCGGAGCACGCTAAGCCTTCTCTCTTCTTCATCCTCATCGCTGTCCTCGAATTCTGGGATATCGTAGACATCCCTGGGTTTCCATCGGCATACAACACTCCATCCCGGATGCTTCAAACACTGTGGGTAGTATACTTGGAACGCTTGGTTCGGAAAGATAAACGGATCTTCCTGACCGTAAAATCGAAGTGTGTTCACACTGGTCAATCCATATTCATCTTTCCAAGTCCCAAGATTGCTTCTCCACTTATCTGTATTGGTTCGCGTATCGTACCAAGTACACTGGAATATATAAAAGGGTTCTGATCGTCCGGGATAGTGGATGCCGAGTATACAATTTAAGTACCCATAATAAATCACACCGTCTGATCCTACCGTCGCAATCCCACTATTTTGAGTGGTTCTGGATGTTTCTATGTCCTTAACTTCGAATTTGTATCCAAGGACACCAAATCCTTTGTAATATGCAACCTCCATACTAGGAAATTGAGCTAAACATCTTGAATCACTCTCAAATGATGCAGACAAGTTCGGATCGTGGATCTAACAAAACAAATTTTACGAAAAATACATAACGATAAAAGTTTAGATTAAAACTGATAGCAATAAAATGTTATTCGAATAACTTACATGATCTGTGACCCAATCACAAAAATTATCCTGATGATATTTTTCCAATTGTTCTTCGTTCCAATCAGGATGCCCCTCACGTACCTCGTTAAAATGAATTCTATTTTCGACAAATAATGGTGACATTAATATTATATCATTTCATACACACACAAACACAAATATAACAATTAATTTAAAAAAACTTACTCTCTAATTTGTTCAAGACATGCGCAATATATCTTGTTGATAAATATAGTGTCTACCCTCTTATAATCGGCTTTACCATATGGCCCGTCTTGAATTCTTCGAGGCCGGTTAAGTCTTGTCTCAATGTTCTCGTCCAGATAGCGGGAACAAAATGTGGTTGCTTCATCAAGAAGATAACCTTGCATGATAGAACCCTCTGGTCAATTTTTATTGCGTATATACTTTTTAAGAGTGTAGAGGTACCTAATGAAAATATGTTGAATAAATAAATACGGGCATACAGGACAACAATAAATTTAAAAATTGCGCGAATCAAAAAATTACACGTACCTCTCGGGATACATCCATCGATATTGTACCGGTCCGGCTAATTTAGCCTCAGCTGCAAGATGAACCGTCAAGTGTATTATGATATCGAAGAATGACGGTGGGAAAATACGCTCAAACTTGCAAAGTATCAACGCAATAGAATTTTCTAGTTTATCCAGCGTCACAACTCCAGTGTTTTAGCACACAACTCTCTGAAAAAACAACATAGGTCGTTGATTACTAGACCAACCGATTCGGGGAGAGAAGTCTTGAGGGCTAATGGAAGAAAGTGCTCCACGATAACATGGTGATCATGACTTTTCAGCCCATCGATCTTGCCCACAATTTTTATTTTCTTGCTGAATGATCCTGAGAAACCTGTGGGAACTTTCAAATCATGCAACACCTGCATGAATCTTTTCTTCTCCGGTTGTGACATATGATAAGCATCATTGGGAAGTACAAACTTGCCCGGTTTACCCGCTACCGGTCTATGGTGCAATTCACTTCTTATTCCCCACTCCTGTAGATCCATCAGAGCATTCAGGTTGTCTTTCGATTTCCCGTCTTTACAAAGAAGCAAGTTGAGTATGTGCTCTGATACTCCCTTCTTTATATGCATGATGTCCAGACAATGACGCACTAAATTTGTTAACCAGTACAGAAGCTCGAAGAAAATGCTTAACTTGTTCCAAAATGGTGGTTTGACCTGTTTCGTCGGATCCATCCCGAAAGGTCATATTATTGTAACCATCCCATTGAGCAGTCACGTCCTCTCCGGACAATGGGGATGGAGGTCCAAGAAACTCCTGATGACCATCAAAGTGAACCGTGTATAACCTATAGGGGTGGTCTGGAGGCAGGAAACGTCGATGGCCGCAATAACAAACATTCCTGCTAAAATTCAAGAATTTCGATGTTGTGTGTTCATGGCAATGAGGACATGCTTTGTGACCATGTACGGACCAACCTGATAGCATTCCATACGCAGGAAAGTCATTAATTGTCCATATTAAAGCCGCACGCGGTATGAAGGTATAGAGCGAACACCCATTCACTTGTGCTTTCAACCGTTTCGAGTAAATTTCGGCAACACCTCCCCACTGTTCTCCGAGTACACTGTAATAGAATAGATAATCATTTCAAAGCTGTGAAACAACGTTGAAATGAACATCTAATCTATCTTTGTACACGGAGAACCAGCGGAAAGGTACCGACGAAATATCTCGAAACGGATGAAAACACAAGTGAATGAAGGTGTTTGGTTTATACATTCCTAACTTGTCCACACGGGACAAATCTATCGGTTACCATACGATTGAATCTTCTCATCACATAGACTATACGACGGTTGTTAGTATCGAGCTATACCGTCCGATATTTAACAACTTTCGTATAGTTATATGTCACGACGAATATCGAACGTATGTTAACCGATAGACGGGGACTAAGTGGCGCTTTTAGTTTCATATATGAGTATCGATGAGAATATAAAGGTTTCATATTATCATCGAGTATCATATATTTGTTTTAACTTGAACATCTTGAATCACTCTCTAATGATGCGTTTGTTGTGTATTCTTGTTGTATGTGTAACATGATTTTAAACCATTGAGATCAAGATTGATAGAACTGATCATCCACAAAGAGATTAAGGATTCACTTTTGACAGCCATATCAAGGAAAATTTTCTCCTACGGCAACCTAATAATATACCCATTATCCTCATATATACATATATGCAGGCAGGCATGGATACATACATGCAAATATTTGAAAAATTAATATATCAACCAAAAACTATTATTGCAATGACATTCATCTATAATAATCAACAATTAAAACTACAAATGTAGGATACTGATATCATAAAGCGTTATACACAACATATGAATTCACATGACTGAAACATGCATCAAAAAAATATGTTCATCCAAAAGAAAAGCCACTGTCAACAAATATAGACAAATACGTCATAAAAACAGTAACTAATTAACAAGTTGATTAGCATCTGGATCAAGAAAATGATAGGAAAAACAATTGACTATGATCTATAATGACAAGTCTATTACCATGACTCTCGACTAACAAATGTGGCTTTTCGTCCTCGGTAGCTTGATAATTGGGATTTCATGGCGAATAAAAATATGCATATGCCGTTTGACCAGGAACTTCAATAGGAAACTCAATGAGGTCGGGTGTACTGAAGTACGCTTTGTATTTCGCTATATCAAGTGATGAAGCCCAAGCCCTAGCTAGCCCCAACCCCACCCCAACCGAACCCCAGCCCAGCCCCAGCCCCAACCGAACTCTAGCCCCAGCCCCAGCCCAGCCCCAGCCCCAGCCAGCCCCACCCCAACCGAACCCTAGCCCCAGCCCCAGCCCAGTCCCAATCCCAACCGAACCCCAGCCCCAGCCCCAGCCCCAGCCGAACCCGAACCCTAACCCTAACCGAACCCGATGCCGATGCCGATGCCAAACCCTCACCCCTACCCGAACTTGGCCTGAACCCTAGACCTAACACCATCAAAATTAAAAATAATTTGAGATTTAATTACTAACCGGGCTGTGGAGGAGACGACAGAAATCGGTGTTCGACGACGATCGGCGAAGGTGGCGACGAGGCGCGGAAAGTCGACGAAGGTGTGGGAACGACCGACGAAGGTGGCGACGAGGCGCGGAGCGCGGTGGTGACAAGGCGCGGGAACAGGCGATGAGGCGCGGGAGAGTGAGAGAGAATTTTGGGAACGATGAATAACTTTTCTGTACTTTTTTTTATTACTAACCTGTTTATATGCCCCTACGGACATAACCGTAGGTCCATCGTTTGCGGCTCCGTAGGGCCAAACAACAAATTAGAACGTAAGGGACCGTAGGGACAACGATGTGGCCCTACGGATAAATCCGTAGGGGCAAGAAATAGTTGCCCCTACGGATTCCTGAGGGCAACCCCATATTGTAGTAGTGATGCTTTGAGCTTGAGTTGGCAATGAGCGGGGGAGATGACCGAAGCGAGAGGTGCAAGGCGGAGTAGCTGTCGTCGGCGCATGGGGTGTGCTTGAGGATCGCCACACCAGTGTATCAACTGCTGAGGGGCAACCGCAGTTGGCGCAGAGCCAACTACACGTGGTCGTCAAGTACTCGGTCTTGGGGGGAATCAGATTGGTGCCGGCGAGACGCTCAATCAGTTCATGGTTCGTATTTCCGACCTCTAAATCTTGTTAGATATTATTACTACCCATTTGTTAGCTCTGCATGTTTTTCTTTGATTGGTGTTCAACCTCTCTCATGTTTTCTCTCATCGATTGACATACAAAACTCTTCCAGTATTCACATTCTTGTTATTTTATGGATTCTTTTTAGCTCCCTGTCTTAAATGAGAATATAGAATCAAAAATTACAATTAGCTTGTGTGAATCTAATACATGTCGAATTGAATCGGTTGGGATTTCGATGTGGTTCTCGAGTCATCAGGATTCGAGCTCTCCCGAAGGCCCTTCATCTTCTTCTTCCTCTGTTGCAATTGCGTTTAAACTTGAAATCTATATATAAATTTTTTTTTGAGAGATTGATTAATTTTGAATCAAATTAAATTACATATTATTCATGATTGTGCAGAATTTGAATCAGTATATGTGTTTATGATTGAGAGAGAGAGAGAGACGGTAAGAAATGAGAGCTGTTTAGAGAATTGAAAACAATTACATTTTATTAACCTAGTATATAGATGTTGGAGGGTACTTTAGTCATTTAAAAAAATAACACGGCATGATGGAAAAATGGATGAAAGGTAGCGAGCGGTCTATTTGGTCAAACTTAAAGTTTTGGACGGGAGATTTTTAAAATATGAATAAGTGAATGTTGTTTTTCAAAATATGAAAGTTTTGAATGGGGTAAATCAAAAAGAAACTTTATATATATATATATATATATATATATATATATATATATATATATATATATATATCTTCTCTTGAAACTATAATTGTTATTTAAACTTCCATAATTTTTAGGCTACAATTCAAGATATACAGTAGCTCTGTTCGTATGGGCACTTCCTTTCTTGGAGAGAGTGCACGATTCGAACCCCAGAAATCCCCAGAGGGGAAGTGACCATAAATTAACACTTTCGGAACAAATTTATGGGTCCCTGGGTGGGGATAGGATGGCGTGGGATGGTGGATGGGGTGGTGTAGGGTTAGGGCTAGGGGCTTACGGGCCAGTGCCAAAAAAATTCAAAATTTGCATTTAGAGTTGCCTTTTGAAAAAAATTATCAAATAAAAAATATCCTGATGAAATGGACTGCTGAAGAATTAAGGAATTTTTTTCCAGATATTTTCTTCAAATTGAAATAGGAAAGTGTCATTGGCAAAGTTGCCAAATCGTGATACATTTCGTGTTTCATTTTCTTATTTATCGTATCATGTATCGTATCATGTTTCGTATTGTAAGAAACAAATATTCCCTTTATAACAACAAAGTAATCATGTATAAAACCAACTATGATTTTAAAAAAATTATCAATTTAGCAAAATAGAGCCACACACAAGCTAAAGTAATTTTTTTATAAGTAAAACAGCACAAATATATACATATAAATCACACAAACTTATGCAGTTACAACGAAAGGGTCTAAAATATTCATCCGTTTATGATAATTCATATACATAAACATTATGGGTTTCCTAATTTATAAGAATAATAACTAAAATATCCAACCAAGTTTTCAAAATATCGCTATCAAATAAAAAGTTAGACATTACGAAAATCAATTTTCTCCGATTAGCTTATCAGTCAATGATATCCTCATAATAAAGAGAGATATCTTCGAAATGCAGATTATTAGGAAGAAATTTTGGTCCGGGTTGTGTGGGACCAAATAAATTATTAATAATTTAATATAACCGAGCAGGTTTTAAACCCGAATACCCGAACCGTTATGATTTTTAATGGTTAAATAGCGTATTGTATGTTTTATGTTTCGTTTCGTATCGTTTCGTACGATACAAAATGTGTATTGACCTATGCATTAATAACCCGATACAGATTTCCGATTCGTATCGAATTGTCACCGTTTCGTTTCGTTTCGTATTTCGCACGGAACTAGAAACTAGCAACACCGGTTTATGTTTACATTATAATTACAGAAAACAATACTAAATCGATGCATAATAAATATTTTCATCATCACTTATTTGATGCTAAAATTTCAAAATAATTATAAAGGATCCACGTGCTCATCGTGATCTCATCTCATCCCAAGCCACATAAGCCATAACTTCCACTTATTGGATACTAAAATTTATGCGTTTCAAAATTGATCATGTAATAATGGTCGTATAATTGACGGTTTCTGGATAATAGAAAACCATTATCCTTTGCAACAATTAGATCTTTGAGCAAACTAATTAAATGACATGTCGATTCTCTCAAAAGACATTTAGATTAAGATAAACAGTTTGGATTGTCAACGAGTAAAATTTTTAATTTTAAGCGGTGCGCAAATAATTTAGTTTGACTCATAGGATCCTCACTCAATGTCCAATACGTTAACCGTTTCGCTTGGATTATGAAGAATTAACAGAAGTCTAGTGAAGCATAAACTTCCAATGAAGGATAATTACAAGCCATGCTGATGATGCTCGATATTGGCAATCCCCAAAATCGTGACACGTGACAGGTGACGTGCCCCAAGACCCAGAAGAAAGGGTCCACAGAGGCCCACTAGGCCACCATTGTACCCAACCTACAAGCGCAAGCTGGCCCTCCTCGGCCCCCCTGTAAATTAGCTTCCTCGGCCCCTCAGCTCGCCCCGAGCTGCCATAGGACCAAGACTCCTCGGCCCTCTCGGCCTTCTTGCTTGCCTCCGAGCTCCCCAGCCGAGGCCGTATTCCTCGGTCCCTCCGACCGACCAACTCCACCACTCACAGGTGTAACCGCCGCTCCGCAAATCTCGCCACGCGCAGATTCTCCGCCAGCAACGTCCCACGTTCCACGCCATCACGATCCCCATCACTGGGCAATCTGCCCTTTACGCGCGCATGACGTCGAGAGCGTAACTGTCGGCGAGATTCTCGCGCCTGCTGCTGCGTGATCCACTGCTACATAAACCCCCATCACAGAGGGGTCAAGTAAGCCATTCTTTATACTTTACGCCGTTACTCTGCTCGGATCTCATCGCTAACTTGAGCGTCGGAGGGTCCTCGGTGGTACCAAACCATCTTGGGACTTCTTTGCAGGTACTCGGCGACAGCCTCCTCACCCAACCTTCTCCTCTCAAAACCCATTGAGACCCACACGCGACGAAGGACAATCAACCAAGTCCACCAGGAGATCGACGGAAGACAACATCTGGCGGAGACCCGAAAAGGACCTCCATCAGTTGGCGCCGTCTGTAAGAACCGAAACTCCACAAAAAATAAAGTTGGCCTTCTGATCTCCATCCCAATGGCAAGAGATCACCCTGAAGATCCAGATACCAACCGCCGCCTCCCCCTCACCGGAGGCGCGGGTGAACCTCCTCCGGCGACCGTCATTAACGCCCTCGCTGGCCGAATAGACTGACACCCCCTCCCTTGACGGGGTCGCACAGAGGGGGCTCGCCACGGCGCCTCGAGGGCCAGCTCGCCCAAGGATCTAAGCCTTCACTAAGAGGCAGCCCAGCAGCTACCCTGCTCGTCTATCCCTGGAGGGCAGCTTTCCTACCGCAACGCCAGAGATCAGAAAGTCCTCCCAGAGACAGTCGAGCCTGAGGATCCCTCGCTCGGCTATCCTTGGCGGGTAGCTTCCCTACCGCAACGCTAGGGATCAGAAAGCCCTCCCAGAGGCAGTTGAGCCCGAGGATCCCTCGCTCGGCTATCCCTGGCAGGTAGCTTCCCTACCGCAACGCCAGGGATCAGAAAGCCCTCCCAGAGGCAGTCGAGCCCGAAGATCCCTCGCTCGGCTATCCCCAGCGGGCAGCTTCTCTGCCGCAACGCCGGGGATCAAAAAGCCCCAGCTGGACGGGCGGGCTGCACCTTGCCAAAGATTCAACCCAGCAGCTACCCTGCTCGGTCGACCCCAGCAGGCAGCTCCCCTGCCGCAACCCTGAGGAACAAAAAGCCCTCTCGGAGGCAGTCGAGCCTGAGCTTCCCTCGCTCGGCTATCCCCAGCGGGGAGCTTCCCTGCCACAATGCTGGGGATCAAAAAGCCCTCCCAGAGGCAGTCGAGCCCGAGGTTCCCTCGCTCGGCTATCCCCAGCTGGCAGCTTCCCTGCCACAACGCCGGAGATCAAAAAAGCCCTCCCAGAGGCAGTCGAGGCCCGAGGTTCCCTCACTCGGCTATCCTTCAGGACAAAAGCCCTCGCCAAGAGGCACCGGGCAGTAACCCTACCCGGCCAAGGGTCCTTGGTAGGCTTCTTACAGCCCTATAGATTTTTCTCGCGCAGGGACCAAAGTCCTCCCAGAGGCAGCCGGGTCCTTGCCCGGCTATCCCCGGCCGGTAGCTTCCTACCACAACCGACAGGGATCAAAGTCCTCGCCAAGAGGCACTGGGCAGTGACCCTGCTCGGTCCTCATCCTGAAGGATCAGAAAGCCCTCCTAGAGGCAGTCGAGCCCGAGGATCCCTCGCTCGGCTATCCCTGGCGGGTAGCTTCCCTACCGCAACGCCAGGGATCAGAAAGTCCTCCCAGAGGCAGTCGAGCCCGAGGATCCCTCGCTCGGCTGTCCCTGGCGGGTAGCATCCCTACCACAACGCCAGGAATCGGAAAGCCCTCGCCAAGAGGCACCGAGCAGCTACCCTGCTCGGCCATCCTTCGCAGGCCTCTCACGGCCCCTCCAGCGTCAAGGATCAAAGCCCTCGCCAAGAGGCACCGAGCAGCTACCCTGCTCGGCCATCCTTCGCAGGACTCTCACGGCCCTTCCAGCATCAAGGATCAAAGCCCTCGCCAAGAGGCACCGAGCAGCTACCCTACTCGGTGCATCCCCAGCGGGCATCCTCCTGCCCATCAGAGGCTGATGGTCTGAAGCCCTCACCGTGAGGCCGCTGAGTTCCTTCCTGCTCGGCGCATCCCCAGCGGGCATCCTCCTGCCTATCAGACGCTGATGGTCTGAAGCCCTCATCGTGAGGCCGCCGAGTTCCTTCCTGCTCGGCGCATCCCCAGCGGGCATCCTCCTGCCCATCAGACGCTGATGGTCTGAAGCCCTCATCGCGAGGCCCCCGAGTTCCTTCCTGCGCATCCCCGGCAGGCATCCTCCTGCCCATCAGACGCTAATGGTCTGAAGCCCTCACCGTGAGGCCGCCGAATTCCTTCCTGCTCGGCGCTTCCCCAGCGGGCATCCTCCTGCCCATCAGACGCTGATGGTCTGAAGCCCTCACCGCGAGGCCGCCGAATTCCTTCCTGCTCGGCGCATCCCCAGCGGGCACCCTCCTGCCCAGCAGACGCTGATGGTCTGAAGCCCTCATCGTGAGGCCGCCGAGCTCCTTCTTGCTCGGTACATCCCCAGCGGGCATCCTTCTGCGCATCAGATGTTGAGGATCTCAAGCCTTCATCGTGAGGCCGCCGAGTTCCTTCCTGCTCGGCGCATCCCAGCGGGCATCCTCCTGCCCATCAGACGCTGAGGATCTGAAGCCCTCTTCGCGAGGCCGCCGAGCCCCTTTTTACTCGGCGCGTCCCGGCGGATAGCTTCCTACCCAACAAAGACAAGGATAAAAGTCCTTCCAGACCAGACTATCCCTAGCCGGTAGCTTCCCTACTCGCAACGCCAGGGGTCAAGGCCCTCGCCAAGATCAACCGAGCAGCTTCTCTACTCGGCCATCCCCAGCAGGCATCTTCCTGCCTAACAGACGCTGCGGGTTTGTAGCTTTCATAACGAGGCCACTGAGCCCATCACATGCAGCGGATCCGAAACCCCAACAAGTGACACCAGGTCTATCCAAGTCTGAATAAACCCCCCTCGACTCAGGGGCCATGGAGATGCCTCCTTCTCAGCAGCACTTGGCACACTCGGCAAGTGATCGAAATCAACTCGACGACCGGTCGCCCCACATGTCACGCCCATACCGGGCTATGCCCCATCAGTCCACAGGTCTGCACACGTCGCGTCGGCCGACCGGCGCTCGACACGTGGACCGTCACTTCAGTGGCAGGACGCACGAACTGACGCACCTTCCCTAAACGCAGAGATCTCGTCCCGATAAACCGGAAGAAAAGACAGCTGACAGCTTGGGGACGTGTCCCGACGAAACCTTAGGAGGGAGCTTACCCCAGACGGCCTGGCAGTCCACTCTTGACCCGACCCGCTAGCTGGTCGGGACAAAAGTGGGGGGCTAATGATGATGCTCAATATTGGCAATCCCCAAGATCGTGACACGTGGCAGGTGACGTGCCCCAAGACCCAGAAGAAAGGGCCCACAGAGGCCGACCAGGCCCCTTTGTACCCAACCTGCAAGCGCAAGCTGGCCCTCCTCGGGCCCCCTGCAAATTAGCCTTCTCGGCCCCTCAGCTCGCCCCGAGCTGTCACAGGACCAAAACTCCTTGGCCCTCTTGCTCGCCTCTGAGCTCCCCAGCCGAGGCCGTACTCCTCGGTCCCTCCGACCGACCAACTCCACCACTCACAGGCGTGACCGCCGCTCCGCAAATCTCGCCACGCGCAGATTCTCCGCCAGCAACGTCCTACGTTCCAAGCCATCACGATCCCCATCACTGGGCAATCCGCCCTTTACGCGGGTGTGACGTCGGGAGCGTAACTGCCGGCGAGATTCTCGCACCTGCTGCTGCATGATCCACCGCTATATAAACCCCCATCACAGAGGGGTCAAGTAAGCCATTCTTTACACTTTACGCCGTTACTCTTCTCGGATCTCATCACTAACTTGAGCGTCGGAGGGTCCTCGGTGGTACCAAACCACCTCGGGATTTCTTTACAGGTACTCGGCGACAGCCTCCTCACCAAACCTTCTCCTCTCAAAACCCATTGAGACCCACACGCGACGAAGGACAATCAACCAAGTCCACCAGAAGATCGATGGAAGACAACATCTGGCGGAGACCCGAAAAAGACCTCCATCACATGCAAACAATCTTCAAGGAGGTTGGCTAGCGGCGATATACCCAAAGTGAAGGAAGAAGTTGAGCGGGGCTTCATTCGTTAGTATCGATATGCTGAATGGATAGCCAACACATTGCCGGTGAGGAATAACAATGGCAAGCTAAGCATGTGCATGGATTTTAGGGATTTGAATGATACAAACCCCAAAAGATGAATACCCAATGCCTATAGCCGAATCGCTCTTAGACGCTCCAGTAAAAACTCATTCTCAATCTACGTCAGTGTAGTTACATTATCATGAAGTCCTCGATGATGACAAGAATTCTCGGGACGAAGGCTTCACGTTCTACTTCGATGACTCCCAACAACAGGGCCTATATAAATTTGATAAGAGCTTGATTGATCAAAGAGTGGTCATCAACCCATCTTCTATTTATAGCCTTTAAGGGTAGCATCTGCTCGCTCGCATCAACCATGATCTTTCGTACGTTCGTCCGTCAACAAGTCTAATGTGTCTCGGCAACGGCCTTTAGTTCTTCTTAAATTATGACTTCGGTCCATAAGTTTTATCGTTCGGGGTATTTTGAGAGCCGAAGCCCGAGATATTTCTGAAATTTCTGCCAAACCAAAGTATGTTCAAAGGCCAAACTGATAAAATAAAGGGTAAATTACACTAAAATACTCTTAACCATCACGAAATTGCACCAAAATACCTTAAAATCTTATAATTACAGTAAACTACCTTAAGTTCTACCTTGAGGATATTTAAGTGAAAAACTCCCTTGAAAAGGCCTTTTAATGTAATAAAAAAATACTTTTGAGATATTTAAGTGAGAAACAACGAAAATTTCCCGGATGCCAAAGCATCCATTAGAATTTGGTTTAGTATTTATCCCTGGCGTCCGCAATCGCCATTTGAAAGCACAAAAATTATTCGCCTTTCGCTCTATCGTCTCTCACAATTTTCTTGACGCGCTCCCAATTTTTTTTATTAAGAGAGAGAAAGTCGTATCGAGAGAGAGACAGAGAGAGAGGATGTCGTGGCAAAATTACATCGATGACCAGCTGATGTGCGAGATCGATGGCCAGCACCTCGCCGCCGCCGCCATCATCGGCCACGACGGCAGCCTCTGGGCTCAGAGCGACAACTTCCCTCAAGTAATCGCTTTGATTTCTTTTTTTTAAATCTTCTTTTGATTAAATATGATGATTTTGATCAGATCTTTAACGTTTCTCGATTGATCTGATTGATCCATCCTGTTGTTGTTTTTGTATTAGATCTGGTTTGGGATTATTGCAATCTTTGATGTATAAAAAATTTGTTTTTTTTAATCGTGGTTGAAATTGATGATGATGTTTTGATCCGCTTGTGTTTTTGAGCTCACTCTGTGCATAAGCAATTGGTTAAGTAAATCTAGTAAACGAATGCAAATTATGATACCTATAGCGTTTCATTCCAAATGCAGTCATCCATTGATTTAAAGTAGCTAATTTTAGGATTTTCCTGCCACGAATCGATTTTTTCACATATTGTGGTGTTTTTCTTAGATTAACTTGCTCTGAAACGAAGGAAAAAGGGGGAAACTTTTAGAAAAGGAAATGATTTTCTTTTTGGTGGAAGAAGGTTTTTTTTTCGAAATAGGGTGATTATATATTAAAATTAGTAAAATAATATAATTTAAATTATAATTATGAGAATAGGACGGTTTGGGATTGGTACGGTTAGAAGGCGCTTTCTAAGAATGCGCTCTTTGTAGGTAAATATTGAAGGCGGGTTCTGAGAACCCGTCCTGGTCACCCCACCCAATGAAGAGGGCGGGTTCCTAGAACCCGCCCTCTTCTTTACAAAGGAGAGGGCGGGTTCCTCGCCCTCTTCATTGGGGTGTGGGCGGGTTCTCCCGCCCTCTCCTTTAAATTAAAGGAGACGGCATGTTTCTAGAACCAACCCTAAAAGTAATTAAAATTTAAAAAATTTAAAATAAATCAAATATTAAATTTAAAAAATAATTTATTAAATCGGTGTGTTCTAAAAACCCTTTCGTCGCACAAATATCGGATAAGATTGTTATTGTTACTGACGTTGGGATAAGTGTTATTACTGTTTATATAGAAGGGATTCAATATTTAGATCATACTATAAATATGAATCTTGTATACACTTCAGTAACAAAACGAATCCATTAAAAGAATTGGACATTTTGACACTCATTTGTAAAAGTATACAATTATCGTTTTCCGTTTCCCTTTCCCAATCCGAGGAGGCTTGACATAAGCCTATGCCTCTTGGGGTGACTGTACGACCCTCCCGTGTTTTGGGTATATGGCGGCGGTGTCTGCTCTTCTGCTTCGTCTTCAGTATCGTCTTGGACATGTTCCGTAAATCCTGAATATGGGACAGGTGTCGGATATGTGCTGCCTCCCAACAACTGTATGTAGGACGAAAAATCCGTCTCCCAATTGGGTTGTTGTTGCGAAGAACCTGTCCCGGTTTCATGCTGCTGCTGCACAAAACCTGGCCCCCAAGGCTGCGCAAAACCTGTTTCCCAATACTGCTGTTGCGCAAAACCTGACCCCCAAGACTGCTGTTGCGCAAAACCTGCCCCCAAGACTGTCGTTGCTCCAGTTGTTGCGCTTGTTCAATATGCCAGGGTTGCTGCTGACGGTATGGTGCTCCGAACCACTGATCCCGCTACTTTGGATCTGGCTGATGCCGCGGCTCTGGTTCCGGCTCATGCTGCGGCTCTGGTGCCGGCTCATGCTGCGGCTTTAGCGATGGCGATAAATGTCGAAGCATATGATATGAACTGAATATACCACCAATATACGAGTCTACAGCAGAAAATAAAGCCTGACTATCTGGACCAGCATCAGTCAGATATGGATCCTGTATCAATGATTGTATATGGTGCAACCTACGAGCCTGTCGTTACATAAAAAATAAGATAATTATCGACTCATACCGTCGGATGTTAAAAACTAATTTAATTTAAAAAATTTAATTTACCATTTCTTGTTCCACGTAGCCTCTAGGCTCGTACTGCTGGATGTTTGGAAAGTCGTTAGGGGGAGCAGAAAGATATCTTACAGTGACATGCTTATACCATTATAGATATGTTTCTGTAGCGCCGGTGAGTGTTTGGTTACCTATTTGCTGTAAGGCAATATTACGCTGCCTATCTTCCCATCTCAGTAAATATTGATGATGATGCTTCCTCCAATCACGCTCCGCCTTTCCTCTTCGCATGACTCCCTCTATTGTCATAGGTGCAGGCGGCGGACCAGAAATATATTGCAATCTACTAAACTGTCGCAACACCCGGTCCGGTAGGTGTATGACCACGATATTAATGCATAGTAGTGGGCATCGAGCCCGTCAAACCGGCTCTCCTTCGATACAGATGCCGGGTAATCTTTAAAGATGATTTACTGTATAAGGTGTCTACGTGAACTGCGCAAATAACATAGTACAAAAATTGTAATGAAGCTAAATTAAAATTTTTAAACAAAGTTAATTACCTAATGTATGGTTGCCTGAGTCTCCTCCATGCGATCCAACTCATCTCTATAATATTTAAGTACTCGACGAGGAGCCTTATAAGATTTCTTGCCACTCAACCAACAGCCGAGAGTCTTTCCAGGGGTATCCACGGCAGAAATATGAATGCGATCTGGTCTTCCCATACACATGTGCTCTCATGACCAAATATATATATAAAGTGTCATAATATTAGAAAGAACTAATATTACAATTTTACAAATGCCTAGCTATTCAAAATATTATGTACATGAAGTAATGTAATGCAGCCACAAATTTTATTCTTCATAGGAGCACATGTCTTATCTAGTTTCTTGTAAAGATAGGCCAGGACTCCTGCTCCCCAAGCATACTGGCCACGCACATCAAAGTCCGTAAGAAACCCAAGGTATGAAGAATGGATATGCGTTACCGATTTGTCTGGCATCAACCAAGAACCGATCATGTACAGAATGTAGGCACGTGCATGTCTATCCAAGTCATCATCGGTAGCTTCATCACGGATATTAGTAAATGTATCTTTGAGCCAGTTTAAACTGATCTTATACCCTTTAGTATACCCTTCTGGTACCTGAATTTTACATTTAATCGTTAATTAATATCATTGTAATATATTTCAACTTTTGATTTAAAAAAATTATGGATTATACCTGTCGGAGAGAGACTCAATATATGTATCCTAATATGGGTGCTCGGTTTCTGGACCCACAATTGTACCTCCAACCAATCCAAGTCCATTCATCCATAAACCAAGCAAAATGCCAATATCCTAGAGTGTGATAGTGGTCTCACCCCATCTAAGATGAAAAGTGTGAGTCTCTCTTCCCAACGCTCAACAAGAGAGGTAACGAGACTGTGGTCGAGTTGGATATGACGAAGTAATGAAGCTTCATAAAATCCGGCTCTTCGAATCCGCTCGATTATACGATAATCAGTAACTTGCCATTTGTTAGAACTATGACCGACGACTGTAAGATTATGTCCACCTTGCAAGATTTATTTATATTATTTTCAACTATTAGAATTAAAAGAAATGGACAATTGAAACAAATTTAATAAGTTTTGAATCTTTTCTCTCCGTGTAATATACTGAAAGATCTATGCTCGTTTTGATTTACGAGCAGTGATTTATCGAATGGTTGATTCTCCATTGATATTTTTTTGAATTACAATTACTTGAAAGATTGAGAAAATTGGTGGGTATAGAAGGGAGTTTGGACAGAGATAGTGTAAAGCAGAGCGAAGAAGCTGGGTTTTATAGAGTAAGGAGGGCGTGTTCCAAGAACCCGCCCTCACCTTTGCCTTCTCTGCATCCCACCTTTTTAAAAACGAGATGGGACAATACGTAGCTTTTGTTTAAAAAAAAAAAGAATCTCAGGCCCATGTTTGTGTTGTTAAATCTTTGTTTAAAAAAGGAGATTGGATAATACGTAGGTTTTGTTTTAAAAAAAAGGAATCTCGGTCCCTGTTCCAAGGACCCGCTCTCTCATTTCAAAAGGAGAGGGCGGGTTTTTAGAACACACCCTCCTTCAATAATTTTCTGCCAGACACGTCCGTGACCTCTTTGTGTTGTCAAATCATCCGTATTTGTCAAAAAGGAATAGCGGGTTTCTAGAACCCGCCCTCTCATTTTATAAAGGAGGGTGTGTTCCAAGTAAAATTATTTAGATTGGTAAGGAGGACATGTTCCTAGAACCAGCCCTCTCCTTTTTAAATGAGAAGGCGGGTTCTAGGAACCCGCTATCTCTTTTTGGCAAATACAGATGATTTGACAACACAAAGTGGTCACGGGCGTGTCTGCCAGAAAATTATTGAAGGAGGACGTGTTCTAAGAACCCGTCCTCTCCTTTTGAAATGAGAGAGCGGGTCCTTGGAACAGGGACTGAGATTCCTTTTTAAAAAAAATCAAAACCTACGTATTGTCTTATCTTTTTTAAACAAAGATTTGACAACACAAACATGAGCTTGAGATTCTTTTTTTTAAAAAAAAAACAAAAGCTACGTATTGTCCCATCTCCTTTTTAAAAAGGTGGGATGCAGAGAAGGCAAAGGTGAGGGCGGGTTCTTGGAACACGTCCTCTTGCTCTATAAAACCCCGCTTCTTCGCTCTGCTTTTCACTATCTCTGTTCAAACTCTCTTCTATACCCACCAACTTTCCCAATTTTTCAAGTAATTGTAATTCAAAAATTCCCAATCTTTAAAGTAATTATAATTCAAAAAAAATTTTCAATGGAGAATCAACAAATCACTGCTTGTAAATCAAAACGAGTATAGATCTTTCAGTATATTACACGGGGAGGAAAGATTCAAAACTTATTAAATTTGTTTCAATTGCCCATTTCTTTTAATTCTAATAGTTGAAAATAATATGAATAAATCTTGCAGGGTGGAGATAATCTTACAGTCGTTAGTCACAGTTCTGACAAATGGCAAGTACTGATTATCGTATAATCGAGCGGATTCGAAGAGTCGGATTTTATGAAGCTTCATTACTTCGTCATATCCAACTCGACCACAGTCTCGTTACCTCTCTTGTTGAGCGTTGGAGAAGAGAGACTCACACTTCTTATCTTAGATGGGGTGGGGCCATTATCACACTCTAGTATATTGGCCTTTTGCTTGGTTTACGGGTGAATGGATTTGGATTGGTTGGAGGTACAATTGTGGGTCCAGAAACCGAGCACCCATATTGGGATACATAAATTGAGTATGCTCTCGGACATGTATAATCCGTAATTTTTTAAAATAAAAAGTTGAAGTATGTTAGAGTGATATTAATTAACGATTAGTTGTAAAATTCAGGTACCGGAAGAGTATACTTAGGGGTATAAGATCAGTTTAAACTGGCTCAAAGATACATTTACTAATATCCCTGATGAAGCTACCGATGATGTCTTGGATAGACATGCACGTGCCTACATTATGCACATGATCGGTTCTTGGTTGATG
This sequence comes from Agapanthus africanus, assembly GCA_030015575.1. Lineage (NCBI taxonomy): Eukaryota > Viridiplantae > Streptophyta > Magnoliopsida > Asparagales > Amaryllidaceae > Agapanthus > Agapanthus africanus. The sequence goes on from JASDDO010000014.1 coordinate 653,253,585, forward strand.
CCGAACCAATCGGCAACGCATGCCCATTTTTTATATCTTGAGTTTCTTACGGATTTTGATGTGTGGCCAGTATGCTTGGGAAGCAGGAGTCCTGGCTTATGTTTACAAGGAACTAGATAAGGGATGTGCTCCTACGAAGAATAAAATTTATGGCTGCATTACATTATTTCAGGTACATAATATTTTGAATAGTTAGGCATTTATAATATTGGTTCTTTCTAATATTATGATAGTTTATATATAGATTTGGTCATGAGAGCACATGCGTATGGGAAGACCAGATCGCATTCATATTTCTGCCGTCGAAAGCCTCTCGGCTGTTGGTGGACTGGCAAGAAATCTTATAAGGCTCATCGTCGAGTACTTAAGTATTATAGAGATGAGTTGGATCGTATGGAGGCGACTCAGGTAACCATACATTAGGTAATTAACTTTGTTTAAAAATTTTAATTTAGCTTCATTACAAATTTTGTACTATATTATTTGCGCAGTTCACGTGGACGCTTTATACAGTAGATCGTCTGCAAGGATTACCCGGCATCTGTATCGAATGAGAGCCGGTTTGGCGGGCCCAATATCCACCACTATGCATTAATATTATGGTCATGCATCTACCAGACCGGGTGTTGCGACTGTTTAGTAGATTGCAACATATTTCTGGTCCGCCGCCCGCGTCTATGACAATAGAAGGAGACATGTGAGGAGAAAGACGGAGCGTGATTGGAGGAAGCATCATCATCAATATTTGCTGAGATGGGAAGATATGCAGCGTAATATTGCCTTACAGCAAATAGGTGACCAAACACCCACCGGTGCTACAGAAACATATCTACAATGGTATAAACGTGTCATTGTAAGATATATTTCTGCTCCCCTAACGACTTTCCAAACATCCAGCAGTACGAGCCTAGAGACCACGAGGAATGGTAAGTTAAATTTTTTAAATTAAATTAGTTTTTAAAATCCGGCGTTATGAGTCAATAATTATATCTTATTTTTTATGTAACGACAGGCTCGTGGGTTGCATCATATACAATCATTGATACAAGATCCATATCCGACTGATGCTTGTCCGGATAGTCAGGCTTTATTTTCTGCTGTAGACTCGTATATTTGTGGTTTATTCAGTTCATATGATATGCTTTCACATTTATCGCCATCGCTAGAGCCAGCACCATAGCCGCAGCATCAGCCAGATCCAGAGCAGCGGGATTAGTGGTTCGGAGCACCATACCGTTAGCAACAACCTTGACATATTGAACAAGCGCAACAACCGGAGCAATGACAGTCTTGGGGGACAGATTTTGCGCTACAATAGCAGTCTTGGGGGTCAGATTTTGCGCAACAACAGCAGTCTTGGGAACAGGTTTTGCACAGCCTTGGGAGCCAGGTTTTGTGCAACAGCAGCTGTATGAAACCGGGACAGGTTCTTCACAACAACAGCCCAGTTGGGAGACGAATTTTTCGTCCTAAATATAGTGAGACAACACATATCCGACACCTGTCCTAAATTCAGGATTTACGGAACAACAGCCTGTCCAAGACAATGCTAAAGACGAAGCAGAAGAGCAGACGCCGCCGCCATATACCCAAGACACGGGAGGGTCGTCCAGTCATCCCAAGAGGTATAGACTTATGTCAAGCCTCCTCGGATTGGGAAAGGGAAACAGAAAGCAATAACTGTATAATTTTACGAATGAGTGTCAAAGTGTCCAATTCTTTTAATGGATTCATTTTGTTACTGAAGTGTATACAAGATTCATATTTATAGTATGATCTAAATATTGAATTCCTTCTATATAAACAGTAATAACACTTATCTCCACGTCAGTAACAATAACAACAATCTTATTCGATATTTGTGGGACGAAAGGGTTTTTGGAACCCGCCGATTTAATAAATTATTTTTTAAATTTAATATTTGATTTATCTTAAATTTTAATTATTTTTAGGGCGGGTTCCTAGAAATTGCCCTCTTCTTTTTAAAGGAGAGGGCGGGTCCCCAATGAAGAGGGCGGGAACCCGCCCTCTCCTTTTTAAAGGAGAGGGCGGCCCAATGAAGAGGGCGAGGAACCCGCCCTCTTCATTGGGGTGGGGGCGGGTTTCCAGAACCCGTCCTCTTCATTGGGTGGGGGTGGGGGTGGGGGTGGGTGGGGTGATGAGAACCCGCCTTCAATATTTACCTGCAAAGAGCGCGTTCCTTGCGTTCCTTCTAACCGTACCGATCCCAAACCGTCCTATTCTCATAATTATAATTTAAATTATATTATTTTACTAATTTTAATATATAATCACCCTATTTCGAAAAAAACCCGTGGAAGAAAATGGGTTGAGATAAGATTTGGTATGGACATTTAGCAACTAAACTTAATCCCATAGTTGAGTTTTCCACAAGAGCCGGAGAGCTTTAAGATACTTTATAACAATAAATTTGAAGAAAGCTTGCATGTGTCTGATAACGTCATTATGACATGCTTGATCTCCAATTCCCCACTTTAATAATAGGGAAGATAGAGTCTGTTGTATTTCTTTTCCATAAGACCCTAAAGGTTACCAAGCACCGTTGAAAAGAATTATTTATATATAGTAAGCGAGTCTTGAAAAAACGAGTCTTATTATAATCTTTGGCCAAGCAAAAGAGACTTTAAATCGACATGATCCGTTCTTATTAAATTTGTGTGATTCTATGAGAGTTACATTAGGCAATGATTCATGAGCATATGATTATTCATATCTAAAATTTAAACTAACTTAATAAGCCATATCTGAAATTCTTAGTAGATGGCGAGAGATTAGTCATTTAAGGTAGATAGCGCATCCTCCTAATCTATATAAACATATCACTATAAAGTTTGATGAGTTTTTAGCTTCTTTGAAGAAAAATTATGAATTTTGATTTCTCGTGGAGAGGAATACACAGGACTGCATATCACCTGGCATCAATGAGTACGTGAAAGTCTTCATATTATAATTTAAAGTAATTGATAAGATCTAATTGTTGTGGAATACTTGATTGACTTTTAAAATATATCTCTATCACATCTTACTTCTTTTTATATAAATTTAAGCTTTGTTTATTTGAATATTTCAAAATATAGCGTGAGGAAAAATACCGATAGCCATTGATGTGATTATGGGCTCAAACTTCAATTATCTATTTTGTGGATAGTGAAGATTCAAGTCCTTGCATTTCGTCTCCACAAAAATGAAATGGTTTGCATAGAAGAGGCTTGCCCTTAAGACTGTCAAGCCCTATTAGAAATAGTTATTTAATGAAAGTAAGAGACATGATCAATCATTTTGAATGATGTATCTATCAATGTTGTAAAGAACGGATTCCGAGTTTGTTCGGTTGGCCGACGAATAAAGAATTGCCGGTTTATTCGGTTTATTCAGGTTATGCGGCCATCAATATTTTCATATAAATATTACATATAAAAAATTCAAAAAATATAAAGATATAGAAAACTAATAAACCTGTGGCCTAATGGTAAGGCGCCCGAACTAAATCAGAAGATTGTGGGTTCGAGTCTCGGTTGAGAAATAAGAATGAGAGAAAAATGAGAAATAATAAGTGTGGGTCCCACTTATTTATTATTAAGTTGTGAATTTCACACTTGATTTTTTAGTTGTGAGTTTTTTGTTTTAGGCTTAATGGGCCAATTCGACTGAATATTGACGTTATTCACCCGAATAAACTGTTTGTGTGGCGAATTTTCGGTTTGACCGCATATTTGACCGAATATTGCAGTGTTTGTTCGTTTTGCCACCGAATCCGAATATTTGGCCGAATATTCCTTTTTTTCCAACACTGGTATCTATTGCTGTCCACCAAGTTGTAGAGGCCATGTCTTTTTAGTTGGGATATAGACTCGTTTGGGGGTGAAAGTCGGATTGGGTTTGACCCGACCCGACCCAAATTTTCCGGGTTTTTTGGACATGTTATACCTGGCCGAAACCGATCGGATGTGTTGAAGATTAGATGAAACATTTTTCGGTCGGGTATAGGTATTGCATTAAACCCGCCCGCAACCCTAAACCCAGTCCGATCTAAACCCGCTTTCTATATTCGTTTTGATTCGATATATTACATAGCATTTAATTTTAAATTTTATAATATACATTATAATTTATGTATGATACCTAATTAGTCCGATTCTTAAGTGCAATGTATTATCTATCACATAAATTTATATACGTTTGTCAAAATATAAATTTTGTGTATATATATTTGGTAGAACTCACCTCATATAATATAATTTCAATTTTTTGATAATATATAATGGGTAGAGCCTAGAAAACCTGCAACAACCGACCCCTCCACCTAAACACGAAACCCATCCAAACCCGCCTAAAACATGAAGTTGCGGTTTTGGGTTTTACACATTAAAAACCCGTCGGGTTTGGGAGGGTTTTGGGTTTAGGTTTTAACTTTCGGGTTGGGTACAAAATTTGTCAAAAACCCGCCCAACCCGCTCACCCCTAGGACTCATGTTTTTTTAGTCAATTCTGTCCATTTATTGTACCTTTCCTAATGTATATGCACACCAACTTAATAAGATTGGACCATGTCAAGTCCTCTATCATGAGGGAAGATAATGGGGTATGTTGTGGCACATAGGCAAGTTCCATAGAAGATGGCTGGTTATGAGAAATTCGATGTTGTTCAGGCGACAATTTTAAATTGTTCGGTTGTCTTCTCGGTACCTTTGAGTGTCATTACTGAAACTTTAAACACCCCCCCCCCCTCCCCACAACTATTATGAATTTATGATTGACGAGTTCAGTATTTTTTTCTGGGGACATTTTTGGAAAAGAGAATCCACAGTTTGTTGGGGATTCTATATAAATTCAAGTGGTGAAATATACCCTGAAGCAAGGACTTTGGAACCTGATTGTGAGTGTTCTTTCTGGCCATGTTTGTGTGCCAAATAAATCTGAAGGACAGTGCAAGAATATCAAGACCTGAGCTTCAGATCCATCATCAACCCCCCTCCCTTAAAAAAAGAGGAAAAAAATAAAAATAGAACAATAATGGTCATGGTAAAAGAAAATGAAAACACTAATGATCTTCGTACTGTGGACTAAATCTTGCATATTGTAATTGTAACAAGTTACCAGAGCACTTCTTGACGTCCATGCATGCCAGTGTCTTTCTTCTCTTGGTAATGTATCCTACCTCCTTAGTTTTATTAGTGATCCGAGACATTTCTTCCCGTCTTAGGGTTAATGTTGGCTTGTTTTAGCTCATTGTTGTCTCTTGAGCTGGGTTCTTTCAATTTGTTTGTGGTCCCTGGATGAAGTGCCAAGGGTATGTAACTAAGTATCCTTAATGGACAAAAGAAGGGATATGATGGTCCATTTTTATGGATTTTGACATTGATTGAGATGAAAATTGAATCATATGGATATTCTAAACATCCACAGCTTAGAAGGGATGTCTTGCATACTAAGATTCGAAGTAATGCTGTTAAATGCTGGATTTCCATGAGGGCACAGGCGGAGGCATTAGAAGTGCTGTATTTCTATTTTATACGTCTGAAATATTTTTACAAGTATTAACCATGAATTGATTTGTTATAAAAAAGATTTTTTGTTGGTGGAACGTTCTCTCTCTGTTTGCATAGCTTGCACAATTCGCTGATGGCTTAAAATGAGAAGCACCCATATCTATGTTCTTTTGCCTCTTTTAGATAGAGCACTTTGCTTACAATATTTGGTTACAACAAAATATTAGTTAATTATATAATTTCAATTATAAGTTATTTGTACTTATCTGTCAGAATAATCACAATATCACCGTGTATCATAAAATTTAATCTTTTCATTTTACAGGGATGTTTAACTTTTTGTTCCTCTTTCCTTGTATGTTTTACTAGTTGCCTATCAGTGCTATTGATAATATGAAACACTTTTGGGTGATCATGTGCTACAATAATTAAGAATCACACATGATCTTTTGGAAAACTCTAAAGTTACGTGCACAATCACTTATTCCCATATTTTCATTGTTTTTTTGCTGATTTCCTTTGAAAAATGGAGATTTTTCTCATGTTTTTTTTGAATGTTGCAGTTCAAGCCTGAAGAGATTAATGGAATTATAAAGGACTTTGAGGAACCCGGTTCTCTTGCACCAACTGGGTTATACCTTGGTGGTACAAAGTACATGGTTATACAAGGCGAACCAGGGGCTGTTATTCGAGGAAAGAAGGTGAAAATCCAAATTAGTATCATCTTTCACCTACATCTTGCTTTAGCAAACAAACCAAAGTATATACATCAATCTACTCTATTTATACACACACATCCATGTATGTTTCGCATGGATAGGCTACTAAAATTGCCATTTGTAATTCCATGCTGTCTGTCTGATGTTAACTCTGATAGATGCCATGTTTAGATTTTTTCTTATCATGATGTCTTAAAAATAAGGGATAATTTTTATTTTTTCTTTTTCTTTTTTACCCCTCAGGGTTCTGGCGGTGTTACTATCAAGAAAACAAATCTTGCTTTGATCATTGGCATTTATGATGAGCCAATGACTCCAGGACAGTGCAACATGGTTGTCGAGAGGCTTGGAGATTATCTTCTCGAGCAGGGCTTTTAGGTTTTGCTTGGCTGCTCGTTTGAGAAATTTGGGTTTGGTGTGCTCCCTTGCATCGCAATGCTTGAAAATGAACATAATTAATGTCCAATATCATCTGGATTTTGTTAGGGGCGTATTCCGATATTTGGTTTGTTTGTATGATCCCCTATCACATCAGAATTCTGTCTGTATTTTCCCTTCATTTGGGATTGTGATAATTGAAGGCGAGTTGTGATACTTATCGAAGTAGGTTTTGTATGTTTAAAGAAATTGCGGTTTGCTTTCATATGACTATGCTTTTTCTTGGTATAATTGGTTTTATCCATTCGACCCCTGTCCTGATACAGGTAATAGTTACTTTTGATTAGTATGCCACACTTTGAAATTTTTATGCCATCTTTCTTGAGTACTATCTTTGTGCTTTTTTTTCTCTCTCTATTACTTGTGTATATATGCTCGTTCAAATGTTCCTTGTTGAAGGCTTTTGTATACATGGCTCCTAGTGATGCACTGTGATGAAATGAATTAAGAAAAAGCTACATTCTATGCTTGTTTTGGTGTACAGTTTTCTTTTGTTAAAATGAGTGTTGAGCTGATGTTTCAAATATACAATCCATACCATTCATTACTTCTATTTTGGCAATTGCAGATTTAGTTATTACAGGCTCTAAAATTGCTGCTGCTGTTATTCTATTTTTATAAATATCTCATCTGTGCTTTACACTATTAAGCCCTCTCATTTCTTCTCTTGTGGTGGATCCATGAATTTGCATATTATTGAAAAGTAAGATTTGTGTCGTTTTTCAGTATCTACCGATAAAGCATCAATACGATCTATCAGTCTTGTCATTGGTGATTGGCTGCAATTCTTGAGAAACAAGTCAGACATGTTATTGAAACAGGTATGGAGACACCAGGCCCCAACCCCAATCTTATTTGTCATGAATGATATCAACAGTTGTTCCCACCAATGTAACTAGAATTGTGTTATTATCGCAAGTCTTTATCCTAGATATTTTAAAGATTACTTGTAAGATTGTTTGCACCTTTATATCTTCCATAACAATCCGTCATTTTTGACCTTAGATAGCTGCTGAAAGTTGTTGGAAATTTTAGGTACTCAATATTCAAAATCCTGTCTATTTCCATGTGATTTGTTAGGTGATTCACCTACTCATTTTAACTGCAAGTTTTGCTGCTTTCTGACGACTGCAGCAATGTGTGTTGTGAAACCATCTTCTTGATTTTGATAAATTGAGCAACTGGATACTTCGGAAAACGGCTAGCGATCAGGCTAGTCTTGCAGTTGGAGACCTAACATTTGTTCTTCATTGACCCGAGACCGTTGAACGTTGATAAATTTCTGATGTTAATGAGGCTTAAAATAAATGGAGCTCAACCTGTCCTATAGTACATATGCTCTCCTGTTTCGCTCTATAGCTTGATTTACATGAAATAAGTTGTTTATCCTTGTCCAAGTACATGCAGAGCTCAACTTATCGAGTTCTCTTCGAGCCATTTACTTATTTCTAGCTATTTATCTGTTTCTATATGCATCTTATCTGATGCTTAGCTCTACCATGTTTGATACCGGTATTGCTTCAGTTATTACTCATGTTTCCTTTATTGATGATTCATGAATTATATTAAATCTTAAGCTCTTAGCTGATACTATCACAATTTTCCACTAACACCTACTCCAAATTCTAACACATGCTTAAATGTCATGGCTTTAGACTTCAACTCTGCCGAAGATATTAGACTGGTATGGTTTGAATGTCTTTGGTCCATATTTTTCCCCCTTAATCGACTTCTTCCTTGTTTACACCTTTAAGTTTTCCATAATAATTGTTAATTAGTCTTTTAAAAATGATGACCTACCGATCATTATCACCGTCTTCCTACTTTCTAGAATGCTGCATATATTCTACTTGATTTGATAAAGCTAATGTATTTGCTGGACCTCTTAAGGCTCCAAATTTCAAATCCTGTCTATTTCTACGTGATCTGTTGGTGCTTTTTCCAACCAATTCCACTGCAAGTTTTGTTGAATTTTTTTGACTATTAAAGAAACAAACCTTGGCCTTAATTTTCCAGAAGTATTAGCTGAATCTGCGTGTGAAACTATCTTTGTATTCAGGAGAGCAATGGTGAAGGATAGTGATAGAGTTTTGATTATCGGAGCGACTGGGTACATTGGAAAACGGTTAGTGAAGGCTAGTCTTGCACTTGGACACCCGACTTTTATACTTTACCGGCCTGAGACCGTGTCAAATGTTGATAAATGCCAGATGTTGATGAGGTTCAAGCTGGATGGAGCTCAACTTGTTCAAGTACATGCAGTGCTTATTTACTCTACAGCTTGAATTCCTTTGAGTTCATTTTCCTTATTAGTTTTTGTTTTTTGTAGGGTTCGTTTGATGATCACGACAGTTTGGTATCGGCGCTGAGACAAGTGGATGTGGTAGTGTCATCAGTGGCAAGTGATAGTATTTTGGAGCAGCTTAAGCTTATTGAAGCAATCAAGGAGGTTGGCACTATCAAGGTTAGTAATCTTTAATCTCTTCACAACTTTCTCCTGCGATGATTATATGAATGACTTAAGGTTGTTTTTCATTTATTTATATACATTTAAGATGCTGGAGCTAATTAGGATTAGGATTCTGCAATACCACTTGAATCGGAGTTTTTGACAATAATGATTGTGATTTTATATTTAGGACTTATTTGTTGTAGTTGGAGCACAACTACATCATAAAAATGTGTTTATGATGCACTTGTGTAGGTTTCTATTTTGACAACTCCAATTCCTTCAAACAAAGCCATTTATGTTTGATTTGGTTCTGTTTTATAAGAATAGTCTGTATAAGACGATAGAAAGTGGATTCAGGGACGCTGCTGTTATTCGCTGCTATTTTTTGTGTTATTTTTGAATCCTAGCCGCACATCTTCATCAAGAAAACACACAACCCGTGGACCCCTGTTTTACCCAATTTCGTCCGTCGAATTTGATAGCAGCAGATAGCAGCCGGGAAATAATATCAGCCACCCTGAATCCATACAAAGTTCTCTTTTTCTGGTGCTCTTAACTCTTCACTAAATTTTGTGGATGATCAATATGATCGATAACTTTCATCTTAATTTGTATGGGTTAAAACATAGATAATACCAAATTTCACGTGAATCTTTTACATATTTATCTAGCACTACGGATGTTCTATTACAGTGCAAGGACAAAGTATAAGAATTTCATAAAAATTGATGTATTATGTTTAGACTGTCAACAAAAGAAATCGACCAATTCAAAAAGTGACGGAGGGTTGACTTTTAGGAGGGAAATTTCCATCTTATGACATCTTACACCTATTAACCTTTTGTTTCGTTGAGTATATAACTAGTTTTATGTAAAATAATTGAAACTTTTTATGGGAACGTTGCTTGTAGAGGTACCTTCCATCCGAGTTCGGCATGGATGTGGATCGAATGGAACACGCAATTCACCCAGGCAATCTTATGTTTATTGATAAGCGTACAGTACGTCGAGCTATTGAGAAGGCGAAAATCCCTTACACCTACATATCTCCGAATTGCTTTGCTGGTATTTTTCTTGCCGGTTTAGCTCAGCTAGCAACCTTCATGCCCCCTAGAGACCATGTTACAATCTACGGTGAAGGAGATAAGAAATGTGAGTACTTAACATTTAAAGGACTATTTTGTTTTGCTGCCGTAGAACATACAATATATATTGCAGGCAACACCTGCTGCAATTGAATAAGCCCGAATTCTTATTTTGTTTTTTCAAGCCACTGACTATGGCGAAGGAGATGAGAAATCTAACATACTTAACATTTAGAGAATAATTTTGGTTTGTCGCAATAGAAAATATAGTTTTTATTGCATGGAAGCATATGAATGATTCTTAATTTATCTTTTTTTGCCCCAACATTTCCCGTGTGATTAAAGACATGGTTTATGTTCTGTTTTCAAAAAAGAGAGTGCAATATTTTGTTGCAAATTTTTATGTCATCCTGAATAAATTTAATAATTACATCTCTCAAAGCGGCAACATTCTTGCAGATAAATTATTTGTTTATAAGTGCTGTAAATATATTTTGCATCTTCTTGTAGCTTGGTTTATGGTTTCTATTTCCCATGTGGCTTACCAAACATTATAAATGAAAAAACAAGACAGAAATTTGTTGTGGCAGCTTTCATTTTTATCGAATGGAACGAAATATGTTGAATATGGCAGGTATATGGGTAGATGAAGAAGACGCAGCAATGAACACGATGATGGCTATTGATGATCCTCGCACATTGAACAAAGTCCTCTACATTCGTCCGCCAACAAACATCTTAAGCCAAATGGAAGTGGTCGAGATTTGGGAGACGCTTATAGGAAAGAAGCTAATGAAGACATTCCTAACGCCGGATACATGGCTTTCGAAAATGGATGGTAAGTTTCTAAATTGTAGGAATCAAACTAGAGATCTCTCACATAGCTACACACCACTTACAGATAATATACGTTACGCAAGTAAGTAGAAGGATGCAAAATGGGCAGATGCAGTTGCCAAAATTGAACATATGTAGGGTGATGGCGCCAACCTCTAAGCATAAGCATATATATAGAACACACCCGATGGGTTAATTGTAGACACATTGGAGATGGTTTACCCCGTTGTTACCAGATGCTAGCATCAACGATAGGCCAAACTATGGTAATAGTAATTTCTGAGTTAAACTTTCATGGGGGAAATGCCATCAAGCAACTGAGCCTGTTGGTTGATATATTGGAAAATACAATATTTTTGTAGCCCGATACGCATGGTGGGATCCGACGCCCGTGCTGCGGAGGCCGCGGGCGAGGTGGAAGCGAAAACAAAAACTTTACCGAGCACCGGACTCCAGTAAAACCCAGGATTCGATCCAAACACTCTAAACTAGAAATCTAAAACATACAAAGTTTGAGAAATACAATCTTTGTTGCATGTCCACCCAATTGTGGAAGACCCCTCCAAACACGTAGCTGTCGGGATCGCGCTTGAGAATTGACCTCTACTAACCCGATAAGTCATGTCTGAGTCCAGCTCTTCACCAACTGAGATACTATTGATCAACTATTAGTAAATCTCGCCCACCGTGGCCACGATTTTTTGGTGATAGCCAACTGAACACAGCGCGACATCGACTCCTAATACCAGGAGAGACGCATCCCTGACAGTCGACCACTGTCTCCATGTGGCTCGGAACTGTACCCAACTAAAACCTGTTTGCACGACTCCTTTGAGCCGTTGTAGGGTAGTAATCAAAGTACAGTAGGAACTCACATGAGACAAATGATGACTTCAGGTCAAAAGGCTAACCTGTATTCATGCCATCTGAGAACTTCTATCTAACGATAGGTATAATATCATCTAGAAGTTCTCGGCAAGTCCGTCCAGTATACTCACATCCAGTGAGCATCTATATATTATTTTAGGTGACATAACACCACTAGCTTGTGAGACCGGCCACCGCCCCTCGTCGGGGTTTCGAAACGTGTACACTAGTCTAATCCGGAATATCGATACCCAGTCTCGATACTCCCACGACTATATACATTTAAGGATGTGCTTATAGGTTACCCAGCTCTCACGTATATGATCGCCATCATAATTCTGGTAATCAAGCAAGAATCCTACGGGCTTCATCATTATGTATTAGTGACACGCAATAACAAGTAAAACATGTATACATCAATAATAAAGACAAACCAGATAGTATACTATCATTTCGAGTAAGATTGTTCTACCTGTGTAGGTCCTCCCTCAATTATCATAATTGTGTGCCTACAATTACAATAATTACTTTGAGGACACTATATTCAACAATCTCCCACTTGTACTTAAGCCTAATTATTGCGGTATCGCATACCCATATCCTGTGTGCTATCGAGTATCCAACTTCTCTATTAATCAGTTTCTCAAATCTCGTTTGAGAAACATCCGTGTTCGAGAAATAAGCTCAGTGGGTGGATTCGCTATAATGTTTCAACTTCATCTCTTTATATCTTAACTTTGCGGAGATGAACAATCTCCCAATCTGAGTGATACTCCGCCTCAAGAATTTGTCTGGATACCTGATGGGACCAAGTTCATCAATGAACAATTTCTATCCAAGAAACTTTTTTGGCTGTATCCTCTGTTGAGTTATAACCAGCATCCTGCTCCAAGATTACCTCAGTATCCTTATCGGAACACTATCCAATAAACCGATCCTCAGAAGAGGCTAAACTCATGACTCTGACAATATCTCTGTCATCCAGGCCATCTTGGAAGCCATAACCAATAACCGTCTCTCAGAGGAGGCTGCCGTTATCTTATACCAAGAACACCCTCTTATGTTCTTTACTGATTCCCTTTGTTTTTCAAGGATTGGATTAATATATGCTTGTTGTATCTAGTGCAAAAGCAGTATTTGGTGTTGTGCAATACTTTGCATGATTGACTCAATTGCCTAAGCAAATGATGTGTCATTCATGTCAGCCCCTCTCTTCATCAGTCTAGAAGACATTCCTTTTAGAGAGAGTGACTCCATCATCTGCGGATACACTACCACGCCAAGAGTCGTCCATTCTAAATTACTTTTAGAATACTGTTTAAGTACCCGATTTAGGAATCATCCCAAATCTAGATCTAAAATCACAGATCTAGTCACCAGAATCCATGATATACTATCCATATCCAACGTGGAGAAAACACAGTGTGACAACTAAAATCTGACCGATTGTAGTATAGGAACATCACTTCCTATCTGGAGTATGTCATCTAAATCATGGACAATACTCTCTACATCCTTCTTACTAGGTTCATCTTTTGTTTTGATGAAGTCAATCATCTTGACTGTCACATCAATAAGAGATGATCCGTCTCCCCTATCCTTTAGTCTACGAATAGACATAGTATTTTGCATACCTTCCGCTGCTTCCACTGATTACGATAACCCTCCGGCAGAGTCATATACACGTGCACTTCCAAAATCCCATTTGGAAAGACGTTATAGTCATCCACCTGCCAGATATCATAGCCATGAACTGTATCAGCGCCAAAACATATCCATATGGACTTCGGCATAGACGCCGATGTAAAAGTCACATCGCAATCCACAACGTGTATTTGATGAAAACTCTTTACAACAAGTCCAGCGTTAATAGGTTAGCACATTTCCACCTGCACCGATCTCGAAAGATTTACTTGCTCCTAATGGGCTTTACCCCTTCAGGACCACTCGGCAAAGTCCAAAATCCATGATTTGCTGAAGTGTGTGGAATCCATCTTTGGTATGAAATGCCTGGTCACCTGTAAGTTGCCACTTTTTATGACCTGTTGATAACAAGTAGGGTGAATAGCAGTGTTAAGTCATATCCATATGGATTTCAGTATAGACATTGAAGTAAAAGTTACATCACAATCCACAACGGGTATTTGATGAAAATTTGCAACAAGTCTAGTCTTATTAGGTGCACCTTTCCACCTACGCAGATCTTGAAAGATCTACCTGCTCCTAGGATCTAAGTGACCTTGACGAGGTCAACAAGTCAAACCTATCTCTTCGAAACCGGAGGTGGTACATCTAACTACATCCAACTACGTGAGGGTCTTGCGAGTTTTATTCAATGCATTCGTCGAAGAATATGCAACCCATGACCACTCCGGTTGCCCGTCTATTTTTGCTTCTTATGCAAAACCCATGACCACTCCGATTGCACGTCTATTTTGCTGCTTATCAACGAATACAAACCCTCGCTTATATGTTAATACTTCCCATCATTAATAACAACTTCAAATGCTACATTACTTCGATATTTTTTTAACAACCGCATCACTGCAACTATAATGGAAACTCTTAACGATGTAGCTAAGGTCATCAATTGATGATTTTTTCTTTCCGATAAAAAAAATCCAACAAATGAGAAAAAGTCTTCCGATCTATTCCTCATTAGAATCTGTCTATATAATCAATCTATTTAAATATTTTAATAAAATCATTTAAATTCAAATTTCCAAAACCCTCTTTCAATTTCATAAAATATCTCTACAACTTATTATCAAACCTCAATCAACACATTTCCCTCTTCTCTCTCCACATCTCATACATTCAATATCCAAGTCATCATTTTAAATTTCAAAGGTTTTTTACAGAAACGCCCCCTCAAAGTTAGCTATTTCCAATAAAAGCCTCCAATTTAAGTGAATTACAAAAAAGCCCTCCCAATTCTTTTAAGTTCCACAACAAAAAGCCCTCCAGCTATCCAAAAAGAGAATGTTCTTCGAATATTCTGCTAACTCTATTAATTTTTAACAGTTTTGTTTATTTTTTATTTTAAAACAGTTTAATTTATAATTAAAGTATTTAACTCAATAAAAAATAAAGGATTGGGGATGAGAGTTGCCGGCGACGAGACGGGTGGGCCTGGGGAGCTCGTGGGAGTTGAGAATGGGGTCTATGTGCGATGGAGGAGAGGGCGTGGATGAGGGCATTGAAGAGGTTGTCGCAGAGGAGGGGAGGGGAGGGTTTAAGGGAGAGAGGAAGCAAAGGGTGGCAGAGGAGGGTTCAAGGAAGAGAGGAAAGCAAAGGATGACGGAGGAGGAGATAGAGGGCCATGAAGAAATGGCGAGGGTCAAGAGGAAAGGCTGAGGTGGCAAGGGTGAGGAAGGGGAGGGGACGACAGAGGAGGTGGACAGGAAAGAGGAGGTGAAGGATGTTGATGTTGGGAAAGGAGTGAGGAGTTCAAGTGGAGGTTGGGAAAGAAGAGGGAGGTCGATGATGGAGGGGAGGGGAGGGGAGGGAGTCAAGCGGAGGTCGAGAAAGAAGAAGAAGAAGAAGAAGGGGGGGGGGAGTCAAGCGGAGGTCGAGAAAGAAGAAGAAGAAGAAGATAGTGGCGGTGATCGGGGGAGGAGGTGGGGGATGAAGAAGAAGATGGTGGTGATGATGAAGATGCTGATCAAGGAGGCGTCGAGGAGGGTGAGGGAAAGGCCATTAGGATATGGGTTTAATTGAGTTTAAGATTTAGTTAATTAAATTTTTAGTGATTAATGTTTTTAAGGATTTAAAAATAGAAAAAAAAATTATACTTGATGGATGAAAACCGTTCACGTTTTTTTTTGTGGAACTTAAAATAGTTAGGTTTTTTTTTGGTGATTTGCGAAAATTGGGGGGGGGGGCTTTTTTGTAAAAAGCTGACTTTGAGGAGGTGTATATGTAAAAAAAAAACAATTTCAAAAGATATCTCCATAGCCTTATTATCAAACCACAATACTTAAATCATATGATGTTTATGTAAAGGATTTAATGGGCATGCAGCCTGATGCCCCAGCCCCATTATCCAGCAAATAGATATCTGTTATATATTGACGACATGTATCTCACTTGCAAAATACTGGTTAAAATAATATTACATATTATATATGCATGCAGAATTGCCAATGTTTGAACAGGTTGTGGTGGCTCATTTGTACCAACTGTACTACTGTGGTGACCTGAACTTCAAGGTGGAGGGCCCACAAGGAGTTGATAGCTCACTGCTATACCCAGATTATGATTACCTAAAGGTTGAAGACTACCTGAGGCGCTTTGCTTGAAAGTTTTGTTCAGCTTCGTTCATTTCAATTGCTTTATTTATAGCTAATAATTATTGTGCTTTAGTATTTTTGAAGGAAATTATTATACTTCAGTTTATGTATGGACTATATAATCAGTTTCTTGTTATATTATAGAGTTTTTCATTAATGGGTGAAGAGCTACAATTATTTAAAACGGATGGAAAAATCTTTACATACTTGTGAATTAAAAGGGTTACATAAAGCTTTGTTGGAATGAAAATTCTTATCAAACCTGGAATTAGGGATGAATACAGATGCGGATACTCTGTTGCAGACTCCATATCCTTGACCGTTTTTTATTTGGAAAGGGAATTTCATTTTTGATGACCGTCTGCATTTGCTAACAACTATTGGGTATGGATTTCTGTTGTTTCTATTGTTCCATTTGTATCCGTTATCCGTTCTCATATCCGAACTCAGTATAAAAATAGCACCGTTTGGCTTTGTTAGGTAATATCATTTTTCATTCCATATACGCAGCCCGTTTCCTACTCTTATACTCTTATCATGTAAGGATAGTAATTTTCATTTCTTATGTAGCCGTATTAATCACCCTACAATTACCAGAAACGAAATAGGCACCACCTATATCCAATCTGTTTACGTTCTTACCCGGAATCTGATATGAACCTGCAAATCACATACAATTATGATCGTCTAATTTTGCTTGAGAACGTGTTTTGTTATTTAGAGCTGAATTAGGGCATTTTGGGTTGCATTCGATGAGAAGAGGGGTGCGAGGGGTGTCTACTTGAAAGGATATAAGTTCAACATAGGCTGAACTACATTAACCCTAACTTTTTTATCGCATTCTCTATTTGGAGAAATTATTTGGTTTTTCGGATGTAATACATCTAGGGATGTAAAGGATCGAATATAGACATTATCATATCCGTCTCAATGATGATACAAATAGTTGTCTGTAACAAAAATTTACTATCCATATCCGCTATAAATCGAATACAGATATGGATCGGATATTGTAAAATCCATATCCGCTAAAATCAGATATGTGATACTATTCGGATAAATATAAAAAGCCACGATTCAATACAATTAATAAAATATTTAAATTGGTTAACCGATATTTTTATTAAAACTCGGATATATTTAGATCCATAACTCTAGCTATAACTAATGGTAATAGATAGTTGAATAGTGGGTACCATTGGTTCGGACATCCCGATCCGAATTGATAATTTTGTTAGTCTCCAGTTTCGAATCCGGATCCAACTTGGATAAAAATTTCCTATCCGAATTCGGCCGGATATGGATTTTTAGTATCCATATATGAAAGTTGTCGAATTCAAAAACAGATCTGGATTGGATCATCCGGGTCTGTTTACATCCCGAATATTGAACGTATCGGGGGGTCTCGCAGAGTTTACGGGTCCCGCTCAAGATTTCGAGCAAATTTTTGGGAAAATTTTTAAAAGGGAGCTCGTGATCTTGGAAGAGTGTGAAAAGGAAGTCGATGTTGGCCATTATTTAGATCAAAGTTTTGAGAAAAGTTTCGAGGACGAACTCATGTTTTTAGATGAATTAGACTCACCAAATTAACATGCTTTACACATTGAAAGGTAGCATCCTCACGGCACTCACATAAATTCTTTGAATTTTGATGCTATTAGTTGTCATATGGACATCTTAATACAGTCAGGTGTCGCTAGTTAAAGTTCTATCTACTAAAGTTCATATGAGATAAAATCCTAATTTATTTCATGCAAATCTAAATTTGACACTATTTTAGCATCTATTGAGCCTATATTATTTATTGAGCCTTGTCGTTGTGTTGTGTTTTATCGATCATATCTATATAATGATAAATTATTTGAGTGGTTGCTTCTAATTTTTGGATTTTCTAAAGAATTAAGTAAACAATTTTTTTTAGATTTGGAAGTTAATCATGAGGAGGAACTCAAGGTGCCCCATGACCGTTTTCTATGGTATGATTTCTTTTCTTTTTTGTGTACATTTGTAAATTCATTTTCTTTTTGTTTTTCACTCATGTCCATCTGGAATTCTTATTTATTGACGTGACATTGAAGATATTGTCGAAATTAAGTGGGGGTGGTGGTTTGCAGTTATTTTTTTTTAGTTTTTTTTTCCATATTTTGTAGGTTCTTATTTTTCTTTTAAAAAAGATTTTTGAATCAAGTGAATAGATTGACTTGAATTTGAAATCCGAAAGTTAAGTGAAATGAAGGAAACTTATTGAATCCGAAGACAGAACGAAAATCTAAAGAATAATGTCATGCCCCGCATCCCAAAATGTGAAGTACGGGGAGCGACGAAGGCCAGCCATGCTACCTACGGTAAGGAAAAGTCCTTCCATAGTCACATAAGGCTGTCTAGATTAACCTGTCAATAACAAAATCCAATACCAAAAGAAATAATACCGATAATCATGCTGCAATGAAACCACAAGAAATCCTAAAAATGGATCCACTAGATAACTGATGCAATTAAAGATCCAAAACAAAAGATTCGGAATAAAATAAGATCCGAAAGAGATACAAAAGTCCTAATGTCCCATAAGGGCGCACATGCTAAAAGCTAAAAGTAAAGGAAAATAAACCTACGATTAATGATCTTTAGCAAAGTCCGGGTAGCCGCTCTGGTCCTGCTCAGCCTGCAGATCTGTCTCTAAACCTGAGATGGCAAATCTCAGGGATGTCAGAACATCCCAACAAGTACTCAACGTAAAAAGTGTGTGTAACATAATAACAAGAATATATAAAAGTGAAGCCCTGTGCGCAAGAAAGCATGTATATAATTAATTAAATGCACTAACACTATGAAACATAAGTAAGGGATCAGGTCATACCCTAACTGGCCACTAAAAGGGAAACTATCCTATCGTAAGCTTGAGTGTGTGCGTCAACCTCTGCAGAAGTATTCCTAACCCAAGAGTGGTGCCCCAAGGGCTAGGAAACACGGGCCCAACTGTGGAATGAACAAGAGACCGATATAGCCCGGTACGAGCTGTAAACATGTGACCGCTATAGCCCGGTACGAGCTGTAATCATGTGACCGCTATAGCCCGGTACGAGCTGTAATCATGTGACCGCTATAGTCCGGTACGAGCTGTAATCATGTGACCGCTATAGCCCGGTACGAGCTGCCGGCATGGGACTCCTGAGATCCTATTGTACAACGCACACTCAAACTACCCCAACACCCACGTATGTATAGTTGCTATGGTAAATATTAAAATCACTAATTAAGAATGCTGAAATGACAGGAACTTGCAGTATGGTAATTGTATGGAAATAAAACTGGTGAATAGTGGTGTCATGGCATGTAGTCCAGCACTCTAATTAATGATTTCACTTAAGAAAAATAAATAATAAAGATCACGAGTAAGCATGTCAAATCAAGATGTTCTATACATGTAATCAACATGAGTCTCGAATGTGTATAAAGTATGTAAAAGGATTCATGTGCATAATATTCATGTCATAGCATTACGTAACGAAAAGCAAGCAGCAGTCAGCATTATATATTAGCAAGTGTTACGATAAGGACAGATGCTAAAACTGTGAAAGAAACATCTTTCCTCTAATATTCAAACTTGTACAGGTTAAGAACTAATTTAGATAATCGCTGATGTTGCATCGACAAAATGAAAAGAGCAAGAGTACTTGCCTGAGGATAGCGATCACGGAAAAGATGTACAAAATGCAGGCACGATCTCAGCTAAGGTGCGACTTGGGATCTGAGTTATACGATCCGCCTAGATAAATTTATCATCGATTAAACTATAATTATCTACATAAAAATTGTCACACAACCAAAACAAAATTATCTCAATTTAGGGTTTTGATACTAATTTTCCCCTTTCAAATTGTTCACTGATTCCCTACCATTTTATTTATTTATTTCTCCTTTTTTTTTCCAGAAAAGAAACAGGGATCAAGGAGTGCTTACAGGGGGATCGTGGCAGTTGCTAGGGTTCGGGTGGTCCAAGGTCGGGTCGAGAGCACTCAGATCTGGAGATGGGAGCGGCTGTGAGGCGAAGACGAGGCTGCGTCGATGGTGAGGGCTTGAGGCGTTGCTGCAGGGAAACGATGATGAGGCTGATGGAGATCCGCGTGATGGTGTCGTCGAGAGAGGGAGATTTCCAGCGAGGGAGGAGTGACGATGGCTTGGCGTTGGGTTCAGGGAGATGGGTTGTTGCGGTCGAGCTCGGGTTGTAGTCGGGATGAAGGAGAGAGGGAAAGAGGAGATGGACGAGAGGAGAAGGTCGAGGTCGCGGAGGAGGCGGCGACGGCGCGGCAAGGCGACGGCTAGGGTTAGGGTTTTCAAGAGCGGAGGCGGCGTGAGAGCAGCGGGGGAAAGAGGGGTGCGCGTATGAGAGAGAGAGAGAGAGAAAAGTTGTGAGGATGAGAGATAAAGAGAGATTTTGTTGTATATATAAATTTTATAATTATATGTATAAAGATGCATATCTTTAATTGGTCGTATTTTTAAGATTCGGTGCAGATTTTCTTGTTCTCATTTTAACAGTAAATAGATACGCAAAAATGTTATTTTGCTGTCACTAAGAAATTATTTATATAATATAAAAGCTGAATATTTTCCATATCAAAATTGTTTACAGAGAAAAATCTAAATTAAAATATTTTAGAGGCCAAATAAAAATAAAAAATTTGGGGAAAGAATCTTGATAAACTTTTGATTTATTGCATTCAAATAGGGTTGTTACATCCTACCCACCTTACAGAAAATTTCGTCCTCGAAATTGGAAGGACGACAACAAGGTCAAGAAAACAAGTGTGGGTACTTTTGACGAATCGTGTCCTCGCGTTCCCAAGTAGATTCCCCGCGAGAACGTCCGCCCCAAGATACAAGAACTAAAGGAATGATCTTGTTTCTCAAAACCTTCTCCTTACGATCGACGATGGCTGTAGGTTGCTCTTCATACGAGAGATCGGTGCTCAAGGTTAATTCAGAGTGATCGAGAACATGACTGTCATCACGAACGTACCGACGCAACTGCGATACATGAAATACGTCGTGCACACTAGCCAAAGAAGGTGGTAAGGCCAATCTGTACGCCACTGCCCCAACGCGTTCCACAATCTCGAATGGTCCAATAAATCGGGGACTGAGTTTCCCACGACTACCGAATCTAATCACTCCTCGAGTCGGCGAAATCTTAAGGAGGGCATGCTCTCCTACTCCAAACTCGAGAGGTCTTCGACTAGTGTCTGCCCAGCTCTTCTGACGATCCTGTGCTGTCTTGATACGGTCCCTGATCAACTGGACCTTCTCAACTGTTTGGGTTACGAGCTCCGGTCCCAATAATCTTCGCTCACCCACATCATCCCAGCAAAGTGGAGAACGACATTTACGTCCGTAAAGTGCCTCGAATGGTGCCATCTGGATACTCGCCTGATAGCTGTTATTATACGAGAATTCCACCAAGTGAAGATGATCCTCCCATAATCCCTTGAAATCTAGCATACAGGCTCTCAACATATCTTCTAGTATCTGTATCGTACGTTCAGACTGCCCGTCAGTCTGGGGATGGTAAGCTGTGCTGTAGCTAAGACGAGTGCCTAAACTCTCTTGTAGGCTTCTCCAGAAATGTGAGAGGAATCTCGTGTCTCGGTCCGATACTATAGTAATAGGCACCCCATGCAACCGTACGATCTCTTGCATATACTTCTCTGCCAATGTCTCCGTCGATTGTCCCACTCGAAAGGGTAGAAAATGGGCCGCCTTTGTGAGACGGTCGACGATAACCCAAATAGCATTATTGCCCTTAGGACTCCGTGGTAAAGCCGTCACGAAGTCCATAGTGATGTGTTCCCACTTCCACTGGGGAATGGGAAGTGGTTGCAATAGGCCGGCCACTCGCTGATGTTCGGCTTTCACTTGCTGGCACACTAAGCACTTCGACACAAAGCGGGCAATCTCTCTCTTCATGCCATTCCACCAAAAGTGTTGTTTAACGTCCCTATACATCTTGGTACCACCCGGGTGCACCGAATAAGCTGAACTGTGTGTTTCCTTCAACACTTCCTCTCGAACGTCGCCCTTTGGCACGCATAATCGACTGCCGAATCTTAAAGAGCCATCTTCGTGTATCAATAGGTCTGTTCTCAATCCTGCCTCTACTAACCCGCGGAGTTTCTGCAATTGCGGGTCCCCAGTCTGTGCAGCTTTAATACGATCAACTAACGAAGACTGCACCTGTAGTTGCCAATATTGTCCGGGCGTCCCATGCTCTATCACTTCTAGATTGAGCCTTCGAAATTCATCAATGAGTTCCTTCTGGCCAGTCAACCACATCGCTGTCGGCCTCCGACTGAGAGCATCCGGTACCACATTTACTTTCCCGGGATGATATTTCAAATCGATATCATAATCAGCCATGAACTCCAACCACCTACGCTGTCTCATATTTATCTCCTTCTGCGTGAATACGTATTTCAAGCTCTTATGGTCCGTAAAAATTTCCACCCGTTCTCCCAAAAGATAATGCCTCCAAATTTTCAAAGCAAAGATTACAGCGGCCAACTCTAAATCGTGAGTCGGGTAATTCTTCTCGTGCGTCCTCAGTTGACGCGAGGCATAAGCGACAACACTCCCACGTTGCATCAAGACACAGCCTAGCCCCTTACCGGAAGCGTCGCTATGAATCACCAGTCCTCCTGTCCCATCTGGTACGGTCAATATGGGTGCGGTTGTGAGTTTCTCCTTCAATAATTCGAAAGCTCGGTTGCACTCTTCTGACCATACGAATGGTATCCCCTTTCGAGTAAGTCTTGTCAATGGCTCAGCCGCTCGTGCAAAATCTTTAACAAATCTGCGGTAGTAGCCTGCGAGTCCCAAGAAACTTCTAATCTCTGCTACTGACTTCGGTGCTGGCCAATCCTTCACTGCTTCAATCTTCGCCGGATCTACTGATATACCGTCTCCAGAAACGATGTGGCCCAAAAATTGAACTTGTTCAAGCCAAAACTCGCATTTACTAAGCTTGGCGTAAAACTTTTCTTGCCTCAGTATTTGCAACACGATCCTCAAATGCTCGGTATGCTCCTCCTTGCTTTTGGAGTACACAAGAATGTCGTCGATGAAAACTACGACAAACTGATCAAGGTACTGGGAGAAAACTCGGTTCATCAAATCCATGAACACGGCTGGGGCATTAGTAACACCGAATGGCATTACCAAGAATTCATAATGACCGTATCGAGTTCTGAAGGCTGTTTTGCATACATCCTCCGCTTTAACACGAACTTGATGATACCCCGACCGAAGATCCAACTTAGAGAACACTCGAGCACCACACAATTGATCGAACAAATCATCGATCCGAGGTATAGGGTACTTGTTCTTGATCGTAACCCGGTTCAACTCTCGGTAGTCGATGCACATGCGCAACGAGCCGTCCTTCTTCTTTACTAGTAAAACTGGAGCGCCCCACGGAGAAGTACTCGGGCGAATGAATCCTTTGCTGAGGAGGTCTTCTATCTGCTTCTTCATTTCCGCTAATTCAACTGGTGCAATCCTGTAGGGTGACTTAGAAATTGGTGCCGTTCCTGGCAATAATTCTATCGAAAACCCCAAAGCACGAGGCGGGGGTAAGCCGGGTAAGTCCTCAGGAAAGACATCCAAAAATTCCCGAACTACGACCGGTGCCGAACTCATATCAACCTCCATTGATGCTAGTATGTCGCACGTTGGCCTTGCTCTGAACTTTATGGGTCCCAGAGATTTGCTCCCTCCAATGAACACGAACTCTGGGTGGTTAGGAATGCGAAAGTTTACAGTTTTGGCCCGACAATCAATATGTGCGTGAAAGGTGCCCAACCAATCCATTCCTAAGACGACATCATAACTACCGGTCCCAATCAACAGGAAATCTGCGAAAAGCTCTCTGCCGCAAATCACAACTGGACAAAGCTTGCACTCTAGGTTGGTGGTAACTACCCCATTTCCAGTGTGAATGTCCCAACCTCTAGTCAGTGTTTTGTGTGCAATAGAATGTGTTGTGGCAAAATCCAAAAACATAAAACAATGCGAAGCTCCAGAATCGAAAAGTGCTCTAGCAGGAACAGAACAAATTTGAACGGTACCTGAAACGACATCCTCCGATGCTTCCGCCTGCTCAGCTGTCAGTGTAAAGGCCCGTCCCTGTCCACGACCTGTGTTTCCTCGCCTCTGCTCAAAAAGTTGCTCCTGAGGGACAAGTCCTTTCTGAGGTTGGTTGCGCTCTGCTCTCCTTGGACAACTCCCAATCTGATGGTCGCTAGCACCACAAATCAGACATAGATCCTTAGCGCGGCGGCAATTTCTTTCGATGTGTCCCGGTATCCGACAGTATCCACAAACCGTAGATTCCCGTTGTGGTGGGGTTGCGGTACGCTTCATCTGAACTCCTCCATGCTGTCTAACTGGAATCCTCCCTGAAGTTTGATTCACGGGTCATTTGAATCTTCCGCTCTGAAGTTTCTTCCTTCTATCCATAACTGTCTCAATTCTGCGGGCCGCATCTAATACTTCTGAATAAGTCCTCAGATCATGTGAAGCTAACTTCTCTTGTATTTCCAGAGTGAGACACTGTAAGAATCTTCTAGCCCTATCCTCTTCCTGGGCTACCATTGAAGGAGCAAAACGACTGAGTCGGATAAACTCGGCCGCTACCTCGTCCACTGTGCGATCTCTCTGACGAAGATTGATAAATTGCTGTTCCATTTCAATCCTGGCCGATTTAGGGAAGAATTTCCCAAGAAAAGCCGTAGAGAAATCAGTCCATGTAATCGGTTTCTCCAACCTGTTCTCTTCCGCGAGCCACCAAATTCTAGCAATATCCTGCAGTTGAATCTTGACTATATCCACTTTGTCCTCTTCAGGAACCCGGGCGGCTGACAGTAAATTCCCCATGTCGACAACCCACTGCTCGGCATCCAGTGGTCCGCCTGTGCCAGTGAAAACTGCCGGCTGTAGTCTCCTGAAATCGGCGACGCTGCCCGGGCGTCTACCTTCACGAACCTCAGCCACCTTGTTCAAGGCCGCAGTAGCGGTCTGCTGAGAAGCAAGTAGGCCCCCTTGTAGCAATTCGGTCTGCTGCTGTTGACTCTCCAGCATGCCACGTATAACTCCAAGTAGTGCAGTATTGTTGTCACGTCTCCCATATACTCGCAAATTTTCTTCGGCCATAATTCTGAGGTCAAAACAAACGACGAGATTTAGCAACGAAAACGAGGTTTAGATTCAAAATATTAAAACTGAGTGAAGCAAAGAGATAAGGAAAATAATCAATTCAAAGAATACAGATCAAGTGTAGGACTCTAAGTTACTCATACAGAATACCGTATTGTATCCATGCCGCGGTACATGGGCACAATATCGTAACTCTATGTAAGTCGCCCGAATCCTACGGTCAGAGTCAACGGAATCTGCAGCATGACATACTGGGGAAAACCTAGACATGTGTTTCTAACCTGAAAGGTCGGTAGAACCAAGACTAACTTTGAAGTAAGCCTGGGCTTTGATACCAACAAAACCTTGTCACGCCCCGCATCCCAAAATGTGAAGTACGGGGAGTGACGAAGGCCAGCCATGCTACCTACGGTAAGGAAAAGTCCTTCCATAGTCACATAAGGCTGTCTAGATTAACCTGTCAATAACAAAATCCAATACCAAAAGAAATAATACCGATAATCATGCTGCAATGAAACCACAAGAAATCCTAAAAATGGATCCACTAGATAACTGATGCAATTAAAGATCCAAAACAAAAGATTCGGAATAAAATAAGATCCGAAAGAGATACAAAAGTCCTAATGTCCCATAAGGGCGCACATGCTAAAAGCTAAAAGTAAAGGAAAATAAACCTACGATTAATGATCTTTAGCAAAGTCCGGGTAGCCGCTCTGGTCCTGCTCAGCCTGCAGATCTGTCTCTAAACCTGAGATGGCAAATCTCAGGGATGTCAGAACATCCCAACAAGTACTCAACGTAAAAAGTGTGTGTAACATAATAACAAGAATATATAAAAGTGAAGCCCTGTGCGCAAGAAAGCATGTATATAATTAATTAAATGCACTAACACTATGAAACATAAGTAAGGGATCAGGTCATACCCTAACTGGCCACTAAAAGGGAAACTATCCTATCGTAAGCTTGAGTGTGTGCGTCAACCTCTGCAGAAGTATTCCTAACCCAAGAGTGGTGCCCCAAGGGCTAGGAAACACGGGCCCAACTGTGGAATGAACAAGAGACCGATATAGCCCGGTACGAGCTGTAAACATGTGACCGCTATAGCCCGGTACGAGCTGTAATCATGTGACCGCTATAGCCCGGTACGAGCTGTAATCATGTGACCGCTATAGCCCGGTACGAGCTGTAATCATGTGACCGCTATAGCCCGGTACGAGCTGCCGGCATGGGACTCCTGAGATCCTGTTGTACAACGCACACTCAAACTACCCCAACACCCACGTATGTATAGTTGCTATGGTAAATATTAAAATCACTAATTAAGAATGCTGAAAGGACAGGAACTTGCAGTATGGTAATTGTATAGAAATAAAACTGGTGAATAGTGGTGTCTGGCATGTAGTCCAGCACTCTAATTAATGATTTCACTTAAGAAAAATAAATAATAAAGGTCACGAGTAAGCATGTCAAATCAAGATGTTCTATACATGTAATCAACATGAGTCTCGAATGTGTATAAAGTATGTAAAAGGATTCATGTGCATAATATTCATGTCATAGCATTACGTAACGAAAAGCAAGCAGCAGTCAGCATTATATATTAGCAAGTGTTACGATAAGGACAGATGCTAAAACTGTGAAAGAAACATCTTTCCTCTAATATTCAAACTTGTACAGGTTAAGAACTAATTTAGATAATCGCCGATGTTGCATCGACAAAATGAAAAGAGCAAGAGTACTTGCCTGAGGATAGCGATCACGGAAAAGATGTACAAAATGCAGGCACGATCTCAGCTAAGGTGCGACTTGGGATCTGAGTTATACGATCCGCCTAGATAAATTTATCATCGATTAAACTATAATTATCTACATAAAAATTGTCACACAACCAAAACAAAATTATCTCAATTTAGGGTTTTGATACTAATTTTCCCCTTTCAAATTGTTCACTGATTCCCTACCATTTTATTTATTTATTTATTTATTTCTCCTTTTTTTTTCCAGAAAAGAAACAGGGATCAAGGAGTGCTTACAGGGGGATCGTGGCAGTTGCTAGGGTTCGGGTGGTCCAAGGTCGGGTCGAGAGCACTCAGATCTGGAGATGGGAGCGGCTGTGCGGCGAAGACGAGGCTGCGTCGATGGTGAGGGCTTGAGGCGTTGCTGCAGGGAAACGATGATGAGGCTGATGGAGATCCGCGTGATGGTGTCTTCGAGAGAGGGAGATTTCCAGCGAGGGAGGAGTGACGATGGCTTGGCGTTGGGTTCGGGGAGATGGGTTGTTGCGGTCGAGCTCGGGTTGTAGTCGGGATGAAGGAGAGAGGGAAAGAGGAGATGGACGAGAGGAGAAGGTCGAGGTCGCGGAGGAGGCGGCGACGGCGCGGCGCGGCGACGGCTAGGGTTAGGGTTTTCAAGAGCGGAGGCGGCGTGAGAGCAGCGGGGGAAAGAGGGGTGCGCGTATGAGAGAGAGAGAGAGAAAAGTTGTGAGGATGAGAGATAAAGAGAGATTTTGTTGTATATATAAATTTTATAATTATATGTATAAAGATGCATATCTTTAATTGGTCGTATTTTTAAGATTCGGTGCAGATTTTCTTGTTCTCATTTTAACAGTAAACAGATACGCAAAAATGTTATTTTGCTGTCACTAAGAAATTATTTATATAATATAAAAGCTGAATATTTTCCATATCAAAATTGTTTACAGAGAAAAATCTAAATTAAAATATTTTAGAGGCCAAATAAAAATCAAAAATTTGGAGAAAGAATCTTGATAAACTTTTGATTTATTGTATTCAAATAGGGTTGTTACAAATAACCTCATCTTGAAATTAAATATAGTGAATATAAACCGTGCTATTTGCAGGAGCACGTGTCTTTTCCTTTCTTTAAATCTTGAACGGATCTAATGGATTCAAAACCCTAAATATTTTCCTTTCTTTAAATCTGGATCAATCTTGTAGTTATTTTCTTTCGTTATTTTTATTAATCTGCATTTAATTATTTTAAATTTTTGCAATTTATTTGATTAGTATAATTTTCTAAAACAGATTTTCTTAACTCGCTAGATTTAACAAGATATGCCATTTTCCTTATGGATCGATCCACAAGTGTTACAATTGAAAACCGTGCACTTGCGTATAATTAAGAGTACATAAAATAATCCATCAGCCTCCGAGTAGGTCGGTCCATTTAAGCCGACATGTCATCTGAGAACCTGAGTCGTTTGTATTTATGGCGTTAAATTCGATCTGGCCTTGAGCAGCCTCGGCCATGTCCCGATCGGCACTGCGCAAAGTTGAGGGTTTGCATGCCGATGGGTTGTTTGAGGTTTGTTCCTTCAACTTAACATACGATTTTTTACAGATCTAAACGAACGTTAAGATATTACCTAATCAAGCAGGGCGGATCGTCTCAAGTCTCGTCAGTGCCTGAAGATCGGCAGCGTTGATTGCTGGAAACTTATGTTATCAAAGACTAGGATGCGGCTTTAAGAGCCTTTCTTAGCCGCATCCTTCTATTTTTATACAACTCTAAAGCACTCAAAAGCCTAGAATCTTTTAAGATCTTCTCCTTGATTTACTCGATTTCAGAAGATTCTCAAATATTTTTGTATTTCGCACATTTCCGGGACCGTAAAAAATCATAACTACTTGTGAACAGGTCGGCCCGTTTAAGCCGGCATTTCACCTGACCCGGCTGCATCATGGCAATCGGGCGGAACCCTTCTCGGGCTGCTTTGCTATTCCACCCTTTCAACCTAAACTTATTTTCTATGTGAACACCTGGCAAGTATTTCTTTTATATTGGTGATTTTTTGTAATATATGTTGATATGATGCATGCTTGATGTTTTTTTGAAGCATATTTCTTTTGTCATGATCTTTATTTTTTTTCATGTAATTTTGAATTTCAAAAATATGAAATATGAAATATAAAATAGAATAGAATTAAATATAATGTAAGAAAATTGTAAGGTAACAACACAATTACATGGAAATGGAAAAGAAATGAAAAGAAAAGAAAGCACAATAGACATTTTTACTCGCACATTAAATGATATGAATGTTTTCTTTAAGTTCATAAGTGTATCTCGCATGTAAACTCTAGTGGTATTATAATCTCACGTGCATAGCACGTACGAAAATGGTAGTGAGGATATGGTTCAGTATATAGCCCTGGCATCCTCTCTCTCTCTCTCTCTCTCTCTTCTCTCCTCTCCTCTCCTCTCCTTCTCTCTCTCTCTCTCTTAATCTTCTTATGCGCTTCAATATCTTTTAGGCCTAATCTATCTATCTATTTATACTTTATTAATTTATTACAAGCAAATTGATTAATTTTTTGGTTCCTCTTATCTCAACTAATTGTTTATTTTAACTAAAATTATTCTTAATCAAAATATTATGTAGACGGTTAGGAATAATTATGTAAATATCAAACTTTATATTTGTAAAATAGCCTATTTAAAAATCAATTGAGTTGGTTAAGGTTTTTATCGATTATCTTTTATGTATATAAAAAGTAAGAAATAACAGATATTTTAAATAATAACTTTTTAATAAATAATTACTCAATAGACCTCCCTATAATTTAATTTATTTATGTTTTCCTATCTATCATGATAATTCTAAAATCAAATCAATCATATTTTTGGTCCCCCATGTTATGCTGACACTTAATTTAGTTTATATATACGGTACGGATCCGTTAGGATAAGTTCATCTTTTTAAATTCACGAACCTGAATAATAATCGTGGGTTTTGCTCGAGAGAGAGGAAAATGAATATAAGGTGGCGGCCTCTTTTTTAAAAAGGGGTTCCCGCCTCAAACACACATTGTCCCTATGTTTTTCACCGACCCAAACCGACCATCTTGATCTACTTATTAGAAAACTCTTATGTCCAAAAAATTTCGTGATTTAAAGACCTATGACGTATTCATCAAGCAGATAGAAAAATTAACGGTTTATCGATATAGGAAAAATACGATCACTTGATAGACGGGTTAGAGGTTTTTAAATATCGAGATTTTTTATACATCGGATTTTATGATACGTAGATCAACACGACCGGTTTGAATCGGTGAAATAAATGAGGGTAGATGTGTTGTGAGGCAGGGGCCTCATTTTGGAAAAGGGGTCGTCACCACATACCTCTTTTTCCGTGTGTGTATTCAATCCTAAAATCAAATCCCTTTCTATGGTCTTTTTCTCCACTATTCTCTCTCTGGCTCTCACACACCACTCCTGAAAGTAAATTCACGAAGCTCAGTTACCTTAAGCTAAAATTTACATAGTTGTTTTGGCTAAAATTTAGTTTTGAACATTTATTTAAATTTTGTTAAGCTAGAGTTAAAATTTAATATTAAAAATTAGTTATTTTAGAATCTTTAGTTTAGTTTAATGTGGTTTATATATTTGCTATATCTATAATCCATCTGCAAATCATGTTTTGCATATCCCAGCATCTCCATATGCTATATAACTAGTTATTTTAGAATCTTTAGTTTAATGTCGTTTATAAGTTTGCTATATCTATAATATATCTACAAATCACTTTTTGCATATCCCAACAACTTCATATGCTATATAAACATCTCTCGTATCTTCTTTTTTCTTGATTCAAATATTATTTTATTATCGAAAAGTTTGCATATCAATTTTTAAAATTCTTGTTTTTTTAGGAGATAGAAAGTGGTTGTTACCGCATGCCAGGATTATCTATTCTCATTCCAATAATAAATAATTAGAAATCTTTTTTTAATAATTTTTTTCTTTGGATATATATTTTATATAAATATGGTAATTACATCCAATTCAATAGTAATTATAAAACACATAACTCATCCCATTCCGGGTAGAGTATTAATTACACTTTTAAACTTTTTGCAGAAGATAAAAAGACTGTTGTTGTTGCATAGGCCAAGAAGGATTATCATGATTCCAGTAATTACTAATTAAAAATAGAGAAAATAGTTCATAAGCAACTCTTTCTAAACAACTTATTGCACAACTGACTAAAGCGTGAGGAGCCTTCCTCGCCCCAAGTAGTTCCCATCCCCTCTCCAGTGTGTAGAAAATTGCTTAGGAGAGTTGCGTAAGCCTGATAAGCTCTTAAAAATAGTAGTTTATTCGGTAAATTTCTTCGTGTAAAACAGATATCTTTTTGTTGCATAGACCAAAAAGGATTACTCTCAGCTGATTCTGATAATTAGTAATTAAATGTCATTTTTCTCTAAAAAGAAAAGATTTAAGATTAACATTGCTATACAGTCAACTCATTTATATAGTATTAGTAGCCTCTCTAATGAGTCTCTTGAGATAAGTGAAATTAACAGTTTCATGTTAGAAAAACTAAGAGAGATACATGGGTATAATATATAATTGGCTCCCTCCCTCCCCCACTAAGAATGCTCAAATATTTTTAGATGGACCCCAATTATGTAGAAAGCCCGTGTATTCTCACTAAAAAGTATAAAGGGTTAATTGCACCTAGCCCTTCTGAACTATTTGGAGTTGAGCACCTGTATTCCCTGAACTATAATAATAAGCAATCACTTATATCTTTTGAGCTATAATAATAAGCACTTTTCCCTCCTATGGTTAATATATAATACTCATTTTACCCCTTTCTTCTTCTCTTCTATTTAAAAAAAACCAATTATTAATCCTAAATTACCAATATTTTAGCCCTAATTTAAAAGCTTGACGTTGTTTGTTTTTCCATAACACTTCCAATTTTTTTTTCATTATCTCGAAGGTGTTTAAGGTTTTTAACTCTAATCTAAAAACTTGATGTTTGAAATATTCTCTCCATTAATTTCAAGAACGAAGAAAAATTCAAGATGAGTAATTTTCAGTTTTATTTTATTATCATTTCATTTAGTTGATTTTGCTAAGATTTTCTTTTCATTAGATTATTAGAGTTATGAGTTCTTCACGTTCGAAAAGAAATTGGAAAGGGGTATAATGAGAATCAGAAAAACATTTTTCTATTAGAGAGGGTAAAAGTGCTTATTATAATACTTCAAGGGGTATAAGTGCTCCGACCCCTCATACTACAGATGATGTATCCGCAATTAACCCAAATATAAATTATAACACTTCTCGAATATTAAAAATAACATGGTATCAGAGCGAGTCGGTACAACACTCTTGATTTTTAATTCGTCTCTAATATGTCTCCATTATCCCTTAATTTGACTCTAATTTATCTCTATTCTTCTCGAAGTGTTGTGCAATCAAAAAGGATCTCTAACACACTATTTCTGATAGAGCAGTCTAAGCGCATCGTGAGTGCCAATAATAGTAGTGTTGAGATAGATATGTGGGAGCCAGATAGTCTTTGCTCGAACGGCAATGACGCTCCTCCACTTGGTCAAGGTCTTGGATTCGAAACCCCTCACTTACAGTGACAAACGTTTTTAATTAATTATGTGGAGAAAGTTCCCATGGGCCTAGAGCCTCCGCAAAAAAGTTTAGATGCCGTTGGAAAGAAAAAAAGGCGGGTCTTCTCTCTAATGCATCTTTAACTATATATGACAAGTCATGGTTGGTTGGTTGCTACCCACTTTTCTAACTCGATAATGTCATCATTAATTCACTCATAAATGATAACTTTCACGGTGGGGTTTTATTTAAAAGTTACTTAATTTTCTTTTAAGTATTTAAAACGTGGCAATAAGTTCCCTCAAGGGATGACACAAATGGAAAGGATGAATCAAAGGGATTTGCACATAATTAAATTAGAGAGGAAATGGAAAGTATTCAAAATAAATCTCATGTGCTAAGAAAATATTGAATAAAATGATTTTATTATATTCAAATCTTTATACAAAAGGTAGAAATTCAAAAATAAAATCATATGAGAATAATATTTTAGATATTCAAATGTAAATATTATTGTACATTTAAACTCTATAAATAGCGAAATCTCTCT
This sequence comes from Agapanthus africanus, assembly GCA_030015575.1. Taxonomy (NCBI): domain Eukaryota; kingdom Viridiplantae; phylum Streptophyta; class Magnoliopsida; order Asparagales; family Amaryllidaceae; genus Agapanthus; species Agapanthus africanus. Next base: position 653,286,925 of record JASDDO010000014.1, read on the forward strand.
TTAAGAAAGAGAGAGGCTTTCTGATGATGCTTAGAAGTGGTATTTCCTAAGATCACGACACGTGGCGACTGACGTGTCCTATGGCTCACGGGAAGGGAGCGACAACGGTACATTGGAAGCACGCCCCGGTCCTTCAACCCGAGGATATTTCTGACCTTCAGTGGCCGTCCAGACCACTCCTATACCCGCCTTACAAACAACTGTCGGCTCGCCTCTGAGCCTCCTGCACGATGGGCCTCCTCGGCCCTCCCAGCTCGCCTCCGAGCTATCGAGTAACCAAGCCTGCTCAGCCTCTCGCTCGTTCCCGAGCCTCCCGCCGAGCTTAGCTTCCTCGGTCTTATCGACCGACCCACAGCACTGATCACAGGCGTCCCCGACACGGCTCCGCAAATCTCGCCAGACACGAGATATCCGCCACCCATGATCCCGCGTTCCACGCCATCGCGTTCCCCCATTAATGAGCATATCTCATCATTAATGGGGTATCCCGCCTTTCACGCGGGCGTAACGCCAGGGGCGTAACGGCCGGTGTGAATCTTGCGCCCACCTGCCCACGGCTGCCACTATATAAATCCCCTCTCAGACGACTCAGGCAAGCTAACTTCACCCCAATAGGCCATTACTCCGCCAAAATATCTCGACTAATTTGATCGTCGGAGGGTCCTTGGTGGCGCAACTACCCTGGGACTTCCTTGCAGGTAGCTCGGCTTCAACCATATCAAGCCCACTGAGATCCACACGCATTGAGAGGCAACCTTTAAATCCAATCTCAGCCATCCATCAGCGCTCGCTGCAGATCAACGGAAGGTAACATTTGAAGGAGATCCAGAGATCCATCAGTTGGCGCCCTCTGTGGAAAACTAGTTCCACTTAACGAAAGTTCACCTTCCGATCTCAACTTCATGGCGAGCAATCACCGCGATGATCCAAGCACCAGCCGTCGCCCTCCTCACAATGGAGACGCGGGAGGATCCCCTCCTCCCCCGAACGCCATTTACGCCCTATCTTCTCGGATATATCGGCTCGCGTCCGTTGTGGATGCGCTCGTCCGTGTCCAAACGGCCGGACAAACTCCCCAGGTCGCCGCTCTCGCACCTCGGGACCGGGACCCCTACAGAGAGAGAGAAGACACTGCCTGCAACGGCACGACCGAGCACAGCCTCGCTGTCTCCGGCGGACGCAGATCCCCTGTGGCAACCAATTCAATGACCCGCTGGACGCCACACAACTCAACACCGAGATCTCTCGCCAGAGCATCCCGCCCTGAGGCCCATCACGCTCCTGTCCTTCCCGATGTAACACTTTGAATTTCGTTTAGGTAGTTTTTCGAAGATCGTTAAAATAAATAGTATTTTCCGTAAAATGTCAAAATAATTATTTTTTCAATATAAGGCCTAATTATTCAAAATTTAGATAAGAAATTGCTAGAAATTGGTTAATTAATTGTCACTTAAAAATTTCTAGTCATTTAAATTTTTTTCTTTAATTAATTATTTTTAATATTATTTTAAGTTTTTAAATATACATTAAATTAGTGATAAATACAAATTTGAATGGATAAATTACATACTTAGGATCCATTATAACTAAAACCTAGTGTTAACAAAAAAATTTATCAACACTTTCCATGAGTTATTGTTTCTATGGTTTCAAATGATTTTAAAATGAATTTTTAAATAGAAAATTGATGTGATTTGCATTAATTACACTTGTGGGGTTCTTTCTTCATGGAAATTTCCATACAATTCTCTCACATCACCCCACTTCCCCCCAAGGCCGAGAGCCTTCCCAGCTGCTGTCCCCATTTTCTCCCATTTTCCCCATCTCTTTTGGTTCAAAATTCATCTCAAAATCCATTAAAAATCCACAAAATTCTTCACAAAACCAAAACAAATCCCTATTCTACCTCTTCTCAAACCTAAATTTGTTTAAAACATGGAGAACAGAGGTGTCTTTGGAGGCTAGTGCAAGCTAGGGTTCACTACTTGTGAGGTAAAATTTCTAATCTAATTGTTAATTTGTAGTTAAAGATGCTAATTTAGAAATTTAAAGTGTGAAATTTTGTTAAAATTGCTTGCTTATGAAATTCAAGAAAAGGATTGATTTTGGATTAGAGTTTGAAGCATTTCTAATAGGTTTAATTAGATGTAGTAGTTATCTAGTGGGTTACTTTGGATGTTTGTGCTAGATTGTGATAACTGTATCGCTAATCTACGATGGTTACGCCAATTTTCAATTTTTAGTGTTTACTAGGTTTTCTAAATTCTTAGGAGGTGAATTAAATGCGATATCTTGACGATACTATTAGCATCTCCTACGACATTTAGGGTGTGCGAATGCGGAATTTGGTTTAATCGGGTTTTAGTTTTGACGGTTGTTCCGAAACGACAATTTTAGTTAAGGTTTTAGTGGTTTTCGTGTGTGTTCTGCGCACCTAGCGTACGTTGTGCCTAACTTGTGAGCGTCGATCTTTTCTTATGGTGACTTTGCGTCATTTCAGAATATGTAACTTATGTTTTGTGTGGTGCAATTTTAGGATCGGTTGCGGAAATATCGGACGCGGCGCGCAAGGGGAAAGCTGTGATTGGATTAGATTAGCGAGACATCCAGGTGAGTAGATGTATACATCTATGGGGAAATCGTCTGGATGGCACGAGGCGCCCCATAGTTAGGATTAGTTTATTACTTGCAAACTATTTGCATAGTTCGTTAGTTAACCATCTCATTCATATGCATATATTTCTAGTTATTCGTTTGCTGGTATTGCATGATTATCTATAAACCTATGTGTGATATCACCTCTTAGGACACTTACATCATTATCATTGGCTCATGTTGCACCGCACTATTCATGTGAACACACACGCCTTTGGTAATTGACATGCCATGAGCACTTTATAACCTGCTTAGTTCAGTATCAACACTTGCATTATACATGATACATTGAATTGCATAGCATGTATATACCTCACTTCATCATCATGCTTATATAGATTCCTAACCATAAATCACATTGCATACCTTTGATATCATAAGCATTTATCATATACAATATGTTGGGTATTATGATTTTCTTGAGGATTTCAGTATTGATGAGATTTCTGAATTTTAGGGAAAACCGCAAGAATTTTCCAAACTTATTATGTTTTAAAAAGGCAAGTTGCGGTTTTTTCATGATGTATGTGTCGTCCACCATGAGTTTTCATGTTTTTTGTTGGATTTCGAGACCCGATTCGAGGAATGGATGAACCGTCTCAGGTACATGGTGGGCTCGGTATGGTACCTCGGGGTAAGAAGCTCGAGTTGTAGACGATGAGCCTGGCAGGGGAAGACTACCTACCGGTGATGTCTAGCGCGGCGGATATTCGGAGGATATCGACCGTTGTCATGAGATTTGATGATATGAGCCGATCCGGACTGACGGAGCCCGAGGTATTGAGATATTGACATAGTGAGACTGTAGGGTGTTTTTCGTCACCCCATTGAGATGGGAATACGCGCGCGCTTGTCAGGCGTATACTACAGATTCCCCCTGCCTAGGATAGGCCGGGATTTATTGATTGTGGGGATCCAAATCTCCGGCAGCCGCGGACTAAGCTGCCGTTAATTACCCCTCGCCTTTGGGGCGAAGAAACCTCCGATTAACGGGTTAAAATGGCCATGCGAACTCAATGTGCAGTGTACGTGTATTGTGTTTTGAAAGGGAGGGTTTGGATATATTGGGAGCCACGCAGAGTTTTTATGGGGGTCCCGCTACCCGGATAGCGGGCTGGGGGTCAAAGGGGCTAGCAGCCTCCTTGCGGGGTGCGGGGCAGCGCCCCGTTAGAAATTTTTTTCTAACAGAGACAGTGTCGCGGAGTATGTGTGTGCGTAAATATGTATACATATGTGTATATATATATATGTATATATGTATATATATATAAAAGAAAGAGGGGGAAAAGGCATCCAAAGGATGCGTGAGGCCAGCGCCTTGAGCGCTGTACGCTCAGGTGCTGTGCGCTCAGGCGCAAGTGCGCCACGTGTCGGCACGTGGGCGTTTTGTGCTTGAGCGCAGTGCGCTTGAGCGCAAGCGCGCCACGTGTCGGCACGTGGACGCTTTGCGCTCGAGCGCAGTGCGCCTGAGCGCAGTGCGCGCTATATGTCTGTACGTGGGCGCTTTGCGCTCGAGCGCAGTGCGCCTGAGCGCAAGCTGGCGTTTTGCGCTCGAGCGCTGGGCGCTGGCGAGACAAAGGGACTTTTAGTCCCAGAACCAGAAGCTATGCTTCAGAAAGGAAATATTTATTATATATATATATATATATATATATATATATATATATCTATGTAAATATATGGAGTTAAACTCCTAAAATGTTTTGGTTGATGAAAGGGATTCTTCCTCTTCCTCCTCTGTTGGCTGGATCTTGATGATCAAGAGATGTGAGATCTAAAAATCTCTCCTTTCTGAGATCTAATGGTAGATCCAAGTTCCCCTTTGTAGGTTTTGTGGTGGAAGACTTCTTAGTTTTTGAAAAGAAAGAGTAAAACTCTTTATTTAATTCAAAAGAAATGAGAAGGTTTAGAACCTTGGAGAAGGAGCAGGAGGCACAAAAGATCTCAGATCTAAAATTTTTGTGGAGAGAATGAAAAAAGTCCTCTTTATTCATCATCATGTTGCCTTTTATAGGCTTACATATTTACATATAGCCCCTTGGACTTCACAAAAATGGCATTTTTCCTATCCCATGGCTCATGTGCCATTTCATTTTTGCACATAAGCCATGGGCTTACAAAATATTAGCTTTATGCCCATTTTGCATACATTCATGTATAAAAAATTACATAAAAATTATTTATAACATGATTTTGTTGTTGGCATGGGGAGGCTGGCCGCGGGCTCGACTTGGGCAGGGCCCGCTTGACCTGGGCTTCGGCCCACCTAACTTGGGGGTTGACCTTGACTTTGACTCGGTTAACCGGGGTGTAAAATTTTACCCCAACAAAGTGCCCCCCATCAATAAATGCACACCGCACATTTGAGTTGTGTGCATGAAATTAATAGATCTTGAAGTTGGACTTCGAGGTAGAACATCATTCCAGGGGCGGAGCATCATCCCGGAGTTTGGAGCATCTTTCCGAAGAGCGGAGCATGATTCCAGAGTTCGGAGCATCTTTCCTAAGAGCGGAGCATAATTCCAAGGATCGGAGCATCATTCCGATGAGCGGAGCATAATTCCAAGGATCGGAGCATCATTCCGATGAGCGGAGCATAATTCCAAGGATCGGAGCATCATTCCGATAAGCGGAGCATGATTCCAGGGGATCGGAGAATCATTCCGAAGGGCGGAGCATGATTCCAGGGATCGGAGCGTCATTCCGATGAGCGGAGCATCATTCCAAGGATCGGAGCATCATTCCAGGATTCGGAGCATCATTCCGAAGAGCGGAGCATGATTCCAGGGGTTCGGAGCATCATTCCGAAGAGCGGAGCATGATTCCAGGGGTTCAGAGTATCATTCCGAAGGGTGGAGCATGATTCCAAGGGTCGGAGCATCATTCCGAAGAGGGAGCATGATTCCAGGGGTCCGGAGCATCATTCCGAAGAGCGAAGCATGATTCCAGGGGTTCGGAGCATCATTCCGAAGGGCGGAGCATGATTCCAAGGGTCGGAGCATCATTCCGAAGAGCGGAGCATGATTCCAAGGATCGGAGCATCATTCCGATGAGCGGAGCATAATTCCAGGATTCGGAGCATCATTCCGATTTGCGGAGCATCATTCCAAGGATCGGAGCATCATTCCAATTTGCGGAGCATGATTCCAAGGATCGGAGCATCATTCCGATGAGCGGAGCATAATTCCAGGATTCGGAGCATCATTCCGAAGGGTGGCAGACATTCTAACCGAAGCATAATTTCGATGCGGAGGTTGATTCCCAGGCGAAGCATAATTCCGACAGAGAAGGAAAATACTCCGAGGCGAAGCATGATTTCGACATGGGGTACATTCTGAGACGGAGCATGATTCCGGCGCAGAGCTTGTCGGTTGACTTGATCCCGAGGCGAAGCATGATTTCGACACGGGGTAAATTCTGGGACGGAGTATGATTCCTCCATAGAGGTTGTTGGTTTGATTTGATTTGGGTTGACATCAGCATCGCTACACTGGAATATGGTACCAGGAGCGAATCATCATTTGTCATGAGAGGATTTGGGGATTGGTTTTTTTTTGTTTGGCATCAGCATCGCTGCACTGGAATATGGTACTGGGAGCGAATCATCATTTGCGTTTGCTTATTAGGAAACGATGGCTTAGGAGACAGGTTTTAGGTCCCTATCGCCTAAGACTTTTCAACTTTGTGAGCCGTAAGGGTCTCACAAAGCATTTTCTTACTACAGGTCGTAAGGATCCCGTAGGTGTATTTTCTCCTTAGGAGTCGTGGGGACTCCTAAGTGTGTTGCTCCTTTGTGAGTCGTAAGGATCTCACGCGGGAATTTTTTTTCTTCACAAAGTCGAGAGGACTTTGCGAGTGCATTTAATCTCTTTTTCACAAATTTGCGCCCTTTCGGGTTTTCACAAACTCGCCGGCAGTCCTGCTATTTTTACTCACGGAGCGCTTTCGGGTTTTCATCCGTGCCCATTTTGCTTGTGGATATACCATTTTATTTATTTTATTTTAATCAATTTTTTTTGTACTTTGAATGCGGTCTCACCAGTAGGACTTAGGAGAGGTTGGGATCGTTTTACGCCCGTGGATTGTATACGGTTTTGCAGAATGTATGATCCAGACCGTAGGGCCGGAAAAATTTTGGGACTTTGTTGGCGTCTGTATCGCTGCACTGGAATATGGTACCAGGAGCGACTCATCATTCGCCGTTGGGGTATGGAATTTGGAATTTGGTTGGCGTCTGCATCGCTGCACTGGAATATGGTACCAGGAGAGACTCATCATTCTCCATTTAGGGATTGGAATTTGGAATTTGGTTGGCATCTGTATCGCTGCACTGGAATATGGTACCAGGAGCGACTCATCATTCGCCACTTGGGGATTGGGGAGCGATGGCTTAGGAGACAGGTTTAGATCCCTATCGCCTAAGGCTTTTCAATTTTATAGGCCGTGAGGGTCCCATAAAAGCATTTTCTCCCTACGAGTCGTAAGGATCCCGCAGGTGTATTTTCTCCTTAGGAGTCGTGAGGACTCCTAAGTGTGTTTTTCCTTTATGAGTCGTAAGGATCCCAAAAAGGTTTGTTCTCCTCATGTATCGTGGACACATGAGTGGGTATTCTCAATGGAGCATAATTCCAAAGGCGGAGGCCAGCCGCGTAACTGGTGATTGCGGTGGGGCATGGGTATGCTGAGAATTATTTGAGGCCGTGGATTGTATACGGTAGTCAATTTGGGGACTGGCCGTAGGGCTGAAAGAATTTTGGGAAACTGGATATTTTTTTTTTGTTTTCGTTTTCGTTTTACCGCGATTGCTCTATCATTTCAACTTTTCTTTTCCCGAAGATCGCGATTGCCCTATCATTTCGGCTTTATTCGCGGTTGCCCCATCATTTCGGCTTTTATTCGCGGTTGTCCTATCATTTCGGCTTTATTTTCATCTTTATTTTACTCGCATTTTTATTGCGAGTTGCCCCATCATTTCGGCTTTATTTTCATCTTTATTTTACTCGCTGATTTTTATTGCGAGTTGCCCCATCATTTCTGTTTTTCTTTATTTTCCTTTTACTTACACATTTTTTTTATTTACACATTTTTTTACATTCCTAGTTTAACGACTTAGAGGTCGACTGTTCCCAGTTTAATGACGTGGTGGTCGATTGTTTTCAGAGAAAGGCATATGTCTGAGAGAATCGGTTTCACGAAGAACTTCGGTCTCCATTTGTATGAAATTGGCGGTTGCAACTTGACTGTTTGTTAACACGCCTTTGGACAGTTCTATCTCTCCTGCCTTATATTGCTTTTCGACCCAATCTTTGAAGACGAAGCAGTCCTCAATGGCATGACCTATCACTCTGTGATAGGGGCAGTATTTGGGGTCGTCGGTCCTATTCGCTTCCTGCGGTCTTTTTGACTCTGGCAGTTGTAGACCGTTCTTCAGGGCGTCTTTGAATATTTTACGGATTTTGTCCTTTCTGAAGGAATAAACCTTATCCAGCTTCTCTTTTAGTGGAGATTCTCCTCCCTCTCCGAACATTGGCTTCCGAGGCTAGTTGGCGCTAGGTCCGCTCATCCCTTTCTTATTTCGGTTAGCCGAAGTGTTGAAAGATTCAGAATCATCGGAGTTTCCGCCTTTGCGATTATCGTCCTTCCGGTTTCTCCAGGACCTATTGTTATTTTGAGAATCCGAGGAGGACTCCTGTTTTGAGCGCTCCAGCATCTGGACTTTCCTGGTCAGCTCTTGGAATGTTTTGAGACCCGCGGTGCATAAAAACGGGGCCATCCAATTGTTGAGATTTCCGACGAGGAGACTGACAGATTGGTCCTGCTCTATCGGCGGTTCGCATTTGACGGAGAGATTTCACCATCGGGTTATAAAATCCATGCTGCTTTCGTCGCTCTTGGGCTTGGTCCTTACGAGCTCGGCAATGGTAATCTTATCGCTGACGCTCATGAACCTCTGCCGAAACAGAGACTCCATTTGGACAAAAGTTGTGACGGAGCCATCTAGTATGCTCGCGTACCAGTCGAAAGCAACATCGGTCAAGCTATTAACGAACTGGCGGAGGAGAAGCGCATCATTGCCCCCAGTATTCCCGCATGAGGCTTTGAAGTGGGCGATATGCTGACTCGCATTTCCCGTCCCATCGAATCTTCCGAATTTGGGGATGACATAGCCGCTAGGAAATTCTACCTGATCATACTGAGCAGGATATGGTCTTCCACTACTGCTGATATCTTTTTGCGCTTCGGCTTCGGCCACCAATGTTTTGACTTTGCTGGCAACCAAATCCATGATTTGATCTTGAGTTAGCGGGCTACTGTCATCGGTAGCCAAGACATTTCCCGAGATAGGATGCGACTGGTTTTCATGTAGTTCGCCCACTTTTGGATTTGAGGGAATAGGCGTCGGCTGCTTTGGGACACCATTTCCCGGTTCACGAGCAGAGCCCTCCGCTTGATTGGGCGGCTGAGAGGCAAGTCGGGCCGTGAGCTGCATCACGACATTCGTCAAGTCATCGATTTTGGAGTAGAGTTTGTCCATCTCCTTGTCTTTGTTTCTGAGCTGCTTTCGGAGCTCTTGAAGCAGCTCTTGCTCCGCGGTGTTCCCCTCCGAATGGCGGCGCACAGGACCGTGAGGTCCTTACACTGAGATTCGGGGCAGATGCTATATGGTTTTATCCGTCTACCTCTCCGAAGATGCCAAGTTGATTTATGGCGTCGTGTATCGGAGGTTTAGACAGATGCGCCCGATGTGGCAGACTTCGTCAGATTCCCCCTCGCTTGAGGGGTTTTTGATTGTGGGGACGCTCTTCCCTGCAGGCGCAATCCCCTGCAGTTAATTACGCTACCGCATCGCGGTAACAACTTTCTCCTTCTCCAGAATTTCACTTCGTGTCGTGGGTGTTTGTTTTGTTTATGGTTGCCCGTGGATTGTATACGGAGACTGAGTAATGCCGTCGCCCGTAGAACGTGGATTAGTCCAAATCCGCATTTACTTAGATTTGGGTTTGGTGTTTTTTAGTTTAAGGATACGTTAGCCGTATTGAGGCTAAGATCAACTTAAACATTCGTTAAGGATACGTTAGTCCTGTTTTGAGACTAAGATCAACTTAACGTGGTGATCCATTTAATTATATGGCCGTCAGGACTCATCACCTCTCTGACGTCGTTGAAGGATTACAACGATAGATGTCAAAGGAGTTCAGAGATGTACCTTTGAACCAAAGTTGATTTGGAGTTTTATAGTCTATTTGAATATTTAAGGATACGTTAGCCGTATTTGGGGCTAAGATCAACTTAAACGGGACCGTTTAGATCCGGCAAAAGAGCGTTTGGAGGCTTTATCATTCCAGTTTAGGGACGTAGTGGTCCATATTCCAGTTTAGGGACATGGTGGTCCACATTCCAGTTTAGGGACGTGGTGGTCCGATATTAGTTTAAGTACGTTTCGGTCCAACATTAGTTTAAGGACGTTTCGGTCCACGAGTTTAAGGACCCCGCAATCCATATTGATGTGTGTGGTCGTCGGGACCCGTCACCTCTCTGACGACGTTGAATGATTACAACGACATGTGTCAGAAGAGTTCGGAGATGTACCCTCGAACCGGATATAAATTGATTTAAGAGAGCAATCTTGCTCAGTCAATTTAATTTGAGGACTTACGGCCAAAATTGAGCTAAGTCCAGTTGAAAATGTTCAACATTTTATTTGCTTTTACATTGCATTTATTTTTATTTTTATTTAGGCTCTGCCCAGAAAGGATGCAGAGCATCAATTTGTTTTAGGCTCTTCCCATGTATAAATGATGCAGAGCATCAATTTTACTTTGTTTGGGCTCTGCCCCTTTTAAAATGCATAGCATTTTTATTATTTTGTTTGGGCTCTGCCCATTTATAAATGATGTAGAGCATCAATTTAATTAGGCCTGCTTGGTCTTTTTGATTTGGGCCTGGCCCTTTTAGGAAATGCATTGCATTTATCAGGCGCTTTGCGCCATTCAGAGAGCGCAAGCGCTCGTAGTGTTGACACGTGTCGCGCAAGCGCAGTGCGCTGCGCTAATGCGCTGCGCCTGCGCTGCTGACACGTGGCGCGCTCTGGTGACTTGCGCCAATCCAGGAGCGCAACAGCGCAGTTTGCAAGTGCAAGGCACTATGATTTGAGAATCTTTTAGATTCAAGAACCAATGGTTCATAAAAGAAGTGCAAAGCACTATTCGTTTTCTTGATCTAATTTAGATCAAAGAAAAGATAAGTTTTTCTTGTTTTTCTTATCTCAAAGAACCAAAGGTTCATAAAAGTGCAAAGCACTATTTTATTATTATTATTCTTTTTTATTTTTATTAAAGATCATCGATCTTGTTTTTAAATCTATGATCTGTTCATAAGAGAACTTTCTCTTTCTTCTAAAGGTTTTTAAATTTTTGTTCTTGAGGAGTTTTTCAGAGTTCTCTTTCCCCTCTTTTTTTTTAGAAAATGTTCATGCCTTTGAATTGAGGCCTAGGGTCCTTTTTATAGTGCCCATAAATTAGTTAAATTTGTTAAAGAGATCTTTCTCCGAGTGATTTAGGGAATTTTCCCCACCGTTGGATCTTTGATCCAAGGGCTTCCGTTTTACAGAAGAAAATCTTCTTGTTTTAACAAGAACAGAAAAGATTTCTTTAGAATTTTAATTCTGTTTGGCGCAAATGCCCCAGCGTGTGACACGTGTTACGCAGCGCACAGAGCAGCGCAACTGCGCTAGCGCATCTGTGCCGACACGTGTCGCGCAGCGCAACTGCGCTAGCGCATCTGCGCCGACACGTGTCGCGCAGCGCAGTGCTTGCGCAACTGAAGCGTTGCTTCCTTTAATTTTGCTTAAAATAGAGCTTTGCTCTGATTGGGCGCGCCTTCTTGGACGCTGCGCTGATGAGTCTGCGCTTGACACGTGGCGCGTTGCGCCCGGGATTTGAAGCGTTGCTTCAAAATTTGAATTTTGAATTTTCAGCAGAGCTTTGCTCTGATTGGGGGAAACAAATGCCCCCCCACCGTTGCGCTCACGTGGCGCACATGTGAGTGCAGCGGTGGAAAACTCCTAATCGTTGGATCAAGGGGTGAGCTGAAGGGACGCAAGTGCCTTATAAATAGGACCTATGGCTCTTAGAAAAATCTTCACCATCTTCAAGATTTTAATTACCAGAGCTTTACTCTTGCTTGAGAATTTCAGAGTTTTGCTCTTGCTTCTTTTCAAGAACTCCAGACTTCAGATTTTAGATCATCTTAGGTAAAATTTAACTTAACTTAAATTAAATTAAATTAAATTAACTTTAATCAACAGAGCCTTGCTCTTATAGATCTTTGATCTAAAGAAAACCCCTTTGGGGTTTCACCAACAGAGCCTTGCTCTCAAGAGTTCATAGATCTACAGAGATCTTGTTTCATGGATTTTAACACATGAACAGAGCTTTGCTCTTGGATCAAATGTAGATCTTTTTGATCTGAAAATGAAGAACTCCTAAGAGTTTTCATGGATCTTTAAGATCCCAAAATTTTTAATCTTTAGGAGTTTAAAGAAAAAATTTCTTTTGATAGATTTTCTCATCATTATCACAGAGCTAGGCTCTTTTAAGGAATTTTATTTCCCTGAGACCAGAGTTTGACAAGTGTCACTCTGTGACAGAGCTTTGCTCTGAAAGAGGAGATTTTCTCCTTGTCTCTAGGGATTCTTCCCCTTTTTTTATTAATGGGAATGTTTTCCTGGGGACCAACTGACAATCGCATCCAATGATGAGGTTGTCTTATTAACTGACGTATTGTTACCAGATTTTGTGGGTCCCCCTTCGGTCTCCTACCCACTGCACTGCTGTGTGGTGTAATTAATTAATTTTAATTTAATTAATGCATTTTCTTTTTTAGACGCCAAGCGTTGGAATTACAACACTAACGGCTAAATTGTTCTTTTGCAGCGATCATGTCTCTAAACACTTCATTCCCGTTCGTCCGCTCGGAGGAGGGATTTCCCGAGGCGCCCTTGGACCGTGAAGTCTTGGCCATGATTAAGGAGTACGACCCGGAATACAAGAGTCTCCACCTTTGGGGGTCGTGGTACAATCAGATCATCACGGGCTGACGGAGCTTTAGATGCGCGGTGCCGTCAGAACCCATAACCGCGATTCATTATGCTACCCCACCCTCGGTGCAGTATGCCGTGGAGATGGTGGATTGGACCGCGAACAGCTTTCTTCATCCCGCTATGGATGCGGTTCCGGTCCAACGTCCTATGGTCTTGGATATCCTAGGACATCGTATCTGTCAGGGCGAGGCGAGACCCTGGGGGCAATCATATAACATTGGTCTGATCCCCCGTCACCCGATTGGCTACCTGCCGTGGGCCCGGTATATCCTGTCGACGAAGAAGTCGCAGTTGATAAGATTAGGATTGTACACCGCGGTCTATGTCTCTCTCTTCCAGTATCCCATGCTCCCCACCTGGTGGTTTAAGGCTTTCCTGGAGCAGTGGAACATTTCTACCCACACTTTCCTTGCCATGGATCGGGAAGTGTCCATCTCTTTGGAGGAGTTCACGGAGGTATCCGGTCTACCAGTCATGGGAGAACATTATGAGGAGCTGCTCCCGACAGATGTGTACGTCTTTGGTGCTAGGCCGGTGGTAAGGGGGGTCACACCGGAGAATGCTGTTCAACATCAATTCCCAAGCTTGATTAAGGTGTTGAACATCTATGAATCTCTTTTTATCGAACATGGGAGTCGGGGAGTTAATTTTGAGGATTTCATCGCTCGGTTCCTTCGCCCAAGCGTCCTCTCATCAGAGGCTGCCAAGTTTGCCACTCTGGATGACCCTTTCGGTCTAGGTGCGGATAACCTACCGGAGAAGGAGATAGATCAAAAGGGTTTTTTCCTTCCGGACTTCCTTACTATGTCATTTGCGGAAATTGCGGCCCCTGGAATGGATGAGGAGGCCTTTTTCTTAGGATTTCTTGGATTGTGGCTGAGTTGGTTTGCAATCCCAATGCACTCTCATCGTATGTGGCCCTCTGTCTTTTACCCAGCCCACCGGATGGCCATCGGGGTAAAGGTGGCTGTTGGGATCGCTGGCTTGGCGCACCTATATCATGGCCTCAGCCGAGCAGCGGATGCTAACGAGCCCGGGGTATTGCACGTGGTCTTCCCGATGCACTACTTTATGTCGTGGCTCGAGCTACATACGGCGGGTGTCTTCGGTATGCACAAAAGGCCCTCGTTCTTCGACAAGTGCGGTTTCCCTCGCATCATACAGCTGATTGGCGCATCAATCGTGACCCCGTCACCACGGAACGCCAGGGGTTTACTCCTTCGCTCTCACACCGTTGGAGCCGGGATGTCCTTTATTGACAAGGTGCTGACTATTGGAAAAGCGTCCACCACCGCGGTGCGACCATTACAAGACTCCTTTAAGGACGGAGCATCAGTTTTGACGGCCCGGGAGACCTTTCACTTATATTCTATTAGACCGGGCTTCCTAGTCTTCAGGCAGAATGGTGCGGCGATTTTTATGAGATATAACCCGCATCGTTTTGCCCAACAACTGGGCTACGATCAAGGGGTCCCCTTGGAAGCTTTCTTACTGAAACCCGCTGCCACTGATGAAGGGATGGAGAACGCACTGCATCATTTCATGCGCCTGAATACAGGCTCTCGTTTTTTTATCAGTGCGCCGGTTTGCGCTCCACGACTCCTCAATGTGTACAAAGACTAGTACAATCATGCAACAGGAGCCGTTATAAAGGAGGAAAGGCGACTGCTGGTTGACCGTAAGGGTGCGCCTCCAGGAAGCGACCGCAACGCTCCTTTGGTTCCGAGGACTCCAGTAGCCGCCCCTCTAAAAGAGGTTAGAACCAGGCCATCGCGTGCGCAAAGTCCTCCGCACGGATTGCCCCTTCTCGATATTACAGACGCAGCCCCAACGCCCTGTGCTCCAGTAGAGACAGTGGTCGTGGCCTCGCCGGAGTCCGGTGTAGGTGCAAACATCGGGACTCGCCGTCCCAAGGTGGCTGCTAAACGTAAGTCGATCCCGCGTGCTCCTACGGTTGGCGGGCAGAAGAAAAAGAAGTCGCTTTTCGCCGCGGACGTCATGTTCGGTCAGGAACCCCATGCTCCCTATGCCGAGGTCCTGATCGAATATGGGACTAACGAGGGATTAGTCATGCCGCCTCCGGATGATACAGACTTGGAAGCCGCTCTCAAAACTTCGGCGTGGTTGGCAAAGCGTGACGCATGGCTAGCCAAGCTTGCGCAATCAGGTAGCTACTAGTCGTATTTTCCTTATTGCAACATGTCCTCCTTATTGCCTTTGACTAACGTTTTTCTTTCTTTTCTTTCAACAGGCATCACTGATGAAGAAGCTATTGCCGCTTCCCTGAAGACTTTCCAAGAGGAGGAACGTCTTAGAGCTTCCATGGGCCTTAGTAAGTTTCAATTCATCAAGTTTTCATTTCCCTTGTGTTATGGTCGATCTAAACTCTCCCTTTTTATCGCAGGAACCTCAATACCATTCCCGCCAAGCGACGCAGATGTTCTACCAGCTGTCGATGTTCCTGCTTCCTCAGGGTTACTGCAGGAGGTTCGTCTTGAAGAGCCGATGAGAGACGCCTTAAAGGCTCTGGAGGCATCTCTGAACGAGGACGACGACGCCCTGAAGGAAGCGTCACAGAGGTCTATCGCGACAGCCCGAGAGGAACGGAAGCAGTCGAGGCGAGAAGCAAAGGCAAGCAGGGCTGCCTTGGCTATAGGAGTGGGCCCCAGCACCGTTCCTCGTGTTGATACTCTGTCAGAAGAGTCCCCGGTCGCTTTGTCTACCGCTCATAGACAGGCGATTCGCGCCAATAGAGAGGCTAACGGCAAGTCTACCTCAGGTAACACTTCTTTCAGAATTTCATTATAAGACTCATAAAGCCGTCGGTTCTTATATACTTTATCTTGCAGGGCCAAGTCCGACCGAGGGGGATGCGGAGACCGTTGAACCCAGGGAAACATAGGAGGCGACGCCTGTCGAACCTGAGCCGACGGCGGGCAACGTCGCTGAGGCTTCAGAGCCTGAGATCGAGGTTGGGGGGTCCGTAGCCGAGAAGGTCATTGATGCCGCGCCTGAAGTGGCGGCAAATGAAATGATCATTATAACTGAGCCCAGGGTGGTGGCAGACGAGGCGCTTGAGGCCGGCGACCTTGTGGCGGCGGCGGATAAGCCGATGGGGATTGCGGAGCCCGAGGAAGTAGCGGGTGAGATGGGCATGACTCTTGGGGAAGAGTCAGCCGCTCTCTCTCAAGAGTCCGGCAATGCTCCGATCATTGCCCTCCCCGTCTATGATCTTCCGCTGTCTCCTGGCCACGCGAGCACGACGACGGTCTCCATCGAGTCGGGTGATGAGGCCACGGGCGGTGGCCTCATGTCGATAGAGGAGGGAGTCGCCTCCGTTTCATGCGGGAGCTCCTCAGGTAAACCCTAAGTTGCTGTTTTTCTTTACTTTACAATCCTTTCTGACAAGTTCACCTTTCTTGTAAAGCAGGTGCAGCCAGCGCCGATGCCCCACTGCTTGAGGGAGCACCTTCAACGACTGCCTTGGCGGTGGTCACCTCTCAACTCTCTCTCATACCATCTAAGAGGTTGGAAGGTATGGGTTTGCAATTTATTAATCCTATACTTCAGACGTATAATTTATGTACTAAAGTCATATTGTTGTGTCTTTTCAGGAGTGCTCTTTGATCATGTATATCAGATGTTGCTCCCACACTTCTCCTTCCCATTCGAACTTGCTTCTTTCCCTGATGGCGTTGGTGAGTATGATTTCCACTGACATCTTTCTTTCTTTTTTGTTATTGATGGAATTACTTCTAACCCCTTTTTCTCATATCGACTGCAGTGCTACAGATTGAAGGAGGGGATAAAAGATTAGCTGCGCCACCAGCCCTTCCGACCTTGCCACCTGTCTCAACTGGTATAGCGACTATCACATTGATAACTTCCCTCTCTTTATTTTCTGTACTGTTATCTGATCGCATCCTGTTTCTTTTCAGCTGTCGTTCCGGCCTCGGCGCCCTTCGAGCCTCGTATTACAATGCCGGCGGGTCCTTATCTGAGAAGTCCGTCTTCAAAAGGCGCCGCGAATAGTCTGCGCATGTTGAGTGACTATGTCGAGGAACTCGACGTTGAAACTCCTACATCTTCCGCAGACTTCGCTACGGTGGTTAACCCGATGCTGGCAATACTCGTGAACTTTCATGATGAGGGCATCATCGCATCTTGGGTTAACCATTGCAGGGAGATCGAGGCCCGCCTGCATCAGTTGGAGTCGCTGCGTCCCGCTCCCGAGACCTTGGCTGCCAGCAATCAAAGAACAGCGTGGATTGAGCAGAGCGCTTCTTACTTCCGTCACCTCGAACAGGAAGTCATTTCAAGGCGTAAGGAGCGCGGTGAGACTTCGAGCAAGTCTGCCCAACTGCATGCTCGGGTGGAGGCCAATGCCGCACGGCTGAAGGTTGTCTTTGAGGGCCTTCTGCAATGTCTTTCTGAAGGGTTATCCTTGAGGCAACAGCTTGACGTTGTCGAGCGGGATGCACCCAGCCAAGAAGCAGCCCAGAAGGCGGCCGAGGAGCAACTTTCATCCTTTTTATAGCAGCGGACCCAGGTGGAAGCGGAGGTGGCCGCGGCAGCCGCTCAGGAGGAGGTGCTGAAGGAAGTGCGAGAGCAACTTGTGGATTTACTAAAGACACTTCCTCCTCAGTAGCTATCCCTCTTTGTATCGTTTGTGCTTGTAGATAAAAGAATGTGTATATATATTTTTTTATTCTTTAACACAATGTATTCTGTACCGAATCAAGTTTATGAATAAAATATACACATTTTCTGTAATGTCTTGTGTCATTTCTCCGCCTTTTCTTTCTTTTATTATCAGCACGCCACCTTAGTAAACATGGTCAACAGATAATAGAGCACGCATCTTGACTTTCTTAAGAAATAGCGATGGCTTAGGCCGCAGGTTCAGATCTGCTGTCTAAGACTTTTCAACTCTATGAGCCGTGAGGGTCTCGTAGAGATTTTTCTCCCTACGGATCGAGAGGATCTCGTAGGTGGGTTTTTCTCCTTAGGAATCGTGAGGATTCCCAAGTGTGATTTTCTCTTATAAGTCGTAAGGATCCTATAAGAGAATTTTTCCCTCTTACGAGTCAAGAGGACTCGTAAGCGGTTGTTTCCCTCCTCGTCGAAACTCGACTTTGAAGAGTGAGACCCGTGAATAGTATGCAAGAGATCGTTTAGATCGACTTGCAGGGTCCCATTGTTCAGGAAGCAAGTTTTTTAATCCCTGCTGCCTGAGGCTTCATCTTGCAATTTGAGACGAATCGGGAATTTTCCCGCGGAGACACTGGTTTCTCTGCGAGCCGACGCGAATCAGGAGGCTCTCGTCAAGGAGTGTTTGTATCCGTGAGTCGAGGAGTTTGCTAGGGATTATTTGTTTCCCAAGCGCCAAGGATTATTTGTTTTCTTGGGGTTTGAAACGAGTCGAGAATTCTCCACGGAAGCACTGGTTGCTCTGCGAGTCGACGCGGATCAGGAGGCTCTCGTCAAGGAGTGTTTGTATCCGTGAGTCGAGGAGTTTGCTAGGGATTATTTGTTTCCCAAGCGCCAAGGATTATTTGTGTCCTTGGGGTTTGAAACAAGTCGAGAATTTCCCACGGAGGCACTGGTGGCTCTGCGAGTCGACGCGGATCAGGAGGCTCTCGTCAAGGAGTGTTTGTATCCGTGAGTCGAGGAGTTTGCTAGGGATTATTTGTTTCCCAAGCGCCAAGGATTATTTGTGTCCTTGGGGTTTGAAACGAGTCGAGAATTTCCCACGGAGGCACTGGTCGTTCTACGAGTCGACGCGGATCAGGAGGCTCTCGTCAAGGAGTGTTTGTATCCGTGAGTCGAGGAATTTGCTAGGGATTATTTGTTTCCCAAGCGCCAAGGATTATTTGTTTCCTTGGGGTTTGAAACGAGTCGAAGATTTCCCACGGAGGCACTGGTTGCTCTGCGAGTCGACGCGGATCAGGAGGTTCTCGTCAAGGAGTGTTTGTATCCGTGAGTCGAGGAGTTTGCTAGGGATTATTTGTTTCCCAAGCGCCAAGGATTATTTGTGTCCTTGGGGTTTGAAACGAGTCGAGAATTTCCCACGGAGGCACTGGTGTCTCTGTGAGTCGACGCGGATCAGGAGGCTCTCGTCAAGGAGTGTTTGTATCCGTGAGTCGAGGAATTTGCTAGGGATTATTTGTTTCCTAAGCGCCAAGGATTATTTGTGTCCTTGGGGTTTGAAACGAGTCGAGAATTTCCCACGGAGGCACTGGTGGCTCTGCGAGTCGACGCGGATCAGGAGGCTCTCGTCAAGGAGTGTTTGTATCCGTGAGTCAAGGAATTTGCTAGGGATTATTTGTTTCCCAAGCACCAAGGATTATTTGTGTCCTTGGGGTTTGAAACGAGTCGAGAATTTCCCACGGAGGCACTGGTTACTCTGCGAGTCGACGCGGATCAGGAGGCTCTCGTCAAAGATTGTTTGTTTCCCTGAATTGAGATATTTGCTAAGGATTATTTGTTTCCCTAGCGCCAAGGATTATTTGTTTCCTTGGGGTCGAAACGAGTCGAGAATTTCCCACGGAGGCACTGGTTGCTCTACGAGTCGACGCGGATCAGGAGGTTCTCGTCAAGGAGTGTTTGTATCCGTGAGTTGAGGTGTTTGCTAAAGATATTGGTTTCTTCGGAGTTGGACTGAACCGTCGAGATTTGGCTTCGTCTTCTGGCAGAGCCTGTCGGGAAAGTATGGTTCCCTCTTTGTTTATGCCCTTGGATTGTATACAGAGATCGATTTGATCTTAACTGTAGGGCCAAAGTTTTATCATCATTTTTTTTGTTTTATCTCCGCGATGCTCTATCATTTCAGCTTTTATATCGCGAAGGTCGCAATTGCCCAATCATTTCGGTTATTTTTCGCGGTGCCCAATCATTTCGGCTATTTATTTTATTTTTACCCGCTACTTTTTATTACGAGTTGCTCAATCATTTCGGCTATTTTGCGTGCATACATTTTTACTTGCTGCTTTTTATTGCAAGTTGCCCTATCATTTCGGCCATTTCATATGCATATGCGGTCTACTGGCTTTCCGCCGTAAACCTGGAATTAGACACCGATTTCGGCATCAGCACCGCTACAACTGGGATATTGCCAGGAGCGAATCATCATCTGCCTCTGCCGATGTTGAACAAAGGTGGCTTAGCGACCAGGGTTAAGGTCATGTCGACTAAGGCTTTTGACTTCATGAGTCGTAAGGGTCTCACAAAGGTATTTCTTCCTACAAGTCGTGAGGATTTTGTAGGTGCATTTTCTCCTTAAGAATCGTGAGGATTCCTAAGTGTTCGTTTCCTCTGTAAGTCGTAAGGATCCTACCGGAGGGTTTTCTCCTTATAAATCGAGAGGATTTACAAGGGTTGTTCACCATTCGAACATATCCCCAGTCAGGGATGAGACTTGGTTAGGGAAATGTTTATTCGCGCCCGTGGATTATATACAAGGGTCAGTATTGAGCCACTTGTAGGGAAATATCGGAAATTGTGGGGATTGCTTAAGCACAGGTTTAGATCTCTGTAACTTAATACTTTCAAATCTTATGAGCCGTAAGGATCCCATAAGAGAGTTCTCCTCACGAGTCGTGAGGATCTCGTGAGTGTATTTTCTCCCTAGGAATTGTGAGGATCCCTAAGTGTGTTGCTCCCTTGTGAGTCGTAAGGATCTCACGCGGGTTGTTTCTCCTTACAAGGTCGAGAGGACCCTATAAGTGTCTTTTAACGAGGTTGTGCCCTTTCGGGTTTTCACAAACACTAGCCGGCAGTCCTGCTGTTTTTACTCACGGAGCCCTTTCGGGTTTTCATTCGTGCCCATTTTGCTTATGGACATACCGTTTTTTTTATTCTTTTTATTTTTATATATTTTTTTACGAGGTCGCGCCCTTTCGGGTTTTCACGAACACTCGCCGGTAGCCCTGCTGTTTTTACTCACGGAGCCCTTTCGGGTTTTCATCCGTGCCCTTTTTGCTTATGGACATACCGTTTTTTTATTTTGTTTTTTTATATCTCGTCAGCCTAGAAGATACTGCGGTAGTAGTTTAAAGACGTTTCGGTCTGCTATTAGTTTAAGGACATTTCGGTCCGCTTTGAGAAGGCTGGTTACTGCCGATAGAGTTTGAGCTTAGGAAGATAGCGAGCGGACATAGTCGTCGTTATCTATCATTGACCTAGGCTGTGGCTCATTAAGCGTAGTATCTCTTTAGGAAGCGACCGTTTATCGGCCTGAAAGGCCTTTCACCGTGCATATCCATGAGTAGATAGGCCCCACCCTGGTAGACCTTATCTATGTTGTACGGGCCTTCATAGTTTGGCTCGAATTTTCCCCGTTTGGCGCGATTGGGGATCATAGGCCTTTTGACCACTAGCACGAGTTCGCCTTGGTGGAATGTCCTCGGTCGGGTCAATCTTTCATATGAGCGCGTCATCTTTGCTTTATAAGCTTCCAGATTTTGCTGTGCTATGAGCTGGGTTTCATCAAGGGCATCAAGCTCCTTAAGCCGAAGGTGAGCATTTTCTTCGTCCGTCAGCTCGTAGTGGACTGCCACTCGTAGAAAGGGTAATTCTATCTCGAGAGGGAGTACTGCTTCTGTACCGAATACTAACGCATATGGTGTTGCGTTCATGGCCGTTTTAAACGTAGTTCGATACGCCCAGAGAGCTTCTTACAGTCTTTCGTGCCAGTCTTTCTTATTTCGTGACACCGTTTTCTTCATGATCTTCGTCAAGGTCTTGTTGAAGGCTTCAGCTAGACCGTTAGCTCGCGGATTATAGACTGAGGAATATCTCCAGTCTATATTGTGCTGTTGCGCGAAGCGACTGATCTTGTGGCTTCTGTAGGCTGGCCCGTTATCGGAGATGATCCGTCTTGGCGTTCCAAACCGATATATGACATGCGTCTTGAAGAAATGGAGGATATTCTCCGTCTTTACTTTCCTCAGCGGTACCGCTTCTGCCCACTTAGAGAAGTAGTCAGTCATCGCTAGATGAAACGATGTCCTCTAGACGATGCTGGTTCGATGGGGCCGACTATATCAGTCCCCCACATTTCGAATGGCCAGCCAGCCACCGTTGGATGTAGTGGATTCGGATGCTGATGGATGAAATCCCCATGAATTTGGCATGAGTGGCATTGCTTCGCATATTCGAGGCAGTCCTGAATCATCGTGGGCCAGTAGTAGCCCATCCGTTTGATCTTCATCTTCGTCTTTGGGCCTGCTTGGTGAGAACCGCAGAGTCCGTCATGAACTTCCTGGACGACCCTTTTCTCTTCGTCAGGTCCTAAGCATCTCAGCCACAGAGAATCAAATGACCTCTTGTACAGAGTATCATTGACGAAGGCGAAAGACAGAGCTCGTTTCATGAGCTGATGTCTTGTGGACGCTTCTTCAGGCATTCGGTGGGACTTGAAGTAATCTACGAAGACTTCTCTCCAATCCTCGGTATTTTCCCAATCTTTTACTTGCAGGGTTTTCTGCTCGCTCGTTCCCTTTTCTTCGGATAATTCCGAAGATATTTCTGCTGGGGCAAGCACTCGACGGCTTTGTACCACGATTCTAACGTCATCGAGGTTCTCGTCAGCCAGTTCTTTAGCAAGTTTGGCCAACGCGTCTGCTTTGCTGTTTTCCGCGCGCGGTATGCTCTCCAAAGTATAAGAGGGAATTTGGGTCAATAATTGTTGCACCTTTACACCGTACTTCACCAACTCCAGTTTGCACGTTTGGTAGTCGCCGTTTACTTGACTAACGACCAGCTGGGAGTCTCCGTATATGAGGAGGTTTTCAATTCCCATGTCGATGGCGATCTCGAGGCCTGCTATCAAAGCTTCATATTCGGCTTCATTGTTTTTCCTCGGCTTCGTCAGGGAGAAAGCAAAGCGTATTATCCCTCCTTGTGGAGTTACAAAGATGAGTCCTACCCCCGCTTTGATTACAGGGGTACTTTGTTTGCGCTTCTTCACGGAAGATGCTCCGTCGAAATAAAGCTCCCATCGGGTATTATCACCGTCGATCGCGTCAAACGCATGTTCGTCTGGAAGATCGCAGTTTAAAGGAGAGTCGGCAGGTATCGGGTGCTCAGCGAGGAAGTCGGCGATGGCCTGGCCTTTCACTGCCTTGAGAGGTTGATATGTTATCGAGAACTCCATCAAGAGCAGGGCCCATTTAGCGAATCGTCCCGTCAACATGGCCTTCGACATCAAGTATTTAAGGGGGTCCACCTTTGAAATAAGACGGACTTCATGTGCCAACGCATAGTGTCTAAGCTTTGTTATCGCAAAAATCAACGCCAGGCAGTGTTTTTCAATGGGAGAGTAGTTGCTTTCTGCCCCCAGCAGAACTCGACTTAAGTAGTAGAGTGCTCTTTCTTTCCCTTGATCGTTTTCTTGTGCCCATAATGCGCCTAAGGAACCTTCGAGGGTGGTTGTATAAAGAATGAGGGGTTTTCCCTTGACCGGAGCAGCCAACACCGGTGGGTTCTGCAGGTATTGCTTGATCTCGTCTAGCGCGCTTTGGCATTTTTGGTCCCAGACGAACGGGGTTCCCTTCTTCATCAGGTGGCTGTAAGGACGGCACTTGCCTAAAAGGTTGGCTATAAATCGTCGTATATACGCCAGCTTTCCTTGAAGAGACCGCAACTGTTTGAGAGTCCTTGGCGGAGGCATTTCTATGATCGCCTTGATCTTTGACAGATCTATCTCGATGCCCCGGTGTTGGACGATGAATCCCAGGAATTTGCCTGAGGAAACTCCGAATGCACACTTGAGGGGGTTCATCTTCAAGTTGTATTGCCGAAGGCGTTGAAATACAGTCTTCAAATGCTCGAGATGTTCCTCGTATGATTTGCTTTTAACCACGAGATCATCGATATAGCATTCGACGATTTCATGTATGAGGTCATCAAAGATCTTCGTCATGGCCCTCTGATAGGTGGCACCGGCGTTCTTTAGACCGAAGGGCATCACCTTGTAGCAGAATATACCCAAAGGAGTCCGGAAAGCGGTGTGCTTCTGATCTTCGGGATGCATCTTTATCTGATTATACCCCGATGAGCCGTCCATGAAGGAGAAAACCTCATGAGTGGACGTATTGTCTATCATCAGTTCGGTGACTGGCACTGGGAAATCGTCTTTTGGGCAAGCTTTATTGAGATCCCGGAAGTCTACGCATATGCACACTGTCCCATTTTTCTTCATCACCGGGACGATGTTGGCGATCCATTCAGGGTATTGAACTTCCTGGATGATGCCAGAGTCGATCAGCTTTTTGACTTCAGCATTGATACTCATTTCAAGCTCGAGCCGCATTCTTCTCGGCGCCTGTTTGACTGGCTTGATGTCCGAGAATATCTCCAATCTGTGTACAGCAATTTCTGGATCTAGTCCCGGCATTTCGGAATAGTTCCACGCGAAGCAATCTCTATGCTGTAGAAGCACGTCCTTTAACACAGCTACCCTTTCTTCAGATAGTAGCTCGCTGATGAATGTCGGTCATGGATCGTTTGCCGTCCTCAACTTAATTTTCTTGAGGTTATCTGCAGTGGTATGGATTCCATCTTCCAGCTCTTTTGGCGCTGGTGGGAATTCTGAGATTATCTCGTCGTTGCTGTTTTCGAAGCACCAAGGGAGCTCATCTATGTCCTCGGGCTCTTCTTTTAATATTGTAATCATGTGACAGGTGCGAATTTGCTTCCAATCCCAATGTAGAACCGGTTCTTCTTTCGTGGCCTTGGGCTCGTGCTTCTGCGGCGGCGCTACCTTCCAACTGTCAGACAGAGTGAATTTGCCAAGCTGATACTGATCTTCAACCCAGTTCTTGAAAGTGAAGCAATCTTCAAGAGGATGCCCTATTACTCGATGGTAAGAGCAATAGTTCGGGTGTGAGACTTTGCCCACTTGCTCGGGGTGTTTAGACTCCGGCAGTGTAAGCATTTGATGTTTCAGAGCAAGATCAAGTATCCTCTTCGTCTTATCCCGAGGAAAAGTGTATGCTCGACCCATTTTCTTCATGAGGGATAGATCAATAACGCTCGACTTCCGTTTGCGTGGCTTCTTAGCCCTACTTTGTAACTGTTGAGCGCCTTTTTGGCCTTTCGACTTATTTCTGATTTTGCGTCGAGCCTTCTTTATAACAGGTTGACAAGGAGCGGCATTTTCATCTTTCACGGCCTATTGAAGGAGGCGTTGCATCTTGGCTCTCTCATAGATGACCATTTCGCGGTTATGGTCGTCCCAGACTTTTTGACCTGCTTCCCTTATGAGCTTGTCCATTTGTTCTTCGAACGGCGGACTTGGTACTTTTGCATCTGGAACTTTCACTGTCTCAGGATTAGCGTCCTCCCATTGAGCATTCGCTTCTTCATCGAAGTCATACATGACATAGCAGCTGTTTAGTAGCTCTCGTTTCTTTGACTGGATGTATCCAAGTCCTTTTGTCTCCATTCTCCCATTAGGCAGTTTGCGTTGAGTCCCGGGAACGTTCCAGACTTTGTCATAGAACTTGGCTTTTCGAACGGTCTGTTTTAAGGATATCTCCTGGCGTTTCAGCAGCTTCTTCAAACCCTCTGTATAATATCTAGGAAGACGGATAGGCTGAAGCCTGTCGAGCGTAGGATCTGCGCCATGCCAGATTTCTTTTTCCACCTTGGTTTCTTCAGAGTGGTAGAATAGAATTGCTTTTTCGCTTTCTCGCCTGGGAGGGATATAGAACGTTTGCAGCTCTTCTACATTGTGAATATTAAGTGCGTCCAGTTCTTTATGGTGTTTAAGCGGCACCATGGCGACTTGTAGACTTTGTTTTTCGTCAGCGGACTTTCGTATTGAAGGTCGAGCAGAGAATACAGCATGGATCTCATCTTCCGAGTCGCTACCAAAGATCAACGTAGGAGCGGACGGTCCTGGGTTGTTGTGTTGGGGAGGACCCGAATACACTATCTCCTCTTCCTCCTCGGTATCACTGCCGAAGACAGGAATGGTGGTATTGGCTTTATTCTCCGGCCTGTGACATTTCTCCGTATCTTCGAAATCCGGTAAGAAGTATTTGGCATCTTCGTATTTGCGGATCTCGTTCACAGAGAACGGGTTCAGTTCTTCCGTCACGGTATACTCGAAACCGTCCTTAAAATACTTCATACACTGATGTTATGTAGAAGGGATGATGTTGTACTCGTGTAACCATGGTCGGCCGACCAAAGTGTTGTAGCATGTCTTGGCGTCTATGACGTGGAACTTAATGTCCGTGACGAGTAGCCCGAAGCGTAGCGTCAGTATCACAGACCCAAGAGTTCTTGATGACTGGGAGTCGAACCTGGAGATGGTGATCTTGTCACGAGCAAGGTGCTGGACGCTCATGCAGATTTCTTTTAACACCCGCACATTGATGAGATTAACGGAGGATCCATTGTCGATCAGGATCCTGCCTATCTTTATATCGTGGCAGTATCCTGAGACATAAAGGGCGCGATTATGCTCGCACGTCCCAAGGAGAAGGTCATCGTCGCCGAAAGTGACATCGGCTGTGTGCACTTCTTCCAATTCATCCTTCATCTTTTCCTCGGCCAGGCATGCTTGGAATTGTTCCGGCTCTTAGAGTGCCTTAATTAACGAATCTCTCGCCTCCTTTGATAGCGAAAGAGCGTCAAGAATGCTGAGCTGTGAGGGTAGCTTCCTCAGATGCGCTAAGACGTTGTAATCCACCTTATTCTTCTTTGGCGGGTCCTTGGCGGCTAGCTCTTCCATCACTTAGTCATCTAAGACGATATCTTCAGAGACCTTTTCTTTCCCTTTATCTTTTCTGTTTAAGGGTCCGAAGTTCTTTTCAGGCAGCGTCCGATTCCGCAGCCGGATATTTTCGCAGACCTTCGGCTCTTCTTCTTTTCCCGAAGTGGATTCTTTAAAGAGAGGGGCAAGTTCCAGCTCCTCATCAGAATCGCTCCTGAATGTAGGCACTTGTGACCCACCGGTGTTAACCACGCGACAATCACCGGTAGTTCTTTTAAGCTCTCCGGTCGTATTTCTTTGCTCCTGACGAGTTTTACGCTGTTCCCGTTTAAAGTGTTGTCGATGAGCTACATACCCTTGCCACCATATATCGAAAGCTTTGCACTCTTGAGTGGGGTGCGAAACTTTCTGATGATATAAGCAATAGGAGGGGTGCGTTTCCACTTCACCGGTGATGTTTCCTTCAGAGGATGGTAGCTTCATGCCCATTGATATGGCCCCAGCAAACTTTTTCCTCATCTTGAATCGGCTTTTGTCGGCAGCGGAGGTGTTTTGCTCCAGCGGGATCATCTCAGCTCTTTCATCAAGTCGCTGGCGCTTGGCCCTTTCAACTATGGCCGTCTCGCGTTCTCGATCAGCTTTACTTTTCAACCGAGCTTCATTAAGGAATGCGTCAATTATCTCATCTGATGGCACCGGAATTTTTGATTCGGTATCTGCCCCCAGCGTTTCAGTACAAGAAGTCTCCTCATCGTTGATGAACGAATGGGAAATCATATGACAGCTCGCCACGCATTCTTCAGATTCATCTGACGAACTTTCTCCATCACCTTCTTCTTGAAAGATATGATTGAGGAACTTTTGGAATGTAATGGGAGTCCGTGCCTTCTGGTTGTATTCTTCCAGCGCGTCAATTTGTTTTTGCAGGTCCGTGCGCTTGTCGCCAGGCTTCACGGGCTTCTTTGACTTCTTTTTCTTCTTCTTCGAGGATTTTGACGGCTGGTTGCGAGTGCTTGAGCCACCACCATCGGTCTTTGGAGTTGGACGTGGCTTCAACATCCCTTTAATGACCTGCGGTTCCAACGGGTTCTTCTACTTGATCGCTGGACATGTCTGAAGATCGTTTAGCATCCTCTTTGTCTTGGCAGATAATACAACCTCCCAAGGAGCTTCTTCAACGATGGAGCATGTTGCCCCCGGCATATTCGTCTCCTTAGAGGTGTGGGGCTGCGGGGGATTCACCTTCCATTTGTCAGATAACGCGAACTTGCCCTGTCGGTACTGGTTTTCAAGCCAATTTTTGAAAACGTAGCAATCTTCGATCGGATGGCCTAGTACTCGATGATAAGGACAGTAGTTAGGCTCGTTGACGTCACTTGGTTGCAACGGACGTTTTGGTTCCGGCAGATTTATGAGTCTGTTGCGTAATGCCAGCTCGAATAACCTTCTCGTTTTATCGCGGGGAAACGAGTAAGGACGCCCTAGTCTCTCCTCAAGGTCTACGTACGGGCGCATATTATTTTGACGCACAACCGGCTTCGAATTGCTCGGTTGTTGTTGAGCATTAGCGACGACGATCGCTTTTCCCTTCCCTTTGTCATTTCGGGAGTCCGGCTTTGGAAGAGGGGGTTTATGGCCTAACTGATCCATCTGCGCTAGCTTGTCAATCAAAGCCTGGAAGGTAGTCGGCTTGAAAAACATCATAAATTGCGAGATGGTTGCTTGTGGATCAAGGGTTCCTACAAACATACCCACCACGGGAGCTTCTTCAATGCGCTGCTCGCACTTCGACCATAAGTTCCGCCATCGTATAGCGTACTGAACCCACGTCTCGCCTGGCTTTATCCTGGTGTTAATCAGTGCCGTCATCGGGGTACGTTCACTAGCGCTTGCAAAACGCTGAGTAAACAGTAGCTCCATCTCCGCGAAGGTTTTGATAGAGTCGTTCGGGAGCTCAGAGTACCACTCGAACGCTGTATCCGATAAACTTCCAACAAACTGGTGAAGCAACAGCTTGTCGTCACCGCCGGTGTTGCCGCAGAGTGCCCTGAACTGGGCAACATGCTGGTGAGGATTGCCCGTCCCCTTGTAGACATGGAACTTGAGAATTGTGTAACCCGGCGGGTACTTGATTTGGTCGTACCAACTTGGATATGGCCACCCCGTTTTTATGACCTGGCCGGCTGCTTCAGTCGCATGATGAACCCGTATTTGCTGGGCTATGTACTCGTCTAAATCAGCTTTAGAGATTGTATCCTCTTTAGCCGTTGACAGAGCTGGCGGAGGATTTGATGTCTCTCCCCTATCGTCTCCAAGGACGATCGGGGGCTCTTCAGCCGGAGGATCTTGTTGTATCATCATCCCTATCATGTCTTGGAAGAGGAGGCCCATACGCTGTATGTTGGCTGCTTGTTCAGCAGCCTCTGTGTCCTTCTTCTCCAATATCCGACGAAGGAATTCGGCGTCGGTTTCTTCCTCTTGGCGTTCATCTGAGGACGCTTCAGGGTTTTCTTTTGGCCCTGTAAGTGCGGCCATAGCGTTCATCATCTCTTGGAGCTTCTGTTGCTGCTCCTGCGCCTTGGTTACTGATCGCGTAAGCGGTCGATGACCCGTAGATATGCGACTGTCCTCTTTACCGGACGCCACATAGACGGTATGAACTACAATGCCCCCTGACTTAGGGCGTTTGGGTTCACCACCTCTGATATTTGTCGCCTGCATGGGGGTTTTCTCCGGCCTCCTTCTTTTATGGGCCGTTGAAGTTGAAGGGGCCGTTGCAGTGGGCACCCTAGCTATCGTTGTCCCCTGCTGTTTAATAAGACGGTCTTTTTCTTTTTGCACTTTCGTCTTCTTTTGTTGACGAGAGTGATCTGGGTCTATCACGGAGTCCTGAACCCTTCGCCAAACCTTGTATATTTTTATGGACAGCCGTTGAGAGGGCTGTTCTTGTTTTGTTTTCGGAACTCTCTCTGCGGCCGGAGGAGATCTTTTCAATGTAGCGGCTGGAGAATTCTTATGTACCCTCCTCAGCAGTTCAAAGCTGTTCCCAGTTGGAACAGCAGCGTTGACTTCTACCACTGGAGCCGGTGGAGTTAGCCCTGAGGGGGAGTTGCCCCCTGCCTTCCTCACTCGTTGCCAATGGCGACGTCGAGCATGACGAGCCGTTGGGACTGGCTCGGAGATTGAGACATCTTCTTTTTGCCCCTAGTCTGAATGATGCGCCGTCGGTGTTAACCTCTTAAAGACTGAGGTTGTCTTTTGGGGGGTGATATTCAACCTGTCGAAGACGGATCCTCGAGCAGGGGCAGGAGCAGGAATCGTCAGTCTTGAAAAGACTGACTCTTTGACAGGGGAAGCCGCCTTGATGACTTTTGGAG
Source organism: Agapanthus africanus (assembly GCA_030015575.1). NCBI lineage: Eukaryota > Viridiplantae > Streptophyta > Magnoliopsida > Asparagales > Amaryllidaceae > Agapanthus > Agapanthus africanus. Next base: position 653,316,785 of record JASDDO010000014.1, read on the forward strand.
CAACAGTTATTACTTTCCTTGGGACAGCCAGTTTAGAGTTCTGATTTAGCCTGGTGAAAACCGAAGCTGTTGGTTTGGTAGTGGGCGACCCGTTGACAGGGGCCGTCGTAGCAGTGAACTGGTCAAAGACCGACTTCTTGTTCACTTCCGGTGCAGGTATTGGCATAGAAAAGCTTGTAGGTGGGATCATAGTCCCGAAGAACAAGCCGGTGGTGGCTTGGGTCACCTTTTCTACCGGCAGAGCGAGGAAGGAAGCCGCTTGGGACCCATATGCTACACCTCCCGGTGAGGTGGAGCGTCCGTTGCAGTGGCACTTCGAGCAGTTGGTGCAGTTAAAGGCCATTGAATCTTGAGTTCTGCGCCAGGCAAAAGACCAAATCTTAGTAACTTGAAATCCGAAGGCAACCATTTAACAAACCGCGATTGGTTCGCGAGGACGACACACGAAGTGTGGAGTGGAAAGAGGAAAAGGTCTCACCGGGCGTGCCAGAATCTGTTCCCCTCCGAATGGCGGCGCACAGGACTGCGAGGTCCTTACACTGAGATTCGGGGAAGATGCTATATGGTTTTATCCGTCTACCTCTCCGAAGATGCCAAGTTGATTTATGGCGCCGTGTATCGGAGGTTTAGACAGATGCGGTCGATGTAGCAGACTTCGTCAGATTCCCCCTCGCTTGAGGGGTTTTTGATTGTGGGGACGCTCTTCCCTGCAGGCGCAACCCCCTGCAGTTAATTACGCTACCGCATCGTGGTAACAACTTTCTCCTTCTCCAGAATTTCACTTCGTGTCGTGGGTGTTTTTTTTGTTTGTGGTTGCCCGTGGATTGTATACGGAGACTGAGTAATGCCGTCGCCCGTAGGACGTGGATTAGTCCAAATCCGCATTTACTTAGATTTGGGTTTGGTGTTTTTTAGTTTAAGGATACGTTAGCCGTATTGAGGCTAAGATCAACTTAAACATTCGTTAAGGATACGTTAGTCCTGTTTTGAGTCTAAGATCAACTTAACGTGGTGATCCATTTAATTATATGGCCGTCAGGACTCATCACCTCTCTGACGTCGTTGAAGGATTACAACGATAGATGTCAAAGGAGTTCAGAGATGTACCCTTGAACCAAAGTTGATTTGGAGTTTTATAGTCTATTTGAATGTTTAAGGATACGTTAGCCGTATTTGGGGCTAAGATCAACTTAAACGGGACCGTTTAGATCCGGCAAAAGAGCGTTTGGAGGCTCTATCGTTCCAGTTTAGGGACGTGGTGGTCCGATATTAGTTTAAGGACATTTCGGTCCAACATTAGTTTAAGGACGTTTCGGTCCAACATTAGTTTAAGGACGTTTCGGTCCACGAGTTTAAGGACCCCGCAGTCCATATTGATGTGTGTGGTCGTCGGGACCCGTCTCCTCTCCGACGACGTTGAATGATTACAACGACATGTGTCAGAGGAGTTCGGAGATGTACCCTCGAACCGGATATAAATTGATTTGAGAGAGCAATCTTGCTCAGTCAATTTAATTTGAGGACTTACGGCCAAAATTGGGCTAAGTCCAGTTGAAAATGTTCAACATTTTATTTGCTTTTACATTGCATTTCTTTTTATTTTTATTTGGGCTCTGCCCAGAAAGGATGCAGAGCATCAATTTGTTTTGGCTCTGCCCATGTATAAATGATGCAGAGCATCAATTTTACTTTGTTTGGGCTCTGCCCCTTTTAAAATGCATAGCATTTTTATTATTTCGTTTGGGCTCTGCCTATTTATAAATGATGCAGAGCATCAATTTAATTAGGCCTGCTTGGTCTTTTTGATTTGGGCCTGGCCATTTTAGGAAATGCATTGCATTTATCAGGCGCTTTGCGCCAATCAGAGAGCGCAAGCGCTCGTAGTGTTGACACGTGTCGCGCAAGCGCAGTGCGCTGCGCTAATGCGCAGCGCCTGCGCTGCTGACACGTGGCTTGCTCTGGTGGCTTGCGCCAATCCAGGAGCGCAACAGCGCAGTTTGCAAGTGCAAGGCACTATGATTTGAGAATCTTTTAGATTCAAGAACCAATTGTTCATAAAAGAAGTGCAAAGCACTATTCGTTTTCTTGATCTAATTTAGATCAAAGAAAAGATAAGTTTTTCTTGTTTTTCTTATCTCAAAAAACCAAAGGTTCATAAAAGTGCAAAGCACTATTTTATTATTATTATTTTTTTTATTTTTATTAAAGATCATCGATCTTGTTTTTAAATCTATGATCTGTTCATAAGAGAACTTTCTCTTTCTTCTAAAGGTTTTTAAATTTTTGTTCTTGAGGAGTTTTTCAGAGTTCTCTTTCCCCTCTTTTTTTTTAGAAAATGTTCATGCCTTTGAATTGAGGCCTAGGGTCCTTTTTATAGTGCCCATAAATTAGTTAAATTTGTTAAAGAGATCTTTCTCCGAGTGATTTAGGGAATTTTCCCCACCGTTGGATCTTTGATCCAAGGGCTTCCGTTTTACAGAAGAAAATCTTCTTGTTTTAACAAGAACAGAAAAGATTTCTTTAGAATTTTAATTCTGTTTGGCGCAAATGCCCCAGCGTGTGACACGTGTTACGCAGCGCACAGAGCAGCGCAACTGCGCTAGCGCATCTGCGCTGACACGTATCGCGCAGCGCAACTGCGCTAGCGCATCTGCGCCTACACGTGTCGCGCAGCGCACAGAGCAGCGCAACTGCGCTAGCGCATCTGCGCCGACACGTGTCGCGCAGCGCAGTGCTTGCGCAACTGAAGCGTTGCTTCCTTTAATTTTGCTTAAAATAGAGCTTTTCTCTGATTGGGCGTGCCTTCTTGGGCGCTGCGCTGATGAGTCTGCGCCTGACACGTGGCGCGTTGCGCCCGGGATTTGAAGCGTTGCTTCAAAATTTGAATTTTGAATTTCCAGCAGAGCTTTGCTCTGATTGGGGGAAACACGCGGTCCTGGGGCGGAAAGTCGGCTCTTCTTCGCTTTCCGAGCCCGACTCCTCATGGACCGAAGGGTCTTTCCGCCTATCATCCTCATCAAGAGGGTTTTCATCACCCAGCAGAGGCGGCTGTTCTTGGGAAGCGGCCACCACATTCAAGCCAGATTGGGTTTGAGATGTGGTAGCCCCGTCCTTGCTCTTGCTGCGCGTGCCCACCGTGTAGACAGTGTGGACCACATACCCAGCCATTTCCTCATCTTCGGCGGGGTGACCCTGTTCTTCGAACCTCATGAGGTTCAGCCTGGCAGGAGCCCTTGTCCTTTTTTTTTGGGGAATGAAAAGTGTATGCTTTATTCATCATTATGTTGCCTTATATAGGCTTATATATTTACATATAGCCCCTTAGGCTTTCCAAAAATGGCATTTTAGCCATCCCATGGCTCATGTGCCATTTCATTTTTGCACATAAGCCATGGGCTTACAAAATATTGGCTTTATGCCCATTTTTTTTTATATTCATGCATAAACAATTACATAAAAATTATTTATTACATGATTTTGTTGTTGGCATGGGAAGGCTGGCTGCGGTCTCGACTTGGGCATGGGCCCGCTTGACCTGGGCTTGGGCCCACCTGGCTTGGGGTTGACTTTGATTTTGACTTGGTCAACCGGGGTGTAAATTTTCCCCCCAACAAATTGCCCCCCATCAATAAATGCACACAGCATATGTGGGTCGTATGCATGAAATTGATGGATCTTCTTTTGCGTGGAGGCGACTTGCTTTGGTTCCCACTTTTTGGGATGCACTGCCCTTTTTACGACGTGGACGGTCGATGCTTGACGCGTCTCCGAGACAGAGTTTCCGTGGTAGACGTTTCCCTTGCCCGGAGCGATCCGGTTCCTGCATTGTAGGAAGCCTGCACTGCCCTTTTTGCGACATGGACGGTCAACGCTCTGATCCGGAGCGATTTGGTAGACGTTTCCCCGATGCAGAGTATCGCTGGTTGATGTGTCCCCGCGACGGAGTGTCTGTTGTCAATGTGCCCCCGGCACGGAGTGTCTGCTTGACGTTTCCCCAAGGCGGAGTATTGGCTGGTTGACGTTTCCCTGATGCGGAGTGTCTGTGTTGGACGTTTCCCCGATGCGGAGTGTCGTTGGTTGACGTGTCCCCGGCACGGAGTGTCGCTGATCGACTTTTCCCCGGCGCGGAGTGTCGGGTTGACTTTTCCCCGGCACGGAGTGTCGCTGATGGACTTTTCCCCGGCGCGGAGTGTCGCTGGTCAACTTTTCCCCGGCGTGGAGTGTCGCTGATCGACTTTTCCCCGGCGTGGAGTGTTGGGTTGACTTTTTCCCGGCACGGAGTGTCGCTGATCGACTTTTCCCTGGCTTGGAGTGTCGGGTTGACTTTTCCCCGGCGCGGAGTGTCGCTGGTTGACTTTTCCCCGGCACGGAGTGTCGCTGATCGACTTTTCCCAGGCGCGGAGTGTCGCTGGTTGACTTTTCCCCGGCGCGGAGTGTCGCTGATGGACTTTTCCCCGGCGCGGAGTGCCGGGTTGACTTTTCCCCGGCACGGAGTGTCGCTGATGGACTTTTCCCCGGCGCGGAGTGTCGCGGGTTGACTTTTTCCCGGCACGGAGTGTCGCTGATCGACTTTTCTCCGGCGCGGAGTGTCGGGTTGACTTTTCCCCGGCACGGAGTGTCGCTGATCGACTTTTCCCCGGTGCTGAGTGTCGGGTTGACTTTTCCCCGGCACGGAGTGTCGCTGATGGACTTTTCCCCGGCACGGAGTGTCGTTGGTTGACTTTTCCCCGGCACAGAGTGTCCCTGATCGACTTTTCCCCGACGCGGAGTGTCGGGTTGACTTTTCCCCGACACGGAGTGTCGCTGATGGACTTTTCCCCGGCGCGGAGTGTCGGGTTGACTTTTCCCCGGCACGGAGTGTCGCTGATCGACTTTTCCCCGGCGCGGAGTTCGAGTGTGGGTTCGAGTCCCACCGGGCGTACCAGAATCTGTAGGGTGTTTTTCGTCACCCCATTGAGGTGGAAATACGCGCATGCTTGTCAGGCGTACTACAGATTCCCCCTGCCTAGGGTAGGCCGGAGTTTAATGATTGTGGGGATCCGAATCTCCGGCAGCCGCGGACTAAGCTGCCGTTAATTACCGCTCGCCTTTGGAGCGAAAGAACCTCCTATTGACGGGTTAAACTGGTCATGCGAACTCAATATGCAGTGCGTTGGTGTGTGTGTATTTTTTTTGTTTTGTTCCACATGTAAGAAAAGGGATATATATATGTAGGGTGTTTTTCGTCACCCCATTGAGATGGGAATACGCTCGCGCTTGTCAGGCGTATACTACAGATTCCCCCTGCTTAGGGTAGGCCGGGGTTTATTGATTGTGGGGATCCAAATCTCCGGCAGCCGCGGACTAAGCAGCCGTTAATTACGCATCGCCTTTGGGGCGAAGGAACCTCCGATTAACGGGTTAAAATGGGCATGCGAACTCAATGCGCAGTGTACGTGTGTTGTGTTTTGAAAGGGGGGGTTTGGATATATTGGGAGCCACGCAGAGTTTTTACAGGGGTCCCGCTACCCGGATAGCGGGCTGGGGGTCAAGAGGGCTAGCAGCCCCCTTGCGGGGTGCGGGGCAGCGCCCCGTTAGAAATTTTTTTCTAACAGGGACTGTAAATCCCCGTTTTCAATTCAATAAAAGTCTCCTACTTTCTGGATTCCAGTGGTTTCCCTTCTTTTATTTCATATTTGAATTTGTTGTTTAAGCCCAATATTTATATTTTTACCTAAAAGCCAATTAAACTAAAATCTAAACTAAAAACCCAAAATAAAATCAAGATTAACACTTAAACCCGGCCCCATCTTTAAAATTTCCCCCCAGCCCATTCAAAACTTTTTAATAAAATCCTTTTATAAAATCCTTCGGCTCGCTTACCCTTCTCAGCCCACCAGATTTTCTTCAAAAGAAAAGAAAGGGAATTATTTATCGAGCCCGGCCCAATCTCTCCCCCGGCCTGCTTCCTCTTCTTCGAAACCGACCCGACCCGTTCCTTTACTGCCTTCTTCCCTCGTCCAAAACTTCCCGCTCATTCTCTCCCTCGTCGCGAACCCACGTTCCCCACGTCGCCCTCGTCGTTGCCACGACTCGCGACCCTCGACCACGATCCGACTCCCTCTAACTCTTGTCTCAAGCTCCTCTCTCCCTCACACTCTCTATCTCTCCAACTCACTCCTCTCCCATCTCTCGAAAACCCACTCCCTCAGCCCACTGCATCACGCCGACGACGAACTTCCTCCAAACTCCTTCTTCATCACCGAGCACCCTCGCCTTCTCTCTCTCCTCACCACTTCCAGCCTCAACCGAGCTCACTCCCCTCAACTGCATACCCTCACCACCACTCGGCCACCCTACACCCCTCGACGCCGGCGAGCCCCACTTCGCCTGAACCACCTCTGCGACCCTTCACACCCTCAGCACCACCCTCATCTCTCCAGACCCGACCCCCACTGCTCCCCCTCTCTCTCTCCAAAACACACAAAAAACCCATTTTTCCCTCACTGCGCACTCTCCGTGCATGCTGCCGGAGCAACCACCGCCGATATCGTCGACCCCAGCAAGTCCCAGGCCACCCACAGAGCACACTCTATACCTCCAGCGAGCACTTGGAAACTTCGACGTAAAACCCGTGTTCGATCGAGGCTCGCGCGAACTTGTTTCGCGGCGTACAACGCGCGTTCGTCACATCGTTGCTGCCGTGTGACCCCGAGACATCTTCCAGGCAAGTATTTACTTGCTTCATGCTATAATAATAGTGTTACCAACCTAGATCATGTAGTTTACAAACTTACCGATTTCCGGTACGTATCATGACCTAAGTGGTCGATGTTAGATCCCAATGGAAATAATTGTCTAATTTGACGGAAATCGATATTTTATGTTGGCCCTTATAATGATGAATATCTTGTGTGAAATCCGCTGGAAAATACGATTGTTAGTAACAAAAATCGATACCCCCAAACATGTCGTTAAAACTAGAATTCTCTCGTAACTGAAAACGAATAAAAACACCATAAATCATACACATATTGTAAAGATGCGTTCGAGGGCTTAAATCGAAGCCGACTTGACGACCTTTAATCCTATGTAAATTTTTGATCATTCCTATTATGTAACTATGAAGATAATTGGATCGGAACACGACTCTGGACTGCAGTTCAGAGCGTTTCTGATTAGTGTGTTCTGTACAAAGACCTGCGTCCCCGTGTTTCCTGAAATAGTATGATACGGAACTTTACAGTAGTTATAAGATATTTCTGTTAGTGAAAGAAAACAGGTGGTTTCATTCCGATTCGTCGCCGTTTGTTATTTTAAACTATATTTAAAAGGGCAGAACGTAAAGCTGTTCAGAACAATTTCTGAAATGACATATTGAGATTAAACTGTGTATAACTTTCAACGTACAGATGCAATTGAGGATCCGTCTGTTGTGTTGAATACTTTATCGAAAACCCTAGATTTCATGTAACTGTAACGTTGCTAAATTCTGAGCCCAACTGGGTGCAATTCGTGCCGCGAAATGGACGTTCAGTTCTGAAACTGAATTTCCAGCCGCGAGCACTTAAACTGAAATAGCTATATCTTGAGAACCGGAACTCCGATTGAACTGAAATAAATTTTGATGAATTACAGACTGATTGTTCTATATATCTCACTTACATCATTTTTGCTGAATTCTTAACATATTAATTTTTGCAATTTATTTTAGTTCATGACACGCATGTTAATTCATAACATACAGAGCTTATTGGTAGCATACAATACATATATCATACCCTTGTCATATACTCAGTGTTAGTGCGTGTGAACATTGCATTATCGTGCGTGATAGATGTTGGTTTAGGAGTGACGAGTACACCAATGGAAAGTGAATATTCGTGACAGTGATTGATACAGTGGACAGTGATGAAACCGTGCCATTGGTATACTTGTACACAACTAGATCAATATCATAAATAGTGTAACCTGGGGAAAAAGGGGAAATCAAAGTGGAAAGAGCATCGTATTTAGCGGGACCGTGTTTAGAGGATGATCATTCGAACAGAGATACTGATACATGTAGGATAGGATCTAGCGATCCGGCTGACAGGGTCATGTCCCGAGCATGTGGGCCGTTGTCTCGGGTATGTACGAGACTCCTGTTAAACATGATCCTCCTTCCACTATGTGATTTCAAATATGACCTAGAGACCGATAGGGACATATAACATATTCTGCATCATATAGTGACATAGTGATTACTTGCATTGTTCTTACACCAGTATTACCTCATATACCTGTTTCCCCTCATTATAATATAATTGTTATTGTGTCGCTCTGACGACCTGAGTATGCATGCTCAGATCCCGCGGGAGGACCAGCACAGGAGACGGATCTACCCTTCGAGTTTACGGAGATTTAGACTGGTGTATTTTCTATTTTTCTGCTTTCCACAAAAGTGATCGTAAGTTTGACTTTGGTTAGTATCTGTTCTTGTTATCTGTAATTTGTGAACAATGGAATATTAATGTAATAAATTAGTGATGTGATTCCTTTAACACTGTGCTTTATTTACTGATTACCATGTAGTGCTAGAAGCCGAAGTGTGACTACGGCGGGATGTTTCCTTGACCGTAGGAGCATGGCTAGCCTAGTTATCCCTCGTTTTCCGTATTCTGGGAAGCAGGGCGTGACATGGTTTAGTTGGTATCAGAGACCGTGTTTAGTATCAAGGGATAACATTCACTATGCTGTATTACGTTATTCTTGTTTCACTACTCTTGATTTCCATCCTTGAAACTGGTCCTATCCTTTTGAATCTTTCAGTGATATGACGTCCCCGAACGACCCCTCCTCGGACTCCAGCTCTCAGGACCGCACGGAAAGGATGCTCAGCGCACTGACCACTCTCGCGGAAGCTCAGGAGAGGAAGACCGACTTGCACACTGAGGGACTCAGGGCGATTACCGCCACAGGAGGACCCTCCGCATTTATTACCGCCCCCGAGGGCGTTGTTCCACCAGCTTATCATGCTAGGGCAAGTACAGTAGCAGACTTTCGACGGTTACACCCAGCTGCGTTCACAGGGCTAGCTGAACCCCTTGAGGCGGAGCAATGGTTGGTGAACATGGAGAATTTATTGACTGCCGCCAGGGTTCCAGAGGAAGACAGAGTGGACGCGATAAAGATACAATTAGAAGACGAGGCCCGCACATGGTGGTCGGTGGAAGAGAGTAGACTTGACAGGCCGATCGAATGGAGCAAGTTTAAGGAGTGCTTCCTAGATCATTACTTTCCTTCCACAGCCAAGGCAGAAATGGAGGAGAGGTTTATTCTTTTGAAGCAGAATGGACGCTCAGTGGATGTTTATGCGGCAGAGTTCAACCGCTTGAGTCGTTTCGCTCCGTACATGGTCGCCTCAGAAGCTACCAGGGCCATACGTTTTCTTCAGGGGTTAGATTTTGAGTTGCAGCAGTTAATTGCATCGTTGGATTTACAGACTTTCGCACAGGTGCTCAACGCAGCGAGAGTTCAGGAGCAATTGATTAACAAGTTCAGGAGACCCCCAGTCGTTCCAGCTCGTACCCACACGCCATCTCGAGGAGCCATACCGGTTCACAGAGCAGGAACGACGCAAATGAAGCGCCCGTTCGTACCACAGCAGCGCCCCCAGAGACAGGGCGTAACTTGCGGCTATTGCGGTAGAGGAGGACCTACCCAGAAGGACTGTCGCCGTGCCAAGGGACAGTGCTTGATCTACGGTTCCAGTCAGCACAAGATTGGCAGTTGCCCTGAGCGAGCAGAGGTACAGGAAGGTTCTGGACCGCCACAGCAGAGGCCGCAGGAGCAGAGACAACCCTTCACAGGTCGCGGTCAGGGACGGGCTTTCACCTTGACCGCCGAGCAGGCGGAAGCGTTAGGAGATGTGGTTACAGGTACTCTACTCGTACATTCCTTGCCAGCTAGAGTACTATTTGATTCGGGAGCATCGCATTGTTTCTTGTCTGAGCATTTCACTACTACACACTCAATACCACATGAAACACTAACTAAGGGATGGGAAATTCATACGGGTAATGGCATCATAATATCTAGTCGAGAATGTAGATTATGCCCGGTTGTAGTGTGTGGCAAGGAATTCTATGCGAATTTCCTCCTAATCGGGACAGGCAGTTACGACGCAATTCTTGGGATGGATTGGATGAGCACTTTTCATGCTGTAATCGATTGTCGTGCAAGGAATGTGATCTTCCGCATTCCCAATCACCCGGAGTTTGTTTTCAAGGGCGGAAGCGAATCTTTGGAGCCAGCTAAATACAGAGCAAAGCCTAAGGAGCTGACAGCTATGGAGATGGATAGGAACCCAGCCCCAGAAATTGTTCGGGACTTTCTGGACGTTTTTCCCGAGGATCTACCCGGTCTACCACCTCCTCGAATTTTGGAGTTCTCAATCGACTTGACTCCAGGTACAGCCCCAGTATCCAGAGCCCCATATAGAATGGCTGTAAGTCTATGTTAGCGCCCCGGCCGTCTACAGACGCCAAATGCGGAACAAAAACTTTTAAACTGGCGCTATCGTATACTTTAACCCGGATCTGCCATTATTGCTAAACTAACAAACTGTAAAGAGTGTAGAAAGGTTATACCGAACGATCCGAGTCCTTCGTTCTTCAACCATCATCCCACGCTCCGTTGCGGCTGCTCCGATCTCGTCGATCTCCGATCTGCTCGTCCAAGTGGCACCACATCTCTGATTCTTTAAACGGGCTCCCGCCTCTGACTTGAGGCAACTCGATCGTCAAGTTTGCTAAAAGAGACGACGAAGAATGATGTAGAGAATGAGTAGATGACTTTGTCTCACTTCGTCCAAGTCCGTGGACGATCGGTTAATGAAGTTGCCATTTTAATCGGGTGATGGAACGAAACGAGATATGAAATTTCCATACACCCAAAACCATAGTCTTTTCTCTCTAAAATGAAATCATTCTCTCTCTCTCACTCAAAGAATGGCCGGTCACTATAAGTAGAAGAGGGAGGTGAGGGTAGGAGCAAGTGGTGACCATAACATGAAGCATATCATGAAGAAAAGATCTTAACCAAAACAAAATGCTTTAATGTTAAAGCATGAGTCATAAACCTAGTTATCATGCATTAATGAACCATTAAATGCATCCAATGAAAACTCAACACCAATTAATCCTAGTCACCTCATCTAGATGCTTCTAGAACATTGACTCACCTCAACTGAAGAAAAGATAAATCCGTCTTTAACTGAATGTTAAAAGACGGCTGATAGAAAACTGGAAACTGGCAACTTCCAAAAGTGATCCTGAAACAACTTTCAGGATAACCCCGTAACTGTATAAATATACCCGCATTTGTATTACGACCGAATACAAATGCAACTGAGATAAAGATATTATATCTACTCAATATAATACTCGGATCCGGCTTAAACCAAAGCCGACCAGTATCAACTGCCCGAAAAATAACACGTGCGTAAACGCACGTGCATTTTCCGAACCCTGCCATAAAACCATACGGCCTCTACAACGTTTCGCCCGAACTTGGGAAACTGTCTGTGGGGGACTCTAATGACTCGTCAGTACCCTGGCAGTGGGTTTAACCACAAACCGTGAGCGGCACTAGCAATGCGTAACGGCTGCCCATGGACTGACCTCAAGGAAGGCTGATGAGCGAACTCATCCAGAAACCCTACTGAGCCTAACAGTGACAATGTATATACAGTCCGGTCCGTTCGTCTATGAGTATCGCATATCTGCCTGGGGGGCTAGTAACGTCAGACCCCCAATAGCAGTATAAGTCGTGTCGGAGTGTAGCCCAATAACACGCTGAGATACTACTGGAGTACCTACCAGTAAATCTCTTGCCACGGCCGTGGGCTTTGTGTAATGGCTCTCCTAGACACAGCACGATCTCGCCCCCAATATCGGGAGAGACGAATCCCCTGCCGATCCGCTCACGTGCCTCCATATGGCTCGGGATTGTACCCAAAAACTACCTGTTTGCACGACTCCTTTGAGCCGTGGTAGGGTAGAAATCAAAGCACAGTGGGAACTCACACGAGTCAAATGACGACCTCAGGTCGATGAACTAACCTGTACACATGTCACCAGGGAACTGCTATCTGACGATAGATATAGTACTAACTAGCAGATTCCCGGCGAGTCCTGTCCGGTGTACTCATAACCCAATGAGCACCTGGATACATCTTAGGTGATCCAACTGACACCAGTGGCTTGTGAGACCGGCCACCGCCCCTCGTCGGGGTCTCGACTGTACACACTAGTCTACTCCGGAGTATCGATGCCCTGTCTCAAAACTCTCACGACTAGGGACCACAATTAAGGATATGCATATAAACTACCCAACTCTCACGTATATGATCGCCATCATACTGTTGGTAGTAAAGCAAGATCCTAAGGGCTCTATCAAAGTGTAACATGTAATCAGTCATCTGAACATGTACACGACTGATAGAGGCAAACCAGATAGCATACTATCATCTCGAGTAAGACTGTCATACCGGTATAGGTCCTCCGCAATCATTGCAATCACGTACCTGCGATCCAATAATTGATTATGAGGGCACTATCTCCAACAATCTCCCACTTGCACTCAAGGCTAATTATTGCGATGTCGACTACTCACAGCCCGTGTGAAACCGAACATCCAACTCCTCTACTAATCAGTATCACAAAGCCCGTTTGAAAAACTATTGTGTTCGAGAAATAGCCTTAGTGAGTGGATCCGCCTAGAAGTTTCTTTCTATATCTCTCTTAATCTCAAGTTCGCGGAGAAAGCCATCTCCCGAATCGAGTAATATCAGTCTTAGAATATGTCTGGATATCTGATGGGACCTAGTCCATAAATGAACTCCAAATCCAAACTTCTTAGACTGTATCGATCACTGAACCTAATCAGTATCCGGCACCATGCCTCCCACAGTATTCTCTTGGACCACCTGTCCATAATACTGTCCCTCTTCGTCAGAGGGAAAAACTATAACTCTGACAATCACTCTGTCATCCATGTCACCTTTGAAGCCTGGAATGATAATCGTCTCCCGAAGGAGGCTGCCGTCATCAAATCCGTAGAACATGTACTTATGTTCTAAAACTGCTTCCTTATATTTCTCCAGGATTGGATTAATACAAACTTATTGCATCTAGTGCAAAAACAACATCTGGTGCGGTACTTGACATCTCACGATTGACTCAATTGCCTAAGCAAGTTATCTGTCAATCATGCACATCCCTCTCCCCTTTAGTCTATACGACACCTTTAGAGAGGGTGACTCCATCACCTGCAGGTACACCACCATGCTAGGAGTCAACTATTCTAAAAACCATTAGAATATCTGTCAAAGTACCCACATTGGGAAACTACCCAAATCCAGATCTAAAACCATAGATGTAGAAACCAGAATGTCAAATATTACATCCATATCCTGTCTGGAGAAACAACTGTGTGACGACCACTGTTCAACCGATCGTAGTATAGGAATTTTACTTCCTACTCTGTGTATGTCATCCTGATACCATGACATCACACCCTACTACCTTCTTTAACAGATCCATCCTCTATTCTGATTGAAGTCAAAACCATGACTGTCATATCAAAATTAGATGATCTATCTCCGCTATAACTGCTCAAGTCTATAAATAGATATAAGCTACTTGCCCACTATGCTTCCGATGCTCCCACTGACTACGACAACCCTCCTACTGGGTCTCATAGCCTGGAACAACAGTAGTGTCAAGTCTTGGTAGATAAGAACCTCCCTGTCACCGTCCTTGAGGCTACCGAAGTACCTCTCGGGTGTCTGAGGTTACCCACCATATCTGCGGAGTGGCTATTGGAATGTCAAACCTGATTGAATATATAGGTCCTATTAAATTTTCCGTAATCGTTCGCGGTTCTGGAATCACTTCCAGTTCTACCATACTCCCACTACTGTTTTCTGAAAAAGATCTATTTTTACTAAAACTGTGGCAAGTCAAGAACAATATCACTATTGATCTTCCAAATGGTAGAATATCAACCCTCGTCATAGCCAGGGTCAACCCACAAACAGCCATTACAGAAACGTGCCCTGAGTTATCCAGAGTCTGGTTTTAAGCATAAGCTTGACAACTCCTCGTACCTTAACATCTTTTAAGGTACGATCTATTCTATATCCAATATAGAAACTTTGGCACTTATTTAATTGGAACTAGATTCAAATCATGCAGCTGTCTCCAGTGCATATCAACTTAATGGAAAGAGGCTAATCAGTATTACTCAACTTAGGAATCTATCCAATTATGAGCAACCTGAAAGAGAAACAAGTTTCTCAAAACTATTACTATCATCTGAATACCAATCACAAGAATCTACATCTTCGATCTCTTTGAAGAATCCCGATACTTGTGACACCTGGTTCTCTACTTTATTCTTATACCCACAACTTCTCAAATCTTAGACCTTGTATTTCTACGAAACACTTGTCTAAATACTAGAGAAGTTATAAGTAAACAGAACATAGTACGAGGACCTACCCCTTTGTCCTGATGGACACTTGGACAACATACAATACTCTGTATAAGTCCGCTGAGTTAAACAACTCAAAACCTGTGCGTCGTAGCTTGAAAACTGTACCCTGGCGATTTCCTCAAATATCACCAATTACAACGAATTCCGATATAATGAGGATAATCACCTAATTCCCAATAACTTACTCCCACTCATCATCTGTAAAACCATACAGATATGACAATGAAACCTGGTAAATACATACCCTTGGAGTAAGTGTTTAATCGGGAAAATAGTTTTTCCTTTAACAATGCACTGAAACATGAAAATGTTTCGTAGGGGTATCCTGGTATTCATAGTAATGCCTCTTCCATAATCCAATTCATGACTTCAACCGTATATTTTATTGCCAGCTCTCCAAATCCCTTTATTTGTCTTTAGTCGTTACCTTCTGTACACCATCGTTAGGCTAAATGGTTTTCTTCCTTCCCTACCGTTCGGCACCAGCCTATGGTTTGGAAGAAGACTATCCAGTAAGCATAATAGGTGTACCCTCCTAAACCAAGGAGTACTCGCATCTCGAGAGAAGGTGATGATAAAAGACAACTGAATAATACCTTATTCTTTTAAAGGTGAAATAGGAGTGGCGATGAAGTACGCGGTTTTGGTCGTGAATGATATTAGTCGCAATTTACTTTGCCCTCTTTCTAATCCCTTTATTTTGTCTTTACATATTACCTTCTGCACACCCTACTTAGGCTAATTGGTTTTCTTCATTCCCTACCTTTCGGCACCAGCCTATGGTTTGGAATAAGACTATCCAATAAGCGTAATAGGTGTACTCTCCTAAACCAAGGAGCTCTCGCAACCTGAGAGAAGGTGATAATAAAAGACAACTGAATAAACCAATTCTATTTCTCCTGAACCTGGATCCATCCTCGAAGAAGTCCCTTCGAGTTCGTATATAACCATACGATGGATCTATCCAATGGAAGTGGATATCCGTAGTAATACGGGTGTTCTGAGAAATTCAAAGGGTAAAAGAAGGAGTGGCAATGACTTATGCAACTCAGACAATCCAAAAGCCAGTATTTTAAGAAGGTTCGGTCAACCTGGTCACTGAGTCATAGTCTAGGGTCGGTCAAAGGTCGCTGCCAAAGAGAGAGAGAAAAGAAACACTCTGCGTGCACTCTAACCTAGATCAGAATGGTCATCACTTTATCTAATCCGGAAACCTCATACTGTCGTGTCAAATTCTCCTCCAAACCTAAAGAAGAATCAATCGGGATCACCCGAAGAGTAAACCAACTCATCAGTGGGAATCGGGATCCAACTCTCATCGCATGATAACGTGATGGAATGCATCCACGTTACTCATACTCCAGAAGGTATGCGCATACTTGGCAAGTTTCAGTTTCTTTAGAAACTCCCGATATGATTTTTGCCCCATGCTCTTATAACCTTGGCTTTGGTCAAAGTGTCATAAGTCACATGCCAAGTTCTACCCGTCACTATCTTGTCAATTTGAACCCACCCGCACATGCCCCTGACTTTGGCCAATCGGCAGAACGACTGTCCCAAACTAACTCATCTATCTATGCAACAATTGAATACCCAGCAGCTACCAAACACTATGCCTTAACTTTGGCTAAAATACATAGCTTGAATACTACTGTATACTCAAAAGAAGTGACGGAGGGCTACGGCTGGTTTTTGGCGAAAAACCTTTAACGTAGTGAACTTGATATCGCTGAAGGAACCTGATAGCTTTTTAAAATATAGTGGCGAAAACCTTTTGCTAAAGAGGTCACTCCCGGTAAAGGGATCTCGGCTCTTTCCTCGTGGAATGAGGTGCAGGATATTCCACTGAATACCGCTATGCAAAGCAACTTGTAATCGACTATAGTGAAGTTATTACGCTGACGAAAACTTCTGCCCAAGGGGTCAGTCCCGGTGAAGGGATATCGGCCCTTGCCCCGTCGAATGAGGTGCAGGATATTCCACTGAATACCGCTATGCATAACAAAAGAAAACGTCTTTGCAATAACACTTTTTAAATTTGTTCCAACAACTGTAAACAGGTTTGTTATCCTTTGCATTGATCAGAATCAACGCAGGCCCATCAATTAATCACACCAGAAAAGAACGAAAATAAAATGTACGTATATGCCATCCGCATTCGTCACTGGGTCCCGTCATCACCCGTTAGGTTACTTAACTAACGACAGAGCGGGGACTAGACTAGCGCGGGTGTAAAACATATACAACATCTAATAGTATATAAACCAATATACAATAATCGCTCCAGGCGTGATAATATGCAACATTACAGAAAAGTAATAAGCATCACAGAACAATACAAATAATCTGGGATCCCCGAGTTTCACAGAGCCGCTGCTGAAACTCGACGTTCCCCTGTCGTGTGGATAGCCTGTGCAATGAAACCTAGACCCCTACGGGTGCGGCAAGTTACCCGCCAAAACCTGAAGCGAGGCAGCCCCCTACAGCATAGTGAATGGACCACCCAGCACTCCACGGAATCCGGTAATCTTGGGCACCCCTCCTTGGGTCAACCTGTACCCCCTACGAGTACGGCGAATAGTCTGCCAATTCTAGAGTGGGGCCCCTCTGCCTCTCAAAGCCATGAGATGCGGACCCGTTGTTTCTCAGAACCCGGCTATCCGTGCACTCCGTCTCGGGGCAAAACCTAGTACAGTAATGAAAAATAGTACAATAGGTACATCGACCGCAACCTGGTCGTGCCCCAAAAGAATATTATACAACATGCAGTGACGGCAGTCCACAAGTTGGACGCTCGCCCCGCAATATCAAATGTACAAATAAACTCAAACTGTACTACCATTGCACACTGCTATCCACCACGATAAATCCGCAACATCACAGCACAACACAGAACATCAATGCGAATGTCACGTTCGCAAACCCGTCTAAAAGAACTATAGCAATCAGACGCGGTTTACCGATCAAATGACATTCCCGGTCGGAGATATAATGTAAGCACTGTAAACTAATGTGTTTAAATTTCGATCGACCAAATATCACAAAGTGGGCCCCACGAACATCTGTAGAACAGTAACAAAACCTGGGCCCAAACGATATATACCAAAAATCCCAATTTCCAATAGAGAATGCACTGTAGAAAACTGGCAGAGTGATGTCACTTTCCTGCGGCGGATCCGCGGCGGAACAGTCGACTCACTTTGTCGAATTTCTGCAGTATTCCTAAAAAACCCTGCTCGATTTTCTGGTATGGTCAAAATGACATTTGGACCAGTTTTAAAATTAACAGAAACTGTCAAACGAAAAAATTGCGATTTTTGATTTCCGGTTCGATCGATATTTTAAACGCGTTAGCACAAGTTAGTATAGCAAAATGGTGAGGCTCTGATACCACTGTAAGTCTACGTTAGCGCCCCGGCCGTCTACAGACGCCAAATGCGGAACAAAAACTTTTAAACTGGCGCTATCGTATACTTTAACCCGGATCTGCCATTATTGCTAAACTAACAAACTGTAAAGAGTGTAGAAAGGTTATACCGAACGATCCGAGTCCTTCGTTCTTCAACCATCATCCCACGCTCCGTTGCGGCTGCTCCGATCTCGTCGATCTCCGATCTGCTCGTCCAAGTGGCACCACATCTTTGATTCTTTAAACGGGCTCCCGCCTCTGACTTGAGGCAACTCGATCGTCAAGTTTGCTAAAAGAGACGACGAAGAATGATGTAGAGAATGAGTAGATGACTTTGCCTCACTTAGTCCAAGTCCGTGGACGATCGGTTAATGAAGTTGCCATTTTAATCGGGTGATGGAACGAAACGAGATATGAAATTTCCATACACCCAAAACCATAGTCTTTTCTCTCTAAAATGAAATCATTCTCTCTCTCTCACTCAAAGAATGGCCGGCCACTATAAGTAGAAGAGGGAGGTGAGGGTAGGAGCAAGTGGTGACCATAACATGAAGCATATCATGAAGAAAAGATCTTAACCAAAACAAAATGCTTTAATGTTAAAGCATGAGTCATAAACCTAGTCATCATGCATTAATGAACCATTAAATGCATCCAATGAAAACTCAACACCAATTAATCCTAGTCACCTCATCTAGATGCTTCTAGAACACTGACTCACCTCAACTGAAGAAAAGATAAATCCGTCTTTAACTGAATGTTAAAAGACGGCTGATAGAAAACTGGAAACTGGCAACTTCCAAAAGTGATCCTGAAACAACTTTCAGGATAACCCCGTAACTGTATAAATATACCCGCATTTGTATTACGACCGAATACAATTGCAACTGAGACAAAGATATTATATCTACTCAATATAATACTCGGATCCGGCTTAAACCAAAGCCGACCAGTATCAACTGCCCGAAAAATAACACGTGCGTAAACGCACGTGCATTTTTCGAACCCTGCCATAAAACCATACGGCCTCTACAACGTTTCGCCCGAACTTAGGAAACTGTCTGTGGGGGACTCTAATGACTCGTCAGTACCCTGGCAGTGGGTTTAACCACAAACCATCAGCGGCACTAGCAATGCGTAACGGCTGCCTATGGACTGACCTCAAGGGAGGCTGATGAGCGAACTCATCCAGAAACCCTACTGAGCCTAACAGTGACAATGTATATACAGTCCGGTCCGTTCGTCTATGAGTATCGCATATCTGCCTAGGGGGCTAGTAACGTCAGACCCCCAATAGCAGTATAAGTCGTGTCGGAGTGTAGCCCAATAACACGCTGAGATACTACTGGAGTACCTACCAGTAAATCTCTTGCCACGGCCGTGGGCTTTGTGTAATGGCTCTCCTAGACACAGCACGATCTCGCCCCCAATACCGGGAGAGACGAATCCCCTGCCGATCCGCTCACGTGCCTCCATATGGCTCGGGACTGTACCCAAAAACTACCTGTTTGCACGACTCCTTTGAGCCGTGGTAGGGTAGAAATCAAAGCACAGTGGGAACTCACACGAGACAAATGACGACCTCAGGTCGATGAACTAACCTGTACACATGTCACCAGGGAACTTCTATCTGACGATAGATATAGTACTAACTAGCAGATTCCCGGCGAGTCCTGTCCGGTGTACTCATAACCCAATGAGCACCTGTATACATCTTAGGTGATCCAACTGACACCAGTGGCTTGTGAGACCGGCCACCGCCCCTCGTCGGGGTCTCGACTGTACACACTAGTCTACTCCGGAGTATCGATGCCCTGTCTCGAAACTCCCACGACCAGGGACCACAATTAAGGATATGCATATAAACTACCCAACTCTCACGTATATGATCGCCATCATACTGTTGGTAGTAAAGCAAGATCCTAAGGGCTCTATCAAAGTGTAACATGTAATCAGTCACCTGAACATGTACACGACTGATAGAGGCAAACCAGATAGCATACTATCATCTCGAGTAAGACTGTCATACCGGTATAGGTCCTCCGCAATCATTGCAATCACGTACCTGCGATCCAATAATTGACTATGAGGGCACTATCTCCAACAATGGCACCGGTTGAATTGGCGGAATTGAAGAAGCAGGTTGAAGAACTTTTGCAGAAAGGATTCATTCGGCCAAGCGCTTCCCCGTGGGGTGCACCAGTTCTATTGGTAAAGAAGAAGGATGGATCGTTGCGAATGTGTATAGATTACCGGGAGCTGAACAAGGTCACAATAAAGAACAAGTACCCAATACCGCGCATTGACGACCTATTTGATCAACTAAGTGGAGCCAAGGTTTTCTCGAAGTTGGACCTCCGTTCTGGGTATCATCAAATCAGGGTAGCAGCCGAGGATGTGTGCAAGACGGCTTTCAGGACCCGATACGGACATTACGAGTTCCTTGTGATGCCGTTCGGCGTTACCAACGCCCCAGCAATATTCATGGACTTGATGAACAGGGTGTTCGCAAAATACTTGGACACGTTTGTCGTTGTGTTTATCGACGACATACTGGTCTACTCGAAGACTCAGGAGGAGCACGTTGAACACTTGCGCACAGTCCTACAAATTCTTCGGGAAGAGAAGCTGTATGCGAAGCTAAGCAAGTGTGAGTTCTGGCTCGACAAGGTGCAGTTTTTGGGACATATTGTTTCGGACGAAGGCATTTCGGTGGACCCGGCAAAGATAGAATCTGTCAGAGATTGGCCGACGCCGAAGTCGGTGGCTGAGATCAGGAGTTTTCTGGGATTGGTAGGTTATTATCGAAGATTCGTCCAAGATTTCTCCAGAATCGCGGAACCATTGACGAGGCTAACACGGAAGGACGTGCCGTTTACATGGACAGAGGGGTGCACTCAGGCATTCGACACACTAAAGCAGAAATTAACCACGGCGCCTATTCTTACTGTACCAGATGATTCAGGTGGTTTGGTGATACACAGTGATGCCTCAGGGAAGGGTTTAGGCTGTGTTTTGATGCAGCACGGACGTGTGGTTTCTTACGCCTCTCGACAACTGAGAAACCACGAGAAGAACTACCCTACACATGACTTGGAGTTAGCTGCGGTAGTCTTTGCGTTGAAGATTTGGAGGCACTATCTATTGGGAGAGAAAGTGGAGGTATACACTGATCACAAAAGTTTGAAGTATGTTTTCACCCAGAAGGAATTGAATATGAGGCAGCGCCGATGGCTAGAGCTGATGGCAGATTACGACTTGGACCTTCAGTATCACCCGGGGCAGGTGAATGTTGTACCAGATGCGCTCAGTCGCAAACCAGCGGTCATGATGTTGACCAATCAGAGGAGAATTATTGAGGACTTCCGGAGACTTGCACTTGAGGTCGTTACGCCGAACGCACTCAGTCAATTTTGGCAACTACAGGTGCAATCTTCCCTAGTGGATCGTATCAAGACTGCACAAGCAGACGATCCCCGATTGCAAAAGTTCAGAGAGGAAGTGAAAGCTGGACTGAGAACGGATTTGATTATACATGAAGATGGCTCTCTGAGATTCGGTAGCAGACTCTGCGTCCCTAAGGGAGGTGTTCGAGAAGAAATATTGGCCGAAGCACATAGTTCAGCTTATTCTGTGCATCCGGGAAGTACAAAAATGTATCAGGACCTAAAGCATCACTTTTGGTGAAACGGAATGAAGCGGGAAATTGCGAGGTTCGTATCCAGGTGCTTGGTATGCCAGCAGGTGAAGGCGGAGCATTATAGGACAGCAGGACTGTTACAACCCCTGCCGATACCGGAATGGAAGTGGGAGCACATTACTATGGATTTCGTGACGGCCTTACCACGGAGCCCTAGGGGCAATAACGCCATTTGGGTTATCGTCGATCGCCTCACAAAAGCTGCACACTTTCTACCTTTCCGAGTGGGACAGTCGACAGAATCATTGGCAGAAAGATATATGCAGGAGATCGTACGACTTCACGGTGTTCCAGTCAGCATTGTGTCAGACCGGAACACGAGATTCTTGTCGCACTTTTGGAAGAGCTTACAGGAGAGCTTGGGTACCCACCTTAATTTCATCACAGCTTATCACCCACAGACGGATGGACAATCCGAGCGTACGATTCAGACGCTTGAGGACATGTTGAGAGCCTGTATGCTGGACTTTCAGGGTTCCTGGGAGGACCATCTGCATCTAGTCGAGTTCTCTTATAACAATAGTTATCAGGCTAGTATTCAGATGGCTCCTTTTGAAGCACTATACGGGAGGAAATGTCGATCCCCAGTATGTTGGGATGATGTGGGAGAACGAAGACTACTGGGCCCCGAACTCATTGTTCAGACAGTCGACAAAGTTCAAATGATCAGACAGCGTATCAAGGCGGCTCAGGATCGACAGAAGAGTTGGGCAGATACCAGCAGAAGGGCACTTGAGTTCGAAGTCGGAGATCATGTGTTCTTAAAGATTTCCCCTACTCGTGGAGTTATCAGGTTCGGAGGTCGGGGAAAGCTTAGTCCCCGCTTTATCGGACATTTTAAGGTGTTAGAGCGAGTAGGAGAGGTGGCCTATTGACTTGCCTTGCCTCCATCGCTAGCTGGTGTGCACAATACCTTCCACGTGTCACAGTTGCGGCGTTACGTTCGAGATGAGAGCCATGTTCTGGACCATTCGGAGCTAGTTTTGGGGACTGATCTGTCATACGAGGAGCAGCTTATTCTCGACCGCAGAGAGAAAGTGCTGAAGAATAAGGTCATTCCATTAGTCCGAGTGTCTTAGGGCGGTCGTTCCCCAGGAGAATCCACCTGGGAGCGGGAGGAAGACATCCGTGATCGTTATCCACATCTTTTTGTTTAGTACATTGTATTCTTGTATCCTTGTTAAATTTCGAGGACGAAATTTTGTTAAGGGGGGTATGATGTAAATCCCCGTTTTCAATTCAATAAAAGTCTCCTACTTTCTGGATTCCAGTGGTTTCCCTTCTTTTCTTTCATATTTGAATTTGTTGTTTAAGCCCAATATTTATATTTTTACCTAAAAGCTAATTAAACTAAAATCTAAACTAAAAACCCAAAATAAAATCAAGATTAACACTTAAACCCGGCCCCATCTTTAAAATTTTCCCCAAGCCCATTCAAAACTTTTTAATAAAATCCTTTTATAAAATCCTTCGGCCCGCTTACCCTTCTCAGCCCACCAGATTTTCTTCAAAAGAAAAGAAAGGGAATTATTTATCGAGCCCGGCCCAATCTCTCCTCCGGCCTGCTTCCTCTTCTTCGAAACCGACCCGACCCGTTCCTTTACTGCCTTCTTCCCTCGTCCAAAACTTCCCGCTCATTCTCTCCCTCGTCGCGAACCCACGTTCCCCACGTCGCCCTCGTCGTTGCCACGACTCGCGACCCTCGACCACGATCCGACTCCCTCTAACTCTCGTCTCAAGCTCCTCTCTCCCTCACACTCTCTATCTCTCCAACTCACTCCTCTCCCATCTCTCGAAAACCCACTCCCTCAGCCCACTGCATCACGCCGACGACGAACTTCCTCCAAACTCCTTCTTCATCACCGAGCACCCTCGCCTTCTCTCTCTCCTCACCACTTCCAGCCTCAACCGAGCTCACTCCCCTCAACTACATACCCTCACCACCACTCGGCCACCCTACACCCCTCGACGCCGGCGAGCCCCACTTCGCCTGAACCATCTCTGCGACCCTTCACACCCTCAGCACCACCCTCATCTCTCCAGACCCGACCCCCACTGCTCCCCCTCTCTCTCTCCAAAACACACAAAAAACCCATTTTTCCCTCACTGCGCACTCTCCGTGCACGCTGCCAGAGCGACCACCGCCGATATCGTCGACCCCAGCAATTCCCAGGCCACCCACAGAGCACACTCTATACCTCCAGCGAGCACTTGGAAACTTCGACGTAAAACCCGTGTTCGATCGAGGCTCGCGCGAACTTGTTTCGCGGCGTACAACGCGCGTTCGCGACATCGTTGCTGCCGTGTGACCCCGAGACATCTTCCAGGTAAGTATTTACTTGCTTCATGCTATAATAATAGTGTTACCAACCTAGATCATGTAGTTTACAAACTTACCGATTTCCGGTACGTATCATGACCTAAGTGGTCGATGTTAGATCCCAATGGAAATAATTGTCTAATTTGACGGAAATCGATATTTTATGTTGGCCCTTATAATGATGAATATCTTGTGTGAAATCCGCTGGAAAATACGATTGTTAGTAACAAAAATCGATACCCCCAAACATGTCGTTAAAACTAGAATTCTCTCGTAACTGAAAACGAATAAAAACACCATAAATCATACACATATTGTAAAGATGCGTTCGAGGGCTTAAATCGAAGCCGACTTGACAAACTTTAATCCTATGTAAATTTCTGATCATTCCTGTTATGTAACTATGAAGATAATTGGATCGGAACACGACTCTGGACTGCAGTTCAGAGCGTTTCTGATTAGTGTGTTCTGTACAAAGACCTGCGTCCCCGTGTTTCCTGAAATAGTATGATACGGAACTTTACAGTAGTTATAAGATATTTCTGTTAGTGAAAGAAAACAGGTGGTTTCATTCCGATTCGTCGCCGTTTGTTATTTTAAACTATATTTAAAAGGGCAGAACGTAAAGCTGTTCAGAACAATTTCTGAAATGACATATTGAGATTAAACTATGTATAACTTTCAACGTACAGATGCAATTGAGGATCCGTCTATTGCGTTGAATACTTTATCGAAAACCCTAGATTTCATGTAACTGTAACGTCGCTAAATTCTGATCCCAACTGGGTGCAATTCATGCCGCGAAATGGACGTTCAGTTCTGAAACTGAATTTCCAGCCGCGAGCACTTAAACTGAAATAGCTATATCTTGAGAACCGGAACTCCGATTGAACTGAAACAAATTTTGATGAATTACAGACTGATTGTTCTATATATCTCACTTACATCATTTTTGCTGAATTCTTAACATATTAATTTGTGCAATTTATTTTAGTTCATGACACGCATGTTAATTCATAACATACAGAGCTTATTGGTAGCATACAATACATATATCATACCCTTGTCATATACTCAGTGTTAGTGCGTGTGAACATTGCATTATCGTGCGTGATAGATGTTGGTTTAGGAGTGACGAGTACACCAATGGAAAGTGAATATTCGTGACAGTGATTGATACAGTGGACAGTGATGAAACCGTGCCATTGGTATACTTGTACACAACTAGATCAATATCATAAATAATGTAACCTGGGGAAAAAGTGGAAATCAAAGTGGAAAGAGCATCGTATTTAGTGGGACCGTGTTTAGAGGATGATCATTCGAACAGAGATACTGATACATATAGGATAGGATCTAGCGATCCGGCTGACAGGGTCATGTCCCGAGCATGTGGGCCGTTGTCTCGGGTATGTACGAGACTCCTGTTAAACATGATCCTCCTTCCACTATGTGATTTCAAATATGACCTAGAGACCGATAGGGACATATAACATATTCTGCATCATATAGTGACATAGTGATTACTTGCATTGTTCTTACACCAGTATTACCTCATATACCTGTTTCCCCTCATTATAATATAATTGTTATTGTGTCGCTCTGACGACCTGAGTATGCATGCTCAGATCCCGCGGGAGGACCAGCACAGGAGACGGATCTACCCTTTGAGTTTACGGAGATTTAGACTGGTGTATTTTCTATTTTTCTGCTTTCCACAAAAGTGATCGTAAGTTTGACTTTGGTTAGTATCTGTTCTTGTTATCTGTAATTTGTGAACAATGGATTATTAATGTAATAAATTAGTGATGTGATTCCTTTAACACTGTGCTTTATTTACTGATTACCATGTAGTGCTAGAAGCCGAAGTGTGACTACGGCGGGATTTTTCCTTGACCGTAGGAGCATGGATGGCCTAGTCATCCCTCGTTTTCCGTATTCTGGGAAGCGGGGCGTGACAGGGACAGTGTCGCGGAGTATGTGTGTGTGTAAATATGTATACATATGTGTATATATATATATATAAGAAAGAGGGGGAAAAGCCATCTAAAGGATGCGTGGGGCCAGCGCCTTGAGCGCTGTACGCTCAGGTGCTGTGCGCTCAGGCGCAAGCGCGCCACGTGTCGGCACGTGGGCGTTTTGTGCTTGAGCGCAGTGCGCTTGAGCGCAAGAGTGCCACGTGTCGGCACGTGGGCGCTTTGCGCTCGAGCGCAGTGCGCCTGAGCGCAAGCGCGCCATGTGTCGGCACATGGGCGCTTTGCGCTCGAGCGCAGTGCGCCTGAGCGCAAGCTGGCGTTTTGCGCTCGAGCGCTGGGCGCTGGCGAGACAAAGGGACTTTTAGTCCCAGAACCAGAAGCTATGCTTCAGAAAGGAAATATTTATTATTATATATATATATATATATAAATATATGGAGTTGAACTCCTAAAATGTTTTGGTTGATGAAAGGGGTTCTTCCTCTTCTTCCTCTGTTGGCTGGATCTTGATGATCAAGAGATGTCAGATCTAAAAATCTCTCCTTTCTGAGATCTAATGGTAGATCCAAGTTCCCCTTTGTGGGTTTTGTGGTGGAAGACTTCTTAGTTTTTGAAAAGAAAGAGTAAACCTCTTGATTTAATTCAAAAGAAATGAGAAGGTTTAGAACCTTGGAGAAGGAGCAGGAGGCACAAAAGATCTCAGATCTAAAATTTTTGTGGAGAGAATGAAAAAAGTCCTCTTTATTCATCATCATGTTGCCTTTTATAGGCTTACATATTTACATATAGCCCCTTGGGCTTCACAAAAATGGCATTTTGCCTATCCCATGGCTCATATGCCATTTCATTTTTGCACATAAGCCATGGGCTTACAAAATATTAGATTTATGCCCATTTTGCATACATTCATGTATAAAAAATTACATAAAAATTATTTATTACATGATTTTTTTGTTGGCATGGGGAGGCTGGCCGCGGGCTCGACTTAGGCATGGGCCCGCTTGACCTGGGCTTCGGCCCACCTAGCTTGGGGGTTGACCTTGACTTTGACTCGGTCAACCGGGGTGTAAAATTTTACCCCAACAGAGACATTGAGATAGATATATTTCCATATTTGGTGTCGATACTTGACACGGTTTTCGGATGATTTCATTGATGGTACCTTAGCTATTCTACAGATATTTTTCTAAGTTAAAAATGCAGATATCATCATACTAAACACTTAAAGATTTCATATTGATTTTGCATCCATGTGCATACATATTAGTAGCATCGCATCATATTTAGATATGCAGGTTGTGACGCATTGCGTGCATTCTTATGATAGCCTTATTAGATGTTACTTACTACTCATGAGCTGGAAATTCACTCCCATTGTGCCACGGTGTCTTGCAGGTCGGACCCGTCAGCCTTGCAGCGGCGGGTGTATCTTTTCATTGGCTTCTTTTGCTCAGACTCGCGACATTGCTCGTAGACGGGTTGCGAGGACACTTTTGTCTATTTTTGTATTATCATTGTATCTAGTATTCTCCATCTACCACTTCCTATATTGTATATGCGACCTAATGATGAGACTGGGAGATTTGTGTATATGTGGTTCCACTGGGGTCGAGCTCACTTGAGCCGACGTTGTGTTTTCTTGTTTTTGTGCTTCTTTATGCTTATTTGCTTGATATTACATATATATTGCGTGTGGTTGTGATCCGCATTGGGCGAAGAGCTAGCTCCCGCTTGGGGATGCCATTATATCATTACAGGTTTACATATCTTGTTGTACTCGTTTTGGGGCCAGTATTTACAAAGAAGACTCTGCCGAAATTTTCGGAAAATTTTGATATTTTTAAAAAAGGATTAATATAACTTAATTGGTTTAAAAATCGTTTTCATAAAAGGTTTTCCTTCACTCTTGTTGTTTATGGTTTAGATTTTCTGGGCTTTGGCTGACTTAGGTTACGTTACGCCTTGAGACGTCTCGTAATCTAAGTGCCAGTCACGTTCCGTACTTTCGGGTCGTGACAAAGTTGGTATCAGAGCGATAGGTTTTACCACTCTGAGTGTAGGACGACCCTTGGTAGATGGAGTAGGTGACTTAAGCAGAGCGGCGTAGCGTGTGTATGTTCCGCGGCATACTTACGATACGGTACTCCGCCTAAATGACCTTAGGACATAATTGCTTGTATTTCCTTTCTTAATTCCATGCATCCCTTGATTCAATTGCAATATTCTTATCGCTCCTGTTTATTATTCCAGCTTCGATGCCGCCAAAGACTACGAGAGCTCAGCGGGCTGCCGCTAGGGATGAGATTCGAGCGGGCTCGTCTGAGGTGGGGATCGAGTCGGATGATACGCCTACCCCTCAGGGTCAGATTGATCCGCCTTCTCCAGACCGTATTGCCAGATTAGAGGCCGGTATGCAGGAGTTGCGACAGATGATGGGATCTTTAGTTGAGGCCAGTCGGGCACAAAGATCTGAGGACGTTCCTTCCACCGCACAGACCACGATTGTACCTGCTGCCCAGACGGTTGCTCCTGCTACTACTGCGACTATCCCCGTATCATTACAGGAGTTTATGAGGCTGAGACCTCCAGCTTTTACCGGCACGGATGCGACAGAGGACCCACAGGCATTTTTCGATAGGATGACTAGGATTTGCCGTTCGTTGAGGTGCTCTGATGATAGATGGGTGGAGCTTACGAGTTTTCGTCTGGAGGGCCTTACTCAGACGTGGTACGATTCAGTAGAGAGAGGCCGAGCTGCAGGTCTACCTCCTATGCCTTGGGACGAGTTCACAGCTGCATTTCTTGCCCGTTTTCTTCCGGAGAGTGTTCGAGATACTCGAGCCCGTAGTTTTGAGTCTTTGCGCAAGACTCCTGGGATGACAGTGTCCGAGTATGATATACAGTTTACTTTGTCAAGACCCAAAATTTGGCCCGTAATCGGCACTTAAACGACGTAACGTCTACAGGCGTACGCAACTCAAGTAAGCCGAAACCCAGAAATCTAAACCACCCAAATCTGGATCAACGGAGAAAAACATAGTTTTATCATTTGGAAAATCACAAGTAAAATCTATAACTTTTGTTTTCCTTCTTTAAAATTTCGGCAGCACCTCCTTTGTAAAAACTAGCCCCGAAAACGGGTACAACACAGATAATATATAAAGCATCCCAAATGGGAGCAAAATCACGCCCAACGGCGGAGATAATCACCACAACATGTATATGACGCCGAAGCGAAGAAATGACAAAGGAAAGCCTGCAATAAGAAGTAAACTTTCCAACATAACCGGCTCCCACGAGCACAGCACCCAAAGTCACCAAAATAATACAACACCGAATCCTCACAAGCCGTCTCTAAGTCATATACAAATAGTGGTAGATGGAGAATACTAGATCCAACAAAAGATATACAATATACAAGCAAATAATCGCAAACCTTCCTAAAAGCAAAGGCCTCACTGCCTAACGTAGCGGTATCCGCAAAAGTATAGATGATAAGACGCCCTGCCGCGACTACTCTGAGGGTAAGTCCTGCAAAATACTGTGGCACAACGGGGGTGAGTTGCCAACTCGTGAATAGTAAATAATATCATACTGTAATCGCAGGTATACATGAACAGCGATCTATCTATCACATGTAATCCGATAGCATAAGTATGATAAGTGAATATGCAACAATCATGTAAAGGTACATCATCAGGGTACTACAACTACATGAAACAATGCATAACAACAATAATCCCGAGTGTGTGGGATGATACAATAAAATCTCATGCAAAATCATCAGCATGGAAAACACCCGTGTCCGTCACTGATACATCAAATCCCAAATCCTCAGGAACCGCATCCACAGATCGACCCTCACATCCTGTATGTCTCATAGAACCTGAGTGTCACACATCGACACCCGAAACAACATGAAAACATATCCCTATGTGTATATATATACATATATAAGTATGAGGATATCAACCCCGTATGTCCACCGACGATACGTAAAAATCATGAAAACCTGAGTGTCTAACACCGACACTCGAAACATCATGAAACCCGTGTCTAGCATCAACATGTAAATCCTCATAACTCAGGCGCTGTCACCACGACTGGCCCTGACGATATGTCGTACATCACTCCTGTTGGTATCCCCACGATAACCGCCGAGTCCAAATACAGTCACCGGTAGGTACTTGCCCACTTTCCAGGCTCATCGTCTGTACCACGAACATCTTGCCAAGGGGAACCGTACCGGGCCCCACCATATACCCGCACACGGCCCACTCACTCCTCGTATCGGGTATATATCACAAATCTCAGAACCGAGAAATCTCATGCTGGACGCATCAAATATCATATCAAGAGAAACCGGGTTTTCAAACAATACATAGTTTCTTGAAAATACCCCCACGGTTCTCAAATCCATAAATCATTTGAAATCCATATCTCAATGCGTAAAATCCATATAAAACTGATATATGCAACATAAAACATCAATACGGGCATATAAAGGGAAAACTGCTCTTTTAAATGAATCCAGCTTTTAAAATATATCTTGCGGTTCCCAAAATCCTCCGAAAACAAATGCAGCATCATATGAGGTGTACATGTAAGTGTAGCAAGGTTTAAGTATCTACATGTAAGCAAGTGGGTATGATGCATTTTATAAGCGCAATAATCAACAACTCAATATCACATATCAAAACAATACCACTTAGGGTATATACAACTATAGCAACATATGCGGGTGTACATGTCAATATGTGTGCATGATATACATGTAGCTGTAATAGACTATGTGGGTGTACATGTCAATATGTATGCAAGATGTACAAGTCGTTATAGTAAGGTATACGTGAAATGGAATAAGGGTCACTACCTCAACTATTCCTGCCCAATGCAATATCACGTATGTATGTGTCCACAGTATTTCATATGCACAATAGAATAAGAGTTACTACTCCAAACATTCATATCCACTACCATATCACGTATGTAGGTGTTTGTGCGTGTCATGGCAATTACAGACGGTGTGGGTGTAGCATACAATTTAGTGCTCGTGCAACATGAACCGTCTGTAATGTGTTATATCTAAAGGTATGAGTCAGGTACAACAGATAATGCTATGTAATGACATTCATATGAAAGTAACTAATATGCAAATACCATGCAGCTATCCTATCATATCAGCCCCGACGTATAATGCCATACGGGAGATTTCCCCGTAGATGTTAAATCCACTCACAATGGTCTCCAGCTATGAAAATCCGACCACCTGCTTCCCCTTGTTCGCAGCGTCCGAAGTCCCCGCTTGCGACGCTATATTTCCACAAACACAAGAAATAGTGCAAACATCTCAGAAATCGACCAATATAACGTAAAACTACGTATTAAATAATGCACCAACACTAAACTAACTCGCGAGTGTACGTCTAGTGGCTAACGTGCATAATGATACCACAAAACCTACCCAAGTACAACAGCTGCACAAGATCACGAATCGTGTCGCAACACGTAACACGCGGACTTAAAACACTAGATTATAGGTAATCGATCCCAGATTTCGCATACTGCAATTACTAAAAAAGTAAACAGTACCAAACATCTCTAACCAACAGCAGACAACTACCCACAAAAACCTAACCCCAATATCTCCCTACATCGCCGGCGTCGCCGGAATCCTCCATAGAGGTCGCCGGCCCCGGCCGGTGGGGTGGTCCTCGTCTCTCAGGTGGTGCTCCAGGGTTACTAGTACATCACTATAATTTTGTTTGGTCACTCACTAAAATTTCCAGATCACAGCAGGTACAAAGGCTCTAAAAAGACACTAAAAATCCGATATTGCACTAATCGATATTGAAAGTGTTCTAAACCATAACCAGTGAGCTATACAACATAAAAACTCCTAATTAACAGTGTAGGGATTATACCTATCAACTTTGGCTCACAAGATCCAAGATTTCCTAGTTCCCAAGTGATCCAAGAGCAAAAACCAAGATTTTTAGAATTTTTGTGATATATTTAGGAATTTTGGGGATTTATTGAGTTTGGATTGATGAAAAATAGAAGGGAAAAGATCAAGAGCAGTAGAGGGAGGGAGGATTTCGGCCAAGTGAGTAGGAGGAAGAGTTGTGTGGAGTTTTTTTAGCAATTTCCATCAATAAATGCAATTTAATGCATTCACACACACATGCACACATGCATGCACCTCATTTCTTTTCTTTTTCTTTTTTTATTAACCTAAATTCTAATTCTAAACAAATATCTAGATAATGTGAGATGATTTTGGTTTAACTCAAACTTAATTGATGAAAAGTTCACTTAACAGAAATTTCCCAAAATGCGAATACCGCATAAAAATAATATTAAAATTGGGAAAAATTCAAATTGAACCAAAACGTCCCATATACCCCCAGAGCTTGCACACTAGCTTTATTTTAGCTAAACTAGGTGCTGGGAAGTCTATATGGTCGTTTGAACACAGTCGGGTTAAAACGGAAAATACCGACAATTTAACCCTAAAACGGAAAAATTCTCATTACGATTTCTAAAACGTTACAATCTCCCCCTTATAGAAATTCGGTCCCCGAATTAAAATTTCATATTAAGCGTACCTTCAAAGAGATAAGAGAATTTCTTCCGCATCTCGCTCTCGGCCTCCCAAGTGATCTCCTCACTAGTAGGGCTACGCCAAAGAACCTTCACAGACGGCAAGACCCTTGACCGAAGTTTCTTCTCCTGCCGATCCAAAATAACTACCGGCTGCTCGGTGAACGAAAGATCACGCTCAAGGTGAACGGTCCCGTGCTGAATCATGTGAGAAGGATCATGAAGGTATCTACGAAGTATCGACACATGGAAAACAGGGTGAACATCCGGAAAACTGGGTGGGAGCGCCAAACGATAAGCAACAGAACCCACTCGCTCAAGGATCTCGAAAGGACCTATAAATCTCGGACTGAGCTTCCCCCTCTTCCCAAATCGCATAACGTCCTTCATCGGAGAAATCCTTAGGAATACATGATCCCCCACTGCGAACTCAACTCTGCGACGACGATGGTCGGTATAAGACTTCTGCCTGCATTGGGCTGCTCTCATCCTGTCCTGAATCAGCTGGATCTTCTCCATGGTCTCCTGAACTAGCTGGGGTCCCAAAACCAGACTCTCACTAAGCTCGGTCCGACAGACTGGCGATCGACACTTCCTACCATATAAAGCCTCAAAAGGTGTCATCTGAATAGTCTCCTGAAAGCTGTTGTTGTAGGAGAACTCAATCAACGGCAAGTGACGATCCCAACTGCCACCAAAATCTAGCACACATGCACGGAGCATATCCTCCATAGTCTGAATAGTCCGCTCCGACTGACCATCGGTCTGCGGATGAAAAGCGGTGCTAAAACTAAACCGGGTACCCAGAGCTTCCTGAAACTTCTGCCAAAGACGGCTAGTAAACTAGGTGCCTCTGTCAGATACTGTAACACCCGAGCCCAATGCTACTAAATTCAGTTACCGTTTGAACGTAGTGTGGCACTTATTTCATTTATCTTGCTTGATTGTTACTTATTGTAATTTTACCCCCGTCAATTCAATTCTGCATATAACAATTTATGACATCTAAAATAAAATTAAAAATATCCATCTTGGCCTACTTGACACCCCTAACCTTGTTGTAGCGTCCGTGCATCTTGTTCTCGTCCCGTTCAGTGAAACGGGCGAGTTTGGACTGCTACGCGCACGTACGTGTGTCCGTTTTGGGGGTATTGTAATACCCAGCCCCTTTTTATACCAATATTTTTATTTCTCTTTCACCTATAAAATTTATTTATCTTACTTATAATTATTTATTTAGTTAAATCTCATTAAACACCAAACCCCAAATCTTTCCTTCCTTTTTCCCTTATTCCCAAGTCAGCCCAGACACTTCATTTCATTTTGATTATTTCTTAAATTCCCAGCCCAGCCCGTTTTCCTTTTATTGAACCCAAAACCCTATTTTTCCCTTCATCCCATTTCTTCTATTCATAAAACTAAACCCAAACCACCACATAAATTCCCTCGGCCCAATCTTTTGGCCCCAGCCCATCAAGTAAATGAAAAGGGATTCATTTTAAATAAAATCTTTCTCCTCAGCCCACAACCCTGGCCTTTTTTTACATTTTTCCCTTTATATTAATTTTCCCGCGGCCCAGCATAAATTCCCTCAGCCCACTCCCTTATTTTCCATAAACTTAATCCTTTTTAAACTCCGGCCCACTCCCTTGGCCCGCATCTCAAACCCGAATTGGCCCAGACCATACCCTTCTTCTTCCCTCCCATTGCGCGTTTCCCGCTCGACCGTTACACCTCCTTCGCCGTAAACCACGCCGACGCCCGCGCTCGAGCGCAGTTACTCCCACAACGCGCACTCCTCATTCTCTCTCACACCCTCGAGCTCACCATCTCCCTCCCTTGTTCTCCATTTCTCCTCCTCTTCCCATTCCCTCTCCCGACCGCCTTTGCACCCATCGCCGTCGTCACCCTCGTCCCCGACAACCCACAACCCCGAGCACCTCTCCTAAACCCTCGCCGGAGCTCCGACCTCCATCATCTCTCCTCCCTACACCGAGCACCTCCACCGAACCCAACCCCAGCAGTGCACTTCCACCGTCGCTTTCTCCTTCGTCATCGCCTTGATCCCTCACATTGCCTCCATCTCATCGACACCACCACCATCACCCTCGTCGGCAACTAAGCCCCACCGATCCGCCAGCACCACCCCTCTCCCTTCCTCTGTTCTCTATCTCTCTCTCTCTCTCTCTCTCTCTCTCTCTCTTTCTCAACCTCTCTCTGACTCTCTCTCCTCCTCTCTCTCTCTCTCTTTTTCTAACTCTCTCTCTTTCTCTGCCTCTCTCTCTGATCTCTCTCACTCTCTGTCTCTATCTCTCTCTACTCTCTTTCTCCCTCTGTTCTCTCTCTCTCACTATCTCTGAAATCTCTCTCTCTCTCTCCCTAACTTTCTCTCTCTCAAAATCTCTCTCTCCCCCTCTGCAATCCCTCCATCGGCCTCGACAGCACTAGCGACCCCCAGCCCCGACACCCCTTCACTACATCCAAGCCGGAGCCCATCGTCGCCGCTGAGCTATTGCACAGAGCTCAATCCGAGGCCAAGGCCAAACTCTTGCCATTGTTGCCGCGTGTGTCGTGCCCGTGCATACCGTGCCATCAATTCATCGTCTCCAGGCAAGTTTCATACTTGCTACATGCTAATTTGTATTAGTTACGGACTATAATTCTATAGATTCCATACTTAATATCCTCGATAAATTATACGACGCAACTGTTTGATGCATGACCTCAATGGAAATACTCACCTAATTTGACGGAACTCTATAGTATAGTCTGGCCCGTATGGCTGTGAATCTAGTGTGTGAATTTCATTAAAAAATATGACCGTTAACGACTAAAACGACTACCCCCAAGTTTACCCGTAAAACTGAAAATTCCTCATATCTGAAAACGATTAAAATCACCATAAATTATGTACACACTGGAATGATGCGTTCGAGGGCTCAAATCGAAGCCGACTCGACGAACTATAACCTTATGCAAGTTTCCAAATATTTTTGTACTTAAAATGTGACAATATTTAGATCGGAGTGCGACTCTGGACTGCAGTCCAGAGCGACTCTGTTTACTGTGTGCTGTTCCGTAATGGGTACCACACTGTTTCCTTAACTCGTAGGTTGCGGAACTCCACTGTTTATTAAAGGTGAATCTGTTAGCTAGACAAAACAAGTGGTTTCATTCGGTTTTGTTATCTTTTGTTATTTAATCTGTAATTTAATAGATGAGGACGTATAACAGTCCCAACAGAATCAGAATTGACATACTAGTATTGAACAGTGTATATCTCCTGACGTATAGATGCGATTGAAGATCCGTCTATTGCATTGAAAACCTTATTGGAAACCCTAGATTTCACTCAACTGTAGCATCGCTAAATTCTGAGCCCAATTGGGATTAAAATGCGTTACGAAATAGACTTCCGATTCTGAAACCGGATTTCCAGCCGTGAATGCTTAAAATGAAATAGTCGT
The DNA here is from genome assembly GCA_030015575.1 of Agapanthus africanus. Lineage (NCBI taxonomy): Eukaryota > Viridiplantae > Streptophyta > Magnoliopsida > Asparagales > Amaryllidaceae > Agapanthus > Agapanthus africanus. Next base: position 653,352,780 of record JASDDO010000014.1, read on the forward strand.
AACTAATGATCCTGAAACCCGATTGCCGTGAAACCAAATTCGCTGATTAGATAACCAATCATACTATTTATTTCCCGTTTATCATTTCGCTAAACTGTACACGTTTGATTTATGATAAATATTGCAAGTGGTAGATTACCGATTCATGACATCCTAATCGTGCCTTACATACTGTTTACGCATCATATCATACATATGTCACTGCATTGATAACTTAGTGATAATCTGCATTACCCAGTGTTAGGTATTAGTGATGATTGTGGAAAGTACGTTAGTGTTCGTGTATCAATGAATAAGTGAAAGTGATACGTACTTGTACACAATCAGTGAACCTTATTATTCTATTGCATCGTCGACGTTTGTGAAACGCGTGTACGTGTGACTATAAGTGGTATGGGACACTTATGGAAGCTCTTGCATGGGTGTCACAGATAAGGCACCGACACTGCCATTTATCTTAGGTATTAGTCGGGACGTGCTTGATGGAGGTCCTGCCTCCAGTTCTCGCGCAGACTTGTCACAGACCGATTGGTATTTGAGGTTATGGTTAGCGTTTGATGTAGACCACGGGGTGTGGGGTAGTTTGAGTGTGAGTTCAACAGAATCTCGGGAGTCCCTTGCCGGCTTATATATATGGAGATATATGGAGATTTACAGGGTACATGATTATTACCGTGAGTTACATGTTGGGCCCGTGGTCCCTTGCCCTTGGGTTCTACCCTTGGGTGGAGGACACTCGCGAGTGGTTGACTCTCACACTTGGACTGACGATAGGCTTAGTGACCTGTACAGTGAGACTTAGAGACTGATAGGGATAATGGCATTGATACATATTACTTACCGTTGTTGACATACCTGGCATACTATATTACTGTTTTATTGTTCATGTGATCCATTAGACACTTCATTGATTACTGCATGTTCATATCTATACCATTCTGATTTACTGTTATATATATCTGTTATCACTATTCGAGTTGTCACTTGTATCTATATATTATATTGTTATTGTGTCGCACTGACGACCTGAGTATGCATGCTCAGTGTGAGGAGTGGATTTAGCCTGGACAAGGACTAGACGTACATCGCAAACATCTGGATTAGCTATCCAGAGTTATACCCTTTTGTTTTCTATCAGGTCAGTTCTTTACATTGTTTTGTTTCAGTTACTGCATTTCTCATTACCTGCGCATTATTTACTGATTACCAAGTAAAGCTAGAAGCCGAAGTGTGACTACGGCAGGATATTTCCTTGACCGTAGGAGCATGGCTGGCCTTATCAACCCCTCGTATTCCGTATTTTTGGAAGCGGGGCGTGACAGGTATGCTTTTTGATTGCAAAACACTTCATTTTAAATTTTGGATCCCGCCTAAAATTTTATTATTTCAATTTCAAATTTTTGGACCCGACCCGGACGCAATTTGGAAATGTTTTATTTTGCGCCAAAATCTCATTTTCTACTATATTTTTAACTACCGTATACTATATTTTCATACCTTTAAAATCTTTATCAAAATCTATTCCTAACAAACGAATTTACCCCAACCAATCAGCTCTCTTCTTTTTCCCGTGGGCCCTACCTCCTTACTCTCTCTCTCCCCGTCGCTCTCTCTATCTCTCTCCTCTCTCTCTCCCCCGTATCTCTCTCTCTCTCTCCCCCGTCTCTCTATCTCTCTCCTTTCTCTCTCCCCCATATCTCTCTCTCTCTCTCATATTATACATCTCCCTCTTCCTTCTCTTTTAAGACGCTGAAACCCATCGCGCAAACCCCAGCCACCGTCTCCCTCGTCACCGCAACCCCAACGCCGACACCACCATCACCAGCATCCTTACCTCTTCGCCCTCGTCGTAGCCACATCCACCTCCTTCCTTCCTCCTTTCCCCTCATTCCCGAGCCCTCACCTGCACACCCCCTGCACATGTCGGCGCCGCCGGAAGTCACTGCCGACGATCCATCTCCGTGCACCTGGCCCTCGCGCACACCCCTCGGCGAGTTTCACATCCCCTCACCTCCTCCTTTTTTTTTCCTTCGCTGATCTGGTTTCTTGATCTGGAAACTTCTTTCACTGTCGTCGTAGGCCACCGCCGGAGCTCCGTCGACGTGGTCGACCGTCACCACCCGTCCCACAGACCATTGTAAGTCTTCCCTTCTCCATCCTCCTTCCCTTTCTTCTTTAGTTTCTCTTCTTTTCTTGTTGCAACTCTTGACATTCACTGTTTTGTATCTCGCCGGATTCCGGCCATGCCGGCGACGTGTCCCGACGTTCCAGCGTGGTACCCCGACCCATGTGGTTCCACTGTTCGTCGTTTGGGTTCATTCCATGAACCGTGCGCCCGTCGCGAGTTTTCCCCGCCGACGTTAACGTTCCGTATTCCCGGTTCGCGACCCGTCGAGGCAAGTACCCCTTGCTACTTGCTAAATAATATTTACAAATACTTGACGACACCCTAAAACCTGCAATTTAACTTTGGTATTATAATTTCCAATTTTTCGTGTTCAAAATTTTTATATATCATTTATCTTTCAAACTTGGAACCTACCTGTTGCAATTACTGTAGTGAGCCTAACAACCACTTTTGCATGTTTTAATTTCACTTTCACTAATGACGTAGCCTATGGCACCTTATATATCATTTTACTTCATTCGGACACTCGTGTACATTTAACCTGTATAAACTGTGATTTCATCCGTTGAACCCATATATATATATATATATATATATATATATATATATATATATATATATTTATATCATTGCATCCATGAAGTCTTAACTTGTTAAAATGATTAAACGGCTATAATTGTCTTACTGCATTCTTATAATGTTGAAATCATCTCTGTGACATAGCTGATAACTGTACTGCTATTTGAATGGATCTGCCTATTGCTTAATTCATTGCTTAGATCATGTTGTTAACCATGCTTGATTATGTAACTGAGTATGAGCACACCCATGATATTGTTTACATCTTGACCTGACTTGCCATATACATATTGATTAACCCGACATGGTACTGTATACTGCTTGACTTGACATGATGTATCATGACCTGACCCGTTACCTGATCTTCTGTCTAATGCCAACAAACCTGACATGTAGTCCTCATGGATCGTTCCTGTTGTCTATCCAGACAAACCTATTTACCTGATCTTGTGTTGGCATTAGTTTCTTGATTTCGGGATACCTGACTTGACATACACATATAGCTTGGGGGTATGGGGAAATCAAAGGTGAAACCTGACTTGTAATTCAACAGTTCGCTACTTGTTCTGATCAGTTTTAGAGGCTAGGCCCGCCTCGTGACGATGCTGCTGACATCGTTGGTCTGTACTCCTTTCCTGTTAGTGCCTAGCGGCACGTCTCGGTTTCAGCCCGAGAGCCTGTAGACCGTGGTCCCGGGCATGTACGGGATACTATTGAGTTACATCGATGATTCACCAATTTGATTTCAAGGACTTTAGAACAGAAAACCTGATAGAACAGTTTAGTTTACCCACTGCACACTACCCTGCACTGCCCTGATATATATTTTGTTACCATTGCTTTATTCATGTTTATATTCGCATTGCCTGTTACACTGTTCATATTTTATTACTTGATGACACGACGCGCTGACGTCTGGGTTTTGCATGGCCCAGATTCTGTACCACTGTTGCAGTCCGAGCAGGAGTACTTCAGCCAGTAGGCTGAGCTGTGAGGTGTCAGTATTAGTTAGTTCTTTATTTCCTGCATTTTATTCCTGATGTGAGCCCGCATTATGGGACATACATTTCAGTTATTGTATATTGGATCTTTTGCTTCCGCACTTTTATTATTCTTGACTCATGTTATTTTTGGATTATGGACATGTTTTAGATAGTTTTATCTTGTTCTTGATATCTCTACAGCCGTAATGTGACTATGGATGGATACTTCCTACCCACAGGTAGCATGGTTGGCTATGTCACGTGCCCATTCTAGCGTACTCTGGGAAGCGGGGCGTGACATGGTTCTTTTGGTATCCGAGCCATAGGTTAGTCGGGTTGATTCTTTTGTAGTTGGGTATTGTACCCAATACACGAATCAGAATACCCGTGTTTTGGAAACATGTCTTGCCATCTTGCCGTTTACCGTTCTTGAATCAAGTTCTTCCTGGTTATATCTTCTACGATGTGCAAACTTCCTTTGCATATCGACTCGAAAACCTGATTCCTTGTTATCTCTAGGACTTATGCGACTTGGGTGGAGTTATGTAATTGTGGCTATGATACCGCGGCATAGTTACAATGTGGCACTCTATTTAAGTAACTTGGAGTTTTAGCCTTGATCTATATTTTGAATCTATCATCATGCTAATATTGGGTGTTTTGATTTCAGGAATACGGCCGGTAAGAATTTGAAGACGTACCAAAGGCGGGTGGACGAAGCCACCATGTTTGGAGTGATAAGAGGAATGCTGGAGAATCAAAAGAAACAGACCGAGCCGATCCAGCAGCAAGCGGAATCGTTTCAGGAAGGTTTGCAAATCGTTCAGCAGTCTGTGAACAATGTTGGAGCTAAACCAGTTGACCGAGTAGGGACCGTAGCAGATTTCAGGCGTTTGGGTCCGTCTACATTTACTGGTTTGGAGGAGCCATTGCCAGCGGAGCAGTGGCTAGTTGACACAGAGAATTTGCTTATTGCGGCACAGATTTCAGATGAGAAAAGAGTTGACGTGGTACGCATTCAGTTAGTGGACTACGACCGAGAATGTTGGCTTGTGGAGGAGAACCGTTTGCCCAAGCCGATCAAGTGGGCGGATTTTTCAAAGAGTTTCCTGGAGAAGTTCTTCCCGCGGACTGCACGGGATGAAATGGAAGAGAAATTCATTAGGCTAAAGCAGAAGGGAGCACCCGTAGATTTGCATGCAGCAGAATGGACAAGACTCAGCAGATTCGCTGGACCTTTGGTTGCCAACGATGCAGACATGGCACGGAGGTTCATGCGCAGCTTGGACGTGGACTCCTCTGGAACCCTGGCGGCTGTCAATAAATTCTCCATGTTCACCAGCCATTGCTCAGCCTCAAGGGGTTCAGCTAGCCCTGTGAATGCAGCTGGGTGTAACCGTCGGAAGTCTGATACGGTACCAGCCCTAGCCTGATAAACTGGTGGAGTAGCGCCCTCGGGGGCGGTAATGAGTGCGGAGGGTCCTCCTGCGGCGGTAATCGCCCTGAGTCCCTCAGTAAGTAAATCTGTCTTCCTCTCCTGAGCTTCTGCGATAGTGGTCAGTGCACTGAGTATTCTTTCCGTGCGGTCCTGAGAGCTGGAGTCCGAGGAGGGGTCGTTCGGGGACGTCATATCACTGGAAGATTCAAAAGAATAGGATCAGATTCAAGGATGGAAATCAAGAGTAGTGAAACGAGAATAACGTAATACAGCATAGTTAATGTTATCCCTTGATACTAAACACGGGCTCTGATACCAACTAAACCATGTCACGCCCCGCTTCCCAAAATATGGAAAACGAGGGATGACTAGGCCAGCCATGCTCCTACGGTCAAGGAATCATCCCGCCGTAGTCACACTTCGGCTTCTAGCACTACATGGTAATCAGTAAATAAAGCACAGTATTAAAGGAATCACATCACTAATTTATTACATTAAAATTTCATTGTTCACAAATTACAGATAATAAGAACAATAACTAACCAAATTCAATCTCACGATCACTCTAAGAAAAGCAATAAAGATAGGGAGTACACCAGACTATATCTCTGTGAACTCGAAGGGTAGATCCGTCTCCTGTGATAGTCCTTCCGCGGGATCTGAGCATGCATACTCAGGTCGTCAGAGCGACGCAATAATAATATTATTATAATCAGATGAAACAGGTACATGAGGTAATACTGGTATGAGAATAATGGAAGTAATCACTATGTCACAATATGATGCAGAATATATTATGTGTCCCTATCGGTCTCTAAGTCATGTTTGAAATCACATAGTGGAAGGAGGATCATGTTTAACAGGAGTCTCGTACATGCCCGAGACAACGGCCCACATGCCCAGGACATAACCCTGTCAGCCGGATCGCTAGATCCTGTCCTACACGTATAAGTATCACGGTTCGAATGATCATCCTCTAAATACGGTCCCGCTAAATACGATACTCTTTCCACTTTGATTTCCCCTTTTTCCCCAGGTTACACTATTTATGATATTGATCTAGTTGTGTACAAGTATACCAATGGCACGGTTTCATCACTGTCCACTGTATCATTCACTGTCATGAATATTCACTTTCCATTGGTGTACTCGTCACTCCTAAACCAATATCTATCACGCACGATAATGCAATGTCCACACGCACTAACACTGAGTATATGACAAGGGTATGATATATGTATTGTATGCCACCAATGAGCTCTGTATGTTATGAATTCACATGCATGTCATGAACTAAAATAAATTGCACAAATTAATATGTTAAGAATTCAGCAAAAAATATGTAAGTAAGATATATAGAACACTCAGTCAGGAATTCATCAAAATTTGTTTCAGTTCAATCGGAATTCCGGTTTTCAGGATATAGCTATTTCATTTTAAGTGCTCGCGACTGGAATTTCAGTTTCAGAACTGAACGTCCATTTCACGCCACGAATTTCACCCAGTTGGGCTCAGAATATAGTGATGTTGCAGTGGAATGAAATCTAGGGTTTTCAATAAAGTATTCAACACAACAGACGGATTCTCAATCGCATCTGTACGTTGAAAGTTATTCACAGTTTAACCTCAATATGTCATTTCAGAATCTGTTCTGGACAGTTATACGTTCTGTCCTTTTAAATACAGTTTAAAATAGCAAACGGCGATGAAACGGAGTGGAACCACTTGTTTTGTTTAGCTAACAGAATTATCTCTAATCTACTGTAAAGTTCCGTATTGTACGATTTCAGGAAACACAGTGACGCAGATCTTTGGACAGAACACAATAATCAGAAACGCTCTGGACTGCAGTCCAGAGTTGCGTTCCGATCTAATTATCTTCATGTTTACATAATAGAAATCATCAGAATTTTACATAGGGTTAAAGCTCGTCGAGTCAGCTTCGATTTAATCCCTCGAACGCATCTTTCCAATATGTATATGATTTATGGTGATTTTATTCGTTTTGAGGTACGAGAGAATTCTAGTTTTAACGACATATATGGGGTATCAATTTTTACCACTAACAATCGTATTTTCCAGCGAGATTCCTACACTATATTTATCATCCTATGGGCCAACAGAAATTATCAATTTCCGTCAAAATAAACAATCATTTCCATTGGGATCTTGCATCGAACACATACGTCACAAGATATATCGTTATTCGGGAAGTTTATAATTATATTATTTTAAGTTTGTACCACTAATATTGTAGCATGAAGCAAGTAAACACTTGCCTGGAACGTCTCGGGGTCGCAAGGCAGCAACGTCCTCACGAACGCGTGATATGCGCCGTGGAACCGATTCGCGCGAGCTTGGATCGTGATGCGGATCTCGCGTCGGGGTTGTCCGGAGTCGTCTTGTGCGTGCTGAAACTGTAGTCGAGGCTCTGTGGGTCTCCCGGGTGCGCTGGGGTCGACGATGTCGGCGGCGGTCGCTCCGGCGAAGTGCAACAGTGAAAAGTTTGGAAGTGGGTTTGGGTGATCTTGGGTTTTGTGTGGTTTTGGAGAGGGGGAGAGATTAATCAGTGGGGCTTGGGAATTGTGGTGAGGGTGATGAAGCTGAGGAGGTAGGGGTCGACGACGTGGTGGGTTGCCAGCGTCGAGGAGGCGTGCAGGGGCGGCTCGAGTTCGGTCGGGTAATGGGTTTCTGTGTGCAGAGGTGTGGGTGCAGGGGTCTCGAGTTGGTGGAGGTGGAGTCGTGGAGGGAGGAGTTTGGTACAGGAGTGATTGAGGGTTGCTGAGGGGGCTGTAGAGGGTCGTCGCCGGCGGCGAGGTGAGGAAAAATTTTGTGCTCGGTGAGTTTCTTGTGAGGGAGAGAGATGAGGGATTCTAAAAAGAGGGAGAAAACGAGGGCGAAGAAGATAATGGAGACGAGGGGGTCGTGCGTCGCAGTCGTAACGGCATGAATGGGGGCGTGGGCGTGGGCGTGAGGCGGGGCGAGGAAAAGGGATATCGCGCGTGAACAGGGGAAGTTACCGTCAGGATTTAAAGGAGGAGATGAACAGTGGCGGGTCGGGTCGGGTCTAAGGAGGTGGGTACGGTTTAATGGGAGTGGGCCGGAATCAAAAATTAATTGGAGAATTATAAAAAATGAGGTATGGGCTAAGAATGGAGTGTGGGCCGGGCTAACTCTTATTAAAGGATTTATTATTAAAAAAAAATCAGAGTGGGCTGAGGGAAAAGATTGGGCGGGCTAAATTTTATTAAAGGATTTATTAAAAAAACAGAGTGGGCTGAATGTTTAAAATTAGGTTTAAAGTTAAGTGTTTTGCTCATTTTGGTTTATTTCGGCTTTGGCTTTAAATCTTGGGTTTTAGCTTTTAGGGTTTGGACTATAATTCCAAAAGAGTTGGAAAAAAAAGGGTTTAACTATCAACCTTAACAACCAACTAAAAATATACGAAGGCCAGAGTAAGGTAATCACTAGAATTCAGAAAATAGGAAACTTCATTTAGAAAGGAAACGGGGATTTACATCATACCCCCCTTAATAAAAATTTCGTCCTCGAAATTAACAAAGATACAAGAAACAATGTACTAAACAAAGAGATGTGGATAACGATCACGGATATCTTCCTCCCGCTCCCAGGTGGATTCCCCTGGGGAGCGACCGCCCCAAGACACTCGGACTAACGGAATGACCTTATTCTTCAGCACTTTCTCTCTGCGGTCGAGGATAGTAGTAGGCTGCTCCTCGTATGACAGATCGGTTCCCAAAACTAGTTCCGAATGGTCCAGGACATGGCTCTCATCCCGGACATAATGCCATAACTGTGACACGTAGAAGGTATTGTGCACACCAGCTAGCGATGGAGGCAAGGCAAGTCGATAGGCCACCTCTCCTACTCGCTCTAGCACCTCAAAAGGTCCGATAAAGCGGGGACTAAGCTTTCCCCGACCTCCGAACCTGATAACTCCACGAGTAGGGGAAATTTTCAAGAACACATGATCTCCGACTTCGAACTCAAGTGCTCTTCTGCTGGTATCTGCCCAACTCTTCTGTCGATCCTGAGCCGCCTTGATGCGCTGTCTGATCATTTGGACTTTGTCAACCGTCTGAACAATGAGTTCGGGCCCAGTAATCTTCGTTCTCCCACATCATCCCAACATACTGGGGATCGACACTTCCGTCCGTATAGTGCTTCAAAAGGAGCCATCTGAATACTAGCCTGATAACTATTGTTGTAAGAGAACTCGACTAGGTGCAGATGGTCCTCCCAGGAACCCTGGAAGTCCAACATACAGGCTCTCAACATGTCCTCGAGCGTCTGAATCATACGCTCGGATTGTCCATCCGTCTGTGGGTGATAAGCTGTGCTGAAATTAAGGCGGTACCCAAGCTCTCCTGTAAGCTCTTCCAAAAGTGTGACAAGAATCTCGTGTCCCGGTCTGACACAATGCTGACTGGAACACCGTGAAGTCGTACAATCTCCTGCATATATCTTTCTGCCAATGATTCTGTCGACTGTCCCACTCGGAAAGGTAGGAAGTGTGCAGTTTTTGTGAGGCGATCGACGATAACCCAAATAGCGTTATTGCCTCTAGGGCTCCGTGGTAAGGCCGTCACAAAATCCATAGTAATGTGCTCCCACTTCCATTCAGGTATCGGCAATGGTTGTAACAATCCTGCTGTCCTCTGATGTTCCGCCTTCACCTGCTGACATACCAAGCACCTGGATACGAACCTCGCAATGTCCCGCTTCATTCCGTTCCACCAAAAGTGCTGCTTTAGGTCCTGATACATTTTTGTACCTCCTGGATGCACAGAATAAGCTGAACTGTGTGCTTCAACCAAAACTTCTTCTCGAACATCTCCTTTAGGTACGCAGAGTCTGCTACCGAATCTCAGAGAGCCATCTTCATGTATAATCAAATCCGTTCTCAGTCCCGCTTCCACTTGCTCCCTGAACTTTTGCAATCGGGGATCATCCGCTTGTGCAATCTTGATACGATCCACTAGGGAAGATTGCACCTGTAGTTGCCAAAATTGACTGAGTGCGTTTGGCATAACGACTTCAAGTTCAAGCCTCTGAAAGTCCTCAATAATGCTTCTCTGATCGGTCAACATCATGACCGCTGGCTTGCGACTGAGTGCATCTGGTACAACATTCATCTTCCCTGGGTGATACTGAAGGTCCAAGTCATAATCTGCCATTAACTCTAGCCATCGGCGCTGCCTCATGTTCAGTTCCTTCTGAGTGAATACATATTTCAAACTTTTATGATCCGTGTATACTTCCACTTTCTCACCCAAAAGATAGTGCCTCCAAATCTTCAATGCAAAAACCACCGCAGCTAACTCCAAGTCGTGCGTAGGGTAGTTCTTCTCGTGGTTTCTCAGTTGTCGAGAGGCGTAAGAAACTACTCGACCGTGCTGCATCAAAACACAGCCTAAACCCTTTCCTGAGGCATCACTGTGTATCACCAAACCACCGGAATTATCTGGTATTGTAAGTATAGGTGCCGTGGTTAACTTCTGCTTTAATGTGTCGAATGCCTGAGTGCACTCCTCTGTCCATGTAAACGGCACGTCCTTCCGTGTCAGCCTCGTCAATGGTTCCGCGATCCTTGAGAAATCTTGGACGAATCTCCAATAATAACCTGCCAATCCCAGAAAACTCCTGATCTCTGCTACTGATTTCGGCGTCGGCCAATCTCTGACAGATTCTATTTTTGCCGGGTCCACTGAGATGCCTTCGCCTGAAACAATATGTCCCAAAAACTGAACCTTGTCGAGCCAGAATTCACACTTGCTCAGCTTCGCATACAGCTTCTCTTTCCGAAGAATTTGTAGTATCGTGCGCAAATGTTCAGCGTGCTCTTCCCGGGTCTTCGAGTAGACAAGTATGTCGTCGATAAACACAACGACAAACGTGTCCAAGTACTTTGCGAACACTCTGTTCATCAGGTCCATGAATATTGCTGGGGGATTGGTAACACCGAACGGCATCACAAGAAACTCGTAGTGTCCGTATCGGGTCCTGAAAGCCGTCTTGCATACATCCTCGGCTGCTACTCTGATTTGATGATATCCAGAACGGAGGTCCAACTTCGAGAAAACCTTGGCTCCACTTAGCTGATCGAATAGGTCGTCAATACGCGGGATTGGGTACTTGTTCTTTATTGTGACCTTGTTCAGCTCCCGATAATCTATACACATTCGCAACGATCCATCCTTCTTCTTTACTAATAGAACTGGTGCACCCCACGGTGAAGCGCTTGGCCGAATAAATCCCTTCTCCAATAATTCTTCAACCTGCTTCTTTAATTCCGCTAACTCCACTGGTGCCATCCTGTATGGGGCTCTGGATACTGGGGCTGTACCTGGAATCAAATCGATTGAGAACTCCAAAATTCGAGGAGGTGGTAGACCTGGTAGATCTTCGGGAAATACGTCCAGAAAGTCCCGAACAATTTCTGGAACTGGGCTCTTATCAATCTCCATAGCTGTCAGTTCCTTGGGCTTGGCTCTATACTTAGCTGGCTCCAAAGATTCACTTCCGCCCTCAAAAATAAAGTCCGGATGATTGGGGATGCGGAAGATCACCTTCCTTGCACGAAAATCGATAACTGCATGGAAAGTGCTCATCCAATCCATCCCGAGAATTGCGTCGTAACTGCCTGTCCCAATTAGGAGGAAATTCGCATAGAATTCCCTGCCACACACTACAACCGGGCATAATCTATATTCTCGACTAGATATAATAATGCCATTACCCGTATGAATTTCCCATCCCTTGGTTAGTGGTTCATGTGGTATTGAGTGTGTGTTCGTGAAATGCTCAGACAAGAAACAATGCGATGCTCCCGAATCAAATAGTACTCTAGCTGGCAAGGAGTGTACAAGTAGAGTACCTGTGACCACGTCTCCTGACGCCTCTGCCAGCTCGGCGGTCAAGGTGAAAGCCCGTCCCTGACCGCGACCTGTAAATGGTTGTCTCTGTTCCTGTGGCCTCTGCTGTGGCGGTCCAGAACCTCCCTGTATCTCTGTTCGCTCAGGACAACTGTTAATCCTGTGCTGACTGGAACCGCAAATCAAACACTGTCCCTTGGCACGGCGACAGTCCTTCTGGGTATGGCCTCCTCTACCGCAATAGCCGCAAGTTACGCCCTGTCTCTGGGGGCGATGCTGTGGTACGAACGGGCGCTTCATTTGTGTCGTTCCTGCCCTGTGAACCGGTATGGCTCCTCGAGAAGGCGCGTGGGTACGTGCTGGAACGACTGGGGGTCTTCTGAACTTGTTAACCAATTTTTCCTGAACTCTCGCCGCGTTGAGTACCTGTGCGAAAGTCTGTAGATCCAACGATGCAATCAGCTGCTGCAACTCAAAATCTAACCCCTGAAGGAAACGCCTAGCCCTGGTGACTTCTGATTTGACCATGTATGGAGCAAAGCGGCTCAAACGGTTGAACTCTGCCGCATAAACGTCCACTGGGCGTCCATTTTGCTTCAAAAGAATAAACCTTTCTTCCATTTCTGCCTTGGCTGTGGGAGGAAAATAATGATCTAGGAAGCACTCCTTAAACTTGCTCCATTCAATAGGCTCATCAAGTCTGCTTTCTTCCACCGACCACCATGTACGGGCTTCGTCTTCTAATTGAATCTTTATCACGTCCACTCTGTCTTCCTCTGGAACCCTGGCGGCTGTCAATAAATTCTCCATGTTCACCAGCCATTGCTCAGCCTCAAGGGGTTCAGCTAGCCCTGTGAATGCAGCTGGGTGTAACCGTCGGAAGTCTGATACGGTACCAGCCCTAGCCTGATAAGCTGGTGGAGCAGCGCCCTCGGGGGCGGTAATGAGTGCGGAGGGTCCTCCTGCGGCGGTAATCGCCCTGAGTCCCTCAGTAAGTAAATTTGTCTTCCTCTCCTGAGCTTCCGCGAGAGTGGTCAGTGCACTGAGTATTCTTTCCGTGAGTGCGGAGGGTCCTCCTGCGGCGGTAATCGCCCTGAGTCCCTCAGTAAGTAAATTTGTCTTCCTCTCCTGAGCTTCCGCGAGAGTGGTCAGTGCACTGAGTATTCTTTCCGTGCGGTCCTGAGAGCTGGAGTCCGAAGAGGGGTCGTTCGGGGACGTCATATCACTGGAAGATTCAAAAGAATAGGATCAGATTCAAGGATGGAAATCAAGAGTAGTGAAACGAGAATAACGTGATACAGCATAGTTAATATTATCCTTTGATACTAAACACGGGCTCTGATACCAACTAAACCATGTCACGCCCCGCTTCCCAAAATACGGAAAACGAGGGATGACTAGGCCAGCCATGCTCCTACGATCAAGGAATCATCCCGCCGTAGTCACACTTCGGCTTCTAGCACTACATGGTAATCAGTAAATAAAGCACAGTATTAAAGGAATCACATCACTAATTTATTACATTAAAATTTCATTGTTCACAAATTACAGATAATAAGAACAATAACTAACCAAAATCAATCTCACGATCACTCTAAGAAAAGCAATAAAGATAGGGAGTACACCAGACTATATCTCTGTGAACTCGAAGGGTAGATCCGTCTCCTGTGCTGGTCCTTCCGCGGGATCTGAGCATGCATACTCAGGTCGTCAGAGCGACACAATAATAATATTATTATAATCAGATGAAACAGGTACATGAGGTAATACTGGTATGAGAATAATGGAAGTAATCACTATGTCACAATATGATGCAGAATATATTATGTGTCCCTATCATTCTCTAAGTCATGTTTGAAATCACATAGTGGAAGGAGGATCATGTTTAACAGGAGTCTCGTACATACCCAAGACAACGGCCCACATGCCTGGGACATAAACCTGTCAGCCGGATCGCTAGATCCTGTCCTACACGTATAAGTATCACGGTTCGAATGATCATCCTCTAAACATGGTCCCGCTAAATACGATACTCTTTCCACTTTGATTTCTCTCTTTTCCCCAGGTTACACTATTTATGATATTGATCTAGTTGTGTACAAGTATACCAATGGCACGGTTTCATCACTGTCCACTGTATCATTCACTGTCACGAATATTCACTTTCCATTGGTGTACTCGTCACTCCTAAACCAACATCTATCACGCACGATAATGCAATGTCCACACGCACTAACACTGAGTATATGACAAGGGTATGATATATGTATTGTATGCCACCAATGAGCTCTGTATGTTATGAATTAACATGCATGTCATGAACTAAAATAAATTGCACAAATTAATATGTTAAGAATTCAGCAAAAATGATGTAAGTAAGATATATAGAACACTCAGTCAGGAATTCATCAAAATTTGTTTCAGTTCAATCGGAATTCCGGTTTTCAGGATATAGCTATTTCATTTTAAGTGCTCGCGACTGGAATTTCAGTTTCAGAACTGAACGTCCATTTCGCGCCACGAATTTCACCCAGTTGGGCTCAGAATCTAGTGATGTTTCAGTGGAATGAAATCTAGGGTTTTCAATAAAGTATTCAACACAATAGACGGATTCTCAATCGCATCTGTACGTTGAAAGTTATTCACAGTTTAACCTCAATATGTCATTTCAGAATTTGTTCTGGACAGTTATACGTTCTGTCCTTTTAAATACAGTTTAAAATAGCAAACGGCGATGAAACGGAGTGGAACCACTTGTTTTGTTTAGCTAACAGAATTATCTCTAATCTACTGTAAAGTTCCGTAACGTACGATTTCAGAAAACACAGTGACGCAGATCTTTGGACAGAACACAATAATCAGAAACGCTCTGGACTGCAGTCCAGAGTCGCATTCCGATCTAATTATCTTCATGGTTACATAATAGAAATCATCAGAATTTTACATAGGGTTAAAGCTCGTCGAGTCGGCTTCGATTTAAGCCCTCGAACGCATCTTTCCAATATGTATATGATTTATGGTGATTTTATTCGTTTTCAGGTACGAGAGAATTCTAGTTTTAACGACATATATGGGGTATCAATTTTTACCACTAACAATCGTATTTTCCAGCGAGATTCCTACACTATATTTATCATCCTATGGGCCAACAGAAATTATCAATTTCCGTCAAAATAAACAATCATTTCCATTGGGATCTTGCATCGAACACATACGTCACAAGATATATCTTTATTCGGGAAGTTTATAATTATATTATTTTAAGTTTGTACCACTAATATTGTAGCATGAAGCAAGTAAACACTTGCCTGGAACGTCTCGGGGTCGCAAGGCAGCAACGTCGTCACGAACGCGTGATATGCGCCGTGGAACCGATTCGTGCGAGCTTGGATCGTGATGCGGATCTCGCGTCGGGGTTGTCCGGAGTCGTCTTGTGCGTGCTGAAACTGTAGTCGAGGCTCTGTGGGTCTCCCGGGTGCGCTGAGGTCGATGATGTCGGCGGCGGTCGCTCCGGCGAAGTGCAACAGTGAAAAGTTTGGAAGTGGGTTTGGGTGATCTTGGGTTTTGTGTGGTTTTGGAGAGGGGGAGAGATTAATCAGTGGGGCTTGGGAATTGTGGTGAGGGTGATGAAGCTGAGGAGGTGGGGGTCGACGACGTGGTGGGTTGCCGGCGTCGAGGAGGCGTGCAGGGGTGACTCGAGTTCGGTCGGGTAATGGGTTTCTGTGTGCAGAGGTGTGGGTGCAGGGGTCTCGAGTTAGTGGAGGTGGAGTCGTGGAGGGAGGAGTTTGGTAGAGGAGTGATTGAGGGTTGCTGAGGGGGCTGTACAGGGTCGTCGCCGGCGGCGAGGTTAGGAAAAATTTTGTGCTCGGTGAGTTTCTTGTGAGGGAGAGAGATGAGGGATTCTAAAAAGAGGGAGAAAACGAGGGCGAAGAAGATAATGGAGACGAGGGGGTCGTGCGTCGCAGTCGTAACGGCAGGAACGGGGGCGTGGGCGTAGGCGTGAGGCGCTGCGCGGAAAAGGGATCGCGCGCTGTGAACAGGGGAAAGTTACCGTTGGGATTTAAAGGAGGAGATGAACTGTGGCGGGTCGGGTCGGGTCTAAGAAGGCGGGTACGGTTTAATGGGAGTGGGCCGGAATCAAAAATTAATTGGAGAATTATAAAAAATGAGGTATGGGCTGAGAATGGAGTGTGGGCCGGGCTAACTCTTATTAAAGGATTTATTATTAAAAAAAAATCAGAGTGGGCTGAGGGAAAAGATTGGGCGGGCTAAATTTTATTAAAGGATTTATTAAAAAAACAGAGTGGGCTGAATGTTTAAAATTAGGTTTAAAGTTAAGTGTTTTGCTCATTTTGGTTTATTTCGGCTTTGGCTTTAAATCTTGGGTTTTAATTTTTAGGGTTTGGACTATAATTCCAAAAGAGTTGGAAAAAAAAGGGTTTAACTATCAACCTTAACAACCAACTAAAAATATACGAAGGCCAGAGTAAGGTAATCACTAGAATTCAGAAAATAGGAAACTTCATTTAGAAAGGAAACGGGGATTTACATAGGGCAAGGAAGGTAATTTTCCAGATTCCCGGACATCCCGAGTTTTGCTTCACCGGAGGAAGCAGTTCTGTCGGACCAGTCGAGTTTAGGGCTAGGCCAACAAACAATATTCTTGCAGCAATGGAAGTTGATAAAAGTGAAGAGCCGGCTGTTGTTCATGATTTTATGGACGTGTTTGAAGATATATCGGGTTTACCGCCGAAGCGAGACGTGGAGTTCGCAATTGATCTTATTCCTGGTGCAGCGCCAGTATCCAAAGCGTATTATCCAATGGCACCAGTAGAGTTGGAAGAAGTCAAGAATCAGGTTGCTGAATTTCTTGAGAAGGGTTGGATTTGAAGCAGTAACTCGCCTTGGGGAGCTCCAGTTCTTTGATTGAAAGAATTAAAGTTAACCGCAATCAAGACGGTGTCGCTATGCAGCTAGCCGGTTGAGCACGGGTCGATCCACAGGGAGATAGTTGTATGTCCTTTCGAGTTTTAGACGAGTCAATAAAGAATTTATATGTGTTTGTTCAAGTCTATCCTATGTGTTTTATTTGCAAGTATAAAGTTGTTAAGAAAAAGATACGAGATTGTAAGCTAAAGAAATCCGTACTCAAATCTTTTGAGCCGAGTCTTGACCAATTGAATCTAGAACAATCGGCAACAACGTGAATTAGTGGGATTTAAGCGCGGTATTCGTGGAATACGGCTTATTTCCCCTTGTCCTTCCGTTCTTGTCTCTTGCTTTCGCCTCCGGCCAAACCAAACGTAACCGGTCGCGGTTAGGAATCACCGTTACCTTGTTAGGGTAGGGTGCCTAACGGAGCGCTTGCGTATGGTTTGGGCGGAGTTCAATGGAAAATAACGGGAAAAGGAAAATGAGAAAAGAAAATCTTAACTTACAATACCGTATTTATTCTTAACAATGATAATTACAACCATTCACAAAAACGAACCAAAAAGAGAGAACAAAAAGAAAAGAACAAAGAAAAGAAAAGATTACAAACAAGTAATTAAAGTGCATGGAATTAAATTGCAAGTAAGTAAAGCAAGAATGAAAAATGCAAGAAAGTAATTACAAGAACCATAGAACTCAAAACAAGCATGGGATCAATAGCCAACCCTTAAACTTGCAAGCTCAATCAAGAGGTTGCAAGATCAAGAGAAGGGTAAAGAACTCATGTGAAATGAAGCACTAAGGAGAGAACAAAATGATACAACCCCTTGAGACCAATGACCAAAGCTTAAACTTGCAAGCTCACTTAAGAGGTTGCAAGCTCACTTAAGAGGTTGCAAGATCAAGTTAAGGTAAAGAGCTAAAGGGGGAAGCTAAGCAAAAAGAATGATACAAAAACCCTCATCTTTATTCACATCCACTCAATGCTCTCACTACATTTCCATGGAGGATGAATGAAGAAGAAGAAGAAGAACTAAAACTATACTAAAGTGGATAAAAGAATGGACCCCTTGGTTTGGCTCAGTTCTGGTGTATTTATAGGAAGGGAACTGGAAATCTAGGGCAAGAATCTGCCCCTAAATGAATGTACCAAAATGCCCCCAAAAAACGACAGAACGAGGAGTCTATAAGGCCGCGGAACCGCGGCCTAAGCATGCTTATGCCGCGGTTCCGCGGCCCTTTTGGGGAGTTGGGCCCTCAAATTATGGGTGCTTCCCTGGTTCTCTGTCCTATGTTATTCTACATATACCAAATTGCAGTTTGCTTCCACAGTTGCATCAGATTTGCAATGGTCCAAAGTGGCAACAAAAATAATACTTTTGACCTTTTCTCCCTCGAGCTCCGCGCACCCATTGATTCTTGTGCTGCCCCTCTCGTGCTCTGTGCTTGTCCGAGACACGAATGACCGCTGTCATATGTCTTGTCTTTGGAACCGGTACGCAGCACTAGACGGATATGGATGACCGAAACCCGGCTTTTATCTGCTGTCAACAGATGTTCTGTATTTGGTGTAACTGTGGAAATTTTGTCTTGATTTGCAATATTTGTACTGGAAACCTGTAATCTGTAAATATGTAACAAACACGGATTAAAAGCACCTACCTATAAACACACGAGCATAAGAATGGGCGGTATAAAATGCAGTATTCTGTTATGAACAAATACCCCCAAACTTAACTTTTGCTCGTCCCGAGCAAAACCAATTATTCACAAAAAAGAATCCTAACCGCACTTTCGCAGGGAACGCGATTGCACTGAGCACGTGCAACAAGCCGTTAAACTTTTAGGTGTCCCTAGTAGGAGGAGTGTTGTCTCCTGAGGGTTTTCAGCGGATTACACCCACAAAATCCCGTCAAGCTAGTGTCATAAGTTAATATTGATTCTACTCCTACAGTTTAGTATTTACGTTAGAAATTCTATCATCCTAAGTTAGAAATATCCAACCCTTATTTTTCACACCTCCTATCTATTTAACCTTGGATCTCCTGAGTTTTCCTTCTAAAGTGCGGCCTCAAATTAGGCATTTTTATCAACTTTACAGAAAACACAAGTTTTATTCTTTATTTCTATCTTTTATCCAAACATCGATTGTATACCCCTACGTGTGTGTATATTTGCACCCCTACACTCAAGAATTCAATTCAAACTATAATACCATTGCCCTAATACCTAATACTACTTCTTTTCATTAAGGATGGACGGATTTGCTCACACACCTTTCATGCGACTATTAATGCTTCTTGAGGCACTAACGACCGATTACTGAATGTGTGAACTTTAAAGCGTAAATAGCAGTTTCCAGGTCTTGACTTTATTCTATTTTTTCTTTTTCTTTTTCTTTTTCTTTTTCAAGACCGGATATATTTTTCAATATGCTCTTTTGGTGTTTAACTTTAAATACCGTTTTTTCTTTCATACTAGGCTTTCAGGCAAGAGTATTTCTATGTATCCTCTACTATCCCAAGTTTCAAGGTGCGTGTAAGTGCAGTTTGTAGGATATATACTTTCTAAATTTGAACTAAAGATTAGAAACTATTTTTCAGACTTATCCTCCAGTAAAGCTTCAATACTTTCCCTTCATCTTGACTTAACTCAAGAACTGAACTCAAAAAACTGTAAAGACGTATACATACCAAAGTTAGACAGAATGAGGGTTATTTTAAGGATTTTCAATTCCTAAGTCTAGAATTTAGTTATTTCTAACATATCAACTAAACTTTCAGAATAAAAATCTAAGTTACCCTATTAGCTAACTTGACGACAAAGTTTTTATATTTTTTGGAAAATTTTCAATTTTTGTGGGTTTTTAATAAGGTATGCAAATGCAAAATATACAAATGAATGCGAAGGAAGAAAGCTTACCGAGCACACCCCCAAATTTAAACTTGACAGTGCCCTCACTGTCAGACTACACCAAGAGAGTCAAAATTGTCGGCGCTCCCTAGAAACAAATTATATACAAAACAAAAAGGAAAACAAAAAAATATATACAAAAAAGGAGTCCCCCCTAAACTTAAGTAAAACAGTGTTTCCACTGTTAAGCGTTGAAGTTCAGGATTAGGGGGGAAAGAGAATAGTATCAAGCTATACAAGGCCTTACAAAGGCCAAAAGTTAACACCAACCATTCAAAAATTCTATCTCTGTAAGATGCGGGTTGGTGAAAGAAGGTGAAGAGGAAAGAAATGGAGAATATGCTGTTAGTTATATATATGTCCCAGCATCCACTACAATATACATCCTATGTATAGTAATGGCCTTTAGGGCATACATATAACTAACAATCTCCCACTTGCACTAGGGCCATCTGTAGCAGTGGTTGTAGTATCTCATACTCAACCATCCCATAAAAGTCTCTCTCTAGGAACAGGCCTTCGTGAGTGGATCCGCCGTGTTGTCCTCTGAGTCTACTCTCCTAACCTCGATCACCCTGGAGATCAACCATCTCCATGATCAGGTGATACTGCCTTAGAATACGTCTGGATCACTGATGGGACCTGCGTTCCTTGGCATAAGCCACAACTCCATTGTCACACAATGGTAGGAACTAAGTTCATCTCATGAACTAATATACATCCAAACAGCCTCTTTGGTAGCATCTTAAGTAGCGATGTATCCTGCCTTTATCGTCTAGTATGTCACGGTATCTAGCTTGGAACTCTTCCAACATACCGTCCCTTTACTGAGGGTAAAGACAATGCCTGTGACTGACACTCAGTCATCTTTATCACCCTGGAACACTTCCAGTGATTTTCCCCAGGATCAACTGATACCATCTCACTACAACTAGTGAGTATTCTAACACCCAAATAACATCTATCTCATAGATGAAAACTCAGGATTTAAGAGGTATCACTTTGATCCTATATGGAGAATCATGTGATAAGCGGAGATTGATCGAGCGTAGCATAGGAAACTCATTCCCTATCAAGAGTATGTCATCCACGTACTCTACGAGGATCACCACCATACTCCCTACTACCTTTTTGTTTATACAAGGTTCATCTACCATTTTGATGATGTCAACTTCTTTGACTAATCCATCAAACAGATGTTCCAACTCCGCGATGCCTGCTTTATCCTATAAAGCATCTTGCACACGTTTCCACTGCTCCCACTGTCTATGAGGCCCTCTGGCTGTGTACTTATAGACACACTCTTCTAAAACATCATTTTAGAAAAGCTGTCATGAACCCAACCATCAGATATCGTAGTCATGGTATGTAGCCGTGGCAAGTAGGATCTGGATGGACTTAAGCATAGGTACTGGAAAAGGTTTCATCATTATCCACGCCTGGTCAATGACGAAAACCTTTAACAAGTCTAACTTTGAAAGTCTCAACTTTTCCATGTACACCAAGTAATCTTCTCAAGATATACTTGCTCCTGATGGGGATTTAACCCTTCAGATATAGCAACCAAAGTCCATACTTTGTTGGTGTATAAGGATTCCATCTCAGATCGATAAGCATCCAGCCATTCTTATAGAGTCACACTCCTGATGGCCAGCTCGAAACTAGTTGGGTCATCATCTCATGATGCAATCCTCGCTCCCACTGTCATAGAGAAACAGAAGTATCTCTCAGGTGGGTGAGGAACCCTACTAGATCGGCGGAGAGGCTGAGGTTCGTTGGAATCTACTGAATCCTTTGGTTGTACCAAATCATCTGCTATCATTTGTATAGCTGTAACCTTTCCAGTTGTACATAACAGACCTTGCCTCGAGCTTGTCCGGATTTTGCTTTTAGACATAGGCCGGACAACCCCAAATCTTAACCAGCTTAAGACATGGGCTCTTCCCTTTCCATATCACATATGAAATGGTAGGCAACTGATTTGATTGGAACCCTATTCAATAGGTATGCAACTTCTCAAGTGCATAACTCCCGAAAGGAAACAGGTAACTCAGTAGTACTCATCATAGAGCACACCATATCAAATAGGGTGTATCTGCTCCGCCCCGATATTCCATCGTGCTATGGTGTATACGGAGGAGTAATGCTGAGGGAGAATCTCATTCTCCTTTAGAATAGTCCAGAAATTCTATGCACAAGTATTCTCCTCCTTGATCTCATTATAGGACATAATACTTATACCCGTATTCTGGTTCTCTACTTCTCACTTATATTCTGTGAATATCTCAAAAGGTTCGGACTCAAGTTCCAACAGGAACATATGACTGAATCTCGAGAGATTATCAGAGAATATAATGAAGTATAAAGAACCAGTCCTGGCATGTGTAGACAGGAGACCTTACATACATCATCATGTATCAGTCCCAAGAGTTCATTAACTCTTTCTCTGTTTTCAGTAAACGGAGCTATGATCATCTTATCTTTGTGATATGACCGGCGAGTTCCACAAGATGTAAATTCAAACTAATTTAAATATGCATCTTTATGTGACTATATTGATCTGACCTAGTCTACAATACCTCAAGAAGGAATGGTTCAAATCTGAACTCTTCCTCTTGTGTGTGTTCTCTATACTTAGAACTGTAGTTTGATTTAGAACATTAATGCTTTTAGATAACGTGCCTGAACCGATCAACTTTTGATATAGGAAATGTTCAAAACATTATCCAACAATACAAAATTTTATCATTTCTTTACTAATAAAGAGACTGATATGATTTTGTATATCAGGTTCGGTATCTAATAACATTCGTTCAGAATCAATGTATTGGTAATACAGGGTGACAGTGACCAACAGACTTGGCTGCAACTCTTGCCCCGTTTTCTGCCTCATGAAACTTATCACCCGTTCTCAGTTTTTCTACCCTTTTGTAGCCCTATGTAACATCTTACATATCTGGGATCCTGATCCGGTATCAAATACCCAGGATACGGAGGATACTGAGAAACAGTTCTTTGTAATGAACACACCCGAAGATGATGCATCAGCATGCACTCTCTTCGTTTGGGCGGCACGAGAATTCTGGTAATCCCCAATTTCCTGCTCTGTCTTATAACAATTATAAGTTGGAGCGGGACCAACGTTCCCCAGCTCAGTATAACAAGCGGGTTCGGTCAATAATCCGTATTATTATCTTGATTAAGGCGTGACATGGTCGCTACCAGGAGAGAGAGAGAAGAAAACACTCAGCGTGCGCTCTTGCAAGAATAGATTGGTTATTATTTTATCTAATCAGGATGGCTCCTACTGCTTTTTATCAAATCTTCCTTCAAACCCTAAAAGGAAAGACTAGCCGGGATTAATTACACACTATAAGTTCGCCAATCCGAACGAACCGAAACCCTAAAATTTCCATGCTCTCTGGAATTTTTCTAAAAACTGGGATTTTTCCAGATTAAAAATGCTTAAAAAATTCAGCAGGGAATTATAAGAATTGCGACGCAAAAATTGACTCATGAACAGTAACAACCGCGGCGGAACCGCGGCAGAAAGATGACGTCATCCTCCACTGTTTGCACAGTAACTCTTATTATATTATGTTGGATTTTCTGGGAATTTTTAATATTTATTCAAGAGTTGAATTTTCTGGGGTTGTTTTGGGGATTCGGTGTTTCGATCGGAGTATCAGATTTTGTCTATGTGGCTTTCCGGATAAATTTTAGAATATGTTAAAAAGTTCGACCGGATATAAATACCCAATTTTTCCCCTGTCGGGAAATTTGCAAGTTTTGGATTTTTCCGTAGTTTAAAGACGTTCTAAGTAGTGCAAGTAACTCGATGGACCCTCTAGAAGACAACAAACCTTAACTCGATTATGTGACCGTCTTGAACTGCCCTTTGAACCTTAGGGTTTGGGGCAGTACGGCGTGCCACATGTGAGGCGTTGGCTTGACCCTTCTACGGCTGGACCGTTGGTACTGAGGCACGAACTGAATGTTTTTAGACTTGTTTCATGTGATGAACTGTATCGGGAAAACTTGGGTGTTCGATTGTTCGATCGGAAAGTTTAACATTTTCTGTTTATCCGGAATGTGATACAACAATTGGAATTCACAAAAGTTATGTGATAACTGAATGAATATTATAAACATAGCAGTTTAGTCTCACTTGATCGGTTGCCACGGAATTTTGATGTGATCAAAAGTCCGTCGCAATCACGTAGTATACGCGGATACTCGCCGGGTAAACTTAATAGACAATCTCACTCCATAGCCCCGACCAAGTGACTGTAGGAGAACCCCGTCGCCGAAAGCATCCGTTTGGGTGCTCGCGGCAGTGGTGTTCCGCCTTGGTGCACTTCGTCGACGGTATCGGGGGTGCGACCGTCTACTGAAGTTTGCGACGAGCATTCGATCAGGATGTCGGAAATCTTGTTGAATTGCCCGACTTGATATTGAAAAGTGTTTTCGATAATGAGACTAAAATGTGGGGTTTATAATTGTTAGGCATGCGATGTCTAAAGAATTCATTTGGTCAGGCATGTGATGTCTGAGGTGGTTGCGGATTCCAACTGTTGTAGTTTTACACTTTCTTTTCTGTGACCGTAAGTGTAATATGTGATATCGCCGGTTTCGTTGCTATATGTCAACGACAATTGGGATGCGCATATTTACTTACGTTGATGACATGTGATGTTATGTGTTGCTGGATATGTTATATTGGATCGTCGTGTTTGAATAGCCGGGGGTTTTTTATGTGAGATGAGTGTTTTTCATTTTCATTCATGTAAAAAAAACTTGTATGTAATATTCTTTTATTGGGGCACTTCCAGGTAGCGGAAGTTGTCACCTCTTGTATATTATTTACTTTTCCGCACTAGGATAGACCCAAGGAGGAGGGCACAAGTAACCGGGTTCTGGAGTCCAGTGGGAGACCAACTCGAGGAGTCGAGTCCGGGTCTCCTAACTCCAGAATTGGTAGGGTTGCTTGCCGCTCTCGTAGGGGTCTTGGGGTGTGGGTTTGGCTATTCGTCACGACCGTGGAATCCGTGTTTTATACTGGCTTGTATTGAAAACACGGACGTCCTAGTATATCCAATATTTCATATGATTCTTCTGCTGCGATATCTGTGATGTGATCATGTGATGTTCTGTGATAGATACAGTATATAGTATATATGATATATTATATAGACGTTACTTATGTTTTACACCCGCGCTAGCCCTGCCCCGCTCTGCCGTTAGTTACCTAACCTAACGGTGCACGAGGGGACATCGAGGCGAATACGAATGGCATAAGTGTACGTCGTATTTATCTGTGATGTTTAGGTACTTAAATGATGGGACTTCATTAATATGATTAATGAGATTAAAAGAAACCTAAAGATGTTGTAGAATCGAATTTCAAAATAAAACAGGTAGCTACAGTTCTTGCTTTGCACAGCGGTATATACGATATATCCTGCACCTTATTCAATGAGGAAAGGACCGAAATCCCTTCGCCGGGAGTGACTCCTTTAGCAATAACTGGCAGATGCTACACACTCGGTTTGTCTTTTGATTGCTTTTAAGAGTTTCTGCTATGCACAGTGATATATATGATATATCCCGCACCTCATTCGACGAGGAAAGGACCGACGATCCCTTCACCGGGATTGACTCCTTTAGCAAAACTAGAAAAGCCTCAAAAACACTCCATTTCAAAATCATTTGATTCTACAACGATATTGAGTTCATTACGCAATAGGTTTTCAGAAAAACCTGTCGTAGCCCTCCGTCATTTCAGATAAGTGGTAGTTAGTATTCGTGCTACGTTTGTTGGCCTGCGTCAAGGCGTAGTGTGCGGTAGCTAACTAGTATTTATCTGCTTATGCATATGATGCAGATTGGATTAGGGTAGTCGTGCGACTTTGTTGGCCTGCGTCAAGGGTCGCGCGGGTGGGTTTAATTCAATCAGGAAATGACGGGTTGAACTTGACTAGCGGACTATGGTTTGTTGGCCTGCGTCAAGGTCATAGGACGCTAGGGGCAAAATATTATCGGGAATTTCAAGTGTTGAAATTTGCAATGAGATTGCATACCTTCTATGAGATAGTTGGATCCCGATACCCGCTGCGAGTAAGAGTTACTCCTGGGAGAGTTTTATACATTACAATTAGCCGATCAAGTAGGTGTCTAGAAAGGTGTCAACGGGGTTACGCCTCTGGGAAAACGAGGTTTACATTAATTAGGTTCGTGCGAAAGCACGGGGGACCTCCCTCAAAGTACCGACACTGGCCTGGCTGAAAGATTGGCCAATGTCGGTACTTTGAGGGAGGTCCCCCGTGCTTTCGCACGAACCTAATTAATGTAAACCTCGTTTTCCCAGAGGCGTAACCCCGTTGACACCTTTCTAGACACCTACTTGATCGGCACCGTAATTTTTGAAACGGGCATGGTTGATTCCTTGTGAGACCCCTTGAGAGTGCCTAGGAACACTACAGTGGTATCAGAGCCTAGCTAGAGCCTTAGGCGAAGTCTAGACGGAGTTTGAAGTCCGAACGAACCGAAACCCTAAAATTTCCATGCTCTCTGGACTTTTTCTAAAAACTGGGATTTTTCCAGTTTTTAGAAAAAGTCCAGAGAGCATGGAAATTTTAGGGTTTCGGTTCGTTCGGACTTCAAACTCCGTCTAGACTTCGCCTAAGGCTCTAGCTGGGACATATATAGGGAGGACTTTCTTGCTCGACATGATAGTATGCTATCTGGTTGTACTTTAACTTAACGTGTACACTGATTGTCTCTCTGTTACATGTTGGTAAAGCCCTTAGGATGTGTACTTGACTACCTGGACTATGATGCGGATCATACTAGTGGGGACATGGTAGTCCATAAGTACATCCTTCAAAGTCCCTAGTCGTGGGTATATCGAGACGGGGCATCGATATACCAGAGTAGACTAGCGTATACCTTCTCGACCCATACAGATAGGCGATGGATGATCCCATATCCATCGGTGTTTGACATCAGAGATGATATACGGGTGCTCAGTAGAGACTGGGTACACTGGACGGGCTCGCCGAGAACTCCCAGATGGTATTATACCTTACGTCAGATGGCAGTTCTCTGGTGACACTGGTACAGAGTAGTCTGTTGACCCGAGATCGTCATAGAGACTTGTGTGGTTCCCACTGTGCTTTGATTTCCGTCTTACCACGTCCAAGAGGGCGTGCAAAACGGTGGTTTTTGGGTACAGTCCCGAGTCACATGGAGGCAATGAGCGATAGGAGGGGATTCGTCTCTCCCGGTATAGGGAGTTGATGTTGCGCTGTGTTCGATTGGCTATAACAGGAAATCCCTGGCCAGGGTTGCTGAGATTTACTGGTAAGTGTTACTAGTAGTTTCTCGAATTGTTATAGACCTCATATCGACATGACTTATCGAGCTATTGGGGTCTGACGTTTACCACCCCTAGGCAAGATATGCGATATATCAGACGACGAGACCGGACTGTACGGTAGTGTTACTGGTTGGATTCACTGGAGTGTGAGCGGGCTTGCTCGTCGATCTTCTGATCGCTCAATACCCGGGTGGCCGTTACGTTTAGCAGACCGCTTGCGGCTTGTGGGTGTTTGATATGATCATCACCTGCTGCCGGCGTATTGACGAGTCTTTAGAGTCCTACACAGAGGTTTCCTGGCTCAAGCGAAACGAAATAGGAGCGCATATGAGATATGTGCGGGACCGAGAATAATGCGTGTATGTGATACCGTATTTCATTCTCGCGATGGTTGTATGCGATATAACTTAGTTATCGAATCAAGGGTTGATTCGATAAGCCGATACATTGGATATTAGTCGGTTGTATGCGATATGACCGGATCGTTAAATCAAGTGTTGATTTAATGATTTAATGCATAATTATATATGTGATATATTACTTTGCATTAACTAGTATTGGTTCACTTAAGATGGATTTTCTCACTCGGATGTGCGCATTGTATATGCGATATACTTTTGTGCACTTGATTGTATCATGTTTGATGATACATGTTTATATGGTTAAGTGTAAAGAATTAAACCTTGGTTAAGTATATGGTTAGGTTTTTATTTATTTATCCATTCATTTATCTATTTATTTTGGATTAATAAAGAGAGAAGAAAACAAAATGGTTGCTTTGATTCATGAAGTTTCTTGAAGCTTCATGCAACTTTGACCATTTTGTCTTCATCTCCTTAACCTAACCATTCACTAACCCTAGTCTATTCTCTACACCTAACTATGGTTGGAATTATGATAAGGATTCATTTTTCATTTCAATTCTAATTAACTTATCATAATATTCTATCTTCTTCATCTTCTTCTTCCATGAAGAAAGCTTGCTACATCAATGGCAAGTGAAGAAAATGAGTGAGAAATCCAATTCTAAAGTCTACCCACTTCCTATTTCTTCATCCTCTACCTCTTGCCAAGTAGTAGAGTGTGTTTTCTTCACAAGTTTCTTGACTTGGTGAAGTTGGAGCTTGATCTTGCGATGCCTCGACGTAGATCATCTTCGGCACGTCGTCGATGACCTAGCCCGCTTTTCTCCGATGAAGCCGACGCTAGAGCCCGGGATTTGATATGGACAGCGAGGAGACTTCATTGCGGAGCTATGGAGGTGGAGAAAAAGATCTACAAAGGTTGTATTTCTGTTCTTGTAGTTAAGTGTTAACTAGTTTCATGTTTCGCCTAGACATCTAGCTAACGATCCATAGTCTAGGGTTTCTCGGCACCGTAATTTTTGAAACGGGCATGGTTGATGCCTTGTGAGACCCCTTGAGAGTGCCTAGGAACCCTACATACGCGAGACCGTAAGGAGATAGAAGCGGGATATGGTCTTGGTATATGAGAAGAAGAATGACGGAAGGGAGAAGGAAGTGGAATATGAACTTGAGGGTGGAAATGGAGTGAATAAATTAGCACAATTTGTGATGACTGATGTGTGAGAAGCGTTTGTGCTAATCTATTAACCCATCGAGAAATGGGGTCAAATCCCTCAAGATTCGTGAGAAACCATAGGTACGCCGAACTCGGTAAACCAGACATATGAAATGAAAGTGATACGGTTTCATGCAAGGTCGGAACGATGGAAATGATGGAGGTATGTGATTGAGGAAGATTATCGGTTAAAGGTTCAGGTGGGTGTACACAGTCAATGAAAGGAACATGATGAATTGGAAAATCCGACTCATCAATTAAAACTGGTTCATCCTCAAAAATATCCTCAAAATTTTGCTCAAAATTCAGCTTATCCATGCAATTTTCATCAAAATCAAGACGCATATGGGGTTCGGGAAAAACAGTTAATGACTCGGGATGATGATTTGGAGATAAAAACTCTGCCAAATCTACAGGTTCATCATCCAAAATACTCCCAGCGTCGATATCCTCAATCAAGTGAAAATCAATATTCTCAGACACCTCAACAAAAGCATGGATATTAATCAATTCAGGTTCTAGAGTGGAGGTGTAGAGGTCAAAAGGATTGGGTGTGGTTTCACTCGAAAGGAACCCTTCACAATCGGGCAAATCAAACACTACAAAGTCACACAACTCATTATCTGTTCTATCTTTAATCAATGAATCGTTTGGAACACTAGATAGACATTCAAAACCGGACTTGTGGGATGCAAGTTGAAACGAGTAAGCTTGATTCGGAAGGGGGTACAGCTCACTCTCTCCACTCAAATTGTCAACCTGTCCTACCGCCTCTTCATACATTGGAAAATTTGGAGCTAGTTGAAAACTAGCTACCGGGTCAGTAGGTTGTATGAGGGCGGCCATGGACGCATTCAAATCCATCATATGTTGGTACGGCGCTACCCTGAAATCCTCCAAAGACTGTTCCAGACTAGACATGGGTTGTGAAGGGGTTTCAGTAAAAGATTCAAAATTGTTTGGATACTGAAAATTCCCAAAAGGCTGTGTAGAAGCAATGTCTAGGGAAGGTGCAAAAGTTGGGTAGGACTGGTAGGAATTGAATGGTTGGACAGGGGTAGGATCAACAGTTGGATAAGAAGGTGAATGAAATTGTTGATCCCAAGAATTTGAAGTGGTGAAAGGAGTGAAAGATCGGCTACGGTATTGTTCAATACGTTTAGCGATGGACAAAAGACGACTTGTAAAAGGGGTATCAACATAAGCGGGTGCGGGAGGTTGAAAAGGTTGATACAAAGTGGAATGAGGAGTGCAAGTGTTTGTCCTAGACGCTGCTATGCGATCTTTCAGTGAAACTCTGGGCATGGAGGGGTCGTTCGATGTTCGGCCAAAGCAAGAACCGTAAGAAATAATGTCTGGTTGTGGGTACCAAAGTTCGGCAAGAGTTTTGCGAGGTGGAGTACCCATGATATGAAGAGAGAAAGAAAGAAAGGCAGAGAGAAGGAGGGGAAAAAGAATGTGATATTTTTTTTAGTTATTAAAAGAATGAAATATACAAAAAAAAAATATGGACAAAAACAATCACGACACAAAAATACCACACACCTAATCGTTCTAGGGTTCACCTAGGTCAACTAGACCTGCTCCAGAACTTGATTGTCGAAGTAAAACTGTGTCGAGAAACGGGCTCAAGATACACTAATCACGAGGCCAGGTAAGTGCAGAGATAAGGGGAGGTTTTCCAACGCTTTCGCGAAGTTCCTTAATTAAATAACCCTTTCTCTTTTGGCGGTTTTGCCGTTAACACTTTCCTAGACACCCCGTAAACAATATACTGTTAAGCGAGGTTCTAAACACAGTTAACTTCTCCTAGTGAGCGCGAAGTCCTTAAGGCTTAAAGTCTAATTTCTTTTAAAATTTGTGCGGGTAAACGTTATGCTCAAGTTCGTGATTTGTGGGCCACGGAAAAGGTGATGAAATCCTTTACCGTATATTGTGGGGTTCGCTTGCCCTTAAGTCCGTATTAATGTATGCAATGCGCAATTCAATAAAAATTCTATAAAGAATCAAACAATCGTTTTTTAGTTTAAGCGCGGCACTGCAACAAATACGGGTTAGTCAATTTTTAGCATTTGCTAGCGAACTTGCAAAGAATCCTGCAAAGAATAGTATATTGGATGCGTCGGATTTGAGAAGAAGGTGTTAGTAAAGTACGTACCGTTAAGTTTTTGGGTTAGGAAACCCCCGTTGAATCAAATCCGGTAAGCTTGGAAAGGTTTCTTGCGCGGGTCAAACTACCCGGATCTTTGGCACTGTACTTCGTAATCACCTTAACTTTGAACGTACACTTTGCTCCCACAATCGCAGTTTGCAAATTCGCAAAAATCTGCACTCTTGCCCACAAAAATTATCAAAAATAACAAAAAGATTTTTTTTTATAAATATATACAAAAAGAATATTAACCCGAATAACGAGAAAGAAAATAAGCTACCGACTCCCCGGCAACGGCGCCATTTGATTGAAAGAATTAAAGTTAACCGCAATCAAGACGGTGTCGCTATGCAGCTAGCCGGTTGAGCACGGGTCGATCCACAGGGAGATGGTTGTATGTCCTTTCGATTTTTAGACGAGTCAATAAAGAATTTATATGTGTTTGTTCAAGTCTATCCTATGTGTTTTATTTGCAAGTATAAAGTTGTTAAGAAAAAGATACGAGATTGTAAGTTAAAGAAATCCGTACTCAAATCCTTTGAGCCGAGTCTTGACCAATTGAAGCTAGAACAATCGGCAACAACGTGGATTAGGGGGATTTAAGCGCGGTATTCGTGGAATACGGCTTATTTCCCCTTGTCCTTCCGTTCTTGTCTCTTGCTTTTGCCTCCGGCCAAACCGAACGTAACCGGTCGCGGTTAGGAATCACCGTTACCTTGTTAGGGTAGGGTGCCTAACGGAGCGCTTGCGTATGGTTTGGGCGGAGTTCAATGGAAAATAACGGGAAAAGGAAAATGAGAAAAGAAAATCTTAACTTACAATACCGTATTTATTCTTAACAATGATAATTACAACCATTCACAAAAACGAACCAAAAAGAGAGAACAAAAAGAAAAGAACAAAGAAAAGAAAAGATTACAAACAAGTAATTAAAGTGCATGGAATTAAATTGCAAGTAAGTAAAGCAAGAATGAAAAATGCAAGAAAGTAATTACAAGAACCATAGAACTCAAAACAAGCATGGGATCAATAGCCAACCCTTAAACTTGCAAGCTCAATCAAGAGGTTACAAGATCAAGAGAAGGGTAAAGAACTCATGTGAAATGAAGCACTAAGGAGAGAACAAAATGATACAACCCCTTGAGACCAATGACCAAAGCTTAAACTTGCAAGCTCACTTAAGAGTTGCAAGATCAAGTTAAGGTAGAGAGCTAAAGGGGGAAGCTAAGCAAAAAGAATGATACAAAAACCCTCATCTTTATTCACATCCACTCAATGCTCTCACTACATTTCCATGGAGGAAGAATGAAGAAGAAGAAGAAGAAGAACTAAAACTATACTAAAGTGGCTAAAAGAATGGACCCCTTGGTTTGGCTCAGTTCTGAGGTATTTATAGGAAGGGAACTGGAAATCTAGGGCAAGAATCTGCCCCTAAATGAATGTACCAAAATGCCCCCAAAAAACGACAGAACGAGGAGTCTATACGGCCGCGGAACCGCGGCCTAAGCATGCTTATGCCGCGGTTCCGCGGCCCTTTTGGGGAGTTAGGCCCTCAAATTATGGGTGCTTCCCTGGTTCTCTGTCCTATGTTATTCTACATATACCAAATTGCAGTTTGCTTCCACAGTTGCATCAGATTTGCAATGGTCCAAAGTGGCAACAAAAATAATACTTTTGACCTTTTCTCTCTCGAGCTCCGCGCACCCATTGATTCTTGTGCTGCCCCTCTCGTGCTCTGTGCTTGTCCGAGACACGAATGACCGCTGTCATATGTCTTGTCTCTGGAACCGGTACGCAGCACTGGACGGATATGGATGACCGAAACCCGGCTTTTATCTGCTGTCAACAGATGTTCTGTATTTGGTGTAACTGTGGAGATTTTGTCTTGATTTGCAATATTTGTACTGGAAACCTGTAATCTGTAAATATGTAACAAACACGGATTAAAAGCACCTACCTATAAACACACGAGCATAAGAATGGGCGGTATAAAATGCAGTATTCTGTTATGAACATTCTTCTAGTAAAGAAGAAGGATGGCACAAGAAGGATGTGCATCGACTATCGAGAATTAAACCGGGTGACTATTAAGAACAAGTACCCAATCCCTCGCATTGGCGAACTTTTGGAGCAGCTTAGTGGCGCGAGGGTATTCTCGAAGCTGGATTTGCGATCCGTATATCATCAGGTCCGAGTGAAAGCAGAAGATATTTGCAAGACGGCGTTCCGAACTCGGTATGGACATTACGAGTACTTAGTGATGCCCTTCGGAGTAACGAATGCGCCGGCAGTATTCATGGACTTGATGAACTGAATCTTTTCACCGTTCTTGGACCAGTTTATTGTGGTGTTCATTGACGATATTCTGGTTTACTCAAAGAGTTTTGAAGAGTATGCTGAGCATTTGAAGATCGCACTGCAAACGTTGAGACAAGAGAAGTTGTATGCGAAGATGAGTAAGTGCGAGTTTTGGCTGGAGGAAGTAAAGTTTTTGGGGCATGTTGTGTCTGGCGATGGAATTGCCGTCGATCCAGAAAAGATTGCAGCAGTTCGTGATTGGCCGATTCCAAAGAATGTTGCGGAGATAAGAAGTTTCCTTGGACTCACAGGGTATTACAGAAGATTTGTGGAGAACTTTGCTCGTCTGGCGAAGCCGTTGACCAAGCTTACACTCAAGGAGGTACCTTTTGTATGGACGGATAAGTGTGCGTTAGCTTTCGAGACGTTGAAGCAGAAGTTGATAACCGCCCCTATTCTGACCGTGCCAGACAATTCCGGAGGATTGGTGATTCACAGCGATGCATCTGGGAAAGGATTGTGATGTGTTTTGATGCAGCATGGGAAGGTTGTAGTGTACGCATCGAGACAGTTGAAGACCCATGAGAAGAATTATCCAACTCATGATTTGGAGCTTGCGGCTGTGATTTTCTCTTTGAAGATTTTGAGACACTACCTTTTGGGCGAAAGGGTTGAAGTTTTTACTGATCATAAGAGTTTGAAGTATGTGTTCACACAGAAGGAGCTTAACATGAGGCAGCGTAGATGGTTGGAGCTGATGGCTGACTACGATCTTGATCTTAAGTACCATCCGGGGAAGCTTAATGTCGTGCCGGATGCGCTTAGTCGGTTACCAGCAATTCAGGTGTTAACTACGCAGAAGGAGCTTATTGAAGATTTTCGAAGATTTGACTTGGAGGTTGTGCTACCGCATTCTTCGGGACAGTTGATGCAGCTACAAGTACAGTCATCATTGATCGAGAATATTAAAACAACACAATCGCAGGATCCTAGACTGCAAAAGTTTCGAGAACAGGTTGAAGCCGGACTACGAACAGATTTATTAATCCACGAAGATAGTTCGTTGAGGTATGGTAGCCGTTTGTGTGTGCCAAAGGGAGATATTCGTGAAGAGCTTATGAAGGAGGCACACAGTTCAGCTTATTCTGTACATCCAGGAGGCACAAAGATGTACCGAGATATTCGACAGCATTTCTGGTGGGAAGGCATGAAACGGGAGATTGCTCGCTTTGTGGCTAAGTGCTTGGTGTGTCAGCAAGTTAAGGCTGAACATCAAAGGGTTGCTGGTTTATTGCAACCACTTCCAATTCCTCAGTGGAAGTGGGAACATATAATCATGGATTTCCTGACGGCTCTACAGCGGAGTCCAAAAGGAAACAATGCTGTATGGGTGATTGTTGATCGATTGACCAAGGCAGCTCACTTTATTCCTTTCCGGGTTGGTCAATCAACAGATACTTTGGCAGAGCGGTATATGCAAGAGATTATAAGATTGCATGGAGTACCGGTGAGCATTGTGTCCGATCGGGACACTTGGTTCTTATCACACTTCTGGAGGAGTTTACAGGAAAGTTTGGGGACTCGATTGAAGTTTAGCACAGCTTATCATCCTCAAACTGATGGTCAGTCGGAGAGAACAATCCAAACTCTTAAGGATATGTTGAGAGCATGCATGTTAGAATTCAAGGGGTCTTGGGAGGATCATCTGCATTTGGTGGAATTTTCATACAACAACAGTTTTCAGGAAACTATCCAGATGGCTCCATTTGAAGCAATGTATGGTCGTAAATGCCGTTCACCTATTTGTTGGGACGATGTCGGTGAACGAAGATTATTGGGACCAGATTTGGTTGTGCAGACAGTTGAGAAGGTTAACACTATCAGAAATCATATGAAAGCAGCTCAAGACCGACAGAAGAGTTGGGCAGACACGTCAAGAAGACCTCTAGAGTTCGCCGTTCGTGATTTGGTATTCTTGAAGATATCACCGACTAGAGGGGCGATTCGTTTTGGAAGTCGAGGAAAGCTTAGTCCTCGATTCGTTGGACCCTTTGAGATCTTAGAGCGTGTTGGTGAGGTAGCGTATCGTTTGGCGTTACCGCAGTCCTTGGCAAGTGTGCACGATGTGTTTCACGTATCTCAACTCCGTAGGTATGTTCGAGATGAAACACACGTATTGGATCATTCGGAGCTAACAGTAAGAGAAGATTTGACTTTTGAGGAGCGACCGATTGAAATCGTGGATCGAAGGGAAAAGGTTCTTAAGAATAAGGTGATCCCTCTTGTGCTTGTTTCTTGGGGTAATCGCTCGCATGGAGAGTCCACTTGGGAACGAGAAGATGAAATCCGGCAGAAGTTTCCTCATCTTTTCTTGTAGTTATCTATCTTTGTATTCTTGGAATTTCGAGGACGAAATTCTTTTTGTAGTTGGGTATAATGTAACACCCGAGCCCAATGCTACTAAATTCAGTTACCGTTTGAACGTAGTGTAGCACTTATTTCATCTATCTTGCTTGATTGTTACTTATTGTAATTTTACCCCCGTCAATTCAATTCTGCATATAACAATTTATGGCATCTAAAATAAATTTAAAAATATCCATCTTGACCTACTTGACACCCCTAACCTTGTTGTAGCGTTCGTACATCGTGTTCTCGTCCCGTTCAGTGAAACGGGCGAGTTTGGACGGCTACGCGCACGTATGTGTGTCCGTTTTGGGGGTATACTTTTTGATTGCAAAACACTTCATTTTAAATTTTGGATCCCGCCTAAAATTTTATTATTTCAATTTCAAAAATTTTTGGACCTGACCCGGACGCAATTTGGAAATGTTTTACTTTGCGCCAAAATCTCATTTTCTACTATATTTTTAACTACCGTATACTATATTTTCATACCTTTAAAATCTTTATCAAAATCTATTCCTAACAAACGAATTTACCCCAACCAATCAGCTCTCTTCTTTTTCCCGTGGGCCCCACCTCCTTACTCTCTCTCTCTCTCCCCGTCGCTCTCTCTATCTCTCTCCCCCCCGTATCTCTCTCTCTCCCCATCTCTCTATCTCTCTCCTTTCTCTCTCTCCCCATATATATCTCTCTCTCTCATATTATACATCTCCCTCCTCCTTCTCTTTTAAAACGCTGAAACCCATCGCGCAAACCCCAGCCACCGTCTCCCTCGTCGCTACAGCCCCAACGCCGACACCACCATCACCAGCATCCTCGTCTCCTCGCCCTCGTCGCAGCCACATCCACATCCTTCCTCCTTTCCCCTCATTCCCGAGCCCCCACCTGCACACCCCCTGCACACGTCGGCGCCGCCGGAAGTCGCTGCCGACGATCCGTCTCCGTGCACCTGGCCCTCGCGCACACCCCTCGGTGAGTTTCACATCCCCGATCTGGTTTCTTGATCTGGAAACTTCTTTCACTGTCGTCGTAGGCCACCGCCGGATCTCCGTCGACGTGGTCGACCGTCACCACCCGTCCCACAGACCGTTGTAAGCCTTCCCTTCTCCATCCTCCTTCCCTTTCTTCTTTAGTTTCTCTTCTTTTCTTGTTGCAACTCTTGACATTCACTGTTTTGTATCTCGCCGGATTCCGGCCGTGCCGGCGACGTGTCTCGACGTTCCAGCGTGGTACCCCGACCCATGTGGTTCCACTGTTCATCGTTTGGGTTCATTCCATGAACCGTGCGCCCGTCGCGAGTTTTCCCCCCCGACGTTACCGTTCCGTATTCCCGGTTCGTGACCCGTCGAGGCAAGTACCCCTTGCTACATGCTAAATAATATTTACATATACTTGATGACACCCTAAAACCTGCAATTTAATTTTGGTATTATAATTTCCCATTTTTTGTGTTCAAGATTGTTATATATCATTTATCTTTCAAACTTGGAACCTACCTGTTGCAATTACTGTAGTGAACCTAATAACCACTTTTACATGTTTTAATTTCACTTTCACTGATGACGTAGCCTATGGCACCTTATCTATCATTTTACTTCATTCGGACACTCGTGTACATCTAACCTGTATAAACTGTGATTTCATCCGTGGAACCCATATATATATATATATATATATATATATATATATATATTTATATCATTGCATCCATGAAGTCTTAACTTGTTAACATGATTAAACGGCTATAATTGTCTTACTGCATTCTTATAATGCTGAAATCATCTCTGTGACATAGCTGATAATTGTACTGTTATTTGAATGGATCTGCCTATTGCTTAATTCATTGCTTAGATCATGTTGTTAACCATGCTTGATTATGTAACTAAGTATGAGCACACCCATGATATTGTTTGCATCTTGACCTGACTTGCAACATACATATTGATTAACCCGACATGGTAATGTATACTGCTTGACTTGACATGATGTACCATGACCTGACCCGTTACCTGATCTTGTGTCTAATGCCAACAAACCTGACATGTAGTCCTCATGGACCGTTCCTGTTGTCTATCTAGACAAACCTGTTTACCTGATCTTGTGTTGGCATTAGTTTCTTGATTTCGGGATACCTGACTTGACATACACATATAGGTTGGGGGTATGGGGAAATTAAAGGTGAAACCTGACTTGTAACTCAACAGTTCGCTACTTGTTCTGATCAGTTTTAGAGGCTAGGCCCGCCTCGTGACGATGCTGCTGACATCGTTGGTCTGTACTCCTTTCCTGTTAGTGCCTAGCGGCACGTCTCGGTTTCAGCCCGAGAGTCTGTAGACCGTGGTCCCGGGCATGCACGGGATACTATTGAGTTACATCGATGATTCACCAATTTGATTTCAAGGACTTTAGAACAGAAAACCTGATAGAACAGTTTAGTTTACCCACTGCACACTACCCTGCACTCCCCTGATATATATTTTGTTACCATTGCTTTATTCGTGTTTATATTCGCATTGCCTGTTACACTGTTCATATTTTATTACTTGATGACACGACGCGCTGACGTTTGGGTTTTGCATGGCCCAGATTCTGTACCGCTGTTGCAGTCCGAGCAGGAGTACTTCAGCCAGTAGGCTGAGCTGTGAGGTGTCAGTATTAGTTAGTTCTTTATTTCCTGCATTTTATTCCTGATGTGAGCCCGCATTATGGGACATACATTTCAGTTATTGTATATTGGATCTTTTGCTTCCACACTTTTATTATTCTTGACTCATGTTATTTTTGGATTATGGACATGTTTTAGATAGTTTTATCTTGTTCTTGATATCTCTACAGCCGTAATGTGACTGTGGATGGATACTTCCTACCCACAGGTAGCATGGTTGGCTATGTCACGTGCCCATTCTAGCGTATTCTGGGAAGCGGGGCGTGACAGATACAATGCATGTGGGAACACCGTGCAAACGCACAATCTCATCTATATACAACTGAGCATACTGAGCATAACCGAAAGTGGCATTCACTGGAAAGAAGTGAGCCGCTTTCGTCAACCGGTCAACAATCACCCAAATGGAGTCATACCCTCTACTGGTCCTGGGTAGACCCACAATGAAGTCCATGGAAATATGCTCCCATTTCCATTCCGGAATGGGTAAAGGCTGCAACTCACCTGCCGGTCTCTGATGCTCAGCCTTGACTTGCTGACAAGTCAGGTACCTCGAAACGAAGTACGAAATATCGTGTTTCATCCCTTCCCACCAGTAAAATTCTCTCAAGTCACGGTACATCTTGGTGGAACCTGGATGAACGCTAAAGGCCGACTGATGTGCCTGCTCTAGGATCTCGCGTCTCAACCCATCAACATCTGGTACATACACGCGAGTTCCATACCGTAGCACACCCTGGTCATTAATCATGAACTCCGAAACCGTACCCTGTCGAACAAGCTCAAGAATCTCGGACAAACGAGCATCACTGTGTTGTGCCTCACGGATACGATCAAATAGCAGTGGACGGGCGCGAACATGAGCAAACTGTCCCCCAGTGAAAGTGAACTCGAACTGCACTCTACTATCATACAAGAGCTGCCAATCTGCAGAAGACTGACGCTGAACTGCGCTCAACTGGGACAAGCTACCCCCGGGCCTACGACTCAAAGCATCATCCACCACATTCGCCTTTCCCGGGTGATAAAGGATCTCATAATCATAATTCTTCACTAGCTCCATCCATCGGCGCTGTCTCAGGTTCAGGTCTCGCTGCTGGAAGATATACTTCAAGCTCCTGTGATCCGTGAAGATCTGACACGACTCCCCATACAAGTAGTGTCTCCAAATCTTCAACGCAAAGACCACCGCGGCCATCTCAAGATCGTGAGTGGGGTAATTCTGCTCATGCTTCTTCAGCTGTCTAGAAGCATACGCAATCACTCTATCATGCTGCATCAAAACACAGCCGAGCCCCACTCTAAAAGCATCACAATAAACAATATAGCCGTCCGATCCAGAAGGTAAAGAAAGAACTGGTGCTGTCGTCAACCGAGTCTTCAACTGCTGAAAACTCTGCTCGCAGGCATCAGTCCAGAGAAAAGGAACTCCCTTCCGGGTCAGTCCAGTCAGCGGTGCAGCGATACTCGAGAAATCCTGCACAAAACGGCGATAATAACCAGCTAAGCCTAAAAAGCTGCGGACCTCAGTCACCGATACAGGTCTGGGCCAAAGCTGTACAGCCTCGATCTTCCTCGGGTCCACAAGAATACCATCACCAGTCACCACATGACCCAGGAAGTCAACACTATCAAGCCAAAATGCGCACTTTAAGAATTTAGCATACAGCTGGTGCTCTCTCAATATCTGCAAAGTAATCCTCCAGTGCTGCTCATGCTCCTCACGACTCCTGGAGTAGACCAGTATGTCATCAATAAACACTGTAATAAACTGGTCGAGGAACGGCCTGAAAATCCGGTTCATCAGATCCATGAACGCTGCTGGCGCATTGGTGAGTTCGAACGACATCACCAAAAACTCATAATGCCCATAGCGCGTACGAAAAGCAGTCTTCAGAATGTCATCATTCCGAACCCGCAACTGATGATAACCCGAACGCAAATCAATCTTAGAAAAATGTTTCTCACCCTGGAGCGGATTAAATAAATCGTCAATGCAAGGTAAAGGATCCCTGTTCCGCACCGTAACTCGGTTCAACTGATGATAATCCACACATAATCTCAAACTGCCGTCCTTCTTCTTGACGAACAGAACATGAGCTCCCCACGGCGAAACACTCGGACGCACAAGTCCCAAATCAAGCAACTCTTGCAATTGATCTTTAAGCTCTCTCAGCTCTCCCGGAGCCATCCGATAAGGCGGTATAGAAATAGGCTCCGTGCCAGGAATCAGATCAATGCATAACTCAATATCACGCTCTGGCGGCAACCCAGGCAACTCATCAGGAAAGATATCGGGAAACTCTCGCACGGTGGAAACCTGGTCCAACGACTCCACTGTGGCTCCAGTATCATGAATGAAAGCCAAGAATCCCCGACATCCCCTCCTCAAAAGCCAACTAGCGCACAGAACAGAAATCATACTGTGAGGGGAGGCACCACGGTCCCCGTGCACAACAAACACTGACTCGCCGGGAAAACAAAATCTAACTGTCTTCTCTCGGCAGTCCACGGACGCATAGCAAGTAGCTAGCCAGTCCATGCCCAACAGAACGTCGAAGTTCAACATCTCAAGAAGGATCAAGTCGACGGACAGATCTCTGTCTCCTAAACGGACAGCACACGATTAGAGCACGTATCATGCAACAAATGACTCTCCCACAGGAGTGGTCACGACAAGCGGCTGATCTAGCAAACACGACTCTCGGCCTAACCTCAGCACGAAGTGCGTAGAAACATACGAATGCGTAGATCCTGGATCGAAAAGAACATGTGTATCATAAGAACATACAGAAAGGGTATATGAAACCACAGCATTGGACGCCTGAGCGTCTTGGTGAGTCAAGTCAAAAACCCGTGCCTGCCCTCTACCGGCTACTGACTGTCCTCTGCCTCCCCCACCTCGACCTCTCGGTACAAAACCCCCGCGACCACGACCTCTCTGAACA
This sequence comes from Agapanthus africanus, assembly GCA_030015575.1. NCBI lineage: Eukaryota > Viridiplantae > Streptophyta > Magnoliopsida > Asparagales > Amaryllidaceae > Agapanthus > Agapanthus africanus. The sequence continues at coordinate 653,394,077 of JASDDO010000014.1, forward strand.
GGAGTCTGATGCGGCGCAACAATAGGAATAAGAGGCAACGCTCTCAAAGGCGGAGAAGGTGGTAAGGTAACCTGGGGTACAGCTGGCCCTCTCTGACGCACCACAGTACAATCTCTCACTAGGTGCTGTAAACTGCCACATCCAAAACACCCACGTGTCGACTGCTGACCCTCCTGGGAAAAAGTACTGAACAACTGGCCACATCCCACGTCTCTGCTACCCCCAGCGTCTGATCGAACTCTGTCTCGGAATCTAAACCTCTGCCTCCTGGCTGCTATACCAGTACGAGCCCTCTTTGGTTCCGGAACAACCGATGACTCAGATAGATGCTCCTCCACCAATAGGGCTGCATCCACAGCTGCCGCATATGTGTCGCAATGCTGAATGATGATGGCTAGGAACAACTGGGTAAGTAGGCCTCGAATAAACCTCTTCACCCTCATCTCCTCAGTCGCCATCAGGTACGGAGCATACACCGACAGCTCGGTAAACAGTACATCATACTCAGACACCGTCATCTCCGGAGTTTGACGTAACGACTCAAATTTGTGCGCTCGCGCATCCCTGACGCTCGGTGGGAGAAAACGGGTGAGAAATACAGTCACAAACTCAGCCCAGGTCATAGGAGCAAGACCCGCGGCTCTGTCCTTCTCCAAGGACTCACACCACTTCTGGGCTAGATCCTCCAGACGAAAACTGGCAAACTCCACCCATCTCTCATCGGAGCATCGGAGTGAACGACAAATTCTGGCCATCCGGTCGATGAACGACTGCGGATCCTCAGTAACATCCGTGCCAGTAAACACCGGAGGCCTCAGCCTCATAAAATCTGTCAGTGACACGGTAATAACCTCCGGAGCTGTAACTGCGACTACCGGAACCGTAGGTACCATCGTGGTCCCTGCAACAGGTGGAACAACTGCCTGCCCCCTGCACTCGAATGGTCTCTACTAAAGTCCCCACTATCTGGCGCAGATCCTGCATACCAGCTCCAATCATAGCAATGTGCTCCGGTACAACAGGCGTACTGCCCTGGTCAGTCCTCGCCTCAGACGAGTCAACTCTGACCTCGGCCCTCGTGGCCGCTCTCTGTGCCGTCGTAGTCTTCGGCGGAATATAGGCTAGAAATTGAAACAAGATTCGATAAGGAAACAGGAATCGAATCACAAAGATGTATATCATCACGGAGGAATATCAATCAATAAGTCCTAAGGTCACTTAGGCGGAGTACCGTCGTAAGTATGCCGCGAAACATACACACGCTACGTCACTCTGCTGAAGCTACCTACTCCATCATACCAAAGTCATCCTACACTCCGAAAGGTAAAACCTAGCGCTCTGATACCAACTTTGTCACGACCTAAAATTTGGCCCATAACCGGCACTTAAATAACGTAACGTCTACAGGCGTACGCAACTCAAGTAAGCCGAAACCCAGAAATCTAAACCACCCAAATCTGGATCAACTGAGAAAAACATAGTTTTATCATTTAGAAAATCACAAGTAAAATCTCTAACTCTAGTTTTCCTTCTTGAAAATTTCGGCAGCACCTCCTTTGTAAAAACTAGCCCCGAAAACGGGTACAGCACAGATAATATATAAAGCATCCCAAATGGGAGCAAAATCACACCCAACGGCGGAGACAATCACCACAACATGTATACGACGCCGAAGCGAAGAAATGACAAAGGAAAGACTGCAATAAGAAGTAAACTTTCCAACATAACCGGCTCCCACGAGCACGACACTCAAAGTCACTAAAATAATACAACACCGAATCCTCACAAGTCGTCTCTAAGTCATATATAAACAGTGGTAGATGGAGAATACTAGATCCAACAAAAGATATACAATGTACAAGCAGATAACCGCAAACCCACCTAAAAGCAAAGGCCTCACTGCCTAACGTAGCGGTATCCGCAAAAGTATAGATGATAAGACGCCCTGCCGCGACTACTCTAAGGGTAAGTCCTGCAAAACACTGTGGCACAACGGGGGTGAGTTGACAACTCGTGAATAGTAAATAACATCATACTGTAATCGCAGGTATGCACGAACAACGATCTATCTATCACATGTAATCCGATAGCATAAGTATGATAAGTGAATATGCAACAATCATATAAAGGTATATCATCAGGGTACTACAACTACATGAAACAATGTATAACAACAATAATCCTGAGTGTGTGGGATGATACAATAAAATCTTATGCAAAATCATCAGAATGGAAAACACCCGTGTCCCTCACTGACACATCAAATCCCAAATCCTCAGGCACCGCATCCACAGATCGGCCATCACATCCTGTAAGTCTCATGGAACCTGAGTGTTACACATCGACACCCGAAACATCATGAAAATATACCCCTATGTGTATATATATATATACGTATAAAGTATGAGGATATCAACCCTGTATGTCCATCGACGATACGTAAAAATCATGAAAACCTGAGTGTCTAACACCGACACTCGAAACATCATGAAACCCGTGTCTAGTATCGACACATAAATCCTCATAACTCAGGCGCTGTCACCACGACTGGCCCTGACGATATGTCGTACATCACTCTGGTCGGTATCCCCATGATAACCGCCGAGTCCAAATACAGTCATCGGTAGGTACTTGCCCACCTTCCAGGCTCATCGTCTGTACCACGAACATCTTGCCTAGGGGAACCTTACCGGGACCCACCATGTACCCACACACGGCCCACTCACTCCTCGTATCGGGTATATATCACAAATCTCAGAACCGAGAAATCTTATGGTGGACGCATCAAATATCATATCAAGAGAAACTGGGTTTTCAAACAATACATAGTTTCTTGAAAATACCCCCACGGTTCTCAAATCCATAAATCATATGAAATCCATATCTTAATGCGTAAAATCCATATAAAACTGATATACGCAACATAAAACATCAATATGAGCATATAAAGGGAAAACCGCTCCTTTAAATGAATCCAGCTTTTAAAATATATCTTGCGGTTCCCAAAATCCTCCGAAAACAAATGCAGCATCATATGAGGTGTACATGTAAGTGTAGCAAGGTTTAAGTATCTACATGTAAGCAAGTGGGTATGATGCATTTTATAAGCGCAATGATCAACAACTCAATATCACATATCAAAACAATATCGCTTAGGGTATATACAACTATAGCAATATATGCGGGTGTACATGTCAATATGTGTGCATGATTGATGTGATTTAGCGTGCTTGCGCTTTCTAAAAGATAGATCAAAAATATTTGTAACCGCAATCAAGAACGGCGTCTCATGTAGCTAGCCGGTGAATACGGGTCGGTCCACAGGGATGTTGTGAATTTCCGATTCGCTCTAACGAGTTAATTCCGAAGGGTGTTCGGATTAATTATTAAATTTAAAAACCTAATTAATCTATACTAATTATCTAGATCTATTCTTGCTAGCGTTAGGTTTAGGAATGGTTTGGAAATGTAAATAAATGTCAACGCTTTCTATACCCAGATTAGGATCTAAGAGGAGTTATGATAATTATCAATAAAGTGGATTAGATCCGTTCGGGAAGGTGTTCCTTCCTCTAGGTTCTTGTCCTTCCTTTATCAATCCTTACCCTAACCTCCATGGAAAACATCACAACCGGGCCTTTAGACTACGGTATCACCGCTACCTCGAGGGATAGAGTGCCGTAGGGAGCGGTATGTGCATGTATGCATGGAGTCCTATAGATTCTATGTGATGGGTAAGAAAGAGATGAGAGATCTCATCTCTCAAAAGCCTTTCCCAAAGCTAACATCTAAGGCAAGGAATTAAAATCTAAACTAGAGCAATTAAATAAAACTACTTACAGATGTATCCCTCCAATCATCCATGCAGGGTTGTCAGATCTGAATTTCTGAATGGAAAAGAAACACCGATGCTCTCCAAAAGATTACTAAATTTTATTCATAAAAGGAGGCATAGAGAATTACAATGATTAGAGTTCCTATTTATAAAGAATAGGAAACCCTAGGTTACATTTTGATCCGCATGTCTAAATTTACAAAAATAACCCTAGGTCAACTTTTCAGCGCCGCTAAACATTTTGGTAAAAAGTTCTCCGCGTACGGGCACCATATGGCCGCGGAACCGCGGCAATAGCAGGCTTGGGCCGCGGTTCCGCGGCCCATTAGTGAGAACAAAGTATGATATTTTGTGGGCTGCTTCTTGGTTCTTTGGATATTTTATTTCATCAGTTCATTTCTCTGTTTGGCTTCTGATTATTCTCCAGATCTCCAGTGAACATTTGTAGCGGACTTTTTAACCGTTTGCCTTGACATTTTGGACCTTGCACTGCCTTGTTGATTGTGAACTGTTCTTTGATGTAGGCTTGATCAAGAGTCCTCTGTTTGTTGGTCAAAAGTCCATATTTTCATTGTCTTTACATTGTTTTCACTGTTTCCTGTCCAAGAACCTGTAACCTGTAACATGTAGCAGACATGCGTCAAAAGTACCTGTTTATTTATAAAAAGAATAAGAATGGGGAATATAATAATGCAATATTCTGGTGTGAACAAATACCCCCAAACTTATCTTTTGCTCGTCCTCGAGCAAACTTATTTTTTATTCACTAAAATCCTAACCACACTTTCGCAGGGAAACGCGATTGCACTGAGCACGTGCAACAAGCCGTTAAACCTCTAGGTGTCCCTAGTAGGAGGAGTGTTGTCTCCTGAGGGTTTTCAGCGGATACTACCCACAAAATCCTATCAACTCGGCCCATTGACTTTTGTTCTCCAATTAGGTTTTTCTAACAAGGAATTCTATTATCTTATACTTGTAAATTATCCACCCATATTCTTCACACTTCCTCATTATTTAACTTAAGATTATATATGTTCTGTAGACTTACATAGCTTTCGGCATCTCTTAAGTTTTCCTTCAAGGATTCCATCTCGACTTAGGAATTTCTATCAACTCTATTAAAGATATAAGTTCTATTTTTCATTCCTCTCTCTTATCTAAATTCCAATCACATATCCCTACGTGTGTGTATAGATCACCCCTACACTTGGAAATTCAAATCAAGCAATCATACTCCCGTCCATTGTCCAAAGCACTTATTAATTAGTGAATTTTTAAATGAAATTTGCTTACACATCCTTCATGCGACCGCTAATACTTCTTGAGGTACCAACAACCGATTACAAGATGTGTTAGCACTTTAAGGCGTACTTCCTAGTTTTGCAACACCCAAGGCTTTAGCAGTGACACCCAAACCAGTTGGTCTAAGGCACTAGGTGATAAGGCACCCTCGCTAAATATTTTTCTATTTTTACAGCCTTAAGTAATCACAAAAACCAGTGTCCATTTTTTTATTCTTCATTCACATTTTTTTTATTTTCATTGTACTAAGGACTTTAGATAAGAGCAATTCAAGGTCTCCTCTACTATTCCAAGTTTCAAGGTGCGTGATTGTGCAATTTGTAGGGTATACGTTTTCAGAATCTAGACTTAAGCTAGGAACTATTTTTCAAACTTATACTTTAATAAGAACATCAATACTCTTCCCTTGTTTCGACTTAGCCTAAGAAGTGAACCCAAAATTTGCCTATTTCTAAATAAACTACAAGGCATATACTTTCTACCGTTAAATTTTAAGGAATGTTATTTTTAGGGTTTTTAATTCACTAAGTCTAAGATCTAGTTGTTCCTAGCCAGTTAACTTATTTGTCAAACTCAAGTCAATTAGCCAAAATTGAATACATTAATTTTTATAATTTTTGAAATTTTTCAATTTTTTTATGGGTTTTCAAATAAGTATGCAAATGCAAAAATATGTACAAATGAAATGAATGCGAAGGAAGAAGACGTACCGAGCATACCCCCAAACTTGAACTTGACAGTGTCCTCACTGTCATGCTAAACCAAGATGGTCAAAATGTCGGCACTCCCCTGTTTATTTATTTACAATTTTTTTATATATATTTTTAATGTTTTGAATTTTTTATTTTTTTTTATTTTATTGAAAAGAAAACAAAAAAAATATATATATATATATATACATATATACAAAGATTCCCCCAAACTTAAGCTTGGCCTTGCACAAGCCAAAAGTTAGCCCCAACCATTCAAAAATCTTATCATGGAAATGGTATAGTTAGTGCAAGAAAATGAGAAGCACACGAGACCGTGTGGAAAGAAGAATGGTAGAATATGGTCTCGGTGGGGGAGAAGAATGGCGAAAAGAAGAAGGAAGTGGAGTACGATCTTGAGGGTGTAAATTGAGTGAATAAATTAGCGCAATATGTGATGACCGATATGTTATAAGCGATTACGCTAACCTATCTACTCGTCGAGAAATGGGATCAAATCCCTTAAGATTCGCAAGAAAACATGGGTACGTCAAACTTGGTATAGGAGATGAAAGCGTAACGGTCATTTGTTTGGTCGGAACAATGGGAAAGACGAAAGGGAGTGAATTAGGGATAGTATCTTTCTCACCGTAGTAAACTGTTTCAAACTTAAAAGATTCCATTAATGGTTCAAAACTACTATAATCAACCGAGTCTGATGGCTCATCTGAAAATGTAAAGGACTCAAACTCGGGCGGTGAGTCATCAACATCGTCCGAAAAAGTGAAACACTCGTAAGTGTTATCATCTGTAAGATCCGTGTCAGATTCAAAGGAAAAGGTTTCAAGCTCACAGTCTTCAAGCGGGGTCGGAACGATGGGAAGGAGTGTGGGTGATATAACAGTCAAAGGTTCAGGAGGATGAATTGGAAAATCAGACACATCAAACAAAAATGATTCAACCTCAATATTATCCTCAAGATTCTCCTCAATACTATCCTCAATATTCAACTCATCCATGCCATTATCATCAAAATTTAGATGCATATGAGATTCGGGAGAAACATTTAATAACTCAGGATGATGATTTGAACATAAAATTTCAAGCAAATCGACAGGTTCATCATCCAAAATATTCCCGGCGTCTATATCCTCAATCAAGTGAAAATCAATTTCTTTAGACACCTCATCAAAAGCATAGATATCTATCGATGTAGGTTCTAGAGTGGAGGTGTAAAGATCGAAAGGATTAGGTGCGGTTTCACTCGAAAGGGGTTCCTCACAATCTGGCAAATCAAACACTACAAAATCACACAACTCATTTTTATTTTCAACAGGTGAACTATTTAGGGCAATCGATGGAAAACAGGAGTTGTGGGCTTCAATTGGGTAAGGGTAGGTTTGATTTGAAAATCCTCTCTCATTCTCACTCTGTCCAACTGCCGTCTCATACATTGAAAAATTTGGAGCTAGCGGGACACTAGTTACCGGTTCACTAGGTTGCATAAGGGCGGCCACGGACGCTTCCACATTCCTAACCATTTTGTTTATTGCTGCGATATACGCCTCCAACGCCTCTTCCAAACTCGACTTTGGTGGTAAGGGGGTTTCGGCAAAAGATTCGAAATTGTTTGGATATGTGAAACTCCCAAAAGGCTGTGTAGAAGCAGTGTCTAGTGAGGGTGGGAAGGTCGGGTAGGACTGGTAGGAAGTGGGTGATTGGACAGGGGTAGGGTCAACATATGGATAAAAAGGTGAATAATCGTGCGGATCCCTAGAACTAGATGAGTGGAGAGGGGTGAAAGATCGGCTGCGAGATTGAGCAATATGCTCAGCAATGGACATCGGCTTAGGAGTGATAGAAGGACTTGGAAAAGTGGTATCAACATATAGAGGTGGTAAAGGTTGTCTTGGTTGACACAACGTGGGTTGAAAAGTCAAACTGTTTCTCCTAGACTCCTCTATGTGATCTTTCAAAGATTTTTTAGGTATGGAAGGATCGTCTTTAAATTGACCGAACACATTGACATATGACGCAAAATTAAGTTCGGGATACCAAAGTTCGGCTAATGATTTATTATGCGGGGTACCCATGTTAAAAGAAGAAAGGTGACAAGAAGGAAGGTTGGGTGGTGCAAGGATTTATTTGGGGCTAAAAAAATTTTGCAAGTTCTATAAAATATTTGTCCTTTTTATTTTCATTTTTCATTGATTTTTTTTTCTTTCTCTTTATTTGGAAAAATTTTTGTTGCAAAAAGATTTTAGAGAAAAGATATGCAACAGCAAAATATTTTATAGAAAAGATATGCAACAGCAAAATATTACTTGCAATTGGTTATTATTTGAAGCATATCACAAGAATCTTTATTTGGAAAAAATTGTTGCAAAAAGATATTCGAGAAAAGATATGCAACAAAAAAGATTACTTGCAATCAATTTCAATTTTGAGCGGGGCCCAAAAATCCTGCACAAACTTGTTATATGGAAGGCAATATATTTTATAGCTCACAGAATCTTGCAGGAATTTCCAGAAAAGATATTTCAGAAATTTACAGAGAAGGAAACAGAGAAACTTACAGAACAAATTTCCTGCGCTGAAGACACTGTGTAGCCGCATTTCCGCGGTATAATGTGGGATTACACCGCGGTTTCGCGGTCAGATAGTCGAAACGAGTCCCCAGAATTTTTCGCACGCTCTGATTCGACAAGAAAGCCGCGGTTCCGCGGCCAAATGTGGGGTTTGGCCGCGGAATCGCGGCAGGTTGGGGGATTTGGGTCTCCAAAAATTTTTCCCTGTTCTGTTGTTCAAAATCTCTTCTGTTCCGATATTTTGTTTCCTGTTTTGCTTTCGGGAAATCTCCAGATCCGAATTTGTATATCCTGCAAAAATTCAAACTCAAAGTATCCCTTCCAAAAATAACAAATGCTATATATTTTTATATTTTTTTTTTGATTTTTTCAGATTTTTATGATTTTTTAAATTTTATGATTAACCTGTAATTGCGAAAAGGAAAGTTCTACGCCATCCCCGGCAACGGCGCCATTTGATTGATGTGATTTAGCGTGCTTGCGCTTTCTAAAAGATAGATCAAAAATATTTGCAAAATCAAGAACGGCGTCGCATGTAGCTAGCCGGTGAATACGGGTCGGTCCACAGGGATGTTGTGAATTTCCGATTCGCTCTAACGAGTTAATTCCGAAGGGTGTTCGGATTTAATTATTAAATCTAAAAACCTAATTAATCTATACTAATTATCTAGATCTATTCTTGCTAGCGTTAGGTTTAGGAATGGTTTGGAAATGTAAATAAATGTCAACGCTTTCTATACCCAGATTAGGATCTCAGAGGAGTTATGATAATTATCAATAAAGTGGATTAGATCCGTTCGGGAAGGTGTTCCTTCCTCTAGGTTCTTGTCCTTCCTTTATCAATCCTTACCCTAACCTCCATGGAAAACATCACAACCGGGCCTTTAGACTACGGTATCACCGCTACCTCGAGGGATAGAGTGCCGTAGGGAGCGGTATGTGCATGTATGTATGGAGTCCTATAGATTCTATGTGATGGGTAAGAAAGGGATGAGAGATCTCATCTCTCAAAAGCCTTTCCCAAAGATAACATCTAAGACAAGGAATTAAAATCTAAACTAGAGCAATTAAATAAAACTACTTACAGATGTATCCCTCCAATCATCCATGCAGGGTTGTCAGATCTGAATTTCTGAATGGAAAAGAAACACCGATGCTTTCCAAAAGATTACTAAATTTTATTCATAAAAGGAGGCATAGAGAATTACAATGATTAGAGTTCCTATTTATAAAGAATAGGAAACCCTAGGTTACATTTTGATCCGCATGTCTAAATTTACAAAAATAGCCCTAGGTCAACTTTTCAGCGCCGCTAAACATTTTGGTAAAAAGTTCTCCGCGTACGGGCACCATATGGCCGCGGAACCGCGGCAATAGCAGGCTTGGGCCGCGGTTCCGCGGCCCATTAGTGAGAACAAAGTATGATATTTTGTAGGCTGCTTCTTGGTTCTTTGGATATTTTATTTCATCAGTTCATTTCTCTGTTTGGCTTCTGATTATTCTCCAGATCTCCAGTGAACATTTGTAGCGGACTTTTTAACTGTTTGCCTTGACATTTTGGACCTTGCACTGCCTTGTTGATTGTGAACTGTTCTTTGATGTAGGCTTGATCAAGAGTCCTCTGTTTGTTGGTCAAAAGTCCATATTTTCATTGTCTTTACATTGTTTTCACTGTTTCCTGTCCAAGAACCTGTAACCTGTAACATGTAGCAGACATGCGTCAAAAGTACCTGTTTATTTATAAAAAGAATAAGAATGGGGAATATAATAATGCAATATTCTGGTGTGAACAGTGCATGATATACATGTAGCTGTAATAGACTATGTGGGTGTACATGTCAATATGTATGCAAGATGTACAAGTAGCTATAGTAAGGTATACGTGAAATGGAATAAGGGTCACTACCTCAACTATTCCTGCCTAATGCAATATCACGTATGTATGTGTTCACAATATTTCATATGCACAATAGAATAAGAGTTACTACTCCAAACATTCATATCCACTACCATATCACGTATGTAGGTGTTTGTGCATGTCATGGCAATTACAGACGGTATGGGTGTAGCATACAATTTAGTGCTCGTGCAACATGAACCGTCAGTAATGTGTTATATCTAAAGGTACGAGTCAGGTACAACAGATAATGCTATGCAATGACATTCATATGAAAATAACTAATATGCAAATACCATGCAGCTATCCTATCATATCAGCCCCGACGCATAACGCCATACGGGCGATTTCCCCGTAGATGTTAAATCTACTCACAATGGTCTCCAGCTATGAAAATCCGACCACCTGCTTCCCTTTGTTCGCAGCGTCCGAAGTCCCCGCTTGCGACGCTATATTTCCACAAACACAAGAAATAGTGCAAACATCTCAGAAATTGACCAATATAACGTAAAACTACGTATTAAATAACGCACCAACACTAAACTAACTCGCGGGTGTACGTCTAGTGGCTAACGTACGTAATGATACCACAAAACCTACCCAAGTACAGCAGCCGCACAAGATCACGAATCGTATAGCAACATGTAACACGCGGACTCAAAACACTAGATTATAGGTAATCGATCCCAGATTTCGCATACTGCAATTACTAAAAAAGTAAACAGTACCAAACACCCCTAACCAACAGCAGACAACTACCCACAAAAACCTAACCCCAGCATCTCCCTACATCGCCGGCGTCGCCGGAAACCTCCATAGAGGTCGCCGGCCCCGACCGGTGGGATGGTCCTCGTCTCTCAGGTGGTGCTCCAGGGTCACTAGTACATCACTATAATTTTGTTTGGTCACTCACTAAAATTTCCAGATCACAGCAGGTACAAAGACTCTAAAAAGACACTAAAAACCCGATATTGCACTAATCGATATTGAAAGTGTTCTAAACCATAACCAGCGAGCTATACAACATAAAAACTCCTAATTAACAGTGTAGGGATTATACCTATCAACTTTGGCTCACAAGATCCAAGCTTTCCTAGTTCCCAAGTGATCCAAGAGCAAAAACCAAGACTTTTAGAATTTTTGTGATATATTTGGGAATTTTGGGGATTTAATGAGTTTGGATTGATGAAAAATGGAAGGGGAAAGATCAAGAGTAGTAGAGGGAGGGAGGATTTCGGCCAAGTGAGTAGGAGGAAGAGTTGTGTGGAGTTTTCTAGCAATTTCCATCAATAAATGCAATTTAATGAATTCACACACACATGCACACACGCATGCATCTCATTTCTTTTCTTTTTCTTTTTCTTTTTCTATTAACCTAAATTCTAATTCCAAACAAATATCTAGATAATGCGAGAAGGTTTTGGTTTAACTCAAACTTAATTGATGAAAAGTTCACTTAACAGAAATTTTCCAAAATGCGAATACCGCATAAAAATAATATTAAAATTGGGAAAAATTCAAATTAAACAAAAACGTCCCATATACCCCCAAAGCTTGCGCGCTAGCTTTTTTTTAGCTAAACTAGGTGCTGGCAAGTCTATATGGTCGTTTGAACACAATCGGGTTAAAACGGAAAATACCGACAATTTAACCCTAAAACGGAAAAATTCTCATAATGATTTCTAAAACGTTACAACTCAGTTGTCCCGATATGCTCCATACCTAGTAGACACTGGAGAGAAAAGGATAAAGAGATTTGTACGAGGGCTTGACACACAGTTATTCCTTGCCATTGGCACCCAGCACTTTGATACATACGCAGCCGCGATGGATGCAGCCTTACTTTTGGAGGAGCGTATTTCTGAGACTCCGGTCGTTTCTGGGCCGAAGCGGATTCGTACTGATACGCTAGCCCAGCGGCAGATGGGTAGACACCGTGATAGATTCTTTCCGGGAGATTGTGGCGGCAGAGGATTGAGACAGGGTCAGTTATTTGGTTCATATCCGCAGACCCAGCAGTCGTCGCTAGGATGTTTTCGGTGCGGGAGTTAGTACCATCGTATCAGAGACTGTACCATAGGGCGCTAGGGCGCGGCGACAGTCCCACATGTGACCTTACCACCTTCACCACCTCCTTAGAGAGCTCTACTTCCTACCCTGATGACGTTCCGCGCCTGACTGATGCTCCTAGAGGCCGTGGGCGTGGCGGTCCTGTTCAGAGAGGACGAGGCGATAGAGGCAGAGGCAAAGGCAGAGGACAGGCAGCTATTAGTGGTGGACAGGCCCGAGTATTCTTTTTGACTCCGCAGGATGCGCATGCATCCAATGCCGTTGTGACAGGTACTCTGCCAGCATGTTCTTTTGATGCACGGATATTATTTGATCCAGGTTCCACACATTCTTATGTATCCACATACTTTGCACCGAGGTTGGGTCGAGAGTCTTCTTCTTTAGATCAGCCGCTTATCGTTATTACTCCGGTAGGCGAGTCGTTTGTTGCTCGATTTGTGTACCGATCGTGTCCTGTTCATATCGGGGAGAGGGATTCTTCAGTTGATTTGATTCTCCTCAATATGCTCGACTTCGATGTTCTTCTTGGTATGGACTGGTTAGCCACCTGTTATGCATCTGTGGACTACCGTGAGAAGGAAGTCAGGTTCAGCTTTCCTGGTGAGCCGGTTCTTGTTATTCAGGGAGATCGTAGCGCTATCCTTCCCAGCTTGATTTCTTCTCTTCGCGCTGGTCAGCTCTTGCGGAAAGGGTGTTATGGATTCTTAGCTTATGTTTGTGATACTACTGCCATAGAGGTTCCGTTGGACCAGCTCCCTGTTGTGAGAGAGTTTCCTGATGTTTTCCCTGACGAGCTGCCTGGTCTGCCACCAGAGCGCGAGATTGAGTTCTGCATTGACTTAATCCCCGGCACGGGGCCTATCTCTATACCTCCTTATCGGATGACTCCGGCGGAGCTTAGAGAGCTGAAGGACCAGTTACAGGACTTGCTGGATAAGGGGCTTATCTGACCAAGTATGTCACCTTGGGGGGCTCCCGTCCTGTTTGTTAAGAAGAAGGACGGCAGTATGCGCTTATGCATTGATTATCGTCAGCTGAACCGGGTTACTGTGCGGAACAGATATCCCCTATCCCGCATTGACGACTTATTCGATCAGCTTCAGAGTGCAGGGTATTTCTCGAAGGTTGATTTACGGTCGAGTTATCACCAGTTGCGGGTTCGGAAGGAGGATATTCCGAAGACCGCTTTCCGTACACGATATGGTTTTATTAAGTAAAGGGTATTTAAATGAAAATGTTTGTTTTCCCGTATTCTAAGTTCTCGAGCGTATCGTGTTATATTGTATATGAGTGTGAGGAGGTAGGTCGTTACCTCGTGATCTACTTAAAGGTATAGCAAGTTTAATGGAGTTAAATGTAGAATTGAAACAATATGGTATTTAAGTGAAAAATACGATAAATTGAAATAGCCATCATTTTATGAAATGAAACTTGATCAATTTGGTTGATTAGTGTTTAATAGTCAACATGAGAGAGTTTAAGCATAATTGTATTAACGAGAAGTGAGGTTTTATAAGAAAACTGAATCGAAAATCGGATTTGTTCTCATTCCGTCGGGTTTTGTAAATCCGTATTTTTAGAATAGAAAAGAGAGATAGAAAATGAGACTTACGGTTTTAGACAACCAAGGGAGTAAGATGTAAGGAGAGGAATCGTTGGTGCGTAGCTTCGTCGCCGAGAGCTTCTAGAACGATCGCCGGAATTTCGCCGGGAATTTCGCCGTAGTTTCGCTTCGTACTCGTTTTCAAAGTACACAAGTTTCTTGGAAATTTTTAGAGAGTTGACTCAAAGGTTTGGGGTGAGAGGGTAGAGGGTAGGGGTGTATTTATAGGGTTAAGTTAGGATTAGGGTAGATGAAGGGTTTTAAATAAAAAATGTAAAAAATGTATAAAAAAATCATTTAAAATAGAGTAAATGGCGGTTAATGGGCTTTCTGGAACCGATCTGAGTAATTGGAGTGTGCAGGGGAGTTGAGAAGACAAAAAGCTAGATTTTTTCATGTTGATGACTCGGCCGAGTAGGGGTCTCGGAAGATGGGGGTCGCCGGAGGTAGTCACTGGTGCATTAACATTTTCATGTGTAGTGGGAAATGTGGGAGTTATCACGTGTGGACTGTTGGGCTTCTATAAAATTTAAAACAAATAAATATAAAAATAATGTGAGGTATGAGATTTGAATTCTGGTGCCTTAGTTCAGTGGTGCAAGGTATTACCAATAAACTATAAGCTCTTTCTTATAATTATTGTGTGAAATAAATACTTAAAGTGGTAACAACAACATTAAATACTTCAAGTATACTTTAAATTTTAAGCAAATTTATGTACACTAAAAATGGAGTTGTTACAGTAATTTTCAATTTTATTATATTATCATTATCATTTCATTTAGTTGATTTTGCTAAGATTTTCTTTTTATTAGATTATTAGGGTTACGAGTCCTTTATGTTTGAAGAGAAATTGGAAAGGGATATAATGAGAATCAGAAAAACATTTTTCTATTAGAGAGGGTAAAAACGCTTATTATAATACTTCAAGGGGTATAAGTGCTACGACCCTTCATACTACATGGGATGTATCCGCAATTAACCCAAATATAAATTACAACACTTCTCGAATATTAAAAATAACATGGTATCAGAACGAGTCGGTACAAGACTCTTGATTTTTAATTCATCTCTAAAATGTCTCCAATTATCCCTTAATTCGACTCTAACACATAACTTCTCGGAGTGTTGTGCGATCAAAAGAGATCTCTAACACACTATTTCCGATAGAGCAGTCTAAGCGCATCATGAGTGCCAGTAATAGTAGTGTTGAGATAGATATGTTGGAGCCAAATAGTCTTTGCTCGGACAACAATGACATTCCTCTGCTTGGTCGAGGTCTTGGGTTCGAAACCCCTCACTTACAGTGGCAAGCGGGATTTTCAATTAATTATGTGCAGAGAGTTCCTATGGGCCTAGAGCCTCTCGGATGTCGGCCTTTGGAAAGAAAAAAAAGGCGGGTCTTCTCTCTAAGGTCTGGAAGGTCGGTTCCTACGTTCCTGTTTCATTTGGAAACGTTGTGATGATTTAAAACGCACCTTAACTATATATGACAAGTCATGGTTGGTTGGTTGCTACCCATTTTTCTAACTCGATAATGTCATCATTAATTCACTCATAAATGATAACTTTGACGGTGGGGTTTTATTTACAAGTTGCTTAATTTTCTTTTAAGTATTTAAAACGTGGCACTAAGTTCACTCAAGGGATGACACAAATGGAAAGGATGAATCAAAGGGATTTGCACATAATTAAATTGGAGAGGAAATGGAAAGTATTCAAATTAAATCTCATGTGCTAAGAAAATATTGAATAAAAAGATTTGATTATATTCGAATCTTTATACAAAAGGTGGAAATTCAAAAATCAAATCATATGAGAATAATATTTTAGATATTCAAATGTAAATATTATTGTACATTTAAACTCTATAAATAGCTAAATCTCTCCCATTACGAAAGAGAGAGGCTTTCAATTCTTTCTCTAACCCTAAACGCATAACTTTTTTCCTTTCCTTCTCCTCTGCGATCTGCACCGGCCATCTTCTCATCCTTGCGGTCACCGCCGTCGGCCATCATCTTAATAATAATTATTTAAATTTTTTAATAATTATTTGTTAATTAATAATTATTTAAAATAGTTAATATATTTAATTAATTTTTTTGAGATAATTAAGCCCATCACATTTCATTAGAAAGTAACTAATAAACTACAGCCCCCCCCCCCCCCCCCCCCCGCACCCAAGGTGCTGCATCCATCTCAATGCTGAAATTAACACAATTACAACATAAAAAAAACTAGAAAATTATGCCTTCATCTTCTTCTACTCCTAATTGGGCTCTTCACTCCAATCCAGTCTTCTTTTTTGTTGAATTGGATTTCGCGACTGTTGGGATGGAAAAAGCCGGTGTATGGAACAATACTCGCAACAACACTCAAATCATGTAAATACAATTACATAATTAAACGACGAAAGAACGATATAAATATGAGAATAAAAAATAGGAAATCAAACACACAGAGACAAGAGATTTGTTAACGAGATTCATCTGCTGATGGAGATCCTTTTCGGGCCTCCGTCAGATGTTGTCTTTCGCTGATCTCCCGATGGACTGAGGTGGTTACCTTCTGTTGCGTGTGTGTCTCAATGGGTTTTGGAGGAAGAAATGGAATGAGGGGTTTGGTGCCGAGTACCTGCAAAGAAGTCCCGGGGTGGTTTGGTACCACCAAGGACCCTCCGACGATCAAGTTAGTGATGGATCCGAGCAGAGTAACGGCTTAAAAGAGTAAAAAATGGCTTACTTGACCCCTCTGTGATGGGGGTTTATATAGCGGCGGCCGCTCGAAGCAGCAGGCGCGAGAATCTCGCCGGCAGTTACGCTCCCGACGTCACGCCCGCGTAAAGAGCGGATCGCCCATTAATGGGGATCGTGATGGCGTGGAACGTGGGATGTTGCTGACGGAGAATCTGCGCGTGGAAAGATTTGCGGAGCGGAGGTTATGCCTGTGAGTGGTGGAGTTAGTCGATCGGAGGGACCGAGGAAGACGGCCTCGGCTGGGGAGCTCCGGACGAGCGAGGAAGCCGAGGAGTCCAGGTCTTGTAGCAGCTCGGCACGAGCTACGGGGCCGAGGAAGCCAATTTGCAGGGGGCCCTGAAGAGGGCCAGCTTGTGTTTGTAGGTCGGGTACAGGATGGCCTGGTCGGCCCCTGTGGGCCCTTTCTTCTGAGTCCTGGGACACGTCACCTGCCACGTGTCGTGATCTCGGAGATCGCCAATATTGAACATCATCATTAGTCCCTCACTCTTGTCCCGACCAGCTAATGGGTCGGGTCAGGAGTGGACTGCCGGGCCTCCCGAGGTGACCTCCTTTCTAGGGTTTTGTCGGGATGTGTCCTCGGGCCGTCGGTTGTCTTTTCCTCTAGCGAATCAAGGCGAGATCTCTGCATTTAAAGAAGGTGCACCGGTTCGTGCACTCTGCAACTGAAGCGACGGTCCACGTGTCGAGCGTCGATTGGCTGATGAGACGTATGCAGGCCCGCGGCGTCTGATAGGACGTGGCCCAGCGCAGAATTGACACGTGGAGCGATCGGGGCCGCTAGGCGCGAGGAGCTGTTTCGGCGGGAGATGACGGGCGCCGTTGGATGAGGCCGTATGCAGCAATAAACGGGGATGGGGCTCGCCCCAGGGCCCCCAATCTTCCATTTTTCCTCCTCCTTGAGTCGTTGCTGCTCAGCGTTCTTCTTTCTTTTGGATACATGGTTCGCTCTTACTTTTCGGGCTGCTCGTGCCAGAAGGAGGTTGGTGGCGCGGCCGAGCCCCCTGCAGGGCCGTCTGCTTCGTCGACGGCATCTGATGGTTTCTCCGGCGGCGGCCGAGACGGCCACAGTTACCCGAGCCCCATACGGGGGACAGAGGGAAGGGCGAGGGCAGGTCATCTTTCAAGAGGAAGATGACGGTTTCTCGCGCGTCGTCGTCGAGGGTCCCCGAGGGAATTTCCATGCAGGAGGGGGGCGCCGTCTTCACGGTTCCTTCTGGACTTTTCG
This sequence comes from Agapanthus africanus, assembly GCA_030015575.1. Classification (NCBI taxonomy): domain Eukaryota; kingdom Viridiplantae; phylum Streptophyta; class Magnoliopsida; order Asparagales; family Amaryllidaceae; genus Agapanthus; species Agapanthus africanus. Next base: position 653,412,045 of record JASDDO010000014.1, read on the forward strand.
TTGCCGCTGGCCTACTCGCCGGGATGGAGGAGTCGTCCGGGGGAAAGCTTCCGCACGGTTCCCTGAGGGATCAATTGGAGGCCATGGCCCAGGGGGCGGTCCAGGTACGAACCCCTTTACGTGTATTTCTCTTGGTATACCATTCTCTGGCTCGAGGGCATCCTGGTTTCTCATCGGCTTTCTGTCAGGTTCTCCAACATTGCGCCCTTGCCACTCGTATGGAGGCGGAGGGGGCGTTCCACGCCCCGAGGCCAGTGGAAGCGTTCCATTCAGAGGTCGAGGTTTTGTGACGTGACCTACGCCTGGAGAGGGCAAGGGCCGACGTCTTGGCCGGCCAGGCGGAGGCTGCGGAACTTGCCAATTCAGCCAATCGGGGCGTCCTTCGTCGTCTGAATGCGTCCCTCCGGGTTGCCGATAGGAAGCTGGCAGATCTAGCCGGACGCTTCGCGGCCCTGGAAAAAGAGAGGGACGCCAGCAGGGGAGATGCTGAGGCGGCGCTACTGGAGGCCCAAGTTGCCGAGGCTCGGGCTAAAAGAGCTGTGGCCGATTATAAGGCGTCAGAGCAGTTTTACGTCGAGCTCGGGGAGTATTCCGCCGTCGCATGGAACAAGGCCTTGGACGCCGTGAAGGAACAGCTTCCTGAGTTCGACGATGGTGAACTCCGCGCCCGGGCCCCGCTTCCGGCGGCGAGGCCTCCGGCGGGAGACGAGTAGGGCGCGCCCCTGGTGGCAAAATCTCCAGTGGTAGAGTCCCTGGCAGGCCGTGATGCCAGCGACGAAGGGACCGAAGTAAGCCTCCGGGCAGTCTGTAGGGCTGGGGGGGCCCAGAATACCCTTTGTAAAAACCTTGCTTTTGGTAATAAAAGAAAATCCTTGTTTCATCGGTTAGCATTTCATCTTCTGTGTGTGAGGGACACTCGTAGGATATCTTTGCTTGTACCGTTGTGTTCTCGTACCAGATTGGCCATCTGTCTGGCGATCTTCCGTCGAGTTGACTTCAATCACTAGCCGACGAGCATGGCAGGCGCTGCCGAGGAGGTATCCCCATGGTCCCCGGAGTCGGGGGGAGATCTTCTAGGCTTGGATAACTTGACGTCCCTCCCTGGTGTATCGGATCCTCCCCGGTCCACATGGCATCTTTGACTTCGAGCATCGACCACCAGCCGGGGGTGATTAGTCAGGCTAGCTGCGCAGTTGTTTTTGCAAGTATTACCGGTCCCTGGCGTTGTGGTAGGGAAGCTACCTGTCAGGGAAGATCTAGCGGGGTAGATGCTCGGTTGATCTTTTGCGTAGGGGGGATTCTGTGAGAATCCTATTAAGGATAACCGGGCAGTGAAGCTGCGCGGTTGCCTCCTGGCGAAGGCTTAAATTCCTTTCGGTTGTAGCAGGAAACTACCATCCGAGGATAGCCGAGCAAGGACTCGACTGCCTTTTGGAGGACTTTGGTCCTTAGCACTGGAGTGTCTGTAAGAATCTCGCTAAGGATGACCGGGCAGTGAAACTGCGTGGTTGCCTCTTGGCGAGGGCTTTGGCCTCTGGCGTCGGGGGTAGGCAACTACCAGCCTGGGATAGATGAGCGGGGTAGCCGCTCTGGTGCCTCTTCTGAGGGCATTCTGATCCCTGGCGTCGTGGGTAGGGAGCTACCAGCCGGAGTAGACCGAGCAGGGTAGCTGCTCGGTTTCCTCTTGCGAGGGCTTTTGATCCTTCAGGACGGGAACTGAGCAGGGTTACTGCCCAGTGCCTCTTGCCGAGGACTTTGATCCCTGTTGGTTGTGGTAGGAAGCTACCAGCCGGGGATAGCCGAGCAAGGACTCGACTGCCTCTGGGAGGACTTTGGTTCTTAGCGCTGGAGAGGCTGTAGAAGCCTACCAAGGACCCTTGGCCGGGCAGGGTTACTGCCCGGTGCCTCTTGGCGAGGGCTTTTGTCCTGAAGGATAGCCGAGTGAGGGATCCTCGGACTCGACTGCCTCTGGGAGGGCTTTTTGATCCCCGGCGTTGTGGCAGGGAAGCTGCCCGCCGGGAATAGCCGAGCGAGGGATCCTCGGGCTCGACTGCCTCTGTGAGAGCTTTTTGATCCCCGGCGTTGTGGCAGGGAAGCTGCCCGATGGGGATAGCCGAGCGAGGGATCCTCGGACTCGACTGCCTCTGGGAGGGTTTTTTGACGGTGGGCACCGTGGCGAGGGCCTTGGGTTGTAAAGGGGGAACTCTACTGGGGAAAACAGATTCGACGTTTCTTTATTCGTATGGTCAGGAATTTCAGAGAACGCTTTACTCCATCTTTGCGAAAGGGAAATTTCGGGGGGTGGGGATAGGGTGGCAACACTCGTTGGCTTTGATTTCATTGGTATAGCTTGAGCTTCTCGGCGTTGTAAGGCCGCGTCAGCTTTTGTCCATCCGCGTCTTGCAGGCGGTAGGCTCCGCCGGGGAGCACTTCGGAGACGAGGAAAGGACCCTCCCATTTTGGGGAGAACTTGTGAAGCCTGCCTTGGTCGACGAACTCGTTCCTCCGTAGGACCAGGTCCCCGGTCTTGAAGGAGCGGCGTTTAACCCGAGCGTTGTAGTATCGGGCCGTCTGTTGCTGATAGGCGACAGCTCTGATCTGGGCCCGATCCTTTTTCTCCAACAATATGTCGAGGTTGGTCCGTAGCGCCATGGTGTTTGCGTCATCGTCGAAGTGCTCGACCCGGTGGCTGGGTAGCCCGATCTCCGCCGGGACCATCGCTTCGGTCCCGTAGCAGAGGCTGAAGGCGGTCTCCCCGGTGGGAGTCTTTCTCGACGTCTGTAGGGCCCATAAGACCCGGGGCAGCTCTTCGACCCAACTGCCTTGTCTCCCTTCTAGGCGGGTATGGAGACCCCGGAGGACGTCTCGGTTAGTGACCTCGGCCTGCCCGTTACATTGGGGGTGCGCGACCGCGGCGAACTTCATGAGGATATGGTACTCTTTGCAGAAGTCCTTTACTTTCTCGTTCTCGAAGTTCGTCCCGTGGTCGGTGATGATGCACCTCGGGATGCCAAACCGGAGAATCAGGTTGTTTTGCAGGAACTTGATGGTTGTGGCGGCGTCCGGCTTCCTGATGGGGACGACCTCGATCCATTTGGTGAAGTAGTCCACCGTAACGAGGACGTAATTATGCCCGCCTGTTCCAGTAGGGAACTGGCCGATCATATCCAGTCCCCACTGGGCGAACGGCCATGGGGAAGTCGGGGCAGTTAGTTCGGTAGCCGGGAGGCGGGGAATGCTGCCGTGGAGCTGGCAGCTCTTGCACCTCCTGATCAGCTTCAGGGCGTCCTCATGCATGGTGGGCCAGTAGTACCCTTGGAGTAACGCCTTTTGGATCAAGGTTCGACCCCCTGGTGCACGCCGCCCACCCCTTCATGGATTTCCCGAAGGACGTAGTCAGCCTCTTGGGGGTCAACGCATCGTAGCAGGGGCTGAGTGAAGACCTTCTTGTAGAGGTTCCCGTTGCTCCAGACGAAGTGGCGGGCTTTGGCCCGGAGACGGTGGGCGGCCGCCCGGTCCTCCGGGAGCGCGCCGTCCTTCAGGAACTCCACAAGGGGATTCCTCCAATCGTGGTTGCTCTCCTGTGCCGCGTACACGTGGTGTGTCGTCGCTTCGTCCCCCATGCTGGGTCGAGGCAAGGTTTCGAAGAGGATCGACCGCCTATTGTTGGCCGAGTACGATGAAGCTAGCTTGCTCAGGGCGTCTGCTTGGGCATTCTGCTGTCTGGGTATATGCTCTACCTGGACCTCGTCGAAGTTTTTCCGGAGTTTCCTTACCTCGTCCAGGTACTTCATCATTAGAGGCTCTCGAGCTTCGAAGCGGCCGGTTACTTGACCGACAACGAGGGCCGAGTCGCTGCGGATTCGAATTACCTTCAGACCTAGACCGACGGCCATGCGCAGTCCAGCCAGAAGGGCCTCATATTCTGCCGTGTTGTTCGACGCTTTAAAGCCGGGCTTCAAGGAGTACTCCATCTCAGCTCCGTTCGGGCCCTGGATGATGAGGCCGGCACCGCAGCCTTCCTCGGTAGAAGACCCGTCGACGTAGATGACCCACTCCGGAACTGAGCTAGGGCCTTCCTGGACGGGACACCGGGTTGCGAGGGGCGGCACGGACTCCGGCTCCCTGCTAGGGATGGTGCATTCGACGATGAAATCGGCCAGGGCCTGCGCCTTGATGGCTTGCCTCGGGCGATACCTTATGTCGAATTGAGATAGCTCCCATCTCCATTTTTTCAGGCGGCCTGAGAATTCTAGTGATGCCAGGATAGCTCCCAACGGGCGCTCGGTGAGGACGATGAAGGTGTGAGCCTGGAAGTAGTGCCGCAGCTTCCGTGAGGTTACCACGAGGGCCAAGACAATTTTCTCTATGGCGGGGTACCTCGTCTCCACGTCCTTAAACACGTGGCTCACATAGTACACCGGCTTCTGCGCCCCTTCGGCCTCTCGGACGAGCACCGAGCCTGCCGCTTGGTCGGATACTGCCAGATACAGCGACAGCTCGTCCCCTTCCACTGGCTGGGTGAGCAGCGGCGGTATTGTGAGGTGCTTCTTCAATTGGTCGAAAGCGGCTTGGCATTCCTCCGACCACTCGAACCTCGGAATTTTCCTCAACGCCTTAAAGAACGGGAGGCACTTCTCCCCCGACCTGGACATAAAACGGCTCAGAGCGGCGACCCGCCCCGTGAGCCGCATGATTTCGACGTTGGTCTTGGGTGCGGCCATGCTCAAGATAGCGTCGATCTTCTCCGGGTTGGCTTCGATCCCGCGGTGAGTGACCATGAACCCGAGGAACTTTCCACAGGTGACTCGAATGCGCACTTGGCGGGGTTTAATTTCATGTTGAATTTGCGGAGCACTCCAAATGCCTCGCTCAGGTCTTTGGCATGGTCGGCCGACGAGGTGGACTTGACGAGCATGTCGTCAACGTAGACTTCCATGTTCTTGCTGATCTGCGGCTTGAACATGCGATTGACCAGCCTTTGGTATGTTGCCCTGGCGTTCTTAAGGCCGAAGGGCTAGCGGTACACCCCCCGGTCTGTTGTGAATGAGGTCAGGTCTTCGTCTTCAGGGTTCATACGGATCTGGTTATAGCCGGAGAAAGCGTCCATGAAGCTCAGTAGCTCGTGACCGGCTGAGCTGTCGACGAGCTAGTCTATGCGGGGGAGCGGGAAGTTGTCCTTGGGGCAGGCCTTATTAAGGTCTGTGAAATCGACATACATACGCCATTTCCCGCTCGATTTCTTGACTAGGACTACGTTCGCCAGCCACTCTGAGTAGGGCACATTCCTGATGAAGTTGGCGGCGAGGAGCCGATCAACCTCCTCTTCAATCGCCTTCTGCTTGACCGGGACGAAGCTTCTTTTCTTCTGTCTGACGGGTCGGGCCATAGGATCGACTCCGAGCTTGTGGGAGATGATTTTGGGGTCGATCCCAGGCATGTCAGCAGGCGCCCAGGCGAAAACGTCGGAGTTGCTTCTGAGGAATTTGACCAGGTCATCCCGCTGGGTCCCCGTTAGGAGTGACCCGATCTGGATGGTCTTTCTTTGGTCTCCTTCTTCTAGGGGCACCTCGGTAAGAGGTTCGACCGGCGCCCCACGGACCTCCTTCCGCTCATCCCGGGTGTCCAGGGATCCTTTGATGTCGTTGCACGCATCAGCGTCGTCAGCGTGCTGCTCGGGCGAAGACGTCTCTGTAAGGCATATCCTCGCGACCCTCTGGCTCCCGTATGCCCGACCTATCCCGCCCCAATCGAGGGGGAATTTTATCGCCAGGTGGTATGTCGAGATCTGGGCCTGGAGGGAGTTCAGTGTCGGGCGGCCGAGGAGGACGTTGTAGGCCGACGGAACCTTCGCTACGATGAAGTCCACAGGCAGCGTGCGCGTGCGGCCGGGCTCCCCGATCGTGAACTGCAGGGTGACCACCCCTTATGCCGGGATGGTGTGGTTGGTGAACCCCGAGAGTACATGGGAGGTTGGTCTCAGGTCTGCTAGGGCGAGCCCCATACGCAGGAAGCAGTCGTGGAAGAGGATGTCCGCCGAGCTGCCCGAATCGATGAGTATTCTGTGGACCTCATACCCGTGAATTTAGGCTATGATCACCAGTGGGTCACTATGGGGCACAGATATGCCATGGAGATCCTCGTCGTCAAAGGTGATGGGCCCTCGGCCCCTAGCCCTTTTGCTCGGACGGTCGTCTGGGCCTACGGGGAGGCAGCCAGCGGGGAGGCCGACGACGTTAGGTGAGGGCCCGTCCACGCCTCCGTGGTGAGGGTGGCGGCAGCGGGCGTTCGGATTTTCAGGGGGATCGATGGCCATGTGGGCGGAGATCGAAAGGCCAACTTTTGTTTTCGTGGAGATTTTTTCGATTCCCACAGACGGCGCCAACTGATGGAGGTCCTTTTCGGGCCTCCGTCAGATGTTGTCTTCCACCGATCTCCCGATGGACTGAGGTGGTTACCTTCTGTTGCGTGTGGGTCTCAATGGGTTTTGGAGGAAGAAGTGGAATGAGGGGTTTGGTGCCGAGTACCTGCAAAGAAGTCCCGGGGTGATTTGGTACCACCAAGGACCCTCCGACGATCAAGTTAGTGATGGATCCGAGCAGAGTAATGGCTTAAAAGAGTAAAAAATGGCTTACTTGACCCCTCTGTGATTGGGGTTTATATAGCGGCGGCCGCTCGCAGCACCAGGCGCGAGAATCTCGCCGGCAGTTACGCTCCCGACGTCACGCCCGCGTAAAGAGCGGATCGTCCATTAATGGGGATCGTGATGGCGTGGAACGTGGGATGTTGCTGGCGGGGAATCTGCGCGTGGCGAGATTTGCGGAGCGGCGGTTATGCCTGTGAGTGGTGGAGTTGGTCGGTCGGAGGGACCGAGGAAGACGGCCTCGGCTGGGGAGCTCCGGACGAGCGAGGAGGCCGAGGAGTCCAGGTCTTGTGGCAGCTCGGCACGAGCTACGGGGCCGAGGAAGGCAATTTGCAGGAGGCCTTGAGGAGGGCCAGCTTGTGTTTGTAGGTCGGGTACAGGGTGGCCTGGTCGGCCCCTGTGGGCCCTTTCTTCTGAGTCCTGGGACACGTCACCTGCCACGTGTCGTGATCTCGGAGATCGCCAATATTGAGCATCATCATCTGCCGTATAGTTAGCCCCCGGCAGAACAGAATCTGCTGTTCCCGCCAAAAATTTCTGCGCAAAGAGTCCAAGGTATCAAATGGCAGCGATACGCTTAAGGAAATGCGAACCAGTATCTTCCGGCCTGTATTTTGATAAACTACCAAAGGAGAAACTGTTAAATTCTGATGGTATCGAAAGCATCTCGAAAAATACTTCGATTTGATATATTATGGGCTTCATAATTCATCCAGGATCAAAAGTTATGAGCAAATATGTTATGCACTGTTCCCTGATTAAAAATCAGGAATTACCTCAATGAGGTATCACGTGCTCACACGTGATCAATGGTCACATGTTGACACGTGATAGTTAAAATAGAAATAAAAACAAACGGCTGAAGAAGGACCCAATTGGGTGTCAAGTGCTCACACGTGACCAATGGTCACGTATTGACACGTGATAGTTAAAACAGAAATAAAAACAAATGGCTGAAGGAAATACCTCAATGAGGTATTACGTGCTCAAACATGACCAATGGCCACGCATTGACACGTGATAGTTAAAACCGAAGCGTAAATAAACGCTGATAAAAGGACTCAATTGGGGGTCACGTGCTCACACGTGACCAAGGGTTACGTGTCAGCACGTGACTGGCTTCGAAAGCCTTACAGTTTAATAAAATTAAATTCTAAAAGCTTCTAAATCTTTCCAATTGGAAAAGGATTATGGGGACCGTTGGATTAGAGATCCAAGGGTGATTAAAAATCACCAATTTATGGAAAAAAATCTTAGACAAGGAAAGATTTCCCCTAAATCTCACCGAAAATAACAAACAGAATATCTTTGGATTTAAAATCCAACGATGAATAAAATTCACTGAGTGATTTAAAGGATCATATTAATTATGAAAACAAACAAAATCTTTCAATGAGAGATTTACTAAACAAATTGATTCTTTTCCTTCTCCTATAAATAGGAGCCAAGAAGAGAAGAAAGATATAGAGTTTTGGAATCTTGAAATTTCAGAGAGAAAAGAAAGGAGAATTTAATTCTCAACAAAGAAAGCCCTAGGTGAGAAAAGAAAGGGGATCAAAACTTCAAACAGAGAATTTAATTCTCAAATCTAAGAGTTTAACTCTTCTACACAAAGAACTTAGTACTTCCCCTGGTCGAAGATCTGTAAAGAGCACATCTCCCCATAAGTTGAGAATTTAATTCTCATCGGGTTGAGATCCTGCCATGCAGATCCAAAACTTAGAGGGGGAATTGAGTTTTGAGAATTTAATTCTCCCAAAACAAAACTAGGGTTTAACCCTATATGAGAATTTAATTCTCCCAAAATTATAGGAATTTAATTCCTTCAAGACGGACAGAACTAGGGTTTAACCCTATATAAGAATTTAATTCTTTCACATACATGGGAATTTAATTCCTTTAAAAACATAATTAGGGTTTAACCCTATAGAGAATTTAATTCTCAAAATAAAATAAGAAGACTTAAAAGATCTCTGTGCATGAAAAGAATCAAGGTCACGTGGCCCCACGTGACCCCTGAAGAGATCCCCAAAAATGAGAAGGAAAAAGCTCTAAGGCAACGCCTCGCGTGCTCCCACGTGACTCCCAAAATGCAGAAAGAAAAAGCGAATGAAATGAAGGCTTTGGGCGCTCTCACGTGTGACCACGTGACCCCTTAGCAAACGCTTTAACAGTCAGGGCATAAATCCCCATCACATGTCAACACGTGATGCTCAAAATAAAGATGAAAAAGTGTTTAACACTTAATTGCAGAACGAACTAAAGGGATCTGGTCCCACCTTTGGACGCCCTCACGTGTCCACACGTGACCCCTCTTTCTTTAGTGTTTAACACTAATTTGGGGATTATTTTTCAGTGTTTAACATTGATTGTTTTCTAGTGTTTAACACTAAATTGAAGATTATATTTCCAGTGTTTAACACTGATTGTCTTTTAGTGTTTAACACTAATTTGAGAGTTCTATCCCCAGTGTTTAACACTGTTGTTCTCTAGTGTTTAACACTACTTTTAGCCAAATTGGTTAATTTTCCGGAGGCAAAAGTCTCTCCTCCAAATGAATATCAAAATTGAGGAAATCAAAGATAAAATGTTGTCAGAGCCTCCAAACCTCTGTTTAGCACTGCTGAATGATGATGGGCTGAACCCAGACAAATGTCTAATGGTCCAAAGGGCCAATATTTCAAACATAATTGGACTTATCCCAAACTGGCCATAAGTCCTCAATTCAGATTTAACTGAGCCAATGTGCTCATAATCTAATAAATTGATCTTAGTTCCAAATTGGACTACAGATCCCCAAATCCACTTTGGTTCGAGGGTACATCTCTTCACTCCTTTGATATTTGTCGTTGTAATCCTTCAACGTCTTCAAAGAGGTGACGGGTCCCGACAACCACACGTTTCACGGACTATGATGTCCTTAACCTTGACTGTGAGGTCTTTAAACTCACGGACTATGATGTCCTTAACCTTGACTGTGGGGTCTTTAAACTCACAGACTATGATGTCCTTAACCCGGACCACTATGTCCTTAAACTGGTATTGGACCACTACGTCCTTAAACTGGTATTGGACCACCATGTCCTTAAACTGGTAATCGACCGCAAAGTCCCTAAACTAGAACAATAGAGTCCAAATGCTCTTTTGTTGGATCTGAATGATCCCTTTAAGTAGATCTTAGTCTAAAATTAGACAAACGTATCCTTAACAAATTGTTAAGTTGATCTTAGTCTAGAAATTAGACTAACGTATCCTTAACACACATTTAAGTTGATCTTAGTCTCAAATGTGGCTAACGTATCCTTAAACCCAAACCCCCAAACCCAAATCTAAGAAAGATACGGATTTGGACTAGTCCACGCCCTACGGGCGACGACATAAATTAGTCTCCGTATACAATCCACGGGCAACCAAAAACAAAACAAACACCTACGACACGAAGTGACCATCTGGAGAAGGAGAAAATTGTTACCGCAACGCGGTAGCGTAATTAACTGCAGGGGCTTGCGCCTGCAGGGAAGAGCGTCCCCACAATCAAAAACCCCTCGAGCGAGGGGGAATCTGACGAAGTCTGCTACATCGGCCGCATCCGTTTAAACCTTCGAAACACGGTGTCATAAATCAACTTGGAATCTTCGGAGAGGTGGACGGATAGCACCAATTAGTATCTGCCCCCAGATTCAGGCAAGACGTCAGTCTTTCCCGGTTTCTGGCGGTAAACAGATTCTGGCATGCACGGTGGGACCTTTTTCTCTTTCCACTCCACATTTCGTGTGTCGTGTTCGCGAACGAATCACGGTTTGCTAATGGTTGCCTGTGGATTCGAGGTACTTAGATTTGGTGTCTTGCTCCGTGTAGAAAACAGAAGATCAATGGCTTCAAACTGCACTAACTGCAACTGTAACTCTCGCTCTGTCCCGTCCGAAGGAGTGACTTACGGGCCCCAAGCGGCCTCCATCTTCACTATACCGGTGGAACATGTCACTCAGGCCCCCACTGGATTGTTCTTCGGGACCATGCTCCCGCGAGCGAGCTTCAGCACCCCTGTACCAACACCAGAAGCTCCCAAGAAGTCGGTCTTTGATCGGCTTGCTACTACCGCGGCCCCTCTCAACGGGTCGTCCAACTCCGGCACCTCAGTCTTCGCCAGATTGGGCCAAAGTTCATGTGGGCCCATGATGAAGCCTGCGATTCCAGAAAAGGTTATTCCGAAGAGGATAGCCATCCCTGCTCCCGAAGTCGTCAAGGCGGCTTCTCCTGCTAAAGTGTCGGTCTTCACAAGACTGACTGTTCCGGCTCCCGCTCCAGTCGAAGTCATCAAAGTTACTTCCCCCGCCCAGAGGTCTGTCTTTAACCGATTAGACACTGCTACTCAACGGACATCAGTTTTCAAGAGGCTGGTACCAACGGCCCTTCTCCAAAACAAGGGGCACGACGAAGCCATCCCTATCGCTGAATCAATCCCAGCAGCTCGGCACGCTCGACGTCGCTACTGGCGCCGATTAAGGAAAGCTGGGGGCAACTCCCCCTCTGGGCTAACTCCACCAGCCCCAACGGTGGAAGTCAATGCTGCTGTTACAACCGGGAATAGCTTTGAATTGTTGAACAAGGTGCGCAGGAACTCTCCTACCGCCGTACTGAAAAGATCTCCTCCACCGGTGGAGACTGTCACAGAAATAAAGCCGGAGCAGCCCCCTCAGAGGCTATCCTCCAAAATCTACAAAGTCTGGCGACAGGTCCAGGAGTCGGTGATTGATCAAGATTACCCTCGCCGACAGAAAAAGGTGAAGGTTCAACAGGAAGAGAACCGTCTTGCCAAGCCACGAAAGGCAACAGCTGTCTGGGTGCCCGCTGCGACGGCCCCCTCGACTTCAATTGCTCAAAAGGGGAGGAAGCCAAAGAAAGCCCCTGTGACTGCGGCAAATCGTAAAGACGCTGAGCCCAAACGCCCCAAGTCTGGGGGAATGATGGTACACACAGTTTACATGGCTTCTGGAAAAAAGGAAAGCCGCACTTCGACAAGCCATCGACCGCTTACCCGATCAATAACAAGGGCCCAGGAACAACAACAGCAGAAGCTTCAGGAGATGCTGACTGCAATGGCTGCACTCACCGGACCAAAAGAGAGCCCGGAGGCGTCATCGGAGCAGCGTCACGAACAAGAAACTAATGCTGACTTCCTACGCAGAGTCCTCGAAAAGAAGGACAGAGAAGCTGCAGAACAAGCTGCCAACATAAAATGAATGACGCTTCTCTTCCAAGACACGGTCGGGATGATGTTACAGCCGGATCCTCCAGCTGAAGACCCTCCGATCATTATAGAAGACGACAGAGGAGAGACGTCGAATCCACCTCCGGCTCTTTCAGCAGCCAAGGAAGAAACTATTTCCAAGGCCGCCCTGGATGACTATATCGCTCAGCAAATACGAGTTCACCAGGCAAATGAAGCGGCCGGCCAAGTTGTTAAAACTGGACGACCATATCCGGGCTGGTATGACCAAATAAGTTACCCGCCGGGATATACGATCCCTAAATTCCATGTGTACAAGGGGACAGGCAATCCCCATCAACATGTCGCTCAGTTCAGGGCTCTTTGCGGCAATACTGGAGGTGATGATAAACTTCTACTTCGCCAGTTCGTCGGTAGTTTAGAAGACACAGCTTTTGAATAGTACTCGGAGCTTCCCGACGACTCCGTCAAAACGTTTACAGAAATGGAGTTGCTATTCACTCAACGGTTCGCAAGCGCCAGCAAACGCACCCCAATCACGGCATTGATCTACGCTAGAGTGAAGCCAGCAGAGACGTGGGTGCAATATGCAATCCGGTGGCGGAACCTATGGTCGAGATGCGAACAACGCATAGAAGAAGCTCCTGCCGTGGGCATGTTCGTGGGTACTCTCGACCCTCAAGCGACCATCTCCCAATTCATGATGTTCTTCAAGCCGACCACCTTCCAGGCCTTGATTGACAAGCTGGCCCAAATGGACCAGATGAGCCATAGGCCTTTCTCTTCAAAGACAGAGCCTTGGAATGAAAAGGGCAAAGGGAAAGCAACTTTCGTTGCCAATACTCAACAACGGCCGAGCAACTTAAAGCCGGTTGTTCGCCAAAACAACGCGCGTCCACGCCCATCCCTCGAGGAGAGACTGGGACGTCCTTACTCGTTTTCCCAGGATAAAACGAGGAAACTGTTCGAGCTGGCAGTGCGCAACAAACTCATCAATCTGCCGGATCCAAAACGTCCGTTGCAGCCAGGCGATGTCAACAATCCTAATTACCGCCCTTACCACCAAGCAGTAAGCCATCCAATCGAAGATTGTTTCATCTTCAAAGGCTGGATGGAGGACCAATACTAACAAGGAAAGTTCGCATTCTCCGAAAATTGGAAGGTGAACCCACCACAACCTCACGCCCCTAAAAAGGTGGACATGCCGGGGGCATCGTGCTCATTCATAAGGGAAGCCCCATGGGAGGACGTTCTTTCAGCCAAGACGAAAAGAATGCTGAAGGATCTCCAAACATGCCCGGCGATCAGGTGGAAAAATCCACTGGAACCCGAGATCATCGAGGGAATGCTGAAACCGCGCCCAACTCCAAAAATTGGTGGTGATAGTCAAAGTGCTCACACCCAGCCGTCAAAATCTTCGAAGAAGAAGATGAAATCCAAGAAGCCCGTGAAGCCTAGTGACAAGCGCATGGACCTGCAAAAGCAGATTGACGCGCTGGAAGAGTACAACCAGAAGGCGCGGGCTTCAATCACACTCCGAGAATTTCTCAGCCACGTCCTTGAGGACGAAGATGATGACAATGGAGAAGACTCGTCGGATGAATCTGAAGGTTACGTAGTAAGTTTCCATGTGATCTCTCACTCATCGATAAACAATGAAGACGTTCCTTACACAGAGAAACTGGAGGCAGATCCTGAGCCTGAACTTCTAGGACCATCAGACGAAGTGATTGATGCATTCCTGAACGAAGCCCGTCTTAAAAGCAAAGCTGATCAGGAGCGTGAGATGGCCATATTTGAAAAAGCCAAACGCCGACGACTGGATGAAAAGGTCGAGGCGTCCCAACCGGAGCAAAGCATCCCTATCGCCAACAAAAGCAAGCTTAAAGTAAAGAAACGATTCGCTAGGGCCCTAGCAATAGGAATGAAGTTGCCCTCTTTCAAAGGAAATTCTCCTGGAGGTATACATCTTGATGAAGCGGATATACATCCTAACTCTGTTTATATCATCAGAGGATTGCACACCCTACTGAGGAGTGCATAGCCTTTAAAAACTGGTGGCAGGGATATGTTGCCCACCGATAACACGTTCAACGAGTGAAGCGCAAAGCTCGTCGGGAACAGAAAAGCACGACAGATGAGCGCAAAAGAGCCGCCGACAACTGTCACTTAGTCAACACCAAGGGATTGCAAGTTATCACATTTGGAAGCGACTCTGACGAAGAAATCGCCCTCAGCCCTATCTTCAAGGAATCCACCTCCGACACAAAACATGTGAAGATTTGCGGCAAAATCTAGCTGCGTAATCGTACGTTGACTTATGACCGAAACGTCGTTAAACTACTACAAACCTGCGGCATCCCTAGGCCGACGTGGCACCAAAAAAAACGGTACGTCCATAAATGAGATGGGCACGGATGAAAACCCGAAAGGGCTCCGTGAGTAAAAACAGCAGGGCTACCGGCGAATTCTGTGAAAACCCGAAAGGGCGCATACTCGTTAAAAAAAACGGTACGTTCACAAGCGAGATGGGCACGGATGAAAACCCGAAAGGGCTCCATGAGTAAAAACAGCAGGGCTACCGGCGAGTGTTTTTGAAAACCTGAAAGGGCGCAACCTCGTTAAAGGACACTTGCAAGGTCCTCTCGACCTTGTGAGGAGAAACCACCCGCGTGAGATCCTTACGACTCACAAAGGAAGCAACACACTTAGGGATCCCAATGATCCCTTGGGAGAAATTACACTTGCGAGATCCTCACGACTCGTAAGGAGAACTCTCTTATGGGACCCTCACGGCTCATATGATTCAAAAGTCTTAATTTACAGGGACCTGAACCTGTTCTTAAGCAGTCCCCACAACCTTCAATACTGCCCTACAAGCGGCTCAATGCTGATCCTTGTATACAATCCACGGGCGCGAATAAACATTTCCCTAACAAAGTCTCATCCGTGACTAGGGATATGTTTACACGGTGAACAACTCTTGTAAGTCCTCTCGACTTGTAAGGAGAAAACACTTTTGTAAGATCCTTACGACTTATAAGAGAACTGTAATACCCAGTCCTTTTGAATACCAATATCCGTATTTTTTTCACTCCTAAAATTTATTTATTTTATTATTATTATTTGTATTATTCTAAAAACCCAAATCCTAATCTAATCTCATATTTTTTAATTTTCCCTAACCCAAACCCTCATTCCCTTCCTCTTTTATTATCCCCTTTCTTTTTCATTTTTAACCCAGCCGTTACTTTCCCCAAGCCCAGAGCCGGCCCACTCCTCTAATCCTTTTCTCATTCACTTAAAATCCCAAGCCCGGCCCCTTTCTTTTCCCTACTATCTTATCCCTTGGCCTGAGCCCATTTTCCCTCCCCAGCCCATTAAAATAACAATTATCCCACCTCATTTCTTTTAAATCCCTTCAAATCCAAACCCAAATCTCCTCTATAAATTCCTATTAAACCACCAAGTTAATGCCTCTTTAATCCCAATTAATTTCTCCCATTAATCCCTTTTAAAATCCTATTAATCACCACTTAATTCTCATTCATTCTATTCCCCCTCTCATCTCACCCACATTTTTCTCTCTAATTCTCTCTCTCTCTCTCTAATTCTCTCTTCCTCTCTCTCTAAATTTCTCTACCTTTATCAGAGTCTCACCTTCCCTCACATCAAATCAGGGAACAGCGTGAAGCAGTGAAGAAAAGGAGGGCACAAAGAGCAGCTAGATCGAGTGAAATTGTCGGATTCCAAAGGACTGAGCCGGTGCTGCGTTCGTGGCGCGATCGTGCTGATACCACTGCAGTATTATTGTCGACACGTCCCCAGGCAAGTATTTTACTTGCTTACATGCTATTTACTTAAGTTACAGTCGTTAATTACATAGATAATAAAGTTACAAGTCTAGACCAATTATGTGCCATACCTGTTCGACGCGTGTTCCCAAAGAAAATACTTTTCTAAATTGACGGAACTGGAGTGCTTACATTGGCCCTTGCTGTGATGAATACCTTGTGCAAGTTTCGCTGGAAAATATGACCGTTAACGACTAAAACAACTACCCCCAAGTTTACTCGTAAAACTGGAATTTTATTGTACCTGAAAACCGTTAAATTCGCCATAAATTATATACACACTGGATTAATGCGTTCTAGGGCTCAAATCGAAGCCAACTCGACGAAATTTAACCCTAGACTAGTTTCTAGATATTCCTGTACTCAAACTGTGTTAACATTTGGATCGGAGTGCGACTCTGGACTGCAGTCCAGAGCGACTCCAATTGTTGCTTGCTGTTCCGTAATGGGTACCACAAGATTTCCTTAACTCGTAGGTTGCGGAACTCCACTGTTTATTATAGGTGAATTTGTTATCTATACAACTCAAGAAGTTTCATACTGTTTCGTTACCGTTTGTTATTTATTCTGTAATTTAAAAGATCGGGACGTATAACAGTCCCAACAGAATCAGAATTGACATATTAATATTAAACAGTGTATAACTCCTGACGTATAGATGAGATTGAAGATCCGTCTGCTGCGTTGAAAATCTTACTGAAAACCCTAGATTTCATTCAACTGTAGCATCGCTAAAATATGATCCCAATTGGGATTAAAATGCGTTGTGAAACGGATTTCTGATTCTGAAACCAGATTTCCAGCCGTGAACGCTTAAAATGAAATGGCTATAAATAATGACTCTGGAATCCGATTGACATGAAACTAAATTCGATGGATAGATAACTGAACATACTAATTATTACCTGTTTATTGTTTCGCTAAACCGTACACGTTTGATTTATGATAATTTATGGAAGTGGTAGATTGTTGATTCATGACATCCTAAACATGTTTTACATACTATTCACGCATCATATCATATACATGTCACTGCATTTGATAACCTAGTGATAACGTGCATTACCCAGTGTTAGGTATTAGTGATGATTGTGGCCAAGTACGTCAGTGTTCGTGTATCAGTGAATAAGTGAAAGTGGTACGTACTTGTACACAATCAGTGACCCTTATTATTATATTGCATTGTCGACGTCTGTGGGACACGTGTACGTGTGACTATAAGTGGTATGGGACACTTATGGAAGCTCTTGCACGAGTGTCACAGATAAGGCACCATATACTGCCATTTATCTTAGGTATTAGTCGGGACGTGCTTGATGGAGGTCCTGCCTCCAGTTCTCGCACAGACTTGTCACGGATCGATTAGTATTTAGGGTTATGGTTAGCGTTTGATGTAGACCACGGGGTGTGGGGTAGTTTAAGTGTGAGTTCAACAGAATCTCGGGGGTCCCATGCCGGCTTATATATTTAGGGAGATATATGGAGATTTACAGGGTATGTGATATTCACCGTGATATACATGTTGGGCCCGTGGTCCCTTGCCCATGGGTTCTACCCTTGGGTGGAGGACACTCGCGAGTGGTTGACTCTCACACTTGGACTGACGATAGGCTTAGTGACCTGTACAGTGAGACTTAGAGACTGATAGAGATACTGGCATTGATATATCTTATATACTGTGTTGACATACATGGCATGTCGTTCTACTGCTTTTTACTATTCCACTGCATTGATTACTGCATGTTCATACCTATATCATTCTGATTTACTGCTACATATATCTATTACCACTGTTAGAACTGTCACTTGATCTTATATATTATATTGCTATTGTGTCGCTCTGACGACCTGAGTATGCATGCTCAGTGTGAGGAGAAGATTTAGCCTGGACCAGGACTAGACGCACTTCACGGACATCTTGTTTAGCTATCCAGAGTTATATCATTTGTTTCCCATCAGGTCAGTTCATTTTACTGTTTTGTTCCAGTTACTGCATTTCTCATTACCTGCGCATTATTTACTGTTTACCATGAAAAACTAGAAGCCAAAGTGTGACTACGGCAGGACATTTCCTTGACCGTAGGAGCATGGCTGGCCTTGTCTACCCCTTGTATTCCGTATTTTAGGAAGCGGGGCGTGACAAGAACACACATTTAGGAATCCTCACGATTCCTAAGAAGAAAACGCACCTACGACATCCTCACGACTCGCAGGGAGAAATACCTTTATGAGACCCTTACGGCTCATGAAGTAAAAAACCTTATTCGACGGGATCCTAACCCTGTTTGCTAAGCCACCTTTGTTCGACATCGACAGAGAAAAATGATGATTCGCTCCTGGCAATATCCCAGTTGGAGCGATGCTGATGCCTAAATCGGTATCAAATTCCAAGTCCTTTCATGGCAAATGATTATTCGCTCCTAGCAATATTCCAGTTGTAGCGATACTGATGTTGAGATTGGCACCAATTTCCAAGTTCCACACTCGCGATAAAAAAAATCAGCGAGCCAAAAATGCATATGAAATAGCCGAAATGATGGGGCATCTTGCAACAAAATCAGCAAGTAAAAATATCTGCATACAAAAATAGCCGAAATGATTGGGCAACTCGCAATAAAAAGCAGCGAGTAAATAAAAAAATAGCCGAAATGATTGGGCAATCGCGATTTTCGCGATATAAAAAGCTGAAATGATAGAGCATCGCGGAAAGAAAAAAAATGAAAGAATAAAACTTTTGCCCTACAGGTGAGATCACATCGATCCTTGTATACAATCCAGGGGCACAAACAAAGAGGGAACCATACCTTCCCAACAGGCTCCATCAGAAAGCGAAGCCAAATCTCGACGGTTCATAGACAACCTAGAGACAACCTCGACATTTGTCGCAATATTGCAGACACAATGTCAACAAACGAAGCAAAAGAAGATCCCTAGCTTCAGGGTCTCGACGTCAATATCGACAACTTAGAGATCACCAACGGCGTTTCTCCCCACTACAACCAGATGCAGACGTGACGTCAACAACCGACCTCAGAGTCGCAACGAAACAGAGCCATGACAAAGTCCCTAGCTCCAAATCTCAATGGCCACATCTACAGCCTGGAGACCAACAACGGTGTGCCTCCTCATTCCAGCAGGACACAGATGTTACACCATCAAATGGAGCCACAGCATAGTCCTTAGTTCCAAATCTCGACGGTTTACAGACAACTTAGAGACCATCTCAGCATTCATCTCGATACAGCAGACGGGATGTCAACAACGGCGTTCCTTCGTGGTCCAGCAGGATGTAGATGCAACGTCAATAAAAGACCTCACGGTTGAAACAAAGCGGAGCGACGGCAAAATCCCAGCTCCACCTCAGCATTCGTCTCGATACAGCAGACGAGATGTCAACGACGGCGTTCCTCCGCAGTCCAGCAGGATGCAGATGCAACGTTAACAAAAGACCTCACGGTCGAAACAAAGCGGAGCGACGGCAAAATCCCAGCTTCACCTCAGCATTCGTCTTGATACAGCAGATGAGATGTCAATAACGGTGTTCCTTCGCAGTCCAGCAGAATGCAGATGCAACGTCAACAAAAGACCTCACGGTCGAAACAAAGCGGAGTGACGGCAAAATCCCAGCTCCACCTCAGCATTCGTCTCATTACAGCGAATGCGATGTCAACAACGGCGTTCCTTCGCGGTCTATCAGGATGCAGATGCAATGTCAACAAAAGACCTCATGGTCGAAACAAAGCGGAGTGACGGCAAAATCCTAGTTCCACCTCAACATTCGCCTCGTTACAGCGAACACGATGTCAACAACGGCGTTCCTTCGCAGTCCATCAGGATGCAGATGCAACGTCAACAAAAGACCTCACGGTCGAAACAAAGCGGAGTGACGGCAAAATCACAGCTCCACCTCATCATTCGTCTCATTACAGCGAACGCGATGTCAACAACGGCGTTCCTTCGCGGTCCATCAGGATGCAGATGCAACGTCAACAAAAGACCTCATGGTCGAAACAAAGCGGAGTGACGGCAAAATCCCAGCTCCACCTCAGCATTCGCCTCGTTACAGCAGACGCAATGTCAACAACGGCATTCCCTCGCAATCCAGCACGATGCAGATGCAACGTCAGCAAAAGACCCCATGGTCGAAACAAAGCGGAGTGAAAGCAAAATCCCAGCTCCACCACGACATTCGTCTCGATACAGCAGACACAGTGCCAGCAAATGAAGCGAAGGCTAAATTCCTAGCTTCAGGGTCTTGAGGGTAACTCATATAAAACCTGAAAGACCATCGCAGATCATCTCACACCAGCGCGGAGTGGTCACCACCTCGATGTTCGTCTCGATACAGCAGACGATATGTCACTACAGTGTCCTTCCTCCAACAGGATTCGGACACGCTAAAACAAACGAAGCAAAGACCAAATTCCTAGCTTCAGGGTCTTGACGGTAACTCATATAAAACCTGAAAGACCATCGGAGATCATCTCACCAGCGCGGAGTGGTCACCACCTCGACGTTCGTCTCGATACAGCAGACGATATGTCACTACAACGTCCTTCCTCCAATAGGATTCGGACACGCTAAAACAAACGAAGCAAAGGCTAAATTCCTAGCTTCAGGGTCTTGACGACAACTCATACAAAACCTGAAAGACCATCGGAGATCATCTCACCAGCGCGGAGTGGTCACCACCTCGACGTTCATCTCGATACAACAGACGATATGTCACTACAGTGTCCTTCCTCCAACAGGATTCGGACACGCTAAAACAAACGAAGCAAAGGCCAAATTCCTAGCTTCAGGGTCTTGACGGCAACTCATACAAAACCTGAAAGTCCATCGGAGATCATCTCACCAGCGCGGAGTGGTCAACACCTCGACGTTCGTCTCGATACAGCACACGATATGTCACTACAGCGTCCTTCCTCCAATAGGATTCGGACACGCTAAAACAAACGAAGCAAAGGCCAAATTCCTAGCTTCAGGGTCTTGACGGCAACTCATACAAAACCTGAAAGGCTATCGGAGATCATCCCACACCAGCGCGGAGTGGTCACCATCTCGACGTTCGTCTCGATACAGCAGACGAAATGTCACTACAGCGTCCTTCCTCCAACCGGATTCGGACACGCCAAAGCAAACGAAGCGAAGGCCAAATTCCTAGTTTCAGGGTCTTGACGGCAACTCATATAAAACCAGAAAGACTATCGGAGATCATCCCACATCAGCGCGGAGTGGTCACCACCTTGACGTTCGTCTCGATACAGTAGACGAGATGCCACCCCAGCGTTCTTCCTCCAACAGGACTCAGACGCGACAATCAAACAACGAAGCCATGGCAAAATCCCTAGTTCCAAACCTCGACGGTTCACATGCAACCTAGAGACAACCGCGACATTCGTCTCGATACAGCAGACGCAGTGCCAGCAAACGAAGCGAAGGCCAAATTCCTAGCTTCAGGGTCTTGACGGCAACTCATATAAAACCTGAAAGACTATCGGAGATCATCCCACACCAGCACGGAGTGGTTATGACTCATCGGGGCTCTCCAAAATGAGCTTAACCTCAAGTAAAAAGCGGCATGGAAAAATTCCTAACGCTTGCTCTTCCGACGGTCAAACTGCCTAGGAAGATTGCTTGAAGACGTCTTGTCCAGCCCCCGAAGGGATCAGAGACACGATAGTCGCAAGGCTGCTCGAACAGCAAGATTGCCTATCGAGGAATACATCAGCCAATGCGACGGTACGACGGAAAAAATCCTAGTACCACAGACCCTAACGGACCTTTGTCGTAAAGAGCAGAGGTTAACTGTGACGTTAGGACATCCTTGCGAGAACTTCTTGATTCGTCTCGACTCGTAAGGCAAAGCTTTAGGCAACGGGGATTAAAAAAAACTGTTTCCTAAGCACTGGGGCCCTGCAAGTCAGTCCAAGATGGACTCTTGCATACAATTCACGGGTCACACTCTCCGAAGTCGAACATCGACAAAGAGGGAAACAACCACTTACAAGTCCTCTCGACTTGTAAGCGGGAAAAATTCTCTTGTGATATCCTTACGACTCTCAAGAGAAAACACACACTTAGAAGTCCCCACGACTCCTAGGGAGAAAATACACCTACGGGATCCTCTCGACTCGTAGGGAGAAAAGTCTTTATGAGACCCTCACGGCTCATAAAGTTGAAAAGTCTTAGGTGGCAGATCCTAACCCTGTCTCCTAAACCATCACTGTCCTACAAAGAGGTCAAGATGGACTATCTACGGGCCACACTTCCCGAAGTAAAACATCGACAAGGAGGGAAACAATCACTTATGAGTCCTCTCGACTTGTAAGGGAGAAAATTCTCTTGTGAGATCCTTACGACTCTCAAGAGAAAATGCACTTAGGAGTCCTCACGACCCCTAAGGAGAAAATACACCTGCGGGATCCTCTCGACCTGTAGGGAGAAAAAACCTTCTCGAGACCCTTACGGCTCATGAAGACGAAAAAGTCTTAGGCTACAAGGACCCTAAAACTTGTCTCCTAAGCCCTCAATTCTATGGACATGCATAACTCTTCACTACTTCACCCACGTACATACTTACGTGGGCAAAGTAGTGGGGGGAATTTGTTCCCGCCAAAAATTTCTGCGCAAAGAGTCCAAGGTATCAAATGGCAGTGATACACTTAAGGAAATGCGAACTAGTATCTTCCGGCCTGTCTTTTGATAAACTCCCGAAGGAAGAACTGTTAAATTCTAATGGTATCGAAAGCATCTCGAAAAATCCTTCGATTTGATATATTATGGGCTTCATAATTCATCCGGGATCAAAAGTTATGAGCAAATATGCTATGCACTGTTCCCTGATTAAAAATCAGGAATTACCTCAATAATGTATCACGTGCTCACACGTGATCAATGGTCACGTGTTGACACGTGATAGTTAAAACAGAAATAAAAACAAACGGCTGAAGAAGGACCCAATTGGGGGTCACGTGCTCACACGTGACCAATGGTCACGTGTTGACACGTGATAGTTAAAACAGAAATAAAAATAAATGGCTGAAGGAAATACCTCAATAAGGTATCACGTGCTCACACGTGACCAATGGTCACGTGTTGACACGTGATGGTTAAAACTGAAGCGTAAATAAACGCTGATAAAAGGACTCAATTGGGGGTCACGTGCTCACACGTGACCAAGGGTCACGTGTCAGCACGTGACTGGCTTCGAAAGCCTTACAGTTTAATAGAATTAAATTCTAAAAGGTTCTAAATCTTTCCAAATGGAAAAGGATTATGGGGACCGTTGGATTAAAGATCCAAGGGTGATTAAAAATCACCAATTTATGGAAAAAAAATCTTAGACAAGGAAAGATTTCCCCTAAATCTCACCGAAAATAACAAACATAATATCTTTGGATTTAAAATCCAACGATGAATAAAATTCACTGAGTGATCTAAAGGATCATATTAATTATGAAAACAAACAAAATCTTTCAATGAGAGGTTTACTAAACAAATTGATTCTTTTCCTTCTCCTATAAATAGGAGCCAAGAAGAGAAGAAAGATATAGAGTTTTGGAATCTTGAAATTTCAGAGAGAAAAGAAAGGAGAATTTAATTCTCAACAAAGAAAGCCCTAGGTGAGAAAAGAAAGGGGATCAAAACTTCAAACAGAGAATTTAATTCTCAAATCTAAGAGTTTAACTCTTCTACACAAAGAACTTAGTACTTCCCCTGGTCGAAGATCTGTAAAGAGCACATCTCCCCATAAGTTGAGAATTTAATTCTCATCGGGTTGAGATCCTGCCATGCAGATCCAAAACTTAGAGGGGGAATTGAGTTTTGAGAATTTAATTCTCCCAAAACAAAACTAGGGTTTAACTCTATATGAGAATTTAATTCTCCCAAAATTATAGGAATTTAATTCCTTCAAGACGGACAGAACTAGGGTTTAACCCTATATAAGAATTTAATTCTTTCACATACATGGGAATTTAATTCCTTTAAAAACATAATTAGGGTTTAACCCTACAGAGAATTTAATTCTCAAAATAAAATAAGGAGACTTAAAAGATCTCTGTGCATGAAAAGAATCAAGGTCACGTGACCCCACGTGACCCCTGAAGAGATCCCCAAAAATGAGAAGGAAAAAGCTCTAAGGCAACGCCTCGCGTGCTCCCATGTGACTCCCAAAATGCAGAAAGAAAAAGCGAATGAAATGAAGGCTTTGGGCGCTCTCACGTGTGACCACGTGACCCCTTAGCAAACGCTTTAACAGTCAGGGCATAAATCCCCATCACATGTCAACACGTGATGCTCAAAATAAAGATGAAAAAGTGTTTAATACTTGATTGCAGAACGAAGTAAAGGGATCTGGTCCCACCTTTGGGCGCCCTCACGTGTCCACACGTGACCCCTCTTTCTTTAGTGTTTAACACTAATTTGGGGATTATATTTCCAGTGTTTAACACTGATTGTTTTCTAGTGTTTAACACTAAATTGAAGATTATATTTCCAGTGTTTAACACTGATTGTCTTTTAGTGTTTAACACTAATTTGAAAGTTCTATCTCTAGTGTTTAACACTGTTGTTCTTTAGTGTTTAACACTACTTTTAGCCAAATTGGCTAATTTTCCAGAGGCAAGTCTCTCCTCCAAATGAATATCAAAATTGAGGAAATCAAAGACAAAATGTTGTCAGAGCCCCCAAACCTCTGTTTAGCACTGCTGAATGATGAGGGGCTGAACCCAGACAAATGTCTAATGGTCCAAAGGGCCAATATTTCAAACATAATTGGACTTATCCCAAACTGGCCATAAGTCCTCAATTCAGATTTAACTAAGCCAATGTGCTCATAATCTAATAAATTGATCTTAGTTCCAAATTGGACTACAGATCCCCAAATCCACTTTGGTTCGAGGGTACATCTCTTCACTCCTTTGATATTTGTCGTTGTAATCCTTCAACGTCTTCAAAGAGATGACGGGTCCCGACAACCACACGTTTCACGGACTATGATGTCCTTAACCTAGACTGTGAGATCTTTAAACTCACGGACTATGATGTCCTTAACCTGGACCACTATGTCCTTAAACTGGTATTGGACCACCATGTTCTTAAACTGGTAATCGACCGCAAAGTCCCTAAACTAGAACAATAGATTCCAAATTCTCTTTTGTTGGATCTAAATGATCCCGTTAAGTAGATCTTAGTCTAAAATTAGACTAACGTATCCTTAACAAATTGTTAAGTTGATCTTAGTCTAGAAATTAGACTAACGTATCCTTAACACACGTTTAAGTTGATCTTAGTCTCAAATGTGGCTAACTTATCCTTAAACCCAAACCCCCAAACCCAAATCTAAGAAAGATACGGATTTGGACTAGTCCACGCCCTACGGGCGACGACATAAATTAGTCTCCGTATACAATCCACGGGCAACCAAAAACAAAACAAACACCCACGACACGAAGTGACTATCTGGAGAAGGAGAAAGTTGTTACCGCAATGCGGTAGCGTAATTAACTGCCGGGGCTTGCGCCTGCAGGGAAGAGCGTCCCCACAATCAAAAACCCCTCGAGCGAGGGGGAATCTGACGAAGTCTGCTACATCGGCCGTATCCGTTTAAACTTTCGATACACGGTGTCATAAATCAACTTGGAATTTTCGGAGAGGTGGACGGATAGCACCAATTAGCATCTGCCCCCAGATTCAGGCAAGACGTCAGTCTTTCCCGGTTTCCGGCGGTAAACATCTGCAAACGTCTACTATAATATTGAATCAAATACACCACGAGTAACCCTAATTGTTTTCTCTCAAAACTCTCTAGACCTCAATCCTAATAGTTTTCTCACAAAATTCGCTAGATCTAAACCTTCATCCTTTCCTACAACAATCTCTCTTCTATTTGGCTGTAGTGTTGGTATAGAAAATACATATGAGAGATCCCTATTTATACACCAATCAATTCCTTAATTAAGAAACTAATATAGTTAAGAAACCGCGACACTCCTCCTATTTCAATTAAAACTCTGCTATCTTCCATAATTAAGAAATTGCCAAAAGACATTCCTTAATTAAGAAATCTTGGTTTTGATAAAATATGATATGACTTGTATTTGAAGTTTCTCCATAATTTCAACAACGATGTCTAGTCATGCTTCTTTTCATCGGCTCTCATGATATATATTCCAATCACCACTTACTTGTAGTTTCTCCATAATTTCAACAGCGACGTCTAGTCATGCTTCTTTTCATCGGCTCTCATGATATATTCCAATTACTACTTACTTGTAGCCCCCTAAAACATAACAAATTTCTTTCTACCCAAAAACTTGGTACTTACTTTTTACCCCAAAATTAATAAGATATATCATTTTATCCCCTACGATTTCCATCAACTTTTAACCGCATAATATCAGGTTTTTCTTTAAAATATCCCAACCTTCCTTTCTTATTTGGAAATACGCAATTTCTTTCCCAAATTGAAATTAAGCTTTATTTTTCTGCCGTAATTTTCTCAAAATCGGCCATGAAATCAGGAGTATCTTCATCATCCTTCTTTAACTATGAAAAAGTTGAATGCTTCTACGATATTACTTGTTGTTTTCGGGTAAATGGTAAACCTAAAATATATGGAGAAAATTTAAAGTTAAAGTTAACGGGGTTTTTTTCTGACAGAAATTGTAAAGGGTATAAAATGATATATCTTATTAGTTTTGGAAGGTAAAACGTAAATACCAATTTTTTTTGAGATAGAAAGAAATTTGCTATGTTCCAGGAGGGCTACCGTTAAAAAACCCAATGTAAAGATACCTGCATACCTTGTTGGTACGAAGTACATGGTTATCCATAGAACCAGGGGAGGATATTCAAGGAAAGAAGGTTAAATTTTTTTTAAAAAAAATTACGTGTCATTCTTCATCTACACCTTGCTTAATTTTGCAACAAACCAAAGTATTGTCACTCATTTGCTGTGCTTATAATACGGAAATTAAACTTGATCCAACGAGAGTTATTTGGAGTAATTGATATCCTTTAGCAGTAGTAGTAATTACAATTTATGTGATGAGAATAAATTGTGTAAGTTATGAGTATGAAAAGTCATGGCCTTTAGTAGTAGTGTGGTCAATATTTGTTCAAACACCTAATGGTTTTATTTACATTATGTGCATGTGGTGAGCGGGTTATCGTCTAGCTGTCTGATATTAATTAAACCGTCAGCCGGCTTATTACATAGCCCAATCCGACTATTAAATTGACGATCCGTTCCGGTCATATTGTTCCACACATGGAATGATCTGAGTATGAAATTTTGATCGATATGATGCACATACCAGCTTTATTATCAAACCTCGATACTTAAATCGTACACACACAAGTTTTTTGTTTTCCCAAAAACTTCGGATGGCTTAAAAATTGACATCATTTAATTTTTACCCTTCAGGGTTCTGGTGGTTTTACCATCTGGAAGACAACTGCTGGTTTTGTCATTGGCATTTTTGATGAGGCAATGCCTCATGGGCTGTGCAACACGTATGTCCGGATCGCCGGAGAACGTCTCTCGTCGAGATGAACTGTTAGGTTTCGTTTGGCTCCTTCTTTAAGATCAAATCTGGGTGGTTTGGTGTGCTAGCCCCTGTATAAGAAATTCCGTCTGTATTCTCCTTTCATTTGGGTTTGTGATATTTGAAGGCGCGCGAGCCGCGATGCTTATCGAAGTAGGGTTTGCATGTCTAAAGAAACCGCGGCTTGTTTCCATAAACGCTTTGCTTTCTCCAGTATGTCTTTGTCCTGGTTCCAAACAACTCCTCTCCTGATGCAGGTAATAATTTCTTCTGATTTTCTTTTTCAGTATATGCCTGCACTTTGAAATTTTTGTGCCATCATGCTTGAGTTCCTTCTTTGTGCTTGTTTTGTGATTCTCTGTTACTTGTGTGCTCAGGAAGCGGGGCCTGCAGGGATCCTGCAGTGGATCAGCCCGAGCAGATGTTTCAAATGTTCGATCCATATCTTTCATTTCTTTTATTTTGGCGCATGAAGTGATGTTAGTTATTAGAGGCTCTAAATTTGTTGTTGCAAGTTATTTTTCGATCGTAATTTGTCATTACTTGCGATTATCTCCACTATAGAAAGAAGGAAACAAGATCAAATTAGCTAGTCAATACGAGGGAAAATATAGACTTTCTACATATCCATCGTCCAAAGCAGCTATTTTTATCAGCTTGTGCTAAGGAAAGAAACTTTTTCATAACAAAATGTAGGAAGAAATAAGTATAACCTGCATACTATGCTTTATGGATAAAAGATCAAATTGATAAAAGAAAACACCGTAAAGATCAATTAGTGAGCTTTTGGATCAATTAGTGAGCTTTTGTTTCAATTATGTGATTGTGGCATTCACGACATAAAAATACTTCGTTTGAGCACTTGCATTATCTTTTGCATATATACTTGTCGACATCAACGGGCGATCCATCTTATATTCAATCATTGAACTTCACTGTATCATCTAATAACCACCCATTGGTGCACCTGTTAGTTTTCTTCCAATCCCGCGACAAGTTTCTTTTTCTTATTTATTTATTTTTGTAATACTTATCCTACCAACCTTGTACCAACGTTGAGGACAGTAGTCTTTGTATCCTGGCCTTTCTAGGCCAGGCGCTTCAAGGGCCGATTCACGAAGTAAGTAGGAAAAGTAATTTCATTTTTGTGTGAGAGATGAATCTAAGTTGAAATGTGTATATACATGTGGCATTTTCGTATAAAAAATAATAAGATTGTTGAAATTATGGAGAAACTTTAGGTAGATTCTGGACGTGCACACAAGTCATATCAGATTTTACCAAAACTACAGTTTCTTAATTAAGAAGTGTCTTATGGCAGTTTCTTAATTATGACAGTTTTTTTAATTATGTCTGTTTCTTAATTAAGAAATTGGTTTGTGTATAAATAGAGACATATTATATGTTTTATGTATGGCCAAGGGCGACAGCTTAGGTCTAGAAAGATTTGAGAGAAATCTCCTGAGCTTTGCTCGTGGTGCACTTGATTCAAGATTATAGTAAATATTACAGATTCCGCTCTGCCAAGAGCTAGCCATACGGTGGATGGACCTCGTTAACAAATCTCTCAGCGTAAGGTTCGGAGATAGATTCGGAGACTTCGTTGTGGCACAAATGATTGGGACAACTCAGTAAGAAGAACATAAAAATTCTTCAGCGTAAGGGGCTTCTTTCGACGCTGAAGAAGGTTAAGTTGGGGTTTTGGAGAGTTGCATTTGTGGGGAGTAAAACACGATCAGGTTTCAAAATGGAAGAGTAGTAAAAAAGACCAAGAAACTGGAGATGTTGCATACAGACGTATGGAGTCCGGCCTCGGTGGAGTTTTATAGTGGGAATCGGTACTTCGTGACGTTCATCGACGATGCAAGCCAGAAGACATGGGTGTATGCGATGAAGAAGAAGTCCGATGTGTTTGGTATTTTTAAACACTGGATTGCGCATGTTGAGAACTAAACATGTGCAAAGGTAAAATGCATTAAGTCCGATAA
Source organism: Agapanthus africanus (assembly GCA_030015575.1). NCBI lineage: Eukaryota > Viridiplantae > Streptophyta > Magnoliopsida > Asparagales > Amaryllidaceae > Agapanthus > Agapanthus africanus. Next base: position 653,441,312 of record JASDDO010000014.1, read on the forward strand.
TGAAGGGAAATACTGCACATAGGAGTATGTCACGTTTTGCTCGCAGAAAGGTATTCGTTGGCTGAAGACGATACCGAAGACATCACAGCAGAATGGCATCGTTGAAAGAATGAATATGAAGATCTTAGAGCAAGTGCGGAGCATGACCTTGATGCGAATGCGCTAAAGTTCTTATAGGCAGCAGCGGTCGATACTATTCTGTACTTGATCAACAGAATCCCAACAAGTGCATTTGATGAAGCCATTCTGGAAAAAATTTGGTCAGGTAAACCGGTTAATTACGCGCACCTAAAAGTATTTGGATGTATTGCATATTGTTTCGTCGATAAGATAGAAAGGGGTAAACTTGACTACAACTCTAGAAAGTGTGCTTTCATCGGGTATGGTGGAGACGGGTTAGATATTGACTGTGGGATTAAACAAGAAAGAAAGCAATATGAAACCTGAATGTCGTCTTTGATGAGCAGCACTTGTACAAAGAAGAGAAGTAAGCCAAAGATAGTACGGTATCAGAGTTCGTCGAGTTAGACGGAATTCAAAAGAGCAATCAGGTGCCTACAGGTGAAGATCAGAACGTGGATGAAGTTATAGTGCAGGATCATGTTCAAAAACAAGATGGTGACCATGTTCAGCAGCCAGATGTGCCAGTTCTGAGAAGATCTACGCTAGATAGGCGGCTACCTAAAAGACTTGCGACCGACTTCTTATTGTACAAAAATTCAGGGGAGTCCGAATCCTTTGAAGAAATAACAAGCGACGGTGCTGACAAGCAGTGGGAGCAAGGTATGAATGAGGAGATGGATTTTTTGAAGAAGAACCGTACGTGGGATCTAGTGAAGTTACCCAAGGGTCAGAAATCATTGCTGAATAGGTGGGTGTACAGAATTAAAGATGAGGTCAGTGGTGTGAAACGATACAAGGCTCGCTTGATGGTCAAAAGATATGCGCAAAAATAAGGAATTGACTTTCAAGAGATTTTTCCCCAGTCGCGAAGATGACATCTATTCGGGTGATTCTCAGTATCTTGACGGTGGAGAATTTGCACTTAGAGCAGCTGGATGTTAAGACAGCGTTTCTTCATGGAAATTTGGAGGAGGAGATCTATGATGCAGCCACCGGAATACGAGATGAAGGGGAAAGAGGATATGATATGTAAACCGCAAAAAACTTGTATAGCCTCAAGCAAGCTTCAAGGCAGTGGTATCTCAAATTCGATCAGTTTATATTGGAGACGGGATTTGTGCGCTGTGAATCAGATCACTGTATGTACGTTCAGACTTTCAAGGACGAAGACTATATTATTTGTCACTTTATATGGATGACATGTTGGTAGCGGTTCCGAATTTCGAGAAAATTCAAAGTTTGAAGATAATGGCTGAAAAATTCTCTATGAAGGATTTGGGAGCGGTAAAGCAAATCTTGGGTATGAAGATCATGAGAGATAAGAAGGTGTGGAAGCTGTGGTTATCGCAAAGGGACTACATCGAGAAAGTTTTGAAGCGGATCAACATGGACAGGTCAAAGCCGGTGAGTACACCCTTGAAGCATTTTAAACTTAGTAAGGAGTTGTGCCCGACAACTCAAGAGCTGAAAGATGAGATGGAAAGTGTGCCTTATTCATCTGCGATGAGGAGTTTGATGTATGCAGTGGTGAGTACGAGACCAGATATTGCACATGCGGTGAGAGTTGTGAGCATGTATATACAAAACCCAGGTAATGAACATTGGAATGCGGTGAAGTGGATGTTGAGATATCTAAGGGGTACATTAAGTCTCTGTTTATGTTTCAGAGGTAACTCTCTAAAGGTGTAAGGCTATGTTGATGCGGACTATTCGGAAGATGGAGATAGTGGGAAGAGAACGACGGGATATGTATTCACTGTTGGAGGAATATCGGTGAGTTGGGTCTTTCAATTACAAAAGTTGGTGGATTGTCGACTACGGAGGCTGAATACGTAGCGATTACGGAACCCAACAAGAAGATGATATGGTTGCAAGGGCTACTTGAAGAATTGGGAAAAAAGTAAGACTTCAATACCTTATGGAGCGATAGCCAAAGTGCGATACATTTAGCGAAGAATGCGACATATCACTCTCGGACGAAACATATCAAGGTGCAATACCACTTCATACGCATAGCGGTAAAAGAGGGCGAGTTGACACTACAGAAAATAGCGGAAGAAAAGGATCCGGTGGATATATTCACTAAGGTTGTAGACAGAGATAAATTGGATCTCTGATACAGGTTGGTGAACTTTTCCATGAAAATCTAATGGGGAGAGAGCAGAGCGGAGTCGTGTGAAGTCTACTAGTGTTGGGAATCAAGGCTGAAGTATTTCCAAGTGGAAGATTATTGAAATTATGGAGAAATTTCATGCAGATGTCTGGACATGCACACAAGCAATATCAAATTTTATCAAAACCATAGTTTCTTAATTAAGGAGTGTCTTATGACAGTTTCTTAATTATGGCAGTTTCTTAATTAAGAAGTGTTTTATGACAGTTTCTTAATTATGACAGTTTCTTAATTAATGAATTGGTTTGTATATAATAGAGACCTTTTATATGTTTTATGTACAACCATATAGAATAGAGATCATTGTATGAGAGGGTTACGGTTTAGATCTAGACAAATTTGAGAGAAATCTCCTAGGATTTGCTCGTAGTGTATTTGATTCAAGATTATAGTAGATATTGCAAATTCCGCACTGCCAGGGACTAGCCATATGATGGGTGGACTTAGTTAACAAATCTCTCAATTGTTTGCTTTGTGATTCTTATTTACTTATTCTCGCATCGTTATTAATTTGTCTTTTTGTTGTTAATTACATGGTTGTTTGTTGCGTTATTGGTTTTTTGCGAACATTGTTCTGTGGATCGACTTCCCTCTCCCAACAAAGAAAAGAAGAAAATTAGAGCAATATTTTATCTACCAACTTGCAATTCACAATTTATTCAGGAGACAAAATGATGGGACCCATAACACCTAGCTGCTGCTGCCAAGCAAATGAGCCCGTGGTGTATATCCGTAAGTTTTGGTAGATGCTGGAAATGGATTGGACTGTTTAAGCATTTCCAAAAAAAATTACATTTGGAAATGTCTTGAAAATGGTGTCAATACAATGCATAGGAGCAGCAAATGAACAAAAATAAATATTGGAAGATATCCCCTCACATGCATGGATCCTCGACTTGAAGTGGTCAAAGACAAGAGACAAAGAATTCAGCATCATGTGCATCTTATTTTGTGGCCCCAATTTTGTCCTCATTTTTTTTGGTTATTATTGAGTATATTTATAAGTTATTTATTAAATTTTAATGTTACATTATGCCCACAATCTTGATATCTTGTACATATATCATCAAAACTATCATCTTTCATTTCGAAATTTATTAGGAGGAAAATATTCTAAAAACACGGAAAAAATGGCACACGCATTTCAGTATATGGAAATTCAAATGAATGGTGCTTACTATATATCTATTAAAAAGATGATAAACTTATCTCTCTTTTTCTCTCTCTGGTGTTACTATCATCGACAAAATTTATTATATGTCATTCAATATATCAATTTTAAGATTAAAAAAGACCAATAAAGTTATGTTCGAGCTCATATAACTATGTCGAAATCTAAAACATATGTTTTTCCTTAAAAAATTATAGGTGTGACCGTGATCAATACTAGCACAACTACAATTTCAACGGTTTTGGACCATACTTAAGAGAAAATAGTCATTTTTTTCTTTCTGAAACATGTATTTAATATTGTATTCTGATTGCAAAAAAAAAATACTATATCGTCTCAAAATACGTAGATTCAAATTAACGGTGCTTAATGCATATTACTACAAAGATGATAATCTAGTCTTATTTCTCTCTGTCACTATTATTATTATAATTTTATTGAAAAATAAAGTACTGTTTAGGCTTTTACCTAAACCTTATTAAGTAAGATTCCCATAACTGACGCAGAATTTTATGATTATAAATCTTTCCATCGCTTTTCTGATTTTATTTTATTTCTTTATTATATAAAGGGTATATATACACCTTTGAGATTCAATACAAATCAATTAAGTTTAAACCCTAAATTGCATCTTTTTCAAAATTATTATATTGTATCAGAGCCTTGCTGTCATGCCTTACACCCAATACAGAGAGTATTGTCCGCTCTAACCAAAACCGTACGGTTTTTCCCTTCGGAGGGGACCGAATCCGACCAGGCGCCGCTTCCCAGGAGGTCACCCATTCCAGGACTTCCCTGGCCCGAGCACGCTTAACTAAGGAGTTCTCAAGCTGCTGTAGTGCTGGTTCACTTAAAAGACGCCTCTGTATTGAAGAGTGGTATTATTTCATTTATAATACAGCTATGCTCTCTTTTGGAATATATTCCAAAAATTCTCCATTGTTTTATGGTGGGTCCCACCGACTCAAGAGGTGGCCCTCACGAATTCAAGAGGCGGCCCCCGCCCCTTGGCGTGGCAGTTTGTTCCGTGAGTAAGAACCAGACCCCGACATCCTCCCTACTTTTGAACAATAGTTCGTTCTCGAACCACATACCTACTATTGAGAGACCAGCTCTGATACCATTCTGTCATACCCTACCCCCAATACAGAGAGTATTGTAGGCTCTGACCAAAACTGCACGGTTTTGTCCTTCGGTGCAAACCGGACCTGACGAGGGGGAGGTCACCCATCCTAGAACTTCCTTGGCCCGAACACGCTTAACTACGGAGTTCTCAAGCTCCTGTAGTGCCGGTTTACTTAAAAGGCGTCTATGTATTAAAGAATGGTATCATTCCATTAATAGTACAGATCTACTCTCTTTCGGAATGAATTCCAAAAATTCTCTATTGTTCTACAGTGAGTCCCATGGACTCAAGAAGTGGTCCCCACGGATTCAAGAGGTGGCCCCGCCCCTTGGCATGGCACTTGGCGTGACATTTTGTTCCGTGTGGTATTTTGTTCTGTGAGTAAGAACCGGATCCCGACACTTGCGATTAAAAGCTCAATTTTTTTATCAATGGCTTTCTCTCCAAACTCAATTTCCACCATCTCTAAATTCCCTTTTCCAACAAAACTTTCCCACACAAACTTCACTGTGTAGAGATCCCAAATTCAATCAGCCCTAATAGGCCATGATCTTCTTCGTCACATCGACGACTCCAAATCCCCTACTACGAAGATCATCACCGATGTCAACGACACCACCAAACATGTTGAAAATCTAGACTACCATCAACGGTACCGTCAAGATCAATTTATTCTCAACGCTATCCTTGGCAGCTGCAACGAGACGATCCAGCCCCATATATTCTATGTTTCCTCATCCAAGAAAGCATGTGATAGACTTGTTACTCTCCTTATGAACAAATCTCATTCAAGAGTTATATCACTCAAGGAACTCCTCATCTGTCACTGTTGGGATAAAAAATTGCACCCCGGTTGATCAAGTCAAAATCAAAGTCAACCCTAAGTAAGCGGGTCCAAGCCCAGCTCAAGTGGGCCCATGACCAAGTCGAGCCCCGCGGCCAGCCTCCCCCATGTTAAAATAAAAATCATGTAATAAATAATTTTATGTAATCTTTATGGGCATAAAGCCAAATTTTTGTAAAGCCCATGGCTCATGTGCAAAAGAAATGAGCACATGAGACATGAGAAAGGCAAAATCCCAAGGTGTTAATCCCAAGGGGCTATATGTAAATGTGTAAGCCTATATAAGGCAACATGATGATGAAATAAAAAGGAGAACAATTCATTCTCTAAAATTCTAGGGTCTGTGCCTCCTTCCTCAAGGTTTTCCCCTTTGGAATTAAATCAAGAGTTTAACTCTTCCTTTTCAAAAAGAAATAGTTTTCACCATAAAACCCACAAAGGGGAGCTCGGATCTCCCATCAGATCTCTGAAGGGGAGATTTTGAATATCACCCCCATTTTTCTTCAAGATCCAGTCAACGAAGAAGAGGAAGGAGACCCATCTCCAAAAATCCCATTCCGGGTAGATCCAAGACTCAAAAGAAGATCCAAAAATCTCTAGGAGTTTAACTCCATTCAAGATCTCTTGGAGTTTAACTCCATAAATCAAACCCATTTTGAGAGTTTAACTCCTAACCCAGGGGCTAGGCCCTTTTTCCGCTAGTGTTCCCAACGGTCGCTTGCCGCACACGTGACCCGCGGGAGCCCAGCGGTCGCATGTCGCGCACGTGACCCGCGGGCGCCCAGCGGTCGCGTGCCGCGCACGTGACCCGCGGGCGCCCAGCGGTCGCGTGCCGCGCACGTGACCTACGGGCGCCCAGCGGTCGCATGCAGGGCACGTGACCCGCGGGCACCCAACGGTCGCGTGCATGGTACGTGACCCGCGGGTGCTAAAGCACCCACGTGTGCCTCACACGACCCGCGGGTGCTCAGCGCCCTGCGGTCGCGTGCTGCGCACGTGACCCACTGACGCCAGCGCCCGCGCGCTGCGCACGTGACCCGTGGCGCCCAGCACCCACGTGCCATGCACGCGTCTTTAAGGCGCTCCTCCTCCCCCCATTTTATATGCACTCCACACTAAACATCGTCCCCCGTTAGAAAAAAATTCTAACGGGGCGCTGCCCCGCACCCCTTGACCCCCAGCACGCTATCCGGGTAACGGGACCCCCGTAAAACTCTGCGGGGCCCCCGATATATCCAAAACCCCTTCAAAATACAACACTGCGCATTAAGTTCGCATGACCTGTTTGACCCATCAATCGGAGGTTCTCCCGCTCCAAAAGCGAGGGGTAATTAACGGTTGCTTAGTCCGCGGTTGCCGGAGATTCGGATCTCCACAATCAATAAACCCCAGCCTACCCTAGACAGGGGGAATCTGTAATGCGCATGACAAGCGCGCTTATTCCCATCTCAATGGGGTGACGAAAAACACCCTAGAGTCGCGCCCCGCTTCCCACTAGACAGAAACGGTGACGTGGCAAGCCCACAACGTATTTTCTATGGAAATACGTTAAGCGTAATTAAGCAATATAACAATGTGCAAGAATAACAAGAGTAATGAAATAAAACAACAATTTTATTTATATTCAACTTTACATACAGCTGTCGGGAAATAAAAGATACAATAATAAAACCAAATGTCTAAACAATAGCATACTGAAAGTATGTGCATGCAGGAAGAAACTAGTAGTCTGTCTGAGTAGCAAACTGATCCAAGTCCTCCGGGCTCGGCTCTATCTCGTAAGAGTCCGGTCCTCCTGACAAACATTCCAAAGAAAGAAACAGAAATGAATGTCGTCAGTAAACTTACGCTCGATAAGTCCCCAAAAGAAATAAGAGAAGATAGTATATAATGTGAATAGAAACCAAATGATCAGAGGACATGTAAAGTTGTATATGATCATTCACAAGTATAAGATAGTTATTTTAACGTGATTATTTGTAGTTTGATAAAGAAGATATTCATGTATATGAGAGAAGTCCAACTTACCCCGTAGACTATGGTAACATGTAGTACAATGCCCCATCATAACCCACGGGACAATGACACATGAATTCATGTAGGTGTCTTATAAGTGACCTCTCGTGCCACAATATACGTTCCCTATCAATCTACCCCTTTATCCCCACGTATGGTATTGTATAGATTAAGAGTACAGGTCTTGGCCGAATCCATGGATATAAAATATACATGTTCATGTTCAAGATGTAATCATGTATTCAGATAATCATGTCAAGTTCATGTCAAGTTATAACCATGGTCCAGTCAAGTCGAGTCAAGTATACAAGTTTAAGTTTGATATTTGAATTCGAGTGTTCAGATTCATGATCAAGTATTCAAATTTGTGTTTTATTTTTGAATTTTGATTTGAGTTTGGATTCAGGTTGAAGTTAGAATCTTATGAAAGGATTTAATTCTTGAAATGTCTTAAGTTTGGGAGTAATCGGCAACTGCTGCACATGAACGACATGATTTTTGTCTTTTTTCAAGACAATTGTCATTTGATAACTCCGTTAAGTTGTCTAACTTGAATAGGCAAGCACTCACTTTCTCCGGCTCTTCGAGGCTCAAGAGAAATGATACCGTTTAAACCTATATTATTCCAGAGTCCTTAAAATATTGTTTGCATATCTCGAGGGGTTTTTATAAAAAATACTTTAATATTGTTTAAAATACAAGTTCAAGGGTGATTTATAATATTTAGGGTTTTCATGAATATGTATTTTAATTGTTGGGGGTGTTTTAATGATAAAAACCTAGCTTTTAAAAGTTTATGGTATTTTTATGAAAACTATATCTTTTGGAAACTTGATGGTATTTTATTAAAATTTTAATCTTTCATTTTAAAAATATAATTTCATAATATATTTATATTGAAAATACGAATTCATAGTTTTATATAATTTTCCAAAATTTTGTTTTTATTTATAATATTCGTATTTCTTAAAATCCGTATTTTTATTTCCTTTCGAGACTGAATACTCCGTGAGGAGTTTTGCATCATGCTCTACATTCCCAAGGATGTGCGATAATTCACACCATCTATTAGCGGGTCCCCTAACGAGGGTTGTAGAGGCGTAATTGCCAAAAATTTAAAAATCTCGATTAAAAGTAACCCGTTTTGAAAAAGTATGGTATTTTAATGTAAACCTATTCTTTAGATTAGCTATATGTTTAAAATACCGTGCTATAAAACTATAGTGCGTGTGTGGGGTAGGTCGTTACCCCGTGAAGTTTTCATAAAAGTATTTTTAACAATTATCGAAATAAGGGTTATACTAAAGTTCATAGTATTTTAATGAAAAGTTTGTTATATAATTGTTTCACATGAAAATTTTGGTTAAACTAAAACTAAATGATTGTAAACAAAGTTATGAGTAGTGTGAGAAAGTTAGTTTGACCTATTTTGCTTTAAAGAGGAGAGTATAAAGGTTAAAATCACGCATATCGGAGTTAACTTCACTTTACCGATATGCTTTTAGAATATGGATGAAAAAAGAAGAGAGAAGAAGGACTTACTCATTGGGTAGCGTTGGGAAGAGGTTAAAGAAGAGAGAGAGGGTTCCGTGGCGTCGCGGAAACTCCGGAAACGACTTTGATCTTTGACGGAAAGGTTGCTAACTCCACTTGACTCCACTTGCACTTAAAAATTTTGGGATAATTTTAATAGAATTTTCAAAATAGAGGGGAGCTAGGGCATGAAGTAGTATTTATAGTGAAGAATTTAGGGTTTGAGAATTAAAAATTTGGATTAAATGAATTAAAATGGTGTTAAATGATGAATTTAAAGGTCACTGTTTAATTGCAAGGAAATCAAACAGTGCAGGAGAGTTGAGGGGAGTCGAAAGGATTAGTGTGCAAAGCACGGGGACAAACGGGGCTATCATGACCGTTGGCGGCGGGGATTTTGGAAGAATGGGCGGTCAGATCTTGAGCAATTGCTTCGAGATTTTTGCCACTAGCTTTAATCATTGTTTACTCCTTTTTATGCATGTTTGATTTTTCTGAAACTTTTCGTTTCTCCTTGAATTGCACTTGCAACTCTTGGGCTTCCGAAAAATTAAAAAGAAAAATTTAAAAATAATTGGGTCTGATGGGATTCGAACACACAGGATATGTCACAGCAGTGTAGAGGATTTACCAGTAAGCTTCAAGTTGCTTTTTTCTTTTATTGAACAAAAATAACTTATAACTCCTATACAGGTTGAAATACCCTTTTCTATATAATAAATAAGAAATTTTTGTACAGAGATTTCAGAGTCGTTATATTCTACCCTCCTTATAAAAATTCCGTCCTCGAAATTTACATAAAGGACTAATTTTCAAATAGCTGAGGGTATCGTGCACGCATATCGTCTTCTCGCTCCCATGTCGATTCTCCTGGCGAGTCTTTTCTCCAAATTATCCGGACCAAGTTCACCTCCTTGTTCCTCAGTGTCTTCACTTTTCGGTCCAAGATCTCAACCAGTTGCTGCTCACAAATCAGATCGGCCTGTACAGTGAGCTCTGAGTGATCGAGTATATGGATATGGCCGCTCACATATCATTGTAGATGGGATATGTGGAACACGTTGTGTACTCTTTCCAATGAGTGTGTTAGTGCCAAACGGTATACCATTTCTCCAACTCGTTCAAGGATGTCGAACGGTCCTATGTATCTTGGACTTAATTTACCCATCCTACCAAAACATATCACTCCTCGGTTTGGAGAGATCTTCAAGAACACATGCTCTCCTGGTTGGTGTCGACGCTTTGCATCTGCTAAATATTTCGGTCGGACTTGGGTTATGCGCATCCTTTCCCTGATCGTGCGAACCACGTCCACAGTTTCCACGATCATCTCTGGTCCAAGGAGTTCACGATCTCCAACGTTGTCCTAACTAAACATGGAATGACTCTTCCGTCCGTAGAGTGCTGCTAAAGGTGCCATCCCAATACTTTCCTGATAGCTATTGTTGTATGAAAACTCAACAAGGTGTAGGTGATCTTCCCACGAACCTCCGAAGTCTAACATACAGTCTCTTCTTATATCTGAATTGTTCGCTCGGACTGTTCATCTGTTTGTGGATGATACGCCGTGCTGAAATTCAGACTTGTTCCCAGGCTAGCTTGCAGACTTTGCCAAAATTGTGATCAGAATCTTGTATCACGATCGGAGACAATACAAACAGGTACCCCATGTAATCTCACAAACTTCTGCATGAGTTTATGGGTATCAAGTATAGTACATCTTGAAGGTATAAATCTTACTTTAGATTTTTACCCACCTCCATATACATCCTTGCCAACGTCTCAGTTGACTGGCCAACTCTGTATGGAATAAAGTGAGTCGACTTGGTGAGTCGATCCATAGTAATCCAAATCGCGTCGTTACCCTTCGTGCTGCGAGGGAGTGTAGTCACAAAGTCTATGGTAATGTGCCGCCATTTCCATTCTGAGATTGGTAACGGTTGAAGTAGACCAACAGTTCTGTGATGTTCAGGCTTCACTTGCTGATACACTAGACACCGTGCTATGCTCCTTGCTACTTCTCGCTTCATTCCATGCCACCAGTAATGTTGCCATAGATCCTTGTACATATTTATACCACCGAGTTGTACTGAATATGGAGAGCTATGAGTTTCTTTCATCAACTCTTCTCGAAAAGAGCCGACTGGTACACATAAACAGCTTCCATATCGCAAGGATCCATTTTCGTGGATGATAAAGTCGGTTCGAAATCCACTTTCTACTTGTTCTCGGGTCTTTTATACCTTGGCATCATTTGCTTGAGCTTCCTTGATCTGATTTACAAGAGTGGACTGGACTTGTAAGTTCATCAAAGATAAAGCGTTACCTAGCATAACTACTTCGATCTCCAATCCATGTAGTTCTTGTTGTAGTCTCCACTGAGCGGTGAGGTTCATTGCTAATGGCTGGCGACTAAGTACATCAGGAACTGCGTTCACCTTTCTAGGATGATATTGTAGGTTGATGTCGAAGTTCGCCATGAGTTCTAGCCATCTTCTCTGCCATATATTGAGTTCTTTCTGAGTAAATACACACTTCAAACTTTTATGGTCGGTGTATATATCCACTCGTTCTCCCAAAAGATAGTGGCGCCAAATTTTGAGTGCGAAGATGACGGCTACCGATTGCAGATCATGTGTTGGATAGTTGCGCTCATGAACCTTTAGTTGCTTTGATGCAAAAGCCACAACTTTTCCATACTAATGTAGAACACATCCTAACGCATCACAATGCACATCGAATCTGCTAGATCGATCCGGTATTACGAGGATAGGAGCAGAGGTTAACCTCGACTTGAGTTCTACAAAATCTTTCTCACATGCTTCTGACCACATGAATGCTTCGTCTTTACGTGTGAGCTTGGTCAGGGGTGCTGCGATTTTTTAGAATCCTTCAATGAATCGTTTGTAGTATCCTGCTAAACCCAAGAAACTTCTTATATCTTTCACCGTCTTTAGTGTCGGCTACTCACTTACAGCTGACACCTTTGCTGGGTCCACAGAGATTCCTTCGCTTAAAACGACATATCCTAGAAATCCGACTTAATCTAGCCAAAATTCACACTTGCTGTACTTAGCGTAGAGTCGGTGTTGTTGTAATGTCTCCAGGACAATGCGTAAGTGCTCAACGTGTTCTTTCCGATTCTTTGAATACACCAGGATGTCGTCGATGAAGATAACAACAAATCTGTTTAAGTACTCACGGAAAACTTGGTTCATCAGGTTCATAAAGATGGCAGGTGCATTAGTTACTCCAAATGGCATTACGAGATATTCATAATGGCCATAACGGATCCTAAACGCCATCTTCGGAATGTCGGACTCTTTGACCATCACATGATGATATCTTGAATGAAGATCTAGTTTTGAAAAGACACAAGATCCACTTAACAGATCGAAAAGGTCATCGATGCACGGTAGTGGATAATTGTTCTTAATTATCACTTCGTTTAGAGCTCGATAATCCACACACATCCGGTAGGAACCTTCCTTCTTCTTTACTAGTAACACCGGAGATCCCCAATTTGAAGTACTGGGGCAAATCCAACCTATCTTCAGAATTTCGTCCAACTGAATACGGATCTCCTTTAATCCCTCCGAACTTAATTAATATGGAGCTTTGATGACAGGTTGTGCACCAGATTGTAAATCAATACTAAATTTAAGAGCTCGATCGGGAGGCAAATCTGATATGTCTTCAGGGAACACGTCCTCAAACTCTCAAACTATTTTAGATTTTTCTTCTTTAGCTGGTAAAGGAAACACTTCTGCATTCTTCGGTTTAGCACGGTAGCTGAAAGTATGTCTTAGCACCTCTACTAGGTTTCCACATGCATCAAGTATGCAATTTAAAAAATTCTAGAGGTTTAAGCTACACTAACCTAGATTCGAACTAGAGAATTAGGGTTTGTAAGCAAGTAAAGTCAATCTTAACTAAGTGAAGAGGGTTACAACCTTTGTAGATCGGTCCTTCACTTCTAAAACTTCAAGTAGTAGTCCATACGCTCCAAGTAGTGGTCCCTAGAACTCTTCTTGGCTCCACTTGAAGAAAGGATCGAGCTTGTCATGCCGTCTTCGAGGCCGAAAATGATCCACCTTGAACTTATTCTAACTCAAGCTATCTCTTCACTAATCAAGGAATTAGAGAAGCAAACAACCTAATCTTATGGGCTAGATGAGAATAGGTTGATGAAGTAGGAATTTTGCTCACTTTAGAAATTCTTTTCTCCTTTTATTTTTCAACTCAAGAAAATATAGAAAGGATAAAGATAAACTAGGGTGAAGAAATATCTTAAGTGATATATGAGAGACTTAATCATGGGCTAAAGATAATGGTTGGGTGAAAAAATATCTAGAGTAAAACAAATTAAGTGGGATGAGTCATGGCTTCTACATGCTTTTACAAGCATCTAAGCCATGCTCATTTCCACCTAATTTTGAATTTAGTCTTAATAAATAATTACCCAATAATCTTTAGGTCATGGTGTGAGTCTCATACACCCATGTTCAATGTATCATCAAGCATGATACAATATATAAAAACATATATTAATATATATCACATATATATTAAATGTATTAGAAGAGAAGAAAATCTTTAGTGAGCACAATATTAGTTAATATATATTATTATATCAAGTATAAAAATATATATCAAATTATTAAATCAACACTTGATTCAATAATTCGGTCATATCATATATAACCGGATAATATCACTTATATGTATATCACATTATCAAATCAATACTTGATTTAATAACCCGGTCATATCACATAAAACCGACAACATTCAATATACCATATCAAATCAACACTTGATTCAATAATCCGGTCATATCATATATAACCGGCCAATATCAAATATATATACATATAACATATCATTGAATCAATACTTGATTCAACAATTCGGTTGTATCACATATAACCTAACGGATATCACATATCGCGAGATTAGAATACGGTATTGTAGGGTGTTTTTCGTCATCCCATTGAGATGGGAATACGTATCGCTTGTCAGGCGTATACAGATTCCCGCTGCCTAAGGTAGACCGGGGTTTATTAATTGTGGGGATCTGAATCTCCGGCAGCCGCGGACTAAACTGCCGTTAATTACCCCTCACCTTTAGAGCGAAGGAACCTCCGATTGACGGGTCAACTAGTCATGCGAACTCAGTGTGCATTGTGCGTGTGTTTTATTTTGAAAGGGGGTTTTGGATATATCGGGAGCCTCACATAGTTTACGGGGGTCCCGCTACCCGGATAGCAGGCTGGTGGTCAAGGGGGCTAGCAGCCCCTTGCAGGATGCGGGGCAGCGTCCCGTTAGAAAAAATTTTCTAACGGGGGACGTGTTTCTGGTGTGGAGTGCACCAAAAATGAGGGATGAGAAGTGTCTTAAAGATACGTGCATGGCACGTGGGCACTGGGCGCCCACGGGTCACGTGCCTGGCACGTGGGCGCTCGCAAGTCATGTGTCTGGCGCATGGGCGCTGGGCGCCCGTGGGTCACATGCCAGGCGCATGGTCGCTGGGCTCCCACGGGTTATGTGCCAGGCGCGTGGGCGATGGGCGCCAGCGGGTCATGTGCACAGCACGCGACCGCTGGGCGCCAGTGGGTCACGTGAGCTGCACGCGACCGCTAGGCGCTGAGCACCCATGGGTCGCGTGAGGCGCACGTAGGCACTTAGTGCCCGTGGGTCACGTGCCCTGCACGCGACTGCAGGACGTCCGCGGGTCACGTGCGCGGCACGCTACCGCTGGAAACACCAGCGGGAAAAGGGGGCTTAGCCCCTGGGTTAGGAGTTGAACTCCCAAGGGGACTTTGGAGTTAAACTCTTAACAGAGATTATGTATAAATTTGGAGTTAAACTCCTAAAAAGGGGGTTGATTTATGGAGTTAAACTCCAACAGATCTTGAATGGAGTTAAACTCCTAGAAATCTTTGGATCTTCTTTTGAGCCTCGGATCCTCCTGGAATGGGATTTTCGGAGATAGGTGTCCATGTTCTTCCTTTCCGTTGGTTGGATCTTGGGGGAAAATTTCATGCCCCGCTTCCCAAAATACGGAATACGAGGGGTTGACAAGGCCAGCCATGCTCCTACGGTCAAGGAAATATCCTGCCGTAGTCACACTTCGGCTTCTAGTCTTAACTGGCAATCAGTAAATAACACGCAGGTAATGAGAAATGCAGTAACTAAAACAAACAATGTAAAGAACTGACCTGAGGGGAAACAAACGGGATATAACTCTGGATAGCAAGTCGAGGTGTCTGTGATATACGTCTAGTCCTGGTCCAAGCTAAATCTTCTCCTCACACTGAGCATGCATACTCAGGTCGTTAGAGCGACACAATAGCAATATAATATATATAAAATCATGTGACAATTCTAACAGTGATAATAAGTATATCAAACAGTAGATCAATGGCAGTATGGATTTGAACATGCAGTAATCAATGCAGCGGAACAGTAAAAGCAGTAGAATGGCATGCCACGTATGTCAACACAGTATGTAAGGTATATCAATGCCAGTATCCCTATCAGTCTCTAAGTCTCACTGTACAGGTCACTAAGCCTATCGTCAGTCCAAGTGTGAGAGTCAACCTCTCGCGAGTGTCCTCCACCCAAGGGTAGAACCCAAGGGCAAGGGACCACGGGCCCAACATGTATATCACGGTGATAATCACATACCCTGTAAATCTCCATATATCTCCCTAAATATATAAGCCGGCATGGGACTCCCGAGATTCTGTTGAACTCACACTTAAACTACCCCACATCCCGTGGTCTGCATCAAACGCTAACCATAACCCTAAGTACCAATCGGTCCGTGACAAGTCTGCGCGAGAACTGGAAGCAGGACCTCCATCAAGCACATCCCGACTAATATCTAAGATAAATGGCAGTGTCTGGTGCCTTATCTGTGACATCCGTGCAAGAGCTTTCATAAGTGTCCCATACCACTTATAGTCACACGTACACGCATCCCACAGACGTCGACAATGCAATAGAATAATAGGGTCACTGATTGTGTACAAGTACGTATCACTTTCACTTATTCACTGATACACGAACACTGACGTACTTGCCAAAATCATCACTAAAATATAACACTGGGTAAATGCACGTTATCACTAGGTTATCAATGCAATGACAGGTGTAAGATATGATGCGTAAACAGTATATAAAGCATGTTTAGGATGTCATGAATCAACAATCTACCACTTGCATAAATTATCATAAATCAAACGTGTTACAATTTAGCGAAATGATGAACAGTAATAATTAGTATGTTCAGTTATCTATCCATCGAATTTAGTTTCATGCCAATCGGGTTCCAGGATCATTAGTTATAGCCATTTCATTTTAAGCGTTCACGGCTGGAAATCCGGTTTCAGAATCAGAAGTCCGTTTCGCAACGTATTTTAATCCCAATTGGGATCAGATTTTAGCGACGATACAGTTAGATTTAATCTAGGGTTTTCAGTAAGGTTTTCAACGCAACATACGGATCTTCGATCGCATCTGTACGTCAGGAGATATACACTGTTCAATACCAATATGTCAGTTCTGATTCAGCTGAGACTGTTATACGTTCCCATCTTTTAAATTACAGGTTAATTAACAAACGATAACAAAATAGGACGAAACCACTTGCGTTGTGTAGCTAACGGATTTACCTATAATGAACAGTGGAGTTCCGCAACCTACGAGTTAAGGAAAAACTTGTGGTACCCATTATGGAACAGCAAGCAACAAATGGAGTCGCTCTGGACTGCAGTCCAGAGTCGCACTCCGATCCAAATATCGACACCGTTTAAGTATAGAAACTATTCTAAACTTGCACAGGGTTAAAGTTCGTCGAGTCGGCTTCGATTTGAGCCCTTGAGCGCATCATTCCAGTATGTATATAATTTATGGTGATTTTAATAGTTTTCAGGTACCAGAAAATTCCAGTTTTACGGTTAAACTTGGGGGTAGTTGTTTTCGTCGTTAACGGTCATACTTTCCAGCGAAACTTGCACAAGGTATTCATCACAGCAAGGGCCAATGTAAGTAATCCAGTTCCGTCAATTTAGAAAAGTATTTTGTTTGGGGACACGCGTCGAACAGGTATGGCACATAATTGGTTTAAACTTGTAACTTTATAATCTATGTACTTAACGATTGTAACCTAAGTAAATAGCATGTAAGCAAGTAAAATACTTGCCTGGACACGTCTCGGAGATGTACGGTGATGGTAACGTCACGAACGCGACACGATGACCACAAGCTTGGGCTCGGCTATGGGGTTCCGTCTCGGCAACGGCTAGAGCTCCAGTGGTGCCACGGATGTTGGGTGAGCTCGGTTGGGTTGGTTTTGCTCGAGGGTTTTGAGATAGAGAGAGATAGAGAGAGAGAGAGAGAGAGCAGAGAGAGATAGAGAGTGAGATTATAGAGAGAGAGAGAGAGAGAGAGAAGCAGTGAGGGAGAGAGAGAAACAGTGAGGGAAAGAGAGAGAGGCAGTGAGAGAGAGAGATGAGGCAGAGAGACAGGAAACAGAGGGTGAGAAAGAGAGAGAGATTGCAGGGAGAGGGGGAGAGCGAGGGAAAGGGAGGAAGGCCGGAGGTGAAGGTGGTGGCTGACGCACAGCGAAGGGGGCTCGGGGCAATGGGTGTAAGGTGTTTGGCGATGAAGACGACGACGACGATGAGCTGCGGTCGACGATGGTGGTCGAAGCTTGGAGGTTGATGGATATGGGATTGTCGAGGACGAGGGTGTTGCGAAGAGGTGAGGTGAGGAGTTTGGTTGAAGTGGGGAGCTCGGTGGTGGTGTTTCTGCGTGGAGACGAGGCGATGGTGATGGAGGGAGGTGGCCGGCGGCGACGTGCATGCGAGGTCGGGATGTGGGTTTGAGAGTGGAGAGACGTCGCGAGGGAGAAAAGGAATTATGAGGAGAGGAGAAAGAGGCGTGTCAACGAGGAGGGTCGAAGGCGTGCGTCGTGGGTAACGCTCGCGAGCGTGAGCGTCGGCGGAGGCGAGGAGCGCGGCGGAGGAAATGGATCGCGCGCGTGAATGGGGAGAGAGCCGTTAGGGAGATGTACAAGAGCAGGCCAAAGAATTGGGCTGGTGTGTGAAAAGAAAATCAAAAATGAATTTCCAATTTAATTGGGCTGAGCCAACGGGCCGGCAGGGAAAATTAAAGAGTAATTGAAGGAAACAATTTAAAGGGAGTGGGCTGGGCCAGCTCACTAAATGGTTTTGGTTTTTAATTCGTGGGCTGAGGGAAAATTAAAGGGAATTGTATAAGAAATGGGGGAGTGAACGGCTGGGCTGGCTAAATAAATAAAAGAATTATAACAACGGGCCGAGGAAGAGTTTAAAGGAATTAATTACAATGGAATTGAAATTATGGGCTCGGGCCAGAGAAATTTACAATTTGATTTCTAGGCTGGGAAAAATGTGCTTGGGCCGGAGGGGAAGATTTAAATACTTTGGGAGGAAATAGTTTTGGGTTTAATGGAGTTTCTTTAAATAATTAAATATTAAAAATAACAAAATTTATAGTTTACAGAGAAATACGGAGTTAGGCGTATAAAAAGAACCGGGTATTACATCATACCACCCTTACAAAAATTTCGTCCTCGAAATTTAAAGTAAACGATGAGTTATACAAACATATGCGAAAGCTATTATATTGCAACCTAACATTTAAAGATTTACTAGAAATCCGTGGACGGAGAAATTTGAAGATATAAACATGTAAGAACACATACAAAAGATAGGTCTAAATAAGTGTAAGGCAGGAACAACTATAAGAGCAACTACATATATACGGGAATATAAATAAAAACCATAATGAACAATATTATTCGAGGCGTACTCGAAAAATCGAAACTCAGATATGTGTACGTATAAGTATATCCAAAGTAGCAAAGCAGAATAATAGTATAAGGCTAAACCATTTAATAACAGTAACCATAGGCACAATACTCGAAAATAAAGTAACGACCATAAAGTAGTGAAAGATTTGTCGGTAGGTTAAAAACATTTTAGGATAATATATCGATCAAATAACTTAGAAACTCACATAGTGAAAATAAGGAACATGGAACACAAATATGCGCGGTGTAAGGTTGCGCTACTGGAAAAATAAGGATAATAGTAGTGTACTTTGAAATACATAAAGTTAAGTAGTCAATAATACGCACTCTTCGACAAATACAAGATAATGAAAACCAAATTTCGAATAATAAAGTCTCTAAATGTATATATAGGGTAAAAGGAAAACTCAACATTATATAAGGCTAGCTAGGGTAGGGATTACAAGGAAGTGTGGATCATTCAAAGGTCGGAGTGTGGCTGCTTTAGGCTGAAGGTCAAAGAGATTGGGATCGGGTCAGCACAAGAAGTAAGGGTGAGCAACAAAGGACTACTAGGAGAAAATACGGGGAGAACGACGGTCGGTATATCTTATGAATCAAAGATTTGAGGGTTAACGAACTCGGAAATTTCACAAGACATGTTCTCCTTCCAGAAGGATCTCAAAGGGGCACAGACGAATGATGAAGGGTGGACCTCTAAAAGATCGGGGTGTGATACTGGTTGATCTGAATGAGGGTTAGGGCAATGTAAGGAGTAGGGGTGGACAGATCTCAGTAGGAAGAATAATTGTATAGAAGAAATATCAAGCAACAAGTGAACTAAGAAAATTGAAGGATTAGCAAACTCAGCAATTTATTTCATTCTAGAAAATTCTAAACAAGACATTCTTAAAATGAAAGGTGGCCCTAAACTATACACAGATTTATTTGTCCAGATAAGACAACACCAAAAAGGAACCCCGTCAATCGCGGTTGTGGAGATTCAGTAGGTTGCGGTAGACTCGCGCACTCAGGTAGGGACGTCCGTTTCCATATCGCATCGCAGGGATCGCCATTGGGAGTTCTTCCACAGCAGGGTCTTGATCTTCTGGTCCTTCTTCCTCGGATGGAGCTTCTTCATCGAGGTCCGATTCCATGTGATTCTCTTCTCCTAGATTCTCTTCCATGGGGTTTTCCTCTACTGGATTTTCTTCTATCGGTTCTTCCTCGGGGTCTTCCTCTATCGGGTTTTCTTCGGGGTCTTCTTCTTCTTCGTCGGAATCGCCCATCATGTCAAACTCTGGGATGTCTTAGATTGTCAAGCTATACACGGAAAACTGCAATCCCAATCGAAGAAAAACCTGGGCTCTGATACCAACTAAACCATGTCACGCCCCGCTTCCCAAAATACGGAATATGAGGGGTTGACAAGGCCAGCCATGCTCCTACGGTCAAGAAAATATCCTGCCGTAGTCACACTTCGGCTTCTAGTCTTAACTGGCAATCAGTAAATAACACGCAGGTAATGAGAAATGCAGTAACTGAAACAAACAATGTAAAGAACTGACCTGAGGGGAAACAAACGGGATATAACTCTGGATAGCAAGTCGAGGTGTCTGTGATATACGTCTAGTCCTGGTACAAGCTAAATCTTCTCCTCACACTGAGCATGCATACTCAGGTCGTCAGAGCGACACAATAGCAATATAATATATATAAAATCATGTGACAATTCTAACAGTGATAATAAGTATATCAAACAGTAGATCAATGGCAGTATGGATTTGAACATGCAGTAATCAATGCAGCGGAA
Organism: Agapanthus africanus; assembly: GCA_030015575.1. Taxonomy (NCBI): domain Eukaryota; kingdom Viridiplantae; phylum Streptophyta; class Magnoliopsida; order Asparagales; family Amaryllidaceae; genus Agapanthus; species Agapanthus africanus. Next base: position 653,461,952 of record JASDDO010000014.1, read on the forward strand.
CAATAAAAGCAGTAGAATGGCATGCCACGTATGTCAACACAGTATGTAAGGTATATCAATGCCAGTATCCCTATCAGTCTCTAAGTCTCACTGTACAGGTCACTAAGCCTATCGTCAGTCCAAGTGTGAGAGTCAACCTCTCGCGAGTGTCCTCCACCCAAGGGTAGAACCCAAGGGCAAGGGACCACGGGCCCAACATGTATATCACGGTGATAATCACATACCCTGTAAATCTCCATATATCTCCCTAAATATATAAGCCGGCATGGGACTCCTGAGATTCTGTTGAACTCACACTTAAACTACCCCACACCCCGTGGTCTACATCAAACGCTAACCATAACCCTAAGTACCAATCGGTCCGTGACAAGTCTGCGCGAGAACTGGAAGCAGGACCTCCATCAAGCACATCCCGACTAATACCTAAGATAAATGGCAGTGTCTGGTGCCTTATCTGTGACACCCGTGCAAGAGCTTTCATAAGTGTCCCATACCACTTATAGTCACACGTACACGCATCCCACAGACGTCGACAATGCAATAGAATAATAGGGTCACTGATTGTGTACAAGTACGTATCACTTTCACTTATTCACTGATACACGAACACTGACGTACTTGCCACAATCATCACTAAAATCTAACACTGGGTAAATGCACGTTATCACTAGGTTATCAATGCAATGACAGGTGTAAGATATGATGCGTAAACAGTATATAAAGCATGTTTAGGATGTCATGAATCAACAATCTACCACTTGCATAAATTATCATAAATCAAACGTGTTACAATTTAGCGAAATGATGAACAGTAATAATTAGTATGTTCAGTTATCTATCCATCGAATTTAGTTTCATGCCAATCGGGTTCCAGGATCATTAGTTATAGCCATTTCATTTTAAGCGTTCACGGCTGGAAATCCGGTTTCAGAATCAGAAGTCCGTTTCGCAACGCATTTTAATCCCAATTGGGATCAGATTTTAGCGACGCTACAGTTAGATTTAATCTAGGGTTTTCAGTAAGGTTTTCAACGCAATAGACGGATCTTCGATCGCATCTGCATGTCAGGAGATATACACTGTTCAATACCAATATGTCAGTTCTGATTCAGCTGAGACTGTTATACGTTCCCATCTTTTAAATTACAGGTTAATTAACAAACGATAACAAAATAGGACGAAACCACTTGCGTTGTGTAGCTAACGTATTTACCTATAATGAACAGCGGAGTTCCGCAACCTACGAGTTAAGGAAAAACTTGTGGTACCCATTATGGAACAGCAAGCAACAAATGGAGTCGCTCTGGACTGCAGTCCAGAGTCGCACTCCGATCCAAATATCGACACCATTTAAGTATAGAAACTATTATAAACTTGCACAGGGTTAAAGTTCGTCGAGTCGGCTTCGATTTGAGACCTCGAGCGCATCATTCCAGTATGTATATAATTTATGGTGATTTTAATAGTTTTCAGGTACCAGAAAATTCCAGTTTTACGGTTAAACTTGGGGGTAGTTGTTTTAGTCGTTAACGGTCATACTTTCCAGCGAAACTTGCACAAGGTATTCATCAAAGCAAGGGCCAATGTAAGTAATCCAGTTCCGTCAATTTAGAAAAGTATTTTGTTTGGGGACACGCGTCGAACAGGTATGGCACATAATTGGTTTAAACTTGTAACTTTATAATCTATGTACTTAACGATTGTAACCTAAGTAAATAGTATGTAAGCAAGTAAAATACTTGCCTGGACACGTCTCGGAGATGTACGGTGATGGTAACGTCACGAACGCGACACGATGACCACAAGCTTGGGCTCGGCTATGGGGTTCCGTCTCGGCAACGGCTAGAGCTCCAGTGGTGCCACGGATGTTGGGTGAGCTCGGTTGGGTTGGTTTTGCTCAAGGGTTTTGAGATAGAGAGAGAGTTAGAGAGAGAGAGAGAGAGCAGAGAGAGATAGAGAGTGAGATTGTAGAGAGAGAGAGAGAGAAGCAGTGAGGGAGAGAGAGAAACAGTGAGGGAAAGAGAGAGAGGAAGTGAGAGAGAGAGATGAGGCAGAGAGACAGGAAACAGAGGGTGAGAAAGAGAGAGAGATTGCAGGGAGAGGGGGAGAGCGAGGGAGAGGGAGGAAGGCCGGAGGTGAAGGTGGTGGCTGACGCGCAGCGAAGGGGGCTCGGGGCAATGGGTGTAAGGTGTTTGGCGATGAAGACGACGACGACGATGAGCTACGGTCGACGATGGTGGTCGAAGCTTGGAGGTTGATGGATATGGGATTGTCGAGGACGAGGGTGTTGCGAAGAGGTGAGGTGAGGAGTTTGGTTGAAGTGGGGAGCTCGGTGGTGGTGTTTCTGCGTGGAGACGAGGCGATGGTGATGGAGGGAGGTGGCCGGCGGCGACGTGCACGCGAGGTCGGGATGTGGGTTTGAGAGTAGAGAGACGTCGCGAGGGAGAAAAGGAATTATGAGGGGAGGAGAAAGAGGCGTGTCAACGAGGAGGGGTCGAAGGCGTGCGTCGTGGGTAACACTCGCGAGCATGAGCGTCGGCGGAGGCGAGGAGCGCGGCGGAGGAAATGGATCGCGCGCGTGAATGGGGAGAGAGCCGTTGGGGAGATGTACAGGAGCAGGCCAAAGAATTGGGCTGGTGTGTGAAAAGAAAATCAAAAATGAATTTCCAATTTAATTGGGCTGAGCCAACGGGTCGTTAGGGAAAATTAAAGAGTAATTGAAGGAAACAATTTAAAGGGAGTGGGCTGGGCCAGCTCACTAAATGGTTTTGGTTTTTAATTCGTGGGCTGAGGGAAAATTAAAGGGAATTGTATAAGAAATGGGGGAGTGAACGGCTGGGCTGGCTAAATAAATAAAAGAATTATAACAACGGGCCGAGGAAGAGTTTAAAGGAATGAATTACAATGGAATTGAAATTATGGGCTCGGGCCAGAGAAATTTACAATTTGATTTCTAGGCTGGAAAAAATGTGCTTGGGCCGGAGGGGAAGATTTAAATACTTTGGGAGGAAATAGTTTTGGGTTTAATGGAGTTTCTTTAAATAATTAAATGATTAAAAATAACAAAATTTATAGTTTACAGAGAAATACGGAGTTAGGCGTATAAAAAGAACAGGGTCTTACAGAAAAAGTGGAGGTGAGACTTAAAATCTCCCATTTTAGGGATTTGATGGCAGATCCGAGCTCCCCTTCAAGGGTTTTATGGTAAAAAATTATTTATTTTTGAAAAAGACAGAGTTAAACTCTTGATTTAATTCAAAAGAAAAGAAAAAGGTTTAAAACCTTGAGGAAGGAGGAGGAGGTACAAACCCTAGTTTTTTTTTAGAGAGAGAAAAAGTTATCATTGATTTTTCATCATGTTGCTTTTATAGGCTACACATTTTACATATAGCCTATTGGTATTTGCCAAATGACACTTATGCCATCCCATGACCTATGTGCTTATCTCTTTTTGCACATAAGCCACAGGGTTTACAAAATTTTGGTTTTTTGCTTATTTTACATACATTTTTTTCTATATATATATATATATATATATAAAACAATTACATTAAACCAATTTATGGCCTCATTCCTTTTGTCATGGGGCAGGTCCCTTTGACCTGGGCTTGGGTCCACTTGGTTTGGGGTTAACTTTGATTTTGACTTGGTCAACCGGGGTGTAATTTTTGACCCCAACAAAGTGCCCCCCATCAATACATGCTCACCACATATATGGGCCGTGTGCATGAAATTGATGGGTCTTCTTTTGCGTGGAGGTTGACTTGATTTGGATCCCGTTTTGACGACTTGGAGGTCGATGCTGCCCTTTTTGCAATGTGGACGGTCAGTGCTGCCATTTTAGCGACTTGGAGGGTCGGTGCTGCCATTTTAGCCACTTGGACGGTCGGTGCTACACTTTTTGCGACTTGTACGGTCGGTGCTGTCCTTTTAGCTACTTGGACGGTCGGTGCTGCCTTTTTAGGGACTTGGACGGTCGGTGCTGCCCTTTTTGCGACTTGGACGGACGGTGCTTCCCTTTTAGCGACTTGGACGGTCTGTGCTGCCCTTTTTGTGTCTTGGACGGTCGGTGCTGCCCTTTTTGCGACTTGGACGGTCGGTGCTGCCCTTTTAGCGACTTGGACGGTCGGCGCTTGCTCCGCTTCTTACGGTGTCGGGATTTGATTTGACTTGCTCCGCTTTCTGCGTTGTCGGGGTTGAAGTTGACTTGCTCCGTTTTCTACGGTGTCAGGGTTGATTTGTTCGATTTGATTTATTTTAGTAGTTCCCTACCCGTCCAGCGGGACTTTTGAGCTTGGAAGTGCTACCGGGCGGGACATTAATTTGATCTGTTTGATTTCTTCCTTATTTGGCAGGACTTTTGAATTTGAGAGGAACTTGGAATTTGGATTTTGTTTGGCATCAGCATTGCTGCACTGGAATAATGCTAGGAGCAACTCATCATTTGCCCCGGGAGGGCTTGGGATTTGGTTTTTGGGTCGGCATCAGCATTGCTGCACGGAATAATGCCAGGAGCAACTCATCATTTGCCGTTGGGAAAACTTAGGATTTGGATTTTGGGCCGGCATCAGAACCGCTAACACTGAAGCGTAATGCCAGGAGCGACTCATCATTTGCCGTTGGGAAGACCCGGGATTTGGGTTTTTGGTCGGCATCAGCACCGCTAACACTGAAGCGAAATACCAGGAGTGACTCATCATTTGCCGTTGCTTGTTGGGGAGCGATGGCTCAGGAGATAGGTTTAGATCCTTATCACCTAAGGCTTTTCAATTTTATGAGCCGTAAGGGTTTCTTAAAAGCATTTTCTCCCTATGAGTCGAGGGGATCTTGCAGGTGTATTTCTCCCTAAGAATCATGGGGATTTCTAAGTGCGTTGCTCCTTTGTGAGTCGTAAGGATCTCACGCGGGGATTTTCTCCTCATAAGGTCGAGAGGACTTTGCGAGTGTATTTCATCTCTTTTTACGAGTTTGCGCCCTTTCGGGTTTTCACAAACTCGCCGGCAGTCCTGCTGTTTTTACTCACGGAGCCCTCTCGGGTTTTCATCCATGCCAGTTTTACTTGTGGACATACCATTTTTTTAAGGCCGGTAGGACTTTAAGTGCAGTCTCGCTGGTAAGACTTTAGGAGAGATATGGGTCGTTTACGCCCGTGGATTGTATATGGTTTTACAGGATGTATGATCTAGAACGTAGGGCCAGTGTGCTCAATTTCGTCTGTGACTTGGAGCATTACGCATAGTATTTCTTGAGATATCGGCCATTGATGGGTGGCATGGGCCTTTCTCCCTCGGCATTTATCAGCTGGTAGGACCTTCCATCAAACACCTTCTCGATGACGTATGGTCCTTCCCAGTTTGGCTCAAATTTTTCCTTGGCACGTCGATTGGGGATGATCGGACTTTTGAGGACCAACACCAATTCGCCTTTCTTAAAAGCACGGAGACGGGTCATCTTGTCATAGGCCCGTGGCATTTCTTCGAGGGTGTCAAGCTCTTCGAGCCGGAGGAGCACATTTTCCTCCGCTGTCAACTTATGCTGAACGGCCATTCTTAAGCTTGGAATTTCGACTTCGAAGGGGAGGATCTCCTCCACTCCGAAGAGTAATGAGTATGGAGTGGACTGAGTTGGAGTATGGTGCGTGGCACGATATGCCCACAACGCCTCGTGAAGTTTGAGATTCCAGTCTTTCTTGTTGGCTGAAGCATTTTTCCTCAAGAGCTTGCACAGAGTTTTATTTAAGGCTTCGGCTAGCCCATTGGCCCTTGGATTATAGATGGAGGAATATCTCCAGTCTATCTTGTGTTGGGTAGCGAACCTTGAAACTTTGAAACTCTTGAAAGAAGGCCCGTTGTCAGAAATGATTCTTCTTGGTGTACCGAAGCGGTATAGAATATTATGCCGGAAGAATGTCATAATATCTTATGTCTTGACTTCTTTTAGCGGAATAGCTTCAGCCCATCTGGAGAAATAGTCAGTTGCGGCTACTATGAACCGGTGGCCTTTGGATGACGGATATCAATTGGGCCAACTATGTCGGTGCCCCAAACTTCGAAAGGCTACAACGCCACCGTAGGATGCAACGGATTGGGATACTTGTGAATGAAATCATCGTGAATTTGGCAGAGATGGCATTTCTTTGCATGCTCTTCGCAATCCCTTATCATGGTGGGCCAGTAATATCCAAGTCGTTTGATCTGAAGCTGCATTTTGGGGCCGGACTGGTGAGCTCTGCAGACGCCCGAGTGAACTTCTTTCATAACTTTTTGGGTTTCGGCCGATGACAGGCACCTGAGCCAGAGTTGGTCATTTAATCTGCGGTATAGCATATTATTTAAAAACACGTATCGGAGAGCTCTCTTCTTCATCTGAATCCTCGTAGATTTTTCTTCGGGCAGCTTGTCGTATCGAAGGTACTCTATGAAGGGTTCTCTTTAATCGGGCCCGTCATGAATGATCGAAGCCTCTTCGGCAGGATTGTTCTCTTGTTCTATGCTTTCTTCTTCATGCAAAGAGACTGGAGGCAGAATTTGCCGGCTTCTTACTATGATTTGAATTTTGTCCATGTCAGGATCAGCTAGCTCTTTAACTAGGCGAGCGAGTATGTCGACTTTTCCGTTGAACGCCCTAGGGACTCTCATTAGTTCAATGTGAGTGAACCATTTCATGAGTTCCACCACTCGGCTTCTATATCGAGCTAACTCGGGTTTGTATATCTTATAGTCGCCGTTACCTGGTTGACGACAAGCTGGGAGTCACCGTAAACTCGTAGCCGAAGGATTTCCATTTCTATGGCGAGCTCCAGACCAGCTATCAGAGCTTCGTACTCAGCCTCGTTGTTTGTGCGAGGCTCGGTAAGAGCCAAAGAACGTTGTAGGGTTCCCATCGATGGCGTGATGAACACCAATCCTATCCCTGCTTTTATCTGCTGGATGCTTGATTTTTCGGAGCTCCTCATTGATGAGACTCCATCGAAGTAGAGCTCCCAACATCGCTCATCATCCTCGAGGTGCAGCACTTGTTCGTCGGGTAACTCGCAATTGAGCGTGACCCTTCTGGTATGGGATGAGCAGCAAAGAAGTCAGCAAGAGCTTGCCCTTTTACTGCTTTCTGGGGAGTATAGATTATGTCAAATTCAAGCAGCATGACAGCCAATCTCGCCATTCTACCGGCTAGGCTTGCTTTGGTCATCAAGTGTTTGAGCGGGTCGACCTTGGAGATCATCATAACCCGATGAGCGAGCAGATAGTGCTTCAGCTTCTTCACAGCGAATATCAGAGCCAGGCATTGCTTTTCGATCGGGGAATAGTTGTGTTCCGCCCCGAGTAGAGTTCAACTGAGGTAGTAGAGTGCATTTTCTTTTCCCTCCTCATTGTTCTGGGCAAGGAGCACACCAAGTGACTCATCTAGCACGGCAGTATAAATATTCAACGGTTTATTTAGAATAGGGGCAGCAAGCACTGGAGGGCGCAACAGGTACTGTTTGATGCTTTCGAATGCTTCTTGACATTCGGCATTCCAGACAAAAGGAGATCCTTTCTTCATGAGCTTTAAGAAGGGCCTACATCTCCTCGACAAATTTGAGATAAACATTCATATATAAGCAAGCTTGCCTTGAAAAGATCTTAGCTGCGTCAGACTCTTTGGAGGGGGCATCTCAATGATGGCATTTATCTTGGATGGGTCAACTTCGATCCCCCGATGTCGGACTATAAAGCCCAGGAATTTTCCCGATGACACGCCAAAAGCGCACTTCAGAGAATTCATCTTCAGATCGTATTCCCTCAGTCTAGTGAGAACGGTCTTAAGATCTTGGATATCATCGGCCTTGGCTTTAGTCTTGACGACCAGATCATCAACATAGCATTCGACAACTTTATGGATTAGGTCATCAAAGATATTGGTCATTGCCCTTTGATAGCACCTGCGTTCTTCAGTCTGAACGGCATGACTTTGTAATAGTATATGCCGATCGGGGTTCGAAATGTTGTATGCTTCTCATCCTCAGGCGATATTTTTATCTGATTGTACCTAGACAAAACGTCCATGAAGGTGTACAGCTCGTAATTTGAGGTGTCATCGACCATTATTTTCATGACTGGAAGCGGAAAATCATCTTTAGGGCATGCCTTGTTAAGGTCCCTGAAATCGACACAAACCCGGATCTGCCCATTTTTCTTCTTTACTGGGATAATGCATGCGATCCAGTCTGCGTACTTCTCTTCCCTGATGAAGCCAACATCGATAAGTTTCTTAGTTTCCTCGATGACCTTTCCTTCCATCTCCCTTCTCATTCTTCGAGGAGCTTGTTTGACAGGCTTGGCATAAGGAGATATAGCCAGCTTATGCACGACCACTTCAGGGGATAGGCCAGGCATTTCTTTGTACATCCACGCGAAGCAGTCGGCGAACTCATGCAGCAGGGCGATTATCTGCTCTGACAAGAGTGAGCTGATATAGGTCGGCCTTGGGTTATCGGGCGTTCCCAAATCAACCTCGGTTAGCTCGTCGAAGGTTGCTTGTCCGCCATCTTCGAACTCTTGAGGGGCCTCTTCTGGCTCGACTAGCTCGTCTTCATCACTTGACTCTTCGCTGGCTTCACCAATATGAATCATGTAACATGCTTTGGCATCAGGATGAATGAAACCTATGTCCCGTCTATCTGGGATTCGTCCATCGATGAGTTCTCGGACCTGAGGCGGATGCCATAGCCCTTCATAAAACTTTGCTTCGGAGTCCATTTGATATAGCCGACACTCGCACTTTTAAAGTATTCCCACATCTCAGGCGCATAATATCTGGGATTGAGGACGACCCTTATCCTCTCTCGTATGGAAGGCATGTCACAAACAAATCATCCGTGTGCACGACAGGATTTGACCCATAAAACAGGATGCCCTTCTGTCTACTTTTCCTTTCGGGAACGTAGAAAGTTTTAAGCTGGTCCACGGTAGAGACTGAAAATGCATCTAGCCCCTTGCACATCTGCTCCGACACCCTTGTGACAACTAGGGACCCTTCTGTAGTCTTGAAGGTTTCTCTTAGCTTCGCTTTTTGCATGAGGGCCCAATCAGTATAGCTGTTGCAAGACGGATCCTCTTCTCCTGATTCTTCAGTTCACTACCTAAACGAGTGCGAATTTTGCTGCCGGATGGGCCATCAGTATCAGACTCGTCCGTATCGCTGCTGAAGTGAGGGTGGGTTTTATGGAAGGGCGGACTTCTAGCGTCGGACTCATCAGTGTCACTGCCGAAATGCGGATGCACTTGAGGGTTTTTGCTTTTGAAAGTGACAGCCTGCTCAGATATGCTTTTGAGCTTTGAAGCCATTCTGTCCTTGGTCAGTCATGGCTCAGTATTTTGGGAATCTATAAAGTACCGAGAATCTTCATATCGGACATTGTGCACACCGAACGGCTGGATGTCTCCGTCAATGCGTCTTTTTCGCCATTTTTAGTATACTTCATGCATTGATGGAGAGTTGACGGAACAATGCCGTAATCGTGGACCTACGGCCGCCCCAATAGAATTTTATAAGACGTGTCGACGTCAATCACGTATATTTTGGCTTCGGTTTGTAGATTCCCGAATCTGATCGGCAGAGCTATGGATCTCAGAACTTGCTGGCAATTTTGATTAAAGCCTTGGATGGCAATCATTTCCCTTGACAGGTGTCGGACTGTAGGGTGTTTTTCGTCACCCCATTGAGATGGGAATACGCACGCACTTGTCAAGTGTACTACTGATTCCCCCTGCTTAGGGTAGGCAGGGGTTTATTGATTGTGGGGATCTGAATCTCCGGCAACCGCGGACTAAGCTACCGTTAATTACCCATCGCCTTTGGAGTGAGGGAACCTCCGATTAACGGGTTAAACAGGTCATGCGAACTCAATGTGCAGTTTTGTGTTTTGAAGGGGTTTTGGATATATCGGGAGCCACGCAGAGTTTTTACGGGGGAACCGCTACTCGGATAGCGGGCTGGGGGTCAAGAGGGCTAGCTGCCCCCTTGCGGGGTGCAGGGCAGCGCCCCGGCCCAAATTTTTTTTAGAGGGACAATGTTGTAGAGTGTGTGTGTGTGTGTGTGTGTGTGTGTGTGTGTGTGTGTGTGTGTGTATGAAAAAGGGAAAGGGCATCCAAAGGATGCGTGGGAAAAAGCGTCAGCGCTTTGGGTGCTAGCGCTTTGAGCGCTAGCGCCCCACGTGCCAGGCACGTGGGCGCTCGGGCACTAGCGCTTTGGGCGCAAGCGCTCTAAGCGTAAGAGCGCTAGTGCCCCACGTGTTAGCACGCGGGCGCTCGGACGCTAGCGCCCCATGTGTCAGCACGCGGGAGCTCGGGGCGCTAGCGCTAGGAGCGCAAGGGCACTAGCGCTCGGAGCGCAAGGGTGCTAGCGGTTTGAGCGCTAGCGCCCCACGTGTTAGCACGTGGGCGCTCGGGCGCTAGCGCCCCACGTGTCAGCACGTGGGCGTTCGGGCAGCAAAAGGGATTTAGTCCCTGCAATAGGAGTTGTACTCCCAGAAAGGAGAACTTATTATTATTTTTGTGTGTGTGTGTGTGTGTGTGTGTGTGTGTGTGTACGAGGAGTTAAACTCTTAGGACGTTTTGAAGCTGATGAAGGGCTTCTCCCCTTGAGCCCTAGTTCTTCCCCAAAGTGGGGTTGCTGGAGATGGGTCTCCTTCTTCTTCCTTTGTTGGCCGGATCTTGAAGATCAAGAAGTATGAGATTTTAAAAATCTCTCCTTTCTGAGATCTGATGGCAGATCTGAGTTCCCCTTTATGGGTTTTGTGGTGAAAAACTATTTTGTTTTATAAAAGGAAGAGTAAAACTCTTGATTTAATTCAAAAGAAAAAAAAGAAGGTTTTAGAACCTTGAGGAAGAAGAAGATCATAAATCTGGATTTTTTGGAGAGAGAAAAAATTGTGAGATATTTTCATTATCTTTGCCTTTATAAGCTATACACTTTACATATAGCCCCTTGGGCTTTACAAAAATGGCATTTTGGCCATCCCATGGCTCATGTGCCATTTCTTTTTGCACATAAGCCTTGGGCTTTACAAAAATTTGGCTTTATGCCCATTTTCTTACATTTATTCATAAAATAAAATACAAGAAATACAACAAAATTTTGGCATGGGAGGAGGCCGGCCGCTTCATGTTCGGGCTCGCTCCGGGCATTGGCCCACTTGACCTGGGCTTGGGCCCACTTGGCTTGGGGTTGACTTTGATTTTGACTTGGTCAACCGGGGTGTAAATTTTTACCCCAACAAATTGCCCCCCATCAATAAATGCACACAGCATATGTGGGTCGTGTGCATGAAATTGATGGATCTTCTTTCACGTGGAGGCGACTTGATTCGGTTCCCACTTTTTGGGAAGCTGACACTGCCCTTTTTACGACATGGACGGTCGATGCTGCCCTTTTTGCGACTTGGACGGTCGGTTCTGCCCTTTTTGCGACTTGGACGGTCGGTTATGCCCTTTTTGCGAGTTGGACGGTCGGTGCTGCCCTTTTTGCGACGTGGACGGTCGGTGCTGCCCTTTTTACGACTTGGACGGTAGGTTCTGCCCTTTTTGCGACTTGGACGGTCGGTTCTGGCCTTTTTGCGACTTGGACGGTCGGTTCTTAATTTGACTTTCTCCACTTCTTACAGTGTCAAGGTTGAAGTTGACTTGCTGATTCGATGTGATTTGGGTTGACATCAGCACCGCTGCACTGGAATATGGTACTAGGAGCGAATCATCATTTGTCATGAAGCGATTTCCCTCATTCCCAGTTTAACGACTTAGGGGTCATCTGTTCCCAGTTTAACGACTTAGAGGTCATCTGTTCCCAGTTTAAAGACTTAGGGGTCTATTGGATTGGAGTTTGGAATTTGGGGTTAGGGTAGGCATCAACATTGCTAACACTGAAGCACATATGCCAAGAGCAATTCATCATTTGCCCTTTCCTGTTGGGAAGCAGTGGCTTAGGAGACAGGTTTAGGTCCCTATCATCTAAGGCTTTTCAATTTTATGAGCCATAAAGGTCCCATAAAAGCATTTTCTCCCTACGAGTCGAAAGGATCTCGTAGGTGCACTTTCTCCTTAGGAGTCGTGGGGACTCCCAAGTGTGTTTTTCCTTTGTGAGTCGTATGGATCCTATGAAGGTGTTTTCTTACGAGTCGTGAGGATCCCGTAAGTTCGTTCTCCTCATGTATCGTGAGGACACATGAGTGGGTCTTCCAAAATGGAGAATAAGTCCAAGGGCGAAGACCGGCCGTTGGACTGGTGATTACGGTGGGGTATGGGTATGATGAGAATTATTTGAGCCCGTGGATTGTATACGGTAGTCAATTTGGGGACTAACCGTAGGGCTGGTGAGAATTTTGAGAAATTGGATTTTGGTTGGCGTCTGCATCGCTGCACTGGAATATGATTTCAGGAGCGACTCATCATTCGCCGTTTGGGGACTTGGAATTTGGATCTTGTTTGGCATCAGCATTGCTGCACTGGAATAATGCCAGGAGCAACTCATCATTTGCCCCGGGAGGACTTGGGATTTGGTTTTTGGGTCGGCATTTGCACCGCTAACACTGAAGCGTAACGCCAGGAGAGACTCATCATTTGCCATTTCCCATTGGGGAGCGATGGCTTAGGAGACATGTTTAGGTCCCTATCACCTAAGACTTTTCAATTTTATGAGCTGTAAGGGTCTCATAAAAGCATTTTCTCCCTACGAGTCGAGAGGATCTCGCAGGTGTATGTTCTCCTTAGGAATCCGATTCCTAAGTGTGTTGCTCCGTTGTAAGTCGTAAGGATCTCACGCAGGGATTTTCTCCTCACAAGGTCGAGAGGACTTTGCGAGTGTATTCCACCTCTTTTCACGAGTTTGCGCCCTTTCGGGTTTTCACAAACTCGCCGGTAGTCCTGCTGTTTTTACTCACGGAGCCCTTTCGGGTTTTCATCCGTGCCCGTTTTGCTTGTGGACATACCGTTTTTTTTTTTGCGCTGGTGGGACTTTAAAAGTAGTCTCACCGGCAGGATTTGGGAGAGATAGGGGTTGTTTACGCCCGTGGATTGTATACGGTTTTGCAGGATGTATGATCCAGACCGTAGGGCTGGTGTGCTCAATTCGCCTGCGACTTGGAGCATTCACGCGTAGTATTTCTTGAGATATCGGCCATTGATGGGTGGCTTAGGCCTTTCTCCCTCGGCACTTATTAGTTGGTAGGATCCTCCGTCGAACACTTTCTCGATGACGTATGGTCCTTCCCAGTTTGGCTCGAATTTTTCCTTGGCATGTCGATTGGGAATGATCAGTATTTTGAGCACCAACACCAATTCACCTTTCTTGAAACTGCGGAGACGGGTTATCTTGTCATAGGCCCGTGACATTTGGGCTCGGTATAGCTCCAGATTCTGCTGCACCGCGAGCCTCTTTTCTTCGAGAGCGTCGAGCTCTTCAAGCCGAAGGAGCACGTTTTCTTCCTCCGTCAACTCGTGCTGAACGACCATTCTTAAGCTTGGAACTTCGACTTCGAGGGGGAGGACCGCCACCACTCCGAAGAGCAATGAGTATGGAGTGGACTGAGTTGGAGTATGGTGCGTGGTACGATATGCCCACAACGCCTCGTGAAGTTTGAGATTCCAGTCTCGTTGGCTGAAGCATTTTTCCTCAGGAGCTTGCATAGAGTCTTATTGAAGGCTTCGGCTAGCCCATTGGCTCTTGGATTATAGATGGAGGAATATCTCCAGTCTATCTTGTGCTGAGTAGCTAACCTTGAGACTTTGAAGCTCTTGAAAGAAGGCCCGTTGTCAGAAATGATTCTTCTTGGTGTACCGAAGCGGTATACAATATTATGCTGGAAGAATGTCAGAATATCTCCTGTAGGGTGTTTTTCGTCACCCCATTGAGATGGGAATACGCGCGCGCTTGTCAGGCGTACTACAGATTCCCCCTGCCTAGGGTAGGTAGGGGTTTTTTGATTGTGGGGATCCGAATCTCCGGCAACCGCGGACTAAGCTACCGTTAATTACCCCTCGCCTTTGGAGCGAGAGAATCTCCGATTAACGGGTTAAACTGGTCATGCGAACTCAATGTGCAGTTTTGTGTTTTGAAGGGGTTTTGGATATATCGAGAGCCATGCAGAGTTTTTACGGGGATCCCGCTACTCGGATAGCGGGCTGGGGGTCAAGGGGGCTACCGACCCCCTTGTAGGGTGCGGGGCAGTGTCCCGGCCCAAATTTTTTTTAGAGGGACAGTGTTGTAGAGTGTGTGTGTGTGTGTATGAAAAAGGGAAAAGGCATCTAAAGGATGCGTGGGAAAAAACGCCAGCGCTTTGGGTGCTAGCGCTTTGAGCGCAAGAGCGGTAGAGCGCTAGCGCCCCACGTGCCAGGCACGTGGGTGCTCGGGCACTAGAGCTTTGGGCACTAGCGCTCTGAGCGCAAGAGCGCTAGCACTCCACGTGTCAGCACGTGGGCGCTAGCGCTCTGAGCGCAAGAGCGCTAGCGCCCCACGTGTCAGCACGCGGGCGCTCGGGCGCGGATGCTCGGGGCGCAAGGGCGCTAGCGCTTTGAGCGCTAGCGCCCCACGTGTCAGCACGTGGGCGTTCGGGCGCTAGCGCTTTGAGCGCAAGGGCGCTAGCGCTTTGTGTGCTAGCGCCCCACATGTCAGCATGTGGGCATTCGGGCGGCAAAAGGGACTTGGTCCCTGCAATGGGAGTTGTACTCCCAGAAAGGAGCACTTATTATTATTATTATTATTTTTTGTGTGTGTGTGTGTGTATGAGGAGTTAAACTCCTAGGATGTTTTGAAGCTGATGAAGGGCTTCTCCCCTTGAGCCCTAGTTCTTCCCCAAAGTGGGGTTTCTGGAGATGGGTCTCCTTCTTCCTTTGTTGGTCGGATCTTTAAGATCAAGAAGTATGAGATTTTAAAAATCTCTCCTTTCTGAGATCTGATGGCAGATCTGAGTTCCCCTTTGTGGGTTTTGTGATGAAAAACTATTTTGTTTTATAAAAGGAAGAGTAAAACTCTTGATTTAATTCCAAAGAAAAAAAAGAAGGTTTTAGAACCTTGAGGAAGAAGAAGATCAAAGATCTGGATTTTTTGGAGAGAGAAAAAGTTGTGAGATATTTTCATTATCTTTGCCTTTATAGGCTATACACTTAACATATAACCCCTTAGGCTTTACAAAAATGGCATTTTGGCCATCCAATGGCTCATGTGCCATTTCTTTTTACACATAAGCCATGTGCTTTACAAAAATTTGGCTTTATGCCCATTTTCTTACATTTATTCAGAAAATAAAATACAAGAAATACAACAAAATTTTGGCATGGGAGGAGGCCGGCCGCTTCATGTTTGGGCTCGCTCCGGGCATTGGCCCACTTGACCTGGGCTTGGGCCTACTTGGCTTGGGGTTGACTTTGATTTTGACTTGATCAACTGGGGTGTAAATTTTTACCCCAACATGGACGTCCATTGACAAACTCTTCAGAGTCTGCAAGTTCATGATATTCACTAAGGATCCCGGATCAATCAATATGCGATTAATCCGATCTCCGTCATTGTACCCGGTCTCGTAAAGGGGATGATTATGCTCAGTTGTTCCTAGTATCAAGTCTTCATCCTTAAACGTGACTGCGGTGGCATGCAGAGCGTACTGGACTTCTTTCATATTAATTTCCGCAAAACAAGCCTGGTACCGCTCGGGGTTTTGTAGAGCGTGGATGAGAACATCTCTAAGCTCCTTAGATAGGACCAAGGCATCGTAGATGCTCAGGAGAGACGGAAGCTTTCGGAGATGAGCCAAGACGTTGTAGTCCACTGAGGAAGGACTTGAGTTTTCATTAGCCGGTTCTCTGCTATCTTCCTCATTAGCCACCTGTTTTTCCTTTCCTTTTGGGGCGTTTCCCTGATTTGGCGGTGGAGCCCTGCCGCTTCTGAGCTGGATTTGGTTGGTCTTTGTGGTGAGCTCCTCGTCCTCTTCGGGAAAACAGAGCTCATCTTCCGAGTCGCTGCCAAGATGGATGGCGTAGCAGGGCACTATAAGGATCTCTTCATCGGAGTCTTCTTCTAGCTCCTCCAGAATCTCAGCCGCTTCTACAGGGAAGAACTCTTTCAATTGAATTAGAGTTCTTTCCATTTGTTCATAGTCTTCGAGGGAATCGATATATTTTTGAATGGTCGGTCTCCCTGCAGACTCTTTTGTTAGTTATGTATATGCCCTAGAGGCCATTGTTGTACATATGATGTATACTATAGTGGATGCTTGGATATATATAGAGAGGACTTTCTTGCTCGACATTATAGTATGCTATCTGGTTTCACTTTGTCTTAACATGTTGACTTGTATTAGTTTACTGTCTTGCTCTCACATGTTGATAAATCCTTTAGGATATGTACTCGACTACTGGGACTATGATGCAGATCATACTAGTGGGGCCAGGGTAGTCCAAGAGTACATCCTATAACCGTTCCTAGTCGAGGGTGTATCGAGACAGGGCATCGATACTCTAGAGTAGACTAGCGTATACGCATCTTGACCCATATGATGGGCGATGGATGATCCCATATCCATTGGTGTTTGACATCAAAGATGTTGTACAGGTGCTCAGTGGAGACTGGGTACACTAAACGGACTCGCCGAGAACTCCTAGATGGTATTATACCTATCGTCAGATAGCAGTTCTCTGGTGACACTGGTACAGGTTAGTCTGTAGACCCGAGATCGTCATAGAGTCTTGTGTGATTCCCACTGTGATTTGATTTTGACCTTACCACGTTCAAGAGAACGTGTAAAACGGTGGCTTTTGGGTACAGTCCCGAATCACATGGAGGCAATGAGCGATAGGAGGGGTTTCGTCTCTCCCGGTATTGGGAGTTGATGTTGCGCTATATTCGATTGGCTATAACTGGAAGTCCCTGGCCAGGGCTGATATGGAGACCTACTAGTAAGTGTTATTAGTAGTTTCTCGACCCGTTATGAGCCTCATATTGACACGACTTATCGGTTACTGGGGCCTGACGTTTACCACCCCTAGACTGGATATGCGACATATCAGATGAAGAGACCGGACTGTACGGTAGTGTTACTGATTGGATTCACAGTAGTATGTACATGCTTGCTTGTTGATCTTCTGATCACTCAATACCCGGGTGGCTGTTACGTTTAGTTGACCGCTTGCAGCTTGTGGGAGTTTGATACGATCATCACCTACTGCAGGTGTATTGACGAGTCTTTAAAGTCCTATACAGAAGTTTCCTTGCTCAGGCGAAATGGAGTAGGAGCACATATGTGATATGTGCGGAACCGAGATTAATACAATATGAGATACCGTATTCTATTCTCGCGATATGTGATATCGGCCGTGTATATGTGATATAGCCGGGTTATCGGATCAAGTGTTGATTCGATAAAAAGATACATATTATATTAGTCGGTTATATGTAATATAGCCGGGTTATTAAATCAAGTGTTGATTTAATAATTTAATGTATAATTATATATGTGATATATTATATTACATTAACTAATATAAGCTCACTTAAATAATTCTTTTTCTCACTTGATGATACATTGATATATATGTTATATATGTTAATTGTATTATTTTCTTTGTTACATTAAATATTATATATGTGATATATAATATTGTAGCATGCTAGGTTACAAATGCAACTAGGGTTTATGAGATTAAACCATGCTAGGGTTTAAATTAAGGCTAACATTTTCTTTTTAGTAAATTCTAAATTGTGGATTAAAGTTAAGATATTTTTTTGTGTTGAATTTGTCCACTCTTTAGATATTTTGCTAGATATTTGTTAACCTAACCTTTTAACCCTAACCAATGGTTTATTCTCTAAAAGGGTTAAGCATGTCATGCTTAACCCATGGTTGCCTTTCTAATCTCAATAATAATTCATTCATCACACTTCATCTTCTTCTTCCTCTTACAAAAGCTTTCTAGCTTTTTATTTTGTGATGATTGTTTGTGAGAAAAAGAAAACAAAAGAGAGCAAAATTCCTACTTCATCATCCTCATCTATTTTAGCCACTTAGATTAGGGTGTTTGCTTCACTAATACCTCATTAGTGAAGTGAGAGCTTGGGTTTGTGTTTTCTCAAGGTAGATCATCTTTGATAGTGAAGTCTTCAAGCAAGGATGCCTCATTCACCTCATGGAGCCTCTCTAGAGTCCGGGTACTTGATGATCGCGGCGAAGAGACCTCAACTCGGAACTTATGAAGCGAAGGAACAGACTACAAAGGTTGTAATCCCTCTCACTTAGAAGTAAAGTAGTTTACTTATTGTTTTTTAACCCTAATTCTCTAGTAAAGATCCTTGCTTATGTTGTTTGGCACTTGAAAAATTTAAATACCGCATGTTTGATGACTTGTAGAACCTTGTTCTAGTGCCTAAGAACCTTACAGTGGTATCAGAGCCTAGCTAGAGCATTAGGCGTTGTGTAGGCGAAATTAAAAGTACGATCGAACTCCGAAAACCTTAATTTTCCCATTTTCTGGAAATTTTTCAAAAAGTTGAAATTTTTCATGTTAAAAATACTCAGAAAATCATGTAGGTAATTCTATGGACACACCTGAAGAACGAAACCCTAACTCGTCTAACTGACCGCGGATCCGCGGCCAAAACATGGTTTTGGTGGCGGATCCGCGGCGCCTCTTAAGAGGCTTGGGTCAGGCCCTTTAGCTGTAGGTCCGTAGGTACTGGGGCATTCTTCTCGGAATTTTTATTTCTGCTTAAATGTTGAGCTCTCTGAGAATTTTAGGAATTCGTTGATTCGATCGAATTGTTTAACATCGTCTAGTTTTCTGTAATGAGATACAATAATTAGAATCAACAAATTTGTTTGTTGCGTGTTAGTCTAACATTTCGGTCTCGGATGTAATCGGAAATCTTTTTGAATTATCCGACTTATTTTGAAAAAGTGTTTTCATGGGCAATACCTAAATGCGAGCTTTACATTGTTAGGCATGAAATCTTGGATATGTGATATCCCGGGTTTGTGTTGTCTAAAGGCAGTTACGATTCCAATTGTTGTAGTTTTTCATTTTTCTTTTCTGCGACCGTAGGTGTAATATGTGGTGTATCGCCGGTTTCGGTGCTATATGTCAACGACAATTGGGATACGCATATTTACTTATGTTGATGACATGTGATGTTATGTGTTGTTGTGATATGTTATATTAGATCGTCGTGTTTTGAATAGCCAGGGTTTTTTGTGAGATGAGGGTTCTTTATTTTAATTCATGTAAAATTTATTGTATGTAATATTCTTTTATTGGGGCACTTCCGGGTTGAGGATGATGTCACCATTGTATATTATTTACTTTTCCGCATTAGGATAGACCCAAAAAGGAGAGCACAAGTAACCGGGTTCTAGGGTCCAGTGGGAGACCAACTCGAGAAGTCGAGTCCGGGTTTTCTAACTCTAGAATTGGGAAGGTTGCTTGCCGCTCTCGTAGGGGTCTAGGGTTGTGGGTTTGGCTATTCATCGCGACCGTGGAATCCGTGTTTTATACAAGCTCAAAATAAAATACGGACCTCCTAGTAAATCCAATGTTTCATATATTATCTTCTGCTGCTGATATATTGTGATGTGATCATTTTATATACGTGAGACGAATGCTTTATTATTGTATACATGATATATAATAAACGTTGTTTATGTTTTGCACCCACGCTAGTCCCATCCCGGTATGTCGTTAGTTAAGTAACCTAACGGTGCATAACGGGACACTGTGGCGAATGCGGATGCCATAAGCGTACGTTGTATTTTCGTTTATTCTGTGATGCTTAGGAAAGCATAAATGATGGGATTCATTAATGAGATTAATGAAAGAAAAAGAAACCTAAAAGATGCTGTAGAATCAAATTTTAAAAAAAAGTGTAGCTCTAGTTTTTTCTTTGCATAGCGGTATTCCTTATAGAATATCCAGCACCTTATTCAATAAGGAAAGAGCCAAGATCCCTTCACCGGGAGTGACCTCTTTAGAAAAACTAGCAAATGCTACAACTCACTCGGTTTTGTTTTTGATTGCTTCTATAGTTCTTACTTTACATAGTGGTATTTGTGAAATATCCTGCACCTTAATCGATAAGGAAAGAGCCGAGATCCCTTCACCGGGAGTGACCTCTTTAGCGAAACTAGTAAAAGCCTCAAAAACACTCCTTTTCAAAATCACTTGTTTCTACAACGATATCAAGTTCATTACGCGAAAGGTTTTCTGAAAAACCTGTCGTAACCCTCTGTCATTTCAGATAGAGACTAGTTAGTATTCGTGCTGCGTTTGTTGACCATAGCCAAGGCGTAGTGTACGGTAGCTAATTAGTGTTTATCTGCTAAAACATGAGATGTGATTGAGTTATAGTAGTCGTACGACTTTTTTGACCTTAGCCAAGAGTCGTACGGGTGGGTTTAATTCAATCAGGAAATGACGGGTTGAACATGGCTAGCACTTATGATTTGTTGACCTTAACCAAGGTCATAAGTTGCTAGGGGCAAAAGCATTATCGGGAATTTCAAGTGTTGAAATTTGCAATGAGATTGCATACCCTCTATGAGATAGTTGGATCCCGATACCCACTGCGAGTAAGAGTTACTCCTAGGAGACTTTTACACATGACAATTAGCCAATTAAGTAAGTGTCTAAAAAGGTGTTAACGGGGTTATGCCTCTGGGAAAACGAGATTTATTTTAATTAGGTTCGTATGAAAGCATGGGGAACATCTCTCAAAGTACCAACACTGACCTGGCTTAAAGATTGGCGAACTTGTAAAGTGTAATTAATCCCGGCTAGTCTTACCTTTTAGGGTTTGAAGAAAGATTTGATAAAAGTAGTAGGAGCCATCCTGATTAGATAAGATAATAACCAATCTAATATTGCAAGAGCATACGCTAAAGTGTTTTCTTCTCTCTCTCCAGGTAGCGACCATGTCAGGCCTTAATCAAGATAATAATATGGATATATTGACTGAACCCGCCTATTATACTGAGCAGGGGAACGTTGGTCCCGCTCCAACTTATAATTGTTATAAGTCTGAGCAGGGAATAGGGATATATCCGGCTTCTCACGCCGCCCAAATGAAGAATAAGCATGTTGATGTATCTTTTTCGGGTGTGTTTGTTATCGAGAATTGTTTCTCCGTTTACTCTACGTCCTGGGTATTAGATACCGGATCAGGATCCCATATATATAATATGTTACATGGGCTAAAGAAAGATAGGGAACTGGGAGAGGGTGATCATTCCATAAGAGTAGGGAATGGTGCAAATGTTGCAGCCAAAACAGTTGGCGAATATCACCTTATATTACCAAATGGTAATACATTGATTCTGAACGAATGCTATTACATTCCGACCCTAATATGCAATCTTATATCAGTTTCTTTATTGAGTAAAGAAGGATATAATTTTGTAGTACAGGATAATGTTATGAACATCTTCCTAAATCAAAAGTTGATTGGATCAGGCTCGTTAAATAATGGCATATACGTTCTAAATCAAACTACAGTCCTTAATGTACAGAACACACACAAGAGGAAGAGTTCAGAAATGAATGAATCTTTCTTGTGGCATTGTAGACTAGGTCATATTAATACAACACGACTAACTAAGTTACATAAGGATGGATATTTGAATCCGTTCGAATTTTCATCTTATGATACTTTCCAGTCATGTCTCAAAGACAAGATGACCAAAACTCCGTTTAGTGGACACGGAGAAAGAGTTACGGAACTCTTGGGACTGATATATAGTGATGTATGCGGTCCCATGTCTACACATGTCAGGAATGGTGCCTCGTACTTCATTACATTCACTGACGATCTCTCAAGATACGGACATGTGTTCCTGTTGAAACACAAGTCTGAAGCTTTTGAGAATTCAAAGAATATAAACACGAAGTCGAGAACCAAACGGGTAAAAGTATTAAGATCCTTCGATCTGATCGAGGAGAAGAATATTTGAGCAATGAGTTTCTAGACTATTTAAAAGAGAATGGGATTCTCTCTCCGCTTACTTCTCCGTATACACCACAGCATAATGGTGTATCGGAACGGAGGAACCGCGCCCTATTAGATATGGTGCGCTCTATGATGAGGACTGTTGAGTTGCCTATTTCCTTTTGGGGGTATGCGCTTGAGACAGCCATATACCTATTGAATAGAGTTCCAACCAAATCGGTGCCTACCACTCCATATGAGATATGGAATGGGAAGAGACCATCTCTTAAACGAGTTAAGATATGGGGTTGTCCGGCTTATATTAAAAAGCAAAATCCGGACAAGCTCGAAGCAAGATCAGTTCTTTGCAAGTTTGTGGGATATCCAAGCAATTCGTATGGATATCTATTCTACCACGGTGAACAACAAAAGGTGTTGCTCAACATGCCACCTTTTTAGAAAAGGAATTTCTTGCAAAAGAAATTAGTGGTGAAGAGGTAGAGCTGGAAGAAATTCCAGCAACACAGACTACAACTGAAGATTTAGTGGAACCAGAGAATTCAGTAGTTGCCAACGAACCTCAGCCTCTCCGCCAATCTAGTAAGGTTCCTCATCCACCTGAGAGATACCATGGTTTTCTCATCGATGGTGGGAGCGAGGATTGCATCATGGAAGATGATGACCCAACTAGTTTTGAGCAGGTCATCACGAGTGGTGACTCTATGAAATGGCTGGATGCAATGTGATCTAAGATAGAATCCATGTACATCAACAAAGTATGGACTTTGGAAATTGCTCCTAAAGGGGTAAAACCCATTGGGAGTAAATGGATCTTTAAGAAGAAACTTGGTGTAGATGGAAAGGTTGAGACTTTCAAAGCTAGACCTGTTGCAAAGGGTTTTCGTCAACGAACAAGTGTAGATTATGACGAAACCTTTTCTCCAGTGGATATGCTTAAGTCCATCCGGATCTTACTTGCCATTGCTGCATACCATGACTACGAAATCTGGCAGATGGATGTTAAGACCGCCTTTCTAAATGGTGATTTAGAGGAGTGCGTGTACATGCCTCAGCCAGAGGGCTTCGTAGACAGTAGGAGCAGCGGAAAGGTGTGCAAGCTGCTTAAATCCATCTACGGGTTAAAGCAGGCATCGCGGAGCTGGAACATCTGTTTTGATGTGGTAGTCAAAGAGTTTGACTTCATCAAGAACGTAGATGAACCTTGTATATACAAGAAGGTGGCAGAGAGTAAGGTTGTCTTCCTCGTATTGTACGTGGATGACATACTCTTGATAGGAAATGATGTTCCTATGCTGCACTCGGTCAAGCTCTTCTTATCACATAGATTCTCAATGAAAGATCTAGGTGATGCCTCCTGCATTTTGGGGATTAAGATCTATAGAGATAGATCTAAGGGGATACTGGGATTGTCCCAATCCAGATACATTGACACCATACTTAAGAGGTTTAGTATAGAAGAATCCAAGCGTGGGAATTTACCCACGATCTCTAGACTCACTCTCTCCAAAGAGATGTCTCCCAAGACTGATTTGGAGAGAGCTCGCATGCAAGGGATACCCTATGCTTCGGTAGTAGGCTCTATCATGGACGCGATGCTATGTACCAGACCCAATGTAGCATACTCACTAAGTATAGTGAGTAGGTATCAAGTAGATCCTAGAGAGAGTCACTAGACAGCTGTGAAGAACATTCTCAAGTACTTGAGAAGGACTAAAGAGATGTTCTTGGTGTATGGTAACGGAGAACTCCAGGTGGAGTCCTTTACCGATTCGAGCTTCCGAAGTGATAAGGACGACTCTAAGTCGCACTCGGGATTTGTATTTACCCTAAATGGAGGGACGGTTTGTTGGAAGAGTTCCAAGCAAGAAACCGTGGTAGACTCAACGATGGAGGCTGAACACATCGCTGCCAACAATGCTGCCAAAGAGGCTGTCTGGATGAAGAAGTTTATAACTGAACTTGGAGTGGTTCCTTCCATTGAGCATCCAATGCCTTTGTATTGTGATAACAATGGAGCTGTGGCTTTGGCCAAGGAACCCAGGTCCCATCAGAGATCCAGGCATATTCTGAGGCGGTATCACCTGATCCGGAAGATACTTGATCACCGAGAGATCGAGGTCAGGAAAGTTGACACGAAGGACAACACTGCGGATCCACTCACGAAGGCCATACCCCAGATACAATTTGAGAGACTCTTCGGGATGTTGGGTATGAGATACTACAACAGCTGGCCTTAGTGCAAGTGGGAGATTGTTGGTTATGTATCTGCCCTAGAGGTTTCCTGGCTCAGGCGAAACGGAGTAAGAGCATATATGTGATATGTGCGAGACCGAGATTAATACGATATGAGATACCGTATTCTATTCTCGTGATATGTGATATCGGCCGGGTATATGTGATATAGCCGGGTTATCGGATCAAGTATTGATTCGATAAAAAGATACATATTATATTAGTCGGTTATATGTAATATAGCCGGGTTATTAAATCAAGTGTTGATTTAATAATTTAATGTATAATTATATATGTGATATATTGCATTACATTAACTAATATAAGCTCACTTAAATGATTCTTTTTCTCACTTGATGATACATTGATATATATGTTATATATATTAATTGTATTATTTTTTTTTGTTACATTAAATATTATATATGTGATATATAATATTGTAGCATGCTAGGTTACAAATGCAACTAGGGTTTATAAGATTAAACCATGCTAGGGTTTAAATTAGGGTTAACATTTTCTTTTTAGTAAATTCTAAATTGTGGATTAAAGTTAAGATATTTTTTTGTGTTGACTTTGTCCACTCTTTAGATATTTTGCTAGATATTTGTTAACCTAACCTTTTAACCCTAGCCCATGGTTTATTCTCTACAAGGGTTAAGCATGCCATGCTTAACCTATGGTTTCCTTTCTAACCTCAATAATAATTCATTCATCACACTTCATCTTCTTCTTCCTCTCACAAAAGCTTTCTAGCTTTTTATTTTGTGATGATTGTTTGTGAGAAAAAGAAAACAAAAGAGAGCAAAATTCCTACTTCATCATCCTCATCTATTCTAGCCACTTAGATTAGGGTGTTTGCTTCACTAATACCTCATTAGTGAAGTGAGAGCTTGGGTTTGTATTTCCTCAAGGTAGATCATCTTTGATAGTGAAGTCTTCAAGCAAGGATGCCTCATTCACCTCATGGAGCCTCTCTAGAGTCCGGGTACTTGATGATCGCAGCGAAGGGACCTCAACTCGGAGCTTCTGAAGCGAAGGAACGGACTACAAAGGTTGTAATCCCTCTCACTTAGAAGTAAAGTAGTTTGCTTGTTGTTTTTTAACCCTAATTCTTTAGTAAAGATCCTTGCTTAGGTTGTTTGGCACTTGAAAAATTTAAATACGGCATTTTTGATGCCTTGTAAAACCTTTTTCTAGTGCCTAAGAACCCTACATCTTTTTCGCGTCGAACTGTACTTTTCTTCTTCTTAAGCTTTTTGGATTTTGAGCCTGATTGAGCCGAATTGACAGCTAGAATGGTGGGCTTCTTCTGCTCTTCCCATTCTGTTCTGGGCTCTTTCCGAAGTAGCTTTATCATCTTCTTCGTCTTATTAGATATATGCGTACTCCACGGAGGCTGCGGTGGGTCAGTTTCATTTCTCATGGCAGCGGGTTCAGCTGTCTGCTCCCAGAAGGCTTCAGCTTGTGTCTGTATGATGTTGGTGGTTCCAGCTTGGTTGTTTACCAACACACTCTTGGACAGCTCGATCTCTCCAGTCTTGTACTGCTTCTTGACCCAGTCTTTGAAAACATAGCAATCCTCGATTGCATGGCTCACTACTCTGTGGTACGGGCAATACAGGAGATTGTCGGTCATTTTTGCTTCATGCGGTCTCTTCGACTCCGGCAATTGTAGGCCGTTGTTCAAGCCATCTTTGAATATTTTGCGAACCTTGTCCCTTCTGAAAGAGTAAACCTTGTTCTTTTTCTCCTCTAGGGAAAGCCCTTCTCCTCCCAGCACTGGCTTTCGAGACCGGTTGGTTTTAGATTCACCTGCCTTTCGCTTGTCTTCATTATCGGACGCATTAAAGACATTGGTATTGCTGGAATTTCCGCTTTTATGGTTGTCGTCCCGCTTGCTTTTCCAAGTCTTGTTTCTCTGAGTGTCCGGGGTGGACTCTTACTTCGAGCGTTCCAGCATTTGGACTTTCTTAGTCAGCTCCTGAAACGTCTTGAGGGCTGCTGTACATAAGAATGGGACCATCCAATTGCTGAGGTTCCTAATGAGGAGGCTGACGGACTGGTCTTGCTCTAGCGGCGGTTCGCACTTGACAGTTAGGTTGCGCAATTGGGCAATAAAGTCTGTGTTGCTTTCATTTTTCCCCAGCTTGGTTCTCACGAGGTCAGCGATGGAGATTTTGTCACTGACACTCATGAATCTTTGCCGAAACAGAGACTCCATTTGGGCTAAAGTAATGACGGACCCATCTGGTATGCTTGCATACCAGTCGAAAGCAACACCGGTCAGGCTATTGACAAACCAACGAAGAAGGAGTGCATCATTGCCCCATGTATTTCCGCACGACGCTTTAAAGTGGGCGACGTGCTGATTTGCATTTCCCGTTCCGTCAAATCTTCCGAACTTAGGAATGACGTAGCCGCTGGGGAACTCAATTAGATCGTACTGTGCGGGATATGGTCGTCCGCTACTGCTAATTTCTTTCTGAGTTTCGGCTTCGGCCACCAATGTTTTAACCTTGCTGATGACCAAATCCATTATCCGATCTTGTGTTAGCGGGATGGTGCTATCTGGGGCCAAGGCGTCCCAAGAAGAGGAATGTGGCCGGCTTTCGTGCGGCTTGCCCAATCTTGGACCCAAAGGGACAGGCATCGATTGTTTCGGGTTGTCATCACCCTGCTCATGAGTAGAGACTTATGCTTTATTGGGAGGCGCCCGAACAATTTGAGCCGTAAGCTGCATCACAACATTCTTCAGGTCGTCGATTTTGGAGTAAAGCTTGGCCATTTCTTTATCTTTGCTCCCGAGCTGTTTTCGAAGCTCTTAAATCAGCTCTTGCTCTGTAGTCCTGGGGCGGAAAGTCTTCTCTTCCTCACTGTCCGAGCTTGACTCTACATGGAATGAGGGGTCTTTCTTCCTATCGGCTTCATCGAGAGGGTTTTCCTCATCCAGTAGAGGTGGCTGATCATGGGAAGCGGCAACCACATTCAAGCCAGATTGGGCTTGGAATGTGGTAGCGCCATCCTTGCTTTTGCAGTGAAGGTTGTTGCTAGGGCACCTGCCTGCCATATAGACTGTGTGGACAACATATCCGACCATCATTTCATTATTGGTAGCTGACTTTGTGGTCCACCGTCTTGGCCCTTCTATTTTGATAGCGGAAAATCGATTGAAGATGGCTGGCCTGACCGAATTCATGAGTGGTGCTGGCGCCTCTTTTCTGGATCTGCCTTGCTGCTTTCGCACAGCACAGAGCGCCTGATAGACTCTCAAAAAGACAGTGTCAGGCTTTCTCTGTCGGGGCTAGGACACGTCCGTTTGTAGCATTGTTCGGACCGATGTTTTCTTGATTCTGGCGGTCGTGGCATTTTTCTGAACCCACTTTAGAGGTTCGAAGGAATTGCTAACTTTTACGGCCGACTCAGCCGTCATCGCGGGGTGACCCTGCTCTTGGAACCTCACAAGATTCCACTTGGCCAAAGTCCTGGCCCTTTTGTTGGCTCGATACCTGAGCCGCTTCTGTCTCAACCTTTTTGTTTTAAGCACTTGGCAGGCTTCGGCCCTTCGGGATGACGTCGTAGACCGACTGACAGAGAGTCCAGAGAATATTCATGCTCGCTCGATCGTCAAGGGCAACGTCTGATCTTACTGGAGCTGCTTTGTGGCCCCATTGGTGTTGACAGCCTTGCCCCCAGTCGGAACAGTGGAGAGCCGTTCGAATACAGATTTGTATTTGGGGTGGGATGCTTTGGCGACCACAACGTTCGGCCACCTGCGCCTTGAGGTCGGTTTGGCCGCTTGGTTTGCCGTGACCTCCACCAGATGAGCGCTTCTAGCAGGGTAGATGATGACGGAACCAAATTGATGGGGTGGCTCCTCCCATTGCCGGCTGAGACTGGCAGGGAGAACCACGCGGGCATTGATCTTGACCGCGTACGAGATTGGGGTTGCGTCGGAAGCTGAATTCATCTTAGGAGACATCGTCATCGAAAGTTGATTGCTGCACGAAAAACAAAACATTATTGCATTACAAACATCGGCATATATGCTAAATGAGTTCGCATGAACACTTGACCTGAGATATGGGAGGAGAGAAAGGTCGCACCGGGCATGCCAGAATCTGTAGGGTATTTTTTGTCACCCCATTGAGATAGGAATACGCGTCGCTTGTCAGGCGTATACAGATTCCCCCTGCCTAAGGTAGACCGGGGTTTATTAATTGTGAGGATCTGAATCTCTGGCAGCCGCGGACTAAGAGGTCGTTAATTACCTCTCACCTTTGGAGCGAAGGAACCTCCGATTGACGGGTCAACTAATCATGCGAACTCAGTGTGCAGTATGTGTGTGTTGTGTTTTGAAAGGGGTTTTTGGATATATCGGGGGCCTCGCAGAGTTTACAGGGGTCCCGCTACCCGGATAGCGGACTGGGGGTCAAGGGGGCTAGCGGCCCCCTTACGGGGTGCGAAGCAGCGCCCCGTTAGAAAACTTTTCCTAACGGGGGATGTGTTTCTGGTGTGGAGTGCACGAAAAATGAGTGGTGAGAAGCGTCTTAAAGACGCATGCATGGCACGTGGGCGCTTAACGCCCGCGGGTCACGTGCCAGGCGCGTGGGCGCTAGGCGCCCACGGGTCACGTGCCAGGCGCATGGGCATTGGGCGCCAGCGGGTCTCGTGCGTAGCACGCGGCCGCTGGTCGCCAGCGGGTCACGTGCGCTGCACGCGACCGCTGGGCGCTGACGCCCGCAGGTTGCATGAGGCGCATGTAGACGCTTAGTGCCCATAGGTCACATGCCCTGCACGCGACTGCTGGGCGTCCGCGGGTCTCGTGCGCGGCACGCGACCGCTAGAAACACCAGCGGAAAAAGGAGGCTTAGCTCCTGGGTTAGGAGTTGAATCCCAAGGGGGCTTTGGAGTTGAACTCCTAATAGAGATTATGTATAAATTTAGAGTTAAACTCCTAAAATGGGGTTGATTTATGGAGTTAAACTCCAACAGATCTTGAATGGAGTTAAACTCCTAGAAATCTTTGGATCTTCTTTTGAGCCTCGGATCCTCCTGGAATGGGATTTTTGGAGATGGGTATCCTTCTTCTTCCTCTTTGTTGGCTGGATCTTGGGGGGGAAAGGGGAGGTGAGACTTAAAATCTCCCCTTTTAGGGATTTGATGGCAGATCCGAGCTCCCCTTCAAGGGTTTTATGGTGAAAAACTATTTATGGGTAAAAACCTTAATTTCTTAAAATTAATTTTACCTAAGTTTGGAAAGAGTTCTAACTCTTGAAAGTTCTTGAACGGAAGAGCAAAGCTCTGAATAAAAATTCTTATGAAGAAGATGGAAATCATCTGAGGACCAGAGGTCCTATTTATAGGCATTAAGAGCCGTTTCAACTCCCCAAAAGTTGATCCATCGACTGAGATGCTACCACCGCCGCACTCATGTTTGAGGCCATGTAAGCGCAACGGTGGGGGGGCATTTGTTTTCCCAATCAGAGCAAAACTCTGTTCAAATTCCAATGAAGCAACACTTTCTTTCCCCCAATCAGAGCAAAGCTCTGTTTCAAAATTCAAATTTTAAAAGTTGAAGCAACGCTTCAGATCCAGCGCTCTGCGCTGCGTGCCACGTGTCAAACACAGGCGCGCTAGCACAGTTGCGCTGCGCTCTGCGCTGCGCGCCACGTGTCAAGCACGGGCGCGCTAGCGCTGCGCGCCATGTGTCAAACGTAGGTGCGCTGCGCCAAGTGCGACAGCGCTGAAATTAAAAGAATTCCCCACCGTAAGATCAAAAGATCTAATAATAATAAATTACTAATTAATCAGAATTAAAATTCTGTTATGGAAAGATTTTCAATCTTATTAAAACAAGAAGATTATCTTCTGTAAAAACAGAAGCCTTAGGATCAAAGATCCAACGGTGGGAAATATTCCCTAATCAATCAAGAGAAAGATCTCTCAAAACTGATTTAACAAATCATTTGGCCCTATATAAAGGACCCTATACTTCAAGTCAAGATAGAGAGAATACAGAAGAAGAGAGAGAAAAACTCTCTGCAAAAAAAAAGAGCGAGCTCTTAAGAAAAGAAGAGTTTTCTTCATACTCAAGGTAAAAAAGAACTATATTCTTGAAAAAACAGAGACATCTCATAAAAAGAAGAATCCTCTTCTAAAAAGATCATAGATCTAAAAACAAAAAAGACCAAGGTCTTTGACGATAAGAAAAAGGATCAAAAGATCTAGTTATAAAAAAAATAATAATAAGAAGTATTTTTACTTCGTCCACAGATCTTTGATCTATAAAGGCAGAGCCTTTTATCAAAGCAAGAACTGTTGTTCTTGGATCTTGAGGCAAAGGCTCATTAGAAGAACATAAAAGTTGTTCAGTGATCTTAAAATCGATCAGATGCGCTTTGCGCTATTGAAAAGTGCCTTGCACTCATGAACTGCGCCCTTACGCTCATTGGACCGGCGCACAGCGCCAGAACTTGCCACGTGTCAACCAGAGACATAATCTGCGCTTTGCGCTCTTGAAACAGCACAGTGCACTCTCGGGTTGGCGTTCGGCGCCAAGCGCGCCACGTGTCACTCACTGGCGCACCCATAAACTAGTGCAGCGCGCTAACAAACTAGCGCTTAGCGCTAAGCGCGACACGTGTCCCCCTCGTGTGCGCTAACCGATAGAAGCGCAACGCGCTCTTTGACTGGCGCAAAGTGCCTGGTGCGCAGCGCTGTCAGAACACCACTTTGATAAATGCTATGCATTTAATTCCAGACAAAATGTCAGAGCTCAATGCTTGGCATTATTAAAAAGGCAGAGCCCAAATAAAGGCCTAACAGGCAGAACAAAAATAAAATGTTAGACATTTTTAACTGGACTTAGCCCAATTCTGGCCATAAGTCCTCAATTTAAATTGAACTGAGCTCATCTGCTCTTCCAATCAATTTACACCCGGTTTGAGGGTACATCTCTTTACTCCTCTGATATCTGTCGTTGTGATCCTTCAACGTCGTCAGAGAGGTGACGGGTCCCGACAACCACACATTACTACGGACTGTGAGGTCCTTAAACTCATGGACTATGATGTCCTTAACCTCGACCGCGACGTCTTAAAACTAACATCGGACTGTGAGGTGCTTAAACTCATGGACTATGATGTCCTTAACCTCGACCGCGACGTGTTAAAACTAACATCGGACTGTGAGGTCCTTAAACTCACGGACTATGATGTCCTTAACCTCGACCGTGATGTCTTAAAACTAACATCGGACCATGAGGTCCTTAAACTCACGGACTATGACATCCTTAACCTCGACCGTGATGTCTTAAAACTAACAACGGACTGTGAGGTCCTTAAACTCATGGACTATGATGTCCTTAACCTCGACCGTAATGTCTTAAAACTAACATTAGACTGTGAGGTCCCTAAGCTCATGGACTATGATGTCCTTAACCTCGACCGTGATGTCTTAAAACTAACATCGGACTGTGAGGTCCCTAAGCTCATGGACTATGATGTCCTTAATCTCGTAGGTGCGCTCGCGCCAAGTGCGCCAGCGCTGGAATTAAATGAATTCCCTACCGTTAGATCAAAAGATCTAATAATAATAAATTACTAATTAATCAGAATTAAAATTCTGTTATGAAAAGATTTTCAATCTTATTAAAACAAGAAAATTATCTTCTGTAAAAACAGAAGCCTTAGGATCAAAGATCCAACGGTGGGAAATATTCCCTAATCAATCAAGAGAAAGATCTCTCAAAACTGATTTAACAAATCATTTGGCCCTATATAAAGGACCCTATACTTGAAGTCAATATAAAGAAAATACAGAAGAAGAGAGAGAGAAAAACCCTCTGCAAAAAAAAAGAGCGAGCTCTTAAGAAAAGAAGAGTTTTCTTCATACTCAAGGTAAAAAAGAACTATATTCTTGAAAATAACAGAGATTAAAACATCTCATAAAAAGAAGAATCCTCTTCTAAAAAGATCATAGATCTAAAAACAAAAAAGACCAAGGTCTTTGACGATAAGAAAAAGGATCAAAAGATCTAGTTATAAAAAAAAATAATAAGAAGTATTTTTACTTCGTCCACAGATTTTTTATCTATAAAGGTAGAGCCTTTTATCAAAGCAAGAACTGTTGTTCTTGGATCTTGAGGCAAAACCTCCTTAGAAGAACATAAAAGTTGTTCTGTGATCTTAAAATCGATCAGATGCGTTTTGCGCTATTGAAAAGTGCCTTACACTCATGAACTGCGCCCTTGCGCTCATTGGACCGGCGCACAGCGCCAGAACTTGCCACGTGTCAACCAGAGACACAATCTGCGCTTTGCGCTCCTGAAACAGAGCTCTGCGCTCGTAGACTGGCGCTCAGCGCCAAGCGCGCAGCGCCAAGCGCGCAGCGTGTCACTCGCTGGCACGCCAACAGACTAGCGCAACGCGCTCATAGATGGAAAGCGCAAGTGCGCTAATGAACCGGCGTTTAGCGCTGAGCGCGACATGTGTCACCCTCATGTGCGCTAGAGCAATGCATTCTTTAATTGGCGCAAAGCGCCTGACGCGCCACGTGGCGCACTGTCAGAACACCACTTTGTTCCTGATAAATGCTATGCATTTAATACCAGACAAAATGACAGAGCCCAATGCTTGGCATTATTAAAAAGGGCCGAGCCCAAATAAAGGCTTAATAGCCAGAACAGAAATAAAATGTCAAAACATTTTAATTGGACTTAGCCCAATTCTGGCCATAAGTCCTCAACTTATTTTGAACTAAGCACATCTGCTCTTTCAACCAAATCACCCCGGTTCAAGGGTACATCTCTTCACTCCTTTGATATTTGTCGTTGTAATTCCTCAACGTCTTCAAAGAGGTAACGGGTCCCGACGACCACACATTTTACGGACTGTGATGTCCTTAAACTCATGGACTATGATGTCCTTAACCTCGACCGTAATGTCTTAAAACTAACATCGGACTGTGGAGTCCTTGAATCCACGGACTATGATGTCCTTAACCTCGACCGTGATGTCTTAAAACTAACATTGGACTGTGGAGTCCTTAAATCCACGGACTATGATGTCCTTAACCTCGACCGTGATGTCTTAAAACTAACATCGGATTGTGAGGTCCTTAAACTCACGGACTATGATGTCCTTAACCTCGACCGCGATATCTTAAAACTAACAATGGACCGTAATGTCCTTAAACTAATTATCGACCGCAATGTCATTAAACTAAACAACAGAGCCCAATTGCTATTTTGTTGGATCTAAACGATCCCGTTGAGTTGATCTTAGTCTAGAATTAGACTAACGTGTCCTCAACAAACGTTTAAGTTGATCTTAGCCTCAAATAAGGCTAATGTATCCTTAAACATAACCCCCCCAAACCCAAATCTAAGAAAGATACGGATTTGGACTAGTCCACGCCCTACGGGCGACAACATAACTTAGTCTCCGTATACAATCCACGGGCAACCAAACACAAAACAAACACCCACGACACGAAGTGACCATATGGAGAATGAGAAAGTTGTTACCGCGATGCGGTAGCGTAATTAACTGCAGGGGCTTGCGCCTGCAGGGAAGAACGTTCCCACAATCAAAAACCCCTCAAACGAGGGGGAATCTGACGAAGTCTGCTACATCGGCCGCATCCGTTTAAACCTTCGATACATGGTGCCATAAATCAACTTGGCATCTTCGGAGAGGTGGACGGATAGCACCAATTAGCATCTGCCCCCAGATTCAGGCAAGACAGTCAGTCTTCCCGTGATTCCGGCGGTGAACAGATTCTGGCACGCCCGGTGGGACCTTTTCCTCTTTCCACTCCACACTTCGTGTGTCGTGTTCGCGAACCAATCGCGGTTTGCTAATGGTTCCCTTTGGGTTTCGAGGTACTAAGATTTGGCGTTTCTCTTAGTAAAGAAAGCAAAGGATCAATGGCGTTCACCTGCTCAAAGTGTTCCACATGCAACTGCAACACACGCTCTGCCTCATCTGGAGGCATAGCCTACGGTCCCCAAGCAGCTTCCCTGTTCACGATGCCCGTGGAACAAGTCACTCAAGCCACCACGGGATTGTTTTTCGGAACCATGCTTCCGCCGATGAGCCTCAGCACCCCCGTGCCCGTACCAGAAGCTCCCAAGAAGTCGGTCTTTGATCGGCTTATACCTACTGCGGCCTTTCTCAACGGGTCGTCCAGCTCCAGCACCTCGGTCTTCTCCAGATTGGGCCAAAGTTCAGGTGAGTCCATGATGAAGCCGGCACCTCAAGAGAAAATTATTCCGAAAAGAGTAACCAACCCTGCTCCTGAAGTCGTTAAGGAGGTTTCTCCTGCCAAGGGGTCGGTCTTTACAAGACTGACTGTCCCAACTCCCACTCCCGCTCCTGCTACTCAAAGGACATCAGTCTTCAACAGGCTGACGCCAGCAGCACCCCCTCACCTGGACAGGGGGCAAGACAAAGCCATCCCCATCACTAAACCAACTCCATCAGCTCGACGCGCTCGACGTCGCTACTGGCGCCGGTTAAGGAAGGCCGGAGGCAACTCCCCCTCTGGGCTAACTCCACCAGCCCCAACGGTGGAAATCAATGTTGCTGTTCCAACCGGGAACAGCTTCGAGCTGCTGAATAAGGTGCGCCGGAACTCGCCCACCGCTGTACTGAAAAGATCTCCGCCACCAGTGGAGACCGTCATAGAAATGAAGCCGGAACAGCCCCCTCAACGGCTATCCTCTAAAATCTACAAGGTCTGGCATCAAGTCCAAGACTCGGTGATTGATCCAAATTTCTCCTGCCAGCACAAGAAGCTGAAGGTCTGACAGGAAGAAAGCCATCCTGCCAAGCTACGAAAAGCTGTCTGGGTGCCCACTGCGACAGCCCCCTCAACTTCGATCTCTCATAAGAAGAGAAGGCCGGAGAAAATCCCCATGCCCACGACAAATGTCAAAGGCAATGAGCCTAAACGCCCTAAGTCTGGGGGCATAACGGTCCATACTATTTACATGGCATCCGGGAAAGAGGATAGCCGCACTTCTACAGGCCACCGACTACTCACCCGATCCATCACAAGAGCTCAGGAACAGCAACAGCAGAAGCTTCAGGAGATGCTGACTGCAATGTCCGCACTCACCGGACCAAAAGAAAACCCGGAGGTGTCATCGGAGCAGCGTTATGAACAAGAAACTGATGCTGACTTCCTTCGCAGAGTCCTCGAAAAGAAGGACAAAGAAGCCGCAGAGCAGGAGGCTAATATAAAGCGAATGGCACTTCTCTTCCAAGACATGGTCGGGATGATGA
Organism: Agapanthus africanus; assembly: GCA_030015575.1. NCBI lineage: Eukaryota > Viridiplantae > Streptophyta > Magnoliopsida > Asparagales > Amaryllidaceae > Agapanthus > Agapanthus africanus. The sequence continues at coordinate 653,497,432 of JASDDO010000014.1, forward strand.
TACATCCGGATCCTCCAGCCGAAGACCCTCCGATCATTATTGAAGACGACAAAGGGGAAACATCGAATCCTCTGCCAGCTCTGTCAATAGCCAAAGAGGAAACAATCTCTAAAGCTGCCTTGGATGATTATATTGCTCAACAAATACAAGTTCACCAGGAAAATGAAGCGGCCGGCCAAGTTGTCAAAACTGGGTGGCCATATCCGGGCTGGTATGACAAGATAAAATACCCGTCGGGATACACAATCCCTAAATTCCATGTGTACAAGGGGACGGGCAATCCCCACCAGCAGGTCGCCCAGTTCAGAGCTCTGTTCGGCAACACTGGGGGCGATGATAATCTTTTGCTCTGCCAATTCGTCGGCAGCTTATCGGAGACGGCGTTTGAGTGGTACTCCGAACTTCCAAATGACTCCGTCAAAACTTTCGCAGAGATGGAGTTGTTATTCACCCAGCGATTCGCGAGTGCTAGTGAACGCACTCCAATAACGGCATTGATCAATGCAAGGGTGAAGCGGGCGAAACTTGGGTTCAATACGCAATCCGATGGTGAAATCTGTGGTCAAAGTGCGAATAGCGCATCGAAGAAGCACCAGCGGTGGGCATGTTCGTGGGCACCCTAGACCCTCATGCCACTATTTCACAGTTCATGATGTTCTTCAAACCGACCACATTCCAGGCTTTAATCGATAAGCTAGCCCAGATGGATCAGATGGGTCACAGACCGTCTCCTCCGAAACCGGAACCGGGAACAAAAAAGGTAAAGGGAAGGCGACCTTCGTTGCGAACACTCAACAACAGCCCAGTGCTCCAAGACTAACGGATCAGTTGGAGGAGAGACGGCGCTATTACAATGAGAAAATGAAGCACCCTTACTCATTCCCACGGGATAAAACGAAGAGGCTGTTCGAGCTGGCAATGCGTAACAGGCTTATCAATTTGCCGAATCCAAGACGACCATCGCAGTCCAGCGAAGTGAATAATCCTAATTATTGCCCTTACCACCAAACGGTAAGCCATCCGATCGAAGATTGCTTCGTCTTTAAGGGATGGATCGAGGATCAGTACCTACAAGGCAAGTTTGCGCTGTCTGAAAAGTGGAAAGTGAGCCCACCACAACCACACACTCCTAAGAAGACGGAAACACCGGGGGCAATGTGCTCTTTTGTTGAAGAAGCTCCGTGGGAGGTCATGCTTTCAGCCAAAACCAAAAGGATGCTGAATGATCTCCAGACATGCTCAGCAATCAGGTGGGAGAATCCGCTGGAACCCCAGATCATCGAGGGGATGCTGAAGCCGCGCCCAACTCCAAAGATTGATGGTGATAGCCAAAGTGTTCACACCCAGCCGTCAAAATCTTCGAAAAAGAAGAAGAAATCCAAGAAGCCCGTGAAGCCTGGCTACAAGCGCATGGACTTACAGAAGCGGATTGACGCGCTGGAAGAGTATAACCAGAAGGCGCAGACTCCAATCACGCTCCAAGAGTTCCTTGGCCACGTCCTTAAAGACGAAGATGATGGAGAAGACTCGTCGGATGGATCTGAGGATTACATAGCAAGCTGCCATGTGATCTCTCACCCGTCGATAGACGATGAAGACGCCCCTTGCACTAAGAAACTGGGGGCAAATCCTGAACCGGAGCTTCCAGGGCCGTCAGAAGAAATGATCGACGCATTTCTAAACGAAGTTCTTCTGAAAAGTAAAGCTGATCGGGAGTGCGAGATGGCCATATTTGAAAAAGCCAAACGCCGGCGACTGGACGAAAGAGTCGAGACACTCCCGCCGAATCAAAGGACATCCGTCGTAAATAAAAACAAGTTCAAGATGAGGAAAAGGTTTGCTAAAGCCTTATCGATGGGAATGAAGCTACCACCCTCTGAAGGAAACACTCCCAGTGGAGCAGAAACACATCGTAGCTACTGTTTATATCGTCGAAAGATCTCGCACCCCACCGAAGAATGCGATGCTTTTAAAAGATGGTAGTAGGAATATGTTGCTCACCGATAATATTTTAAACGGATGAAACGCAAAACTCGTCGGGAGCAAAAAAGTGCGACCGAGAAGCATATAAGAACTACCGGTAACTGTCGCATGGTCAGTACCGGGGGATCGCAGGTTCTCACTTTCGGAAGCGACTCTGACGAAGAGATGGCTCTTGGCCCTCTCTTTAAAGAATTCACCTTGGGGAAGGAGGAAGAACCGAAGGCCTGTGAAAATATTCAGCTGTGCAACCGTACGCTTCCAGAAAATAATCTCGGACCCACGAATAAAAAAGACAAGGGAGAAAAAGGTCTCTGAGGATATCGCCCTAGATGACCAAGTCATGAAAGAGCCGACCGCCAAGGACCCGCCAAGGAAAAGTAAGGTGGACTACAACATTCTGGCACACTTGAGAAAGTTACCCTCGCAGCTCAGCATTCTCGACGCTCTTTTACTATCAAAAGAATCAAAGGACTCATTGATCAAGGCGCTACAAGTGCCAGAGCAATTCCAAGCCTTCCTTGCCGAAGAAAAGATGAAGGACGAGCTGGAGGAAGTGCACACAGCCGATATCACCTTCGGCGACGAAGACCTCCTCCTTGGGATGTGCGAACACAACCGTCCCCTCTATGTCACAGGGTACTGCCACGATATAAAGATAGGAAAAATCCTGGTCGATAATGGGTCCTTCGTCAATCTCCTTAACGTACGGGTGTTGAAGGAAATCTGTATGAGCGTTCAACATCTCGTCGCGATAAAATTACCATCTCCGGTTTCGACTTCCAGTCGTCACGGACTCTCGGATCTGTGATACTAACGCTGCGCTTTGGGCTGCTCGTCACAGATATTAAATTTCACGTCATTGACGTCAAGACATGCTATAACTCTTTGCTCGGCCGGCCTTGGTTACACGAGTACAACATCATCCCTTCTACGCAACATCAGTGTATGAAGTATTTCAAGGATGGTCTCGAGTATACCGTAACAGGAGAGCTGAAACCATTCTCCGTGAACGAAGTCCGCAAATACGAAGACGCAAAATACTTCCTACTAGACTTTGAGGACACAGAGAGATGTCACAAACCGGAGAACAAAGCTATCACCATCATTCCGGTCTTCGGGAGTGATACTGAGGAAGAGGAAGAGATAGTTTATTCAGGCCCACCCCAGTACAACAAGCCAGGACCATCCGCTCCTATGTTGATCTTTGGCAGCGACTCGGAGGATGAGGTCCATGCTATATTCTCCGCTCGGCCACCAATACAAGCACTCACTGGTGATAATCAGATTTTGCAAATTACCATGATTCCACAGGAGCGCTACAAAGATCTCGACGCACTTGAAGCTTATAGTGTGCAAGAGCTACGAACATTTTACGTCCCTCCTAGGCGAAAAGGTGAACAGGAAATCCTATTCTACCGATCCATGGAAACAAGAGTGGAGAAAGAAATCTGGCACGGCGCGGATTCCACACTTGGCAGACTCCAGCCCATCCGTTTGCCTAGATACTACACAAAAGGCTTGAAAAAGCTATTGAAGCGCCAAGGGATACCCTTCAAACAGACCGCTCGAAAAACTAAGTTCTATGATAGGATCTGGAACGTTCCCAGAACTCAGCGCAAGTTGCCCAACGGGAGAATGGAGGTGATCGGGCTTGGATATGTTCGGTCCAAGAAACGGGAGCTACTCCGCGACTGCTATGTCGTACATGACTTTGATGAAGAAGGGGATGCTCAATAGGAGAATGCTTACCCTGAACCAGAAAGAGCCCCCGATGTGAAAATGCCCAGTCCGTCATTCGAAGAACAAATGGACAAGCTTATAAGGGAAGCTGGTCAAAAAGTTCGAGACGACCATAATCGCGAAATGGCCATCTACGAGAAAGCCAGGACGTAACGCCTTCTTCAACAGGCTGCGAAAGATGAAAATGTTCCTCCCTGTCAACCTGTTGTGCAAAAGGCCCGACGCAGAGGCAAAAACAAGTCAAAGAGCGGAAAAGGCGTTCGACAGCGACAAAGCGGGACCAAGAAGTCACACGATCGGGAATCGAGCGGTCCGAATTTGTCCCTTATGAAGAAGATGAGTCGAGCATACTCTTTTCCTTAAGACAAGACAAAGAAGATACTTGATCTTGCCATAAGACATCAAATGCTTACACTACCGGAGTCCAAGCACCCCGAGCAAGCTAACGAGGTCTCTCATCCAGATTATTGCTCTTATCACTGAGCAATAGGACACCCTCTCGAAGACTGCTTCACCTTCAAGAACTGGGTCGAAGATCAATATCAGCTCGGCAAGTTCGCTCTATCCGACAGTTGGAGGATAACTCCACCGCATGTTCATACCAGAATATTACATTTTATACCGCCCATTCTTACGCTCGTGTGTTTATAGGTTGGTGCTTTTGATCAGTGTTTGCTACATATTTGCAGAATACAGGTTCTCGGCTCTGAACAGTGAAATCCATGGAAAAGTACAACAAAATCCGGGTTCCTGCCAACCACTGAGAAAACACGGTCTCCGCTCATCATCCGTATGTTGCCAGATACCAGTTTAGGAAGACAAAATGTCAAATCAATGTCACCTTCATGCACAAGGCTCAATGGCAACAACAAGTTCCAAGAAATCTACGCGGAGCTCGAGGCAATCATGACAAAAGCATCCACAAAAAGTCCACCTTTCCTCAACAGAAATTCTGGAAGAAATGTGAAAGTATTTTCAGAAAATATATGTACCAGACAATAGGGGACAGGAAACCAGGAAAGCACAGAAAAACGGAGTGCCCAATTCCTCTATACGGCCGCGGATCCGCGGCCAATAGGGGGTATTGGCCGCGGATCCGCGGCCATGTGGGGTCTTCATTCTGTCGTTTTTCATGGGCACTTTGGGTACTTCATTTTATGTCAGAATTTGCCCCTAGGGTTTCATTTCCCTACCTATAAATACAGCAGATCCGAGCCAAGCCAAAGGGTCATTCTTTTGTTCTTCTTTCTTTTTAGGATTTAGTCTTTTCTTCTTCTTCTTCATTCTTTTTCCATGAAAATTGTAGTGAGAGCTTTTTGAGTGGAGATCAATGAAGATGAGGGCTTTTTGTATCATTCTCTTTTGTTTCTTCTTCCCCTTGAGATTCTTGCTTTCTCTTGATCATTCAACCTCTTCATTGAGCTTGAATGGTTAAGGGTTAGTTATTGATCTCAAGGGTCGTATTTTCTTACGGGACCAGTTCTTCACTTCACATGCGTTCTCTTCCCTTCTCTTGATCTTGCAACCTCTTAATTGAGTTTGCAAGTTTAAGGATTGGCTATTGATCACATGCTTGTCTTGAGTTCTATGTTCTTGTAATTACTTTCTTGTTCTTTTTATTGCTTATTTATTACTTGCTTTTTATTACCTTGCTTTACTTTCTTGCAATTTCATTTCATGCACTTACTTACTTGTAATCTTTTCTTTTCTTTGTTCTTTTCTTTTGCTCTCTTTTGTTCATTTTGTGAATGTTGTGATTATTTTTGTTAAGAAGAAATACGATATTATAAGTTAAAAATTTTCTGTTCTCTTTTCCTTTTCCCGTTATTTTCCATTGAACTCCGCCCAAACCATACGCAAGCGCTCCGTTAGGCACCCTACCCTAACAAGATAACGGTGATTCCTAACCGCGACCGGTTGCGTTCGGTTTGGCCGGAGGCGAAAGCAAGAGACAAGAACGGAAGGACAAGGGTAAATAAGCCGGATTCCACGAATACCGCGCTTAAATCCCCTAATCCACGTTGTTGCCGATTGCTCTAGCTTCAATCGGTCAAGACTCGGCTCAAAGGTTTTGAGTACGGATTTCTTTAGCTTATAATCTCGTATCTTTTTCTTAACAACTTTATACTTGCAAATATTACACATAGGATAGTCTCGAACAAACATATACTCATTCTTTATTGACTCGTCTAAGACAAGAAGGTAAAATACCACCATCTCCCTGTGGATCGACTCGTGCTCAACCGGCTAGCTGCATAGCGACACCGTCCTGATCGCGGTTATACTTTAATTCTTTGAACATCCGACACGCCAAAAGCGTGCGATCACCGCAGAAGCATGAACCCAAATCCGCGAAAGTAGAACCAAATCAACATCGGTCGTGGAAGCGAGCTCGTACTTGTCATATGATAACGATATCAAAAGAAGAACCCGAGGATATGGATGACCTCCCCTGGTGCTTCGAGAACAATAGTGACAAGGTGATCTCAGAGTTTCCACCGGCACCAAAAAGAGCTGGAAGATGGAATGCATACCACTGCAGATAACCTCAAGAAAATTAATTTGGGGACGACAAGTGACCCGCGACCGACATTCGTCAGTGAGTTGCTGTCTGAAGAGAGGATGGCTACGCTAAAGGACGTGCTTATGCAGTATAGAGATTGCTTCGCATGGAACTATTCCGAAATGCCAGGATTAGATCCAGAGATTGCTGTCCACAAATTGGCCATATCCCCGGACGTTAAGTCGATCAAACAAGCGCCGAGAAGAATACGGCTCGAGCTTGAGATGAGCATCAATGCCGAGGTCAAGAAGCTGATCGACTCTGGCTTCATCCAAGAGGTTCAGTACCCTGATTGGGTCGCCAACATCGTCCCGGTGATGAAGAAAAATGGGACAGTGCGCATATGCGTAGACTTTCGGGATCTCAATAAAGCTTGCCCAAAGGGCGACCTCCCAGTACCGGTCACTGAGCTGATGATAGACAATACGTCCACTCACGAAGTCTTTTCCTTCATGGACGGATCATCAGGATACAATCAGGTAAAGATGCATCCCGAGGACCAGAAGCACACCGCTTTCCGGACCCCTTTGGGTATATTCTGCTACAAGGTGATGCCCTTCAGTTTAAAGAATGCCGGCGCCACCTATCAGAGGGCCATGACGAAGATCTTCGATGACCTTATACATGAAATCATCGAATGTTATATCTACTACCTCGTGGTGAAAAGCAAATCATACGAGGAACATCTAGAGCATCTGAAGATCATATTTCAACGCCTTCGGCAATACAACTTGAAGATGAACCCTCTCAAATGCGCGTTCGGGGTGTCCTCAGGTAAATTCCTAGGATTCATTGTCCGACACTGAGGTATCGAGATAGATCCGTCAAAGATCAAGGCGATTATGAAAATGCCCCCACCAAGGACTCTCAAACAATTGCGGTCTCTCCAAGGGAAGCTCGCTTATATCCGGCGATTTATAGCCAATCTCTCTGGCAAGTGTCGTCCGTACAGTCACTTGATGAAGAAAGGGACCCCGTTCATCTGGGATCATAAATGCCAAGGCGCACTGGATGAAATTAAGCAATACCTGCAGAATCCGCCGGTGCTAGCCGCTCCGGTTAAGGGAAAGCCCCTTATTCTTTATACAACAGCCCTCGAAGGTTCCTTAGGCGCATTATGGGCACAAGAGAACGACCAAGGGAAAGAAAGAGCTCTCTATTACTTGAGTCGGTTCTCCTGGGGGCAGAAAGCAATTATTCTCCCATCGAAAAACACTGCCTGGCGTTGATCTTCGCAATAACGAAACTCAGGCACTATGCGTTGGCGCATGAGGTCCGTCTCATATCAAAGGTGGATCCTCTCAAGTATTTGATGTCTAAGGCCATATTGACAGGACGGCTCGCTAAATGGGCCTTGCTCCTGATGGAATTCTCAATAACCTATCAGCCTCTTAAGGCAGTGAAAGGCCAGGCCATTGCTGACTTCCTCGCCGAGTATCCGATATCGGCCGATTCCCCTTTGAACTGCGAACTGCCAGACGAACATGCGTTTGACACGATCGACGGTAGTGGCACCCGATGGGAACTTTACTTTGATGGAGCGTCTTCCATGAAGAAGCGCAAACAAAGTACCCCTATAATCAAATCCGGGGTAAGCCTTATCTTCGTAACTCCACAAGGAGGGATAATGCGCTTTGCTTTCTCCTTAACAGAGCCGAGGACAAACAATGAAGCCGAATATGAAGCTTTGATAGTAGGACTCGAGATCGCCATCGACATGGGAATTGAAAACCTCCTCATATACGGAGACTCCCAACTGATCGTTAGTCAAGTAAGTGGCGACTACCAAACGTGCAAACCAGAGTTGGTAAAGTACGACGAGAGGGTACAACAACTGCTGACCCAAATACCTTCCTACACCCTCGAAAGACCGCGCGCGGAAAATAGCAAAGCGGATGCATTAGCCAAGCTCGCTAAAGAACTGGCCGACGAGAACCTCGATGACGTAAGAATCGTGGTACAAAGCCAACGGGTCCTCACACCGGCAGAAATATCTCCGGAGTCGTCCGAGGAAAAGGGAGCGACCGAGCAAATGGCTCTACAAGTAAACGACCAAGAAAAGGTCGAGGACTGGAGAGAAGTCTTTATAGACTACTTCAAATCCCGTCGAACGCCTGAAGACGCATCTTCAAAACATCAGCTCATGAAGCGAGCCCTATCTTTCGCCTTCGTCAATGATACTCTGTACAAGAGGTCGTTTGATTCTCTGTGGTTAAGATGCCTGGGACCTGACGAAGCAAGAAGTGTCGTCCAAGAAGTTCACGACGGACTCTGCGGCTCTCACCAAGCAGGCCCGAAGATGAAGTTGAAGATTAAACGGATGGGCTACTACTGGCCCACGATGATTCAGGACTGCCTCGAATATGCGAAGCAATGCCACTCATACCAGATCCATGGAGACTCCATCCACCAGCATCCAAATCCACTACACCCGACGGTGGCTAGCTGGCCGTTCGAAATGTGGGGAACTGACATAATCGGCCCCATCGAACCGGTATCATCCAGAGGACATCGATTCATTTTGGCGACAACTGATTACTTCTCCAAATGGGCAGAAGCAGTACCGCTGAGGGAAGTGAAGACGGAGAAAATGCTCCATTTCTTCAAGACGCACGTTATTTATCGGTTTGGAACTCCGCGACGGATCATCTCCGATAACGGGCCAGCCTACAGAAGCCACAAGATCAGCCGCTTTACACAACAGCACAACATAGACTGGAAATACTCCTCAGTTTATAATCCCCGAGCCAACGGTCTAGCGGAGGCTTTCAACAAGACCTTGACGAAGATCGTGAAGAAGATGGTGTCCCGAAATAAGAAGGACTGGCACGAAAGACTGCATGAAGCTCTCTGGGCATATCGAACTACGTTTAAAACGGCCATGAACACAACGCCGTACGCGTTGGTGTTCGGTACAGAAGCGGTACTCCCCCTCAAGATAGAGTTACCCTCTCTACGAGTGGCAGTCCATTATGAGCTAACGGACGAAGAGAATGCTCACATTCGGCTCGAGGAGCTTGATGCCCTTGATGAAACCCGGCTCGTAGCGCAACAAAATCTGGAAGCTTATAAAGCAAAGATGACTCGCTCCTACGAAAAATTGACTAGGCCGAGGACATTCCGCCAAGGCAAACACGTGCTAGTGGTCAGAAGACCTATGATCCCTAATCGCGCTAAGAGGGGGAAATTCAAGCCGAACTATGAAGGCCCATATATCATAGACAAGTTAAACCAGGGTGGAGCCTATCTACTCATGGACATGCATGGCGAAAGACCTTTCAGACCGATAAACGGTCGCTTCCTGAAGAAGTACTACGCTTGACGAGTCACGGCCTAGGTCAATGATAGATGACGACGACTATGTCCGCTCGCTATCTTTCTAAGCCCAAACTCTATAAGCAGTGACAGGCCTTCTTCAACAACGGACCGAAACGTCCTTAAACTAACAGCGGACCGAAACGTCCTTAAACTAACGACGTACCACTATGTCCTAAAACTAGATGTTGGCCGAGATGTTGAGAAACTACGGTGAATTGCAGCATCCCAAAGCCGATAAAAAAAAGAATACAAAAAAGAATACAAAAAAAATAGAAAACGGTATGTCCATAAGCAAAATGGGCACGGATGAAAACCCAAAAGGGCTCCGTGAGTAAAAACAGCAGGGCTACCGGCGAGTCTTGTGAAAACCCGAAACGGCGCAACCTCGTTAGAGAAAAAAAAAAGAGAATAAAAAAAAAGAAAAGAAAACGGTATGTCCATAAGCAAAATGGGCACGGATGAAAACCCGAAAGGGCTCCGTGAGTAAAAACAGCAGGGCTACCGGCGAGTCTTGTGAAAACCTGAAAGGGCGCAACCTCGTTAGAAAAAAAAAGAATAAAAAAAAGAAAACGGTATGTCCATAAGCAAAATGGGCACGGATGAAAACCTGAAAGGGCTCCGTGAGTAAAAACAGCAGGGCTACCGGCGAGTGTTTGTGAAAACCCGAAAGGGCGCAACCTCGTTAAAAGACACTTGCAAGATCCTCTCGACCTTGTGAGGAGAAATCACCCACGTGAGATCCTTACGACTCACAAGGGAGCAACACACTTAGGGATCCCCACGATTCCTAAGGAGAAAATACACTTGCGAGATCCTCACGTCTCGTAAGGAGAATACTCTTATGAGACCCTCACGGCTCATAAGATGCAAAAGTCTTAAGTTACAAGGACCTGAACCTGTTCTTAAGCAGCCCCCACAACCTCCAATACTGCCCTACAAGCGGCTCAATGCTGACCCTTGTATACAATCCACGGGCGCGAATAAATATTTCCCTAGCGAAGTCCCACCCGTGACTAGGGATATGTTCGCACGGTGAACAACCCTTGTGAGTCCCCTGAACTTATAAGGAGAAAACTCTCTTGTAAGATCCTTACGACTTATAAGAGAACATACACTTAGGAATCCTCACGATTCCTAAGGAGAAAACACACCTACGAGATCCTCACGACTCGCAGGGAGAAATACCTTTGTGAGACCCTTACGGCTCATGAAGTCAAAAGCCTTAGTCGACAGGATCCTAACCCTGTTCGCTAAGCCACCTTTGTTCGATATCGACAGAGGAAAATGATGGTTCGCTCCTGGCAATATTCCAGTTGTAGCGGTGCTGATGCCGAAATCGGTGTCTAATCCCCAGCTTGCAGCGAAAAGCTAGCAAGCTACACATGCACACGAAATAGCCGAAATGATAGGGCAACTTGCAACAGAAGCAGCAAGTAAAAAATGTATGCATGCAAAATAGCCGAAATGATTGGGCAACTCGCAATAAAAAGCAGCGAGTAAAAATAAAACAAATAGCCAAAATGATTGGGCACCGCGAAAAATAGCCGAAATGATTGGGCAATCACGACCTTCACGATATAAAAGCTGAAATGATAGAGCATCGCGGAAAGAAATAAAAAAATGAATGAATGAAATTTATGCCCTACAGGTGATATCACATCAATCCCTGTATACAATCTAGGGGCGCAAACGAAGAGGGAGTCACACTCCTCCTCCCCAGGTTTCATCAGAAGAAGAAGCCAAATCTCGACGGTTCACAGATAGCCTAGAGATCATCTCAATATTCGTCTCGTCACAACGGACACAATATCAAGCAAAGAGGAACAGCGGCAACTCCCAGTTCCATGACTCGGCGGTGTACAGATGACCGAGAGTCAAATCCCAACTCCGTGAAATGCGGATATAATCAACAAAATTCCTGGTCACGTGGAACACGGATTATGTCACTTCTGACCCCGTGGAAAACGTCCAGAGCGGATCCTGGTCCTCACAGAGCACGGCAGTGAACCCGTGTGAAGCATCCAGAGCGGAGCCTGGTCCTCGCCGAACACGGTAGTGAACCCGTGGGAAGCATCCAGAGCAAAATTCCTGGTCACGTGGAACGCGGATAACTTCACTTCTGACCCCGTAGAAAACGTCCAGAGCGGATCCTGGTCCTCGCAGAGCACGACAGTGAACCCGTGTGAAGCATCCAGAGCAAAATTCTTGACTACGTGGAATGTGGATTATGTCACTTCTGACCCTGTGGAAAACGTCCAGAGCGGATCCTGGTCCTCGCAGAGCACGGCAGTGAACCTGTGTGAAGCATCTAGAGCAGAGCCTAGTCCTCGCCGAACACGACAGTGAACCCATGGGAAGCATCCAGAGCAAAATTCCTGGCTACGTGGAACGCGGATTATGTCACTTCTGACCCCGTGGAAAACGTCTAGAGCGGATCCTGGTCCTCGCAGAGCACGGCAGTGAACCCATGTGAGGCATCCAGAGCGGAGCCTAGTCCTCGCCGAACACGGCAGTGAACCCGTGGGAAGCATCTAGAGCAAAATTCCTGGCTACGTGGAACGCGGATTATGTCACTTCTGACCCCGTGGAAAACGTCCAGAGCGGATCCTGGTCCTCGCAGAGCACGGCAGTGAACCCGTGTGAAGCATCCAGAGCGGAGCCTGGTCCTCGCCAAACACGGCAGTGAACCCGTGGGAAGTATCCAGAGCAAACATTGGACTGTGGAGTCCTTAAATCCACGGACTATGATGTCCTTAACCTCGACCGTGATGTCTTAAAACTAACAATGGACAGTAATGTCCTTAAACTAATTTTACCTTGGTTCAAGGGTACATCTCTTCACTCCTTTGATATTTGTCGTTGTAATTCCTCAACGTCTTCAAAAAGATGACGGGTCCCGACAACCACACATTACTACGGACTATGGAGTCCTTAAATCCATGGACTATGATGCCCTTAACCTCGACCGTGATGTCTTAAAACTAACGTTGGACTGTGGAGTCCTTAAATCCACGGACTATGATGTCCTTAACCTCGACCGTGATGTCTTAAAACTAACGTTGGACTGTGGAGTCCTTAAATCCACGGACTATGATGTCCTTAACCTCGACCGTGATGTCTCAAAACTAACATTGGACTGTGAGGTCCTTACACTCATGGACTATGATGTCCTTAACCTCGACCGTGATGTCTTAAAACTAAAGTTGGACTGTGGAGTCCTTAAATCCACGGACTATGACGTCCTTAACCTCGACTGTGATGTCTCAAAACTAAAATTGGACTGTGAGGTCCTTAAACTCATGGACTATGACGTCCTTAACCTCGACCGTGATGTCTCAAAACTAACATCGGACTGTGAGATCCTTAAACTCAGGGACTATGACGTCCTTAACCTCGACCGTGATGTCTTAAAACTAACGTTGGACTGTGGAGTCCTTAAATCCACGGACTATAATGTCCTTAACCTCGACCGTGATGTCTTAAAACTAACATTGGACTGTGAGGTCCTTAAACTCATGGACTATGACGTCCTTAACCTCGACCGTGATGTCTTAAAACTAACATCGGACTGTGAGGTCCTTAAACTCATGGACTATGACGTCCTTAACCTCGATCGTGATGTCTTAAAACTAACGTTGGACTGTGAGGTCCTTAAACTCATGGACTATGACGTCCTTAACCTCGACCGTGATGTCTTAAAACTAACGTTGGACTGTGAGGTCCTTAAACTCATGGACTATGACGTCCTTAACCTCGACCGTGATGTCTTAAAACTAACGTTGGACTATGTGGTCCTTAAACTCACGGACTATGATGTCCTTAACCTCGACCGTGATGTCTTAAAACTAACGACGGGCTGTGGAGTCCTTAAATCCATGGACTACGATGTCCTTAACCTCGACCGCAATGTCTTTAAACTACGGTACCCTGGAAAACGTCCAGAGCGAAGCCTGGCCCTCGCCAAGCACGGCAGTGAACCCGTGGGAAGCATCCAGAGCAACCCTTAACTCCGTGAAATGCGGATAAGGACAATTTTACCCATCACTTGCGGGTCCTCACGACTCGCAAGGAAGTAAATTCTCTTGTGAGATCCTTACGACTGTCAAGAGAAAACGCACTTAGGAATCCTCACGATTCTAAAGGAGAAATTACACCTACGGGATCCTCTTAACCGGTAGGGAGAAAATTCTTTATGAGACCCTCACGGCTCATAAAGTTGAAAAGTCTTAGGTGACAGATCCTAACCCTGTTTTCTAAGCCATCACTACCTTACAAAGAGCACAAGATTGACAGCTATATGCTACCTACAGATCGCACTTGCTAAAATCACATGGTAACAACACAGCAAAGAAAAGAAAACAACAGGGAGAACAGCTGATCTGCATTTAATTAAGCGTTTGAGGCACACCCATTCATGCATGTGCAAAAGATTCAGAACATGAAGTAAAACACGCTAAAATGAGAAATTTTCCATTCATATTGCAAAAGGTTCTTACAATTATGAAAACAACAAACAAAGACATTATCAAAATAATTACAACGGCAAAACCTCAGATCCAGGGCATGGATTGAGGAACTCAAAAGTGACCTTGTCCAGAATTTTCCAGGCCTGGCGAACCATCCTAGTGTGCTTTCTTTCGCGATCGCAAGCATCGGGATCTCCACGGATGTCCCCCACCCTCCGATAAGCAGCAAGTATGGCAGACTGCTGAAAAGCCTGGTGCAGGAGGTCGACAAGATTGTCTCGCCGTCTCTTCGAGATTAGGTTCATCAGATACACCGAGTGCACCTTATCCTCAGCGGCATCCAATGCTCTAAACGGCACGCCGGTACAGAATAGAGGGAGCGCTTCCCAGATCGCTCCCACAATAAGCTTCAGAAGAGGGGAACGCCGAGGAAGCAGTTGACCATTGTATGCGTCAAAGCGACTCATAATTTCGGCACACTCGGCGTTCGTGAATTCTCGATTCTGAGAACGGCCGAGTCGGCGAATGTCTCCGTAAGATATAATCTCGTCAAGATCATACATGTGAGCATCCATTACTCCTGTAAAAGAAAATCAGCAAAGATTAGCAGACATACTGAATAAGCAATTTCTTATTTAAAATAGGCATATGGAGTTAAACTCCTCGAGAGCAATGCTCTGCAGACAGGAGTGACACCTGTAAAAATCAGTTATGAAGGGAAGTTAAAGAAATCCCCCGAGAACATTGAGAGCTTTGCTCTATGAAGATGATATAATTCATCAAAAATAAAATTTTAGCTTAAATCTTCAAGATCCGTGAAAAACTCTCAAGAGTTCTTCTATATGATTTGAAAGGAGCAAAGCTCCATTAATGAATTAAGAAATCACAAGAAAAATCCCTTTAGAGAACAGAGCTCTATTAATGGAACCCTAATAGGGTTCTCTTTAGTTCTCTTTAGATCTCTTTAGACCTATGGAGCAAAGCTCTGCTAGTGAAACCCTAAAAGGGTTTTCTTTAGATCAAAAATCTATTAAGAGTAAGGCTCTGTTAATGGGTAAAAACCTTAATTTCTTAAAATTAATTTTACCTAAGTTTGGAAAGAGTTCTAACTCTTGAAAGTTCTTGAACGGAAGAGCAAAGCTCTGAATAAAAATTCTTATGAAGAAGATGGAAATCATCTGAGGACCAAAGGTCCTATTTATAGGCATAAAGAGCCATTTCAACCCCCCAAAAGTTGATCCAGCGACTGAGATGCTACCACCGCCGCACTTACGTTTGGGGCCTTGTAAGCACAACGGTGGGGGGGCATTTGTTTCCCCAATCAGAGCAAAGCTCTGTTCAAATTCCAATGAAGCAACACTTTCTTTCCCCCAATCAGAGCAAAGTTCTATTTCAAAATTCAAATTTTAAAAGTTGAAGCAACGCTTCAGATCCAGCGCTCTGCGCTGCGCGCCACGTGTCAAACACAGGCGCGCTAGCGCAGTTTCGCTGCGCTCTGCGCTGCGCGCCACGTGTCAAGCACGGGCGCGCCTGCGCTGCGCGCCACGTGTCAAGCACGGGCGCGCCTGCGCTGCGCGCCACGTGTCAAACGTAGGTGCGCTGGCGCCAAGTGCGACAGCGCTGAAATTAAAAGAATTCCCCACCGTAAGATCAAAAGTTCTAATAATAATAAATTACTAATTAATCAGAATTAAAATTCTGTTATGGAAAGATTTTCAATCTTATTAAAACAAGAAGATTATCTTCTGTAAAAACAGAAGCCTTAGGATCAAAGATCCAACGGTGGGAAATATTCCCTAATCAATCAAGAGAAAGATCTCTCAAAACTGATTTAACAAATCATTTAGCCCTATATAAAGGACCCTATACTTCAAGTTAAGATAGAGAGAATACAGAAGAAGAGAGAGAGAAACCCTCTGCAAAAAAAAAGAGCGAGCTCTTAAGAAAAGAAGAGTTTTCTTCATACTCAAGGTAAAAAAGAACTATATTCTTGAAAAAACAGAGATGAGAACATCTCATAAAAAGAAGAATCCTCTTCTAAAAAGATCATAGATCTAAAAACAAAAAAGACCAAGGTCTTTGACGATAAGAAAAAGGATCAAAAGATCTAGTTATAAAAAAAATAATAAGAAGAAGTATTTTTACTTCGTCTACAGATCTTTAATCTATAAAGGCAGAGCCTTTTATCAAAGCAAGAACTGTTGTTCTTGGATCTTGAGGCAAAGCCTCATTAAAAGAACATAAAAGTTGTTCTGTGATCTTAAAATCGATCAGATGCGTTTTGCGCTATTGAAAAGTGCCTTGCACTCATGAACTGCGCCCTTGCGCTCATTGGACCGGCGCACAGCGCCAGAACTTGCCACGTGTCAACCAGAGACACAATTTGCGCTTTGCGCTCTTGAAACAGCACACTGCACTCTCGGGTTGGCGCTTGGCGCCAAGCGCGCCACGTGTCACTCACTGGCGCACCCATAAACTAGTGCAGCGCGCTAACAAACTAGCGCTTAGCGCTAAGCGCGACACGTGTCCCCCTCGTGTGCGCTAACCGACAGAAGCGCAACGCGCTCTTTGACTAGCGCAAAGCACCTGGTGCGCAGCGCTGTCAAAACACCACTTTGATAAATGCTATGCATTTAATTCCAGACAAAATGTCAGAGCCCAATGCTTGGCATTATTAAAAAGGCAGAGCCCAAATAAAGGCCTAACAGGCAGAACAAAAATAAAATTTTAGACATTTTTAACTGGACTTAGGCCAATTCTGGCCATAAGTCCTCAATTTAAATTGAACTGAGCTCATCTGCTCTTCCAATCAATTTACACCCGGTTTGAGGGTACATCTCTTTACTCCTCTGATATCTGTCGTTGTAATCCTTCAACGTCGTCAGAGAGGTGACGGGTCCCGACAACCACACATTACTACGGACTGTGGGGTCCTTAAACTCATGGACTATGATGTCCTTAACCTCAACCGCGACGTCTTAAAACTAACATCGGACTGTGAGGTCCTTAAACTCACGGACTGTGATGTCCTTAACCTCGACCGCGACGTCTTAAAACTAACATCGGACTGTGAGGTCCTTAAACTCACGGACTATGATGTCCTTAACCTCGACCGTGATTTCTTAAAACTAACATCGGACCGTAAGGTCCTTAAACTCACGGACTATGACGTCCTTAACCTCGACCGTGATGTCTTAAAACTAACAACGGACTGTGAGGTCCTTAAACTCATGGACTATGATGTCCTTAATCTCGATCGTGATGTCTTAAAACTAACATCGAACTGTGAGGTCCCTAAGCTCATGGACTATGATGTCCTTAACCTCGACCGTGATGTCTTAAAACTAACATCGGACTGTGAGGTCCCTAAGCTCATGGACTATGATGTCCTTAACCTCGACCGTGATATCTTAAAAATAACATCGGACTGTGGAGTCCTTAAAATCCACAGACTATGATGTCCTTAACCTCGACCGTGATGTATTAAAACTAACATTGGACAGTAATGTCCTTAAACTAATTATTGACCGCAATGTCATTAAACTAAACAATAGAGCCCAATTGCTCTTTTGTTGGATCTAAATGATCCCGTTAAGTCGATCTTAGTCTATAATTGGACTAACGTGTCCTTAACAAACGTTTAAGTTGATCTTAGCCTCAAATAAGACTAATGTATCCTTAAACACAACCCCCTCAAACCCAAATCTAAGAAAGATACGGATTTGGACTAATCCACGTCCTACGGGCGACAACATAAATTAGTCTCCGTATACAATCCACGGGCAACCCAAAACAAAACAAACACACACGACACGAAGTGACCATATGGAGAAGAAGAAAGTGGTTACCGTGATGCGGTAGCGTAATTAACTGCAGTGGGTTGCGCCTGTAGGGAAGAGCGTCCCCACAATCAAAAACCCCTCAAACGAGGGGGAATCTAACGAAGTCTCCTAGATCGGCCGCATCCGTTTAAACCTTCGATACATGGTGCCATAAATCAACTTGGCATCTTCGGAGAGGTGGACGGATAGCACCAATTAGCATCTGCCCCCAGATTCAGGCAAGACGTCCAGTCTTCCCGGCTTCCGGCGGTAAACAATTGTGTTTAGATATAGGGAAGTATAACGATACAAAAGAATTTAAAGGTTGAAAGGATGGGGAAATTTTCCGGTGATGACTTGTCCTGTGGCTTCGGCCATCTCGACCGTCATTGTAAAAGCCTGTCGTCTTGGTACATTCTTTCTTGCCGGAGGCACATTCCTCTGCCGTGGAGGCACGTTTCTCTGTGCCTGATGGAATTGACGCTGAGGCTGTGTAGGTGGTCTACGTGGTACTGGTGCAGGAAGAGCTAGGCGGGGTGCAGGTGCCTGAATGGCTGGTCACTGCGGAGCTGTAATTTTGGGTCTGGGTGCTGGTGCCGTGTTAATACGATATGGGCATGCTTCTATAGCGTGAGTAGATGCGCCACAAATCAAACACACGCCATTTGCACGCCAGCAGTCCTTCGCCAAGTGTCCAGTTCTCTTGCAATAGAAACAGAAATATGGACTGAACCAGTTAAACGATCCTCCTGGCCTCTTAGGTGCAAAAGTCGGCCTAGAAGAGACTCCTCCTGTCATCTGGGTAGCAGGGCGTTTGATTCTGGCTGCTTGAGACTTACCCTTCTTCTTGACCACAGCTTCATAACGACGTGCCGCCTTCAGTGCGAATTCATGAGTTGGATAGTCGCATGTGGCTAAAGCCGCATGAATCTCCGGGTTTAAGCCCTGTTGGAATCGTCTAGCCCGAATCTCATCGGTCGGGATCAAGTGTGCCGCAAGCCTAGTAAGATGTTGATGTCAGGATAGTGATGCGTTTTGTGGAACAGAATTTGATATGAATTCTTTACTTGCTAAGCATGATGAATTCGGCATCATATTCACCCACTAATTTTACCTACATATAGCCTTGTTGTAGGTGGATGAATTGTTGTTCTATCTCAAAGAGAGTAGTCTCGGGGAAAAACTTCGCATTGAACAGATCGCGGAACGTCTTCCATTCTATTGGTTGTGTGAGACGGCTTTCCTTGGCCTTCCACAAGACTCTTGCATTGTCGGTGAGCTGGAGCTTGGTCACACGAACCCAAGCTATGTCTGGTACATGAGCTGCTGCAAGGTCGTCCTCGATACTTTGGGCCCATTCTTCAGCCTCAAGAGGGCTCTCTTTTCTTGAAAAGTTCCTTGGATGCAATGCAAGAAATTGCTTTACTCCAGGTGCCTCGTCTTCCGGGCGGTTCATGAGAATAGCTGTCTATTGCTGCTGGCCCTCTAGAAGACTTTTGATGGCTTCTAAAAACACCGTCTATTCATTGATCGGAGTAGCAACGGTAGGGGGAGATGGTAAGGTAGGTGGTGGTATGTTGCCATTGATGTTGGTTCTGGTGTTGTTGGGAGAATCTATTACCTTGATAGAAAAAGAAATGTTAGGATAGATTCAAGAAATTTGAAATTCAAGGAATGTATAGTTGCTGATTCTTATAATTCTTGTGATATATTGCTTAAGATTTCATGCAGAACTGACTTGCATGGGCCGCTAACAAAACCTGTCACGCCCCGCTTCCTAGTAGAATGAAACGGTGACGTGGCAAGCCCGCAATGTATTTTCTATGGAAATACGTTAAGCGTAATTAAGCAATATAACAATGTGTAAGAATAACAAGAGTAATGAAATAAAACAACAATTTTATTTAAATTCAACTTTACATACAGCTGTCTGAAAATAAAAGATACAATAATAAAAACAAATGCCTAAATAATGACATACTGAAAGTAAGTGCAGGCAGGAAGAAACTAGTAGTCTGGCTGTGTAACAAACTGGTCCAAGTCTTCCGGGCTCGGCTCTATCTCCTCAGAGTCCGGTCCTCCTGACGAACATTCCAAAGAAAGAAACAGAAATGAATGCTGTCAGCGAACTAGCGCTCGGTAAGTCCCCAAAAGAAATAAGAGAAAATAGTATATAATGTGAATAGAAACCAAATGAATAGAGAACATATAAAGTTGTATATGATCATTCACAAATATAAGATAGTCATTCTAACGTAGTTATTTGTAGTTTGATAAAGAAGGTATTCATGTATACGAGAGGAGTCCATCTTACCCCGTGGACTATGGTAACATGTAGTACAAGGCCCCGTCATAACCCACGGGACAACCCACGGGACAACGACTCGTGAATTCATGTAGGTGTTTTTTAAGTGACTTCTCGTGCCACGATATACGTTCAGTATCAATCTACCCCTTTATTCCCGTGTATGGTATTGTATAGATTAAGAGTACAGGTCTTGGCAAAATCCATGGATATAAAATATACAGGTTCATGTTCAAGATGTAATCATGTATTCAGGTAGTCATGTCAAGTTCATTTCAAGTTATAACTATGGTTCGGTCAAGTCGAGTCAAGTATACAAGTTCAAGTTTAATATTTGAATTCGAGTGTTCAGGTTCATAATCAAGTATTCAAGTTCGTGTTTGATTTCGGATTCTGGTTTGAGTTTAGATTCAGGTTGAAATTAGAATCTTATAAAAGGATTTAGTTCTTGAAATATCTTAAGTTCGGGGGGTAATCGGCAACTGCTGCATATGGACGGCAGGATCTGTGTTTTCCCAAGACAATTGTCATTTGATAACTCCGTTAAGTTGTCTAACCTGAATAGGCAAGCACTACCTTTCTCCGGCTTTCCGAGGCTCAAGATAAATGATACCGCTTAAGCCTATATTATTCTAGAGTCCTTAAAATATTGTTTGTATATCTCGAGGGTGTTTTATGAAAAATACTTTAATATAATTTAAAAGGGTGATTTATAATATTTAGGATTTTTATGAACATGTATTTTAATTGTTGGGGTGTTTTAATGATAAAAACCTAGGCTTTAAAAGTTTATGATATTTTTATGAAAACTAGCTCTTTTGGAAACTTGATGGTATTTTTTTAAATTTTAATCTTTCATTTTAAAAATATAGTTTTATAATATATTTTTTTTGAAAATACGAATTCATAGTTTTATATAATTTTTCAAAATTTTGTTTTTATTTAAAAATTTCGTATTTCTTAAAAACCGTATTTTTATTTCTTTTCGAGACCGAATACTCCGTGATAAGTTCTGCATCTCGCTCTACTGTCCCAAGGATGTGCGATAATCCACACCATCCATTAGCGGATCCCCTAACGAGAGTTGTAGAGGTGTAATTACTAGAGATTTAAAAATCTCGACTAAAAGAAACCCATTTTGAAAAAGTGTGGTATTTTGATATAAACCTATTGTTTAGATTAGCCATATTTTTAGAATACCGTGCTATGAAACCATAGTGTGCGTGTGGGGTATGTATGTACCTCGTGAAGTATTCCTAAAAGTATTTTTAACAATTATTGAAGGGTTATACTAAAGTTCATGGTATTTAATGAAAAGTTCGTTATATGATTGTTTCACATGAAAATTTTGGTTAGACTAAACTAAATGATTGTAAACAAAATTACGAGTAGTGTGAAAAAGTTAGTTACCTATTTTGCTTTAAAGAGGGGAGTGCAAAGGTTAAAATCACACATATTAGAGTTAACTCCATTTTACCGATATGTTTTTAAAATATGGTTTGAGATGAAAGAAGAAGAGAGAAGAGAGACTTATTCGTTGTGTAGCGTTGGGAAGAGGTTAAAGAAGAGAGAGGGGGTTCCGTGGAGTCGTGGAAACTCCGGAACGATTTCGATTTTTGACGGAAAGAGCTTGGTTGCTAACTCCACTTAACTCCGCTTGCACTTAGAACTTTTGTGATAATTTTGATAGAATTTTCAGAATAGAGGGGAGGTAGGACATGGGGTGGTATTTATAGTGAAGAATTTAGGATTTGGGAATTAAAAATTTGGATTAAATGAATTAAAATGATGTTAAATGATGAATTTAAAGGTCACTATTTAATTGCAGGGAAATCAAACAATGCAGGGGAGTTGAGAGGAGTCGTAGGGACTAGTGTGCAAAGCACGGGAAAAAACGGAGCTGTCACGCCCCGCTTCCCGGTGTACGACGAAGGGGACGGGACGAGGCCGCTACGCATTTACTGTGAAGTAAATACGCTAAGCGTATCTAAGCAATATAAATATAAATATAAATGCACAAGAGACAAGATATAATAAAACAGCAATTTTATTTATTCACGTTCTTTTTATAATACATGGAAAAATAAATACATGGAATAAAGCGATGCCTAAACAGTGGCATAACAGAAATGTAAAGTACCGAAAGGAAATGTGTACAATGGACTAAAGCTCGGGTCTTCAGTAAACTGGTCCAGGTCTTCAGCGCTGGGCTCGATCTCTGGAAGATCCAAATCACCTGACGACATTCAAGAAGAAGAAGGAGAATGTCGTGAGCGAACAAATCGCTCGGTAAGTCCTAAAGATAAGGGAGAAATAGAGTAGATAGAAAGAGAATGTAGCTTTTAAAGTTGTATTATATGATTAACGCTGTTGTTTGTAGCTTGGTACAGAAGGATGCCAGTGTATACGAGAGGAGTCTCTATATGCTAGAGATTAGGGCAAATGGAAGTACAAGGAACCGTTATGCCACGGTACAACAGCAACAGGATTCAGGTTAGGTGTCTTAAATCTTACAGTCTCGTGCCACTTCTAACACCTTCCGTACCAATCTACCCTTTAAACCCCACGAAGTATTATATTGTATTGTTTGTGTTGTTTTGTAAATTATATTATCTTGTATAGATGGATGACTTGCCGAAACCATGATATCAGTAAATGGATGTAACTGGAGAATCATGTAAATGGAAGTATATCCATGGTTCGGTTCAGTCAATACAGATTGAATATATGTATTCAGGATTCATGTTGGATTGTAGATTGTACTTGAATCATGTTCAAGTCAGATTATTTATAATGAGACTCGGTTTGAGTCAGAATAATTATAAAAGAAATTGAAATTCTGATTGTTTTGATATTATCGGTAACCGCTGCACATGGACGGCAGGATTTGTGTATTTTTCAAAGACGATTACCGTATTGATAACACCATTGTTAAGTTATCTACCTTAAATAGGCAAGCACCCACTTCTTCGGCTCTTTGAGGCTCAAGAGATTGGTCCCGCTTAAGCCTATGTTTACTAGAGTCCTTAGGATAATTTATAGAACTTGAGGGTTTTTTTATGTAAAAATACTTTTATATAATTTTCAAAACACACCCCAAGTGTTTAATTATCGTCTTTAGAGTTTTAATAATTGTAGATTTTATATTTGTGACATTCCTAGTGAGAATAACCTAATTTTCATAATATCTGGTATTAAATTGTAATATTGCATTTGTATGGAATTCATGGTATTTTAATATAAAGTGATTCTTTGATTTGG
Source organism: Agapanthus africanus (assembly GCA_030015575.1). Lineage (NCBI taxonomy): Eukaryota > Viridiplantae > Streptophyta > Magnoliopsida > Asparagales > Amaryllidaceae > Agapanthus > Agapanthus africanus. The sequence continues at coordinate 653,520,889 of JASDDO010000014.1, forward strand.
AAAAGTTGGAATATTAATATTATAACAAAAATATATATTTTGATATTACATATATATATATTTTTATAAAAATAAATTTTAATATATATTATAATTCTAAAATCTCATTTTCTTAAGATTTTCGTATTTTAAATCTTTCGAGACCGAATGCTCCTTGCGGAGGTCTGCATCTCGCACTACTAAGCCCGAGAATGTGCGATAATCCTCACCATCCTGAACGGATTCTCCAAATAGGTTGTAGCGGTACTTTGCAAAGATTTTTTTAAAAATACTTAATCTTGTAAAAAATGGTTTTATTAGTAAATGGTATTTATTTGAAATGTTTCGTTTTCCCGTATTCTAGGTCCCCGAGAGTATTGTGCTATGTTGCATATGAGTGTTGTGAGGAGGTAGGTCATTATCTCGTGATCTACTCAAAGGTATAGCAAGATTGTGATGTTTAAATGTCGAAATGAAACTACATGGTATTTTAGTGAAAAAGTACGGTAAAAGTTACAAAATGAATTAGATTGTCATGAAACTTGTTCAACATATTTATTAGTGTTTAATAGTCAACATGTAATAGATTTGTGTGATTGTATTTAAGAAAATGTTGGATTTTAGAAAGAACCGAATCGGAAATCGGATTAACTCCGATTCCGTCGGGTTTTGGAATTTCGTATTTTTAGAACAAGAATAGAGAAGAGGGAGGGAGAATTATAGGTTTTCAGAATAGAGGAGAGGAAGTGGGAGTGAACGTAGGTTCCGGTGCGTCGTTTCGTCGCCGGGAGCTCCTAGGGTTGTCGTCGGAAAATCGCCGAAGTTTCCGCCTTTCGCTAACTTCAAATGCACACAACTTCTATGGTTTTTCTTGAGAGTTTTTTATCAAAATTTTGGAGTGAGGGGGGTGTGTCTAGGGGTTGTATTTATAGGGTAAGGGTAGGGTTTAGGGTAGGTGAAAGGTTTAATTGAAAAAATATATTAAAATGTAATAAAATGTAATAAAATGGAGTAATTGGTGTTTTAAAGGGCCTCTGTTACTGGTCCAGGGAAATAAAGTATGCAGGTGTACAAGGGAGACCAAAAGGCGCAACTTTTATGTTGGTGACTCGACGGTCCGGCCGAGTCCGGCCGGTGGCGGCGGCCCGAGTCGGCCGAGTCGCCGGCCGAGTCCGGCCAAGTCAGGTGGCCGGAGCGATCCTCGTAGCTTCAATAACCCCCTGGGACAGTTTGTTTATTTAGTGTAGTGGGATTTTACTAGTTTAGCACGTGTAGACTCTTGAACTTCTAAAATTTTAAAAAGAAAATAATGTTAAAAATAATGTGGGGTATGTGATTTGAACTCTGGTGGGTTGGTTCAGCAGTGCAAGATATTACCAGTGAGCTACAAGCTTCTTCTTGTTATTAAAAAGCAAATTAATTACTTATAGCAATCTCAGTAAATGCAAATACCCCAAGTATACATTAACTTTTAAACAAATTTGTGTACACTAAAATTGGATTTGTTACAGTCTACCCTCCTTACAAAAATTTCGTCCTCGAAATTTACAACTTTTATTTTAAGGACTAGTTTACAAAGAGGTGATGATATTTTGCTCGCATCTCATCTTCCCTTTCCTAAGTTGATTCTCCTGGAGTGTCTTTTCTCCACATCACTCGAACCAAGTTGACTTTCTTATTCCGAAGTGACTTCACTTTTCTATCCAGGATCTCCACAGGTTGTTGCTCACAGGATAAGTCGGGCTGTATAGTGAGCTCGGAATGATCAAGAACATGGCTGGGGTCACTCACATACCTTCTGAGTTGGGATATGTGGAACACATTATGCACTCCTTCCAATGAAGGTGGAAGTGCTAAGAGGTATGCCACTTCACCGACTCGTTCGAGTATATCGAACGGTCCAATATATCTCGGACTTAGCTTACTCCGTCTTCCAAATCAGATCACTCCGCGGTTCGGAGATATCTTTAAGAATATGTGATCTCCTGATTGGAACTCCAAGTGACGTCGCTTTGCATCAGCCCAGTGCTTCTTTCGATCTTGGGCTATCCGCATTCTTTCTCTGATAGTACGAACCACATCAACAGTTGCTACTATTATCTCAGGTCCAAGAAGTTCCCTATCTCCGATGTCGTCCCAACTTAATGGCGATCGATACTTCCTTCCATATAGTGCTGCAAAAGGTGACATTCCTATGCTTGCTTGGTAGTTGTTGTTGTATGAAAACTCCACAAGATGTAGGTGATCTTCCCACGATCCTTTGAAGTCTAACATACATACTCTGAGCATATCCTCTAAGATCTGAATAGTTCGGTCAGACTGACCATCTGTTTGTGGATGATAAGCCGTGCTGAAGTTCAGACTTGTTCCTAAGCTTACTTGCAAACTCTGCCAAAATTGTGATCGGAACCTGGTGTCACGATCGGAGACAATGCAGACCAGTACTCCATGAAGTCGCACAATTTCCTGTATGAGTTCATGGATATCAGAGATAGTACATATTTGAAGAGTTTAATCTTAAGTAGATTATTACTTCTATGTATTTCTTTGCTAATGTCTCAGTTGATTGGCCAACTCGGAATGGGATGAAGTGAGCCAACTTTATGAGTCGATCCACAATGACCCATACCGCATCGTTACCCTTTGTGCTGCGAGGAAGAGCAGTCACAAAATCCATCGTGATGTGTTACCACTTTCATTCTGGGATTAGTAACGATTGAAGTAATCCAGCAGGTTCCGATCACAATTTTGGCATTTAGCGACGCTTCTGGCTACTTTACGCTTCATTCCATGCCACCAGTAATTCTGATATAGATCTTTGTACATCTTTGTACCTCCAGGGTGTATTGAGTAGGGAGAGCTGTGAGCTTCTTTCATTAACTCTTCCCGAACAGGACCTTTTGGTACACATAATCTGCTGCCGTATCTCAAAGATCCATCTTCATGGATGTTGAAGTCCGTTCTGAGTCCATTCTCCACTTGTTCTCTGATCTTTTGCAATTTAGCATCACTTGCTTAAGCTGCTTTGATCCGATTGACAATTGTTGATTGAACTTGTAAATTCATCAAACTTGAAGTGTTACCTGGCATGACTACTTCAATCTCCATCTGATGCAAGTCTTGTTGTAGCTTCCACTGAGCTGTGAAATGCATTGCTAATGGTTGAAGACTAAGAGCATCTGGAACCACATTCACCTTCCCTGGGTGATATTGTAGGTTGATGTTAAAGTCCGCCATGAGTTCTAACCATCGTCTCTGCCGCATATTCAACTCTTTCTGAGTAAACACATATTTCAGGCTCTTGTGATCTGTGTATATGTTCACTCGTTCACTAAGAAGATAATGGCGCCAAATCTTGAGAGCAAAGATGACGGCTTCCAATTCCAAATCATGTGTCGGATAATTGCGCTCATGATTCTTCAGTTGTCTTGAAGAATAAGCCACAACCTTACCGTGCTGATGTAGAACACGTCCTAATCCCTTACCGGATGCATCACAATGCATTTCGAAACCTCCAGATTGGTCCGGTATAACGAGAATAGGCGTTGATGTCAACCTTGACTTGAGTTCTACGAAATCTTGTTCGCATGCTTCTGACCACACAAATTCTTCATCTTTACGTGTGAGCTTGGTCAGGGGTGTTGCTATCTTAGAAAAGCCTTCAATGAACTTTCTGTAATATCCAGCTAAACCCAAGAACTCCGAATGTCCTTCACTGATTTTGGTGTCGGCCATTCGCTTACTGCTGAAACTTTCGCTAGATCCATAGAGATTCCTTCGCCTGATACGATATGTCCAAGAAAACCAACTTGATTTATCCAAAACTCGCATTTGCTATACTTGGCATATAATTGATGTTGTCGTAGAGTTTCCAGGATAATTCGTAGGTGCTCGGCATGTTCTTTTCGACTCTTGGAATACACCAGGATGTCGTCGATGAAGATGACAACAAACCTGTCTAAGTATTCCTGGAAAACTTGATTCATTAGGTTCATGAATATTGCTGGAGCATTGGTCACTCCAAATGGCATTACTAGAAATTCGTAATGTCCATAACGAGTTCTGAAAGCCATTTTATGAATATCAGCTTCTTTGACCTTCACTTGATGATAAGCTGAACGAAGATCTAATTTAGAGAAAACACAAGATCCACTTAGCTGATCGAATAAATCGTCGATGCGCGGGAGTGGATACTTGTTCTTTATCGTTACTTCGTTCAAGGCTCTATAATCGATGCACATTCTGTATGAACCTTCCTTCTTCTTCACAAGTAGTACTGGTGATCCCCAACTTGAAGTGCTGGGACGAATTTCGCCAATAATTCGTCCAACTGTGTTCGAACTTCCTTCAAACCTTCCGGACTTAATCGATAAGGTGCTTTGATCACCGGTTGTGCTCCTGGTACTAAATCAATGCTGAATTCAAGAGCTCGATCGGGAGGCAAACCTGATATTGTTAGTAACATGTATGCCCTAGAGGCCATTACTGTACATACGATGTATATTGTAATGGATGGAGGACTTTCTTGCTCGACATGATAGTATGCTATCTGGTTGCTCTTTATCTTAACATGTACTCTGGTTGTCTCTATGTTACATGTTAATAAAGCCATTAGAATGAGTACTTGACTACCAGGACTATGATGCAGATCATACTAATGGGACAGAGTAGTGGCTAAGTACATCCTTCAAATGTTCCTAGTCGTAGGTGTATCGAGACAGGGCATCGATATACCAGAGTAGACTAGCGTATAGCTTCTCGACCCATGTAGATGGGCGATGGATGATCCCATATCCATTGGTGTTTGACATCAGAGACAGTATACGGGTGCTCAGTGGAGACTGGGTACACTGGACGGACTCGCCGAGAAATTCCAGATGGTATTATACCTCACGTCAGATGGAAGTTCTCTGGTGACACTAGTACAAGTTAGTCTGTAGACCCGAGATCGTCATAGAGTCTTATGTGATTCCCACTGTGCTTTGATTTCCACCTTACCACGTTCAAGAGAACGTGCAAAACGGTGGTTTTTGGGTACAGTCCCGAATCACATGGAGGCAATGAGCGATAGGAGGGGTTTCGTCTCTTCCGGTATTGGGAGTTGATGTTGCGCTGTGTTCGATTGGCTATAACAGGAAGTCCCTGGCCAGAGCTGCTTCAGAGATATACTGGTAAGTGTTATCATTAGTTTCTCGACCCGTTATGAGCCTCATATCGACACGACTTATCGAGTTACTGGGGTCTGACGTTTACTGTCACGCCTCGCTTCCCAGTATACGGGCAGAGGACGCGACGAGGCCGCTACGTATTTACTGTGAAGTAAATATGCTAAGCGTATCTAAGCAATATAAATGTAAATGCACAAGAGACAAAATATAATAAAACAACAACTTTATTTATTCACATTCTTTTTGTACAATGCATGGAAAAGTAAATACATCTGAAAGAAGCAATGCCTAAACAGTGGCATAACAGAAAAGGAAAAGTACTGAAATAAAAATGTGTACAATGAAGCTAAAGCTCTGGGTCGTATGCAAGCTGGTCCAAGTCCTCGCTAGTAGGCTCGATCTCTGGAAGAACCGAATCACCTGACGACATTTAAAGAAGAAAGAAAGAGAATGTCGTCAGCGAACAAATCGCTCGATAAGTCCCAAAGATAAGGGAGAAGTAGAATAGACAGAGAGTAAGAGAAAGAGAGAGAGAGAGTAGTTTTTAATGTTGTATTATATTGTTATAATGTTGTATTTAGTGTTAATGCTGTTGTTTGTAGCTTGGTACAGAAGGATGCCAGTGTATACGAGAGGAGTCTCTATATGTCAGAGACTAGAGGCAAATGGAAGTACAAGGCTCCGTTATACAATCCGGAACAACGACAATTGGATTCAGGTTAGGTGTCTTAATCTTGCAGTCTCGTGCCACTTTTAACACCTTCCGTACCAATCTACCCCTTAAAACCCGCGATGTCTTGATTGTATTGTTTGTATTGTATTTCAACTTGTAATTGAATTGTAATATAGATTGTATATTTGGATGACTTGCCGAAACCATGATATCAGTAAAATGGATGTACTATAGAATCATGGATGTAACTGGAGAATCATGTAAATGGAAGTATATCCATGGTTCGGTTCAGTCAATATAGATTGAATAGTTTGATCCGATTGATTATATGGATTCATGGATTCATATTGAATTGTAATATTGTAGATTGTACTTGAATCATATTCAATTCAGATTATAATAATAAGACCCAGTCTGAGTCAAAACAATTAGAAAAGAAATTGAATCCTGAATTAGGGTTTTGGTGTTATCGGTAACCGCTGCATATGGACGGCAGGATTTGTGTCTTTTTCAAAGATAATTACCCTATTGATAACACCGTTTGTTAAGTTATCTACCTTAAATAGGTAAGCACCCATATTTGCGGCTCCGTGAGGCTCAAGAGACTGGTCCCGCTTAAACCTATGTTTACTAGGGTCCTTATTGTAATTTATAGAACTTGAGGGGGTTATATGAAAAATACTTTTGTATAATTTTAAGAATACAACTCAAGTATTTAATTATCGCTTTTATATACATAAAATAATTTAATGATCAAGATAAATATGTATACATGTTCGAATAGCATGAAATGAGTCAAGTATATTATTCGAGTAACTACCATAAACAATGCTGTAAAGAAATATTATGTACGACTAATCAATCAAGTCAATCAATTTCTGAATATAAACAAAAATATAGATATAAGTGTTGTGCACGTGTGAGCTCCAGTCGCGCCTAAATACGACTACCGGTTTGGGAGATATACTCATTTTCGTTTTGTCGCGCAGAACAGATCAGAATCTGTCCAGCACCGTCGCATATTTTTAAAACACAATTTGAGTTAGTTTTATCGGGTTTCAGGTAACAAAAATTATTAGAAATTGTAATTCTTTCGATTTACTTATCCAAAACACCAAGATTCGCATGATTTGGATTTTTTAAACTCTAGTTATGATCAGTTTAACATCAGTGTTTAAACAGAAATTCAGATTTCAGGACAGCAACTATATGTTATATTGCAAAGCCTATATCGGGTTGTTTCATGCATTTCTAAGTAATCTAATATACAGAAAATTATATCTTTATCATTTATTCATCTACACATCTAAATTTTGTCACGAACGGATATCGGGATTTCGAGTTATGTCCTATTTAAAATCAGTGTGCGAATCAGGACATATTCTGTCCAGATTCGTCGCTTAATATTGTAACGCAGTTTTCTTTATCTTGCGTTGGTTTTCATTAAAAATTTAAAACAAAAAAAATCTATATTATTCTATGTAGATATCTAAAACACCTGAGTTTGCTCAATTTGGTTATCGGTATACCAAGTTATGTGTCCTAAAAATTGACCAATAACTGCAGTTTTCTATTTTACGAACAGTGAATAAAAACGATATAATTCCTAAACCGTTAAGTGATTCGATCTAAAAATTTTTACAGCATGTACAAAATAATATACACTATCATATGTAAATTTCCTGAAATTTTCATAAGTAAAAATTAATTTCTAAAAATTATTTTAGAGCTAAAGGTATTGATGTGTATACTAAAGTCGGCAAAAAGATTAACTAGTATTTTATGCAGGCTTCTATTTTTCTTTTAATAAACAAACCGATTTCATGAGACATTATAGATATATTGTGGCATGAAATTTGTGTTCTCACAACTTGTAATAAACATTCATAGTCATGAACAAAGAATTAAAAACACTTTAATTTGAACAAGATGCAATAAGGTATTATTAAACCATATAAAACAATATATATATCTAGACTTATATATATGTATATGTTTATACTTATCTTCTCTTACGGATTACAATATGAAAAGAATAGGGGGTTCACGAGGTATGACAAGAGAAAAATAAGAGATAAGAGGAAGGAGAGAGAAGGGACTTACATACACAAGCCGGTATTGTCACCGGGCTTGTCTATCCGCCGATAGTCTCGCGTTACTATCGAGACCTTCTTGAAGACTTCTTCATGTTCTTCTTCTTGGACTCTAGGTGATGAGAGAGAAGGGAGAGATAGAAAAATGTGAGGAAGGAAAAGATAGAGGAGGACAAATAAAGATGGTGTAATGGTGAATTATGTATAATAATATATGCATTCAACATGGGAATTAAAAGAGAAATGAAAGGTCACCATTCATTTTGGAAATGAAAGGTCTCATTTGTAAGTTATGAGAAGAATAAAAAATTGATAAAAGAAATAATTGCAAGAATGAGGATTTAAACATGTGATCTATGGAATAACAATGCAACGACTTAACCAATGAGCTACAAGGTTGTTCATACACATATTTAATAAGAATTAAATATATGATTTTGCTTAAAAAGAAAGTGGGCTTTTGGGCTCATAGATTTATTTTAAAAAATGAAATTGAAATTGAATTTGAGTTATGGGTTGGGTTAGGTCTTATGTTTAATTTGAAAAAATGTTAAAATTTAGTTTTAAAGAAATGTGTTTGGGAAAAATAGATAGAAGATTAAAATAATATATTTATAAAAAACAAAATATACAAAAAATACTAAGAATAAATAAATACAATATTTTACTAAAGAAAGAAAACACGAAGGTACAGTAATACCAGGGTCGTTACATTTACCATCCCTAGACTAGATATGCGACATATCAGACGAAGAGACCGGACTATACGGTATTGTTACTGATTGGACTCGCAGGAGTGTGAGCAGGCTTGCTTGTTGATCTTCTGATCGCTCAATACCCGGATGGCCGTTACGTTTAGCAGACTGCTTGCGGCTTGTGGGTGTTTGATATGATCATCACCTACTGCCGGCGCATTGACGAGTCTTTAGAGTCCTACACAGAGGTTTTCTGGCTCAAGCGAAACGGAGTAGGAGCACATATGTGATATGTGCGGGACCGAGATTGATACGATATGAGATACGATATTCTATTCTCACAATATGAGATATTGGTCGGTTATATATGATATAGCCGGGTTATCGGATCAAGTGTTGATTCGATAAGTTGATTCATATGATATTAGTCGGTTATAGGTGATATAGCCGGATTATTAAATCAAGAGTTGATTTGATAATCTAATGTATAATTATATATTTGATATATTACATTACATTAACTAGTATTAGCTCACTTATGATTTCTTTTCTCACTTTGGATACATTGATGTATATGTGATATATGTTAAATGTATCATACTAGGTTACAAATGCAACTAGGGTTTATGAGACTTGAACCATGCTAGGGTTAAGATTAGGGTTTTATATTTATCATTAAGTTATTCAAAATTTTGGATTTTATCATGGTTGATATATGTTGGAAGCTTGTAAGCATCTTTGACTTTGTCCACTCTTTTGTCTAACTTGGGATATTTGTTTAACCCAACCCTTTAACCCATGGCCATGGTTAACTCTCTACAAGGGTTAAGCATGATATGCTTAACCTTTGGTTGCATTTTAACCTCAAGCATCATTCATTCTCTCTTGAGATAATTCTTCATCTTTTTCATGAGCTCAAAGAGAAAAGTGTTTTCTAGGGTTTGAGTTTGTGATGAAAACTTGTGAGAATATGAAATCTAATGTGAGAAAAATTCCTAATTCATCATCTTCTACTACTTGCCATTTAGTATAGGGTGTTTGCTTCACTGATTCCATGATTAGTGAAGAGATAGCTTGGGTTAGTGTCTCCTCGACGTAGATCATTTTCAGCCTCGAAGACTTTGAAGCAAGCATGTTCGTTTCTTCATCGGAGCCTCTCTAGAGTCCGGGACTTCTTGATCGTAGCGAAGGGACCACTGCACGAAACTATTGAAGTGAAGGACCGGTCTACAAAGGTTGTATTCCTTGCTCACTCGACTTGCAAAGTGTTTGCATTTGTATTTCCGTCGATTTCTAGTTAACGATTCAAAGTTAGGGTTAGATAAAACGGCAATTTTTGAATTTGGCATGGACGATACCTCCCGAAACCTTGTTGCCGTCTTAGGTAACCCTGCAGTGGTATCAGAGTCATGCTAGAAATTTATATGGATTTTGTTAAGATTACGAAACCGAAATACTCCGAAACTTGAAACAGAAAAATGAAGTTTCTGTCATTTTTTAAAAGTTGTCAAAAAAAATTTTAAACAAGTACAGAGTGATGTATGAGATATATCAAGAACACTGTGAAAATTTCAGGGCATTCCATGAAAATTGGGTCGGCCACTACTTTGATGATCTCGACCAAATCCGAGCTGTTTCCCCTGAAATTTTGCCTGTGTTCCAGTGACTTGGTTTTGATGTTTCAGGTGTTGTTTGTTTTTACTAATTTTGCATGTGATGTAATCTTACACTATAAACAATTCAGAGTGTTTCGTATTCGTAGTTTTAACATTGTTTCGGGTTATTCACATGTTGTCTAGACGAACTTAAAAAGTTCGATCGAATGTCAAAAAACTCATTTTTCCAAGTTTAACGTATTCGGAAAAACATACAAGTAATCTTATGAACCCTCTAGAAGAATGAAACCCTAACTTGACTTTTTTGGATCGCGGAACCGCGGTCAAACCCTAGGGTTTGCCGTAGTTCCATGGCAACATGAGTGAGGCTTGGGTTTGCCCTTCTACGGCTCGTGCATAGGTACTGTTTCATATTCTGGGTATTATTGAACTGTGCTCAAGTGTTGAGCTGTCGGGAAATTATGGGACTTTGATGAATCAATCGAAGAGTTTATCGTCGTCCGGATATTATGTGATGGGATACAATATTTAGAATCCACAAGTAGTTATGAGATAACTAATTTGAATGTTATAAATCTAGCAATTTAGTCTCATTTGATCGGTTGCCACGGGATTTTGATGTGATCAAAAGTCCGTCGCAATCACGTAGCGTACGCGGATACTCGCCGGGTAAACTTAATAGATAGCCACGCCCCATAGCCCCGACCAAGTGACTGTAGGAGAACCCCGTCGCCAAAAGCATCCGTTCGGGTACTCGCGGCAGCAGTGTTCCGCCTTAGTGCACTTCGTCGACGGCATCGGGGGTGCGGCCGTCTACTAAAGTTTCCGACGAGCATTCGATCAGGATATCGGGAATCTTGTTGAATTGCCCGATTAGATATTGAAAAATGTTTTCGAGATCGAGATTAAAATGCGGGGTTTATAATTGTTAGGCATGCGATGTCTAAGGAATTCATTTGGTTAGGCATGTGATGTCTAAGGTGGTTGCGGATTCCAACTGTTGTAGTTTTTCACTTTCTTTTCTGCGACCGTAAGTATAATATGTGATGTATCGCCGGTTTTGGTGCTATATGTCAACGATAATTGGGATACGCATATTTACTTACGTTGATGACATGTGATGTTATGTGTTGTTGTGATATGTTATATTGGATCGTCGTGTTTGAATAGCCGGGGGTTTTATGTGAGATGAGAGTTTTTAGCTTCATTCATGTAAAATTCATTGTATGTAATATTCTTTTATTGGGGCACTTCTGGGTTGAGGATGATGTCACCATTGTATATTATTTACTTTTCCGCATTAGGATAGACCCAAGGCGGGGAGCATAAGTAACCGGGTTCAAGGGTCCAGTAGGAGACCATCTCGAGGAGTCGAGACCGGGTCTCCTAACTCTAGAATTGGTATGGTTGCTTGCCACTCTCGTAGGGGTCTAGGGGTGTGGGATTGGCTATTCATCACGACCGTGGAATCCGTATTTTATACAGGCTTAAAATAAAACACGGAAATCCTAGTATATCCAATATTTCATATGTTGTTTTCTGCTGCGATATCTGTGATGTGATCATTTAATATATTGATGAGATGAATACAGGATATAGTATATGTGATATATTATATAGATGTTACTTATGTTTTACACCCACGCTAGCCCTGCCCCGCTCTGCCGTTAGTTACCTAACCTAACGGTGCACGAGGGGACATCGAGGCGAATGCGGATGACGTAAGCGTGCGTTGTATTTATCTGTGATGTTTAGGTAACTTAAAATGATGGGACTTCATTAATGAGATTAATAAAATAAAATAAACCTAAAGATGTTGTGGAATCGAATTTTCAGAAACAGGTAGCTCTAGTTGTTTCTTTGCATAGCGGTATTCCTTGTAGAATATCCAGCATCTTATTCGATAAGGAAAGAGCTGAGATCCCTTCACCGGGAGTGACCTCTTTAGCAATAACTGGCAGATGCTACAACCCTCGGTTTCGTCTTTTGATTTCTTTTCTAGTTCTTACTTTGTATAGTGGTATTTGTGAAATATCCTGCACCTTATTCGATAAGGAAAGAGCCGAGATCCCTTCACCGGGAGTGACCTCTTTAGCAAAACTAGTAAAAGCCTAAAAAACACTCCTTTTCAAAATCACTCGATTCTACAACGATATCAAGTTCATTACGCAAAGGGTTTTCTTAAAAACATGTCGTAGCCCTCCGTCATTTCAGATAAGTACTACTTAGTATTCGTGCTGCAGTAGTTTGGCATGTGTCAAGGCGTAGTGTACGGTAGCAAACTAGTGTTTATCTGCAAGCATACGATGCGATTGGATTAAGATATTCGTACGGCGTTGTTTGGCATGCGTCAAGGGTCGTACGGGTGGGTTTAATTCAATCAGGAAATGCACGGGTTGAACTTGACTAGCGGACTATGGGTTGTTTGGCATGCGTCAAGGTCATAGCATGGTAGGGATAAAATTTTATCGGGAATTTCAAGTGTTGAAATTTGCAATGAGATTGCATATCTCCTATGAGATAGTTGGATCCCGATACCCACTGTGAGTAAGAGTTACTCCTGGGAGAGTTTTACACATTACAATTAGCCGATCAAGTAGGTATCTAGAAAGGTGCCAACGGGGTTACGCCTCTGGGAAAATGAGGTTTATTTTAATTAGGTCCATGCGAAAGCACGGAGAACTTCCCTCAAAGTACCGGCACTGGCCTGACCGAAAGATTGGCGAACTTGTAGGGTGTAATTAATCCCGGCTAGTCTTTCCTTTTAGGGTTTGAAGGAAGATTTGACTAAAACAGTGGGAGCCGTCCTGATTAGATAAATTAATAACCAATCTGATCTTGCAAGAGCATACGCTGAGTGTTTTCTTCTCTCTCTCTCCAGGTAGTGACCATGTCACGCCTTAATCAAGATAATAATACGGATGTATTGACCAAACCCTCTTATTATACTGTGCTGGGGAACATTGGTCCCGCTCCAACTTATAATTGTTATAAGACCGAGCAGGAAATAGGGGATTACCAGAATTCCCGTGCCACCCAAACGAAGAAAGTGCATGATGATGCATCTTCTTCGGGTGTGTTCATTACAGAGAACTGTTTCTCAGTTTCCTTTACGTCCTGGTTATGAGATACTGGATCAGGATCCTACATATGAAATCTGTTACATGGGCTACAAATAGGTAGAGAACTGAGAATGGATGAAAAGTTTTAAGAGTTAGAAACGGTGCAATTGTTGTAGCCAAGTATGTTGGCAGTTATCACCCTGTATTACCAAATACATTGATTCTGAACGAATGTTATTAGATACCGAACCTGATATACAACATCATATCAGTCTCTTTATTTAGTAATGAAGGATATAATTTTGTATTGTTGGATAATGTTTTGAACATTTCCTATATCAAGAGTTGATCGGTTCAGGCACGTTATCTAAAAGTATATACATTCTAAATCAAACTACAGTTCTTAAACGTATCGAACACACACAAGGGGATGAATTCAGAAATGAACGAATCCTTTTTGAGGCATTGTAGACTAGGTCATATCAATGTGACCCGACTAGCTAAGTTACATTTAGATGCATATTTAAATCAGTTTGAATTTACATCTTGTGAAACTTGCCAATCATGTCACAAAGATAAGATGACCATAGCTCTGTTTATTGGAAACAGAAAAAGAGTTAGTGAACTCTTGGGATTGATACATGATGATGTATGTAGGTCCCCTGTCTACACATTCCAGCACCGGTTCTTTGTACTTCATTACATTCACTGACGATCTCTCAAGATTCGAACATATGTTCCTATTGAAACATAAGTCTGAAGCTTTTGAGAAATTCAAAGAATATAAGTTAGAAGTAGAGAACTTAAACGGGTATAAGTATTATGTCCTATGATGAGATCAGGGAGGAGAATACTTGAGCACGGAATTCCTGGACTATTCTAAAAGAGAATAAGATTCTCTCTCAGCATTACTCTTCCGTAAACACCACAGCACGTCAGTGTATCGGGGCGGAGCAATCCCACCCTATGTGATATGGTGTGCTCTATGAGAGTGCTATTGAGTTACCTATTTCCTTTTAGGGTTATGCACTTGAGAAGCTGCATACCTATTGAATAGGGTTCCAATCAAATCAGGTGCCTACCACTCCATATGTGATATGGTATGGGAAGAGCCCATCTCTTAAGGATGTTAAGATTTGGGGTTATCCGGCCTATGTCTAAAAGCAAAATCCGGACAAACTCGAGGTAAGGTCAGTTCTGTGGAAGTTTGTTGGATATCCCAAGCATACGCAAGGGAATATCTTCTACCGCACCGAGAAACAAAATGTGTTTTGTTTCTCAGCATGCCACCTTTTGGAAAGGGAATTTCTTGTGAAGAAATTAGTGGTCATGAGGTAGAACTGGAAGGAGTTCCAGCTATACAAACTGCAGCTGATGATTTGGTAGAACCGGAGGATTCAATAGCTCCCGAAGAACCTTAGCCTCTCCGCCGATCTAGTAGGGTTCCTCACCCACCTGAGAGATACTTTGGTTTTCTCTATGACAGTGGGAGCGAGGATTGCATCATATGATGATGACCCAACTAGTTTCGAGCAGGCCATCAGGAGTGGGGACTCTGTAAGAATGGCTGGATGCTAAGTGATTTGAGATGGAATCCATATACACCAACAAAATATGGACTTTGGTTGCTTAATCTGAAGGGTTAAATCCCTATCAGGAGCAAGTATATCTTGAAAAGATTACTTGGTGTACATGGAAAAGTTGAGACTTTCAAAGCAAAGACTTATTGCAATAGGTTCTCGTCATCGACCAGATGTGGATAATGATGAAACCTTTTCTAGTCCATATGCTTAAGTCCATCCAGATCCTACTTGCCATTGCTACATACCATGACTTCGATATGTGGCGGTTGGATGTCATGTCAGCTTTTCTAAATAGTGATTTAGAAGGGAGTGTCTATAAGTACACGGCCAGAGGGCTTCGTAGACAGTGGGAGCAGCGGAAACGTGTGCAAGTTACTTTATGGGTTAAGGCAGGCATCGCGGAGTTGGAACATCTGTTTTGATGTAGTAGTCAAAGCGTTTGACTTCATCAAAATGGTAGATGAAGCTTGTATATACAAAAAGGTAGTAGGGAGTATAGTGGTGATACTCATATTGTACGTGGATGACATACTCTTGATAGGAAAGGTGTTTCCTATGCCACGCTCGGTCAATCTCCTCTTATCATAAGGATTCTCCATATAGGATCAAGGTGATACCTCCTAAATCCTGGGTTTTGGATCTATGAGATAGATCTAAAAGGATGTTAGGATTCTCACTAGGTGTAGTGAGATGGTATCAATCGATCCTGGGGAGAATCACTGGATAGCTTCCAGGGTGATATGGTCGACTGAATGTCAGTCACAAGCATTGTCTTTACCCTCAATGGAGGGACGGTATGTTGGAAGAGTTCCAAGCTAGATACCATAGCATACTAGATGATAAAGGCTGGATACATTGCTACCAAGGATGCTACCAAAGAGGCAGTCTGGATATATATTTGTTCATAAGATGAACTTCGTTCCTACTATTGTGTGACAATGGAGTTATGTCTTAGGCCTAGGAACCCCCGTCCCATCTATGATCCAGACATATTCTTAGGCAGTATCATTTGATCATGGAGATGGTTGATCTCCAGGGAGATCGAGAATAGGAGAGTAGACACAAAGGACAACAACGCGGATCCACTCACAAAGGCCTATTTCCCAGTAGAGACTTTTATGGGATGGTTGGGTATGAGATACTTCAACCACCGCTGATTGTTGGGTATGAGATACTACAACAGATGGTCCTAGTGCAAGTGGGAGATTGTTAGTAATATGTATGCCCTAGAGGCCATTACTGTACATACGATGTATATTGTAATGGATGCTTGGACATATATAGGGAGGACTTTCTTGCTCGACATGATAGTAAGCTATCTGGGTGCTCTTTATCTTAACATGTACTCTGGTTGTCTCTATGTTACATGTTGATAAAGCCCTTAGGATGAGTACTTGACTACCAGGACTATGATGTAGATCATACTAGTAGGGACAGAGTAGTCGCTAAGCACATCCTTCAAATGTTCCTAGTCGTAGGTGTATCAAGACAGGGTATCGATATACCAGAGTAGACTAGCGTATAGCTTCTTGATCCATGTAGATGGGCGATGGATGATCCCATGTCCATTGGTGTTTAACATCAGAGACAGTATACGGGTGCTCAGTGGAGATTGGGTCACTGGACAGACTCACCGAGAACTTCCAGATGGTATTATACCTCACGTCAGATGGCAGTTCTCTGGTGACACTAGTACAGGTTAGTCTGTAGACCCGAGATCGTCATTGAGTCTTGTGTGATTTCTACTGTGCTTTGATTTCCACCTTACCACGTTCAAGAGAACGTGCAAAACGGTGGCTTTTGGCTACAGTCCTAAATCACATGGAGGCAATGAGCGATAGGAGGGGTTTCGTCTCTCCCGGTATTGGGAGTTGATGTTGCGCTGTGTTCGATTGGCTATAACAGGAAGTCCCTGGCCAAGGCTGCTTCAGAGATATACTGGTAAGTGTTATCAGTAGTTTCTCGACTCGTTATGAGCCTCATATCGACACGACTTATCGAGTTACTGGGGTCTGACGTTTACCACCCGTAGACTAGATATGCGACATATCAGACGAAGAGACCGGACTATACGGTATTGTTACTGATTGGATTCGCAGGAGTGTGAGAAGGCTTGCTTGTTGATCTTCTGATCGCTCAATACCCGAGTGGCCGTTACGTTTAGCAGACCGCTTGCGGCTTGTGGGTGTTTGATATGATCATCACCTACGGCCGGCGTATTGACGAGTTTTTACAGTCCTACACAGAGGTTTCCTGGCTCAAGCGAAACGGAGTAGGAGCACATATGTGATATGTGCGGGACCGAGATTGATACGATATGAGATACCGTATTCTATTCTCGCGATATGAGATATCGGTCGGTTATATATGATATAGCCGGGTTATCGGATTAAGTGTTGATTCGATAAGTTGATTCATATGATATTAGTCGGTTATAGGTGATATAGCCGGATTATTAAATCAAGAGTTGATTTGATAATCTAATGTATAATTATATATTTGATATATTACATTACATTAACTAGTATTAGCTCACTTATGATTTCTTTTCTCACTTTGGATACATTGATGTATATGTGATATATGTTAAATGTATCATGCTAGGTTACAAATGCAACTAGGGTTTATGAGACTTGAACCGTGCTAGGGTTAAGATTAGGGTTTTATATTTATCATTAAGTTATTCAAAATTGTGGATTTTATCATGGTTGATATATGTTGGAAGCTTGTAAGCATTTTTGACTTTGTCCACTCTTTTGTCTAACTTGGGATATTTGTTTAACCCAACCCTTTAACCCATAGCCATGGTTAACTCTCTACAAGGATTAAACATGACATGCTTAACCCTTGGTTGCATTTTTAACCTCAAGCATCATTCATTCTCTCTTAAGACAATTCTTCACCTTCTTCATGAGCTCAAAGAGAAAAGTGTTTTCTAGGGTTTGAGTTTGTGATGAAAACTTGTGAGAATATGAAATCTAATGTGAGAAAAATTCCTACTTTATCATCCTCTACTACTTGCCATTTAGTTTAGGGTGATTGCTTCACTAATTCTATGATTAGTGAAGAGATAGCTTGGGTTAGTGTCTCCTCGACGTAGATCATCTCCGGTCTCGAAGACTTCGAAGCAAGCATGTTCGTTTCTTCATCGGAGCCTCTCTAGAGTCCGGTACATCCTGATCGCGGCGAAGGGACTACTACACGGAGATGTTGAAGTGAAGGACCGGTCTACAAAGGTTGTATTCCTTGCTCACTCGACTTGCAAAGTGTTTGCATTTGTATTTCCGTCGATTTCTAGTTAACGATTCAAAGTTAGGGTTAGCTAAAACGACAATTTTTGAATTTGGCATGGACGATGCCTCCCGAAACCTTGATGCCGTCTTAGGTAATCCTGCAGATATATCGTCAGGAAACACGTCGTCGAACTCTCGAACCACTTCTGGCCTTGATTCTTCCTTCACTTGAGTTGCTGCATTACTGTCTTCTTTGGCTTCGCTTTGTATGTGCTTGGCTCCACGGTACGGTCTCCACTTTTGAAATAGAAGACCGGATGGTCTGGAATCTCGAATTCTATCCTCCTTTCTTCTCAAACTTTTCTTTCGGTCTTAATACCTACCCACAAATTTTCCTATACCTAAAACATATCCCACAAACCTTAGGTAAAATCTTAGTAACCTCACTACCTGCACTAGTACTGTTCGATACCGGAGCATCTCACTGCTTTATGTCGTAACGGTTCGTCCGAACCCATGCGATTCCAGTCGCACCGCTTGTATCCAGTTGGAATGTCAGTTCAGGGAATGACGTTCTGAAGGCAATAATGGGATACAGCTTGTGTCCAGTAGTCGTCTGCAGCAGAGAATTCTACGCTGACTTCAAAGTGCTGGAGCACCAACGAAAGTACTACCAAGCCCGATAGTTTGACTTGACTATTCTCGCCTATGCGAATCAGTCTCCAATAGATAAAGACTCTCTTCTCTATAGAGAGAGCGGATACTCTAAGCAGGTAGGGATTAATTGCCTCCACTTCTGTCTGAAGGCGGAACTAAAAGAACAGAATTTTTGAGTGGTTACCAGTGATAACTTGGCCAGTGGCCTCAGCTTCTTCCACGGTCATCGTGAAAGCCTGGCGCCGTAGTACATTCCTCCTGGACTGAGGAACATTCCTCGGAACGTTCCTTTGAGCTTGATGGAACTGACGAGGAGGAGGTGCAGCTTGTGGTCCTCTAGGTGGTGGAGCAGGTAGTGCAAGTCTTGGAGCAGGTGCTTGGAGGGCTGGTCGCTGCGGGTAAGTGATTGCTGGCCTGGGTGCAGCAACTGGGTTTTTTCTTTAGGGACAAGACCCAATATCATGAGCAGCTGAGCCGCAAACTACGCAAAGACGGTTGGCTCGCCGACAGTCTTTCATCATATGTCCAGTTCTTTTGCAGTAGGTACAAAAGGCTGGGCTAGGACGGTTGTTCGGTACTCTCGGTCGCCTTGGCACAAAAGATGGCCTTGACGAGGCTCATACTGACATCTGGTTGGCAGGACGCTTAAATCCAGTAGATTGAGATCTTTCCCTCGCCTTTACTACTGCCTCATAACGGCGGGCAGCTTTTAGAGCCGAGTCATAAGTCGGAAAATCTCATGTGGCCAGTGCAGCCTGGATTTCCGAATCCAAACCTTGTTGAAATTGACGGGCTCTGATCTCATCCGTCGATATCCGGTGTGCCGCAAATCTGTTTAAAGTATGGTGTTAGCTGTGTAATATATGATATATTGAAAAATCGAATTATTGAGACATATCTTACCGACTGAGCATGGTGAACTCAGCGTCATACTCATCTACCGACTTGGTCCATATCGAACCTTGTTGCAGATGTATGAACTGCCGTTCCGTGTCGAACCTGGCAGTCTCACGGAAGTACTTAGCGTCGAACATATCGCGGAAAGTCTTCCATTCGATGGGTGGTTCAATACGGCTTTCTTCCGCCTTCCACCAGTTCCGTGTATTGTCTGTGAGCTATAATTTTGCAACACGAACCCAAGCTATTTCTGGCACTTATGCCGCTGCCAGATCATCCTCGATAATCCGAGCTCATTCCTCAGCTTCCAATGGGCTCCCCTTTCTTGAGAACAGTTTGGGGTGTAAAGCTCTGAATTATTTCACCCCAGGTGCTTCAGCCTCGGGACGGTTTAAGAGCTGCTGTTGTCTCTCTACGAGGCTGCGGATTGCCTCAAGCAGAACCGTTTGCTCGTTGGGTAGAGCAGGAACGGCATGTGTGATTGGTAGTGGAGGTGGAGTGTTGTTAAAGTTGGTGCTGATGTTGTTTGGGGAATCCATAACCTTGAAGAAAATTTTGGATTAGGACAGGTTCAAAGTATATGATTCAAAGAATATGAAATTGTAAGATTCAAGGAACATGAATTGTTAAGAATGTTTTAGTTGCTGGTTCTTGTATTATATTGCTTAGGTTGTTCACGCAGAACAGAATTGCATGACAGTGTTCCATACAACTCTGACCGACGGGATGGTGTGGATCCATAAATGTAACGCTCCACGCCCCAGTACAGATGGTATTGTTCGCTTTGGCCGAAACCGCATGGTTTTTCCCTTTAGAGGGAACCGGATCCGACCAGGGGACACTTCCCAAGAGGTCACCCATCCTAAAACTTCCCTGGACCGAGCACGCTTAACTACGGAGTTCTCAAGCTCCTGTAGTTCCGGTTCACTTAAAAGGCGCCTCTGTAATTGAGGATGGTATCATTATATTTATAATGCAGTTCGGTCATCTTTCGGAATGTGCTTTAAGGACTCGATCCCATTGTTCTGAAATGGCTCCCTCACTCAGATCACCAAGATGTCCGCAACAGACCGCACTGAGTGTGGACAGAGCAGATCACCATGATCTCTTAAGACCGCACTGCTCTGGGGTATTACAGGAGCCATCATGACCGTCGGCGGTGGGGATTTGGGATGAATGGGAGGTCGGATCTTGAGCAATTGCCTTGAGATTCGTGCCACCAACTTTAATCACTGTTTACTCCTTTTTGCGCATATTTGATTTTTCTGAAACTTTTCGTTTCTCCGTGAATTACACGTGCAACTCTTGGGATTCCAAAAAATTAAAAAGAAAAATCTAAAATTAATTGGGTCTAATGGGATTCGAACACACAGTCTATGTCGCGGTGTAGAGGATTTACTAGTGAGGTACAAGTTGCTTCTTGTTTTTATTGAACAAAAATAACTTATAACTCTTATATAGGCTGAAATGCCATTTTTTATACAATAAACAAGAAATTTTTGTACAGGGATTTCAAAGTCGTTACATCATCAATAACCAACGCGACTCACGCTCTATAAACGAGTACTTATAAGAGATGCGGTCTATCTCCGACAATTTCGCTCTCACCGACCACCCCCTTTCCTGAAGATGATCTTGCCTTCCACATCCTCGTTGGTCTCGGACATGAGTTCAAAGAAATCGCAGCTGCTATCCGAGTCCGTGATAACTCTATCATCTTCAACGAGCTTTATGAGAAACCCATAGACTATGAACGGCATCATAAGAAAGAAGACACAAGTACGTCTTTCTCTTTCGCAAATGCCAACTATACCAACAAATCCAATCACTTCTCTTATCGCCCTTCGTAACAACGTGGAAATACCTCCTACAATTGTAACACCAACAACAACAATTTCACTCGTAACAACAATAACAACCAATACTTCGACGCACGCAACAACAACTCGCCCCACTCCAACTCCTACTGTAACTTCTGCAAACGTCCTGGTCATAACACAAAAAATTGTCGTCAACTTGCTCACTTCTTTTGTAAGAACACAGTGCAAACCAATTCGCCGCAATTCTCATCGTAGACGCTCTCTCAACCTGTGGCAAACGACACAAATGACAACCGGCCTACTCCGTCTTCCTGGATATTGGACACGATACTTCTCACCATGTTACGTTCGATATTGGGACTCTTCACAGGTACACTGATTACGGTGGTCCCGATGAGATCAACTTAAGTGATGGTTCATGTTTGAAAATTTCCCACATCGGTAAAACAATATTGCACTCACCCCAAAAACCCTTTCTTTTAGATATTGTTCTATGTGCATCATCTGTTACTTAAAACTTAATTTCTGTTGCCAAATTTTGCAAATTAAACAAAATCTCAATTGAGTTTTTTCTCTCTAATTTTTTGATAAAGGATCTTTACACGGGGCGTCTCTTTTTCGCGGGGATAGCCATAATGATATCTATTACCTCCCACGCTCCATTCAACCTTAAATTCACGCTACCTCTAAATCAAAAATAAATGAGTGACACTGTCATCTTGGTCATCCGTCTATCCGCATCTTTCAGTCAGTTATTAGGAAAAATAAGTTATTGTCTAATATTTCGGTAGTTAATAATCTTCAATGTAACTCTTATGATTACTATAAAAGTAAATACGTTGCGGCCCGTCACGTCATCGATTCCATACACTGAGAAGCGGGGCATGACAGTAACTCTTATGATTGCAATAAAAGTCATAAACTTTCTTTTTTTGAAAATTCACTTCGTACTTTTAAGCATTTGCAATTAATTTACACTGATATTTGAATACCCACTGAATGAAGATTTGTATATGGCTCAACCACCCAGTTTTCTCCACTCTTCCTTACCCAACCACGTCTGTAAACTACGTAAAGCTATCTATGGTTTCAAGCAAACGCCAAGGGTATGGTATTAAGAACTCAAAGGCTATCTTCTACAAAATGATTTCGCAAATTCCGTGGCGTATACGTCTCTTTTTATCTACTCTAAGGACGCCATCGTAGCCTATTTCTTGGTATATGTTGACGGTATTATTCTCACAGATAACAATGTACAGTTTCTTCAATTTTTTGTTCATCAACTTGGACAATGTTTCTCTCTAAAAGATCTCGGCGATCTTCATCATTTTTTTAGGATAAAAAGATATTTCCACGACATAAGAACTCTTTCTATCTCAATATCGCCGGTCTTCTAAAAAAGTTATATACGGAAGAAGTTAAAAAAGTTAACACCCCAATGTGCAATACCACCCTTCTATTTCTTCATGACGGGCCTTCATCGGTCGACCCCACAACATATCACCAGTTAGTTGGTGCTCTTCAATACCTTTCTCTCACTCGGCCCGATGTTTCATTTGCCGTCAACCGTCTCTCTCAATTCATGCACTCTCCCATAGAGTTTTACTGGACGACACTCAAACATGTTTTTTGTTATCTCAAAGATACGATATATCGTGGTTTTTACCTCCGTCGACGATCTCCTCTGACTCTTCAGGCCTTCAGTGACTCTGGCTGGGTTGGAAGTCGTGATGACGGTCGTTCCACCACTGCTTATATTCTCTATCTAGGCTCGAATCCCATCTCATGGAAATTGGCTCGACAAAAGACTGTCTTTTGATCTTCCTTCGAAACTGAATATAAAGTCCTATATCTATTTCAAATAATTATTGTAAGTTTCTTTTTCTTTTAAAAAAAGCAAATCTAGTTGTGGATGCAATCAAGATTGGAACAGCTACAGCTTCAGCTGTTTTGGATCATAAATAAAAGAAAATTGTCATAAAGTTGTGACACCAATAACTTATTTTCTAAAACATCAATTTAATATTGTATTTTGATCCATAAAAAAACTACTGTATCGTATCATTATAAAAGAAATGGTAAATTCCATAAACTTTTATAGCTTTCCTCCAAAACAACCATTAAATTTTAAGATGATGCAAATGTACCACGAATTTTACTTATACCAGAGAACTCCCTAATGGAGCAAACATTTAATTAACAAAAAAGTAGAATTAATACCCAATATATATTAATTCTTAGAAAAAAATTTGTTATTTAAATCGATATAAGCTGGATATTTTAGGCATTTTATCTTTTTAATTAACCACATGTTAATTTTGATAGAGTTTTCTGGTAAAAAAAGGTTCCGGGTAATTTTACATCATTTCAAAAGATTGTGGTGGTTTTGAGGGAAAGCGATGAAAGCTCAGGTACCAAATTGAAATTTTGCCAGAAATAAATATAACATTAATACCAACATATGTTAACATTTTCTAAAGTAGCGATAATTTTCGTACCGCTGCAGTGGGTCCGAGTTGACGGCGGAAGAGGGGGCGAGGCTGTAAAGGCAGAAGGAGACTGCATACATTATTATATTATATTATTAAAGATCGCAAAATTCTTGATCACATGATCACATCATCCCATGTTCCAATGCCTGGATACAGCCAGGATCCAGCTGTTCTGGACACCACTCGTGGGCCCCACTCACATCACACCCCCTTTCATAGCTATTCAAAGTTAGCCGTAGATAATTCGGTAATAATCCGTTGCATAGCTCGAATGGTTATGACATTTTTACGGCTATTGATTATCAGGAGAAAAAGAGCTCATGATTTAAGGTGTTCGACGTAAATCCGTGAAACATCCTGGGTATATCAATCGATAAAGAAAACGGGGCAACATAACCTTCTAACATCGCACTGTAATATCTACTTGCATTGTTTTCTTGTCTTGAACTTGCCGTTAACAAAACCTTCTAACATCGCACTGTAAATTACTCCCACCTGTAATATCTACTTGCGAAACGTCAACAATATCTACTTGCGAAATGTCCGAAGACTCCTTTTCTCCTTTAACTCTTTGATGTCCCAGTGCATTGCACTCGACATACAGCATAACTCATATACACTACTACAAATAGGGGTTGCCCCTACGGATTAACCCGTAGGGGCAAATCACTGCCCCTACGGACATATCCGTAGGGGCAAGAAAATAACCTGTAGGTGCAAACGCCGTAGGTGCAAGTTGAAGTCCTGAACTTGTCCCTACGGACAAAAACTTGTCCCTACGGATTTCACTGTAGGTCCCTTATCCCCTACGGAGTAGGTCGTAGGGGCAAAAAAATTATTTTATTTACGTTTTTTAAAAATATATTACTTGTACCTACGGATGAATCCGTAGGTCTAAGTCATAGTCCCTACGGATACATGCGTAGATACTGTCCGTAGGGGCTAAATATCAGAAATCCTGATATTTTGCCCCTACGGATAACCCCGTAGGGGCTTTTGTTTGCCCCTACGGATATATCCGTATGGGCACTCCCAACCCCCTGATACTGAAATCAGGAGGGAAAATATCAGTTAGTGCTGATATTTTGCTCCTACGGTTTAATCCGTAGGGGCAACATATTTAATCCATAGGTACATATTATCTGTTTTTTTTTAAAAAAAGGCTGTCTGATTTTTTCTCGCCCTGTGCACAATAATATATACATCAGTCAAATATAAAATTAATCATCACACAACATATATCGCAGTATTCATAATCACATCTCACGCATATAATATACAAAAGAAACCAAAAAACTGAATATGATATAAATATAAACCAATATCAATATGAATATCGTTTCAAAATGTAGTACAATATGTATCATATAAATAAATATATGTTTCAAAAAATAAGAATCAAAAAGCTACCCTAACTCGGTCCAGCTCCACCTCTGATAAACGCTAGAATCTGACGCGCCTGCTCCTCGGTCAATAAACCATGCAATTCGGCGCGTGTGGGAGTCTGAGCGGCCTGTGGAGTCGGCGATGTGGTCTGCGCAGCCGCCGTCGAGGTAGTAGCTTGCGGAGCCGCGACTGCGGGAGTCTGAGCGGGCGGTGGAGCTATAGGAGCTGTCTGCGGAACCGCAGCCGATATAGTGGCTTGCGGAGCCGCAGCCGAAGGAGATGCATGTGGAGGCTCGGCCGATATACTCTGTCGCGTCTGGACCTAACGTGTGTAATAAGCATGTAAGAACTGTGTATTATTCGAATTCGTATCATTATCAAGTTATTTCGAAACCCCATTTGGATAACTAGTTTGGAAAACCGTTGTTTATTTTAATTAAATATGTATGTATAATTAATCAAACCTAAGTCTACAACCAAATAAGCTCAGGCTACGTACTAATTATGGATATATTGATATCTATAATACGACATGATATTTTACTATAAAGTGGTATACATACCAGCATCTCCTTCAACTCTTGAACGGTGGCCCTCAAGTTTTCCAGTTCCTGCTGGACACGTCGCTCACTGGAGACGGAGGAAGTAACCGCCGGGGTGGAGTCCAACCTCATATGGGCCCTGCTAGGGCCCAGTCCCCGGCCTCTCTCCCAACCTCCGTGGTGCCCTCCGTGTGCGGCGTCCAAGACTGGGGTCAGCAGCCTCGGATCGCTCTGTCCGGTAAAATCGATCCCCGAGGCCTCGGCCTGCTCAACCACCCGCTCCTACACCCACATTAAGCAGTAAAGTATAAGTATAAAATTTAAATTTGAACCTTCCAAAACTAAAATTTCAAATATGGGTAGAATAAATATTAACACTTACGCAATACTCCTGGGTAGCGACGTCGGGACATCGAAGCTCGCCCATGGTGGGATCTATCGAGGTGCCGTGGACGGCAAGATATGCGGACAGCACGCTCGGTGTACCACCTTGCGCCACGGTCTGAGCTGTCTGCAATATTAGAAATATTAGAAATATTAGAAAATAACTCTTAATATTGCAGAATATCACAAAGGCCGGTCTATTGTAATTTACCGATAACTCCATGGCTCGAGTAATATTTCTCGAGCCACCTGTGTAAATGGGGCGACCCCTCTTCGCCGACTTCCCGTTCTCTGTATTCTGAGCGGTCTGTTTCTGCACAACGCATTAACATTTAGTTTTCTAATTAAGGAACACAAAAAAATAAATTATATCCTAAATAATGAATTACATTTAAAATACATACCTGTTTGCGTTGGGAGTCGAAATATTCGCACAATAGAGGCCATGTCTCTACGTCGACTCTCGCAAACGCCGGAGTAGATAGGAGGGCCGCTCTCTCTGCCTTGGGGGTCGCCATCCACAGGAAGTAGCAGTCTGCCTTCAGCTCATTCCTGTTGTATCGGACCTTGGTCTGCATGTTCTTCATCAGGCCATTGTACAGAGCATGAAGGTCGAGCACCCTCCCAGGGTTATCAGGGTCGGGTACAGGCTGAAAATCGTAATCCGACTGAAAATACAAAAAAAAACATTGCTATTAGATTGCAAGTGTTAATAATAAATATATTGGATAAATCAAATGAAAATATATATTAATACGTACCTGAGCCTGATCAAAGAAGAGGGCGAATGAGCGCCGGTGCTGCTCGCCCCACTCAACATGAAGTGGATAGTTCTTCACGAGCCGGCTCTCGTCCCCCATATACCGGCCGAACCTCTCGGCATGAGGACCGGTATAGCGATAGTCAAGGGTAAAAAAGAGGGGGAATGCTGCCCCCCTAGCTCTGTCAGACCTCAGCTTATGGGACTGATTCGGGCCTCGAGTCCCCCTCTGGGGATGGGGAGGCCCTGCGTCTCCACGAAATATCAAGACAATCAATATTAAGACAAAGTTGTATTAAGAAATCAAGATTAAACGAAAATTGAAATGTGATATATACCTCCGGTGACTAACGCACGAGCCTGGGCCCGGGCAGCAGCATGAGCGGGACGATAGTTCCTCCGGTGAGGAACAGGCGGGGTCCCGGATGCGGACGCATCCCCTCCAACTAGAAAATAAACATTGACGCTAAATTTCCATAAAGTTCATATTTATTCTATAGAGCATATGTAAAATGAATAAATATTTTATATTTATTCATACTAACCTGCAGACGATGCGGAGGGTATGGAAGCGGCAAGAATGGCCCCTGCGTCAGATGTGGACGCACCACCTATAATTAGACAATTAAAAATAGATTATATAAGTAATTGCAAAAAGAATGTGTAGATCAATAATATAACGTTCTAAATCAATATGCATGCACTATAGGATATATAAATATACCCGCAGGTGCGGTGGTGTCACCACCTACAGCTAGACAATAATAAAAATTGCTAAGTAAGAACAAAAGGAATGTGTGTATATTTATGATATAGCATTCTAAATCAATATACATGCACTATATGATATATAAACATACCTGGAGGAGCGGGAGTGGCCTCTGTCCCAGATGTGGACGCATCACCAACAACTAAACAATCAAATATTGCCAATATAAGTAATTTTGACATAAACATGCATGAATATCTGTAATATTACATTCAAAATGGATATGCGTGCAGTAAACCTGGAGGTGTGGCAAAATCCACACGGAAGGAGACATTCGAAGGGGTCTCCGATCTGGGTGCAAGACCGGCCCTCTGAAGCTCCCTACGGAGCTCTCCGGACGGCAGAACCGCTCTGCCTCTGCCTCTGCCGCGGCTGGAGCTCCTGCCGCCCCTCGCTGCTCCCGACATCGTCATCAAATTTAGATAAACGGTTCTTGGACGCATTAGACAATCATTAAAAGTATTGACTATATATGTATAGATCGTAAAATATGAAGTAATAATATAACATTACTGATAACCTTTTTCGTTTCGTGGGTGCATTATATATATCTACTTGGATTTCATCGTCGATGTCATTTCTAACCCACGTAACTTCATGATCGGTCGAAGACAACCCGTCCTTCGAAACAGACGGTCGGAGAACTCTAAGCCTTCTCTCTTCTTCGTCCTCATCGCTGTCCTCGAATTCTGGGACATCGTAGACATCTCTGGGTTTCCATCGGCATACAACACTCCATCCCGGATGCTTCAAACACTGTGAGTAGTATACTTGGAACGCTTGGTTCGGAAAGATAAACGGATCTTCCTGCCCGTAAAATCGAAGTGTGTTCACACTGGTCAATCCATATTCATCTTTACAAGTCCCAAGATTGCTTCTCCACTTGTCCGTATTGGTTAGCGTATCGTACCAAGTACACTGGAATATATAAAAGGGTTCTGATCGTCCGGGATAGTGGATGCCGAGTATACAATTTAAGTACCCATAATAAATCACACCGTCCGATCCTACCGTCGGAATCCCACTATTCTGAGTGGTTCTAGATGTTTCTATGTCCTTAATTTCGAATTTGTATCCAAGGACACCAAATCCTTTGTAATATGCAACCTCCATAGAAATTGAGCTAAACATCTTGAATCACTCTCAAATGATACAGACAAGTTCGGATCGTGGATCTAACAAAACAAATTATACGAAAAATACATAACGATACAAGTTTAGATTAAAACTGATAGCAATAAAATATTATTCGAATAACTTACATGATCTGTGACCCAATCACAAAAATTATCCTGATGATATTTTTTCAATCGTTCTTCGTTCCAATCAGGATGCCCCTCACGTACCCCGTTAAAATGAATTCTGTTTTCGACAAATAATGGTGACATTAATATTATATCATTTCATACACACACAAACACAGATATAACAATTAATCCAAAAAAACTTACTCTCTAATTTGTTCAAGACATGCGCAATTAAGCAAGATAAACCGGTATATCTTGTTGATAAATATAGTGTCTATTCTCTTATACTCGACTTTACCATATGGCCCGTCTTGAATTCTTCGTGGCCAGTTAAGTCTTGTCTCAATGTTCTCGTCCAGATAGCGGGAACAAAATGTGGTTGCTTCATCAAGAAGATAACCTTGCATGATAGAACCCTCTGGTCGATTTTTATTACGTATATACTTCTTAAGAGTGTAAAAGTACCTAATGAAAATATGTTGAATAAATAAATACGGGCATACATGACAACAATATATTTATAAATTGCGCGAAACGAAAAATTACACGCACCTCTCGACGGGATACATCCATCGATATTGTACCGATCCGGCTAACTTAGCATCAGTTGCAAGATGAACCGTCAAGTGTATTATGATATCGAAGAATGACGGTGGGAAAATACGCTCAAACTTGCAAAGTATCAACGCAATAGAATTTTCTAGTTTATCCAGCGTCAAAACCTCCAGTGTTTTAGCACACAACTCCCTGAAAAAACAATATAGGTCGTTGATTACTAGACCAACCGATTCGGGGAGAGAAGTCCTGCGGGCTAATGGAAGAAGGTGCTCCACGATAATATGGTGATTATGACTTTTCAGCCCATCGATCTTGCCCTTCACAATTTTTATTTTCTTGTTGAATGATCCTGAGAAACCTGTGGGAACTTTCAAATCATGCAACACCTACAGGAATCTTTTCTTCTCCGGTTGTGACATATGATAAGCGGCATTGGGAAGTACAAACTTGCCCGGTTTACCCGCTACCGGTCTAGGGTGCAATTCACTTCTTATTCCCCACTCTTGTAGATCCATCCGAGCATTCAGGTTGTCTTTCGATTTCCCGTCTTTACAAAAAAGCAAGTTAAGTATGTGCTCTGATACTCCCTTCTCTATATGCATGACGTCCAGATAATGACGCACTAAATTTGTAGACCAGTACGGAAGCTCGAAGAAAATGCTTAACTTGTTCCAAAATGGTGGTTTGACCTATTTCGTCGGATCTATCCCGAAGGTCACATTATTGTAACCATCCCATTTAGCAGTCACGTTCTCTCCAGACAATGGGGATGGAGGTCCAAGAAGCTCCTGATGACCATCAAAGTGAACCGTGTCTAACCTATATGGGTGGTCTGGAGGCAGGAAACGTCGATGGCCGCAATAACAAACCTTCCTGCTAAAATTCAAGAATTTCGATGTTGTGTGTTCATGGCAATGAGGACATGCTTTGTGACCATTTACGGACCAACCTGATAGCATTCCATACGCTGGAAAGTCATTAATTGTCCACATTAAAGCCGCACGCAGTATGAATGTTGTATTTGTGTTTGCATCATATGTCTCTACACCATCAATGATCAAAGATTTCAACTCCTCGATCAGAGGTCGGAGATAGACGTCAATATTGTTCCCCGGTGAGTTTGGTCCGTCGATAAGAAGAGGCATCATAAAATATGATTGGTCCATAGCCAACCAAGGCGACAGATTATAAATTATCATTACAACGGGCCATGTGCTGTGACTTTCAGTCATATAGTTGAACGGGCAGAAGCCATCAGTAGCCAGTCCGAGCCGGACATTGCGAGGATCGCTACTGAATATTGCGTGCCTCCTATCGAAATCCTTCCATGCTGGTGAATCTCTTGGATGGCTCATTTTTCCATCTTCACTTGGAGGAGCACAGTGATGCCAAATCATTGCCTCGGCTGTTTTCTTGCACCTGAATAGCCTATGTAGCCTCTGTGTTATGGGAAAGTATTGTGCTATCTTGACAGGTATATCAGGCTTCTTATCAGAATCTTTCGGCTTATACCCGGCCTCTCCGCATGTTGGACACTCTTTCAAATCTGAATTCTCTTTCCGGTACAACATGCAATTTTTAGGACATGCTTGAATCTTCTCGCACTTTAGACCCAAATCAGACATCATCTTCTGGGCTCCGTACCAGCTGTCGGACACGTTATTTCCCGGAGGCATAGAATCTTTCAAGAACGAAAGAAGCATTATGAATGACTTGTTGCTCCATCCATTTAGGCACTTAATCTGGAAAAGTTGGACGAACCATGAGAGGGTGGAATACTTCGCATTCTCATAAATTGGTTTCCTAGCATCATTCATGAAATTTTCATATTTATCCGCACGCAGTCCTTGACCGGAAGGAATGTCATCTTCGGTACGAATAGATTCACCTAGGGCAGCCTCTACCAAATCCTCCATTTCTTCTGATGGAAATAAATTACCGTCTTCTCTTTCTGCCGTATTACCGAATTCTTCTTCTTCTCCTGCCGCATTATCGTGTTCTCCTTCTTCTTCTGCCGCAGTACTGCATTCTTCTCCTTCCCCGTGATATTTCCAAGTTGTATAAAGTCTAGTAAACCCATATTTTACAATATGAAACTCTGCCAATTCTACCTTCTGCCAGTACTTATTGCCGCATCTATCGCACGGACAGAGAATCTTCTCTATTATGATATTATTATGTGCGCGTGCAAATTCAATGAAAGCAGCAACTCCTGCGACAAACTTAGGTTGCATACGTTGTTACCAATCTACATACATCCAGTCCTTAACTCTGACGTACTCATGGGCCATGTTAGACTGTATAACATATAAATTGTAGGTTATGGTGACTATATTGAGAAATATAAGAACGGAATAGTTACTGACAAAGAAGAAAATCCGTGTATATGCTTTGCGTGTGCCTTTGTCGTTGAAAAGAATAAATTATCGCACGTATGCTAACCGATAGACGGAGACTAAGTAGCGCTTTTAGTTTCATATATGAGTATCGATGAGAATATGAAGGTTTCATATTATTATCGAGTATCATATATTGGTTTTAACTTGAACATCTCGAATCACTCTCTAATTATGCGTTTGTTGTGTATTCTTGTTGTATGTGTGTGTTCCGGCTATCGGGGGTAAGGCTTCTATCCCATTAAGAATGTATAGAGCGAACACCCATCACTTGTGCTTTCAACCGTTTCGAGTAAATTTCGGCAGCACCTCCCCGCTGTTCTCCGAGTACACTGTAATAGAATAGATAATCATTTCAAAGCTGTGAAACAACGTTGAAATGAACATCTAATCTATCTTTGTACACGGAGAACCAGCGGAAAGGTACCGACGAAATATCTCGAAACGGATGAAAACACAAGTGAATGAAGGTGTTTGCTTTTTACATTCTTAACTTGTCCACACGGGACAAATCTATCGGTTACCATACGATTGAATTTTCTCGTCGATAGACTATACGACTGTTGTTAGTATCGAGCTATATCGTCCGGTATTTAACAACTTTCGTATAGTTCTATGTCACGACGAACATCACACGTATGTTAACCGATAGACGAGGACTAAGTGGTGCTTTTAGTTTCATATATGAGTATCGATGAGAATATGAAGGTTTCATATTATCATCGAGTATCATATATTGGTTTTAACTTGAACATCTCGAATCACTCTCTAATGATGCGTTTGTTGTGTATTCTTGTTGTATGTGTGTGTTCCGGCTGTCGGGGGTAAGGCTTCTATCCCATTAAGAATATATAGAGCGAGCACCCATCACTTATGCTTTCAACCGTTTCGAGTAAATTTCGGCAGCACCTCCCCGCTGTTCTCCGAGTACACTGTAATAGAATAGATAATCATTTCAAAGCTGTGAAATAACGTTGGAATGAACATCTAATCTATCTTTGTACACGGAGAACCGGCGGAAAGCTACCGACGAAATATCTCGAAACGGATGAAAACACAAGTGAATGAAGGTGTTTGCTTTATACATTCTTAACTTGTCCACACGGGACAAATTTATCGGTTACCATACGATTAAATTTTCTCGTCGCATAGACTATACGATGGTTGTTAGTATCGAGCTATATCGTCCGATATTTAACAACCTTCGTATAGTTCTATATCACGACGAACATCGCACGTATGCTAACCGATAGACGGGGACTAAGTGGCGCTTTTAATTTCATATATGAGTATCGATGAGAATATGAAGGTTTCATATTATCATCGAGTATCATATATTGGTTTTAACTTGAACATCTCGAATCACTCTCTAATGATGCGTTTGTTGTGTATTCTTGTTGTATGTGTGTGTTCCAGCTGTCGGGGGTAAGGCTTCTATCCCATTAAGAATGTATAGAGCGAACATCCATCACCTGTGCTTTCAACCGTTTCGAGTAAATTTCGGCAGCACCTCCCCGCTGTTCTCCGAGTACACTGTAATAGAATAGATAATCATTTCAAATCTGTGAAACAACGTTGAAATGAACATCTAATCTATCTTGTACACGGAGAACCAGCGGAAAGGTACCGACGAAATATCTCGAAACGGATGAAAACACAAGTGAATGAAGGTGTTTGCTTTATACATTCTTAACTTGTCCACACGGGACAAATCTATCGGTTACCATACGATTGAATTTTCTCGTCGCATAGACTATACGACGGTTGTTAGTATCGAGCTATATCGTCCGATATTTAATAACCTTCGTATAGTTCTATGTCACGACGAACATCGCACGTATGTTAACCGATAGACGGGGGCTAAGTGACGCTTTTAGTTTCATATATGAGTATCGATGAGAATATGAAGGTTTCATATTATCATCGAGTATCATATATTGGTTTTAACTTGAACATCTCGAACCACTCTCTAATGATGCGTTTGTAGTGCATTCGTGTTATATGTGTAAAATGATTTTAAACCATTGAGATCAAGATTGATAGAACTGATCATCCTACATTGCAATGGTATTCATCTACCAAAAACTATTATTGCAATGGCATTCATCTATAACAATCAACAATTAAAACTACAAATGTAGGATACTGATATCATAAAACGTTATACGCAACATATGAATTCACATGACTGAAACATGCATCAATAAACATGTTCATCCAAAAGAAAGGCCACTGTCAACAAATATAGACAAAGGATTATTATATTAACTATGAAACATATTAGAAAAAGGATAGAAGTTAAAGATGTTAATAACATGATGATAATCAAAGCAGTTGCGTACAGATGCTAAAACCGAATATGTGACACGATATTCTTGTAAAGATAGACATGTATTAAAAGAGGAGATGCCCAAGTAAAATCCATAACTAAATCCCTATATATCTTGCCCTTCCTTTTCTTCAAATCAGAAATGTGTCTTTTTTTTTGCAATTATATATAGCTAAAACAAAAAAGGTCCTACAATTCTAAGCATTTCCAATTACAACGGCCCATCCTCAAAATCCAGAATCTTATGAGCATCTTATGCAATTAGCAAACATATTCAACCCAACATGCCCAACGGCTAAAAGTTCCACAAAACAGTCTCCGTTTCCAAGATAATTTGAGAATAACAAATAAAATTATTAATTAAACTGGGCTTTACCCACATTATTAGTTCAGTTTCCAACACCTTCTCAAACTAGACATATTTTCCTCTTATGATCATCATCAACATTTCAATTAGCGAGCTTAATGCTAATTGGAATGGAAATTAACTTAGACCCTGAAATCCAAAACCCCAACCCCAACCCCAACAGCAACCCCCTGCCGAACCCCAACCCCAACCGCAGCCCCAGCCCTAACGCTAACCGCAGCCCGAGCCCCAACCCCAACCACAGCCCTAGCTGCAGCCCGAGCCCGAGCCCCAACCCCAACCCTAGCCCGAGCCCGAGCCCGAGCCCGCAGCCCCAGCCCCAATCAAGAAGTGCTCAGGGACACACAACCCCAACCGCTACCCCCTGCCGAACCCCAACCCCAACCGCAACAGCAGCCCCCCAGCCCCAC
Organism: Agapanthus africanus; assembly: GCA_030015575.1. NCBI lineage: Eukaryota > Viridiplantae > Streptophyta > Magnoliopsida > Asparagales > Amaryllidaceae > Agapanthus > Agapanthus africanus. The sequence continues at coordinate 653,556,005 of JASDDO010000014.1, forward strand.
CTCTAACCCTAACGCTAACCCCAACCGATGCCTACCCAAACCATGAACCATAGACCTAAAACAATAAAAAAAATTGTTTAATTGAAGATTTCCTAACCTGTGCAGGCGGTGGCGACGACGAATCGGTGGCGACGACGAACGAAGATGAGGAAGAAGCAGGCGGTGGCGACGATGAATGAAGATGTGGAAGAAGCAGGCGGTGGCGACGACGAATCGGCCGGCGCTGGCGACGACGAGAACGGCGATCGGCGGGAGCGAGGGTTTGGGGATTTGGGTTCGCGCGCAAGTGATGAGAGAATAAGAGATAATTAGCGTAGGGATCGATCACTTAATTCTCTATTTAGATGCCCCTACGGATAAGCCCGTAGGTTCTTGGTTTGCGGCTCCGTAGGAGCAAACAACAATTTAAGATTTAATAGTTTTTAAATAAATATGTAAGGACCGTAGGGGCAACCGTTAGGCCCTACGGATTAATCCGTAGGGCCAAACTAAATCTGCCCCTACGGATGTTGTTATCCGTAGGGGCAACCCCCTATTTTAGTAGTGATAGTTTCCGTACACGAAAGCATTCTCTTCGCCACCTCCACTTTCCAGCCATTGGCACATCATCATTCTCACCACCGGATTCAGATTCCTTTCAAACATAGGGGAATGCTGCTGTTCAATCTGTATATGCGTTTATTACATGTACCGATTTATGTATCACCGAAGAGCATCCAGATTGTCCAACTCACCCTTTTTAAACTTATTTTTTCATGTGACCGATTTAGTGAATCCAACCGGTGACCTTTATCTTTGGAGACATAAGGGTTTTTAATCGAAATAGCGTGAATATATATTAAAATTATTAAAATAATATAATTTAAATTATATTTAGCAGAATAGGACGGTTCCCGTCTTATCAAACCCCACCCCGTCCATGCCCATGAAAAGAACGAGTTCCTAGAATCCGCCCCCACCCATACAATGAAGAGGGTGGGTTCTCTCCTTTATAAAGGAGAGGGCGGATTCCTAAAACCCGTCTAAGAATTTTTAAAATTTTTAAAAATTAAAATAAATTAGAAAAGAATTTTAAAAATCTCCGTTTAAAAAATCATTTATTAAGATGAATAAATAATAAGATTGTTGTTTTTGTTACGCGCATGGTGACATGTGTTATTACAGTTCATATAGAATTACTATAAATATGAATCTTGTATACACTTCATTAACACAATGAATCTATCAAAATAATAATACAAAAAAATCATATCATAATAAAATGTAAATTGTACAAGTTTCTTTACAAGCGCTGACTGATTTTCCTCCCGTGCACTTGTCACGATCTCGAAAGTCCCGTCCCTGTTGACTGTTCTGAACATCTGGTCTTATAATGACCTGGTTGTTTGCATAGGCTATATCTGCCGTGCTTTTGCTGAGGATAAGCATCCATTGTCATTCGATCTCGACACACCTTAGGTGTTTCGGGTCCTATATTTTTGTCCGGCGGTAATACAGTCAGTGTTTGTCTGTTCCCAGTATAATAGTATCAATAGCGACTATCTGGTATATGATGAAATTTTGGATCGTATGCGTCTTGGTAATTGAAAACTGTATAGTAACGGGAAGCAAAATTGTAATGTGAGTTATGCATGCTGCTCGCAGCAGCAATTGCATGGGCACAAGGTAAATGTTGTTGCTGGAAAATATCGTATGTGCACGAAGAGAGCCATTCATCTCTAAAATTTACGGTATATTGATTCTCATTACTTCCCGTAACTTGAAACTCCGATGTGTAAAACCTTTCAGATCCGCAGTATTGTGATATCCGCAGTCATGAACATTAGGGTCAAGTCTCATCGGATTGGGAAAGGGAAAGGGAAACGAAAAGCGATAATTGTATGCTTTTACAAATGGGTATCAAAGTGTCCAGTTCTTTTGATGGATTCATTTTGTTAATAAAGTGTATACAAGATTCATATTTATAGTATGATCTAAATATTGAATTACTTCTATATAAACTGTAATAACACTTTTCACCACGTCTGTAACAAAAACAACAATCTTATAATCTATTCATCTTATTATTTATTCGGTTTTTTAAACGGAGATTTTTAAAATTCTTTTTTGATTTATTTTATTTTTTAAAAATTCTTAGACGGTTTCAAGGAACCCGCCCTCTTTATTGAATGGGTCGGGACGTGTTATAGGAATCCGCTCTCTTCATAGGCATGAATGGAATGGGGCCTAATAGGGCGGGTTATGAGATCCCGCCTTTAATAAACCGTCCTATTCGGCTAAATATAATTTAAATTATATTATTTTAATAATTTTAATACATATTCATCCTATTTGTAAAAAAAAACCGAGAGATAATTTATAAACTGAGGTATGATAGAAGCTGTCAAGCATCTGAAACATATAAATAACCAAACACCTTAAGTTGCTTAAGCCCTGGACTCTTAACCAAAACAGAAGCAAACACTTCTCGTTGGCTGAGGGGAAACAGGAAATGGATCCATGCCCATACGTACGTCTTATCATAGAGTCCCTGGCCTTGAAGCTGCCTCCGGCGACGTCGAAACCCGCCGCCCCCGGCGCCGTCCACCCCTCGACATCTCCGTCTCCTTGCCTCTGCACCCTCCACCTCCAACCCCACCCCTCCAATCCCCAAACCACCCCTCTCCCCATCGTAAACTCCCCGTCCGTTTCCCTCACCGAAGCCCCGGGGCCCGCCTCCTTATCCTCGCCGCCGGTCATTTTCACCCTCGACTCCGGGATACTCACCTGCAGCCTCATCGTCACGGTTTACTCCGGCAAGCTCACCGGGCCACGCACGTGCGGGCTCGGTAAGGGGGCCCGGCTTGGCCACGTGAGGGTGGGGGTGGACGTGGAGGCGGGGAGGGCGCATGCGGCGGTCATGCAGAGCGGGTGGGTGAGCCTCGGCCGCAACGGGTCGAGGCTGCATTTGGTGGTGAGGACGGAACCGGACCCGCGGTACGTGTTCGGGTTCGGGGGCGAGCCGGAGTGTAGCCCGGTGGTGTATCAGATGCAGGTGCAAGGCGCGGGGGTGATGAAGCAGCCCGTTTTTAGCTGCCGGTTCTCTGCGGACCGAAGAAGGAGTACTAGGTCAAGGTGAGCTTTCAGCCCTTCAACGTTTTTCAGATAAATATCATATCGGTTTTTTTAAAAAATATTAAAGGGAGCTTTGTTTGCTTGGATCGAGGATGATGCATAGCCTTAATTTACATGTTTGCCCTTTGAATATGATTATGTTATGGTTTTAATTGTTATCGCTTGAAATATAATCAATGATTCTTGGAAGTACAGACTGTAAGCTGTAAACAATTTAGAATGGATCCAATTGAAATAAATTTTGAGTTTAATTTAAAGTGACATGTGATGATAAATTTTCCTTCAAGCAAATAGTTAGACATGATAAATGAATATATGAATCTGAAGGGTCTATAGATATGTGTGGCTCAACCTAGATTCGCCTAATTATATTACCATTTTATTGTTTGCAATTTGAACATATAAAAATGAAAGTGCTCAGATGAGAGATGATAAAACGTGTGATTTCATAATGGAATATTAGAAATTACTAAAAGGTCCGATAAGAAGATTTTCTTCCTAACGACATGTATATTTTCAGATCTTTTCCATCTGAAACCCCTCGTAGCAGCACCATCAAAGGATGGCTAGCCGCTTTCGGAAGCCAAAGAGACCTTCGTCGTAAAGACCAACGAAAAGGATGGACGGTCACCATCCATGACCTATCAGGCTCCCCAGTTGCCGCCGCATCTATGATCACACCGTTCGTTCCATCACCAGGCTCAGACCGAGTCTCCAAATCGAACCCGGGTGCTTGGCTCATCCTTCGCGCAACCGGATCCTCTACCGGCAATTGGAAGCCTTGGGGCCGCTTTGAGGCTTGGCGTGAACGAGGCCCAATCGACGCATTGGGCTACAAATTCGAACTTGTTACCGATAACGGGCCCACTAACAGCCTTCTCATAGCACAATCGACTATAAATATTAAAAAAGGCGGGGTCTTTAAAATAGATGCTAGTGAGGGTGGAGATGATGTCGTGAGATTACGGACGTCTGGTGGAGGGTTCGTGATGGAATCTACGGTTGAAGGGGAAGGGAAGATGAGTAAGCCGACAGTTCAAGTCGGGGTACAACATGTTTCATCTATGGGCGATGTTGCGCTTTTTGTCGCATTGTCGGCTGCGGTTGATTTGAGTATGGATGCTTGCCAGTTGTTTTCGCATAAGTTAAGGAAAGAGCTCTGCCGTGATCAACAAGAATATAGTTTATGATTAGAATATTTCGAAAACTTCATACTTCTATTTTCTGTTGGATGCGTTGCATTTGAAAACCAAATAATCTTGAGCATTTTCTTTCTTTCATTCGGAATCCTGGCCAATAGCTTACCACAAATTTGTCGGTCTTTATTTTGGTTTGATCAAAGTAGAGGTTGAGGATTGTTAGTTTATGGTGTGAATTCTTCATTCATTCATTATTTATGAAAAATTTCCCTTCTTTTATGTGGAAGTCATTGACGATTTTTTGTGTAATTAAGTGAATATTCTGAATGTTTCATCTTATGGATAGGCCATAATGTGCATGATATTTGCATTTTACAGGTTTATACATTCTTGTAATGTGAAAAAAGAAAAAAAAATGCTTAATTCAAACCAGAAAAGCCTTCTCAATCTACAAAATGAGATAGATTCTTGCTTCAACAAACGCATATTAAGCAGGGGTTTTCTCCTCCTTTTTATATATAGGAACCCTACAAAAATTAAGGATCTCAAAAAACAATATATATAAGAAACTCCCAAAATTACTCCATGATTAAATAAGGCATAAGAATTTCCTCTATAAAATGAGAGTGAGAGATAGGTCGCCGGTTTGATCTCCGAAGGATGTTGCATAAAAAGAAAGAGACTAAACAGACCTTTATCCAATCCATGAGTTGGGATTAATCACAGTTAGATGGATAGTTTATTGACTAATCTACGTATCCCTGTCGGTCCTAAACTCTTTGATCCTCTCAAAACTCAATTCGAACTTGTTTACCTCAGTAGTTGATGGATCTTTGTTTCTCCTTCAAATGTTATCTTCCGTTGATCTGCTGCGAGCGCTGATGGACGGCTGGGATTGAGTTGGAGAGTTGCCTCCTGGAGCGTGTGGATCTCAATGGGTTTTGTGTGGTTGAGGCCGAGCTACCTGAAAAAAAGTCCCGGGATGGTTGTGCCACCGAGAACCCTCTGACGATCAAGTTAGACGGGGTATTTTGGCAGAGTAATGATCTATTGGAGTAAAATTGGCTTACCTGAGTCGTCTGAGAGAGGGGTTTATATAATGGCAACCATGGACAGGCGGGCGCGAGATTCACGACGGCCGTTACGCCCCTGACGTCACGCTTGCGTGATAGGCGGGATTCCCCATTAATGACGAGATATGCTCGTTAATTGGGGATCGTGATGGTGTGGAACGCGGGATCATGGGCAGCAGATATCTCGTATCGACGAGATTCGCGGAGTCGTGGCGGAGGCGCCTGTGATTGGTGCTGTGGGTCGGTCGGTGAGACCGAGAAAGCGCAGCTCGGCGGGAGGCTCGGGATCGAGCAGGAGACCGGGGTAACTTCGTTTTGTGATAGCTCGGAGGCGAGCTGGGGGTGGTCTGGAAGGCCACCGAAGGTCGGGAATATCCTCGGGCCGGAGGCCCGGGGTGTGATCCCAACGTAACGTTCTTGATCCCTTCTCGTAAGCTCCGGGACACGTCATCTGCCACGTGTCGTGATCTGGGGAGTCACCGATATCGAGCATCATCAGCGGTCCTCTAAATTTTCTCACCCTCCACAATCCATCAGAGGGCTAAAATTGTTTCTACACTTCCGGACATTAGTTCTAATGTTGTTAGGGACTGGATTTATGGTTATATATATATATATATATATATATATATCTTTTTTCCTTGAAGTAAAAAAGGAGAGCTAGATGTACTGCTCATTAGATTAATGGCAGGATTTCAAGCCCGGTAAAGTATTGCTCAATTATAAAATATATATACATACAAAAATAAAAGACCAACAAGATATACAAAATGAAATTTGCTTACCCGATATCCATCAACATAATTTATGAAAGTCTAGCAGGCCTTTGCCTTCATTCTTCTCAAAAAAATATATTTATATGTTAGATATATAGCTTGCAACCATCACACACATCCTCCTCCCAACCCAAGTCAAAATAATTTACATCACCAAAAAAAACTAAATATATATTTTTGGACAAACCCACTGTTCCGGTATGCCCCTCTTCGAAACACTAAATGGTAGGTCCCGGGTTCGATCCAAAGTCTCCTCCCAAACTCCTATTGCCCACACTGGGCTATGTGCCCCGCACAAAATAAACTATATCGGTTCAACATGTTAAAGTAAAAGCCTATAAAGCAAAGGCCTAACTCCTGATGGAAGTTGTAAACAGATCTCTGTACTTGATCGGCTCTAGATCGCTTATCCCTTGGGAAATTGATGCAACTAGTTTTTATGGTAGTTTTTCAAAATCCCATATTTCCTATATCAAAAGCCATATAAAACTGTTATTTTTATTTATTTTATGAATCCAAAAAGTAGACACAAATTAACACTTTCGGGCCAAATCCGTGGATCCCTGGGTGTGTCTGAGTTGCGTGCTTGTGTATGGTGCGTATTATAGGTTAGGGCTTACGGACCCGTACCCAAAAAAAAATTGAATCCCAAATTGCAAAATATTAATGAAGATGCCCATTTAAAGTGTGCAAGGCCAGCTGCCTCATGGGGCCCATATGAAACTGGCCCTTATTACTCAAACATATATGTACATCCTCTCACATAGCCACATGAAGGTGTCACCTATCATTATCCGGCAAGTGTAGACGGATTCAAACAAAGATACAGATAGATATAGAAAATGAAAATTACCATTTGTAGCTGATAAAAGTTGGATATGGATTCGGATGTGAATTGATATTAGAATAAATATACCTGAGAAAATAAAATATTACTATTTTTTATACCGGATTCCGAAACGAATACAGAATAGATATATAAAATGTTACTATGTATGTATCTGGCTATTGTCAGATAAAGAGACGGATACAGATATTATCATCGGAAATGAAAACTTCTATCAAATCGGCTACAGATACGGCGCTAGCTCGGATTATCGGTAGTATCCGTTTACATTCTCCCTATCCGTAAATCATTAAGAAATTAGGTGCCCGTCGAGAATTAATAAAATAAAAAGAACTTTAAAAAAACCATAAAAATCACCAAGTGTGCATCAAGAGTACAGATGCATCGAACTAGACATGAATGACGCATTCAATTTTAGATCGGACTTTTTCAATAAATCCATCTAACTAAACATGAGAGACAAGTTCAATCCTAGATTGGATTTTTATGTTTTTGGTTTTTATATTGGCCCTACAAATATTTGGGCTTTTTAAATAAGCCCCTCTACAATCCATATTGTTATATAAACTACAATATTATCAAAAAGACCAACATTATGGACCCATCCATTTGATGCTATTATTTGGATTTTGTGGGTCCTACCGTTTTGTTGGGTAGACTTTTGGGCGGACAAATTGCCGGCAGGAAAAGCATTGCTTTGATTTCCATATTCTTTTTCTTTTTCTTTTTCGTTTCCAATTTCTTTGTTCCGTTGATTTCTCTTTTGAAATCTGGAGAGTTTCTTGCCAAATGGTCAAGGTAATTTTCGAATTCATCCATTTTACTTCGTAATTTCTTTGCAAATTAGAGATTTGATTGTTCTATTGACTGAGAAACCCTTTTTTTGATGAGAGTGAATCACAATAGAAGTTATTTGTGCATTCGTTTTGTATCTACTAATTGTTGTTTCAGTACTTTGCGCCGAATATGACAGCTATCAAGATGAAACTCCTGATAGGTTCATTTTACGAAGTTGAGTCTAATGTAGGATAAGACGAAGCGAAATCAATTTTTTCTTCCAATTTATATTGTTGGAATTTTTTATTTGGTAGGATATTATTTAGTTAGATTTTTTTTAATTAACTCCGGAAGGTGCAATGCTTAAATGTTTTATTTTTTCACTATCAATCCCAAGCGAAGCCAGGTAAAGGAAGAGGGTTGTGTTAAGTAGCTAACAAACAACATAAAGCATAGTTGAATTTCTATGAAATGAATATTAAAGAAATTTTATTGTTTATTTTAATTAAATTAGTTTAGATATTTAATTTGGTTTGGAAAGTTTATTTCCTGAGTAGAAGTTTAGTTAGAATATATTTAGTATCTTTTAGAAAGCTATAAAAGCATGCGATGGTAACACTTGCGGAATTCAGACCTTGATTAATAAAATAACTTTTAATTTGTTACAATTTCTGATGGATTCCATAGTGTTCATGGATTCGAGCAACCATTATGAAATCGATGATCATTCTGACGACACTATCCTACCCGTCACCAACTTCCGCTGCATCATTACGTTTGTTGGTTAATTTAATTTGTTCTTTAGACTGATCTCGGGCGTTTTGTATAAGCCAAATATTGACTTATTTATTATTTTGTTAGGGATATCCTCTTTTCTTATATTGTTCCTTTCTCCTACTTATATAAACAGTACATCTTGGAATGAATAAAATTACCGAATACTCTTATAGGACCTTATGTAGCATCTTGTTGTTGTGAAGGTGTCTCGTATTTAAAGAAGACTGCGCATCAGAAGGAGGGACTGACTTCTGCCTGCAAAGAATAGACACCAGTCAAAAGAAAATAGAGAAACCCAGATGAATTACAAATGTCAGGCACTGACATCTGTCTAGACGTCTGCCTGCAATCTGGAAGAAGCATGTTAAAGCTTCAGACGTCAGCCTGCATGACTACTGACGTCCGTGCAGACGTCAATACTGACGTCTGGTCTGCGATAACTGCGAATTTAAGTTTGAGATTTAACTTAAACTTTTGGTTTTTGGCGGAAGTTTTGTAATTTCTGAGATTTTATTATAACTAAAATTGTATAGGCTATAAATTGGATCTTAGGGTTATTATTTAGGGTTGATGGTTTTTGATCATAAGGTTAAAGGGAGCCGCCGCTCCATAAGAGATCAAGATTATCGTATAAGGAGAATTTGTAGAAGGGGATAGATCTCGTTGGAGATCATAAAGAGAGAGTGTAATAATTCTCTGTAAGGTTTTCTTCTTCTCAACTTTTAATAAAGGTTCTTCCTGTTTCCCTCTAAATCTCTTTTGTTATTTTTATTGCGGTTTGCATCCAGTTTTCTTTTGTTACTTCATTTATAAGGTTTTCCGCTGCATTGCTGATCGGTCTGACGGTAGCAACAATCGGTATCAGAGGCGCGTTCCATATTTTTGTGATTTAAATTTAAGGTAGGTGACGACGCTTGCGTCCGCTCCCTATCTTCTTAGATCATAATTAAATGGATAGTGGTTTGTAAGGATCCGAGAGAAATATATTTTCTTTGGAATTAAAGATGATGGATAACAAAGTAAATAGCACAAAATTTGAGGTGGAGAAATTTAATGGTAAACATAACTTCTCTATGTGGCAGAGAAGGGTGAAGGCAGTTCTGGTGAAGGAATGGTTGTTTAATGTACTTGACGGTAGTAAACCTACCGACATGACAGATACTGCGTGGGTACAATTAGATCATAAGGAATGATGCATGATAGAAATTTGTTTGGTGGATAACGTGATGTATACCGTTATGAAGGAAACTTTTGCGGCAAGTTTGTGGTTGAAGCTGGAGAGTTTGTATATGACAAAATCATTATCAAACAAACTATATTTGGAGAAGCAAATATATGGTTTACGCATGAAGAAAAGGACTCCTACTCACAACCACCTAAATAGTTTCAACAAGATGGTGAGTGATCTTTTATGTATTGAAGTCAAGTTAGAGGAGGAGGACCAAGCGCAATTGCTCTTATCTTCACTTCCAAATTTGTATGAACACTTGGTGATAACGATCTTTTATGGGAAGGAGACTCTTGAGATGGAGGAGATTACAATGAGTTTTTGAACAATGAGATCATGAAGAAATCAAACCCATCGGAGGAGTCATCGAGGTTATTGTATCATACTGGTTTGTATATTACTTAATGCAAGCTTGGGATATACACGGATATAGTAACGGTCTTTCTCAAAATGGTAGTATACTACCTGGTTTGTTTCTACCTCAATATGTGCATGCATTTCTTAGCATATCGCTTATACATATTGGTAGAGCCCTTAAGATCTTTACTTGATTACCAGTGTTGTGATGTCAGTCACACTGGTGGGGGCTGGGTAGTTTGTAAGCACATCCTTATACAGGTCCCTAGTCGTAGGATTATCGAGACGGGGTATCGATACTCCAGAATATACTAGTGTATACGCTTCTCATCCCCGCAGAGGAGATGGTTTGTCCCACAGCCATTAGTACGTCGTACTGGAGATAATATGCAGGTGCTCATTGGGTTATGAGTACACTGGACAGGACTCGTCAGGAACTTCTGGTGGGTATTATACCTATCGTCGAGTAGCGGTTCCCAGGTGACATGAGTACAATATAGTCTGTTGACTTGACACTGCTAATTCGCCTCGAGTGTGTTCCCACTGTACTTTGATTGCTACTCTACCACGGCTCAAAGGAGTCTTGCAAACATATAGTAGTTGGGTGCAGTCCCAAAACACTTGGAGGCAGTGGCGGTTAGATATGATTTGTCTCTCCCGGTATTGGGGGTTGATATCACGCTGTGTTCAGAAGGCCATTACACAAAGTACTTGGTCAAGGTAAGCGAGATTTACTGGTAGGTACTCCAGTAGTTTCTCAGGGTGTTTTGGGCTATTCTCCGACGTGACTTATTGTGCTATTAGGGGTCCGACGATTACCGCCCCTACGCCCAATATGCGATACTCTTAGACGAACAGACCGGACTATACGGAGAGTGTCATAGATAGGCTCAGTAGGAGTTCGGTTGAGTTTGCTCATCGGCCTTCTTATCGACATATACCTGGGGGCCGTTACGTGCAGCTAGTACCGCTTGCGGCCTGTGGTTAAACCCACTGCCAGCGTAGTGTCGAGTCTTTAGAGTCCCACACAGAGGGTTTCCCTGCATCGAGCAAAAGATGTAGAGGTCGTATGGTTTTTCGGCAGGGTTCGATCGCGTATGTGTACTTGTGTACAGATGATGATTCAGACAGATAGTACTGGTGGGCTTTGGTTTAAGCCGGATCCTAGTATTATACTGATGGAAAGTTTTCGTCTCTTTTGTATTCATATTTTTCGGAATACGGATACGGATATGCATATACGGATGGGGGGGCATTTTTGTAATTTGTTCAAAAATGCTTCTAGAAGAGACACCTCATAATTTGTATTAAACATTTTAGGTTATATGTTTATTGAATTATGAGTGGAGGAAATGAGGTGTATTTTGCATATATTTGAGCATGGCTCTTGGTGACTCATGTAGGGGTTTCAACCCATGACTCACCAAATTGAATATGAACCTTATTTCATTTTCAAATATGGATTATTCATGTGAGAGAATAATATGGTTCAGATTTGAGAAAGAGAGCTCATTCTCTAAGTTATGCAAAACTTTCACTAGATTTCTCCTCAAGTATTCTTCTTCTACCTCAAGCCATTCTTATCTCATGAGTTGAGAATCCTATAGCTATGAGAGATAAACCATTCCATTTATATTCTTTACATTGTCTACGACATCTAGTGTAGAGAACTAGGTGTCCTAGTTACTTCAGTTGAGGTGGGAGCTCGATCTACAGACTCTCGGGTGGATCATCTTTGACTCGAGGAAGCCGACGAGGAAGCGCCAATCCGTTACCATCCTTGGAGCCTATGACGAGGTAGAGGACAGCGAAAAGAAGACCCGAAGGACATGATTCATGAGGTATAAACTTCTTTCCGAGTAGTTAACCTCTTGCATGTTTGCTAGTTAGGGTTTGGCCACGATTCTGAAGTTCAAGTTGGTGTTGCGATCTTTGTAAAATCCGTTTTTAAAATATTATGCCTCCCTGCGGACCCGCGGGGTGCATGACATTGACTTACAGTGGTATCAGAGCCTACTAAACCTTTACTAGCTCGTTAGAAAGTGTTAGAACTTCGATCGTCGGAAAAACCGGAAAACGAAACACCAATACCCAAATTTTCTGTCGATTTTTTAAAGTGCCAGAAAAATTATTTCAGATGTACTAAAAATGTGTGCAGGGTATTCTAAGAAGACAGAAGAAAACCTAGCCTCTGAATCGCCAAGACCACCGCGGAACCGCGGCGAATCGGTGCGATTTTCCGCCGTTCCGCGGCCGAGTCGAGGCCGATTCAGGTCAATTTTCTTCTGTTATTTCTTGTTTTCGGTGTTCTGTCTTATGAAATATTTGGTTTCCACCCAGTGATTTTTGAGTGCTGGATTGCACTTGGGGTAGACACGGAAAATATATTTCGATCGAAATTCTAAATGTTCTTGGCTAATCGGATCTTCTGTGTTGTTATATGTATTTTTAAACTTCAGCTAATTGCTATATGTCGAGTAGTTTGAGGTTGCACATATCTGTTGGTTTGTGTATATGAACTTTGTTGGATTGTCGTGGATGAATAGCCGGGAATGTGAGAAGAGAGTTGTTTTTCTTTCATTTGATGTAAATTGTAATTTGATGTAATATTATTTTGCGGGGCACATCCGGGTTGAGATTGTCGCCACTGTTGTATTATTTCTTTTACTTTTTTCTGCTCCTAGGATAGACCCAAGGCGGGGTGTACAAACTACCGGGTTCTTTGAATTGCCGTGTGTCCTACTCACTTTGCTGAGGGAGTTTGCTTCACTTCGGAAATTTGGCGGGTAGTTTGCCGCACCGGTAGAGGTCTGGGGTGGGGTTTGGCTATTCATCACAACCGTGGATTCATCACATTCTCTTTTCATCATATCAATATCTTACATCAAATCATCTAGCATATACATCATATTCTCATTTGTATGTATGTAAAATCTCATATCATCAATTGGTATATGAATATAACATGTACATTGTCTTGCATTCTCAAGCCAACATATCCACCAATGTTATCTTTTATCATATCATCTTATACTAAAACCTTTAATCATATCTGTAAGTTCGTAGCATATCTGTCACGACCCGAAAGAGCACGTGACTGGCCCTTGAACCATATGAAGTCTATAGGACCCCATCTGATCCAAGTAAGCCAAAAGCCCAGCAATCTAAAACCATTTAAAGAGTAAATAAGGAAAACTGTTTTTGAAATGTAAGGAAATCATGTTTGGAAATCAAAGTTTTTAAATAACTAAGCCGAATATGCATTTTTTTAAAATGTGTAACCTTTCCTGAAAATTTCGGCAGAGTTTCCTTTGTAAAAATTGGCCCCGAACGGGATACAACAAGAATAATATATATGAAATAACAAAAGGCATCCCCAAGCGGGAGCTAGCTCTTCGTCCATCGACGGTCACAACCACGCAAGCAATAATAATATACAACGCCAAAGGGCGAGGATCAAAACCCAAAAAAAAAGAAACTCAAAACAGCCAGAAAACCGTAATACTACTAGCGCGACTCTAAGGTCGAAATAAAACAACACTGTTTTCTAAGTCTGAAACAATAAACAAGTTTTGGTTGATGGAAATTCTAGATACAATAAATGATACATGAACAATGGCGGTTCTGATACAAAAGAACCCACCTATCCAAGCAAGTCACCCATAAGGAAGTAGTGTGCCAGAAATGCCGCTATGGAATCTGTACGGCAAAAACCTGCAAGGACTGGGGCACAACGGGGGTGAGTTGCCAACTCGTGAATAGAAAATATCTACAAGCAGAGATCGAATGCATGACCCATCCTAGGTCAATACGATCAGATATAAATAAACCTCAATATGAATAAAGCTGAAGCATGCTAAACTGGCAATGTAATCTCTACATGAGTGTAATGCCAAGTGCTCGTGGTAGTGCCTCAGGTAATAGCATGTCATGAATATGAGGTATGATCAATGTAATCAAATCTGCACACACGTGGATCCCGTCCACTCGTCACCCAATGACAATAACCATCATGCAAGTAAATATCATGAAACCTGTGCATGGAAATATGAGGATATAACCCACCCGTGTCCCTCGCGACACGTCAAAATCATGGAACCGGAGTGCCCAGCATCGGCACTCGAAAACATCATGAAAATTGTGCCCAGCATCGGCACATAAATCCTCATATATCGGGCTCCGTCAGTCCGGATCGGCCCGCGGGCTCTGTCTGCGGTATCGGCCCTCAGCCCCGGCAGGACGCCCAAATCTATCCATCGACTCTGGTCAGTATCCTCCGGATAACCGCCAGGTCCAACCAATCACCGGTAGGTACTCGCCCTCCTCCAGGCTCAATCGGCAAAGCTCATCGATCATCTTGCCGAGGGGAACCATACCGGGTCCACCATGTACCCGCAATCGGCTCATCCACTCCTCGATTCGGGTTTCACATGTCGCTCTCAGCACCGAGAAAACACATGGTGGACGCACTGAAATATCATATCAAGGGTAACCGGGTTTTTAAAGCAATGACATATTCTCTTTTGAAACACTCTCGGTTCCCAAATCCAGAAATATCATAGAAACAACATATCTCAATGCGTATAATCAAAAGCATGAAGTATGCGACATGTAAAGGAAGGTATGCACATCATCATGTCATGCAAGGATCATATACTGAATGCAATATACTACAGTGTAGTGACATGGCAATTATCGATGATGAGTGTGTGAGCCGGCAACAAGTGTACGTGGAACATATGCATCATCGATAATGGTGCTGGTGTCCTAGCAGCATGACTGAAATATAACCACAGTACAAGCGATGCAATGCAAATAGCATGAATATGCGGAATCGAATAATCAACGCAGAAGTAAAGAATCTACACCAATCTGTACAAGTCATGCAGGGGTGCCATTTGAAATAAGACAAATCAGGGCTTTTGGAAAAACAAGGGCTACGGTGTTTTAAGAAAAGATACATCATTTGAAAATATCCGTATGACCCTTCTGCCTATCTTTAAAATATCCCCGATTCGTTAGTTTGAAATAGGTATGACTCGGTCCAGTCTAATGTCTACTAAGTAATCTAGACAGGAGGGGTAAGAAACCACCTAATCTGAGTCAATATATATAGATATGATAGTCGGTGATCCCGCCTCAATAACATATCGTAAGATATTCTCGAGTCATGAGTTCGGATCTATCATCAATATCGGCTCGTACGGTAGATCGTCGTACGGCATCCCAATAGCTGGGTAGGGGTCAATGTCACAGTACCTCATCACATATCAGGTATCACTATCATCAGATCGCATAATCTGGGGTACTACTCTAAGTCTAGTACAAATCGATACCATCTATAAAAATATGAATGCGGGTAAAGCACATGTCCAAAGGCCCGCTAAAACTATCATATCGCACCTCGAAGACAAGCTATGTCACATCGCCGATCTCACGGCCTCACATCAAGTATCATCTCAAACCACGTATCATCCTCAAATCCCGTATATAAACACATAGTCCCATACCCATGTGTAGATATACGCACCATCATATGCACTCTAATAAATGAAAGAATGAATGCAAGTATGTGTGTAAATGTATGTGTGAGTGCAACCACTACTCTAGGGTTCGCACTATACTAAACCAATATATTCTTATCATCAAAATATCATTATTACCATCAATAACCCTAAACAACACATAATAAATATTCGTGTGTATACGTATTCGTATACATCACCACGGACTGCGGGGGTGCTATACGCCATCCACCCGACTTCTTCCCGTAGATATAAATCTACTCACATTGCTTCTCGTGTGCCAAAGCCGATGTCGCTATCTTCACCTCCTTTGCCTCAACATCACGCGGGGTACCTACAAGTATATCACAATGCTAAAGCACATGAAAATCACATCGGAAACCAAAATAGCACACGCTACCCGCATAGGTAAAAACCTATCGACTCGCATGTAAACACAATCAAAATCCACTTGTCGTTGACGTCCAAACGCCACCCGACAGGAATGAATCACCAAATACCAAAATCCATGCTAAAACAAGTCCCAAATTATACACCAACATAGGAAAATCAACCCAGATTTCACCCTAGATGGAATCAGTCAAAACTAGACATACTCAGGGTCAAAACTAGAGGAAATGGGGGCATGCACAGAAAACGAGGCAATTCCTTAAAATACCTTATTTTAGAATTTTCCATAATTTTTCCCCATTTATCTGTATTTAATTATACCAGAATATTAAAATATTCATTAAAATAATATTAAATTATAAAATTTCCCAAAAATCATATTTTATTATTTTGAAGACGTTACAATCTACCCCCCTTAAAGAAATTCGGTCCCCGAATTTAAATTTAAAACCCCAAATACTAAAATATTTCAATACAAATTCCAAGTCATCGGGGCTCCGAAATCATCTATACATAAAACATCATAGCGCAATGCATGCGCATGAGTACTGAGCAGATAAATCAAAAGCAACACTCCATCAAGCATCCGCAATCATCGGAGTCATGGTAACGACACAATGTCAAATCCAATACAAAATCAATATGATATGGACCAAGACTATACATGTAGACACCCAATCTATACATGTAATTAGCTGATGCAACTGTATGCCAAATCTTTTTAAGTCGCTGTGCGATGCGCGAAACACTGCACAGTGGCGGACGTTTCTCATAAGAAAATAACTATATATGTGTATATATATCCTTTGTTTAATAAGCATGTTCCACCATTTTGAAAATAATCAGAAGGGTTTCCTTGTTTTTAAAACGTTTTGTGTCATATCGGACACGTAGGTATATACTGAGACTATAGCTCGCTTTTCGGAAATCCCTTCGATAACTATCGATGCATGCAAAATATATCCAGGCACTGTCCACTGACTAGTCCTGCTCAGTATGAAAGCAAATATCCCACATCATAAAAATGTACTGCTCCAAAAGGAATAAATTCCAAAAATGCACATAACACCACCCTGTGCGTCTGACGCGCACGGAAATCAAAATCCATATATGCGCTAAACATGTGCACAAAACAACATCTAGGTGCAATGGGTGTGCACGAAGCATCTGTCATAGGCAACATGTGTGCCTGACAGCCAAAACAGGTGCATCTGACATGCACGAAGAATCTCGATTTAGTGCATCTGGTGTGCCCCAAAATCGTATCTCAAAACATGCGCCCAACATGCGCGAAAATCCAAATCGGTGCATCCATCATGCACGAATGAAAATCTAGACCCTGCGCACTCAATATGCACGGAATCACAAAATCCAATAGCAACGTCGAATATGCGTAAGTCCAGTCAAAAGCACGGAGTGCAAGAATCCACATCAATATCACAATCAAAATTGGCATACCGAAAGGCATCAAATCGAAGTCAGGTGCAATCGTAATGCACAAAATATAAATCCGGTGCAACAAAGGCACGAAATATAAATCTGATGCGATAAACGCAAGAAACATGAAACTGGTGCGACAAATACACGAAGTATAGAACTGGTGCATCCCATGCACAAATACCAAGCAATAACTCAAATACGTAAGCAGCAACACCAAGTGTATCCAGATATGAAGAAAATCATAAACGTGTGCAGCTGCGGGCACAAAACACATATCGATGCACTACAAGCACATATAAGCTATACCGAGTGCAAAATCAAAACACTAAAATTACATGAAACTCTGCTGGAAGCGTAAATCAAATCACCAGCATAAAATAGGCATGAAATCGCAATCAACAGCTCAAGAGTAATAACTATGTACAAGGTATAAATACCCAGTAGGTGCAACCATGGTGCACAAAATCAAATATCATGAAACTCAGTCATCAAGACTAAATCATGCGAATAGATCGCCCAAAATACCGAAATCCAAAGCAACGGATACGTGATAATCAAATCACAAAATCACAAATCATAATTACCGTCGTCGGTATACCCTTCTTCAGGGTCGAGAAGGTACCGGTACATCCGATGCTAGCGGCGCAAGATATCTACTTGCCTCTTGCTCGCGGCTGGCGTCCTCTGCCTCTGGTTCCTGATCTTTCCTGTAGATTACCAACTCGCAATCAATCGGCTCATCGGCCCGGTCAGGTGTGCTGACAGGAACGATTCCGTTCTTGCACTTCCCTGGTCATCTCTCGGTCAATCCTCACGACCGCTCGTAAAGCAGCACATCTCTGGCGCCGACCTCGGGTCCTCTGAATGCATATCACACATCCGATCCTGGGTGCAACTCTTATTGCAGCAGTGTACTGGAAAGAATCCTACTCAAGGTCTCTTCTGATCTTGCCTAAGCCAAACTGTAAGGAGGCTGGTACTCTAGCGTAATCTTTTCTCGCTCTCTGGACCTCTGCGTCCTTAGTACAACATCTCCTCGGAAGCTGGTCGCATCTCTGCGCCTCTGTATGCATGTCCGGCCTTTAATCTTAACGGGGTGTAGTAACAGCTCGTCTGCCTCTCGCACGAACTTCTTGTCCCGCTTGTCTGCATCATCGACCATTCGACGTCGCGTCTTTATCTGCACACTGCAATGTCCTCGGCTACGGTCCACCCGAAGTCTCTAACACGGACTCGAAATCACGAACTCAGTATCTTCATCACTCAGTAGAAGATATCTAGCCGAACACGTCCTCAGCGTGCATATCGCATCTTTGATGTCAGCGGAGCGGAACGTCATCTCGTCGAAATCTCGTGCAAACTCTTTACTCCAGCTTGCTCCACTATCGACTGATTCGGACTCATCTCATCATGGCTACACAGACTGCGCTCCGACGGCTATGCTCGTATCTGAAGTCTCCCAAGCAGTGTCCCATCACATGATATCCGAATGATGTCGAATCATCCGATCGACTCGTCAGAACCTCACAATCCCCCAAGAGCTCAACATCTCGGGTACAGTTTAATAGTATCGAGTACATGCCACAGCGTCGGTGGTCCAGCCGTAGAAGGGCAAACCCAAGCCTCACTAATGGCGCCGAGGAACTGCCGCAAACCCTAAGGTTCAAAGGCTTTCACACGGTCATTAAGTCAAGTTAGGGTTTCATTCTTCTAGAGGGTCCATAGAATCACCTGCATGTCTTTCCGTATACTTTAAACTTGGAAAATGGGTTCCTGACCTTCGATCTTCTCAATCGACTCTCAACGAATCTGCGTGAAGTCGCCTCTAGCTGGAATCAATCTATCTGATGACCTCGCATCGGGGTAAGCGAACGAACCACATGTCCTAGTCATTAATCCTCGGTGACTAGCGACTCACTATCACATCTCTAAGAATATGCTCATGCTGCAGTAGCTCCAATCATCTGGGCGATATCTCATCACTCGCAGCAACAACTGGCTCATTCGTCGGTACGCTAAGCAGCGCCTCAACCATCATGAATAAGCGATACATCAACGGTCATCACATCCTGGCTGGCCTCTATCAGTGGCTCAATCCTCTGGTACCGTCCGGTACATCCTAGAAATCTCACAGCAGCGATCTGTCAAACGCCCATAGTGCGGAAACAAAAAATACGAGGCCTCAATGCAACCGTATGTCTCTGGAATCACGCCCCGGTCAGTCCTCGTCCGCGACGAGCTCATGCTGACAACTCGAGCCGTAGCTCACTCTGCCCGTGCAATCGCGGCAGCAAAACCATAACCAGTATCGATGAAGATAGATCATAGGAAGGAATATGACACAATACAAGGAAATGTACAACCTAAGGTTTCTTAAGCGGAGTGGCGTGTCGTAAGTATGCCGCGGAACATACCCACGGTACGTCACTCTACTTTAGTCACCTATTCCATCAACCAAGGGTCATCCTACACGACGAAAGTTCGGGTTTAATACCCCCTCGACCAAGTCTAAGTTCCGTAAGGTCAAGCCTAAGTTCCTTATATAGATAATGCCCTAGGCTCCACATAGTCAAACTTAGACTCGAACCAAGGTCAACCTAGCGCTCTGATACCAACTTTGTCACGACCCGAAAGAGCACGTGACTGGCCCTTGAACCATATGAAGTCTATAGGACCCCATCTGATCCAAGTAAGCCAAAAGCCCAGCAATCTAAAACCATTTAAAGAGTAAATAAGGAAAACTGTTTTTGAAAAGTAAGGAAATCATGTTTGGAAATCAAAGTTTTTAAATAACTAAGCCGAATATGCATTTTTTTAAAATGTGTAACCTTTCCTGAAAATTTCGGCAGAGTTTCCTTTGTAAAAACTGGCCCCGAACGGGGTACAACAAGAATAATATATATGAAATGATAAAAGGCATCCCCAAGCGGGAGCTAGCTCTTCGTCCATCGACGGTCACAACCACGCAACCAATAATAATATACAACGCCAAAGGGCGAGGATCAAAACCCAAAAAAAAAGAAACTCAAAACAGCCAGAAAACCGTAATACTACTAGCGCGACTCTAAGGTCGAAATAAAACAACACTGTTTTCTAAGTCTGAAACAATAAACAAGTTTTGGTTGATGGAAATTCTAGATACAATAAATGATACATGAACAATGGCGGTTCTGATACAAAAGAACCCACCTATCCAAGCAAGTCACCCATAAGGAAGTAGTGTGCCAGAAATGCCGCTATGGAATCTGTACGGCAAAAACCTGCAAGGACTGGGGCACAACGGGGGTGAGTTGCCAACTCGTGAATAGAAAATATCTACAAGCAGAGATCGAATGCATGACCCATCCTAGGTCAATACGATCAGATATAAATAAACCTCAATATGAATAAAGCTGAAGCATGCTAAACTGGCAATGTAATCTCTACATGAGTGTAATGCCAAGTGCTCGTGGTAGTGCCTCAGGTAATAGCATGTCATGAATATGAGGTATGATCAATGTAATCAAATCTGCACACACGTGGATCCCGTCCACTCGTCACCCAATGACAATAACCATCATGCAAGTAAATATCATGAAACCTGTGCATGGAAATATGAGGATATAACCCACCCGTGTCCCTCGCGACACGTCAAAATCATGGAACCGGAGTGCCCAGCATCGGCACTCGAAAACATCATGAAAACTGTGCCCAGCATCGGCACATAAATCCTCATATATCGGGCTCCGTCAGTCCGGATCGGCCCGCGGGCTCTGTCTGCGGTATCGGCCCTCGGCCCCGGCAGGACGCCCAAATCCATCCATCGACTCTGGTCAGTATCCTCCGGATAACCGCCAGGTCCAACCAATCACCGGTAGGTACTCGCCCGCCTCCAGGCTCAATCGGCAAAGCTCATCGATCATCTTGCCGAGAGGAACCATACCGGGTCCACCATGTACCCGCAATCGGCTCATCCACTCCTCGATTCGGGTTTCACATGTCGCTCTCAGCACCGAGAAAACACATGGTGGACGCACTGAAATATCATATCAAGGGTAACCGGGTTTTTAAAGCAATGACATATTCTCTTTTGAAACACTCTCGGTTCCCAAATCCAGAAATATCATAGAAACAACATATCTCAATGCGTATAATCAAAAGCATGAAGTATGCGACATGTAAAGGAAGGTATGCACATCATCATGTCATGCAAAGATCATATACTGAATGCAATAGTACTACAGTGTAGTGACATGGCAATTATCGATGATGAGTGTGTGAGCCGGCAACAAGTGTACGTGGAACATATGCATCATCGATAATAGTGCCGGTGTCCTAGCAGCATGACTGAAATATAACCACAGTACAAGCGATGCAATGCAAATAGCATGAATATGCGGAATCGAATAATCAACGCAGAAGTAAAGAATCTACACCAATCTGTACAAGTCATGCAGGGGTGCCATTTGAAATAAGACGAATCAGGGCTTTTGGAAAAACAAGGGCTACGGTGTTTTAAGAAAAGATACATCATTTGAAAATATCCGTATGACCCTTCTGCCTATCTTTAAAATATCCCCGATTCGTTAGTTTGAAATAGGTATGACTCGGTCCAGTCTAATGTCTACTAAGTAATCTAGACAGGAGGGGTAAGAAACCACCTAATCTGAGTCAATATATATAGATATGATAGTCGGTGATCCCTCCTCAATAACATATCGTAAGATATCCTCGAGTCATGAGTTGGGATCTATCATCAATATCGGCTCGTACGGTAGATCGTCGTACGGCATCCCAATAGCTGGGTAGGGGTCAATGTCACAGTACCTCATCACATATCAGGTATCACTATCATCAGATCGCATAATCTGGGGTACTACTCTAAGTCTAGTACAAATCGATACCATCTATAAAAATATGAATGCGGGTAAAGCACATGTCCAAAGGCCCGCTAAAACTATCATATCGCACCTCGAAGACAAGCTATGTCACATCGCCGATCTCACGGCCTCACATCAAGTATCATCTCAAACCACGTATCATCCTCAAATCCCGTATATAAACACATAGTCCCATACCCATGTGTAGATATATGCACCATCATATGCACTCTAATAAATGAAAGAATGAATGCAAGTATGTGTGTAAATGTATGTGTGAGTGCAACCACTACTCTAGGGTTCGCACTATACTAAACCAATATATTCTTATCATCAAAATATCATTATTACCATCAATAACCCTAAACAACACATAATAAATATTCGTGTGTATACGTATTCGTATACATCACCACGGACTGCGGGGGTGCTATACGCCATCCACCCGACTTCTCCCCGTAGATATAAATCTACTCACATTGCTTCTCGTGTGCCAAAGCCGATGTCGCTATCTTCACCTCCTTTGCCTCAACATCACGCGGGGTACCTACAAGTATATCACAATGCTAAAGCACATGAAAATCACATCGGAAACCAAAATAGCACACGCTACCCGCATAGGTAAAAACCTATCGACTCGCATGTAAACACAATCAAAATCCACTTGTCGTTGACGTCCAAACGCCACCCGACAGGAATGAATCACCAAATACCAAAATCCATGCTAAAACAAGTCCCAAATTATACACCAACATAGGAAAATCAACCCAGATTTCACCCTAGATGGAATCAGTCAAAACTAGACATACTCAGGGTCAAAACTAGAGGAAATGGGGGCATGCACAGAAAACGAGGCATTTCCTTAAAATACCTTATTTTAGAATTTTCCATAATTTTCCCCCATTTATCTGTATTTAATTATACCAGAATATTAAAATATTCATTAAAATAATATTAAATTATAAAATTTCCCAAAAATCATATTTTATTATTTTGAAGACGTTACAATATCTTTTCTCCAAATTATAATTTACATATCGATTTTCCATATCAATGGTTGCGGAGATGTTATACGCCATCCACCTGACTTCCTCCGTAAATATAAATATACTCACCTGTAATATCCTCGCTTAGTTGAAGTCGATGTGCTTCTTTATCTCCTTCGTCGTCTCGAAAATCCACGCGAAGGTACCCACATATCCACACACGTCGTAATGTTATTAAAACCAATTCCGAAAACCGATACGACATACGAAGTGCTCATAGGTTAGAACCTATAGCCTACGCATGCAAAAACGACAAAAGACTATCTGACGTCAACGTGCGAATGTCGAATGACCAAGTCATATCAAGAAATCCAAAACTCCAAGATTCAAATATTGAAAAACATTGTCGAAATCAACTCAAATTGCTCTCAGATTTTGGCACAGGTAGATTAGGACAAAACCAACAATACAGAGGCCAAGTTATAAGGAGTATGAGCTACAGGCAAAACCCCATCACCAGAACCAAAAATTTGGCGGGCGAGGGATGCAACAGTACTCGGCGGCGACGGTTTTATCTACGAGTTTGGGTCTCGTTCTTCTGTGGTGGTCTTCTAGTGGTCTAACCAGGTCAATGTAGTTGTTTGTTTATTTTATAAAGGCCCCAAATTGCTCCAGATTCCACTTGATCCTCAAAAACTTCACAAAACCGACATTGGGAAAATTCTAAGTTCGTGTATAGAGTTCTAGTCTCTGGTCTTGGCCAGTGAAATCATCACTAAGGTCATGTAAACTCTCACTACACCTCAATTACCACTTTACAAGTCCAAACTTCCACTAAATATCTACTTGTAAATTTCTAAGATCATAAAACCACCATAGTTTAACTCTAAACTACAATACGATATATTAAACACAAATAACTTAACTAAAAGTGCTGGGATTATCTCATTTGGCAACTCAAGAAAATTCTTGGGTTGCCCAAAGTGCTCAAAATCTCCACTTGATTGATCCATAGGGTTTGTGGTGAGGTAAGGAAGGAATTTTGTGAAGGTGGCATAGTGTTTTGATGAGGATTTTGAGGTGTTTAAGGATGGTAAAGGAAGTGGAGAAGGAGATGAAGAAGAAGAAGGATGAGGTGAAGAAAATGGATGAAAGAATCAAGGTTGTAGCCATACCCCCCTCTCTCATACTCTCACATGCCTATTCCTCCATGTCATAATTGTGTCCCCTCTCTCTCCTCAATCATCATGTCACCTTTTTTTTTCTTTTCTCTTTTCTCATATAAACCAAATATCACAAATACAAACGAAACAACATGCAACAAAATACAACATGTCATGATGCACTAGCCATGCATATTAAAAAAAATACGGATTTGGCTTAATCGTGATTAGTAGTTCACTAATCAAGTTTAATTTAAATTTGCATATAATTAATTATAAAATGCTCAAATCCGATAAATACCGTTTTAATAGTTAAATCATTTTAATCTCCAATTATTTTCCAAATATTGGTATATAATTATACCATTTTACGAAAACTCCAATTCGTAAATCGAATAGTTTTCGTGAAATATATTATTTTAATATTTAAATTCCAAAAATAATATTTTATATTTCTGAAATGTTACAATTTCCCCCCTTAAATAAATTTGGTCCCCGAATTTAAATTTAAACCCCCAAATACCAAAACATTTCAGTAATCATTTTAAATCAACGGGGTTCCGAAATCACAGAATACTAAAAAATATCACAGCGCATCAAGTGAGCATGAAAACGAATACGAAACTCAAAATCGAACTCCGTCAAGCATCACGCAATCACCGGAGTTATAAAGGAAATGCAAATCTCGAAATCCACTACTGAAATCCAAATATACTATAGTCAAAATCATAATACGTATATAGTACGCATACTTGTAAAATCATCTAAAACTAAATAAAATACATGCAAAATATTTTCCGAATCACCGTGTGATGAGTAACTCAGGGTACAAGTGACAGACGCTCATTTGTAAGGCAGTAAATGTATTTTCATATATGTTTTGCTCAAAATATACGTTCCTCTTTTTTGAAATATCCCAAATGGTTTACCTTTGTTAAGGTTCGTGTCACTCACGGACACGTAGGAAATAGCAAGATTATAGGTTCTTTTTGAAAACCACTTGGTAAACATTTATGCACGTAAAAGTACTCAGGTACTGTCCTCAGATCAGTCCTGCTCGGCTCCTATATAATATAGCAGCCATCATAAAAATATGATGCTCAAGAGTAAAAATCAGCCTCAAAAGGCGTATCCAATATCACGTGCGTCTGATGCGCACGGAAAACCAAGTCCAATATAAGTGCCACAAATGTGCATAAAATTAAAACTAAGCGCAACGAGTGTGCATGAAAGTATCTGTCAAGTGCAACGGGTGTGCACGACAACAACATCAAATGCATCTAGAGTGCATGAAAACCTCAACCAAGTGTAACTAATATGCACGGATAAAATCTCAATCAAGTGCATCCGGTGTGCAAAAAATCACATCGCATGCACCCAGTGTGCGCGAAAATCTAAATCGAGTGCATCACATCCGCAAAAAAACATCTAGTGCGGTAAATACACGAAAATATTAATCTGGTGCAACAAATGCACGAAAATATAAATCTAGTGCACTGGATGCCCGAAAACTCATCAATATCTCAAATACACACAAAAACAATAATGAGCGTGCCAAGGTGTATAAGATCATAAACATGTGCAACTGTGTGCACAAAACATATATCAATGCACTACAAGCATATGGGAGCTATACCGAGTGCGTAAATCAAGTCAAGTGCATACAACATGCGCGAAATCAAATCGATCGTCACAAAATACATAGAATCATAAATACGTGCAATCAAATGCACAAAATCGATATCAAATGCAACAACTGTGCACAAATCAAAATATCCAATGTAACGGTGTATAAAACATAATTTAATTGCATTGACTGTGCACGGATGAAAATATCCAGTATGTACAGCCATGGTGCACGAAAACAAAAATCATGAAACCCAATCATCAAAACTCAAAGTCCAAGCGATAAAAGTGTGATATTTGGATCACAAAACGCAATAATTAACATTGAGATACACCTCCTTTAATGTAAAAAAAAAAGCTGGTACGCCCAAGGCTGGTAGCGCAAAGACATCCATTTGCCTCCTGCTCACGGTCTGGCATCCTTTGGCTCAGGGTCCTCGTTTTCTCTGTGGATTACCAATCCCACCATCTTTCCGCTCGTCGGTCCGGTTGGGTATAATGACGGAATAGTTCCGCTCTGGCACTCCTCTGATCATCTCTTGGACAATTAACACGACCACTCACAAAAAAACACGTTACTGATGGCGGCATCTAGCCCTCTAAATACGCGCGATACAACTGATCCTGGGTGCAAATCCTTACCGCTGCGGCATCCTAGAAGAACCTGCTTAGGGTCCCTTCCGATCTCATCAATGCAGAACTATACGGAGGTTGGCACTCTTTACTAAACTCTTTTCTCATATTCATACGGCTGCGTCCTTAGCACGGCTTTTCTTCTGGAATTTGGCCATATCCAACGCCTCTACATACATATCAATCCTCTGACATCAATGGGGAGTAACACAGCTCGTTAACCTCTTGCACGAACCTATCGTTTCACCCGTCTTCATTATCATCCACTTCGATGTCATAACTTGCGGGCTAAGTACATCAATTCGTTCTCGGCTGCAGTCAATCCGGAGTCTTTCACCAGGACTCGAAATTTCGAAATCGGGTATCTTCACCACTATGTGGAAGATATCTAGTCGATCACATCCTCGGGAACCCGTCCCAATCATTGGAGGTATATTCTTCATTCGTCCGTTCTCGATCAACCCATAACGCATCTGCGTGAGGTCCTTCTATCCGAAACTGGTCAACTTACTGATCTCACATTGGAGCATCCAACGAACAATGTCCTCTCTTGATCAATTTACTCTAGATCTGAGTAAGATCCTTCAAGCTGGAATTCTTCAACTTAACTAAACCTGCTTCGGCGCATCAAATCAGACGAATAATCTTAGTCCCTCTATTCAAGATAGACTAGTGGTTTTTTGTCACATCTCTGTCTGAAAGTTCCAGCGGTTTCAGCTCATAAACTCTGGAGGCGACATCCCATCAATCTCAGTAACAGCTGGGTTATCTGTCTGCATGGTAGACAACATCGCGACCTCTGCGGTAGGCTGTACATCAACGGTCCTCTCAATCTGGCAGGCTCTATCAATGGCCCAATCATTCGGTGCAAATCCGAACACTCGCCTCAAACAAGAGGTCTCAACACAAACACTATACCGCTACGTCCCTATGTCACCGAAAAACATCATGGTCAGCCCTCGTCCATGACGAGCTCGCTCTGACCGCATCTCCAGCAGCAGCTCTCTCTGCGCTCAACACCCTGGTGACAGTAACCTCAAGAAGGTATCGATGAAGATAGATCAAGAGACAAAAGGAATCGACTGGTCCGAAATGGATATATGATCATAGAAAAGAATGGAATCAACGGGAGTATGATCATAGGAACGAATAGAATCAAGAATCTCAAGAATGTACATCCTAAGGTCACTTAAGCGGAGCAGCGTGTCGTAAGTATGCCGCGGAACATACACATGATACGTCACTCTACTCAAGATACCTACTCCATCAACTAAGGTCAACCTATGTGACGAAAGTTTGGGTCTAATACCCCCTCAGTCAAGTCTAAGTTCCGTAAGGTCAAGCCAAAACTTGAACCAAGGTTAAACCCAACACTCTGATACCAACTTTGTCACGACCCGGATTTTGGCACGTGACCGGCACGAGAATCACGTAATGTCTAAAGACGTAACGTAATTCAAGTAAGACGAAACCCAGAAATATAAACCTTTTTGCGGAAAAAAGTGGAGGTGCAGTTTTGAAATAAAGGTATAATGAAAACAAGTTTTTATTTAAATGCATAAATAATGATATATGAAAATGGAAGTGAATTATATACTAGTTGAAAACATTTTTCGTCCTTTAAAAATTTGGGCAGCACCTCCCTTGTAAATTTTGATTCAAAACCACATACATACAAATAAAAGTGTAAGTCGATGTAGTACACCCCAGTACTTATGGGGAGGCGGAATTTTCAAAAACGATCAAGTTTAAACAACGAACATCGACTAACCGCTTAAATCGAAGCTAAACAAATAATAACCAAACACATAGCTATACTAAACTATAGTGTTAAGGGATTATACCGATCGAAACTAGTCCTTCGTCTTTGTGTTCTCCTATGTTCTCCTCGGCCTTCTCTAGGTAGTAGACGATCCACCCGAGAGCGAAACTCCAAGCTAAACCTCTAACTTGAGGTAACTAATCAACTTTGATTGCTAATCAAAGATGAAAGGATGATGTAGAGTGAAGGTTATGGATTGTTTAGTCTAACTAATCCTTTGATCTCAACACATGAGGATTAAGGATTAGGGTTTGAAGATGAGAGCTTGAGGAGAGAGAATGTGAGATGAGATAATGAGAGAAGAGAGAGAGTGTATCATAATATTATGAAGCATTCTTATTTTTCAATAATGAATAAAAAGAAATGAATAAGCATGCTTCATGAAATATCTAGTGGTGATTCATTAGCATGAGTCATTAAGCAATAAATGTGCATTAATGAAAATGAATGAATCACCACCATGACTCACTCTCTTATCCAAAAGAAACCTCCTTAGTCACATCTTCTAGAAGCTTCTCGAGTAATTACGAGAACGCCCCTCCGATCCGCAAAAATACGGAAAAACTTTAGACTGTAAAAATCCAATAACCGGATACCAGTAACTGGCTTAAACCAAAGCCGACTGGTAAAAACTGTCCGAAAGTCGTACGCGCGTAAACGCACGTATGCGTCCGAACCCTTTGTCGCAAAACCATGCAACCTCTATATCGTTTCGCCTGGAGTAGGAAACTCTCTGTGTGGGACTCTAGAGACTCGACTACTACGCTGGCAGTGGGTTTAACCACAGACCGCAAGCGGCACTAGCTGTACGTAACGGTCCCCAGGTAGTTGTCGATAAGAAGGCCGATGAGTAAACCCATCCGAACTCCTACTGAGTCTGATGTGACAATCTCCATACAGTCCGGTCCGTTCGTCCAAGACTATCGCATATCGGGCCTAGGGGGCGGCAAGCGTCAGTCCCCTAATAGCGGTATAAGTCGTGTCGGAGTAAAGCCCATTACACCCTGAGAAACTACTGGAACCTACCAGCAAATCTCGCTTGCCCTGGCCAGGGACTTTGCGTAATGGCTCTCTGACACAGCACGATATCTACTCCCAATACCGGGAGGGACGAATCCTGTCTAACCGCCACTGCCTCCAAGTGCTCGGGACTGTACCCAACTGCTACCTGTTTGCACGACTCCTTTGAGCCGTGGTAGGGTAGCAATCTAAGAACAGTGGGACACACTCGAGGCGAAGTAGCAGTGTCAAGTCTGCGGACTACGCTGTACTCATGTCACCTGGGAACTGTTTACTGACGACTGGTATCAAACCAACCAACAGTTCCCTGTGAGTCCTGTCCGGTGTACCCGTAACCTAACGAGCACCTGTATACTATCTCCAGTACGACGTACTGACGGCTGTGGGACAGACCATCTCTCCAACTGGGATGAGAAGCGTACACACTAGTCTACTCCGGAGTATCGATGCTCTGTCTCGATAATCCAACGACCAGGGACCTGAATAAGGATGTGCTTGTAGACTACCCAGCCCCCACTAGTGTGACTGCCATCACAACGCTGGTAGACAAGCAAGATCCTAAGAGCTCTATCAATACGTACACTCACATATTAAGATAGAAAAACCAAGTAGCATACTACCATGTTTAGCAAGACTGTTATATACATGTGAATATCCCAAGCTTCCATTAAGTAATATACAAGCTAGTATGATACAGTAATGGCCTTCTAGGGCATAAACACTAACAAAAAGGCATCCCCAAGCGGGAGCTAGCTCTTTGCCAATTGGCGGAATCACAACCACTCAATAAAGCAGTAAATATATGATGCACCGGTGAAGATCAAACACAGAAAGAACAATAAATAAATCAAGATATCAAAAACTTCAAAAAGAAAGCGAACAAACTCCCATCACTCTAAGTCTCGCAACACAAGTCTATCTAGGTCTACCAATATACAAAGATCTAGTTTTTGATTTGATGGAGTTTATCTAAATACAATAGAATATAAAATTACAAGGATGGTCAAGATCCAATTTGTGTTCCACCTACCGAAGCAAACACCCTAAAGGAACTGTGTGCCAGTGATACCGCTGCTGATCCGAGCGGTCAAACCTGCAAGAAAACTGTGGCACAACGGGGCGAGTTTCCAACTCGTGAGTAGAAAACATCAGCATGTAAAAATCGAATAAACAGCGATTCCTAGGTCATACTATATCATGAAGGTAATACTATGGTATCTAGGGTGACCATGCATGCATATGTATCAACAATAAAAATCAATGCCAATGACAACATGTAAAAAAACCAATCATCTGCATCATATGCCTGAATGTATGAAAATCAACCAATTTGTGTCCATCAACGACACATCAATATCATGGAACCTAAGTGTCCAACATCGACACTCGAAATATCATGAAAAGCCGTGTCCAGTATCGACACGCAAATCCTCATATCTTAGGCGCCACATCCTCTGATCGGACCTCATATCAATCTCACGACTTCGGCCGGTATCCTCCGGATAACCGCCAGGTCTAACCTATCACCGGTAGGTAGTGCTCCCTCCTGCCAGGCTCCTCATCCACGTCTCGATCTTCTTGCTCCGGTACCATACTGGGTCCACCATGTATCTGCAGACGGCTCATCCAACTCCTCGAATCGGGTCTCGAAAGCAAGCTCAGAACCGAGAAAACTCATGGTGGACACGAAATATCATATTAAGGGAAAACTGTGTTTTTAAAACAATACACAATTTCCTTTGAAATATAACCACGGTTCCCAAATCCAGAGATCTCATGAAAACAGCATCTCAATGCATGTAAACATAAAGTACGATGTATGCAACATAGAACAGTAATATGAGCATGTCAAGTATATCATATGATAGTGTTGAACAATGAAAGTACTTTACAGTAAGAATAATATCGTGATATGGCAATTCTACTGTGTAAGTGGCATGGCAATTACCGATGATAAATGTGTGTGAGCCGGCAAATCGATGTAAGTGTAATATGCGCATCATCGGTAATTGTGCAGGTGTACTATCAGATGATATCATATAACGATAAATACCGGAAACATAACACATACCACACAAGGGATAATCAAACATAAACATGAATGATAACTAGGTACATAACTATGCATGAACCATACGGTCAGTTTAAAGGATACGAATCGTAGTTTTGAAAGTGGGGGCTACGGTGTTTTTAAGAAAAAGACACTATTTGAAAATGCATAGCATCGCTTAAGGTTTCCATTAAAAAGTGCATACGATTCGTCGGTTTTGGAAATAAGTATGGTTCAGGTGACATTTTACGTCGGCGATCCAGCCTCATAGTATCTGAAATGGCAATATCTTCGATCATCATCCTCACATCACGAGCACGGATCAATCATCCGGTATAACTCATCGCGTACGGTAACCCATCGTATGGTGTTATCAAACATGATAGGGATTCTATTGTCCTATTCATCAATGAGGGTATAGATCTATAGTCTCTGTTCCCTCATGAAAACAGAATAAAAAAATATAAAGGCAGCGGGAAAAGTCCCCAAATGGAGCATCACGTGCCCACACATGATAGACACTGCGCTGGATAAAGAAAGGCTGAAATTGAGGCTAAAACCAAGCCTCACGTGCAGACACGCGACCTTCTATATACAAAATATATAGGCGCCTTCTTAAAACAAACAATTGGCCAGGAAAAAGTCACGTGATAGCACGTGACGCTCTTTGATGTGCTTAACTTTGAGGGGTCACGTGCTACACGTGATGGGCTCCTATGCTTTCTGAACCAATAGAATTAAATTCTAAAATAAAAAGGATCAAAGCCCTATTTGAAAAATACTTCCTTAGATCTTTCTAAATAAGAAAGATTGTGCTCTGTAAAGCAGAGCGCCGTTGAATTAAAAATCCAATGGTGATAAAAAATCACCAATTTACAGAAGAAGATTCTGTATAGGAAATTCCAAATCTTGTGAGAAATATCTTCTGTAAAACAGAAGTCTTTGGATTAAAAATCCAACGGTGAATGAAATTCACCGATTGATCTAAAAGATCATTTTGGTTGGTTACAAAATCAATCAAAGTCTTTCAATAAGAGATTTTCAAAACAAATTGATTCTTTTCTTTCTCCTATAAATAGGAGCCAAGAGACACAAAGAAAGAGAGATAGAGAAAAGAGATAGAAAAGGGAGGAGAAAAAGAGAAAAAGAAACTCTAGGTAAGAGAAGGAACAAAACACACAGAGAATATCTCATCCCCTTTTCACCTCCATAAGAGTTTAACTCTTCTAAAAAGAACTTAGTTCTTCCTCTGTTTAAGATTTGCAGAAGCAGATCTCCTCACAAGTTGAGAATTTAATTCTCATCGGGGAGATTCTGCTATGCAGATCCAAAACCTAGGGGAAAATCTAAGTTCAGAAAATTTAATTCTCCCAAAAACATTATAGGAATTTAATTCCTCTAATAAAATAAGGGTTTAACCCTTCAATTAAGAACTCAGTTCTTCTTTATGGAGAAAGATCTGCAGAAGCAGATCTCCTCACAAGTTGAGAATTTAATTTTCATCGAGGAGATTCTGCCATACAGATCCCAAATCTAAGAGAAAAACTAAGTCCTAAGAATTTAATTCTTACAAAACACTGGGTTTGAAAGTCTCGAAACTAAAGATCTCCATGCACGTAAAAGGATTGGTATCCAACATGATAACGACCGATCACGTGCTCCTACGTGAACACCCTTAATGAACAAAAGATGACAACTGAGACTGGCTCACGTGATCCCACGTGACCCTTAAGTAGTGCTTAGCACTTAGAAAGCAAAAAGAAAATAAATCAAAGGCATTTTCTATTTTTGGGACGCCTCACGTGATCTCACGTGACCCAATAACGCTTAGCGCTCAAGAAAGAACAAGGGAATAGACCCAAAGAAACAACGCCTTAAATTTTTAGTGTTTAACACTACTTCAAGCGCCTCACGTGACCCAACGTGAGCGCTTCAAATTGTTAGTGGCGAACACTACTTCAAGCACCTCACGTGGGAGCACGTGAGCGCTAAGTATATACTAGTGTTTAACACTATGAAAGGCCAATGTTAGCCAAACCCAGACCAAATTTCCCGAGAACCATCAATTGAGCCCCTCATGCTCAGGGTCCCCAAAACCGATCTCAGTCCCAGAGGTAGCTAATGAGCTCCCAACAGATGGCATCTAAAATAATGTTCATCCCATCACCCCCTCAGTCGTGACATTGGTTCGAGGGTACATCTCTCCATACCTCTGATACATGTCGTTGTAATTCTTCAACGTCTTCAAAAAGATGGAGGGTCCCAATAACCAATAACTTTTGGCGCATTCCCAAGCTGTTGAACCGAAACCCTACAGACTATGACGTCTTTAAACCCCATAGACTATGATGTCTTTAAACTATGGATTATGAGGTCCTTAAACCCATGGACTATGGGTTCCTTAAACCCAATGGACCATAACGTCCCTACAACTAAACTCTATAAACTATGATGTCTTTAAACCTGACTATGACGTCTTTAAACCGTACAGACTATGATGTCTTTAAACTTCCCAGACTATGATGTCTTTAAACCTCACAGACTATGACGTCTTTAAACCAGAATATGATGTCTCTAAACCTTACGGACTATGAGGTCCTTAAACTTATGGACTATGATGTCCTTAAACCCAATGGACCGCAATGTCCCTAAACTAAAACGATAGAGTCCAAATACTCTTTCGTTGGATCTAAATGATTCCAAAACCTTGTTAAGTCGATCTTAGTCTAAAATTAGACTAACGTATCCTTAACAAGTATTTAAGTTGATCTTAATCTAAAACAAGATTAACGATCCTTAAACCAACCCAAACCCAAATCTAAGAAAATACAGATTTGGACTAATCCACGCCCTACGTGCGATAACAAAAATTAGTCTCCGTATACAATCCACGGGAAACCAAAAATAAAACAAACACACATGACATGAAGTGACCATCTGGAGAAGGAGAAAGTGGTTACCGCGATGCGGTAGCGTAATTAACCGCAGGGGCTTGCGCCTGCAGGGAAGAGCGTTCCCACAATAAAAAACCCCTCACAATGAGGGGGAATCTGACAAAGTTTTCTACAACGGCCGCATCCATCTAAACCTCCGTTATATGGTGTCATAAATCAACTTGGCATCTTCGGAGAGGTAGACGGATAAAACCCAAATAGCATCTGCCCCCAAAATTCAGGCCGGACGTCCCAACGTCCCGGTCGTGTCTTTCGGCGGAGAACAGATTCTAGCACGCCCGGTGGGACCTTTTCCTCTTTCCACTCCACACTTCGTGTGTCGTGTTCGTGATCAAATCGTGGTTTAATGTGGTTGCCCCTGGATTCGAGGTACTAAGATTTGGTGTCTTGCTCCCGTACAGAGAAAATGGCTTCCAACTGCACCAGCTGCAACAACAACTCCCACTCCGTCCTCATCGGAGGAGTGACCTATGGACCCCAAGCGACCTCCATCTTTTCCATGCCAGTGGAACAGGTAACTCAGGCCACTATTGGACTGTTCTTTGGGACCTTGATCCCACTGGCAAGCTTCAGTATCCCAATGCCATCACAGGAAGCTCCGAAGAAGTCGGTCTTTGATCGGCTTACCACTACCACGACCTCTCTCAACGGGTCATCCAATTCCAAATCTACTGTATCAGTCTTTGACAGGCTGAGCCTGAGCTTAAGTGGGCCCACGAAGAAGCCCGCAATACCTGAAGGGGTCATCCCGAAGCAGATAGCCATTCCAACTCCGATGGACGAAGTCATCAGAGGGGCTTCTCCCGCTAAGGGGTTGGTCTTCGCAAGGCTGACCGTTCCAACTCCCACTGCGGGTGAAGTCGTTACAAGTGCTTCCCCCACCCGAAAGTCAGTCTTTGACAGGTTAGACGTTTCTTCTCGACGTACGTCAGTTTTCAATAGGCTGGCACCAACGGCAACCCTTCACCAGAATAGGGGGCATGATGAAGCCACCCCCGTAACTGAGCCAATACCATCTGCAAGACACGCTCGACGTCGCCACTAGCACCGAGTGAGGAAAACTGGGGGCAGCTCTCCCTCTGGACTGACTCCACCAGCTCCGATGGTGGAAATTGACGTTGCTGTTCCAACTGAGAACAGTTTTGAGCCGCTCAGAAGGGTGCGCAAGAACTCTCCAACCGCTATATTGAAGAAAACTCCTCCACCTGTGAAGAACGTTACAAAGCCGAAGTCAGAACAGCCTCCTCAGCGGCTGCCTTCTAAAATCCATAGGGTCTGGCGAAGAGTCCAAGACTCTGTGATTGACAAAGATTATTATCGTCGGCTAAAGAAGATAAAAGCTCGGCAAGACGATGACCAATCTTCTGCCATACCACGAAAGGTGTCGTCTGCATGGTGCCTGTCGCAACGGCCCCCTCAACTTCGACCTCCTATAAAAAAAGGCCAGAGAATCAACCACCATCGCAGAGAAATTCTGAGCGTGAGGGATCTAAAAGTCCCAAGTCTGGGGGCATGGTTGTGCACACCGTCTACATGGCTTCCGGAAAAGAGGAAAGCCGTGCTTCCACGGATCATCGACCACTTACGCGATCAGTGACTAAGGCTCAAGAGCAACAACAGCAAAAGCTTCAGGAGATGATGACAAAGATGGCCGCACTCAGTGGGCCAAAAGAAAGCCCGGAGACATCGTTGGAGCAGCGCCAGGAGCAGGAAACTGATGCCGAATTCCTCTGAAGAATGCTCGAGAAGAAAGACAAAGAGGCCACTGAACAAACGGCTAAAATAAAGCAAATGGCGCTTATGTTTCAAGATATGGCCGGGATGATGATACAGCTGGATCCCCCAGTTGAAGACCCTCCGATTATCCTTGAAGACGACAGAGGGAAGATATCAAACCCTCTTCCTATTTGTTCAATAGCCAAGGAAGAGACCATATCCAAAGCCGCCCTTGACGACTATATAGCTCAACAGATACGCGCTCATCAAGCGAGCGAAGCAGTCTGCCAAATCATCAAGACTGGACGACCCTATTCGGGTTGGTACGATCAAATAAAGTACCCGTCAGGATATACGATCCCTAAATTCCATGTGTATATGGGGACGGGTAATCCACACCAGCATGTTGCTCAATTCAGGGCTCTGTGCAATAATACTGGGGGTGACGACAAACTGCTGCTTCGCCGGTTTATTGGAAACTTGTCGGAGACAGCATTCGAATGGTGCTCCGAGCTCCCGAATGACTCTGTCAAGACATTTGCAGAAATGGAGCTACTATTTACACAAAGGTTCGCAAGCGCCAGCGAACGTACCCCGATCACGGCATTGATCAACACCAGAGTGAAGCCGGGAGAAACCTGGGTTCAATACGCCATTCGGTGGCGGAACCTATGGTCAAAGTGTGAACATCGCATAGAAGAAGCTCTAGCCGCGGGCATGTTCGTAGGGACCCTCGACCCTCAGGCGACCATTTCTCAATTCATGATGTTTTTCAAGCCGACCACTTTCCAGGCCTTGATCGACAAGCTCACCAAAATGGACCAGATGGGCCATAAGTCGTCCTCTTCGAAAACAGATCTTCGAAACGAAAGGGGTAAAGGGAAAGCTACCTTCGTCACCAACGCTCAACAACAGCCGAGTGATCCGAAGCTAGCTGCTCGCCAAGGCAACAAATTGCGATTCCTCGACGAGAAGTTAAGACGTCCTTACTCGTTTCCCCGGGATAAAATGAGGAGACTGTTCGAACTAGCAGTGCGCAACAGGCTCATCACCCTACCGGATCCAAAGCGCCCACTGCAGCTTGGTGACGTCAATAATCCCAACTACTGCCCATACCACCGAATGTTGGGCCATCCGATCGAAGATTGCTTAGTCTTCAAAAGCTGGATTGAAGACCAATACCAGCAAGGCAAATTCGCGCTATCTGAAAACTGGAGGGTGAACCCGCCACAACTGCACTCTCCGAAAAAGATGGACACACCGGGGGCATCTTGCTCATTCATAGAGGAAGCTCCATGGGAAGTAGTTCTCTCGAGGAAAACTAAAAGAATGCTGAAAGATCTTAAAACATGCCCGGAAATCAAGTGGAAGAGCCCACTGGAGCCTGAGATTATTGAGGGGATGCTGAAGTCGCGCCCAACGATGAAAGCTGGTGAGGGTGGACAGAACTTTTAGGCCAAGCTTCCAAAGACTTTAAAGAAGAAGAAGAAGGCCAAGAAGCCTGTCCAACCAGACGATAACCATACAGGTTTGCAGAAATACATCGATGCACTGGAAGAATATAACCAGAAGGCATGGACCCCAATTACATTGGACGATTTCTTCAAGCATGTTCTCGAGAATGAAGACGATAACGCTGACGAGGGAGACAATTCTTCAGAAGAGCCCAAGGACTATGTGGCGAGCCGCCACATGATCTTTCACTCGTCAATAGATGGTAAAGATGCTCCTACTGCAGAGAAATTGGGGGCAAATCCAGAACCGGAACTCTTAGAACCGTCAGACGAAATGATTGATATGTTGCTGAACGAAGCTCGGCAGAGGAGCAAAGCTGATTGAGAGCGCGAAATGGACATATTCAAAAAAGCCAAATGTCGACGACAGGACAAAAAGGTTGAAGCACTCAAATAGATCGAAGCATGCCCACGGCAGACAAAAGTAGGCTTAAGACGAGGAAACGGTTCGCTAAAGCCCTGTCGACGGGAATGAAGCTGCCACCTTTTAAAGGGGGTATTCCGGACAGCATACGCCATGACGAAGCGGATGGGTACCCAAACTACTGCTTATACCATCGGATGATCACACACCCTACCGAAGAGTGTAACGTCTTCAAGAAGTGGTGGCAGGGATACGTCGCCCACCGAAAACACTTAAAACGATTGAAGTGTAAGGCTCGTCGGGAGAAAAGAAGCACGATCGATGAGCACAAAAGAACTTCCGGCAACTGTCACATGGTTGATGCTGGGGAATCGCAAGTTCTCACCTTCAGAAGCGATTCTGATGAAGAAATAGCCCTCGGCCCTCTCTTCAAAGAATCCACCTCAGGAAAAGAGGAGGAGATAAAGAATCGCGAGAATATTCAGCGCGGGATGCTCTGATCAAGGCACTACAAGAGCCCGACCAGTTTCAAGCTTTCCTCGCTGAAGAAAAGATGAAGGACGAGCTCGAAGAGGTTCATATACCCGACATCATTTTCGGCGATGAAGATTTCCTCCTCAGAACGTGCGAGCATAACCGTCCCCTATATGTCACCGGGTACTGCCATGACATCAAGATAGGGAAGATCTTAGTTGACAATGGGTTCTCTGTCAATCTCCTGAATGTAAGGGTGCTAAAAGAAATCTGCATGAGCGTTCAACATCTCGCTCGGGACAACATCACTATCTCCGGGTTCGACTCCCAGTCATCACGGACGCTCGGGTCTGTGATACCGTCGTTATGTGTTGGGCTGCTCGTCACTGACCTCAAATTTCATGTCATTGACAGCAAGACCTACTACAACGCTTTACTCGGTAGGCCTTGGTTACACGAGTACAACATCATCCCTTCTACACAACATTAGTGTATGAAGTATTTCAAAGATGGTCTCAAGTAAACTGTAACGGGGGAGCTAAACCCATTCTCCGTGAATAAAGTCTGCGAATACGAAGATGCAAAGTATTTCCTGCCAGACATTGAAGACAAAGAAAGATGCCATAAACCGGAGAATAAGCAAAAAGCTATCACCACTATTCCGGTCTTCGGGAGCGATACCGAGGAGGAAGAAGAGATAGTTTATTCGGCGCCGTCCCAATGCAACAAGCTGGGACCATCTACCTCTATTCTGGTCTTTGGCGGTGACTCTGAAGACGAAGTCAACCAGTTTTCTCGATCCGTCCATTAATGCAGGCCCTCACTGGAGATGATCAGAGTTTGCAAATCGCCATGGTTCCGCGACTACACCATAAAGAGCTTGATGCGCTCGAGACATATAGTGTGCAAGATCTACAGACGTTCTACATCCCTCCCAGGCGAAGAGGTGAAAAGGCGATCCTATTCTATCGATCCACGGAGACTAAAATCGAAAGAGAAGTCTGGCATGGTGCCGATCCTGCGCTCGACAGGCTCCAACCCATTCGTCTGCCCAGATATTACACCGAGGGATTGAAAAGGTTATTAAGATGCCGAGGCGTACCATTCAAACAAACTCCTCGACAAGCTCAGTTCTACAACAGGATTTGGAACGTCCCCGGAACGCAGCGAAAATTGCCCAACGGAAAAATGAAAACGATCGGGCTCTGGTTTGTCCAGTCCAAGAAACGGGAGCAGTTCCATGGTTGCCATGTCATAAAGGACCTCGATGAAGAAACAGATGCTCTTTTAAAAGACGCTGACACTGAGCCTGAACGCGGTACTGCTATAAAAATGCCGAGTCCATCATTTGAAGAACAGATGGACAAGCTAATAAGGGAAGCGAGTCAAAAGGTTCGGAACGATCACAGCCATGAAATGGACATTTATGAGAAAGCCAAGACGCAACGCCTCCTTCAACAGGCTACGGAAGATGACAATGCCCGTCACCGTCAGCCCGCCAGGCATTCCCAGGACAAGAAGAAGGCCTGACGCAGAGGCAAAAACAATTTAAAGAATGGAATAAACGTTCGGCAACGGCAAAACGAATCCAAAAGGCCACGCGATCAAGAAAGGGTCGGCCGGAATCAGTCTCTTACGAAAAAGATGAGTCGAGCATATTCCTTCCCTCAAGACAAGACAAGGAGAATCTTTAACCTTGTCATGAAACATCAAATGATGACACTCTCGGAGTCTTGACATCCCGATCAAGCAAACGAGGTTCATCACCGGGATTATTTCTCTTATCACCGAGCAATAGGACATCCTCTTGAAGACTGCTTCACTTTCAAAGACTGGGTTGAAGACCAATATCAACTCGGCAGGTTCGCTCTATCTGACAGTTGGAGGATAGCCCCACCGCAAAGGCATATGCCAAAAGCGACATATATGGCGAGAATAGAACCAGACCAACATCGGTCCTGGAAAAAACGATCTCGAACCTGTCACGTGATAACGCTGTCAGAAGAAGGTATGCCCGAGAACATGGATGATCTCCACCGGTGCTTCGAAAATGAGGATGAAGATGAGTTGATCTCAGAGCTTCCACCGGCGCCAAAAGAGCTGGAAGATGGAATACATACTACTGCGGACAACCTAAGGAAAATCAACTTAGGGACGACAAACGACCCGCGGCCAACGTTCGTCAGCGAGCTGCTGTCTAAAGAACAGGTAGCTATGCTAAAAGACGTGCTCATGCAGTATAAAAACTGCTTCGCATGGAACTATTCCGAGATGCCGGGGCTAGATCCGGAAATAGCTGTGCATGAATTGGTGATATCTCCGGATGTCAAGCCAGTCAAACAAGCACCAAGAAGGATGCAGCTCGAACTTGAAATGAGCATCAACGCCGAAGTTAAGAAGCTAATCGACTCCGGCTTCATCCAAGAAATTCAATACCCTGACTGGATCGCCAACATTGTCCTAGTGATGAAGAAGAATGGGACGGTGCGCATCTGCGTAGACTTTCGGGATCTCAACAAAGCCTGTCCGAAGGATGACTTTCCCATACCGGTCACCGAGCTGATGATAGATAACACGTCCACTCACGAAGTTTTCTCCTTCATGGACGAATCATCGGGGTACAATCAAATAAAGATGCATCCTGAAGACCAGAAGCATACCGCTTTCCGGACTCCTCTGGGCATATTTTGCTACAAAGTGACGCCTTTCGGTCTGAAGAACGCCGGCGCTACCTATCAGAGGGCCATGACGAAGATTTTCGATGATCTCATACATGAAATAGTCGAAATCTATATTGACGACCTTGTGGTGAAAAGTAAATCGCACGAGAAGCATTAGGAGCATCTGAAGATAGTGTTCCAACGTCTTTGGAAATATAACCTGAAGATGAACCCTCTCAAATGCGCGTTCGGAGTTTCCTCGGGCAAATTCCTGGGATTCATCGTACGACACCGGGGCATCGAAATAGACCCGTCAAAGATCAAGGCGATAATGGAAATGCCTCCACTAAGAACTCTCAAGCAACTGCAGTCTCTCCAAGGAAAGCTCGCATATATCCGGCGGTTCATAGCTAACCTCTCCGGCAAAAGCCGTCCCTACAGCCACTTAATGAAGAAGAGGACCCCGTTCGTTTGGGATTGCAAATGCCAAAGCACACTGGACGAAATCAAGCAATACCTGCAGAATCCGCCGGTGCTGGCCACCCCGGTTAAGGGAAAGCCCCTCATCCTGTACACAACAGCCCTTGAAGGTTCTTTAGGCGCACTATGGGCACAAGAGAATGACCAAGGGAAAGAGAGAGCCCTCTACTATTTGAGTCGTGGGGGCAGAAAACAACTACTCCCCCATCGAAAAACACTGCCTGGCGTTAATCTTCGCGATAATGAAGCTCAGAAACTATGCTTTGGCGCATGAGGTTCATCTCATATCAAAGGTACATCCTCTCAAGTATTTGATGTCAAGAGCCATGCTAACGGGACGACTCGCTAAATGGGCCCTCCTTTTGATGGAGTTCTCGATAATTTATCGACCCCTCAAGGCAGTGAAAGGACAGGCCATCGCCGACTCCTCGCCGAGCATCCGATACCTGGAGACTCACCCTTAAACTGCGAATTGCCAGACGAACAGGCGTTTGACACGATCGACGGGGAGAAAGGAGGGAGTGATATCCGATGGGAACTCTATTTCGATGGAGTATCTTCCATAAAGAAGCGACAACACAACACACCTATAATTAAGTCCGGGTTAGGCCTCATCTTCGTGACTCCACAAGAAGGAAAAATGCGTTTTGCCTTTTCCTTGACAGAGCCGAGGACAAACAATGAAGCAGAATATGAAACTTTGATAGAAGGACTTGAGATCGCTGTCGACATGGGAATCAAAAACCTCCTCATATACGGAGATTCCCAGCTGGTCGTTAGTCAAGTGAACGACGACTATCAAACGTGCAAACCAGAGTTGGTTAAGTACGGCGAGAGAGTGCAACAATTGCTGACTCAAATCCCTTCCTACGTCCTAGAGAGCATACCGCGTGCGGAGAATAGCAAAGCCGATGCGTTAGCCAAACTAGCTAAAGAACTGGCTGATGAAAACCTTGATGACGCAAAGATCGTTGTCCAAAGCCGTCGGGTTCTTACACCAGCGGAAATATATCCGGAGTTGTCTGAAGAAAAGGAAGCGACCAAGCAAACAACCCTACAAATAGAGAACTAAGAAAAGGCTAAGGATTGGAGAGAAGTCTTTATAGACTACTTCAAATCCCGTCGAACACCTGAAGATGCATCCTCAAGACATCAGCTCATGAAACGAGCTCTGTCTTTCACCTTCGTCAACAATATTCTGTATAAGAGATCGTTCGAGTCTCTATGACTAAGATGCCTGGGACCAGAAGAAGCAAGGATATTCGTCCAAGAAACTCACAACGGACTCTGCAGTTCTCATCAAGCCGGGCCAAAGATGAACCTAAAGATCAAAAGGATGGGTTACTATTGGCCCACGATGATTCGGGGCTGCCTTGAATACGCGAGGCAATGCCATTCGTGCCAGATTCATGGAGACTTCATTCACCAGCATCCAAATCTGCTACACCCAACAGTGGCTAGCTGGCCGTTCGAGATGTGGGGAACTGACATAATTGGGCCCATCGAACCGGCGTCATCCAGAGGACATCGGTTCATATTGGTGACAACTGATTATTTCTCTAAGTGGGCGAAGCAGTATCGCTAAGAGAAGTGAAGACGGAGAACATCCTCCATTTCTTTAAGATACATGTCATTTA
This sequence comes from Agapanthus africanus, assembly GCA_030015575.1. NCBI lineage: Eukaryota > Viridiplantae > Streptophyta > Magnoliopsida > Asparagales > Amaryllidaceae > Agapanthus > Agapanthus africanus. Next base: position 653,599,406 of record JASDDO010000014.1, read on the forward strand.
TCAGTTCGGCGCTCCGCGACGGATTATCTCCGATAACGGGCCGGCCTACAGAAGTCACAAAATCAGCCGCTTCGCATAACAGCATAATATAGACTGGAAATTCTCTTCGGTCTATAATCCCCGAGTTAATGGTCTAGCTGAGGCTTTCAACAAGACGTTGATGAAGATCATAAAGAAGACGGTGCCCAAAAACAAAAAGGACTGGCATGAGAGACTGCATGAAGCTCTCTGGGCTTACCGCACCACATTCAAAACGACCACAAATACAACACCATTTACGTTGGTATTCGGCACGGAAGTAGTACTCCCCTTCGAGATAGAGATACCTTCTCTACGAGTGGCAGTTCATTACGAGCTAACAGACGAAGAGAATACTCATCTTTGGCTTGAAGAGCTCGACGCCCTCGATGAAACTCGTCTCATGGCGCAGCAAAACTTTGAGGCTTACAAAGCAAAGATGACGCGCTCATACAAGAGATTGACTAGGCCGAGAACATTTCGCCAAGGCGAACTCGTGCTAGTGGTCAAGAGACCTATGATCCCCAATCGTGCCAAACAGGAGAAATTCAAGCCGAACTATGAGGGCCCGTACATCATAGACAAAGTCTACCAATGTGGGGCTTACTTGCTCATGGATATGCATGGCGAAAGACCCTTCAGGCCAATAAACAGCCGGTTCCTAAAAAAAATACTACGCCTCACGAGTCACGACCTAGGTCAACGATAGACGACGACGTCTATGTCCGCTCGTTATCTTCCCAAGCCCAAACTCTATAAGTAGTATCCAGTGAAACCGTTGTCTCCAAAATGGCAACAACAGACCGAAATGTCCCTAAACTAATAACGGACCGAAACGTCCCTAAACTAACAACGGACCGAAACGTTCCTAAACTAACAATGGACCGCAATGTCCTAAAACTAGAGACGGACCGAAACATCTCTAAAACTATTACGAACCAGAGCATCCTAGGGCTGACGCCTAAAAAAAGAACAAAAAACGGTACGTCCATGAGAAAGATGGGCACGGATGAAAACCCGAAAGGGCTCCGTGAGTAAAAATAGCAGGGCTACCGGCGAGTTTGTGAAAATCCGAAAGGACGCAAACTCGTAAAAAATTCATGTACACTTGCAAGGTCCTCTCGACTTTGTAAGGAGAAAATAGCCGCGTGAGATCCTTACTAATCACGAGGGAGCAACACACTAAGGGATCCCCACGATTCTTGAGGAGAAATTACACTTACGAGATCCTCACGATTCGTAAGGAGAACCCTCTTATGAGACCCTCATGGCTCATAAGATTCAAAAGCCTTAAACTACAGGGATCCGAACCTGTTCTTAAGCCATCACTTTTCCCAGACAGCCCTACAAATGGTTCAATATTGACCTTTGTATACAATCCATGGGCACAAATAAACGTCTCCCCCACCAAGTTCCGCCAATGGCGTGAAATCCCCCTGTTTGGTGAACAGACACTTGTAAGTCCTTTGGACTTATAAGGAGAAAATATTCTTATGAGAACCTTACTACTTATAAGAGAAAACACCACTTAGAAGTCCTCACGACTTCTAAGGAGAAAACGCGCTTACGAGATCCACACGACTCGTAGGGAGAAACGCCTTTATGAGACCCTTACGGCTCATAAAGTCAAAAGCCTTAGTCGACAGGATCCTAACCCTGTTTGCTAAGCCACCTTTGTTCGAATCAACATAGGCAAATGATGATTCGCTCTTGACAATGTCTCAGGGATAGCGATGCTGATGCCTAAATCGGTATCAAATTCCAAGTCTCTTTACGGCAAATGATGATTCACTCCTGGCAGTATTCCAGTGGCAGCGATGCTGATGCTGAGATTGGCATCAGGTTCCAAGTTCCATACTTGAGACAAAATCAGCAAGTAAAAGAAATGCATATGAAATAGCCGAAATGATAGGGCAACTCACAATAAAAAGCAGCGAGTAAAAAGAAAAATAGCCGAAATGATTGGGCAACTCGCAATAAAAAGCAGCGAGTAAAAACAAAAATAGCTGAAATGATTGGGCAATCGTGACTTTCGCGATACAAAAAGATGAAATGATAGAGCATCACGGAAAGAAATAAAAAAATTGAAAGAATGAAACTTTTGCCCTGCAGGTAAGTCCATACCGACCACTGTATACAATCCATGGGTATAAACGAAAAGGGAACCACATGTCCCAACAAACTCTGTCAACGGGAAAGTCAGATCTCGACAGCAACATCCGCATCCTAGAAGATCAACAACGGCGTTCCTTCTCATACTAGCAGGGCATGGACGTGACACCACCAATCGGAACTACGAAAAAGCCCCCAGTTCCAAGACTCTTTGGTTCACAGACAACCTAAAATCAGCCCCGACATTGCAGAAAGCGGAACACGTCAGCAAATAACCCCATCGCGGAAATACGTCATCCAATGACCCCGTCTCGGAAATACGTCAGCAAATGACCCCGTTTCGAAAATACGTCAGCAAATGACCCCGTCTCGGAAATACGTCGTCCAATGACCCCATCACGGAAATACATCATCCAATGACCCCGTCGCGGAAACACGTCATCCAATGACCCTGTCGCGGAAACACGTCAGCAAATGACCCCGTCTCGGAAATACATCATCAAATGACCCCGTCGCGGAAATACGTCATCCAATGACCCCGTCGCGGAAATACGTCAGCAAATGACCCCGTCGCGGAAATACGTCATCCAATGACCCCGTCGCGGAAACACGTCATCCAATGACCCCGTTGCGGAAATACGTCAGCAAATGACCCCGTCTCAGAAATACATCATCCAATGACCCTGTCTCGGAAATACGTCAGCAAATGACCCCATCGCGGAAATACATCAGCCAATGACCCCGTCGCGGAAATACATCAGCCCATGACCCCGTCTCGGAAATACGTCGTCCAATGACCCCGTCTCGGAAATACGTCGTCCAATGACCCCGTCGCGGAAATACGTCGTCCAATAACCCCGTCACGGAAACACGTCGTCCAATGACCCCATCACGGAAACACGTCATCCAATGACCCCGTCGCAGAAATATGTCAGCAAATGACCCCGTTACGGAAATATGTCATCCAATGACCCCGTCTCTGAAATACGTCATCCAATGACCCCGTCGAGGAATTACGTCAACAAATAACCCCGTCTCGGAAACAAATCAGCCAACAACCTCCCCGTCAGAGCAGTGCTTCGACTCGGAAACAAATCAACCCACCAACCACTTATGAGTGCTCTCGACTTGTAAGGGAGAAAATTCTCTTATGAGATCCTTACGACACTCAAGAGAAAACGCACTTAGGGATCCTCACGATTCCTAAGGATAAAATACACTTACGAGATCCTCTCGACTCGTAGGGTGAAAAGTCTTTATGGGACCTTCATGACACATAAAGTTGAAAAGTCTTAGGTAGCAGACCTGAACCTGTTTCCTAAGCCGTCGCTGTCTTGCAAGGAGATCAAGATAGACTATTTACGGAGCGCATTTGCTAAAAAGGAAGCGCCAATATGAAATAAAGTATATGTCTTTTATTCATGAATTCAAAATGAATACAAGATACATGTCATAAAAAGAATCAAAATGGATACAAAATATTCTTTCATTCAGAAGTGAATACAAGAAAAGGAGAGTATACAAAAAATCTTTAAGCCGACGGACGGTGTAATAAATTCGTCAGTTCATCCTTCTTCCACAGAGTCTCGGCTTCATGTTTTGTTATTGCTACGAGACGGGTCTCTGCCTGAGATTGTTAAGCCTGATACGAGGCGAGCCGACTCTCAAGCTCCTTTTCAGCAACTTTGTGAGCTTCAACCATCTCGCGGGTAAAGATAACGGCTTTATCAATAGCTATCACCTCCATGATAGCTTATTGAAGCACCCGCCAAAGTTCATACGCACGGATGGTCTTAGCAGTGAGTTCAGCTTGAAGTTCCCCCAAAGCATTTGAAGTTAGCTCCCTCTCCGAAAATTGCCGGTTGAGCCTCTTCTCGCACGACTGAAGATTGGCGGCGCACCGCTCAATCCATCCCCGCAAGCTTACCTTGGCAGTTAAGAGCTCGAAAGGAAGGCGTATGCACTCGAGATTATGTAGGCAGGCCTCCACTTGATGACAATACTCGATCAAAAACATGCACAAACCACGTGCTCTGTAAGGCAACAAGGAAAGTCTTTGGTGTACCCTCCATTAAGCATGCATTCGCGACTATATGCTTGCTTAAATGGAAATAGTATCCAAAATGCGCTGATTTGCGAAAAACACGATGATAGTGTTCGCACTTAAAGAAAATTCCTAGGGGTAAAGTACAAAGCTCATGTACACAGGCGGGATGCACGTACGAATATGTGTCAAACAGAAAAATTCAACAGAAAGCATTCAATAGTCAATAATAAGAGAAATACATCAATATAAATATGCTACTCTACAGGGAAAAGATCACCAAATATGGGATCAGAGATACAAGGGTCAACGAAACAAAGCATAAGGTTCTCCAATTCCCTTTCTGCCCTCTCAACCACGTCGAAGCGGCGGTCTTCGCGAGGGGCCGATCCCCACCAATTAGCGCCATGCTCATAAGCAAAAGCAGACATGACAGCCCGTCGGGCTCTTATCTGACCCAGCAGATGAATAGAGCGATCCTTTAGAGCCTGGGTAATCAAGCATGCCTCGTGGAAACACTTAATCTTATTCTCCACCGTATCAAGAATTGCCAGGGTCATCTCTGCCGGATGCGGAGGAATATCGACGAGCACGGCTAGGAAGATCGTCCGGAGCCAAATGGAGCCCATAGGAAGAGGAGATTCCCTATGAGTCAGAAGCTCGTACATCACCGCATCACATTGAGCATCGGTGGGTAGGGGATCTGCTAGCCGCGCAGCAAGGCGAGGAACCATTTACTCGATGGGCACCTCCCATGGTTTTCGATGAGCACGGGAGCGGTTGCAAGCTATAAACTGTGATTCGTTTCTTAAGATGATCACCCTAAAGTCTAAATGGTTTTCTCTTTAGAGAAGAAGAAAGGCCTCGACTACAAGTTATAAAGAGATGCATTCAATGCTATGCACAGAAAATGTTGTGCATGGTGGAACTATTCCCAAGGACTAGAAAAAGGGAAGAGCATCGGAAATGAAAGAGGTGACTCATTGGAATCAGAGTAGGGAGATGAAACGACCTCATCAGCAGAGCCCCACGTGCATAGCACGTGAGCACCAGCCATGATCCTTATTGGAAATTACAATGGTGCCGTACATGCATAACACGTGAGCAGGAGCTAATGCGGGATTGAAATCCCCAGTTGTGCCTCATGCGCAAAACACATGAACATCAATAACAGTAAAACAAAACTTCATACAAAACACATGTAAGCATAAAAAGGGGGGAGGGGAAGGAAAGTTTTGTCATTCATACTCCGAAAATTCATACAAAAATAAAAGAAAATGTTTACAATAGTAAAACATTAAATCCGGGACACGGATTAAGAAATTCGGAGGTAAGGTCGTTTAAGATGCTTCTGGCTTCTCTGACCATTCTTGTGTGCATCCTCTCACGAAAGCAAGCGTCATGATCCTCGCTAATGTCCTCCGCCCTCTGATAGGCAGCGATTATCATCGTCTGTTGGAAAATTTGAAGCAAGATATCAACAAGATTATCTTGCCGTTTCTTCAAAATCAGGCCCATCAGATATACTGAGTGCACCTTATCATCGGCATCATTCAGTGCCTTAAGTGGCATGGATTCGTAAAATACAGGAAGTGCTCCCCAAATTGCTCTCACTATAATCTTCAAAAGAGCGGAGCGACGAGAGAGTTATCGACCATTGTATTCATTGAAGCGACTCATAATCTCAGCGTATTGGGCATTTGTAAACTCCTGGTTTTGACAACGGCCTTGTGCGCGAATGTCTTCATAAGAAATAATTTTGTCAAGATCGTACAGATGAGCGGCCATAGATTCTGAAAAGAGAATCAGTGAAAGTTTAGTAATAAAACTAATCAAGAAGATCCTCATTAAATAGACATTGAAATTCAAATAAATTATTAGGAAAACAAGTTCTGTTAAGCACGCATCAAATTCAAATTTGTGCGAATAAAGGTAAAACCATATGAAAAGATTTTCAAGAACACCAAGGAATAAAATTCCCGAAGGGTCCTCTTGATCTTTCAGAGCTAAGCTCTTTGCCAGAGTAATTAAATTCATTTTATGTGAGGAAATTAAATTCCAGAAACTTATAAAAAATGTATGAGAAACAGAATCCCATGAAGCCTAAAAAAGAATCAGAGGGGAATGCCCGAGATATGAAGGTTTACTGCTCAAAGATCACATCTTTGGATCTCTAAGAGATGGGTTTCAGAGAAGAGCAAAGCTCTCATAATGGATTTGTTCCCCTCCGAAAGACGGCGCGACGCAGGGACGTCTTGCCTGAAATTCGGGGCAGATGCTAATTGGTGCTATCCGTCTACCTCTCCGAAGATGCCAAATTGATTTATGGCACCATGTAACGAAAGTTTAAACGGATGCGGCCGATATAACAGACATCATCAGATTCCCCCTCGTTTGAGGGGTTTTTGATTGTGGGGACGCTCTTCCCTGTAGGCGCAAGCCCATGCAGTTAATTACGCTACCGCATCGTGGTAACAACTTTCTCCTTCTCCAGATGGTCACTTCGTGTCGTGTTTGTTTGTTTTGTGTTTGGTTGCCCGTGGATTGTATACAGAGACTGAGTTGTGTCGTCGCCCGTAGGGCGTGGACTAGTCCAAATCCGTATTATCTTAGATTTGGGTTTGGAGGTTGTGTTTAAGGATACGTTAGCCTCGTTTGAGACTAAGATCGACTTAAACGTTTGTTAAGGATACGTTAGTCTAGTTTTAGACTAAGATCAACTTAACGGGATCGTTTAGATCCGACAAGAGAGCGATTAGGGGAGCCCTGTTGTTTAGTTTAGTGACATTGCGGTCAATAGGTAGTTTAAGGACGTTGCGGTCCAATGTTAGTTTTAAGACGTTGCGGTCAAGGTTAAGGACGCCGTAGTCCGTGGATTTAAGGACTCCACAGTCCGATGTTAGTTTTAAGACATCACGGTCAAGGTTAAGGATGTCATAGTCCGTTGTTAGTTTTAAGACATTCCGGTCAAGGTTAAGGACCTCATAGTCCATGGGTTTAAGGACCCCACAGTCCGGCGTTTAGTTTTAAGACATTACGGTCAAGGTTAAGGACCTCATAGTTCATGAGTTTAAGGACCCCACAGTCCGTATCAATGTGTGGTCATCGGGACCCGTCACCTCTTTGAAGACGTTGAGGAATTACAACGCCAAGTATCAAAGGAGTAAAGAGATGTACCCTTAAACCAAGGTAGATTGAGTGATCTGTAGTCCAATTTGGAAACTAAGATCAATTATTATATTATGAGCCCATTGGCCCAGTTAAGTTTGAATTGAGGACTTATGGCCAGCTTGGGCTAAGTCCAATCATGTTTGGGATATTGGCCCTCTGTTGGTTCATTAAAGGAGAGGCTTTGCCTCTAGAAACTTAGCCAATTGGGCTAAAGTTAGTGTTAAACACTATAGACCAACAGTGTTGAACACTAGGAATAAGATTAACAAGTTAGTGTTAAATACTAAAAGATAATCAGTGTTGAACACTGGGAACAGAGTTTTCAACTTAGTGTTAAACACTAAGCAAATCAGTGTTAAACACTGGGGACAAAATCTCCAGACTAGTGTTAAACACTAAGGAGAGAGGGGTCACGTGTGGACACGTGAGAGCGCCCTGATTCCCCTTATTTTGTTCTGTCAAAAGTATTGAATACTTTGAAGTATCACGTGATGGGAATTTGGGCGTTTATCTGTTAGAGCTTCAGCCAAGAGGTCACGTGGTAGCACGTGAGAGCGCCCTGCTTCCCTTTATTTTGTTCTGCAGATAAGTGTTTAACACTTTTAATTCTAAAAGCCATCACGTGTGGGCACGTGATGGGGGCTCACGCTTTGATCTGTTAGAATGTTCATTAGGGGTCACGTGTTGACACGTGAGGGCGCCCCAGAGCTCTTTTCTGTTTCTTTTGCCTTTTTCTCTGTGTGCTTTAGAGATCACGTGGGGCACGTGAGGCATTGCCTCAAAGTTCTTTTTTATGGATCTTTGCAGGAGTCACGTGGTAACACGTGAGGTGTTGCTTCAAAGTTCTTTTCTGTGAATCTTTGCAGGGGTCACGTGGTAGCACGTGACTCTGGTTCTTTGCATGTTTTAAAGATCTGTTCATCTTTTAAGAATTAAATTCTTCATAGGGTTAAACCCTAACAACAAACTTTAGAGGAATTAAATTCCTGTTTTCTTCTGAAGAATTATATTCTTAAATTGGGTTAAACCCTAATTTCTTTTTTTTAAGGGAATTAAATTCCTGTGAGTTTGAGAGAATTATGTTCTCAATTAGGGTTAAACCCTAGTTCTGTTCATTTTGAAGGAATTAAATTCCTATAACATAGGGTTAAAACCTAATTTTATCTCAAAGGAATTGAATTCCTATCATTTTGTGATAATTAAATTCTCAAAACTCAGTTCCTCCTCTGTGTTTTAGATCTGCATGGCAGGATCTCAACCCAATGAGAATTAAATTCTCAATTCATGGGGAGATGTGCACTTTGCAGATCCTCCACCAGAGAAAGAACTAAGTTCTTTTCTTTATATAAAAGTTAAACTCTTTTGAGAATTAAATTCTCTTTTGAAGCCTCCCTTTTCTTTTCTTACCTAAGGTTTTTCTTTTGCAGAGAATCAAAGGCTCTATATTTCTCTCTCTGTGTATCAAAAGAAAAGGTCCAAAGGTCCTTCCTCTTCTTTTCTTGGCTCCTATTTATAGGTGAAGGAAAAGAATCAATATGTTTAGCAAATCTCTCATTGAGAGATTTGATTTGTATTTATCATTAATCTGTGCCTTTAGATTGTTGGGTGAATTTTATTCACCATTGGATTTTAAATCCAAAGATATCTCTTTATTATTTCGGTTAGATTTAAGGGGAAATCTTTCCAAGTCCATGATTTTTCCATAAATTGGTGATATTTAATCACCTTTAGATTTTTAATCCAACGGTTTTAGATAATCCTTCTTCATTTTGGAAAGATTTGAAAGATTTATCCTCAGAATTTAATTCTGTTAAAGAATAAGGCTCTTAAAGCCGGTCACGTGTGGTCACATGACCCCTGGTTACGTGTAGGCACGTGACCCCTGGAATGGGCTTCTCTTCTTCTGCGCTCTGTTCTCTGGCCGCTTCTTAACCATCACGTGCCAACACGTGACCACTGGTCACGTGCCAACCGACGTCGTCGATGAAGTGCCCTAAGGTGGAACACCGCGGCCGTGAACACCTGAACGGATGTTTTTGGCAACGGGGTTCTCCTATAGTCACTTGGTCGGGGCTATGGGGCGTGGCTATCTAGTAAAGTTACCCGGCGAGTATTCGCGTACGCTACGTAATTGCGACGGACTTTTGATCGACATCAAAATTCCGTGGCAACTGATCAATGAGACTAAACTGCTAGATTTATAAAATTCAAACTAGTTATCACATAGCTAATTATTGTGAATTTTAAATATTGTATCACAATCACAGATAACTAGACAATATTAAACTTTTCGATCGAATAAACAAACACCCAAAATTTCCCAAAGAGCTCAACACTTGAGCGGAGTTTAAAAAGTACCCTGAACATGCCACAACACCTATGGACCAACCGTAGAAGGGTCAACTCTTTCCTCACCTATGGCGCCGTGGAATTACCACAAACCCTAGGGTTTGGTGGAGGTTCTGACAGTCACAGAATCGAGTTAGGGTTTCGTTCTTCTAAAGGGTCCACAGAATCACCTGCATGATTTTCTGAAGATTTTAAACTTGGAAAAATCTAACTCTTGGAAAATTTCCAGCGAGGGAAAATATGGGTTATTGATATCCGTTCGAACTTTTTAACGTCGTCTAAATAACCCGAAACAATGTTAGAATTACGAATACGAAACACTCCGAATTGCCTTTGCACAAAGATAACATCACATGAAAATTTAGCAAAAACAAGCAACACCTGAAACACCAAAACCCAGAGACTGGAACACAACAGAAAATTGAAGCCAAAATGATGCAGGAAAATCGAGCAGGCCAGTTTTAACCTCAATGTGGCCGTCCAAATTTCGGTGAGAGGGGTTCAATTTTCTTCTGTGTTCATGTCACATCACATGTAACATTCTGCAGTTGCTTAAAAAAATTTTAGACATTCTAAAAAATTCGACAGAAACTAGATTTGTGTATCGAGTGTTTCGGTTTCATAATCTAACAAATATCGTCTAATTCTCTAGCACGGCTCTTATACCACTGCAGGGTGCCCTAGCGCAACAGCAAGGTTTCGGGAGGTATCGTTCATGTCGTTTTCAAATTTTTACCGTACTAAAGAACCCTAACCTTAGAATCTTAACTAGAGATTTAGACGAACTAGAAATGTAAACAACTTTACATCTAAGTGAAGGAGGAATACAACCTTTGTAGATCGGTACTTCACTTTTAAAGCTCCGTGTAGTAGTTCCTTCGCTCCAAGTAGTGAACACCTGAACTCTAGTAAGGGTTCACATGAAGAAATGAACAAGCTTGCTTGAAGTTTTCGAGGCCGAAGATGATCTACGTCGAGGAGACTCAAGCTCATGCTACCTCTTCACTAATGGTAGATTAGTGAAGCAAACACCATAAAATAAATGGCTAATATAGTAGAGGATGATGAAGTAGGAATTGTGCTCACTTTAGATTAATTTTTCTCATAATATTTCTTCACTTGGAGAAAAGCTAGAAAGCTTTCTCATGAGGAAGAAGAAGATGAAGTGGAGATGAGAATGAAACTCATGAGGCGAGAATAGCAACCATGGGTGAGTTAGTGTCATACCCTAACTAATGTAGAGACTAAACTATAGCTAACAATAATAGTTAGGTTAATAAATATTTACAAGTAAAACAAAATTAGTGGATTTGGTCAATGGTTCCACAAGCTTCTACAAGCTTGTAGCCATGACAAATTTCCATCTAATTTTGAATTACTTAGATAAATATAAACCCATCATTATATCAAGCATGGTGTAAGTCTCATATACCTATGTATCATGTGATATCTAGCATGACACAAAAAATGTACATTAATATATATCACATATATACTATATGCACACAAGTAAGAAAAAGAAATGTTTAAGTGAGCTAATATTAGTTAATGTAATTCAATACATCAAATATATATAATTATATATTAAATTATTAAATCAAAATTTGATTTAATAATCTGGTTATATCACATACAACCGGCTAATATCAAATGTAACAATCTATCGAATCAACACTTGATCCGATAACCCGGCTATATCACATATAGCCGACCGATATCACATAACGCGGGAATGGAATGCGGTATCACATACGCGCATTAATCTCGGTCTTGCACATATCACATATGTGCTCCTACTTCGTTTCGCATGAACCAGGAAACCTCTGTGTAGGACTCTAAAGACTCGTCAATACGCCGGCAGTTGGTGATGATCATATCAATCACCCACAAGCCGCAAGCGGTCTGCTAAACGTAACAGCCATCCGGGTATTGAGCGATCAGAAGATCAACAAGTAAGCCTGCTCATACTCCTGTGAATCCAATCAGTAACACTACCGTACAGTCCAGTCTCTTCGTCAGATATGTCGCATATTACAGCCTGGGCGTGGTATAACGTCAGATCCCAATAGCCTGATAAGTCATGCCGATGCAATGTCCATAACGGTTCGAGAAACTACTGATAACACTGTAAGTCCACGTTGCCCACCCCGGTGCTTGCGGGGAGGCGGAAAAGCTCATAAAAATCGGATTTTTATGAGCTTAGGCAACATGGACTAGACTTTAAAGGATCTTTGCTAAACAAAAACTTGCTAAAGCTAACTAGTAACTAGCTAAGTGCTAGAAAGGTTATACCTTGGGCTTTAAGTCCTTCTCTCCTTGCTCCTTGGAGTGGTGGAAGGAGGTCACCTTGGTCGTCTTCTCACGTCGAAGAAAGATCCACCCGAAAGCCTCAACCTTTGGCTTCAACTCCAAGCTAGAAGTAACTAGGGTGCAAGAAGTGCTAGTCCTTGAACCCTAGATGAGAGTAGAGATGATCAAGAGAGAGTTTTTCTCAAGCTCAAGTGTTTCTCAACACATGAGAGGGAGAGAGCTTGAGGGAGAGGAAGAACAAGAGAGAGAAAAGATATGATAGAATGAGAATAATGTGAACCATTCTCACTAATATGTGTATATTATTTTAATTAAATAATTAGCTAGATAATTGTCATGGTTAATCATGACATGACCATTATCATTTCAATTTGCAAGGATCAAAAAGCATCTTCCAAAAGAAATGATGATGGTCAAAGTGTCAACCTAGGTCAACAAGTCAATGAGGTCAAATGGTCAACAACCATAACCATGCACAATTATTAAACCAATTATCAATTAACTATAATACACACATAAGCATTAGGGTTAATAAAATGACAATAGCCATTAACCCTAATCAAGGTCCTTTCCCTCGGTCTCAAACAACTGTGCATACGCACCCGCATTCGTGATCCGAGGAACACGAATACAAAGAGAAAAACCAATCCCAAATCATATACTAGGATCCGGCTTAAACCAAAGCCCGCTAGTATAAACTGTCCGGACAGCAAACGTGCACAAGTGCACGGATGAGAACGAACCCTGTCGCAAAACCATGCGGCCTCTACTCATTTTGCCTAAAGGCGAATAGCTCTCTGTGTGGGACTCTAAAGACTCGACACTACGCTGGCAGTGGGTTTAACCACAGACCGCAAGCGGCACTAGCTGTACGTAACGGTCCCCAGGTAGATGTCGATAAGAAGACTGACGAGGTGAACCCCATCTGAACTCCTACTGAGCCTGTATGTGACATTCTCCGTACAGTTCGGTCTGTTCGTCTGATACATCGCATGGCGGGCCTAGGGGGGCGGTGAACGTCAGTCCCCTAATAGCGGTACAAGTCGTGTCGGAGTGTAGCCCAGAACACCCTGAGATAACACTGGAAACCTACCAGTATATCTCGCTTGCCCTGGCCAGGGACTACTCGTGTAATGGCTCTCCTGGACACAGCGCGATGTCAACCCCCAATACCGGGAGAGACGAATCCTGTCTAACCGTCATTGCCTCCAAGTGCTTCGGGACTGCACCCAAAAGCTACCTGTTTGCACGACTCCTTTGAGCCGTGGTAGGGTAGTAATCAAAGTGCAGTGGGAACACACTCGAGGCGAAGTGACAGTGTCAAGTCAACGGACTAAGCTGTACTCATGTCACCTGGGAACTGATAACTGACGATAGGTATACTACCAACCAACAGTTCCCGACAAGTCCTGTCCAGTGTACTCGTAACCTAACGAGCACCCATATACTATCTCAAGTACGACGTACTGACGGCTGTGGGACAAACCGTCTCCCACACTGGGATGAGAAGCGCATACGCTAGTCTACTCCGGAGTATCGATGCCCTGTCTCGATAGTCCAACGACCAGGGACCTGTATAAGGATGTGCTTATAGATTACCCAGCTCCCACGAGTGCGAGCGCCATCACAACGCTGGTAATCAAACAAAGATCCTAAGGGCTCTACTAATATGTATATCAGCGATATGCAAAAAGAAACACATGCACATATTGAAGTAGAGACAAACCAAGTAGCATACTACCATTTCGAGCAAGATTGTATATACAACTATGAATATCCCAAGCTTCCATCAAGTAATATACAAACTAGTATGATACAGTAATAGCCTCTAGGGCATATACACTAACAATCTCCCACTTGCACTAAGGCCATGTACTGGCGTATCGAAGACCTATCATCTCGATCAGCCGCTCGAACTGAGTCTGGGGAAAGGCCTTGGTGAATGGATCTGCTGTGTTATCTTCTGAAGCAACCCTCCGGACCTCGATCTCCTGGCGATCCACGATCTCCCTGATCAGGTGATACCGCCTTAAGATGTGTCTGGATTTCTGATGAGACCTGGGTTCCTTCGCTAAAGCTATAGCCCCGTTGTTGTCGCAATACAGAGGTATTGGGTCAACAATGGACGGAACCACCTGAAGTTCTCTCAAGAACTTCCTCATCCAGACAGCTTCTTTTACGGCATCAGATGCAGCGATGTATTCCGCTTCCATAGTCGAGTCAGCAACGGTTTCCTGTTTGGAGCTCTTCCAACACACCGCCCTTCCATTGAGGGTGAAGACAAAACCCGACATGGACTTGGAATCATGCTTGTCACTCTGGAAGCTGGAGTCAGCAAAGGCCTCAATTTGCAGGTCTTTTCCGCCATACACCAAGAACATCTCCTTAGTCCTTCTCAGGTACTTGAGAATGTTCTTTACTTCTATCCAATGTTTCTCCCCAGGGTTTGACTGATACCTGCTTACCACACTCAGTGCATAAGCCACATCCGGTCTGGTACACAACATCGCATACATTATGGAGCCTACCGCAGAAGCGTAGGGTATAATAGACATGCGATCCCTCTCCAAATCAGTCTTGGGAGACATCTCTTTGGAGAGGGTGATCCCGTGACAAGCCGGTAGATTACCGCGCTTGGAATCTTCCATACTGAATCTCTTCAGTATAGTGTCGATGTACCTGGACTGCGAAAGTCCTAATATCCTCTTGGATCTGTCACGGTAGATCCGGATACCCAGAATGTATGAGGCATCACCCAGGTCTTTCATGGAGAACCTGTGTGACAAGAACCCCTTGACAGATTGTAGCATAGGAATGTCATTTCCTATTAAGAGAATGTCATCCACGTATAAAACGAGGAATACTACAGTTCTCGCTACAAATCCACAATAGATGCATGGTTCATCTGGATTTTTGATAAAGCCAAATTCCTTGACTGTCTCATCAAAACAGATGTTCTAACTCCGCGATGCCTGCTTTAGTCCATAAATGGACTTGAGCAACTTGCACACATTTCCGCTGCTCCCACTCTGAATGAAACCCTCTGGCTAATCCATATAGACACACTCCTCTAAATGTCCATTTAGAAAAGCTGTCTTTACGTCCATCTGCCAAATCTCATAATCGTGGAAGGCAGCAATGGCAAGAAGGATCCGAATGGATTTCAGCATAGCTACTGGAGAAAAGGTTTCGTCATAGTCTAAACCAGGTCGCTGACGAATACCCTTTGCTACCAGTCTAGCTTTATAGGTCTCAACCTGTCCATCTACACCAATCTTCCTTTTGAAGATCCACTTGCATCCTACGGGTTTTATCCCATTTGGAGCAATGTCCAACATCCATACTTTGTTGGTGTACATGGACTCCATCTCGGTCCGCATTGCATCCAGCCATTTTACCGAGTGGACGCTCTGAATGGCTTGCTGGAAGCCAGTAGGCTCATCACAATCTATGATGCAATCCTCTCTATCCCCGTCAATGAGAAAACCGTAGTATCTCTCGGGCGGATGAGACTGCCTACTACTCCTGCGGAGTGGCATGGGAATGTCCTGATCTTTTGAACCCTCTGGTTCAACCAAGCTTTCAGTAATAGCTCGTGGTTCTGGAATTTCTTCCAGTTCTATTGCGCTCCCACTTAATTCTTTTTCTATGAACTGGTCTTCTAGAAAGTGGGCATGGCGAGAAACAAGGACTTTTTGTTCCTCTTCGCAATAGAAGTAATATCCCTTGGAGCTCTTTGGATATCCCACAAACTTACACTGTACTGAGCGTGCCTCGAGCTTGTCCGCATGCTGCTTTTTTACAAAAGCTGGACATCCCCATGTCTTAATGTGATTAAGATAGGGTCTCTTTCCACACCACATCTGATATGGTGTAGTAGGCACAGTCTTAGTTGGAACTCGGTTCAAAAGGTATGCAGCTGATTCTAGCGCATATCCTCAGAACGATCGTGGTAACTCAGCGTTACTCATCATGGACCGTACCATATCCAATAGGGTTCGGTTCCGTCTCTCCGATACACCGTTATGTTGCGGAGTGTATGGAGGAGTAAGCTGAGAGAGAATTCCATTCTCTTTTAAGTAACCCAGGAACTCGACACTCAAGTATTCACCACCTCGATCAGATCTCAGTGTCTTTATACTTTTGCCTGTTTGTTTTTCTACTTCATTCTTATATTCCTGGAATTTTTCAAAAGCCTCGGATTTATGTTTCATTAAGAAGACATAACCGTGCCTTGAAAAGTCATCCGTAAAAGTAATGAAGTAAGAATAACCGTTTCGTGCATGTGTAGACATTGGACCGCACACGTCGCTGTGTACGAGTCCCAAGAGCTCGCTCGCTCTTTCTCCGTGTCCAGTGAACGGAGTCTTTGTCATCTTTCCTTTGAGACAGGATTGACAAGTTGCATACGATTGATATTCGAACGGGTCCAAATATCCTTCTGCATGTAACTTAGTCAACCTTCTCTCATTGATGTGACCCAGTCTACAATGCCATAAGAAAGTTTTATTTATTTCTGGAGACTTTCTTTTGTGTGCATTCTGGACATTGAAAATCTGTGGTTGGTTTAGTACGTATATACCGTTGTTCAATGTACCTGACCCAATCAAAACTTGATTAAGGTGAATGTTCACTACATTACTTACAAATGCAAATTCATAACCTTCTTTAGACAATAAAGATACAGAAATGATATTACAGGTTGCATTTGGTACATAATAACAACTACGCAAAACCAAAAAATGTCCATCCGACAATCCCAGGTGATAGTTCCCCACGGCCTCAGCATCCATGCTAGCACCGTTTGCAACTCTGAGGGTTATGTCACCTGCCTTCAAAACTCTACGCTTTCTCAACGCCTGCAAAAAATTACAGATATGAGATCTTGATCCGGTATCCAATACCCAGGATGTAGAGTTTATTGAATAACAGTTTTCAATAACATACACACCTGAAGCTGAAGCCGCAACTCGCTTCAAATCCTGTGTTCTGGCTTTCCAAGCCTTGCAATCCTGTTTCCAGTGACCACTTTTGTGACAATAGAAGCATTCTTCCTTCCCCACTAGCTTCCCCGCTATCTTTATTGCTTTACCCTTTCCCTTCGTATCCACTTTACCGACACCGCCTCTTGGTTTGGCGGGGGCTTTCTTCTTCTTGCCCTTGGCTTTCGCCCTGGACCTAGAAGAGGAAGATCCTCCTACAAACAAAGTGGATGTCTCCCTACCCTTCTGTAGGGTGCCCTCAGCAGTCCTCAACATGTTCAGAAGTTCGGAAAGTTCAACCTCCTTTCCTTGCATGTTGAAGTTAAGAATGAACTGGGCGTAAGTGGAAGGAAGGGACTGGAGAATCAAATCAGTATAGAGTTCATTCTCCAACGTGGTCCCAAGGTCCGCGAGCTCCTCAATGTAGCCAATCATCTTAAGCACGTGTTCCGCTACCGATGATCCGACGGCCAACCTTGCCGAAAAAAGCTTCTTCGACACTTCGTATCTTGCGATACGAGACTGCTCTCCATACAGTTCTTTTGTATAGAGAAATATGGACTCTAGGTCCATATTCTCGTGCCTCCTCTGATGTTCGTTGTCCATCGAGGCAAGTACGAGGCACCTGGCCCTCGCGCAATCTATCTCCCATGTCTTACAGATTTCTACATCCGCGACGTTGGAGGTGGGACCTGGGACAGGGGGAGCTTTGGTGGTAAGTACATACCCCAACTTGTCATAAGTGATTGCCATCTTGACATTCCTGAGCCAATCTTTGTAGTTTGGCCCTGTCAGTATATTTTTATCTAGTAATAACTTAAGTCCGGTCATCTTGAATGGTCGCTGCAATTAGGAGAGAGAAAAGAAACACTTTAGCATGATGCTCTTGCAAGTTTAGAGTGGTTTTTAGTTTGTCTAAACTGGATGGCTCCCACTGTCTCTCGAATCCCTTCTCAAACCGTAAAGAAAGGATTAGTCAGGATCAATCTCACCGTACAATACTTGCTTAACCGTTCAGCCAGGCTAGTGTCGGTACTTCGAGGGAGGTTTTCCAACGCTTTCGCGAAGTTCCTTAATTAAGTAACCTCTTTTCCTTGTGGGCGTAGCCCCGCTAACACCTTTCTAGACACCTACTAAGTTTATAGCATTGATCGTTAAGTGAGAGTTTTCCCGAGGAGTAGCATATACTCACAGTAGGATCGGTTTCCAAATATCATCGCGTGATAAAACCGAAGGAATCCTACCAGAATCATCACACTCCAAATGGTATGCAACGCTAGCAAGTTTCAGTACTTATGAAACTCCCGATGTGGATTTTTGCCCCATGCTCTTATAACCTTGACTTTGGCCAAAATATCATAAGTCACATGTCAAGTTCTACCCGTCATTCTCCTGGTTAATTTGGACCCACCCGTACCTACCCTTGACTTTGGCCAAAATGGCAGCACGACTGTCCCAAACCAACGCATCTATCTATGTTGCACATGAATACCCAATAGCTACCAATCACTATGCCTTGACTTTGGCCAAAATGCATAGCTTGAATACTTTTTGACCATTCATGTGGAATGACGGAGGGCTACGGATGGTTTTGGCGAAACCGTGAACGTAGTGAACTTGATATAATCGATGGAACGAGATAGCTTTTAAAAGGAGTGGTTCAAGCTCCGCGTTTAAAAGTTTAGTTTTGAAAAGAACCGAGTGGTTTTCAAAGTGTTCCAATCGACTTTTACTTGGTTTATTTTCTTACATTATTTCTTTTAATGCGTCCCATCATTTAATCCTACCATTGCAGAAAACAACCAAAATATGACGTACGCTTATGCCAGTCGCATTCGCCACGGGGCCCCGTCATCACCCATCAGGTTACTTAACTAACGACAGAGCGGGGGCTGGGCTAGCGCGGCTGTAAAACATAAGCAACGCCTAAATAGTTATTATATATAAATATATAGCAATGATAGACATTACAGATCACAGATGAATACATTGGATATACTAGGAATCCGCAATCCGTTCGAGCCTGCAACGAAAAGCGGATTACACGGTCACGGTGAATAGCCAATACCCCACCCAAGACCCCTACGGGTGCGGCAAACTACCCGCCAAGTACCCGAAGCGAAGCAACCTCCCTCAACACCGTGAGTAGGCCACTCGGCACTTCGAGATACCCGGTAGTTTGAGCACCCCCTCCATGGGTCTATCCTAGGAGCAAAAACAGTAAAAAGAATTATACAATGACGGCTACAACCCCGACCCGGTTGTGCGGCCATAGAAATAATAATATTACATCAATTTACATGTTACAAATGAATGAAAGAAAAGGCAACACTCATCTCACATCCACCCCGGCTATTCACCCGCGACAATCCAACCCATTCATATACACAAACCAGTATCAATCACAGATCACAGATATGTATAACCCCGACTAATCGACATATAGCGATTAGCCGACGTTCAATACATACAAACATCACAGATATAACCGTCATAGTCAAAGTGTAGTGAAGTTCGGAAAAAAATACGGATTTATAGGCCCCCAAAAATAAATTTCTATTCTGGAAAATCTGGGCACATATAACATATCTTAAAAATCCTAAAACCAAGCCATAAGAAAACTGCACCAAACTCGACTCAGTGAAGAGTCCAAACGGCGGCGGTTTAGATGAATCAGTGGACCGGGTTTGGTGGTTTTCTTTAAAAAAACCCTGAGACGACTTTTGGAGTATAACAAATTTTGTTTTGACCAGAAATTTTTTTAACAGAAACTAGGGTTTTTGAAAACTCGGTTTTTGGATTTTTCGGTTTTGAACTTCGTTACACTTCACTACCTAGCTAGTTTATGTTTAGTTAGGCTCTGATACCACTATAAGTCCACGTTGCCCACCCCGGTGCTTGCGGGGAGGCGGAAAACGGAATAAAAATCGAATTTTTATGAGCTTAGGCAACATGGACTAGACTTTGAAGGATCTTTGCTAAACAAAAACTTGCTAAAGCTAACTAGTAACTAGCTAAGTGCTAGAAAGGTTATACCTTGGGCTTTAAGTCCTTCTCTCCTTGCTCCTTGGAGTGGTGGAAGGAGGTCACCTTGGTCGTCTTCTCACGTCGAAGAAAGATCCACCCGAAAGCCTCAACCTTTGGCTTCAACTCCAAGCTAGAAGTAACTAGGGTGCAAGAAGTGCTAGTCCTTGAACCCTAGATGAGAGTAGAGATGATCAAGAGAGAGTTTTTCTCAAGCTTAAGTGTTTCTCAACACATGAGAGGGAGAGAGCTTGAGGGAGAGGAAGAACAAGAGAGAGAAAAGATATGATAGAATGAGAATAATGTGAACCATTCTCACTAATATGTGTATATTATTTTAATTAAATAATTAGCTAGATAATTGTCATGGTTAATCATGACATGACCATTATCATTTCAATTTGCAAGGATCAAAAAGCATCTTCCAAAAGAAATGATGATGGTCAAAGTGTCAACCTAGGTCAACAAGTCAATGAGGTCAAATGGTCAACAACCATAACCATGCACAATTATTAAACCAATTATCAATTAACTATAATACACACATAAGCATTAGGGTTAATAAAATGACAATAGCCATTAACCCTAATCAAGGTCCTCTCCCTCGGTCTCAAACAACTGTGCATACTCACCCGCATTCGTGATCCGAGGAACACGAATACAAAGAGAAAAACCAATCCCAAATCATATACTAGGATCCGGCTTAAACCAAAGCCCGCTAGTATAAACTGTCCGGACAGCAAACGTGCACAAGTGCGCGGATGCGAACGAACCCTGTCGCAAAACCATGCGACCTCTACTCATTTTGCCTAAAGGCGAATAGCTCACTGTGTAGGACTCTAAAGACTCGACACTACGCTGGCAGTGGGTTTAACCACAGACCGCAAGCGGCACTAGCTGTACGTAACGGTCCCCAGGTAGATGTCGATAAGAAGACTGACGAGGTGAACCCCATCTGAACTCCTACTGAGCCTGTATGTGACAGTCTCCGTACAGTTCGGTCTGTTCGTCTGATACATCGCATGGCGGGCCTAGGGGGGCGGTGAACGTCAGTCCCCTAATAGCGGTACAAGTCGTGTCGGAGTGTAGCCCAGAACACCCTGAGATAACACTGGAAACCTACCAGTATATCTCGCTTGCCCTGGCCAGGGACTACTCGTGTAATGGCTCTCCTGAACACAGCGCGATGTCAACCCCCAATACCGGGAGAGACGAATCCCGTCTCACCGTCATTGCCTCCAAGTGCTTCTGGACTGCACCCAAAAACTACCTGTTTGCATGACTCCTTTGAGCCGTGGTAGGGTAGTAATCAAAGTGCAGTGGGAACACACTCGAGGCGAAGTGACAGTGTCAAGTCAACGGACTAAGCTGTACTCATGTCACCTGGGAACTGATAACTGACGATAGGTATACTACCAACCAACAGTTCCCGACGAGTCCTGTCCAGTGTACTCGTAACCTAACGAGCACCCGTATACTATCTCAAGTACGACGTACTGACGACTGTGGGACAAACCGTCTCCCACAATGGGATGAGAAGCGCATACGCTAGTCTACTCCGGAGTATCGATGCCCTGTCTCGATAGTCCAACGACCAGGGACCTGTATAAGGATGTGCTTATAGATTACCCAGCTCCCACGAGTGCGAGCGCCATCACAACGCTGGTAATCAAGCAAAGATCCTAAGGGCTCTACTAATATGTATATCAGCGATATGCAAAAAGAAACACATGCACATATTGAAGTAGAGACAAACCAAGTAGCATACTACCATTTCGAGCAAGATTGTATATACAACTGTGAATATCCCAAGCTTCCATCAAGTAATATACAAACTAGTATGATACAGTAATGGCCTCTAGGGCATATATACTAACAAACACTTACCAGTAAATCTCAAAAACCCTGGCCAGGGATTTCCTGTTATGGCCAATCGAGCATAGCGCAACATCAACCCCCAATACCGGGAGAGACGAATCCCCTCCTATCGCTCATTGCCTCTATGTGACTCGGGACTGTACCCAAAAACCACCGTTTTGCACGATCTCTTGAATGTGGTAAGGTGGAAATCAAAGCACAGTGGGAATCACACAAGACTCTATGGCGATCTTGGGTCGACAGACTAACCTGTATCAGTGTCACCAGAGAACTGCTATCTGATGATAGGTATAATACCATCTAGGAGTTCTCGGCGAGTCCGTTCAGTATACCCAGTCTCCACTAAGCACCCGTATACCTTCTCTGATGTCAAACACCAATGGATGTAGGATCATCCATCGCCCATCATATGGGTCAAGAAGCGCATACGCTAGTCTACTCTGGAATATCGATGCCCCGTCTCGATACTCCCACGACTAGAAACCATTGAAGGATGTACTTACGGACTACCATTGCCCCACTAGTATGATCTGCATCATAATCCTGGTAGTCAAGTACTCATCCTAAGGGCTTTATCAACATGTAATAGAGAGATTATAAGTGTACATGTTAAGATAAAGAGCAACCAGATAGCATACTATCATGTCGAGCAAGAAAGTCCTCCCTATATATGTCCAAGCATCCACTACAATATACATCATATGTACAGTAATGGCTTCTAGGGCATACATATAACTAACAAATCCATGGGCATAAACGAAAAGGGAACTATATTTTCCCATCAAGCTCCGTCATAGGGAGAACCAAGTCTTGATGGTTCACAAACAACCTAGAGACCACCTCGACACTCATCTCGTTATAGTAGACGCAGTGTCAACAACGACGTTTCTTCTCAGTCCAGCAGGATGCAGACGCGACGTCAAAAAACGACCCCAGGGTCAAAACAAAACAGAGCCATGGCAAAGTCCCTAGTTCCAAGTCTCAACGGTTCACAGACAACCTAGAGACCACCTTGACATTCGTCTCGTTACAGCAGACGCAATGTCAACAACGACATTTCTTCTCACTCCAACAGGATGCCGACGCGACGTCAACAAACGACCCCATGGTTAACAAAACGAAGCCATAGAAAAGTCCCTAGTTCCAAATCTCGACGGTTCACAAACAAACTAGAGACCACCTCGACACTCATCTCGTTACAGCAGATGCAGTGTCAACAACGGCGTTTCTTCTTATTCCAGTAGGATGCAGACGCGACGTCAACAAACGAACCTAGGGTCAAAACAAAACGAAGCCATAACAAAGTCCCTAGTTCCAAGTCTCGACGGTTCACAGACAACCTAGAGACCACCTCGACATTCATCTCTTTACAGCAGATGCAGTGTCAACAACGACGTTTCTTCTCACTCCATCATGATGCAGACGCGACGTCAACAAACGGCCGCAGGTTCAAAACAAAACGGAGCCATGAAAAAGTCCCTAGTTCCAAGTCTCAACTGTTCACAAACAACCTAGAGACCACTTCGACATTCGTCTCGTTACAGCAGACGCAGTGTCAACAATGGCGTTTCTTCTCACCCCAGCAGGATGCAGACACGACGTCAACAAACGACCCCAGGGTAAAAAAAAAAACCGGAGCCATGGAAAAGTCCCTAGTTCCAAGTCTCCACGGTTCACAAACAACCTAGATATCACCTCGACACTCGTCTAGTTACAGTAGACGCAGTGTCAGCAACTGTGTTTCTTCTCACTCCAGCAGGATGTAGACGCGGCGTCAACTAACAACCCCAGGGTAAAAAAAAATGAAGCCATGGCAAAATCCCTAGTTCCAAGTCTCGACGGTTCACAGACAACCTAGAGACCACTTCGACATTCGTCTCGTTACAGCAGACGCAGTGTCAACAATGGCGTTTCTTCTCACTCCAGGATGATGCAGACGCGACGTCAACAAGCGACCCCAGGGTCAAAACAAAACGGAGCCATGACAAAGTCCTTAGTTCCAACTCTCGACGGGTCACAAAACAACCAAGAGATCATCTCGACATTCGTCTCATTACAGCAGACGTAGTGTCGACAAAGGAAGAGAAGGCCAAATTCCTAGCTTCAGGGTCTTGACGGCAACTCAAATAAAGCCTGAAAGACTATCGGAGGTCATCCCACACCAGCGCGGAGTGGTTATGACTCATCGGGGCTCCCAAACTGAGCCTAATCTCAAGTAAAAAGCGGCATGGCAAAATTCCTACCGCTTGCCTTTTTGACGGTAATATGATCTAGAGATTACTTGAAGACGTCTTATCCAGCCCCCGAAGGGATCAGAGACACGACAGTCGCGGGGCTACTCGAACAACAGCGTAAAGTCTGTATATCGGGGAATACATCAGCCACCGCGATGGTACGACGGACAAAAAACCTAGTACCACAGACCCTAATGGACCTCTGTCGTAAAGAGCAGGGGTTAACTGTAATGTTTGGACAGGTTTGCCTAAAAGCCCAAGGGATGTAACTAAACAAACTCCGAAATGGGTCCATAAACTAGAGACTCCGGAATGAGTGAATAAACTACAAACTCCGAAAAAGTACGTAAAGTAGAGACTCCGGAATGAGTGAATAAACTACAAACTCCGAAATGAGTCCATAAACTAGAGACTTCGGAATGAATGAATAAACTACAAGCTCCGAAAATGAGTTCATAAACTAGAGACTCCGAAACGAGTGAATAAACTATAAACTCCAAAATGAGTATATAAACTATTTCGCGCCAGATTAAGACATAAAGAAATAGAAGGGTTCATCTCATGAGCCTCAGAGTTTGGAACTATATCTCTTAAGAGTTGAGATTTGAGTCAATGATAGATGACGACGTTTGTGTCTGCTCGCTATCTTCTCGGATCGAGATTCTAAAAGTTATATACCAGCCCGAAACCGGTCATACGCTATATATAACTATGTACTACCTAACCCATGTATATACCTACATGGGCAAAGTAGTGGGGGTCATTTGTTTCCGCAAAAAATTTCTGCGCAAAAGAGCCCAAGGTCAAATGCCAGCGATACGCTTAAGAAAATGCAAATCAGTATTTTTCGGGCTGTATTTTGACAAATTTCCGAATGAGAGTTAGCTAAATTCTGATGGTATCGAAAGCGTCTCGAAAAATCCTTCGATTTGATATATTATGGGCCTCATAATTCATCCGGAATCAAAGTTAGAGCTAATGTGCTATGCACGTGTAATCTAAGTAATACTCTGCTACACGGGGGATACATTTTTAGTTCCACATTGGGAAAAAGAGAAACCTTTTCTCTACCACTTCCATATAAATAAGAGAGGATACTTCTTATAAAAAAGAGGATTCAATCCTCAAAAAATCTTAGTTCTCCATTGGAGCTTAGTTCTCCAAGTTAGGGCCTTAGCCGCCCCTCCATAATGCGCATATGTGCAAGCGCCATGTGCGTCACGTACAACTCACGTGCGTCCGCCGTGCGAGAATTCAATCCTCAAAGAAGCTTAATTTTCCATAGGAGCTTAGTTCTCCAAGCTATGGCCTTAGCTGCCCCCATAATGCGCAAACGCCATGTGCGCTACGTGCAACGCACGTGCGCCCACCATGTGCAACGCACGTGCGCCCGCCATGCGAGGATTCAATCCTCAAAGGAGCTTAGTTCTCCATAGGAGCTTAATTCTCCAAGTTAGGGCCTTAGCTGCCTCCCATAATGCGCATATGCACAAGCGCCACGTGCGCACCACGTGCAACGCACATGCGCCCGCCGTGCGAGGATTCAATCCTCAAAGGAGCTTAGTTCTCCAAGTTAGGGCCTTAGCTGCCTTTCCATAATGCGCATATGCGAAAGCGCCATGTGTGCTACGTGCAATGCACGTGCGCTCTCTACATGCGCACCATGTGCAACGCATATGCGCCCGCCACGTGCACACCATATGCAACGCACGTGCACCCACCAAGTGCGCAACACATGCGATGCTCATGCGCCCACGCCATGTGCAACACGTGCGACGCACGTGCGCCCGCCACGTGCGACGCACGTGTGCCCAACACGTGTGACGCACGTACGCGAACGCAAAGAAGGCTTTTCAGCAGTTAAGAGTTTAAGCTCCAACCTGTTCTTCCCCCTTGATGAGCGGGACATGGTTCAAAGGGTATATCCCTCCACACTGTCGATATATGGCGTTGTAATCTCTCAGTGTCGTCGGAGATGTGATGAGTCCCAATGACCAATGATCCTTCTTTCCAAAAAAGGATGGAAAGTGAAGGAAGATAGAGAGAGAGAAAAGAAGAACCCCCCACAAGCTTAAAAAAGGAGAAAGCTTTGAAAGAACAGAGAATTAAATTCTCGAGGAAGAAGAACTCTCTTCTTGGAAATTTTAGGTAAATAAAAATTAGATAAAGATCTCGTGGATCATTCAAAACAAAAGAAGTAGAGAGAGAACTCAGGAGTGCTTAGCACTCAGTGGGCGGCGCCCAGCGCTTCACGTGCCCGTCACGTGGGCGCTATAAAATAAAGAGTAATTAGCACTCAGTCGGCGGCGCTCAGCGTCCAGCGCCCCACGTGCCCCTCATGTGGGCGCTATAAAATAAAGAGTGCTTAGCACTCAGTGGGCGACGTTCAGCGCCCCACGTGCCCCTCACGTGGGCGCCATAAAATAAAGAGTGCTTAGCACTCAGTGGCTGGCGTTCAGCGCCTAACGCCTCACGTGACCCTCATGTGGGCGCCACAGAACATAAAGTGTTTGACACTCACCAGGCAGCGCCTAGCGCCTCACGTGTTTAACACGTGGGCACTATAAAGAGTGCTCAGCACTCCATATAAAGACAAAAGAAAAGAGAAAGTAAAGTGTGAGAGTCAGAACTTACATAAGTGCTCAGCACTTTGTGCAAGAAAAAAGAGGGACTGAGCCCATACCAGTGCTCAACACTCGTTTCAAATAAAAGTGGGTCAAGGCCAAGTTGGCTAGATCCCTAATTCAGATCAACTGAGCCCATGGATTTATTGTTTCCCAAACATGACTCATAACATCCAAAATGATGTTCATTCCATATTTCCTAAGTTAATCTTAGTCCCCCAAAAAAATGGCTAATGATTCCTAGATGGTCCACCATGATCTCTTCCCTCAGACACGGGAATTGGTTCAAGGGTATATCTCTCCATACCTCACACGCATGTCCTTGTAATTTCTCAACGTCTTCAGAGAATTGGCGGGTCCCGACAACCAACTGCTTTTGGGTGCACTTCCCAAGCTGACGTGCACACCTTAAACCAAACCACACCCCAAATTGGTGTATCCCACATCATTGCCGTACATCCCTTCACGTAACAAATACACGGGCATAAAATGGTGATCTACGGACCGTAACGTCCTCAAACTACTACAGACCGAAACGCCCTTAAACTAAACCCTCACCTCAAAAAGGGTGATCTACGGACCGTAACGTTCTCAAACTATTACGGACCGAAACGTCCTTAAACTAAACCCTCATCTAAAAAAGGGTGATCTACGGACCGTAACGTCCTCAAACTACTGCGGACCGAAACGTCCTTAAACTAAACCCCCACCTCAAAAAGGGTGATCTACGGACCGTAACGTTCTCAAACTACTGCGGACCGTAACGTCCTTAAACTAAAAACACACCTCAAAAAGGGTGATCTATGGACCGTAACGTCCTCAAACTACTACGGACCGAAACGTCCTTAAACTAAACCCTCACCTCAAAAAGGGTGATCTACGGACCGTAACGTTTTTAAACTAAAACCTCACCTCAAAAAGGGTGATCTACGGACCATAACGTTCTCAAACTACTACGGACCATAATGTCCTCAAACTAAACCCTCATCTCAAAAATGGTGATCTACGGACCGAAACATCCTTAAACTAATAATAGACCGTAACGTCCTTAAACTAAAACAATAGAGCCCAAATACTTTTTTGTTCGATCTGAATGATCCTAAAACCCTGTTAAGTAGATCTTAGTCTCAAATTGGACTAACGTATCCTTAACAAAAATTTAAGTTGATCTTAATCTCAAACTTGATTAATGATCCTTAAATCAACCCAAACCCAAATCTAAGATATACGGATTTGGACTAATCCACGCTCTATGGGCGACAACACAAATTAGTCTCCGTAAACAATCCACGGGTAACCAAAAATAAAACAAACACACACGACACGAAGTGAACTTCTGGAGCAGGAGAAAGTGATTACCGTGATGCAGTAATGTAATTAACTGCTGGGGCTTGCGCCTACAGGGAAGAGCGTCCCCACAATCAAAAACCCCTCGTAAACGAGGGAGAATCTGACGAAGTCCGCTACAACAGCCGCATCCGTCCAGGCCTCCAATATACGGTGCCATAAATCAACTTGGTATCTTCGGAGAGGTGGACGGATAAACCCAAATAGCATCTGTCCCCAAATTCAGGAAAGACGACCTACGCGGTTCGTCTCTGTTTTCGGCGGTAAACAGTAGCCCCTGTGTTCGAACCTCATCAGACACATTATATTTTTTCAGATTTTTCTTTTAAGCTTTTTGGATTCCCAAAAGTTTACACATGCAATGCACATAAAAATGAAAAGTCTGAGAAAACAAACATGTGCAAAATGATATAAACACAGAGGAGTATACGTGGCGAGAATCCACCGTCCCCTACTCATAAGATGACCGGCAAGATTCTTGTTAGGCCGGCGGGGATAGGCCCCCTATGGGTAAAACTCCCCGGGTTTTGCACACTTAACGTTTTCCCTACCCCCATTACCCCTGCACTGTTTGATTACTCTGCAATCAAACAGAGAATCTTCAATTCCCCAATTTATCACATTTTAATCCATTTTAATTCATTCTTTCAATTACAAAACACTAATTCCACACTATAAATACTATCCCATGCCCTAACCCTTCCTCATTCTAAAAATTCTATCCAAAACCCTTAAATTTTCTCAAGTACAAGTGGAGTTAGCCAACGACCAACTTCCGGCGAGGAATCGAGGCTATTCCGGTGACCTCGTGATGCCGTGACGACCAAGTTATCTTCTTCAACATTTCCCTAAACCTAGTTCATTAGTAAGTCCTTCCCAATCATTCTTTTTCCTCTTTGAAATCTCTTTTCAAAACCAATATCGTTAAGTGGAGTTAATACCGATGTCAATCTTCTAAACCTTAAAAACACACCTTTTTTCTTACATATTGTCCATCCAAGTTTTACACAATATTTGCAACACTATTATATATGTTTAGAATAATTTCAACCTAGAATTCCATGTAAAATAACTTTAATCTAACTTTTACATGAAAATATCATGAACTTTATATATTACCTTTTAGTGTGTTGTTAATACCATACCTTTAGAAAACTGCACGGGGATAATGACCTACCCCTCACATACACAAATATTTACATAACACGATGTGCCTTGAACATATTTTTGTTACCATATTACCTTAAAATACCATCAACTATAAAAAACGGTTTTTTTGAATTGTATTGCAAAATCCTTTGCAAATAAGCCTCTACAACTCTCTTTAGGGGACCCGCTATTGGATGGATTATCGCATATCCTTGGGCTAGTAGAGCGAGATGCCGACCTCCTCACGGAGCATTCGGTCTCGAAAGGTTTTTAATACAATTTTTAAGAAAAACTAGATTTTCTACTTAATAATCAAAATTAATTTTTAATAATTATATAAATATTATAAAAATCATATATTTTCAAAATATATTAACTTATATTCTTTTCAAATAAAAGAATTATAAGTTTCATCAAAATATCATCAAGATATCAATACAAGACAAGTTTACAGTAAAATACCATGAACTATTCAAGTTAAGATAATTATCACTAAAATACCTCAATTCTTAAAATTCACATCTATGGAAAACCTAAAGAATATAAATAATTTCTCGAGATTATTTTGAAACTATATTAAAAATATTTTTCATAAAACCCCCTCGAGCTATATAAAACACTGTTAAGAACTTTAGTAAATATAGGTTTAAGCGGGATCAATTCTCTTGAGCCCCACGGAGCCGAAGAAAGTGAGTGCTTGCCCATTTAAGATAGAAAAACTTAACGGTGTTATCAATGGTAATTGTCTTGGAAAAAGACACAAATCCTGCCGTCCATGTGCAGCAGTTACCGATAACGTCCGGACATAATTCAGGATCCAAATCAGTTCTAAGTATCTGACTCAAGTCTGAATCTAAATCAAACTTGAATTCAGTCCAAACCAGAATCCAATCCAAACATGAATCCAAACTCTAACATGTTTGCTTGAACCTGAACCTGAATACCAGAACCATATCAACATGCAAACATGACTCGATTTGACCGAACCAGGACTATAACTTGACTTGATTACATGACTACTTGTTTATATCCTGAATCTGATTACATGAACAACTTGTATCCATGATCTTGGCAACTCTGATAATTATAATTTATATAAAACATTATGGGGTTAAAGGGGTAGATTGGTACGGAATGTATTAAAAGTGGCATGACGATGGACACTAAAAGACACCTACATGAACTCTCGTGCTGTTATCCTGTAGGTTTTGACGGGGCCTTGTACTTATATGTTACCATAGTCCAGGGGATAGTTGGACTCCTCTCGTATACACCGATACCTTGTGTACATAATTACAAGCAACTACGTTAGAATAATAAACTGATACCTGTATAACTTAATAGTTTCCTTCCACTTTACTTGTTGTATTCCTTTCTCTCTCTTGGGACTTACCGATTGCCAGTTCGCTGACGACATTCTTGTCTATTTCTTTCTTGGAAATGTTCGTCAGGAGGACCGGACCTTCAGGAGACCGAGCCCAGCCAGGAGTATTTAGAGCAAATTGAGGTACAGCCAGACTACTAGTTTACTTGTACTTACTTTCCAGTTTGTATGCCACCGTTTAGGCGTTGCTTTTATCATTTTACATTTTCTTTTCAAATCAGTTGTATTGTAAAAATAAATGTTATATAAAGTTGCTGTTTACATTATATCTCTTGTCATTTCTTGTGGATTTTATATATATTGCTTATTTACACTTAACGTGTTTACTTCTGAGTAAATACGCCGCATGCCCGCCATGTCTCCTTCCTCGTACACCGGGAAATGGGGCGTGACACAGGGGTAAGGACCCACGAAGCCGAATCAAGTGTTTGTAACGTGACTTCAACCTAGTGTATAAGTATTCCAAACTCAACAGGCTATAATCCAGGAGTATGAAAACACAGGCCCTCATGATAGCTTACTTGTGTTAGTAGATATGAATTCATGATCTAGAGGGGACTCCTGATATTTCGTTGGATTCACACAGGAATTACCCCAACACCCCGTGTATTCTACGTCACAGTTAAAAAATTACCAGTCTTGCTTGAATTCATGAATACATTAAGTGGCAAGGTTGAGTTCACGTCAATATCAAGTATTCATGTCAAGTGTTCATGTATTCATGTCAAGTTGTATTCATGGTTCGAGTCAAGTCAGTTTCAATAGAAACCATTGTGTTCCGGTATTCATGTTAAGTTCATGTCAACTTATAACTATGGTTCGGTCAAGTCACGTTAAGTATACATGTTTGATATTGATATTTGGATTCAAGTATTCATGTTCATGATCAAGTATTTGAGTTCTTGTTTGATATTAGATTCAGGTTTGTGTTTAGATTCAGGTTTGAGTCAGACACCTGTACTGATTTAAATTTTGAATTAGGTTCTGGAGTCATCGGTAACTGCTGCACATGGACGACAGGATTTGTGTCTTTTTCCAAGAAAATTACCATTGATAACTCCGTTAGGTTGTCTACCTTAAATAGGCAAGAACTCACTTTCTCCGGCTCCTTGGGGCTCAAGAGAATTGAACCCTCTTAAACTTATATTTACTAAAGTCCTTAAATATTATTTTATATATCTCGAGGGGGTTTTATGAAAAAATATTTTAATATGGTTTAAAAGTAAACCTCGAGAGTGATTAGTATTATTTGAGATTGTCATGAGCATGGATTTTAAGTATTTGGGGTATTTTAGTGATAAATACTTAGCTTGGAAAGTTCATAGTATTTTATTGAAAAACTTGTCCTTTTGGTATCTTGATAGTATTTTATTGTCATTTGTTAATCTTTTCATGTTTGAAAAATATAGATTTATTATATTTTGAAAATATGAATTTATAATTTTATATAATTTTAATTTTAAAAATAATTTTATTTTATTTAGAAAATTCGTATTTCTTAAATAAACGTATTTAAATCCTTTCGAGACCGAATGCTCCGTGAAGAGGTCTGCATCTCGTTCTACTAGCCCAAGGATATGCGATAATCCGCACCATCCATTAACGGGTCCCCTAAAGAGGATTGTAGATGCGTAATCGCAAAGGATATGAAATACCGCTTTAAAAGAAATTCGGTTTTTAAAGTTATGTGGTATTTTATCGTAATATTATTCTCTTAACAAAAATACATGAAAATAGGAATCGTGCTATGAAACCAAGTGTGCATGTGGGGCATGTCGTTACCCCATAAAATTTTCCTAAATTTATTGTTTTAAGAAATACTAAAAGAGGTGTTTATAAAGTTCAAGGTATTTTAATGAAAAGTACTACTATTGTTGTTTCATATGAGAATTTTGATGAAATTTGATTTTAAACATTAGGGTTTAAGGTTATAAGTGATGTATTAAAATTAGATTGATTAAATTGTAAAGGAAAAGGGAGTTATGTGTTTTAGAAAAGAAGATGTCGGTATTAACTCTACTTTTACCGATATAAAGTTTGAAGGGAATTTCAATAGAAAGGAAGAGATTTAGAAATGACTTACCATTTGGAAATGTCAAGAAAGGGTTAAGGAAGAGGAGGGATGCTTCGGGGGAGTCGCGGGAACTCCGGAATTGGTTTCGATCTTCGCCGGAACCAAGTTGCTCGCTAACTTCACTTTACTCCATTTGCACCTAGGATCTTTTTAGAGAGTTTTGGCTATAATTTTCAGCATGGTGCCGAGCCAAAGTGTGGGGTGGTATTTATAGGGAAGAATTATGGTTTGGGAATTAAAATTTGGATTAAAAATATTTAAAATGATTCTAAATTGTGAAATGAAAGGTCTCTGTTTGATTGCAGAGAAATCAAACAGTCCAGAGGAGTTAATAGGAGTTGAAGAGTCATGTGTGCAAAACACGGAGCATTTTGGCTCCATCCTGACCGTCCTCCCCTGCCAAAGAGCAATATCCATCAATCGTTTTAGGGTTTGTGTTCTCGAGATTTGTGCTACGTGCATTATTCAGTGTGTACACTATTTTGCATATGTTTGATTTTTCTGAACTTTTCATTTCCCCGTGTATTGCACGTGCAATCTTTTGGGCTTCCAAAAAGTTAAAAAGAAAAATCAGAAAAATAATTGTGTCTGATGGGAATCGAACACGGGGGCTACGTCACAGTAGTGCAAAAGCTTTACCAGTGAGCTACAAGTGGCTTTTTGCTGTTATTTAGCAAAAGTGACTTATAACTCTTACACAGGCTGTCAGACTCCTTTCTTGTATATTAACAGAAGAACTTCTGTACAGAGATTTCAGAGTTGTTACATTCTACCCTCCTTATAAAAATTTCATTCTCGAAATTTATACAAAGAGGTTGTAACAGATTCAAGAAAATTTGATTAAAGCAGTGGTGAAGAAACTAACAATATTGTACTAAAAGTGCAAGAAAATGTTTAGGTAGATGAAAGCACGAAAGAATGCAGAACTTGGAAATGGCTGAAAAAGATAGGAGGAGATTTACCAGTGTTACCTTGACCTATAGCTTCGGTCTCTACAGCCGCCAAAGTGAAAGCCTGACGTTTCTGCACATTTCTCTGTGCATGCTGGTACATCGATGGCTGAAGATTTAATGGTGGTCCGCGTGGAGGTGGTGCAGGATGGGCTAACCGAGTAGGTGGAGCTTGAATAGCTGGTCTAGCTGCGAGAGCTGGGCCAATTCGATTGTGTGCGCAAGTTCCTATACCGTGTGAAGATGATCCATATATTAGACAAAGACCACTCGCTCGACGGCAATTCTTGATTTGGTACCCGGTCCTCTTAAAATAGATACAAAAGTTTGGTTCAGTCTCGAAAAATGATCCTCCTGACCTCATAGCTGGCACGGGGAGAGTTGGCCTAGAAGATTCTCCTCCAGTAATCTGGTTGGCGGGACGTTTCATACAGACCGACTGTAACCTTCCTTTCTTCTTAACGACGGCTTCATAGCGACATGCTGACTTCAAAGCTGTTTCATGTGTTAGGTATTCTCCCGTTGATAGAGCAGCCTGGATCTTAGGGTCTAATCCTTGCTGGAAATGCCTGGCTCTGATTTATGCAGTAGGAATTAGATAGGCGGCGAATCTGCCGAGCATGGTGAATTCTTCATCATACTCATCCACCAACTTATCCTACATGGATCCTAGTTGCAGGTGAATGAACTTCTGTTCAATCTCGAAGTGTGCGGTTTCCGAAAACTATTCAGCATCAAAGAGATCACGGAAAGTCTTCCACTCGATCGGTTGCTCAAGATGGCTCTCCTCGGCCTTCCACCAGACTCTGACATTGTCAGTAAACTGATGTTTTGCTATTCTGACCCAAGCAACATATGGAACTTGGGCTGCGGCTAGGTTGTCTTCTATGCTCTGAGCCCATTTCTCGACTTTAAGCGGTTTCTCTTTGCCTGAGAAGTTCTTCGGGTGTAATGCTCGAAATTATTTCACTCCCGGTGCTTCTTCTTCAAAACGGATGAAACTCTGTTGAAGGAGAGCGGTCTGCTCCTGCAAAATCGTGCTTTGACCCTGCTGACCCTCAAGTAGATACATGTGTTCAACTGAAAGAAAATACAATACAAGAAGGGAGATGCCAAACAGGCGGCATACATAAACTGAGAAAAATAGCTAGTCTAGTCCTGAGTCTTGATCTGATTGTGCTTCTCCTCGGTGGTGTCCACCTCCTCAGTTTCCACAGTATCTGACGAACATTCTAAGAAAATAAAGATGGGTGGAATGCCCGTCAGCGAACTTTCGCTCGGTAAGTTCCCAAGAAATGGGGGTGAAGTATAACAGTATAATGGTAATAATGTATATCAGGAAGTAATGGACTAGGGTGTTGCTTAAACATGTCATTTACTGTAGTATGTCATTTCTATTTAACATGCAGTTCTCTATATATATCATGGCAAAATAACATGAGTATAATATAACATGGCGGTGTGGTATAGTTATAGTGAGCATGAAGTAAGTGTCCTAAAAGGTCTTTACATGGGTCAACTAATATAACGTAAGTTCAAGGGTGAATGTCAACCAATCTTAAGAGTGTTCTCAAACCCAACAGGCTATAATCCAGCGGTAAGAAACCACGGGCTCGAATCAAGTGTTAGTAACGGGGCTTCAACCTGTGTAGAAGATTTCCAAACTCAACATGATATAATCCAGGAGTAAAGAAATACGGGCCCTTATGATAGCTTACTTGTGTTAGTAGAAATGAATTCATGATCTAGGGGGACTCCTGAGATTTTGTTGGATTCACACAAGAATTACCCCAATGCCCCGTGTATTTTACGTCACAGTTAAAAATTACCAGTCTTGCTCGTATCCATGAATACATTAAGTGGCAAGGTTGAGTTCATGTCAATATCAAGTATTCATGTCAAGTGTTCATGTATTCATGTCAAGTTTTATTCATGGTTCGAGTCAAGTCAGTTTCAATAGAAACCATTGTGTTTTGGTATTCATGTTAAGCTCAGGTCAACTTATAACTATGGTTCGGTCAAGTCACGTCAAGTATACATGTTTGATATTGATATTTGGATTCAAGTATTCATGATCAAGTATTTGAGTTCTTTTTTGATATTGGATTCAGGTTTGAGTTTAGATTAAGGTATGAGTCAGACACCTGTACCGATTTAAATCTTGAATTAGGTTCAGGAGTCATCGGTAACTGCTGCACATAGACGACAGGATTTGTGTCTTTTTCCAAGACAATTACCATTGATAACTCCGTTAAGTTGTCTACCTTAAATAGGCAAGAAATCACTTTCTCCGGCTCCCTGGGGCTCAAGAGAATTGATCCCGCTTAAACCTATATTTACTAAAGTCCTTAAATATTATTTTATATATCTCGAGGGGGTTTTATGAAAAAATATTTTAATATAGTTTAAAAGTAAACCTCGAGAGTGATTAGTATTATTTGAGATTTTCATGAGCATGGATTTTAAGTATTTGGGGTATTTTAGTAATAAATACTTAGCTTGGAAAGTGCATGGCATTTTCTTGAAAAACTTGCCCTTTTGGTATCTTGACAGTATTTTATTGTCATTTTTTAATCTTTTCATGTTTGAAAAATATAGATTTATTATATTTTGAAAATATGAATTTATAATTTTATATAATTTTAATTTTAAAAATAATTTTATTTTATTTAGAAAATTCGTATTTCTTAAAAAAACGTATTTAAATCCTTTCGAGATCGAATACTCAGTGAGGAGGTCTGCATCTCGTTCTACTACCCCAAGGATATGTGATAATCCGCACCATCCATCAACGAGTCCCCTAAAGAGGGTTGTAGATGCATAATCGCAAAAGATATGAAATACCGCTTTAAAAGAAATCCGGTTTTTAAAGTTATGTGGTATTTTATCGTAATATTATTCTCGTAACAAAAATACATGCAAATAGGAATCGTGCTATGAAACCAAGTGTGCGTGTGGGGTAGGTCATTACCCCATGAAGTTTTTCTAAACGTATTGTTTTAACAAATACTAAAAGAGGTGTTTATAAAGTTCAAGGTATTTTAATGAAAAAGTGCTACAATTGTTTTTTCACATGAGAATTTTGATGAAATTTGATTCTAAACATTAAGATTTAAGGTTACATGTGATGTATTAAAATTAGATTGATTAAATTGTAAAAGAAAATGGGAGTTATGTGTTTTAGAAAAGAAGATATCGGTATTAACTCCACTTTTACCGATATAAAGTTTGAATGGAATTTCAATAGAATGGAAGAGATTTAGAAGGGACTTACGGTTTGAAATGTCAAGAAAGGGTTACGGAAGAGGAGGGATGCTTCGGGGCGTCGCGGGAGCTCCGAAAATGGCTTCGATCTTCGCCGGAACCAACTTGCTCGCTACTTCACTTTATTCCACTTGCACCTAGGACCTTTTTAGAGAGTTTTTGGCTATAATTTTTAGAATGGTGCTGAACCAAAATATGGGGTGGTATTTATAGGGAAGAATTAGGGTTTGAGAATTAAAATTTGGATTAAAAAGTATTAAAAATAATGTTAAATTGTGAAATGAAAGGTTTCTATTTGATTGCAAAGAAATCAAACAGTGCAGAGAAGTTAATAGGAGTTGAAGAGTCATGTGTGCAAAACACGGAGGATTTTGGCTCCATCCTGACCGTCCCCGCCGGCCAAAGAGCAATATCTGTCGGTCGATTTAGGGTTTGTGTTCTCAAGATTTGTGCCACGTGGATTATTCAGTGTGTACACCGTTTTGCATATGCTTGATTTTTCTAAACTTTTCACTTCGTCGTGTATTGCATGTGCAATCTTTTGGGTTTCCAAAAAGTTAAAACGAAAAATTATAAAAATAATTATGCCTGATGGGATTCGAACACGGGGGCTACATCACAGTAGTGCAGCTTTACCAGTGAGCTACAAGTGGCTTCTTGCTGTTATTTAGCAAAAGTGACTTATAATTCTTACACAGTCTGTCAAATCTTCTTGCTCCTCTCAAACCCTAGTTAAAGAAAAAAATAAGAGATCAAACCATCTCCTTTGCCTATCATATAGAGATGGAAGGGTTTAACCCTTTATAAAGAACTTAATTCTTTCTCTAATTCTGAGATTCACAAGACAAATCTCCCATAAGTTAAGAATTTAATTCACATCGGGAAGACCTTGTTCTTCAGACTCAAGATTTAGGGAAAAACTAAATATGAGAAAAGAAATATAAAAGAAAGAAATGTAAGTTACATTCCAGAAATTCAATTTCTCTAAAATCAGGGTTGAACCCTTCAAAGAACTTAGTTCTCACAAAAAAGAACAGAAGAACTTAGTTCTCAAAAATCTGATCCCAGATCTTCAAAACAGTGATCTTGGTGTTCGTTAATGACCAAAATACCATTAAAAAAAGTTTAACTTCTCTCATAACTTAAGTAGATATTTAATCTCTAAAAAACACGTCTCAAGTGATATCTAAGTGAGCGCTCAAAACATTAAATGAAGATAGCGCCTCACGTGATATTCACGTAAGCGTAATGAAGGCCCATGAACATAGCGCCTCACGTAATATTGACATATGCGTAATGAAGGCCCATGAACATTGCGCCTCACGTGACACATAGGTGAGCGCCCATAAGGAAGGACCCAGCGACTCACATGATATACACGTGAGCGTTTAAAAGATACCAAGCTTGAGCGTCTCACATGATACTCACGTGAGCGCTGCGTAAAAAAGTGCTTAGCACTGATAGGGCAACGTCTAAGCTTGAGCGCCTCATATGACACCCATGTGAGCGTCAGAGCGGAATTTGGATATTATATCCATAGTCAAAAGACTAAGTGCTTAGCACTGCTAAATGATGAAAAGGTCCAAGACTGAGCCCTTGAAACTTCATACTCCTTGAGCCTATATTGCTCATTATAACAGAGCTCATATGCTCACCCATGTTAATAGATCTTAACAAGATGTAATAATCTTTAACCCTATTTCTAAGTTGATCTTAGTCTTATATAAGACTAACGTATCCTTAGTTAAAATAAATTGAGCCCATATGCTCATATATTTAAATCGATCTTAATTTAAAATTAGATTAACGGTCCTTAAATAGAATAAAATATCCCCCGAACTGATGGAACATATGATCTAGGTTCAAACCCAAATCTAATATACGGATTTGGACTAATCCGTGCCCTATAGGCGACGACATAAACTAGTCTCCGTATACAATCCATGGGAAACTACAACAAACAAAATATAACACGACATGAAGTGACCTACCGGAGCAGGTGAAAGTGGTTATCAGAACGCGATAATGTAATTAACTGCAGGGGCTTGCGCCTGCAGGGAAGAGTACCCCCATAATCAAAAACCCCTCACAAATGAGGGAGAATCTGATAAAGTCATGGTACATCAGTTGCATCTGTCCAAACGTCCGATATACGGTGCTATAAATCAACTTGGCATTTTGGGAGAGATGGATGGATATATTCTGAATAGCATCTGTCCCCAAATTCAGGCAAGACGACATATACCGGTTCGTCTCTATTTTCGGCGGTAAACAGTTGGGTAGTAACTAAAGTAATCTTTAGCACACGAAAAATATTATGGCGAGTTTCAGGTCTGGAGACTAAGTTGTACTAGTTGTCACTATATGAATTTTCATCTAACAGTTAAGTATAATTACCAACTAAAAATTCCAAGTGAGTCGTTCAGTTTTCTTATCATCTATAATCACCTGCATACGTTACCCTGGTATCACCATACCAGATGACTATGAGAACAGTCAGTACGCTCCAACGAGTAAGTATAGTATGCAACAGTCTTCCGGAGCATCGATGTCCTGTCTCGATACTCCTACGACTAAGAACATTTAAGAATATACTTATCGACTAGTAAGGTCTCACTAGTGTGATCTACATCATAATTTTGTAGTCTAGTATTATTCTACGGACTTTATTAGTAATCAATAATAAATAGACTATTATAAATAAAAGATATACCAATAAAGAAAAACCAAATAGCATACTATTTGTTGGAGATAGTGCCCTCAGAGTCAATTATTGGATCACAGGCACGTGATTGCAATGATTGAGGGAGGACCTATCCCGGTAGGACATTCTTACTCAAGATGATAGTATGCTATCTGGTTTATCTTTATCATCGTGTACTGCTTTAGGTGACCTGACATGTCGCTATTACACGTTGATAGAACCCCTAGGATTCTTGCTTGACCACCAGCAGTATGAGGGCGATCGTATAAGTGGGAGCTGGGGTCTATAAGCACATCCTTAAAAGGTCCCTAGTCGTGGGAGTTTCGAGACAGGGCATCGATATTCTAGAGTAGACTAGTGTATACAGTCGAGACCCTGACGAGGGGCGGTGGCCGGTCTCACAAGCCACTGGTGTCAGTTGGTTCACCTAAGATGTATACAGGTGCTTATTGGGTTAAGAGTACACCGGACAGGACTCGCCGGGAACATGCTAGTTGGTCTTATACCTAATGTCAGATAGCAGTTCCTTGGTGACATGTGTACAGGTTAGTTCATCGACCTGGGGATCGTCGTTTGTCTCGTGTGAGTTCCCACTGTACTTTGATTACTACCCTACCACGTTCAAAGGAGACGTGCAAACAGGTTTTAGTTGGGTACAGTCCCGAGCCACATGGAGGCAGTGAGCGGATCTTCAGGGGTTCGTCTCTCCCGGTATTGGGGGTGAGGTC
Organism: Agapanthus africanus; assembly: GCA_030015575.1. NCBI lineage: Eukaryota > Viridiplantae > Streptophyta > Magnoliopsida > Asparagales > Amaryllidaceae > Agapanthus > Agapanthus africanus. Next base: position 653,639,752 of record JASDDO010000014.1, read on the forward strand.
GCGCTGTGTCTAGGAGAGCCATTACACAAAGCCCTCGGCCGAGGCAGGAGATTTACTGGTAGGTATTCCAGTAGTATCTCAGGGTGTTCTGGGCTACACTCCGACACGACTTGTACCTCTTTTGGGGGTCTGACTTTTACCAACCCCCTAGGCCCGCCATGCGATGCTCATAGACGAACGGACCGGACTGTACGGATATTATCACTGACAGGCTCAGTAGGGTGTCAGGATGAGTTCGCTCATCGACGTCCCTTTTGTTCAATACCTGGTAGCCCGTTACGTATTGGCTTATACCTCTGACGTGCTAGTGGTTAAATCCACAACCAAGGTGTTGACGAGTCTTTAGAGTCCCCCACATTCAGTTGCTCAAGTTTTCGGGCGAAACACTGTAGAGGCCGTATGGTTTTATGGCAGGGTTCGATCAGATACGTGCGGTATTGCACGGATCAGGATCAGACGGATAATACTAGCCGGCTTTGGTTTAAGCCGGATCCTAATATAGTACAGTGTAGATTTTGTCTCATTGCATTTGTATTCGGTTGGAATACAGATGCAGGTGTGTATACACAGTATCGGGGTTTTCCTGTAATTTATTACGGGACCAGTTTTCTGGGGTTGCCAGTTTGCTTTCCGTTTCGGCCATATTTCTTTGTATCCTTCATTGGCCGAAAATTGGTGGAGGAGGGCTTATTTGCATTTGTGCAAATAAGCAATTTGGAAGGGGGTCTTTGCATATTGTTGTGTCATGATCACTTGACTTTCTTTAGTCATCATGGCTAGTCTTGTAGTGTTATGATGGCATGACTTTTTGGTGATGATGATGGATTATGATGGTTGTATGAGTGTTGGAGTTTCTTTGTGATCATTTCTTGATATGATAACTTTTCCTCTCACTTGCATTATTCTAGTGGCTATCATTTTCACTCTCTTATTCACACTCTCACCTCACCAAGTGCCATGGCCGGCCAAGTGAAGGGGGGCTGTCCCAATATTTCATGTGGGGATTTTTGGTCTTGTAGCTTCACAAAAATCCCATAGTTCCACCTCCAAAGTATAGTTCATTCTCCTCCACAAAATGGTAACCTCCATGAACCCCAAATGAGACATAGCCTCTACACTACATTCTACTGCAAACCTTGGGCACGTCGGCTCACCAACTTCGTGCCCGAGTTGCCTCGGTATAGAGGTGGGAGCCCGTAAAAGAAGCCGGCGACGTGGTGCTTTTCCGGCGAGGAGGTGGAGACCGGACATTCCGCGAGAGATCGGGACGACGACGAGAAGACCGGAGGACACGTATCGCTCGGTATATCTCTCTTCCCCATCTTGTAGTTAGTTAGAACTAGTTAATGGCCCGATCCGGGGTTTTTTTAGTGCGCGGTGGTGCCGGTTCAAGAAAATTTAAAGTTAACCATCGCTTCCGCATTTGGCCTCGGGATGGAGACCGGGGCGCCGTCGTGCACTTACAGTGGTATCAGAGCCTCGCCATTAACTTAGTCTAGCTTTGTCTAATGTGTTTTACATTTCCGATCGAACAATTTTCCAAAACCGTTTTTTTCCTTCACATCAGTTTCTGTCGAAATTTTTTGAAGTACAAAATTTTTTCAGGTTGTCTCAGAATGATGTATAGGGAATTTTAAGAGTTCTGTGAAAATTTGGGCTCGTGAACAGTCCAAAGCACCGCGGAACCGCGGCCAAACCCATGCTTGGGCCGCGGTTCCGCCGCGACTTGAACAGTTCAGTCCCCCAAATTTTACAGAGGCCTCCTGAGTGGAAAATAGGTTTTCTGGAATGTTATTTTTGGGGCCCAGAATTTCTTGATGTGCTACAGTAGTATTTGGGGCCCACTTGTTATATTTTTGATCGATCGGATATTTTAAACACATTATTTCACAGTATTTACATTATATCCGCGACCGTGAATGTCACTTGATCGGTAAATCCTGTCTAACTGCTATAGCCCGGTTAGACGGATTTGGGAACGTGACTTTCACGTTGATGTTCTGTGTATTGCTGTGATGTTGCGGATTGGTCGTGGGGGATAGCCTGGATGCAATGCTAGTACAGTTTTGTTGTATTATGTACATTTGATATTGCGGGGCGAGCGTCCGACATGTGGACTGCCGTCACTGCCTGTTTGTATTATTATTTTGGGGCATGACCAGGTTGCGGTCGATGTACCCATTGTATGTATATTTTACTTTCTGTACTAGGATTGCCCCAAGGAGGGGTGCACGGATAGCCGGGTTCTAGAGGGCAACGGGCCCGCATCTTATGGCATTGAGACGGAGGGGGCTTCACTCTAGAATTGGCGGGCTATTCGCCGCACTCGTAGGGGGTACAGGTTGACCCAGGAGGGGTGCCCAAGTTACCGGATTCCGTGAAGTGCTGGGTGGTCCATTCACGTTGCTGAAGGGGACTGCCTCGCTTCAGGTTTTGGTGGGTAACTTGTCGCGCCCGTAGGGGTCTAGGATTTCATTGCACAGGCTATCCACATGACCAGGGGAACGTCGGGTTTCAGTAGTGGCTCTGTGAAACCCGGGGATCCCAGATATCTGTATTGTTCTGTAATGCTCTACATTTCTGTGATGTTGCATTTTTATCACACCTTGAGCGAAATATAATATATTGGTATATATGTTAGTAGATGTTGTATATGTTTTGCATCCGCGCTAGTCCAGTCCCCGCTCTGTCGTTAGTTAGCTAACCTAACGGGTAATGACGGGACCCAGTGGCGAATGCGGATGGCATATACGTACATCAGTATATTTTCGTTCTTTATGGTATGATCAATTGATGGGACTGCGTTGATTCGGATCAATGCAAGTTAAAAACAAACCTAATCCAATGTTGTTGGAACACTTTTCAAAAAGCTGTTATTGCAAGGACGTTCTCTTTTGTTTTGCATCGTGGTATTCAATTGGAATATCCTGCTCCTCAGTCGACGAGGCAAGGGCCGAGATCCCTTCACCGGGAGTGACCCCTTGGACAAAAAATTTGCGTCAGGGCAATGACTTCACTATAGCCGATTACTTTTGCTTTGCACCGTGGTATTCAGTTGAAATATCCTGCACCTCATTCTACGGGGAAAGAGCCGAGATCCCTTCACCGGGAGTGACCTCTTTAGCAAAGGTTTTCGCCACTATATTTTCTAAAAGGCTATCAATTCCTTCAACGATATCAAGTTCTTTACGTTAAAGGTTTTCTCCAGAAACCATTCATAGCCCTCCATCATTTCAGTTAAATATTCGGTAGTATTCAAGCTATGTATTTTGACCTCACGCCAAGGCATAGTGTTTGGTAGCTGCCGGGTATGTATCTGTTGCATAGATAGATGTGTTAGTTTGGGACAGTCGTACTACTATTTTGGCCTACGTCAAGGGTATGTACGGGTAGGTTCAAATTAACCTGGACAATGATGGGTAGAACTTGACATGTGACTTATGATATTTTGACCTCACGCCAAGGTCATAAGAGCATGGGGCAAAAATCACATCGGGAGTTTCAAAAGAACTGAAACTTGCCAGATATGCGCATACCTTCTGGAGTGTGATGACGTGAGCGGATTCCGTCACGTTATCATGCGATGATAGTTGGATCCCGATTCCCACTGATGAGTTAGTTTACTCCTCGGGTGACCCCGACTAATTCTTCTTTCAGGTTTGGAGGAGAATTTGACGGAACAGTGGGAGGTTTCCAGATTAGATAAATTGGTAACCATTCTGATCTAGGTTAGAGTGCACGCTGAGTGTTTCTTTTCTCTCTCTCTCTTCGGCAGCGACCATTGACCCGACCCTAAGACTATGACTCAGTGACCGAGTTGACCGAACCTTCTCAAACACTGGCTTTTGGATTGTCAGAGTTGCATACCTCATTGTCACTCCTACTTTTACCCTTTTCTCCAGGACATCCCGTATTACTACGAACGTCCACTTCCATTGGACAAAAACCATCATATGGTTAGATACGAACTCGAAAGAATTTATTCGAGGATGGTTTCAGGTTCTGGAGAAAACGGATAGGACTATTCAGTTGTCTTTTCCTTTTACCTTCTCTCAGGTTGCGAGTACTCCTTGGTTTAGGAGTAGTACAACTATTACGCAAATTGGATAGTCTTCTTCCAAACCTTAGGCTGGTGCCGAACGGTAGGGAATGAAGAAAACCAATTAGCATAACGATGGTGTGCAGAAGGTATTAAGTTAAGACAAAGCAAGGGATTAGGAAGAGGGCAAAGTAAATTGCGACTGCTATTCACGACCAAACCAAGTATTTCTTCGCCAATCCTAAATCACCTTTGTATTTCTCCAGGACACTCCGTATCACTACGAAGATCTACAGTTTATTGGATACTCCATCGTATGGTTATATACGAACTTGAAAGGAACTTGTTCCAGTTCGGGGATGGATTCTGGTTCAGGAGAAATATGAGTAAGGTTTATTCGGTTGTCTTTTATCTTCACCTTCTCTCGCATTGCGAGTGTTCCTAGGATTAGGACAGTACACCCATTATGCTTATTGGATAGTCTTCTTCCAAATCATAGGCTGGTGCCGAACGGTAGGGAAGGAAGAAAGCCATTTGGCCTAAAGGGGTGTACAGAAGGTAAAGACTAAAGACATATGAAGGGATTTGGAGAGGTGGCAAAGAATTATACGGTTATAGTCGTGAATCTAGAAGAGGCATTACTAGGAATACCGGGATACCCCATCGAAACATTTCAATGTTTCAGTTTCACTGTGTAATGTTAAAAGAAAACTGATTTCCCAATTAGTCCTTACTCCAGGGTATGTATTTACCAGGTATGATTCTCACATCTGTATGGTTTTACAGATGATGAGTGGGAGTAGGTTAGTAGGAATTAGGTGATCATCCTCATTATATCGGGATTCGTTGTAATCGGTGATATTTGAGGAAATCACCTGGGCTGTTTGCCGGTCGGCAAATATTTGGTTTTGAATATCCGCTGTTATGCACTAATTTCAAATTGATATATCTGTACGTCTATTTTCATAGAGTGAGATATACCTTTTTGAAATTATGTCTATGACATTTACCTATATCAGTGGATGGTTAGGTAAGGAGCATTAAACAGCGGTGTAATTCTTCTTAACCATAAGTACAGTTTTCAACCTACGACACACAGTGAATGAGTTATCAGACTCAAGGGACTTATACAGAGTATTGTATGTTGTCCAGGGTCCATCAGGACAGAGGGGTTGGTTCTCGTACTATATTCGGTTTACTTATGACTTCTCTAGTTTTAGACAGGTGTTTCGTGGAAACACAGGGTCCGAATTTTGAGAAGTTATAGGTATTTGAATAAAGTAGAGAACCAAATATTGCAAGTATCGGGATTCTTCAAAGTGATCGGAGATGTAGATACTTGAGTATGGTGTTCAGTTGATAGTAATGATTAAGAGAACTTGCTTCTCTTTTCAGGTTACTCATAATTGGAAGTGCTCCTAAGTTGAGTAACGCTGATCGGCCTCCTTCCATTTAGTTGACATGCACTGGAGACAGCTGCATGATTTGAATCTGGTTCAATTAAATCAGTGCCTCTGGTTCTATATTGGATATAGAACAGTTCATATCTTAACAATGTTAAGGTACGGGGAGTTGTCCGGCTTATGATTAAAACCAGACTCTGGATAACTCAAGGCACGTTTCTGTAATGGCTGTTTGTGGGTTGACCCAGGCTATCACGAGGGTTGACTTTCTACCATCGGGAAGATCAATAGTGATATTGTTCTAGACTCGCCACAGTTTTAATAAAAATGGATTTTTCAGAAAACAGTAGTGGGAGTATGGTAGAACTGGAAGTGATTCCAGAACCACAAACGATTACTGAAGATTTGATAGGAACCTAAAGATTCAATTTGGTTTGACATTCCATTGGCCACTCCGCAGATATGGTGGGTAACTTCAGGCACCCGAGAGGTACTCCGGTAGCGTCAAGGACGGTGACAGGGAGGTTCTTGTTTACCCACACTTGCCATTGCTGTTGTTCCAAGTTGCGAGACCCGGCGGAAAGATGAGTATAGCGTCGTTCTAAACTAGCTTTAGAAGTGTACGTGTATATGACTCTGCCAGAGGGTTGTCGTAGTCAGTGGGAGTAACGGAAGCATTGGTGGACAGGTGGCTTATGTCTATTTAAAGACTAAAGCAGATGTAGCGGAGATAGATGATCTATTTCTGATGTGGCAGTCATAGGTTTGACTTCATCAGAATAGGGGATGGATCTGTTAAGAAGGTAGTAGGGTGTGTTGTCATGGTATTTGGATGACATACACAGAGTAGGAAGTGATATTCCTATACTACGATCAGTTATACTTTGGTCGTCACACAGTTGTTTCTCTGCATGGGACTTGGACATTATATCAGACATACTGGTTACTAGATCTATGGTTTTAGATCTAGATTTGGGTGGTTTCCCAATTAGGGTACTTAGACAGCATTCTAAGAGTATTTAGAATGGACGACTCCTGGCACGGTAGTGTACCTGCAGGTGATGGAGTCACCCTCTTTAAAGGTGTCTTACAGACTAAAGGGGAGAGGGATGTGCATGATTGGCAGATCACTTGCTCAGGCAATTGAGTCAATCATGAGATGTCAAGTACCACACCAGATATTGTCCTTACACTAGATGCAATAAGTTGACATTGATCCAATCCTGGAGAAACAGTCGGAAGCAGTTTTAGAACATAAGTGGATGTTCTAGGGATATGATAACGACAGCCTCATGCAGGAGACAGTTATCATTCCAGGCTTCCAAGGTGACCTGGACGACAAGGAGGTTGTCAGAGTTATATTTTTTCCTTCTGACGAGGGGCAGTATTTTGGACAGGTGGTCCAAGGCAATACTGAGGGAGGCATGGCGCAGGATACTGATTAAGTTCAGTTGACAATACAGTCTAAGAAGTTTGGATTTGGAGTTCATTTATGAGCTGGGTCCCATCAGACATCCAGACACATTCTAAGACATGTATTGCTCATTTCGGGAGATAGCTTTCTCCGCGAACATAAGATATAGAGAGACATAGAAAGAAACATCAAAGCGGATCCACTCACTGAGGCTATTCTTCGAACGCAAGAGTTTCGCAAGCGAGCTTTGTGAGACTGACTAGTAGAGGAGTTGGGTGTTCGGTATCACACGGGCTGTGAGTATGCGACATCGCAATAATTAGCCTTGAGTGCAAGTGGGAGATTGTTGGAGATAGTGCCCTCAGAGTCAATTATTGGATCACAGGCACGTGATTGCAATGATTGAGGGAGGACCTATCCCGGTAGGACAGTCTTTCTCAAGATGATAGTATGCTATCTGGTTTATCTTTATCATCGTGTACTGCTTTAGGTGACCTGACATGTCGCTATTACACGTTGATAGAACCCCTAGGATTCTTGCTTGACCACCAGCAGTATGAGGGCGATCGTATAAGTGGGAGCTGGGGTCTATAAGCACATCCTTAAAAGGTCCCTAGTCGTGGGAGTTTCGAGACAGGGCATCGATACTCCAGAGTAGACTAGTGTATACAATCGAGACCCCGACGAGGGGCGGTTGGCCGGTCTCACAAGCCACTGGTGTCAGTTGGTTCACCTAAGATGTATACAGGTGCTCATTGGGTTATGAGTACACCGGACAGGACTCGCCGGGAACATGCTAGTTGGTCTTATACCTGATGTCAGATAGCAGTTCCCTGGTGACATGTGTACAGGTTAGTTCATCGACCTGGGGATCGTCGTTTGTCTCGTGTGAGTTCCCACCATACTTTGATTACTACCCTACCACGCTCAAAGGAGACGTGCAAACAGGTTTTAGTTGGGTACAGTCCCGAGCCACATGGAGGCAGTGAGCGGATCTTCAGGGGTTCGTCTCTCCCGGTATTGGGGATGAGGTCGCGCTGTGTCTAGGAGAGCCATTACACAAAGCCCTCGGCCGAGGCAGGAGATTTACTGGTAGGTATTCCAGTAGTATCTCAGGGTGTTCTGGGCTACACTCCGACACGACTTGTACCGCTTTTGGGGGTCTGACTTTTACCAACCCCCTAGGCCCGCCATGCGATGCTCATAGACAAACGGACCGGACTGTACGGATATTGTCACTGACAGGCTCAGTAGGGTGTCAGGATGAGTTCGCTCATCGACGTCCCTTTTGTTCAATACCTGGTAGCCCGTTACGTATTGGCTTATACCTCTGACGTGCTAGTGGTTAAATCCACAACCAAGGTGTTGACGAGTCTTTAGAGTCCCCCACATTCAGTTGCTCAAGTTTTCGGGCGAAACGCTGTACAGGCCGTATGGTTATATGGCAGGGTTCGATCAGATACGTGCGGTATTGCACGGATCAGGATCGGACGGATAATACTAGCCGGCTTTGGTTTAAGCCGGATCCTAGTATAGTACAGTGTAGATTTTGTCTCATTGCATTTGTATTCGGTTGGAATACAGATGCAGGTGTGTATACACAGTATCGGGGTTTTCCTGTAATTTATTACGGGACCAGTTTTCTGGGGTTGCCAGTTTGCTTTCCGTTTCGGCCATATTTCTTTGTATCCTTCATTGGCCGAAGATTGGTGGAGGAGGGCTTATTTGCATTTGTGCAAATAAGCAATTTGGAAGGGGGTCTTTGCATATTGTTGTGTCATGATCACTTGACTTTCTTTAGTCATCATGGCTAGTCTTGTAGTGTCATGATGGCAGGACTTTTTGGTGATGATGGATTATGATGGTTGTATGAGCGTTGAAGTTTCTTTGAGATCATTTCTTGATATGATAACTTTTCCTCTCACTTGCATTATTCTAGTGGCTATCATTTTCACTCTCTTATTCACACTCTCACCTCACCAAGTGCCATGGCCGGCCAAGTGAAGGGGGGCTGTCCCAATATTTCATGTGGGGATTTTTGGTCTTTTAGCTTCACAAAAATCCCATAGTTCCACCTCCAAAGTATAGTTCATTCTCCTCCACAAAATGGTAACCTCCATGAACCCCAAATGAGACATAGCCTCTACACTACATTCTACAGCAAACATTGGGCACGTCGGCTCGCCAACTTCGTGCCCGAGTTGCCTCGGTATAGAGGTGGGAGCCCGTAAAAGAAGCCGGCGACGTGGTGCTTTTCCGGCGACGAGGTGGAGACCGGACATTCCGCGGGAGATCGGGACGACGACGAGAAGACCGGAGGACACGGATCGCTCGGTATATCTCTCTTCCCCATCTTGTAGTTAGCTAGAACTAGTTAATGGCCCGACTCGGGTTTTTTTTTAGTGCGCGGTGGTGCCGGTCCAAGAAAATTTAAAGTTAACCATCGCTTCCGCATTTGGCCTCGGGATGGAGGCCGGGGCGCCGCCGTGCACTTACACTATTATTACGAACGAGAAAGTTATATACATGTAGATCACAATTACAACTAACTGCCTCTAAGAGCACTATATCTAACAATCTCTCACTTGCAGTTAAGGCTAATTATTGTAGTAGTGCATACACAACATCTCAACGAGTATTTCGAATTGCGGTTGAGAAAGTTTTAGTGAATGGATCCGCTATGTTATCTTTCATATCTACTCTTAAAACTGGAGTCAGTAAACGCCTCATCCTTAAGGCCACCTTTACCAAATATAAAGTACATCTCTTTAAAATTTCTCAAATACTTGAGTATAGCCTTACTAGCAATCCGGTGTTGTTCTCCAGTGTTATACTGATATCCACTTACTGCACCAAGTGTATAAGCCACATCAGGTCTAGTACATAGCATCGCATACATGATAGACACAACTGCCGAAACATATAGCGTCATGTCCATACATTTTCTTTTCTCATATGTTTTGACAGACATATCCTTGGAGAGAGATATACCATGCCTAGCAGGTACATTACCATGCTTGGTCATCTTGGTATGTCCCATACTAAATATCTTCATTATGTCATCTATGTACTTGGATTGGGATAACCCAAGTATCCTCTTAGATCTATCTCTATAGATCTTTTTACTCAGTATATAGGATGCTTCACCCAAATCCTTCATTAAGGACTTTTGTGATAGCCAGATCTTTACTGACTATAATGCTGGTACTCATTTCCTATTAGAAGTATGTCATCCACATACAATATGAGGAACACGACATTACCCCCTGCAATCTTCTTACAAAGACATGGTTCATCATCACTTTTGATGAAATCAAATCCTTTGATTACTTCATCAAAGCAGATGTTCCATCTTTTAGATGCTTGCTTTAGTCCATAAATGGACTTAAGAAACTTGCATGCTTTACCACTGCTCCCACTGACCTTGAAACCCTCTAGCTGCGTCATATAGACGCTCTCTTCTAAAGTACCATTTAGAAAATCCGTCTTGACATCCATCTGCCATATTTCGTAGTCATAATAAGCAGCGATTGCAAGCATGATTCTTATCAACTGAAGCATCACAACTGGAGAAAAGATTTTGTCAAAATCCACACCTGTTCTTTGACGGAAGCCTTTTTCGACAAGTCTAGCTTTGAAGGTCTCCACCTTCCTATCTACACCGATCTTCTTCTTGAAGACCCATTTGTTCCTAATGGGTTTTACCCCTTCAGGAGCATCCTCCAAAGTCTATATTTTGTCGGAGTGCATCGAGTCAATTTTAGATTTCATGGCATCTATCCATTTTCGAGAGTCTATACTCTCTATGGCTTATCGATAAGTGATAGGATCATCATCCTCTATCACACAATATTCGATGTCACCATCAATGGGATACCCATAACATCTCTCATATGCTCTAGATTTCCTACCAGATCAACGGTGCGGTTCCGCAGGATCAGGTAATACTGGAGTTTCAGGTTCAATTTGGTCTTCCGTAATTGCTTGTTCTTCTGCAACCTCTTCCAGTTCTACCGCGCTCCCACTAATTTCTTTTTCAAGAAATTCCTTCTCTAAGAAGGTGGCATGTCTAGAAACAACAATACATTGTTCTTCTGGTCAGTAGATTTTATACCCTTGCGAGTGCATCGGGTATCCTATAAACTTACAAAACATGGATCATGCCTCTAGCATGTCCGGATTCTTTTTTTTTAATAAAAGCAGAACAACCCCATAACTTAACAAACTTAAGATTAGGTTTCTTATCATTCCATAACTCATATGGAGGCAAGGGCACTGACTTTGATGGAATCTGGTTCAATATGTATGCAGCAGTCTCTAGTGCATACCCACATAATAAAAGAGGTAACTCAGCGTTACTCATCAAGGAACATAACATATCCAATAGGGTACTATTCCTCCTCTCTGATACGCCATTATGTTTTGGCGTGTAAGGTAGAGTAACCTGAGAGAGAATCTCATTCTCTTTTAAATAACCAAGAAATTCTGCACTCAAATATTCATCTCCTCAATCCGATCGAAGAATATTAATATTCTTTCTAGTTTGGCTTTGCACTTCATTCTTATACTTCTTAAATGCTTCGGACTTATAATTCATTAAGCATATGTGTCCGAAGCGTGAACAATCATCTGTAAAAGTAATGAAGTAGGAGTATCCTCCTCTAATTTGAATAAACATTGAACCATATATATCACTATGTTCTAGTCCAAAGAGTTCATCAACTCTTTCTCCACTTCCACTAAACGGAGATTTAGCCATCTTTCCTTTAAGAAATGACTTGCAATTATCATATGACTCGGAGTCAAACGAATGTAGATAATCATTCTTATGTAATTGTTTAAGTCTTGTCTCATTTGCATGGACTAGTCCATGGTGCCATAAAAGAGTTTCGTTCATCTCTGAACTTGTTCTTTTACGGGTATTGTATATGCTATAAATGTTGGCAAGATTTAATATATAATGACCTTTAAATAAATTCCCAAAAGCAGCTAATTTTCTATTACAATGAATGTTCAACACCATTGGACGTAACAAAAGAATATCCGTCTTTATCTAATAAAGAAACAGAAATAATGTTGCATAACTTGCTAGGAATAAAACAACTGTTATTTAAAACTAAGGTCTTGCCATCAGACAGTGATAGATGATAATCTTCTACTCCAACTGCAGCAACATTTTCTCTATTTGCAACTCTGAGAATCATCTCTCCTTGTGCCAGCTTCCTACTTCTTCTCAGTCCCTGTAAACAATTATAGATGTGAGAACCGGAACCAGTATCAATACCCATGAAGTAGGTGTAATTTGAAAACAATTTTCAATAACACAAATACCTGAAGATGAAAATTCAGCAAGTTTCTTCCTTTTTAGCTTTTGTAGATAGCTAGTGCAATTTCTCTTCCAGTGTCCCATCTTATGACAGTGATAATATTCTCCTTGTGCAGGCTTTATTTCCTTTGGCTTGCCTTTACCCTTAACCTTCTTTATGCCTCCAATAGGCTTGTTGGACTTCTTCTTTCCCTTTCCTTTGGTTTTCACCTTAGTAGAGGAAGAACTCTCCATAAGCATAACAGAAGACTTCTTCTTATTTAAGCAGATCTCAGCTTGCACCAATATATTGAGCAGCTCTAAAAGTCCAACTTCCATTTTGTTCATATTGAACTGCATTATGAACGGAGAGAAAGCATTCGGTAGAGAGCTAATAATTTTATCAACATAGAGCTCCTTAGATAAAAGAAAACCCAAACCCTCAAATCGATTGATCAAATAAATCATTTTGAGGACATGGTCCTGTACGGGTACACCAGGCTGCATCTTCAGATCAAAAAATTCATTCGATATCTCAAATCTAGCTATTCGAGATTGTTCTCCATACAATACTTGGAGACGAATGAATATAGTTTGAACATCCATTTTCTCATGTTGTCTCAGCAAATCATCATTCATAGAGGCCAGAGTGAGATAATGGGTCCGGTCACAATCGAGCTTCCACTGAGCGTGGATATCTCGATCCATATCTCTAGGATTATCACCTAGAAGGGGAAGTGGTGCGAAAATGACAACGTAAATCACTTTTTTGTAAGTCAGGACGATTTTGATCTTCTGTAACATGTCTTTACAGTTGTATAATGTCAGTTTTTCTTTTTCAGTTATCAATTTTAAACCAGTCATGATTAACAGCAGTAAATCTGAGAGTAGTATAAGAAAAATATTTTAGCAGACGTTCTTAACATCAAAATAAATTGAAAAATAAATTAATTTATATATTAGATGACTCCAACTATTTTTAGTGCATTTTCATGAAAACCACAACATTTGAAAATTGTAAACTTTCTAAAAGTTTAAAGTGGGAATCGAAATCTAACTATCATGGTACAGTGACCTTGACAACTAACCAACAAATCACCATACACCATAGAAGGTGGACAAGACTCTTTTTTAGATCACATTTGTGATTTTCAATTATCAGTTTTACCTCTAGATTTAATTATAAGCTTAACAACAACCCAACCATAATTCATAATAATCTAGTCAAGTCATACCTACACATTTCTTGAGCAGTTGGATCTATAATGTGACTCTTGACAACTCGCCAACAATAAAGCCTCATTATTGGTTCACCTACTCTATATCACCTGTATTAGCAATCAAATATCATCCAAATACCACACACTGTGACTTGACAACTCGCCAACAACCATAGCATGAATATTGGATACTCTATTTGATTGAAATGGTGGAGGGTAACATATGGTATTGAAAAATACTCTTAACGTTTTTTACTTGATTTAAATTAAAAAAAAAACTATGTTTTTGAGTTATTACTAACTTCCCTATTCATTTTTAAATTTTTTTAAATTTTAAGTGGTTTGTTATACTTAATAATCTTATTATTAATCCTCACATCATTTTCAGGTTAAAACTCCTTTTAACTGTTTTTATGATCATTTTAGAAAAACTCATTTTAGTAAAATCTTGTTTTTGAAAAACGTACAATGAGAATAAAATAACCTTTAAAGGCATCACATACATGCAAATCTACAAGAACAATTTCTAGTACTCTGGCCAGAGATTTTATTAACTCCCTTATTCATTTTTAAAAACAGTTTTCGAAAAACATGTAATGAGAATAAAACAACCTTTAAAGGCATCACATACATACAAATCCACAAGACCAATTTCTAGTACTCTGGTCAGAGATTTTTACTAACTCCCTAGAAAAAACTATTTTTTTGAGTTAATACTAACTCCCCTATTCATTTTTAAAAATTGTTTTTCAATTTTAAGTGGTTTGTTTTACTTAATAATCTCATTATTTATCATATCATCATTTTCATCTTAAAACTCCTTTTAACCGTTCTTTTGATCATTTTAGAAAAACCCATTTTAGTAAAATCTTGTTCTTGAAAAAAGTGTAATAAGAATAAAACAACCTTTAAAGGCATCAAGACATGCAAATCCATAGGGTTAATATTATCACGTAACCTTAAGATCAAATTGATAACCACTTATCATTTGATCTTTAGTACTCTGGCCAGAGATTTTAGGTCGTTGATATATCCCATGCTGCAGAACACCGTTCTCCATATACCAGAGAGAAGTATTCCATGTTAACTCCTTACAACCTTCACATGTATTCATTCATACCCAACTACTACCGTTATACACAGTATCAATGGATCTGTGGTTGGATAGTAACTGAAGTAATCACTAGAACACACAAGAAACTATGGTGAGTTTCATGTCTGGAGACTAAGTCGTACCAGTAGTCACTATATAATTTTTCATCCGACAGTTATGTATAATTACCAACTGAAAATTCAAAATGAGTCGTTCGGTGTATTTATCATCTATAAGCACCTGTATACGTTACCTTGGTGTCACCACACCAGATGACTATGAGAACAGTCATTACTCTCCAACGAATAAGTATAGTATACACTAGTTTTCCGGAGTATTGATGTCCTATTTCAATACTTCTACGGCTAAGAACATTTAAGAATATACTTATCGACTAGTCAGGTCTCACTATTATGATCTACATCACAATCATGTAGTCTAGTATTATTCTACGGATTTTATTAGTAATCAATAATAAATAGAGTATTATAAATAAAAGATATACCAATAAAGAAAAACCAAATAGCTTACTATTATTACGAATGAGAAAGCTCTATACATGTAGGCCACAATTACAACAAATTACCTCTAAGGGCACCTACATCTAACAAAAGATATGGGGGTAGAATGACTCAAAGTTTCTAAGCGGTTACTAACGTAATTTCTTAATACTTGAAGTCCATTTCATTACCAATCTAAACCCACGACACTCATTAAAGAGGGTATTATAGTATGCCGCGGAAGCTAAAGGGAGGAAGTGGACCCATGTAGGAATACGCTTTTTTACCTTTCTCAGAGCTGCATTTAATCCAACATCACGAACTGTATAACATCTACTTCTTTAATGTTATTGTATAACATTTAACAGATGTATGTGGCGTAGCACATATTTATAACACCGTAATAGAAAATCAGTATGTCGCATAAGCTATTTCAGTTGAAAACGAGCAAATTCAAGTGTCATTCTTCGCTACCCAATTTACATATTGCAATTTTAACGGTAATTTAAAGTAAATTAGCCTCCAACGAATGATGCAAAAAGATCATACCAAAATTAAAATTGTATATGTCTTCTTACAAATAATCATTGATTTTCCTTCCGTTACTTCTTCTTCATGACCTCGAAGGTCCCGCCCCTGATGACTGTCCCAAGCATCTGGTCTTATAATGACTTGATTGTTTGCATAAGCTACATCTGCCGTGCCTTTGTTGAGGATCATTATCCATTGTCATTCAATCTTGACGCACCTTAGATCTTCCTAGTCCTATATTTTTGTTTGGTGGTAATACCGTCGGTATTTTTCTATTCCCAGTATAGTAATGCAAATAGCGATTGTCTGGTATAGGATAAAATTTTGGATCATATGCACCTTGATAACTGAAAACCGTATAGTAACGTGATGAAAAATTGTAGTGTGAATTATGCATACTGCTCGCAGTAGCAATTTTTTGGGCACACGGTAAATGTTGTTACTGAAAAACAACGCATGTGCATGAAGAGAGCCTTTGGTCTCTAAAATTAATTGTATATTGATTCCTATTGCTCCCCGTAACTTGAAACTCTGCCGCGTCAAATCTTTTAGATCTGTAGTAGTGTGATCTTCGCTTTCTTTTCCGAAATATATCTTTATAATACGAGTTGAGTGGAGTCTCCATCGCCAAATACTTTTCCTTTCTTTGCACAAAGTAAATATTCACTCTGAAAAATGTTCGAACATGTAAGTCAATGTCACGCACCCCGCGGGTCTGCGGGTCCGCGGGAAGGCGGAATATACGAAAAACGATTTTTACAAAGCTCGCAACACCGACTAAATTCCAGGATCTTTACGGAACCTTAACTAGCTATAAATACTTGGAGGTTTAACTACGATGTAGAGTTTTATACCTCCTAATGTCAAGTCCTTCGGGTCTTCTTATCCTCTTCTTTAGCTCCTCAAGTGTACGGGTCGTGCTTGATCGTCGGCCTCCTTGTGTCAAAGACGATCTAACCGAGAGTATGTACTTCAAGATCCAACCTCTAAACAGAGATAATTAGGGTACCTACTTTGCCAAGCTAATTAGCTTAGAAGATATAGAGAATGATTCTGGATTAATTTGTCTCAATAACCCTAAGTTTCTCAACTCATGAGAGCTATTAGGGTTTAAGGAAGAAGATGGGAGCTTTGGAGGAGAGAGAGTGTTGAAGAGATAATGATATTGAATAATGGCTAAGGGTTGATGATAACGAAGCATATAATAAATCAATAATGAATCGACCATGCTTCAATAGTCATCAAACAATGAGTCACCCAAGTAGCCATTCTTCAATCATGTACTTAATAACACCTCATACCTCCACATCATTATCCATTTAAGTAAATGGATTACACTATAAATGAGGTGTCTTCTTCTAGAAGCACTCTTAAAAAATTACAAGAATACCCCTCACCGCATATACATACCCGTATTCGTATTCCGAAAAATACGAATAACAAGAGACGAAAATAATCCAATAATATAATATTAGGATCTGGCTTAAACCAAGCCCACTAGTATTATTCGTCCGAACCACATCCGTGCAACTAGTACACGTATATGATCGAAACCCTGCCGTAAAACCATACGGCCTCTACATTGTTTCGCCCGAAACAGGGAAACCCTTAAAGACTTGACAGTACGCTGGCAGTGGGTTTAACCACAAGCACGTCAGCGGTACTAGCTGCACCTAACGGCTATCCAGGTATCTGTCGATACGAAGGCCGATAAGCAAACTCATCCGAACTCCTACCGAGCCTATCTGTGACAATCTCCGTACAGTCTGGTCTATTCGTCTAAGAGTATCGCATATCGGGCTTAGGGGGTGGTAAATGTCAGACCCCTAACAACATAATAAGTCGTGCCGGGGTAGAGCCCAAAACACTCTGAGAAACTACTGGAGTACCTACCAGTAAATCTCGCTTGCCCTGACCAGGGACTTTGTGTAATGGCTTTCCGAACACAGCGCGATATCAACCCCCAATACCGGGAGAGACGAATCATATCTAACCACTACTGCCTCCCAGTGCTTCGGGACTGCACCCAACCACTACCTGTTTGCACAACTCATTTGAGCCGTGGTAGGGTAGTGATCTAAGTACAGTGGGAACACACTCGAGACGAATAGTGATGTCAAGTCAGTGGACTAACCTGTACTCATGCCACCTGAGAACTGCTACCTGGCGTTAGGTATAATACTAACCAGCAGTTCCCAATGAGTCCGTCCAGTGTAACTCATAACCCAATGAACACCTGCATACTATCTCCAGTATGGCGTACTAATGGCTATGGGACGACCATCTCCCCTGCTGGGATGAGAAGCATATACACTAGTCTACTCTGGAATATCAATGCCCTGTCTTGATAATGCTACTACTAGGGACTTGTATAAGGATGTGTTTATAGACTACCCAGCCCCCACTAGTGTGACTGCCATCACAACGCTGGTAGTCAAGCAAAGATCCTAAGGGCTCTACCAATATGTATAAGCGATATGCTAAAAGAAGCACATGCACATATTGAGGTAGGATCAAACCAAGTAGCATACTACCAATTTGAGCAAGATTGTTATTATATCTGTTTATATCCCAAGCTTCCAAAATATAATATACATACCGGTACTATAAAATAATGGCCTCTAGGGCATATATCACTGACAATCTCCCACTTGCACTAAGGCCATGTATTGGTATATCGCAGACCTATCATCTTGAATAGCCTCTCAAACTGCATCTGAGGGATGGCCTTTGTGAGTGGATCTGCAGTGTTGTTCTCCGTATCTACTCTCCGCACCTTGATCTCCCGGTAATCAACGATCTCCCTGATCAGGTGGTACCGCCTCAAGATATGTCTGGACTTCTGATGGGACCTGGTTCCTTCGCTAAAACTATAGTCCCGTTGTTGTCCCAATACAGAGGTATTAGATCAACAATGGACGAAACCACCTGAAGTTATGTTACGAACTTCTTAATCCAGACTGCTTCTTTCGCGGCGTCATATGCAGCGATATACTCCGCTTCCATCTTCGAGTCAGCAACGGTGTCTTGCTTGGAGCTCTTCCAACAGACCGCCCCTCCATAGAGTGTAAAGACATAACCTGATATGGACTTGGAGTCATCTTTGTCACTCTGGAAGCTGAAGTCAGCAAAGGTCTCGATCTTGAGATCTTTTCCACCGTACACCAAGAACATCTCCTTAGTCCTTCTCAGGTACCTGAGAATGTTCTTTACTGCAATTCAGTGCTTCTCCCCTGGGTTTGACAGATACTTGCTTACAACGCTCAGTGCGCAAGCTACATCTGGTCTGGTACACAAAATCACATACATTATAAAGCCTACCGTAGAAGCGTATGGTATAATAGTCATACGATTCCTTTCCAAATCAGTCTTGGGAGACATCTTTTTGGAGAGGGTGATTCCGTGACAAGCCAGTAGATTACCGCGCTTTGAATCTTTCATACTAAATCTTTTCAGTATAGCGTTGATGTACCTATACTGTGAAAGTCCCAACATCCGTTTAGATCTATCACGTAGATCTGGATCCCCAGAATGTAGGAGGTATCACCCAGGTCCTTCATGGAGAATCTTTGTGATAAGAATTCTTTGACAGATTGTAACATAGGAATGTCATTTCCTATCAAGAGAATGTCATCCACGTACAAGACGAGAAATACCACAGTTCTCGCTACAATCTTACTATAAATACATGGTTCATCTAGATTTTTGATAAAGTCGAATTTCTTGACCGTCTCATCAAAACAAACGTTCCAACTTCGCGATGCCTGCTTTAATCCATAAATGGACTCAAGCAACTTGCACACTCTTTCGCTACTCCCACTCTCTATGAAACCATCCGGCTGATCCATATAAACACACTCTTCCAAATTTCCATTCAGAAAAACGGTATTTTTGTCTATCTGCCAAATTTCATAATCGTGGAAGGCAGTAATAGCAAGAAGGATCCGAATGGATTTGAGCACAGCCACTGGAAAAAAGGTTTCATCATAGTCCAAACCAGGTCTTTGATGAAAACCTTTTGCAACAAGTCTAGCCTTATAGGTTTCAACCTGTCCATACACACCAATCTTCTTTCTGATGATCCATTTGCAGCCTACGGGTTTTACCCCTTCTGGAGCAATGTCCAAAGTCCATACTTTGTTGGCATACATGGACTCCATTTCGGTCTGTATTGCATCCAGCCATTTTACCGAGTCTCTGCTATGAATAGGTTGCTGGAAGCTAGTTGGCCCATCATCGTCGATGATGTAATCCTCTCTATCCCCGTCTATGAGAAAACCGTAGTATCTCTCGGGCGAATGAGACTGCCTACTAATCCTGCGGAGTGGCGCAAGGATGTTCGGTTCTTTTGAAACTTTTAGTTCCACCATGCTTTCAGTAATAGTTTATGGTTCTAGAATTTCTTCCAGTTCTATTGTGCTCCCACTTATCTTTTTTCAAGAAATTAAATTTCCAAAAAGCGGGCATGCAGAGAAACAAAGACCTTTTGTTCCTCCGCGTAATAGAGAAGATACCCCCTGGAGTTCTTTGGGTATCCTACAAACTTACACAGTACCGAGCGTGCCTCGAGCTTGTCCGCGTGTTGGTTTTTTACAAAAGCTAGACATCCCCATATCTTCAAATACTTAAGATAGGGTTTCTTCCCACTCCACATATGATATGGTGTGGTAGGCACTGACTTAGTAGGAATCTTGTTCAAAAGATATGCAGCCGATTCTCGTGCATAACCCCAGAAGGATCGCGGTAACTCAACATTACTCATCATGGAACATACCATATCCAATAAGGTTTGGTTCCACCTTTCCGATACACCGTTGTATTGAGGTGTGTATGGAGGAGTAAGCTAAGAGAGAATTCCATTCTCTTTTAGGTAATCCAGGAACTCGGCACTTAAATATTTACCACCTAGATCAGATCTAAGTGTCTTGATACTTTTGCCGGTTTGTTTTCCACTTCATTCTTATATTCCTGGAATTTCTCAAAGGCCTCGGATTTATGTTTCATCAAGAATACATATCCATATCTTGAGAAATCATCCGTAAAAGTAATGAAGTAGTGATTGGTACGGAAAAGAGTGTGTTTAGTAGTTAACCGCAATCAGAACGGTGTCGCGCGTAGCTAGACCGAGGTGAGTACGGGTCGTCCTCAGGGAATCGTTGAATCTTTTACTCTTACTTGAGATGTGTTGAAAAAGAGAGAAGGAATAAAGAATTTTGTGAAAAGTTTCTAGATCTACGTTAAGCAAGAATGCAAAAATATAGATCTAGATTATTTTAGATATGTAGACAATATAATAAGAGGGCTTGTAGGGTTCGTTAGGATTTAGTAGTCATGAACGATTAATTAAAACTTACCCTTTTTATCCTTTCATAGATTTATAACTAGAACGACGGTGATGCGTGTAGATTAGGGTTTCTGGAGGGAAAAGGAATCCCACTCTTAACCCTTATCTCGACACGGAACTTCGTTCATATCTAGCCTTTACCAAAACAATCATTAATCTAATCTCTAATCGCTGTCGGAACTAGCAAAGAATTGTTAGCACGCCCGATTAGGATGTTAATGATTCTTTTGATAAAGTTCATAAACTTTATAGGACTTAAAAAGGGTTTAGGGATGGTCATCGTCCATTAGCCTATCCTAATCCTACGAACCCTAACAAGCGGAGAATTACTCGCGCATGTTGGGAGAAGAAGATGAAAAGACAGAGAGGGAAAACATAATGTAAAATGCAAAAGAATTAAATAAAATAACTACCTTTATTAATCAACTTGAACAATCTACACTTTATTCCTTAGAAAATGATTACAAAACTAGTTGCTTCTCGATCTCTTCCAAGGAAGTAGATGAACCGTTGATGATCAGCCTGGATGCGTGAGCGTCTGAGGCTTCGTGATCGCGTCGGCTTGATGATTTTTCCAAGGGGCTCTCGGTGCCTTTTTATAGTGCAAAGCCAGAATCATTTGCTTCCAAAGTTGGTAAAATATAGCATAGATTCACCATAGAAAATTTCACCCTGTAAATCCTCCATCATGCCGCGAATTCGCGGCCCGCGGCCGTTTAATCACGTCCCTTGATCAAATTTTGGGATGTTTCTCTATGTGACATGTGGACCTCTATGGAACTTTTGTATCTTTGAAATCTTCTCGCGGTTGCTGCCAGACTTGGTCTCTAAGTTTTGATTCTTAATTAGGCAAGTCTTCTTCAACAACTTGATTTGCTTGATTCTAGTCTTGGAAAATTCTGCACAACTTGGAAATATTCTGCCCAACAACTCAAATAAGATTTAGTAGACTTTGTTTTACTAGGATTAGGTCAATGAATTTATTTGCATACATTTTCCTACCAAATGCTAGTTATAATATATCAACACATGGAAAATAGTATTTTTACACATAAACCCTCATATGTATGATATATTATAATAAAGTCCTTTTTAATATGAAAATGGTAGGAAAAATGTAATAACAAATGTGCAGTTTTATCAACTGAACAAATACCCCCAAACTTATCTTTGATCGTCCCAAGCAAACTAGTTTATTCAAGAGGAGAAAAAAGAAAGGAGAAAACTAAGCACACTTTCGTAGGCAGACACGATTGCACTGAGCACGTGCTACAAGCCGTTAAACCTCTAGGTGTCCTTAGTAGGAGGAGTGTTATCTCCTGAGGGTTTTCAGCGGATTACACCCACAAAATCCAATAACAAAAGAGAGATTGTGAAATTTACATATACAGATAAGAACCATAAAAGAAAGACTTTGAAAATAAGAGTTTCCAACTACACTAGCTTTTCAGTTGTCATGAGCTCTATCTTAGTAGTCATGACAAAATGTTAGAAATCACATCATCCCTCAATAAAACATCGTCTTTATTCTTCATTCTTACCTTTCATCCAAACATTGATCATATAACCCCACGTGTGAGTAAAGAACATCCCTACACTCGGAGAATTCAATTCAAGCTATCATACTCTTGTCCATCTACCTTAGTACTTTTTAATTTGATGAATATTTAGGGTTGCTCACACCTTTTCATGCGACCGTTAATAATTCTTGAGGTACTAACCGACCGATTACTCATGTGCTTGCTGATTCGGTGATAATATTTTCCTCATCTTGCACCACCTAAGGCTTAGCAGTGACTCCCAGACCAGTTGG
Source organism: Agapanthus africanus (assembly GCA_030015575.1). Classification (NCBI taxonomy): domain Eukaryota; kingdom Viridiplantae; phylum Streptophyta; class Magnoliopsida; order Asparagales; family Amaryllidaceae; genus Agapanthus; species Agapanthus africanus. The sequence goes on from JASDDO010000014.1 coordinate 653,662,414, forward strand.
CCTTAGAGCACTAGGTGAAGAGGCACCCTCGCTATATTTTTTTATTGCTGCCTTGGCGATAACAAAACCAGTGTTCATTTTTTTCTTTTCACCATTTTTATATTTTCTTCATTTTTTTTCATTCATACTTTGGCTTTTAGACAAGAGCATTTCAAGGTATCCTCTACTATCCCGAGTTTCAAGACGTGTGTAAGTGCATATAGTAGGGTATCAACATTCAAATGTTTGGCTTCCAGAATAGAAACTATTTTTCAGACTTATTTTTATCCTCAGATTAGTGACTTCCTTCATCTTACTAACCTTTAGGACAACAGCTCATAACTACTTATTACCAGTTCGTTTAAGAAAACTTCTAATTTTCTTGGTTTTCTTAAACTATTCCTATCTTTTGGATGTAATTTTCACTTTCTACTCGTTTGTTATAAAAAAAAAAATTTTAATGCCCAGTGTCAAAGATAATTTAGTGAATACAAACCTCCCCCCAAACCTGCTTTCAGCAGTGTCTTCACTGATGTAGCCTTTTGAGAACATGGACCTGTATACTAAGGGAGAGATACAAGGGGTAAAATAATAGTTAAATGAAAAATTCCCCCAAACTTATTCTTTGACACACACAGATATTGAATCAAATCATTTTTTACTCACCTCCATTCTTAAAATGTGAAAAAGTTATCAAAACATGGAGGTGAGGCGGAGGAATTTTAGTTTTGATAAAGCGGCTCCTGTAAAAACAGGAGCTCCTCCGCGGGGTCAGCAGAAAAATACGGTTTTAATCTATGCCCATTCACTTTAAAAATCGAACCGTTTTTCAAATTTTCGACTTCAACTGCCCCGTGCGGGTGTACATACCGCACCATAAAAGGTCCTTTCCAACGAGATTTAAGCTTACCCGGATGAAGATGGAGACGGGAATCGTAAAAAAGGACTTGTTGTCCCGATGTGAAGGTTTTTCTAGAAAGATTTTTATCGTGGAACACTTTAGTCCCGTTCTTTACTATCACCGCATTATCGTAAGCTTCATCGCGGAGTTCGCTTAGCTCATTCAATTGCAGCTTCCGATAGCTGCCTGCATGATCAAGATCAAAATTAAGCTCTTTAATAGCCCACATTGCTTTATGTTCGATCTCGACAGGAAGGTGGCATGCCTTCCCAAACACAAGGCGGTATGGAGACATACCAAGATCGGTCTTATAAGCGGTGCGGAATGCCCAAAGAGTATCCGTCAATTTGGTTGACCAATCTTTACGGTTTTTCGAAACCGTCTTCTCCAATATCTGTTTGATCTGCCTATTTGAGATCTCAGCCTGCCCGCTTGTTTGGGGATGATAGGGCGTAGAAAGTTTATGAGTGATTGAATATTTCCGCATCAAGGGCTCGAAAGATCTATTGCAGAAATGTGTCCCGTTGTCGCTAATGATAGCGCGAGGGTGTCCGAATCGCGAAAAGATATTTTCTTTAAGGAACTTAATGACAACTTTATTATCATTAGTGCGACACGGTATAGCTTCCACCCACTTCGAGACATAATCAACCGCTAACAAGATATATAGATTCCCAAAGGAGTTGGGAAAAGGGCCCATAAAATCAATACCCCAAATATCAAATATTTCCACAACCAATATAGGTTGGAGCGGCATCTTGTTCCTTCATGAAATCTGACCCAAATGCTGACATCGCGGATAAGTTTTGCAATGTTCAAATGCATCTTTAAATAATGTTGGCCAATAAAAGCCACATTGCAAAACTTTCTCCGCCGTTTTTCGAGGTCCAAAGTGACCGCCGCATGCCTGATCATGACAAAATGATAACACGCTCTTGAATTCATCGTTAGGGACACATCTGCGAATGATTTGATCGGAACAATACTTGAATAGATAAGGTTCGTCCCGGTAAAAATATTTTATTTGGGATAGAAATCGAAGTTTGTCTTGTTTCGACCAATCACTAGGAATAAGTCCCTTCGCAAGATAGTTCACGATATCCACGAACCAAGCTTCGTAGGATACATTCAAGAGCTGTTCGTCAGGAAATGTGTCATTTATCGGCACGGTCACAGTTGGCGAAGAAGTGATGCGTGAAAGATGGTCGGCTACAACGTTTTCACATCCACTCTTGTCTTTGATAACAAGATCAAATTCTTGTAACAATAGGATCCAACGTATTAGCCTGGCCTTTGCATCCTTCTTCGTTAAAAGATGTCGTAGGGCGGAGTGATCAGTGTAAACCACAATAGGCGAGCCAATCAAGTAGGGCCTGAATTTCTCTAATGGAAATACAACTGCCAAGAGTTCTTTCTCGGTAGTTGTGTAATTTATTTGTGCATCATTCAAGGTCCTACTTGCATAGTAAATTACATGTGGCATCTTATCAATATGCTGTCCCAAGACAACACCAATAGCAAAATCTGATGCGTCACACATAAGCTCGAACGGGTGGTTCCAATCCGGAGATGATAGAACGGGGGCTGTAGTGAGTGATTCTTTAAGCGATTCAAAAGCAGCCTCACAATCCGAATCGAAGTGAAATATAGTGTCCTTGGCCAATAGAAGGGTTAAGGGTTTAGCAATTTTGCTAAAGTCCTTAATAAATCTCCTATAAAATCCTGCATGGCCAAGGAAGGATCGTATATCTTTGACGCAGTTGGGACGAGGGAGGTTATGAATGACATCTATTTTAGCTCTGTCAACCTCAATGCCTTTTCGTGAAATTATATGTCCAAGTACAATACCTTCTTGGACCATAAAATGGCATTTTTCCCAATTCAAAGTCAAGTTCTTATCCTTACAGCGGGTAAGAACAGCGTCAAGATTACGAAGGCAGTCCTCAAAGGAGTCCCCAAAAATGGAGAAATCGTCCATAAAAATTTCTAGAAAATTTTCCACCATATCTGAAAATATCCCCATCATGCACCGCTGAAATGTAGCTGGAGCGTTGCATAACCCAAAGGGCATGCGTCTATAAGCAAAAGTTCCGAAAGGACAAGTAAAAGTGGTTTTATCTTGATCCTTTTCGGCGATGGGGACCTGGTTGTAGCCAGAGTATCCGTCCAAGAAACAGTAGTAATCGTGTCCCGCTAATCGTTCCAACATCTGGTCAATGAAAGGTAGAGAGAAGTGATCTTTCCTCGTCGCGGCATTGAGTTTCCTGTAATCAATACATACGCGCTACCCAGTTTGGGTGCGTGTTTGGATTAACTCATTTTCCTCATTAGTGATGACCGTGATGCCAGACTTTTTAGGGACCACATGAATTGGACTTACCCATTGGCTATCAGATATGGGGTAAATTATTCCACTATCAAGGCACTTGACGATTTCTTTCTTTACCGCCTCCTTCATAACGGGATTTAACCGTCTTTGTGGGTCTTGGTTTGGTTTGGCTTCATCCATCAGATGTATGTGATGTTCAACAATTAAGGGACTAATCCCTTTGATGTCGGCCATTGTCCAACCAAATGCTTGCCGATTCGATCTCAACACTGCCAAAAGTGCATTCTCTTGCTCTAAGGCTAGAGAAGCGGATATAATCACGGGCAAAGTCTCATTCTCTCCTAAATATGCATATTTAAGATGAGAAGGTAGTGGTTTGAGATCAAGAATTGGCGGAGAGACAATAGAAGGAGGGTTAACGGAGACTCCTCAAGAGGTTCAAAACTTGCATAAGATATTGACTCGGAAAGTGCTGCTGACTTTTGCAACGAGTCAACGGGTTCAATCTCAAGGTCGGACTCATTGAACATATCCTCACTGTGAAGTGGTGCAAGATCAAACGATGTTTCATTAGTGTTGTCGAGAACATCAAATCAAAGTTCCTCATCCATGCAGCTTTCGGAAGCTATCTCGTGGATGGAACAAACATCCAGCAAATGAGTAGAAGGATCTGATGGCTGACTTCATAGCTTGTAAATATTAAGCTCAATTGTCATTTTCCCGAAGGATAAGTTCATAGAACCGTTACGACAATTAATTACAGCGTTAGAAGTTGCTAGGAAGGGTCGACCAAGTATCATCGGGATTTGATTGCGTGGGTTTGCCACAGGTTGTGTATCTAAAACAATAAAGTCCACGGGAAATATGAATTCCCCGACTTTAATTAACACATCCTCTAGTTCACCCCGAGATTTGGTGATAGATCGGTCTGCCATGTGGAGAGTACAATGGGCGGGTTTTAACTCTCCAATTCCTAACTGCTCGTATACTGAATAAGGAAGCAAGTTTACGCTAGCGCCTAGATCGAGTAAAGCACGATTAATATTTTTACCCCCAATAGAAATAGAGATTGTAGGACAGCCGGGGTCCTTACGTTTATTTGGTATTTGTTGGGTAAAAGCTGTGCTAACATTACTCGTCATAAAAACCTTCTTAGGCACTTGAGTTTTTCTCTTCCTAGTGCATAAGTCTCTAAGGATTCTTGCATAAGATGGGAATAGCATCTAGGAGAGGAATATTCACGCTAACTTGCTTAAACATTTCCACAATCTTCTCCATTTGCGGGTTAGGTCGGTTAGCCCTTAATCTGTTTGGAAATGGAGCTCGATCAATAAGTTTTGGGTCCAACGTTTGTGAAGAAGACTGTGGCGACGGATTCGATCCCAAAATTGGAGTGGGAATCGATTTAGATAGATTTGGCGAAATGTTCGAGCCTTGGGGAAAACGGAGAATAGGCTCGGATGAAGGTGGAAGACTAGACGAATTAGGGGAAGAAGAAGAAGAAGATGGGGTATCAAAAGTGTCACTAACATCAAATTGCTCACCCACTCGGTTATTCAGCACTCACCCCGATCTCAACGTAGTAACGGCATTCACATTATGATTTTGTGAATGGCCAGGATTCGGTAGGGGTTGAGATGGGAGTTTCCCTTTTTCTCTCGCACTCATTGCGGCGTTTAACTGTGCGATTTGGTTTTCTAATGATTTAATACTTTCACCATGGGAGGCGGAGTTTTTCGTTATAGTATCAATAGAAGACCTCATCTCAGCCGAAATTTGCCTGGATTGTTTCATGAACATATCCAAAGTTTGTGCAAGTGAGTTGTCAGTACCGGCCACTTGTGGTGTAGAAATGTTGGCCGGATTTTAGAAATTCTGTGACTGAAAGGGAGGCTGATTCTATGGTTGTGGTTGCTGTGGAGGAGGTCTTTGATAATTGTTTTGTTGGTTTTGATTCCAAGCAAAGTTAGGATGATTCCTCTATCCTTGATTGTACGTGGAAGAATAAGGGTCGTTTCTAGGTCGCTGCTGAAAAGCAGCATTAGCTTGAAACGAAGCATTCATAGGACATTCTTCCGTTAAGTGTGAAGGATCCGAACAGCAACCACAGACGGTCTTAGGAAGCGTGACCTGATTTAGGGAGAATGATGAGAACTTGTTTTCAATAGCGTCGAGTTTCTTCTGTATCGCTGCCATTTCGGCTTTTACTGCGATAGAAATATCGAGCTGGTGAATACCTCCCTTAGTTGAAGGTGGTCTTACGCTTTCCCACTGCAACGTGTGTTCAGCAAGGTCTTCCAGGTATTTCCACGCTTCACCGTCATCTTTAGACATGAAATTGCATTGACACATTGTTTCAAGCATCTGCTTTGTCGCTGGATTAATGCCCTCATATATAATCCGACATAAATCCCATCTTTGTATTCCGTGATGGGGGCATTAGACAAGCAGATCTTTGAAACGTTCAAAGCACTTCCAAAATGGTTCATTGGGAAGCTGAGTGAACTGGTTGATCTCGCTCCTAATATGGGCAGTCTTATGGTTTGGGTAAAACTTCTTAAGAAATGCTATGACAAATTCATCCCAATTAGTGATAGAGTGTGCTGCAGTATTGTAAGGCCATTTTTCTGCCAAGTCGCACAGTGTGAATGAGAGAAGACGTAAGCGCATAGCATCTAAAGTCAATTGTGAAGTACCCATCATTGCGCATACGTTTTCGAATTTGGTGATGAAAACATACGCGTCTTCCGACTCAAGCCCGTGAAATTTGGGCAGCAGATTGAAGTAGTGGGGTTTAATCTTGAAATTATCCCCGTTAGGTGGTGGAAGAGATAGACAAGTGGGAAGAGGACCACGGATAGGATAGCATCTCTCTTGGAAAGAAATGCGCGGTGGATTCTGTGCACCTTCGGGCGGTGGCAGCGTGGTATTATAATTTGATGGGGTGCCGCCCATCTCGATCGTGGTGTGTGGTGGTGGAAAAGAAGATGAAGAAGCACCGACTTCGGTGTCGATAGCAGGAACGCGGACAAGACGGGCACTAGGATTCCGTGTCCAGCCGAGCATGCACTAAGCGGGTTTAGTGCAAGTGGCAGCGTGTGTGTGATTTAAAATTGGCTTGTTTTGAAAAAGTGGGACTCAAGACAAATCTCCCTAAAATGCACAAGCAACCCTAGAACTAAGGTCACCTAGGTCTAGTCTCTAGACCGCTCCTAGACTTCCAAAGGACAAGCCGCAGGATAAATCCTCTACCGCCTCCGTACTACCCTTGTAGCCAGGTAAGTGCCAGGTAAGTGGGAAGGAACCATGGTAGTGGGTCTAATTAAAAACCACTAGCCTTTGACACACTTGCCTAGGCACTACAAAAGTAATGCGGATAAACGATAGATTACCCACGACCTTCCTCTGTCCTTATTGAGTGCGACAGTCCTTAGAGTCTGATCTAGATATTTTTTAAATTAATGAAGGGTTGATCTATATGCTCGGTTTATGATTTGTGGGGATTAGGAAGGGTGATGAAATCCCCACCTAATCTTGATTTGGTCTTTGCCCTTTAAAGTCCGTATTAAAATATGCAAAACAAAACCAATCACAAAATTTTTGCAAAAAGATTTTTTGAGCGGCGCTATTTTGCAAAGAATCCTGCAGAAAATAGATTTTATTGGATTTGAGAGGAGAGAGAAGGAGTTGAGAATCTTACCAGAGAGTTCTGTAGCCCTAATCCCTCTTAGCCGCCGCGTTTCCGCCGCAGGAAGCACCTTTGTGCCGCGGTTCCGCCGCGAGGTGGAAGGAACAGTTGATGAAAATTTTTCTCAAGCCCTCTGTGCTCTTCTGGATCTCGATGAATGTCTCTGTCTTCTGTTTTCCTCAATTCTGTGATTCCAGATCTCCTTGCAAAAATTCACGCACAAATCGTTAAATATGCAAGTTGCAGTTTTGTGTTAATAATGATATGACTCGTCTAAGAATCCAACACAAATAGTAAAAATAAAAAATTACGCACGTATCCCCGGCAATGGCGCCATTTGATTGGTACAGAAAATAGTGTGTTTAGTAGTTAACCGCAATCAGAACGGTATCGCGCGTAGCTAGACCGAGGTGAGTACGGGTCGTCCTCAGGGAAACGTTGAATCTTTTACTCTTACTTTAGATGTGTTGAAAAAGATAGGAGGAATAAAGAATTTTGTGAAAAGTTTCTAGATCTACGTTAAGCAAGAATGCAAAAATATAGATCTAGATTATTTTAGATATGTAGACAATATAATAAGAGGGCTTGTATGGTTCGTTAGGATTTAGTAGTCATGGACGATTAATTAAAAGTTGCCATTTTATCCTTTAATAGATTTATAACTAGAACGGTGGTGATGCGTGTAGATTAGGGTTTCTGGAGGGAAAAGGAATCCCACTCTTAACCCTTGTCTCGACACGGAACTCCGTTCATATCTACCCTTTACCAAAACAATCATTAATATAATCTCTAATTGCGGTCGGAACTAGCAAAGAATTGTTAGCACGCCCGATTAGGATGTTAATGATTCTTTTGATAAAGTTCATAAACTTTATAAGACTTAAAAAGGGTTTAGGGATGTTCATCGTCCATTAGCCTACCCTAATCCTACGAACCCTAACAAGCGGAGAATTACTCGCGCATGTTGGGAGAAGAAGATGAAAAGACAGAGAGGGAAAACATAATGTAAAATGCAAAAGAATTAAATAAAATAACTACCTTTATTAATCAACTTGAACAATCTACACTTTATTCCTTAGAAAATGATTACAAAACTAGTTGCTTCTCGATCTCTTCCAAGGAGGTAGATGAACCGTTGATGATCAGCCTGGGTGCGTGAGCGTCTGAGGCTTCATGATCGCGTCAGCTTGATGATTTTTCCAAGGGGCTCTCGATGCCTTTTTATAGTGCAAAGCCAGAATCATTTGCTTCCAAAGTTGGTAAAATATAGCATAGATTCACCATAGAAAATTTCACCCTGTAAATCCTCCATCATACCGCGGATTCGCGGCCCAAGGGGGGGTAAGGCCGCGGATCCGCGGCCGTTTAATCACGTCCCTTGATCAAATTTTGGGATGCTTCTCTATGTGACATGTGGACCTCTATGGAACTTTTGTATATTTGAAATCTTCTCGCGGTTGCTGCCAGACCTGGTTTGTAAGTTTTGATTCTTAATTAGGCAAGTCTTCTTCAACAACTTGATTTGCTTGATTCTAGTCTTGGAAAATTCTGCACAACTTGGAAATATTCTGCACAACAACTCAAATAAGAATTAGTAGACTTTGTTCTACTAGGATTAGGTCAATGAATTTATTTGCATACATTTTCCTACCAAATGCTAGTTATAATATATCAACACATGGAAAATAGTATTTTTACACATAAACCCTCATATGTATGATATATTATAATAAAGTCCTTTTTAATATGAAAATGGTAGGAAAAATGTAATAACAAATATGCAGTTTTATCAACTGAACAAGTAGGAATAACCACTTCTTGCATATGTAGACATTGGACCATACACGTCTCTGTGTATGAGTCCCAAGAGCTCGCTCGCTCTTACCCCGTGTCCAGTGAACGGAGTCTTTGTCATCTTTCCTTTGAGACATGATTGACAAGTTGCATAAGACTGATATTCGAACGGATCCAAATATCCCTCTTTATGTAATTTCGTCAATCGTGTTTTATTTATGTGACCCCGTCTACAATGCCATAAGAAAACTTTATTTAACTCTGGAGACTTTCTTTTTAGTGTGTTCTGGACGTTGAAAACCTGAGCTTGATTTAATACGTATATACCGTAATCCAGTGTACTAGACCAAATCAAAGCATGATTAACGTGGATGTGGATGACATCGCTTACAAATGTAAAATCATAACCTTATTTAGATAGTAAAGATACAGAGATGAATTACATGTCAAACTATGTACATACAAATAGTTACGCAAAATCAAAATCTGACCACTTGTCAATCCTAGGTGATATTCCCCTATGGATACAGCATCCACGCTCATTCCGTTAGCAACCCTGAGGGTCATCACCACCCTTGATAACTCTACGGTTTCTCAGCGCCTGCAATGAATTATAGATATGAGATCCGATCCGGTATCTAGTACCCAGGAAGTAGAGTTAATTGACAGACAGTTTTAAATCATAAATACACCTGAAGCCGAAACCACAACGTTGTTCGAATCCTGGTTTCTGGCTTTCCAAGCTCTGCAGTCTTTCTTCCAATGGCATTTTCTGTGACAATAGAAACATTCCTCCTTCCCTACCGTCGGCCCCGAAACTTTTTCCATGCCCTTTCCATTTACCTTACCGACACCACCTTTCGGCATGGTGGAGGCCTTCATCTTCTTCCCCTTGGCTTACGCCTTGGATTTAGAAGAGGAAGATCCCCCAATAAGCAGAGCGGGTGTCTCCCTGATTTTCTGTAGGGTGCGTTCTGCAATCCTCAACATGTTAAGGAGTTCTGGAAATAAAACTTTCTTACCCTGAATACTGAAATTCAAGATAAACTAGGCGTAAGTAGAAGGGAGGGACTGTAGAATCAAGTCAGTAAATAACTCGTTCTCCAACGTGGTCCCAAGGTTCGCGAGCTCTTCAATCAAGCTGATCATCTTAAGGACATGGTCCCCTACAGATGACCCGACAACCAACCTCGCCTGAAACAATTTCTTCGGGGTCTCATATCTTGCGATACGAGATTGCTCACCATATAATTCCTTGGTATGGAGGAAGATAGAAGCTAAGTTCATCTTCTCGTGCCGCCTCTGGTGTTCATTATCCATTGAGGTCAGCATGAGGCACTTGGCTTTCGCACTGTCTATTTTCCATGTCTTACGGATCTCAATATCCGTGATGGTTGAATCTGGACCTGGGACGGCGGGGGATTTGGTAGTAAGGAGGTATTCCAGCTTGTCATAAGTTATGGACATCTGAACATTCCTTAGCCAATCTTTATAGTTTGGCTCCGTCAATATATTTTTATCTAGCAGTAACTTAAGCCCGGTCATATTGGTCGCTGCAATTAAGAGAGAGAGAAGAAACACTCAGCATGATACTCAAAGTTTAGATTGGTTGTTAATTTATCTAAATAGGATGACTCCCACTGTTTCTCGAATCCTCTTTCAAACTATAAAAGAAGAATTAGTCGGGATTAATCGCACCTTACAATTCTTACTTTAACCTTTTGGCCAGGCTAGTGTCGGTACTTCGAGGGAGGTTTTACAACGCTTTCGCGAAATTCCTTAATTAAATAACCTCTTTTCCTTGGAGGCGTAGCCCCGCTAGCACCGTTATAAACATCTACTTAGTTTATAACATTGATTGCAAAGTGAAAAATTCTCCCGAGGAGTAGCGGATACTCACAGTAGGATCGGGATCCAAATATCATCGTGTGACAACCTTGAAGGAATCCTACCAAAATCATCACACTCTAAACGGTATGCAGCACTAGTAAGTTTCAATTTCCTTAGAAACTCCCGATGTGGATTTTTTCCCCAAGCTCTTATGACCTTGACGAAGACCAACAGATCATAAGTCGCAAGTCAAGTTCTACCCGTCATTGTCCAGGTTAATTTGAACCCACCCGTACATACCCTTGACGAAGGCCAAAATAGTTGTACGACTGTCCCAAATCAATGCATCTATCTATACTATAGATGAATACCCAGCAACTACCAATCATTATACCTTGGCGAAGGTTAAAATACATATCTTGAATACTACTGAATACCTATCTGAAATGACGGAGGGCTACGGATGGTTTTGGCGAAACCGTGAACGCAATGAACTTGATATAATTGAAGGAACCATGATAGCTTTTAAAAGGAGTGGTTTAGGCTCTACGTTTAAAAGTTGTTTTTTAAGAAAATCGAGTGGTTTTGAAATTGTTCCAACGATTTAAACTTTGGTTTGTTTTACTTGCATTAATCAATATTAATGCGGTCCTATCATTTAACCCTATCATTGCAAAAAGAAACGAAAATACAACGTACGCTTATGCCATCCGCATTCGCCACGGGGCACCGTCATGCACTGTTAGGTTATTTAACTAATGGCGGAGCGGGGGATGAACTAGCGCGGGTGCAAAACATAAGCAACGTTAATTATATATCATATATATATACATTCGTCTCACTCAATAATAGGCATTCCAGATCACAGATCATAAATGAATATATTGGATATACTAGGAATTCTGTGTTCCGTTTTAGCCTAGAATGAAAGACGGATTCCACGGTCGTGATGAATAGCCAAACCCCACCCTAGCCCTACGGGTGCGGCAAATTACCCACCAAATTTCCGAAGTGAAGCAACCTCCCTTAATAAAATGAGTAGGCCTCTCGGCACTTCAAGAACCCGGTAATTTATGCACCCCACCTTGGGTCTATCCTAGATGCAAGAAAAGAGTAAATGAAATAATACAACGGTGGCTACAACCTCAACCCGGATGTGCCCCGCAAAAGAATATTACATCAATTACAAATTACATGAATGAAAAAAAGAACACTCTTCTCACATTCCCCGGCTATTCATCCACGATGATCCAATATTACATATACACAAACCATCACAAGATACACTGATATGTGCAAATCCCACTAATCGACGTATAGCAATTAGCGGACGTTTAGCAACACATATACAAACTGAAACTAGTAAACGATGTTAAAACTACGACTTTGAAATACTCCGTATCGCCCTAACACAAAGATGATAGTATATGCAATCTGGGCAAAAACAAATATCACCTAAAACCCTAAATCCAAGTGTACAGAATACTACAAAAAACTAAAGACCAAACACCATAGTGGGACCAGCCAGGCCGGTATTTTTGAGCATTTGGCCGGCCAAATCTTGGAGTTTTGGCCTCGTTTTTCTATGGTGTTCTAGCTACAGCAAGTAGAGCACTCTGCAACTGTTTAAAAAAATTTTAGAGCCTCTATAAAAATCGACAAAAACTTGGATTCTAGTTTCGATGTTTCGGAGTTATTTCGGTTTCGTAATTTTATACATCATCTAAACTTCTAGTTAATGTTTAGTAGGCTATGATACCACTGTAAGTCAATGTCGCGCACCCCGCGGGTCCGCGAGGAGGCGGAATATACAAAAAACGATTTTTACAAAGCTCGCAACACCGACTAAATTCCAGGATCTTTACAGAACCTTAACTAGCTATAACTACTTGAAGGTTTAACTACTATGAAGAGTTTTATACCTCCTAGTTTCAAGTCCTTCGGGTCTTCTTGTCCTCTTCTTGAGCTCCTCAAGTGCACGGATCGCACTTGATCTTCGGCCATCTCGTGTCAAAGACGATCCATCCGAGAGTATGTACTTCAAGCTCCAACCTCTAAACCGAGATAACTAGGGTACCTAGTTTTCCAAGCTAAGTAGCCTAGAAGATGTAGAGAATGATTATGGATTAATTTGTCTTAATAACCAAAGGTTTCTCAACTCATGAGAGCTATTAGGGTTTGAGGAAGAAGAAGAGAGCCTTGGAGGAGAGAGAGTGTTGAAGAGATAATGATATTGAATAATGGCTACGGGTTGATGATAATGAAGCATATAATAAATCAATAATGAATCAACCATGCTTCAATAGTTATCAAACAATGAGTTACCCAAGTATCCATGCTTCAATCATGTACTTAATAACACCTCATACCTCCACCTCATTATCCATTTAAGTAAATGGATCAAACCAAAAATGAGGTGTCTTTTTCTAGAAGCACTCTTGAAAAATTACAAGAATACCCCTCACCGTATATACATACCCGTATTCGTATTCCGAAAAATACGAATACCAAGAGACAAAAATAATCTAATAATATAATACTAGGATCTGGTTTAAACCAAAGCCCACTAGTATTATCCGTCTGAACAACATCCGTGCAACTAGTACACGCATATGATCGAAACCCTACCGTAAAACCATACGGCATCTACATCATTTCGTCCGAAGCAGAGAAACCCTCTATATGAGACTCTAAAGACTCGACAGTACGCTGGCAGTAGGTTTAACCACAAGCACATCAGCGGTACTAGCTGCACGTAATGGCTACCCAGGTTTCTGTTGATAATAAGGCCGATGAGCAAACTCATCTGAACTCCTACTAAGCCTATATATGACAATCTTCGTACAGTCTGGTCTGTTCTTCTAAGAGTATCGCATATCGGGCCTAGAGGGGTGGTAAATGTCAAACCCTAACAACGCAATAAGTCGTGCCGGGGTACAGCCCAAAACACCTTGAGAAACTACTAGAGCACCTACCAGTAAATCTCGCTTGCCCTGGCCAGAGACTTTGTGTAATGGCTTTCCGAACACAGCGCGATATCAACCCCCAATACCGGGAAAGACGAATCCTATCTAACCACTACTGTCTCCCAGTGCTTCGGGACTGCACCCAACCACTACCTGTTTGCACGACTCATTTGAGCCATAGTAAGGTAGTGATCTAAGTACAGTGGGAACACACTCGAGATGAATAGTGATGTCAAGTCAGCGGACTAACCTATACTCATGCCTCCTGGGAACTGCTACCTGACGTTAGGTATAATACCAACCATCAGTTCCCAACGAGTCCGTCTAGTGTAACTCATAACCCAATGAGCACCTGCATACTATCTCCAGTACGATGTACTAATGGCTGTGGGACAGACCATCTCCTCTGCTGGGATGAGAAGTGTATACACTAGTCTACTCTGGAGTATTGATGCCCCGTCTCGATAATCTTACGACTAGATACCTGTATAAGGATATGCTTATAGACTACCCAGCCCCCACTAGTGTGACTGCCATCACAACGCTTGTAGTCAAGCAAAAATCCTAAGGGCTCTACCAATATGTATAAGCGATCTGCTAAAATAAACACATGCACATATTGAGATAGAATCAAACCAAGTAGCATACTACCATTTTGAGCAAGACAGTTATTATATCTGTGTATATCCCTGTTTATCGCCGAAAACGAGGAAGACAGACGTCTTTCCTGAATTTGGGGGCAGATGCTATTTGGGTTTATCCGTCCACCTCTCCGAAGATGCCAAGTTGATTTATGGCACCGTGTATCGGAGGTTTGGACGGATGCAGCCGTTGTAGCAGACTTCGTCAGATTCCCCCTCGTTGTGAGGGGTTTTTTGATTGTGGGGACGCTCTTCCCTGTAGGCGCAAGCCCCTGCAATTAATGACGTTATCGCATCGCGATAACGACTTTCTCCTGCTCCAGAAGTTCACTTCGTATCATGTATGTTTGTTTTATTTTTGCTTGCCTGTGGATTGTATATGGAGACTAATTTATGTTGTCGCACGTAGGGCGTGGATTAGTCCAAATCCGTATATTTTAGATTTGGGTCTTTATTTAAGGATCGTTAATCTCGTTTGAGATTAAGAACAATTTAAATGTTTTTTAAGGATACGTTAGTCCGATCTTAGACTAAGATCTACTTAACGGGGATTTAGGATCATTTCGATCCAACAAAAGAGCATTTGGGCTCTATTGCTTTAGTTTAAGGATGTTACGGTCCGTTGATCACCATTTTTGGGGTGAGGGTTTAGTTTAAGGACATTGCGGTCCACAGCTAGTTTAAAGACATTGCGGTCCAGCTTGGGGCCCATAAATCACTTCTCCGGTGGGGATGGAGTAGGAGTTTCTGTTGCAGGTGCAGTTGGAAGCCATTGATTTCTTTTCTCTTCTACATAGGAGCAAGACACCAAATCTTCGTACCTTGAATCCATGGGCAACCATATCAAACCGCGATTTGTTCACGAACACGTCACACGAAGTGTTGAGAGGAAAGAGGAAAAGGTCCCACTGGGCGTGCCAGAACCTGTTTACCGCCGAAAATGGGGAAGACAAATGTCTTGCCTGAATTTGGGGGCAGATGCTATTTGGGTTTATCCGTCCACCTCTCCGAAGATGCCAATTTGATTTATGACACCGTGTATCGGAGGTTTGGACGAATGTGGCCGTTGTAGCAGAGTTCGTCAGATTCCCCCTCGTTGTGAGGGGTTTTTTG
This sequence comes from Agapanthus africanus, assembly GCA_030015575.1. Classification (NCBI taxonomy): domain Eukaryota; kingdom Viridiplantae; phylum Streptophyta; class Magnoliopsida; order Asparagales; family Amaryllidaceae; genus Agapanthus; species Agapanthus africanus. The sequence goes on from JASDDO010000014.1 coordinate 653,677,655, forward strand.
ATTGTGGGGACGCTCTTCCCTACAGGCGCAAGCCCCTGCAGTTAATTACGTTATCACATCACGATAACCACTTTCTCCTGCTCCAGAAGTTCACTTCGTATCATGTGTGTTTGTTTTATATTTGGTTGCCCGTGGATTGTATATGGAGACTAATTTATGTTGTCGCCCGTAGGGCGTGGATTAGTTCAAATCCGTATATTTTAGATTTGGGTCTTTATTTAAGGATCGTTAATCTCGTTTGAAATTAAGATCAATTTAAATATTTGTTAAGGACACGTTAGTCCGATGTTAGACTAAGATCTACTTAACGGGGGTTTAGGATCATTTTGATCCAACAAAAGAGCATTTGGGCTCTATTGCTTTAGTTTAAGGACGTTACGGTCCATTGATCACCATTTTTGGGGTGAGGGTTTAGTTTAAGAACGTTGCGGTCCATAACTAGTTTAAGGACATTGCGGTCCACAGCTAGTTTAAGGACATTGCGGTCCATGGGGATGTGCTCATGGGTTTGGGAGTGCACAAAAGATCTATTGGTTGTCGGGACCCTCCACCTCTATGAAGACGTTGAAGAATTACAACGACATGTATCAAAGGTATGGAGAGATGTACCCTTGAACCGAATTCCAGGTTGAAGGTAGAGATCATGGTGGAATGAACATTATTTTAGATACCATCTGTTAGGAGATCATTAGTCATCTTTGGAACTAAGATCGATTTGGGGAGACCTGAGCATAGGAGGGCTTGATTGATTGGTGATCAAAAGGGTTTTGGCATCGGGAGACTTGGCCAATTTGGGCTAAGGTTGGTCTCTCATAGTGTTAAACACTAATATCTGCTCGGCGCTCACGTGCTCCCACGTGAGGCTATGAAGCAGTGCTAAACACTGAAATTTGGAGCGCTCACGTGTGTCACGTGAGGTGTCTGAGAATTGGGCACTACTTCTTTGGGTTTATTCTCTTGTTCTTTTATAAGTGCTAAGAACTATTGGGGGTCACGTAGGATTACGTGAGGCGCCCCAAAAATGGGAACCGTCTTTGATTTATTCTCTTTTTCTTTTATAAGTGCTAAGCACTATTAGAGGGTCACTTAAGATCACGCGACTCGATCTCAGTCGTTCCTTTTTGTTCATCAGAGGTGCTCACGTGGGAACACGTGATCTGTCGTTATAGCGTTGAACGCTAATCGTTTCTTTTATATGCATGGAGATCTTGATCTGAATTTTGAGAATTTCAGGTCTCTTGTTTTTATAAGAATTAAATTCTTTTCTAGGGTTAAACCCTAGTTTTATCAGAGGAATTAAATTCCTATATCTTTTTGTAAAAATTAAATTCTTTGAGCTTAGTTTTTTCCTCTAAATTTTGAATCTGCATGACAGAATCTCCCAGATGAGAATTAAATTCTCAACTTATAGGGAGATCTGCTTCTGCAGACCTCAACCAGAGGAAGAACTAAGTTCTTTTTAGAAGAGTTAAACTCTTGGAGTGGCGAAGAAGAGATAAAATAATCTCTATGATTTTCTTCTTACCTAGGGTTTCTTTTTCTAAAAGAGAGATCTTCATTTTTGGGGAGAATTGAATTCTCTTTTTCTCCTTTTCTTTTATTTCTCAAATCTTATGGGGGTCTTTTTTTTTTTATCAGACTTGAATTCTTGGGTCCTTTATATAGTAGAAGCAAGTTTGTTGATTTATTTAAAGAAATCTCTCATTGATAGATCTTAATTGATTTGGGGATTTTATCCACCGTTGGATATTTGATCTAAGAACTTCTGTTTTACAGAAGATATTTTTCTTTTTTTTAACAAAATTAGGGAAATATTTCCCCACACAAAATTTATTCTGCAGACAGGTGATTTTTTAATCACCATTGGTACTCTGTTTTAAAGAAATATTTTCCAAATAGAGTTTTGATCCCTTTATTTAGAATTTAATTCTATCAGCTCAGAAGGCGTTTAAGACCACTCACGTATAGCACGTGACCCCACAGAGTTAAACTCATTTGCTTATGTGCAACAGCCCAAAAAAAGGGCATCACGTGCTGACACACGAGCTTCTCTGGCCTGTTATTTGTTTTAAAAAGGCGCCTATATACTTTGTATATAGATGGTCACGTGCTTGTACATGAGGCTCAATTTCAGCCTTAATTGTTAAGCGCAATGCCTATAATCTTTGTTCATAGGCGCATCACGTGTGGGCACGTGATGCTCCGTTAGGAGGAATTTTTCCCATCACTTTTTCTCTGTTTCTTTTCTTTTTTTTTATAAGGGAACAATCCTAAGCTTCCAAAATGTAATATACAAACCAGTACTATACAATAATAGCTTCTAGGGCATATTTCACTAACAGAACAATCAACCTCTTTATCGGTAAGCTTCTAACACCCTTAAGGACCCCGTTGAATTTTTCAAATATATTAGTGGTTCTTAGTAGATACCTACATCTATTATCATGTGCTTGTGTCTATATGTGTGCTGGATACTCATCTAATCACGCTTTCGCTGCTTGACTCATCTCTCCAATTTTTACCATATACATGTCATGAACATTAGGGTCAGACGCTTCACCGGCTTTGTATATAAGCTTATGTAGATCTGAATTTTTAAATTTCCTATCAAAATTCTGTCCGAAGTGCTACAAGAAAAACCTATGTACTGTCGTCGGAAATACAGCTCTCACAGCAGCTAACATTCCAAGATATCTATCAGATATGATATATAAATCTGTTTTATTATTAAAATATATGATACTTTTGAGTTGACGAAAAAACCGTGACTAGGATGATGTATTTTCACTCTCTTCAATAGAAAATCCTAATGGAAATATACCGTTATTAGTATCAACACCTGTAGCAATTAACATGCAACCTCTGTACTTACCATAATAATACGTCCCACCCATGCACAATAGTGGCCGATAGTGTGTGAAACCAACCGCGGAAGAGCAAAGCACTAGAAAATTCTTTAAAATCTGACACAGCCATTGATATCTGTTTCTGTGGTTTTTAATTGGTATACGGACTCCAGATTTGATGTTTTCATGTCTTCCATAAAAGAGACCGGCGAGTTGTATGAGCTTTCTCAATCCCCAAATATCTTGCATAAAACCTTTCTACGAGCATCCCATGCCTTCTCATATGAAATTTGAATTTTATGCTCTCCACTTACATAGAGCCGTATCTCTCGAGGTGTCATCACCACATCTGTATGGATAAGTGGCATGATAAGTGAGCAAATGTATGATGAAGTGTAATTCCTATGATCTTTTAACATAATCGAATTGATACAGGTGTATTCCCGGTTGTATTTCATGACTTTCTAAGATTTGGATCTTTTGAAACAACATGCATGCAATCTCCACTTACATTCAGGAGCTTTCATTCATATCACGGTATAGTACATCTTATTTGACTCTTCGGTTTTAAATGTAACATTTTTTCAATAGCCCACGACTTCAATTTACAAATAAGATCTTCTTTTTCCGGAAACATATCTCCAACAGTTACACAATCTTTGCTTGATACACTCGCTTCCAAATAAGGCTCAACATTTACTTCTGCCACAGCTAAATCTATCAAACTATCATCTTTTAACGGATCGAGGCTAGGATCTTCTAGTTTGACAAAATCATTATTCCCAGCCATGTCATCAATAAATGCCACTTCATTCAATCCAGAAGTATAATCCACGCTTCCCTGCCCTTGATGATCTTCATCAGCTTCATCATTATCACTTTCACCTATATCATTGTCACCCATATCATTGTCAACCATAACAATATAAGGCTCGGGTGCAATATACGATGGTTGAGGTCTGTATATTGTGGATGGTTCGAGTTAAAAAGATCGGAATGATGTGGATGGACATGCTTGTAATGCTCTACTTGGAACATGTTAGAATGACGTGGAAGGAAAAGATTGAAATGCAGGAGTTTGGAAAAATCTGCATTTAGTATATAAAATTTTGTTAATATTTTCGTATTATAAAAAAAATAAACATAACCATCACTTGTTACAGATAGACTTACCCTTGGAATGTTGTATATGGTAATTTTTGTTGTTCTTCAGGTGTGCATGCCACTACAGTAGTTGCTTGGGAAAATCTGTATTTAATATATAAAATATATTAGTATTTTGGTATTACAAAGAAAATAAATATGTAAACTAATTTTAACATGTTTACCCTTGAATTTGAAAGTGTGAATAATCATGTGTGTAGTCATATCTACTAAGGTTAAAAATATCATCGTTAACCATGGGATCGTATTCCCAGGAGCTACCTCCAGCATTACCATCAAAATAATTCATTGGAATGACATCTGATACTTCCAACTGTTCCTTCTCAACTAAACGTTCAAAAGAATGCCCGGTGTTTTCTAAACTGAAGTCTATCATCGAAGATGTTGTTGCATCCTCTATAATTTCAATCAAAGTATTTTCACTAAATAAAGACCATTTACATCTTAACCTAATTTTAATTTCACGGGGATCGTATTTCGTGATTTTAAATATTTTATTCTCAAGTTCATTATAAGTGCTTGATAATCATAATCGTATAAGCCATGCACACCCGCCCATATACTCAGGACCTTATGCACTTGTCACAATCTGGCCATCTTATTTACATAGAATAAATAAACTTGAACTTGACATTATCTATATCAAACAATATCAACCCAACAATAAATATAATACACTAACAACTGAAGTTATAATAATATTCACTGGAAATTAAATAAACGGTAAATAAAAATTACATAGCTTTGTCAATCAGGAACTTTGATAGATATATCTGTATAGTTAGAGAGATCGAGTTCCTTTGAAGGGGTGCAGATGAAAGATTGAGGATTTTTAGAAGGTGCAGATGCAAATAGGAGCAGAATGGGGAGCAAATGGGGAAGACAAGGTTTTTGTAGATATTTGGTCGTCTTTGGTAAAAAAAGGGTCACAATTTCTTTTTGATTTCAGAAAAAAATTCATGGGTTTTGTTTTGAGAAAAGAGTTATGAGATTGCCTAGGGTTCAGAGAAGGGATTGACTCGTTTTATTTTGAGAGAAAGGGGTCGCGGGCTCATCTTAGGTTGAGTAAAAGGGGTGAGAACATTAGACCGTAGGGGAAAAAAGGAAAATCCTGAGATAAAATGGTCATAAATGTGGAGAAAAGAGAGAGAAAGCGGTAGTGAAATTATTAACTCGGTGAAAATGAGGTAAGGCGTGACCAATTATTGGACAGGCCCATCAAAAGAGAAATTATTTTTTTAACTGTCTTTTTTTTAACAAAGGAGGAGGACGTGTTCTAAGAACCCGTCCTCTCCTTTTTAAAGGAGAGGGAATCTCCTTTAAAAAGTAGAGGGCTCCTTTTTAAATGGGAAGGCGGAATCTCCTTTAAAAATGAGAGGGCCTGTTTTTAATGGGGAGGGTGGCTTCAACCCACCATTTCCTTCGCCCAATTATTGACCATAATTGGACAGGCGTGCCCAATTGTGCAAATTCGGAATTGGGCCATTCTTAGTTTTCACCGTTGTTTGCATCCATGCGTCGCCCAAGGCATGCCTGCCTCGTTTGCATTCGCGCGTGTCCCTTATTATTAGGCATGCCTGCTCCCTAAACTTCATTTTTCCTCTTTAAAAACACCCTCTCTTCTCTCCTCTCTCTTATCCCATTTCTCTACGAAACTCATTCTATACTCGCTGCCTTTCACAATCTTTCAATTATTTCAGTTTGAAAAAAAAAACAAATACAATCGAGGATCAACCATTCGATAAATCACTCTTCGTACATCAAAACGGGTATAGATATTTTGATATATTACACGGTGAGGAAAGATTCAAAACTTATTAAATTAAGAGAGATTGCGCCAAATATTTTAATTTAAATAGTTGAAAGTAATTTGAATAAATCTTACAGGGTGGAGATAATGTTATAGTCTTCAGTCACAGTTCTAACAAATGGTAAGTTACTGATCATCGTATTATCGAGCGGATTCGCAGAGCCAGTTTTTATGAAGCTTCATTACTGCGTTATACCCTACTCGATCACAACCTCATTAGCTCTTTTGTTGAGCGTTGGAGAAGAGAGACTCACACTTTTCATTTTAAATGGGGTGAGACTACTATCACACTCTAGGATGTTGCAATTTTGCTTGATTTACGAGTGAATGGACTTGAATTGGTTGGATATACAATTATGGGTCCGAAAACTGAGCACCCATATTGGGATACGTATTTGGAGTCTGCTCTCGGATAGGTATTCTTCGTAGTTTGTTTAAATTAAAAGTTGAAGTATGTCACGCCCCGCTTCCCGATGTACGACGAAGGGGACATGACGAGGCCGCTACGTATTTACTCTGAAGTAAATACGCTAAGCGTATCTAAACAATATAAAAGTAAATACACAAGAGACAAGATATATAAACTGAACATCAACTTTATTTATTAACATTCTTTTATACAATGCATGAAAAGTAAATACAACTGAATAAAAAGCAATGCCTAAATAATGGCATAACAGAAATGAAAGTACTGAATGGAAAGTGTACAATGACTAGAGCTCGGGGTCATCACTAAACTGGTCCAAGTCTTCAGCAGTGGGCTTGATCTCTAATGGGTCCAAATCACCTGACGACATTCAAAGAAGAAGAAATAGAATGTCGTTGGCAAAAAGGTCGCTCGGTAAGTCCCAAAGATAAGGGAGAAATAGACAGAGAGTAAGAGAGAGAGAGAGAGAGAGAGTATCTTTTAATGTTGTATTATATTGTTGTAATGTTGTATTAACGCTGTTGTTTGTAGCTTGGTACAGAAGAATGCCAGTGTATACGAGAGGGGTCTCTATATGCTAGAGACCAGGACAAACGGAATATAGAGTACAAGGCTCCGTTAGAAGGCCCGGAACAACGGCAATTGGATTCATGTTAGGTGTCTTAAATCTTTCAGTCTCGTGCCACTTTTAACACCTTCCGTACCAGTCTACCCCTTAAACCCCGTAGTGTTTTAATTGTATTGTATTGTAAACTGTATAGATTGTATTGGATGACTGACCGAAACCATGATATCTGTAACGATTGTAACCGTAGAATCATGTAAATAGATGTAAACTGGAGATCATGTAAATGGAATGTATATCCATGGTTCGGTTCAGTCAAGTTGTATAGATTGATAATTGGATTCATGGATTCATGTTGAATTGTAATATTGTAAATTGTAGATTATAGATTGTACTTGAATCATATTCAATTCAGATTATAATGAGACTCACTCTAAGTCAGAAAGGTAAATTGATGTCCTGATTGTTTTTGATGTTATCGGTAACCGCTGCACATGGACGACAGGATTTGTGTCTTTTTCAAAGACGATTACCGTATTGATAACACCACTATTAAGTTATCTACCATAAGTAGGCAAGCACCCACTTCTCCGGCTCCCTGAGGCTCAAGAGATTGGTCCCGCTTAAACCTATATTTACTAGGGTCCTTAGGGTAATTTATAGAACTTGAGGGGGTTTTGTATAAAAATACTTTTATATACTTTTCAAAATACACCCCAAGCATTTATTATTCGTCTTTAGAGTTGTAATGAATGTGGATTTTATATTGTGATATTTCTAGTGAAAATATCCTAATTTCATAATTAAAGGCATTTATTTGTAATATTGGTTTTGCATGAAATTCATGGTATTTTAGTGTAAAATTGATTCTTATGATATTGTAGAAAATGTGGAATATTTATAATACTTCAAAAATAGATATGTTTATGTTACATATACATATATTTATATGAAAATAATTTTGTATATATCTATAATATTCTAAAAATCTCGTTTTCTTAAGATATCGTATTTTAAATGTTTGGAGACCGAATGCTCCTTGCGGAGATCTGAATCTCGCACTACTAAGCCCGAGGATGTGCGATAATCCGCACCATCCCGAACGGGTTCCCCAATTGGGTTGTAGCGGCGCTTTACAAATATTTATATAAATACTAATCATTAAGGAAAAACGGTTTTATTAATTATGGTATTTATTTGTAAAGATGTCTATTTCCCGTATCTATGTTCTAGGGTCTTCTAAGTCAACTAGACTGCTCCTAACTGATCCAAAGCGACAAGTTGCGAGATATCCCTCAAATCGCCTCTTCACCGCCAATTGTGGCCAGGTAAATACAAGTAAAGAAAGGAGGGATCCGCTCACGAATCACCGTGAGACGGGACTTTTAAAGTTACCTTTCTCACTTGTCTAGCCTAGGCACCACAAAGTCAGTTTAGATAAACGACTGAATGCTCACAACCTTATCCTATTTTCATAATAAGTGGTATTTATTTGTAAAGATGTATCATTACTAAATCTTTGAGAAATAGTTTTATTAAGTAAAGGGTATTTAAATGAAAATGTTTATTTTCCCATATTCTAAGTTCTTGAGGGTATCGTCTTATGTTGCATATGAGTGTGTGAGGAGGTAGGTCGTTACCTCGTGATCTACTTAAAGGTATAGCAAGTTTAATGAAGTTAAATGTAGAATTGAAACAATGTGATATTTAAGTGAAAAATACGATAAATTGAAATAGCCATCATTTTATGAAATGAAACTTGATCAATTTGGTTGATTAGTGTTTAATAGTCAACATGAGGGAGTTTAAGTATAATTGTATTAACGAGAAGTGGAGTTTTATGAAGAAACCGAATCGGAAATCGGATTTGTTCCGATTCCGTCGGGTTTTGTAAATCCGTATTTTTAGAATAGAAAAGAGAGATTGGGACTTACGGGTTTTGGACAACTAGGAGAAAGAGATAGAATGGGAGGAGTCGCCGGTGCATCGCTTCGTCGCCGGGAGCTCCTAGAATGATCGTCGGAAGTTCGCCGGAAAATTTCGCCGTAGCTTCGCCTCGTGCTCGATTTCAAAGTACAGAAGATCTCTTGAGAATTTTTGAGAGTTGGCTCAGAGTTTGAGGGTAGGGGTAGTATTTATAGGGTTAGGCTAAGGTTAGGGTAGATGAAGAGTTAATTTGAAAAAATGTAAAAATAATGTGATAAATTGTAATAAAATGGAGTAAATAGGGTTTTATGACCTTTCTGGAACCGATCAAGGAAAATGAAGTGTACAGGGTGGTTTAGAAGATGAAGATCCATAACTTTGATGTTGGGGACTCGGCCGTCCGGCCGGCGGCGCCAGCCCGAGTCGGGCCGAGTCGCAAGGTCGGGAGGTGGGGGCTCTCGAGGTGTAGGCTATGGTATTTTCAGTTTTGTGGGTGTTGTGGGAAAATCTGAAGTTAACACGTGTTGTATGTTGGGCTTCTATAAAATTTAAAAAAAAAAAATATTAAAAATAATGTGGGGCATGGGATTTGAAATCTGGTGGCTTGGTTCAGCAGTGCAAGGTATTACCAATGAGCTACAAGCTTCTTCTTGTAATTTAATTGCTAATTAATTACTTAAGTCTTGTGCTCAGGCAATAAATACTCCTTTATGGATTTTTGAAATTTTTTTGTAAAAACTTGTATAGGAAATTTAGGGTTGTTACATTCTACCCTCCTTAAAAAATTTCGTCCTCGAAATTTGTAAAAGGAAAGTGTAACAAATTCAAGGAAAGTTTGGTGTCTGGAGTACTTGATAGTGTATAAAAATAACAAAGTGATACAAGGGTGAAAAAGGCTTACCGGTGTTACCTTGACCTACAGTCTCGGCTTCTACGGCTTCTAATGTGAATGTCTGTTGCCGTGGTACATTCCTTCTAGCTGGAGGTGCATTCTGTCTTTGGGGCATGTTTCTCTGCCCTCTAGGCATGTCCCTCATTGCTTGTTGGAATTGGCGAGTTGGCTGTATAGGTGGTGGAGCAGGTAGTGCAAAACGAGGTGCAGGAGCCTGGATAGCCGGCCGTTGCGGGTAGTTGGTGGGTGTGTGAGCTGAGTTGCTATTATAATGACAATTCCCAATTCCGTGGTTGGATGCGCCACAAATTAGATACAGGCCTTTTACGCGTGTACAGTCCTTCCACAAGTGTCCCTTTCTTCGGCAGTAGTAGCAGAAATCTGGACTCGACTGGTTATTGGTTTCTTCTGGTCTCTTGGGTTCAAACGATGGCCTGGAAGAGGCTCCTCCTGCTATTTGAGTGGCAGGGCATTTCAAACCGGCAGATTGGGGTCTGCCCCTCGCCTTTATTACTACCTCATAACTGCGGGCAGCTTCCAAAGCATCTTCATGAGTCAGAAATTTCCCTGTGGCTAGCGCAGCCTGGATTTCCGTGTCCAAACCTTGTTGAAGTCGACGGGCTTTGATCTCATCCGTCGGTATCAGGTGTGCCAAAAATCTGTTGTGGTCTTGTGTTAGCTGTGTAGTATGTGATATTAAAAATTTGAAATACTGTAACATATCTTACCGACTGAGTATGGTGTCATACTCATCTATTGACTTGTCCCACATCAAACCTTTGTTGTAGATGAATGAACTGTTGTTCCATGGTAAACCTGGCAGTCACAGAGAAGTACTTCACGTCGCACTTATCGCGAAATGTCTTCTATTCAATGGGTTGATCAAGACAGCTTTCTTCCGCCTTCCACCAGTTCCGTGCATTGTCCGTGAGTTGCAGCTTTGCAACTCAGAACCAAGCTATTTCTGGCACTTGTGCTGCCGCCAGATTATCCTCGATACTTTGAGCCCATTCCTCAGCTTCCAGTGGGCTTTCCTTTCCTGAGAACTGTTTGGGATGTAAAGCTCTGAATTGCTTCACCCCAGGTGTTTCAGCCTCGGGACGGTTCAAGAGCTGCTGCTGTCCCTCTAGGAGGCTGCGGATTGCCTCAAGCAGAACCGTTTGCTCGTTGAGTGGAGCAGGAACGGCAGGTGTGTGTGGTAGTGGTGGAGGTGTGTTGTTGACGTTGGTGCTGGTGTTGTTTGGGGAATCCATAACCTTGAATGAAAATTTTAGGTTAGGACAGATTCAAAGTATATGATTCAAGGAATATGAAATTGATAAGATTCAAGGAACATGGATTGTAAAGAATGTTTTAATTGCTGGTTCTTGTGTTATATTGCTTAGGTTTGTTCATGCAGAACAGAACTGCATGATAGAGTTTCATAGAGCTCTGGCCTGCATGGGCCACCAACAAAACGTGTCACGCCCCGCTTCCCGATGTACGGCGAAGGGGACATGACGAGGCCGCTACGTATTTACTCTGAAGTAAATACGCTAAGCGTATCTACTCTGAAGTAAATACGCTAAGCGTATCTAAGCAATATAAAAGTAAATACACAAGAGACAAGATATATCAACTGAACAACAACTTTATTTATTAACATTCTTTTGTATAATGCATGAAAAGTAAATACAACTGAATAAAAAGCAATGCCTAAACAATGGTATAACAGAAATGAAAGTACTGAATGGAAAGTGTACAATGACTAGAGCTCGGGGTCTTCACTAAACTAGTCCAAGTCTTCAGCAGTGGGCTTGATCACTGATGGGTCCAAATCACCTGACGACATTCAAAGAAGAAAGAAATAGAATGTCGTCAGCGAACAGGTTGCTCGGTAAGTCCCAAAGATAAAGGAGAAATAGACAGAGAGTAAGAGAGAGAGAGAGAGTAGCTTTTAATGTTGTATTATATTGTTGTAATGTTGTATTAACGCTGTTGTTTGTAGCTTGGTACAGAAGAATGCCAGTGTATACGAGAGGGGTCTCTATATGCTAGAGACCAGGGCAAATGGAATATAGAGTACAATGCTCCGTTAGAAGGCCCGGAACAATGGCAATTGGATTCATGTTAGGTTTCTTAAATCTTGCAGTCTTGTACCACTTTTAACACCTTCCGTACCAGTCTACCCCTTAAATCCCGTAGTGTTTTAATTGTATTGTATTGTAAACTGTATGGATTGTATAATTGGATGACTGACCGAAACCATGATATCTGTAACGGTTGTAACCGTAGAATCATGTAAATGGATGTAAACAAGAGATCATGTAAATGGAATGCATATCCATGGTTCGGTTCAGTCAAGTTGTATAGATTGATAATTGGATTCATGGATTCATGTTGAATTGTAATATTGTAAATTGTAGATTGTACTTGAATCATATTCAATTCAGATTATAATGAGACTCACTCTGAGTCAGAAAAGTAAATTGATGTCCTGATTGTTTTTGATATTATCGGTAACCGCTGCACATGGACGACAGGATTTGTGTTTTTTTCAAAGACGATTACCGTATTGATAACACCGTTATTAAGTTGTCTACCTTAAGTAGGCAAGCATCCATTTCTCTGGCTCCCTGAGGGTCAAAAGATTGGTCCCACTTAAACCTATGTTTATTAGGGTCCTTAGGGTAATTTATAGAACTTGAGGGGTTTATGTAAAAAATACTTTTATATACTTTTCAAAACACACCCAAGCATTTATTATTCGTCTTTAGAGTTGTAATGGATGCGGATTTTATATTGTGATATTTCTAGTGAAAATATCCTAATTTCATAATTAAAGGCATTTATTTGTAATATTGGTTTTGCATGGAATTCATGGTGTTTTAGTGTAAAATTGATTCTTATGATATTTTAGAAAAGGTGGAATATTTATAATACTTCAAAAATAGATATGTTTATATTACATATACATATATTTATATGAAAATAATTTTGTATATATCTATAATATTCTAGAAATCTCGTTTTCTTAAGATATCGTATTTTAAATGTTTCGAGACAGAATGCTCATTGCGGAGGTCTGAATCTCGCACTACTAAGCCCGAGAATATACGATAATCCGCACCATCCCGAACGGGTTCCCCAATTGGGTTGTAGTGGCGCTTTGCAAAAATTTGTGTAAATACTAATCATTAAGAAAAAACGGTTTTATTAATTATGATATTTATTTGTAAAGATGTCTATTTCCCGTATTCTATGTTCTAGGGTCTCCTAAGTCAACTAGACTGCTCCTAACTGGTCCAAAGCAACAAGTTGTGAGATATCTCTCAAATCGCCTCTTTACCGCCAATTGTGGCCAGGTAAATACAAGTGAAGAAAGGAGGGATCCGCTCACGAATCACCGTGAGACGGGACTTTTAAAGTTACCTTTCTCACTTGTCTAGCCTAGGCACCACAAAGTCAGGTTTAGATAAATGACTGAATGCCCATAACCTTATCCTATTTTCATAATAAGTGGTATTTATTTGTAAAGATGTATCAATACTAAATCTTTTAGAAATGGTTTTATTAAGTGAAGGGTATTTAAATGAAAATGTTTGTTTTCCCGTATTCTAAGTTCTCAAGGGTATCGTATTATGTTGCATATCAGTGTGTGAGGAGGTAGGTCGTTATCTCGTGATCTACTTAAAGGTATAGCAAGTTTAATGGAGTTAAATGTAGAATTGAAACAATGTGATATTTAAGTGAAAAATACGATAAATTGAAATAGCCATCATTTTATGAAATAAAACTTGATCAATTTGGTTGATTAGTGTTTAATAGTCAACATGAGGGAGTTTAAGTATAATTGTATTAACGAGAAGTGGAGTTTTATAAAGAAACCGAATCGGAAATCGGATTTGTTCCGATTCCGTCGGGTTTTGTAAATCCGTATTTTTAGAATAGAAAAGAGAGATAGAAAATGGGATTTACGGGTTTTGACCAACTAGGAGAAAGAGATAGAATGGGAGGAGTCGCCGGTGCGTCGCTTCGTCGCCGGGAGCTCCTAGAATGATCGTCGGAAGTTCGCCGGAAAATTTCGCCGTAGTTTCGCCTCGTGCTCGATTTCAAAGTACACAAGATCTCTTGAGAATTTTTGAGAGTTGGCTCAGAGTTTGGGGTGAGAGGGTAGAGGGTAGGGTGGTATTTATAGGGTTAGGCTAGGGTTAGGGTAGATGAAGAGTTAATTTGAAAAAATGTAAAAATAATGTGATAAATTGTAATAAAATGGAGTAAATAGGGCTTTATGACCTTTCTGGAACCGATCTAGGAAAATGAAGTATACAGGGTAGTTTAGAAGATGAAGATCCCCAACTTTTATTTTGGGGACTAGGCCGTTCGGCCGGTGGCGCCGGCCCGAGTCGGGCCAAGTCGCAAGGTCGGGAGTTGGGGGGTCTCGAGGTGTAAGCTCTGGTATTTTCAGTTTTGTGGGTGTAGTGGGAAAATTTGAAGTTATCACGTGTTGACTGTTGGGCTTCTATAAAAAAATTTTTAAAAAATATTAAAAATAATGTGGGGCATTGGATTTAAACTCTGGTGGCTTGGTTTAGCAGTGCAAGGTATTACCAATGAGCTACAAGCTCCTTCTTATAATTAAATTGCTAATTAATTACTTAAGTCTTGTGCTCAGACAATAAATACTCCTTTATGGATTTTTGAAATTTCTTTGCAAAAACTTGTATAGGAAATTTAGGGTTGTTACAAAGTATATTACAGTGATATTAATTAAAGATTAATTGTAAAATTGAGGTACCCGGAGGGTCTATTCAGGGGTATAACATCAGTTTAAGCTGGCTCAAAGATACATTTACTAATATCCCTGATGAAGCTAATAATGATGTCTTGGATAGAAATGCACGTGCCTACATTCTATACATGATTGGTTCATGGTTGATGCTAGACCAGTCGACAATGCATATCCATTCGCTATACCTTGGGTTTTTTAGAGACTTCGATATGTGTGGTCAGTATGCTTGGGGAGCAGGAGTTCTGGCATATTTTTAAAAGGAACTAGATAAGGCATGTGCTCCTACGAAGAATAAGATTTGCGGTTGCATTACATTACTTCAGGTACATATTATTTTTGAACTAATTATTTGAAATTATTATGATATTGGTTCTTTATAATATTATTACATTATATATATATATATATATATATATATATATATATATATATATATATATTTGGTCATGAGTGCACATGTGCATTAGTAGACCGGATCATATTTGTATTTCAAGCGAGGATGTCCCTTGAAGGCCTCTCGGTTGTTGGAGAAGTGGCAAGAAATCATATAAGGCTTTTCGGCGAGAGCTTAATTATATAGAGATAGGTTGGAGACAGCTCAGGTAACCATCAATTAGCTAATTAAATTTTATTGAAATTTTTAATTGACATTATTTCATATTTCTGTATTGTGTTATTTGCGCAGTTCACATGAACACCTTATACAGAAGATCGTCTGCAAGGATTACCCGATATATGTATCGAAGGAGAGCCGGTTTGGTGGGCTCGATACCCACTACTGTGCATTAATATCGTGGTCATGTACTTACCGGACCGGTGCTGTGACAGTTTAGTAGATTGCAATATATTCCTGATCCGCCATCTGTGCCTATGACAATAGAGTGAGACATGCGAGGAGAAAAGATGGAGCATGATTGGAGGGAGTATCATCATCAATATTTGCTGAGATGGGAAGATAAGCTTCGTAATATTGCTTTAAAGCAAATAGGTGACCAAACACCCATCAGTGTTACAGAAACATACCTACAACGATATAAGCATGTCACTGTAAGATATTTTTCTGCTCTTCCTACGGACTTTCCGAATGTCCAGCAGTACGAGCCTAGCGGCCACGTGGAACGAGAAATGGTAAGTTAATTTTTTTAAATTAAATTAGTTTTTAACATCCAGCAGTACGAACTTATAATTATATATTTATGTTTATGTAACAACAGGCTTGTGGGTTGCAACACATACAATCATTGATATAAGATCCATATCCGGCTGATATTGGTCCAGATAGTCAGGCTGTATTTTCTACCGTAGAATTATATGTTGGTGGTATATTCGGTTTATATCATATGCTTCCACATTTGTCGCCATTGCTAGAGCCTAACTGTGAGCCGGAACCAGAGCCGCCGTATGAGCCAGAACCAGCACTGCAGCATCAGCCGGATCCAGAGCCGCAACATCAGTGGTTTGGAGCATCATATGATCAGTAGCAACCTTGACATAGTTAGTGGTATGGACAACCGTCGTGGAATTATGAACAAGCGCAGCATTCACAGCAACAGTAGTCTGGGGAGACATGTTTTGCACAACAACAGCAGTCTTGAGGGGCATGTTTTGTGCAACAACAACAATCCTGAGGGCCATTTTTGGGCAACAACAGCAGTCTTGGGGGACAAGTTTTGCGCAGTCTTGGATGACATGTTTTGCACAACAGCAGCAGCAGAAAACCGGGATGGGTTTTTCGCAACAGCAGCCCACTTGGGGGACAGATTTTACGTCCTACATATAGTTGTTCGGAGGCAACATATATCCGAAAGCTGTCCCACATACAGGATTTGCGCAACAACAGCAACAACCTGTCCAAGACGAAGTAGAAGAACAAGCAGAAGAGCAGACACCACCGCCACATACACAGAATACAGGGGAGTCATCAAGTCAGCCTAAGAGGCATAAGCTTATGTTAAGCCTTCTCGGTTTGGGAAAGCGGAAGGGAAAGAGAAAGTGTTAAGTGTATGCTTTTAATTTGGATATTGAAAATGTTAGATTCACGTGTTATTCTTCGTTGCCAATTTTTTTACTTTTATATGATTACACATGGATACTTACTATATATGTATTATAACTTTAATTGTGTTTATACTTGGTCGTGTGCTATAAATATTGCACTACGGTTACAGTGATAGTAATTTGACACCGTTGTATATATATGCAGTTGAGTTATTGATGAATGATGATTGTTATCGTATCATTGCGCATTTATGCATATTACGTTCGTGACTCACATGTTTTCATATGCTTGTGATTATGTTATGCCCGTATCGGACGAGATATAAATTAATTTTTGATTACAAGATAACCATATATATTATTATTGCACATGCTAGGATAGTGGTACATGACTTGTACATGAGTGGTTATTGTTATTGTTGTTCATCACTCGAACTCTAATTTCGATGCTTACTTATTTACCCTCCTTGATGCACCTGTTTATCATGCTTTAATTGGTTAACCGTTTATCCATACGACTTCTATTTTGTTATGCGAATTCTACTCATAAGTTAACAACTCACCCTCGTTGTGCCATAATTCTTACAGATTTGACCGCTTGGATCAGTAGCGACTTCGTTAGCATATTTCCTTTCTTGTGGACGTGGTTGCATATCTTTTTGAGTTAGACAGGTTATAGTTCGTTTCAACATTTTCCTTATATCTATTTTGTATCTAGAAGTACTCTATCGACCAAGTCTAGTGTATTGGACCGAGGCCTTAGATGGTGTGCTGTTATTGTTGTCGAAATCATGTGGAGTCCGCTTGACTTTATATATATATATATATATATATATATATATATATATATATATATAGTGTTATTTGCTTTCCACTAATTGATCTTCGTCTTTTTATGTCGTATGTTATTCTGTAGTTTGGTCTCCACCGTATGGGCATCGAGCTAGCTCCTGTGTGTTGATGTTTTTATGTATTTATCATTGTACATGGTTTTATTCGAAATTTACAAAGAAGGTGATGTCCGTTTTTCAAACATCTTTGCAAAACAAGTTTTACTTCTTTTTATAAAAAAATTCTTAAAATTTCACCTCCATTTTATTATATTATATTATCTAATTCTCTTATATATTGTTTAGATTCCTTATTTTGGCTTACTTAGTTTACGATGGGGTCCACCGGACTTCATGTGATTCTTGTGCCCGTCATGTGCTTTTTCGGATCGTGACAATATATATATATATATATATATATATATATATATATATATATATAATGGAGGAAAGAGACTCTATGAGGTTTTTTCGTTAGGTGGTGTTGAAATCTGCATCCTCCGCAATTTTATTCAACGATCAGTACCGTCCATGTTGATCTTCATTGTCTAATGTCGATACACCAAATTTCATATGATTTTAACACTTTTTCACCTTTTATTTAGTGGATACAAAATTAACGGTTTACCGATATTTGAATTTTTTACATTGCTAATCAACGGTGAAAACGTGTTAAAATCATATGAAATTTTGTGTTTCGACATATTAAACGATAAAGATCAAGATGGACAGTGCCGATCGTCGAATAAAATGGCGAAGGATGTAGATTTTGACGCCGTCTAAAGAAAAAACCTCGTAGGGCCTCTTTCCTCCATTATTCTTATATATATATGGGAGTGGTCTATTGTGAACCGGTCCGGGTTTTTTAAAACGGGAACTCTCGATCCGCGACATATTTGAATGATCTGAACCGTTGAACTTGATCACCCTACCCTCAAATATATGTGTATAAAAAATCAAATAATCTAAAGACCTCTAACACATGTATCGAATGAGTGCAAAATGAATGTCTTTCAATATAGCAACATAAATTTCATCCGATGCATAGTCTCGAGATATTTAAATCTTTTGATTTTTCATACGTATAGACTTGAAGGTAGCATGAACAACTTGAACGGTTCAAATCGTTCAAATATGTCATGGATAGAAAATTCCCTTTTTTAAAAAACGCAGACTAATTTGCAATAGAGCGCTCTCATATATATATATATATATATATATATATATATATAGAGAGAGAGAGAGAGAGAGAGAGAGAGAGAGAGAGAGAGACAGAGGGAGGGGGGAGGTATATGAGACAGTGGCACCATTTTTAAAAGGGGCCCCCGTCTCAAACACATATTACCCCCATGTTTTTCACCGATTCAAACCGACCATCTTGATCTGCTTATTAGAAAACCTTTATGTACAACAAATCTTGTGATTTAAAAACCTATAACGTATTCATCAAGGGGATAGAAAAATTAATGACTTATCGATATAGAAAAAGTACGATCACTTGATGGATGCGTTAGAGATCTTTAGATCTCAAGGTTTTTTATACATAAGGATTTCAAGATACGCAAATCAAGATGACCAGTTTGGATTGGTGAAATATATAGGGGGCGGGTGTGTTGTGAGGCGAGTGCCCCTTTTTGGGAAAGGATCCGCCGCGTCATATATATATATATATATATATATATATATATATATATATATATATATATATATATATATATAGAGAGAGAGAGAGAGGGGGGGGGGGAGAGGAGCGCTCCATTGCAAACTGGTCCGCGTTTTTTTAAAACAGGAACACTCGATCCACGGCATATTTGAACGATCCGATCTGTTCAAGTTGATTACTCTATCCTCAAATGTATGTGTATGAAAAATCAAAGGATTTAAAGACCTCTAACCTATGAATCGGATGATGTTTATGTTGTATTATCGAAAGACATTCATTTTTGCACCCATCGATACATAGGCAAGATGTCTTTAAATTCTTTGATTTTTCATTAACATATTCTGGTGGTGGTGTTTTTTTGGCATCTAAACGGTGTGAATTAGTGAAAGAGAAGTATTTTAAGGCCGACCGAGGAGTATGGAACTCCAACATGATGTGCATCATACAAAGAGTCAGAATCCGATGTTCGATGAAGTGGCGACTTGGAGATGGTGCAAAAATCCGGTTTGGGTTTGGTTTCTGATCCATGAGCGGTTGCAAACTTCATAGGGTTTTGTGTAGGACATAGGTGGGAATGGATGTGTACAGGGTGGGAACCAAAAGTAAAAAAAAATGAGTCGGTATCCTATGTAGAATATTATGATCATTGGATTTTATAAATTTAGAAGACAAGCAAACTCTGTCCGGATTTGGAATATCGGATATCGACAAGTATTTATCGGATATGTGTTTTCTATATTATATACTGCCGATTTAATCGTCTTATATTGTCATACCAACCGATATATATATCAACAAAAAATCTATAAGTTTCTACGTATTAATCAGGAGGGGGTATTGGTGGAGATGAGAACATTTGATTGATTCAATGATCTTCAAATATGAACAATAGCTGATTCTCTTATATAGTTTAATAAACTATAGAAAAATCAGTTTTCTCATAAAGAAAAACTATAGAAAATCTGACATGTGATAAAATAGTCCTTCATCTTTTGTTTAGAAATTATAACTTCAAAAATTTCTTTTTTATTAGCATAAGAATCCAATTGGAAACCTTAGACACCATATAGCAATGAGTTAAACAAGAAATATTTTGAGACACAACATTTGGCCAAAGAATAACCAGACCAAACTAGGAAAATATTGTTTAATCAAAAGCATAAGCATAGGAGAGCATTTATCTTCTACATCCATCTAAAAGTCAACTTTTCAAAAAAAAAATTGGGAAAAATCGGCTAACTACCTTGCTTAGAAAAGCAATATGTCCCTAACCCAAAAAGTAATAGGTTTATGTCCCTATGGTATATTTACTATTGTTTATGCCAACAATGTCCTTTTAAGTAAACTACTACATTTATCTTTTAAAATACTATAGTTATATTTCAAAGTACTATAATTATATTATAAAGTACTAAATTTGTGTTAAAATACTAGATTTGACATAAAAACTACTATATTTATCTTTTAAAGTACTATAGTTGTCTTTTAAAGTACTACATTTGTGTTAAAATACTAAAAATATATGTAGCATTTTAAAGGGTAAGTATAGCAGTTTAAAGGGTAAGTACAGTAGTTTACCTGAAAGGTCATTGTTGGTATAAAAAATGGTAAATATACTATAGAGACATAAATCTATTGCTTTTTTAAGCTTGGGAGTTAGACCATTTTTCCTTAAATTTTTTTGATGATCGGTGACCCCCATTTTGATCTTCATGGCCTTATGCTTGTTTATATGATTTTGATACTTTTTAAATTATAATTTGGTCATGTAAAATATTTCATTGTTGCTAAAAAATTAAATTTACTATCCACTTAAGCTAATGCAAGAAATGTCTGCTCTTTTTCATGTCAAACTTGTATTTTAGTTCATTAATTAATACAACTGTTTTTTTTTTGTGTGTTTAGCAAGTTCTGTGAATAATGAAAGGCAGGGGCAAGCTTTTTGCCTTCCTTTTAATTAATACAACTGTTTTTTTTAATATTTTAGTTCATTAATTATTTCAACTGTTTTTGCTTTTGGGTGTTTAGCAAGTTCTGTGAATAATGAAAGGCAGGGGCAAGCTTTTTACCTTCCTTTTAATAAAAAAAATAATCTGTGAATAATCATGAACTTCTTACAATTATTATAATTGGAGAAAAAATTTCATGAGGTTGCCAAATGTTACGTAAATTATAAATACTAAAAGGACTCCCGCACAATACACGGGTACAAAGTTCAAAGTCATAAAACATTATATTATTTTAAAAGTTTATTATTATATGATTTGTAAATTATAACATCATATATTTATGAACTTCATATGTAAAATTCATGAAATATTAACTTGTAAATATTTCAGTATTTTTTCCAACTTTTCAATAATTTTCTTGCTATAGCATACAACAATCACGAAATTTTTAAATTTCTAAAATTTTTCTTCTTTTTGCCTAGGTTTTAATTTTTTTTTATTAGCACACGAGAATCACAAAATATACAAAAATCCCAAAATCTTTTGTTTTCATCAAATTTTCAACATTTTACACACTATAACACATGAATATGACGTATTTTAAAAATCTCAAAATTGTTGTTTTCTTCGGTTTTCTAATATTTTGCTTGTTATACTATCAGCAAATTATGAAATTTAAAAAAAAAATCTGTTTTCTTCGGTTTTTCAATATTTTTCATGATATTGCACACCAAACTTGCAAAATTATTAAAAAATATCAAAGTTAACAATTTTCTTCCTTTATAACTGTCACGCCTTACTTTCCAAAATACGAAATACGAGGGGTGACAAGCCCAGCCATGCTCCTACGGATAAAAAAATATCTTGCCGTAGTCACACTTCGGCTTCTAGCATTTCGTGGTAATCAGTAATTATGACACAAGTAATGAGAAATGCAGTCACTAATTCTATCAAACAGATGTAGAACTAACCAGATAGAGTCAAAGAAAGGATAGCGCTGACGTCGCTGATTTAGATGTTCGCAGTATTCTCGAGGTAAGACAGATCCTGATCCGAGTTAAGTCCACTTCTCACTCTGAGTATACATACTCAGGTCGGCAGAGCGACACAATAACAATATATACATATATTATATGCAACGATGATAAACATAAAGTAATGACGCAAGCATGAAATAACCGGTACAGGTCAACAGTAAAGTATGTGTATCGAATCAGTAATCAATGCAATATCCGTGTCACTAAAGCTATTACACTCTAAGTCTCAATGTCTAAGTCACTAAATTTATCTTCAGTCCAAGTGTGAGCGTCAACCACTGCAGAAATATCACCAACCCAAGGGTAAACCCCAGGGGCAAGGGAACACGGGCCCGAATCACTATCAGTAAGAATCAGAAACACTATCAGTACAAATCCCGAAATCACTAAATATGCCGGCAATGAGACTCCTGAGATTCCGTTCATCGAACTCACACTCAAACTACCCCACACCCCGCGGTCTATATCAAATACCAACCATGAATCTAAATACTAGTCGCTCTATGACAAGTCTACGCGAGAATTGGAGGCAGGGTCTTCATCAAGCATGTCTCGACTGGTATCCAAGAGAAATGGGCAGTGCTCGATGTCTTACCTATGACACTAATATAAGTGCTCACATACCCGTCCCATACCAGTTATAGTCATACTTATATATGTCCCATAGGCGTCGACAATGCAATAACTAATTGGTTACGCTGATTGTGTACAAGTACGTATCACTTCTATCATTCAATCACGCTTTTACATTAACGTACTTACCACAATCCAATCACTAACATTTATCACTGGGTAATCTAAGAAAGTCATTAGAGTATCAATGCAAATGAACACTATTTATAAGGGTATAACAGTCATGCAACATGATGTGGATACATTAAATGCACTACTGAATACATATGAGCAATTGGTATCGGTTGGATTAGAAAAATCACATAAAATCACACGTGCATAATTTGGCAAAACAATATAAAACGAGTAAACAGATTATTAAATTATATGTACGGTAAAATTGGTTTCGAGTCAATCGGGTATCAGGTTTACGAGTTATGGTCATTCCATTTTAAGTGTTTGCTGCTGGAAATCTAATTTCTGAACTGAAAGTCAGTTTCGTAACATGTTTTATTCCCTGTTGGGAGCATAATTAGGTGATGCTACTGTTCAACTAATTGTAGGGCTATGAGATAAATTTACAGCTCAGGAGACAGATCAACAATAGTCATCTTGGTTTACGAGTTATGATCAGATTACTGATGAAGGTTGCAAGCAGAAATGACAGAAATCTGCCGTACATGTCATTCGTTTAAAATATGATTTAAATACCAAATTATACTGGAATTTAGTGAAACCAGTACCATTGGAAAGCTAACACAATATTATACACAGAGGTAATTGTCTCCGCACACTATCACAATTAAACATTAAGATTTCAAGTGTATAAATGCATATCAAGGAGTAAGTTCATGCTTTGGACTGCAGTCCAAGGTCAGGCAAGTTCTTTGTTTTCGATATTCAGAGGATATATCAAACGGTAAACCTACACTTCGTGTTAAATATTATTCAGCACCTTTCGCAACGAACTCAGGCACGCTGTAATTGGATTTTTATGGAATTAATTAAGAATTTAACGATGTCAAGTGTTCGGTAAAACACGAGTTTCGGTATGGACGCCACTTTAGGTGAGAAACGATGTCGGTTTGCAGTCAATTTTCTACAGAGTGTTTTTTTGACATTATTAGGGTCTAAATGTTATGGGATCTGCCATTTTGATTATGTTTTCGCATACGGTTTGTATCGAGCACTTAGCACATCATTTCGAAACTACAGCGGATTTGGTTTATCTCACGGATATGAACGGGATTCGACCCCTGTGAACTTTATATATCAACCACGGGATATAAGGCTCATTATTTGTTCAGTTCCATATTTATCAGACTCCAAGAAATATAATTGAGTTTCGATTGTGTGTGTGTGCGCGCGCGCGCGCGTGTAGCATGTAAAGCAAGTGTTTAACTTGCCTGAAGATGATCGGGGACACAACCGTGATGACGACGACGGTAGCAACGGCATGATCAGGCCCTACGACACAACACAAGCAGCAGCAGCAGCGACAACAACAACGGCTTGGTCTCGGCTTTGGCCCGAGCTCGTAGCGCGGCCTCGATGATTTGTGACGGGGTGGCTGCGGAGGTTGATGGTGTTGGGGCTCCGGTAAGGTCGAGAAATCTGGTGATGGTTAGAGGTGATGGGTGGCTGCGGTGTGGAAGTAGGGAGGAGGTGGCCGGTAGTTGTAGCGCAGGGTGATGGCCGGGGTTGGGCTCTCAGGTGATGGAGGAAAAGGGAGGGCGGAGGCAAGGAGACCGGGTTGCGGGCTGGAGCGTAGAGGCAAGGTCGAGGTGGCCGGAGGTGGAGCAGGTGCCGGTGGTAGCGCTAAGCTCGTCGGGGAGCTAGGTGGTTACCGTGGTCACTGGGGCTCGTCCGGCCGGAGCTAGGCGAGGGGCTCACGAAGAGGAAGACAATGCGGAGCTTGGGCGATGGAGGGATAAGGCGGCGGTGCTGTGAGGCGACACGGTAGTTGTTGGAAGTGATGACGTGGAGGCGTGGAGGAGGGAGGAGACGATGGTGGCACGGAGGCTCAAATGCGAGCTGGGTCGGCTTAGGAGCTCGGGGCTGGAAGATGGAGGAGGGCAGCGAGTGTTTGGGGGCAGCGGTGGGGGTTCTCGCGGTTGGAGGAGGGAGGTGAGAGGGGAGGTAGAGAGGGTTGAAGAGAGGGGGTCGATTGTTAAGAGGGAGGAGGGCAGCGAGGGGATCGAGAGGCGGTTGTGGCAAGGGCGGGTATCTCGGAGAAGTCGTTGGCATGGCGGGTGCAGTCGTCGCGGAGATGGACACGGGTCTCGCGGGCGCGGGCGCGAGGAAGGAGGAGACGGGGAACAGGCGGGAAAGAAAAGGTAAGGAGAAGAAAAAGAAGGGAGTGGGAGTGGGGAGGCGGGTCGGGTCGGGTCTGGGTCGAGTTTGGGTAGTTTAGGGTTTAGATTAGGAAATATAAAATTAAAAATTATATTTAGAAAAATATAGGAAATATTAATTGTAAAATTTTAAATAGAAAATTTTTGGGGAAAACATTTATTTAAAATATGGAAGATATTTATAGGGGACTGGGTATTACATCATAACCCACTTACATAAAATTTCGTCCTCAAAATTAAAATAAACGATAAGCTATAAAATGCCATGCGAAAAGGAACAAAAAAATCAAATACCACTATATAGTGATTTACGTAAAAGCAACTAGATGAAAATCAAATATATAAATATATATATATATAAATATATATATATATATATATATATATATATATAGCGCAGCTAAAAGAATAGTCATAAATAAGAATAAAGGCATAACAATTAATAATAATAAACTGTATATATACAAATACAATGAAAAATATAATAACAATAATAAATAATAGTGAAGGATTGACTGATAAGTCTTAAGAACCAAAATTACTTTGGTGAAGCTAAACTCAAACAAGTACAAAATAACTTTAGAATACTTATAAGGTAAAAGTGTCGAAAAAATAAAACGAAGAATAAGTGAGCTAGTAATGAAAGCAACAAAAGTGACATGTAAACTTAAAGCATTGATAAGAAACCTTCTTTTTTTCTTGACTTGATAAAAATATATTTAAAGTGTGGATATATTAGTAGTTTAAAACGGAAAAAGAATGAACCTTATATTGGATTAAAAACAATATGAATGTAAGGAGAAAATATATATAAGAACAATATGTAACTTAGAGTAATAGTATAAAAGGGATATGAAGCGATAAGATAAACGAAACATAGCACGACGAAAACCAGTAACGAAATCATATACAGGAAATAACTAAGAATGAAAATATCGTAGACAAAACAAAACAAACTTATATTAATTGAGCAAGCATAAAACAATAGAGGAGAGATACTGATAAGGTAAGTAAATATTGTGAGGGAGAGCAATTCATATGGTATAAATATGACTTGTCGTCAAACTAGATAACAATAGATAAAGTAAAGACAAAGACTAGTTTATATATATAAAAGTCCGGGAAAAATAAAATATAAGGAAATAAAGATAAACTGAGACAGAGATGATATAGGTATGAAATAAATAAAGAAACTACTATCATGTGGAATAATGATAATTGTAATAGAGAGCATAGAAAATGAAGTTCATTCATAAGTAACCAAACGAAAATATAAAAATGAAAAATAGCTAGCATAAACAAGAATAAAGCAAAGAGAAACTATATAGATAATCAAGATAAAACGTGTATAGGAGAAAAACTAAACAGTTAATAAACCTAATTTTAGGAGTTAAATAAGAGATCACTAATAAACTAACTGAATATAAACGATAACACCATAATAGAATGCTAAAGTAAACTAGAGCAGTAGTTAAATTAAGATGGCATTCTATAGTTAAAAGTAGAGAAAAATCCAAATAAGAAGTATGAAGAATAACACAACATATTAAAAAGAATAACAATAAGAAAAGCATTAGTATGGAAAATTCACTAGAAAATAAAATATACAATGTAAATCAAAACGATCGAAAAGTTTGGAAATAGTAGAGAACTTCGCGACAGTAAGTAAAACTAAAAATACTTAGTAACACATAATGGAAATTTAACTAATTATAAATAGGCAAAACTCTAAATTTAAAATAGTAAACATTACTAATTATAACTATGTCAACAGAAAAATAACACTTGCAATATACAGTAGACTAGCCGGAGAATGGATTGCGGTATATATTTCGAAGATTGACGCCGTGAGAAAGCATCCGAATGGAAGAAATGTGAAGAGGAATTGGGTTGTCCAGAATGATATAAAAATAAAGAATGAAAATCGGATTCAAAATCAGGAAGAGATATAACTTAACAAAGAGTATAGGGTTTGACAATTTTAGACAGGGGTATGTAGAAAGATACAACCTAATCGAAAAAGAGAGTCAGGGGTGCAGTGAGGAACCATGGTGTCGACTAAGCTTAGGGTCTAAATATAGTGAGTCAAACAAAAGTAGTGAGTCGCAATTCATAACTTTATTGTATTCAAACCAAGAACTTCAACAGATACAAGATTTAAATGAAAAGAAACAACTGAAAAACAATATTTTTGTCGAAGGCAGGGAAGGCGATAACTCCGCGTCGATATCTAAATCATGGTGATCTCGTAGGGCAAGTTTGAATCCTGTGCTGGGTCCATGCCGTCCTCGAAATTCAAAATACGACAACAACCAAGTTACTCAAGCGGATGTGGAAAGCGTTGACGAATCTCCTCCTTGCAGCTCTTTCCTTCTAGGGCAACCATTGACAAGATGCTCGTCGGATCCACAAATCAAGCACTGCCCTTTGTCCCGACGACAGTCCCTCTGAAGGTGTCCTGGCCTCTTGCAATAGCCACAACGTTGGGTTCTCCGCTGCTTTCGTTGCTGAGTAACGAATGGACACTTCATTTGCGTACCTCCTTTTTGCTTAACAGGCCCCTATGATTGGGGGCTCCCGTTCATGCATGAGCCATTTTCCTTCTTAGTCCTTCAGCTAAGAGATCGTTTGTTCGCTCCTGGGCTTCCATCAAACCTTGCAGTACACCCAAAATCTCGACGGTCTGACTCTGGATAGTAGAGGTGGAAGGAGAGTCGTTGGAAGCCATGGTCTAGATACAATAATTTTTCGGATGGAATAAGGTATAAGATTCAAGATAGGGTATCGGATTAATAACTGATAGTAAGATCAAGTGGTAGGACAAGACTTTGAACGATGATGTAATGAGGATTATATGGAAGTGACGAGCAATATCACTGGATATAAATCTAGGGATCCCTAGACTGAACTGCAATCTCATTCTAAATCAAATCTGGCTCTGATACCAACAAAACCATGTCACGATCCGCTTCCCAAAATACTGTAAGTCGATGTAGAACACCCCACAACTTGCGGGGAGGCGGAAATTTAAAAAACGATCTTGTTCTTTGCTTAAATATCGACTAACCGCATGAATCGAAGCTAAACGATAACTAACATGAAGCATAGAAGTTCTATACTACTATGTTTAGGGATTATACCTAACGAATCGTGCCCTTCGTCTTTGTGAACTCCTCCTCCTCCTCGGCCTTCTCGAAATAGTAGACGATCCACCCGAGAGCTTTACTCCAAGCTTAGCCTCTAAACTTGAGGCAACTAACCTTCTTTAAGTGCTAATCAAAGAAGCTAGGTGATATAGAGTGAGGGTTATGATTTAGTTAGTCTAACTAATCCTTATACTCAACTCATGAGAGGGGAGGATTAGTGTTTTGAAGAGGGAGAGCTTGAGGACAGAGAAGATGATAAAGATAATGATATGAGAATAGTGAGATAACATGATATATATCAAGCATTTCTTTTTATCAAGAAAAGAATAAATAACAATTTAACAACCATGCTTGATAATATCTAGTGATGATTCATTATATGGACAAAAGACATGTATGAATCATCTAGGTGACTCACTATCACAATCATTGTATATGCCACCTTAACCTCCTTAGTCACCACCTTCTAGAAGCTTCTCGCACAATTACGAGAACGCCCCTCCTTTCCGCAAAAATACGGAAAAACTTTAGACTGTATAAATCCAATAACCAGATACCAGTAACTGGCTTAAACCGAAGCCGACTGGTAAAAACTGTCTGAAAGTCGTACGTGCGTAAACACACGTATGCGTCCGAACCCTTGTCGTAAAACCATACGACCTCTATATCGTTTCGTCTGGAGTAGGGAAACTCTCTGTGTGGGACTCTAGAGACTCGACTACTACGCTGGCAGTGGGTTTAACCACAGACCGCAAGCGGCACTAGCTGTACATAACGGTCCCCAGGTAGATGTCGATAAGAAGGCCGATGAGGGAACCCATCCGAACTCCTACTGAGTCTGATGTGACAATCTCCATACAGTCCGGTCCGTTCGTCTTAGACTATCGCATATCGGGCCTAGGGGACAGCAAGCGTCAGTCCCCTAATAGCGGTATAAGTCGTGTTGGAGGAAAGCCCATTACACCCTGAGAAACTACTGGAACCTACCAGCAAATCTCGCTTGCCCTGGCCAGGGACTTTGCGTAATGGCTCTCTGACACAGCGCGATATCAACTCCCAATACCGGGAGAGACGAATCCTGTCTAACCGCCACTGCCTCCAAGTGCTCGGGACTGCACCCAACTGCTACCTGTTTGCACGACTCCTTTGAGTCGTGGTAGGGTAGCAATCTAAGAACAGTGGGACACACTCGAGGCGAAGTAGCAGTATCAAGTCTGCGGACTATGCTGTACTCATGTCATCTGGGAACTGTTCACTGACGACTGGTATAAAACCAACCAACAGTTCCCTGTGAGTCCTGTCCGGTGTACCCGTAACCTAACGAGCACCTGCATACTATCTCCAGTACGACATACTGACGGCTGTGGGACAGACCATCTCCCCAACTGGGATGAGAAGCGTACACACTAGTCTACTCCGGAGTATCGATGCTCTGTCTCGATAATCCAACGACCAGGGACCTGAATAAGGATGTGCTTGTAGACTACCCAGCCCCCACTAGTGTGACTGCCATCACAACGCTGGTAGTCAAGCAAGATCCTAAGAGCTCTATCAATACGTATACTCACATATTAAGATAGAAAAACCAAGTAGCATACTACCATATTTAGCAAGACTGTTATATACATGTGAATATCCCAAGCTTCCATTAAGTAATATACAAACTAGTATGATACATAATGGCCCCTAGGGCATATACACTAACAATCTCCCACTTGCACTAGGGCCATGTACTGGCATATCGAAGACCGATGATCTCGAGTAGCCTCTCGAACTGAATCTGAGGTAGGGCCTTTGTGAATGGATCAGCAATGTTCTCTTCAGAAGCAACTCTCCGAACCTCGATCTCCTGACGATCAATGATCTCCCTGATCAGGTGATACTGCCTCAAGATGTGTCTGGACTTCTGATGGGACCTTGGTTCCTTCGCTAAAGCTATAGCTCCGTTGTTGTCGCAATACAGAGGTATTGGATCAACTATGGTAGGAACCACCTGAAGTTCTGTTAGGAACTTCTTCATCCAGACTGCTTCTTTTGCGGCATCGCAAGCAGCTATATACTCCGCTTCCATCGTCGAGTCAGCAACGGTGTCCTGCTTGGAGCTCTTCCAGCACACCGCCCCTCCATTGAGGGTAAAGACATAACCTAGCATGGACTTGGAATCGTCCTTATCACTTTGGAAGCCGGAATCAGCAAAGGCCTCCAACCTGAGGTCTTTTCCGCCGTAAACCAAGAACATCTCCTTAGTCCTTCTCAGGTACTTGAGAATGTTCTTTACTACTATCCAGTGTTTCTCCCCTGGGTCTGACTGATACCGGCTCACCACGCTCAGTGTGTAAGCTACATCTGGTCTGGTACACAACATCGCATACATTATAGAGCCTACCGCAGAAGCATAGGGTATAATAGACATGCGTTCCCTTTCCAAATCAGTCTTGGGAGACATCTCTTTGGAGAGGGTGATTCCGTGACAAGCCGGTAGATTATCGCGCTTAGAATCTTCCATACTGAATCTTTTCAGTACAGTATCGATATACCTGGACTGCGAAAGTCCCAACATCCTCTTGGATCTATCACGATAGATCCGGATCCCCAGAATGTAAGAGGCATCACCCAGGTCTTTCATGGAGAACCTTTGTGATAAGAATCATTTGACAGATTGTAGCATAGGAATGTCATTTCCTATCAATAGAATGTCATCCACGTACAAGACGAGGAATACGACACTTCTGGCTACAACTTTACTATATATGCATGGTTCATCTGGATTTTTGATAAAATCATATTCTTTGACTGTCTCATCAAAACAGATGTTCCAACTCCGCGATGCCTGCTTTAGTCCATAAATGGACTTAAGCAGCTTGCATACTTTCCCGCTGCTCCCACTCTGATTGAAACCCTCTGGCTGATCCATATAGACGCACTCTTCTAAATTTCCATTCATAAAAGCCGTCTTTACGTCCATCTGCCAGATTTCATAATCATGGAAGGCAGCAATAGCAAGAAGGACCCGAATGGATTTGAGCATAGCCACTGGAGAAAAAGTTTCGTCATAGTCCAAACCAGGTCTTTAACGAAAACCCTTTGCAACAAGTCTAGCCTTATAGGTTTCCACCTGTCCATCTACACCAATCTTTTTCTTGAAGATCCATTTGCATCCTATGGGTTTTACCCCATCTGGAGCAAAGTCCAAAGTCCATACTTTGTTGGTGTACATGGACTCCATTTCGGTCTGCATTGCATCTAGCCATCGTACCGAGTCGCCGCTCTGGATGGCCTGCTGGAAGTCAGTAGGTTCATCATCATCTATGATGCAATCCTCTCTATCCCCATCTATGAGAAAACCGTAGTATCTCTCAGACGGATGAGACGGCCTACTACTCCTGCGGAGGGGTGCGGGAATGTCCTGTTCTTCCTGAACTTCCGGTTCTACCAAACTTTCAGTATTAGTTTGTGGTTCTGGAATTTCTTCCAGCTCTATTTCGCTCCCACTTGATTCCTTTTCTAAAATCTGATGTTCTAGAAAATGGGCATTACGAGAAACAAATACCTTTTGTTCCTCTGCGTAATAGAATAGATATCCCCTGGAGTTCTTTGGATATCCCACAAACTTACACTTTACTGATCGTGCCTCGAGCTTGTCCACATGCTGCTTTTTAACAAAAGCTGGACATCCCCAAATCTTTATATACTGTAGATGGGGTTTCTTCCCGCTCCACATCTGATATGGAGTGGTAGGCACAGTCTTGGTAGGTACCATGTTCAAAAGATATGCCGCTGATTCTAGCGCATGACCCCAGAAAGATCGCGGTAACTCAGCATTACTCATCATGGATCGTACCATATCTAATAGGGTTCGATTCCGTCTCTCCGATACACCATTATGCTGTGGAGTGTATGGAGGAGTAAGCTGAGAGAGAATTCCTTTCTCTTTTAGGTAACCTAGGAACTCGGCACTTAAGTATTCACCACCTCGATCAGATCTAAGTGTCTTGATACTTTTGCCGGTTTGGTTTTCTACTTCATTCTTATACTCTTGGAATTTCTCAAAAGCCTCGGATTTATGTTTCATCAGATAAATGAATCCGTATCTTGAGTAATCATCCGTGAAAGTAATGAAATAGGAAAAACCACCTCTTGCATGTGTAGACATTGGATCACATACATCGCTGTGTATGAGTCCTAAGAGCTCGCTCGCTCTTACTCCTTGTCCAGTGAATGGAGTCTTTGTCATCTTTCCTTTGAGACAAGATTGATAAGTGTCATAAGATTGATATTCGAACGAGTCCAAATATCCTTCTCTATGCAACTTAGTCAACCTTCTCTCATTGATGTGACCCAGTCTACAATGCCATAAGAAAGCTTTATTTAAATCTGGAGACTTTCTTTTTAGTGTGTTCTGGACATTGAAAATTTGGAGTTGGTTTAAAACATATATACCGTTATTTAGTGTACCGGACCCAATCAAACCATGATTAAGGTGGATGTTGACAACATCTCTTACAAACGTGAAATCATAACATTTATTTGATAACAAGGAAACTGATATGATATTACACGTTAAGCTTGGTACAAAAAAACAGTTATGTAAAACCAAAATGTGTCCACTCGTCAATCCTAGGTGATAATCCCCGACGGACGCAGCTCCCACGCTAGCTCCGTTAGCAACCTTTAGGGTCATATCACCTTCCTTCAGCACTCTACGGTTTCTCAGTGCCTGCAATGAATTGCAAATATGAGATCCTGATCCGGTATCCAATACCCAGGAAGTAGAGTTGATCGACAGACAATTCTCAATTACAAACACACCTGAAGTCGAAGCCACAGCTTGCTTCGGTTCCTGGTTCTTGGCGTTCCACGCCTTGCAATCCTTCTTCCAGTGCCCTTTCCTGTGACAATGGAAGCACTCATCCTGGCCAACTACCGGTACTGCAAACTTTTTCTTTCCCTTCCCTCCCACCTTACTAACACCTCCTCTAGGTTTGGGTGCGGCCTTCTTCTTCCTTCCTTTGGCCCTTGCCTTGGACCCGGAAGAAGATGTACCGCCAACAAACATAGCGGGTGTTTCCCTTGTGTTCTTCAAGGTGCCCTCTGCACTCCTTAACATGTTCAGGAGTTCCGGAAGTTCAACTTCTTTTCTTTGAATGTTGAAGTTCAGGATAAACTGGGCGTAGGTGTGAGGAAGGGACTGGAGAATAAGGTCTGTATAGAGCTCATTATCCAAAGTCGTCCCAAGGTCTGCGAGCTCTTCAATATAGCCGATCATCTTTAGGACATGTTCTCCTACCGATGACCCGACAGCCAACCTCGCTCGAAACAAGTTCTTAAAGGTCTCGTATCTTGCTATACGAGATTGCTCTCCATAAAGTTCCTTTGTATGGAGAAATATGCCATCAAGGTCCATATCCTCGTGCCTCCTCTGATGTTCATTGTTCATCGAGGCAAGCACGATGCACTTGGCTTTCGCGCAATCTAAATCCTAGGTTTTGCGGATTTCCTTATCCGCATTACTGGATTTGGGACCAGGGACAGCAGGTGCCGTAGCGGTGAGGACGTACCCCAATTTGTCATAGGTCAAAGCCATTTTGACATTCCGCAGCCAATCTTTATAGTTTGGCCCTGTCAGTATATTTTTCTCTAAAAGTAACTTAAGTCCAGTCATTTTCAGGATCGCTGCAATTAGGAGAGAGAGAAGAAAACTCTTTAGCATGATGCTCTTGCAAGTTAAGAGTGGTTTTTAGTTTATCTAAACTGGATGGCTCACACTGTTTCTCGAATCCTTCCTCAAACCATAAAAGAAGAATTAGCCAGGATTATTCTCACCGTACAATACTTGCTTAACCGTTCAGCCAGGCTAGTGTCGATACTTCGAGGGAGGTTTTCCAACGCTTTCGCGAAGTTCCTTAATTAAATAACCTCTTTTCTCTGGGGGCGTAACCCCGCTGACACCTTTCTGGACACCTACTAGGTTTATAGCATTGATCGTTAAGTGATGAATATCCTGATAAGTAGCATATACTCACAGTAGGATCGGGATCCAAATATCATCGTATGATAATGTTGAAGGAATGCTACCAACATTCATCAAACTCCAAATGGTAAGCATCTCTTTGCAAATTTCAGTTTCTTTAGAAATTCCCGATATAAATTTTTGCCCCATGCTCTTATGACCTTGGCGTTAGGTCAAAATGTCATAAGTCACATGTCAAGTTCTACCCATCATTATCTTGTTAATTTGAACCCATCCGTATATATCCTTGACGTTCGGCCAAAATGATAATACGACTGTCCCAAACTAACTCATCTATCTATGCAACAAATGAATACCCAGTAGCTACCAAACACTATGCCTTGGCATTAGGTCAAAATACATAGCTTGAATACTACTGAATACCCAGATGAAATGACGGAGGGCTACGAATGGTTTTGGCGAAACCGTGAACGTAGTGAACTTGATATAATCGAAGGAACCTGATAGCTTTTAAAAGGAGTGGTTAAAGCTCTGCATTTAAAAATATCTGTTTTTAAAATTAACCGAGTGGTTTCTTTTAAATTGTTCCAACGATTAAAACTTTGGTTTATTTTCTTTGCATTATAGATAATGCGTCCCATCATTAACCTATCATTGCAGAAAACAACGAAAATACAACGTCCTCTTATGCCATCCGCATTCGCCACAGGGTCCCATCATTACCCGTTAGATTACTTAACTAACGACAGAGCGGGGGCTGGGCTAGCGCGGGTGTAAAACATAAGTGACGTCTAAATAGCTATCATATATATAGATATTTTACATTCGTCTGACGCAATGATATTCATTCCAGATCACAGATGAACTTAATTGGATTTGCAAGCAATCCGTGTTTGTTTTGAGCCTGCAACAAAATACGGATTACACAGTTGTGATGAATAGCCATTACCCCACCCAAGACCCCCTGCGGGTGCGGCAAACTACCCACCCGGCAGTTTGTGCACCCCTGCTTGGGTCTGTCCTAGGAGCAAAAACAGTAAAATGAAATAATATAACGGTGGCTACAACCGCAACCTGGATGTGTCCCGCGAAATAATATTACAACAAATTACATTTACATCAAATGAATTAAATAATAACCCATCACATAACCCCGGCTATCCATCACAACAGTCCAATACAGTTCATATGCACAAACAGATAAAATCCATTACAGAAATGTGCAACCCCCTGCCAACCGACATACTAGCAGTTAGGGGAGGTTTACGAACACATTATACAAACATAGATATAATCCATCAAGCAAATACTGTCTAATTTCGATCGATTAAACACTTTTAATTTTGCTCCAATACTTCTCTGTAAATCTGAAACCTGAGCAAAAATAAAATATTCCAGAAAATACCAAATATCACAGAGAAGCAACACAGGAAATTTGGGTTCCTGACTCGGCAACTCGGCGGAGGAAGCGCGGCGGATCGGTGGGATCCGCCGCGGTTCCGCGGCTCGGTGGACGATTCAGGAGCCCAAATTTCTTGGGTGTTCTTCTGGTGTCTTTTTAAGCTTTCTGAACTTCCCTGAAAAATTTTAGGACTTCATTTAAAATTCGACAGAAACTTATGATTTCGGGTTTCTCCGGTTTCGTTTTTTCCGTTCGAAATTCATACAAATTTGCAAGTAAGTTATTTATTGTTTAGCGAGGCTCTGATACCACTGTAAGTCGATGTAGAACACCCCACAACTTGCGGGGAGGCGGAAATTTAAAAAACGATCTTGTTCTTTGCTTAAACATCGACTAACCGCATGAATCGAAGCTAAACGATAACTAACATGAAGCATATAAGTTCTATACTACTATGTTTAGGGATTATACCTAACGAATCGTGTCCTTCGTCTTTGTGAACTCCTCCTCCTCCTCGGCCTTCTCGAAGTAGTAGACGATCCACCCGAGAGCTTTACTCCAAGCTTAGCCTCTAAACTTGAGGCAACTAACCTTCTTTAAGTGCTAATCAAAGAAGCTAGGTGATATAGAGTGAGGGTTATGATTTAGTTAGTCTAACTAATCCTTGTACTCAACTCATGAGAGGGGAGGATTAGTGTTTTGAAGAGGGAGAGCTTGAGGAGAGAGAAGATGATAAAGATAATGATATGAGAATAGTGAGATAACATGATATATATCAAGCATTTCTTTTTATCAAGAAAAGAATAAATAACAATTTAACAACCATGCTTGATAATATCTAGTGATGATTCATTATATGGACAAAAGACATGTATGAATCATCTAGGTGACTCACTAATCACAATCATTGTATATGCCACCTTAACCTCCTTAGTCACCACCTTCTAGAAGCTTCTCGCACAATTACGAGAACGCCCCTCCTTTCCGCAAAAATACGGAAAAACTTTAGACTGTATAAATCCAATAACCAGATACCAGTAACTGGCTTAAACCGAAGCCGACTGGTAAAAACTGTCTGAAAGTCGTACGTGCGTAAACACACGTATGCGTCCGAACCCTTGTCGTAAAACCATACGACCTCTATATCGTTTCGTCTGGAGTAGGGAAACTCTCTGTGTGGGACTCTAGAGACTCGACTACTACGCTGGCAGTGGGTTTAACCACAGACCGCAAGCGGCACTAGCTGTACATAACGGTCCCCAGGTAGATGTCGATAAGAAGGCCGATGAGGGAACCCATCCGAACTCCTACTGAGTCTGATGTGACAATCTCCATACAGTCCGGTCCGTTCGTCTTAGACTATCGCATATCGAGCCTAGGGGACGGCAAGCGTCAGTCCCCTAATAGCGGTATAAGTCGTGATGGAGGGAAGCCCATTACACCCTGAGAAACTACTGGAACCTACCAGCAAATCTCGCTTGCCCTGGCCAGGGACTTTGCGTAATGGCTCTCTGACACAGCGCGATATCAACTCCCAATACCGGGAGAGACGAAACTTGTCTAACCGCCACTGCCTCCAAGTGCTCGGGACTGCACCCAACTGCTACCTGTTTGCACGACTCCTTTGAGCCGTGGTAGGGTAGCAATCTAAGAACAGTGGGACACACTCGAGGCGAAGTAGCAGTGTCAAGTCTGCGGACTATGCTGTACTCATGTCATCTGGGAACTGTTCACTAACGACTGGTATAAAACCAACCAACAGTTCCCTGTGAGTCCTGTCCGGTGTACCCGTAACCTAACGAGCACCTGCATACTATCTCCAGTACGACGTACTGACGGCTGTGGGACAGACCATCTCCCCAACTGGGATGAGAAGCGTACACACTAGTCTACTCCGGAGTATCGATGCTCTGTTTCGATAATCCAACGACCAGGGACCTGAATAAGGATGTGCTTGTAGACTACCCAGCCCCCACTAGTGTGACTGCCATCACAACGCTGGTAGTCAAGCAAGATCCTAAGAGCTCTATCAATACGTATACTCACATATTAAGATAGAAAAACCAAGTAGCATACTACCATATTTAGCAAGACTGTTATATACATGTGAATATCCCAAGCTTCCATTAAGTAATATACAAACTAGTATGATACAATAATGGCCCCTAGGGCATATACATTAACAAATACGGAATACGAGGGGTGACAAGGCCAGCCATGCTCCTACGGTCAAGGAAATATCCTGCTGTAGTTACATTTCGCCTTCTAGCATTACATGGTAATCAGTAATCATGGCACAAGTAATGAGGAATGCAGTCACTAATTCTATCAAAACAGATGTAAAACTAACTAGATAGAGTCAAGGAAAGGATAGCGCTGACGTCGCTAATCTAGATGTCCGCAGTATCCTCGAGGTAAGATAGATTCTGATCCAAGCTAAGTCTACTTCTCACTCTGAGCATGCATACTCAGGTCGTCAGAGCGACAAAATAGCAATATATACATATATAATGTGCAATAATGATAAACATAAAGCAGTAAGCATAGAGTAATGACGAGCATGAAATAACCGGTACATATCAACAGTAAAGCATGTGTATCGAATCAGTAATCAATGCAATGTCCGTGTCACTAAAGTTATCAGACTCTAAGTCTCATTGTCCAAGTCACTAAACTTATCGTCAGTCCAAGTGTGAGCGGAAACCACCGCAGAAGTATCCCTAACCCAACGTTAAGCCCCAGGGACAAGAGAACACGGGTCCGAATCACTATTGGTAAGAATCAGAAACACTATCAGTACAAATCCCGAAATCACTAAATATTCCGGTAGTGGGACTCCTAAGATTCCGTTGATCGAACTCACACTTGTTCATATCAGATTTTTGCATTTTCATACCGCCCAATTTTTATCACATTGCATATCGGTAGGTACTCTTGAGCCATGTTTGCTAGTCAATTGCAGGATACAGGTTCTCGGCTCTAAACGGTGAAATTCATGGAAAAACATGACAAAACCCGGGTTCCTGCCAACCGCAGATAAAACACGGATCTCCGCTCTTTATCCGTCTGTTGCCACACACCAGTTTAAGAGACAAAATGGCAAATCAATGTCATTTTCATGCATAAGGCTCAATGGCAACACAAGATCTAAGAAATCTACGCAGAGCTCGAGAAAATCATGACAAAAGATCCATATCCAATCACCTTTTGATCAACAGAAATTCTGGAAAAATCGTGAAGAAAATCTGAGAAAATACATATACCAGAATAAAGGGCACACAATACCAGGGAAACCCACAAAATAGTACAAGGCAATTCATCTATATGGCCGCGGAACCGCGGCCAATAGGGGGTCTGGGCCGCGGTTCCGCGGCCGTACAGGCGCCGCAGCTGTCCAAACTTCAGGGGTATATTTGTATTTTCATGTTTGTTCTGATTGTTGCCCTAGATTTCCTTTTCCCTGCCTATAAATAGCCCAGAACCTTGTGAAGCCAAGGGTGCTTAATCTTGTATTTTTTAGGGTTTAGAATACTTGTTCTTCTTCCTTTTCTCATCTCTTCTCCATTGAAAAACTTGTAGTGAGCTTTTGTGAGTGAAGAATGATGAATAAAGAAGTTCATTTTGTTATCATACTTGTTTTGCTCTTGTTATGTTAATTGCTTGTAATCTTTAATTGATAAGTAGTTGTTGTTATTTATTGTTGTTTCTTTCTTTTCTCTTTTCCTTTATCCTTAAAACAACCATGATGCTTACGCTTGATCCTTGCCAAGGTGAGTTCGCAAATAGCTAGTTGTTATCTTCTAATCTCCTTCTTTCTATCTTCCTCTTTTGTTTTATTTTCTTTTCCGTATAATGGGTGAGTAGTTTCATACTTGTTAGGGTAGGATAAGGGAAGTTTGAGAGAAGGAAATCTCTCTCACTCTTTCCTTGCCCAGCATCTTAAATCGACTCCTGTTAATTGAACCACAATCCGCTCCCTACGGCACCCTATCCTACATGATAGCGGTGATTCCGTAGTAAGACCGGTTGTGGTTGAATTAACCGGAGGTTATGGCTAAGAGCCAAGAACGGATGGACAAGCACCAAAAGGAAGAACTTAAGCATTGGAAAGCCTAGCTTATACTCGCAAATTCCTTCCTAGTCGTGCTAATCCCCGTTGTTGCCGATTACCGTAACACCGATATTAAGAGTGGCAACGAAAGAATTGAGCGACTCCTAACTCAAACTAACCTAATCCTAACCCTAACAAGCTCTCTTTACATATCATTTTAACACTTAGTTAATCACAAACAAATCTGGAAAATTGGACTTAACTCGTTAAAGCACATAGAAAAAGATTCCCATCTCCCTGCGGACGACCCGTACTCAACCGGCTAGCTACAAGCGAAACTGTTTTGCTTGCGGTAATTAACTAAACTTGAACACGCAGAATGTCTACCAATCAACACTCAAACTACCCCACATCCTACGTTTTATATCAAACACCAACCATGAATCTAAATACTAGTCGCTCCATGACAAGTCTAAGCGAGAATTGGAGGCAGGGTCTCCACCAAGTATGTCTCGACCGGTATCCAAGATAAATGGACAGTGCTCGATATCTTACTTATGACACTAATATAAGTGCTCTCATACCCGTCCCATACCAGTTATAGTCACACTTATATATGTGTAGGGTGTTTTTCGTCACCCTATTGAGATGGGAATACGCGCGCGCTGGTCAGGCGTACTACAGATTCCCCCTGCCTAGGGTAGGGCGGGGTTTATTGATTGTGGGGATCCGAATCTCCGGCACCCGCGGACTAAGCTGCCGTTAATTACCCCTCGCCTTTGGAGCGAGAGAACCTCCGATTGACGGGTTAAACTGGTCATACGAACTCAATGTGCAGTGTGCGTGTGTTGTGTTTTGAAAGGGGGTTTTGGATATATCGGGAGCCACGCAGAGTTTTTACAGGGGTCCCGCTACCTGGATAGCGTGCTGGGGGTCAAGGGGGCTAGCAGCCCCCTTGCGGGGTGCGGGGCAGCGCCCGGTAGAAATTTTTTTCTAACAGGAACAGTGTCGTGGTGTATGTGTGTGTACATATGTATATATATATATATATATATGTATATAAAAAAAGAGAGGGGAAAAGGCATCCAAAGGATGCGTGGGGCCAGCGCCTTGAGCGCTGTGCGCTTAGGTGCTGGGCGCTTAGGCGCAAGCGCGCCACATGTCGGCACGTGGGCGCTCTGCGCTCGAGCGCTGGGCGCTTGAGCGCAAGCGTGCCACGTGGTGCTTTGCGCTCGAGCGCTAGGTGCTTGAGCCCAAGCGCGCCACGTGGGCGCTCTGCGCTTGAGCGCAGGGCGCCGGTGAGAAAAATGGGGCTTTTAGTCCCAGAAATAGGGTTTAGAGTAGAGTTAAACTTCTAAAAATGTTTTGGTTGAGGAAATGGGTTCTTCTTCTTCCTCCTCTGTTGGCTGGATCTTGAAGATCAAGAAATGTGGGATTTTAAAAATCTCTTCTTTTTGAGATCTAATGGTAGATCCAAGTTCCCCTTTGTGGGTTTTATGGTGAAAAACTATTTAGTTTTGAAAAAGGAAGAGTAAAACTCTTGATTTAATTCACCAAAAAAGGAAGAAGGTTTGAAACCTTCAGAAAGGGAAAAGAGGCACAAACCCTAGGTTTTTGAGAGAATGAAAAAGTTGTTTTTTTATTCATCATCATTTTGCCTTTTATAGGCTTACATATTTACATATAGCCCCTTGGGCTTCACAAAATGGCATTTTGCCTATCTCATGGCTCATGTGCCATTTCATTTTTGCACATAAGCTATGGGCTTACAAAATATTGGCTTTATGTCCATTTTGCATACATTCATATATAAAAAATTACATAAAAATTATTTATTACATGATTTTGTTGTTGGCATGGGGAGGCTGGCCGCGGGCTCGACTTGGGCATGGCCCGCCTGACCTGGGCTTGGGCCCACCTAGCTTGGGGGTTGACCTTGACTTTGACTCGGTCAACCGAGGTGCAAATTTTGACTTCAACAAAGTGCCCCCCATCAACAAATGCACACCACATATTTGGGTCGTGTGCATGAAATTGATGGATCTTCTTTCATGTGGAGGCGACTTGTCTTGGTTCCCACTTTTTGGGATGCACTGCCCTTTTTACGACGTGGACAGTCGACGCTTGACGTGTCTCCGAGACGGAGTGTCCATGGTAGACATTTCCCTGGTCCGGAGCGATCTGGTTCCTGCTTTGTAGGAAGCCGGCACTGCCCTTTTTGCGACATGGACGGTCGACGCTTGACACGTCTCCGAGACGGAGTGTCCGTGGTAGACGTTTTCTTGGCCCGGAATGATCTGGTTCTTGCTTTGTAGGAAGCCTGCACTGCCCTTTTTGCGACATGGACGGTCGACGCTTGACGCGTCTCCAAGATGGAGTGTCCGTGGTAGACGTTTCCCTGGCCCGGAGTGATCTAGTTCCTGCTTTGTAGGAAGCCTGCACTGCCCTTTTTGCGACATGGACGGTCGACGCTCTGACCTGGAGCGATTTGGTTCCCAATTTGTGGGAAGCCTGCACTGCCCGTTTTGCGACATGGACGGTCGACGCTCTGATCCGGAGCGATTTGGTTCCCTCTTTGTAGGAAGCCTGCACTGCCCATTTTGCGACATAGACGGTCGACGCTCTGATCCGGAGCGATTTGGTTCCCTCTTTGTAGGAGGCCTGCACTGCCCTTTTTACAACATGGATGGTCGACGCTCTGATCCGGAGCGATTTGGTTCCCTGCTTTGAAGGAAGCCTGTACTGACCGTATTGCGACATGGACGGTCGACGCTCTGATTCGGAGCGATTTGGTAGACGTGTCCTCGGCACGGAGTGTCTGCTTGACGTTTCCCCGGCACGGAGTGTCGCTGGTTGACGTGTCCCTGAGACGGAGTGTCTGCTTGACGTTTCCCCGGCACGGAGTGTCGTTGTTGGACGTTTTCCTGATGCGGAGTGTCTGTGTTGGACGTTTCCTCGATGCAGAGTGTCGCTGGTTGACGTGTCCCCGGCACGGAGTGTCTGCTTGACGTTTCCCCGGCACGGAGTGTCGCTGTCGGACGTTTTCCTGATGCGGAGTGTTTGTATTCGACGTTTCCCTGATAGAGAGTGTCGCTGGTTGACGTGTCCCCAGCACGGAGTGTCTGCTTGACGTTTTCCCGGCACGGAGTGTCGTTGTCGGAGGTTTCCCTGATGCGGAGTGTCTGTGTTGGATGTTTCCCCGATGCAGAGTGTCGCTGGTTGACGTGTCCCCGGCATGGAGTGTCTGCTTGAAGTTTCCCCGGCACGGAGTGTCGCTGTCGGACGTTTCCCTGATGCGGAGTGTCTGTGTTAGACGTTTCCCCGATGCAGAGTGTCGCTTGTTGATGTGTCCCTGGCACGGAATGTCTGCTTGACGTTTTCCCGGCACGGAGTGTCGCTGTTGGACGTTTCCCTGATGCGGAGTGTCTGCGTTGGACGTTTCCCCGATGCAGAGTGTCGCTGGTTGACGTTTCCCTAATGCGGAGTGTCTGTGTTGGACGTTTCCCCGATGCAGAGCGTCGCTGGTTGACGTGTCCCCGGCACGGAGTGTCTGCTTGACGTTTCCCCGGCACGGAGTGTCGTTGTTGGACGTTTCCCTGATGCGGAGTGTCTGTGTTGGACGTTTCCCCGATGCAGAGTGTCGCTGGTTGACGTGTCCCCGAGACGGAGTGTCTGCTTGACGTTTCCCCGTTACGGAGTGTCGCTGTTAGACGTTCCCCTGATGCGGAGTGTCTGTGTTGGACATTTTCCCGATGCAGAGTGTCGCTGGTTGACATGTCCCCGGCACGGAGTATCTGCTTGACGTTTCCCCGGCATGGAGTGTCGTTGTTGGACGTTTCCCTGATGCGGAGTGTCTTTGTTGGACGTTTCCCCAATGCAGAGTGTCGCTGGTTGACGTTTCCCCGGCACGGAGTGTCTGTTGTCGATGTGCCCCCGACACGGAGTGTCTGCTTGACGTTTCCCCAAGGCGGAGTATCGGCTGGTTGACGTATCCCCGAGACGGAGTGTTTGTTGTCGATGTGCCCCCGGCACGGAGTGTCTGCTTAACGTTTCCCCGGCGCGGAGTGTCGCTGTTTGACGCAAAGGTCGATGTTGGAATTGGTTTGTTTGATTTGTTTGATTTGAGTTGACATCAGCATCGCTAT
The DNA here is from genome assembly GCA_030015575.1 of Agapanthus africanus. Taxonomy (NCBI): domain Eukaryota; kingdom Viridiplantae; phylum Streptophyta; class Magnoliopsida; order Asparagales; family Amaryllidaceae; genus Agapanthus; species Agapanthus africanus. The sequence goes on from JASDDO010000014.1 coordinate 653,721,214, forward strand.
ACTGGAATATGGTACCAGGAGCGAATCATCATCTGTCATGAGAGGATTTGGGGATTGTTTTTTTTTTGTTTGGCATCTGCATTGCTGCACTGGAATAATGCCAGGAGCAACTCATCATTTGCCCCGAGAGGATTTGGGAATTGGTGGCTTAGGAGACATGTTTAGATCCCTATCACCTAAGGCTTTTCAATTTTATGGGCCGTAAGGGTCCCATAAAAGCATTTTCTCCCTGCGAGTCGAAAGGATCTCGTAGACGCCTTTTCTCCTTAGGAGTCGTGTGGACTCCTAAGTGTGTGGCTCCTTTGTGAGTCGTAAGGATCTCACGCGAGAATTTTCTCCTCACAAAGTCGAGAGGACTTTGCGAGTGCATTCCATATCTTTTTTTTATGAGTTTGCGTCCTTTCGGGTTTTCACAAACTCGCCGGCAGTCCTGCTGTTTTTACTCACGGAGCCCTTTCGGGTTTTTATCCGTGCCCATTTTGCTTGTGGACATACCATTTTTTTTTAAATTTTTTATTTATTTATTTTTATTTATTTATTTATTTTTTGGTGAGGCTTTGAATGTGGTCTCACCGGTAGGACTTGGGAGAGATTGGGGTTGTTTTACGCCTGTGGATTGTATACGGTTTTGCAGGATATATGATCCAGACCGTAGGGCCGGAAATATTTCGGGACTTTGTTGGCGTCTGCATCGCTGCACTGGAATATGGTACCAGGAGCAACTCATCATTCGCCGTTGGGGTATGGGATTTGGAATTTGGTTGGCGTCTGCATCGCTGCACTGGAATATAGTACCAGGAGCGACTCATCATTCGCCATTAGGAATTTGAGTTTTAGACGACGTCTGCATCACTGCACTGGAATACGGTACCAGGAGCGACTCATCACTCGCCATTGGGGTATGGGATTTGGAAAGCGATGGCTTAGGAGACAGGTTTAGATCCCTATCCCCTAAGACTTTTCAATTTTATGGGCCGTGAGGGTCCCATAAAAGCATTTTCTCCCTACGAGTCGTAAGGATTTCGCAGGTGTATTTTCTCCTTAAGAGTCGTGAGGACTCCTAAGTGTGTTTTTCCTTTGTGAGTCGTAAGGATCCCATAAAGGTTTGTACTCCTCATGTATCGTGAGGACACATGAGTGGGTCTTCTCAATGGAGCATAATTCCAAAGGCGGAGACCGGCCGCGTAACTGGTGGTTGCGGTGGGGCATGGGTATGCTGAGAATTATTTGAGCCCGTGGATTGTATATGACAGCCAATTTGGAGACTGGTCGTCGGGCTGGAGAATTTTGAGAAATTGGATTTTGGTTGGCGTCTGCATCGCTGCACTGGAATATGGTACCAGGAGCGACTCATCATTCGCCTTTGTTTTGTTTGTTTTTTTTGTTTTGTTCTACTTTTGTTTCACGGCGATTTCTCTATCATTTCAGCTTTTCTTATCGTGAAGATCGCGATTGCCCTATCATTTCGGCTATTTATTCGCGGTTGCCCCATCATTTCGGCTTTATTTTCATTTTTATTTTCACTCGCTGATTTTTATTGCGAGTTGCCCCATCATTTCGGCTTTTCTTTATTTTTCTTTTATTTACACATTTTTTTTTGTTTATTTACATTCTTTTTTCCATTCCCAGTTTAACGACTTAGAGGTCGATTGTTCCCAGTTTAATGACGTGGTGGTCAATTGTTCCCAGTTTTATGACGTGGTGGTCGACAGTTTTCAGAGAAAGGCAGATGTTCGAGAGAATCAGTTTCATGAAGAACTTCGGTCTCCATTTGTATGAAATTGGCGGTCGCAGCTTGATCGTTGGTTAACACGCCAGGAGACAATGATATTTCTCCCGCCTTATATTGTTTCTCGACCCAATCCTTGAAGATGTAACAGTCTTCAATAGTGTGCCCCAGCCCTCGGTGGTATGGAAAAAGTTAGGATGATCAGTCCTGTTCGCTTCACTTAACCTTTTTGGTTCTGGTAGCCGCAGGCCATTCTTCAGAGCATCTTTAAAAATTTTGTGGACCTTGTCCCTTCGGAATGAGTAGACCTTATTTCTTCTCTCCTCCAAAGTTGGCTCTCGAGACTGGTCAGTTTTTGCTCCGCCCGCTCTCTGCTTATTTAGAGAATCGGTGCTGTTAGAACTTCCGCCTTTTCGGTTGTCGTCCCTCCAAGGTTTCGGTATGTTTGTGAACTGAAGGTCCTGAGCAGACTCGGGCTTTGAACTTTCCAACGTTTGGACCTTTTTGGTCAGCTCTTGGAATGTTTTAAGGCCCGCGGTGCATAGAAATGGGGCCATCCAATTATTGAGATTTCCGACAAGGAGACTGACAGATTGGTCCTGCTCTATCGGCGGTTCACATTTGATGGAGAGATTGCGCCATTGGGTTATAAAATCCGTGCTGCTTTCGTTGTTCTTAGGCTTGGTTCTTACGAGCTCGGCAATGGTGATCTTATCGCTGACGCTCATGAATCTTTGTCGAAACAAAGATTCCATTTGGACGAAAGTAGTAACGGAGCCATCCGGTATGCTCGCGTACCAGTCGAAAGCAACATCGGTCAAGCTATTAACGAACTGGCGGAGGAGAAGCGCATCGTTGCCCCCAGTGTTCCCGCATGAGGCTTTGAAGTGGGCGATGTGCTGATTCGCATTTTCCGTCCCGTCGAATCTTCCGAATTTGGGGATGACATAGCCGCTAGGAAATTCTACCAGATCATACTGAGCAGGATATGGTCTCCCACTACTGCTGACATCTTTTTGCGCTTCGGCTTCGGCTACCAAGGTTTTGACTTTGTCGGTAACCAAATTCATGATTTGATCTTGAGTTAGCGGGCTACTGTCATCAGTAGCCAAGACATTTGCCGAGATAGGATGCGACTGACTTTCGTGCGGTCCGCCCACCCTCGGATTTGAGGGAATAGGCGTCAGTTGCCTTGGGACACCGTTTCCCGGTTCACGAGCAGAGCCCTGCACTTGATTGGGCGGTTGAGAGGAAAGTTGGGTCGTGAGCTGCAAGACGACGTTCGTCAAGTCGTCAATTTTGGAGTAAAGTTTGGTCATCTCCTTATCTTTGCTTCTGAGCTGTTTTCGGAGCACTTGGAGAAGTTGCTGCTCTGCATTCTTGGGACGGAAGATTGGCTCCTCTTCACTTTCCGAGCCCGACTCCTTATGGACCGAAGGGTCTTTCTGCCTATCATCCTCATCGAGAAGGTCTTCATCATCCAGCGGAGGCGGATGTTCTTGGGAAGCGGCAACCACATTCAAGCCAGATTGGATTTGAGATATGGTGGCCTCGTCCTTCCTCTTGCTGCGCGTGCCCACCATATAGACAGTGTGGACCGCATATCCAGCCATTTCCTCGTCTTTGGCGGGGTAACCCTGTTCCTCGAACCTCGTGAGGTTCAGCCTAGCAGGAGCCCTAGCCCTTTTGTTGACTCTATATCTGAGCCTTTTCTGCCTTAGCTTCTCAATTTTAAGGGCTTGGCGGGCATCTGTTTCCTGGGAGGCCATCGTGAGTCGATTAGCACAGAGCTTAGAGAAGACACCCGATCGAGCAGTTGTCAGAGGCACCACTGGAGCTTACTCAAGACGCGTTGTAGCTTTATTGGTGTTGATGGCCTTGCCCCCAGCTGGGGCCAAGGAAAGTCGTTCAGACACCGACTTGCGTTTGGGTTGGGGCGCCCTCGAGATCACCACATTTGGTCTCCTGCCTTTCGAGACCGGTCTGTCTGTTGCTGGAGCTTGAGGGGCTGGAATGGCGTTAGATGGTACGAACAGAATAGAGCCGAACTGTAGCAGCGGCTCCCCCCACTGTCGCCCAAGACTGGCCGGGAGGACCGTCCTGGAATCCATCTTCATCGTGTATAAGATGGGAGCTGAGTTCATCTTTAGAGACATCGTTGAGAAGTGGCTGCTTGAAACCCTGCATGAAAAAGCGTTATTTTAGTATAAATATAGACATGTATATTGATTGAGTTCGCATGAACGTTTAACCCGAGATATGGGAGGAGAGATAGGTCCCACCGAGCGTGCCAGAATCTGTAGGGTGTTTTTCGTCACCCCATTGAGATGGGAATAAGCGCGCGCTGGTCGGGCGTACTACAGATTCCCCCTGCCTAGGGTAGGCCGGGGTTTATTGATTGTGGGGATTCGAATCTCCGGCACCCGCGGACTAAGCTGTCGTTAATTACCCCTCGCCTTTGGAGCGAGGGAACCTCCGATTGACGGGTTAAACTGGTCATACGAACTCAATGTACAGTGTGCTTGTGTTGTGTTTTGAAAGGGGGTTTTTGGATATATCGGGAGCCACGCAGAGTTTTTACGGGGTCTCGCTACCCGGATAGCGGGCTGGGGGTCAAGGGGGCTAGCAGCCCCCTTGCGGGGTGCGGGGCAGGGCCCCGTTAGAAATTTTTTTCTAACAGGGACAGTGTCGTGGTGTATGTGTGTGTACATATGTATGCATATGTGTATGTATATATATATATATAAAAAGAGGGGGGGAAGGCATCCAAAGGATGCGTGGGGCCAGCGCCTTGAGCGCTGTGCGCTTAGGTGCTGTGCGCTTAGGCGCAAGCGCGCCACGTGTCGGCACGTGGGCGCTCTGCGCTCGAGTGCTGGAGCGCAAGCGCGCCACGTGTTGGCACGTGGGCGCTCTGCGCTCGAGCGCAGGGCACCGGTGAGAAAAAGGGGATTTTTGTCCCAGAAATAAGGTTTAGAGTGGAGTTAAACTCCTAAAAATGTTTTGGTTGAGAAAATGGGTTCTTCTTCTTCCTCCTCTGTTGGCTGGATCTTGAAAATCAAGAAATGTGGGATTTTAAAAATCTCTTCTTTTTGAGATCTGATGGTAGATCCATGTTCCCCTTTGTGGGTTTTATGGTGAAAAACTATTTAGTTTTGGAAAAGGGAGAGTAAAACTCTTGATTTAATTCACCAAAAAAGGAAGAAGGTTTGAAACCTTCAGAAAGGGGAAAGAGGCACAAACCCTAGGTTTTTGAGAGAATGAAAAAGTTGTTTTTTTATTCATCATCATTTTGCCTTTTATAGGCTTCCATATTTACATATAGCCTCCTGGGCTTCACAAAATGGCATTTTGCCTATCCCATGGCTCATGTGCCATTTCATTTTTGCACATAAGCCATGGGCTTACAAAATATTGGCTTTATGCCCATTTTGCATACATTCATGTATAAAAAATTACATAAAAATTATTTATTACATGATTTTGTTGTTGGCATGGGGAGGTTGGCCGCGGGCTCGACTTGGGCATGGCCCGCTTGACCTGGGCTTGGGCCCACCTAGCTTGGGGATTCACCTTGACTTTGACTCGGTCAACCGGGGTGCAAATTTTGACTTCAACAATATGTCTCATAAGCGTTGACAATGCAATAACTAATTAGTTACGCTGATTGTGTACAAGTACGTATCACTTCCATCATTCAATTACGCTTTTACACTATCGTACTTGCCACAATCCAATCACTAACATTTATTACTGGGCAATCTAAGAAAGTTACTAGGGCATCGATGTAAATGAACACTATTTACACGGGTATAACAGTCATGCAACATGATGTGGATACAGTAAATACACTACTGAATACATAGGAGCAACCGATGTCGGTTGGATTAGAAAAATCACATAAAATTACATGTGCATAATTTGGCAAAACAATATAAAAGGTGTAAACAGAGTATTAAATTATCAGTACGGTAAAATTAGTTTCGAGTCAATTGGGTATCAGGTTTGCGAGTTATGATCACTCCATTTTAAGTGTTTACTGCTGGAAATCTAATTTCTGAACTGGAAGTCCGTTTCGTAACACGTTTTACTCCCTTTTGGGAGCATAATTAGGCAACGCTACTATTCAACTAATTGTAGGGATATTAGTTAACTTTACAGAGCAGGAGATGAATCAACAATAGTCATCTTGGTTTTGGAGTTATGATCAGATTATTAATGAAAGTTGCAAGCGGAAATGACAGAAATCTGCCGTACATGTCTTCCGTTTAAAATATGATTTAAATACCAAATGATACTGGAATTTAGTGAAACCAGTACCATTAGAAAGCCAACACAATTGTATACGCAGAGGTAATTGGCTCTGCACACTATCATAATTAAACATTAAGATTTCAGGTGTATAAATGCATGTTAAGGAGTAAGTTCATGTTCTGGACTGCAGTCCAAGGTTAGGTTAGTTCTTTGTTTTCGATATTTAGAGGATATATCAAACAGTAAACCTATACATCGTGTTAAATATTATGCAGTAACCTTCGCAACGAACTCATTCATGCTGCGATTGGATTTTTATGGAATTAATCATGAATTTAACGATGTCAAGTGTTCGGTAAAACGCGAGTTTCGTTATGGGCGTCACTTTAGGTGCGAAACGATGTCGGTTTGCAGTCAATTTTCTACAGAGTGTTTTTTGACATTATTAGGGTCTAAATATTATGGGCTCCGCCATTTTGATTATGTTTTCACATACAGTTTGCATCGAGCACATAGCACATCGTTTCGAAACTACAGCGGATTTGGTTTATCTCACGGACATGAACGGGATTCGACCCCTGTGAACTTTATATATCAACAATGGGATATTAGGCTCATTATTTGTTCAGTTCGTCGCGCAACACACAAATACGGGTTGCCACATTTATCAGACTCCAAGAAATATAATTGAGTTTCGATTATGTGTGTGTGTGTGTGTGTAGATATATATTAGTATAGATAGCATGTAAAGCAAGTGTTTAAATTGCCTGAAGATGATCGAGGACACAACCGTGATGAAGACGACGACTACAAAGACACGATCACGACACAACAACACAACGCAAGCAGTAGCGACAACAACAACAACTTGGTCTCGGCTCTGGCCTGAGCTCGTAGCGCGGCCTCTATGATTTATGACAGGGTGGCTGCAGAGGTTGATGTTGTTGGGGCTCCGGTGAGGTCGAGGAATCTAGTGATGGTAGGAGGTGATGGGTGGCTGCAGTGTGGAAGTAGGGAGGAGGTGGCTGATGGTTGTAGCGACGGGGTGATGGCCGGGTTGGGCTCTCGGATGATGGAGGAAGAGGTGGCGGAGGCAAGGAGACTGGGTTACGGGCTAGAGCATGGAGGCAAGGACAAGGTGGCCGGAGGTGGAGCAGGTGCTAGTAGTGGCGCTGAGCTCGTCAAGGAGGTAGGTGGTTACCGTGGTTACTGGGGCTCGTCGGGCCAGAGCTAGGCGAGGGGCTCACGAGGAGGAAGGCGAGGCGGAGCTTGGGCGATGGAGGGCTATGGCGGCGGTGCAGTGAGGCGATGTGGTGGTTGTTGGAAGTAATGACGTGGAGGAGTGGAGGAGGGAGATAACAATGGTGGAAAGGAGGCTTGGATGCGAGCTGGGTCGGTTTGGGAGCTCAGGGCTAGAAGATGGAGGAGGGCAGTGAGTGTGTTGGGATAGTGGCGGGGGTTCTCACGGTCGGTGGGGGAGAGAGGTGAGAGGGGAGACAGAGAAGGATGAAGAGAGAGGGGGTCGGTTGTTGAGAGAGAAGTGGGCAGCGAAGGGATTGCGGGACAGTTGTGGCGGGGGCAGGGATCTCGAGGAAGTCGTTGGCATGTTGGACGCGGTCGTCGTGGAGGTGGGCGCGGGTCTTGTGAGCGACAACGCGAGGAAGGAGGAGACGGGGAAAAGGCGGGAAAGAAAATGGACGGAGAAGAAGAAGAAGGGTGTGGGAGAGGGGAGTCGGGTCGGGTCGGGTCTGGGTCGGGTTTGGATAGTTTAGGGTTTAGATTAGGAATTATAAAATTAGTAATTATATTTAGAAAAATATAGGAAATATTAATTGTAAAATTTTAAATAGAAAATTTTTGGGGAAACATTTATTTAAAATACGGAAGATATTTATAGGGGACTGGGTATTACAATAAATATTATGCATGCAGTACACGAAAATCATGAAATTTTCAAAGTTTTCAGATTTTTCTATTTTTGCGGGTTTTTTTTACATTTTTACATGCTATATAGCACAAGACAATCGTGAAATTTTACAAAAATTTCAAAATTATTTCTTTTTTTCAAATTTACATTATTTTGCACGTGAAAATTGCGTAATTTTAATAAGTCTCAAACTTTTTCTTTAGTTTTTCAATATTTTGCTTGCATTGCACACAAAAATCACGAAACTTTAAAAAATCTCGAAACATTTCAATTTTTTCGTTATTTCACATAAAAATCGTAAAATTTTTAAAAATCTCAAAATTATCTATGCTATGTGATCTTTTAATATTTTGCTTACTATATAGAATACGAAAATCGCTATAATTTCATAAATCCGAAAATTTTCCGTTTTCTTCGAATTTTCAATATTTTGTATGTTGGCACACGAAAATAATGAAATTTTTAAAATTTCATTTCTTGTGTTTTCTTCAATTTTCAATATTTTGCATGCTATATACAAATCATGAAATTTTTTAAAAATCTATATTTTTTTCTTTTATCAATTTTAAAATTTTTTGTTTCCAATAGTATACAAAGATCGCTTACTTTTCAGAAATATCAAAAAAAGTGTTTTTTTTTTCCATTTTCTCTCTATATTTTGCTTCTTATAACACAAAAAAATCATTAAATTTTTAGGGTTTTTTATATACCCCTTTAAAAATTTTATTTGCAATTATATCCCTTTTAAATTTGATATTCCAAATATCCCCTTAATTAATTTTAACTTATCTAGATAATCCGTGACAGTAGGTTTAACCCAACATCTGCAGCGAATATTCTTTGACGGTCAATTTTAGCTATTTGGGATAGTAAATGACATCAAACGGTCATCACTTCCGCCAAACGATTATACATGGATTTTATATGAGAATAATGGAGGAAAGGTACCATAGGAGAGAATTTCCTTCTATGGCGTCGAAAAAACACACAATCCATCGTGTTTTTCGACGATCGGAATGTATCATCTTTATCGTTATCATCTAAGATGTGGTTACGCCAAATTTCATGTGATTCTACAATATTTTCACCGTTGAATTAGTGGGTTCAAAATTAACGGTTTACCGACAATAGAACTTTTTACATTGCTAAATCAATGGTGAAAAGGTTGTAGAATCACATGAAATTTGGTGTACCCACATCTTAGATGATAACGATGAAGATGATGCATTCCGATCGTTGAAAAACACGATGGAGGGTGTGTTTTTTCGACGCCATAGGAGGAAATTCCATGGGGGTGGCCTCTTTTCTCCATTATTCTCATTTTATAAGGATTTGTTATAGATTCCATTTAGGGCTTTTCTTTGGAGATTAAATTAGGGCTATTCTTATCATCCAAATGTCATACTATAGCCTTGTAGATAAAGTGCACGTCGTAAAAATAGATGACGGTTTTTTGCAAGTAGGACAGAAACAATGAAGGTTTCTCAACTTCAATAACATTTTTTTAAAATTGCAATGTCTTTTTTTTTGTTACTGGCCTGTAAGTTCTAACCTAACCACATACGAATACACGCACGCACACCACACACAAGCACACAACACACACGCATCCAGGGAAGGCCCACAAATTTGTCCCGAAAGCATTAATTTATGGTCATTTCCTTCCTTTCTTAGGATTCTTAGGGTTCGAATCCCGCACTCTGTCCAAGAAAGAAATTACCAACTGAGCTAGCGCTCCACTCCAGTAAAATATGCAATGTCTTAAATGAACCAATCAATCTCAAGCATAATGCTCCCTCTCAACATCAAAATTTAAAACTTCAATGACATATGTCGACCTATGTGCTATCAAACGGCAGAACACTAGATCACATAGTACTCTCCGTCCCATTTGCGACAAGACACAAGAGAGAATCTCAAAATCCACGATTCTAACTCTTTCTCTCACTAAACTTCAAACAATATGTACAAAAAAATTATCACGACAATATGTACATAAACCCCACAACTCCCTCAACTCTCAACAATAACAAATCTACAGAGAGAGAGAGAGAGAGAGAGAGAAACATGGCTACTTTCAATTTCAAGGTAGGAGAGTGCAAAGGGCAAAAGATGTTAGATGGTGAACAAGTCCCCATAGTGCTTAACCCAACACAAGATAAGTTCAAGGACTTGGGTTCACTTGTTGAATCAATTGAGTCCAATAGGGGTTGGTTTGAAGAGACATTGTTGAAGAACAGCGCCATTTTGTTCCGCGGATTCGACGTGCAGAACGCGGAGGCGTTTAATGAATTGGTGGAGGCGTTCGGGTGCGAGGATATCCGGTATGTGGGTCCCGCGCCCCGGACGCATATTTATAAGAGGGTGTGGACTGCCAATGAAGGTCCCCTTGAGGAGTTCATCTACTACCATCATGAAATGGTCTTGGTGAGCCTTTTATGCTAGTTTGTATCGATATTTGCATAGGTTATAATTATTCTTAATCTACAAATAGTTCAATTTCTTCATATGTTGGATATAGTTCTGGTATATATCAAACAATGACAAAATATCCTGTGATTATACTTCTAACCTCTTTCTATGTAAAGATCAAAGAGTTCCCTACAAAGGTGATTTTGTTTTGTCAAGTACCACCCCCGAAAGGCGGCGAGACTCCGTTTGTCCCGAGCTTTAGGGTAACGGAACGGATGGTGAAAGAGTTCCCCGAGAAGGTACAAGAGATAGAAGAGAAGGGACTGAGGTACTCATTCACCGCAAAGAGCAAGAACGATGAGGCTTCGATGAGAGGAAGGGGATGGGAGGACGCATTCGGAACCTCGGACAAAACTGAAGCTGAGAAAAGGTATGATTCTTTGATCACTAGACAACCTTGCTTAGAAAAAAGAAAGCGAAAACAACAATATATGATGGTCAATACTTTAATAATTGTTTTCAGATTTTTGCCCACGGTGTTAACATATACACACTACATCTCATGACAACGTTTACAGGGCCAAGGCATTAGGAATGGACATAGAGTGGCTCCAAGACGGCGGAGCGAAGACCATACTGGGCCCACGGCCGCTAACAAGGGTCTTCCCGAAGAGGAAAGGGAGGAGGATGTGGTTCAACACCGTCGTCGGGATGCATGGCAAAGACATCAGCTCCGCGGAAATGGCCGACGGTTCTGAGATCGACGCGGAAATGGTGAAGAGATGTGGGGAGATCATTGAAGAAGAGAGCATCCAGTTCAAATGGGAGAAGGGAGATGTGTTGGTTTTGGATAACCTGGCTTTGCTTCATGGGAGGAGACCCTCTCTTGCTCCTAGGAGAGTCCTTGTTGCTACTTGCAAGTGAAATGCATTGCTGATGGTTTGTATCACTAGGGATTAATATGTCTAAATAAACGTGTTGTATTTCATTTTGATCTCTACAACGTATATATCTACTTAATATAATATACGAGTGAATATTCCTTGTGATATTCCCTTATCTATAGCTTGGAGTCAGTGGAAAAATTATTATCTAGTCTCTATATCATTTTCTAAGGTCAGTAAAAAAAAATTATTAGCATCCTACCTAATATTTATTAGTCTTGTAATTCAACATATAAGCTTATATGGTATAAAAAATTTGATCAGTCCTTTCTATAAAAATTCTTTCTATTTTTTCTCACTGATTAGATTTTACGGGCAAAATATTAAAAAATTTCATAATTTTTGTGTGCTATAGCATCGTAAATACTGAAAAATAAAAAAACAAAAACATTTTAGAGTTAAAAATTTTGCAGTTTTCGTTTGGTTTTGCGAAAAATATAGAAAAACCAAAGAAACAAAATAGTTTGACATTTTTTAAAAATTCGCCATCTTCAAGTGTTAAATATTAGAAATTTGAAGGAAACTAAATATTTTAGATCTTTGAAAATTTCCCGATTTTCATATGCTAACATGCATAATGTTACAAAATGGGAAGAAAATATTTCTTTTTGAGATTTTGAACATTTTGTAATTTTCTTGTGTTATAGCATGTAAAATAAAAAAACGGAATAAAACAGAAAATATCGAGACTATTGAAAATTTCACGATAATTTTTTGCTAAGCAAACAAAAAATATTGAAAAACAAAATAAAACTTAAAATTCTTGATAACTTTTTGAAGATTTTATGATTTTCTTATTCTATAATAGAATAAGCAAAATATTAAGGAAAAAAACAGAAAAATTGGCAATTTTCATATACCATATTGAAAATTTATAGATTTTCGAATTCTATAATAAGCAAAATATTTTCGAATTCTTTAAAATTTAGTAATTTTCGTATGTTGTCATGGGTTCACAGTCATCCTATAACGACCCCAATATTAATATACCTCCGTATTTTCTTTCTTTAGTAAAATATTGTATTTATTTATTCTTAGTTTTTTATAAGTAATTTTCCGTTTTCTTCGAATTTTCAATATTTTGTATGTTGGCACACAAAAATAGTAAAAAATTTTAAATTTCATATTTTGTGTTTTCTTCAATTTTCAATATTTTGCATGCTACATACAAATTGTGAAATTTTCAAAAATCTCTATATTTTTGGCTTTTATCAATTTTTAAAATTTTGTTTCGTATAGTATATAAAGAATTCTTACTTTTCAAAAATATCAAAATAAATTATTTTTTTCCTTTTTTTCTATATTTTACTTTTTATAGCACACGAAAATTATTAAATTTTTGGGATTTTTTATATTTTTAACAAATTTTATTTCGAAACATATCCTTTTTAAATTTGATATTCCGAATATTCCCCTAATTAATTTTAAGTTGTCCAGATAACCCCGATAGTTGGTTTAACCCAATATCTGCTGGGAATATTCTTTCACGATCAATTTTTGCTGTTTGGGATGGTAAATGACATCAAACTGTCATTTCTTTCCCCCAAACGTTATTTGGGATTTATCTTGGTTAGGGATTTGTTATAGATTCCAATTTAGGGCTTTTCTTTAGAAATCAAATTAGGACTATTCTTCTCACCCAAAGCTTGGTTCATTGATAAAGGGTAGGTTAGGGACCTTCTTGCAGCGATTATGTCGACTTCAAGCAAATGGAGAGTTCAAGTTAGGGTTCTTATCCAACGTCGGAACTTTTCTTACAAACTATAGAGCGGATATTTATAGAGAAGAATCGAGGCACTTTTCTGCACCGATGACGCTTCAACTAAGTGATTGAAAGCTTCATTCATCTTCAGCGTCGATTCGCAACGGTTTTTTAGGGGTTTTAATGATATTCAAAACATGAGCAAGAAAGTGAATGTATTTTTTTAGAGTGAATAGTTTTTTAGAGAGAGAAAAAAGATAAAGAATTGGAGGGAAAACCCTTGCTCTACACAAAACATAGATCCTAGTCAACCCCATCTAACTAGTAAGTTTTTTTACGGCAAAATGTAACGGAGGGGATATAAGGAGTAACGACGTATTTTTTAGGGGGTATTTGGAATATCGAATTTAAAAGGGAGACATTTGGAAATAAATCTTTTAAAAGGATAGTATATAAAAGTCCCAATAATTTTTTGTTTCTTCCTTGTTACAATTTTTATGTATTCTATATAACACATGATAATTGCATTAAATTCAAAAATCCCAAAAAAAAATTCATTTTCTTTATTTTTCAACATTTTACTTGTGGAGTATAATAAGCGAAAATCGCAAATTTTTTTAAAATATCAACAAATAATTGTTTTATTCACTTCTCAAATATTTTGCATGAAGCACATGAAAAATCGGAAAATTTCAAAAATCTCAACAACAAAAAATTCATTTTTCCTTCTTTATTCAATTATTTTGCATGCTATATAACATATAAAAATCATGAAATTTTAGAAATCTCAATTTTTTCTTTGGTTAGTTAATATGTTACTTGCTCAACCTTTTGGAGAACTTTTTAATATCAGGGAAACAAAAACTATGTGAAGTAAAAGAAGAAAATATCGTTAATTGCTAATAAGAATCTATCTGAACATAAAAAAATCCGGTCCAAGTGACTGAAACTCTGGATGACTAGAAACCTCTGACAACACACGGAAATCGGATGACACATAAATAATGAAATTTAAATATAAAAAAACTAAAAGTTTTTTGTTTCAAATTTCTAATATTTTGCACACCGTAAAACATGGAAAATCAAGATATTTTCCATGGATCTTAAAATTTTCTGTTTTCTTTGATTTTTAATATTTTTCTTTGTTAATATTTTTTCTAGCACACGAAAAAATCTTTTGTTTTCACAAATTTTCAACATTTTACACACTATAACACATGAATATGGCGTATTTTAAAAATGTCAAAATTGTTTTTTTCTTCGGTTTTCTAATATTTTGCTTCTTATAAAATCAACAAATTGTGAAATTTAAAAAAACAAAAAAAAATCTCTTTTCTTCTGTTTTTCAATATTTTTCATGATATTGCACACGAAGCTCACAAAATTATAAAAAAATATCAAAGTTATCAAATTTCTTCTTTTATATATATTATACATGAAGCATACGAAAATCATGAAATTTTCAAAATTATCATATTTTTCTATTTTTTCGGTCTTTTACATTTTTACATATTATATATCACATGACAATCGTGAAATTTTACGAAAATTTCATGATTATTTGTTTTCGTCAAATTTACATTATTTTGCACGTGAAAATTACGCAATTTTCAAAAGTCTCAAACTTTTTGTTTTAGTTTTTCAATATTTTGCTTGCATAGCACACAAAAATCGCAAAACTTTCAAAAATCTTGAAACATTTCAGTTTTTTCGATACTTCTACATATAAATCGCGAAAATTTTAAAAATCTTAGAATTTTCTATGCTCCGCGATCTTTTAATAATTTGCTTGTTATACAGCATACGAAAATCGTTATAATTTCGTAAATCTGAAAATTTTCCGTTTTCTTCGAATTTTCAATATTTTGTATGTTGGCATAGTGAATTTTTTAAAATTTCATATTTTGTGTTTTCTTCAATTTTCAATATTTTACATGCTACATACAAATTGTGAAATTTTCAAAAATCTCTATATTTTTTGCTTTTATCAATTTTTAAAATTTTGTTTCGTATAGTATATAAAGAATTCTTACTTTTCAAAAATATCAAAATAAATTATTTTTTTCCTTTTTTTCTATATTTTACTTTTTGTGGCACACGAAAATTATTAAATTTTTGGGATTTTTTTTATATTTTTAACAAATTTTATTTCGAAACGTATCCTTTTTAAATTTGATATTCCAAATATCCCCATAATTAATTTTAACTTATCCAGATAACCCCGATAGTTGGTTTAACCCAATATCTGCTGGGAATATTCTTTCACGATCAATTTTTGCTGTTTGGGATGGTAAATGACATCAAACTGTCATTTCTTTCCCCCAAACGTTATTTGGGATTTATCTTGGTTAGGGATTTGTTATAGATTCCAATTTAGGGCTTTTCTTTAGAAATCAAATTAGGACTATTCTTCTCACCCAAAGCTTGGTTCATTGATAAAGGGTAAGGTTAGGGACCTTCTTGCAGCGATTATGTCGACTTCAAGCACAATGGAGAGTTCAAGTTAGGGTTCTTATTCAACGTCGGAACTTTTCTTACAAACTATAGAGCGGATATTTATAGAGAAGAATCGAGGCACTTTTCTGCACCGATGACGCTTCAACTGAGTGATCGAAAGCTTCATTCATCTTCAGCGTCGATTCGCAACGGTTTTTTGGGGGTTTTAATGATATTCAAAACATGTTTACATGCCTAGAAAATCCTAATTCTCTAATTAGATTTTAGATTAGTATAGCTTAGCGCTCTAGATCTTTTAAAAATTGCATACTTGATACTTCTCTAAACCTAATAGAGGTACTAAGACACACTTTCAGGACCTTATGCACTTGTCACAATCCGGCGATCGTATTTATATAGAACAAATAAACTTAAACTAGAAATTATCTACATCAAACAATATCAACCCAACAATAAATATAATACGCTAATGACTGAAGTTATGATAATATTCACTGAAAATTAAATAAATGGTAAATAAAAATTGCATACCTTTGTCAATCAGGAATTTTGATAGATATATCTCTATGGTTAAAGAGATCGAGTTCCTTTGAAAGGGTGCAAATGAGAGATTGAGGTTTTTTAGGAGGTACCGATGTAAATGGGTGCAGAATGGGGAAGAAAAGGTTTTTGTAGATATTTGATCGTCTTTGGTCAATAAAAGGGCCGCGCTTTCCTTTTGATTTCAGAAAAAGTGTTTACGGGTCTTGTTTTGAGAAAAAAAATTCACGGGATTGCCTTGGGTTCAGAAAAGGGATTAGCTCATCTTATTTTGAGAGAAAGGGGTCACGGGCTCGTCTTGGGTTAAGTAAAAGGATCAGAAGGGAGGAGGAAAATCCTGCGATAAAATGATCATAACTGTGGAGAAATGAGAGGGAAAGCAGCAGTGAAATTATTAACTTCGTGAAAATGAAGCAAGACGTGGCCAATTATTGGGCAGGCCCATCAAAAGAGAGATTATTTTTTTTACTGTCTTTTTTTTAACAAAGGAGGAGGGCGTGTTCCAAGAAGCCGCCCTCGCCTTGTGAATCTCCTTTAAAGGAAAGGGCCTCTTTTTAAATGGGAGGGCAGAGTCTTCTCTAAAAAGGAGAGGGCCTCTTTTTTAATTGGTGGACGGGTTCCAAGAACATGGAAGTTTTTTCATCCGATTGGATATGGAAAAAGCAAATGACTGAGTGAACATGGAATTTTTGTTCGAGAAAATGTGATCAATGGGGTACAGCATGAAGTGGATCACATTGACTGCAACGACGACTGGCATTCATCAGGTGATCCACTCTCGTTGTTGATTTTTCGTCACATTTGCAAACTCATTAACGATTCTTGTTATAAATAGGGTGGTTCAAGAACAGAGTCTTAAAGGGTTCTTGCCAAGCAAGCTGTGAAATCATATTCTGGCACTGCCTCTAAACGGTGTGAAATAGTGAAAGAGAAGTATTTCAAGGCCGACCGAGGAGTATGGAGTTCCTATAACTCCAACATGATGTAAGTTATATAAAGAGTCGGAATCCGATGTTCGATGAAGTGGAGACTTGGAGATGGAGAGAAAATCCGGTTTTGGTTTGGTTTCCGATCTATGAGCAGTTGCAAACTTCATAGGGTTTTGTGTAGGATGTGGGTGGGAATGGATCCGTGCAGGGTGGGAACCAAAAGTTAAAAAAAATAAAATAAAAGAGTTGGTGTCCTATTTAGAATATTATGTACATTGGATTTTATGAATTTAAAAGACAAGCAATCTCTGTCCAGGTTTGGAATATCGGATATCGACAAGCATTTATTGGATAATTAAGTGTTTTCTATATTATATACAGCCGATTTAATCGTCTTATATCGTCATACCAACCGATATATATATATATCAACAAAAAATCTATTAGTTTCTACGTATTAATCACCAGGTGGTATTGGTCTAGATGACCAACATTTGATTCAATGATCTTTAAATATGAACTATAGCTGATTCTCTAATATAGTCTAATAACCTATAGAAAAATCAGTTTTCTCTTAAAAAAAATATAGAAAATCAGACATGTGACAAAATAGTCCTTCATCTTTTGTTTAGAAATTATAACTTCAAATTTTTTTTATATTAGTATAAGAATCCAATTGGAAACCTTAGACACCATATAGCAATGGGTTAAACTAGAAAGATTTTGAGACACTACATTTGGCGAAAGAATAACCAGACCAAACAAACTATTGTTTAATCAAAAGCATAAGCATAGGAGAGCATTTATCTAAAAGTCAACTTTTCAAAAAAATTTGGGAAAAACTGGTCAGACTCGCTAGCTTAGAAAATCAATAGATTTAGATTTGTGACCCAAAAAGCAATAGTTTTAGGTCCGTTTAGTACATTTAATATTCTTTTATGCTAACACTGTCTTTTTAAGTAAACCACTACATTTATCTTTAAAGTACTATAGTTTTCTTTCAAAATACTATATTTATGTTATAAAATACTATATTTGTGTTAAAATACTACATTTGATATAGAAACTACTACATTTACCTTTTAAAGTACTATAGTTATCTTTCAAAATACTATATTTATATTATAAAATACTACATTTGTGTTAAAATACTACATTGGACATGAAACTGTTATATTTTTTAGTAAAATTACTATATCTATTATATTTGACCTATTTTAATATAAAGATAGCATTTTAGAACATAAATGTAGCGCTTTAAAATATATGTGTAGGACTTTAAAGGGTACCTGAAAGTTCATTATTGGCATAAAGAATAATAAATGTATTATAGAGACCTAAACCTATTGCTTTTTAGGCCAGGAACCTAAATATATTGCTTCTCTAAGTAATGGAGTTAGATCCATTTTTCCCTAAATTTTTTTGATGATCGGTAATTTATATGATTTTGATGCTTTTTTACCGTTAATTTGGTTATGGAAAATATTTCATTGTTGCTAAACAATTAAATTTACGATCCTCTTATGATGCTAATGCAAGAAATGTCTGCTCTTTTTCATGTCAAACTTGTATTTTAGTTCATTGATTAATATACCAGCTTTTTTTTGTGTTTAGCAAGTTCTGTGAGTAATGAAATGCGGGACAAGGTTTTTGCCTTCATTTTAATCCAAAAAAAAGTTATGTGAATAATCATGAACTTCCATAAGCACTTACAATTATTATAATTGGAGAAAAAATTTCATTAGGTTGCCAAAATGTTACCTAAATTATAAATACTAGCAGGGGTCCCCACACAACACAATACGCAGTGCGAAGTTTAAAGTCATGAAACATCATATTAATTTAAAAGTTTATTATAATATAATTTATAAATTGTAATATCGTATATTTATGAACTTTATATGTAAAATACATAAAAGATTAACTTCCAAATATTTCGGCATTTTTTGTAACTTTTTAAATAATTGTTTAGCTATACCAATCTTTTAAATTTCTCAAAATTTTCTTTTTTTTTTTGCTTGGGTTTTATAATATTTTGCTTATTATATAGCACACGAAGAATCATTGTTTGGGTTTTATAATATTTTGCTTATTATATAGCACACGAGAACCACAAAATATACAAAAATCCCAAAACCTTTTGTTTTCACAAATTTTCAACATTTTACACACTATAACACATGAATATGGCATATTTTAAAATGTCAAAATTGTTTTTTGTTCGGTTTTCTAATATTTTGCTTCTTATAAAATCAACAAATTATGAAATTTAAATTAAAAAAATCTCTTTTCTTCTGTTTTTCAATATTTTTCATGATATTACACACGAAGCTCGCAAAATTATAAAAAATATCAAAGTTATCAATTTTCTTCTTTTATATATATTATACATGCAGCACACGAAAATCATGAAATTTTCAAAGTTCTCATATTTTTCTATTTTTTCGGTCTTTTACATTTTTACATGTTATATATCACATGACAATCGTGAAATTTTACGAAAATTTCATGATTATCCGTTTTCGTCAAATTTACATTATTTTGCATGTGAAAATTGCGTAATTTTTAAATGTCTCAAACTTTTTTTTTTTTAGTTTTTCATTATTTTGCTTGCACAGCACAAAAAAATCGCAAAACTTTCAAAAGTCATGAAACATTTCAGTTTTTTCGATATTTCTACATATAAATAGCGAAATTTTTAAAAATCTTAAAATTTTCTATGCTCCGCGATATTTTAATATTTTACTTGTTATACAGCATACGAAAATCGTTATAATTTTGTAAATCTGAAATTTTCCGTTTTCTTCGAACTTTCAATATTTTGTATGTTGGCACACAAAAATAGTAAAATTTTTTAAATTTCATATTTTGTGTTTTCTTCAATTTTCAATATTTTGCATGCTACATACAAATTGTGAAATTTTCAAAAATCTCTATATTTTTGGCTTTTATCAATTTTTAAAATTTTGTTTCGTATAGTATATAAAGAATTCTTACTTTTCAAAAATATCAAAATAAATTATTTTTTTCCCTTTTTTCTATATTTTACTTTTTATAGCACACGAAAATTATTAAATTTTTGGGATTTTTTTATATTTTTAACAAATTTTATTTCGAAACGTATCCTTTTTAAATTTGATATTCCAAATATCCCCATAATTAATTTTAACTTATCCAGATAACCCCGATAGTTGGTTTAACCCAATATCTGCTGGGAATATTCTTTCACGATCATTTTTTGCTGTTTGGGATGGTAAATGACATCAAACTGTCATTTCTTTCCCCCAAACGTTATTTGGGATTTATCTTGGTTAGGGATTTGTTATAGATTCCAATTTAGGGCTTTTCTTTAGAAATCAAATTAGGACTATTCTTCTCACCCAAAGCTTGGTTCATTGATAAAGGGTAAGGTTAGGGACCTTCTTGCAGCGATTATGTAGACTTCAAGCACAATGGAGAGTTCAAGTTAGGGTTCTTATTCAACATCGGAACTTTTCTTACAAACTATAGAGCGGATATTTATAGAGAAGAATCGAGGCATTTTTCTGCACCGATGACGCTTCAACTAAGTGATCGAAAGCTTCATTCATCTTCAGCGTCGATTCGCAACGGTTTTTTAGGGGTTTTAATGATATTCAAAACATGAGCAAGAAAGTGAATGTATTTTTTTAGAGTGAATAGTTTTTTAGAGAGAGAAAAAAGATAAAGAATTGGAGGGAAAACCCTTGCTCTACACAAAACATAGATCCTAGTCAACCCCATCTAACTAGTAAGTTTTTTTACGGCAAAATGTAACGGAGGGGATATAAGGAGTAACGACGTATTTTTTAGGGGGTATTTGGAATATCGAATTTAAAAGGGAGACATTTGGAAATAAATCTTTTAAAAGGATAGTATATAAAAGTCCCAATAATTTTTTGTTTCTTCCTTGTTACAATTTTTATGTATTCTATATAACACATGATAATTGCATTAAATTCAAAAATCCCAAAAAAAAATTCATTTTCTTTATTTTTCAACATTTTATTTGTGGAGTATAATAAGCGAAAATCGCAAAATTTTTAAAAATATCAACAAATAATTGTTTTCTTCACTTCTCAAATATTTTGCATGATATAGCACATGAAAAATCGGAAAATTTCAAAAATCTCAACAACAAAAAATTCATTTTTCCTTCTTTATTCAATTATTTTGCGTGCTATATAACATATAAAAATAATGAAATTTTAGAAATCTCAATTTTTTCTTTTGGTTAGTTAATATGTTACTTGCTCAACCTTTTGGAGAACTTCTTAATATCAGGGAAACAAAAACACTATGTGAAGTAAAAGAAGAAAATATCGTTAATTGCTAATAAGAATCTATCTGAACATAAAAAAGTCCGGTCCAAGTGACTGAAACTCTGGATGACTAGAAACCTCTGACAACACACGAAAATCGGATGACACATACGAAAATAATGAAATTTAAATATAAAAAAACTAAATGTTTTTTGTTTCAAATTTCTAATATTTTGCACACCGTAAAACATGGAAAATCAAGATATTTTCCATGGATCTTAAAATTTTCTATTTTCTTTGATTTTTAATATTTTTCTTTGTTAATATTTTTTCTAGCACACGAAAAAATCTTATGTTTTCACAAATTTTCATCATTTTACACACTATAACACATGAATATGGCGTATTTTAAAAATGTCAAAAAAAAATTTTCCTTCGGTTTTCTAATATTTTGCTTCTTATAAAATCAACAAATTATGAAATTTAAAAAAACAAAAAAAATTCTCTTTTCTTCTGTTTTTCAATATTTTTCATGATATTGCACACGAAGCTCACAAAATTATAAAAAAATATCAAAGTTATCAATTTTCTTCTTTTATATATATTATACATGAAGCACACGAAAATCATGAAATTTTCAAAATTATCATATTTTTCTATTTTTTCGGTCTTTTACATTTTTACATGTTATATATCACATGACAATCATGAAATTTTACGAAAATTTCATGATTATTTGTTTTCGCCAAATTTACATTATTTTGCACGTGAAAATTACGTAATTTTCAAAAGTCTCAAACTTTTTGTTTTAGTTTTTCAATATTTTGCTTGCATAGCACACAAAAATCGCAAAACTTTCAAAAATCTCGAAACATTTTAGTTTTTTCGATACTTTTACATATAAATCGTGAAAATTTTAAAAATCTTAGAATTTTCTATGCTCCGCGATCTTTTAATAATTTGCTTGTTATACAGCATACGAAAATCGTTATAATTTCGTAAATCTGAAAATTTTCCGTTTTCTTCGAATTTTCAATATTTTGTATGTTGGCATAGTGAATTTTTTAAAATTTCATATTTTGTGTTTTCTTCAATTTTCAATATTTTGCATGCTACATACAAATTGTGAAATTTTCAAAAATCTCTATATTTTTTGCTTTTATCAATTTTTAAAATTTTGTTTCCTATAGTATACGAAGAATTCTTACTTTTCAAAAATATCAAAATAAATAGTTTTTTTTCTCCATTTTTTATTCTATATTTTGCATTTTATAGCACGCGAAAATCATTAAATTTTTGGGATTTTTTGTATACCCTTTTAAAAAAATTTATTTCCAAACATATCCTTTTTAAATTTGATATTCCAAATATCCTCCTAATTAATTTTAACGTATCCAGATAACCCCGATAGTTGGTTTAACCCAATATCTGCTGGGAATATTCTTTCAAGATCAATTTTAGCTTTTTGGGATAGTAAATGACATTAGACTGTCATCTCTTTCCCCCAAACGTTATATGGGATTTATCTTGGTTAGGGATTTGTTAATAGATTCCAATTTAGGGCTTTTCTTTCTTCTCACCCAAAACTTGGTTCATTGATAAAGGGTAGATTAGGGACCTTATTGCAGCGATTGTGTCGACTTCAAGCATAATGGAGAGTTCAAGTTAGGGTTCTTATTCAACGTCGGAACTTTTCTTACAAACTATAGAGCAAATATTT
This sequence comes from Agapanthus africanus, assembly GCA_030015575.1. NCBI lineage: Eukaryota > Viridiplantae > Streptophyta > Magnoliopsida > Asparagales > Amaryllidaceae > Agapanthus > Agapanthus africanus. The sequence goes on from JASDDO010000014.1 coordinate 653,744,105, forward strand.
ATAGAGAAGAATCGAGGCACTTTTCTGCACCGATGACGCTTCAACTAAGTGATCGAAAGCTTCATTTATCTTCAGCGTCGATTTGCAATGGATTTTTTTTAGGGGTTTTAATGATATTCAAAGCATGAGGAAGAAAGAGAATGTATTTTTTTAGAGTGAATAGTTTTTTAGAGAGAGAAAAAAGATAACGAATTGGAGGAAAAGCCCTTGCTCTACACAAAACCGAGATCCTAATCAGCCCCATCTAACTAGTATTTTTTTTACGGCAAAATGTAACGGAGGGGATATATGGAGTAACGATGTATTTTTTAGGGGGGTATTTGAAATATCGAATTTAAAAGGAAGACATTTGGAAATAAATCTTTTAAATGGATAGTATATAAAAGTCCCAATATTTTTTTGTTTCTTCCTTGTTACAATTTTTATGTATTCTATATGACACATGATAATTGCATTATATTCAAAAATCCCAATTTTTTTTTTCATTTTCTTTATTTTTTCAACATTTTTCTTGTGGAGTATAATAAACGAAAATTACAAAATTTTTAAAAATATCAACAAATAATTGTTTTCTTCACTTCTCAAATATTTTGCATGATATAGCATATGAAAAATCGTAAAATTTCAAAAATCTCAACAACAAAAAATTCATTTTTCCTTCTTTATTCAATTATTTTGCGTGCTATATAACATATAAAAATCATGAAATTTTAGAAATCTCAATTTTTTCTTTGGTTAGTTAATATGTTACTTGCTCAACCTTTTGGAGAACTTCTTAATATCAGGCAAACAAAAACACTGTTAAGTAAAAGAAGAAAATATCGTTAATTGCTAATAAGAATCTATCTGAACATAAAAAAATCCGGTCCAAGTGACTGAAACTCTGGATGACTAGAAACCTCTGACAACACACGAAAATCGGATGACACATACGAAAATAATGAAATTTAAATATAAAAAAACTAAAAGTTTTTTGTTTCAAATTTCTAATATTTTGCACGCCCGTAAAACATGGAAAATCACGATATTTTCCATGGATTTTAAAATTTTCTGTTTTCTTTGATTTTTAATATTTTGCTTTGTTAATATTTTTTCTAGCACACGAAAAAATCTTCAAAAATCTCGATAATTTTTTTTTTCTGGTTTTTCAATATTTTTCTTAACTATAGCACGCGAAAAGCGCAAAATGTTTTAAAAATCCTAATATTTTCTGTTTTCTATATTTTAAATGCTATAGCATAACAAAATCTCAAAATTTTAAAAATCGCAAAATTTTAAATAATCTCAAATTTATGTTTCGTTCAAAATTTTAATATATGTTACATTCTGAAAATATTGAATTTTCAAAAATATCAAAATCCTCGGTTTTGTTTGGTTTTCTATATTTCACTTGCAATACAAAGGAGATTCGCGATATTTTTATCTCTAAAATAAATTTTGTTTTTTTACGATTTTTCAATATTTTAAATGTATGGCATAAAAAATCATGAAATTATTCAGTAGTTTGCCACTAAAACTTAAATAGTGAAAGAAAAATAGATAGAAATTTTTAGGGGGGAGGGGGCGATAAGAATTTTTCAACTGTACAATTAAACCTATCTGTATTGGATAAAAGAGTGATATATATTCAATATGGAGCTAATAAAAAATTCATGACCTAAAAACAGTAAGAAAATTAAATAGGAACCATATAACAATTTTTTTTATTAAAGTCTAAGTTAGATAAGAGAATATTTTAAGGAATACTCTCTCGTATAGCTTTGTATATTTTATATAGATAGTTTTAACTCTGAATGCCATTATAACATGGTAATAAAGCTACTAACCGTTGAACAAGGGAGGCTTGACCATCAATAAGAAAAATAGAAAAAGTTTGAACTAGCAAGATTACAATGATAAAAAAAAATGTAATTGTTTTAAGAAGGCTAAGTCCTTCTCATTCTTGGTCCATTAGCATATTACAACCATATGCTTTAATAACTTCCATTTTACCATCTTATTCTAAATGTTCATTTTTTTCCGATTATGTCAAATTTTTATCCGCAAAATATTCTTACCTCTGATATGAAAAGGATAACATTCCAATGATATTATTAAAATAAAACATCAGAAATAACCCCAACAATAACCTCATACTATAGCCTTATAGATAAGGTGCATGTTGTTAAAATAGATGGCAGTTTTCCTCTAGTCGCCGGAAACAATGAGGGTTTCTCACTTTAAAGCATTTTTTAGAAAAATAACTGCAATGTCTTTTTTTTGTTACTGGTCTGTAAGCTCTAACCTAACCACGCAACGCACGCACGCTCACCACACACAAGCACACAACACACACACGCATTCAGGGGAGACCCACAAATTTGTCCCGAAAGTATTAATTTGTGGCCATTTCCTCTCTTGAGATTCTTAGGGTTCGAACCCCGCACTCCCGCACTCTGCCCAAGAAGAAAATTACCAACTGAGCTAGCGCTCCACTCGAGTAAAACACGCAATGTCTTAAATGAACCAATCGATCTCAAGCATAATGCTCCCTATCAACATCAAAATTTAAAACTACGATGGCATATGTCGACCTATGTGCTATCGAATGGCAGAACACTATATCACATAGGACTCTCAGGCCCATTTGCTACAAGACGCAAGAGAGAATCTCAAAATCCACGATTCTAACCCTCTCTCTCTCACTAAACTCATAAAAATTGACACAACAATATGTACATAAACCCCCACAACTCCCTCAACTCTCTCCAATAACAAATCGAGAGAGAGAGAGAGAGAGAGAGAGAGAGAGAGAGAGATGGCTACTTTCAATTTCAAGGTAGGAGAGTGCAAAGGGCAAAAGATGTTAGATGGTGAACAAGTCCCAATAGTGCTTAACCCAACACAAGATAAGTTCAAGGACTTGGGTTCACTTGTTGAATCAATTGAGTCCAATAGGGGTTGGTTTGAAGAGACATTGTTGAAGAACAGCGCCATTTTGTTCCGCGGGTTCGACGTGCAGAACGCGGAGGCGTTTAATGAATTGGTGGAGGCGTTCGGGTGCGAGGATATCCGGTATGTGGGTCCCGCGCCCCGGACGCATATTTATAAGAGGGTGTGGACTGCCAATGAAGGTCCCCTTGAGGAGTTCATCTACTACCATCATGAAATGGTCTTGGTGAGCCTTTTATGCTAGTTTGTATCGATATTTGCATAGGTTATAATTATTCTTAATCTACAAATAGTTCAATTTCTTCATATGTTGGATATAGTTCTGGTATATATCAAACAATGACAAAATATCCTGTGATTATACTTCTAACCTCTTTCTATGTAAAGATCAAAGAGTTCCCTACAAAGGTGATTTTGTTTTGTCAAGTACCACCCCCGAAAGGCGGCGAGACTCCGTTTGTCCCGAGCTTTAGGGTAACGGAACGGATGGTGAAAGAGTTCCCCGAGAAGGTACAAGAGATAGAAGAGAAGGGACTGAGGTACTCATTCACCGCAAAGAGCAAGAACGATGAGGCTTCGATGAGAGGAAGGGGATGGGAGGACGCATTCGGAACCTCGGACAAAACTGAAGCTGAGAAAAGGTATGATTCTTTGATCACTAGACAACCTTGCTTAGAAAAAAGAAAGCGAAAACAACAATATATGATGGTCAATACTTTAATAATTGTTTTCAGATTTTTGCCCACGGTGTTAACATATACACACTACATCTCATGACAACGTTTACAGGGCCAAGGCATTAGGAATGGACATAGAGTGGCTCCAAGACGGCGGAGCGAAGACCATACTGGGCCCACGGCCGCTAACAAGGGTCTTCCCGAAGAGGAAAGGGAGGAGGATGTGGTTCAACACCGTCGTCGGGATGCATGGCAAAGACATCAGCTCCGCGGAAATGGCCGACGGTTCTGAGATCGACGCGGAAATGGTGAAGAGATGTGGGGAGATCATTGAAGAAGAGAGCATCCAGTTCAAATGGGAGAAGGGAGATGTGTTGGTTTTGGATAACCTGGCTTTGCTTCATGGGAGGAGACCCTCTCTTGCTCCTAGGAGAGTCCTTGTTGCTACTTGCAAGTGAAATGCATTGCTGATGGTTTGTATCACTAGGGATTAATATGTCTAAATAAACGTGTTGTATTTCATTTTGATCTCTACAACGTATATATCTACTTAATATAATATACGAGTGAATATTCCTTGTGATATTCCCTTATCTATAGCTTGGAGTCAGTGGAAAAATTATTATCTAGTCTCTATATCATTTTCTAAGGTCAGTAAAAAAAAATTATTAGCATCCTACCTAATATTTATTAGTCTTGTAATTCAACATATAAGCTTATATGGTATAAAAAATTTGATCAGTCCTTTCTATAAAAATTCTTTCTATTTTTTCTCACTGATTAGATTTTACGGGCAAAATATTAAAAAATTTCATAATTTTTGTGTGCTATAGCATCGTAAATACTGAAAAATAAAAAAACAAAAACATTTTAGAGTTAAAAATTTTGCAGTTTTCGTTTGGTTTTGCGAAAAATATAGAAAAACCAAAGAAACAAAATAGTTTGACATTTTTTAAAAATTCGCCATCTTCAAGTGTTAAATATTAGAAATTTGAAGGAAACTAAATATTTTAGATCTTTGAAAATTTCCCGATTTTCGTATGCTAACATGCATAATGTTACAAAATGGGAAGAAAATATTTCTTTTTGAGATTTTGAACATTTTGTAATTTTCTTGTGTTATAGCATGTAAAATAAAAAAACGGAATAAAACAGAAAATATCGAGACTATTGAAAATTTCACGATAATTTTTTGCTAAGCAAACAAAAAATATTGAAAAACAAAATAAAACTTAAAATTCTTGATAACTTTTTGAAGATTTTATGATTTTCTTATTCTATAATAGAATAAGCAAAATATTAAGGATAAAAACAGAAAAATTGGCAATTTTCATATACCATATTGAAAATTTATAGATTTTCGAATTCTATAATAAGCAAAATATTTTCGTATTCTTTAAAATTTAGTAATTTTCGTATGTTGTCATGGGTTCACAGTCATCCTATAACGACCCCAATATTAATATACCTCCGTATTTTCTTTCTTTAGTAAAATATTGTATTTATTTATTCTTAGTTTTTTATAAGTAATTTTCTGTTTTCTTCGAATTTTCAATATTTTGTATGTTGGCACACAAAAATAGTAAAATTTTTTAAATTTCATATTTTGTGTTTTCTTCAATTTTCAATATTTTGCATGCTACATACAAATTGTGAAATTTTCAAAAATCTCTATATTTTTGGCTTTTATCAATTTTTAAAATTTTGTTTCGTATAGTATATAAAGAATTCTTACTTTTCAAAAATATCAAAATAAATTATTTTTTTCCTTTTTTTCTATATTTTACTTTTTATAGCACAAGAAAATTATTAAATTTTTAGGATTTTTTATATTTTTAACAAATTTTATTTCGAAACATATCCTTTTTAAATTTGATATTCCAAATATCCTCATAATTAATTTTAAGTTGTCCAGATAACCCCGATAGTTGGTTTAACCCAATATCTGCTGGGAATATTCTTTCACGATCAATTTTTGCTGTTTGGGATGGTAAATGACATCAAACTGTCATTTCTTTCCCCCAATCGTTATTTGGGATTTATCTTGGTTAGGGATTTGTTATAGATTCCAATTTAGGGCTTTTCTTTAGAAATCAAATTAGGACTATTCTTCTCACCCAAAGCTTGGTTCATTGATAAAGGGTAGGTTAGGGACCTTCTTGCAGCGATTATGTCGACTTCAAGCAAATGGAGAGTTCAAGTTAGGGTTCTTATCCAACGTCGGAACTTTTCTTACAAACTATAGAGCGGATATTTATAGAGAAGAATCGAGGCACTTTTCTGCACCGATGACGCTTCAACTAAGTGATGGAAAGCTTCATTCATCTTCAGCTTCGATTCGCAACGGTTTTTTAGGGGTTTTAATGATATTCAAAACATGAGGAAGAAAGTGAATGTATTTTTTTAGAGTGAATAGTTTTTTAGAGAGAGAAAAAAGATAAAGAATTGGAGGGAAAACCCTTGCTCTACACAAAACATAGATCCTAGTCAACCCCATCTAACTAGTAAGTTTTTTTACGGCAAAATGTAACGGAGGGGATATAAGGAGTAACGACGTATTTTTTAGGGGGGTATTTGGAATATCGAATTTAAAAGGGAGACATTTGGAAATAAATCTTTTAAAAGGATAGTATATAAAAGTCCCAATAATTTTTTGTTTCTTCCTTGTTACAATTTTTATGTATTCTATATAACACATGATAATTGCATTAAATTCAAAAATCCCAAAAAAAAATTCATTTTCTGGATGACACATACGAAAATAATGAAATTTAAATATAAAAAAACTAAAAGTTTTTTGTTTCAAATTTCTAATATTTTGCACACCGTAAAACATGGAAAATCAAGATATTTTCCATGGATCTTAAAATTTTCTGTTTTCTTTGATTTTTAATATTTTTCTTTGTTAATATTTTTTCTAGCACACGAAAAAATCTTTTGTTTTCACAAATTTTCAACATTTTACACACTATAACACATGAATATGGCGTATTTTAAAAATGTCAAAATTGTTTTTTTCTTCGGTTTTCTAATATTTTGCTTCTTATAAAATCAACAAATTATGAAATTTAAAAAAACAAAAAAAATTCTCTTATCTTCTGTTTTTCAATATTTTTCATGATATTGCACACGAAGCTCACAAAATTATAAAAAAATATCAAAGTTATCAAATTTCTTCTTTTATATATATTATACATGAAGCATACGAAAATCATGAAATTTTCAAAATTATCATATTTTTCTATTTTTTCGGTCTTTTACATTTTTACATGTTATATATCACATGACAATCGTGAAATTTTACGAAAATTTCATGATTATTTGTTTTCGTCAAATTTACATTATTTTGCACGTGAAAATTACGTAATTTTCAAAAGTCTCAAACCTTTTGTTTTAGTTTTTCAATATTTTGCTTGCATAGCACACAAAAATCGCAAAACTTTCAAAAATCTCGAAACATTTCAGTTTTTTCGATACTTCTACATATAAATCGCGAAAATTTTAAAAATCTTAGAATTTTCTATGCTCCGCGATCTTTTAATAATTTGCTTGTTATACAGCATACGAAAATCGTTATAATTTCGTAAATCTGAAAATTTTCCGTTTTCTTCGAATTTTCAATATTTAGTATGTTGGCATAGTGAATTTTTTAAAATTTCATATTTTGTGTTTTCTTCAATTTTCAATATTTTGCATGCTACATACAAATTGTGAAATTTTCAAAAATCTCTATATTTTTTGCTTTTATCAATTTTTAAAATTTTGTTTCGTATAGTATATAAAGAATTCTAACTTTTCAAAAATATCAAAATAAATTATTTTTTTCCTTTTTTTTCTATATTTTACTTTTTATAGCACACGAAAATTATTAAATTTTTGGGATTTTTTTATATTTTTAACAAATTTTATTTCGAAACGTATCCTTTTTAAATTTGATATTCCAAATATCCCCATAATTAATTTTAACTTATCCAGATAACCCCGATAGTTGGTTTAACCCAATATCTGCTGGGAATATTCTTTCACGATCAATTTTTGCTGTTTGGGATGGTAAATGACATCAAACTGTCATTTCTTTCGCCCAAACGTTATTTGGGATTTATCTTGGTTAGGGATTTGTTATAGATTCCAATTTAGGGCTTTTCTTTAGAAATCAAATTAGGACTATTCTTCTCACCCAAAGCTTGGTTCATTGATAAAGGGTAAGGTTAGGGACCTTCTCGCAGCGATTATGTCGACTTCAAGCACAATGGAGAGTTCAAGTTAGGGTTCTTATTCAACGTCGGAACTTTTCTTACAAACTATAGAGCGGATATTTATAGAGAAGAATCGAGGCACTTTTCTGCACCGATGACGCTTCAACTAAGTGATCGAAAGCTTCATTCATCTTCAGCGTCGATTCGCAACGGTTTTTTAGGGGTTTTAATGATATTCAAAACATGTTTACATGCCTAGAAAATCCTAATTCTCTAATTAGATTTTAGATTAGTGTAGCTTAGCGCTCTAGATTTTTTAAAATTGCATACTTGATACTTCTCTAAACCTAATAGAGGTACTAAGACACACTTTCAGGACCTTATGCACTTGTCACAATCCGGCGATCGTATTTATATAGAACAAATAAACTTAAACTAGAAATTATCTACATCAAACAATATCAACCCAACAATAAATATAATACGCTAATGACTGAAGTTATGATAATATTCACTGAAAATTAAATAAATGGTAAATAAAAATTGCATACCTTTGTCAATCAGGAATTTTGATAGATATATCTCTATGGTTAAAGAGATCGAGTTCCTTTGAAAGGGTGCAAATGAGAGATTGAGGTTTTTTAGGAGGTACAGATGTAAATGGGTGCAGAATGGGGAAGAAAAGGTTTTTGTAGATATTTGATCGTCTTTGGTCAATAAAAGGGCCGCGCTTTCCTTTTGATTTCAGAAAAAGTGTTTACGGGTCTTGTTTTGAGAAAAAAAATTCACGGGATTGCCTTGGGTTCAGAGAAGGGATTAGCTCATCTTATTTTGAGAGAAAGGGGTCACGGGCTCGTCTTGGGTTAAGTAAAAGGATCAGAAGGGAGGAGGAAAATCCTGCGATAAAATGATCATAACTGTGGAGAAATGAGAGGGAAAGCAGCAGTGAAATTATTAACTTCGTGAAAATGAAGCAAGACGTGGCCAATTATTGGGCAGGCCCATCAAAAGAGAGATTATTTTTTTTACTGTCTTTTTTTTAACAAAGGAGGAGGGCGTGTTCCAAGAACCCGCCCTCTCCTTGTGAATCTCCTTTAAAGGAAAGGGCCTCTTTTTAAATGGGAGGGCAGAGTCTTCTCTAAAAAGGAGAGGGCCTCTTTTTTAATTGGTGGACGGGTTCCAAGAACATGGAAGTTTTTTCATCCGATTGGATATGGAAAAAGCAAATGACTGAGTGAACATGGAATTTTTGTTCGAGATAATGTGATCAATGGGGTACAGCATGAAGTGGGTCACATTGACTGCAACGACGACTGGCATTCATCAGGTGATCCACTCTCGTTGTTGATTTTTCGTCACATTTGCAAACTCATTAACGATTCTTGTTATAAATAGGGTGGTTCAAGAACAGAGTCTTAAAGGGTTCTTGCCAAGCAAGCTGTGAAATCATATTCTGGCACTGCCTCTAAACGGTGTGAAATAGTGAAAGAGAAGTATTTCAAGGCCGACCGAGGAGTATGGAGTTCCTATAACTCCAACATGATGTAAGTTATATAAAGAGTCGGAATCCGATGTTCGATGAAGTGGAGACTTGGAGATGGAGCGAAAATCCGGTTTTGGTTTGGTTTCCGATCTATGAGCAGTTGCAAACTTCATAGGGTTTTGTGTAGGATGTGGGTGGGAATGGATCCGTGCAGGGTGGGAACCAAAAGTTAAAAAAAATAAAATAAAAGAGTTGGTGTCCTATTTAGAATATTATGTACATTGGATTTTATGAATTTAAAAGACAAGCAATCTCTGTCCAGGTTTGGAATATCGGATACCGACAAGCATTTATTGGATAATTAAGTGTTTTCTATATTATATACAGCCGATTTAATCGTCTTATATCGTCATACCAACCGATATATATATATCAACAAAAAATCTATTAGTTTCTACGTATTAATCACCAGGTGGTATCGGTCTAGATGACCAACATTTGATTCAATGATCTTTAAATATGAACTATAGCTGATTCTCTAATATAGTCTAATAACCTATAGAAAAATCAGTTTTCTCTTAAAAAAAATATAGAAAATCAGACATGTGACAAAATAGTCCTTCATCTTTTGTTTAGAAATTATAACTTCAAATTTTTTTTATATTAGTATAAGAATCCAATTGGAAACCTTAGACACCATATAGCAATGGGTTAAACTAGAAAGATTTTGAGACACTACATTTGGCGAAAGAATAACCAGACCAAACAAACTATTGTTTAATCAAAAGCATAAGCATAGGAGAGCATTTATCTAAAAGTCAACTTTTCAAAAAAATTTGGGAAAAACTGGTCAGACTCGCTAGCTTAGAAAATCAATAGATTTAGATTTGTGACCCAAAAAGCAATAATTTTAGGTCCGTTTAGTACATTTAATATTCTTTTATGCTAACACTGTCTTTTTAAGTAAACCACTACATTTATCTTTAAAGTACTATAGTTTTCTTTCAAAATACTATATTTATGTTATAAAATACTATATTTGTGTTAAAATACTACATTTGATATAGAAACTACTACATTTACCTTTTAAAGTACTATAGTTATCTTTCAAAATACTATATTTATATTATAAAATACTACATTTGTGTTAAAATACTACATTGGACATGAAACTGTTATATTTTTTAGTAAAATTACTATATCTATTATATTTGACCTATTTTAATATAAAGATAGCATTTTAGAACATAAATGTAGCGCTTTAAAATATATGTGTAGGACTTTAAAGGGTACCTGAAAGTTCATTATTGGCATAAAGAATAATAAATGTATTATAGAGACCTAAACCTATTGCTTTTTAGGCCAGGAACCTAAATATATTGCTTCTCTAAGTAATGGAGTTAGATCCATTTTTCCCTAAATTTTTTTGATGATCGGTAATTTATATGATTTTGATGCTTTTTTACCGTTAATTTGGTTATGGAAAATATTTCATTGTTGCTAAACAATTAAATTTACGATCCTCTTATGATGCTAATGCAAGAAATGTCTGCTCTTTTTCATGTCAAACTTGTATTTTAGTTCATTGATTAATATACCAGCTTTTTTCTGTGTTTAGCAAGTTCTGTGAGTAATGAAATGCGGGACAAGGTTTTTGCCTTCATTTTAATCCAAAAAAAAGTTATGTGAATAATCATGAACTTCCATAAGCACTTACAATTATTATAATTGGAGAAAAAATTTTATTAGGTTGCCAAAATGTTACCTAAATTATAAATACTAGCAGGGGTCCCCACACAATACGCAGTGCGAAGTTTAAAGTCATGAAACATCATATTAATTTAAAAGTTTATTATAATATAATTTATAAATTGTAATATCGTATATTTATGAACTTTATATATAAAATACATAAAAGATTAACTTCCAAATATTTCGGCATTTTTTGTAACTTTTTAAATAATTGTTTAGCTATACCAATCTTTTAAATTTCTCAAAATTTTCTTTCTTTTTTGCTTGGGTTTTATAATATTTTGCTTATTATATAGCACACGAAGAATCATTGTTTGGGTTTTATAATATTTTGCTTATTATATAGCACACGAGAACCACAAAATATACAAAAATCCCAAAACCTTTTGTTTTCACAAATTTTCAACATTTTACACACTATAACACATGAATATGGCATATTTTAAAATGTCAAAATTGTTTTTTGTTCGGTTTTCTAATATTTTGCTTCTTATAAAATCAACAAATTATGAAATTTAAATAAAAAAAATCTCTTTTCTTCTGTTTTTCAATATTTTTCATGATATTACACACGAAGCTCACAAAATTATAAAAAATATCAAAGTTATCAATTTTCTTCTTTTATATATATTATACATGCAGCACACGAAAATCATGAAATTTTCAAAGTTCTCATATTTTTCTATTTTTTCGGTCTTTTACATTTTTACATGTTATATATCACATGACAATCGTGAAATTTTACGAAAATTTCATGATTATCTGTTTTCGTCAAATTTACATTATTTTGCATGTGAAAATTGCGTAATTTTTAAATGTCTCAAACTTTCTTTTTTTTGTTTTTCATTATTTTGCTTGCACAGCACACAAAAATCGCAAAACTTTCAAAAGTCATGAAACATTTCAGTTTTTTCGATATTTCTACATATAAATCGCGAAATTTTTAAAAATCTTAAAATTTTCTATGCTCCGCGATATTTTAATATTTTACTTGTTATACAGCATACGAAAATCGTTATAATTTTGTAAATCTGAAATTTTCCGTTTTCTTCGAATTTTCAATATTTTGTATGTTGGCACACAAAAATAGTAAAATTTTTTAAATTTCATATTTTGTGTTTTCTTCAATTTTCAATATTTTGCATGCTACATACAAATTGTGAAATTTTCAAAAATCTCTATATATTTGGCTTTTATCAATTTTTAAAATTTTGTTTCGTATAGTATATAAAGAATTCTTACTTTTCAAAAATATCAAAATAAATTATTTTTTTCCTTTTTTTCTATATTTTACTTTTTATAGCACACGAAAATTATTAAATTTTTGGGATTTTTTTATATTTTTAACAAATTTTATTTCGAAACGTATCCTTTTTAAATTTGATATTCCAAATATCCCCATAATTAATTTTAACTTATCCAGATAACCCCGATAGTTGGTTTAACCCAATATCTGCTGGGAATATTCTTTCACGATCAATTTTTGCTGTTTGGGATGGTAAATGACATCAAACTGTCATTTCTTTCCCCCAAACGTTATTTGGGATTTATCTTGGTTAGGGATTTGTTATAGATTCCAATTTAGGGCTTTTCTTTAGAAATCAAATTAGGACTATTCTTCTCACCCAAAGCTTGGTTCATTGATAAAGGGTAAGGTTAGGGACCTTCTTGCAGCGATTATGTCAACTTCAAGCACAATGGAGAGTTCAAGTTAGGGTTCTTATTCAACGTCGGAACTTTTCTTACAAACTATAGAGCGGATATTTATAGAGAAGAATCGAGGCACTTTTCTGCACCGATGACGCTTCAACTAAGTGATCGAAAGCTTCATTCATCTTCAGCGTTGATTCGCAACGGTTTTTTAGGGGTTTTAATGATATTCAAAACATGAGGAAGAAAGTGAATGTATTTTTTTAGAGTGAATAGCTTTTTAGAGAGAGAAAAAAGATAAAGAATTGGAGGGAAAACCCATGCTCTACACAAAACATAGATCCTAGTCAACCCCATCTAACTAGTAAGTTTTTTTACGGCAAAATGTAACGGAGGGGATATAAGGAGTAACGACGTATTTTTTAGGGGGTATTTGGAATATCGAATTTAAAAGGGAGACATTTGAAAATAAATATTTTAAAAGGATAGTATATAAAAGTCCCAATAATTTTTTGTTTCTTCCTTGTTACAATTTTTATGTATTCTATATAACACATGATAATTGCATTAAATTCAAAAATCCCAAAAAAAAATTCATTTTCTTTATTTTTCAACATTTTACTTGTGGAGTATAATAAGCGAAAATCGCAAAATTTTTAAAAATATCAACAAATAATTGTTTTCTTCACTTCTCAAATATTTTGCATGATATAGCACATGAAAAATCGGAAAATTTCAAAAATCTCAACAACAAAAAATTCATTTTTCCTTCTTTATTCAATTATTTTGCGTGCTATATAACATATAAAAATCATGAAATTTTAGAAATCTCAATTTTTTCTTTTGGTTAGTTAATATGTTACTTGCTCAACCTTTTGGAGAACTTCTTAATATCAGGGAAACAAAAACACTATGTGAAGTAAAAGAAGAAAATATCGTTAATTGCTAATAAGAATCTATCTGAACATAAAAAAGTCCGGTCCAAGTGACTGAAACTCTAGATGACTAGAAACCTCTGACAACACACGAAAATCGGATGACACATACGAAAATAATGAAATTTAAATATAAAAAAACTAAAAGTTTTTTGTTTCAAATTTCTAATATTTTGCACACCGTAAAACATGGAAAATCAAGATATTTTCCATGGATCTTAAAATTTTCTATTTTCTTTGATTTTTAATATTTTTCTTTGTTAATATTTTTTCTAGCACACGAAAAAATCTTTTGTTTTCACAAATTTTCATCATTTTACACACTATAACACATGAATATGGCGTATTTTAAAAATGTCAAAAAAAAAATTTCCTTCGGTTTTCTAATATTTTGCTTCTTATAAAATCAACAAATTATGAAATTTAAAAAAACAAAAAAAATTCTCTTTTCTTCTGTTTTTCAATATTTTTCATGATATTGCACACGAAGCTCACAAAATTATAAAAAAATATCAAAGTTATCAATTTTCTTCTTTTATATATATTATACATGAAGCACACGAAAATCATGAAATTTTCAAAATTATCATATTTTTCTATTTTTTCGGTCTTTTACATTTTTACATGTTATATATCACATGACAATCATGAAATTTTACGAAAATTTCATGATTATTTGTTTTCGCCAAATTTACATTATTTTGCACGTGAAAATTACGTAATTTTCAAAAGTCTCAAACTTTTTGTTTTAGTTTTTCAATATTTTGCTTGCATTGCACACAAAAATCGCAAAACTTTCAAAAATCTCGAAACATTTCAGTTTTTTCGATACTTCTACATATAAATCGCGAAAATTTTAAAAATCTTAGAATTTTCTATGCTCCGCGATCTTTTAATAATTTGCTTGTTATACAGCATACGAAAATCGTTATAATTTCGTAAATCTGAAAATTTTCCGTTTTCTTCGAATTTTCAATATTTTGTATGTTGGCATAGTGAATTTTTTAAAATTTCATATTTTGTGTTTTCTTCAATTTTCAATATTTTGCATGCTACATACAAATTGTGAAATTTTCAAAAATCTCTATATTTTTTGCTTTTATCAATTTTTAAAATTTTGTTTCCTATAGTATACGAAGAATTCTTACTTTTCAAAAATATCAAAATAAATAGTTTTTTTTCTCCATTTTTTATTCTATATTTTGCATTTTATAGCACGCGAAAATCATTAAATTTTTGGGATTTTTTGTATACCCTTTTAAAAAAATTTATTTCCAAACATATCCTTTTTAAATTTGATATACCAAATATCCTCCTAATTAATTTTAACGTATCCAGATAACCCCGATAGTTGGTTTAACCCAATATTTGCTGGGAATATTCTTTCAAGATCAATTTTAGCTTTTTGGGATAGTAAATGACATCAGACTGTCATCTCTTTCCCCCAAACGTTATATGGGATTTATCTTGGTTAGGGATTTGTTAATAGATTCCAATTTAGGGCTTTTCTTTCTTCTCACCCAAAACTTGGTTCATTGATAAAGGGTAGATTAGGGACCTTATTGCAGCGATTGTGTCGACTTCAGGCATGATGGAGAGTTCAAGTTAGGGTTCTTATTCAACGTCGGAACTTTTCTTACAAACTATAGAGCAAATATTTATAGAGAAGAATCGAGGCACTTTTCTGCCCCGATGACGCTTCAACTAAGTGATCGAAAGCTTCATTCATCTTCAGCGTCGATTTGCAATGGATTTTTTTTAGGGGTTTTAATGATATTCAAAGCATGAGGAAGAAAGAGAATGTATTTTTTTAGAGTGAATAGTTTTTTAGAGAGAGAAAAAAGATAACGAATTGAAGGGAAAGCCCTTGCTCTACACAAAACCGAGATCCTAGTCAGCCCCATCTAACTAGTATTTTTTTTACGGCAAAATGTAACGGAGGGGATATATGGAGTAACGACGTATTTTTTAGGGGGGTATTTGAAATATCGAATTTAAAAGAGGAAGACATTTGGAAATAAATCTTTTAAATGGATAGTATATAAAAGTCCCAATATTTTTTTGTTTCTTCCTTGTTACAATTTTTATGTATTCTATATAACACATGATAATTGCATTATATTCAAAAATCCCAATTTTTTTTTCATTTTCTTTATTTTTTCAACATTTTTCTTGTGGAGTATAATAAACGAAAATTACAAAATTTTTAAAAATATCAACAAATAATTGTTTTCTTCACTTCTCAAATATTTTGCATGATATAGCACATGAAAAATCGTAAAATTTCAAAAATCTCAACAATAAAAAATTCATTTTTCCTTCTTTATTCAATTATTTTGCGTGCTATATAACATATAAAAATCATGAAATTTTAGAAATCTCAATTTTTTCTTTGGTTAGTTAATATGTTACTTGCTCAACCTTTTGGAGAACTTCTTAATATCAGGCAAACAAAAACACTGTTAAGTAAAAGAAGAAAATATCGTTAATTGCTAATAAGAATCTATCTGAACATTAAAAAATCCGGTCCAAGTGACTAAAACTCTGGATGACTAGAAACCTCTGACAACACACAAAAATCGGATGACACATACGAAAATAATGAAATTTAAATATAAAAAAACTAAAAGTTTTTTGTTTCAAATTTCTAATATTTTGCACGCCGTAAAACATGGAAAATCACGATATTTTCCATGGATTTTAAAATTTTCTGTTTTCTTTGATTTTTAATATTTTGCTTTGTTAATATTTTTTCTAGCACACGAAAAAATCTTCAAAAATCTCGATAATTTTTTTCTTCTGGTTTTTCAATATTTTTCTTAACTATAGCACGCGAAAAGCGCAAAATGTTTTAAAAATCCTAATATTTTCTGTTTTCTATAATTTAAATGCTATAGCATAACAAAATCTCAAAATTTTAAAAATCGCAAAATTTTAAATAATCTCAAATTTATGTTTCCTTCAAAATTTTAATATATGTTGCATTCTGAAAATATTGAATTTTCAAAAATATCAAAATCCTCGGTTTTGTTTGGTTTTCTATATTTCACTTGCAATACAAAGGAGATTCGCGATATTTTTATCTCTAAAATAAATTTTGTTTTTTTACGATTTTTCAATATTTTAAATGTATGGCATAAAAAATCATAAAATTATTCAGTAGTTTACCACTAAAACTTAAATAGTGAAAGAAAAATAGATAGAAATTTTTAGGGGGGAGGGGGCGATAAGAATTTTTCAACGGTACAATTAAACCTATCTGTATTGGATAAAAGAGTGATATATATTCAATATGGAGCTAATAAAAAATTCATGACCTAAAAACAGTAAGAAAATTAAATAGGAGCCATATAACAATTTTTTTTTATTAAAATCTAGGTTAGATAAGAGAATATTTTAAGGAATACTCTCTCGTATAGTTTTGTATATTTTATATAGATAGTTTTAACTCTGAATGCCATTATAACATGGTAATAAAGCTACTAACCGTTGAACAAGGGAGGCTTGACCATCAATAAGAAAAATAGAAAAAGTTTGAACTAGCAAGATTACAATGATAAAAAAAAATGTAATTGTTTTAAGAAGGCTAAGTCCTTCTCATTCTTGGTCCATTAGCATATTACAACCATATGCTTTAATAATTTCCATTTTACCATCTTATTCTAAATGTTCATTTTTTTCCGATTATGTCAAATTTTTATCCGCAAAATATTCTTACCTCTGATATGAAAAGGATAACATTCCAATGATATTATTAAAATAAAACATCAGAAATAACCCCAACAATAACCTCATACTATAGCCTTATAGATAAGGTGCATGTTGTTAAAATATATGGCAGTTTTCCTCTAGTCGCGGGAAACAATGAGGGTTTCTCACTTTAAAGCATTTTTTAGAAAAATAACTGCAATGTCTTTTTTTTGTTACTGATCTGTAAGCTCTAACCTAACCACGCAACGCACGCACGCTCACCACACACAAGCACACAACACACACACGCATTCAAGGGAGACCCACAAATTTGTCCCGAAAGTATTAATTTGTGGCCATTTCCTCTCTTGAGATTCTTAGGGTTCGAACCCCGCACTCCCGCATTCTGCCCAAGAAGAAAATTACCAACTGAGCTAGCGCTCCACTCGAGTAAAACACGCAATGTCTTAAATGAACCAATCGATCTCAAGCATAATGCTCCCTATCAACATCAAAATTTAAAACTACAATGGCATATGTCGACCTATGTGCTATCGAATGGCAGAACACTATATCACATAGGACTCTCAGGCCCATTTGCTACAAGACGCAAGCGAGAATCTCAAAATCCACGATTCTAACCCTCTCTCTCACACTAAACTCATAAAAATTGACACAACAATATGTACATAAACCCCCACAACTCCCTCAACTCTCTCCAATAACAAATTTAGAGAGAGAGAGAGAGAGAGATGGCTACTTTCAATTTCAAGGTAGGAGAGTGCAAAGGGCAAAAGATGTTAGATGGTGACACTACTACAAAGAAGGGTTGCCCCTACGGATTTATCCGTAGGGGCAACCCACTGCCCCTACGGATATATACGTAGGGGCGAAAAAATACCCCGTAGGTGTAAAGGCCGCAGGTGCAAGTTGAGGCCCTGAACTTGCCCCTACGGGCAAATTCTTGCCCCTACGGATATCTGTGTAGGTCCTGTTGCCCCTACGGATTAAGCCGTAGGGTATAAGATTTTATATTATTTACGGTTTATTTTAATAAATTACTTTGCCCTACGGATATACCCGTCGGGGCATGTACTACCCCCTACGGATATATGCGTAGGTACGTTTCCGTAGGGGCATAAATTCAGGATTCCTGATATTTTGCCCCTACGGATAACGCCGTAGGGGAGAGTCAGTGGCCCCTACGGATATATCCGTAGGGGATTTCCCAACCCCCTGGTACTGAGATCTGGGGGAAATATCAGTTACTGCTGATATTTTGCCCCTACGGCGATATCCGTAGGGGTAACATGTTTGCCTACGGATTAATCCGTAGGTACATATTATCTGAATTTTTTTTTTAAAAATGGGCTGTTTGATTTTTTCCCGCCCTGTGCACAATAATATATACATCAATCAAATCATATATTGCAGTATTCATAATCACATCTCACGCATATATATAATATACAAAAGAAACACAAAAACTGAATATGATATAAATACAAACCAATATCAATATCGTTTCAAAATGTAGTACAATGTGTATGATATAAATAAATACATGTTTCAAAAAAAAAGAACCAAAAATCTACCCTAGCTCGGTCCAGCTCCACATCTGAATAACGATAGAATAACGCGCGCCTGCTCCTCGGTCAATAAACTATGCAATTTGTCGCGAGCGGGAGTCTGAGCGGCATGTGGTCTGCGCAGCCGCCGTCGAGGTAGTCGCTTGCGGAGCCGCGGCTGCGGGAGTCTGAGTGGGCGGTGGAGCTACAGGAGCTGTCTGCGGAACCGCAGCCGATGTAGTGGCTTGCGGAGCCGCAGCCGAAGGAGTTGCGTGTGGAGGCTCGGCCGATCTACCCTGTCGCGTCTGGATATAACGTGTGTAAGAAGCGTGTAAGAACTGTTTATTATTCGAATTCGTATCATTATTAAGTTATTTCGAAACCCTGTTTGGATATCTAGTTTGGAAAAGCGTTGTTTATTTCAATTACATATGTATGTATGATTAATCAAACTTAAGTCTAAAACCAAATAAGCTCAAGCTACGTACTAATTATGGATATGTTGATATGTATATAATATGAAATGATATTTTACTATAAAGTAGTATACATACCAGCATCTCCTTCAACTCCTGAACGCTGGCCCTCAAGCTATCCAGTTCATGATGGATACGTCGCTCACTGGAGACGGAGGAAGTAACCACCGGGGTGGAGTCCAACCTCATATGGGCCCTGCTAGAGCCCAGTCCTCGGCCTCTCTCCCAACCTCCGTGGTGCCGTCCGTGTGCGGCGTCCAGGACTGGGGTCAGCAGCCTCGAATGTTGCCTTCCCCCTAGCAACTGTCAGAACATTATATTTAGCACATACTGGTCTATAAAATTGACAAGAAACACCAAAATCAACAAATTCAAAGCCTTACCTACAGAGATAGAAGATGTGCTCCTCTGGTATCTGCATGTATCAAAATTTGAATAATATTAATTAATTTCAGTACATACATACTAACAAGGTAAACTCGCATATAGCGCTGCTTACACATATGACAGGGAGTGAACAAGCTCTTGTAGATCATCAGGCGCAAATCTAATCTCATCAAGCAGCCCATGATAATGAGTTGGACGACTAAGAGCAAAAGAAATGTGTGTATATTTATGATATAGCATTCTAAATCAATATACATGCCCTATATAATATATAAACATACCTGGAGGAACGGGAGTGGCCTCTGTCCCTGATATGGACGCATCACCAACAACTAGACAATCAAACATTGACAATATAAGTAATTTTGACATAAACAGGCATGGATATCTATAATATTACATTCAAAATGGATATTAGAGAGCGCACCTGCAGTGAGAAGTGGTAAAAGTATCACCCAACTAGGGTGTAATTTACAGAATCAGTTGAGACTCTTAAAAGTCATAGAAGAACCCGACCTGCACAAATCTGATGTATGCTTTCCATTGGACACTAAAAAGTCTCTAAAGGGAAAAGCCTATTTGAAAGCCATCATTAGTTCATATCAGAGGATTGATGCTGAAACAGAGAACGAGTAATGTCATTTTTTTCTTCTTCCGCCACACTACTGTCTTCTCCTTCTGCCACATTACTGTCTTCTCCTTCTTATTATGTGCGCGTGCAAATTCAATGACTATATTGAGAATATGGATTAATAGTGGGTAGGAAAAATATTTCTCAAATGGCTTTTGCGTCTTAAAACCATAAACTACTAAGTAATGACATACATAATTTTTTTAGTATAAAGGTTGTTATTTTAAGTTTTCCCTTATAGAGATATGATCTAACTGCATCTATCAACTATAAGTGTGCAGAAAATTATGATAAGAAATCATAAGAAAGGGTCGTAGCCATGCATAACCTTGAATCTACATACCAAATCATGCAAAAGCATGCACTTATTGTCACCTTGCCTTGGAATATAAAATATCTTGGAAGACTATAAGCGAGCATTTAAATCTTGTTAGCTTTTGACTTCAACATATATTTTTCTCAAGTACCATGAAATATACTTCCTCCGTATAAACCGTTTTCAGGAAGATGGATTAATAATGACAAATTATCCATTGTGGCTCACTAGGTTAGCATTTTCTCTTCTATTGACCATCTTTCTAATCTGCTTGGTAAATTTATTCGGAACCGGCTGTGAATCATTAAAAGACATGCATAAGAACGAAAGCTAAAATACAGATATATAGCATACCGATACATCGAAACTTCATAGTTGCGATGGCAATCCAGAGATATTTATTTCTACACACGTGGTGCGCGTGCGAATGCGTCAGGCATCATGGACAAATATTTCAGAACATGGAAAGTATTATTCGTATAAAGTAATTAAAACTTTTAAACAGCTTGGGTAGAGATATTTTCTTAGGTGATGCAATCATATCATGAGGACTAAATTTAAGCTATTATATATATGCATATGTATTTTTCTAACCTAAAATATCACACACACACACAGAAAGAGAGAGAGAGAACACCTGGTAGGTAAAAAAATCAGGTAGCAGGATCCTGAAGAAATGGAGTCCATAGCATTGCTCATCATCATCATCCATGATCCCTTTGATAATATTTTTTCAAAGGGATCACGGATGATGATGATGAGCAATGCTATGGACTCCATTTCTTCAGGATCCTGCTAACTGATTTCTCTATCTACCTGGTATTCTCCCCCTCTCTCTCTCTCTCTCTATGTGTGTGATATATTAGATTAGAAAAATACATAAGCATATGTATAATAGCTTAAATTTAGTCATCATGATATGATTGCATCAACTAAGAAAATATCTACCCAAGGTGTTTAAAAATTTTAATTACTTTATACGAATAATACTTTTCATGTTCTGAAATATTTGTCCATGATGCCTGACGCATTCGCACGCGCACCACGTGTGTAGAAATAAATATCTCTGGATTGCCATCGCAACTATGAAGTTTCGATGTATCGGTATGCTATATATCTGTATTTTAGTTTCTTTCTTATGCATGTCTTTTAATGATTCGCAGCCGGTTCCGAATAAATTTACTAAGCAGATTAGAAAGATGGTCAATAGAAGAGAAAATTCTAACCTAGTGAGTCACAATGGATAATTTGTCATTATTAATCCATCTTCCTGAAAACGGTTTATACGGAGCAAGTATATTTCATGGTACTTGAGAAAAATATATGTTGAAGTCAAAAGCTATCAAGATTTAAATGCTCGCTTATAGTTTTCCAAGATATTTTATATTCCAAGGCAAGATGACAATAAGTGCATGCTTTTGCATGATTTGGTATGTAGATTCAAGGTTATGCATGGCTACGACCCTTTCTTATGATTTCTTATCATAATTTTCTGCACACTTATAGTTGATAGATGCAGTTAGATCATATCTCTATAAGGGAAAACTTAAAATAACAACCTTTATACTAAAAAAATTATGTATGTCATTACTTAGTAGTTTATGGTTTTAAGACGCAAAAGCCATTTGAGAAATACTTTTCCTACCCACTATTAATCCATATTCTCAATATAGTCATTGAATTTGCACGCGAACATAATAAGAAGGAGAAGACAGTAATGTGGCAGAAGGAGAAGACAGTAATGTGGCGGAAGAAGAAAAAAATGACATTCCTCGTTCTCTGTTTCAGCATCAATCTTCTGATATGAACTAATGATGGCTTTCACATAGGCTTTTCCCTTTAGAGACTTCTTAGTGTCAAATGGAAAGCATACATCAGATTTGTGCAGGTCGGGTTCTTCTATGACTTTTAAGAGTCTCAACTGATTCTGTAAATTACACCCTAGTTGGGTGATACTTTTACCACTTCTCACTGCAGGTGCGCTCTCTAATATCCATTTTGAATATCGATAATATTACATTCAAAATGGATATTAGAGAGCGCACCTGCAGTGAGAAGTGGTAAAAGTACCACCCAACTAGAGTGTAATTAACAGAATCAGTTGAGACTCTTGAAAGTCATAGAAGAACCCGACCTGCACAAATCTGATGTATGCTTTCCATTGGACACTAAGAAGTCTCTAATGGGAAAAGCCTATGTGAAAGCCATCATTAGTTCATATCAGAAGATTGATGCTGAAACAGAGAACGAGGAATGTCATTTTTTTCTTCTTCTGCCACATTACTGTCTTCTCCTTCTTCTTCTGCCACATTATTCTCTTCTCCTTCTTATTATGTGCGCGTGCAAATTCAATGACTATATTGAGAATATGGATTAATAGTGGGTAGAAAAAGTATTTCTCAAATGACTTTTGCGTCTTAAAACCATAAACTACTAAGTAATGGCATACATAATTTTTTTAGTATAAAGGTTGTTATTTTAAGTGCGCGTGCAAATTCAATGAAAGTTAGATTTGAGGATACCCATGTATGAGTTGTATTCTATATATGTGTGTTTCGATTTATGATTTCGCTTAAGTGTAGGGTTGTTTTTACTTAAAGAAGTATCACCATCTACTATATATAAAAAAATATAGCAAACTAGGATTGGTATTCAAATCTCAGTCCAGATTGGTATTCAAAATTTATTTAATTAGTTTGTGATCCACATCATTTGATTCGTTGCTTGAGGCATCAATGTAGGCACAAATATCGGCGACGAGGAACTCGACGAGGAAGAACGAGGGCGGTGGCGGGCTGAGAACGGAGGGCGCGCGGTGGCGACGAAGAGAAAATTGGAGACGCGGGAACGAGAGAAAATTTTGGGAACGAGAGGGAAAGATATCGAGGCGTAGGGCATTTCTGTGCCTTTTTTAATTAAATTCCCATTTAGGTGCCCGTAGGGCCAAACAACAAATTAAGATATAATATTTTTAAATTAAAATGTCGGGCACCGTAGGGACAAAGTGGCGCTTTTAGTTTCATATATGAGTATCGATGGGAATATGAAGGTTTCATATTATCATCGAGTATCATATATTGGTTTTAACCTGAATATCTTGAGTCGCTCTCTAATTATGCGTTTGTTGTGCATTCGTGTTGTATGTGTAACATGATTTTAAACCATTGAGATCAAGATTGATAGAACTGATCATCCTACATTGCAATAGCATTCATCGACCAAAAACTATTATTGCAATGGTATTCATCTATAACAATCAACAATTAAAACTACAAATGTAGGATACTGATATCATAAAGCGTTATACGCAACATTGATAGAACTGATAAATAAAAAAACGAAACACAAACCGTATTAAGATTTAACAACTTTGATTATGTCATATACGCGGGCCGATATTTTCATATTAGCCAATAGGCAAAAATAGATTGCGGTCTGGATATGGCATATTGGCAGATGTTACCTATATGCATAAATCTTATGTCTAATGACCATAAGATTGTCGGAGACAGTTTTGATGTTTTGTGGGTTTGGTTTTATACTTGGGACAATCCAATGTTGACACACACACATAAATAACAAATTAAAGTAAACTAACTAAGAGGCATGTTTGAGTTTTATACTGGGATCACAAATAGCATGATGGCTGCAAACATGTTGCTTGAATACTTGCAGACAATCCAATGTTGCCTCGCCATTTCTATAAATTTTAAACTCCCTGGAAAATTATCATCACTCAGGATTACTTTAGGGCCAGTTTGGCTGCTTCTTGCTTGTGATTCAACATTCAGCTTTTTGTTGATTTGGAACTCAGAGAGTGTTGCAAAACAAATCCAAAACTAAATAAACCTCAAACTAGCTACAGAGAAGGCAAACAACAAACCCCATGAAGTTTGGCTTTCAAGGGTTTTCCCACTAAAATACACTTAGATGCAGCACTTTAAGGAAGCTTGCAGCAATATAAAAACTTTTAGGTAGTTTAGTGAAAAACTGCAGTGCTTCAAGATTGTTTAAGTTTTATGTGTGCTTAAGCTGTCATACAGAAATTATCGTTGAAAAAATGTTCGCAACCCTAGCTTTTCCAGCAACGATACTGGAATACGAGCCTCAGATATGCCAGCTTAGGAATCAAAATAAGAAAGAGATTTGGGGTTATCCTAAGTCCAAAGTCAAACGGGCTCGAGAAATATATAAACCCAAAAAAATGACTGCATAAAGATCTCATAAAGATGAAAAGGATGTTATGCAAGCTCTGAACAAATCTTGAACGGAACTTTCACAAGAATTTACAATACCCGACCAGAATCCAATCCTGAGTTTGATGAAGCTTCAGGCCTTCAGCTTCCCCACAGAAAATAGTTAGGGCAAACCCTTTGCAAAACCATAGCTTTCATGCAGAGATGACGCTCAGAACATGCCAGCTTCCAAACACATTGAATAATACATAATCTTCCATACTCTCTCTCTCTCTCAATCAGACAGTTTATATTTGGATTTGAATTTAGGAAAAGAAATAAGATGGCTACAAACCAGCTTGCCTCGCCAATCTCATAACTATAAAGCTCATAAAAGTGGAAGCTTGAGGGCAAGCCATCATCGCCTCCATTCAATTGAAGCCAAATCATCCACAAAAAATAGAAATAAATATAATAATTGATCGATATGCAAAATTGCAAGAAACCTATTCAGATTTTTGCATGAAAAAATAAGAGATGTAAAATAAGTAAAAGATTACCAAATGAAATTATCCCATCACTTGAACCCCCTCTCAAGACATTTTAGGAAAAATTCCCCCAGTAATTTTCTTCGGTTTAACCGTTTTATATCATAGAAGAAAGATAAATTTCAAATGTATATACATGCATACACACACACACATCATATACACAGTTTTTGAATGTTGCCAGAATTTCAACGGTAATTCTAGATTTTCCCAAACTCTGAAGGCTTCACAAAAATTTTAAATACAGATAATAATATGATTGAAGAGATCAATCACCAATTTTTTAATGAGGATCAACTGAAACCCCAAACAGAGCAAGCAAATTACAAAGATCCCAAAAATTTGATGAGAGCATAAAGAATTTAACATCATGATAACAATATAACCAAAATGGCTGAAAGATCTACGATGTCAGACTCGAGTTCTGATACGAAATGGGGCAACCCCAACCCCAACCCCAACCATAATTCTAACCCTAACCCTAACCCCAGCCCCAGCCCCAACCCCAGCCTAACCCCAACCTTAACCCCAACCCCAACCCCAACCGCAACCCCCTGCCGAACCCCAACCCCAACCGCAACCCCCTGCCGAACCCCAACCCCAACCGCAACCCCAACCCCAGCCCCAGCCCCAGCCCCAACCGCAACCCCAACCCCAACCCTGACGCTACCCCCAACGGATGCCTCATCGGTACCCAAACCATGAACCCTAGCCCTAAAATAATCAAAAATTTGTTTAATTTAATATTTCCTAACCTGTGCAGTGGAGGCGTCGACGATCCATTGGAGGCGGCGACGAAAGGAGGCGACGACGAAAACGGAGATGAGGATGAACCAGGCGGCGGCGACGGAGAATTGGCCTGCGCTGGCGATGACGATAACGGCGATGAAACACAGGCGATCGGCGGGAACAAGGGTTTGGGGATTTTGGGTTCGCGCGCGATATTGGGAAAATAATTTTTAGGTAATGAGCGTAGGGATCGATCCATGCCTTTTTAATTAAATCTCTATTTAGTTGCCCCTGCGGATAAATCCCTAGATTCTTGGTTTGCGGCTCCGTAGAGGCAAACAACAATTTACGATTTAATATTTTTTAAATTAATATGTAAGGACCGTAGGGGCAACCTTAAGGACCTACGGACTAATCCGTAGGGCAAAACTAAATCTGCCCCTACGGATTTTGTTATCCGTAGGGGCAAAACTAAATCTGCCCCTACGCCGTAAAACATGGAAAATCACGATATTTTCCATGGATTTTAAAATTTTCTGTTTTCTTTGATTTTTAATATTTTGCTTTGTTAATATTTTTTCTAGCACACGAAAAAATCTTCAAAAATCTCGATAATTTTTTTCTTCTGGTTTTTCAATATTTTTCTTAACTATAGCACGCGAAAAGCGCAAAATGTTTTAAAAATCCTAATATTTTCTGTTTTCTGTAATTTAAATGCTATAGCATAACAAAATCTCAAAATTTTAAAAATCGCAAAATTTTAAATAATCTCAAATTTATGTTTCCTTCAAAATTTTAATATATGTTACATTCTGAAAATATTGAATTTTCAAAAATATCAAAATCCTCGGTTTTGTTTGGTTTTCTATATTTCACTTGCAATACAAAGGAGATTCGCGATATTTTTATCTCTAAAATAAATTTTGTTTTTTTACGATTTTTCAATATTTTAAATGTATGGCATAAAAAATCATAAAATTATTCAGTAGTTTGCCACTAAAACTTAAATAGTGAAAGAAAAATAGATAGAAATTTTTAGGGGGGAGGGGGCGATAAGAATTTTTCAACGGTACAATTAAACCTATCTGTATTGGATAAAAGAGTGATATATATTCAATATGGAGCTAATAAAAAATTCATGACCTAAAAACAGTAAGAAAATTAAATAGGAGCCATATAACAATTTTTTTTTATTAAAGTCTAAGTTAGATAAGAGAATATTTTAAGGAATACTCTCTGTATAGCTTTGTATATTTTATATAGATAGTTTTAACTCTGAATGCCATTATAACATGGTAATAAAGCTACTAACCGTTGAACAAGGGAGGCTTGACCATCAATAAGAAAAATAGAAAAAGTTTGAACTAGCAAGATTACAATGATAAAAAAAAATGTAATTGTTTTAAGAAGGCTAAGTCCTTCTCATTCTTGGTCCATTAGCATATTACAACCATATGCTTTAATAACTTCCATTTTACCATCTTATTCTAAATGTTCATTTTTTTCCGATTATGTCAAATTTTTATCCGCAAAATATTCTTACCTCTGATATGAAAAGGATAACATTCCAATGATATTATTAAAATAAAACATCAGAAATAACCCCAACAATAACCTCATACTATAGCCTTATAGATAAGGTGCATGTTGTTAAAATAGATGGCAGTTTTCCTCTAGTCGCCGGAAACAATGAGGGTTTCTCACTTTAAAGCATTTTTTAGAAAAATAACTGCAATGTCTTTTTTTTGTTACTGGTCTGTAAGCTCTAACCTAACCACGCAACGCACGCACGCTCACCACACACAAGCACACAACACACACGCGCATTCAGGGGAGACCCACAAATTTGTCCCGAAAGTATTAATTTGTGGCCATTTCCTCTCTTGAGATTCTTAGGGTTCGAATCCCGCACTCCCGCACTCTGCCCAAGAAGAAAATTACCAACTGAGCTAGGGCTCCACTCGAGTAAAACACGCAATGTCTTAAATGAACCAATCGATCTCAAGCATAATGCTCCCTATCAACATCAAAATTTAAAACTACCATGGCATATGTCGACCTATGTGCTATCGAATGGCAGAACACTATATCACATAGGACTCTCAGGCCCATTTGCTACAAGACGCAAGAGAGAATCTCAAAATCCACGATTCTGACCCTCTCTCTCTCACTAAACTCATAAAAATTGACACAACAATATGTACATAAACCCCCACAACTCCCTCAACTCTCTCCAATAACAAATCGAGAGAGAGAGAGAGAGAGAGAGAGAGAGAGAGAGAGAGAGATGGCTACTTTCAATTTCAAGGTAGGAGAGTGCAAAGGGCAAAAGATGTTAGATGGTGAACAAGTCCCTATAGTGCTTAACCCAAC
Source organism: Agapanthus africanus (assembly GCA_030015575.1). Classification (NCBI taxonomy): domain Eukaryota; kingdom Viridiplantae; phylum Streptophyta; class Magnoliopsida; order Asparagales; family Amaryllidaceae; genus Agapanthus; species Agapanthus africanus. The sequence goes on from JASDDO010000014.1 coordinate 653,772,622, forward strand.
ACAAGATAAGTTCAAGGACTTGGGTTCACTTGTTGAATCAATTGAGTCCAATAGGGGTTGGTTTGAAGAGACATTGTTGAAGAACAGCGCCATTTTGTTCCGCGGGTTCGACGTGCAGAACGCGGAGGGGTTTAATGAATTGGTGGAGGCGTTCGGGTGCGAGGATATCCGGTACGTAGGTCCCGCGCCCCGGACGCATATTTATAAGAGGGTGTGGACTGCCAATGAAGGTCCCCTTGAGGAGTTCATCTACTACCATCATGAAATGGTTTTGGTGAGCCTTTTATGCTAGTTTGTATCGATATTTGCATAGGTTATAATTATTCTTAATCTACAAATAGTTCAATTTCTTCATATGTTGGATATAGTTCTGGTATATATCAAACAATGACAAAATATCCTGTGATTATACTTCTAACCTCTTTCTATGTAAAGATCAAAGAGTTCCCTACAAAGGTGATTTTGTTTTGTCAAGTACCACCCCCGAAAGGCGGCGAGACTCCGTTTGTCCCGAGCTTTAGGGTAACGGAACGGATGGTGAAAGAGTTCCCCGAGAAGGTACAAGAGATAGAAGAGAAGGGACTGAGGTACTCATTCACCGCAAAGAGCAAGAACGATGAGGCTTCGATGAGAGGAAGGGGATGGGAGGACGCATTCGGAACCTCGGACAAAACTGAAGCTGAGAAAAGGTATGATTCTTTGATCACTAGACAACCTTGCTTAGAAAAAAGAAAGCGAAAACAACAATATATGATGGTCAATACTTTAATAATTGTTTTCAGATTTTTGCCCACGGTGTTAACATATACACACTACATCTCATGACAACGTTTACAGGGCCAAGGCATTAGGAATGGACATAGAGTGGCTCCAAGACGGCGGAGCGAAGACCATACTGGGCCCACGGCCGCTAACAAGGGTCTTCCCGAAGAGGAAAGGGAGGAGGATGTGGTTCAACACCGTCGTCGGGATGCATGGCAAAGACATCAGCTCCGCGGAAATGGCCGACGGTTCTGAGATCGACGCGGAAATGGTGAAGAGATGTGGGGAGATCATTGAAGAAGAGAGCATCCAGTTCAAATGGGAGAAGGGAGATGTGTTGGTTTTGGATAACCTGGCTTTGCTTCATGGGAGGAGACCCTCTCTTGCTCCTAGGAGAGTCCTTGTTGCTACTTGCAAGTGAAATGCATTGGTCATGGTTTGCATCACTAGGGATTAATATGTCTAAATAAATGTGTTGTATTTCATTTTGATCCCTACAATTTATAGATCTATGTAATATAATATATGAGTGAATATTCCTTGTGATATTACCTTATCTAGCTTGGAGTTCATGGAAAAATTATTATCTAGTCTCTATATATAACATTTTCTAAGGTCATTAAAAAAAATTATTAGCATCCTACCTAATATTTATTAGTCCTTTATTTCAACAAATAAGCTTATATGGTATAAAAAATTTGATCAGTCCTTTCTTTAAAAATTCGTTCTGTTTTTTCTCACTGATTAGGTTTTACTGGCAAAATATTAAAAAATTTCATAATTTTTTTGTGCTATAACATCGTAAATACTGAAAAATAAAAAAACAAAAACATTTTAGAGTTAAAAATTTTGCAGTTTTCGTTTGGTTTTGCGAAAAATATAGAAAAACCAAAGAAACAAAATAGTTTGACATTTTTTAAAAATTCGCCATCTTCATGTGTTAAATATTAGAAATTTGAAGGAAACTAAATATTTTAGATCTTTGAAAATTTTCCGATTTTCGTATACTAACATGCATAATGTTACAAAATGGGAAGAAAATATTTCTTTTTGAGATTTTGAACATTTTGTAATTTTCTTGTGTTATAGCATGTAAAATAAAAAAACAGAATAAAACAGAAAATATCGAGACTATTGAAAATTTCACGATATTTGCTAAGCAAACAAAAAATATTGAAAAACAAAATAAAAATTAAAATTCTGAGATCTTTTTGAAGATTTTATGATTTTCATATTCTATAATAAGTAAAATATTGAAAAAAAAAATAGAAAAATTGGCAATTTTCATATGCTATATTGAAAATTTAAAGATTTTTGGATTCTATAATAAGCAAAATATCTTCGGATTTCTTAAAATTTCATAATTTTCGTACGTTGTCAAGGGTTCACTGTCATCCAGAGCCACACTCACTCGAACCGGATTTCTTTGTTCTGTTAGGTTTTATATAGCAATCAATGATCTTTCCTTATTTTACTTCACATAACCTTTTATCTCTTTGATACTAGGTGTGCAATCAGACTGGGTTTCACGGCTTGAAATTAAAACCTAAACTCAACCCGCTCAAACCCGATAGGTTTGCAATGCGTTAAAAATCAACCTGTAACTTTAGATTTCGGGTTGAAGTCGACGAGTTGGTTTTTACAGATTTTTCGGGCTTTTCCCATTATAAATTATCAAAAAAAAAATATTATATTTGAGATAAGTTCTATCAAAAATATATGCACTATAGATTATCAAAAAAAAATTATTATACATGAGATGAGTTATATCAAAACTATATGCACAATATTTACATTTTGACAAATCTATATAAATACTATATTCGATATTACACTTAAAAATTTATGGATTACACTTAAAAATTACCCTAACCGGGCATTATATAATAAATTGTGATATGTACATCATTATATTTAGAATTAAATGGATATGTAATATATCGAGTCGGATCCGTTATAATAAATTGTGATGTGTACATCATTATATTTAGAATTAAATGGCTATGTAATATATCGAGTCGGATCCGTTATAGGAAGTGGGTTTGGTTTGAGTTGGTTTACGGTTTGAGCAATCTGGTTTAATACTACGTCCATAATCAAGCCTAAAATATTTTATCTAATAGTTGACCCTTCTAATCGGGTTCTAGAAGGTATAAGAAGTCTAAAACCCCCGGAAAATTCGAGTCGGTTCGGGTTTGGATTAAACCCAACCCGACTTTTACCCACACTTGATACTTCAAAATTCTTTAAAAGTATGAACACGTTAAATATTAGAAAACCGGAAAAAAAAAACCCAGAAAATTCTTAAATTTTTGAAATTTTATGATTCTCGTGTGTTACCATGTAAAATAATGAAAACAAGTAAGAAAACAAAATATTTTTAAGATTATTGTAAACTGAGTGATTTTCATATTCTATATCATGAAAACATTGAAAAAATGAAGAAGACATAAAACTTTTGAGAATTTTGAAGATTTTGCAATGTTCATTTGTTATAACAAGCAAAATTTGAAAGATTGAAAAAAAATAAAAAATTTGAATTTTGAAAATATTACGATTATCATGTTCTATATATAGAAAAAAACATTATAAAATACATAAAATTTTGATATTCTTAAATTTCATGCGTACCCAAAAATATTTTTTCCTAAGGCTAGTTAGAGATTAAAATTAGGGTAATAGTGTATTTTGAATTTTAATTAGCAGAATATAACGGTTTGGGACAACGTAGGCATGGCTTCAGATATATCAAATAAGAAGGCAGATTATTGGAACCCGACCTTCCCTATTTAAAGGGAAGGGCGAGTTCTAGGAATCCGAGCAACCAGTCCTCCGTTACGAGGCAAAAAAAAAAAGAAATTAAAAAACAAGTTTGCCTAAATTTTTTTCTTTAAAAGTGGCAGGGGAAATTTTGTAATTTTCATATTAACCCGAAAATTTGATAGGCACAAAAATCTCAGATAAAGATTATTTTACTCCAAAAAAAATTATTATCAAATTGTACATGTGAAACCTTATGTCAAGTAGTACCTGACATTATGTCAATTCTCATCAATACACTTACATGCAAACATTGGATTCCATATTTATTTTTAAAAATGAGAAATAATATTACAAACAAGGTTTGTTACAATTTCTAGAGGAGAAATTTAATACTTGGATCATACTATAAATATCAATGAAGAATAATTCAGTAACAACATACTACAAGTGAAAAAGGTAAAGCAAAAGAGTAAGCTTTTGTTCTATCTACTCAAGAAAAAATTAGAGAAGATACGAATAATACATCTACACTTGTGATGAAGTTTCTAAATGGTTACTAAAGGGTGTAAAATGTTGGTGAAAATTGTTGTAAATGCAGCAGAAGGGAAAATTAAAAAAAATTATTAACACCAATTAGGATTTATAAATTAGGTTAATTATAAACGAAATCAATTAACCCTTAATTGATTCGAAAAGATAATATATTTACGCAAATTCAGATTTGTGTTCCGTTCGCTGTGCTAGCGATTTCTATCCAATCAAGACGACATGATTACATCTTGATGATATTCTTGCTTGCCTCCAAACGAATCTCCAAGGTCAGTGAACTTTAATTAATTAGTTAATTAGCCGATCTAATTAATTTGAAAGAATTATAAAAAAAGAAAAGAATTAAAAATCAAAATTTTAGTTCATCTCTACCATGAAAATTTTGGCCAAAAGACAAGGAAAGGGGAGGCCAAAACTTTTGAGAGGATGAGAGGAATAATTAGGGTTTGTATCAAATAGAAGCCTATATATATAGGGATATCGTTTTTTCTATTTAAACCCTTAAACAAACTAATTAGTTATAACCTAATACATGTTGGTCCACACATATATATGCATATAGTATTTGATACATATATATGCATATAGTATTTGATACATATCAAATGTATAACAATATTATCTTATATATATATATATATATATATATATATATATATATATATATATATATATATATATATATATATATATATATATATATATATATTATTTACTCATTTAATATCACATATTATATTGAGTAGCACGTCAAATCGTATTTGACAATTTTACTATTATTTAATCAATAGTACATCAAATATACTTATTTAATTAAATACCTTTTTGTATATCAACCATATACTTTCTCTTCTTTTATAGTTCTATATTTGGCAAATAGGAGTTTATTTATGTGTGATTTTGGAGGCTCGACGTTTACTCGGCAGTGGATAATCAATTCAAACAATTCGAATTAATTTTGTAAGCAGTAAAATCCACAAGTTTATAGAGACGATAGCTACGTGTTTAGACTACGGGGTAAATTGTCGATGACTAGATTGGAATAGGAAAATGATATACAAGAAAATCAATACCTATCAGTGGCAACTACCATACGGTCTGATCTCTTCGTCTCTTTGTGCTCCTTATTTGGTCTAGATTTTGGTAGTACTGTTAAACCCTAATAACTCAAATAACTATTGCTTTGATATTACCATGTAACCCTGAGATCAAACCGATAACCACTTATCATTTGATCTCCGGTACTCTGGCTAGAGATTTTAGGTCACCGATATATTGCATACTGCAGAACATTGTTCTCCATATACCGGAGAGACGAATTCCATGTTAACTCCTCACAACTTTCATGTGCATTTGATCATACCCAACTGCTACCGTTATACACAATATCAATAGATCTTTGGTTGGTGTTCCCTCATAAAAAATGGGGAAGCGTCTCACGTGTTAAACACGTGAGCGTTCTTCGTGCAAAGCACATGGACGCCTGTCTCTGTTAGGATTAAATCCTAAGGCGGTGTCTCGCATGTTAGACACGTGAGCGCCCACATGCTAAACACGTAAACGTCTATTTCTGATAAAATTAAATCCTCTGACAGCGCCTCACGTGTTAGACACGTGAGTGCCTGCATGCAAAGCACGTGAACGCTTATTTCTGATAGGATTAAATCGTATGGCAGCGCCTCACGTGTTAGACACGTGAGTGCCTACGTGCAAAGGACGTAGACGCTTGTTTTTTATAGAATTAATCTCATAACAACGCCTCACGTGTTAGGCACGTGAGCGCCTACATGCAAAGCATGTTGACGCTTATTTCTGATAGAATTAATCTTATAACAGCGCCTCACGTGTTAGGCAAGTGAACGCCTGCATGCAAGGCACGTGGGCATTTGCTTCAAAAAGGATTAAATTCTATGGCTACACCCACGTGCATAGCATGTGAGTGTCAGTGCCCAAAATTGAAGCAGTTTTGATTCGGGTAGAATTAAATTCTACTTGAGAAAATATTCCCTTAAACAAGAAAAATATTCTCTGTTAAACAGAGAGCCATTGGATCAAATATCAATGTTATAACTAAATTATTAGGGAAAATATATCTTTCTAAATAAGAAAGATATGCACTGAACCATTGGATTAAAAAAAATCCAATAATGACTAAAAATCACCATTTAAATCAAGAGACGGAATTAAATTCAATATGAGAAAATATTTCCCTAATCTTGTTAAAAACAAGAAAAATATATTCTGTAAAATAGAGAGCCTTAAATCTAAGATCCAACGGTGATTAAAAATCACCACTTGATTATGAAATCAAGTCGAGATCTTTTAAATAAAGGATCCTCTCAACTAATCAACAGTTTTTTCTCACCTATATAAAGGGCCCGAGACTTCAAGTTTCATAAACAGAAAACCCTCTATAAGGTTTTGCAAAAAAAAAGATAAAAGCTACAACCGAAAATTTAATTCTCTTTCTGAAGAAAGTTTTCTTGCTCCTTTCAAACCCTAGTTAAAGAAAAAGACAGAGATCAAACCATCTCCTTTGCCTATCATATAAAGATGCAAAAGTTTAACCCTTTATGAAGAACTTAGTTCTTTCTTTGGAGCTGAGATCCGCAAGAAAAATCGCACATAAATTAAGAATTTAATTCTCATCGGGAAGAACTTGTTCTTCAGACTCAAGATTTAGGGGAAAATTAAACATGAGAAAAGAAACATGAAAGAAAGAAATGTAAATTACATTCAAGGAATTTAATTCCTCTAAAAACATGGCTGAACCCTTCAAAGAACTTAGTTCTCACAAAAAAATAGAAGAATTTAGTTCTCAAAAATCCGATCCTAGATCTTCAAAACAGTGATCTTGGTGATAGTTAATGGCCGAAATACCATTAACAGAAATTTAAGTTCTCTCAAAACTTAAGCAAAGGTTTAATCTCTAAAAAACACAGCGTCTCACGTGATATCCAAGTAAGCGCTCAAAAGATTGTATGAAGATAATGCCTCACGTGATATTCACATGAGCGCACAGAAGGCCCATGAAGATAGCGCCTCACGTGCCACGCACGTGAGCGCCTATAAGTAAGGACCCAACGCCTCACGTGATATACACGTGAGTGTTTAAAAGATGCCAAGCTTAAGCACCTCACGTGATACCTACGTGAGCGCTGCGTAAAGAAAGTGCTTGGTACTGATAGGGCAACGCCCAAGCTTGAGCGCCTCATATGACACCCACGTGAGCGCCAGAGCGGAATTTGGATATTATATCCATGGTTAAAAGACTAAGTGCTTAGCACCGATGGATGATGAAAAAGCCCAAGACTGTGCCCCAAAATAGGCTAAGCCTTTGAAACTTCATACTCCTTGAGCCCATATTGTTCATTATAACCGAGCCCATATGCTCACCCATGTTAATGGATCTTAATAAGATTTAATGATCTTTAATCATGTTTCTAAGTTGATCTTAATCTTATATAAGACTAACGTATCCTTAATTAAAATAAATTGAGACCATATGCTCATATATTTAACTCGGTCTTAGTCTAAAACTAGATAGACGGTTCTTAAATAGAATAAAATATCCTCTGAACTGATAGAACATATGACCTAGGTTCATACCCAAATCTAATATACGGATTTGGACAAATCCATGCCCTATGGGCGACGAAAAAAACTAGTCTCCGTATACAATTCATGGGCAACTACAATAAACAAAATATAACACGACATGAAGTGACCTACCAGAGCAGGTGAAAGTGGTTATCGCAACACGATGACGTAATTAACTGCAAGTGCTTTCGCCTACAGGAAAGAGCATTCCCACAATCAAAAATCCCTCACAAATGAGGAGAAATCTGATAAAATCACGCTACATCGGTCGCATCTGTCCAAACCTCCGATATACGGTGCCATAAATCAACTTGGCATTTTCGTTCAAAGCACATGCCAAGTTAACTCTTGCAAGTTTAGATTGGTTATTAGTTTATCTAAACAGGATGGCTCCCATTGTTTCTTGAATTCTCCTTCAAACCATAAAAGAAGAATTAGTCAGGATTAATCTCACCCTACAATTCTTGCTTAACCTTTCGGTCAGGCTAGTGTTGGTATTTCGAGGGAGGTTTTCCAACGCTTTCACGAAATTTCTTAATTACATAACCTCTTTTCCCTGAAGGCGTAGCCCCGCTAATACCGTTCTAGGCACCTACTTGGTTTATAGCATTGATTGTTTAGTAAAAAAATCTCCCGAGGAGTAGCGGATACTCACAATAGGATCGAGATCTAAATATCATCGTGTGACAACCTTAAGGAATCCTACCAAAAACATCACACTCCAAATGGTATGCAATACTAGCAAGTTTCAATTTCCTTAGAAACTCCCAATGTGGATTTTTGCTCCAAGCTCTTATGACCTTGACGAAGGCCAACATATCATAATCGCAAGCCAAGTTCTACCCGTCTTTGTCCAGGTTAATTTGAACCCATCCGTACAAACCCTTGACGAAGGACAAAATAGCTGTACGACTGTCCCAAATCAACGCATCTATCTATACTACAGATGAATACTCAGCAGCTACCAATCACTATTCCTTGGTGAAAGTCAAAATACATAGCTTGAATACTACTGAATACCCATCTGAAATGACGGAGGGATACGACAGGTTTTGGAAAAACTGTGAACGTAATGAACTTGATTTAGTCAAAGAACCCATGATAGCTTTTCTTAAAAGTAGTGGTTTAGGCTCCGCATTTAAAAGTTGCTTTTTAAGAAAACCGAGTGGTTTTGAAATTGTTACAACAATTTAAACTTTGGTTTGTTTTCTTTACATTAATCAATATTAATGTGGTCTCATCATTTAACTCTATCATTACAGAAAAGAAACAAAAATACAACGTATGCTTATGCCATCCGCATTCGCCATGGAGCCCCATCATGCACCGTTAGGTTACTTAACTAACGGCAGAGCGGGGGCTGAACTAGCGAGGGTGCAAAACATAAACAACGTTTATTATATATTATATATATATATCCATTCGTCTCACGCAATAAGAGGCATTCCAGATCACAGATGAATATATTGGATATACTAGAATTTCCGTATTTCGTTTTAGCCTAGAACGAAAGACGGATTCCACGATCGTGATGAATAACCAAACCCCATCCTGGACCCCTACGGGTGCAGCAAACTACCCGCCAAATTCCCGAAGTGAAGCAACCTCCCTCAATAAAATCAGTAGGCCACTCGGCACTTCAAGAACCCGGTAGTTTGTGCACCCCACCTTGGGTTTATCCTAGGTGCAAGAAACAATAAATGAATTAATACAACGGTGGCTACAAGCTCAACTCGGATATGCCCCGCAAAATAATATTATATCAATTACAAATTTATATGAATGAAAAAAAAGATAACACTCTTCTCACATCCCCCGGCAATTCATCTACGACGATCCAATATTCCATATACACAAATCATCATCAAGATACAAATATGTGCAACCCCCACTAATCGACGTATAGCAATTAGCGGGCGTTTAACAACACATATACAAACTGAAACATGTAAACGATATTAAAACTGCGACTTCGAAATACTCCGTATTGCCCCAATACAAAGATAACAGTATATGAAATCTGGGCAAAAACAAACATCACCTGAAACCCTAAATCCAAGTGTACAGAATACCACAGAAAACTAAAGACCAAACACCATAGTGGGACCGGCTAGGCCGGTATTTTTAAGCATTTGGCCGGCCAAATCTTTGGAGTTTTGGGCTCGTTTTCCATGGTTCGGTTCAGTCAATATAGATTGATATAGATTGAATAGACGGATTCATGTTGAATTGTAGTTTATACTTGGATCACATTCAAGTCAGATTGATTAGATTGAGACTCAGTCTCAGTCAGACACTTTAAAAAAAACTTGAAATCCTGAATTAGTTTTGATGTTATCGATAACTGTTGCACATGGACGGCCGGATTTGTGTCTTTTTCCAAGACAATTACCGTGTTGATAACACCGTTTGTTAGATGGTCTACCTTAGATAGGCTAGAACCCATATCTCCGGCTCCCTGAGGCTCAAGAGACTGGTCCCGCTTAAACCTATGTTTACTAGGGTCCTTATTATAATTTAACATAACTTGAGGGAGTTTAATGTAAAAATAGTTTGATATAATTTTCAAAATTAACCTTAAGTATTTAATTATCATCTTTAGGGTTTTCATAGATGTATATTTTATAATTGTGAAATTTCTAGTGAGTAGAACTTAATTTTCATAGTATAGGGTATTTTATTGCAATATTGGATTTGCATTGAATTGTAATGAAATGGTGTTTTCAAGTAATTGTGATTCCTTTGATTTGGAAAACTTGGAATATTTATATAATATAATTAAAGTAAATATTTTGATAATATATATATATATATACATATTAAAAATAAATTTCATTTATTTTCTTGTAGAAATCTCATTTTCTAAAGAAAAATGCATAAAAATTCTATCGAGATCGAATGCTCCTTACGGAGGTCTGTATCTCGCTCTACTAGGCCCGAGAATATGCGATAATCCGCACCATCCCAAACGAGGTCCCCAAAAGTGGGTTGTAGAAGCGCAATTGCATGAAAATATTTAATACATCTTTTTAAAGAAAATGCTTTTATAAGTTGATGGTATTTTTTTGCAAAGTCGTTTTATCCCAAAAATAAATTCCCAAAACTTTATTGTGTTATGATAGAGATGTGTGTTGTGATGAGGTAGGTCATTACCTCGTGAACTATCTAAACGTAATATGTTGTTTATGTCGGAAACTAAAGTATGTGGTATTTTACTGTAAAACTGTGATAAAAATTGCAATATAAATTATTTTAATGTGAAACTTGTTTAATATATTTGTTTATGTTTATTGAACATGATATGAAAGTTTGGTATTTTCTTTTTTAAGAAAAATAGGATTTTTAAAGAAAAACCGAATCGGAAGTCGGATTAACTTCGCTTTCGTCGGGTTTTAGTATTTAAGATTCTTAGAATAGAGAAAGAGAGGGGAAGAGGGGACTTGCTGGCTTTAATGAGAGGGGAGAGGTGGGATAAGGATTGGGAAGCGTCGGGACGTCGTTTCGTCGCCGGAACTTCGTCGGAGCTTCGCCCTTCGCTAACTCCACTTGTACACAATTAGGACTGGAAAGTTTTTGAGAGTTTGGGCAGGGAATTGTGAGTGAGAATGTGTGAAATGGGGTATGGTATTTATAGGAAAAATTAGGGTTCGGTGTGTTAAAAAATGCATTTAAAATTTGCATTAAAATTGGATTAAATGGGCATTTTATTGCACTCTGGATAAATTCAGAGTAAACAAGCAATATGGGGTTAGTGGGGTAGGCCAAAAGTTGCAGGGGTGAAGGGATCGGAGCAATAGGGATGGGGGGAACCGGCGGTACCGGTCTAAAATGGGCATCTCGCCGGGTCAATACCGACGGGTGGGTTAGGGATTTAGGCCACGTGTTGGTGTCGCTTGGTTTACTCTCATGGACATGTTTGATTAATCGGTGACTCTTCAGTTTACGTGTTGTACACGTGTAGACTCTTGGGCTTCTAAAAAAGATTAAAAGAAATTTAAATAAAAAGATAATGTGGCTGATAGGATTTGAACTCGGGTGCTATGTCTCAGCAGTGCAAGGTCTTACCAATAAGCTACAAGCTCCTTCTTGCTGTTCAAAAGTAAAACAAACTTATAACTCGTGCTCAGGCTTAGGTATCTCTTTCTGTATTTTGAAAAAAAATTCGTACAGAAAGTTAGGGTTGTTACATTTGTTAGTGTTTATGCCCTAGAAGGCCATTACTGTATCATACTAGCTTGTATATTACTTAATGGAAGCTTGGGATATTCACATGTATATAACAGTCTTGCTAAACATGGTAGTATGCTACTTGGTTTTTCTATCTTAATATGTGAGTGTACGTATTGATAGAGCTCTTAGGATCTTGCTTGTCTACCAGCGTTGTGATGGCAGTCACACTAGTGGGGGCTGGGTAGTCTACAAGCACATCCTTATTCAGGTCCCTGGTCGTTGGATTATCGAGACAGAGCATCGATACTCCGGAGTAGACTAGTGTGTACGCTTCTCATCCCAGTTGGGGAGATGGTCTGTCCCACAGCCGTCAGTACGTCGTACTGGAGATAGTATACAGGTGCTCGTTAGGTTACGGGTACACCGGACAGGACTCACAGGGAACTGTTGGTTGGTTTGATACCAGTCGTCAGTGAACAGTTCCCAGGTGACATGAGTACAGCGTAGTCCGCAGACTTGACACTGCTACTTCGCCTCGAGTGTGTCCCACTGTTCTTAGATTGCTACCCTACCACGGCTCAAAGGAGTCGTGCAAACAGGTAGCAGTTGGGTGCAGTCCCGAGCACTTGGAGGCAGTGGCGGTTAGACAGGATTCGTCCCTCCCGGTATTGGGAGTAGATATCGTGCTGTGTCAGAGAGCCATTACGCAAAGTCCCTGGCCAGGGCAAGCGAGATTTGCTGGTAGGTTCCAGTAGTTTCTCAGGGTGTAATGGGCTTCACTCCGACACGACTTATACCGCTATTAGGGGACTGACGCTTGCCGCCCCCCTAGGCCCGATATGCGATAGTCTTGGACGAACGGACCGGACTGTATGGAGATTGTCACATCAGACTCAGTAGGAGTTCGGATGGGTTTACTCATCGGCCTTCTTATCGACAACTACCTGGGGACCGTTACGTACAGCTAGTGCCGCTTGCGGTCTGTGGTTAAACCCACTGCCAGCGTAGTAGTCGAGTCTCTAGAGTCCCACACAGAGAGTTTCCTACTCCAGGCGAAACGATATAGAGGTTGCATGGTTTTGCGACAAAGGGTTCGGACGCATACGTGCGTTTACGCGCGTACGACTTTCGGACAGTTTTTACCAGTCGGCTTTGGTTTAAGCCAGTTACTGGTATCCGGTTATTGGATTTTTACAGTCTAAAGTTTTTCCGTATTTTTACGGATCGGAGGGGCGTTCTCGTAATTACTCGAGAAGCTTCTAGAAGATGTGACTAAGGAGGTTTCTTTTGGATAAGAGAGTGAGTCATGGTGGTGATTCATTCACTTCATTAATGCACATTTATTGCTTAATGACTCATGCTAATGAATCATCACAAGATATTTTATGAAGCATGCTTATTCATTTCCTTTATTGATTATTCTAAAATAAGAATGCTTCATAATATTATGATACACTCTCTCTCTTCTCTCATTATCTTATCTCACATTCTCTCTCCTCAAGCTCTCATCTTCAAACCCTAATCCTTAATCCTCATGTGTTGAGATCAAAGGATTAGTTAGACTAAACAATCCATAACCTTCACTCTTTATCATCCTTTCATCTTTGATTAGCAATCAAAGTTGATTAGTTACCTCAAGTTAGAGGTTTAGCTTGGTGTTTTGCTCTCGGGTGGATCGTCTACTACCTAGAGAAGGTCGAGGAGAACAAAGGAGGACGTAAAGAAGAAGGACCGGTTTCATTAGGTATAATCCCTAATCACTTGTGAAAAGAAACTCATAAGATACGGTTATTTATAGTTTAGCTTCGATTCAAGCGGTTAGTCGATGTTCGTTGTTTAAACTTGATTGTTTTTGAAAATTCCGCCTCCCCATAAGTACTGGGGTGTAGTACATCGACTTACAGTGGTATCAAAGCCTCGCTAAACACTAAATAACTTAATCGCAAATTTGTACGAATTTCGAACGAAAAAACGAAGCCGGAAAACCCTAATTCTGTTTAGTTTCTGTCGAACTTAAAATGAAGTCCTAAAATTTTTCTGGTGTGTTCAGAGAGCTATAAAAGAGTCCAGGAGAACACCCAAGAAATTCGAGCCCATGAATCGGCAACTCGGCCGCGAAAGCGCGGCGGATCGGTGGGATCCGCCGCCCTTCCGCGGCGCTTTGGCCGAGTCATGGACTCGTCTTTCTTGTGTGGGTCCCCTGTGACATTTGGGGTTTTCTGGAATATTTAATTATTGCTCAGGTTACTGTTTAACAGAGCAGATTTTGGAGCAATATTGAAGTTGTTTATTCGATCGAATTGTACAGTATTTGCGTATTGGATTATATCTGTGATTGTTTAATGTGTTCGTAAACCTCCCCTAACTGCTAGTATGTCGGTTGGCAGGGGGTTGCACATTTCTGAAATGGTTATATCTGTTTGTGCATATAAACTGTATTGGACTGTTATGGTGTATAGCCGGGGTTAGCAATGGGTTATCGTTTAATTCATTTGTTGTAAATGTAATTTGTTGTAATATTATTTTCGCGGGGCACTTCCAGGTTGCGGTTGTAGCCACCGTTGTATTATTTCATTTTACTGTTTTTGCTCCTAGGACTGACCCAAGGTGGGGTACACAGACTGCCGGGTGGGTAGTTTGCCGTACCCGTAGGGGTCGAGGGTGGGGTAACGGCTATTCATCACAACTGTGTAATCTGTTTTTTCTTGCAGGCTCAAAAGAAATACAGATTGCTTGCAAATCCAATATTGTTTATCTGTGTTCTGGAATGAATATCATTGCGTCAGACGAATGTAAAATATCTATATTATGATAGCTATTTAGACGTCACTTATGTTTTACACCCGCGCTAGCCCAGCCCCCGCTCTGTCGTTAGTTAAGTAACCTAACGAGTGATGACGGGACCCCGTGGCGAATGCGGATGGCATAAGAGGACGTTGTATTTTCGTTGTTTTCTGCAATGATAGGTTAATGATGGGACGCATTATCTATAATGCAAAGTAAAACAAACCAAAGTTTAAATCGTTGGAACAATTTAAAAGAAACCACTCGGTTATTTTTAAAACAGATAATTTTAAATGCGGAGATTTAACCACTCCTTTTAAAGCTATCAGGTTCCTTCGGTTATATCAAGTTCACTACGTTCACGGTTTCGCCAAAACCAGTCGTAGCCCTCCGTCATTTCTTATGAATGGTCAGTAGTATTCAAGCTATGTTTGTTTGGCCCTTAGTCAAGACATAGTGATTGGTAGCTGCTGGGGTATTCATTTGTTGCATAGATAGATGAGTTGGTTTGGGACAGTCGTATTACTTTGTTGGCCCTTAGTCAAGAGTATACGGATGGGTTCAAATCAACAGGATAATGATGGGCAGAACTTGACATGTGACTTATGATTTGTTGGCCCTTAGTCAAGGTCATAAGAGCATGGGGCAAAAACTTATATCGGGAATTTCTAAAGAAACTGAAATTTGCAAAGAGATGCATACCATTTGGAGTTTGATGAATGTTGGTAGGATTCCTTCAACATTATCATACGATGATATTTGGATCCCGATCCTACTGTGAGTATATGCTACTTATCAGGATATTCGTCGCTTAACGATCAATGCTATAAACCTAGTAGGTGTCCAGAAAAGTGTCAGCGGGGTTACGCCCCCAGAGAAAAGAGGTTACTTAATTAAGGAACTTCGCGAAAGCGTTGGAAAACCTCCCTCGAAGTATCGACACCGGCCTGGCTGAACGGTTAAGCAAGTATTGTACGGTGAGAATAGTCTTGGCTAATTCTTCTTTTATGGTTTGAGGAAGGATTCGAGAAACAGTGGGAGCCATCCAGTTTAGATAAACTAAAAACCACTCTAAACTTGCAAGAGCATCATGCTAAAGAGTTTTCTTCTCTCTCTCCTAATTGCAGCGACCCTGAAAATGACTGGACTTAAGTTACTTTTAGAGAAAAATATACTGACGGGGCCAAACTATAAAGATTGGCTGCGGAATGTCAAGATGGCTTTGACCTATGACAAACTGGGGTACGTCCTCACCGCTACGGCACCTGCTGTCCCTGGTCCCAAATCCAGTAATGCGGATAAGGAAATCCGCAAAACCTGGGATTTAGATTGCGCGAGAGCCAAGTGCATCGTGCTTGCCTCGATGAACAATGAACATCAGAGGAGGCACGAGGATATGTCCTTAGATGGCATATTTCTCCATACAAAGGAACTTTATGGAGAGCAATCTCGTATAGCAAGATACGAGACCTCAAAGAAATTGTTTCGAGCGAGGTTGGCTGTCGGGTCATCGGTAGGTGAACATGTCCTACAGATGATTGGCTATATAGAAGAGCTCGCAGACCTTGGGACGACTTTGGATAATGAGCTCTATACAGACCTTGTTCTCCAGTCCCTTCCTCCCACCTACGCCCAGTTTATCCTCAACTTCAATCTTCAAGGAAAAGAAGTTGAACTTGCGGAACTCCTGAACATGTTAAGGAGTGCAGAGGGCACCTTGCAGAAGGCAAGGGAAACACCTGCTATGTTTGTTGGCGGAGCATCTTCTTCCGGGTCCAAGGCTAGGGCCAAAGGAAGGAAGAAGAAGGCCGCACCCAGACCTAGAGGAGGTGTTAGTAAGGTGGGAAAGAAGGGAAAGAAAAAGACTGCAGCACCGGTAGTTGGCCTGGATGAGTGCTTCCATTGTCACAGGAAAGGGCACTGGAAGAAGGATTGCAAGGCGTGGAACGCCAAGAACCAGGAACCGAAGCAAGCTGTGGCTTCGACTTCAGGTGTGTTTGTAATTGAGAATTGTCTGTCAATCAACTCTACTTCCTGGGTATTGGATACCGGATCAGGATCTCATATTTGCAATTCATTGCAGGCACTGAGAAACCGTAGAGTGCTGGAGGAAGGTGATATGATCCTCAGGGTTGCTAACGGAGCTAGCGTGGGAGCTGCGTCCGTCGGGGATTATCACCTAGGATTGACGAGTGGACACATTTTGGTTTTACATAACTGTTATTTTGTACCCAGCTTAACGTGTAATATCATATCAGTTTCCTTATTATCAAATAAAGGTTATGATTTCACGTTTGTAAGAGATGTTGTCAACATCCACCTTAATCATGGTTTGATTGGGTCCGGTACTCTAAATAACGGCATATATGTGTTAAACCAACTCCAAATTTTCAATGTCCAGAACACACTAAAAAGAAAGTCTCCAGATTTAAATAAAGCTTTCTTATGGCATTGTAGACTGGGTCACATCAATGAGAGAAGGTTGACTAAGTTGCATAGAGAAGGATATTTGGACACGTTCGAATATCAAACTTATGACACTTGTCAATCTTGTCTCAAAGGAAAGATGACAAAGACTCCATTCACTGGACAAGGAGTAAGAGCGAGCGAGCTCTTAGGACTCATACACAGTGATGTATGCGGTCCAATGTCTACACATGCGAGAGGTGGTTATTCCTACTTCATTACTTTTACAGATGATTTCTCTAGGTATGGATATGTTTTCTTAATAAAGCATAAATCAGAGGCCTTTGAGAAATTCCTGGAATTCAAGAATGAAGCGGAAAACCAAACAGGCAAAAGTATTAAGACACTAAGATCTGATCGAGGTGGAGAATACTTAAGTGCCGAGTTCCTAGGTTACCTAAAAGAGAAAGGAATTCTCTCTCAGCTTACTCCTCCATACACTCCACAACATAACGGTGTATCGGAGAGACGGAATCGAACCCTATTGGATATGGTACGATCCATGATGAGTAATGCTGAGTTACCGCGATCTTTCTGGGGTTATGCGCTAGAATCAGCGGCATATCTTTTGAACCAGGTTCCAACCAAGACTGTGCCTACCACACCATATCAGATGTGGAGTGGGAAGAAACCCTGTCTAAAACATTTTAGGACATGGGGGTGTCCAGCTTTTGTAAAAAAGCAGAATGTGGACAAGCTCGAGGCACGATCAGTACTGTGTAAGCTTGTGGGATATCCAAAGAACTCCAAGGGATATTATTTCTATTACGCAGAGGAACAAAAGGTTTTTGTTTCTCGTCATGCCCACTTCTTAGAAACTGAATTTTTAGAAAATCAGAAGAGTGGGAGCGAAGTAGAACTGGAAGAAATTCCAGAACCACAAGCTGTTACTGAAAGTTTGATAGAACCAGAGGTTCAAGAAGAACAGGACATTCCCGCACCCCTCCGCAGAAGTAGTAGGCCGTCTCATCCGCCTGAGAGATACTACGGTTTTCTCATTGACGGGGATAGAGAGGATTGCATCATAGATGATGATGAACCTACTGACTTCCAGCAGGCCATCCAGAGCGGCGACTCGGTACGATGGCTAGATGCAATGCGGACCGAGATGGAGTCCATGTACACCAACAAAGTATGGACTTTGGACTTTGCTCCAGATGGGGTAAAACCCATAGGATGCAAATGGATCTTCAAGAAAAAGATTGGTGTAGATGGACAGGTGGAAACCTATAAGGCTAGACTTGTTGCAAAGGGTTTTCGTCAAAGACCTGGTTTGGACTATGACGAAACTTTTTCTCCAGTGGCTATGCTCAAATCCATTCGGGTCCTTCTTGCTATTGCTGCCTTCCATGATTATGAAATCTGGCAGATGGACGTAAAGACGGCTTTTCTGAATGGAAATTTAGAAGAGAGCGTCTATATGGATCAGCCAGAGGGTTTCAATCAGAGTGGGAGCAGCGGGAAAGTATGCAAGCTGCTTAAATCCATTTACGGACTAAAGCAGGCATCGCGGAGTTGGAACATCTGTTTTGATGAGACAGTCAAAGAATATGACTTTATCAAAAATCCAGATGAACCGTGCATATATAGTAAAGTTGTGGCCAGAAGTGTCGTATTCCTCGTCTTGTACGTGGATGACATTCTATTGATAGGAAATGACATTCCTATGCTACAATCTGTCAAAGGATTCTTGTCACACAGGTTCTCCATGAAAGACCTGGGTGATGCCTCTTACATTCTGGGGATCCGGATCTATCGTGATAGATCCAAGAGGATGTTGGGACTTTCGCAGTCCAGGTATATCGACACTGTACTGAAAAGATTCAGTATGGAAGATTCTAAGCGCGGTAATCTACCGGCTTGTCACGGAATCACCCTCTCCAAAGAGATGTCTCCCAAGACTGATTTGGAAAGGGAACGCATGTCTATTATACCCTACGCTTCTGCGGTAGGCTCTATAATGTATGCGATGTTGTGTACCAGACCAGATGTAGCTTACGCACTAAGCGTGGTAAGCCGGTATCAGTCAGACCCAGGGGAGAAACACTGGATAGCAGTAAAGAACATTCTCAAGTACCTGAGGAGGACTAAGGAGATGTTCTTGGTTTACGGCGGAAAAGACCTCAGGTTGGAGGCCTTTGCTGATTCCGGCTTCCAGAGTGATAAGGACGATTCCAAGTCCATGTCGGGTTATGTCTTTACCCTCAATGGAGGGGCGGTGTGCTGGAAGAGCTCCAAGCAGGACACCGTTGCTGACTCGACGATGGAAGCGGAGTATATAGCTGCTTGCGATGCCGCAAAAGAAGCAGTCTGGATGAAGAAGTTCCTAACAGAACTTCAGGTGGTTCCTACCATAGTTGATCCAATACCTCTGTATTGCGACAACAACGGAGCTATAGCTTTAGCGAAGGAACCAAGGTCCCATCAGAAGTCCAGACACATCTTGAGGCGGTATCACCTGATCAGGGAGATCATTGATCGTCAGGAGATCGAGGTTCGGAGAGTTGCTTCAGAAGAGAACATTGCTGATCCATTCACGAAGGCCCTTCCTCAGATTCAGTTCGAGAGGCTGCTCGAGATCATTGGTCTGCGATATGCCAGTACATGGCCCTAGTGCAAGTGGGAGATTGTTAGTGTTTATGCCCTAGAAGGCCATTACTGTATCATACTAGCTTGTATATTACTTAATGGAAGCTTGGGATATTCACATGTATATAACAGTCTTGCTAAACATGGTAGTATGCTACTTGGTTTTTCTATCTTAATATGTGAGTGTACGTATTGATAGAGCTCTTAGGATCTTGCTTGTCTACCAGCGTTGTGATGGCAGTCACACTAGTGGGGGCTGGGTAGTCTACAAGCACATCCTTATTCAGGTCCCTGGTCGTTGGATTATCGAGACAGAGCATCGATACTCCGGAGTAGACTAGTGTGTACGCTTCTCATCCCAGTTGGGGAGATGGTCTGTCCCACAGCCGTCAGTACGTCGTACTGGAGATAGTATACAGGTGCTCGTTAGGTTACGGGTACACCGGACAGGACTCACAGGGAACTGTTGGTTGGTTTGATACCAGTCGTCAGTGAACAGTTCCCAGGTGACATGAGTACAGCGTAGTCCGCAGACTTGACACTGCTACTTCGCCTCGAGTGTGTCCCACTGTTCTTAGATTGCTACCCTACCACGGCTCAAAGGAGTCGTGCAAACAGGTAGCAGTTGGGTGCAGTCCCGAGCACTTGGAGGCAGTGGCGGTTAGACAGGATTCGTCCCTCCCGGTATTGGGAGTAGATATCGTGCTGTGTCAGAGAGCCATTACGCAAAGTCCCTGGCCAGGGCAAGCGAGATTTGCTGGTAGGTTCCAGTAGTTTCTCAGGGTGTAATGGGCTTCACTCCGACACGACTTATACCGCTATTAGGGGACTGACGCTTGCCGCCCCCCTAGGCCCGATATGCGATAGTCTTGGACGAATGGACCGGACTGTATGGAGATTGTCACATCAGACTCAGTAGGAGTTCGGATGGGTTTACTCATCGGCCTTCTTATCGACAACTACCTGGGGACCGTTACGTACAGCTAGTGCCGCTTGCGGTCTGTGGTTAAACCCACTGCCAGCGTAGTAGTCGAGTCTCTAGAGTCCCACACAGAGAGTTTCCTACTCCAGGCGAAACGATATAGAGGTTGCATGGTTTTGCGACAAAGGGTTCGGACGCATACGTGCGTTTACGCGCGTACGACTTTCGGACAGTTTTTACCAGTCGGCTTTGGTTTAAGCCAGTTACTGGTATCCGGTTATTGGATTTTTACAGTCTAAAGTTTTTCCGTATTTTTACGGATCGGAGGGGCGTTCTCGTAATTACTCGAGAAGCTTCTAGAAGATGTGACTAAGGAGGTTTCTTTTGGATAAGAGAGTGAGTCATGGTGGTGATTCATTCACTTCATTAATGCACATTTATTGCTTAATGACTCATGCTAATGAATCATCACAAGATATTTTATGAAGCATGCTTATTCATTTCCTTTATTGATTATTCTAAAATAAGAATGCTTCATAATATTATGATACACTCTCTCTCTTCTCTCATTATCTTATCTCACATTCTCTCTCCTCAAGCTCTCATCTTCAAACCCTAATCCTTAATCCTCATGTGTTGAGATCAAAGGATTAGTTAGACTAAACAATCCATAACCTTCACTCTTTATCATCCTTTCATCTTTGATTAGCAATCAAAGTTGATTAGTTACCTCAAGTTAGAGGTTTAGCTTGGTGTTTTGCTCTCGGGTGGATCGTCTACTACCTAGAGAAGGTTGAGGAGAACAAAGGAGGACGTAAAGAAGAAGGACCGGTTTCATTAGGTATAATCCCTAATCACTTGTGAAAAGAAACTCATAAGATACGGTTATTTATAGTTTAGCTTCGATTCAAGCGGTTAGTCGATGTTCGTTGTTTAAACTTGATTGTTTTTGAAAATTCCGCCTCCCCATAAGTACTGGGGTGTAGTACATCGACTTACAACATTCTACCCTCCTTATAAAAATTTCATCCTCGAAATTTGTAAAAGGAAAGTGTAACAGATTCAAGAAAGTTTGGTGATAGAACTATTGGTGGTGTATAAAAAATAATGAGATGGTGCAAAGGTTCGAAAAAATTTGAAGAGAAATACCAGTGTTACCTTGGTCTACGGCCTCTGCTTCTTCGGCCGCTAATGTGAAAGCCTGACGCCGAGGTACATTCCTCCAAACTGGAGGCACATTCCTCTGTCCTTGGGGCATGTTCCTCTGCCCTCGAGGCATGTTCCTCAGTGCTTGATGGAATTAACGAGTAGGTTATGCAGGAGGTGGAGCTGGGAGTGCAAGACGATGTGCAGAAGCCTGGATAGCTGGCCGCTGCGGATAAGTGTTGTGTGTGGGAGCTGAGTTGTGTCTATAAGGACAGGTTCCAATTCCATGATTGGATGGGCCACAAACTAAGCACAGGCCTTTTACGCGCCTACAGTCCTTCTACAAGTGTCCATCTCTCTTGCAATAGAAGAAAAAATCTGGACTTGGCTAGTTATTGTTTTCTTCCGGTCTCCTGGGTTCAACAGTTGGCCTTGAAGAGGCTTCTCCTGCCATCTGGTTGGCAGGGAGTTTCAGTCCGGCAGATTGAGGTCCGCCCTTCCTCTTCACCACTGCCTCGTATTTTCGGGCAGCCTTCAAAGCCAAATCATGGGTTAAGAAATCCCCTGTAGCTAAGGCAGCTTGGATTTCCGAATCTAACCCTTGCTGAAATCGACAGGCTCTGATCTCATCCGTCGATATCAAGTGTGCCGCGAATCTACTGAGCATGGTAAACTCAGCATCATATTCATCCACTGATTTGGTCTACATAGAACCCTGTTGTAGATGGATGAACTGCTGCTCCATGTCGAATCGGGCAGTCTCAGGGAAGTATTTCACGTCGAACATGTCGCGAAAAGTCCTCCATTAGATAGGATGGTCAAGACGGCTTTCTTCCGCCTTCTACCAAACTCATGCATTGTCAGTGAGTTGCAGCTTTGCAACTCGTACCCAAGCGATCTCTGGCATTTGTGCTGCTGCCAGATCATCCTCAATACTCTGAGCCCATTCTTCAGCTTCTAAGGGGCTCTCTTTCCTAGAAAAGTTCTTAGGGTGCAGTGCCCGGAATTGCTTCACTCCGAATGCTTCTGCTTCTGGGTGGTTCGTTAAGATAGCAGTCTGCTGTTGCTGTCCCTTCAGGAGGCTGCGGATTGCCTCAAGCAGTACTGTCTGCTCATTGATCGAAGCAGCGACAGTAGGTGTAAGCGGTAGAGGTGGAGTGTTGTTGAAGTTGGTACTGGTGTTGTTTGGGGAATATATAAGCTTGAAAGAAAAATTTGGGTTAGGACGGATTCAAAATATATGAAATTGGAAGATTCAAGGAATATAAAAAAATGTTTTTAGTTGCTGATTTTTGTGTTATATTGCTTAGGAATTCATGTAGAATTAACCCGCATGTCCATACAGAACTGACCTGCATGTCCATACAGAGCTGACCTGCATGGGCCACTAACAAAACCTGTCACGTCCCGCTTCCCAATGTATGGGAAGGAGACGCGGTAAGGTCTGCTACGTATTTACTTAGAAGTAAACACGCTAAGCGTATCTAAGCAATATAAAGTAAAAGTACACAAGTGACAGGAGTTTAAATGAATAGCAACTTTATTTATTTAACATTCTTTTACAGTACAACTAGAATGTAAGTACATGAATAGAAAGCGATGCCTAAACAATGGCATAACTGAAATGAAAATATGCACAAGTAAAGTCTAATGCTTCGGGTCTTCGGTGTACTGCTCCAAATGCTCCTGGCTGGTCTCGAGCTCTAGTGCGTCCGATCCACCTGACAACATTCCAAAGAAAAAGGAAAATCGGAATGTCGTCAGCGAACAATCGCTCGGTAAATCCCAAAGAAGGAGAGAAGTAGAATAAACAGAAAAGAGAGTTTATCTAGTATAATATTTGATTGTTAGGTTAACGTAGTGTTTGTAGCTTGGTATAGAAGATGTCAGTGTATACGAGAGGAGTCCAACTTACACCGTGGGCTTTGGTAACCCGTAGTACAAGGCTCCGTCGAAAATACCACGGAACAACGGCATGGTTGTAATTACGTCTTAAGTGACGACCTCATGCCACCTTTAACATATTCCATACCAGTCTACCCCATTATAAACCTCGTAGTGTATTATTGTATTGATTGTATTGTATTGTCTTGTATTGTAAATTGTATATGGATGACTTGCCGGAACCATAATATCAGTAATGGAACGGATATAATGGATGTACATGTAGATGGAGAATATCCATGGTTCGGTATAGATTGATATAGATTGAATAGACGGATTCATGTTGAATTGTAGTTTATACTTGGATCACATTCAAGTCATATTGATTGGATTGAGACTCACTCTGAGTCAGACACTTTAAATAAAACTTGATCCTGAATTAGTTTTGATGTTATCGGTAACTGCTGCACATGGACGGCAGGATTTGTGTCTTCTTCCAAATCAATTACCGTGTTGATAACACCGTTTGTTAGATTGTCTAGCTTAGATAGGAAAGCACCCATATCTCCGGCTCTTTGAGGCTCAAGAGACTGGTCCCGCTTAAACCTATGTTTACCAGGGTCCTTATTATAATTTAACATAACTTGAGGGGGTTTTATGTAAAAATAGATTGATATAATTTTCAAAATTCACCTCAAGTATTTAATTATCATCTTTAGGGTTTTCATAGATGTATATTTTATAATTGTGAAATTTCTAGTGCGTAGAACTTAATTTTCATAGTATAGGGTATTTTAATGCAATATTGGATTTGCATTGAATTGTAACGAAATGGTGTTTTCAAGTATTTGTGACTCCTTTGATTTGGAAAACTTAGAATATTTATATAATATAATTAAAGTAAATATTTTGATAATAGACATATATATATTATAAATAAATTTCATTTATTTTCTTGTAGAAATCTCATTTTCTAAAAAAAATGCATAAAAATTCCATCGAAATCGAATGCTCCTTGCGGAGATCTGCATTTCGCTCTACTAGGCCCGAGTATGTGCGATAATCCGCAACATCCCGAACGGGGTCCCCAAAAGTGGGTTGTAGAGGCGCAATTGCATGAAAATATTTAATACATCTTTTTAAAGAAAATGTTTTTATAAGTTGATGGTATTTATTTGCAAAGTCGTTTTATCCCAAGATTAAATTCTCAAAACTTCATCATGCTATGATAGAAATGTGCATTGTGATGAGATAGGTCATTACCTCGTGAACTGTCTAAAAGTAATATGTTGTTTATGTCGGAAACTAAAGTATGTGGTATTTTACTGTAAAACTGCGATAAAAATTGCAATATAAATTCTTTTGATATGAAACTTGTTTAATATATTTGTTAATGTTTATTGAACATGATATGAAAGTTTTGTATTTTCTTGTTTAATAAAAATAGGATTTTTAAATAAAAACCGAATCGGAAGTCGGATTAACTCCGCTTCCGTCGGGTTTTAGTATTTAAGATTTTTAGAATATAGAAAGAGAGGGGAAGAGGGAACTTACTGGCTTTAATGATAGGGGAGAGGTAGGAGAAGGATTGGGAAGCGTCGGGACGTCGATTCATCGCCGGAATCTCCTTGTATCGTCGTCGGAACTTCGTCGGAGTTTCGCCCTTTGCTAACTCCACTTGTACACAATTAGGACTTGATAGTTTTTTAGAGTTTTGGCAGTGAATTGTGAGTGAGAATGTGTGAAATGGGGTATGGTATTTATAGGGAAAATTAGGGTTTTGTGTGTTAAAGAATGCATTTAAAATTTGCATTAAAATTGGATTAAATGGGCATTTTATTGCACTCTGGATAAATTCAGAGTAAACAAGCAATATGGGGTTAGTAGGGTAGGCCAAAGGTTGCAGGGGTGAAGAGATGGGAGCAATGGGGATGGGGGGAACCAGCGGTACCGGTCTAAAATGGGCATCTCGCCGGGTCATATCGACGGGTAGGGTAAGGGTTTAGACCGCGTGTTGGTGTCGCTTGGTTTACTCTCGTGCACATGTTTGATTAATCAGTGACTCTTTAGTTTACGTGTTGTGCACGTGTAGACTCTTGGGCTTCTAAAAAAGATTTAAAAAATTTAAATAAAAAAATAATGTGGCTGATGGGATTTGAACTCGGGTGCTATGTCTCAGCAGTGCAAGGTCTTACCAATGACCTACAAGCTCCTTCTTACTGTTCTAAAGCAAAACAAACTTATAACTCGTGCTCAGACTTAGGTGTCTCTTTTTGTATTTTGAAAAAAATTCGTACAGAAAGTTAGGGTTATTACAGTCTTTGACAGATTGACCAACTCTGCTCCGACTCCGCCTAGAATGTCCGTCTTCCATATGCTGACACCAGGCGAATCTCCCAAGTAACACCCGGGGTATGAAGAAGGTGTCTCTAATGCTGAGGCGGTTTCTACTGTCAGGCATGCTCGACGTCGCTATTGGCGCCGAGTGAAACATAATTGGGGCAACTTCCCTTCCGGACTTACCCCACCAGCTCCTGTGGTGGCCGTTGATACTGCTGTTCTAATTAGGAACAGTTTCGAGCCGCTCAAGAGGGTTTGCAATAACTCCCCAACGGCGGTACTGAAAAGATTACCTTCACCTGCAAAAGTTTCAGTGCAGATGAAGCCGGAGCAGCCTTATCAGCGGCTCTCCTCACAAATTTACAGAATCTGGCGGAAAGTCCAAAACTCAATGCTCAATGAAAGCTATTCACATCGACCGAAAAAATCCAAGGTCCGACAAGAAAACAATTGCTTCTCCGCCATACAACGGGAGACTTCTCGTAAAGAGATGCCTGCTGTTCCCGCCAAAAATTTCTGCACAAAAGAGTCCAAGGTATCAAATGGCAGCGATATGCTTAACGAAATGCGAACCAGTATCTTCCGGGCTGTTTTTTGACAAACTCCCGAATGAGAAATAGATAAATTCTGATGGTATCAAAAGCGGCTCGAAAAACCCTTCGATTTGATATATTATGGGTCTCGTAATTCATCCGGGATCAAAAGTTATGAGGAATTACGTGTCCACACGTGATGGACTTTTAAGAACCCGCTGGAGGAGTTAAAAAAATATAATAAAAACTCAGAAAAGACCCTAATGGGGCATCACGTGCTCACACATGACCTTGGGTCACGTGCAAACACGTGATTGGCTTTTAAGGCCTCTAAAATAATGAATAGAATTAAATTCTAAAATCTGTTCCCTGATTAAAAATCAGGAATCACGTGCTCACACGTGACCAATGGTCACGTGTTGACACGTGATGGTTAAAACTGAAGCGTAAACAAACAGCTGAAGGAAATACCTCAATGAGGTGTCACGTGCTCACACGTGACCAATGGTCACGTGTTGACAAGTGATGCTTACAACTGAAGCGTAAGTAAACACTGAGAAAAGGACTCAATTGGGGGTCACGTGGCAACACGTGACTGGCTGTAAAAGCCTTGCTGTTCAACAGAATTAAATTCTGAAAAAAGATCATTTAAATCTTTCGAAATAGAATTAAAATTCTAAAAGCTTCTAAATCTTTCCAAATGGAAAAGGATTATGGGGACCGTTGGATTAAAGATCCAATGGTGATTAAAAATCACCAATTTATGGAAAAATCTTGGACAAGGAAAGATTTCCCTGAAAATCTCACCAGAATAACAAATAGAATATCTTTTGGATTTAAAATCCACGGTGAATAAAATTCACTGAATGATCTAAAGGCCCAGATTAATGATAAATATAAATCAAATCTCTCAACAATCAAATCAAATCTTTCAATGAGAGATTTGCTAAACAAATTGATTCTTTTCCTTCTCCTATAAATAGGAGCCAAGAAGAGAAGAGAGGGGATCTACATTTTTGAGAGAAAAACAGAGAGAGGAGAATTTAATTCTCAAGAGGGAAGAAAAGAAAGGAGAATTTAATTCTCAATAAAGAAAACCCTAGGTGAGAAAAGAAAGGGAATCAAACTTCAAACAGAGAATTTATTTCTCAAAATCCAAGAGTTTAACTCTTATACAAAAAAGAACTTAGTTCTTCCTCTAGTTGAAGATCTGCAGAAGCACATCTCCCCATAGGTTGAGAATTTAATTCTCATCGGGTCGAGATCCTGCCATACAGATCCTAAACTTAGAAGGGGAATTGAGTTTTGAGAATTTAATTCTCCTAAAACAAAACTAGGGTTTAACCCTAATCAAGAATTTAATTCTTTTACATATCTGGGAATTTAATTCCTCTGAAAAGAAATCAGGGTTTCATCCTAAATAAGAATTTAATTCTTTCACGATAGGAATTTAATTCCTCCAAAATCATAATTAGGATTTAACCCTACAAAGAATTCAATTCTTAAAAGATCTCTGTTCATGAAAAGAACTAGGGTCACGTGCCCCCACGTGACCCTTGAAAAGATCCCCTGCAAAGAACTTTGAAGCATCACCTCACGTGCTCCCACGTGACTCCCAAAACGCAGAAAGAAAAAGCAAAGGAAATGAAAGCTTTGGGCGCTCTCACGTGACCCCTCAGCAAATGCTTTAACAATTGGCGCACAGATCCCCATCACGTGCCAACACGTGATGCTCTAAAATAAAAATGAAAGTGTTTAACACTTAATGGCAAAACAAAAGAAAAGAAGCTTTGGGCGCTCTCACGTGTCCCCACGTGACCCCTCAGCAAGTGCTGTAATTATTGATGCATAAACCCCCATCACGTGCCAACACGTGATGCTCTAAAATAAAAACAAAAGTGTTTAACACTTATTCGCAGATTTGAGGATAAAACAAAGGAGATCTGGCTTCACATTTAGGGCGCCCTCACGTGTCACCACGTGACCCCTAATGAGCATTCTAACAGACCAGAGCGGGGGCCTCCATCACGTGCTCACACGTGATGGCCGTCAGAATTAAAAGAGTTAAACACTGATCTGCAGAATAAAATAAGGGAAATCAGGGCGCTCTCACGTGTCCACACGTGACCCCTCCCTCCTTAGTGTTTAACACTAATCTGAAGACTTTGTTCCCAGTGTTTAACACTGATTTGCTTTAGTGTTTAACACTAATTTGAAATCTCTGATTACCAGTGTTTAACACTGATTTGCTTTAGTGTTTAACACTAATTTGAAAGCCCTGTTGCTAGTGTTTAACAATGGTTATCTTTTAGTGTTTAACACTAACTTGCTAATCTTATTCCCAGTGTTCAACACTGTTGGTCTTTAGTGTTTAACACTAGCTTTAGCCCAATTGGCTAAGTTTCTAGAGGCAAAGCCTCTCCTTCAATGGACCAACAGAGGGCCAATATTTCAAACATAATTGGACTTAGCCCAAACTGGCCATAAGTCCTCAAATCATCTTGAACTGAGCACATCTTCTCTTTCAACCAACTCATTGGTTCAAGGGTACATCTCTGAACTCCTCTGATATTTGTCGTTGTAATCTTTCAACGTCTTCAGAGAGGTGACGGGTCCCGACAACCACACATCAACACGGACTGTGGGGTCCTTAAACTCATGGACTTATGCGTCCTTAAACCAAGATATGGACTGTGGGGTCCTTAAACCCGCGGACTTATGCGTCCTTAAACTAACGGACTAATGCGTCCTTAAACACACCCATATGGACTGTGGGGTCCTTAAACCCATGGACTTATGCGTCCTTAAACTACCAATGGACCGCAATGTCCTTAAACTACCAATGGACCGCCATGTCCTTAAACTGGTATTGGACCGCCATGTCCCTAAACTGGAACATGGACCACCACGTCCCTAAACTGGAGATGGACCACCACGTCCCTAAAGTGGAACAATGGAGCCCAAATGCTCTTTTGTCGGATCTAAACGATCCCGTTAAGTTGATCTTAGTCTCAAATCAGACTAACGTATCCTTAACAAGCGTTTAAGTTGATCTTAGCCTCAAATATGGCTAACGCATCCTTAAACCAAAACCTTCAAACAGACTTTAGTCCCAAATCGGATTATAGATCTCCCAACCAACTTTGGCTCAAGGGTACATCTCTAAACTCCTCTGACATCTGTCGTTGTAATCCTTCAACGTCGTCAGAGAGGTGACGGGTCCCGACGGCCATACATTCAATGGACCACTATGTCCCTAAACTGGAACAATAGAGCCCCTAAATACTCTTCTGTCGGATCTAAACGATCCTGTTAAGTTGATCTTAGTCTCAAACTAGACTAACGTATCCTTAACAACTGTTTAAGTTGATCTTAGCCTCAAATATGGCTAACGTATCCTTAAACCCAAACCCCAAACCCAAATCTAAGAAAATACGGATTTGGACTAATCCACGTCCTACGGGCGACGACATAAATCAGTCTCCGTATACAATCCACGGGCAACAAAACACAAAACAAACACCCACGACACGAAGTGACCAGCTGGAGAAGGAGAAAGTTGTTACCGCGATGCGGTAGCGTAATTAACTGCAGGGGCTTGCGCCTGCAGGGAAGAGCGTCCCCACAATCAAAAACCCCTCAAACGAGGGGGAATCTGACGAAGTCTGCTACATCGGACGCATCTGTTTAAACCTTCGATACACGGTGCCATAAATCAACTTGGCATCTTCGGAGAGGTAGACGGATAGCACCAATTAGCATCTGCCCCGAATATCAGGTAGAGACGTCCAGTCGCGCCGCCATTCGGAGGGGAACACCTGCCATAGCAGCTCCTCCTGCTCCAACCTCTCATAAAAGAGTAAGGCCGGAGAAAATTCTATTGCCAAAGGAAAAATTCGCTATCTTCATTTGATAAATATTAGAAATTTGAAAGAAACTAAATATTTTAAATTTTTGAAAATTTCACGATTTTGGTATGCTGGCATACATAATATTGGAAAAACGGAAGAAAATAATTTTTTTTTGAGATTTTGAACATTTTGCAATTTCTTGTGCTATAGCATGTAAAATAAAAAAACGAAATAAAACAGAAAATATCGAGGCTATTGAAAATTTCACGATTTTTTTGTACTAAGCAAACAAAAAATATTGAAAAAATAAAATAAAACATAAAATTCTTGATATCTTTTTGAAGATTTTATTGATTTTAATTTCGTATTCTATAACAAGTAAAATATTGAAAAACAAAAAACAGAAAAATTTGCAATTTTCATAAACTATATTGAAAATTTAAACAAAACAAAATATTTTTGGATTTCTTAAAATTTCATAATTTCCGTATGCTGTCAAGGGTTCACAGTCATCCGGAATCGCACTTACTCAGACAGGATTTTATTGTTATGTTAGGTTTTAAGTAGCAATCAATGATCTTTTCTTATTTTACTTCACGTAGTCTTTTGTCTCTTTAATACTAGGAGTGAAATCAGGCCAGGTTTCACGGCTCAATATTAAAACCTAAACTCAACCCGTGGAAACCGGATATGTTTGCAATGCGTTAAAAATCAACCCATAACTTTAGGTTTCGGGTTGAAGTCGACGGGTTGGTTTTTGCGGGTTTTTCAAGCTTTACCTATTATAACTTATCAAAAAAAATTATATTATTATACTTACACTACTACAATAAGGGGTTGCCCCTACGGATAAAACCGCAGGGGCAAAACACTACTCCTACGGATATATTTGTAGGGGCAAAAAAATACACCGTAGGTGCAAAGGCCGCAGGTGCAAGTCTTCGCCCTGAACATGCCCCTACGGAGTAATAATTGCCCCTACGGTTTACTTCGTAGGGACATATGTCCCTACGATGTAATCCGTAGGGACAAAATATTTATTTAATTTATTGGTTTATAAAATAAAATAGTTGCCCCTCCGGATAAGTCCATAGGGGTAAAGACATGCCCCTACGGAGTTATTCGTAGGTCCATATATAAGCCCCTATGAATTTCTTCGTAGGTCCATCTTTAGGCCCCTACGGAGTAATCCGTAGGGACAGACAAAAACCCTACGGATATATTCGTAGGGGCAAGTGTAACGCCTGTTACTGAGTCCATAGGGGCAAAATATCAGGCATCCCGATATTTTGTCCCTATGGATAAATTTGTAGGGGCAAACTATAGACCTGCAGATTATTCCGTAGATGCAACATATGGCCCTACGGATTAATCCGTAGGGGCACAATATCAGATTTTTTTTAAAAAGGTTTCCTGTTTTTTCCTCACCATGTGCACAATAATATATACAGCATATAACCAAATACCGCAGTATTCATAATCAACATCTCACGCATAATATATAAAAGAAATCAACAAACAGAATACGATATCAATCTAAATCATCGTGAACACGCAAACACCACCAATATCGTCCAAAATATATACAATATGTATCATATAAGTACATACATGCTTAAAATATGAAAAAAAGCTACCCTAGATCAGTCATGCTCCTCCACCTCTGATAATCGCCGTAATCTGGCGCATCTGCTCCTCGGTGCAGCCCTGAGTCGTCAAAAACTCGACCAATGAAGGAGCGGACTGTGCGGGAGTCTGAGCGGGTTGTGGAGCTGCAGGAGTGGTCTGCGCAACCGCAGCTGAAGTAGTGGCTTACGGAGCCGCAACCGAAGGAGATGCATCTGGAGCCGTAGCCGAAATACCCTGTCGCATCTGTTCAATTTTGTGTGTAATAAACGATTAAGAACTATGTATTAGTCGAATTCGTATCATTATCAGGTTATTGCGAAACCCAAATCTAAGAATACTTTGGGACTTAGGTCTCGTTTGGATATATAGTTTGGAAAACTGTAGTTTATTTTAATTAGACGGTTCTATGTAAGTATGATTAATCAAAGCAAAGTCTACAACCAAATAAGCTCAGGATACTAATATTGGATATGTTACTATCTATAATATGATATAATATTTTACTATTAAGTAGTATACATACCATCATCTCCTTCAACTCCTGGACGGTGGTCTTCAAGGTGGCAACATCTTGCTCTAGACGTCGCTTACGGGGGGTAGGGGAAGTAACCGCTGGAGTAGAGTCCAACCTTATATGGGCCCTATTAGGACCCAGTCCCCGGCCTCTCTCCCAACCTCAGTGGTACACTCCGTGTGCGGCATCTAGGACTGGGGTCAGCAGTATCGGATCGTTCTGTCCAGTAAAATCGATCCCCGATGCCTCCGCCTGCTCCACCACCCACTTCCTACACCCACATTAACCAGTAAAATATAAGTATATCATTTAAATTTGAACTTTTCAAAACAAAAATTTCAAACCTGTTAGAATAAATATTAACACTTACGCAATACTCCTGGGTAGCGGTGTCGGGGAATCGAAGCTCGCCCGTGGCGGGATCTGTCGAGGTGCCATGGACGGCAAGATACGCGATCAGCACGCTCGGTGTACAACCCTGCGCCAGGGTCTGAGCTCTCTGCAATTCGCAAAAAAATTACATATATTATAAAATAACTCTTAATATTACATTATATCACAGTAAATTTATTGTAATTTACTGATGCCTCCATGGCACGAGTAATATTCCTCGAGCCACCTGTATAAGTGGGGTGACCCCTCTTCACCGACTTTCTATTCTCTTTATTTTGATCGGCATGTTTCTGCACAACACATTCAGATTTAGTTTTCTACTTAAGCAACAAAAAAAAAATTATATACTAAATAATGAATTACATTTAAAATACAAACCTGTTTGTGCTGAGAGTCGAAATATTGGCACAAGAGAGGCCATGTATCTACGTCGACTCTCACAAAGGCCGGAGTATGTAGGAGAGCCGCTCTCTCTGCATCGGAGGTCGCCATCCACAGGGAATAGCAGTCCATCTTCAGCTCGTTCCTATTGTATCGGACCTTTGATTGCATGTTCTTCATCAGGCCATGGCACAGAGCTTGAAGATTGAGTACTCTCTCAGGGTGATCAGGGTCGGGTACAGGCTGAAAGTCGTAATCCAATTGCAAATACAAAAAAAACAATGTTATTAAATTACAAGTGTTAAATAATAATAAATATACTGGATAAGTCAAATGAAAATATATATTAATACCCGAGCCTGATCCCAGAAGAGGGCAAATGAGCACCGGTGCTGGTCGCCCCACTCAACGTGAAGTGGATACTTCTTCACGAGGCGACTCTCATCCCCCATATACTGGCCAAACCTCTCGGCATAATCGCCGGTATAGTGATAATCAGGGATAAAGAAGAAGGGGAATGCTGCTTCCCCTAGCTCTGTCGAGCCTCAGCCTGTGGGACTGATTCGGGCCTCGAGTCCCCCTCTTGGGATGGGGATACCCTGCATCTACAAGAAATATCAAGACAATCAATATTAAGACAAAGTGTTATTAAGAAATCAAGGTTTAACGAAAATCGAAGTGTGATATATACCTCCGGCGACAGAAGCACGAGCTTGGGCCCGGGCAGTAGCACGAGCGGGACGATAGTTCCTCCGGTGAGGAACAGCCAGTGACCCGGACGTGGACGCATCCCCTCCAACTAGAAAATAAATATCGATAAAACTACATGAAGTTCATGTTTATTCTTAAAGGATGTGTAAAATGAATAAATATTTTATATTTATTCATACTAACCTGCAGACTGAGCGGAGGGTATGGAAGTTTAGATTAAAACTGGTAGCAATAACATGTTATTCGAATAACTTAAATGATCTACAACTCAACCGCAAAAATTATCCTGATAATATTTTTCCTATCGTTCATCGTTCCAATCAGGATGCCCCTCACGTACCTCGTTAAAATGAATTCTATTCTCAACAATAAATTATGACATTAATATTATATCATTTCATACACACACAAACACAAATATAATAATTATTCCAAAAAAATTACTCTCTAATTTTTTCAAGACATGCGCTATTGAGGAGGATAAACCGATATATCTTGTTGATAAACATGGTGTTTACCCTCTTATAATCAGCTTTACCATATGGCCCGTCCTGAATTCTTCAAGGTCGGTTAAGTTTCGTCTCAATGTTCTCATCCAAATAGCGGGAACAAAATGTGGTTGCTTCATCTAGAAGATAACTTTGTATGATAGAACCCTCTGGTCGATTTCTATTGCGTATATACTTTTTTAGAGTGTAGATGTATTTAAAGAAAGATATGTTAAATAAATAAATACGGGCATACAGGATAACAATAATTTTACAAATTGCACGAAACGAAAAATTCCACATACCTTTCGACGGGATACATCCATCGATATTGTACAGATCCGGCTAATTTAGCCTCAGTTGCAAGATGAACCTTTAGGTGTATTATGATATCGAAGAATGACGGTGGGAAAATACGCTAATTTGCAAAATATCAACGAAATAGAATTTTCTAGTTTCTCCAGCATCACAACATCCAGTGTTTTAGCACATAATTCTCTAAAAAAGCAACATAGGTCATTAATTACTAGACCAACCGATTCGGGAAGGGAAGTCCTGAGGGATAATGGGAGAAGGTGCTCCATAATAACATGGTGATCATGATTTTTCAGCCTATTGATCTTGCCTTTCACAATTTTTATCTTCTTTCTAAATGATCCTGAGAAACCTGTGAGAATTTTCAAATCATGCAACACCTGCAGGAATATTTTCTTCTCCGGTTGTGACATATGATACGCGGCATTGGGAAGTACAAACTTGCCTGGTTTACCCTCTATTGGTTTAGGATGCAATTCATTTCTAATTTCTCAGTCATGTAGATCCATTCGAGCATGGAGATTGTCTTTCGATTTCCCGTCTTTACAAAAAAACAAGTTGAGTATGTGCTCGGATACTCACTTCTCTATGTGCATGATGTTCAAACAATGACGCACTAAATTTGTTGATCAGTACGGAATCTCGAAGAAAAAGCTTAATTTGTTCCAAAATGGTGGTTTGACCTGTTTTGTCGGATCTATCCCGAAGGTCACATTATTGTAACCATCCCACTGAGCAGTCACGTTCTCTCCGGACAATGGGGCTGGAGGACCAAGAAACTCCTGATGACCATCAAAGTGAACAGCTTCTATCATGTAGGGATGGTCTAGAGGCAGGAAACGTCGATGGACGTAATAACAAACCTTTCTGCTAAAATTCAAGAATTTCGATGTTGTATGTTGATGGCAATAAGGACATGCTTTGTGACCATGTACGGACCAACCTGATAGCATTTCATACACAGGAAAGTCATTGATTGTCCACATTAAAGCCGCACGCAGTATGAAGGTGTTCCCCTCCAAAAGACGACGCAAGACTGACGTCTTGTCTGAAATTCGGGGGCAGATGCTAATTGGTGCTATCTGTCCACCTCTCCGAAGATGCCAAGTTGATTTATGACACCATGTACCGAAGATTTAAACGGATGCGGCCGATGTAGCAGACTTCGTCAGATTCCCCCTCATTTGAGGGGTTTTTGATTGTGGGGACGCTCTTCCTTGCAGGTGCAAGCCCCTGCAATTAATTACGCTACCGCATCGCGGTAACCACTTTCTCCTTCTCCAGATGGTCACTTCGTGTCGTGTGTATTTGTTTTGTTTTTTGTTGCCCGTGAATTGTATACGGAGACTAATTTATGTTGTCGCCCGTAGGGCGTGAACTAGTCTAAATCCGTATCTTTCTTAGATTTGGGTTTGGGGGTTTGGGTTTAAGTATACGTTAGTCTCATTTGAGACTAAGATCAACTTAAACGTTCGTTAAGGATACATTAGTCTAATTTTAGACTAAGATCAACTTAACGGGATCGTTTAGATCCGACAAGAGAGCAATTGGACTCTATTGTTTAGTTTAGTGACATTGCGGTCGAATATTAGTTTAAAGACATCGCGGTCGAGGTTAAGGACATCATAGTCCATGAGTTTAAGGACCCCACAGTCCGATATTAGTTTTAAGACATCACGGTCGAGGTTATTGACATCATAGTCCATGGGCTTAAGGACCCCATAGTCCATGAAGTGTATGGTTATCGGGACCCGTCACCTCTTTGAAGACGTTGAGGAATTACAACGAAAAATATCAAAGGAGTGAAGAGATGTACCCTTGAACCAATGTGGATTAAATGATCTATAGCCCAGTTTGGAATTAAGACCAATTAATTATATTATGAGCACATTGGCTCAGTTAAATCTGAATTGGGGACTTATGGCCTTCTTGGGCTAAGTCCAATCAAGTTTGGAATATTGGCCCTCTGTTGGTCCATTGAAGGGGAGGCTTTGCTTCTAGAAAATTAGTCAATTAGGCTGAAGCTAGTGTTCAACACTAAAGAACAACAGTGTTAAATACTGGTAATAAGAATATCAGATTAGTGTTTAAACACTAGAAATGTGATTCTCAAATTAGTGTTAAACACTAGCAGATAACAGTGTTAAACACTGGCAACAAAATTATCAGATTAGTGTTAAACACTAGAAGAGGGAGGGATCACGTGGGAGCACGTGATAGCATCAAAAAGTGGGGCCAGATTCCCTTATTTTGTTCTCCAAATATTCAAATAAGTGTTAACCACTTTTGGTCTTCAGGCCATCACGTGTGGGTACGTGATGGGCTTCCAGTCATTGATTATTAAAGTGTTTTACTAGGGGTCATGTGGGGACACGTGAGGGCACCCAAGAATGGTTCTGCCTTTGGATTTGTTCTCTTTTGTTTTAAGGGTCACGTGGGAGCATGTGAGGCATTGCCTCCGAGGTTTTTCCCTTCTCATTTTTGGGATCTTTTCAGGGGTCACGTGGGGTCACGTGACCTTAGTCCTTTGCATGCACAGAGATCTTTTAAGTCTCCCTATTTTATTTTGAGAATTAAATTCTTATGTAGGGTTAAACCCTAATTTCTTTTAGAGGAATTAAATTCCCATATATGTAAAAGAATTAAATTCTTATGTAGGGTTAAACCCTAATTTCTTTTAGAGAAATTAAATTCCCATATATGTAAAAGAATTAAATTCTTGTATAGGGTGAAACCCTGATTCTGTCTTGGAGGAATTAAATTCCTGTTAATCTGAGAGAATTAAATTCTCAACTAGGGTTAAACCCTAGTTTTGTCCATCTTGAAGGAATTAAATTCCTATAATTTTAGGAGAATTAAATTCTCAGATAGGGTTCAAACCCTAATTTTGTTTTAGAAAAATTAAATTCTCATATAGGGTTAAACCCTAATTTTGTTTTGGGAGAATTAAATTCTCTAAACTCAATTTCCCCTCTAAGTTTTGGATCTGCATGGCAGGATCTCAACCCGATGAGAATTAAATTCTCAACTTATGAGGAGATGTGCTCTTTGCAGATCTTCAACCAGAGAAAGAACTAAGTTCTTTTTGCATAAGAGTTAAACTCTTAGATTGAGAATTAAATTCTATTTTTTGAAGTTTTGATACTTTTTCCCTTTCTCACCTAGGGTTTTCTTTGTTGAGAATTAAATTCTCCTTTCTTTTCTCTCTGAAATTTCAAGATTCCAAAACTCTATCTCCTCAAAATTCTCCTCTGGCTCCTATTTATAGGAGAAGGAAAAGAATAAATTTGTTTAGCAAATCTTTCTTTGAAAGATTTTGTTTGTTTTCATAATTAATATGAGCCTTTAGATTATTAAGTGAATTTTATTCACCGTTGGATTTTCAATCCAAAGATATTCTGTTTGTTATTTCTGGTGAGATTTAGGGAAATCTTTCCTTGTCTAAGATTTTTTCCATAAATTGGTGATCCTTAATCACCCTTGGATTTTTAATCCAACGGCTCCCCATAATCCTTTTCCATTTGGAAAGATTTCAGAGAATTTTAGAATTTAATTCTGTTAATTCATAAAGCTTTCAAAGCCTATCACGTGTTGGCGCGTGACCGCTCCTCCTTTAGAGTTTTAATTCTGTACTTTAATTGGGCTGAAGGGTCATCACGTGTCAACACGTGACCTCCCTTTTGGGGTCTTTCTTCAGCCACTTGTTTTTCTTCCGGTTGCTTTAGATTTTTAGTTCCGTAAATAGATCACGTGTCAACACGTGACCTTTGGTCACGTGTGAGCACGTGACCCCCCCTTTGGGGTCTTTCTTCAGCCACTTGTTTTTTCTTGCCTAAAACTTTAACTTTGTAAATAGATCACGTATCAACACGTGACCCTTGGTCACGTGTGAACACGTGATGCCTTATTAATGAAATTCCTGATTTTTTTAATCAGGGAACAAATGCCCCCACAGCGTTGCTCTCACGTGTCTGCACGTGAGTGCAACGCTGTCACTTTTGTGGCCGTTGGATCTATCTAGGGAATAGGGTAGATGAAGCGTTTCCCATCACATCCTATAAATGCAGGGGTCTCTTCAGAAGCACCTCCACTCTTGCTTGTCTTCTTCCTTGAGAACTTTTCTTTTGAGAATTTAATTCTTGTTCTCAGAGCTTAGTTCTCTGTTCCAAAATCTTCAGAGTTTAACTCTGTTTAAGAAAGACCCATCTCTCCAGGTAATGGCTTTGGACGATCGAAGAACTTTCATACATATAAAACTCTTTGGATTTTAAATCCACACTAAGGGTTTTCCCTTTTAACAATAACCCATTTTTTTAAAGTTCTTTAAGAAGAAAACCACTCACTCTTTAATCAACAGGCCCTTTAGGATTTCTCTGATCTTCAGGGGTTAATGGTGGTGTTGTCTTTTCCATGGAATTTAATTCCATCTAAAAAACTTTGGCTCTGAAAAATGTCTCCGGGAATTTAATTCCCATTTTTCAAAAAGAATTTAATTC
Organism: Agapanthus africanus; assembly: GCA_030015575.1. Lineage (NCBI taxonomy): Eukaryota > Viridiplantae > Streptophyta > Magnoliopsida > Asparagales > Amaryllidaceae > Agapanthus > Agapanthus africanus. Next base: position 653,811,908 of record JASDDO010000014.1, read on the forward strand.
CTACGAAGAACTCAGTTCTTCCCACAGAACTCCTTGGGTTCTCTTGCCCTGAGTTGTCTTCTTCACAACCAAGAAGAAGAAGTTTACAATGTCTCTTTCTGGGAATTTAATTCCTTTGATTCTGTTTAAGTTGTTACAGAGTCCAAAAAGGATTTCTCCTAGGGGGATGTGTAGGGTCATCTGAAATCCACTGCTTATTTTAATGAGAATCTTCCTTTTGTCTCATTGTAATTGCTTGGCCTCATTATTAGCAAGCCGTCATCTTGATTTTGTGGGACCCATGTGTTTTGTAACCAATGGTCCCATAAAATGAGTCCGCTGTCGCTGTCTTTATATATATATATATATATATAATCACTGTTGGTTTCGCTTTAACAGTTTCCCTTAATTTTATTTCAGGTACGATGACGTCTGTTCCGTATTTTCCTTTCACTCGCTCGGAGGCCGCTTTTCCTCAGTCGCCATCTGATGAGGAAGTGATGGCGATGATCAGGACTCATGACCCGAACTGCACCAACTTGCTATTGTGGGGGACCTGGTATGGTCATATTATCCGGGGTCGCCAGAGTTTTCTTTATGAAGTGCCGACGGAGCCTACCTTTCCGTTCCTGCCGATGGATCCTCCAGGGACTGTCTTCGCTGTGGAGATGCCTAATTGGACTCCGATGGGACGGCTCGAGCCTTCGACGATTGGTATCCCGAACCATCCGATCCCGACCATGGACATTCTGGGACGCCGAATTTGCCAGGGCGAGACCCAGCCATGGGGGCAGATCTACAAAATAGGGCTCACCCCTCCACACCCTACGGGCTATCTCCTTTGGGCTCGATACATCCTGTCCGCCCATCGCGCGCGACTGCAGAAGGTTGGGCTTTATCAGGCGATATATGCATCCCTCTTCTACTACCAGTCTCCTCACGTCTGGTGGGTTAAGGCCTTCCTGAACCAGTGGAATCTTCCCACCAACACTTTCCTCTTGGGGGACTGTGAAGTTTCAATTTCTTTGGAAGAATTTTGCGAGATCTCGGGGCTGCCAATCAGAGGGACACTTTACGAGGAATTGCTGCCTTCTGACGAGTACGTCTTTGAGACTGAGCCCGCAACGCTTGACGGCTTGTCTACCGAGAACGCCGTCCGCCATAAGCGTCCGAGTTTGATTAAGGCGCTGGGTATCTTCGAAAAACTGTTCACAGAATCTGAGGAGCAGGGCGTCACTTTCAAGAGCTTCATCGCTTGCTTCCTTCGCGAGGATGTCCTGTCGAAGACGGCTCCCAAGTTTGCAAGCATCAACGACCCCTTTGGGTTTGGTTTGAACAGGCGGCCGACTAAGGAATCGGATTTACCGCAGTATTATATTCCTATCATGTCGCCGGTATCTTTCGAATCGATTGCAGCTCCCGGCATAGACGAGGAGACATTCTTTGTGGGCTTTATAAGTGTCTGGCTCAGCTGGTTCATCATTCCTATGCATCGCCGCTTCATGAGAGTCTCGGTTATCTATCTGGCTCATCGTATCGCTGAGGGGACACGGCTGGCCATAGGCATCCCGGCGCTAGCGCATCTCTATCATGGATCGGGCGCCGCCGCTAACACCTCAACTCCCGGTGTGGACGTAGTAAACTTCTCCCTTCACTACTTTACATCTTGGATTGAGATGCACGTGTTGGGGGCTTTTGCTGCGCACGAGAGACCTGCATTTTATGACGCCTACACTTTTCCGCGACTCATGCGACTGGTGGACGCTTCTGCTCCCGACCCGACTCAGTTCGGGGTTATTCACGTGTTAATTGCTCCTTATGCTAGCGCGGGCAGACTGGTATTTATGGAGTGAGTTCTATCTGCTCCTTCAGGTCCAATTCAACAACTATATGACCAGTCGAAAGGTGAGGTGCCTTCTCTGAAGCCCCGGGAGGCTACGCACTTGTACACGATCAGACCGGGCTATCTTGTATTCCGTCAGAACAGTGCGTCTCTGTTTATGCGGTACAATCCGCATCGCTTCGCCCGGCAGCTTGGATATGATCGGGGTGTCCCTTTCGAGGCTTTTACGGTTGCGCCGGTCCTTTCACCCGCAGCTGTTCGTGATGCCGCTCATCACTTCGTGAGGCTGAACACTGGTTCTTACTTCATGATCCCCGAAGCAGATCATACTCCCCGATGCGTGGGGTCCTTCACAGTCTGGTATCTTCATCGGGTCAACCCAGTTATTGCTGAGGAGAAGAGGTTGCTTCTTGGCTATGGCGCTCTTGCTCTGGCTCAGGCCGCGGGAATTCCGCTGCGGCCGCGCGCACCGGTCTGCTTTCCCCTGAAGGACACCAGTGTTGCGCTCATTCCAGGGGAGTCGGAGGTGGACCTTACCCCCACAATTGGTATGCCGTTAGATACCCGAGCTCAGTCAAGGGGTAAAAGTGCGCCAGTAGCAGTACCACCGCCGGCGGCATCGACAACGGCCGTGTCTTCCTCGGCAGCACCGCCGAGCGAGGGTGTTGGAAATGAGGGTGTTGAAGGTGAGGTGGGTCAGCGTCGTGTCAAGGCTCCACGGGGGAGGAAACGACCATCTTCAGCGATCGGTTTTGGATCCAAGCGGCGGAGGAAGGTGGCTACCAACCTGCTCGACTCTTTAGTAGAGTCTGAGCCCATTCTTCAGGATGAACCGTTGACCGTGCAAGAGTCAAATGCTGGCTTACTTTTTCCGGGTTCAGCTGCCGAGGAAGCCGCACAATTGGCTGAGGCTATAAGACGTTCTAAAGATGAGTCTCAGAATGTAAGGATTCCGAAGAAGCCCTGCCCTGCCGTAATCTTTTACGAAGACCCTTCGTGAATCCGGCGGCGGTTTATCAGCCCTTTGGAGGAATGGGGCGAAAGGGCCCTTAAGCAGGCTGCTTCGGAGGATGCTGTGGACGCGCTTTCGTTGTGGACTGGTGGCCACGGGTCCACCCTTGAACCTCGGCGAGCACACCTCCTTGAGAAGGAGCATCGGCTTGAAGAAGCCATATTGAAAGCTTCCTTACGCATTGGTATGTTCCTGTATTTCTTTGTAATATTTCATAGTGCCTGCACTTGTATATATGTATTCTTATTCTTGTGTGAATTGTGCAGAGACTTCGGCAATGGGGGATGTTCCTACAGGCTTACTAACGGTAGAGCCTGTTGACACTCCTAATAAAACATTGCTCGATGTAAAGGGGGTTGACGACACTGTCCCTCTCGCGATAGAGCGTCCTGAAATGGTTCTTGCTCCCGAAGCACTCGCTCCTTCGGGAGAAGCACCCTTGGTGGTCGCCGTCCCCATGGATCTTCCTGAGGGCGGCCCATAGGCTGGGATGGATATAGTCGAGACCACCCTCCCCTTTCGTTGGAGCCTGCAGTGGCTACCGATGCTCCTTCCTCAGAGACCGTTACACCAGCTCGTGTCCATGATACTGTGCCCGAGGTTGCAGCGGAAGCCGTTGAAGCTGCTATCCCTCCAGCTCAGAATGGGAGGAGCGTCGAAGGTAACCTTCCACTTTTTAAACTAGTAATCTTTCCTTTATCTGAACTCTTTTGTCTTTTCAGAATTGCGCGGACTGGCGGCCTCTATTGCCGATCTGTCTCCCCGGCGATCCTTTCAGCATCTGCTGGAGATGGCCGCTCTGCAGGCGATATCTCCTCAACGCATCGTCCTCTCGTCTGGGCAAGGTGAGTGTTGTTTACCATCTTTTCATAGCATTGTTGTTATTTCGCGAAATGACGTTGATGTCCTTTACAGTTCTGGAGGCCGACGACGAGGTTGAGGTCCTCGAAGAACCAGGGAAGTTTTCAGCTCCTTCTTGCATGACTGTGGGTAAGTGAAGTCTCAATATTGTCCCACTTGTTCTTTTGCTTAAAAGTTTCACTGATCTTTTTATAAATCTGAATAGCCCTGCCAGTTCTCACAGCGCTGGAGTCGCACATCGTCATGCCGCCCGACCCTTATGCTTTGCGAGCCTCAGACCGTCTGGCGAAATTAAGCCTCGACTCCCTGTCATCCCTGATCGAGGAGCTTCGTGCGGGCAGTGTAATCACAGCCGAAGCGTTTGCTGCTGAAGCTAACGGCTATCTTCCCTTTCTTGCTACCTATCATAATGAGGTGGTGGTGCAAGTCTGGGTTGAGTTTTGTCGGCAGGTGGAGGCTTGCTTGCATGTGCTTGAGTGTACCCGCCTTTCTTCAGAGGCTGTGGCTGCGAAGGCGAGCTTACGGGGCTTAATCGAGCGGTGCGTGGCGAATATGGTGTCATGTGAGAAGAGGCTCGGCCGCAAATTCTCAGAGAGGGAGCTGGCTTCGAAAGCGTTGAATGAGCTCCAAGCCAACCTTACGGCCAAGGCCAACAAAGCATATGAACTCTGGCGAGTGCTTCAAGAGGCCATCAAGGAGGTGGTGGTCCTCGACAAGGCCGCGGTGTTCACTCGTGAAAGGGTTGAGGCTCACAAGGCTACTGAGAAAGAGCTCGAAGGCCGGCTTGCCTCATACCAGGCTCAGCAAGCTCAGGTGGAGGCCCGTCTTCTGACAATACTGAACCATGAAGGCGAGGACCAGCGAAAGAGGGACGAATTGGCCGGTCTGCTAAATCGCCCGCCGACTTGAAGCCTTGTATATATTTTTCTTTGTTCTTATTTTTGTACATACTCCTGAATGAGAGTATATTTTTGTTCTTTCACGAATTGTACTTTGTATCCATTTTGGTTCATGAATAAAAGACATATTTTCTTTTTTCAATGGTGTGTCCCTTTTTATTAGATAGTCTATCTTGATCTCCTTCCAGGACAACGATGGCTTAGGATTCAGGGTTAAGATCTGCCCCCTAAGACTTTTCAACTTTATGAGCCGTGAGGGTATCATAAAGAATTATCTCCCTACCATTCGAGAGGATCCCGTAGGTGTAATTTCTCCTTAAGAATCGTGAGGATTCCTAAGTGTGTTTTTTCTCTTGCGAGTCGTAAGGATCTCACAAGTGAATTTGCTCCCTTACGAGTCGTGAGGACCCGCAAGTGATGGGTGAAGTTGCCCTTATCCGTATTTCACGGGGTCAGGGGTTGCTCTGGATGCTTCCCACGGGTTCATTGCCGTGTTTGGCGAGGACCAGGCTCCGCTCTGGATGTTCTCCGGGGTACCGTAGTTTAAAGACATCGCGGTCGAGGTTAAGGACATCATAGTCCGTGGATTTAAGGACTCCACAGTCCGTTGTTAGTTTTAAGACATTACGGTCAAGGTTAAGGACATCATAGTCTATGGATTTAAGGACTCCACAGTCCGTTGTTAGTTTTAAGACATCACGGTCGAGGTTAAGGACATCATAGTCCGTGGATTTAAGGACTCCACAGTCTAGTTTTTGCTCTGGATGCTTCCCACGGGTTCACTGCCGTGTTCGGCGAGGACCAGGCTCCGCTCTGGATGTTCTCCGGGGTACCGTAGTTTAAAGACATCGCGGTCGAGGTTAAGGACATCATAGTCCGTGGATTTAAGGACTCCACAGTCCGTTGTTAGTTTTAAGACATTACGGTCGAGGTTAAGGACATCATAGTCCATGGATTTAAGGAATCCACAGTCCGTTGTTAGTTTTAAGACATCACGGTCGAGGTTAAGGACATCATAGTCCGTGGATTTAAGGACTCCACAGTCCAGTTTTTGCTCTGGATGCTTCCCACAGGTTCACTGCCGTGTTCGGCGAGGACCAGGCTCCGCTCTGGATGCTTCATACGGGTTCATTACCGTGCTCTGTGAGGACCAGGATCCGCTCTGGACATCTCTCACGAGGTTATTGTCGCGTTCCACGTAACCAGGAATTTTGCTCTAGATGCTTCCCACGGGTTCACTGCCGTGTTCGGCGAGGACTAGGCTCCGCCCTGGATACTTCACACGGGTTCACTGCCCTGCTCTGCGAGGACCAGGATCTGCTCTGGACGTTTCCCACGGGGTCAGGATTGACATAAGCAGCGTTCCACGTAATCAGGAATTTTGCTCTAGATGCTTCCCACGGGTTCACTGTCGTGTTCGGCGAGGACTAGGCTCCGCTCTGGATGCTTCACACGGGTTCACTGACGTGCTCTGCGAGGACCAAGATCCGCTCTGGACGTTTCCCATGGGGTCAGGATTGACATAAGCCGTGTTCCACGTAACCAGGAATTTTGCTCTAGATGCTTCCCACGGGTTCACTGCTGTGTTCGGCGAGGACTAGGCTCCGCTCTGGATGCTTCACACGGGTTCACTGTCGTGCTCTGCGAGGACCAGGATCCGCTCTGGACGTTTTCCACGGGGTCAGGATTGACATAAGCCGCATTCCACGTGATCAGGAATTTTGCTCTGGATGCTTCCCACGGGTTCACTGCCGTGTTCGGCGAGGACCAGGCTCCGCTCTGGATGCTTCACACGGGTTCACTGCCGTGCTCTGTGAGGAACAGGATCCGCTCTGGACGTTTCCCACGGGGTCAGGATTGACATAAGCCGTGTTCCACGTAACCAGGAATTTTGCTCTAGATGCTTCCCACGGGGTCAGGATTGACATAAGCCGTGTTCCATGTAACCAGGAATTTTGCTCTAGATGCTTCCCACGGGTTCACTGCCGTGTTCGGCGAGGACTAGGCTCCGCTCTGGATGCTTCACACGGATTCATTGCCGTGCTTTGCGAGGACCAGGATCCGCTCTGGACGTTTCCCACGGGGTAAGGATTGACATAAGCCGCGTTCCATGTAGCCAGGAAATTTTGACTTTATCCGCATTTCACGGAGTTGGGGTTTGACTCTCGGTCATCTGTGTACCGCCGAGTCATGGAACTGGGAGTTGACTCTGTTCCACTTTGCTTGATGTTGTGTTTGTCGTAATGAAACGGATGTTGAGATGATCTCCAGGCCATCTGTGAACCGTTGAGATTTGGCTTCTTCTTCTGATGAAACCTGGGGAGGAAAGGCATGATTCCTTCTTTGTTTGCGCCCCTGGATTGTATACAGGGATTGATGTGATATCACCCGTAGGGAATAAATTTCATTTTTTTATTTCTTTCCGCGATGCTCTATCATTTCAGCTTTTATATCACGAAGGTCGCGATTGCCCAATCATTTCGGCTATTTTTCACGGTGCCCAATCATTTCGGCTATTTGTTTTATTTTTACTCGCTGTTTTTTATTGCGAGTTGCCCAATCATTTCAGCTATTTTGCATGCATATGTTTTTACTTGCTGATTTTGTTTGCAAGTTGCCCCATCATTTTGGCTATTTCGTATGCATGTGTGGCTTGCTAGCTTTTCGCTGCAAGCTTGGAATTAGACACTGATTTCGGCATCAGCACCGCTACAACTGGGATATTGCCAGGAGCGAATCATCATTTGCCTTCGTCGATGTCGAACAAAGGTGACTTAGTAGACAGGGTTAGGATCCCATCGACTAAGGCTTTTGACTTCATGAGCCGTAAGGGTCTCATAAAGGTATTTCTCCCTACGAGTCGTGAGGATATCGTAAGTGCTTTTTCTCCTTAGGAATCGTGAGGATTCCTAAGTGCATGTTCTCCTATAAGTCGTAAGGATCTTACAAGAGGGTTTTCTCCTTATAAGTCGAGAGGACTTACAAAGGTTGTTCACCATGTAGACATATCCCTAGTCACGGATGGGACTTAGTTAGGGAAATGTTTATTCGCGCCCGTGGATTGTATACAAGGGTCAGCACTGAGCCGCTTGTAGGGCAGAATTGAAGGTTGTGGGGGCTGCTTAAGAACAGGTTCAGATCCCTGTAGCTTAAGACTTTTGAATCTTATGAGCCGTAAGGGTCCCATAAGAGGGTTCTCCTTACGAGTCGTGAGGATCTCGCAAGTGTAATTTCGCCTTAGGAATCGTGGGGATCTTTAAGTGTGTTTCTCCCTTGTGAGTCGTAAGGATCTCACGCAGGTGGATTCTCCTTACAAAGTCGAAAGGACCTTGCAAGTGCCTTTTAACGAGATTGCGCCCTTTCGGGTTTTCGCAAAACTCGCCGGTAGCCCTGCTGTTTTTACTCACAGATCCCTTTCGGGTTTTCATCCGTGCCCATTTTACTTATGGACATACCGCTTTCTTTTTCTTTTTTTTTTCCCTAACGAGCTTGCGCCCTTTCGGGTTTTCACAAAACTCGCCGGTAGCCCTGCTGCTTTTACTCACGGAGCCCTTTCGGGTTTTCATCCGTGCCCATTTTGCTTATGGACATACCGTTTTCTTTTTCTCTCTCTCTCTTTTTTTATTCTTTTTTTTATCAGCTTTGGGATGCTGCAATTCACCGTAGTTTATCGACATCTCGGTCAACGGCTAGTTTTAGGACATAGTGGTTCGTTGTTAGTTTTAAGGACGTTTCGGTCCGTCGTTAGTTTAAGGACGTTTCGGTCCGATTGTAAAGTAAGCCGGTTACTACTTATAGAGTTTGGGCTTAGGAAGATAGCGAGCGGACATAGTCATCGTCATCTATCATTGACCTAGGCCATGACTCGTCAAGCGTAGTATTTCTTCAGGAAGCGACCGTTTATTGGCCTAAAAGGTCTTTCACCACACATGTCCATAAGTAGATAGGCCCCGCCCTGGTAAACCTTGTCTACAATATACGGGCCTTCATAATTCGGCTCGAATTTCCCGCGTTTAGCACAATTGGGGATCATAGGTCTTTTGACTACCAGCATGAGTTCGCCCTGGCAGAATGTCCTTGGCCTGGTCAATCTTTCGTAGGAGTGCGTCATCTTTGCTTTATAAGCTTCCAGATTTTGTTACGCTATGAGCCGGGTTTCATCAAGGGTATCGAGCTCCTCAAGCCGAAGGTGAGCATTCTCTTCGTCTGTTAGCTCGTAATGAACTGCCACTCGTAGAGAGGGTAGCTCTATCTCGAGGGGGAATACCGCCTCTGTACCGAATACCAATGCGTATGGGGTGGTGTTTGTGGCCGTCTTGAACGTAGTTCGATATGCCCAGAGAGCTTCATGCAGTCTCTCGTGCCAGTCCTTCTTATTTCGGGACACCGTCTTCTTCACGATCTTCGTCAAGGTCTTGTTGAAAGCCTCAGCTAGACCGTTAGCTCAGGGATTATAAACTGAGGAGTATCTCCGATCTATGTTGTGCTGTTGTGCGAAACGGCTGATCTTGTGGCTTCTGTAGGCTGGCCCATTAACGGAAATGATCCGTCTCGGAGTTCCAAACTGATAAATGACGTGTGTCTTGAAGAAATGGAGGATGTTCTCCGTCTTCACTTCCCTCAACGGTACCGCTTCTGCCCATTTGGAGAAGTAGTCAGTTGTCGCCAAAATGAATCGATGTCCTATGGACGATGCCAGTTCGATGGGGCCGATTATATCAGTTCCCCACATCTCAAACGGCCAGCTAGCCACCGTTGGATGTAGTGGATTTGGATGCTGGTGGATGAAGTCCCCATAGATCTGGCACGAATGGTATTGCTTCGCATATTCGAGGCAGTCCTGAATCATCGTGGACCAATAGTAACCCATCCGTTTGATCTTCAGCTTCATCTTAGGGCCGGCTTGGTGAGAACCACAGAGTGCGTTGTGAGTTTTTTGGACGACTCTTTTTGCTTCCTCAGGTCCCAGGCATCTTAGCCACAGAGAATCAAATGATCTCTTATACAGAGTATCATTGACAAAAACAAAAGACAGAGCTCGTTTCATAAGCTGATGTCTTGAGGACGTATCTTCAGGTGTTCGACGGGATTTGAAGTAATCTATAAAGACTTCCCTCTAATCCACAGCCTTTTCCTGGTCTTTTATTTGTAGATCCGTTTGCTCGGTCACTCCCTTTTCTTCGGATGACTCCGGAGATATTTCTGTCGGTGCAAGAATCCGACGGCTTTGCACAACGACCCTCACATCATCGAGGTTCTCGTCGGCCAATTCTTTAGCGAGCTTGGCTAATGCATCCGCCTTGCTATTTTCGGCACGCGGTATGCTTTCCAAGGTGTAGGAAGGAATTTGAGTCAGCAGCTGATGTACTCTCTCGCCGTACTTTACCAACTCTGGCTTGCACGTCTGGTAGTCGCCGTTTACTTGACTAACGACCAGTTGGGAGTCTCTATATATGAGGAGGTTCTCAATCCCCATGTCGATGGCGATCTCGAGACCTGCTATCAAAGCTTCATATTCGGCTTCATTGTTTGTCCTCGCTCTCTTAAGGAGAAGGCAAAGCGCATTATCCCTCCTTATGGAGTTACGAAGATGAGGCCTACTCCTGATTTGATTATGGGCATGCTTTGTTTGCGGTTCTTCATGGAGGATGCTCCATCAAAGTAAAGTTCCCATCGGGTATCACTCTCTCTTCTCTCGCCGTCGATCGTGTCAAACGTGTGCTCGTCTGGCAAGTCGCAGTTCAAGGGAGAATCGGCAGGTATCGGATGCTCAGCGAGGAAGTCGGCGATGGCCTGACCTTTCACTGCCTTGAGGGGACGATAGGTTATCGAGAATTCCATCAAGAGCAAGGCCGATTTAGCGAGACGCCCCGTCAATATGGCCTTTGACATCAAATATTTGAGAGGATCCACCATCGATATGAGATGGACCTCATGCGCCAACGCATAGTGCCTGAGCTTCATTATTGCGAAGATCAATGCCAGGCAGTGTTTTTCGATGGGAGAATAATTGCTTTCTGCCCCCAGTAAAACTTGACTCAAATAGTAAAGGGCTCTCTCCTTCCCTTGGTCGTTCTCTTGTGCTCATAATGCGCCTAAGGAACCTTCAAGTGCGGTTGTATACAGAATGAGGGGTTTTCCCTTAACCGGAGCGGCCAGTACTGGCGGATTCTGCAGGTATTGCTTGATTTCGTCCAGCGCGTTTTGGCATTTGTGATCCCAGACGAAAGGGGTTCCCTTCTTCATTAGGTGGCTGTAGGGGCGGCACTTGCCGGAGAGATTGGCTATAAATTGCCGAATATACGCGAGCTTCCCTTGGAGAGACCGTAATTGCTTCAGAGCCCTTGGCGGAGGCATTTCCATGATCGCCTTGATCTTCGACGGATCTATCTCGATACCTCGGTGTCGGACGATGAATCGTAGGAATTTGCCCGAGGACACTCCGAATGCGCATTTGAGAGGGTTCATGTAACATTTTCAAAAGTATAAAATATTAATTTTAGGAATTTTTATGATTTAATATTATTTTATTGATTATTTTAATATTAAATCTATAATTAAATGCAAATAAATAGGAAAAATGTTAGAAAAAAATTATGAAAAATTTTGGAAAATTCTAAAATAGGGTAAATTAGTGAATTATGACATTTTTAAGTTTTTGTGATTAGTTTGACACTAATTTAGTGCTAATCGCGATTAAAATCGCTAATCGGGTTTTTTGGCAATTTTGTGCAAAACTTGCACATATCACTTTTTCTCACACTTGTGCATTTTCCTACCATGTTATTTTGGGATCACTATTCTTGTGAGAAGGGTTTTGGAATTAAAAGAAAAAGGAAAAAGAAAAGAAAAGGATAAAGAATGGGGTTGGTGAGAGAGAGGTATGGGTGCACATTTGACTAACACTTAGCCATTTCTCCTCATTTTCCCTCCCTCATCTTGAGCTCCTGCTGCTGCTGCTCCTTTCCCCCCCTTCCTCCACCTTCAATCCCTCATTTCATTTCAAAAATCAACTCACAACCTCACATCCTTTTCACGAAAAAGATGCACAAGCTCGAGATCTACGCAATGGACCAAGAAAGCGTGGATTTTGGCCACTAGGAGCAACTCAAGAAAATTCTTGAGTTGCTAATGAAGGTAATTACTGAACCCTTAGCTCAATTGTAGCATTTCCTTTAACCCCAAGTTAAGATTATATCGATATTGTGTGATATTATGGACTTGGTGATAACCTAGTTAGGGTTTGAGAGAAACTTGAGTGTAATGTGAAATTGAGCTCAGTAGAGGACTTGTAAACACCCTAGTGCATGAATTGAGACCCTAACCTGAAACTAGAACCCATAATACGGATTTTGGAAACCGATATCGGGGAAAATGTGAAATCTGTGAAGGTTTATTTGAATCTGCTATCATACGAGGCACCTGAAAATGATATTGAATGGACAGTGAGATGTGCAGGCACCATTGAACCAACACCCCAAACCCTAGCCCCCAACTCATCCGTACGGCCGCCAATTTCTCCCATTTGGCCGCAAATTGCGGCCTGGGTCCCACCTTTCTGGCTCGTATTGGTTCTGTAGCTCCTACATTGTTAGTTTAGGCCCCTGGTATTTATAGATTTGTATAAATTGATCTAGGGTAAAATCTGGAACACATTTCATGAGTTGCTGTTTTGGACGTTAGTTTCCGTATTCCGTATTTTCGTTTCTGCATTGGTGTGTTTCGTTTTGCCTCGACTATTTGGCGTTTTTACGACGATATAGAGGATTTATTGATGGTTTTGAAGGCGTGCCATAGGTTCTCACCTATAGGCCCCCCTTATCGTATCGTTTGGATTTCATGCGCCGTTTAGCTTGGATTTGGTTTTAATGCGTATATGCGACACTTTGATGTGTAGGTACTCATGAGGACTTCGGGACGACAAGCAAATGCATGGTGACGTCCGCAAATGATGATGCAAGGTGAGTAGATTATATCTACAGGGGGAAGTCGGGTGGATGGCGTATAGCACCCCCGCAGTCCGTAGTTAGTATACTATATATAGTGGTTATATGATAGTTATAGTGTGTTGTAGCATTGTGATAGGTGTATTGTGGATAGTGTAGGGTAGAAGTGACTAGTGTAGTTCATAGTCGCGAACCCTAGGGTAGAATTACACCTACACACACACCCTTGCATATTACTTGTACTTACACGGTGTTTGATGATATGGGATGACTTTGGAGGTGAGTCGATGATGTGGCTTGGTGCCGTGAGATCGGTGGTTTGATACGATTCATATGTGGGATATGACTTGTGATTCTTGCGGGCTTGCGATATGTGTTTACCCCCGCATGCATACTTTATTGATAGTATCGTTTTGTACTGACATAGAGCAGTACCCCAGACTATATGATCTGATGATAGCGATACCTGTTATGTGACGAGATAGTGAGATGTTGACCTGTACCCAGCTTTTGGGGATGCCGTACGATGATTTACCGTACGAGCCGATATTGATGATAGATCCGCACTCATAACTCGAGGATATCTTACGATATGACATTGAGGCGAGATCCCCGACTATATACCTATACATATACTTTGACTCAGATTTTGGTGGTTTCCACACCTACCCCTCCTGATCGACCTGATACTTAGATGTAGTTGCATAGTAGATACTTCACTGTGGTGTTGACTACTAGATTTCTGCATTTTCATGCTATTCGTATTGCTTAGCATATTGTACACTTATACCTGTACACAACATAGATGATTCATTCTAAAGGAGCGGTTTCTCTCGACATATGCACATTACTATTCCATGTTGCATGATTTCGGATATGATTACCTTTCTTTACATGTCGCATACATCATGGATTGATTGCATAGCACATCGTATTGGGATCATTGCATTGTAGCTTATCTATATGTGACATGACTTGATATTCATGCCCGATGTATTGAGAGAAGGATGACCCGGACAGACGGATTCCCGATATATATATACTTTGATATAGGGCTGACCCGGAATGACGGATGCCCGATGGATTGATATAGGGCTGACCCGGAATGACGGATGCCCGATGCATTGAGAGAGGGATGACCCGGACTGACGGATTCCCGATATATATACTTTGATATAGGGCTGACCCGGAATGACGGATGCCCGATGGATTGATATAGGGCTGACCCGGAATGACGGATGCCCGATGCATTGAGAGAGGGATGACCCGGACTGACGGATTCCCGATATATACTTGAGAGAGGGCTGACCCGGAATGACGGATGCCCGATACAGGAGGATTACGTGTCGATGCTAGGCACGGGTTTCATGATGTTTTTCCATGATTTTGTTTATATCCTCACATTGCATACATGATGCTTATTGTCATCGGGTGACGGGTGGACGGATTCCACATATATACAGATATAGATCATATACAGACATAGATCATATACAGATATAGATCATATATAGACTGGATTTACACTGATCATACTTCATTTGTATATATAACAGGATATGAGGGCGCTGTTATATATACCCTTACACCAATATTAGTGGTATGGGACGCTAATATATGTGTATTGATATCATTGATACTTCATCATATTTACTTCTTGCAGACATACCTTATACTGATGACATGTTATTACCTGAGTACCTGGCACTACATACATGATTAGATGTTACCTTGCCATCTTATCACACTCAGATGTACTCTTGTGGATTATATTACTGATTGTTGACTTAGGTTTATGTCTTGCATTCGGTTTCTGCTTGTAGATATTTTCTATTCACGAGTTGGCAACTCACCCCCGTTGTGCCACAGTTCTTGCAGGTTCTGCCGTACAGGTTTCATTGCGGCATTTCTGGCACACTACTTCTTGCGGGTGGTTTGCTTTTGGTAGGTGGATTCTTTCGCATCAAGAACCACCATTGTACTTGTATTATTCATTGTATCTAGAATTTCCATCAACCAAAACTTGTATATTGTTTCAGACCTAGACTTTAGTGATGTATTATTCGACCTTAGAGTCGCGCTTAGTAGTATTGCGGTTTCTTGTTGCCTTGAGCTTTCTTTGGGTTGATCCTCGCCACTTGGCGTTGTATATTATATCATTGTTGCATATGTGGTTGTGACCGTCAATTGACGAAGAGCTAGCTCCCGCTTGGGGATGCCTTTATCATTGTATATATGTATTGTTATCTTGTTGTACCCCATTCGGGGCCAGTTTTACAAAAGAAACTCTGCCGAAATTTTTAGAAAAGACTGTACTGTTTTAAATTGCACATTCGGCTTAGTTATTCAAAAACCTTGATTGTTAAACATGTAGTTTCTTTACTTATTCTTAAAAGGGGTTTTAGATTTCTGGGTTTTCGGCTTACTTAGTCGCGTTACGCCTGTAGACGTTACGTGGTTAAGTGCCGGTCACGGGCCAAACTTTGGGTCGTGACAGTTCATCTTCAAGTTGTATTGCCGAAGGCGTTGAAATACGGTCTTCAGATGCTCTAAATGCTCCTCGTATGATTTGCTTTTCACCACGAGGTCGTCGATATAGCATTCGACGATTTCATGTATGAGATCATCGAAGATCTTCGTCGTGGCCCTCTGATTGATGGCGCCGGCGTTTTTTAGACCAAAAGGCATCACCTTGTAGCAAAATATACCCAAAGGGGTCCGGAAAGCGGTGTGCTTCTGGTCCTCAGGATGCATCTTTATCTGATTATATCCTGATGAGCCGTCCATGAAAGAGAAAACTTCGTGAGTGGACGTTTTATCTATCATCAGCTCGGTGACCGGTACTGGAAAGTCGTCCTTCGGGCAAGCTTTATTGAGATCCCGAAAGTCTTCACATATGCGTACCGTCCCATTTTTCTTCATCACCGGGACGATGTTGGCGATCCAATCAGGGTACTGAACCTCTTGGATGAAGCCGGAGTCGATTAGCTTCTTGACCTCGGTGTTGATACTCATCTCGAGCTCGAGCAGCATTCTTCTTGGTTCTTGTTTGATTGGCTTGACGTCCGGGGATATTGCTAGTTTGTGGACAGCAATCTCTGGATCTAGTCCTGGCATCTCGGAATAGTTCCATGCGAAGAAATCCCTATGCTGCATAAGCACATCTTTTAGTGTAGCCACCCTTTCTTCAGACAGCAATTCGCTGACGAACGTCGGCCGCGGGTCGCTTGTCGTCCCCAAATCAATTTTCCTGAGGTTATCTGCAGTAGTATGTATTCCATCCTCCAGCTTTTTCGGTGCCGGTGGAAATTCTGAGATTACCTCGTCATCATTGTTTTCGAAGCATCAGGGGAGTTCATCCATATTCTCGGGCTCTTCTTTTGATAGCGTTATCATATGACAAGTACGAGCTCGCTTCCAAGACAGATGTTGATCTGGTTCTATTCTCGTTGTATGCGCGGCTTTGGGCTCATGCTTCTGCGGTGGGGTTACACTCCAGCTGCTGGATAGAGCGAATTTGCCGAGCTGATATTGGTCTTCGACCCAATTCTTGAAGGTGAAACAGTCTTCGAGAGGATGTCCTATCGCTCGGTGATAGGAGCAATAGTCTGGGTGAGAGGCCTCGCCTGCTTGCTCGGGGTGTTTGGACTCCGGAAGTGTCATCATTTGATGTCTTATGGCGAGCTCAAGTATCTTCCGTGTTTTGCTCTGAGGAAAAGAGTATGCTCGGCTCATATTCTTCATAAGGGACGAATCCGGATTGCTCGATTCCCGATCGCTTGGCTTCTTGGTCCCGCTTTGTCACTGTATAACACCTTTCCCGCTCTTTGATTTATTTTTGCCTCTGCGTCGGGCCTTTTGTATGACGGGTTGATAAGGAAGAGCACAGCCATTCTTCGTGACCTGCTGAAGGAGGCGCTGCGTCCTGGCTTTCTCGTAAATGGCCATTTCATGGTTATGGTCATCCCGGTTCTTTTGACCCGCTTCCCTGATAAGCTTGTCCATTCGTTCTTCAAATGAAAGACTCGGCATTTTGATTGCAGGATCTCGTTTTGGCTCAGGGTCAGCATCTTTTCACAGGGCGTCCTCTTCTTCATCGAAGTCATATATGACGTAGCTACCATGGACTCGTTCCCGTTTCCCGGATTTCACATATCCAAGCCTGAGCGTTTCCATTTTCCCGTTGGGCAACTTGCGCCGAGTTCCAAGGACATCCCAAATCCCGTTGTAGAACCGAGCTTGTCGAATGGTCTGTTTGAAAGGTACCCCTTGGCGCTTCAAGAGCCTTCTCAAGCCTTCCGAGTAATATCTAGGCAGACGAATGGGCTGGAGTTTGTCGAGCGTATAATTGGCGCCATGCCAGATTTCTTTCTCCACTTTAGTTTCCTCAGATCAGTAGAATAGGATCGCCTTTTCACCCTTTCGCCTGGGAGGGACGTAAAATGTCTGCAGTTCTTGCACATCGAGCTCTTTGTAATGCTCCCGCGGAACCATGATAATTTGCAGACTCTGATTATCACCAGCGAATGCTTGTGTTGGTGGATGAGCGGAGAATATAGCATTAACCTCCTCTTCCGAGTCACTGCCGAAGATCAACATGGGGGCGGACGGTCCCAGGTTGTTGCGTCGAGGCGGCCCTGAATAAACTATCTCTTCTTCTTCCTCGGTATCACTCCCGAAGACTGGAATAGTGGTGATAGCTTTATTCTTCAGTTGGTGACATCTTTCCATATCCTCAAAATCTGGCAAAAAGTATTTTGCGTCTTTGTATTTTCGGACCTCGTTCACAGAGAAAGGGTTCAACTCCTCTGTTACAGTATACTCGAGACCATCCTTGAAGTACTTCATACACTGGTGTTGTGTAGAAGGGATGATATTGTACTCGTGAAACCAAGGCCGGCCGAGCAAAGCATTGTAGCAAGTCTTAGCGTCAATGACGTGAAATTTAATATCCGTGACGAGTAGCCCGAAGCGCAGCGTCAGTATCACAGACCCGAGAGTTCGTGACGACTGGGAGTCGAAACCGGAGATGGTAATTTTATCGCGAGCGAGGTGCTGAACGCTCATGCAGATTTCCTTCAATACTCGTACGTTGAGGAGATTGACGGAAGACCCATTGTCGACCAGGATTTTGCCTATCTTTATATCGTGGCAGTATCCTGAGACATATAGAGGACGGTTGTGCTCGCACGTCCCAAGGAGGAGGTCTTCGTCGCCGAAGGTAATATCGGCTGTGTATACTTCTTCCAGCTCGTCTTTCATCTTTTCTTCGGTGAGAAAAGCTTGGAACTGTCCTGGCTCTTGTAGCGCCTTGATCGATGAATCTCTCGCTTCTTTAGATAACAGAAGGGCGTCGAGAATGCTGAGCTGCGAGGGTATCTTCCTCAAGTGTGCCAGAACGTTGTAGTCCACCTTGTTCTTCTTTGGCGGGTCCTTGGCAGTCAGCTCTTTGATGACTTGGTCATCTAGGACGATATCCTCAGAGACCTTTTCTTTTCCCTTATCTTTTTTATTCGTGGGTCTGAGATTCTTTTCTGGAAGCGTGCTGTTGCATAGCTGAATATTTTCACAGGCCTTCGATTTTTCCTCTTTCCCCAAGGGGGATTCTTTAAAGAGAGGGCCAAGAGCCATTTCCTCGTCGGAGTCGCTCCCGAAGGTGAGAACCTGCGATCCCCCGGCGTTGACCATGCGACAGTTGCCGGTAATTCTTTTATGCTCCTCGGTCGTACTCCTCTGCTCCCGATGAGTTTTGCGTTTCATCTGCTTAAAATGTTGCCGGTGAGAAACATATCCCTACCACCATCTTTTAAAAGCGTCGCACTCTTCGGTAGGGTGCGAAATCTTTCGATGATATAAGCAGTAGCTAGGGTGTGTTTCTGTTTCACCAAGAGTACTTCCTTTGGAGGGTGGTAGCTTCATTCCTACTGATATGGCTTTCGCAAACCTTTTCCTCGTCTTGAACTTGTTTTTATTCACGACGGATGTCCCTTGATTCGGCGGGAATGTCTCGCCTCTTTCGTCCAGTCGCCGGTGTTTGGCCTTTTCAAGTATAGCCATCTCACGTTCCCGATCAGCTTTACTTTTCAGAAGAGCTTCGTTCAGGAATGCGTCGATCATTTCGTCTGACGGCCATAAAAATTCCGGCTTGGGACCTTCCCCCAGTCTCTTGGTGCAAGGAGCCTCTTCATCGTTTATCAATGAGTGAGAGATCACATGACAACTTGCTACGTAATCCTCAGATTCATCCGACGAGTCTTCTCTAACATCTTCGTCTTCAAGGACGTGGCCGAGGAACTCTTGGAGCTTGATTGGAGCTCACGCCTTCTGATTATATTCTTCCAGCGCATCAATCTACTTTTGTAGGTCCGTGCGCTTGTTGCCAGGCTTCACGGGCTTCTTGGATTTCTTCTTCTTCTTTGAAGATTTTGACGGCTGGGTGTGAGCACTTTGGCTATCGCCACCAATTTTTAGAGCTGGGCGTGGCTTCAGCATCCCTTCGATGATCTGGGGTTCCAGCGGACTCTTCCACCTGATTGCCGGGCATGTCTGGAGATCATTCAGCATCCTTTTGGTTTTGGCCGAAAGAGCCACCACCCATGGAGCTTCCTCAACAAAAGAGCACGTTGCCCCTGGTGTGTCCATCTTTTTAGGAGTGTGCGGTTGTGGTGGGTTTACTTTCCACTTCTCAGACAGCGCAAACTTGCCTTGTAGGTATTGATCCTCGATCCATCCCTTAAAGACGAAGCAATCTTCAATTGGATGGCTTACCGTTTGGTGGTAAGGACAATAATTAGGATTATTCGCTTCGCCGAGTTGCAGTGGACGCTTTGGATTTGGCAGATTGATGAGCCTGTTGCGCATCGCCAGTTTGAACAATCTCTTCGTTTTGTCCCGTGGGAACGAGTAAGGGCGCTTCATTTTCTCATTATAATAAAGTCGTCTCTCTTCCAATTGATCCATCAGTTTTGGAGCACTGGGCTGCTGTTGGGTATTCGCAACGAAGGTCGCATTTCCTTTACCCTTTTCGTTTCGCAGCTCCGGCTTCGGAGGAGACGGTCTGTGACCCATCTGATCGATCTGGGCCAACTTGTCAATTAAAGCCTGGAATGTGGTCGGTTTGAAGAACATCATGAACTGTGAAATAGTTGCATGAGGGTCTAGGGTGCCCACGAACATGCCCACCGCTAGCGCTTCTTCGATGCGCTGTTCGCACTTTGACCACAGATTTCGCCATCGGATTGCGTATTGAACCCAAGTTTCGCCCAGATTCACCCTTGCATTGATCAGCGCCGTTATTGGGGTTCGTTCGCTGGCACTCGTGAATCTCTGGGTGAACAACAACTCCATCTCTGCAAAAGTTTTGACGGAGTCGTTTGGAAGTTCGGAGTACCACTCAAACGCCGTCTCCAATAAGCTGCCGACGAATTGGCGAAGCAGAAGCTTATCACCGCCCCCTGTGTTGCCACACAGAGCTCTGAACTGGGCGACGTGCTGGTGGGGATTGCCTGTCCCCTTGTACACATGGAATTTGGGGATTGTGTATCCTGACGGGTATTTTATCTGATCATACCAGCCTGAATACGGTCGCCCAGTTTTGACAACTTGGTCGGCTGCTTCGTTTGCCTGGTGAACTCGTATTTGCTGAGCAATATAGTTATCCAGGGCAGCTTTGGAGATTGTCTCCTCCTTGGCTGTTGACAGAACCGGCAGAGGATTCGACGTTTTTCCTCTGTCATCTTCAATTATTACTGGAGGATCTTCGGCTGGAGGGTCCGGCTGTATCATCATGCCCACCATATCCTGGAATATAAGGGCCATTTGCTTTATATTGGCCGCTTGTTCCGCAGCCTCCTTGTCCTTCTTTTCGAGCATTCTTCGAAGGAATTCAGCATCAGTCTCATATTCGTGACGTTGTTCTGATGACGCCTCCGGGCTTTCTTTTGGCCCGGTAAGTGCGGCCATTGCAGTCAGCATCTCCTGAAGCTTCTGCTGCTGTTGTTCCTGAGCTCTTGTGATGGATCGGATGAGTGGTCGGTGGCCCGTAGAAGCGCGGCTATCCTCTTCTCCGGAAGCCATGTAAACAGTATGTACCACCATGCCCCCATACTTAGGGCGTTTGGGCTCGGTGTTTTTGTGGTCTGCCACGTTTACAGGGGCTTTCTCTGGCCTCCCTCTTTTCTGAGTGGTTGACGTTGAGGGGGCCGCTGCAGTGGGCACCCAAGTAGTCGTCATCTTTTGTGGCTTAGCAGGACGGTTTTCTTCCTGTCGGACCTTCAGCTTCTTCTGCTGGCGGGGGAAATTCGGATCAATCACCGAGTCTTGGACTTGACGCCAGACCTTGTAGATTTTAGAGGACAGCCGCTGAGGGGACTGTTCTAGCTTTGCTTCCACAACATTCTCCACCGGAGGAGGAGATATTTTCAATGCGGCGGTAGGAAAATTCCTGTGCACCTTATTCAGCAGCTCGAAACTGTTCCCGGTTGGAACAGCAGCATTAATTTCCGTCGTTGGGGCTGGTAGAGTTAGCCCAGAGGAGGGTTGCCCCCGGCCTTCCTTACCCGGCGCCAGTGGCGACGTCGAGCGCGTCGAGCTGAAGGAGTTGGTTCGGTGACGGGGATGGGTTTGTCTTGCCCCCTGTTCAGGTGAGGGGCTGCTGCTGGCGTCAGCCTGTTGAAGACTGATGTCCTTTGAGAAGCAGTATCCAATCGGTTGAAAACAGACTTCTGAGCAGGGACAGGAGCAGTAGTGGGAGCCGGAACAGCCGGTCTTGTAAAAACTGACCCTTTGGTGGGAAAAGCCGCCTTGACGACTTTAGGAGCAGGGTCGGTTACTCTCTTCGGAATAACCTTCTCTGGAGGTGCAGGCTTCATCATGGGCCCACTTGAACTTTGGCCCAATCTGGAGAAGACCGAGGCGCCGGTGCTGGACGACCCGTTAAGAGGGGCCGCAGTAGCTGTAAGCCGATCGAAGACCGACTTCTTGGGAGCTTCCGGTGTCGGCATCGGAGCGGTGAAGCTCGTTGGCGGGAGCATGGTCCCGAAAAACAACCCTGTGGTGGCTTGAGTGACCTGTTCTACGGGCATCGTGAACAGGGAAGCAGCTTGGGGCCTGTAGGCTATGCCCCCAGTTGAGGCAGGACGCGGGTTGCAGTTGCATGTGGAACACTTTGAGCAGGTGAACGCCATTGATCCTTTGCTTTCTGCACCAAGCAAAACGCCAAATCTTAGCACCTCAAAACCCAAGGGCAACCATCAGCAAACCGCGATTGGTTCGCGAACACGAAACACGAAGTGTGGAGTGGAAAGAGGAAAAGGTCCCACCGGGAGTGCCAGAATCTGTTCCCCTCCGAAAGACGGCGCAAGACTCACGTCTTGTCTGAAATTCGGGGGAGGATGCTAATTGGTGCTATCCGTCCACCTCTCCGAAGATGCCAAGTTGATTTATGACACCATATACCGAAGGTTTAAAGGGATGCGGCCGATGTAGCAGACTTCATCAGATTCCCCCTCATTTGAGGGGTTTTTGATTGTGGGGACGCTCTTCCCTGCAGGCACAAGCCCCTGTAGTTAATTACGCTACCGCATCGCGGTAACCACTTTCTCCTTCTCCAGATGGTCACTTCGTGTAGTGTGTGTTTGTTTTGTTTTTGGTTGCCCGTGGATTGTATACGGAGACTAATTTATGTTGTCGCCCATAGGGCGTGGACTAGTCCAAATCCGTATCTTTCTTAGATTTGGGTTTAGGGGTTTGGGTTTAAGGATACGTTAGCCTCATTTGAGACTAAGATCAACTTAAACGTTCGTTAAGGATACGTTAGTCTAATTTTAGACTTAGATCAACTTAACGGGATCGTTTAGATCCGACAAGAGAGCAATTGGACTCTATTGTTTAGTTTAGTGACATTGCGGTCGAATATTAGTTTAAAGACATCGCGGTCGAGATTAAGGACATCATAGTCCATGAGTTTAAGGACCCCACAGTCCGATGTTAGTTTTAAGACATTACGGTCGAGGTTAAGGATATCATAGTCCATGGGCTTAAGGACCCCATAGTCCATGAAGTGTATGGTTGTCGGGACCCGTCACCTCTTTGAAGACGTTGAGGAATTACAACGACAAATATCAAAGGAGTGAAGAGATGTACCCTTGAACCCAGGTGGATTAAATGATCTATAGCTCAGTTTGGAACTAAGACCAATTAATTATATTATGAGCACATTGGCTCAGTTAAATCTGAATTGAGGACTTATGGCCTTCTTGGGCTAAGTCCAATCAAGTTTGGAATATTGGCCCTCTGTTGGTCCATTGAAGGGGCGGCTTTGCCTCTAGAAAATTAGTCAATTGGGCTGAAGCTAGTGTTCAACACTAAAGAACAACAGTGTTAAACACTGGTAGTAAGATTATCAAATTAGTGTTTAAACACTAGAAATGTGATTCTCAAATTAGTGTTAAACATTAACAGATAACAGTGTTAAACACTGGCAACAAAATTATCAGATTAGTGTTAAACACTAGAAGAGGGAGGAATCACGTGGGAGCACGTGATAGCATCAAAAAGTGGGGCCAGATCCCCTTCTTTTGTTCTCAGAATATTCAGATAAGTGTTAAAACACTTTTGGTCTTCAGGCCATCACGTGTGGGCACGTGATGGGCTTCCAGTCATTGATTATTAAAGTGTTTTACTAGGGGTCATATGGGGACACGTGAAGGCGCCCAAGAATGGTTCCGCCTTTGGAATTGTTCTCTTTTGTTTTAAGGGTCACGTGGGAGCATGTGAGGCATTGCCTCTGAGCTTTTTCCCTTCTCATTTTGGGGATCTTTTCAGGGGTCACGTGACCTTAGTCCTTTGCATGCACAGAAATCTTTTAAGTCTCCCTATTTTATTTTGAGAATTAAATTCTTATGTAGGGTTAAACCCTAATTTCTTTTAGAAGAATTAAATTCCCATATATGTAAAAGAATTAAATTCTTATGTAGGGTTAAACCCTAATTTCTTTTAGAGGAATTAAATTCCCATATATGTAAAAGAATTAAATTCTTGTATAGGGTGAAACCCTGATTCTGTCTTGGAGAAATTAAATTCCTGTTAATCTGAGAGAATTAAATTCTCAACTGGGGTTAAACCCTAGTTTTGTCCATCTTGAAGAAATTAAATTCCTATAATTTTAGGAGAATTAAATTCTCAGATAGGGTTCAAACCCTAATTTGTTTTGGGAGAATAAAATTCTCATATAGGGTTAAACCCTAATTTTGTTTTGGGAGAATTAAATTCTCTAAACTCAATTCCCCCTCTAAGTTTTGGATCTGCATGGCAGGATCTCGACCCGATGAGAATTAAATTCTCAACTTATGGGGAGATGTGCTCTTTGCAGATCTTCAACCAGAGGAAGAACTAAGTTCTTTTTGCAGAAGAGTTAAACTCTTAGATTGAGAATTAAATTCTCTTTTTGAAGTTTTGATACTTTTTCCCTTTCTCACCTAGGGTTTTCTTTGTTGAGAATTAAATTCTCCTTTCTTTTCTTTCTGAAATTTCAAGATTCCAAAACTCGATCTCCTCAAAATTTTCCTCTGGCTCCTATTTATAGGAGAAGGAAAAGAATCAATTTGTTTAGCAAATCTTTCTTTGAAAGATTTTGTTTGTTTTCATAATTAATATGAGCCTTTAGATTATTAAGTGAATTTTATTCACCGTTGGATTTTCAATCCAAAGATATTCTGTTTGTTATTTCTGGTGAGATTTAGGGAAATCTTTCCTTGTCTAAGATTTTTTCCATAAATTGGTGATCCTTAATCACCCTTGGATTTTTAATCCAACGGCTCCCCATAATCCTTTTCCATTTGGAAAGATTTCATAGAATTTTAGAATTTAATTCTGTTGATTCATAAAGCTTTCAAAGCCTATCACGTGTTGGCACGTGACCGACCGCTCCTCCTTTAGAATTTTAATTATGTACTTTAATTGGGCTGAAAGGTCATCATGTGTCAACACGTGACCCCCCCTTTAGGGTCTTTCTTCAGCCACTTATTTTTCTTCCGGTTGCTTAGGATTTTTAGTTCTGTAAATAGATCATGTGTCAACACGTGACCTCTGGTCATGTGTGAGCACGTGACCCCCCCCCCTTTGGGGTCTTTCTTCAGCCACTTGTTTTTGCTTGCCTAAAACTTTAACTCTGTAAATAGATCACGTGTCAACACGTGACCCTTGGTCACGTGTGAACACATGATGCTTTATTAAGGAAATTCCTAATTTTTTTAATCAAGGAACAGAAGGTTGTATTTGTTTTTGTATCGTAAGTCTCTACACCATCAATGAATAATGATTTTAACTCATCGATCAGAGTTTGAAGATAGACGTCAATATTGTTTCCCGGTGAGTTTGGTCCGTCGATAAGAAGAAGTATCATAAAGTATGATTGATTCATAACCAACCAAGACGACAAATTATAAACTATCATTACAACGGGCCATGTGCTGTGGCTTCCACCCATATAGTTGAATGGGCAGAAGCTATCACTAGCGAGTCCGAGCCTGACATTGAGAGGATCGCTACTGAATATTTCGTGCCTCCTATCGAAATCCTTCCATGCCAGTGAATCTCTTGGATGACTCATTTTTCCATCTTTACTTGGAGGAGCACGGTGATGCCAAATCATTGCCTCGACTGTTTTCTTGCACCTGAATAGCCTCTGCAGCCTCTGTGTTATGGGAAAGTATCGTGCTATCTTGACAGGTATATCGGGCTTCTTATCAGAATCTTTCGGCTTATACTGGCCTCTTCGCATGTTGGACACTCTTTCAAATCTGAATTCTCTTTCCGGTACAACACACAATTTTTAGGACATGATTGAATCTTCTCACACTTCAGACCCAGACAACATCCTATGGGCTCCGTACCAGCTGTCAGGCACGTTATTTCCCAGGGGCGTAGAATCTTTCAAGAACAAAAGAAGCATTGTGAATGATTTGTTGCTCCATCCATTTAGGCACTTAATCTGGAAAAGTTAGACGAACCATGAGAGGGTGGAATACTTTGCATTCTCATAAATTGGTTTTCTAGCATCATTCATGAACTTTTCATACTTATCCGCGCGCGGTCCTTGACCGGAAGGAATGTCATTTTCGGTACGAATAGATTCATCTAGGGAAGCCTCTACCATATCCTCCATTTCTTCTCCTGGAAAGAAATTACCGTCTTCTTCTTCTATCGTATTACCGTCTTCTCCTTTTCTTCTGCCGCATTACTGTCTTCTTCTCATTCCCCGTGATATAGCCAAGTTGTATAAAGTCTAATAAAACCATGTTTAACTATATGAAGCTCTGTGAATTCTACCTTCTGCCAGTACTTATTCCCACATCTATCGCACGGGCAGAGAATCGTCTCTAACACGATCTTATTATGTGCGCGTGCAAATTCAATGAAAGCAGCAACTCCTGTGACAAACTTAGGTTGCATACGTTGTTTCCAATCCACATACATCCAGTCCTTAACTCTGAAGTACCCATGGGCCATGTTAGACTGTATAACATATAAATTGTAGGTTATGATGACTATATTGAGAAATCTAAGAATGGGATGGTTACTGACAAATGAGAAAATCCGTGTATGTGCTTTTTTGTGCGTTTGTCGTTGAAAAGAATAAATTATCGATAAACAAAGTTAAATTTGAGGATATCCAAATATGAGTTGTATTCTATATATGTGTGTTTCAATTTATGATTTCACTTAAGTGTAGGGTTGTTAGTGTGTATGTACTGTGTGTGCGTTTGTTGTGTATTCGTGTTGTATGTGTGTGTTTCGGCTGTCGGGGGTAAGGCTTCTATCCCATTAAGAATGTATAGAGCAGACACCCATTCGCTTGTGCTTTCAACCGTTTCGAGTAAATTTCGGCAGCACTTCCCATATGTTTCTTTTATTTCTTTTTAACTTAGTTCTTTTCCCCTGAGTTTTGAATCCGCAGAACAAAATCTCCCTGATGAGAATTAAATTCTCAACTTGTGGGGAGATTTGCTTATGTAAATCTCAACCAGAGGAAGAACTAAGTTGTTATATGAAGGGTTAAGTTTACGGTAAAATTGTACGTTTACGTTAACATCGAATATTCTACTGAAAGAACTAGTGCACCCTAAACCCTAACCCAAATTTTTGGAGGAATTAAATTCCCATATGTTTATGTCATTTCTTTTTAACTTGGTTCTTTTCCCCTAAGTTTTGAATCTGAACAAAATCTCTCCGATGAGAATTAAATTCTCAATTTGTGGGGAGATTTGCATCTGCAAATCTCAACCAGAAGAAGAACTAAGTTATTATATGAAGGGTTAAGTTTACGGTAAAGTTGTACGTTTACGTTATCATCGAGTATCCTACTGAAGGAACTAGTGCACCCTAAACCCTAACCCTAATTTTTGGAGGATTTAAATTTCCATATGTTCCTGTTATTTCTTTTTAACTTAGTTCTTTTCCTCTAAGTTTTGAATCTGCAGAACAAAATCTCCCCGATGAGAATTAAATTCTCAACTTGTGGGGAGATTTGCTTCTGCAAATCTCAACCAGAGAAAGAACTAAGTTCTTATATGAAATGTTAAGTTTACGGTAAAATTGTACGTTTACGTTATCATCGAGTATCCTACTAAAGTAACTAGTGCACCCTAAACCCTAACCTAATTTTTGGAGAAATTAAATTCCCATATGTTCCTGTTATTTCTTTTTAACTTAGTTATTTTCCCCTAAGTTTTGAATCTGCAGAACAAAATCTCCCCGATGAGAATTAAACTCTCAAATTGTAGGGAGACTTGGTTCTTTTCCTCTAAGTTTTGAATCTGCAAAACAAAATCTCCCCGATGAGAATTAAATTCTCAACTTGTGGGGAGATTTGCTTCTGCAAATCTCAACCAGAGAAAGAACTAAGTTCTTATATGAAGGGTTAAGTTTACGGTAAAATTGTATGTTTACATTATTATCTAGTATCCTACAGAAGTAACTATTGCACCCTAAACCCTAACCTAATTTTTGGAGAAATTAAATTCTCATATGTTCCTGTTATTTCTTTTAACTTAGTTATTTTCCCCTAAGTTTCGAATCTGCAGAACAAAATCATCCCGATGAGAATTAAATTCTCAACTTGTAGAGAGATTTGCTTCTGCATATCTCAACCAGAGGAAGAACTAAGTTCTTATATGAAGATTTAAGTTTATGGTAAAGTTGTACGATTACGTTATCAACGAGTATTCTACTGAAGGAACTGGTTCACCCTAAACCCTAACCCTAATTTTTGGAGGATTTAAATTCCCATATATTCCTGTTATTTCTTTTTAACTTAGTTCTTTTCCCCTAAATTTTGAATCTGCAGAACAAAATCTCCCCGATGAGAATTAAATTCTCAACTTGTGGGGAGATTTGCTTCTGCAAATCTCAACCAGAGGAAGAACTATGTTTTTATATGAAGGGTTAAGTTTAGTATAAAGTTATACGTTTACGTTATTATCGAGTATCCTACTGAAGGAACTAATACACCGTAAACCCTAACCCTAACTTTTGGAGGAATTAAATTCCTATATGTTCCTTGTTCCCCTCCGAACGGCGGCCCGGACTTCGCGTCCGTAGTCTGGGGTTCGGGGCAGATGCTATTTGGTTTTATCCGTCCACCTCTCCGAAGATGCCAAGTTGATTTATGGCACCGTGTATTGGAGGTTTAGACGGATACGACCGATGTAGCAGACTTAGTCAGATTCCCCCTCAGGGTGAGGAGTTTTTGATTGTGGGGACACTCTTCCCTGCAGGCGCAAGCCCCTGCAGTTAATTACACTACCGCGTCGCGGTAACAACTTTCTCCTTCTCCAGAATTTCATTTCGTGTCGTGTGTGTTTGTTTTGTTTGTGGTTGCCCGTGGATTGTATACGGAGACTGAGTAATGCCGTCGCCCGTAGGACGTGGATTAGTCCAAATCCGTATTTACTTAGATTTGGGTTTGGTGTTTTTAGTTTAAGGATACGTTAGTCGCGTTGCGGCTAAGATCAACTTAAACATTCGTTAAGGATACGTTAGTCCCGTTTGAGACTAAGATCAACTTAACATCATGATTGATTTAATTATCCGGCCGTCGGGACTCGTCACCTCTCTGACGTCGTTGAGGGATTACAACGACAGGCGTCTGAGGAGTTCAGAGATGTACCCTTAAACCAAAGTTAATTTGGAGTTTTATCGTTTATTTAAATATCTAAGGACACGTTAACCGTATTTGGGGTTAAGATCAACTTAGACGGGGCCGTTGAGATCCGGCAAAAGAGCATTTGGAGGCTCTATTGTTCCAGTTTAGAGACGTGGTGGTCTGTATTCCAGTTTAGGGACGTAGTGGTCCGACATTAGTTTAGGGACGTTTCGGTCCAATATTAGTTTAGGGACGTTTCGGTCCGATATTAGTTTAGGGACGTTTCGGTCCGATTAGATAAGTGGTCGTTGGGACCCGTCACCTCTTTGACGTCGTTGAGGGATTACAACGACGGATGTCAAAGGAGTTCGGAGATGTACCCTCAAACCGGTCGCGAATTGGTTTAGGAGAGCCATTTAAGGACTTACAGCCAGAATTGGGTTAAGTCCAATTTTTTATTTATCTTAGGCTTTGCCTGACTAAAAGAATCAGTCCAAACAGGGCTCTGCCCCTTTTTTTATATTTTGCAATCTGATTTGGGTCAGGCCCTTTTAAATAATGAGTTGCAGAAACTCAAGAATTTTCAAACAGGGCTTTGCCCTTTTATTATTGCAATTTAATTTGGGCCAGGCCCTTTTGAATAATGAGTTGCAGAAACTCAAGAATTTTCAAACAGGGCTTTGCCCTTTTATTATTGCAATTTAATTTGGGCCAGGCCCTTTTGAATAATGAGTTGCAGAAACTCAAGAATTTTCAAACAGGGCTTTGCCCTTTTATTATTGCAATTTAATTTGGGCCAGGCCCTTTTGAATAATGAGTTGCAGAAACTCAAGAATTTTTCAAACAGGGCTTTGCCCTTTTATTATTGCAATTTAATTTGGGCCAGGCCCTTTTGAATAATGAGTTGCAGAAACTCAAGAATTTTCCAGATTTAAGAACAAAAGTGCATAGCACTTTTGATCTAAATTTGGATCAAAGGAAAAACAAGTTCTTCTTGTTTTCCCTGATTTCACAGAACCAAGGGTTCATATCAAGTGCAAGGCACTATTTATTTCTTTTTTTTTTTATTTAATTATTCATTTTTTTATCCTTTGTTCTTCAGAGATTTTTTTTCTTTCTATTCTTCAAAAAGAAGATTTTACCTCTTTTTTGTTCTTGAATAATCTTCAAGAGTTCTTCCTCTTCTCTTTTTTTTTCAGAAGTTAATTCTTCTCTTCATGATCATTTGAATGAGGCCTGGGGTCTTATTTATAGTGCTCACAAATTTGTTGGATTTGTTAACAAAATCTTTCCTGAATAATTTTGGGAATTTTCCCACCATTGGATCTCTGATCCAAGGGTCCCTGTTTTACAGAAGAACAGAAAAGATTTACTTAAATTTTCATTCTGTTGCTGCGCAACTCACCAGCGCGTGACAGTTTAAGTCTTAATTATGTTTTCTGAAGTGCCTTGCTCTGATTGGACGCATTGTCTTGGGCGTTACGCTGCCGAATCAACTTTCGCCAAGTGGCAAATTGCGCGCTGCGCACGGGAACCGAAGCGTTGCTTCGAATTTTGAATTTTCAAAATTTAAGTAGAGCCTTGCTCTGATTGGGGGAAACAGATGCCCCCCCACCGTTGCGCTCACGTGGCGCGCGCGTGAGTGCAGCGGTGGCAAGATCCTGACCGTCGGATCGAGGGGTCAAGTGAACAGGCGCAGGCGCCTATAAATAGGACCCTTGGTCCTTGGTAATTCTTTACCATTCTCAAGAAATTGAATTTCAGAGCCTTACTCTTACTTGAGAACTTCCAGAGCCTTGCTCTTGTGACTTCCTTAAGAACTTCCAAGCTCTAACCTTAGAACCATTCTAGGTAAAATTAAATTAATTTAATTTAAATTAAATTTAATTAACAGAGCCTTGCTCTTATAGATCTTTGATCTAAAGGAAACCCCTTTGGGGTTTCTTCAACAGAGCCTTGCTCTCAAAATTTACAGAGACTCTATTCTTGGGTTTTAACCCATGAACAGAGCCCTGCTCAGAGATCAACTAGAAAACTTTTTAAAAGTTTCCATGGATCTTTGAGATCCCAAAATTTTAATTCTTAGGAGTTATAAATTTTTATTACTACTACAGAGCTAGGCTCTTTTTTTTAAGAAGTTTTATTCCTTTGAAACAGGAGTTTGACAAATGTCACTCTGTGGCAGAGCTTTGCTCTGAAAAGAGGAGATTTTCTCCTTGTCTCTAGGGATCCCCCCAATGAGGATATTCTCTTGGGGGTCTTTTTTATTGACTGATAGTCTCATCCAATGGTGGGATTGTCTCATCAAATGATACGCCGTCATCTTGATTTTGTGGGTCCCCCTTTGGTCCCCTACCCACTGCATCACAGTGTGGAGCGAGATTTTTATTTATTATTATTTTTTTATTATATATATTATTCTTTTTTTTAAATGTTAAGCGTCAGGCTACTAATGATATATATATATATATATTTTTATACAGAAAAGATGTCTGACGACTTGTCTTTTCCCTTCGTTCGCTCGGAAGGAGGGTTCCCCCATGCGCCAGTGGATCGGGTGGTGTTTGCTCTTATTAAAGATCGCGATCCTGAATGCAAAAAGCTTCATCTGTGGGGAAGGTGGTATAGCCAAATCATCCAGGGTCGTCGCAGTTTTAGTTCCGCCTCGCCCTCCGAACCTATAGTTACGATCCCCTATGCGGACAAACCCCCGGTGGAGTATGCCGTGGAGGTTAAAAATTGGAATTCAGACGACCTCCTCCAGCCTGCAATCGGCGCTATTCCGGTGCAGCCGCCGCCGGCCATAGATATCTTGGGAAGGCGAATCTGTCAGGGTGAAGCACGCCCTTGGGGACAGGCCTACAACATTGGATTGAATCCGCGACCGCTTGCTGGATACCTGCCATGGGCCCGGTACATTTTAGCGGCGAAAAGAGCTCACCTGACGAAGATTGGTTTATATTCGGCCGTCTACGTTTCGCTTTTTGAGTATCCCTCTCCTCCAACGTGGTGTACAAAGGCCTTCATTGAACAATGGAATATCCCCACACATACTTTCCTGACAGCGGATAGGGAAGTTTCCATTTCTCTAGAGGAATTCGTTGAGCTTTCAGGTTTACCGGCGAGGGGGAGCACTACGAAGAGCTGCTTCCTCCTGACGAGTACGTCTTTGCCACCAAGCAGGTGGTATTCGACTTAACTCCAGAAAATGCTATTCAGCATCAGCATCCGGGCCTGGTGAAGGTATTGGAGATTTACGAGGAGCTTCATTTGGAATTGGGCGACCGAGGCGTTAGTTTCGCGGACTTCATTGCTCGTTTTATTCGCCCGGAATTTTTATCAGAGCAGGGTGAGAAGTTCGCCCAACTTACTGACCCTTTTGGTTTCGGCCTGGACCGCCGACCTTCATCGGAAATTGATCAGCGAAGTTTTTACCTTCCCGACACTGCTAGCGTCCCTTTCTCAGAGATCGCCGTTCCTGGCATGGATGAGGAGACCTTCTTCATAGGGTTCTTAGGTCTGTGGCTGTGCAGCTTCGCGCTTCCCATGCACCCACGCCTTATGCGGCCTTCTGTCTTTTACCCGGCGCATCGAATGATGGCCGGTCTGCAGTTATCAGTGGGGATCGCCGGGTTGGCTTACCTCTACAACGGACTTAGCGTAGCGGCGGACGCTAATGAGCCTGGGGTACAGCCTTCTAACTTCCCGATGCACTACTTCACTTCTTGGATGGAGCTACATGTTCGAGGAGTGTTTGGTGCCCATAAAACTCCTCCATTCTTTGAGAGATTCAGACTTCCAAGAATCATGCGATTGGTCGGGGCTTCCATTGTGTTTGCATCTCCGCGGGAGTCTAGGGGATTGCTTCTGCGTTCGCATCTAGTCGGGGCGAAGACTTCTTTTGTGGATAAGGTCATCACCATGGGTTCTGAGACCACTAAGTCGGTGGTGTCGCTGCGTGATGACTTTAAGGGCGGTGTTTCTGTGTTGAAGGCTCGGGAAATCCTCCACCTTTACTCCATTCGGCCGGGCTACTTGGTATTTAGGCAAAATGAAACGGCCCTCTTCATGAGGTATAACCCGCATCGATTTGCCCGGAAATCGAGTTACAACCAAGGGGTCCCATTGGAAGCCTTCTTGGGAACACCTGCAGTCGGCCCAGAGGGGGTACGGAATGCGATGCATCACTTCATCCGGCTCAATACAGGCTCCTACTTTTTTATTAGTGAGCCCAGCTGTACCCCTAAGATACTCAATTCGTATGTGGCCTGGTACGCGCACGCGATGGGCCCAATCATCTTGATGGAGAAACGCCTACTGGTCGATCGTAGGGCTGCGCCTCCCGGCGGCGATCGCAAGGCTCCCTTGCAGCCTAGGGTTCAGGTTATCCCTCCGACGAAAGATGCCGGAGCTGATCGACCACGCGTGTTGGCCCCTCCGCGTGGATTGCCACTGTCTACTACGGTGGATGAACCAACGGCGCCCCGTGCTCCGACAAAGACGGTTAAAGCGGCATCGCCGGAGTCGGGTGCAGGAGCGGACATCGGGACTCGCCGCCCGAAAGTGACTGCCAAAACTGGCAAGCGCAAAGATGTTCCGAGTGGATCCAAGGCTGGCGGACAGAAGAAGAAGAAGTCCACCTTATCCCTCGACGCGATCCTTAACTTAGAGCCCGCGGCTCATCCTGCCGAGGCCATATGCGAGTACGGCAGCAATGAGGGTTTTGTGGTGGACCCTGAGGACACCAATCTAGCTGCCGCCATTGCAGCTTCGGAGCGATCGGCAAGGCTTGAAGCGATGTTGAGCAAAATCGCTGAGTCCGGTAATCATCAGACGCGTTATTTATTATTTCATTGCACTTCGTATCATTATATTTAATCAACATTTGCTCCATTTTTAACAGGCGCTTCTACTGAAGAGGCTATCGATGCCTCCCTGAAAACCTTCCAAGAGGAGGAGGAGAAGCGTACCCTAGCAAGCGTCAGTATGTTTTATCCCTTTCTCTTTTATAAGGAAAGTTTGTTGTCTTTTTATGCTAGCCAACCTGACCTTCTTTTGTTTCTTTGCAGGGGTTGTATTAATCGACGCGAGGCTCCTTCCCAAGCCCGTCGTCGAAGTCCCGGCTTCGCCGCAGTTGCCACAAGAGCCTCAGCTTGATAGAGTGACGAGGGATGCCTTGAAGAATCTAGAGGCATCCTTGTATACGGGCGAAGAAGCCTCCCTTAAGGAGGCTCTGGTGGCATCGGTCTCATCGGCTCGAGAGGAGCGGAAGCGGTCAAGACGCGAAGCAAAGGCGCGCAGAGCTGCTCTGGCCGCAGGAGCGGGCCCTAGCACTATTCCTCATGCTGACACTTCTTCTGAAGAGGCCCCTGCCGTCCTATCTACTGCTCATAGGCAAGCGGCGCGTACGGTCCGGGATGCTAACGATAAATCCTCTTCAGGTAACCTTTCTTTCAGAACTTTGTTGTAAGAATTATCAAATCGTTGACTCATACGCACTCCTATTTGCAGGGCCAAGTCCGCCTGAGGGGGAGGCGGAGACCGTCGAACCCCGGGGAGCGGAGGAAGCGGCGCCTGCCGAGCCTGAGCTGACAGTGAGCAATGTCATCGGGGCCGCGGCGCCCGAAACAGAAGTTGAAGAATTCGCTGCCGAGAAGGTCATCGATGCCGCATCTGAAATGGCGGCAGGTGAGATGATTGTCGGGCCGGAGGCAGTAGAAATCGAGGCGCTTGAGGCTGGAGATGTCGCGGTGCCGATGGATGAGGCAACTGTGACCGTAGGACCCGAAGGAGTAGTGGGTGAGGTGGCCACGATTCCTGAGGAGGAGCCAGCCGCTCCTTCTCTGGAATCTGGCAATACCCCAATCATAGACATCCCTGCGTATGGTTCCTTGCCGTCTACTGGGCTTGCGAGCACAACAACGGCTCCCATCGAGTCAGGTGATGAGGCTACGGGTGGTGGTCTGATGTCAGTAGAGGAAGGAATTGCCTCCGTCTCGGCTGGCAGTTCATCGGGTAAGTTTCGGGTTACTATTGTTTCCCCCCCCTTTTTTATATATATCTTGTAATCTCCTCTAACAAGCTTGTCTTTGCAGGTGCGGCCAGTGCCGACGCTCCATTGCTTGAGGGAGCGCCGTCAACTACTGCTTTGGCGGTGGTCACTTCCCCGTTTTCCCTCGTGCCGTCGCGGATGTTGGAAGGTATGGACCTGTGACTCACAAGTTAATCTCTTAAACGTATAGTTCATGGACTAATGCCATACCATCGTGTCTTTTCAGGAGGGCTCTTTGATCATCTATATCAGGTGTTGCTCCCACACTTCTCCTTCCCCTCCGAGCTTACTTCTCCCTCTAGTGGCGCTGGTGAGTGTACGTTCAATATAGTATCTTCGTTCGTCCCCTTTTTCTAGTAATTGAATGATTCTTGACCTTTCCCTTTCTTTATTGCAGTGTCACAAATCGAAGGAGGGGATGCCAGACCTGCCGCGCTACCGGCCCTCCCGGCTCTGCCGTCCGTTGCTGCCGGTATAGCAAACACCCCTCTTTTTTTGTAATCCTTAAATATCTCTTGAACCACCATTTAATTATGTCTTGTTTTGCAGCTATTGTTCCGGCTCCGGTCCCCTTTGAGTCGCGCGTCCTTATACCGGCAGGCCCTTTCTTGAGGCGCCCGTCTTCAAAGGGTGCTGTGATGAGTCTAGGCATGCTGAGCGGGTATATCGAAGAGCTCAGCATGGATGCTCTCCCTTCTGCTGTAGATTTCGCTGTGGATGTTAACCCAATGTTAGCGGCGCTCGTAACTTTTCACAACGAAGGCGTCGTTGAATCTTGGGTTAATCACTGCAGGGAGATCGAGGCCTGTCTGTACCGGCTGGAGTTGACGCGCCCTTCTCCCGAAGTTTTAGCTCTGAGTACCCAACGCACAACTTGGCTCGAGCAAAGCACTTCGCACTCCCACCACTTGGAGCAAGAAGCAGCTCAAAGACTAAGGGAATGCCAAAAGACCTCGAACGAAACGGCCCATCTGCACGCTGAGGTTGAGGCAAATGCTGCCCAAGTGAAGACTATTTTTGAGGGTCTCTTGGAACGCATCTCCCATGGGCTAAACTTAAAGCGGAAGCTTGACGTGGCTGAGCGCAATATCCCAAGTCGGGAGGCTGCTTATCAAGTCGTGAGGGAGCAGCTTGCATCGGTCCTGCGGCAACGAGCCCAAGTGGAGGCAGAGTTGACGGTGGTAGCCGAGCAAGAGAAGGTGTGGAAGGACATATGCGAACGATTGCTACATCTGTGCAAGACGCTTCCTTCCCAATAATTCTCTTTGTATCATTTGTTTTTGTAAAGTATATGTATACGTTTTTTATTCTTTTAGCACAATGTATCCTGTACTCAATCAATATTTATGAATAAAAGATACACATTTTGTAATGTCTTGTGTCACTTCTCCGTCTTTCCTTTCTTTTATTATCAGTACGCCACCTTAATAACCATAATTGACGGACGATTGGGACGAGTATCCCGACCTTCCTAAGAAATAACGATGGCTTAGGCCGCAGGTTCAGATCTGCTGCCTAAGACTTTTCAACCCTATAAGCCGTGAGGGTCTCATAGAGACTTTTCTCCCTACGGATCGAGAGGATCTCGTAAGTGGATTTTCTCCTTAGGAGTCGTGAGGATTCCCAAGTGTGGTTTTCTCTCATAAGTCGAAAGGATCCTATAAGAGAATTTCTCCCTCTTACGAGTCGAGAGGGCCCGTAAGCGGTTGTTTCCCTCTTTGTCGAGAAACGACTTCAGAGAGTGAGACCCGTGAATAGTATGCAAGAGACCATTTAGGATTGACTTGCAGGGTCCCATTACCCTCTTACGAGTCGATAGGGCTCGCAAGCGGTTGTTTCCCTCTTTGTCGAGAATCAACTTCAGAGAGTGAGACCCGTGAATAGTATGCAAGAGACCATTTAGGATTGACTTGCAGGGTCCCATTTGTTCAGGAAGCAAGTTTTTGAATCCTTACTGCCCAAGATGTGAGTCAAAGAAGCTCTCGTCACGGAGTGTTTGTATCCGTGAGTTGAGAAGTTTTGCGAGGGATTATTTGTTTCCCAAGCGCCAAGGATTATTTGTGTCCTTGGGGTTTGAAACGAGTCGATGGTTCCCACGGAGGCGCTGGTGGCTCTGCGAGTCGACGCGGATCAGAAGGCTCTCGTCAAGGAGTGTTTGTATCCGTGAGTTGAGAAATTTTGTGAGGGATTATTTGTTTCCCGAGCGCCAAGGATTATTTGTGTCCTTGGGGTTTGAAACGAGTCGAGGGTTCCCACGGAGGCGCTGGTGGCTCTGCGAGTCGACACGGATCAGAAGGCTCTCGTCAAGGAGTGTTTGTATCCGTGAGTTGAGAAATTTTGTGAGGGATTATTTGTTTCCCGAGCGCCAAGGATTATTTGTGTCCTTGGGGTTTGAAACGAGTCGAGGGTTCCTACGGAGGCACTGGTGGCTCTGCGGGTCGACGCGGATCAGGAGGCTCTCGTCAAGGAGTGTTTGTATCCGTGAGTCGAGGAATTTGCCGGGATTATTTGTTTCCCGAGCGCCAAGGATTATTTGTGTCCTTGGGGTGTGAAACGAGTCGAGGGTTCCTACGGAGGCACTGGTGGCTCTACGGGTCGACGCGGATCAGGAAGCTCTCGTCAAGGAGTGTTTGTATCCGTGAGTCGAGGAATTTGCCGGGATTATTTGTTTCCCGAGCGCCAAGGATTATTTGTGTCCTTGGGGTGTGAAACGAGTCGAGGGTTCCTACGGAGGCACTGGTGGCTCTGCGGGTCGACGCGGATCAGGAGGCTCTCGTCAAGGAGTGTTTGTATCCGTGAGTCGAGGAATTTTCGTTGGAGTCACTGGCTTCTTCGGTTGAAATGAACCGTTGAGGCTTGGTTTCGTCGTTTGACGGAATCTGCTGGGGAGGTATGGCTCCTTCTTTGTTTACGCTCTTGGATTGTATACAGGGATCGATGTGATCTTAACTGTAGGGCCGAAGTTTTATCATTTCTTATTTTTTGTTTTATTTTATTTCCGCGATGCTCTATCATTTCAGCTTTTATATCGCGAAGGTCGCGATTGCCCAATCATTTCGGCTATTTTTCGCGGTGCCCAATCATTTCGGCTATTTGTTTTTTTTTTTTTTATTTTTACTCGTTGCTTTTTATTACGAGTTGCCCAATCATTTCGGCTATTTTGCATGCATACATTTCACTTGCTGCTTTTCATTGCAAGTTGCCTTATCATTTCGGCTATTTCGTATGCATGAGCGGCCTACTGGCTTTCGCCGTCAACCTGAAATTGGACACCGATTTCGGCATCAGCACCGCTGCAACTGGGATACTACCAGGAGCGAATCATCATTTGCCTCTGTCGTTGTCGAACAAAGGAGGCTTAGCGACCAGGGTTAGGATCCTGTCGGCTATGGCTTTTGACTTCATGAGCCGTAAGGGTCTCGTGAAGGTATTTCTCCCTACAAGTCGTGGGGATCTTGTAGGTGTATTTTCTCCTTAGGAGTCGTGAGGATCCCTAAGTGTTTGTTTCTCTGTAAGTCGTAAGGATCCTACAGGAGGGCTTTCTCCTTGTAAGTCGAGAGGATTTACAAGGGCCGTTTACCATGCACACATATCCCTAGCTTCAGATGGGACTTGGTTAGGGAAATGTTTATTCGCGCCCGTGGATTGTATACAAGGGTCAATATTGAACCACTTGTAGGGCAATATTGGAAGTTTGTGGGGGTTTGCTTAAGCACAGGTTTAGGTCTCTGTGGCTTAAGACTTTCAAATCCTATGAGCCGTGAGGGTCCCATAAGAGAGTTCTCCTTACGAGTCGTGAGGATCTCGCAAGTGTATTTTCTCCTTAGGAATCGTGGGGATCCCTAAGTGTGTCGCTCCTTTGTGAGTCGTAAGGATCTCACGCAGGTGGTTTCTCCTTACAAGGTCGAGGGGACCCTATAAGTGTTCTTAACGAGGTTGCGCCCTTTCAGGTTTTCACAAACACTCGCCGGTAGTCCTGCTGTTTTTACTCACGGAGCCCTTTCGGGTTTTCATCCGCGCCCATTTTGCTCATGGACTTACCGTTTTTCTTTATTTTATTTTTATTTTTATTTTTATTATTATTATTATTATTTTTTTTTTATCTCGTCAGCCCAAGGATGCTGCAGTATTAGTTTAAAGACGTTTCGGTCTGCTATTAGTTTAAGGACATTTCGGTCCGATATTGAGAGGGCTGGCTACTACTTACAAAGCTTGAGCTTAGGAAGATAGCGAGCGGACATAGTCGTCGTCATCTACCATTGACCTAGGCTGTGGCTCATTAAGCGTAGTATTTCTTTAGGAAGCGACCGTTTATTGGCCTGAAAGGCCTTTCACCGTGCATATCCATGAGTAGATAGGCCCCACCTTGGTAGACCTTATCAACGATGTACGGTCCTTCATAATTTGGCTCGAACTTTCCCCGCTTGGCGTGATTGGGGATCATGGGCCTTTTGACCACTAGCACGAGTTCGCCTTGGTGGAATGTCCTCGGGCGGCTCAATCTCTCATATGAGCGCGTCATCTTTGCTTTATAGGCTTCCAGATTTTATTGTGCTAGAAGCCGGATTTCATCAAGGGCGTCAAGCTCTTCAAACCGAAGGTGAGCATTTTCTTTATCCGTCAGCTCATAGTGGACTGCCACTCGTAGAGAGGGTAATTCTATCTCGAGAGGGAGTACTGCTTCCGTCCCAAATACCAACGCGTATGGCGTTGTGTTTGTGGCCGTTTTAAACGTAGTTCGATACGCCCAAAGAGCCTCTTGCAATCTTTCGTGCCAATCTCTCTTATTTCGTGACACTGTTTTCTTCATGATCTTCGTCAAGGTCTTGTTGAAGGCCTCAGCTAGACCGTTAGCTCGCAGATTATAAACTGAGGAATATCTCCAGTCTATATTGTGCTGCTGTGCGAAGCGGCTAATTTTATGACTTCGGTAGGCTGGCCCGTTATCGGAGATGATCCGTCGCGGAGTTCCAAACCGGTATATGACATGCGTTTTGAAGAAATGGAGGATGTTCTCCGTCTTCACTTCCCTCAACGGTACCGCCTCTGCCCATTTGGAGAAGTAATCAGTCGTCGCCAAGATGAAACGATGTCCCTTTGACGATGCTGGTTCAATGGGGCCGACTATGTCAGTTCCCCACATTTCGAATGGCCAACTAGCCACTGTTGGATGCAATGGATTGGGATGCTGATGGATAAAGTCCCCATGAATTTGGCATGAATGGCACTGCCTCGCGTATTCCAGGCAATCCTGCATCATCGTGGGCCAGTAGTAGCCCATCTGTTTTATCTTCAACTTCATCTTAGGGCCTGCTTGGTGGGAACCGCAGAGTCCGTCGTGAACTTCTTGGACGACCCTTCTCGTTTCATCAGGTCCTAGGCATCTCAGCCACAGAGAATCGAATGTCCTCTTGTATAGAGTATCGTTAACGAAGGCGAAAGACAGAGCTCGTTTCACGAGCTGATGTCTTATGGACGCTTCTTCAGGCATTCGGTGGAACTTGAAATAATCTATGAAAACTCCTCTCCAGTCTTCGGTCTTCTCATGGTCTTTTATTTGTAGGGTCTCCTGCTCAGTTGCTCCATTTTCTTTATATGATTCTGGAGGTATTTCTGCTGGGGCGAGCACTCGACGGCTTTGTATCACGATTCTAACGTCATCGAGGTTCTCGTCGGCCAATTCTTTAGCAAGCTTGGCCAGTGCGTCCGCTTTGCTGTTTTCCGCGCGCGGTATACTTTCCAAAGTGTAAGAGGGAATTTGGGTTAGCAGTTGCTGCACTTTTTCACCGTATTTTACCAATTCCGGTTTGCACGTTTGGTAGTCGCCGTTTACTTGACTAACGACCAGTTGGGAGTCCCCATATATGAGGAGGCTTTCAATTCCCATGTCAATGGCGATCTCGAGGCCTGTAATCAAAGCTTCATATTCAGCTTCATTATTCGTTCTCGGCTCTGTTAAGGAGAAGGCGAAGCGCATTATTCCTCCTTGGGGAGTCACAAAGATGAGTCCCACCCCCGATTTGATCGTTGGCATACTTTGTTTGTGTTTTTTCATAGAAGACGCCCCATCGAAGTAAAGCTCCCAACGGGTATCACCACTGTCGATTGCGTCAAATGCATGTATGTCCGGCAAATCGCAATTTAAAGGAGAGTCGGCAGGTATGGGATGCTCAGCAAGGAAGTCGGCGATGGCCTGGCCTTTTACTGCCTTGAGAGGTTGATACGTTATCGAAAATTCCATCAAGAGCAGGGCCCATTTAGCGAGTCTTCCCGTCAATATGGCCTTTGACATTAAATATTTAAGAGGGTCCACTTTTAAAATAAGACGGACCTCGTGCGCCAACGCATAGTGCCTAAGCTTTGTTATTGCGAAGATCAACGCCAGGCAGTGTTTTTCAATGGGAGAGTAGTTGCTTTCTGCCCCCAGCAGAACTCGACTTAAGTAGTAGAGTGCTCTTTCTTTCCCTTGATCGTTCTCTTGTGCCCATAATGCGCCTAAGGAACCTTCGCGGGCGGTTGTATAAAGAATAAGAGGCTTCCCCTTAACCGGAGCAGCCAACACCGGCGGGTTCTGCAGGTATTGCTTGATCTCATCCAGTGCGCCTTGGCATTTTTGATCCCAAACGAATGGGACATCTTTCCGGTTTGTGACATCTTTCCGTGTCTTCGAAGCTCGGCAAGAAGTATTTGGCATCTTCATACTTGCGAACTTCGTTCACGGAAAACTGATTCAACTCTCCAGCCACAGTGTACTCAAGGCCATCCCTGGAATACTTCATGCACTGATGCTGTGTAGAAGGGATGATATTGTACTCGTGTAGCCATGGTCGGCCGAGCAGAGCATTGTAGCACGTCTTGGTGTCTATAACATGGAATTTGATGTCTGTGACGAGCAACCCGAAGCGTAGCGTCAATATCACAGATCCAAGAGTCTTTGAGGATTGAGAGTCGAAACCGGAGATAGTGATCTTGTCTCGGGCGAGGTGTTGTATGCTCATGCAAATTTCTTTTAACACCCGTACATTGAGTAAATTGACGGACGATCCGTTATCGACCAAGATTTTACCTATCTTTATGTCATGGCAATATCCTGAGACATAAAGGGGGCGATTGTGTTCACACGTCCCGAGGAGAAGGTCTTCATCACCAAAAGCAACATCGGCTGTGTGCACTTCTTCTAATTCGTCTTTCATCTTTTCTTCGGCTAAGAAGGCTTGAAACTGGTCCGGATCTTGTAGCGCCTTAATCAAAGAGTCTCTGGCTTCCTTTGATAGTAACAAGGCATCGAGAATGCTGAGTTGTGAGGGTAGCTTCCTCAGATGCGCCAAGACATTGTAATCCACCTTCCTCCTCTTTGGCGGATTTTTGGCGGTTAACTCTTCCGCGACTTGGTCATCCAAAGCGATGTCTTCAGAGACCTTTTCTTTCCCTTTATCTTTTTTATTCGAGGGTCCGAGGTTCTTTTCAGGCAGTGTCCGATTCCGCAGCCGGATATTTTCGCAAACCACTGGCTCCTCTTCTTTTCCCGAAGTTGACTCTTTAAAGAGAAGGGCAAGCTCTAGCTCCTCATCAGAGTCGCTCCCAAATGTAGGCACTTGTGACCTGGTAGTGTTAACCATGTGACAGTTGCCGGCAGTTCTTTCAAGCACTTTGGTCGTGTTTCTTTGCTCCCGACGAATCTTACGCTTTTCCCGTTTAAAGCGTTGTTGATTAGCGACGTATCCTTGCCACCATCTATCGAACGCTTTGCACTCTTGGGTAGAATGTGAGACCTTCCGATGATATAAACAATAAGAGGGGTGCATTTCTACCATGCTAGTAACTTTTTCTTCTGAGGGTGGTAGCTTCATGCCCATCGATATGGCCTTAGCGAACTTCTTTTTTATCTTGAATTGGCTTTTGTCAGCGGTGGAGGCATTTTGCTCCAGTGGGATCATCTCAGCTCCTCCCTCAAGTCGCTGGCGCTTGGCCGTTTCGAATATAGCCGTCTCGTGTTCTTGATCAGCTTTACTTTTCAATCGAGCTTCATTAAGAAATGCGTCAATCATTTCTATTGATAATTCTGGAACCCTTGACTCAGTATTTTCCCCCGGCGTTTTGGTGCCAGAAGTCCCTTCATCGTTCGAGGTCGAGTGAGAGACCATATGACAGCTCGCCACGTATTCCTTGGATTCATCTGATGAACTTTCTTCCTCATCTTCTTTTTGAAAGACGTGATCAAGGAAATCTTGGAGCGTAACGGGAGTCCGCGCCTTCTGGTTATATTCATCCAGCGCGTCGATTTGCTTTTGTAAGTCGGTGCGCTTGTCGCCAGGCTTCACGGGCTTCTTAGATTTCTTCTTCTTCTTTTTCGAAGATTTTGACGGCTGGTTATGAACGCTTGAACTACCACCATCGGTCTTCGGAGTCGGACGTGGCTTCAACATCCCCTCTATAACCTGCGGCTCCAAGGGGTTCTTCCACTTAACCGCTGGACAGGTCTGAAGATCATTTAGCATTCTCCTTGTTTTGGCCGATAATACGACTTCCCAGGGAGTTTCTTCAACGACGGAGCATGTTTCCCCCTGCGTATTTGTCCCCTTAGAGGTGTGGGCCTGCGGGGGATTTACCTTCCATTTGTCGGATAGCGCAAATTTGCCCTGGCGGTACTGGTTTTCAAGCCAATTTTTGAACACGTAGCAATCCTCGATGGGATGGCCCAGCACTCGATGGTAAGGGCAGTAATTAGGCTCGTTAACGTCACTTGGTTGTGACGGACGTTTTGGATCTAGCAGATTTATGAGCCTGTTGCGCAATGCCAGCTCGAATAGCCTCCTCGTTTTATCACGGGGGAAGGAGTAAGCACGTCCCATCCTGTCCTCGAGGGGTACGTATGGGCGCGTATTATTTGGACGAGCAACCGGCTTCGAGTCGTTCGGTTGTTGTTGGGCATTAGCGACGATAATCGCTTTTCCCTTTCCTTTATCGTTTCGAGAGTCCGGCTTCGGGAGAGGGGGTTTATGGCCCATCTGGTCCATCTGCGCCAATTTGTCAATCAAAGCCTGGAAGGAAGTTGGCTTGAAGAACATCATAAACTGCGAAATGGTTGCTTGTGGATCAAGGGTTCCAACAAACATTCCCACCGCAGGGGCTTCTTCTATACGCTGTTCACACTTAGACCATAGATTACGCCACCGTAT
Source organism: Agapanthus africanus (assembly GCA_030015575.1). Taxonomy (NCBI): domain Eukaryota; kingdom Viridiplantae; phylum Streptophyta; class Magnoliopsida; order Asparagales; family Amaryllidaceae; genus Agapanthus; species Agapanthus africanus. Next base: position 653,855,823 of record JASDDO010000014.1, read on the forward strand.
AGCGTACTGGACCCACGTCTCGCCGGGCTTTACCCTGGCGTTAATCAGCGCCGTCATCGGAGTACGCTCACTGGCACTTGCAAAACGTTGGGTGAAGAGCAGCTCCATCTCTGCAAAGGTTTTAATAGAGTCGTTGGGGAGCTCGGAAGACCATTCGAACGCCGTATCTGATAGGCTTCCAACGAACTGGCGAAGCAGAAGTTTGTCGTCGCCGCCGGTGTTACCGCAAAGTGCCCTGAATTGGGCAACATGTTGATGGGGATTGCCGGTCCCTTTGTAGACATGAAACTTGGGAATTGTGTAACCTGGCGGGTACTTGATTTGGTCATACCAGCCCGGATATGGCCGCCCTGTTTTTACAACGTGGCCGGCTGCTTCAGCCGCCTGATGGACCTTTATCTGCTGGGCTATATATTCGTCCAGATCAGTTTTAGAGATTGTGTCTTCTTTAGCCGTCGATAGAACGGGCTGAGGGTTTGATGTTTCTCCCCTATCATCCCCAAGGACGATCGGGGGTTCTTCAGTCGGGGGCTCTGGTTGTATCATCATCCCTATCATGTCCTGGAAGAGGAGGCCCATACGTTGTATATTGGCTGCTTGTTCAGCAGCCTCTTTGTCTCTCTTTTCCAGTACTCGGCGGAGGAACTCGGCGTCGGTCTCTTCCTCTTGGCGCTCATCTAAGGACGTCTCAGGATTCTCTTTTGGCCCCGTGAGTGCAGCCATTGTAGTCATCATCTCCTGAAGCTTTTGTTGCTGCTCCTGAGACTTGGTCACTGACCGAGTAAGCGGTCGGTGTCCTGTAGAAGTACGACTTTCTTCCTTCCCCGAAGCCATATAGACCGTATGAACTGTTATGCCCCCTGACTTGGGGCGTTTAGGTTCACCGCTTTTAAGCTTTGTCAGTGTTACGGGAGCTTTTTCTGGCCTCCTCCTTTTATGGACCTTTGAGGTTGAAGGAGCCGTTGAAGCGGGCATTCTAGCATTTGTTGCCCCCTGCTGTTTAATGGGGCGGTTCTTGTCTTTTTCCACCTTTGCCCTTTTCTGGCGACGGAAGTGGTCTGAGTCAATCACGGAGTCTTGAACCCTCCGCCAAACTTTATAAATTTTTGACGACAGCCGTTGAGGGGGCTGTTCCTGTTTCGTCTCCGGAGCTTTTTCCATGGGTGGAGGAGACCTTTTCAACGTAGCAACCGGGGAGTTCTTTCTCACCTTCCTCAGCAATTCAAAGTTGTTCCCAGTTGGAACAGCAGCATTGACCTCCACCACTGGAGCAGGTGGGGTTAGCCCTGAGGGGGAGTTGCCCCCTGCTTTCCTTACTCGCTGCCAATGGCGACGTCGCGCACGACGAGCCGTTGGGACTGGCTCGGAAATCGAGATATTTTCTTGTTGCCCCTTGTTTGGGTGTGGGGTAACTGCCGACGTCAGCCTATCGAAGACTGATGCTTTTTGACCAGCTGGGGGAGGAGTAGGAACCGTCAATCTTGTGAAGACCGACTCTCTAATAGGAGAAGCCGCTTCAACGGCTTCCGAAGCAGCGGCCGTTGCCCTCTTTGGGACAGCCACTTTATAGTTCTGACCCAGCCTGGTGAAAACAGAGGCTGTCAGCTTAGTAGCGGATGACCCGTTGACAGGGGTTGTGGTAGCAGTGAGCCGGTCGAATACCGACTTCTTGTTCGCTTCTGGTGCGGATATCGGCGCAGAGAAGCTTGTAGGTGGGACCATGGTCCCGAAGAACAAGCCGGTGGTGGCCTGAGTCACCTGGCCTACCGGCAGAGTCACGAAGGAAGCCGCCTGGGGCCCATATGCTACACCTCTCGGTGAGGTGGAACGTCCGTTGCAGTGGCATTTCGAGCAGTTGGTGCAGTTGGTGGCCATTGAATGCTTGAGTTCTGTACCGGACAAAAGACCAAATCTTAGCAACTTGAAATCCGAAGGCAATCATTTAACAAACCGCGATTGGTTCGCGAAGACGACACACGAAGTGTGGAGTGGAAAGAGGAAAAGGTCCCACCGGGCGTGCCAGAATCTGTTCCCCTCCGAACGGCGGCCCGGACTTCGCGTCCGTAGTCTGGGGTTCGGGGCAGATGCTATTTGGTTTTATCCGTCCACCTCTCCGAAGATGCCAAGTTGATTTATGGCACCGTGTATTGGAGGTTTAGACGGATACGACCGATGTAGCAGACTTAGTCAGATTCCCCCTCAGGGTGAGGGGTTTTTGATTGTGGGGACGCTCTTCCCTGCAGGCGCAAGCCCCTGCAGTTAATTACACTACCGCGTCGCGGTAACAACTTTCTCCTTCTCCAGAATTTCACTTCGTGTCGTGTGTGTTTGTTTTGTTTGTGGTTGCCCGTGGATTGTATACGGAGACTGAGTAATGCCGTCGCCCGTAGGACGTGGATTAGTCCAAATCCGTATTTACTTAGATTTGGGTTTGGTGTTTTTAGTTTAAGGATACGTTAGTCGCGTTGCGGCTAAGATCAACTTAAACATTCGTTAAGGATACGTTAGTCCCGTTTGAGACTAAGATCAACTTAACATCATGATTGATTTAATTATCCGGCCGTCGGGACTCGTCACCTCTCTGACGTCGTTGAGGGATTACAACGACAGGCGTCTGAGGAGTTCAGAGATGTACCCTTAAACCAAAGTTAATTTGGAGTTTTATCGTTTATTTAAATATCTAAGGACACGTTAACCGTATTTGGGGTTAAGATCAACTTAGACGGGGCCGTTGAGATCCGGCAAAAGAGCATTTGGAGGCTCTATTGTTCCAGTTTAGAGACGTGGTGGTCTGTATTCCAGTTTAGGGACGTAGTGGTCCGACATTAGTTTAGGGACGTTTCGGTCCAATATTAGTTTAGGGACGTCTCGGTCCGATATTAGTTTAGGGACGTTTCGGTCCGATATTAGTTTAGGGACGTTTCGGTCCGATTAGATAAGTGGTCGTTGGGACTCGTCACCTCTTTGACGTCGTTGAGGGATTACAACGACGGATGTCAAAGGAGTTCGGAGATGTACCCTCAAACCGGTCGCGAATTGGTTTAGGAGAGCCATTTAAGGACTTACAGCCATAATTGGGTTAAGTCCAATTTTTTATTTATCTTAGGCTTTGCCTGACTGAAAGAATCAGTCCAAACAGGGCTCTGCCCCTTTTTTTATATTTTGCAATCTGATTTGGGCCAGGCCCTTTTAAATAATGAGTTGCAGAAACTCAAGAATTTTCAAACAGGGCTTTGCCCTTTTATTATTGCAATTTAATTTGGGCCAGGCCCTTTTGAATAATGAGTTGCAGAAACTCAAGAATTTTCAAACAGGGCTTTGCCCTTTTATTATTGCAATTTAATTTGGGCCAGGCCCTTTTGAATAATGAGTTGCAGAAACTCAAGAATTTTTCAAACAGGGCTTTGCCCTTTTATTATTGCAATTTAATTTGGGCCAGGCCCTTTTGAATAATGAGTTGCAGAAACTCAAGAATTTTCCAGATTTAAGAACAAAAGTGCATAGCACTTTTGATCTAAATTTGGATCCAAGGAAAAACAAGTTCTTCTTGTTTTCCCTGATTTCACAGAACCAAGGGTTCATATCAAGTGCAAGGCACTATTTATTTCTTTTTTTTTTATTTAATTATTCATTTTTTTATCCTTTGTTCTTCAGAGATTTTTTTCTTTCTATTCTTCAAAAAGAAGATTTTACCTCTTTTTTGTTCTTGAATAATCTTCAAGAGTTCTTCCTCTTCTCTTTTTTTTTCAGAAGTTAATTCTTCTCTTCATGATCATTTGAATGAGGCCTGAGGTCTTATTTATAGTGCTCACAAATTTGTTGGATTTGTTAACAAAATCTTTCCTGAATAATTTTGGGAATTTTCCCACCATTGGATCTCTGATCCAAGGGTCCCTGTTTTACAGAAGAACAGAAAAGATTTACTTAAATTTTCATTCTGTTGCTGCGCAACTCACCAGCGCGTGACACGTGTCGCGCATCCGTGCGCTTGCGCAGTTGCGATTGCGCAACTGCGCAGACACGTGCCACGCTGTCGTGCGCTTGCGCAGTTGCGATTGCGCAACTGCGCAGACACGTGTCGCGCATCCGTGCGCTTGCGCAGTTTAAGTCTTAATTATGTTTTCTGAAGAGCCTTGCTCTAATTGGACGCATTGTCTTGGGCGTTACGCTGCCGAATCAACTTCCGCCAAGTGGCAAATTGCGCGCTGCGCACGGGAACCGAAGCGTTGCTTCGAATTTTGAATTTTCAAAATTTAAGTAGAGCCTTGCTCTGATTGGGGGAAACATTCCTGTTATTTCTTTTTAACTTAGTTCTTTTCCCCTAAGTTTTGAATCTGCAGAACAAAATCTCCCCGATGTGAAATAAATTCTCAATTTATGGAGAGATTTGCTTCTGCAAATCTCAACCAGAGGAAGAACTAAGTTCTTATATGAAGGGTTAAGTTTACGGTAAAATTGTACGTTATCATCGAGTATCTTACTGAAGGAACTAGTGCACCCTAAACCCTAACCTAATTTTTGGAGGAATTAAATTCCCATATGTTCCTGTTATTTTTTTAACTTAGTTATTTTCCCCTAAGGTTTGAATCTGCGGAACAAAATCTTCCCGATGAGAATTAAATTCTCAACTTGTGGGGAGATTTGCTTCTGCAAATTTCAACCAGAGGAAGAACTAAGTTCTTATATGAAGTGTTAAGTTTACGGTAAAGTTGTACGATTACGTTATCATCGAGTATCCTACTAAAAGAACTCGAGCACCCTAAACTCTAACCCTAATTTTTGGAGGAATTAAATTCCCTTATATTCCTGTTATTTCTTTTTAACTTAGTTCTTTTTCTCTAAGTTTTGAATATGCGGAACAAAATCTTCCCGATGAGAATTAAATTCTCAACTTGGGGGGAGATTTACTTCTGCAAATCTCAACCAGAGGAAGAACTAAATTCTTATATGAAGGGTTAAGTTTACGGTAAAATTGTACGTTTACGTTATCATCGAGTATCCTGCTGAAGGAACCAGTGGACCCTAAATCCTAACCTAATTTTTGGAGGAATTAAATTCCCATATATTCCTGTTATTTCTTTTTAATTTAGTTATTTTTCCCTAAGTTTTGAATCTGCAGAATAAAATCTCCCCGATGAGAATTAAATTCTTAACTTGTGGGGAGATTTGCTTCTGCAAATCTCAACCAGAGGAAGAACTAAGTTCTTATATGAAGGGCTAAGTTTACGGTAAAGTTGTACGATTACGTTATCATCGAGTATCATACTGAAGGAACTAGTGCACCGTAAACCCTAACCCTAATTTTTGGAGGAATTAAACTCCCATATGTTCATGTTATTTCTTTCTAACTTAGTTCTTTTCCCCTAAGTTTTGAATCTGCAGAACAAAATCTCCCCGATGAAAATTAAATTCTCAGCTTGTGGGGAGATTTGCTTCTGCAAATCTCAACCAGAGGAAAAACTAAGTTCTTATATGAAGGGTTAAGTTTACGGTAAAGTTGTACGTTTGCATTATTATCGAGTATCCTACTAAAGGAACTAGTGCACCCTAAACCATAACCCTAACTTTTGGAGGAATTAAATTCCCATATGTTCCTATTATTTCTTTTTAACTTAGTTATTTTTGCCTAAGTTTTGAATCTGCAGAACAAAATCTCCCCAATGAGATTTAAATTCTCAACTTGTGGGGAGATTTGTTTCTACAAATCTCAACCAAAGGAAAAACTAAGTTCTTGTATTAAGGATTAAGTTTATGGTAAAGTTGTGGATTTACGTTATCATCGAGTATCCTAATGAAGGAACTAGTGCACCCTAAACCCTAACCCTAATTTTTGGAGAAATTAAATTCGCATATGTTACTGTTATTTCTTTTTAACTTAGTTCTTTTCTCCTAAATTTTGAATCTGCAGAACAAAATCTTCCCGATGAGAATTAAATTCTCAATTTGTGGGGAGATTTGCTTCTGCAAATCTAAACCAGAGGAAGAATTAAGTTCTTATATGAAGGGTTAAGTTTACGGTAAAGTTGTACGTTTAAATTATCATCGAGTATCTTAATGAAGGAACTAGTGCACCCTGAACCCTAACCCTAATTTTTGGAGGAATTAAATTCCCATATGTTTCTGTTATTTCTTTTTAATTTAGTTCTTTTCTCCTAAGTTTTGAATCTGCAGAACAAAATTTCCCCGATGAGAAATAAATTCTCAACTTGTAGGGAAATTTGCTTCTGCAAATCTCAATCAGAGAAAGAACTAATTTCTTATATGAAGGGTTAAGTTTACGGTAAACTTGTACGTTTACGTTATCATCGAGTATCTTAATGAAGGAACTAGTGCACCTTAAATCCTAACCCTAATTTTTGGAGGAATTAAATTCCCATATGTAAATGTTATTTCTTTTTAACTTAGTTCTTTTCCCTTAATTTTTGGAGGACACGATTTTTTAGCAACATTTGCATAGTATTTGATGTCCGAATGTAATGTTTATAATAAAGTCTTTTTTTAGTGGATATGTAAAGCTAGCATGTTTATGACTGCAAAAAGAAGAAGAAGAATTTTGCCATTGTGGTTTCCGCACTAAACCAATTGAGAGCTGAATGTTGTTGACTTTATGATAGATTTGTTAGTTTGCTCATCTCCGACCAATAGTATCAAGAATCAGATATTGAATGATGTAGTTGGATATAAAAATTTTGCTCGAATTGACTAACCCCACGTAGTCGATGATAGGATTCGGGATCTCTGCTATAATGATAGAATGGTAGGAAAGTTATTAGCAATCAACAGCTGTAATTGGTGTATAACAAGTAGGCTCAAAAGAAATCCTTGATGAGAGGCCAAGATCATCAGAGCATAGGAAATAATACCGGACTATGTTAGTCCCATTTTTCGAGTGGTAGTTTGTGCTATTTTGTCGTGTTAAAATGAATTGCTAGTTTGAACTTTCAGAGTCTTTATGAAAACGTGGACAATAAATTCGCAATCAATCTGGTAAACCCCTGTACAAGTATTCAATTGACGAACTGTAATTAAATTATTTCCAGTTCGGTATTATTATAATTTGATCATCATAGGGATTTTGACAAAAAAAGTCCAGTCATCCTAATGTACTATTTTTGATAGGGATAAAAGTATTACCTACATATAGGGTTGTGGGTGGCAATGAAATATGATGCTTGTAAAAAAAGAATTGGTTAATGACTTGAGATTAAGTAACACGAGAATCTTAGACCGGAATTTTTCTGTGTTAACCTTATTTTATCCTTGGACATAAAAGATAATTGCTGAAAGTCCAAATGGATACTTAGTGCCATACAATAATCACTTAAAAATATAAGTTTGATATGGAGAGCAGTGAGCTTTGCAAGCATATATATTAAAAATTTGTTAATATGAATATTGTATTGAAAATGTGGTTTTCTTTACTTTTGCTGAAATTTGTTATTAATTTTCCACTGTAACACGAAAGTCTTAGTTCTCATAAGAACAACTAACCTCCTATATAATTTATTGCTGAAATTTGTTATTAACCCTAACCCTAAATCTAATCCTAAACCGAACCCTAACCCTAACCCCCAATTAACACATAACTAATCCTAACACAAAAATCAACAATAACATAAAAATTAAGAATAAATAATAGTTCAAAATGGAATTAACTCACCTCACTTATAGTTTTGCCGGCGGTTGGAGCTCGACAATGTGGAGGAGGCCGGTCTTTGAACTCGACGAGATTGGAAATTTTCGTGACGAGCAATTCCGGCGACGAAACAGAGGTCGAGGCGGCGACTAATGGGAAATTTTGGCGATGAGAGGCTCCGGAGGCGGCTGATGAAAGGTGGAAGAGGCGTGGGTAAGGGTGATCAGCGATCGTGCGCGCGGAAGTGTTGGTGAGAGGAAATATTTTGGGAACGATGAGGAAATTTTTGAACTTTATTTTTTTAATAAATAACCCATCTTTGCCCCTAAGGATTAATCCGTAGGTCCTTCTCTTGCGGCTCCGTAGGGACAAATAAAAGATTACATTTTAATATTTTTTAATTAATCCATAGGACACCGTATGGACAAACCGTTGGCCCTACGGATTAATCCGTACGGGCAATATAAAGTTGCCCCTACGGATTCCCATCTCCATAGAGGCAATCCCTTATTGTAGTAGTGTTAAGATGAGTTATATCAAAAATATATGCACAAAATTTACATTTTGACAAACCTATATAAAAATTATATGCAATAGATAAATAAATTACACTCAAAATTATAACTGGGCATCATATAATAAAATATATATGGTATGTACATCATTATATTTAGAACTAAATGGGTATGTAATATGTTGAGTCAGATCTGTCATAGAAAGTGGGTGTGGTTTGAGCTGGTTTAGAGTACGGGCAAACTGGTTTAATACTACACCGATACTCAAGCCAAAAATATTTTACATAATAGTTAACCTGTCTGATCGGGTTCTGGAAGGTAAGAAGGCTAAAAACTCCGAAAAATTCAGATCGGATCTGATGACTTATGGATTTTCGTAATTCTACTATTTAGTTTTGATGATGTTGTAAGATATTAATAGATATATACATGTGTTTTTATATTTCGTATTTTATAACACTGTATATGAGTTTGGTCGTGTTTGAGAATAGTATTTAAGATATCGGATATCTCACGACACAAGCGTACGATGGAGGACGGAGGAAAAACTATAATGTGATGTCCAATGGAGGTTGGGGGACAAGTTGGGACTTCACAAAACTAAACATTAATATAAAAATTGTAGCCCGCAAAAAGAAAGACAAGTCGTATACAAGCTGTGTAATGACTAATGAAGATAAAGACTCGTATTTTGGGATTTTGGGTTTGTTTCACCTAATTTTTTAGGAATCAAATGTAAAGGGACTAAGATGCTACGCATAACTTCGCATATGCATTTCGCATCAATATTTTATTCAAAATATCATTTTTTTCATAATGCATAAAATTCAACAAATTATATATCTTTATGATCACTGAATTTTTCTAAAACTTGAAAAATATTTTTCATGGTTTTTGACTTGTGTTATTTTCTAATAATTATTTGAATTGAAAATAATTTTGTTATATTATAAAATGAGTTGAAAATTATTATCTCGTCGGATGACAAAATTAGTGTCATTAATTAGATTCACGGTTATGTGCTGATACTAAATATTACTTTTACATAATTTTTCGATAATGTTTTATATTTTTAAATCGGGGATTAACATGTGAAGATCCGTTATATATTAATTTAACTTGGTTGAATGCATGCATGGTTTGCTTTCCCAGGGAACCCACAACCATGCATGTGAGGTGATTTGTTGACAAAATCAATTGGTTTTAATAAACGTTGGCCTTTTTTTTATTTGTAAATCCTTTTGATTTTTTTCAACATCTAATTAATTTTGAAAGTAACCCTTCTATAAAAAAACAAAATATATTAAGCTAAATAATTTTGAACTTGATTTGTCTCTTAACTTTAATGCTTGAAAGCCATCTATTAATTTTGAAATTGACCGGTTCTCCTTTTTAAATCAAGCTTTTGAAAAACATTTTCAAACGGTAACAGAGCATTTACTTCTTCGTCTGAATGTCGCTGAAATAAAATTTTCGAATAACCTGCAAAAATATTTCAATCTGCTCGGCTTTCAATCATCAAATAATGGCTGATTGCGACACCTGTGTTCTGAATTTGTTTGGGAGGGCTAAAATTCTTGATACTTTAAAAGTTGCAGATTTTATTAAGAGAATAACGGAGGAAAGATGCTATAGGAGGGGATTTCTTTCTATGGCGTCGAAAAAGTACGTCCTCCGCCATTTTTTCCGACGATCGGCATCCATCATCATCATCGTTATCATTTAAGATGTGCATACACCAAATTTCATGTGATTTCACCACTTTTTCACCGTTGAATTAGCAATGTAAAAAGTTCTATTGTCGGTAAACCGTTAATTTTGAACCCACTAATTCAACGGTGAAAAGGTTGTAAAATCACAGAAAATTTGGTGTACCCATATCTTAGATGATAACGATGAAGATGGTGCATTCTGATCGTCGTAAAACACGATGGAGGATGTGTTTTTTCGACGCCATAGAAGTAAATTCCCTCACCTATGGCATCTTTCCGCCATTATTCTCTTTTATTAAAGACAACTCATTCTTATTTGCTAGCATGTCACATCAATCATTTTCATTGCCTACAAATTGCATGTTATCACTGTTGATGACATCTACGAAAACATTTTTTTTTCAAGCCCTCATATTCTCGCCTGTTAATATAGGACTTTGGTTTTCATTTGACGATGATAGGAAATAAGACACAGAAAAAAAAACTCCATCATCCTTTTAAATCATTGAGAAAAAAATTTGTTTAAATGTTTAAAACTTTTATTCATACACTTGTAATTTCACTAAACTCTTAGTCCCTGTTAGTGAGTGAGTAAAAGAAGTTATAATCTTTTCTTCTTTCTTTATTTGTGTGAGATCTCTTGGATGCAGTAGGATCTTTGTAAGAGAGAAATGGAGCAGGGATTGAGATCATTTGGAAGGAGATTGTAAAGGGTTGCGGGTGCGCAACGTGTTGGTGTCATTAGAGACGTGCTTAGTGGAACAAGCTCATGCGTTCAAAGAAAGTGGATTAGGGTGTCTTCTGAACCACTATAAAATCCCCCGTGTTTGTGATTGCCCCTTTCTATCTCTCTCCATTTACTTGCATTTACGTTTGTGTTTTAATTGTGGTTAATTGCTTGCAAGTTAATTTTTTGTTTGGGTATTGTTAGCATAATCCTATTCAACCTCCTCCCCTCTAGGATTATTTTTAGGGTCGGGTTTGGATTAAACCCAACCCGACTTTTACCCCCACTTGATACTTTAAAATTCTCTAAAAATATGAGCATATAAAATATTAAAAAACCGAAGAAAAAAGAAAATTCTTAATACTTTGGAATTTCATGATTCTTGTGTGTTGTATACCATGCAAAATAATTAAAAAAATGTAAGAAAGCATAATATTTTAGAGTTTTTTTGTAAACGGGGAGATTTTCATATTTTATATCATGAAAACATTGAAACAAGTGAAGAAAACATAAAACTTTTGAAGATTTTGTAATGCTCATTTGTTATAACAAGCGAAACTTGAGAGATTGAAATAAAATAAAAATTTAGGATTTTGAAAATATTATAATTATCATGTTCTATATATAGCAAACAAAATTATAATAAAAAAAAGAAAACCAAAAATTTTGATATTCTTAAATTTCACGTTTTGGGTGTGTTATACAGCATATAAAAATTATAAAATTAAAGAAAACAAACAACTTTTGAGATTTTTTAAAATTTAGTTTTTTTCATAAGTTATATGAAACAAAATATTGGAAAAGAAAGATAACAAAAATTTTTGATATTTTTGAAAAGTTCGCTATCTTTATGCTGCAAGTAAAATATTGAAAAACTGAATAAAACACAAAATATTGATATTTTTGAAAATTTTGTTTCTTCATGTGCAGTGTGTAAAATATTGAAAATTTAAAGAAAACATAGAATATTTGAATTTTGAAAAATGGCACGATTTTCGTATGCTAGCATGTAAAACATTGAAAATTTGAAGTAAACAGAAAATTTAGGATTTTTGAAGATATTGTGTTTCTAGTGTGATATATAACAAGCAAAATATTGAACAAATGAAGGGCATAGAAAAATTTGAGATTTTTTGAAATTTGGAATTTTCAAGTGTAACAACCAAAATATTGGAAAATCAAAGAATATGGAAATTTTTTTGTATTTTTAAAAATTTCGCAATTTTCTTGTGCAATACGAAGCAAGATATTGTAAGACTAAAGACAATAAAAAATGTTATGATTTTTTAAAATTATGCAATTTTCAAGTGCTAGAATGCAAATAAAATTTGAAGAAAACAAATTACACAATAATTTTAAAATTTTTGTAAATTTCGCAATTGTCATGTGCTATAATATTCTGATTATTAAAACCGAATAAAACAAAAAAATTGGGAAAGTTGCATGATTTTCTTATGTTATAGCATTCAAAATATTGGGGAAAAAAAAAAGAAAACTGTTTTTTTTTGTTTTGAAAATATTGCGATTTTCGTATGCTGTGCAAGCAAAATATTTGAAAATTTTAAGATTTTTTAAATTACATAATTTTCATATGGCGGATCGCAAAATACAAAATCTTTTGGAAATTTCATAAATTTCACGGTTGTCATCTGTTATAACATTCAAAATATTAAAAAACCGAATAACACAGAAAAATTTGAGATTTTGAAAAATTCTTGATTTTCATGTGTTGTATTTTTAAAAGGAAGAAAACAAAATATTTTGAGATTTTTAAAAAATTTACAATTTTCATATGTATATCATGAAAATTTAGCAAATAAAATATTAAAATATTGAAAACTGAAGAAAACAGTAATTTAAGGACTTTTGTACATTAACTGATTCTCTTGTATTATATAACAAACAAAATATTGAATAACCAAAGAAAAAATATAAGATTTTTAAAATTTTCACAATTTTATAAGCTTCAGTACAGAAATTATTAAAAAGTTGGATAGAAGATCGGCAGATTCAATATATTGATTAAAAAAATTTCAAAATTACATCACCATATCGACAGATACTGCATCATGTATTCCTAAGTAAACCACTGGATTGATGCAATCAACGTATACTGTATGCCTCCACCTTTGGCCAAATAAAACAATCTCTAAACATTAAAGATGGTTGATTACAAAGAGAAACAAGGAGTCGTTTCCAAAGAGAATGAAAGATGCAGCAGTCAATTTCAAAGGGATCTTATAACCATTTCAATCCAAAACATAGGTGGTGTAACAATAAATATTTACCCAAAAATGCAAATAAATAAGTCCAAGTCATATCTTTTTCAATCCAAAACATAGGTTGTGTCGTACACTCCATACTAAGATAAATATTTACCCAAAAATGTAAATAAAATAAATCCTCGTGCTTCTAGAACACTCAACAACCCATATTAATATATCATATAGGATTTATTTCCATGCGATGCAGGAAGACTTGTGCTTCTAGAACACTCAACAACCCATACTAATATATCATATAGGATTTATTTCCATGCGATGCGGGAAGACTTGTAATACACTAAAAGGGGCGGTGTGGGCCAGATTGGGCCTGCCCTCTACCGCTGTATCCGTAACCTCTGCCGTAGTATGAACCTCGAGCCCGGCCGCCACGGAAACCTCGACCACCTCCACGAAACGGATGGTTCCTTGGGAAATCGCCAAATGTCTGCATCCATTTAATTGTAAGGCATTATGAGCTGACACAATATCTATTCTCAACTTTAACAAAACGGATTGTCTTTAGGCCCCGGAGTGAGATTTTATGCTTATGACCATGTTCCTTGACTCGAGGACTTTTTTTCAATTCTTATTATACTCTGTTTATTCTCCGGTGGCCATTGTAAAACTTTACATGTTCTTATTCATGTTTTACCTTTTATTTTTGGTTGTAGTCCATTTCAATACATTCATGGTTGTTTGTTTAGTCAGATTTATTCTAGTCGAATTCAGCAGACGGTACCAAGTTCAGGATAAATGTAGTCAGATTGACCCTAACTTGGTCAATCATTAAACTTAACTAAAAATGGGAGAAATGACAAACAGCAGGTGAAGGGCAAAATAGGTACAGTTAAAAAAAAGATACTTCAGAGACCACAGAGAAAAACAAAACGCTGCATGAGAACTAAAAGACTTGAATAAAAAAAAGTCTAAAGCCTAATCCCACTAGCATGTCGTCTTATAAAAACAAGGCTTAAATCGAGAAAACTACCAAATAATTTCCTTGTTTTGTTTTCCTTGTTTTGCAACGACCAAATAGTTTGAAAACTACGAATAATTACCAAAACTAACTGTCAACTCGGGTCAACGATTAAAGGTGTTAGCTGGGTGGAACTAAATGATGGTTTTACCCTTTCAATAATTTAATTAATTATATTAATTAATTAATAATTATTTTATTAACTATTTTTCTTAATAATCAAGGGACTTGAGCTGCGGCCATGGCAGAGGCGGCCGGCGGCGACGGGCAGAGGTGGTCGAAAGTGGTTGCCCGGCAGCGACGAGTGGCCAGAGAAGGCTAGGGTTAGGGTTTGGGAAAAAATTTGGGTACAAAAATGAAGAAGGAAATGAAGATGCGGATGTTGATAAAGAGGAAGAGGAAGAAGGTGGAGAAGGAGAGCGGCAGCAGGGAGAGGAGGTGGCTACTACCGGAGTGGGGTAGTGCGATTAAGGTTAGAATTAGGTTATGGGTTGGGTGGCTTATGAAGGAAGACGATGATGAGGTGACGAGGCGGCGTGGGAATCGCCGGGGAGGTGGCTAGGTAGCGGTGGCAAGGGTGGCTAGGGCAGTGGCGGCGGCAACAGTGGAGGTGTATAAATCTTGGGAGGATGGCGTGGAGAAATGTTGGAGGAGACGGCAATGTAGGAGGAGGTGCCGGCAGGGGGTCGCCGAAGGAGGTGGTTCCGGTGGGGGCACTGGAGGGGCACCGGCTAGGAGTGGGGGCACTGGCGGTAGGGTAGGGTTTAGGCTAGGGTCAGGAGTTGAGAAAGAAGGGTAGTTTTGGAAAAATTTAAACTTTTAATGATGTGGCAAATATGTTGATGTGGAGCAAACGTGGCATGAACGGTGACACGTACCGTTAAGTGTAAAGTTTGGTAGTTATTCGTAGTATTCAAACTATTTGGTAGTTAGTTGCAACTATTTAGTAGTTTTCTAGATTTAAGCCTAAAAACAATTTTCCCGGTAAAAAAGAAATAAAGAAAGGGATATATCATACCTCAGTATCAATCTTCATCTGCTCGGAGTATCTGGTCCGTCCATTCCTCTGTCCACGATCAAGGGCATCACAAGATATTGAATCAAAGAAGTCATCCTTAACATAGATGGGCTGTATAAAGGTAAAAAGCGCACATCAGCAGCTTTAGAGGATGAAAGTTATTACTCAAGCAGTAAAATAAATTGACCAGATTATGAGATTCTATACCTTGGAGTCTAATTTAGAAGGCTCGTCGCCTTCTTCATATTGGATCTCATCTGCGTCTTCAATGTCTCCATCATTGTCCCCTGATTGAGCTTTGTTTTTACCGAGATGACCCCAAACTTCATCCTTGTTAAATTTCTCATTCATTGCAGTGAAGTCAAAATCTTCAGTAAATTGCGTTGTGGGGCGTGCATACTGTAAAAACAAAGCAAATGGGCAAAATCTACCTGAATCAATACATCGCAGATAAATATGGTAATGTAGTGCAGAGACAACATTAAAAGGACAAACATGGATACCAACAATGGGCCTGAATATTACTTCATTTGTTGGTCAAAATGCCATTTGTAAATTAAATCCAATGATGTGTTAATTGCAAATAATATTGTACATGCAGGTAGAATATAATTTAGCATCCTCTGAAATTCTGAATGATGGAAAAAGAATTCAATATTGAAGAAATGCCAGACCAGGATTTCAGATCTCAGTATCAGTTCAAATTTCACTTTGATTGCACTCTAGTATCTCAAAGAAAGAAGTTCAAATGATATCATAAAAAAGGACAACAAGCACCATCTGAATCATAGAATTATTCATATTCACAAGATACATAAAGAAAAAAAGGAAAGCAATACCCCATTTCCTCTTCCTCGTCCACGTGCCCTGCTCATTTGATGATTGTGGAAAACAGCTCCGTTTGGCTGGAAAAACGTTTAACACGTCAGCCCTAACTATAGTAAATAAGAAACTAAATTCTCCACATTAAACAAATGCATGAGATGTAGCAGATAGATGCCAGTTTACATGATCTATATAAGAATCCGAATTACTATAAAGTAATAGTAAAGTACAAGATTTAAAATTTCACAACAGAAGCTTTAACTGGGTTTTGCTAAAAAAAGAATGACATGAAAAGTCCCAAAAACTACTCAAGTTATTCAAAGATTACCATGGATAACGGTCAACGCTGGTCAACGCTTAACGATGTTGGGTCTGCAAATTAAATGACCTTTTTGCCCTTTTGATACTTACAATTAAATTAATTAATTAATATTGATTTTATTAATAATTTTAAATAATTGTTAACTAAACATTAGCACCGGTTCGACGAATAGATACTCTCGATATGGGTAATGGCAAAAGGGCAAAAGGGAGACCGAAGAAAACATGGATGGAGGTGATACGAAACGATATGGTTGCCAAAGGACTCAATGAAAGTATATTGTTCGATAGAAGTGAGTGGAGACAGAGGATTCATGTGCTGGACCCGGCGTGATTCTCATGTTGGTTCATGTAGCCTACCCCATATGCTTGGGATAAAAGGCTCAGTTGTTGTTGTTGTGTTAACTAAACATTCGCAGCAATGGGTAGGAGCCTGCCGGTGACGGTGATAGAAGAGGAGAGTGCGGGTGGAGAAGGTTGTGAATTAGGGCTAGGCTATGAAGCACCGACACGGTCATGGACATAGGTATGGACATGGACACGATAAATTTGTAAAAAGGACAAAGCTATATTATTTTATATATTTACTTATATATATTAAACAAAACATCAATAAAAGAAACAGGTGCTAGTATAACATTAAAAGCACAAATAAAATAAAATCAAGGTTATAACTTTTATCCGAACTATAAGTTTTCTTGAGCACAAATGAATAACTAAATAAAAGCAAAGTAAAATACACAAGAATATAATAGAGGTAAAACAAACAATATTTTAACCCTTTTTACATGGAGCTTGCAGACCCGACTTTATCATTTGCGCCAATTTGAACATTTACTCCTAAACTCTAGTCCGGCATGAAAGATTTGAAATATATAAGATTTTTATTAAAGTTATCCACACATAGACATTCTTCTTTTTAACCCCCTCAGCTATGTAAAAGTATCGGACAAGTCCAACTAGAGTGGACACGGCACAAGCATATCGAACTCAGTGTCGGGTAGAATGTTTTAATGACCAAGTGTCTGATACAAATCGGAGATGGACATGGAAAGCAAATAGAAGTTCTGTACTTGGGGTTAGGGTTAGAGTTAAGGTAAGGTAAAAAAAATGGAAGATGAAGGGAGAGAGGAAAAAGGAGTGGCAGCGGCAATGGATGGCGAGGGCAGAGTTGGAGCAAAAGCGCATGCTGAGGGCTGAGATGGGTGGTGGGGCCAGAGGAGAGAGGTGGAGGCAAAGTTAGAGGCGCGACTGGAGATGGGGGACGAAAGAGGTGGTGAGGGCTGAGACAGTGGGCCGGGAAAAAGGAGAGAGAAGGTAAAGTGGGTTGTAGTCGTTAGGGTTTTTGTTAGGAAGGACGATTGAGGGTGGCAGTGGTGGTAGAGGTTCGAAGAGGGGGATGCGGCGCGTGTGAGGAGGGAGGTATACGGTTAGGGTTAGGATTAGGGAAAAGAAAGATGGAAGATGGAAAGAGTGGTAGATCATGGGTTTTTCAATTTTTTACATGAGATGGTATCTCAAGAGACCAGCCGATGACATGGCACCATTAGTGCTGACATGGCATCGTTAGTCATGGTAGTTTTATTTTGGAGATTTCAAACCTTTAGGAAGTTTGTTGCCAAACCTGAAACCTTTTGGGAGTTGAATTAAACCTTGAATTTTAATATCTCCTCTTGTTTGGCCTTCAATGCATGTAAATGTGCTATTATATCAATATGTAGTTTAGTATCAATATGAGTATTGAGTAGATAAAGTCTTTGAACATGAAGAAAATTAAAAGTTTTAATTTCATTAAATGATTAAGCTTCAAATGTTTAGTATTAACATGAGTATATTGTCAGTTTACAAATGAAATATGAACGAAATGCAAATATTTGACCATTTGAAAGAAATGACTAATATTATACGACAGTTCAAATCCTCTGCAGTGCAGAAAAAGCACTAGAGTCCAGTAAAAAATATCAACCATCAATTAAATCAACAGCTTGGAATCAGTTCTGGTAATTAACAGTCGGTTTCTTTTCTCCCCCTTTTGCTCCATCTCCTCCCTTGTTCCAACATCGCATTCCTTCTACTTTGCTCCTCCATCTTCTTCTGCTTTGTCACTCCATCACCTTTCCATCTCCTTGTTACACATTCAAGCTCCAACTGTTGAATTTTGATTAAAATGCTAGTCCAAACAGGCCCAGAGAAAGCCCAAGGAGCCAAGGCCTAAGAGAAGCCTAGAAAGGTTCTAGCGATCACGAGCGTGGATGCGAGCGACACGGGCTCTGCGCGTGCAAGGAGTTTTTTGTCGCAACGCCGAGGATTCGGTGCTGGAGCGGACATGTGGCCGCAGGTGGTTGGCTGGCACAGCAATTGGCGACATGGCGGATCCGGATTGGCTAGCGGTCATGGAAAGCGGGCACTGTGGAATGCGGATCCAGGTCGGGCTGTTTTGATTGGTTTTTTTGGGTTAATCCTACTTTAAGAACCTAGTCTTATGTCTAACCAAGTTGTAGGCTATAAATATGAAGCTAATAGCCTAGGATTTTGAAGAGGGTTGCCGATATTTCTCCACCCTTAAAAGAAGGCAACCGTAAAACAAAGAGAAAGGGAAAGAAATGAGAGGTTTTGTGATGATTAGAAGATTTTTTGTATTGGGTGGTGATTGGAGATGGTATTCTCATGTACTGGTAGTGGAAGCTTTAGTCGTCAGATTGCAGGAGTAGGTGTGAATTGGGCCGAACCAAGGTAAATCTCGTGTATGTGTTGTTTGGTGTGCTTTAGATAACATAGTGTGTTTTGGTAGTTGTTCAGTAGTTCTTTTTCAAATAGATTCGAAACTCGCGATCCTGATCAGTTTTCCACAACACCTACTCCATTATTCTGGAAGAAAGCGATTTCCAATAGCACACTATTGTTAGTGTATCAAGTCTAAAACCATTCAATGCACATTTAAACTCATCAACTGTCAGACCTTTCGATGCAAATTCAAACCCTTTAACTATTAACAAAAAAGTATCAATTCCAAATCCGATCACAATTCATTCATATACCATAAGAATAAATCATAATCTCCAAATTAATCCATGTCCTGAAGAACAAATTGTCCTTTCCAAATTCCAATTTTCATCAAAAGATAGAAAAGCTGAATGCGTGTTATGGCATAATTATCGTAACTTGGCGCAACTGGCGGTTAAGAGTTAAGACGCAAGGCTTGTAGGTTAGGTATCGATTGAAAAGGGTGAAGTATTGGGCTGCGCTGGGGTTTTTCAAGATAGAAGAGATACATCATTTTAAACTTCAGAAATCAGATTTTTTACTTTCATGTTGTGTGTGAGGACGACATCATGAAGGTAGCAGCTTTGATCAGCTCTAAGGGAAGAGGTGAAAAGGAAGATGGAATAGAGTAAAAGAGTAAAAGAACACGGGAAAAAGTAAAGCATGGTTCATATAGGATGAATGGCTGGGATTCAACCACCGGACTCTCCAGTGCATTTCAGCACTGGAAAGGATCTGAATCAATTATATAACTAGCTTTACACCTTTTTTTAAATTACGTAGCTCAGATAGAATAGAAGGACTATAATCCCAATAATTAGACAATTCAAAATAAATAACAAGAATTCCACTGACATACCTTAGGACGACTAGGAGTAGGCAATGGTAGTATGGGCTCCTTTACCTCAGCTGGAGCCATCAAAGATGGCTCAGATAACAAAGGTTTCTTTTTAGCTTCTTGAGGTTTGACCTCCACATGTTTAGAGATTGTTTGCAGTGGCTGAGAAGAAGAAGCAACAGGACGTGCAGGCTGTGACACCTTCTGATAAGTCACCGAAGGTACTGGTGTCTCGACTTGGCCAGACTTGGAAGGGCCAACACTGGAGGAAACTGGTACAACCTTGGGATTACTACCAGATCTGATAGTTGCATTTTGAGACACCAATGCAACACGCTCTGGATTAGATGTTAACGGTGGCAAAGCTGACACAGCAGTACTCGATGTTTCAACTTGACTTGAAATAGAGGTGTGAATATTGGAGGGCACAGGCTGAGCCAGAGGCACAGTAGAGGTGTGAATATTGGAGGGTACAGGCTGAGCCAGAGGCATAGTATGATAACTCGCATTTGCTACCGAAGGTAAACTAGAATTGCCACTGACATTGGGAGGCAAATTCTGAGGTAATGATGCCACGGGCTCCAAGCTAGAAGCCAACTGCGGCATAAATGACAGGTTATTACCCAGGGGTGCTGCAGGAAGAGAGGTGCCAGTATTAGGCTTAGTTTGTACTGGATTTAATATAGATTCCGGGGCCGATGAACTAACTTGGAGAGAAGCTAAAGATGATGGAATAGGAGCCACTGAAGTTGTACCCAAAGTACTACTAAGATTTGGCAATAAAGGAGAAAGATGTTGTGAATTTTGGGATGCTGAAGGCAAAGGCTGCTGCACAGCTTGAGGAATAGACAATCCTTGTGGTGGGCGCATCAAAGGAGGCTGTTGTATATGAGAAACTGTGCCTGTGGGTGCATAGTATCCTTGCCAGTACATTGGCATAGGGTTAGGCACAGCAAACCCTGAGCCATTTGCAGTTCCAAGTTGATATAGAGGCATGTTTCCTTGAAAAGACGGCCTCGGTGGTCCCAGATTATGAGTATGAGAGCTAAGGTCAGTCACGATACCGCTTCCAAAAGAAGGAAAGGTCGTCGATGAAGGCGGAGGACGAGCATAGTGAGACTGCATAAAATAAAAGCTAAATTGTTAGAAATTACCCTGATCGTTGCATCTTCTAAAAATATATCCTTTACTTTATAAAGTTATAGCTAAATTGCAGGAAATGCCCCTATCTACTATATCGATGGCAGGAAATATCCCTAACTTTCGAAAACCTGCATTTCCCCCCTCAATTTTAACTCGTTTCCAAATGCGCTTCATTTAAATATGTATTTGTTTTAAAATATCACTATTACATTTCTTCAATATTAAAAATTTTCCGTCTATAGTGTTGCCAAAATGCTCTTAATCAAATTAAATACAGGTAAAATCCCCCAATATGTTTCATTCCAAAAAAGCATCTTTCTCCCTCCAAAAAAATTCACATTTCCTCTCAATTTCCTGTCCTAACCACTGCGAAGACCCCAAAAAAAATTAAAAGATTTAGAGTGCAATTTCTATTAAAAAATTCTTCCTTAGCTTGGTATAGTTCATCATTAGAATCAAAAGACGAGATTCTCTTGGTATTGCAAGTGTTGGGAAGAAGAGAAGATAAGGGGGTTCAAGTGAAATTGCAGAAGAAGAAGAAGAAGCTATAGGGTCATTAAATTAGAAAGAGAGAAAAAGAGATACTTCTGTAAATGAATATATAAATGAAGGGCATATTGGGAATAAGTTAAAGTCGAGTTAGGGGTATATCCTGCTAATGGGACAATAGTCAGGGGTAATTCCTGCAATGTAGCCTAAAATTATTCACTGCCTTGAGCAATAGTTCAAGGTACCTTTTTCTTTTTATATAGGTCATAAATGTAATTGAGCAATACTCATGTCAAAGCTCCATGAACGGCCTACTTCAGATATTACCTGAATAATAGCAGGATCGATGTGCATAGGAGCATTTTGAACAGGTGGCGAGGACTTGACTTGTAAATCCTGAAACCAACACGATTGAGCTATCAGAAAGAAAGAAAGAAAGCAAAAGGTCTCAATCACAAAGATGCACATGATTTTATATAGGGAAATTTTAAGCATGTCAAAATGGAGAGATGTTATGGAAGTAAATATTACATATATGGGATGACATAACCCACATAAGTATTTAATTATCTCAGCCGACCATGCCAGCATACTACAATTAAAAAATTAGACTACTGATCACGTGACAAATAATTTCAAAAGGTCAAGTGTAAGAAAAATACAATAGTATACATACTATAAAAATGAAATCATGTTGTGATCATCAGAAGATGGTCCTAACCAGAAATCATTACTAGAGCTAGTTAACTGCAAAAATAATGCATATGTTCGCAAACTAGGAAGGGGAAGAACTAGATTCGATTGTGTATACTTCAAAACCAAGAAAGCTAAGAAATATAAGCCCAAAATGAACAAATAGATACTACAGCATAATTCATTGTGTAATTCCAACATGTCGATCAGGTTGGTTGATTTGCTTGTACCTTGATATCACTTCCACGAAAGAGTATGTACTCATAGACTTTTTCACTGGCAGGAATCTGAGGGCCATCCTTCTTTCGACCTTCAGTTCCAAAAGATCGTACTACCAAGAGAAAATAACAAGTTGAAACAAACAATTAACTGAAAGTTATTACGGAAATCATAAAATTCTGCACACGAATGAAGGTCAAGCTGTGTTTGCCATATGATCAGTTTATCCATAAACAACATAATATTTTTTTTTAACTCCGAACTGTGTGTGTGTGTGTGTGTGTGTGTGTGTGTGTGTATATATATATATATATATATCACTGATGGCTGCATTGAAGCTGAAGCAAAGCTACTTCCATGGTGGGTTGATGAGTTTTTCTCATAGGCTGAGTTTATGTATAGTCCACTACGTTTATATTCCAGATAGGATTCAACAATGTAAAATGGCAGCAGCGGTTATTCCAGAGAGTTCAATTTTTTTTTTAAATCTTCCGAAGAGTAAAACGGTAATACCTATAGCCACAGATCAAGTAAAGCCTAAGGAAAGACTTGTGATCGAACTTAATTGGCATGATATGTCAACGACAACTAGTAGAGAACTTCTTGAATGTACATTAAAAATTTGGGGCAAATTACATACAAGATGCGGTTTTTTCACTAGGCAGAATCCGTTATTGCCCCATGAACGAAAGCCTTTATCCCAAACTTTTGGGTCCGCTACATGAATCATTTCTGTTCTGCATTGAGTATCAAATTAATCTTTTTAACTGCCTCCATCCATGTTCATTAAAGCTTACACCTTGTCCTCATTGTTGCTCCATCGTATCACAATCAGCGCAGTTAATGGCCCCATTTTTAACATGCCATCTCGATCCCTCATTTTTTTCCGTAACACAAGCCAACTCTAACTTCTTACGAATGCACCACTTATCAAAATATTGCACACTCCAAGTAATCAAACAACCAAAAAATAGTAGCAACCTAGATTGGCTTAGCAATAAAAAAATGATCTTTTCAAATTATGGCACATTAAGTTAAAGGAAAATCCTCTAAAAACATCAAATTGATCCAATTCAGGTTGAAGAAAGCATTAAAAAAAACCCATTCATTTCCCTTCTTCATACCAGCAAACTAAATTGACTTGGCGATTAAAAACAAGATCTTTTCTAATTATAGCAAACAATTAAAGGAAAATTCCCCAAAAAAAACATCAAATTGACCCAATTTTATTCAAAATCAATCCAAAATCAAAAGGAAAAAAAAGTACCAATTTTCAAGCCGATGGTGGAATCATTGGCGTTGATGTTGTAGAGGACCCCTTCGTATCGAATCTCGGACTTAGAGGTGAGGCTTATCACGCTCCCGATGTAGGACTCGGCCGCCGATGGCGCCGATCTCGAGCTCTCCGCCGCTTCCGCCGCCGCCGCCGCCATCAACGGTCGATCGGGAAAAAAGCTTACGCCTTTTGGATTTCTCTCTCTTCTTCTAATTCTCTCTCTTGTTTTTAGAGAGAGAAAGAGGAAAGCTTTGTGTTTTTTTATTATTGGAGCTCTAGGGTTTTCACCTAATTGAGCTGGGTGGGAGGTTTCTCTATCTTAAGGAGATGCTTCAGATTTTTTTCTCTTGGGTTTCATAGTAATAACCCCCTGATATCTTGAATATTTATACTAAACATTTTTTTTTCTATATTTAAATAGGCCAGGCCCCAAATCCTCATTTACATCTGCCTTACAAAGGGCCTCCATGGGCCTGAGACCCATAGTAGCAGTCCACTATGGGCCTCAGAGACTCTTTGCAATTAAAACCCTCGGCCCAAAAATATGTATATAATTAGGTAAGTGAATTCTTTTCAATCCATCTCCAAGAAACAGGACATGATAATTTTGACAAGGGTCCTTTAGCATCCTTATTTAAAGCAAAATCGCAGAAGGAGGATATCTATCGACCGTGGTGTGATACACGGACGGTTGAGATTTTTTCTTTTTTATTAAACCTCAATCGTCCGTGTAACACACCATGGACGGTGGCTAAGCTGTTTTTACGATTTTGTTTCAAATGAGAATTCTACAGGAACCATCCAATTTTTTATGACATGGCTCCCGAGCAAGAATTAAACATCTTTATATGGTGTTGGAAGCTGGCAAGTTTCCCGCGTCCTACCACAGGCTCATATTGCTCATATTTATATGAAAAAATTCCAAGACAAATAGGAATAACTCTTTTTTGATTTATCAATTGTAGTCGTAGGTGATATTAAATGGGTCCCAATATTGAGGAGCTGACATAAGCAAAATGTCGATCCATATAAGAACGGTATGTTTTTTAAACTCTATGTATATTTGAATGAATAAAAAAAAAATTTAATCAGATCTTCCACTACCAACATATGTCAGATCTTCTAAGATAATATGACAACAAATTAACAAACTTCTTTTATTACACAAACTATTGTAGATAGTATTTCTCTAGTGGAAATTAATCATCAAATAAGGCTACATATATAATATGGATAAATAAGGTTAATTTATAAAATAATCTTTTAGATGCTTATTTGGCTACAGGTCATGCTCATAAGTGGGAATTTCTCAGATCACGACACGTAGCGAGAGACGTGTCATCCGCTTAAACCCGCTAGATTTCTGAGGGCTACGAAACTGGAATAAGTATGATGCATTGGGGACGTTTTTCGGCTCTTCGATTCCTAGATTGCATCCGACCTTTTGGAGACCTTCTCATAGTACCTTCCATATTCGTCTAGCAACCAGCTAACAGCTCACCTCCGAGCAATCCTACAACCGAGCTTCCACAGCCTCCTTACTCATCTCCGAACTGTTACAGGGCTGAGCTTCCTCGGCCTCTCGGCTTGTCTCCGAGCCATCTACCGAGCTGAGTTACCTCGGCTTCCCCGATCAATCGAGAGCGCGGAGCCCAAACGCCCCCGCCACGGCCCCGTATATCTCGCCAAAGCGAGATATCCGCCGCCCCACGTTCCGCGCCCCACGCTAGCACGTCCCTCCATTAATGAGCGTACCCCGACGTTAATGAACGGATCCCGCCATCGACGCGGGCGTAACGCGCGGGCGTAACGCGCGGCGAGGATCTCGCGTCGGCTCGCTCCATGCGACCACTATATAAACCTTTCTTTCAGACGACTCTGGTAACTCGAACTCATTCTAATACGCCCCTACCCTACCTTTATACCTTGGTACTAACTTAATCGTCGGAGGGTCCTACGGTGGCTTCGCACCCCGGGACTTCCCTTGCAGGTAGCTCGGCATCAACAACCCATTGAGATCCACACAACCATTCCCATACTCAATCTTCACCGTCCAAAACCACTCGCAGCCAAATCGACGGAGGACAACATCCGAGGGAGATATCCACCTCCATCAGTTGATGCCGTTTGTGAGAACGAAAGGCTTTTCCACTATAAAAGTTGATCTTCCGCCTTCGATATAATGACCAGCGATCATCACAACAGAGGTCCAAACGTGAGCCATCCCTCGCTTCGCAATGGAGGCAGGGGTGGTTCCACTCCACCTCCAAACGTTGTCAAAGCCCTCATCTTGAGGCCACCGGGCAGCTTCCTGCCCAGCCTGTCCACCGCGGGTAGCTTCCTGCCCAACAACGCCGTAGATCCAAAGCCCTCATCATGGGGCCGCCGGGTAGCTTTCTGCTCAGCCCATCCACCGCAGGTAGCTGTAGGGTTAGCTTAGCACCTTAGCAAGGTTTTGGCAAGCATCAAACATACTATATTAATATTTTTGGGGTGCTAAACAAACCAACCAAGTAATCGAACTAGAGAATTAGGGTTAACTTTGCATGTAAACAACTTTACATCTAAGAGAGAGGGATTACAACCTTTGTAGTCCATTCGTTCGCGTCATAAGCTCCGAGTAGTAGTCTCTTCGCCGCGATCCATGAACTCCCGGACTTTAGAGAGGCTCCATAAGTCGAATGATCCATGCTTGCTTGAAGACTTCGAAATCCAAGATGATCTAGTTTGAGGAAACACGAACTCAAGCTATGACTTCACTAATTATGAATTAGTGAAGCTAACACACTAATCTATATGGCTAGTATAGAAGAGGATGATGAAGTAAGAATTTTGCTCAATTTATTATTTAATTTCTCACTATTTTCTTCTTGATCTCAAAAGCTAGAAAGCAAAATGAGAATGAGGAAGAAGAAGAAGAATGAATGAGAGTGAGAGTTAGAAATGCAACCATGGGTCAAGTTGTTCGAAACCCACGGTGACGTGCTTTTTGGAAAGTAAGGTCAATATCGTATATGTCGGTTTTTGTCGGAAAATAATGCACGACGTGAGTATCGAGTTTTAAAAATACCGCAAGTGCACGGTGCGTTGAAGCAAGCCGGCAAGCACGGGTCGAACCACAAGGAGTGGATATCACGACATCAAATTGAGCTACGGATCAAAGGTTGGAAGATGGTGTTTTGTCACGTTTAGTGTACTGCCTAAAAAGGAACAAGGTGTAATGAGACGAAAACTTGGGCTGAGGTTCAGTAGGAATGATATATGACTTTTACTCCCAACTCTTCATTTTGATTCAAGATTCATTCTTTTGGTTTCCATTTGAGTATCGAAAGTATGCCGTATTTATCCGAAACGTGTCTCGGGATGAAATACGATATCAAGGGTAGAAAAACAGAAACTAACAAGAATGCGGTTTATAATGGAATGTATATGGAATTAGTTAAGTGAAGTAGCAAGTATAGACTATATGCAAGGGTGCTATATACCCTATCTAGCTAATTTCAACAAGTAACTTAATTCCGTATTCATGCCATCTTCAAGTCATAACATAGCAACAATAAAATGTGACGAAATGATAGGATATATGTTAAAGGTTGATTTGCAATCATTCAAAACAATATACCCTATCAATCAAAACATAATAAATTTGCGATGTTAAGAAGAGAAGTGAAAAGATGCAAGAATCAAAAAGGAAAGAGTTGGAGGTTCAGTCATTCCACATCCTACCTCCCCGTAGCCCAAGAGCAACTACTCACACATCATTATATGAATATCACACTGCATAATCATAAGAATAGACAAAATAGCAAAAGTTACAGGAATCAAACTTGAATATGTATTGCAACGGGTCAAAAATACATGAAATGAGTTCAACTACCAAAATCTAATCTTGCAAGCTCAAAAATAGAAGTTGCAAGACTAGAGAAAGGCAAAGAACTCAACTAAATTCCAAGAACAAGAATTTTAACAAAGGAGCACGAATATATCACAAATATAAGAATTTCTTCTCTCAAAATTACATATGAAACTTAGTACTTCTCTTGGTTCTGCTCTGGGCTATTTATAGGCTGAGATTTGCAAATACCATGTGCCAACTACCCCCAGAAAACCATGTGCCACCAACCCCAAAATTCCACCAATCACGGAGCACTATTGGCAATTTTCTTCTGGTGGATTTGTGTTTGCATTTCCTCATGTTAAACATCTGCAGATTTTAAAGATTCTTCTACGATTGTTTCAGTTTTCCAGAGTCAACATTGATGGCTTTTACTTTTCAACACTTTTGAAATTCTACTCCCTCGGGTCCCACACATCTTTGAATATCTTCAGTAGGCCTCACGCTTGACCAGAAATGACGACTGTTTTCGTCCTGCACTTTTGAACTGGTAAGCGGTTTTAGACGGATGCGGATGACAGAAACCCGGCTTTTATCTGCTGTGACAGATGTTCTGTATTTTGACGTAACTGTGGAGTTTTAGTGTTGATTTGCAATATTCGTACCGGAAACCTGTAATCTGTAAATATGTAGCAAACACGGATTAAAAGCACCTACTTATAAACAAACGAGCATAAGAATGGGCGGTATAAAATGCAATATTCTGGTATGAACAAATACCCCCAAACTTATCTTTTGCTCGTCCCGAGCAAAACCATTTTATTCACAAAAAATTCCTAACCTCACTTTCGCAGGGAACGCGATTGCACTGAGCATGTGCAACAAGCCGTTAAACCTCTAGGTGTCCCTAGTAAGAGGAGTGTTGTCTCCTGAGGGTTTTCAGCGGATACTACCCACAAAATCCGGTCAAGTTGGTTTTGTAAAATAACTAAGCTTCAAACCCTAAAGTTTTGTTTTTAAAAAAAATAACAATTCTATAATCCTAAGTCTAGACCATCGAACCTTTATTTCTCACACCTCGCTTCTTATTTAACTACAGATTTTATATGTCTTTACGTGCAGTGCGTATAGTGTCGTTAAGTTCCCGAAAGGTCGAATAAAGTCACCATGTCGCACAATAAATCCCAGATAACCATTTTAATTGGATCGCATAAGTTTTATAAAGAGTTAAGCATTTTTTTTTTAAGTTTCGTTTTCCAGTAAGGTTTCAACTTCAGAATTTCTATCTTCCATAACAGGAAACTAGGTCTTATTCTTCACTCCATCTTTTTCTTGTTTTCATTTCATACACACCTCTGTGAACGTGCAATAGTCTTTATCATAGAATAAAACCTTCATATCTCCGTTAAAATTTTTATAAAAGCCTGTCTTTTATCAAGATTATTCTCACACAAAGAACCGTTAGGAATTTTAACTCGGAGAGAACACTTGCTTGACTTTGTTTTAAAACTGGACTTTCTAGGCTTCTTAGCGAGCTTTGGGCCAATGCACCCAAACCAGTTGGTTTTAGGGCATTAGGTGTAGAAACACCCCAGCGGACTTAATTACTCAAGTTACCTAGGTCCAAAAACAAAAGACAGTTTGTCGTGAAAATCAGATGATTTAATACGAACGGAGATATAACAGGTAGTTCAAATATATTTTTTTTTTTTGATAAAAGACGTGTTTAGCGGTTTTGGTGTGTAATCCTTCCAATCAAGTTTCAGATGGGTTATTTTTCAGACTTAGCTCCAATTACGACATCAATAACATTCCTTCATATTCGCTTTACTTCATAAACTATTCTTGACATTACTTATTTCAGAACAAACCTATTTGATCCTCAGAAAATCATTTATCTGTTTAAAAGTTTTCAAACATTAAAGACTTGTCATCTAATTCCAAAAAAAAAAACTCACGACACGTGTAGTGTGATGTAAAGACGTATATCAGCTATAGTTAACTTCAAAGGAGAGTTATCTTTCAGGTTTTCAAAATCCAAACATAAGATTTAGTTATTCCTATTTTTTTTTCAAACAAAAACTTTCGAATGTTGAATCAGAGTTCTTCCACAAGTTAACTTGACAAAAAGGTTTTTATATTTTTAGAAAATTTTCAAATTTTTATGGATTTTATGGATTTAAATATGCAAATGCAAAATGTGCATATGAATGCGAAGGTAAGAAATGCATACCGAGCGTACCCCCAAACTTAAACTGGACAGTGTCCTCACTGTCAGGCTACACCAAGAGGGTCAAAATTGTCGGCGCTCCTTACAAACAAATTATATACAACAAGGAAAAAAAATGTCCCCCCTCAACTTAAGTAAAACCCCCCATAGAATTAGCAAAAGGAAACTAAAATTACAAAAGAAAACATATATACAAGAGAACATGGGGGTGTTTTAAACGATGTAACTCGGCTCATGCAAAAACATGAGCTCCCCCGTTTCCGCGGGCAATTCTAAGAATGGTTTTAGCCTTTGGCCATTAACCTTGAATGTGCTGCCAGTTTGCTGATTTTCAATTTCGACAGCACCGTGCGGAAAAACGGTGCGCACAAGAAATGGACCTGTCCATCGTGATTTCAATTTCCCGGGGAACAGATGAAGTCGGGAGTCGTAGAGCAGAACCTTTTGCCCTACGGAGAATGTTTTCCTGAGAATCGCTTTGTCATGAAAGACTTTCGTCTTTTCCTTGTACAGTTTGGCATTCTCGTACGCATCGTTGCGTATTTCATCAAGTTCATTTAACTGAAGTTTACGCTCTTCGCCGGCTTTTTCCGAATCGATATTGAGCTGTTTGATTGCCCAGAAAGCACGGTGTTCTAATTCAACAGGCAAGTGACATGCCTTTCCAAAGATGAGTCGGTATGGGGACATACCTAGGTTCGTTTTGAAGGCGGTGCGGAATGCCCAGAGCGCGTCACTTAACTTCAACGACCAATCCTTGCGGTTATTGTTGACAGTCTTTTCCAAAATTTGTTTAATTTGTCTGTTGGAAATTTCAACCTGACCGCAAGTTTGAGGATGGTAGGGTGTTGACAATTTGTGGCTGATGGAATACTTTTTCATTAGTGATTCAAAAGATCTGTTGCAGAAATGCGTTCCATTATCACTAATGATGGTGCGAGGCGTACCGAACCTGGAAAAAATGTTTTCTTTCAAGAATTTCACGACAACCTTGTTGTCGTTGGTTCGATAAGGGATGGCCTCCACCCACTTGGACACATAGTCCACAGCCAGCAAAATGTACACTGTCACGACCCAAAAAGGTACGTGATGGCCCTAATACTACGCAACGCCTCCAGACGTAACGCAGTAAAAGAAAGCCAAAACCCAGAAATCTAAACCATAAAAATACGGAAAAGATAATATAAAGTTTTGGAAACATTTGAAATCACAACCCAAATTCTTTAAAATAGTCCACATTTTCTGTAAAATTTTGGCAGCACCTCCTTTATAAAACCAGCCCCTAAAAAGGGTACAACATAGATATAATATAAAACATCCCAAACGGGAGCAAAATCCACGCCCAACGGCGGAAAACAACACCACAACAGATATACGACGCCGTAGCGAAGAAATAAGAGACAAAAGAAAGGAACTGTATAAAATCCACAAATCCACAAATAATATACAAATCCGTCCTCACCAAGTCTCTAAGTCACAATAACTGCTAGTAATAGATGGAGAGTACAATATACAACGAATATACAATACAACTCTCAGATACCCACAAAACCCACCTGGCAAAACTGCACTCTAACAGGCGAAGTGGTATCCGCAACCCAAAAGATGATAGATGAGTGTGAAGCTGAAAAGCTGGATAGCTTGCCTTGACTACTTTGGGGAAACTCCAGCAAAACCTGTGGCACAACGGGGGTGAGTTGCCAACTCGTGAATAGTAAATAACATATGCAGGTAATCGCGAGAATGAACGTACAGCATGAATCTAATATATGGCATTTCAAATATAATGGTCATGAGTACGCAATAATGGAAAGTACACTCACAAGTACCACCAATATATCCTGCAATAATAATGTGACAACAGTATGCAATAATCATGCTCTGGGGATATGAGAAAGTAAATGTGCAACTCTCATGGAGGTACTCTCACAGGTACTCCTAATACATAAAACAGTGCACAAGTATATAAAGATGAGGTATGGAGTGAAATATGTCAATTCCACGGCATCCTGACATCGTGGTAGGATCAAATCCATCTAGACAAATCAATATCCCAATCCTCAATCAATCACCAAATCCGCTCTCATATCGTCTAAGTGTCACATCTCCTCAAACTACACAATATCAAATGTATCTCACATAAGTGTCGAATGTACAAGTCAAGTAGATCTCACATCTCTAATATGTACAATATCAGTATGTCTCCCATATATCTCATGTACAACAGCTAGTGGATCCCACATCTCTCGTCTGTACAATATCAGGTATCTCTCACCTATATCACATGTACAACAGCTAGTGGATCCCACATATCTCGTCTGTACAATATCAGTATATCTCACAATATATCATATGTACCACACTAAGTGGATCTCACATCTCTAGTGTGTACGATATCATCATCCAATCCCAATGAATCTCATGAATCTCAAGTCAAATCTCCAGCACAGTTCTAACATCCTAAATATAATGACATATATAAATATGATGAGGGCAGTACACATATATTAGCGTCCCATTCCACTAATATTGGTGTAAAGGCATATATAACAGCGGCTCAATCCCCTGTTATATATACAAGAGTATTTAGGAATATCATAAAAACCAATGTGTCAAGCATCGACACAGAAAACTGATAAGTACGTATCATACGCTATCACGAGAGCCCGAGTGCCTCGCTCTGCCCCTCGCCTCTCGACGTATCGATACGCACATGACTCCCAACGGTATCCCCCTGATATCCGCCGAGTCTCTGGTAATGTCACCGGAAAGTATGGCTCCCCTAGGCCTCATCGCCTCAGTGCGACGTCGGCTCACTCCGACAACATTCTAGCTTCGGGGTACCTCCGGGCCCCACCATGTATCCTCATGCGGCTCTCGACGCCTCCTCGCATAGGATATATATATCCGCACCGATAAATCTCATGGTGGATGCTATAATATCATCTCAAGGAAACCGGGTCTTCATGTATGCATAATTTCATGAACTACCACGGTCCCCAAATCCAGAAAACATCATGAAAGATCCATATAACAATGCGATAATCCATGAATAATGTATACGCAATATGAAACTGTAATAAAAGCGTATAAATGTAAAGCATAGCATTCACCAGATAATAAATGAATACATGAATCGTAAAGCAGTAATATAGGTATCTACCTATATGATGATATGATATACCTATCAGGTATAAATAAGTATGCAATACGAGTACACCTGCCAATATGATGATGTAATATACCTATCAGGTATAAGTATGAAATACAAGTACACCTGGATCTCTGTGATGATGTAGTATACCTATCAGGTATAGGTATGCAATACATGTAAACCTGCCTGTATTCTGATGTGATATACCTATCAGGTATAAGTATGTATGGAATGTAAGTACACCTGTATCCATGTCCCTAGGTGTATATGTATCTAGCCCTACTGATACAACATCCTATAGGTAAACAGGAACTAGCATGTCAAGTCTAATATAACAATAGGAAATATGTATCAAAGTCACAATGTCCCTAACCATACAATAGCATTTCTAAAATATGGTCGTGTATGACATGGCAATTATTGACGGTGTGTGTGGCATCCAATCAGTGCTCTCGCAATCTGAGCCGTCAATAATAGTGCAGTGTCCTAAGGATACTAGTCCAATCACAATCTATCACTAAGCAGTCAGGTATATGCGCAATTCTAAACATGATATAGAATATGCGACAAAGGTAAAGGTTTCTAGCCCAGACGCATAACGCCATGCGGGCGATTCCCCTGTAGATGTTAAATCTACTCACCCACACTCCAAGCTAGAAGAAGTCTACACCCTGAATCCCCCTGTGGCAGTGTCCGTAGTCCTCGTCTGCGAACCTGCAACATATAAACAACAACAATATACATATATCAATAATAGCTACGAAATACGAACTAGCTATATCTAACCGACACAACAACACACAACCACCTCTTAAGTGTTCGTATCGTGGCTAATGAGAGTAGCGACACGACGAAAACAACTTAAGAGCGAAACCACGAAAACGGCACGACGCGTGTCGTAACACGTATCGCACGAACACGAAACACTAGAAACTGCACAATTGATCCCAGATTTTCCTACTGTGAAAACTAAACAAATTCAACAAGACCAGAGGAACCCAAACCCTAGCAGACACCTACAGGCAAAACCCCACACCCAAACTCAACCCTCTGGCCGGCGTCGCCGGCCCCTCCTTAAGCCCTCGCCGGCCCTGGCCGGTGGCATGGGTCTCGTGCTTCAGGTGGTGTTCCAGGTCCCCTAGTACATCATAACCTCTATGTTTAATTTCTCAGTAAACAACCCAGATCACAGCAGGTCCTAGAAACCACAATCCGACACCAAAATACGATATTTCGTATCAAAACCTAATTTATCAATCTAAACTGCAATTATCTAGCAAAGATACACTAAAAACACTTAAATAACAGTAAAGGAATTTACCTAGCCAAAGAACAACAAGAATCCAAGCTCAAGAACACTCCAAGGCATCCAAGTGAGAAAACATGCACAAAATAGGATTTTTGTGAAGAATTGATGTATCTATGAGGGTTTTATGATAAAATGATGAAGGAAAGAGATAGGAAATGAATATGGGCAGTAGAGAGGGAGGGGAGCTCGGCCAAGTGAAGAGAGGAGAGAGAGAGGGTGAATTTCCATGAAGTTTCCAACAATAAATGCAATTTAATGCATTCAAATTCAAAGGTCAACACATGCATGCACCTTTAATCCTTCTTTTCTTTTCTTTTCTCTTCCATTAAACCTAGGCCACACACTCATAATACTTGTGGTTTTGATCACTTAGGAAAATTTTAAGAAAAAGAAGCAAAGAGAAGATTTCCCGAAAAGTGCAAACCGGATTAAAATAACATTAAAAAATGGGAAAAATTCAAATTGCACCAAAACGTCCCATATACTCTCAAAGTGTGCGCACAAGCTTTATTTTCTCAAAACTAGGTGCTGGTAACTCGATATGGCCGTTTGATCGCAATCGGTAAAAAGCTGAAAATACCGACGAATTTCACCCAAAAACACAAACAAACACAAAACGATTTCTAGATCGTTACATACACATTCCCGAAAGAGTTTGGGAATGGTCCCATGAAATCAATGCCCCAGACATCAAAAATTTCTACAATCAGAATGGACTGTAGGGGCATTTGATTCCTTTTTCCAATCTTGCCCATGTGTTGACATCGGTTGCAGGTTTTGCAATATTCAAAAGCATCCTTAAAAAGCGTCGGCCAGTAGAAGCCGCTCTGCAAAACCTTTTCCGCTGTTTTTCTGGGTCCGAAATGGCCCCCGCAAGCTTGATCACGGCAGAAGGACAAAACACTTCTTGTCTCAGAATTAGAGATGCACCGTCTAATGATCTGATCAGGACAGTATTTAAACAGGTATGGTTCATCCCAGTAGAAGAATTTGACCTGGGAGAGAAATTTATACTTGTCCTGATTTGACCAAAAAGATGGTGTTTCTCCGGTGACTAGAAAGTTCACGATATCAGCAAACCATGGTTCGCTTGATACGGAGAGAAGTTGTTCATCCGGAAAATGCTCATTGATTGGAATTTCCTCATTTGGTGCATTTGGTATGCGAGACAGATGATCGGCTACAACATTGTCGGTCCCCTTCTTATCTTTGATGGTTAAGTCAAATTCCTGAAGAAGGAGGATCCAACGTATCAATCTGGCCTTGGCATCCTTTTTTGCAAAGAGGTGCTTAAGCGCAGAATGATCAGTGTAAATAGTGACGTGGGTTCCGATCAAGTAAGGACGGAATTTCTCAAGTGCGAACACAACAGCTAAGAGTTCCTTTTCAGTCGTGGTGTAATTTAGCTGTGCGTCATTCAACGTCCTGCTCGCATAATGGATAACATGCGGCTTCTTTTCAAATCGCTGTCCTAAGACAGCTCCTATCGCAAAGTCAGAAGCGTCGCACATTAGTTCAAAAGGTTCGCTCCAGTCTGGTGCGCTTAAAATCGGAGCGGAAGTGAGTTCCGATTTTAAAAGCTTGAACGCATGAAGGCACTCAGAGTTGAAGTCAAAGGGTGTTTCTTTGGCCAGCAAAGAAGTCAAGGGTCTAGCCAGTTTGCTAAAATCCTTGATGAAGCGCCTGTAAAACCCGGCGTGGCCTAAGAATGCCCTAATATCACGGACAGTTCGTGGAGGTAGGAGACTTGAGATAACGTCGATTTTTGCTTTATCGACTTCGATTCCTTTTTCAGAAATGATATGGCCTAACACGATGCCGTGTTTGACCATAAAATGACACTTCTCCCAGTTGAGTGTGAGGTGCTTTTCTCTACATCGTAGCATTACTAGCTCTAGATGCCTCAAACTCTCAGAAAATGAATCTCCAAAGACGGAGAAATCATCCATGAAAACCTCTAAAAATCGCTCTACCATATCAGAGAATATGCTCACCATGCACCGCTGAAATGTCGCGGGTGCATTGCACAGCCCAAAGGGCATGCGGCGGTAGGCGAAAGTACCAAAAGGACAAGTGAAGGTTGTTTTGTCCTGATCCTCTGGATCAATCGGGATCTGATTATAGCCGGAATACCCATCTAAGAAGCAATAGTAGGCGTGTCCGGCTAGGCGTTCAAGCATTTGATCAATGAAGGGCAGCGGGAAATGGTCCTTGCGAGTTGCTGCGTTGAGCTTTCTGTAATCAATACAGACTCTCCAACCTGTTTGTGTACGGGTTGGGATGAGCTCATTTGCT
Source organism: Agapanthus africanus (assembly GCA_030015575.1). Taxonomy (NCBI): domain Eukaryota; kingdom Viridiplantae; phylum Streptophyta; class Magnoliopsida; order Asparagales; family Amaryllidaceae; genus Agapanthus; species Agapanthus africanus. The sequence continues at coordinate 653,892,061 of JASDDO010000014.1, forward strand.
TCATTCGTGACAACGGTGAGTCCCGATTTCTTTGGTACTACGTGAATGGGGCTTACCCATTTGCTATCAGATATGGGATAGATGATCCCATTGTCCAGACACTTCAGCATTTCATTCCTTACCGCTTCTTTCATTACCGGGTTAAGCCGGCGTTGAGGATCTTTGAAGGGTTTGGAATCATCAGTCATATGGATTCTGTGCTGGCAGATAGCAGGGCTGATTCCTTTGATATCAGCCATTGACCACCCAATCGCTTCCATGTTCTTTCTCAGAACATCCATGAGGGCCGACTCTTGCTCAGGCGCAAGGTCGGTTGCAATTATTACTGGAAGCGTTTTATCATTTCCCAAGTACGCATACTTGAGGTGGTCAGGAAGAACTTCGAGGTCGAGTTTCGGTGGCTCCTCCACAGATGGTCGCACTTCAGGGGCTGGTTCGTTGCGAAGAGGTTCAAATTGGGGCCCCCAATGTGCGTAGGATGCCTGTTCAGGATTTAGCTTGTCAAGAAAAAGAAGCTCCTCAGAAAACAGTTCTTCAAAAGTCTCGTCCAGACACTCATTTTTGAAGTCAAATGTCCCCTCCTCAGACATATCGTATACAGCGTTGACTTCAAAAGTATCATCGTGTTTTTCACTCGCCTGGTTTCCTAGCGTGAAAATGTTGAGGTCTACTGTCATGTTCCCAAAAGAAAGTTTCATGGACCCATTACGACAGTTTATCAACGCGTTGGATGTGGCTAGGAATGGCCGCCCCAGTATGACTGGAATTTGTCCGCTGGGATTAGTGACGGGCTCAGTCTCCAACACAATGAAGTCTACGGGGAATATGAATTTCCCGACCTTGATTAGAACATCATCAATTTCTCCCCTCGGTACTTTTGTCGAACGATCTGCCAGTTGCAGAGTCACTCTGGTCGGCTTGAGCTCTCCCAATCCCAGTTGTTTGTAAACTGAGTAGGGAAGGAGGTTCACACTTGCCCCTAAGTCTAACAAGGCTCGGTTAATTTGTTTGTCCCCAATGGTGCAAGAAATAGTAGGACAACCTGGGTCCTTATATTTTACAGGAATAGACTTGGACAAAACATCGCTCAGAGTGGCAGCCAAGAAGACGGTTTTGGGGACATTTGTGCGTCGTTTTTGGGTGCACAAGTCCTTCAGAAATTTTGCGTATGCCGGAACTTGTTGAACAACGTCCAACAAAGGAATGTTGACCTCACAGCGTTTAAAAACTTCCAACACCTTTTCCATGTTTGCAGAAGGCTTCTTTGATTTTAACCTATTAGGATAGGGAGCCTTAGGTCCAAACACTGAGTTTGGAAAAGCTGCTGATGGAATAGGTGCAGAAGACTGGAATGTTTTTGCTGGATCATCAGTGTGGTTGTGTGGCGAATTCTCATGTTGCTTTGAAGGATGTGCAGCAGATGACGACGGATCAGAAGAAGCAGGAGGAGAAGAAGAAGAAGGTGGTGAAGATGACGACGGATCACAAGGAGGAGCCGGAGATGAACTACGTGCTGGCAAACTGACAGCCGCACGCTTGGATGATTCGCTGGGGTTGACAACCTTGTTGTCAAGTATTCGTCCTGTTCTGAGGACAGTGACGGAGTTCGCATTCTCAATATTGTTCGTCTGAATAATATGAGCGTTGTTGTTTCTCTGTTCTCTTGGGTTTATCACTGGTTGAGAGGGAAATGTTCCCTTCTCACGTTCATTAACTGCTGCAGCCAGTTGACTGATTTGGATTTCTAATCTGGCTATCGCTTGAGTGTTAGCGCTATGCAACTGACCGGATGTTTGCATAAAAGTAGCCAGACTAGATGAAGTCTGCGCAGAAGTTTTAATCAAAGCTTCCAACCCTTTTTCGATGGATGTTACCCTCTTGTCGTCTTGGGCGAACCCAGGGGGTGTAAAGGTTGGGTTGTGCTGATTCGGCTGTTGGGGCTGCTGGGGCTGCTGGGGCTGGTTAGTTGAATATCCCAATTTTTGGTTTTGAAAATTTGAATTTTGAAATTGTTGGAAAGGCGGGTTTGAATTGTTGTTTTGAAAAGGAGCCTGATTCCAAGCAAAATTGGGATGATTCTTCCAACCAAGGTTGTATGTTGGCGCAAAAGGGTCGTTCCTGGGGCGCTGGTTCTGATACAGCGCATTAATATTTTCAGGTCCCTGGGACCCAACGAGAAACGGACATTCTTCCGATATGTGGCTAGGATGCTGACAGTTAGCGCACAAAGTTGGAGAAATTTGATTGACTGGTAGCGGTGAATTTTTCCCCTCTAAAGCTTCCATTCGCCGTACAAGAGCGGCGATTTTGGCTTCGGCAGCTATAGAGGTGTCAACTATATGTGCACCACTCCTAGTCACGGATGGTTTCTCACTCACACTCTCCCACTGGATGGTTTTGTCAGCCAGTTCTTCCAAAAAGTTCCATGCATCCTTAGCACCATAGCTCAGGAATTTGCACTGACACATGGATTCTAGCATCATACGTGAACTGGAATCTAATCCCTCATAGACAATCTGACATAACCTCCACTGTTCTAACCCGTGATGGGGACATTTGATTAAGATGTCTTTAAATCTTTCTAAGCATTTCCAAAAAATTTCACCCTCTTTTTGTTTAAAATTGTAGAGTTCATTGCGAATTCGCACGGTTTTATGAATAGGGTAAAATTTTTTAAGAAAAACTTTCACAAAGTCATCCCATGTCGTGATCGATCTAGCTGGTAAACTGTTTAACCAGCTTTTCGCATTATCCTTAAGCGCAAAGGGAATGAATTTGAGCTTAACGACATCCTCTCCCACTCCTTGGATCTTCATCATTGCACATACTCCTTCAAATTCACTGATTAACAGGTATGCATCCTCGGACTCGAGTCCGTGGAATTTTGGGAGTAGTGGTATGAACTGCGGTTTGATTTCATAGTTGTTTGCCGCAATGGTGGGCAGTACTATGCATGAAGGAAGGGATGATCGGTGTGGATAACATCTGTCCTGTAATGCCGCTTCCTGTTGCTCAATGATTGTTTGCTCCGTCATTGTTGGTGGTGTAGGAGAAGAAAGTGAAGGTGAAGGTGAAGAATCGGACGGCTCCGATGAGGCAGAAGGTAAGGTCTCAGAGGATTCCGAGGAATCAGAAGGTGAAGAAGAATCAGAAGATATAGGCACAAACCGGACTAAGCGAGATTGTGAATCTCTAGTCCAAGCTGACATGCACTATTCGGGAGTGGTAGGGAAACGACTGAGAGAGAGAAGAGAAAAAAAATGTTTTTCAACCAAAATATTTACAACCACAAATATCGCTCACAAGGTAATACAAGATCACAAACAAGACACACTGCACACACCTAATCAGTCTAGGGTCACCTAGGTCAACTAGACCTGCTCAAAAAACTTGCTTTTTGAAGTAAAAATGTACTGCGAAAACGGCCCAAAGATAGACTGATCGAGAAGCCAGGTAAGTGCAGAGAGGAAGGGATGTTTTCCCTCGCTTTCGCGAGGTTCCTTAATTAGAGTAACCTTCTCTCTTTCGGCGGTTGCGCCTTTCACACTTTCCTAGACACTTCAGGAACAATGTACCGATCGGCGGTGTTCGAAATACACTTAACTTACCCTAACGAGCACGAAGTCCTTAGAGGCTGAAAGTCTAATTTCTTTTAAAGTTAATGAGGGTGTGACTATGCTTGTTCTTTGTGGTTTGTGGGCCACGGAGAAGGGTGATGAAATCCCTTACCGTATCTTGTTGGGGTTCTTTGCCCTTAAGTCCGTATTAAATTCATGCAATGCGCAAACAATAAAAGTTGTTCAAATCATCAATCAATCGTTTTTTATGTTATAAGCGGTGCGCTGCAAAAAATACGGTTAATGTCTTTTGGCAGTTGTGCTTGGCACTTGTGCAGCGGAGTTTGCGAAAGAAATCCTGCACAAAATTGAAGTATTGGAGCGTCGGGTTTGAGGAGAAGGGGTTTGGAAAAATACGTACCTTGAATTTATGAAGTTAGAAACTTCTGTTGGCTTGATCCGTGATCACTTGAGCGTTTGCTTGTACGGGTCGATCTACCCGGATCTTTGGCACTGTTAACCTCGTAACGCCTTTCTCCAGAATTCCAATCTCAGCTCCGCACAATCGTATTTCGTATTTCAGTTGCAATCTGGAATTTGAGAGAAATACGATATTTTAGTGCCAAATTCTGTAGATATATAATTAAATAATTTTATCACAACTGTATCCACAGCAGACTGAAAACACAGAGAGCAACGAGTAGGATATTTGAGGTGTTTTTGGTGCTTTTGGTGTTTTTTTTTTATATATGGTTTATACAAAGTATATACAGAGATAGCTCAAAATAATTTTCGTGGTGTTGCCACTCCCCGGCAACGGCGCCAAAAACTTGTTCGAAACCCACGGTGACGTGCTTTTTGGAAAGTAAGGTCAATATCGTATATGTCGGTTTTTGTCGGAAAATAATGCACGACGTGAGTATCGCGTTTAAAAAATACCGCAAGTGCACGGTGCGTTGAAGCAAGCCGGCAAGCACGGGTCGAACCACAAGGAGTGGATATCACGACATCAAATTGAGCTACGGATCAAAGGTTGGAAGATGGTGTTTTGTCACGTTTAGTGTACTGCCTAAAAAGGAACAAGGTGTAATGAGACGAAAACTTGGGCTGAGGTTCAGTAGGAATGATATATGACTTTTACTCCCAACTCTTCATTTTGATTCAAGATTCATTCTTTTGGTTTCCATTTGAGTATCGAAAGTATGCCGTATTTATCCGAAACGTGTCTCGGGATGAAATACGATATCAAGGGTAGAAAAACAGAAACTAACAAGAATGCGGTTTATAATGGAATGTATATGGAATTAGTTAAGTGAAGTAGCAAGTATAGACTATATGCAAGGGTGCTATATACCCTATCTAGCTAATTTCAACAAGTAACTTAATTCCGTATTCATGCCATCTTCAAGTCATAACATAGCAACAATAAAATGTGACGAAATGATAGGATATATGTTAAAGGTTGATTTGCAATCATTCAAAACAATATACCCTATCAATCAAAACATAATAAATTTGCGATGTTAAGAAGAGAAGTGAAAAGATGCAAGAATCAAAAAGGAAAGAGTTGGAGGTTCAGTCATTCCACATCCTACCTCCCCGTAGCCCAAGAGCAACTACTCACACATCATTATATGAATATCACACTGCATAATCATAAGAATAGACAAAATAGCAAAAGTTACAGGAATCAAACTTGAATATGTATTGCAACGGGTCAAAAATACATGAAATGAGTTCAACTACCAAAATCTAATCTTGCAAGCTCAAAAATAGAAGTTGCAAGACTAGAGAAAGGCAAAGAACTCAACTAAATTCCAAGAACAAGAATTTTAACAAAGGAGCACGAATATATCACAAATATAAGAATTTCTTCTCTCAAAATTACATATGAAACTTAGTACTTCTCTTGGTTCTGCTCTGGGCTATTTATAGGCTGAGATTTGCAAATACCATGTGCCAACTACCCCCAGAAAACCATGTGCCACCAACCCCAAAATTCCACCAATCACGGAGCACTATTGGCAATTTTCTTCTGGCGGATTTGTGTTTGCATTTCCTCATGTTAAACATCTGCAGATTTTAAAGATTCTTCTACGATTGTTTCAGTTTTCCAGAGTCAATATTGATGGCTTTTACTTTTCAACACTTTTGAAATTCTACTCCCTCGGGTCCCACACATCTTTGAATATCTTCAGTGGGCCCCACGCTTGACCAGAAATGACGACTGTTTTCGTCCTGCACTTTTGAACTGGTAAGCGGTTTTAGACGGATGCGGATGACAGAAACCCGGCTTTTATCTGCTGTGACAGATGTTCTGTATTTTGACGTAACTGTGGAGTTTTAGTGTTGATTTGCAATATTCGTACCGGAAACCTGTAATCTGTAAATATGTAGCAAACACGGATTAAAAGCACCTACCTATAAACAAACGAGCATAAGAATGGGCGGTATAAAATGCAATATTCTGGTATGAACACAAGTATATCATCATTAACCATTGTAGAGAGTTAACCATGGCTATGTGTCATGGTTGGGTTAGAAATATCTAGGGCAAAACAAAAAGGGTGGACTTGGTCAATGGTAATATACAAGCTTCATGAAGCTTCATCCATGAATCATTTCCACAATTTGAATTACTTAGATATTTAAACCCAAATATTACATATAGCATGGAATAATTCTCATACATACATGTTGCATGTATAACCTAGCATGCTACAATATTATATATCACATATATAATATTTATGTAACAAAAGAAAACAATACAATAAACATATATCACATATATGTTAAATGTATCATAAGTGAGAATAATAAATACTTAAGTGAGCATAATATATATATATATATATATATATATATATATATATATATATATCATTTTATCGAATCAACACTTTATCCAATAACCCGGCTATATTACATATAACCGGCCGATATCATATGTCGCGAGAATAGAATACGGTATCACATATCGTATTAATCTCGGTCCCCGCACATATCACATATGTGCTCCTACTCCGTTTTGCCTTAGCCAGGAAACCTCTGTGTAGGACTCTAAAGACTCGTCAATACGCCGGCAGTAGGTGATGATCATATCAAACACCTACAAGCTGCAAGCGGTCAACTAAACGTAACAGCCACCCGGGTATTGAGCGACCAGAAGATCAACAAGCAAACATGTACATACTCCTGCGAATCCAGTCAGTAACACTAACGTACAGTCCGGTCTCTTCGTCTGATATGTCACATATCCAGTCTAGGGGTGGTAAACGTCAGACCCCAATAACCGATAAGTCATGTCGATGTGAGGCTCATAACGGGTCGAGAAACTACCGATAACTCTTACTAGTAAATCTCCATATCAGCCCTGGCCAGGGACTTCCAGTTATAACCAATCGAACACAGCGCAACATCAACTCCCAATACCGGGAGAGACGAAACCCCTCCTATCGCTCATTGCCTCCATGTGATTCGGGACTGTACCCAAAAGCCACCATTTTGCACGTTCTCGTGAACGTGGTAAGGTGGAAATCAAAGCACAGTAGGAATCACATAAGATTATATGACGATCTCGGGTCTACAGACTAACCTGTACCAGTGTCACTTGAGAACTGCTATCTGACGATAGGTATAAGACCATCTAGGAGTTCTCGGCGAGTCCGTTCAGTGTACCCAGTCTCCACTGAGCACCCGTACACCATCTTTGATGTCCAACACCAATGGATATGTGATCATCCATCGCCCATCATATGGGTCAAGATGCATGTACGCTAGTCTAACCTGGAGTATGTATGCACTGTCTCGATACACCCTCGACTAGGAACAGTTATAGGATGTACTCGTGGACTACCCTGGCTCCACTAGTATGATCTCATCATAGTCCTAGTAGTCAAGTACAAATCCTAAGGGCTTTATCAACATGTGAGAGTAAGACAATAAACTAATACAAGTCAACATGTTAAGACAAAGTGAAACCAGATAGCATACTATCATGTCAAGCAAGAAAGTCCTCTCTATATATATCCAAGCATCCATTATAATATACATCATATGTACAACAATGGCCTCTAGGGCATATACATAACTAACAATCTCCCACTTGTACTAAGGCCAGCTGTTGTAGTATCTCATACCCAACAACCCGAAGAGTCTCTCAAAATGTATCTGGGGTATGGCCTTCGTGAATGGATCCGCAGTGTTGTCCTTCGTATCTACTCTCCTGACCTCGATCTCCCGACGATCAACCATCTCCCGGATCAGGTGATACCGCCTCATAATATGCTTGGATCTCTGATGGGACCTAGGTTCCTTGGCCAAAGCCACAGCTCCATTGTTATCACAATACCAAAGTATTGGATGCTCAATGGACAGAACCACTCCAAGTTCAGTGATGAACTTCTTTATCCAGACAGACTCTTTGGCAGTATCGTTGGCAGCGATGTATTCAGCCTCCATCGTCGAGTCTGCTACGGTTTCCTGTTTGGAACTTTTCCAACAAACCGCCCCTCCATTTAGGGTAAAGACAAATTCCGAGTGCGACTTAGAGTCGTCCTTATCACTCTGGAAGCTCGAATCGGTAAAGGACTCCACCTGGAGTTCTCCGTTACCATACATCAAGAACATCTCCTTAGTCCTTCTCAAGTACTTGAGAATGTTCTTCGGATGATTCCGAAGATCTTTCTGCTGGGGAAAGAACTCGACGGCTTTGTACCACGATTCTAACGTCGTCGAGGTTCTCGTCAGCCAGTTCTTTAGCAAGTTTGGCCAACGCGTCTGCTTTGCTATTTTCTGCACGCGGTATGTTCTCCAAAGTATAAGAGGGAATTTGGGTCAACAGTTGTTGCACCTTTTCACCGTATTTCACCAATTTCGGTTTGCACGTTTGGTAGTCGCCGTTTACTTGACTAACGACCAGTTGAGAATCCCCGTATATAAGGAGGTTTTCAATTCCCATGTCAATAGCGATCTCGAGTCCTGCTATCAGAGCTTCATATTCGGCTTCGTTATTTGTCCTCGGCTCTGTTAAGGAGAACGCGTAGCGCATTATCCCTCCTTGTGGAGTTATAAAGATGAGTCCTACCCTCGATTTAATTATAGGGGTACTTTGTTTGCGCTTCTTCATGGAAGATGCTCCGTCGAAATAAAGCTCCCATCGGATATTATCACCATCGGTCGCATCAAACGCATGTTCGTCTGGAAGATCGCAATTCAGAGGAGAATCGGCGGGTATCGGATGCTCAGCGAGGAAGTCGGCGATGGCCTTGCCTTTCATTGCCTTGAGAGGTTGATACGTTATCGAGAACTCCATCAAGAGCAGGGCCCATTTAGCGAGTCGTCCCGTCAATATGGCCTTTGACATCAAGTATTTAAGGGGGTCCACCTTTGAAATGAGACGGACTTCATGCGCCAACGCATAGTGCCTGAGCTTTGTTATCGCAAAGATCAACGCCGGGCAGTGTTTTTCAATGGGGGAGTAGTTGCTTTCTGCCCCCAGCAGAACTCGACTTAAGTAGTAGAGTGCTCTCTCTTTCCCTTGATCGTTCTCTTGTGCCCATAATGCGCCTAAGGAACCTTCGAGGGCGGTCATGTAGAGAATAAGAGGCTTTCCCTTAACTGGAGCAGCCAACACCGGCGGGTTCTGCAGGTATTGCTTGATCTCGTGTAGGGCGCTTTGGCATTTTTGGTCCCAGACGAACGGGGTCCCCTTCTTCATCAGGTGGCTGTAGGGACGGCACTTGCCTGAAAGATTGGCTATAAATCGCCGTATGTATGCGAGCTTCCCATGGAGAGATCGTAACTGTTTGAGAGTTCTCGGTGGAGGCATTTCCATGATCGTTTTGATCTTTGACGGATCTATTTCAATACCTCGGTGTCGAACAATGAATCCCAGGAATTTGCCTGAGGAAACTCCGAATGCACACTTGGGCGGGTTCATTTTCAAGTTGTATTGTCGAAGGCATTGAAATACGGTCTTCAGATGCTCGAGATGTTCCTCGTATGATTTGCTTTTAACCATGAGATCGTCGATATAGCATTCGACGATTTCGTGTATAAGGTCGTCGAAGATCTTCGTCATGGCCTTTTGGTAGGTGGCACCGGCGTTCTTTAAACCGAAGGGCATCACCTTGTAACAGAATATTCCTAAAGGGGTCCTGAAGGCTGTGTGCTTCTGGTCTTCTGGATGCATTTTTATCTGATTATATCCTGACGAGCCGTCCATGAAGGAGAAAATCTCATGAGTGGACGTATTGTCTATCATCAGTTCGGTGACTGGCACTGGAAAATCATCCTTCGGACAAGCTTTATTAAGATCCCGGAAGTCTACGCATATACGCACTGTCCCATTTTTCTTTATCACCGGGACGATGTTGGCGATCCACTCCGGATATTGGATGAAGCCAGAGTCGATCAGCTTTTTGACTTCAGCGTTGATACTCATTTCAAGCTCGAGCCGCATTCTTCTCGGCGCCTGTTTGATTGGCTTGACATCCGGAGATATCGCCAATCTGTGCACAGCAATTTCTGGATCTAGTCCCGGCATTTCGGAATAGCTCCATGCGAAGCAATCTTTATGCTGTAGAAGCACATCCTTTAACGCAGCCACCCTTTCTTCAGATAGTAACTCGCTGATGAATGTCGGTCGTGGATCGTTTGTCGTCCCCAACTCAATCTTCTTGAGGTTATCTGCAGTGGTATGGATTCCATCTTCCAGCTCTTTTGGCGCTGGTGGGAATTCTGAGATTATCTCGTCGCTGCTGTTTTTGAAGCACCAAGGGAGCTCATCTATGTCCTCGGGCTCTTCTTTTAATATCGTAATCATGTGACAGGTGCGAATTCGCTTCCAATCCTAATGTGGAACCGGTTTCGCTTTCATGGCCTTGGGCTCGTGCTTTTGTGGCGGTGCTACCCTCCAGTTGTCGGACAGAGCGAACTTGCCAAGCTGATACTGGTCTTCGACCCAATTCTTGAAGGTGAAACAGTCCTCGAGAGAGTGCCCTACCAGTCGGTGATAAGAGCAATAGTCTGGGTGTGAGACTTCGCCTGCTTGTTTGGGTGTTTGGACTCCGGCAGTGTTAGCATCTGATGTTTTAGAGCGAGGTCAAGTATCTTCTTCGTCTTGTCCCGAGGAAATGAGTACACTCGACCCATTTTCTTCATGAGGGGTAGATCAATAACGCTCAACTCCCGTTTGCGTGGCTTCTTAGCCCTACTTTGTTGTTGTTGAGCGTCTTTTTGGCCTTTCGACTTATCTCTGCTTTTGCGCCGAGCCTTCTTTATAACAGTTTGACATGGAGCGGCCTTTTCATCTTTCACGGCCTGTTGGAGAAGGCGTTGCGTCTTGGCTTTCTCATAGATGACCATTTCGCGGTTATGACCGTCTCGGACTTTTTGACCCGCTTCCCTTATAAGCTTGTCCATTTGTTCTTCGAACGACGGACTGGGCATTTTTGCATCCGGAACTTTCACTGGCTTAGGATCAGCGTCCTCCCATTGAGCATCCGCTTCTTCATCAAGGTCATACACGACGTAGCAGCCGGGTAGTAACTCTCGTTTCTTTGACCGGATGTATCCAAGCCCTTTTGTTTCCATTCTCCCATTAGGCAGTTTGCGTTGAGTCCCGGGAACGTTCCAGACTTTGTCATAGAACTTGGCTTTTCGAATGGTCTGCTTGAAGGATGTCCCCTGGCGTTTCAGCAGCTTTTTCAAACCCTCTGTATAATATCTGGGAAGACGGATAGGCTGAAGCCTGTCGAGCGTAGGATCCGCGCCATGCCAGATTTCTTTTTCCACCTTGGTTTCTTCAGAGCGGTAGAACAGAATTGCTTTCTCGCTTTCTCGCCTGGGAGGGATATAGAACGTTTGCAGCTCTTCTACATTGTAAATATTAAGTGCATCCAGTTCTTTATGGTGTTTAAGCGGCACCATGGCGACTTGTAGACTTTGTTCTTCGTCAGCGGACGTTCGTATGGAAGGTCGCGCAGAGAATACAACACGGATCTCATCTTCCGAGTCGCTACCAAAGATCAACGTAGGAGTGGACGGTCCTGGCTTGTTGTGTTGGGGCAGACCCGAATACACTATCTCCTCTTCCTCCTCGGTATCACTGCCGAAGACAGGGATGGTAGCGTTAGCTTTGTTCTCCGGCTTGTGACACTTCTCCGTGTCTTAGAAATCCGGCAAGAAGTATTTGGCATCTTCGTATTTGCGGACCTCGTTCACAGAGAACGGGTTCAGCTCTCCCGTCACGGTATACTCGAAACCATCCTTAAAATACTTCATACACTGATGTTGTGTAGAAGGGATGATGTTGTACTCGTGTAACCATGGTCGGCCGAGAAAAGCGTTGTAGCATGTCTTGGCGTCTATGACGTGGAACTTAATGTCTGTGACGAGTATCCCGAAGCGTAGCGTCAGTATCACAGACCCAAGAGTTCTTGATGACTGGGAGTCGAACCCGGAGATGGTGATCTTGTCACGAGCAAGGTGCTGGACGCTCATGCAGATTTCTTTTAACACCCGCACGTTGAGGAGATTAACGGAGGATCCATTGTCGATCAGGATTTTGCCTATCTTAATATCGTGGCAGTATCCTGAGACATAAAGGGGGCGGTTGTGTTCGCACGTCCCAAGGAGAAGGTCCTCGTCGCCGAAAGTGACATCGGCCGTGTGCACTTCCTCCAACTCATCCTTCATCTTTTCCTCGGTCAGGAAAGCTTGGAATTGTTCCGGATCTTGTAATGCCTTGATTAACGAATCTCTCACCTCCTTTGATAGCAAAAGGGCGTCGAGAATGCTGAGTTGTGAGGGTAGTTTCCTCAGGTGCGCTAGGACGTTGTAATCCACCTTATTTTTCTTCAGCGGGTTGTTGGCGCTTAGCTCCTCCAGAACTTGGTCATCTAAGACGATATCTTCAGAGACCTTTTCTTTCCCTTTATCTTTTCTGTTTGAGGGTCCGAGATTCTTTCGCGGCAGGCTGCATTCTCGCATCTTTTGACACGGATACCCCTACAGTTGGTGTACTAGCTCTTTTGCTGATAGGTGGGTTTTGTGCGGTATCTGGTTATCTTTCAGTTATGTACATTGTTGTATCTAGTACTCTCCATCTACCACTTATGTATTGACTTAGAAACCGGTTGTGAGGACGATGTATATTATTTTGTATTCTATCTGTGATGTTTCCCACTTGTTGCTCATTTTCTTCGCTACGGCGTCGTATATTGTTATCTTAGTAATTGGTTCTATAAATTGCTTAAATCACTCTATACTTTTACTGGTTTGATTTCTGGGTTTTCGGCTTAGTTGGTCGCGTTACGCCTGTAGACGTTACGTGGTTAAGTGTCAGTCACGGGCCAAACTTTGGGTCGTGACAAAGTTGGTATCAGAGCGTAGGTTTTACCTTCGGAGTGTAGGATGACCCTGGTATGATAGAGTTGGTAGCTGCAGCCGATTCCGCAGCCGGATATTTTCGCAGACCTTCGGCTCTTCTTCTTTTCCTGAAGTGGATTCTTTAAAGAGAGGGGCAAGTTCTAGCTCTTCATCAGAATCGCTCCCGAATGTAGGCACTTATGACCCTCCAGTGTTAACCATGCGACAATTGTCGGTAGTTCTTTTAATCCCTTCGGTCGTATTTCCTTGCTCTCGACGAGTTTTGTGCTTCTCCCGCTTAAAGCGTTGTCAATGAGCAACATATCCTTGCCACCATCTATCGAAACCTTTGCACTCTTGAGTGGGGTGCGAAATCTTTTGATGATATAAGCAATAGGAGGGGTGCGTTTCCATTTCACCAGTGATGTTTCCTTCAGAGGATGGCAGCTTCATGCCCATTGATATGGCCTTAGCAAACTTTTTCCTCATCTTGAATTGGCTTTTGTCGGTAACGGAGGTGTTTTGCTCCAGCGGGATCGTCTCAGCTCTTCCATCAAGTCGCTGGCGCTTGGCCCTTTCAAATATAGCCGTCTCGCATTCTCGATCAGCTTTACTTTTCAATCGAGCTTCGTTAAGGAACGCGTCAATCATTTCATCTGATAGCTCCGGAAATTTTGGTTCAAGATCTGCCCCCAGCGTTTCAGTGCAAGGAGTCTCCTCATCATTCGTGATCGAATGAGAAATCATATGACAGCTCGCCACATATTCCTCGGATTCATCCGATGAACTTTCTCCCTCATCTTCTTCTTGAAAGACGTGATTGAGGAACTCTTGGAGCGTAATGGGAGTCCGTGCCTTTTGGTTGTATTCATCCAGCGCGTCAATTTGCTTTTGTAAGTCTGTGCGCTTGTCGCCAGGCTTCTTAGATTTCTTCTTTTTCTTTTTCGAAGATTTTGACGGCTGGTTGCGAGTGCTTGAGCCACCACCATCGGTCTTTGGAGTTGTACGTGGTTTCAACATCCCCTCAATGACCTGTGGTTCCAACGGGTTCTTCCACTTGATCGCTGGACATGTCTGAAGATCGTTTAGCATCCTCTTTGTCTTGGCTGATAATACAACCTCCCAAGGAGCTTCTTCAATGACGGAGCATGTTGCCCTCGGCGTATTCGTCCCCTTAGAGGTGTGGGGCTGCGGGGGATTCACCTTCCATTTGTCAGATAACGCGAACTTGCCCTGTCGGTACTGGTTTTCAAGCCAATTCTTGAAAACGTAGCAATCTTCGATCGGATGGCCTAGTACTCGATGATAAGGACGGTAGTTGGGCTCGTTGACGTCACTTGGTTGCAACGGACGTTTTGGATCCGGCAGATTTATGAGTCTGTTGCGCAACGCCAGCTCGAATAACCTCCTCGTTTTATCGCGGGGAAAGGAATAAGGGCGTCCCATCCTATCCTCAAGGGGTACGTACGGGCGCATATTATTTTGACGAGCAACCGGTTTCGGGTCGCTCGGTTGTTGTTGAGCATTAGTGACGACGATCGCTTTTCCCTTCCCTTTGTCATTTCGGGAGTCCGGCCTTGGAAGAGGGGGTTTATGGCCCATCTGATCCATCTGCGCTAGCTTGTCAATCAAGGCCTGGAAGATAGTTGGCTTGAAAAACATCATAAATTGCGAGATGGTTGCTGCGGATCAAGGGTCCCCACAAACATACCCACCGCGGGAGCTTCTTCAATGCGCTGCTCGCACTTCGACCACAAGTTCCGCCACCGTATAGCATACTGAACCCACGTCTCGCCTGGCTTTACCCTGGCGTTAATCAATGCTTTCATCGGGGTACGTTCACTGGCGCTTGCAAAACGCTGAGTAAACAGTAGCTCCATCTCCGCGAAGGTTTTGATAGAGTCGTTCGGGAGTTCAGAATACCACTCGAATGCCGTATCCGATAAATTTCCAACAAACTGGCGAAGTAAAAGCTTTTCATCACCACCGGTATTGCCGCAGAGTGCCCTGAACTGGGCAACATGCTGGTGAGGATTGCCCGTCCCCTTGTAGACATGGAACTTGGGAATCGTATAACCTGGCGGGTACTTGATTTGATCGTACCAACTCGGATATGGCCTCCCCGTTTTTACGACCTGGCCGGCTGTTTCGGTCGCATGATGAACCCGTATTTGTTGGGCGATGTACTCATCCAAATCAGCTTTGGAGATTGTATCCTCTTTAGCTGTCGATAGAGCTGGTGGAGGATTTGATGTCTCTCCCCTATCGTCTCTAAGGACGATCGGGGGCTCTTCAACCGGGGGCTCTTGTTGTATCATCATCCCTATCATGTCCTGGAAGAGGAGGCCCATACGCTGTATGTTGGCTGCTTGTTCAGCGGCCTCTTTGTCCTTCTTTTCCAATATCCGACGAAGGAATTCGGCGTCGGTTTCTTCCTCGTGGAGCTCATCTGAGGACGTTTCAGGGTTCTCTTTTGGCCCTGTAAGTGCGGCCATAGCGTTCATCATCTCCTGGAGCTTCTGTTGCTGCTCCTGAGCCTTGGTCACTGACCGTGTAAGCGGTCTATGACCCGTGGATGCACGGCTGTCTTCTTTTCCCGATGCCATGTAAACCGTATGAACTGTTATGCCCCCTGACTTGGGGCGTTTAGGTTCACCATTTTTAACTTTTGCCGCTGATGCGGGAGTTTTCTCTGGCCTCCTTCTTTTGTGGGCCGTTGAGGTTGAAGGAACCGTTGAATGGGGCACCCTAGCAGCTGCTGTCCCCTGCTGTTTAATGGGACAGTCCTTGTCTTTTTCCACCTTCGCCTTTTTCTGGTGACGAGAGTGACCTGGGTCAATCACGGAGTCTTGAACCCTCCGCCAAACTTTATAAATTTTTGAAGACAGTCGTTGAGGGGGTTGTTCTTGTTTTGTTTCCGGAACTCTCTCCGCAAGCGAAGGAGATCTTTTCAGTGTAGCGGTTGGAGAATTCTTATGTACCCTCCTCAGCAGTTCAAAGCTGTTCCCAGTTGGAACAGCAGCGTTGACTTCCACCACTGGAGCCGGTGGAGTTAGCCCTGAGGGGGAGTTGCCCCCTGCCTTCCTCACCCGTTGCCAATGGCGACGTCGAGCATGACGAGCCGTTGGGACTGGCTCGGAGATTGAGACATCTTCTTTTTGCCCCCTGTCTGAATGAGGCGCCGCCGATGTTAACCTCTTAAAGACTGAGGTTGTCTTCAGAGGTGTGATATCCAACCTATCGAAGACAGATCCTCGAGCAGGGACAGGAGCAGGAATCGTCAGTCTTGAAAAGACTGACTCTTTGACAGGGGAAGCCGCCTTGACGACTTCTGAAGCAGCAGTCATTGCCTTCCTTGGGACAGCCAGTTTAGAGTTCTGATTTAGCCTGGTGAAAACAGAGGCTGTTGGTTCGGCAGTGGGCGACCCGTTGACAGGGGCCGTCGTAGCAGTGAGCCGGTCGAAGACCAACTTTTTGTTCACTTCCGGTGCAGGTATTGGCGCAGAGAAGCTTGTAGGTGGGATCATGGTCCCGAAGAACAGGCCAGTGGTGGCTTGGGTCACCTGGTCTACCGGCAGAGCGAGGAAGGAAGCCGCTTGGGGCCCATATGCTACACCTCCGGGGGAGGTGGAGCGTCCATTGCAGGGGCACTTCAAGCAGTTGGTGCAGTTAGAGGCCATTGAATCTTGAGTTATGCGCCAGGCAAGAGACCAAATCTTAGTAACTTGAAATCCGAAGGCAACCATTTAACAAACCGTGATTGGTTAGCGAAGATGACACACGAAGTGTAGAGTGAAAATAGGAAGAGGTCCCACCGGGCGTGCCAGAATCTGTTCCCCCCCGAAAGACGGCGCGACGACTGAGAGACGTCTTGCCTGAGATTCGGGGTAGATGCTATTTGGTTTTATCCGTCCACCTCTCCGAAGATGCCAAGTTGATTTATGGCACCGTATATCGGAGGTTTAGACGGATGCGGCCGATGTAGCAGACTTCGTCAGATTCCCCCTCACTTGAGGGGTTTTTGATTGTGGGGACGCTCTTCCCTGCAGGCGCAAGCCCCTGCAGTTAATTACGCTACCGCATTGCGGTAACAACTTTCTCCTTCTCCAGAATTTCACTTCGTGTCGTGTGTGTTTGTTTTGTTTGTGGTTGCCCGTGGATTGTATACGGAGACTGAGTAATGTCGTCGCCCATAGGACGTGGATTAGTCCAAATCCGTATCTACTTAGATTTGGGTTTGGTGTTTTTAGTTTAAGGATACGTTAGCCGTATTGAGACTAAGATCGACTTAAACGTTCGTCAAGGATACTTTAGTCCTGTTTTAGACTAAGATCAACTTGACGTGGTGATCCATTCAATTTATAGCCATCGGGACTCATCACCTCTCTGACGTCGTTGAAGGATTACAATGATGGATATCAGAGGAGTTCAGAGATGTACCCTTGAACCAAAGTTGATTTGGAGTTTTATCATTCATTTAAATGTCTAAGGATTCGTTAGCCGTATTTGGGGCTAAGATCAACTTAAACGGGACCGTTTAGATCCGGCAAAAGAGCATTTGGAGGCTCTATTGTTCCAGTTTAGAGACATAGTGGTCCATGCTCCAGTTTAGGGACATGGTGGTCCATATTCCAGTTTAAGAACGTGGTGGTCCGTATTCCAGTTTAGGGACATGGTGGTCTATCGTTCCAGTTTAGGGACGTGGTGGTCTGTATTCCAGTTTAGGGACGTGGTGGTCCGTATTCCAGTTTAAAGATGTGGTGGTCCGTTATTAGTTTAAGGACGTCTCGGTCCGATATTAGTTTAGGGACGTCTCGGTCCGATATTAGTTTTAAGGACGTCTCGGTCCAATATTAGTTTAGGGACGTCTCGGTCCACGAGTTTAAGGACCCCGCAGTCCATATACGTGTGGTCGTTGGGACCCGTCACCTCTCTGACGTCGTTGAAGGATTACAACGACAGGTGTCAGAGGAGTTCGGAGATGTACCCTCAAACCGGTAGTAAATTGATTTAAGAGAGCAATCTTGCTCAGTCAATTTAAGGACTTACGGCCAAAATTGGGCTAAGTTCAGTTGAAAATGTTTAATATTTTATTTTCTTTTGCATCGCATTTCTTCTTATTTTTATTTGGGCTTTGCCCAGAAAGGATGCAGAGCATCAATTTGTTTTGGGCTCTGCCCTTTATAAATGATGCAGAGCATCAATTTTATTTGGGCTCTGCCCTTTTATTGCTTTGCAACTTATTTTGGCCTGCTTGGTCTTTTTGATTTGGGCCTGGCCCTTTTTTAGGAAATGCATTGCATTTATCAGATGCTTTGCGCCAATCAGAGAGCGCAAGCGCTTGTGACGACGACACGTGTCATGCAAGCGCAGTGCGCTGCGCTAGTGCGCTGCACTTGCGTTGCTGACACGTGGCGCCCTCTGGTGAGTTGCGCCAATCACAGAGAGCAAAGCTCTATTTTAAAAGCGCATAGCGCAATTGGTTCAGATGCTGACACGTGGCGCTCTCTGGTGGCTTGCGCCAATCCAAGAGCGCAACAGTGCAGTATTGCAAGTGCAAGGCACTATGATTTAGGAATCTTTTAGATTCAATGAACAGAAGTGCAAAGCACTGTTAGATTTTTTGATCTAATTTAGATCAAAGAAAAAGATAAGTTTTTTCTTATCTTAAAGAACCAAAGGTTCATGAAAAAGTGCAAAGCACTATTTTTATTTTATTTATTCATTTTATTTAGTTATGTTTAAAGATCAATGATCTTGTTTTTAGACCACTGATCTGTTCATAAGAGAATTT
Organism: Agapanthus africanus; assembly: GCA_030015575.1. Classification (NCBI taxonomy): domain Eukaryota; kingdom Viridiplantae; phylum Streptophyta; class Magnoliopsida; order Asparagales; family Amaryllidaceae; genus Agapanthus; species Agapanthus africanus. The sequence continues at coordinate 653,910,787 of JASDDO010000014.1, forward strand.
TCTCTTTTTTCAAAGGTTTTTACCTTCTGTTGTTCTTGAGGAGTTCTCAAGAGTTCTCTTCTCTTTTTTTTTAGAAAGATATTGATGCCTTTGAATTGAGGCCTAGGGTCCTTTTTATAGTGCCCATAAATTAGTTAAATTTGTTAAAGAGATCTTTCTCTGAGTGATTTGGGGAATCTCCTTCACCGTTGGATCTTTGATCCAAGGGCTTCTGTTTTACAGAAGAAAATCTTCTTGTTTTAACAAGAACAGAAAGATTTCTCAGAATTTTAATTCTGTTTGGCGCAAATGCTCCAGAGCGTGACACGTGTCAAGCAGCGCACAGCGCGGCGCAACCGCGCTAGCGCATCTGCGCTGACACGTGTCGCGCAGCGTAAAGCGCGGCGCAACCGCGCGAGCGCATCTGCGCTGACACGTGTTGCACAGCGCAGTGCTTGCGCAACTGAAGCGTTACTTCCTTTAATTTTACTTAAAATAGAGCTTTGCTCTGATTGGGTGCGCTGTCTTGGGCGCTGCGCTGATACATCTACGCCTGACACGTGGCGTGTTGCGCAGCGCAAATAATCTGTAGCGTTGCTTCATTTATTAAATTTTAAATTTTCAAAGAAGAGCTTTGCTCTGATTGGGGGAAGATGAAGCGTTGCTTCATCTCCCGCCTCGGAATTTGAACAGAGCTTTGCTCTGATTGGGGTAAACAATAACCATTCTAAATTCCTAGTTTATAGATTGCTAGTTAAGGGTTAATGGTAGATCCGGGTAATTGGCTGTGGTAGCGCCAAGTTTTATAAATTTTCGTTCCACATTTAGTCAAGGATTGATGGTCGGGGCGCTACCGTAACCCAACACATCACGATATTATCATACTACTATATCAGTTCAATATGATTTCTAGATTGCATCATATATGGTAATGGATGTATAACGGTTATTACAAATAGATACATATACATGCTGGCATTAATTGTGTTTCGATATTTATCACTGTTTTACATTGGTATCTATTTTGGTTAATATACAGTACATGACATGTTCACGACACATTATCAAACTTTTTACTTGGATCTTATTGCTAATGCTAACAATCCTGATTTTTGTCCTGATGGACGTAACTTGTTGTTTGTATAGAAAAGACCGGTACTTGCTTGATCCTGTGTTAGCATTAAATTATATTGGCAATACCTGACTTGAACACAGAACCTTGGGGTAAAAGGGAAATCAAGAATGTAACTGAAACGTAACTCAAAAGGATATTATTATTGTTTACCATGATTCCGGGCGTTACGGAATAAATTATTGTTTGCCGTGATTCTGGGCGTTACGGAATAAATCATTGTTTGTCGTGATTCCGGGCATTACGGAATAATCATTGTGCCATGGTCCCATGGGTGTTTGAACGGGATATATACTGTTAAGTTACGATGATGATTACATTAATTGATTTAACAAACTTGTAGAATAGATAACCTAGAAGCACAGACTCCAGGATACACGTCATATACACATATCTCATTTTTTTACCCATGTGCTAGTTATTTATACGCATGTTTAATCACATCATCATATCATGGTTATTACTATTGTTTTGATATTTATGACGTACTGACGTCTGGGTTTTGGATGACCCGGTTCCTCTACCTTTATCGCAGGCAAATCAGGAGTACTTTAGCAATCAAGCCGAGCAATAAGAAGCTAACTATTTATTTTAGATACTCTTAGTTTATTTATTTCAGAAGTTTTATTTCTATTGATGTGAGCCCATATTGGGACGTGATTCAAATACTATTGTTTATTAGATCTTGATTCGTTTCCGCTATATACATTCTTGATTTTATTTAGTGTGGCATATGGACATGTATTAGCTAGATTATATATTATATTGTTCTTGGTATCCGATTGACATTCATAATATGACTATGGAGGGATGGTTCCTAACCACGGGTAGCATGGTTGGCTCTGTCACATGTCGTGTTTACGTATTTTGGGAAGCGGGGCGTGACAACCATGCCCCACTATTATGATCTTTATCATAATCCTGGTAGTCAAGCAAAGATGCTATAGGCTTTATCTCATGTATTAGCGATACGTGATAACTAGTATCACATATACACATGACAGATAAAGACAAACCAGATAGCGTACTATCATCTCGAGCAAGACTGTTCTTGATATAGGCCCTCCTCGAATTTAGTAATTGCATTCCTGCAACTACGATAATTGCCTTGAGGTCACATATATCCAACATACTGATCCTTGTTTCGCCCAATCAGAGCAAAGCTCTGTTTGAATTCAAAATTCAAATTTTGAAGCATAGCTTCAAATCGCGGGTGCAACGCGCCGCGTGTCTTGCGCTAATACGTCAGCGCAGCGCCCCAGAAAGCGCACCCAATCAGAGCAAAGCTCTGTTTAAAGGAAGCAACGCTTCAGCTGCGCTGCGCTCTGCACGCGTGACACGTGTCAGCGCAGTTGCGCTGCGCTCTGCGCTGCCGACACGTGTCTGGCAGATGCGCTAGCGCAGTTGCGCTACGCTCTGCGCTGCGCGACACGTGTCATGCGCCGGGGCATCTGCGCCAAACTAAATTAAGATTTTATGAAATCTTTTCTGTTCTTTCCAAAACCAGAAGATTTTCTTCTGCCTTTGGATCAAAGATCCAGCGGTGGAAAATTCCCGAAATCATTCAAAAAAGATCTTGTTAACAAATTCAACAAATTTATGGGCACTATAAATAGGACCCCAGACCTCATTCAAAGGCATCAACATTTTTCTTGAGAACTCAAGAACTTTAAACAGAGAGAGCTCTGAAGATTTCAGGAAAAAGGTAAAGAACCTTCAAGAAGTAGAAGAGATTCTTCTAATAGATCATCGATCTGAAAACAAGATCAATGATCTTTACATAAAAGAAAACAGTGCTTTGCACTTCTTGTGAACCTTCGGTTCTTTAAAAACAAATAAAAAATAAATAAATAAATAAATAAAATAAATAATAAAATAATAAAAGAATAGTGCTTTGCACTTTTATGAACCTCTGGTTCTTCGAATAAAGAAGAAATTTATTTTTCTTTGATCTAATTTAGATCAAGAACTTAAACAGTGCTTTGCACTTCCCTTCTTGAATCTAAAAGATTCTTAGTGCTTTGCACTTCCAAACTGCGCCGTTGCGCTCTTAAGAGAGCGCCACGTGTCGGCTATAGAACCATTTGCGCTAAGCGCCCTTAAGATAGAGCTTTGCTCTCTGGAATTGGCGCAACTCGCCGAGAGAGCGCCACGTGTCAGCAGCGCAACAGCGCATCGCACTGCGCTAGTGCGCTTGCGCTCACCAGAGCACGACACGTGTTATCACCATATGGGCTTGCGCTCATCACTTAGCGCAAAGCGCAGATGCATTAAAAAGGGCCAAGCCCAATTAAGAGAAGGCCTAACAGGCTTAATAAAGCGCAAATGCGTTATTTTAAGGGGCAGAGCCCAAACCAAAACAGATGCTTTGCATCATTTATAAATGGGCAGAGCCCAAACAAAATATTCAGAATGCTATGCATTTTAAAAGGGGCAAAGCCCAAACAAGGTAGATACTTTGCATTATCTGCAAATGGGCAGAGCCCAAAAATAAATTGATACTCTGTATCTTTTGTGGGTAGAGCCTAAATAAAAAAATGCAATGCAAATAAAGTGTTGAACTGGACTTAGCCCAATCGTGGCCACGAGTCCTTAAATTAAATCGATTGAGCAAAATGGCTCTCCTAAATTAATCTACATCCGGTTTGAGGGTACATCTCTGAACTCCTTTGACATCCATCGTTGTAGTTCCTCAACGAAGTCAGAAAGGTGACGGGTCCCAACAACCACATACTGATATCGGACCGAAACGTCCCTAAACTAATATCGGACCGAAACGTCCCTAAACTAATATCCGACCACCACGTCTTTAAACTGGCGATCGACCACCACGTCCCTAAACTGGCAATGGACCACCACGTCTTTAAACTGGCGATGGACCACCACGTCCTCAAACTGGAACAATAGAGCCTCCAAACGCTCTTTTGCCGGATCTAAACGGTCCCGTTTAAGTTGATCTTAGCCCCAAACACGGCTAACGTATTCTTAAACATTCAAGTGGATTATAAAACTCCCAATCAACTCCGGTTCGAGGGTACATCTCCGAGCTCCTCTGATACATGTCGTTGTAATCCTTCAACGACGTCAGAGAGGTGACGAGTCCCGATGGCCATACATTAAATGAATCATTACGTTAAGTTGATCTTAGTCTAAAACGGGACTAACGAATGTTTAAGTTGATCTTAGCCGCAACGCGACTAATGCATCCTTAAACTAAAAACACTAAACCCAAATCTAAGTAAATACGGATTTGGACTAATCCACGTCTTACGGGCGACGGCATTACTCAGTCTCCGTATACAATCCACGGGCAAACACAAACAAAACAAACACCCACGACACGAAGTGAAATTCTGGAGAAGGAGAAAGTTGTTACTGCGATGCGGTAGCGTAATTAACTGCAGGGGCTTGCGCCTGCAGGGAAGAGCGTCCCCACAATCAAAAACCCCTCAAGCGAGGGGGAATCTGACGAAGTCTGCTACATCGGCCGCATCCGTCTAAACCTCCGATGCAAGGTGCCATAAATCAACTTGGCATTTTCGGAGAGGTAGACGGATAAAACCGAATAGCATCTGTCCCGAATCTCAGGCGAGACACCCAAGTCTAGGCCGCCATTCGGAGGGGAACAATCCTATAAGTGATAATCTTCGTACAGTCCGGTCTCTTCGTCTGAGAGTATCGCATACCGGGTCTAGGGGTTGGATGACGTCAGACCCCAAATAACTCGATTAGTTGTGCCGATGTTAGGCTCATGACCAAACCGAGAAACTATTGATCTCTCTATCAGTAAATCTCATCTGCATTAGCCAAGGTCTTATGGTGATTGCCAACCGAATACAGTACGACATCAACTCGCTATACCGGGAGAGACGAATCCCTTCCGATCGCTTACTGCCTTCTTGTGGCTCGGAATTGTATCCAACTAAAATCTGTTTGCACGAATCTTTAAATCTGTGGTAGGGTAGTAATTAAAGTAAATTGGGAACTCACACGAGACAAATGATGATCTCGGGTCTACAGACTACCATATACTCATGTCACCAGAAAACTACTATCTAACGATAGGTATAATACCATCTAGGAGTTCTCGGCGAGTCCATCCATTGTAACTTATTCTCCGATGAGCACTTGTATACAATCTTTGGTGTCGTACACTAATGGTTGTAGGGCCGTACACTAATCCTTTCAGGGACAAAAAATGTATACAATAGTCTACTCTGAAATATCGATGTCCAGTCTCGATACTCTACGACTAGAGACATTTAAAAATGTGCTTATGGACTACTCAGCCCCCATAAGTATAATCGTCATCATAATACTGGCAGTCAAGTAAGGATCCTACGAGATTTATCAACATATATTAGCAATACGTAATAACAAGTAAAACATATACACATGTTAAAATAAAGACAAACCAAATAACATACTATCATATCGAGCAAGACTGTCCTGTACATACACACCCCCAGCATTCAATACAATAATGGCTTCTAGGGCATACATATTCAACAGATACAAGGCACGGTTGGTAGCTAAAGGCTATTCACGGGTTAAGAGAGTGGACTTCAATGAAGTATTTTCTCCATTTGTAAAACACACTTTATTTGTATCTTGCTCGGTTTGGTGGCTATACATGATTTGAAGATTGAGTAGCTCGATATTAAGACCGTTTTCTTGCATGGTGATTTAGTAGAAAAGATCTACATACAACAACATTAGGGTTTTGAAATTGAAGGCAAGGAAGACCACATTTGTTTGTTAAAGAAATCTCTCTATGGTTTAAAGCAGCCATCTAGATATTGGTATATTAAATTTGATTCCTTCATGAGGGATATTGGGTTTACTAAAAACAAAGGTGATAATTGTGTTTATTGCAAGAAGCTCGTCAATGGTTCTTTCATATACTTGTTGTTTTATGTTGATGATATATTGATAGCAGCAAGGTATATGGTTAATATTCAGAGGCTTAGGAAACAGTTGAAAGGCAAATTCGAGACAAAAGATTTGGGAGCGGCCAAGAAAATTCTTGGTATGGAAATTATGCGCGATTGTGAAGGAAGAAAGCTTTATTTGTCTCAACAGTGATACGTTGAGAATATTTTCGAGCGTTTTGGTATGGCAGACGCTAAATCAATAAGTACCCCTTTGGCAGCTCATTTTAAACGTTCATCTCGTTTATCACCGCAGACTGAGAAAGAAATTCAGTATATGTCGCATGTTCCTTACTCGAGCACGGTGGGTAGCATTATATATGTCATAGTATGTGCCCAACATGACATTTCACATGCAGTTGGTGTTGTTAGTCGTTATATGGTATCTCCTAGTAAAGGCCACTGGCAAGCAGTGAAGTGGATTTTACGATACCTACAAGGTATTTTTGATGCGGATTTGCAGTTTGGAAGGAACAGTGACAGTTTGGTTGGTTTCGGCGATTCTAACTATGCAGGTGATCTCGATAGGCGAAGGTCAATTACCAGCTATGTATTCTCTTTAGGAGGATGTGCTATTAGTTGGCGTGCTTTGTTATAGTTTACGGTAGCATTATCTATGACGGAAGCAGGGTATATGGTCATTGTTGAGATGTTAAAGAAGCAATCTGGTTGAAAGGACTATTTTTTGAAGCTTGGTATCCAAAAAGATATCATAATAGTTTATTATGATAGCCAAAATGCGATTCATTTAACAAAGGACCAAATGCATCATGAAAGAACGAAGCATATCGACGTTCGGTATTGGTTTGTTCATGATATCATTGAAGAGGAAGAGATAATCGTAAATAAGGTCGGCACAATGGATAATCCGGCCGACATGTTGACTAAATCACTTTCGTTTATTAAGTTTGAGTATTGCTTGAACTTAATTAGAGTGTGTCGCACTCATTAAGCTCTTTAGAAGTTTTATGGAGAAGGTAGAGCTATTACTGATATTATAGAGGATTTTTTTGGTGAATGCAAGGCCATATGGAGATTTGTTGAGTTTGCCTCTTCTTCCCGATCCATATTAGTTTTCCAATTGAATTCGCCGTCTCAAGAATAGTTGAGCCCTCTCAACTTGATCATGAGTCGTCTCAAGTGAACTAAGAAAAAATCGTTATTCTGAAAGACTCGTGAGCTGGCTCATACATTTATGAGTCGTCTCAAACAAGCAAAAACGTCTCTCGACGTTTTAGGCCGAATTCTGGGCTGTTTTGGGAAATTATAGTTTTACATTATTTGCCTCATACTATAAAAAGCAGTTGTAGATATTTTTCGTCACCCTATTGAGATAGAAATGCACATGCTTGTTAGGAATATACAGATTCCCTCTACCCGAGGTAGGCAGGGATTTATTGATCGTGGAGATCCAAATCTCCGGCAGCCGCAGACAAAACTGACGTTAATTGCCTGTTACTTTGAGGCGAGAGAACCTCCGATTAACAGGTCGTACAGATCATGCAAACTCAGTATGTGTTGTGTTTAGAAGATGCTTTGGGCATATCGGAGGCCTCGCAAAGTTTACGGGGATCCCGCTTGGTGCTGAAAGGAAGTGCTTTGAATGTGTCGAAGAGTGCGTCTGGCGCTCGCGCTTGTGGCGCAAAAGGGGTGCGTCCGGAGCTCGCGCCCGTGGCTCTAAACGGGTGCGCATGTGACCGCGCCGCAAAGGGTTGTGCCTGACGCATGCGCCTGGCGCAACCGTGGAGCTTGCGCTCCCGATTGTGGAGCTTGAGCTCCTAGGGGTTTTTCTTCTCCTCTTTTGATCTGGGGAGGCTCTTTTGAATCTTCAAAATTTTGATCTTGGTTCTTGAATGGTGAAAGAGGGTCCTTTTTCACTTTTCCAAGTCTTGAATTTTGCCAAAAATAAAGTTTTGCATATGGATTCTTTTTCTTCTTCCTCTTTTCTTTAGATCTTGAAGAATGAGATGGAGGAAATTAAAAATCTCCCCTTTTAAGGATTTGATGTGGGATTGATAATTCCCTTCAATAGATTTATAGCCTAATCCTATTTATTTTAGAAAAAAGAAATTTTTTTTTCTTGATTTAATTAAAAAGAAGAAGGAGATGAACCTTGAAGAGAGAGAGTGAGAAGGAAGGCACAAAACCCTAGAAAGATTGAGGAGAGAATAATTGTTAGTTATCATTCATCGTGTTGGATTTTTATAGGCTTACAAGTTTACATATAACCTCTTGGACTTTACAAAATGGCATTTGTGTCTTTCCCATGGCTACATACTCATTTCTTTTTTCATACAAACCATGAGTTTTATAAAATTTGACTTCTTGCCTATTTACTTTATATTTTTTTCTAGCAATTACACTTGAATTTATTCATTACATAATTTTATTTATTCATGGCATGGGCCAGCCCCTTCCCTTATTTGTGCTTGACTTGGGTTCGGGTCTACTTGGCTTGGGCTTAAGCCCGTTTGCTTAGGCTCAGGCCTCCTTGCTTGGATGTTGATCTTGACTTTGACTTGGTCGATAGGGTGTAGTTTTTAACCCCAACAGCAATTTGTAACCCTAATTGGGTAACCTTTTGTTAATCTGAATTGCGAGAGAGGAAGCTAGGGCTTTGAGAGGGATTCTGCAAGAATTCATCCACCATTGCAATCCTTCTATTTGTTCGATTAGTAAAGTATTTCTCCTTCGCCCGTAGTTTTTCCCGTAAGGGATTTCCTCGTAAATATTGTGTCTCGATTGGTTTGTGCTCTATTTCTATTACTTTGTTTATTTGTTGCTTCTCTTTATTGTTTGTTTATTGCTTTGTGATCGTATTTGCCGCATCACGAACCCTAGGAACCCTAAGGAGAGAAAGTTGGCACAAATTAACGTTTTCAGGGCAAATTCATGGGTTTCATAGGTGCGTGTGGATTGTGTGCTTATGTGTGATGTGGGTGTGGGTGTGTTGCGTGCATAGATTAGGGCTTACGGGCCAGTTCCGGGAAAAAAATTCATCTCTTACTCACATGCTATACCGATGTTTCATGCATGGCACCAATGTCTAAATGATTTGAGCTCCAGCCTTTTATCTGTTAGGTACACACACACAGCAGACACCAAAATAGCTATATAAATCCCATTAATTATGGATACATGCATGTATCATGCATGTCCAACTGCCTCAACTCGAAACACATGCATCAGCTTAATGTACATCAATATTTGGGTAACGCAAGTAGCATTTAACCTAACATAATACAATTTTGCCAAAGTTTGATGCTGAAACTATCATAGCAACAATTAGACTTGCATTCATCGTACCTAGACTAATAATAATAATAATTAACCTCCAATTAAATTCATTGCATGCACCTAGTCACATCTCGACAAAGATAATGAACCAAGACGTATACACGTCCCCAAACCACCACCACCACCCCCCAAACCCCCCAAACCCCGAATTTATTTTTTGTCTAACCAAATCTTAATCATTCTATCCTATAAATAGAGGGGGTTGGTGAGTTGGAAAATTATTATTCCAAAACTGCATGCCCATGGGAATGGAGGGAATGGCCATGAAGCACAAGAAGGCGACGGCGCCGCTGGATGAGACGGCCAGGGAGAGGCTCTACGCGTCTTCGGCGCCGTCGGTTGACCGAGAGGAGACCGCGGCGGAGTTGGCGGACCTCGTGGACTCGTTTTACGAAGAGGAAAGGGATGAATGTAGTGGAGCTATCGGATTCGGGTCGGGGAAGAGGGAGTGCGAGGAGGTGCTGGATGCAGTTTTGGCGGATGCGGGTTCGGATTCGGCGGCGGAGTGGATCCGGGTTGAGGTTGAGGATGTGCTGATGAGGGTTAGCGGGTCGGGTGAGGATGAGGTTAAGAAGCGGGTCGTGGGTTGGTTGGGAGATAAAGGGTACGATTCAGGTAGTTGTTAATTTTTTAATTAGTTCATTTTTCTTTTTGGCAAATATAATTGAATATTGTAGATTATTGGTAGATAGGTTTTTACCTGATTATTTTTCATATCTTTTTCATTAATTAGTTTGAAGAAAATTAATATTTTTATACATTATATTATTTTTAAATATGTGCATGTGGGAAAGAGAGAGGCCGAGACAAGTTTGAGTCAAGGAAAAAGATGTTGAAATTGGAAAAGCCAATTTAAAATGGAATTATGAATAGTGATAAAGAAAGATTAGAAATGTTGGGTGCCTTTTCAACTTAATTATTGAAAATTATAAAAGTCTGCATGATTGAAAATTTATGTACAGTTTTCCAAGTTAATGTGTATTCTAATTGTACTAACTGTATAGAATAAAAATCAAACACATGAATTTAACATCAGTGAAGATGTTTGTTAGAATATAAAAATATATATTCCTCATCTTGAATGATAGCTTTCGAGCAATCCAGGTTGAAATTTCACTAGACATGTATCTAAATAACTGACGAATAAAAGGAATCCCGGGTCTCCCAACCCTCATCATGTGTACAAAATAGGACTTATTTAAACCAAACATTGCTCAAATGTAGCGTTTTCTATTCGGCAAACCGAAAAATTACCCCCATGCTGGCCAGGACTAAAATCACGCAAACCTTGCCTTTTCAGGGCTCTGCAAGTCCGAATGGGACCGATCAACTCACAAATACATCGACGTGATCACTCAAAACAATACTCGCTACATCGTCGAAATCAACCTATTAGCCGAATTCGACATCGCTCGTCCCTCTGACAAATACAACTCCCTCCTAAAATCCATACCAAACGTATTCGTCGCAGAGCCAGAGACCTTTAAAAAGGTAATAGACGTAATGTGCGAAGCAGCGAAAGAGTCGATGAAGGACGCAGGCATGCATGTTCCCCCTTGGAGAACAAGGGGGTACATGCACAAGAAATGGCTCTGTTCGTACAAGAGGAGGATGAATAAGATTCGTAGTGAGATTCCGGGCGGTAAAAATTGCGGGTTGGAGATTGCTAGGAGCTGGAACGGAGAAAGAGATCATGGGAATTTGAGGCATGCAAGGACTGGGTAGGGATGTAGTTAGTTATAGGATTTATATATTCTTTGTTTGATCATGAATATGATTTTGTTTGTTTATTTAGGCTAATTGTAGTGAGTTATGTGAAAGGGAGAGGAAATTGTAAAGAGATAGTTCAACCTTGAAAGTATTTATACTTCCCTCCAAAAAGATTTACTTGTGACATCGCAATCTACATGCATACCGAAAGAATCAGATATGATAGGAATAATATTTTAGCGATCTATCTATCTATCTATATCACTTCATAAAGACAAGTAAATGGGGGGAAAAAGAATATAATTGAAACAATATTTCTTAGAACCAATTTTTCTTTTAGTGAAGGAAACCAAGAAATAGGCATCTATTTAGAGTTTAATATACACTGAGTATCCGAAAATTCATGTAACGAGTAGCAGCAGATAAATTAATGCCACCCAAAACTCGAAAACTAGAGAATTATAACCCTAACTTTGAATGCATCCATATATCACAGGTACTAACTTGTACAACTTTTACACGACAACTGCTTTTACCTTAAGCCGCCCATAAAGTCGCCGAAAGGATTATTCTCCGAATTTTTCTGCCCTTCAGTTCTCTCAGCTCCAGAGAAGGGATTATATGGTGTAATCTTTGGTCCTGACTCCAAGAGCGACATCGTACCAAGTTGATCAGAAAGCGGAAGTAGAGAATTCCCGTTTGAATCATAATTCACACTGGATCCAAAAAATTTCTGCTCGAACTCTAGCAATTGCTGCTGAACACCTGCACAATTAGAAGATAATTTCAATTTTGTTCTGGTTTTCAGGAACTTATAGCAGATTCTAAATTTTTCTGTAAATGGAAATATTGCAGATATAGGAGCATATAGGTTTTGTGTTAACGAGAAGAACATTGCAACTTCTGGGCTGACCTCGAATCGAGTAAATAATTACTCATGTCAATGTCCAAAACACTAATTTGACCAAAAGATTATTTAGCTACAAAATTGCAAATACAAATGCTTAAAAATTACCAAAAAAATCAAGAGAATATTTCACAAAAGAAATTTTGAAATAGTAAACTCCATCTATATCAGAATTCGTTAGAGAATATTTCACAATAGAAATAAAACATTTCCGTTCCTATGTAATATATCCGGTAGCAATTCGCTTTCTACATCACAATTATACCAGTATACTACCAGGCAATAATATTTGGTGAATTAACTGCCAAATTCAAATTATAATTTAAAACATAACGCGGCAAAAAGAATACCTGGCAATAATTCTACTTGAGGCCTACGTTCTTTCACCCATCGTAAACTCTGGGCGAGTGGCCATCTTTTACATTTCATCAAATAGGCTATTACGATAGCTGCAGATCTGTAAGGATATGAAACCGGAAAAGAAAAGTGTGAATAACAAACATATATTATGTTTAATAGACTCCAAACATGTAAATTAATTATTAAAGCGAAAACTAGCCTGCTTTTCCCTGTCATGCAGTGTACAAGAACAGGTGCCCTCTCCTTTTCGCATTTTTCTACACGACAGAGAGTAAAGATTTATCTCAAATTATAGTACTCGAGTAATAAAAATACAAGCCAAAAATTGGTAAATTGAGCTACAAGTGTAGTAAACATGAGGCGAGAAGACAATTAAAAGTGCAAGATTTGAAGGAAATAAATATAATATTATTCTTCAGAAGGTTTTAAACTACAAAAAGGCAGTTTTGCGTTATAACTGGATCTCAATAGATAATCCCTTTTTCCTAATATTTTTTCTATTTGAAGTGAAGATGTGCATGTCGAAAGGCTTTAGGCCATAATTGTTGCAAAATGTTGTGACAAGATCATGTAAACTGAAATCAGATTGTGCTTAATTAGCATAATAACCTGGTGTCTAGTATAGGATCAGACATTAATAGCTATAGTAATTTTGGTGTGTGGACCGAGACAATTTCTAGCCTATTAATTATACCGACATTTGACTAGGAAGTTGACTTGTAATTTTTTCACACTCGACTATAACTATGAAGTTAGTTTGAATTAATTTTGTTACGATGTAAGGATCAAGAGGGTCTTTTTGGAAGGGCATCTTGGCTTGTAATTGCTTAACATAAAAATAATATCAAAATAGGGTTGAGGCCCTTGAGGTCATCTTGACATATGGTACCAGTAAGGTTTTAAATATTTGATATCGGAAACGAATCGAAGAGATGCTTCATATAGCAGATATCGCCGATATAGATATGGTCATATCGGCCGATATTATATCAGTTTTATAATATCGCTAGGGGTCCCAAGACGATATATCGACCTCTATATATATATATCGACCGATATGACTGATATTTGATTCCCAACTTACCACTCAAATCTCAACATACATGTAGGAGTAAGTCTTCTTAAACACATATTTTGCAGGGTTTAATGAAATAGCCATATTAGCAATAACATTAGTGGCACAACAGATTTTAACCATGGTATTAAGCTTACATTATTATATGTGAAGACCTGATGGCTTAACTTGATGAGCAAATTGCAAGTAGGTGAATTGGTCCATTTAAGAACAACAAAGTGGTGAAAATTATGGTTAAGAAAATAAATTTGTGCAACTATATACCAACACCATGAAACACACAGAGAAAGGATGAAAGTATTAAGATTGCGATCGTCACATCATAATCAGGAAAAAAATTAATTAGAAAATCAAATTTTACAGATAAATGTAAATATATTTGCAAGGAAAGAGAATACCTATAAACTGGATTGCTTCACCGAGATGCAAACATTTGTCATCTTTGATACGGTGGTAGGTGAGATTTGTACTATAAAGATTTTGGCAAGCAGGTATCGTCTGCATATAAACAAGACCAGAAATTGTTCAACTCACTGAAGCACAAAGAACTAATCGTTTGCAAAAGGAGACCTCAACGCATCTGCATATAAGTGTTTGAAATTTCTATTCACAGTATAATTAAATAATGATTAATCAACCAAGAACTCACCGTTACAGAAGAAATCAGGATCTATAAACAAATCAATAACACAATGCTCATAATTCCAAGTAGAGATAATGTCAGTCGGCCAATGACTTGCATCTAAAAACGTAAAGGTTTCATCACAATAGACATATTAACAAGGCGTGTTATCATTAGTTCATAAATCAACAAGCTCACAAATTGATACCAAAATCTCAACTTTCCAGCAAGGAGCTCATAATATCAAAAGCTCGATCGGCACAAAAAAAAATTGTTTACAAATTGATTCAAAACATTAAAGATCACAATACTTGACACAAACTACGTACCATATTTCTTACTCTTGATCAATCAAATCTAACATCATATCCCAAATTGCAACATTAAAGATTCATAACTATCCAAACATCAAAATCCCAACTTTACAATTTACAAACGGGTTGAACTGGATTAATGATTTTAACAAAATCAAGAAGGAATCTTGGCTAGTTTTAGCCAATCTTTTGAGAAGTATGTATTGAATTAGTCCATAAATTGACAAGAGATTACTCTGTGATGAATTTGCTTTTGTAATGAGAATAATTTTCTCCTTCTAATCAAAATTCCTTTACTCTTGCGTGAGATTGTGATATTTTGCTATTTTATCTTTTTAATCAAATTTCTTGATAATTACCATTTGATCAATTCTTGATTGGGTTACATTAGCAAAGATGCATCAACTTTCCACAGAATTAATTCAAAACATGCAGTGATAAATTTAAAAAACTTGCAGTGATATTTTGCCATTTTATCTTTTTAATCAAATTTCTTGATAATTACCATCTTCATCAATTCTTAATTGGGTTTGTTACATTAGCAAAGATGCATCAACTTTCCACAAGATTGATAAATTTAAAAAACCCAAAATCAACCAAACACAAATAAAACCCACAACTTCTCAACATCAAACAATGGGAAAACTCCATGATGATGCACTTAAATTTGCATTGAGTATATGGGAAACCCCAAGAACCTTAAGATGCTCCCATCTTGATGCATTATCATAACTCCCCAAATAGAGAAACCCTTCAAACTCTCTGAAGGGAAGACACTTTCATGATGATGGGTTGTTGTTGCCATCGAAGTTGAAGCAAGCATCTTGTGCCCACAAACACCACAGACTTCTCCCTCTTCAAATTTGTGCAAGTGCCCACAAACCTCACATGGGTTCTCTCTCTCCCTCTTCCTCATTGCATCAAAGCTACAATCTTTCTTTTTTTCAAGAAAATCTAAGAATTGAGAAATAGAGGAAAAGAATGCGATGGGGAGATTAAATAGAGGAAACCCAGTTGGAAAAAAGAATCAAAATCACAGCTTTTTTTTCTGTTGGGGAAAGATTTGGAATTCAAAGTGGGGGGGTGTTTTTGGAAAAGTTGAAGTTCTAAACCCAAGAGGAATAATTAGAGAATTTTTAAAAAAAAGAAAGATTCTTTTTCTCTTTCTTTATATGACTCTTGAACTTGTAATTTTATGTAGCACTATAAAATCTGATCTTTCTATAATAAAATATCATGCAATGTTATAACCATCTACTAATTGTTTCACGTGTGCGCTGCTCCCAGTTAATTTTCTTTTATTAAACTTGTACAGCTCATACGACTGCAACTACTAATTGTAAAGAATTCTAAACCGTATGAGATGGTGTTTTATATCTATTGATTCGACACGGACAAAGCCGTATGTGTCTTTAATGGCCGGATAGCTAAAGTGGGCAACTAGATGGGGTCTGATTTGGACTTGTAACCATTAAAAGTTGGTTTAATTTGAAAGTTCAAACTTAGAAACAATATGATACATTATATAAATATTAGGATTCCTTTCATATCATCTTCAGATACAAAAAACTTTGAATTATAATATTAGACAACAGATATTTAAGGTAATTATGGTTCTAACCAATTTATGTTTTTAATTTGCATGTCTATCAACTAAGCACGCAAAAAATATCATTAAAAATATAACTGATTATTAAATCTTTTAAGATAATAAGTAACAGGAAAGTTGACATATATCTCTACTATTATATCTCTCCTGCGCTTAGCTATTCACAGTATAATTAAATAATCAATCAAGAACTCACCATTACAAAAGAAATCAGGATTTATTATAAATAAAATAGGAGAGATACGATGGCAAGGCATAAATATCTCTTCTAACGTAGCAATGTAAGAAGGAAAAGAAAGATTTTGATGATGATGATGATGCATCACAGTCTGAAACATATATAAACATCCATGAGCCATTAATTGTAAATGTAAAGTAGATCACAACATTAACTAATATAAATTGCACCCCAGTAGAACTTGCCAATCTAAATGAAAGCACAATTTTTTCTTATGTAAATCGTCTAAAATTGTTTCAATATAGCAGAAAAAAGCCACACATCATAGCAAACATGGAAATTGAAAGAAAAACACATAGTAAAAGACTACCATTAACAGTTTCACTACACACAAGTATTGATTTTTTACCACTAGGTATTAATGTATTATATGTTCCACCACAAAGCTATCCAAATCATTATGTAAACACCAACTCATTAACACAATGCTCATAATTCCAAGTAGAGATAATGTTAGTTGGCCAATGACTTACACTAACACGTAAAAGTTTCATCGGAATAGACAAATTAACAAGGTGTGTTATCTTTGCTTCATACATCATAGATATACAAGATCACAAATTGATACCAAAATCTCAACTTTCCTGCAAGGAGCTCATAATATCAAAAGCTCAGTACAAAAAATTGTCTACATGATTCAGGACATCAAAAATGGGCAATTTTTCGGAATTAACATGTTTTCAAAAATAATGAGCAGAATGGTGTTGGGAACAAAATATTTAGCAACATGGAGTTGGGGGGTTGATTAGGAGAATTAAGCGGTTCTTAAGGGAAATCGCACTTGTTCGCCTAGGATATCCAAAACCACACTTTAGAAGTGTGGTTCTAGGCATGCACGGCAACCACAGCTAGAACCGGTTCTAGGATTAAGTATAGTATATATATTACTATGTTAACAATTCCAACAAATCCATCAAGCTTAGTTGGTAGAGTGCAAGACTCTTAATGTTGTAGGGCTCAAACCCACAACCACAACATTAAGAGCCTTGCGCTCTACCAACTAAACCGGTCGGGTCTGTTGGAATTATTGACACTTATATATATATATATATATATATATATATATAAGGTTAATGGAGGAAATGTGCCATAGGAGAGAATTCCTCCTATGATGTCGGAAAAATGCACTCTCTGTGATTTTTTTCGACGATCAGCATACATCATCTTCATCTTTATTATCTAAGATGTGGATAAACCAAGTTTCATATGATTATACCATTTTTTCACCGTTGATTTAGTTGATGCAAAATTAATGGTTTATCGACAATAGAACTTTTTACATGAAATTTGGAATATGCACATCTTCGATGATGATGATGATGGATGCCGATCGTCGGAAAAATGGTGGAGGTTGTACGACGCCATAGGAGGAGGTTGTATTTTTTCGACGCCATAATAGGAAATCCCCTCCTATGGCATCTTTCCTCCATCATCATCATCATCATCATCATCATTATTATTATATCCCAGAACCGGCTGTGGATGTGGCGGACATGCATGCCTAAAACGTTACTTTAGAAGTGTTGTTTTTGATATCCGAGGTGCGACGCAGACCTATGAAAATACCGGTTCGACAAATGGATACTCTCGATATAGGCAATGTCAAAGGGGTGAAAGGGAGACCCAAAAAACATGGATGAAGATGATACGAAAAGATATGGTTGCCAAAGGACTCAATGAAAGTATATTGTTCGATAGGAGTGAGTAGAGGCGGAGGATTCATGTGCTGGACCCGGTGTGATTCTCATGTTGGTTCATGTAGCCTACCCCATATGCTTGGGATAAAAGGCTCAGTTGTTGTTTGTTTTTTTATATCCGAGATGAAATCACACTTTACAAGTGCGGTTTTCGTTAAGAACTGCTTTGATTCTTCTTAATCAGAATCCCAACACCATATTGTTAAATATTTTCTGACCAACACCATTTTGCTAATTATTTTTTAAAATACGTTTAATTCCCAAAAATTGTCCTATCAAAGATCACAATTCTTGACACAAACCAAGTACCATATTTCTTACTCTTGATCAATCAAATCTAACGTCATATCGCAAATTGCAACATTAAAGATTCCAGCTTTATAATTTACAAACTTGATGGCAGCGGATTTATGGTTTCAACAAAATCAAGAAGAAATCTAGGCTAGTTTTAGCATATCTTTTGAGAAGTATGTAATGAATCAGTCCATAAAGAGATTACTCTATGATGAAGTTGCTTTTGGATTCCTTTATTCATCCCCAATTCTACCTCTATACCGTTCTCTTCTTTTTCCCGTGTGAGATTGTGATATTTTGGCAATTCAACTTTTTAATCAAATTACTTGATAATTACCATCTTGATCAATTCATAACATGCAAACCCAAAATCAACAGAACTCAAATAAAAACCACAACTTTTCAACATCAAACAATGGGAAAACTCCAAGATGATGCGCTTAAACTTACATTGAGGATATGGGAAACCCCAAGAACCTTAAGATGCTCCCGTCTTGATGCATTATCATAACTCCCCAAATAGAGAAAACCCTTCAAAATCTCCGAAGGGAAGGCACTTTCATGATGATGGGTTGTCGTTGCCATCGAAGTTGAAGCAAGCATCTTGTGCCCACAAACACCACAGACTTCTCCCTCTCCAAATTTGTGGAAGTGCCCACAAACCTCACATGGGTTCTCTCTCTCCCTCTTCCTCATTGCATCAAAGCTACAATCTTTCTTTTTTTCAAGAAAATCTAAGAATTGAAGGGAAAAGAAAGTGTTGGGGGGATTAAATAGAGGAAACCCAATTGGACAAAAGAATCGAAATAGCAACTTTTTTCCGTTGGGGGAAAGATTTGGAATTCAAAGTAGAGGGGTGTTTTTGGTAAAGGGTATGTTCTTAGATTTTTTCTTTATTTTTAAAGAAAGATTCCTTCTTCTTCTTCTCCCCTTTTCTTTAGATGACCCTTTTTTTTCCATTTTTTTTCTTTGGAAAAACTTTAGATGACTCTTGAATTCGTATGTTTATACAGCACTAAAATCCTTTTAAACGTTGTTGAGGGAAAAAGGGCAAAAAAATTCTTTATATATTTATCATATTATATATACTACTTTATTTTCACATTTAACATGTTTATTTTTGCCAAATCTAATTTTACATATAGTTTTCATTTAACACGTGTTTTATATCTGTTGATATGACACAGACAAAACCGTATACGTCTTTAATTGCCAGATAGCTGAACTGGACAGCTGGATAGGATCTGATTTAGGCTTGAATACATTAATACTCTGTCTAATTTGAAAGTTTAAACTTATAAGTTATATATGGTACATCCTATAAATATTAAAATCCCTTTGGTGTCATCTTTAGACAAAAATCTTTGTGATGCACGACAAAGAGTTAAATGTATCTTTGCACAGCCATTAGGCAAAATGGCAGAAACCATAATTTCTCAAACACACACACACCCCTCCCCCCTAATTTCACTTTATGCAATCCAATGCCCTCATAGGTCCATAAATCACCAAAGTTGCACGGAAGAGAAGACAACCCAAACCTAGTCAAAAACTTAACCCAAACACTCCTAGCAACTGGCCACAAAAAAAAATGATTCACTGATCTGACTGTGCCTCACAAACACCGCAAAACGACGGTCCTACCCACTTCCGCTTGCATAAATTGTCTCTCGTCAAGGTTGCATTATTGGACGTCAACCACAAGAAGATACGAACCTTTAACGGCACAGGGATCTTCCAAATCCTTTTATCGTTTGTGGACACCACCCTTCCATAGTTCAAAATATTATAAAAGGACTTATCCGAAAAATCCTTACTTATTGACCATTTCCATTCTGCCTTATCCAGACTTTCTCCATCCCATCGGCTTCCATGACTTAAGATAATCAATCAACATGCGTCGATGTCTCATCTCCCCGCTTGTTAATGCTCTCTGAAATCTTGGCCACCACTTAACTCCTTTCCATTGACTAAGAACTGACGCATCCTTATACTTTGCGAGCTCAAAAAGCAAAAAGAATCTTTCCTGCAAAGTGATATCTCCACACCAATAATCTTGCCAAAAGTTAATTGAGCTACCATTCCCTATCATATAAGAGATACCTTTAAAAAAGTAATTCTTTACCGACATAATACCCTTGAGGAAAGCAGATACTATTAACACGTTCTTATTTAGTGCATTTATAACCCAAAACTTATTACCATAAGCTGTATTGATACTAGCCACCCATCCCTTCCCGTTTCCTGCCACCCACCTCCACTACCACTTGCGTAGTGCCCTATTCATTTCCTTAATGTTCTTCACACCTAAGCCTCCTTCTTCTTTCGGTCTACAGACATTCCCCCGTCTAATTAGGTGGTATTTCTTTTTTTCCAATGACACTCCTCTCCACAAGAAATTTCGTCAAATCTGATCAATCCTTTTAATAATCCACCCTGATAGCAAGTAAAATGCCATATAATACTGTGGGATAGCCGACAACACCGAATTTAGCAAAATCACTCTCCCGCCTATTGAAAAACACCGACCCTTCCAGCCCTACAATCGATTTTGCAACCTATCAATCAATGGCAACCGATCTGACTTCTTCAACATGCCGGACTGCAGAGCTAGCCCTAGATACCTAACCAGAAAGTCTTCTGCTTTGCAATTAAAAATGGATACCAGAAGCTCCTCCCAGATTGATCTTTCTCCTAAGCATATTATCGAGCTTTCATGAAAATTGATACTTAGCCTTGATCAGAGTTCAAACGAATAAAGGACTCATTTGATTATCGTAACCTGATTCTCGCACAGACTACCAAATAGTAATGTATCATTCGCATACTGCAAGTTTATAATCTATGTTCTTGTGCCTCCTGGACCCATTCCCTCTAATAACCTTTTATTTCTTCCTCTTTAAATCATGTGTGCAAGTCCATCCACCACTAAAGTAAAAATAGACGGTGAAAGTGGATCCCCTTGGCGCAGGCCACGTCTACACCGAAACTTATTCTTGTCTTCTCCATTTATGTAGATATTGGCAGATGTGGAGAATAACCAAAAATTAATCCAAAACTTCTACTTTTGGGAGAATCTTTAAAGCTCTATACACTCTAAAATACATCTCCAGTCCACCATGTCATAAACTTTCTCAAAATCTAATTTAAGGATGTATCCTTCTTTTCTTCGCCTTCGAGAATCTTGAATGATTTCATTAGCTATAGCTATCACATCCATGATGTACAGTTCTGCCATAAAGTCGATCTGTGTATCTTTGGTGATGTCTCCCAAAACATTTCTCAACCGATTAACCAAGACCTTCGAGATAATCTTTCATAAACAATTTACTAAGCTTATCGGTCTATATTCCTTAAGCCACGTAGCCTTTCTTTTCTTTGGAAAAGAACCAGAGTCGAGCAATTAAGACGGATCCAAATTAAGTCTGTTCTCCTCCTTCGCTACAAACAACCTCAAAATATCCTCTTTCACAATATCCCAAAAAGTACGATTAAAAGAAATTGGGAATCCATCTGATTCAGGTGTCTTATCTACTCCCATCTCCCAAACCGTTACTTTAACCTCCTCTTCTAAGAACCCTGTGTCCAACTCTTCTCTCTGTCCATCTATCAGCCTCTCCTCATCATTCCAAAAATCACCCTTCATCTTCCATCTATTCTCCTTCACCATGCATATTAGTTTCTTATAAAAACCCAATGACACCCTTCTTAAGTTTTCCCCATATGTAAAGGGCTCGCCATCTTCCTTGATCGCGTGAATATGGTTATACCTTCTTTTCATATCCACCCTCCTGTGAAAATAGCTTATATTTTCGTCTCCTTCCTTCAACCAGTCCTCCTTTATCCTTTAACTCCAATCTAACTCTTCGGACACATACATCTCTTTTAACTCCATCCTCCATGATTAAAGGTAACCATGTTCTCCCAAAGTTAGGTCTCGATCTTCCTCCTGCTTCTCCATCTCTTCGATAAATCCTATAAGCTCTTTCTTTCTTTGTCTCTCCAATGCCCTTTGTTTCTTGTCCCGCTTCTTCAAAACACATCTAAGCCTTCTCAATTTAATACCAGGATACTTGCGGCGTCTACAGAATTCGTAGGACACGCATGTAGGGTGTTTTTCGTCACCCCATTGAGATGGGAATGCACGCGCTTGTCAGGCATATACAGATTCCCCCTGCATAGGGTAGGCTAGGGTTTATTGATTGTGGGAATCCGAATCTCCGGCATCCATGGACTAAGCTGCCATTAATTACCCTTCGCCTTTGGAGCGAGAGAACCTCCGATTGACGGGTCAAACTGGTCATGCGAACTCATTGTGCAGTGTGTCTATGTTGTGTTTTGAAGGGGTCTTGAACGTATCGGGGGTCTCACAGAGTTTACGAGGGTCCCGCTATCCGGATAGCGGGCTGGGGTCAAAAGGGCTACCAGCCCCCTTGTGGGGTGCAGGGCAGTGTCTCGTTAGAAAAAAATTTCTAACGGGGGATGTGTTTTAAGCATGGAGTGTGTGGGAAAAAAGAGGTGGGAGCGTCCTAAGGACGCATGGGTCAACAAGTGACCGTCGGGCGCCAGCAGGCCACATGCCCCGCCCAGGGGTGCCGGGCGCCAGAGGGCCACATTCCCGGTGCGTGGACGCCGAGGGTCAGTGGGTCATGTACGCAGCAAGCGACCGCTGGGCACCAGCGAGTCACGTGCACGGCATGCGACAGCTGGAAACACCGACGGAAGAAGGGTCTTAGCCCCTAGGCTGAGGGTTGAACTCCCGAGAGGTTTTAGAATTAAACTCCTAGGAAAGAAATCGGATATGGATTTGGAGTTAAATTCCCAAAAGGATTGGATTTGGAGTTAAATTCCTAGAAGGTCTGGATTTGGATTTGAACTCTTTTAAGAATTTGGATTTTGGAGTTGAACTCCTCAAAAATTGATTTGGCGTTAAACTCCTAGAATTAAGATCTTGGATGGTAAAAAGAGCTCTTTTTCGTCCTCTTCGGGCCTTAGACTCCCTAAAATGGGTTCTTCTGAAATGGGTTCATTCCTTCTCTCTTTTTGTTGGATCTTGGAGAAAAAGAGACGTTGAGATTAAAAGTCTCTCTTTTAAAAATTTGATGGAAGATCTGAGCTCCTCTTCGAGAGTTTTATGGTGAAAAACTATTCTTTTTTAGGAAAAGAAGAGTTAAATTCTTGATTTAATTTAAAAGAAGAAGAAGGTTTAGAACCTTGAGGAAGGAGAAGAAGGCACAGAACCCTAATTTTTTAGGAGAATAAATATCTTTTTTCATTTCATCATAATGTTGTCTTATATAGGCTTACAAATTTACACATAACCTCTTGGGCTTTTCAAAATGGTATTTTACCCATCTCATGCCCATGTGTTTATTTTTTTTTGCACATGAGTCATGAGCTTTACAAAAATTTAACTTTATGTCCATTTTCCTTACATCTATTCATAAAAATTATATTAAAATTATTTATTACATAATTTTCTTCTTGGCATGGGGGGCTACTCTCTTCATGCTCGGGCTTGACTTGGGCATGGGCCTACTTGACCGGGGCTTGGTCTCACTTGACTTGGAGTTGACTTTGACTTTGACTTGGTCAATCAGGATGTAATTTTTGACCCCAACAACGCCCAGTTCTTCTTGATGATATCATGAATAGTGAGATCTTCCAACCATCTTTTTTCAAACCGAAATTTTTTTGTACTTGGCCTTCTTTTATCCTTCCCATCAAATAGTATGATGGGTATATGGTCAGAGGTTGTTTTCGCCTCCATCTTTGCGAAAGCCAGAGAATAATGAATCTCCCAATCCAGAGATACAAAAATTCTGTCAAGCTTCTCCAGATGTACCCTATGACTATAATTCGACCATGTGAATTTCCTACCCTTTACTGAAATTTCCAGAAGACTAAGCTGATCAATCGTTTGGTTAAAAGGTTGTATGTCACTGGAATCATTCAAAGTCCTTACCCTCTCATCCGCAAAACGAACTATTAAAGTCCCCTCCAACCACACATGGCACTTCCCATCTATTCTTTATCTGGCCTAACTCATCCCGGAATTCCTCACATGATTCTCTCCTAGTCGAGCTATATACTACAGTAATCATTTGTACCCATCCGTCCTGCTTTCTTTTAGTCGCTGCCGTAATTGAAAAGGATCCAATGAAGGAATCCACAATCTCCAAGATATCTTCCCGAATTTCTTGCAATATCCATCCATAAGCACCCTCTGCCTTCTTAACCATCCATTTGACATCTCTTCCTCCACCCAAACTATTTAGCACTCTAGACGACGGGTTACACGGTTTGGTCTCAGACAAAACTAAATAAGGAAAAGCCTCTTTTCTAATGATATCCCTAACTATCCTTCGTTTAGAGGACAATCCTATCCCATGCACATTCCAAAAAAGATAGCTCATCTCAAACAACGAAAAAAAGACCCCCTACCCCCCCAACCCGGATATGTACGCAAAACTAGCCCTAAGAGATCACATTCTCCCTATCCTCACTTAGTGTTCCCCCCCTCATTTTGAGGAGGAACTCCTAGGATACATCTATCCAGTTCTAACGACCGAGCAAATTCCATGTTTCTATCTATAAGATCAACAGATCGACCCATGTCCACCCCAATAGCCTTTGATATCTCTAATAATTTCTCATTTGGGATATTACCAAAAATTGCATAAGAGTTTGAATGTGTACCTAAGGACGTTGCATTGTTCTTTGCCATTGCAATAACCTTTGAACACCTCACTGATTTAGCTCCCACCGCAAAACCCTTTCTTTCCTCTAATCTTTTGCTCCTCTTACTCTCCCCCACGGTACTATCTTCTTGAGTAGACTCAGTTTCCATTCCACCCCCTATCAAAGCGTCCTTTTTTCTATCATTAATAGGTACAGCTGAAACATCTCCTATTTGACCAACCGTCAGATCAGTACCATGTTCTTGAAATGCACCTCCTTTCGCTACTGCCTGGGTTACCGCTTCCTCTATCCCCCGCCTTATAAAAGTTCCAAAGTCTGCTGAGAATACATCTTCAAGCTTCTTAGTCACTATGTCCTTAATTTTGTTGTTTGTGGCTCTATCTTCAACCTGCTCATGCTCCTTTTGTTTCCCGTCCCCTGTGACCGTATCAACTCTCCTATTCGGCACATCCTCACTTCCATCCTCACTTAATGAATCGAGCATCATCCACACTATAAGAAACCCGTTCAGCCGAATCCGTATCCTTCTCGTCCGCTTCTTTTGTATATTGCTCCGCCTCTAGCTGTTTTGTATTCCGCTTGCGCTTTAGTTCCCCTTGATGACCAACCTCCACCGCAACCTCTTTCACAACATTTTGATTCCCAACAATATCCGAAACAGGTCTTGTCTTGTTCCCACCTTGCTCTCCGAAGGGCATCGATTGATAACCACAATCCCCCTGCAAACTCAGATTGCTGACATCTCTCAAGACCATATTCTCCTTGAGACTTGTATCCTCCTCCCGATCCATAACCTGATTCTCGCACTCGAATGTGGTGCTTAAGTAATTGTTATCATTATCAGTTGTTTTGGCACATGTG
Source organism: Agapanthus africanus (assembly GCA_030015575.1). Classification (NCBI taxonomy): domain Eukaryota; kingdom Viridiplantae; phylum Streptophyta; class Magnoliopsida; order Asparagales; family Amaryllidaceae; genus Agapanthus; species Agapanthus africanus. The sequence continues at coordinate 653,936,515 of JASDDO010000014.1, forward strand.
ATGCACCTGATTATATTTAAATATATCGAAAAATTAAATGTGTTTGTTAATTTTGTGATTTAACTATATCTATGATTAAATGTCGGCCAAATTTTTAATTTCAAACTTAGAAAGTATATGATACATTCTATAAATATTAAGATCCCTTTCATGTCATCGGTCAGACAAAATGCTTTGTGATGCATCACGAAGAGTTAAATATCTGTGCACAGCCACAGGCAAATGGCTCTAAATGGTGGGGCTCTTGCCTTAAGTCATGAGCCCCATTCTAGAGGTTTTCTTGCTTTTCTTGTGCATGGACACATTTAATTCCATCACGAAACTTAAAAGAGGTTTTTTTTTTGGGAAAAAAACTTTCGTGATTTTAATGCAAGCTATTGTTGGTAGGGTTTTTTATTTAAAACCCTCCAAAACCGAGCTAATTACTAACACACACACCACAAACTTAATATTTACTTATTATCCTAAAATCATTAAGTTGCATCATTTTACCAACATCAAATTTTCCGTCAAGAGATAACGGGGCCGTTAGCTAAAAATTATGACATCCCTTCTACCCCACTTAAACCCCCGCAATTCCATTTGATAAAAACCAACCTCTCAAGCTTTTCATCTTCTTCTTTCTCTCGATCTTGAAGCCAAATTTGAATCCAAAATAAGCTTATGTAGAAATTTGATGAAACCTTAAGCAGCAGCTTTGAAAATCTGGAGTTGAGAAAGAGTAACCATATTCATGGCCTGGAGAAGATTGAGAAAAAGAAATCATATTCCATTGCCAATTGGAGAATTTGAAACCCTGATTCCGAAACCCAGATATTTGAATACGGGCTCTGAATTGAAATTTTAGATGAAGAAAAATGAATAAGAGTGGATTTAGGGTTAAAAAACTCTAGCCCAACTTTCTTCGTTAACTTACAAACTGATTGAAGTGGAAAGGCTAGTGAGGATTAAAATGATGCAAACTAATGGTCTTGAGGTAATAAGTGAATATCAAGTTGTTTTTTCCTTTTCTTTCATTTTTTTGGGAGTGGGTGTTAGTAATTCTCTCAGTTTTTGGAGGGGTCAAGTTAAAAACCCTTGTTCTTATCATTACTGATATTTTTATGTGTGATGTAGGCCTGAATTAAAATATAGGTATATATGGATACCTCCTAAAAATCTATTATCATAGTAAAAGTTATTCAGAGTTTGTTGTCTGCGGTACTAACATATACCCACATGGATTATATGTGAAAAAAATTGATCATGTTGGCGATCTTAAAATTAAGGAATTTTCTGGTTGTTTTAAATATTTTATTTGAATTAAATGTGAAATGTCACATGTCCTAGACTTTGGATTATAATATCAGAGAATACAAATTTAAGAAGCTCATTATGTATCTAACCAATTTTTATTTTTAATTTGCAGAACTACTCTAAACAAGAAACAAAAACATCATTAAAAAATCATAAATAACTTCGTAAATCTTTTCAGATAATAAGTTAAAAGAAAATTAAAGTAATGAAACATATATTTATTTAAGCTAAAAAACTAGCAAACCCCTATTATTTTTATATTTTATTAATTTAATCACGTGCATCACACGTGATGTAATAGTTTGACACATACCGTTGCTTAGGTGACTGCAAATTAAAGGTTTAATATTCTATCTAATTCATGTCCCTACTTTTGGCATTAAAATAGTAGAGAGAATAGATGTTTGCATCTGCAAGTGTATGCATGCTTGTGTATGTGAAATTTAAACGCAAATTTAGTTTATCAAGAAAAAAGGTGGGGAAGAGATTTAATGCAAATTAGCTTGAGAGTTTTTTTTTGTTAGTTTTTCTTATTTTTATTTTTTGAATTATACTTAGAAAATGAGAGTAGGACGTGTAAAGTCATTTAAGTTTGGGTTAACGGTAGAGATTTTTATTTGATAATTCAGATAAAGGAATTTGTGAGGGTATATGGAAAATGTTTGGTTGGAGGGGCCAATTAGAACAGAAATTAATCGGAGGGGCTCATCTCTAATTTTCCGTAATTAATGTCCAACGATCCAAACCCCACAAAATGATGATATCCGGCCCGTTTAATCAAGCTCCTCGTCCAATCCTCCGCCTTTTTCTTCTTCCCCAAAATTTTCCCAATTTTCTCTCAAAAACATTTTTCTCTCTCATTACAATCCAAAGGAAGAGAGGTCCTAAGTGAAAATTCAATCCATTGGCAGAATTTAGGGCCAGCGGAATTCTTGTCTCCATTACAAAAGGTCCTTCTTTTATTCTTTTGTGCATTTTTTTCATTTTTTTGGGTAAATTGCTTAATAATCTCTCATTGTTTCATCACGTTGCATTTTAATACCCTATAGTTTTTTCTCAACACTTTAATATCCTAACATATATTGTCTTTAGAACTTTGCTACCTTCTTTTATACTGCCGTGCAGGTCTATTTTGCGTCGGCTTATTTCTAGCATCATGCAGACAAGAAATTATAGAGACGGGTTGCAATGAATAAACCGATACAAAATAGAGATGACGTAAAAACAGAAAGTACCAAAGTGCTAACAAGAAAATACATTAGAGCAGTTGAGTGTTGATTTACAAAATATAAGGTATTAACATACAAAAATAATGAAAGTTTCAATGATTATTAAGCAATTTGCCATTTTTTAGGTTTAAGCCCACCTGTGTCTCTAAACTTTAGAATATAAAATATATTCTCTCAACTCTCATCATAATTTTAGAGTTTTGATGCGGTGAAAGGGACATTTCACATAGTATCAGAGCGATCCAGATTCGATTTCCACAGGCATGTATTAAATACGGATTTATTTAAATTAAAAATACAAAGTCTGGGTTTTGGCCCAAAAGACATTCGACCTGCAGGAGCATGTTAGAATATAAAATATATTCCAACAACCAATAGTCATCGTCATAGTTTTGGAAATAAAACTAAATATTTACAAGATAAAGGGCGACATCAGTCATTAGCTCTCAACGTCTTCAGCCTTGAAGGAGACCATCCATTATGACATGTTTGGCAACTTAATAATGAAAAGAAAACACAAGTGTTGAAAAGCAGTAGGAAAGTTAAATGAAAGAAAGTCAAAAGAAACAATAATTCTTGTTTGTTTTATTTAAAATAAAATGGAAGAGCGCTTGTTTGGTTGAAATTGTAGAAATTAAGAAAGTGAAACAATAAAAATTAGAATAAAATATAATAGAATAATTTTTTTTTGTTCTCACGGTTTTAGGTTTCAGGAAAAGGTGAAATAAAGAAAGTGGCTTTTGTAGATTGAAAGTAAACTCTACTTTCCATTACTTTTTTTATAAATTACAAATAGAGTTGGAAGGTGCCTTCACTTTCTTACTATTCTATGAGGGGGACATGTTTGGCAAATGAAAAGTAAACAAAATAATAGAAAAGTAAGATAGGAAGAAAGTGAAAGTCTTAATTCTTTTTATTAATTTTCATTGAAAAGAAAGTTCGAAAGAAGTCGAGATGACGCGTATATGTGATAATGAAAAGTAAGATTGGGGTTTTTGGTTGGAACAGTAGCACTGTAGCAAGTAAAAGAGCGTAAAATAGAAATCTGGGTTAAAGTATAATAAAAAGGGTAAATTGTCAAAAAAAAAAAAACTGGTAAGTTTTCCCGCCAACAAAAAACCATGGTCCCAAAACGGTTGTCAAAAACCTTATAAAAATTTTCTTGCAGTATCTATATAATTTTCCAGACTTTCTTTTGGTACCCAAACAAAGAAGTTAGAAACTGTTCATCATTTTCTTACTTTCTTCTTCATATCTGCTACCAAGCATGCCTCCAGAAAGAGGGGAACCAAATGCCAAACATCTAAAAGAGATGATATGGTTTTAGAAGCACAGGTATTGTTCTTCATGCTCATAAAGATCATAATAATTTGACTGAAGAGAACAATAGTGATATTGTGATCAGAAGAAGATGGTGCATGGTGTCCAAAGCTGGAACTTTTACTCAAGATTGACTGTAATCTCAGGATATGTTATTAGATTAGGACATGCTATATGAAATGTTTCCATATCACTCTCTAAATAAACTGTCTGCAGGTTTTAGGATTAGAATCATTCGACATAACTTCAACAGGGCGGGGGGGGGGGGGGGTGTTTGATTATGATTGCTTCTGCCTTCTCCAGTAGTAGAAATAGCATAATCAATGAGAAAATGCAGAAGACATCTAGCCTGTTTTTTATTTACTACTATTGCTTGTATCTATACTTGCATATTAGTTCTCCTTATAGATGGTGCACGTCATCGATGTGATGAATCCGATACGGATTCCTATCCTTATCGGACTCATCTGGATTCTTCGGTAATATTTGCAGAAATGCATTGAACATGCATAAATAACCAAGAAATTAACAATCTATTGTTGTTTACACTTTGTGATTTTTATCTTTAGTTTTAGGCTTAATCCCAAAAAAAAATAACCAAACCTTTTAGCTAAACTGTGAAAACCCCCAAAATTTTCAAAGTTGCGAAAAACTACCACGGTATAAAAAAATTTCCATTTTTTTTGCGGTTTCGTGCAATTTATTGCTGATGTGACACCTTATTTCTGGTAGGTTTTCGTAGTTTTTGAAAATTTTGTGGTAGTTTCTTGTATATTTTGAAACTTTTGTGATTGTTTCTTATGTATTTTAAAAGTTTTTGGGGATTTCTCGTAATTTAACTAAAAGGTTTGAGTGTTTTTTGGGAATTAAGCCTTGGTTTTAGATATGCTAAAATTCTAACTTTCGTTATTGTGTATGTGTAAACATTAATAAACCAGCGTATCCCAACAAATTGTATCCGAGAAATTTGGAAACTCACGAACAACGAATCTCACTCGTATCGTATCTCATATCAGTATCCGAATCCATGCTACCTTACAACCGTTTTCCACCACCCATAATACTTGGGATAAACTCTGTTGTTATTGCTACTCTTTTCTAACCTCACATCCACCTTCTGCAATCTGAGGTTGTGTTTTATGGTGACAATCATTAAAAAAGCTACAGATTGTGGGCTTTTTTAACCAACTAAAGGAGTTTTTTTCTCTCCCCCAAAGTCTTGTTTTCATAAATTTTTTAAACTTGCCCGTGAGCCGAATCTCCGCACACAACACGTCCACATTCACAATACACACACGTCCAAGATACCCACAAATTTTTCCCGAAAACTTTAAATTATGATCACTTCCCTTCCTAGGGATGAACGCCTCACTCTCTCCAAGAAGAGACGTGCCATAACTACTAAGCTATTGTTCATTGGTTCTCCCATGTAACCCTCACATTTCTCTTTATTTTTATATATAATCATTTGCACATATCTTCTAAACACAACCATATGCCACAAATTTATCAAAAATGCAATCTATACCCATAGTTTCAATTTGATAATCCCAAATATATTTCCTCCACTCATAGCAGAGGAACCATCTCTTTTTCCTAAGGCCTCTTTTGTTTCATCCTAAGCTATTTTTTATCCATAACAAGATACTCTTTTGCCTCCACAAAGCAACCACCTTGTTCTCCTCCTTCAAAGACCCAATCATCACTCACCCCACATCATTGCTTTGCTCACCCCTTTTTGTCACCTAACCTCAAAAACAAACAACACTTCCATTTTCTCTCTTAGGCCTACTCACCCCTCTCCCTCTCTCTTTAAGTGTGTGTGTGCATGTATATATCACCTCAACTCTCTCAAAACCAACACACATTCACTCACCATGGGGGCAAGCCTTTGCACTCTAAGGGAATCCTGTTTCGCGAAACTGCCCGAAGACGGCGATAATATCGACGGCGAGTTTCCGAAGCCGAAGAAACCGGTGAAGGGAAATGCAAAGCAACAAACATTGGAGCAATGGATGATTTCTCCGCGTTATCCTGTAAATAATCAAGAAAACAAGCAGACCGCGAAGGTTCTGCCGGTGAGTTACGAGAGGGTTTATTCGACGCCGAGGGAGAGTTTCTCGACGGACCGGTCGAAGAGTATCGGAGATTGGAGCACGGCGTCGACTCCGAGGAGGAGTGTGAGCGGGAAGAGGGTGAGCTTTAAGTTGCCTGAGGATGAAGATATTCACATCTTTTATTCTTATGATGAGGCAGAGGAGTGTGAGTTGATGGGAGTTGTAGTGTAAGGGGATATTTTCCAACTTTTTTTAGTTGTGATGTTTGCATTTTGAATTGGGTTTGTGTATCTTGTGCACTTGTAAAATCTATGCCATCCCTAATTTCCTATTCCATTGAACTTTAGCAACTCAAGTTTAATGCAAATGGGGAAAAAGAAAAAGTGTAAATTGTCAACATAAAAAAACTTGGCAGGTTTTACCGCTTGAATAAAAAAAACCAAGCTAACAGGATTGTCAAAAATCCCTTGAAAAACTTTCCAATGTCTATACATGCTATATCACAGACAACTGCATATATATCACATAAAAATTAGATACAGCATACAACTATACAGATACCGTAGGCATGTGTTTTTTTGACGACCGAGAACTTTTTCAAGGGGTTTTTGACAACCGCTTCGGGACCAGTTTTTTGTCGGCGGGAAAACTTTCCTGGTTTTTTTATTTATTTTTAAAACAACATGAAATGGGTTGTGAAAAGATGCAGAAAGAATCTTGTTGTAATCATTGGATGTATAGCTACAAATGTGAGCTTAACCCATGGAGATCAACAAATTATGAACCAGAAGTTTTCGTATCTTACTAATTAATAAAATCTAGATTGAAACATGATCATCCCCTCAAATCTTGTATGCTGTTTCAAAATGCTCCTTGCCATCAGAATGGATATGTGCACAAAGGGGACATTAGCTTAGGTAATGCAAAGCCTGCTATCTTTATCTAAATACTAACAGAAATTGGTAAGAAGGGATGAAATTTGCACTTTGGCAGAACTTGTACATAATTACGTTTATGTCATCAGTGAGAGAGAAGAAATAAAAGTGTGCGCGCTGCCCGAAACTCCCTTCTCCCACTCATGTCCTGTCCGGATGTATTACACTCGGCACACTGAATAATTTCTCCTTGCTTCTGTTGGAGAAAAGAATGATATGATATGGGCCTCACTTGCTAAAAAGTTCCCTAACTGAACCCCTTAATTTTCTCTTCTTACATAAATACAATATTAATTGTAATTTTTTAATAAAATGTTTTGATTTTTAATTTTATCTTTTTGAAATACCATGTACTTCCAATGTTTTTCAAATATGTACTACGAATTTTGGTTTTAATCGTTTTTCAGATAAATATCATGGGCATTTTCCACAAAGAAATAGCATGGACTTTCTTTGTTTCACATTTTTTGTGATAGCAAAACCTTACAATAATTACGGTTCTAACATCAACTTGAAACCCTCTAGATTTTTATTAAAATATCACGAACTTTTAATGTTTTTTTAAATAAATGCCATGGACTTCGTTTTTACAAATAAATATTTTGCGTGTTGAAAGCTTTTCAGATAAACACCAAACAAGATTTTCACTAAAAAACCCACAACTTTCAACTTTTTGGGATCAAGTACCATGGACCTTTTTTCTGCAAATAAATACCATGCATATTCAAAGTTTTTGGGATAATCATGGACTCTGCCTCGTTACGAATAACTATCATGCATGTTCAACTTTTTTTTTTTGTGGATAAATACTATAGACTTTGTTTGTTTGTTGCAAATAACCAACATGCATATTCAGCTTTTTAAAAATAAATACCATGGATTTTTTTTATCACAAAGAAATATCATAGACTTTCACCGCTTTTCAAATAAATGTATTTCCACAAGACTATTCCAAAAACCGCAGCATCGCGTGTGGGGTTTACCGCTAGTATTTTTCTAATAACTTTTTAACTCAAAGCTTTTATTTTCATCGCTAAACACTATTGCTTACATTAACTAAACTTAATCTTCAAATTTACCATTTAAACCTTCATAATGTGGTTGTGTTTAAGCAAAATGAAAGTGATATAATGAAAAAAATGATAAACCTGTACACAATTAAAACAATTTAATGATGTGTCTAAATAACCTACAAAATTAAGACATACCACCCTCGGTCCATTTTTTGTACTGGATAATCTAAGTGAAGTTTATCATTACAACTCGAGACTCGGGAGGATGAAGGTATCGAGAAAACATAGATGAAAAAATGTTTTTAGAACAGCTATAAAGATTTCTAAGGGATATATAAAGATTAGAAAGGGTATATATGAATACAGAAGATTGCGAGGGGCACACGGAAAAATGCCCTTCTTTTTTGTATTTTGGTTGACAATAGATGAAGTGTAAGTGCTAATAAAGTACCTTTGCTACAATCACCAACTCTATGTCAAAATCTGGAAGAAGTTGACAACAGCAAAGTCAATGAAAAATACTCCATGAGCAACAATAATTATAGTTAAATTCCTTTGTAAGTATCAAGCCACATTTTAAATTACATCCCATCATATATTGTGGTCAGATAAAGATTGAATTAAACTTTGTTATTTTTAGGTCATTGGTTAATAATAAACACAAGTTTGGATACTCCCTTCTATTATCTTGGAAAGGGAATCGCAATGTATATTTTTAAAGCATTACCGTTGTACCAAAACTCAAAAGCTATGATGAAAATTAATGGATACGATGATTACACGTCCCTGAAAGGTCAGTGTCTTTGTTTATGGACTAAAACTTGACCTTTGTGCAGCGGAAAGTTCATTAATCAAACCGCTAATTAACTGTATGATGTATCAAACACATGTCCGTTCCGTTTCCAATATCTACTAATATCCAGTATTAAAAACCTAGGATTTGATTTCTGGGAGAGCCATACCAGTAGTTAGTTGTTGAAAAGTACTTTTATCATATCATGCTTGTACTGTGATTGATGATACATGTGTTGTTTTTCAATATATATTTATTTATCATGTATCATATTGATAGTTTTTCGAAAATCAAACGGGGAGAGTGTTGAACTCATCCCAGAATAGTTTTGATTATTGCCAAACAACTCGTTCCTTAATCTCTGTCCCTGCTACCCCCCCCCCCCCCACCTCAATCTCTCAGAAGCATCGAGCCACATTTTCAATTATATCTTATCATATGACTATTATTAAAAATTATTGCCATGAGAAAAAGAAGAGATTAAAGCATTGTTATTTTGGGTAATTATTTAGGAACCACACAAGACTTGATTCTCCCTCCTGCTCTATTGGAATAGGTAATGGCATACACTCCAAATTAGGTTGCGATGAAAGATAAGAGATATAGTTTAATATTTCAGCATGTATCCGCAGATTGACCGTGAGGACTAGAACTAGGACTATTGTGTAGCGGTATATTTATTTAACTGCTAATTAGATCTCGCTAGATGAGAATTGAAAATGAATTGCTTTGATATCATTTTAAAGTCCAAAGTTGTTATGAGTGTTCAGGGTAGAATATTTATATTCCAACATATATCATGTGGACATTATCTTCAACGACGGTAAAAAAAACTCAAAAATCGTTTAAGATATAGACATGACAACAATCATATGATTATTCCATACTTTTTTTATGTAGATCTAGAGGTGGAAATATTCCATTATCGAAGAAGTTTCTAATTGTAATAAAATATTAACACGTACCTTTCAAGGAAATTCAACTGCCAACTAGAATCCTTAGAGGATCAACCACAATATCATCTCTTAATCTTGCTGTATTCTCTGTTTCTTGTATTTGGAAGTTTCAAAGCCCTGAAGCTCAATGTAGCCGACATTATTGCGTTGTACATATAATACAGATTTGGGGTCCCTGCTATTATCTCGTCCACGCTATTCCATGCTATCAAATCCAACAATAAAAGTGGGGGTAAAACTTGGGGGACCCACAGGTTTGGTAAAAATTTTTTTATCTCTGATGTGTGGCCAAGATACTATAATAGCGGGGAACTAATAGCAGATTCCCCAAATCTTACCATACAGCGTACTTAGCTCTATTGAATTCCTCGGTTCTGCATGAATGCATAATTTTGCAATGAAAAGCGCATGGTCGCGTTTCTGTTTTCAAACGTTACATCTGAGCAAACAACCATTCTTGAGGCGGAGGTGAGAATATATGCATCTTGGAGATTGAATCCGTGGATGATCGGAAGAGGAAATCCTTTCCTGAGTCGAGAATTTACAAGCGGTACGAAGACAGTGTTGAGAAAAACCCGCATCACTCCCTGCAGTCATCAATAGTTTTGTACTGATTTTTCTCATTTTCAATATTGTAAGCTGCATTTAAAAGTAAATGCGAGCATCAACTCATTACCTGAATTAGATACATGTGAAAGTTGCCGACTTTGCTCCACTTTAAATTCAGGGAGAAGTAGTTTAATTCGGCCTTACCGGCTAAATTGTTGCCTGAAATCTCGACGACCCCTGAAACAGAAACTACCTGTAAAATGAGCCACGGCAGTTGTTCAGGTAAAATTATAAGGATAATATTATTTCCACCATAGTCCGAATACAAAACTACCTCAACATACAAGCTTATTTCCACCATAGTCTATGCTCGCTCTTTTTGAAAATTTTAGTTAGAAGCTATATTTTTCACGGTGATACATCCCTTAAGAAGGCTGCATTGTAACTCACAGTTTCTCTCACCGGGCATATTATAAATGCATATTATGAAGTTTGTAATCATGTTGAATTCTTATATGAATTATATCAGATGTTTTGGAAGTAAAGTTCATGTTAGCTGTATAGAAACGAGAAAGCATTTAGGACTAGTGAGTGGTTTCCACGGGCCAATATATGCTGAAACAATTTTAAAAACTTGATGAAAAACAAGCAGCAACAACAACAACAACAACTGAGCCTTTTATCCCAAGCATATGGGGTAGGCTACATGAACCAACATGAGAATCACGCCGGGTCCAGCACATGAATCCTCTGTCTCCACTCACTTCTATCGAACAATATACTTTCATTGAGTCCTTTGGCAACCATATCGTTTCGTATCACCTCCATCCATGTTTTCTTCGGTCTTCCTTTTGCCCTTTTGCCATTACCCATATCGAGAGTATCTATTCGTCGAACCGGTGCTTCCATAGGTCTGCGTCGCACATGACCAAACCATCTAAGCCGGTTTTCCCGCATCTTCTCCTCCACGGGTGCTACACCAACTTTTGCACGAATATCCTCATTTCGCACCTTGTCTTTTCTAGTGTTACCGCACATCCAACGAAGCATGCGCATCTCCGCTACGTGCATCTTCTGTGTATGATGCTTCTTAGGAGCCCAGCATTCTGTACCATATAATAAGGCAGGCCGAATAGCGCTCCGATAAAACTTCCCTTTCAATTTTAACGGAAAGTTACGATCACACAAAATCCCTGTTGCACTCCTCCATTTCAACCAACCAGCTTGAATCCTTTGATTAACATCACTATCGATCTCCCCATTCCTTTGGATGATGGAACCTAGATATCTAAACTGGTCGCTCGGTGATATCTCTTGCCCTTCCAATGTTTATACCAATATGGTTTTGACTTCTCTGGCTACTAAATTTGCAGTGCATATATGCTGTCTTGGACCTGCTCAATCTGAATCCCCGAGATTCCAATGTTTGTCTCCATAATTCCAATTTGGCATTAACCCCTACTTTCGTCTCATTTACTAGAACAATATCATCAGCGAATAGCATACACCAAGGGACCTCATCTTGGATAGTTCTAGTAAGCTCATCCATCACGATGGTAAACAGGAAAGGACTTAATGCAGATCCTTGATGTAAACCAATAGTAATCGGAAAATCACTTGTTAAGCCACCGCAAGTTCTGACATTTGCCACTACTCCGTCGTACATATCCTTGATTATGTCAATATACTTGACGGGGACCCCCTTTTTTCATCATTGTCCCCTATAATACCTCTCTAGGTACCTTGTCGTACGCTTTTTCTAAATCAATAAATATCATATGCAAATCTCTTCTCCTCTCTCGAAAGCGCTCGACAAGTTGACGAAGCAAATGAATCGCCTCTGTCGTCGATCGTCCAGGCATGAACCCAAATTGGTTCTCTGTTATCTTAATATCCTTCCTTAGCCTGTGTTCAATCACTCTCTCCCAAAGTTTCATGGTGTGACACATTAGTTTTATTCCACGGTAGTTTGAGCAACTTTGAATGTCACCCTTATTCTTGTAGATAGGTACATAGGATACTTTTCCTCCATTCATTTGGCATCTTTTTTGTCTGCCAAATCTTATTAAATAGATCGGTCAGCCATTTAACGCCTATTTCTCCTAAGCATCTCCAAATCTCGATAGGAATCCCGTCAGGACCAACCGCTTTTCTTAACCCCATTCTGTTCAAAGCTTCTTTAACCTCAGTAAGTCTTATTTTACGCATGAAATCACGATTTATATCTTGAGATTGAATGACAAGTCCATCCAAATTCTTAGTAAAGCTCTCATTGAACAATTTGTCAAAATAATCTCTCCATCTTTCCTTGATATCCTCATCTCGAACTAAAACCTTCTGATTTTCATTTTTGACACACTTCACCGCACATAAGTCTCTAGTCTTCCTTTCCCGCATTCGAGCAATCCGGTATATATCATTTGCAGCCTCTTTAGTGTCTAATTTCTCGTACACCTCCTTGTAGACCTTAGATTTAGCTTCCCGAACAGCTTTCTTAACTTCCTTTTTAGCCATTTTGTACTTCTCAAATCTCTCCACATCTCTACTTTTCTTCAAATCTTTATAAGAATCTCTTTTAATTTTAATAGCAGCCTTTGCATCTTCATTCCACCATGATATGTTCTTAGATGGTGGAGCACCACCTCTCGACTCACCAAGTAGATCTCTAGCTACTTTCTTGATACAACTAGCCATTTTGTTCCATGTTTTGTCTAGATCATCTTCCGACTGCCAATCCGCTTCTTGTACTACACGATCTATAAAAGCCTTTTGATTACCTTCTTTCAATCGCCACCATTTAATTTTAGGCTCTACCTTACGTCTAATCTTCCTAGGTTCTCTTCTAAATCAAAAATCTAGAACTAAAAGTCTATATTGAGTAGTTACACTCTCACCTGGCACTACCTTACAGTCGATACAACAACCTCTATCTATTCTTCTCGTCAGAAAAAAATCTATTTGACTAGCATTTGATCCGCTCCTAAAAGTGATAAGGTGGGACTCTCTTTTCCTAAACCAGGTGTTTGCTAAGATCAAGTCATAAGATAAAGCAAAATCTAGAATCGAGTCACCTACTTCATTCCTTTGTCCGAAACCAAAACCTCCATGGATAGTATCAAACCCACTACGACTAGTACCTACATGTCCATTAAGATCGCCATCAATAAATAACTTCTCTCCACTAGGTATACTTTGCACCACCTCGTCTAAATCCTCCCAGAATAGACGCTTACTAGCGTCATCAAGACCTATCTGTGGTGCATAAGCACTAATAACATTAAAGATCTCTCCACCTAGAATAAGCTTAACCAGTAAAATTCTATCACCTTTTCTCCTAATCTCAACTACATCCTCAAGCAACCGTCTATCTATGATTATACCTACCCCATTACGATTTTTATCTCTACCCGTATACCAAAGCTTATAACCCCAAGGCTCTATGACTCTACTCTTTTCACCTACCCACTTAGTTTCTTGCAAACACATAATACCAACTCTCCTCCTAATCATCACCTCCACTAATTTTATTAGTCTACCCGTAAGGGAATCTATGTTCCAGGAAGCTAGACGGATCCTATGAAACCCTTGCTTATTTGTCACTACACCCGGGGTCCGATGTAGCGCGCCGTCTCTGGACGACGACCCTTGCTTATTTGTCACTACACCCGGGGTCCGATGTAGCGCGCCGTCTGTAGACGACGACCCTTGCTTATTTGTCACTACACCCGGGGTCCGATGTAGCGCGCCGCATCTGGACGACGACCAAGCCCTTGCATATTTAACACTACACCCGGGATCCGATGTAGCGCGCCGCTGAGTAGGGGACGCCCCAACGATATTCTTATTATGGTTCATGTCATTGAATGTGACAAAGTTTTACGTTGGCTGTCACAAGCCTACCACAACTCTCACCCTTTCTCATCCGGACTTGGGACCGACAACGGTAGGTTTTGAAATTCGGAGAGCTCATTTTTCTCTCTAGACCTAAGCATCTTTGAGCAAAGCCACAAGTTAGATAAATAGAAGAAACAAATCCCACAACCAATAAGTCGATAATATTCATGTGTTGGTCGGTGATAAGTGTACCATAGTTATGCAAGCAACAGGAATGATATTGCCCGTGTCGAAGACATTGACAGTCATGTCAGCAGTAATGGTAGCTCCGATTCCTTGCGGATTAATCCTTACAGGCGGAGGAGAAGTCAATGTAATATTCAATGCCATGTCGTCATTTGGGTATTTCTTGTACAATTGCGGAATAATGAATCTCCATCTAGCAGTGTTCAACAAAGACTGATCCGGCACCTTGTCGACGAGCCAATGCATCGATCCTGCCTGCATAAACCATCTACCGAAAATGAGATCAAATTTTACCGATTTCACAAAACCCTCTTTAGTTTACCTCGTAAAGCACATAAACTTCCTCAAGTGATTTATTTGCGCAGGCCCCCCCTCTGTTCATCGACCAAAACCAAAACACTCATATTCTACTCTAGACACACAAAACAAGCATTTGAGTTGTTTAGAGTAGAACTTGAGTGTGTTCAAAGGGTTTTGGTTGATGAGCAGAGCGGGCATCTGCGCTAATAAATCACTCAAGGGGTATAAGTGCTATGTAGAGTAAACTAAAGGGGGCTTTTGTGAAATTAATGCTAATAGAAATTACGTGCTCGATAAAGAGAGATTGTAATTTGTAGAATTGATTGCATACAAATCCCTCATCTTTACCTTGTCTGCTACTTATCAACCCTCAACTACCGTATTAATACATCACATGACACTCTGAGTGTGTCAACAATCAGGTCAAATTCCTTGTCCAAGTCGTATTCAGGCTGTCCCAAGAGGTGGTACGTGCTAATAGACCAGTCTATGTAGCACGGGTTCGAGTACGGAAACGGAATACGATACGGATTCACAAATTTCCAAAAAACTTGGATGCATGGTACGTTTTTATCATATTTAATTAAATAAATATGAATATATAATAAATATACATATAAATATATAATAATACATCTACTCTATTAATGCCAAAGAAGGGTATACGGAGTACGTGCAAAAGAAACCCCTCTAATTTGTCTCCACCTAAGCAGCGATGATGTGTCAACTTATTAGGGCACGTACAATACACCTAATTAAATAAATAAGATATAGAAAAAGATATTTGTTAGTTTTTAGTTTAAATCACTTTAATTTTTTGTTTGAGAAATATCTTAAATACTTTTAGTTAAGATAATAATGATTTTTAAAAATTATTTAAAATTGCTAACTTATTAATTTTTTTAAAAATAAAAATCCTGCGAAAACCTTTAAAATCTATATTATTTTAACCATTTCTTTAAAAAAATATCTCAAATCTTTGTCCATGTTAAAATATACAAACGTGCATTGCACATGCTAAATACTAGTAAATATATAATAGCATTATGTTAGATATTCAATGTGCTTTTAAATTTTCGAGAGCCTTAATTTTTGAGAGAAAGAGGAGAAGTGTCGAATCAAGAGAGGTTGGTGAGAAATTTACAGGTCTGAGTGAATCCAAAAGAATCCGAGGGTTTCGGACTCCGATACACGATCGGGAACAATCCGTGAGGCATTTACAAGTATCCATGCTTCATAGATCAACCAGTTGAGAAGTGACAAGTACTAGGTGACATAATACATTAAGAGTGTTATATGCAATTGACCCTAAGGCATAATTATGATAGTATAGTTAGGCTCCCGTATTGCCAACAACCAAAAGATGCTATTTTAGTGAAACAGGAGAAATGAAAAGTGTTTCGATATTAGAATTTAAACATCAGTAAGTGATGGCTAACTACGAGATATTTGGTAAATTACCTGAAAATACACAGATGATGCTGAATTAAACACAATTTCATCTAGTGAAATCTCAAGCATTTTAGATGCATCAAAACTAGAAACTGAAGCCAGTGAATCTTTATTCAAGTACTTCGGAAGCACAACATTATTTAACGGAACGAATAAGCCATTAATATTGAGCTCGACAGATGAATCTCCAAATATAGGGTCATTCGCAAAAGTCACGTTTACTGCAACACCGTCGTCCACGTTGATTTTTTTGGGAAGAGTTCTCAGTAGCAAATTAAGCTTTGACGTACCTTCGGTAATCTTTTTAGTAATAGTGGTTTCCACAGCAGACCTAATCTGATCTTTGAAAGCATTTACAAACCTACAAATCGGAAAGAAATATGAAAACTATTCTGCTATGAAATTCCTTGAACAAAATGCATCTTAAAAGAGAAAAGGAATGCAATTGTTTTATGGAAATGCGTTATAAGTTATATAAAGATAAGGCTACCATCTTGCAACGTACTAATATGAAATAAGGGGTTTTCTATATATCACCACTAAACTAAACTCCTTAAAACGTTTAAGGTGTAGATTTAGTTGATAAAAATAAAAATCTCCGTATCTGCTTCTCATGCAATTGTTGATAAAAAAACTAGAAATGAATAATGCAAACTTAATAAGCATGATAGTAAATGATATGTTCGCATATAAAATCGTTATTGCGCCAAAGCGCATATAAGGACATAATTTGAATGACATACCCTTGATAAAACCAAGATGCTCCTCCCTCCAGGGTTATTGACAAGCTTTTCACATAACAGCCGCATTCCATAAGAGTAAGATCCAAAGATCCGTTGTGATTCTTTATAGTTATGGTGAGACCAATTTTCATGCCTTCAACCTTTTATCCAGAAACACGACTCATCAATTGACCTTACAAGATAAGCATTAACGCTAAAAGCAATGAGCAGCTATCTAACGAAATGTGTGTTTGCGCTGCTACAATACTACATACGAAGAGAGAAACACACTTGAAGAACTTATGCACATAATTAGGTGTCAACAACTTATATAGTTAAAGTCTGATGCTTCAAATTGATTCTTGCTCGAATGAGAGGATGGCACACACAGAACAAAAAGAAAATTGATTTCTATTTGTTCTTCTTGTCACTATCAAATGACAGGAATAGTTACTACTATAAAAGTATAAAACACCTTCCTCCATAAGCAAAACAGAATTAACTAGTTACTTAATGACTAATTTCTTCCTTTGAAAATTGCGCAACAAACACATGAAGTAACTTGTAGGCCTTCTTCCATGCCCCTTTTTACCAACTAGCATTTTGCACGTGCGATGCACGTTTGCAACTTTATCCTATTTAGAGTACAAAAAATTTCTTGGGCCCATGGACAAATATAAAATTGGAGGGATTTTGGTGTAAAATTGTTTTGAATATTAATAAGTGAATAAAATAGTCATTTTAGTAACTTGGATGTATTCTAGAAGATATTATAATATTTTATTTACCATATTTAAGTAAAAGAATGTAGTTATAAGTAAATGAAAGTAGAATTTGAAAAATAATTTTTATTAAAATAACTTCTAGAAAGTTCTTTTTTGTCTTAAGTATGAGTATAATATAGATTGAATTTGGAATTCAAACTAATTTCTACAAAGTTCTTTTTTTGTCTCAAGTTCTAAAAGTTCATTTTTTCTTTGTTTTTCAAAAAACGGAGAAGTTTAATTATTTTTTTTTTTTCTTTGATGATGTGGAGGCTTTAAGATTTGTTTTTAAAAAAAACATAATAATTAATTATTTTTGTATCTTTGTATGATGATGTGGAGGCCTTAAGAATGGATTATTTTTCTCCTTTTTTCTTTGTTTTTAAAAAAAGAAGCAGGTGGTTTCTAACCAAGTCTATTTGCATTATATACTAGTATAAATGTTTTCTATGATACTATAAGAGTCTCTTCTGCTGTTTTTTGGTATATCCGGACATCTAGTCAATCCCTTGATGAGGAAAAGATGGAGCAGTGTCGAACCCTTTCTTTTCTTTTTTGGAGGCGATCCCCCACTTAGGTTTCGAACCGTCAACCTCTCAGTTAGGAGAGGAAAGTTCTACCCGCAGGGCTATCGGCTATGCTCCTTTGGTTAATGTCAAACCTTTGGTTTTAATATTTTGAGCTACCAACATCTCCCTAGTAAAACTAGCATAACACTCGAAACGGTCGCAAGAAGCATAGATGGCATCAAGCAAAGATTTCGACTGAGCTGCGATCGACCTCAGCGAATTCGCTGAAGTCAACAGACCAAGCCCCGGGGGTGGGCCCCAGCCTTATTTCTATCCCCAAATACTCTCTGCCTACTAAAATATACATATTGAACCTAATTTCTTTAAGAAACTAATCCAATCAGACCCAAATGCATACAGAATACTCGGCAAAAATTTCTGAAACAATTCATAACAATTTTACCTGAACCAAAGCAGTGCCTCTATCCGAAATCTCAACAGGAACAAGCCAAGTTTCATACGAATATCGCCAATCCATGCTCAAACTAGCCGTAGCCCCCGAAGCGACAATCACAACACCAGAATCCCCAGCATGAACACTTGAAGAAGAGACATCGACATGAGAAAGGGTAATATTAGCAATGGACATATGAACAACTCCAATGAGAGGGATTCTTCTTGATTTCTCAATTTTCGGGAGCTTAAGTGGAACTAGGGTTTTAAGCTCCTGTTCAATCAGCAAGTCCTTGACAAAATTGAGACCCTTTTCAGAGATAATTGCAGAGATGAAGCCAGGATCATTAGATTGGGATTGGGCAATTGAAGAACAGGAGATGATTGAGAGCAGATATATGAAGAAGATTGGTGCCATGGATGATTGGGAGAGATATATGTGGCAAGATCCAATTTTGAAATGAACCCAGAAGTGAATTATAGATGAAGATCACAAACAAACTGTAAAAATTTGATTTTGATAGAAACCCAGAGAGAAAAATAGGTCAAAAATTATAGGATTAGAGGGAGAGAGAGAGAGAGGCATCAATGAAAAGGAAGGACTATTTGGGAAGGAACAAAGAAGGACAGGAGAGTGTATGATTGAAGGTAAGGCAATGGTACACAAGAAGAAAAAAGATTTCAAAATTTTCTATTGAAGGTATCTTAGTGCTTCTTTGGAGTAATCTCTAAACGGCACCTTTTAGTGAAGAAAACATGAATCTCATGATTGAGCATTTCTCATAGAAGAGGAGTAAACCTTTTCTCTGTTTCTTTAAAACTTGTATGATTAGAAAAAGTTATAAATTTTTTGAAAAATAGATCCATGTGCTCAAAAAGCAGCATGTTTAAGTCCCTATCTAAAAAAAAACTTATGTAAAACTTCCAATCCAAAAAAAAAAAAAATACAATATGTTTAAGTTCCTGATATACTAATATTTTCATATATCTCTATGCTACTCTTCTAAACTATTATATTAATAGAAATGTAAGTTACTACATATACCCGGTAAGTACTATATATACCCGGTAAGTTATTGCATATAACTAAATAATTACTACATTTTATAATACTTGCGATTTACATAATTAATTTGAGAAAAAACCAACACTCTAGAGAGAAAAAATATTATAATACAGAAAACATTTTGGTGTGTTGGTATTTTTCAAAAATTAATCATATAACCAATAAGTATTTTAAATGTAGTAATTATACAATTATATGTAGCACTTATTCAGATATGTGAAGTACTTACAGGGTATATGTAGTACTTAATCAAATATACATAGTACTTTCACTGTGTATGTATTACTTATTCAGTTATATGTAGTACTTATAAGGCATATGTAGCATCTTTTTAGTTGAGGGTAAGATGGAAATATTGCAAAATATATAATGGCTGAAGTACATATAAGGATTTAAACATGCTGCATTTTTAAGAGAAGGAGTTTTTGTGTAATACCCAGTTCCTTTGTAAATATTTTCCATGTTTATAAATAAATGTTTCCCATTTTTTATTATATTTTTGAATATTTTCTATAAATAATTTACTATATTTTTCTAATTCTTAAAAACCTAAACCCAAACCCGAACAATCAAACCCTAACCCTTTTTATTTTTCCTAACCCTAACCCCAAGCCTAGCCCATGAACACTAGACCCTACCCAACCCGAACCCACCCTCCTCCTCCTTTTCTTCTTCTCCTTCTTTTCCCCCGAACTCCATCGCGCCCGCGTCTTCCTCCACACCCTCGCAACCTCCTCCTTCTCCCTCGCAACTTCCTCCGCTCAACCCCCTCCTCCCCGCGACCTCGTCCTCGTCCCAACGTCCCCCGCGTCGAGCTCCCCATTCCTCTCTCCTGCTCTTCTTTTCTCTCCCCCTCTAGAATCCCATGGCCTCCCCTCGTCTCGCAACCACCTCCCCCACGAACCGCTTCTCACTGACTTCTCACCAACGAAGCCCCCAACGACTTTTTCGAGATCTCCATCTTAGCCCCTCTATCTCCAAGAGCGCCACCCCCTCTCTCCCACGCCTCTACAAGCTTCCACTTCATTGCACTCGAGCTTCCCCCAACAACCACTGTGTCGCCACCGCTGCACCGCCGCCTTAGCCTCCATCGTACAAGCTCCGCATTGCTTACCTCCTCCAGCGACCATCTTTTGCCACCGTCGCCGACGAGCCCACTATCTACAACCTCCAGGTTGCAAAGTCGAGCCAAGCCCCTAACATCCACGAGTCTCGGCAACCTTCACCACCTCCACCAACCTCCGAGCAACCCACTTCTCCTCGTCTCCTCCTCCTCCTCCCAATACCCACGAGTCCCTGCATCCACCATTGATGCCTCCTCCGTCAGCCACCTCCGATGAGCCCCGTCGCCACCTTCCTCTCCTCCCGAGTACCTCCACCAACCACGACGACCTCCCCACTTCCTCCAAGCACCATCGCCGGCCGACCCCAGCAATACCGATCATCTCCTCCCCGTCTCCTCTCCTTCTCCACCACCACACCGCCACAACTACATCGCTTCCTCTCTATCACCAAATACCTCTCAAAAACCCATCTTGCTGCCACCATCTCCTCTGGAAGACCCATCACCACCAGCGACCCAGCAGCTCCACTACTATACCACCAAGACCTCATCCCGCCGCTGGTAACTCCTTGAACCGTCGACGAGCCCCTCTCCTTGACATCACCAGCAACTCCTCCTCGCTAGCTGCTCGTCACCTCTCCCTGCAAACTCAACCTCCACTGCCGACGACATCGTCGGCTTACCTCTCAACCACCAACGCTGATACCATCTCCCCTCCCCACTCCTCTGCATCACCAAGACCCCTTCCATTACTCACTGCCGCCACCATCGCACCGCCACCCTCCTCTGCATGCTTAAGCTCGCCTTACTGCATTGCGCCGCCTCGTATCGCGACCATGCCACTCGTGCCCACCACTGTGCCCTGCACCCATACCATGTCGTACCAAGCTGTGCCTAAATCGCACCCTAGCACTGTCGCTGTGCCTAGCTCTATGTCTCATCGACACCAAAATCAAGCCCTGGCATTTTCATCGAGCATGTGTATCCGTCGTCTTAGCCGCTGCCCTTGTCGCCTTTGTCGCTGACCAAGCTATGGCTTAGGTCGTGGTAACTATCACGGTTATCAATGCAGTCGTCGTCGCAACATCGCACATGTCCGTCGTAACCTCTATCGCGCTCGAGCCTCACGTCGGGCCATGCCGGTTCTGCGACATTCATCGTTGTCTCGTGTGTCGAGATGAATAATCTGCACGTTCGTTGCTTCCATGTCAGCGACCGAGGCAAGTGTCATCACTTGCTTTACATGCTATAGTAATAATAGATCGATGTGTATAGATATGTGAGTGTGTGTGTGTGTCTGTGTGTGTCTAGCTATATACCGCAAAGTATCACGGTAGTTTTAATAATAAACTGTGGTAAATTAGTGGTTGTGATTGGAACCCATATAGTTATTGTCATTTTCATTTTTTGATAATAATTAGAAATTGAACTGATAAAAACTCATGTCGACTAATCGAAATAGATATCCCGAATGACACCGATATGCATAATCAAGATCGATCAAGATGAAACCCTAGATCAAAACATATCTTAAAATGGAGGAACTTGTTATAGATAGATTCGTTTGCTGATAAAGAACATCATGTAGGAATTTGGGTTGAAAATAGTGAAGTTTATATCATGTAACGATACCCCAAAAGGCGACGTTGAATTTGGAATTCACCGCGCATGCCACGTTCTAAAATCCATATTAAATTGAATACAACTTGCAACTTAATGTTTTAGGGCTCGTATCGAAACCAACAAATAAACCTACAGTATCCCATAATTTATCTCTGAATTTTAATAAGTTATAATGACAAAAACTTAGGCGATTCATGGCTTTGAACTGCAGTCTAGAGCAAGAATCTCTGCCTTTACCTATATTTAGAATGCATACTTCTCTCTATTTAAGTGTGCAAGTGTGTGGAACCTTATATGGAAGAGTGTATAATTGAATTGCCTTTCTAACGGTACTAGTCTCATTGCATTCCAGTGTCGTTTGATATTTATTAACACCTTTTAAACCGTAAATATGTACTGCAGTTTCGTGCAGAACCAGAATGTATACCTTAACATTAAACACCGCATATCTCCCTGGGTACAGAGGATATTATTGATTCCTCTGGTGCATTGGAAACATAACAGATAAATGTAAATATTATCTAACTGTAGCGTCGCCTAATTATGATCCCAATAGGGAGTAAAATGTGTTACAAAATGGACTTCTAGTTCAGAAATTGGATTTCCAGCAGTAAACACTTCAAATGGAATGACCATAACTCGCAAAAATGATACCCGATTGATTCAAAACCAATTTTTCCGTAGAGATAATTTAATACACTGTTTACATTTTTTATATTGTTTCGCCAAATTATGCACGCGTGATTTTATATGATTTTTCTAATCCAACTGACACCGATTACTCATATGTATTCAGTAGTGCATTTACTGTATCCCCATCATATTGCATGACTGTTATACCCTTGTAAATAGTGTTCATTTGCATTGATACCCTAATGACCGTGTTACATTACCAAGTGATAAATGTTAGTGATTGGATTGTGGTAAGTACGTTAGTGTAAAAGCGTGATTGAATAATGGAAGTGACACATACTTGTACACAAGAAGCGGAACCAATTAGTTATTGCATTGTCGACGCCTATGGAACATATATAAGTGTGACTATAACTGGTATGGGAAGGGTATGGGAGCACTTATATTAGTGTCATAGATAAGATATCGAACACTGTCCATTTATCTTGGATACCAGTCGAGGCATGCTTGATGGAGACCCTGTCTCCAATTCTCGCGTAGACTTGTCATGGAACGACTAGTATTTAGATTCATGGTCGGTGTTTGATGTAGACCGCAGGGTGTGGGGATAGTTTGAGTGTGAGTTCGATCAACCGAATCTCAGGAGTCCCACTGCCGGCATATTTAGTGATTTCGGAATTTATACTGATAGTGTTTCTGATTCTTACTGATAGTGATTTGGGCCCGTGTTCCCTTGCCCCTGAGGCTTACCCTTAGGTTGGGGATACTTCTGCTGTGGTTAACGCTCACACTTGGACTGACGATAAGTTTAGTGACCTGGACATTGAGATCTAGAGACTGATGGTTTTAGTGATATGGACATTGCATTAATTACTGACTCGATACACATGCTTCACTGTTGACCTATACCGGTTATTTCATACTCGTGTTATTACTCTATATTTACTGCTTTATCTTTATCATCATTGCACATTATACGTATATATATTGCTATTGTGTCGCTCTAACGACCTGAGTATGCATGCTCAGAGTGAGTGATGGACTTAGCTCGGATCAAAATCTGTCTTATCTCGAGGATATTACGGACATCTAGATTAGCGACGTCAGCGCTATCCTTTCCTTTGACTTTATCTGGTTAGTTTTAAATCTGTTTGATAGAATTAGTGACTGCATTTCTTATTATTTATGCTATGATTACTGATTACCACGTAATGGTAGAAGCCGAAGTGTGACTACGACATGATATTTCCTTGACTGTAGGAGCAGGGCTGGTCTTATTACCTCTCGTATTCCGTATTTTGGGAAACGGGGCGTGACATTTTGACAAAGGTTTTTAGGCCAAGCACTTGAGCATATTGCTTTTTGAGTCCGGGGGTAATATCATTTTTCCCTTTTTTTATATATAGGTATGCTAAAATATTGGTATTTTTTAGAAAAACACCACCTAAAAACTACATATTTTTAAATAGACTCTTTAAAACCTCACTGTTAAGTGTTAACTAAAAACACCCTCTTACTTAAGTCAATTAGGATTAATAATTAGATTAGAGCTAATATGGTGTATTATGAGATAAAAAGTCTCAGGTACATCAAAAACCCCATCTCTTTTCATTTTAATGCAAAACCCATCACTCTTACTCATTCAAATTCTCATATTTAAGTTATCATTTTAGTTTCTTAACAGAGATTTCTAAGGGTTTTAGGGATGATAATTAAGTATAAGGGCCAATTTAGTTTAATTAAGAATTTTAGGGGACGTACTTAAAATATGAAGTTTTAGGGGTTGTTTTTCAAAATAGCAATATTTAGAGGGCCGGTAGAAAAATACCTATTAAAAAATTATTATTCAAAAAAAATCAACCATCCTATTAAAAAATTTATTCAAAAAAAAATCTAACTGTTCATGGTTTATAAGAATTGGGTAATTATCCAGTGAGACGCTTTCTTATACGAGGCAAATGAGACGCACTGTATAACACCCTACCCTTCGTGTATTTCACCGATCCAGAACATTCACCGTAATTTCCATATCATGCATACCCTACGTATCAATTTTCATGAGATTCCTACAGCTCAAGCACATACGATCAAGTGAACGAAAAATGAACGTCTATCGGTAGTCTTAAAAATGATACCATCGATCGCGCGTATTAGAGCTATAGGAATCTCATGAAAATTGATACATAAGGTATGCGTGACATGTAGATCACGGTGAATGGACTGGATCGGTGAAATACACATGGGGCATGATGTTATAGAGTGTGTCTTATTTGTCTTGCATAAGAAAGAGTCTCACTGGATCATTACTCATAAGAATTAACACCTATCTTGATCTCCATTTCAGAAACATCAATACACCATCTCTTTCTTCTCTCATTTCCAATGGCTTTTGCCTATTGATCTACGGTTGTTAAATGTTCTATTGTCAAAAAACTATTAATTTTGCAACTATTCGATGAAAGATCATAAATTATCCAAATAGTGTGAAGGTTGATGTAATCATGCTTTAGACTATGGAGATCATAATAAACAGTGGTGACTGTCCTAAAAAGTTCCAAAAAAATTATGGATATATAAAAGAAATGCAAAGGAAAATTTCCCATGCAATTGCATTGGGATATCAAGCTCTAATTTTGGATGATGGAAACAATGTCCAGAAACAAACAAGTGTTTTAAGCCTGGTTTGCCAATAGAGTTACGGTTTTCAAAACCTTGTATTCAATTGTTCAAAGCCAAACTCCAAATAGTATAATTGAGGTTATCTCATAAAGTGACAATCAAAATAGAGTTTCTGTTATCTTGGCATCTCCAACAAGACTCCCTCCCCCCCCCTCTCTCTTCCTCCCCATCCCCCTCTGAAAAAGAGTCCCTGCTATTGGGGAAAAAATAGCATAGGTCTATTATCTTGGCCGCAAATCCTACCAATACCAAAGGCCTTCTGTTTGGCACAACTCACGACCGTCGGTTTCGATTTTGGATGAATCTGGACCGTTCCTTCCAATAGCATGGGTGCTATTTTGTTGCTTATAGCAGGTACTCCGAATCCCTCCTGATGGAGGTCCTTTTCGGGTCTCCGTCAGATGTTGTCTTCCGTCGATCTCCCGGTGGATTCTGGAGGTGATCTCCTGTTGCGTGTGGGTCTCAATGGGTTTGAAGAGGTTGGTGATTTGAGGAGTTTAGCGCCGAATACCTGCAAAGAAGTCCCGGAGTGGTTTGGTACCACCGAGGACCCTCCGACGATCAAGTTAGCACTAGATCCGAGCAGAGTAACGGCTAAGTGGAATAAAAATGGCTTACTTGACCCCTCTATGATGGGGGTTTATATAGCGGCGGCGGCACGCAGCAGCAGGCACGGAGATCACGCCGGCATGTTACGCTCCCGACGTCACGCCTGCGTGAAGAGCGGATCGCCCATTAATGGGGATCGTGATGGCGTAGAACGTGGGATGTTACTGGCGGAGAATCTGCGCATGGAGAGATTCGTGGAGCGGCGGTTACGCCTGCGAGTGGTGGAGTCGGTCGGAGGACCGAGGAAGACGGCCTCGACAGGGGAGCTCGGGACGAGCGAAAGGGCCGAGGAGTCTTGGTCTTGAGACGGCTCGGGGCGAGTTGAGCGTCTGAGGAGGCCAAGTTCAAAGGGGGCTCTGAGGAGAGCCGGCTAGGGCTTGCAGGTCGGGTACACGGGTGGTCGGGTCGGTCCATGCGGGCTCTTTCTTCTGAGTTTTTGGACACGTTATCTGCCACGTGTCATGATCCTGGAGATCCCTAATATTGAGCATCATCATTAGCCCCCCACTCTTGTCCCGACCAGCTAGCAGGTCGGGTCAGGAGTGGACTGCCGGGCCGCCCGGGGTGAGCTCCCTCCTAAGGTTTCGTCGGGACGCGTCCCCGGAATGTCAACTGTCTTTTCTGTCAATGAATCAGGGTGAGATCTCTGCATTTAAGGAAGGTGCGCCGGTTCGTGCATTCTACCACTGAAGCGACGGTCCACGTGTCAAGCGTCGGTTAGCCGACGCGACGTATGCAGGCCTGCGGCGTCTAATGGGATGCGGCCCAGTGCGGGAATGACACGTGGGGGCGATCGGAGCCGCTGGACACGATGAGGCGTTTTGGCGGGAGATGACGGGCGCCGTTGGATGAGTTCGCTTGCAACGATAAATAGGGGTGGGGCCCTTCCCTAGGCCCCCGCTCCTCCATATTTCCTGCTTCTAAATCCTGATTGCTCGGCGCTCGTCTTCTTTCTTTCGCTTTCGTTTCCCGAGGATCCCTTTTCTCAAGGTTAGATGTCTTCCTTTATAGAGTCGGTAGATGTTGTAGGAGTAGGTTCTAGGGACCCTTTAGTTGAGTTTGAGTCCTCCCGGGGAGCAGGGGTCGGATCCTCTCTCCGGGATTGTGCGGCGCGGGCAGCCTCTAGGGAGGAGGCGGTAGATGCGGCCCCCGGCACCTCATGTTAGGTGAGGTATGAGGACAAGCTCGCCAGTGCTCGGGCTCGCTTCTACATCCCCCCGCGTTACACGCTTCGACTGGCCAAGGAGGGAGAGAGGGCGGACCAAGTTCGGGGCAGGGAGATTGTCCTGTATTTGGAAGCTTTTTAGGGTGGAATGCGTCTGCCCTTATTTCCCGAGGTCGTCGAAGCGCTGAACTTTTTCGGTTTGGCCCCTGGCCAGTTAGTGCCGAACTCGTGAAGGATCCTCCTCAGGTTTCTGATCCGCCTGAAGTTACAGGCGGTTCCCTTCATCCTCTCCCTCCTCGATTCTTCTCTCGTCTTCAAAAATCACCCTGGTGGTCGATCGGGCGACCCGAGATGGGTCTATCTCTCTTTTAGAAAGCGACTGGGGGGTGCTGCCGGGATAGGAGTCGTGGCCTTGCCCTCTTCTATTCATGATTGAAAGAAGAAATTTTTCTTCGTTTCCCCTCCCGAGGGCGAGGACTGGGTCATGCCTACAAAGTGGTCGAGAGAGAAATGCTTGCCGGGGAACCAGTCCAATGACCCCGCCGCGGTGAGAGTGGCGTCGTGGGAGCCCATCCCCCGATCCAACATGCTGCTGTCTGAGAGAGTCCTGAGTTGGGCCGGGCTCAGTCCCGTTGAGTTCGTCGGTAAGTTAGGCTTGCTTTTTGGCTTGTGTATTGCTCGTGTCGCTGACCTTTTGGCATTTGTTTTGTGCAGGACCCATGGACTTCGACTCGCTCAAAGCCTCCATGCGCCAGCCGAGGAAGGTTACGAAGGCTGGGGGCGCCAGCTCTTCTCACGCGAAGCCCATGTTCCCCACCGAAAGACGCGCAAGACGGACTGTCTTGCCTGAGATTCGGGGCAGATACTAATTTGTGCTATCCGTCCACCTCTCCGAAGATGCCAAATTGATTTATGGCACCGTGTATCGAAGGTTTAAACGGACGCGGCCGATGTAGCAGACTTCGTCAGATTCCCCCTCGTTTGAGAGGTTTTTGATTGTGGGGACGCTCTTCCCTGCAGGCGCAAGCCCCTGCAGTTAATTACACTACCGCATCGCGGTAACAACTTTCTCCTTCTCTAGATGGTCACTTCGTGTCATGGGTGTTTGTTTTGTTTGTGGTTGCCCGTGGATTGTATACGGAGACTAATTTATGTTGTCGCCCGTAGGACGTGGATTAGTCCAAATCCGTATTTTCTTAGATTTGGGTTTTGGTTTGGTTTAAGGATACGTTAGCCTTATTTGAGACTAAGATCAACTTAAACGTTTGTTGAGGATACGTTAGTCTAATTTTAGACTAAGATCGACTCAACGTTTGTTAAGGACACGTTAGTCTAATTTTTAGACTAAGATCAACTTAACGGGATCATTTAGATCCGACAAAAGAGCATTTGAACTCTATTGTTTAGTTTAGGAATATTGTGGTCGATTACCAGTTTAAGGACATGGTGGTCCAATACCAGTTTAAGGACATAGTGGTCTAATACCAGTTTAAGGACACAGTGGTCCATTAAAATGTATGGCTGTCGGGACCCATCACCTTTCTGAAGACGTTGAAGGATTACAATGACAAATATCAGAGGAGTTCAGAGATGTACCCTTGAACCAATGAGTTGGTTGAAAGAGCAAATGTGCTCAGTTCAAGATGATTTGAGGACTTATGGCCAGTTTGGGCTAAGTCCAATTATGTTTGAAATATTGGCCCTTTGGGCCATTAAACATTTGTCTGGGTTCAGCCCCTCATCATTCAGCAATGCTAAACAGAGGTTTGGGGGCTCTGACAACATTTTGTCTTTGATTTCCTCAATTTTGAGATTCATTTGGAGGAGGGACTTTTGCCTCTGGAAAATTAGCCAATTTGGCTAAAAGTAGTGTTAAACACTAGAGAACAACAGTGTTAAACACTGGAGGTAGAACTCTCAAATTAGTGTTAAACACTAAAACATAATCAGTGTTAAACACTGGAAATATAATCTTCAATTTAGTGTTAAACACTAGAAACAATCAGTGTTAAACACTGGAAATATAATCCCCAAATTAGTGTTAAACACTAAAGAAAGAGGGGTCACGTGTGGATACGTGAGAGCGCCCAAAAGTGGGACCAGATCCCTTTTCTTCGTTTTGCAATTAAGTGTTAAACACTTTTTCATCTTTTGAGCATCACGTATTGACACGTGATGGAGATCTATGCACTGCTCATTAAAGTACTTTCTAAGAGGTCACGTGGGGACACGTGAGAGCGCCCAAAGCTCATATTTCCTTTGTTTTTTCTTTCTGTGTTTTGTAGGTCACGTGGGAGCACGTAAGGCATTGCCTCAAAGCTTTCCTTTTTCTCATTTCTGGGGATCTCTTCAGGGGTCACATGGGGACACGTGACCGTAATTCTTTTGCATGCATGAAGATCTCTTTATCTTTAAGAATTAAATTCTCAGTAAGGTTAAACCCTAATTTTGTTTTGGAGGAATTAAATTCCTATATATGTAAAAGAATTAAATTCTTATATAGGGTTAAACCCTAGTTCTATCTATCTTGAAGGAATTAAATTCCTATATTTTCAGGACAATTAAATTCTCATATATGGTTGAACCCTAGTTTTTATCTTGGAGGAATTAAATTCCTGTAACTTTGGGAGAATTAAATTCTCATATAGGGTTAAACCCTAGTTTTGTTTTTGGGAGAATTAAATTCTCTAAACTCAATTCCCCCTCTAAGTTTCGGATCTGCATGGCAGGATCTCAACCCGATGAGAATTAAATTCTCAACCTATGGGGAGATGTGCTTCTGCAGATCTTCAACTAGAGGAAGAACTAAGTTCTTGTAGAAGAGTTAAACTCTTAGATTTTGAGAATTAAATTCTCCGTTTAAAGTTTTGATTCCCTTTCTTTTCTCACCTAGGGTTTTCTTTGTTGAGAATTAAATTCTCCTCTCTTTTCTTCTCTCTTGAGAATTAAATTCTCCTCTCTCTGTTCTTCTCTCCAAAAAGGTAGATCCATTCTCTTCTCTTCTTGGCTCCTATTTATAGGAGAAAGAAAAGAATCAATTTGTTTTGTGAATCTTTCATTGAAAGATTTTAATTGATTTCATAATTAATATGATCCTTTAGATCACACAATGAATTTTATTCACCGTTGGATTTTAAATCCAAAAATATTCTGTTTGTTATTTTCGGTGAGATTTAGGGGAAATCTTTCCTTGTCTAAATTTTTTTCCATAAATTGGTGATTTTTAATCACCCTTGGATCTTTAATCCAACGGTCCCCATAATCCTTTTCCATTTGGAAAGATTTAGAAGCTTTTAGAATTTAATTTTATTAAACTGTAAGGCTTTCGAAGCCAGTCACGTGCTCACACGTGACCCTTGTGAGCACGTGACCCCCAATTGAGTCCTTCTCTCAACGTTTATTTACGCTTCAGTTTTAACCATCACGTGTCAACACGTGACCATTGGTCACGTATGAGCACGTGATACCTCATTGAGGTATTTTCTTCAGCCATTTGTTTTTATTTCTGTTTTAACTATCACGTGTCAACACGTGACCATTGGTCACGTGTGAGCACGTGACCCCCAATTGGGTCCTTCTTCAGCCGTTTGTTTTTATTTCTGTTTTAACTATCACGTGTCAACACGTGGCCATTGATCACGTGTGAGCACGTGATACCTCATTGAGATAATTCCTGATTTTTAATCAGGGAACTGTGCATAGCATATTTGCTCATAACTTTTGATCCCAGATGAATTATGAAGCCCATAATATATCAAATCGAAGTGTTTTTCGAGATGCTTCCAATATCATCAGAATTTAACTGTTTCTCATTCGAGAGTTTATCAAAATACAGCCCGTAAAATACTGGTTCGCATTTTCTTAAGCGTATCGCTGCCATTTGACACCTTAGGCTCTTTGCGCATAATTTTTTTTGGCGGGAACAGCCCGCCTCGGCTCCTCCTTCTCCGGTGGTAGTGTCCCGGGTGCGTTCGGGGGCGGATCCCGCCCCGGGTCCCAGCAGAGTATCGGGCCGAAAGCGGGCTCTGATTCTGGAGGACCCGGTCTCGGAGGAGGAGATCGGTTCTCCCTCGGAGCCGCTCAAGAGGAGCTCCCAGAGATCTTCCCGAGGCCGGTCCTCGTCGATCATGGTGGAGGAAGGGGGCCTCCGGTTCACGGTGCCATCGGGGCTATCCGTTGCGGATAGCCTTCTGTGTGATATAGAGGCATCGGCCGGGGGTAGAGTCCCTGGGGGGACCTTCAGGGCTCAGCTGGCGTCCATCGCCCAGGAGTCCGTGCAGGTAAGTGTTTGGTTTTTTGTGAGATTCGGTGCCTCCTTCATCCTTCTGATCTCTTTCCAATCTCTCAGGTTCTACAGCACATCGCCCTCGCCTTACGCATGGAGGCCGAGATGGTAGCCCCGGCGATGAAGGCTGCGGGCCAGCTCGCCTCGCTGGAAGAGAGCTCCAAGCGGGAACTGGAGGCGGTGACGGCGAGGGTTGCCGCCCTGGAGAGCGAGGTGGAGGCCGGGAAGAGGGAGGTCGCCCGGTACCGCGAGGCTGCCGTGACCGCCGATGCTAAGCTTGGGGACGCTCAGGCGCTCGCCGGCAACCTGAAGAAGACGGTGAAGACCCTCCAGAAGGAGCTGGGGGCGGTGGCCAAGGCGGCTAAGTCGGCAGACCTGAAGGCGGCGAAATGGGCCGACCTCTCAACGGCGAAGGTGGTGGAGGGCTACAAGAAGTCGAAGCACTTCTATGATGACCTGGCCGTGGCTACGACCCGCATCTGGCACGAGGCACTCGATGCCGTTAAGGCCCGGATGCCGGAGTTTGCCGACGGGGAGCTCCAGGCCGAATTCCCCCTCGCGGACGCCGATGAGCACGGGGAAGAGGTTCCTGACGAGGAAGCCGCCGAGGACCATGCACGTCACGTGGTGGTCGTCGAGGACCCTGAGGTCACACCTGGCCCCGAGGCCTACAGCCCTGTCTTCCTCCTTTTATTTCTTTGTATTTGGAATTTTGTAAGCCTCCGGGCATTTTGTAAGGCTGGGGAGCCCAAAAATACCCTTCGTAAAGCCTTTGTCTTTTGGTAGTAATAAAACTTTTTATTTGGTTTCATCGATTCGCTCTTTATCATCTGTTTGTAAAATATCTCTGCTTGCACCGTTGTTTTTCCATGTCAGGTTGGCCATCTGTCTAGCGATCGTTCGTCGAGTTGATTTCGACCACTTGCTGAGCGTGCCAAGCACTGTCGAGGAGGCATCCCCATGGGCCCCGAAGTCGATGGGGGATCGTTTATACTTAGATAGACTTGATGCCCCTTATTGGGGCCTCGGATCCTCTCCATGTGACGGGCAGAGGGCTGTTCGTCGTATTTGTGCCGAGCATGAATGGGAAGCTGCTCGATAGCCCCACAGTGGGCGCCATCTTTTGACTTCTGGCAATGCGAGCAACGACCACTAACCGGGGATGGTCGAGGGAGTGTCAGGCTCGACTGCCTGTGGGAGGACTTTGAGTCCTTAGCGCTGGAGGGGCCGTAAGAAGCCCACTAAGGATGACCGGGCAGTGAAGCTGCGCGGCCGCCTCTTGGCGAGGGCTTTGAACTCTGGCGTCGTAAGTAGGCAACTACCAGCCTGGGATGACCAAGCGGGGAAGCCGCTCAGATGCCTCTTGTGAGGGCTTCGACCCCTGGCGTCATGGGTTGGGAGCTACCGGCCGGAGATGACCGAGCAGGGTAGCTGCTCGGTTGCCTCTTGCGAGTGCTTTGATCCTTAGTGTTGGAGGGGCTGTAAGAAGCCCACTAAGGATGACCGGGCAGCGAAGCTGCGCGGTCGCCTCTTGGCGAGGGCTTTGATCTCTGGCGTCGTGGGTAGGCAACTACCAGCCTGGGATGAAGGAGCGGAGTGGCCGCTCGGGTGCCCCTTGCGAGGGCTTCGATCCCTGGCGTAATGGATAGGGGGCTACCAGCCGGAGATGACCGAGCAGGGTAGCTGCTAGGTTGCCTCTTGCGAGGGCTTTGATCCTTCAGGACGGGGACCGAGCAGGGTTACTGCCCAGTGTCTCTTGGCGAGGACTTTGATCCTTGTCGGTTGTGGTAGGAAGCTACCAGCCGGGGATAGCCGAGCAAGGACTCGACTGCCCCTGGGAGGACTTTGGTCCTTAGCGCAGGAGGGGCTGTAAGAAGCCTACCAAGGACCCTTGGCCGGGCAGGGTTACTGCCCGGTGCCTCTTGGCGAGGTCTTTTGTCGTGAAGGATAGCCGAGCGAGGGATCCTCAGACTCGACTGCCTCTGGGAGGGCTTTTGATCCCTGTCGGTTGTGGTAGGAAGCTACCAGCAGGGGATAGCTGAGCAGGGAAGCTGCTGAGCTGCCTCTAAGGAGGGCTTGGATCCTCAGCGTTGGAGGGGCCGTAGGAGGCCTACTAAGGATAACCGGGCAGTGAAGCTGCGCGGATGCCTCTTGGCGAGGGCTTTTGGTCCCTAGCGCTACGAGTAGGAAAGCCACCGGCCAGGGATAGCCGAGTAGGGAAGCTGCTGAGCTGCCTCTAAGGAGGGCTTGGATCCTTAGCGTTAGAGGGGCCGTAGGAGGCCCGCTAAGGATAACCAGGCAGTGAAGCTGCGCGGTTGCCTCTTGGCGAGGGCTTTTGACCCCTAGCGTTGCGAGTAGGGAAGCTACCGGCCAGGTATAGCCGAGCAGGGTAGCCGATCGGCTAATTCTTCATGAGGTTTTTCCCGACCATCCCGTTGCATGTACGGGGAAGAGGAACGGTCGCGGCGACTGCGCGCGCAGCATGCGCATTGAATGTCGGGTGAGGCGAAGCGCTAGGGTCTCGTCGTTTCGATTCCGCCAAAGAAGGCTCGATGATTGCTGTGTGGCAGCGACTTTTTGGGCGGAAGCGGGCGACTGTTGAGCTCCATTGGGGCGCAGTGGGCTATATAAGGCTGAAGGAGCGCTGGTTCTTCCTTCCTTCGTATACAGATCGTAGAGAATGCAGGACTTCCCCTTCACCATCCCCGATATCATTCACTTCGAAGATGTGTACCTTTATGACCAGAACTGCACCGAGGACACGGTGCAGTTGGTCTTTGGGAGCATCGAAGACCACTTCGGCCGGTTGCTCCCCCGGCGCTCCTCCCTGTTGCATCTGTTGATGTACTCCATCTGGAGGGCGTCACCGGGGCTTTACAACCTCTTATCCGAGCAGCTCTATGATGAGGCCATGGGTAAGCTGCGGTCTCTGAGGCGCTTCGGCCTGATCTCCGCGAACCGGCTGGCTCGTTCAGAGGCACTCGTCCGTGAGTACTACGAACTGAGGCTCGGGGTCAACGCGCGCGGTGGGAATCGAGAGCAGAGGCTGAATCTCACGAGGCCTCGGCTGGCGGAGATCTTCACCGAGTACCATGAGCAGTGCTCTCTGTACCCCCTCCCCCCGCTATTATAATTTTCTTTTTTCTTTTTGCATTTATGGCTGAGGAGCCCATGATACCTTTTGAATAAACAATATTTTTCCTTCTTTTTCGCAATGTTCCATTGATCTTTATTAAATTAACAACAGACCCTAGGAATAGTTTACATTGCCTTAAAAGAAAAGTACATGTTAGTAGATGACCTTATTAGCTCGGACCGAGCTCCCTGGAGGCTCGTTGGCCTCCGTGCTAGGCACCGGGTACGGGGCTCCCTGAGTTCCGTGCTGGTCGTCTCCCGAAACGAGCATTATCTGGCCGATGGTCAGCTCAGCGGGAGGGCGACGCTGCTCCTGCTCGTGGTCGGCCTGCTGTTTGTCCCTCAAGTAGGCGGCGAGGTGCCCCGATCGGATGAGCTCTTCGACGTAGTCCCGGAGTTGCTTACAATTCTCCGTGGCGCGGCCCAGTGTCTGGTGGAAGGCGCAGTAAGGGCCCCGGGTTCGCTTCACGGCCTGACGCGGGATTGGAGGGAACTTGAAGAACCCCTCGTTCTGGGCCTCTTCTAGTAACACTGCGAGGGAGATGTTGAGTGGGGTGTACTCCTGGAACCTCGGGTGATAGGGCTGCTGACGCTCCGGCCTTTCTTCCTGGGCCCTCTTCTTCTGGTCGGGCCGGTCCGCTCGAGGGAGGTTCACGTTCACCTCGGACTCCAGTTGAACCTCGCGCTCGTCCACGCCTTGACTTCGGCCATGGTCTTAGGTTGCTCCAACGCAAAGGAGCGCAACCACTCTTTGTGCCTGAGACCATATCTGAGCGCCGTGATGACGGTCTCGTCCCGGTGCTCGGGGACCTCGAGGAGGGCATTGTAGAAGCGGGAGATGTAAGCTTTGAACGTCTCTTTGTCCCCGCTCTTAATCGTGAAGAGGTAGTCGACCGTGCTCCTCTGCCGACGGTTCCCGACGAAACGACCGAGGAACTGAGTAGCCAGCTCGTCAAAGGTCGAGATGAAGCGAGGCTCGATTCCTCGGAACCAGTCCCGACCAGAGCGGGTGAGGGTGGCTGGGAAAGCCTTGCACTGGGCTGTTCCCCTCCGAATACAGAGATGCGACCGCGTAGGTTCGTCTTACCTGAGATTTGGGGCAGATACTATATGGTTTTATCCGTCCACCTCTCCGAAGATGCCAAGTTGATTTATGGCACCATGTATCGGAGGTTTAGACGGATGCGGCCGATGTAGCAGACTTCGTCAGATTCCCCCTCGCTTGAGGGGTTTTTGATTGTGGGGACGCTTCCCTGCAGGCGCAAGCCCCTGCAGTTAATTACGCTACCGCATCGCGGTAACAACTTTCTCCTTCTCCAGAATTTCACTTCGTGTCGTGCGTGTTTGTTTTGTTTGTGATTGCCCGTGGATTGTATACGGAGACTGAGTAATGCCGTCGCCCGTAGGACGTGGATTAGTCCAAATCCGTATTTACTTAGATTTGGGTTTGGTGCTTTTAGTTTAAGGATGCGTTAGCCGTATTGAGGCTAAGATCAACTTAAACGTTCGTTAAGGATACGTTAGTCCTGTTTAAGACTAGGATCAACTTAACGTAGTGATCCGTTTAATATATGGCCGTCAGGACTCATCACCTCTCTGACGTCGTTGAAGGATTACAATGATAGGTGTCAGAGGAGTTCAAAGATGTACCTTTGAACCAAAGTCGATTTAGAGTTTTATAGTCCATTTAAATGTTTAAGGATACGTTAGCCGTATTTGGGGCTAAGATCAACTTAAACGGGACCGTTTAGATCCAGCAAAAGAGCATTTGGAGGCTCTATTATGCCAGTTTAGGGACGTAGTGGTCCGTATTCCAGTTTAGGGACGTGGTGGTCTGTATTCCAGTTTAGGGACGTGGCGGTCTACCATTAGTTTAAGGACGTTTCGGTCCACCATTAGTTTAAGGACGTTTCGGTCCGATATTAGTTTAAGGACGTTTCGGTCCGATATTAGTTTAAAGACGTTTCAGTCCACGAGTTTAAGGACCCCGCAGTCCAACTTGATGTATGGTCGTCGGGACCCGTCACCTCTCTGACGTCGTTGAATGATTACAACGACAGGTGTCAGAGGAGTTCGGAGATGTACCCTTGAACCGGAGGTAAATTGGTTTAAGAGAGCAATCTTGCTCAGTCAATTTAATTTGAGGACTTACGGCCAAAATTGGGCTAAGTCCAGTTGAAAATGTTCAACATTTTATTTACTTTTGCATTGCATTTATTTTTATTTTTATTTGGGCTCTACCCATAAAGGATGCAGAGCATCAATTTGTTTTGGGCTCTGCCCATTTATAAATGATGCAGAGCATCAATTTTACTTGGGCTCTGCCCTTTTTATTGCTTTGCAATTTATTCTGGCCTGCTAGGTCTTTTTGACTTGGGCCTGGCCCTTTAACAAAAGAAATGCATTGCATTTTTTAGGCGCTTTGCGCCAATCAAAGAGCGCAAGCGCTTGTGATGATGACACGTGTCATGCAGCGCAGTGCGCTACGCTTGCGCTGCTGACACGTGGGGCGCTCTGGTGAGTTGCGCCAATTTCAGAGAGCAAAGCTCTATTTCAAAAGCGCATAGCGCAAATGGTTCAGATGCTGACACGTGGCGCTCTCTGGTGGCTTGCGCCAGCCCAAGAGCGCAACAGCGCAGTTTGCAAGTGCAAGGCACTATAATTTGAGAATCTTTTAGATTCAAGAACCAATGGTTCATAAAAGAAGTGCAAAGCATTATTTGTTTTCTTCGATCTAATGAGAATCAAAGAAAACAAGTACTTCTTGTTTTTTCTTATTTAAAGAACCAGTGGTTCATAAGAAGTGCAAAGCACTGTTTATTATGTGAAGATCATTGATCTTGTTCTTAGATCAATGATCTATTAGAAGAAATTTCTTCTATTTTATGAAGTTTTTACCTTTTTCTTGAAACTTTTTCAAAGTTCTCTCTGTTTGAAGCTCTTGATTTCTCAAAAAAATGTTGATGCCTTTGAATCAAGGTCTAGGGTCCTTTTTATAGTGCTCATAAATTAGTTAAAGAGATCATTCTCTGAGTGATTTGGGGAATTTTCCCCACCATCGGATCTTTGATCCAAGGGCTTCTATTTTACAGAAGAAAATCTTCTTGTTTTAACAAGAACAGAAAGATTTCTTTAAAATCTTAATTCTGTTTGGCGCAAATGCCCCAGCGTGTGACACGTGTCAAGCAGCGCACAACGCAGCGCAACTGCGCCAGCGCATCTGCGCTGACACGTGTCGCGCAGCGCAACTGCGCCAGCGCATCTGCGCTGACACGTGTCGCGCAGCGCAAAGCGCAGTGCAACTGCGCTGGCGCATCTATGCTGACACGTGTCGCGCAGCGCAGTGCTTGCGCAACTGAAGCGTTGCTTCCTTTTGTTTTTTAATAGAGCTTTGCTCTGATTGGGCGCGCTGCCTCGGGCGCTGTGCTCGCTGCGCTGGCGTGCCTGATTTTGATACGTGGTGCCCTGCGCGCAGCGCAGAGGATCTGAAGCGTTGCTTCATTTATTAAAGTTTAAATTTTTAAAGTAGAGCTTTGCTCTGATTGGGGGAAGATGAAGCATTGCTTTATCTCCCGCTTTGGAATTTGAACAGAGCTTTGCTCTGATTGGGGGAAACAAATGCCCCCCTACCGTTGCGCTTACGTGGCCCCAAACGCGAGCGCAACGGTGGTAGAATTCCAACCGTTGCGGCAACTTTTGGAAGTTGAAAGGTCATTTGATTCCTATAAATATGACCTTTGATCCTTCACAGATGTTTAACATCTTTAAGATTTTTATTTTCAAAAACTTCAGAGTTTTGCTCTTGCCTTCAAGAACTTCAGAACTTTGTTCTCCTTTCCAAAGTTTAGAAAAACTTTAGGTAAAATCGATTCTTAAATTAACTTAATTTTAATTAATCTTAATCAACAGAGCTTTGCTCTCATAGATCTTCTGATCTAAAGAAAATCCCTTCGGGGTTTCACCAACAGAGCTTTGCTCTCAAGAATCTGTTTCAGGGTTTCTTAACCCATGAACAGAACTTTGCATGTTTGGCAAAACATAGATCTCTTTGATTTAAAAAAAGATGAACTCTTAAGAGTTTTAATATGGATAATGAAGATTAAAAATGGAGCTTTGTTTAATGGATTATATCATCTTTTAATAGTAAAGATCTCAGAGTTCTCGGGGAATTTCTTTAAATTCCCCTTATTAGGATTTTGAGAGTTACTTCCGTACGCAGAGCATTGCTCTCGAGGAGTTTAACTTCCTGTGCCTGTTCTTAATAAGAATTCGCTCAATCAATCTGTCTGCTAATTTTGTTAATTTTTTCTTACAGGAGCAATGAACGCCCACATGTACGACCTCGATGAAATCATTTCTTACGGAGACATTCGCCGACTCGGCCGTTCTCAAAATCGAGAGTTCACGAACGCGGAGTGTGCTGAAATCATGAGCCGCTTCGACGTATACAACGGACAACTGCTTCCCCGACGTTCTTCTCTTCTGAAGCTTATCGTGGGAGCGATTTGGGAAGCGCTTCCCCTATTTTTTACCGGCGTGCCGCTTAGGGCATTGGACGCTGCCGAGGACAAGGTGCATTCAGTGTACCTGATGAGCTTAATCTCGAAGAGACGGCGAGACAATTTTATCGATCTCTTGCACGAGGTCTTTCAACAGTCCGCCATACTCGCTGCTTATCGGAGGGTGGAAGACATCAGGGAGGACCCTGACGCTTGTGCTCGCGAAAGAAAACACACCAGGATGGTCCGCAAGGCTTGGAAAGCCATAGATAGGGTCACTTTCGAGTTCCTCAATCCATGCCCTGGGTTCGAGGTTATACCTTTGTAAACATTTTAATAATGTTATTATCTATTTCTCTGTGATTGTAAGAACCCCTTTTTATGATATGAATAGAAAATTTCCATTTCAGTTTGTCTTATTTCTTGTTCTGAATCTTTTGCACATGCATGAATGAGTGTGTCTCGAACGCTTGATCAAATGTAAATCGGATGTTCTTCCTGTCACTTCCTTCTCTCTTTTATTGTGCATATGTTTTCTTAATAAACAGGGTCGATAGATAATAGAGCAAGCATCTAGATTTCCTCAAGAAATAGCGATGGCTTAGGCCGCAGGTTCAGATCTGCTGCCTAAGACTTTTCAACTCTATGAGCCGTGAGGGTCTCATAGAGACTTTTCTCCCTACGGATCGAGAGGATCTCGTAGGTGGGTTTTTCCTTGGGAATCATGAGGATTCCTAAGTGTGTTTTCTCTTGTAAGTTGTAAGGATCCTATAAAAGAATTTTTCCCTCTCATGAGTCGAGAGGACCCGTAAGCGGTTGTTTCCCTCCTTGTCGAAACTCGACTTTGGAGAGTGAAACCCGTGAATAGTATGCAAGAGACCGTTTTAGATCGACTTGCAGGGTCCCATTGTTCAGGGAGCGAGTTTTTTAGTCCCTGCTGCCTGAGGCTTCATCTTGCAATTTGAGATGAATCGGGAATTTTCCCGCGGAGACACTGGTTTCTCTGCGAGCCGACGCGAATCAGGAGGCTTTCGTCAAGGATTGTTTGTTTTCCTGAGTTGAGGTTTTTGCCAAGGATTATTTGTTTCCCTGGTGTTGAAACGAGTCGAGAATTTCCCACGGAGACACTGGTTGCTCTGCGAGTCGACGCGGATCAGGAGGCTCTCGTCAAGGATTGTTTGTTTCCCTGAGTTGAGGTATTTGCTAAGGATTATTTGTTTCCCTAGCGCCAAGGATTATTTGTTTCCCTGGTGTTGAAACGAATCGAGAATTTCCCACGGAAGCACTGGTTGCTCTGCGAGTCGATGCGAATCAGGAGGCTCTCGTCAAGGATTGTCTGTTTCCCTGAGTTGAGGTATTTGCTAAGGATTATTTGTTTTCCTAGCGCCAAGGATTATTTGTTTCCCTGGGTTGAGGTATTTGCTAAGGATTATTTGTTTCCCTAGCGCCAAGGATTATTTGTTTCCCTGGTGTTGAAACGAATCGAGAATTTCCCACGAAAGCACGGGTTGCTCTGCGAGTCGATGCGAATCAGGAGGCTCTCGTCATGGATTGTTTGTTTCCCTGAGTTGAGGTATTTGCTAAGGATTATTTGTTTCCCTAGCGCCAAGGATTATTTGTTTCCTTGGTGTTGACACGAATCGAGAATTTCCCATGGAAGCACTGGTTGCTCTGCGAGTCGATGCGAATCAGGAGGCTCTCGTCAAGGATTGTTTGTTTCCTTGAGTTGAGGTATTTGCTAAGGATTATTTGTTTCCCTAGTGCCAAGGATTATTTGTTTTCCTGGTGTTGAAACGAATCGAGAATTTCCCATGGAAGCACTGGTTGCTCTGCGAGTCGACGCGAATCAGGAGGCTCTCATCAAGGATTGTTTGTTTCCCTGAGTTGAGGTATTTGCCAAGGATTATTTGTTTCCCTGGTATTGAAACGAGTCGAGAATTTCCCACGGAAGCACTGGTTGCTCTGCGAGTCGACGCGGATCAGGAGGCTCTCATCAAGGCTTATTTGTTTCCCTGAGTTGAGGTTTTTGCCGAAGACACTGGTTTCTTCGGAGTTGGGATGGACTGTTGAGATTTGACTTCGTTTTCTGGTGAAGCCTATTGGGAAAGTATGGTTCCCTCTTTATTTGCGCCCTTGGATTGTATACAGGGATCGATGTGATCTCATCTGTAGGGCTAAAGTTTTATCATCATTTTTTTTATTTCCGCGATGCTCTATCATTTCAGCTTTTATATCGCGAAGGTCGCGATTGCCCAATCATTTCGGCTATTTCTCGCGGTGCCCAATAATTTCGGTTGTTTATTTTGTTTTCACTCGCTGTTTTTTTTTATTGCGAGTTGCCCAATCATTTCGGCCATTTTGCATGTATACATTTTACTTGCTGCTTTTTATTGCAAGTTGCCCCATCATTTCGGCTATTTTGTATGCATGTGCGGCCCACTGGCTTTCCGCCGTAAACCTAAAATTAGACACCGATTTCGGCATCAGCACCGTTACAACTGGGATATTGCCAGGAGCGAATCATCATCTGGCTCTGTTGATGTCAAACAAAGGTGGCTTAGCGATCAGGGTTAAGGTTCTGTCGACTAAGGCTTTCGACTTCGTGAGCCGTAAGAGTTTCGCAAAGGTATTTATCCCTACAAGTCGTGAGGATCTTGTAGGTGTATTTTCTCCTTAGGAATCGTGAGGATTTCTAAGTGTTCGTTTCCTCTGTAAGTCGTAAGGATCCTACAGGAGGATTTTCTCCTCATAAATCGAGAGGATTTACAAGGGTTGTTCACCATGCGAATATATCCTTAGTCACGGATGAGACTTGGTTAGGGAAATGTTTATTCGCGCCCGTGGATTGTATATAAGAGCCAGTATTAGAACACTTGTAGGGCAATATTGGAAGTTGTGGGGGTTGCTTAAGTACAGGTTTAGGTCTCTGTAAGTTAAGACTTTCAACTCTTATGAGCCGTGAGGGTCCCATAAGAGAGTTCTCCTTACGTGTCGTGAGGATCTCGCAAGTGTAGTTTCTCTTTAGGAATCGTGGGGATCCCTAAGTGTGTTACTCCCTTGTGAGTCGTAAGGATCTCACGTAGGTGGTTTCTCCTTACAAGGTCGAGAGGACCCTGTAAGTGTCCTTTAACGAGGTTGCGCCCTTTCGGGTTTTCACAAACACTCGCCGGTGGTCCTGCTGTTTTTACTCATGGAGCCCTTTCGGGTTTTCATCCGTGCCCTTTCTGCTTATGGACCTACCCCCCTTTTTTTATTCTTTTTTATTTTCCCTCTTTTTTTTACGAGGTCGCGCCCTTTTGGGTTTTCACGAACACTCGCTGGTAGCCCTGCTGTTTTTACTCACGGAGCCCTTTCGGGTTTTCATCCGTGTCCTTTTTGCTTATGGACATACCGTTCTTTTTTTATCTTTTATTTTTTTTATTACTTTCTTTTTCTCTTTTTTTTTCTTTTTTTATTCATCTCGTCAGCCTAAGGATGCTGCGGTAGTAGTTTAAGGACGTTTCGGTCCGCTATTAGTTTAAGGACGTTTCGGTCCGGCATTGAGAAAGCTGGCTACTGTTTATAAAGCTTGAGCTGAGGAAGATAGCGGGCGGACATAGTCGTCGTCATCTATCATTGACCTAGACTGTGGCTCAATAAGCGAAGTATTTCTTTGGGAAGCGACAGTATATTGGCCTGAAAGGCCTTTCACCGTGCCTATCCATGAGTAGATAGGCTCCACCCTGGTAGACCTTATCTATGATGTACGGGCCTTCATAATTTGGCTCGAATTTTCCCCGCTTAGCGCGATTGGGGATCATAGGCCTTTTGACCACTAGCACAAGTTCGCCTTGGCGGAATGTCCTCGGTCGGGTTAATCTTTCATATGAGCGCGTCATCTTTGCTTTATAAGCTTCCAGATTTTTTTGTGCTATGAACCGGATTTCATCAAAGGCATCAAGCTCCTCAAGCCGAAGGTGGGCATTTTCTTCGTCCGTCAGCTCGTAATGGACTGCCACTCATAGAGAGGGTAACTCTATTTCCAGGGGGAGTACCGCTTCTGTACCGAATACCAACGTATATGGCGTTGCGTTCATGGCCGTCTTGAACTTAATTCGATACGCCCAAAGAGCCTCTTGCAGTCTCTCGTGCCAGTCTCTCTTATTTCGGGACACCGTCTTTTTCATGATTTTCGTCAGGGTCTTGTTGAAGGCTTCAGCTAGACCATTAGCTCGCGGATTGTAAACTGAAGAATATCTCCAGTCTATATTATGCTGCTGTGTGAAGCGACTGATCTTGTGGCTTCTGTAGGCTGGCCCGTTATCGGAGATGATCCGTCTTGGAGTTCCAAACCGATATATGACATGCGTCTTGAAGAAATGGAGGATATTCTCCGTCTTCACTTCCCTCAACGGTACTGTTTCTGCCCATTTGGAGAAGTAGTCAGTCGTCGCCAGGATGAAACGATGTCCCCTGGACGATGCTGGTTCGATGGGGCCGACTATGTCAGTTCTCCACATCTCGAATAGCCAGCTAGCCACCGTTGGATGTAGTGGATTTGGATGCTGGTGGATGAAGTCCCCATGAATTTGGCATGGGTGGTATTGCTTCGCATATTCGAGGCAGTCCTGAATCATCGTGGGCCAGTAGTAGCCCATCCGCTTGATCTTCAACTTCATCTTTGGGCCTGCTTGATAAGAACCATAGATTCCATCATGAACTTCCTGAATGACCCTTTCCGCTTCGTAAGGCCCTAGGCATCTCAGCCACAGAGAATCAAACGACCTCTTGTATAGAGTATCATTGACGAAGGCAAAAGACAGAGCCCGTTTCATGAGCTGATGTCTTATGGACGCATCTTCGGGCATTCGATGGGACTTAAAGTAGTCTATGAAGACTTCCCTCCAGTCCTCAGCCTTTTCTCGTTCTTTTATTTGTAAGGTCGTCTGCTCAGTCGCTCCCTTTTCCTCGAATGATTCCGGAGGTATTTCTGCTGGAGCAAGCACCCGACGGCTTTGTACCACGATTCTAACGTCATCGAGGTTCTCGTCAGCCAGTTCTTTAGCAAGTTTGGCCAACGCGTCTGCTTTGCTGTTTTCCGCGCGCGGTATGTTCTCCAAAGTATAAGAGGGAATTTGGGTCAACAGTTGCTGCACTTTTTCACCGTACTTCACCAATTCTGGTTTGCACGTTTGGTAGTCGCCGTTTACTTGATTAACGACTAGTTGGGAATCTCCGTATATGAAGAGGTTTTCAA
The DNA here is from genome assembly GCA_030015575.1 of Agapanthus africanus. Taxonomy (NCBI): domain Eukaryota; kingdom Viridiplantae; phylum Streptophyta; class Magnoliopsida; order Asparagales; family Amaryllidaceae; genus Agapanthus; species Agapanthus africanus. The sequence continues at coordinate 653,980,936 of JASDDO010000014.1, forward strand.
TTCCCATGTCGATGGCGATCTCAAGGCCTGCTATCAGAGCTTCGTATTCGGCTTCATTGTTTGTCCTCGGCTCTGTTAGGGAGAAAGCAAAATGCATTATCCCAGCTTGCGGAGTTACAAAGATGAGTCCTACCCCCGATTTGATTATAGGGGTACTTTGTTTGCGCTTTTTCACGGAAGATGCTCCATCGAAATAGAGCTCACATCGGGTATCACCACCGTCGATTGCGTCGAACGCATGCTCGTCTGGTAGATCGCAATTCAGAGGAGAATCGGCGGGTATCGGATGCTCAGCGAGGAATTCGGCTGCCTTGAGAGGTTGATAAGTTATCGAAAACTCCATCAAGAGCAGGGCCCATTTAGCGAGTCGACCTGTCAATATGGCCTTCGACATTAAATATTTAAGGGGGTCCACCTTTGAAATAAGACGGACCTCATGCGCCAACGCATAATGCCTGAGCTTTGTTATCGCAAAGATTAACGCCAGGCAGTGTTTTTCAATGGGGGAGTAGTTGCTTTCTGCCGCCAGTAGAACTCGACTTAAGTAATAAAGAGCTCTCTCCTTCCCTTGATCGTTCTCTTGTACCCATAATGCGCCTAAGGAACCTTCGAGGGCGGTTGTATAAAGGATGAGGGGTTTTCCCTTGACCGGAGCAGCCAACACCGGTGGGTTCTGCAGGTATTGCTTGATCTCGTCTAGCGCACTTTGGCATTTTTGGTCCCAAACGAACGGGGTTCCCTTCTTCATCAGGTAGCTGTAAGGACGGCACTTGCCCGAAAGGTTGGCTATAAATCACCGTATGTATGCGAGCTTCCCTTGGAGAGACCGTAATTGTTTGAGAGTCCTTGGCGGTGGCATTTCCATGATCGCCTTGATCTTTGACGGATCTATCTCAATCCCCCGGTGCCGAATAATGAATCCTAGGAATTTGCCTGAGGAAACTCCGAACACACACTTGAGAGGGTTCATCTTCAAGTTGTATTGCCGAAGGCGTTGAAATACGGTCTTCAAATGCTCGAGATGGTTCTTGTATGATTTGCTTTTAACCACGAGATCGTCGATATAGCATTCGACGATTTCGTGTATACGGTCATCGAAGATCTTCGTCATAGCCCTCTGATAGGTGGCGCCGGCGTTCTTTAGACCGAAGGGCATCACCTTGTAGCAGAATATACCCAAAGGAGTCCTGAAGGTGGTGTGCTTCTGGTCTTCAGGATGCATTTTTATCTGATTATACCCTGACGAGCCGTCCATAAAGGAGAAAACCTCATGAGTGGACGTGTTGTCTATCATCAGTTCGGTGACTGGCACCGGGAAATCGTCTTTCGGACAGGCTTTATTAAGATCCCGGAAGTCTACGCATATGCGCACTGTCCCATTTTTCTTCATCACCGGGACGATGTTGGCGATCCATTTAGGGTATTGAACCTCCTGAATAAAGCCAGAGTCGATCAGCTTCTTGACCTCGGCGTTGATGCTCATCTCAAGCTCGAGCCGCATTCTTCTTGGTGCCTGTTTGACTGGCTTGACGTCTGGGGATATCGCCAATTTATGCACAGCAATTTCTGGATCTAATCCCGGCATTTTGGAATAGTTCCATGCGAAGCAATCTTTATACTGCATAAGCAGGTCTTTTAATGAAGCCACCTTTTCTTCAGACAGCAGCTCGCTGATGAATGTCGGTCGCGGGTCATTCGCCATTCCCAATTCAATTTTCTTGAGGTTATCCGCCGTGGTATGGATTCCATCTTCCAGCTCTTTCGGCGCTGGTGGAAACTCTGAGATCACCTCATCGTTGCTATTTTCGAAGCACCAGGGAAGGTCATCCATGTTCTCGGGCTCTTCTTTTAATATTGTTATCACGTGACAAGTACGAATTCGCTTCCAATCCCAATGTGGAACCGGTACTTCTTCCGTGGCCTTGGGTTCGTGCTTTTGTGGCGGCGCTACCCTCCAGTTGTCGGACAGAGCGAACTTGCCAAGCTGATACTGATCTTCGACCCAATTCTTGAAGGTGAAGCAGTCCTCGAGAGGGTGCCCTACCACTCAGTGATAAAAGCAATAGTCTGGGTGTGAGACCTCGCCTGCTTGTTCAGGGTGTTTAGACTCCGGCAGTGTAAGCATCCGATGTTTTAAAGCGAGGTCAAGTATTTTCTTTGTCTTGTCCCGAGGAAAAGAGTATGCTCGACCCATTTTTCTCATGAGGGATAGATCGGAACCGCTCGATTTTCGTTCACGTGGCCTCTTAGCCCCGCTTCGTTGCTGTTGAGCGCCTTTTTCGCGTTTCGACTTGTTTCTGCCTCTGCGTCGCGCCTTCTTTATAACAGGTTGACAAGGAGCGGCATTTTCATCTTTCACGGCCAGTTGGAGGAAACGTTGCGTTTTGGCTTTTTCGTAGATGACCATTTCGCGGTTATGGTCATCTCGGACTTTTTGACCAGCTTCCCTTATAAGTTTGTCCATTTGTTCTTCGAACGACGGACTGGGCTCTTTTGCATCTGGAACTTTCACTGGCTCGGGATTAGCGTCCTCCCATTGAGCATCCGCTTCTTCATCGAAATCATACACGACATAGCAACCGTTTAGTAGCTCTTGTTTCTTGGACCGGATGTATCCAAACCCTTTTGTCTCCATTCTTCCATTAGGCAGTTTGCGTTGAGTCCCGGGAATGTTCCAGACTTTATCATAGAACTTGGCTTTTCGAACGGTCTGATTGAAGGATATCCCTTGGCGTTTCAGCAATCTTTTCAAGCCTTCTGTATAATATCTGGGGAGACGGATAGGCTGAAGCCTGTCGAGCGTAGGATCCGCGCCATGCCAGATTTCTTTCTCCACTTTGGTTTCTTCAGAGCGGTAGAATAGAATTGCTTTTTTGCTTTCTCGCTTAGGAGGGATATAGAACGTTCCCAGCTCTTCTACACTGTAGATATCAAGCGCATCCAGTTCCTTACGGTGTCTAAGCGGCACCATGGCGACTTGTAGACTTTGTTCTTCATCAGCGGACGTTCTTATTGAAGGTCGAATAGAGAATCCAGCATGGATCTCATCTTCCGAGTCGCTACCAAAGATCAATGTAGGAGTGGATGGTCCTGGCTTGTTGTGTTGGGGCGGACCCGAATACACTATCTCCTCTTCCTCTTCGGTATCACTCCCGAAAACAGGGATGGTGGCGTTAGCTTTATTCTCTGGCTTTTGACACCTTTCTGTGTCTTCGAAATCCGGTAAGAAGTATTTGGCATCTTCATATTTGCGGACCTCATTCACAGAGAACGGGTTCAGTTCTCCCGCCACGATATACTCGAGACCATCCTTAGCGTATTTCATACATTGATGTTGTGTAGAAGGGATGGCGTTGTACTCGTGTAACCATGGTCGGCCGAGCAGAGCGTTGTAGCATGTCTTGGCGTCTATGACGTGGAATTTAATGTCCGTGACGAGTAGCCCAAAGCGTAGCGTCAGTATCACAGACCCAAGAGTTCTCGATGACTGGGAGTCGAAACCGGAGATAGTGATCTTGTCCCGAGCAAGGTGCTGGACGCTCATGCAGATTTCTTTTAACACCCGCACATTGAGGAGGTTAACGGAAGATCCATTGTCGATCAGGATTTTGCCTATTTGTATATCGTGACAGCATCCTGAGACATAAAGGGGGCGATTGTGTTCGCACGTCCTAAGGAGAAGGTCTTCATCACCAAAAGCGACATCAGCAGTGTGCACTTCCTCCAATTCATCCTTCATCTTTGCCTCGGCCAGGAAAGCTTGGAATTGCTCCGGATTCTGTAGTGCCTTGATTAACGAATCTCTCGCTTCCTTTGATAACAAAAGGGCGTCAAGAACGTTGAGCTGTGAGGGTAGCTTCCTCAGATGCGCTAAGACGTTGTAATCCACCTTATTTCTTTTCGGCGGGTCCTTGGCATTTAGCTCCTCCATAACTTGGTCATCTAAGACGATATCTTCAGAGACCTTTTCTTTCCTTTTATCTTTTCTGTTTGAGGGTCCGAGATTCTTTTCAGGCAGCGTCCGATTCCGCAGCTGAATATTTTCGCAAAACTTCGGCTCTTCTTCTTTTCCCGAAATGGACTCTTTAAAGAGAAGGGCAAGTTCCAGCTCCTCATCAGAATTGCTCCCAAATGTAGGCACTTGTGACTCGCCGGTGTTAACCATGCAACAATCGCCAGTAGTTCTTTTAAGCCCTTCGGTCATATATCTTCGCTCCCGACGAGTTTTGCGCTTTTCCCGCTTGAAGCGTTGTCTATGAGCAACGTATCCTTGCCACCATCTATCGAAAGCTTTGCACTCTTGAGTGGGGTGCGAAACCTTCTGATGATATAAGCAATAGGAGGGGTGCATTTCTATTTCACCAGTAATTTTTCCTTCGGAGGATAGTAGCTTCATGCCCATTGATATGGCCTTAGCAAACCTTTTCCTCATCTTGAACTGGCTTTTGTCAATGGTGGAGGCATTTTGCTCCAGCGGGATCGTCTCAGCTCTTTCATCAAGTCACTGGCGTTTGGCCCTTTCAAATATGACCGCCTCGCGTTCTCGATCAGCTTTACTTTTCAACTGAGCTTCATTGAGGAATGCGTCAATTAGTTCATCCGATGGCCCCAGAATTTTTGATTCGGTATCTGCCCCCAGCGTTTCAGTACAAGAAGTCTCCTCATCGTTGATGAACGAATGGGAAATCACATGACAGCTCGCCACGCATTCTTCAGATTCATCAGATGAACTTTCTCCCCCATCTTCCTCTTGAAAGACGTGATTGAGGAACTCTTGGAATGTAATAGGAGTCTGTGCCTTCTGGTTGTATTCCTCCAGCGCGTCAATTTGTTTTTGCAAGTCCGAGCGCTTGTCGCCAGGCTTCACGGGCTTCTTTGATTTCTTTTTCTTCTTCTTCGAAGATTTTGACGGCCGGTTGCGAGTGCTTGAGCCACCTCCATCGGTCTTTGGAGTTGGACGTGGCTTCAACATCCCCTCAATGACCTGCGGCTCCAACGGGTTCTTCCACCTAATCGCTGGACATGTCTGAAGATCGTTTAGCATCCTCTTTGTCTTGGCTGATAATACAACTTCCCAAGGAGCTTCTTCAACGACGGAGCATGTTGCCCCCCGGCGTATTCGTCCCCTTAGATGTGTGGGGCTGCGGGGGATTCACCTTCCATTTATCAGATAACGCGAATTTGCCCTGTCGGTACTGTTTCTCAAGCCAATTTTTGAAAACGTAGCATTCTTCGATCGGATGGCCCAGTACTCGATGATAAGGACAGTAGTTGGGCTCATTGATATCACTTGGTTGCAACAGACGTTTTGGATCCGGCAGATTTATGAGTCGGTTGCGCAACGCCAGCTCGAATAACCTTCTTGTTTTATTGCGGGAAAAGAGTAAGAACGTCCTAGCCTCTCCTCAAGGGCTACGTACGGACGCATATTATTTTGACGAACAACCGGCTTCGAGTCGCTCGGTTGTTGTTGAGCATTAGCGACAACGATCGCTTTTCCCTTCCTTTTGTCATTTCGGGAGTCCGGCTTTGGAAGAGGGGGTTTATGGACCATCTGATCCATTTGCGCTAGCTTGTCAATCAAGGCCTGGAAGGTAGTTGGCTTGAAAAATATCATAAATTGTGAGATGGTTGCTTGCGGATCAAGGATTCCCACAAACATACCCACCGCGGGAGCTTCTTCAATGCGTTGCTCGCACTTCGACCATAAGTTCCGCCATCGTATAGCATATTGAACCCACGTCTTGCCTGGTTTTACCCTGGCGTTAATCAGTGCCGTCATCGGGGTGCGTTCACTGACGCTTGCAAAACACTGAGTAAACAGCAGCTCCATCTCTGCGAAGGTCTTGATAGAGTCTTTCGGGAGTTCAGAGTACTACTCGAACGCCGTATCTGATAAACTTCCAACAAACTGGCGAAGCAACAGCTTGTCGTCACCGCCGGTGTTGCCGCAGAGTGCCCTGAACTGGGCAACATGCTGGTGAGGATTGCCCGTCCCCTTATAGATATGGAACTTGGGAATTGTGTAACCTGGCGGGTACTTGATTTGGTCGTACCAACTTGGATATGGCCGCCCCATTTTTACGACCTGGCCAGCTACTTCAGTCGCATGATGAACCCGTATTTGTTGGGCTATGTACTCGTCTAAGTCAGCTTTGGAGATTATCTCCTCCTTAGCTGTTGACAAAGCTGGCGGAGGATTCGACGTTTCTCCCCTATCGTCACCGAGGACGATCGGGGGATCTTCAGCCAAAGGATCTTGTTGTATCATCATCCCTACCATGTCTTGGAACAGGAGGCCCATACGCTGTATGTTGGCTGCTTGTTCAGCAGCCTCTTTGTCCTTCTTCTCCAATATTCGACGAAGGAATTCGGCGTCGGTTTCTTCCTCTTGGCGTTCATCCGAGGACATTTCAGGGTTTTCTTTTAGCCCAGTAAGTGCGGACATAGCGTTCATCATCTCTTGGAGCTTCTGTTGCTGCTCCTGCGCTTTGGTCACCGATCGCGTAAGCGGTCGATGACCCGTAGATATGCGACTGTCCTCTTTACCAGACGCCACATAGACGGTATGAACTACAATGCCCCCTGACTTGGGGCGTTTGGGTTCATCACCTCTGATATTCATCATCGGTGTTGGAACTTTCTCTAGCCTTCTTCTTTTATGGGCCATAGAAGTTGAGGGGGCCGTTGCTTTGGGCACCCTGGTGACTGTCATCCTTTCCAGTTTGATCGGACGGTCTTTTTCTTTTTCCACTTTCGCCTTTTTCTGTTGACGAGAGTGATCTGGGTCAATTACAGAGTCTTGAACTCTCCGCCAAAATTTATAAATTTTTTAGGACAGCCGTTGAGGGGGCTGTTCCTGCTTTGTTTTCGGAACTCTCTCCGCAGGTGGAGGAGATCTTTTCAGTGTAGCGGTTGGAGAGTTCTTTCGTACCCTCCTCAGCAGTTCAAAGCTGTTCCCAGTTGGAACAGCAGCGTTGACTTCTACCACTGGAGCTGGTGGAGTTAGCCCTGAGGGGGAGTTGCCCCCTGCCTTCCTCACTCGTCGCCAATGGCGACGTCGAGCATGACGAGCCGTTGGGACTGGCTCGGAGATAGAGACAGCTTCTTTTTGCCCCCTATCTGAATGAGGCGTCGCTAGTGTTAACCTCTTAAAGACTGAGGTTGTCTTTTGAGGGATGATATTCAACCTGTCGAAGACAGACCCTCGAGCATGGGCAGTCGCAGGAATAGTCAGTCTTGAAAAGACTGACTCTTTGACAGGGGAAGCCGCCTTGACGACTTCTGGAGCAGCAGTTATTGCCTTCTTTGGGACAGCCAATTTAAAGTTCTGATCCAGCCTGGCGAAAACAGAGGCTGTTGGTTTGGTAGTGGGTGACCCGTTGACAGGGGCCGTCGTAGCAGTGAGCCGGTCGAAGACCGACTTCTTGTTCCCTTCCGGTACAGGTATCGGCATAGAGAAGCTTGTAGGTGGGATCATGGTCCCGAAAAACAGGCCGGTGGTGGTCTGGGTCACCTGTTCTACCGGCAGAGCGAGGAAGGAGGCCGCTTGGGGCCCATATGCTACACCTCCGGGTGAGGTGGAGCGTCCGTTGCAGTGGCACTTCGAGCAGTTGGTGCAGTTAGAAGCCATTAATGCTTGAGTTCTGCGTCAGGGAAAATACCAAATCTTAGTAACTTGCAACCCAAAGACAACCATTAACAAACCGCGATTCGTTCGCGAAGACGACACACGAAGTGTGGAGTGGAAAGAGGAAAAGGTCCCACCGGGCGTGCCAGAATCTGTTCCCCTCCGAATACAGAGACGCGACCGCGTAGGTTCGTCTTGCCTGAGATTCGGGGCAGATACTATATGGTTTTATCCGTCCACCTCTCCGAAGATTCCAAGTTGATTTATGGCACCATGTATCGGAGGTTTAGACGGATGCGGCCGATGTAGCAGACTTCGTCAGATTCCCCCTCGCTTGAGGGGTTTTTGATTGTGGGGATGCTCTTCCCTGCAGGCGCAAGCCCCTGCAGGCGCAAGCCCCTGCAGTTAATTACGCTACCGCATCACGGTAACAACTTTCTCCTTCTCCAGAATTTCACTTCGTATCGTGTGTGTTTGTTTTGTTTGTGGTTGCCCGTGGATTGTATACGGAGACTGAGTAATGCCGTCGCCCGTAGGACGTGGATTAGTCCAAATCCGTATTATGGTGTTTTTAGTTTAAGGATGCGTTAGCCGTATCGAGGCTAAGATCAACTTAAACGTTCGTTAAGGATACGTTAGTCCTGTTTGAGACTAGGATCAACTTAACGTAGTGATCCGTTTAATATATGGCTGTCAGGACTCATCACCTCTCTGACGTCGTTGAAGGATTACAACGATAGGTGTCAGAGGAGTTCAGAGATGTACCCTTGAACCAAAGTCGATTTAGAGTTTTATAGTCCATTTAAATGTTTAAAGATAAGTTAGCTGTATTTGGGGCTAAGATCAACTTAAACGGGACCGTTTAGATCCGGCAAAAGAGCATTTGGAGGCTCTATTATGCCAGTTTAGGGACGTAGTGGTCCGTATTCCAGTTTATGGACGTGGTGGTCTGTATTCCAGTTTAGGGACGTGGCGGTCTACCATTAGTTTAAGGACGTTTAGGTCCACCATTAGTTTAAGGACGTTTCGGTCCAATATTAGTTTAAGGACGTTTCGGTCCACGAGTTTAAGGACCCCGCAGTCCAAGTTGATGTATGGTCGTCGGGATCCGTCACCTCTCTGACGTCGTTGAAGGATTACAACGACAGGTGTTAGAGGAGTTCGGAGATGTACCCTCGAACCAGAGGTAAATTGATTTAAGAGAGCAATCTTGCTCAGTCAATTTAATTTGAGGACTTACGGCCAAAATTGGGCTAAGTCCAGTTGAAAATGTTCAACATTTTATTTGCTTTTGCATTGCATTTCTTTTTATTTTTATTTGGGCTCTACCCATAAAGGATGCAGAGCATCAATTTGTTTTGGGCTCTGTCCATTTATAAATAATGCAGAGCATCAATTTTACTTGGGCTCTGCCCTTTTTATTGCTTTGCAATTTATTCTGGCCTGCTAGGTCTTTTTGACTTGGGTCTGGCCCTTTAACAAAAGAAATGCATTGCATTTTTCAGGCGCTTTGCGCCAATCAAAGAGCGCAAGCGCTTGTGATGATGACACGTGTCATGCAGCTGTTGGATATAGTGCCCTCAAAGTCAATTATTGGATCGCAGGCACGTGATTGCAATGATTGAGGAGGACCTATACCGGTAGGACAGTCTTACTCGAGATGATAGTATGCTATCTGGTTTGCCTATATCAGTCGTGTATAGGTTCAGGTGACTGATCACGATTACACTTTGATAGAGCCCTATGGATCTTGCTTGACTACCAACAGTATGAGGGCGATCATATATGTGAGAGTTGGGTTGTCTATAAGCATATCCTTAATAGTGGTCCCTAGTCGTGGGAGTTTCGAGACAGGGCATCGATACTCCGGAGTAGACTAGTGTATACAGTCGAGACCCCGACGAGGGGCGGTGGTCGGTCTCACAAGCCACTGGTGTCAGTTGGATCACCTAAGATGTATACAGGTGCTCATTGGGTTATGAGTACACCGGACATGACTCGCCGGGAACCTGCTAGTTGGTATTATACATATCGTCAGATAGCAGTTCCCTGGTGACATGTGTACAGGTTAGTTCATCGACCTGAGGTCGTCATTTGTCTCGTGTGAGTTCCCATTGTGCTTTGATTTCTACCCTACCACGGCTCAAAGGAGTCGTGCAAACAGGTAGTTTTTGGGTACAGTCCCGAGCCACATGGAGGCACGTGAGTGGATTGGCAGGGGATTCGTCTCTCCCGGTATTGGGGGTGGAGGTCGCGCTGTGTCTAGGAAAGCCATTATACCAAGTCCTTGGCCAAGATAGGTGAGATTTACTGGTAGGTACTCCAGTAGTGTCTCAGGGTGTTCAGGGCTTGTCTCCGACATGACTTATACGGCTATTGGGGGTCTGACGTTACTAACCCCCTAGGCCAGATATGCGATACTCATAGACGAATGGACCGGACTGTATATACATTGTCACTGTTAGGCTCAGTAGGGTTTCTGGATGAGTTCGCTCATCAGCTTCCCTTGAGGTCAGTCCATGGGCACCCGTTACGCATAGCTAGTGCCGCTGACGGCATGTGGTTAAACCTACTGCCAGGGTACTGACGAGTCATTAGAGTCCCCCACAGATAGTTTCCCAAGTTCGGGCGAAACGTTGTAGAGGCCGTATGGTTTTATGGCAGGGTTCGGAAAATGCACGTGCGTTTACGCACGTGTCATATTTCGGGCAGATAATACTGGTGGGTTTTGGTTTAAGCCGGATCCATGTATTATACAGAGTAGATATAATATCTTTATCTCAGTTGCATTTGTATTCGGTCGTAATACAAATGCGAGTATATTTATACAGTTACGGGGTTATCCTGAAATTCGTTTCGGGATCACTTTTGGAAGTTGCCAGTTTCCAGTTTTCTATCAGCCGTATTTAACATTCGGTTAAATACGGATTTATCTTTTCTTGAGATGAGTGTGGATGCTTCTAGAAGGTTCTAGAAGTGGTGAGGTGTTTTGTGACTCATGGTTGCATTTAATGATTCAATTAATGCATGATGACTTGGTTAATGATTCATCATTTTCATTAATTGTGTTCATACTTTGTGTTCACACTAGATATTTCTCTTATTGTCACCTCCCCCTCTCCTACCATCACCCCCCACCTCTATATGATGGCCGGCCCCTCCCCTCCTCTCTTAAGACTCTCTCACTTGACTTGGTTAAAAGATTATGATAGTTTCGGTGTATGGAATTTCATAGCTCATTTCATTCCATCACCCGATTCCAATGGCAACTTTATTAACCGTTCGTCCATGGCTTTGGACGAAGCGAGACAAAGTCTTCTACTCATTCTCTACATCATTCTTGGTCATCTCTTCTAGAAAACTTGATGACCGAGTTGCCTCGAGTCAAAGGCGGGAGCCCGTTTAAAGATCCGATGACGTGGTGCCACCTAGACGAGGAGATCGGAGATCGACGAGATCGGAGCAGCCGCAATGGAGCGTGGGATGATGGTTAAAGAACGAAGGACTCGGATCGTTCGGTATAACCTTTCTTCCCTCTTTGTAGATTGTTAGTTTAACGTTAATGGCAGATCCGGATTATAGTATGCGATAGCGCCAGTTATAAAAGTTTTTGTTCCGCATTTTGGCGTCTGAAAGACGGCCGAGACGCTACCGTAGACTTACATGGTATCAGAGCCACGCTATTAAGCTTTACTAACTTGTGCTAACGCGTTTAAAATATCGATCGAACCGAATATCAAAAACTACAAATTTTCTGTTCAATGTTTCTGTAGATTTTAAATCTGGTTTAAAAATTATTTTGATGATCCCAGAAAATTGAGCAGGGTTCTATAAGCACACAGTAGAATTACGGTCGTGTGATCTCATTATACTGCCGCGGATCCGCAGTCAAACCTAGGGTTTGACCGCGCATCCGCAGCCAGTATATTAGAACACTGCTCCAAATTTCTTCAGTGTGCTTTATATGGTAAATTGTGGTTTTTGGCATATTTCACTTGGGCCCAGATTTTGTTACTGTGCAGAAGATTTGCGTGGGGCCCACTTCGTGATATTTAGACGATCGAAATTTAAACATGTTAGTTTACAGTGCTTACATTATATCTCCGACCGTGAATGTCATTTGATCGGTAAACCGCGTCTGATTGCTATAGTTCTTTTAGACGGGTTTGCGAACGTGACATTCGCGTTGATGTTCTGTTTTGTGCTGTGATGTTGCGGATTTGTCGTGGTGGATAGCGGTGTGCAATGGTAGTGAAGTTTGGATTTATTTGTACATTTGATATTACGGGGCGAGCGTCCAACATGTGGACTGCCGTCACTGCCTGTTGTATAATATTCTTTTGGGACACGACCAGGTTGAGGTCGATGTACCCGTTGTGCATAATTTTCATTTCTGTACTAGGTTTTACCCCGCGACGAAGTGCACGAATAGCCGGGTTCTGGGGGGCAACGGGTCCGCATCTCATGGCTTTAAGAGGCAGAGGGGCCTCACTCTAGAATTGGCAGACTATTCGCCGCACTCGTAGGGGGTACAGGTTGACCCAAGGAGGGGTGCTCATGTTACCGGATTCCGTGAAATGCAGGGTGGTCCATTTACTTTGCTGTAGGGGGCTGCCTCGCTTCAGGTTTTGGCGGGTAACTTGCCGCACCCGTAGGGGTTTAGGTCTCATTGCACAGGCTATCCACACGACAGGGGAACGTCGGGTTTCAGCCGCGGCTCTGTGAAACTCGGGGATCCCAGATTATCTGTATTGTTATGCGATGCTTATTACTTTTCTGTAATGTTGCATATTATCACGCCTGGAGCGATTATTGTATATTGGTATATATACTATTAGATGTTGTATATGTTTTACACCCGCGCTAGTTCAGTCCCCGCTCTGTCGTTAGTTAAGTAACCTAACGGGTGATGACGGGACCCAGTGACGAATGCGGATGGCATATACGTACATTCTATTTTCGTTCTTTTCTGGTGTGATTATTGATGGGACTGCGTTGATTCTGATCAATGCAAAGTAAAACAAACCTGTTTGGATGTTGTTGGAACAATTTAAAAATTGTTATTACAAAGACGTTTCCTTTTTTTTTGCACAGTGGTATTCGGTTGGAATATCCTGCACCTCATTCGACGGGGCAAGGGCCGATATCCCTTCACCGGGACTGACCCCTTGGGCAGAAGTTTGCGTCAGGGTAATAACTTCACTATAGTCGATTACATGTTGCTTTGCATCGCGGTATTCAGTGGAATATCATGCACCTCATTCCACGAGGAAAGAGCCGAGATCCCTTCACCGGGAATGACCTCTTTAGCAAAGGTTTTCGTCACTATATTTTATAAAAAGCTATCAGGTTCCTTCAACGAGATCAAGTTCATTACGTTAAAGGTTTTTCGCCAAAAACCAGCCGTAGCCCTCCGTCATTTCTTATGGATGGTCAGTAGTATTCAAGCTATGTTTGTTGGCTTTCGTCAAGGCATAGTGTTTGGTAGTTGCCGGGGTATTCATTTGTTGCATGGATAGATGAGTTGGTTTGGGACAGTCGTATTACCTTGTTGGCTTTCGTCAAAGGGTACGTACGGGTGGGTTCGAATTAACAAGATAATGACTTGCAGAACTTGACATGTGACTTATGATTTGTTGGCTTTCGTCAAGGTCATAAGAACATGGGGTAAAAATCATATCGGGAGTTTCTAAAGAAACTGAAACTTGTCAGGCATGCGCATACCTTCTGGAGTGTGATAACGTGAGTGGATTCCGTCACGTTATCATGTGATGAGAGTTGGATCCCGATTCCCACTGATGAGTTGGTTTACTCTTCGGGTGATCCCGATTGATTCTTCTTTCAGGTTTGGGGGAGAATTTGACAGTACAGTGGAAGGTTTCCGGATTAGATAAAGTGATAACCATTCTGATCTAGGTTAGAGTGCACGCATAGTGTTTCTTTTCTCTCTCTCTTTGGCAGCGATCTTTGACCGACCCTAGACTATGACTCAGGGACCAAGTTGACCGAACCTTCTTAAAATACTGGCTTTTGGATTGTCTGAGTTGCATAAGTCATTGCCACTCCTTCTTCTACCCTTTGCATTTCTCAGAACACCCCGTATTACTACGGACATCCACTTCCATTGGATAGATCCATCATATGGTTATATACGAACTCGAAGGGACTCCTTCGAGGATGGATCAAGGTTCAGGAGAAATAGAATTGGTTTATTCAGTTGTCTTTTATTATCACCTTCTCTCAGGTTGCGAGGGCTTCTTGGTTTAGGAGAGTGCACCTATTGCGCTTATTGGATAGTCTTCTTCCAAACCATAAGCAGGTGCCGAACGATAGGGAATGAAGAAAACCAATTAGCCTAAGTAGGGTGTACAGAAGGTAATATGTAAAGACAAAATAAAGGGATTAGAAAGATGGCAAAGTAAGTTGCGACTGTTATCATTCACGACCAAACCGCGTACTTCATCGCCACTCCTATTTCACCTTTGCTAGAATAAGGTATTATTCAGTTGTCTTTTATCATCACCTTCTCTCAAGTTGCGAGTACTCCTTAGTTTAGGAGGGTACACCTATTATGCTTACTGGATAGTCTTCTTCCAAACCATAGGCTGGTGCCGAACGGTAGGGAAGGAAAAAAACCATTTAGCCTAACGATGGTGTACAGAAGGTAACGACTAAAGACAAATAAAGGGATTTGGAGGGATGGCAAAGAAATATATGGTTAAAGTCATGAATTGGATTATGGAAGAGGCATTACTATGAATACCAGGATACCCCTACGAAACATTTTCATCTTTCAGTGCATTGTTAATGGAAAATTGTTTTCCCGATTAGAGACTTACTCCAAGGTATGTATTTACCAGGTTTCATTCTCACATCTGTATGGTTTTACAGATGATGAGTGGGAGAAAGTTATTGGGAATTAGGTGGTCATCCTCATTATATCGGAATTCGTTGTAACTGGTGATATTTGAGGAAGTCGCCTGGGTTATTGCCGGCAGGCATGTATTTGGTTTTGAGTGTCCATTGTTGTGCACCAATTTCAAAATGATATATCTGTACGTTTATTTTTATAAAGTGAGATATAATTTTTTGATATTATGTCGATGACATTTACCTACATCAGTTGGCGATTGGGTAAGGAGTATTGAACAGCGGAGTAGTTCTTAACCATAAGTACAGTTTTCAACCTACGATGCACAGGTTTTGAGTTATTCAACTCAGCGGACTTATACAGAGTATTGTATGTTGTCCAGTGTCCATCAGGACAAAGGGGAGGTCTTCGTACTATGTTCTGTTTACTTATGACTTTTCTATTTTTTAGACAAGTGTTTCGTAGAAATACAAGGTCTAAGTTTTGAGAAGTTGTGGGTATAAGAATAAAGTAGAGAACCAGATGTCGCAAGTATCGGGATTCTTCAAAGAGATCGAAGATGTAGATTCTTGTGATTGTTATTCAGATGATAGTAAAAGTTTTGAGAAACTTGTTTCTCTTTCAGGTTACTCATAATTGGATGGATTCCTAAGATTGAGTAATGCTGATTAGCCTCTCTCCATTAAAGTTGATATGCACTGGAGACAGTTGCATGATTAGAATCTGGTTCCAATTAAATAAAGTGCCAAAGTTTCTATATTGGATATAGAATGGTTCATATCTTAACGATGTTAAGGTACGGGGAGTTGTCCGGCTAATGCTTAAAACCAGACTCTGAATAACTCAGGGCACGTTTCTGTAATGGCAGTTTGTGGGTTGGCCCAGGCTATGATGAGGGTTGACTTTCTACCATCTGGAAGATCAATAGTGATATTGTTCTAAACTCGCCACAGTTTTAGTAAAATGGATTTTTTCAGAAAACAGTAGTGGGAGTATGGTAGAACTGGAAGTGATTCCAGAACCGCAAACGATTACGGAAAATTTAATAGGACCTAAAGATTCAATCAGGTTTGACATTCCATTAGCCACTCCGCGGATATGGTGGGTAACCTCAGACACCCGAGAGGTACTCAGGTAGCCTCAAGGACGGTGACAGGGAGGTTCTTATCTACCCAGACTTGACACTACTGTTGTTCCAGGATATGAGACCCGGTAGGAGGGTTGTTGTGGTCAGTGGGAGCAGCGGAAGCATAGTGGGCAAGTAGCTTATGTCTATTTATAAACTAGAGCAGTTATAGCGGAGATTGATCATCTAATTTTGATGTGACAGTCATGGGTTTGACTTCATCAGAATAGGGGATGGATCTGTTAAAAAGGTAGTAGGGTGTGATGTCCTGGTTTTTGGATGACATACACATAGTAGGAAGTAAAATTCCTATACTACGATCGGTTGTACTTTGGTCGTCACACAGTTGTTTCTCCAGACAGGATATGGATATAATATCAGACATTCTGGTTTCTAGATCTATGGTTTTAGATCTGGATTTGGGTAGTTTCCCAATGTGGGTACTTTGACAGTATTCTAATGGTTTTTAGAATAGATGACTCCTGGCATGGTGGTGTACCTGCAGGTGATGGAGTCACCCTCTCTAAAGGTGTCTTACAGACTAAAGGAGAAGGATGTGCATGATTGGCAGATCATTTGCTCAAGCAATTGAGTCAATCATGAGATGTTAAGTACCACACCAAATATTGTTTTTGCACTAGATGCAATAAGTTTGTATTAATCCAATCCTGGAGAAACATAAGGAAGCAGTTTTAGAACATAAGTGGATGTTCTATGGATTTGATGACGGCAGCCTCCTTCGGGAGATGGTTATCATTCCAGGCTTCAAAGGTGACATGGATGACAGAGTGATTGTCAGAGTTATAGTTTTCCCTCTGACGAAGGGGGCAGTATTATGGACAGGTGGTCCAAGAGGATATTGTGGGAGGTATGGTGCAGGACACTGATTAGGTTCAGTGTTGATACAGTCTAAGAAGTTTGGATTTGGAGTTCATTTATGAACTAGGTCCCATCAGATATCCAGACATATTCTAAGACAGGTATTACTCAATTCGGGAGATGGTTTTCTCCGCGAACTTGAGATTAAGAGAGACATAGAAAGAAATATACTGGCGGATCCACTCACTGAGGCTATTTCTCGAACACGATAGTGGCTGTGAGTACGCGACATCGCAATAATTAGCCTTAAGTGCAAGTGGGAGATTGTTGGATATAGTGCCCTCAAAGTCAATTATTGGATCGCAGGCACGTGATTGCAATGATTGAGGAGGACCTATACCGGTAGGACAGTCTTACTCGAGATGATAGTATGCTATCTGGTTTGCCTTTATCAGTCGTGTATAGGTTCAGGTGACTGATCACGATTACACTTTGATAGAGCCCTTAGGATCTTGCTTGACTACCAACAGTATGAGGGCGATCATATACGTGAGAGTTGGGTGGTCTATAAGCATATCCTTAATAGTGGTCTCTAGTCATGGGAGTTTCGAGACAGGGCATCGATACTCCGGAATAGACTAGTGTATACAATCGAGACCCCGACGAGGGGCGGTGGCCGGTCTCACAAGCCACTGGTGTCAGTTGGATCACCTAAGATGTATACATGTGCTCATTGGGTTATGAGTACACCGGACAGGACTCGCCGGGAACCTGCTAGTTGGTATTATACATATCGTCAGATAGCATTTCCCTGGTGACATGTGTACAGGTTAGTTCATCGACCTGAGGTCGTCATTTGTCTCGTGTGAGTTCCCACTGTGCTTTGATTTCTACCCTACCACGGCTCAAAGGAGTCGTGCAAACAGGTAGTTTTTGGGTACAGCCCCGAGCCATATGGAGGCACGTGAGCGGATCGGCAGGGGATTCGTCTCTCCCGGTATTGGGGGTAGAGGTCGCGCTGTGTCTAGGAAAGCCATTACACAAGTCCTTGGCCAAGGCAGGTGAGATTTACTGGTAGGTACTCCAGTAGTATCTCAGGGTGTTCAGGGCTTGTCTCCGACACGACTTATACGGCTATTGGGGGTCTGACGTTACTAGCCCCCTATGCCAGAATGCGATACTCATAGAAGAACGGACCGGACTGTATATACATTGTCACTGTTAGGCTCAGTAGGGTTTCTGGATGAGTTCGCTCATCAGCTTCCCTTGAGGTCAGTCCATGGGCAGCCGTTACGCATAGCTAGTGCCGCTGACGGCATGTGGTTAAACCTACTACCAGGGTACTGACGAGTCATTAGAGTCCCCCACAGATAGTTTCCCAAGTTCGGGCGAAACATTGTAGAGGCCGTATGGTTTTATGGCAGGGTTCGGAAAATGCACGTGCGTTTACGCACGTGTCATATTTCGGGCAGATAATACTGGTGGGCTTTGGTTTAAGCCGGATCCATGTATTATACAGAGTAGATATAATATCTTTATCTCAGTTGCATTTGTATTCGGTCATAATAAAAATGCGGGTATATTTATACAGTTACGGGGTTATCCTGAAATTCGTTTCGGGATCACTTTTGGAAGTTGCCAGTTTCCAGTTTTCTATCAGCCGTATTTAACATTCGGTTAAATACGGATTTATCTTTTCTTGAGATGAGTGTGGATGCTTCTAGAAGGTTCTAGAAGTAGTGAGGTGTTTTGTGACTCATGGTTGCATTTAATGATTCAATTAATGCATGATGACTTGGTTAATGATTCATCATTTTCATTAATTGTGTTCATACTTTGTGTTCACACTAGATATTTCTCTTATTGTCACCTCCCCCTCTCCTACCATCACCCCCCACCTCTATATGATGGCCGGCCCCTCCCCTCCTCTCTTAAGACTCACTCACTTGACTTGGTTAAAAGATTATGATAGTTTCGGTGTATGGAATTTCATAGCTCATTTCATTCCATCACCCGATTCCAATGGCAACTTCGTTAACCGTTCGTCCATGGCTTTGGACGAAGCGAGACAAAGTCTACTCATTCTCTACATCATTCTTGGTCATCTCTTCTAGCAAACTTGATGACCGAGTTGCCTCGAGTCAGAGGCGGGAGCCCGTTTTAAGATCCGATGACGTGGTGCCACCTGGACGAGGAGATCGGAGATCGACGAGATCGGAGCAGCCGCAACGGAGCGTGAGATGATGGTTAAAGAACGAAGGACTCGGATCTTCGGTATAACCTTTCTTCCCTCTTTGTAGATTGTTAGTTTAGCGTTAATAGCAGATCCGGGTTATAGTATGCGATAGCGCCAGTTATAAAAGTTTTTGTTCCGTATTTTAGCGTCTGAAAGATGGCCGGGGCGCTACCGTAGACTTACAGCAGCGCAGTGCGCTGCGCTAGTGCGCTACGCTTGCGCTGCTGACACGTGGCGTGGTCTGGTGAGTTGCGCCAATTTCAGAGAGCAAAGCTCTATTTCAAAAGCGCATAGCGCAAATGGTTCAGATGCTGACACGTGGCGCTCTCTGGTGGCTTGCGCCAGCCCAAGAGCGCAACAGCGCAGTTTGCAAGTGCAAGGCACTATAATTTGAGAATCTTTTAGATTCAAGAACCAATGGTTCATAAAAGAAGTGCAAAGCACTATTTGTTTTCTTCGATCTAATGAGAATCAAAGAAAACAAGTATTTTTTGTTTTTTCTTATTTAAAGAACCAGTGGTTCATAAGAAGTGCAAAGCACTGTTTATTATGTGAAGATCATTGATCTTGTTCTTAGATCAATGATCTATAAGAAGAAATTTCTTCTATTTTATGAAGGTTTTTACATTTTTCTTGAAACTTTTTCAGAGTTCTCTTTGTTTGAAGCTCTTGATTTCTCAAAAAAATGTTGATGCCTTTGAATCGAGGTCTAGGGTCCTTTTTATAGTGCTCATAAATTAGTTAAAGAGATCTTTCTCTGAGTGATTTGGGGAATTTTCCCCACCGTTGGATCTTTGATCCAAGGGCTTCTGTTTTACAGAAGAAAATCTTCTTGTTTTAACAAGAACAGAAAGAGTTCTTTAAAATCTTAATTCTGTTTGGCGCAAATGCCCCAGCGTGTGACACGTGTCAAGTAGCACAAAGCGTAGCGCATCTGCGCTGACACGTGTCGCGCAGCGCAACTGCGCTAGC
Source organism: Agapanthus africanus (assembly GCA_030015575.1). Lineage (NCBI taxonomy): Eukaryota > Viridiplantae > Streptophyta > Magnoliopsida > Asparagales > Amaryllidaceae > Agapanthus > Agapanthus africanus. The sequence continues at coordinate 654,000,590 of JASDDO010000014.1, forward strand.
GCATCTATGCTGACACGTGTCGCGCAGCGCAGTGCTTGCGCAACTGAAGCGTTGCTTCCTTTTGTTTTTTAATAGAGCTTTGCTCTGATTGGACGCGCTGCCTCGGGCGCTGTGCTCTCTGCGCCGGCGTGCCTGGTTTTGACACGTGGCGCCCTGCGTGCAGCGCAGAGGATCCGAAGCGTTGCTTCATTTATTAAATTTTAAATTTTCAAAGTAGAGCTTTGCTCTGATTGGGGGAAGATGAAGCGTTGCGTCATCTCCCACTTTGGAATTTGAACAGAGCTTTGCTCCGATTGGGGGAAACATGGGCGGGGTCAGAATGGTCCTGGAAGCTCATCCCCGGTGAAAGCATCCAGATTGTCTTTCGGGTTGGTTTTCCCGTCGAACAGAGAGACCTTCGGGGGCTTGTTGCGCGAGGAGACGTGGATAGCGAGCAGTTCCTCGGTAAACGGCTTGATGAGCGAGTCGGCGGCGTACTTAGCCCCGTCGCTTGAGAGGTGTCCTTCCCGGCGCATGCCCTCGATCTTCTTTCTGAGGGCATCGAGACGGCCGTGGTACCTTGAGGATTCGGCTCCTGGCGATCCCTGGCTTCTTCTGGGGGAGACCTGCGTCTGGGCACGGCCCCGGTTCCTCTCGATGAGGTTTCTCAGATCCCCGGACGAGATGGTCCTCGAGCCGTCGTGGCGAGCTCCTTCCATCTGACCTCGTCGAGGGAGGGGGTGTCGATCATGCCTGTGGACAGACGAAGTGACCGACATCTCCTCAGGGGGGTAAGGATCGCGCGGAGGCTCGAGGCAAGGCGCTCTGGCGGCGGATCTCGAGGTGGAGCCTTGGGGCGCCCAACGGGCCTCAGGGAGTATCGGCCCATGAGATCTGTGGCCGGGGGCCGCAGCCTGCCGGTGGTCAGCCGTGCCGACGGGGGCAGAGCCTTCTGGAAGCGGAGGAGCGGCGACCTAGGGCCCAGGTCCGGGCGTTTGGACCCGGACGAGCGCCTCCATGAGGGACTGTAGCCGATCTACTCGGCTTGCGAGGGCGTTGATGATGGTCGCCGGAGGGGGATCGTCCGAGCCTCCGGTGAGGGGAAAGCGGCGGCTGGTACCTGGATCTTCAGGGTGATCGCTTGCCATGTGTATGAAGATCGGAAGGCCAAATTTGTGTTTTGTGGAGTCGATTCCCACAGACGGCGCCAACTGATGGAGGTCCTTTTCGGGTTTCCGTCAGATGTTGTCTTCCGTCGATCTCCCGGTGGATTTTGGAGGTGATCTCCTGTTGCGTGTGGGTCTCAATAGGTTTGAGGAGATTGGTGATTTGAGGAGTTTAGCACCGAATACCTACAAAGAAGTCCCGGGGTGGTTTGGTACCACCGAGGACCCTCCGACGATCAAGTTAGCACTAGATCCGAGCAGAGTAACGGCTAAGTGGAATAAAAATGGCTTACTTGACCCCTCTGTGATGGGGGTTTATATAGCGGCGGCAGCACGCAGCAGCAGGCGCGGAGATCACTCCGGCAGTTACGCTCCCGACGTCACGCCTGCGTGAAGAGCGGATCGCCCATTAATGGGGATCGTGATGGCGTGGAACGTGGGATGTTGCTGGCGGAGAATCTGCGCATTGCGAGATTCGCGGAACGGTGGTTATGCCTGCGAGTGGTGGAGTCGGTCGGAGGACCGAGGAAGACGGCCTCGGTAGGGAAGCTCGGGACGAGCGAAAGGGCCGAGGAGTCTTGGTCTTGAGCCAGCTCGGGACGAGTTGAGCGTCCGAGGAGGCCAATTTCAAAAGGAGCTCTGAGGAGAGCCGGCTAGGGCTTGCAGGTCGGGTACACGGATGGTCGGGTCGGTCCCTGGGAGCTCTTTCTTCTGAGTTTTTGGACACGTCATCTGCCACGTGTCGTGATCTTGGAGATCCCCAATATTGAGCATCATCACCTCCCACTCCCCCGATTGACGCAATTTCTTTATGTTTTGCAGGTCTCTCATGATCTCTCGCTCAAATTCATTCATCAAATCTCTACTTTGTTCACCCAAACTTATAAAATGTTATCCAACAATTTATTGCTGTATCAGAATTGGTTTTATTTAGGCTATATGTGATAAATAAATTTTCGCTTATATAGCACATCTATGTTTCAAAACAAGCATAAAGACATTATTGCCACCTGTTATAACTGCCTCCTTTATCAAATTGACTAATTTTGACCAACAAGTTAAAAAAGAAATCATCTCGAAAATAAACCTTCCCCTTTCTTGTATTCACGCAACCCCTTTTATGTTTTGCCAAAAACCTAGAAGTTTACAGTGGTAAAAATGGAGAAATTATTGTGGTGGAGCTTGCTCTTGTATGCTAAACACGACGGTTTAGGAGTGAATCGAAAGCCGTGATTCATTCTCTACTTTGGATTCAAATTCTTGATTGATTTTTGAAGGAAGTCCATAAAATATTTACAAGAAAAAGATGTCATGAATAAAGAAAAGGGACTAGGGCTCATAACATAGGTTGAAGAAAGCAAAATGGTCCAAAACATATCACATGAGGGGGCACAAGAAATCCAAATGCAATATTCTAACCTCAAAGTAACTATGGGCAGCTAGCACTGATGGAGAAAGAGTTTGGGTATCCATTTTCCGCGTTTTGAAACTTAGGTATTTATGTGCTATATAGATCAAATATTTGGCATTTATGTACCATTTGACTTTTTTATATATTTATTTATTATATTTGGATTTTTATTTAACTCATAACAGGTGGTGAAATAAGAATTATTTTATATGCGTAGTTTTTATTAGAGATTTTTTGGAAATGGGATATGCTTGAAATTTTAAATTGGGTAGATTTTGATTGATTTATATTTCAATTAACTTTAAACCAAACTTAGATTGTGTTTCCAAACCAGGCCTTGCACTTTTAGTACTCTGACAAACAATTTTACATTTTTGGGAAATATTGCTTTTTTACCTCTTAGTCCACCATTAGAAATTTGGAAATTAAGGAACTATAGTGATGGAGGTCTTGATCTCCTTCAGATGTTGTCTTCTGCTGATCTGTCGCGAGTGTTGAAGGATGACTGAGATTGGATTGGAGGGTTGCCTCCTGATGCGTGTGGATCTCAGTGTGCTTGGTTTGAAATGAAGCCGAGCTACCTGCAAGGAAGTCCCGGGGTAGTTGTACCACCGTGGACCCTCCAACGATCAAGTTAGTCAAGATATTTGGGCAGAGTAACGGCTTATTAGATCAGAATTGCCTTACCTGAGTCGTCTGAGAGGGGGTTTATATAGTGGCAGCCATGGGCTGGCGGGCGCGAGATTTACGTCGGCTGTTACGCCCTTGGAGCCGCGCCTGCGCGAATAGCGGGATCCTCCATTAATGGCGAGATACGCTCGTTAATGGGGGAACGCGATGGCGTGGAACGCGGGATCGTGGGGCGGCGGATATCTCGCATATGGCGAGATTCGCGGAGCCATGTCCGAGACGCTTATGATCTGCGCTCTGGGTTGGTCGATAAGACCGACAAAGCTTAGTTCGGCGGGAGGCTCGGAGGCGAGCGGGAGGCCGAGCAAGCTTGGTTTCGTGTTAGCTCGGTGGCGAGCTGGGAGGGCTGAGGAGGCCCAGCGTGCAGGAGGGCTCGGAGGTGAGCCAATGGTTGTTTGTAGGACGAGTGCAGGAGTGTTCTGAAAGGTCATCGAAGGTCGAGAGCATCATCGGGTCGAAGTCCCGGAGTATGCCTCCAATGTACTGTCCTTGCTCCTTTCTTGTAAGCCTTGGGACACGTCATCTGCCACGTGTCATGATCTGGAGAGTTTTCAGTACCGAGCATCATCATTAGCCCCCACTCTCATCCCGACCTATTTATGGGTCGGGTCGACAGTGGTTTGATCGGTCATCCGGGCTAAGTTCTTATTTGAAGACATCGTCGGTGCAGATTCTCGGGCAATTAGTCGTATTTTTTCGATGACGTCGGCGGATCAGAGAAAAGATCGTGCATTAAAGGGGAAGCGTCGATTCGATCGTACGTCCGTTGAGGCGCCAGGCCACATGCCCGACGCTGGTTGGCTGACGTGACGGGCCGCCGGTGTCCTTGGTGCTTGAAGGGACGCGTCCAATGCTCTTGTTGTAGGATTGCTTAGCACGACAGCAAGGTTTCGGGAGGCATCGTCCATGCCATTTTCAAAAAATTGCCATGCTAACCAATCATAACCCTAGAATCTTAACTAAAGGTTTAGACAATACAAAATATAAACAACTTTATATCTAAGTGAATATGGAATACAACCTTTATAGACTGGTCCTTCACTTCAAATGCTCCGTGTAGAAGTCCCTTCGCTCCAAGTAGTGGTGATCCGGACTCTCCAGACTCTCCACTAGTCGAAATGAACAAGCTTGCTCAATGATCTTCGAGACCGAAGATGATCTACTTTGAGGGGACACCAACTCAAATTACCTCTTCACTAATTAGGGATTAGTGAAGCTAACACCCTAAACTAAATGTCTAATCTAGTAGAGGATGATGAAGTAGGAATTTTGCTCACTTTAGAATTCTTTTTCTCACTATTTTTTCTCACTTCCTCAAAAGCTAGAGAGCTTAGCTCTTCATGAAGAAGAAGATGAAGAGATAATGGATGAGAGAGTCAATAGCAACCATGGGTGAGAAATATCTCATATAACCCTTGTAGAGACATAACCATGGTTAAAGATAATGGTTAGGTTAATAAATATCTAAAGCAAAACAAAATAGGTGGACTAAGTCAATGGTCATCTACAAGCTTCTCCAAGCTTCCAACCATGATAAAATTCCACTCAATTTTGAATTACTTAAATAAATAAAAACCATTATATTATCTCAAGTATGGTGTAAGTCTCATACACCCATGTTGCATGTATAAACTAGCATGACACAAAAATATATATCACGTATATATTTAGTGTCAAAAAGTGAGGAAAAAGAATGCTTAAGTGAGCTAATATTAGTTAATGTAAATTAGTATATCAAATATACAATTATACATTAAATTATCAAATCAACACTTGATTTAATAATCCGGCTATATCACATATAACCGACTAATATCATATGTATCTTCTTATCGAATCAACACTTGATTCGATAACCCGGCCATATCACATATAACCGACCGATACCATTATCGCGAGAATTGAATTCGGTATCACATACTCCCATTAATCTCGGTCCCGCACATATCATATATGTGCTTCTACTTCGTTTCGCCTGAGCCAGGAAATCTCTGTGTAAGACTCTAAAGACTCGTCAATACGCCGGCAGTAGGTGATGATCATATCAAGCACCCACAAGCCGTCAGCGGTACTAGCTGGACGTAACGGCTACCCGGGTATTGAGCGATCAGAAGATCAACAAGCAAGCCTGCTCATACTCTTGTAAAGCCTGTCAGTAACACTACCGTACAGTCCGGTCTTTTCGTCTGATATGTCGCATATCGTAGCCTTGGGGTGGTAATCTTCAGACCCCAATAGCCTGATAAGTCATGCTGATACAAGATCCATAACGGTTCGAGAAACTACTGATAACACTTACCAGTAAATCTCAGCAACTCTGGCCAGGGATTTCCTGTTATGGACAATCGAGCATAGCGCAACATCAACCCCCAATACCGGAAGGGACGAAATGCCCACCTATCTCTCATTGCCTCCATGTGACTCGGGACTGTACTCAAAAACCACCGTTTTGCACGATCTCTTGAATGTGGTAAGATGGAAATCAAAGCATAGTGGGAATCACACAAGACTCTATGACGATCTCGGGTCGACAGACTAATCTGTACCACTGTCACCAGAGAACTGATATCTGATAATAGGTATAATACCATCTAGGAGTTCTCGGCGAGTCCGTCCAGTGTACCCAATCTCCACTGAGCACCCGTATACCATCTCTGATGTCTAACACCAATGGATATGGGATCATCCATCGCCCATCACATAGATCGAGAAGCGTATACGCTAGTCTACTCTGGAATATCGATGCCCTGTCTCGATACTCCCACGACTAGGAACAATTGAAGGATGCACTTACCGACTACCCTTGCCCCACTAGTATGATCTGCATCATAATCCTGGTAGTCAAGTACCCATCCTAAGGGCTTTATCAACATGTAATAGAGAGACAATAAGTGTACATGTTAAGATAAAGAGCAACCAGATAGCATACTATCATGTCAAGCAAGAAAGTCCTCCCTATATATGTCCAAGCATCCACTACAATATATATCACATGTACAGTAATGGCCTCTAGGGCATACATATAACCAACAATCTTCCACTTACACTAAGGCCATTTGTTGTAGTATCCTATACTCAACGTCCTATAGAAGTCTCTCTAGGGTAAGGCCTTTGTGAGTGGATCCGCTGTGTTATCCTTCGCGTCTACTCTCCTAACCTCGATCCCTTAGAGATCAACCATCTCCCTGATCAGGTGATACTGTCCTCAGAATATGTCTAGAACGTTGATGGGACCGGCGTTCCTAGGCCAAAGCCACAACTCCATTGTTGTCACAATAACAGTTATTGGACGCTCAATGGTAGGAACCATGTTCATCTCATGAACAAGAAATGCCCAGACAACCACTTTGGCAGCATCGTTGGTAGCGATGTATTCAGCTTTTATCTTCTAGTATGCCACGGTATCTAGCTTGGAACTCTTCCAACATACCGTCCCTCCACTGAGGGTAAAGACAATGCCTGTGACTGACTTTCAGTCGATCTGGAAGCTCGAACCAAGAACATTCATTTAGTGCTTCTCAAGTACTTAAGAATGTCCTCCACAGCTGTCCAGTGATTTTCCCAAGATCCGATTGATTCCTGATCACTACACCTAGTGAGTTAGCTATATTTGGTCTGGTACATAACATCGCACACATGATAGAGCCTACTGCCGAAGTATAGAGTATCCCTTGCACGCGAGCTCTCTCCAAATCAGTCTTAGGAGATATCTTTTTGGAGAGAGTGATCCATGAGTAAGTGGGCGAACCACCATGCTTAGAATCTTTCATACTAAACCCTTTTAATACGGTGTTAATGTACCTGGATTTGGGACAATCCCAACATCCACTTAGATCTATCACCATAGATCATAATCCACAAGATGTAGTAGGTATCATCCAGATCTTCCATGGAGAATCCTCGTGATAAGAGGAGCTTGACCGAGTGTAGCATAGGAAACCCTTTCCTATCAAGAGTATGTTATCTACGTACAATACGTGGAGGACAACCTTACTCTCCACAACCTTCTTGTATATACAAGGTTCATCTACCTTTTTGATGAAGTCAAACTTTTTGACTGCCACATCAAAACAGATGTTCCAACTCCGCGATGACTGCTTTAATCCTGATAAACTTAAGCATAGCTTTGAAAGTCTCAACTTTTCTATTTACACCAAGAATTTTCTCAAGATCTATTTGCTTCCAATGAGTTTTACCCCTTCAGGTGCAACATTCAAAGTCAAACTTTGTTGGTGTACATGGATTCCATCTGTAACACCTTAGAATGTGTTTTGTGGCTAATTATATTTTAATATATGGTTTTTAATAAAAAGTTTACCAAAATGATTTCCAATTATTTTATCCTATTTAATGAATATTTTATTAGATTTTTCCTAGGCTTGCACACACTTGTGCATGATAACTAGGGTGCTAATTTGGAGGTTAACTATGATTAGCAACATGGTGAGCTAACCATTTTTCCCTAATCTAGTTTTAATAATTATATTAGGTGCCTTTGGGTTTAATAGTTCATGGTTGTTCTTTAAAAGAAATATGGATTTAAATGGGGTTTTAAATTTAAATTGATTTTCTTATGTTGACCTTGGTGAGAGAGAGAGTGAGAATGGGGCATGATGGCTTTGCCATGCTTCATTAAATGAAAAGAGATAGAGGAGGGGTTTTGACTTTGTCTCTCATTTCTCACTTCTCTTTTCACTCATTATCTCATTCTCTCACACAAACACACACACACACTATCAGCAGCTTCAGCAGCCCCAGAAGCAGCACCAGCAGCAGACAGCCACAGCAACAACAACAATATCAGCAGCTTCAGCAGCAGAGGCAACACCATCAGCATCAGCTCCAGCAACTCGAGATGCAGCAGCAGCAAGCAGCTCGAGCAGCAGCTGAAGCAAGCAGCAGCACCATCAGCATTAGAAGCAACAACAGCTTGTAGCAGCAGCAGTAGCAACAGCAGGCAACAACAGCAGTAGCAGGAGCTCCAGCTACTTGCAAGCCCTCTTCTTCCCCCATTCACTTCTTCACCTGCTTCTTAGGGTTCATTAGGGTATAATTTCTTAACCCAATCCCCTAGTTGCTAAGTTTGTATGTTAATTAGCTTCGATTAGTGTTAAATAGTTAGTTTAGTGCTAATTATGGTGAATTATGTGGAATTTTGGTTAGAATGTGATTGTGTTAGTTAACCTAACTTATTTTAGTGTTGTCAGGGCTACTTTAACAAAGAATGGACCCAGATTACACTAAAATACCATAGGGTTTGTGTTTTGTGCAAATTGGTGTTTTATTGCGATATTTTGGCAATCTGTGATCTGCTTTTGACCCGGGCCCTTCAGGATAAAATTGAGAAAACGGGGCATGCACACTAGGTCTAGAACACACCAACAGAACACGAGCCCCTCATTCAAATTCTTGGCCGCAGATTTAATGCATATGGCCGCAAATTGCGGCCAGAAAGGTGAGTAGGGTGTTGGGGTCTTGGCTAGGGTTCTCTGCAGTGTTGTCTAGTGTTTTGGCATGCATAGTTTTGTGAGATTTGACCTGTAGGAAAATCTGGAACAATATATCGTATTGCATGTCCGTTTTGTTGCGCGATACGCGCGATACGTGAGTGGGTTCTGCGATCCAGCGTGTCGCGGCGTGTCGCAGTAGTTTCAGACACGTATACACACGTTTCAGCGTATCGTGCACACGCGCGTTTAGTTCGCGACGCGAGTTTCTAGTTTAGTGTCGATATCGCGTTTTGCGAGATATTTGCTTATATATATGGTTTTCTTGTCTAAATTTCAGGTTTGCAGGCGGGGACTACGGACACTGCTACAGAGGGAGACGGGTGGTAGGATTCACCTAGCGTGGAGCGTAGGTGAGTAGATTTAATATCTACAGGGGAATCGCCCGCATGGCGTTATGCGTCCGGGCTAGGATTCTAATACTTGTTGCGTATTCTACGTCATTGTTAGAATTGCGCCTTACCCTATTTATTAGATATAATGGTACTGTGACTAGCAGCCGTAGAATACTGCACATATTATTGACGGTTTATGTTGCACGAGCACGGATTGTATGCTACACCCACACCGTCAATAATTGCCATGTTACACACAAACCATTATAGATATCATATTGCTTAGTTAGGGACTTTACGACATCGATTCGCATTACGTATCACTTTGGACATTTAGTTACCGATATACCTTACTCACTTATTCCACTCATACCCGGAGGGGGTATACTTCATCAGTTCTTATAGGTAGATACCTATACATTGCTACACCTGTATGTTACACACTTCTTCAGTTGCAGTTACATAATTACCTTTACTGATGTTACTTAGCTGTACCTTATTGGTTTTGCATACATCTGGTTTCAACTACATATTCTCATTTATATGCTCACATTTCAGATATATCGCATATATTTATTCCTGGATTTGCACATTGTTTATTTGGATTTTACATGATATTTTCTGGATTTGGGAACCGCAAGAGTTCATGAAATTATGCATACATTGAAAAACCCGGTTTTCTTGATATGATATTTGCGCAGCCACCATGAGATTTATCGGTTCTGATTATATACTCCATACGAGGTGTGGTTGCCGTATGAGGGTACATGGTGGGACCCGGTATGGTTCCCCTCGGCAAGAAGATCGATGGACTTTGCCGATTGAGCCTGGAGGCGGGCGAGTACCTACCGGTGACAGTACCAATGACTCGGCGGGGATCATGGAGATACCGTTGGGAGTCATGCACGTATGCATACGTCGAAAGGCGAAGGTCGGAGCTAGGCACTCGTGCTTTCGGGATAGCGTATGATACGTACCTATCAGGATTTCTATGTCGATGCTTGGCACACTGTTTTCATGATATTTTCTTTAAACACCTTTGTATATATTACAGGGGATTTAGCCGTTGTTATATATACCCTTACACCAATATTAGTGGAATGGGACGCTAATATATGTGTATTGACCCCATCATATTATTTCTGCAAATATATACCTTTAGGATATTAGAATTCTACTTGAGATTTGATTTGGGATATTATGTGATTCATTGAGATTGGATATTGGACATACATATGAGATTACTGATTTGTACATTCGGGATATAGGAGATTACTCGATATTGTACATTGAGGAGATGCGAGACTTATATGATGTGAGAGCCCAACTTGGGGGCTGATTTAAGGAATTGGGATTTGGGTGTCTTGATGGCTTGTGATCCTACCACAATGACAGGATTCCGTGGGATGACATATTTCACTCCATACCTCATACCTATTTGTTATGCACTGTTCCATGTATTAGGAGTACATGTTAGTTGCATATCTACATTCTCATATCCCTATTGCATGGTTATTGCATACTACTGTCATGTTATTATTGCTTCACATATTGATTGTACCTGCTAGTGTACTTTCCATTATTCCGCATTCACATGACCTGTTATTACTGTAAATTGTATATCTTAGATTCATGCTGTACGTACATTCCTGCGATTATCTCCATATGTTATCTACTATTCACGAGTTGGCAACTCACCCCCGTTGTGCCACAGGTGTTGCAGGTTGTTCCCCAGAGTAGTCGAGGCAGGCTATTCAGCTATTCATCTATCACCTTTTGCTACAGATACCGCATCGGCTCACAGTATACTTTTTGCTTAGGTGGGTTTTGGTGGTTATCTGTATTTCATATTGTACATTCGTTGTATCTTGTACTCTCAATCTACTATTATGTTGTTGACTTAGAGACTTGGTGAGGACGTTATTGTATATTATTTATGGATTTGTTGTCTTTTATATACAGTTTCCTTCCTATTGTCTCTTATTTCTTCGCTACGGCATCGTATATTTATGATGTGATTGTTTTCCGTCCTTGGGCTAGTTTTTACAAAAAAATGGTGTTGCCAAAATTTTAAAGAAAGAAAGTGGGACTTTTAAGGAATTTGGGTTGTGATTTCAAATGTTTCAAAAACTTTTATTTTCTTTTCCGTATTTTCATGGTTTAGATTTCTGGGTTTTGGCTTTCTTTTACTGTGTTACGTCTTTAGGCATTGCGTAGTATTAGGGCCGTCACGTGCCAATTTCGGGTCGTGGCAAAGTTAGTATCAAAGCGCTAGGTTTTACCTTTCGGAGTGTAGGTTGACCTTAGTATGATGGAGTAGGTAGCTTAAGCAGAGTAACGTAGTGTGTGTATGTCTGCAGCATACCCACGATGCGGTACTTCGCCTTAAGTGACCTAAGTACAAATTTGCTTGAAATTCTTTCCTTGATGATTCATATCCTTGCGATTCGATTTCCTTATTCTTATCGAATCTTATCTCTATTATAGCCTTGCCGCCGATGACTATGGGGGCTCAGAGTGATGCAGCGAGGGCTGAGATCAGAGTTGGCTCGGGTGAGACAAGTACTGACCAGGATGGTACTCTAGTTGCACAGGTGCAGACGGATCAGCCTTCGACATATAGTATCGATAGGCTTGTGGCAGAGATGCAGGACTTCCGCCAGACTATAAGTTCATTGGTTGATATCGTTCGGGAGCTACAACAGGAGGTTGTCACCCCTGTTACTCAGTTTTCACTTGCGATCAGCATGCAGCAGTCCGTCACCTACATAGCACCAGTGGTTGCAGCTCCAGTTGACGAGGCGCATATTCCAAAGACGCTGAGAGTTCCAGGACAGTGGAGGACTCGTACCAGTACACCAGCCCAGAGACAGAGGTTTGGTCATCGAGACAGATTTCGTGGCCGTCGCGGGAGTAGCAGAGGCTCAGGACGAGGACAGTCGTTCAGCTCTCATCCCCAGGATGGTCAGCAGTCAGCGCGTGGATGTTTTCGATGCGGAAGCCTTCAGCACTTCGTCAGGGATTGTTCCTTAGCACGGCGTCAGGATCGTATACAGAGGGGCTGTGGACGTGGAAGGTTCGCTCAGAGGGCTCAGTCTACCAGAGGAGTTCAACCAGTTGCGGGTAGAGGGAAGACACAGGAGTTTGCTTCTACTCATCGGGACGCGCAGGCGTCCAATGTGGAGTTTTCAGGTATCCTTAATTCGCATGTTCTTTTGATGTATCCGTTTGTTTTCACCTTGTGCCGTGTTGGGTAGATTAGTCGTAGTTTGTGTTAACGTCTATCAGCGATTCTTTTGTTGCGCGACATGTATTCAGTTGTGTGCCAATCGGATAAGAGATAGAGATTCGTCCGTCGTTTTGATCCTTCTAGAGATGTTGAATTTGACGTTCTCCTGGGCACGGACTGTTTAGCTACGTGCTAGGCGTCTGTGGACTACCGTGAGGAAACGGTCAGAAAAATTGTTTTCCCGGCGAGTCAGTTCTTGTTGTGCGGGTGGATAGTTGTGCCGCCTCTCACAGCTTGAATTCAGTCTTTTCGCTAGTCGGCTTTTGAGGAGATGTCGTGGATTCTTGACGTTCAATTGTGATACCGGAGCCACAGTGGGATTGTTGGACCGGGTTCCTTTAATGCGAGAGTTTTCCGACGTTGTTCCAGGTGAGACGGAGAAGCTTAAGGAGCTTAAGGATCAGCTGCAGAGTTGTTATTGGGGAGTTTTGTGCGTCTGAGTATTTCGCTTTTGGAAGCTCCTATTTCTGTTCATCAAGGAGAAATACGGCAGTTTGAGGTTGTGTATCGACGGATCGTTAATTGAACCGGCTTACGGTGCAGATAGGTATCCTTCACCTCGCATTGACGATTTCTTCGATCAGCTCCAGAGTGCGAGGCATTTTCTAAGTTTGTTTGGGATCAGGTCATCATTATTACGGTTCGGAGTGATGGCATTCCGAAGACTGCCTTATGCGTACTACGTGCTTTGTGTGTTTTAGTGAGTCATTGGATTCATGATGCCCTAGCAGCATTCGTAGATGTGATGAACCAGATTTCTTCAGGCCGTTCCTCGACCAGTTATTGTTGTGTTATTTACGACATTCTGGTCTATTTAATGTGTCTTGAGGAACAGGAGCAGCACTTGAGGATTTGTTATGCAGATACTGGGAGAGCTCCAGCGGTTGCTAGATTCTCGGAGTGTTTCTTCAGGTTTGTTTGTGTTGACTTCTAGGTCTTGTAGTCACGGGAGATGGTTTCGTATGGTTCCGAAGGAGATCGTGGCCGTACAGCTTAGGCCCAGACATGTGTGCAGGATGGAGATCCACAGATTTTTGGGCTTAGCAGGTTTTTACCGCCGTTTCGTGCAGGATTACTGGAGTAGTGTTGCACCGTCGACTGAAAGGACCGGAAAGGAGGTTTCTTTCTTTGGACTGAGGCATGTGTGCGGAGTTTTCAGCGGTTGAAGATTCTGTTAACAACTGCATCAGTTCTTTCTTTGCTTTTGGTTCGGGCGACTGATTAGTCCAAAGACTTGTATTTACCGTAATCAGAAACGGCGTCGCTTTGCAGCTAGCCGGTGAATACGGGTCGATCCACAGAGATGGGTAATTTCCTTTAATGTGTTTTAACGAGTTGATTCAAAATGATGTTTTGATTGGTTTCTAAAATCTATAAAAACTGGATCTATCACTAAACTAAATTAATCTAAATTAAAGTCTTGCTAGGGTTAGGTTTAGGGGAAGTTTGGAGATTAAAGGTTTCCTCACCGCTTTCATTGCCCTATTTTTGATCTATTAGATGTTGGTGTAATTATCAATAAAGTGGATTAGAATCTTTTGGGAAGATGTTTCTTCCTCTAGATTCTTTATCCTTCCTTTATCGATAATTACCCTAACCTCCATGGAAAACACGCGCAACCGGCCCTTTATACTACGGTTCATCGTTACCTCGAGAGGTAGGATGCCGTAGGGAGCGGTTGTGCGTGCATGCATGGAGTTCTAACTCTTAGGTGTGGATGACATGAAAGGGGTGAGAGATCTCATCTCTCAAACCTTTCCCTAAGGCTAATCCTAACAAGCGAGGAGACTACTCGCTCATTAAGGGATGATAAGACATACTAATTAAAAGAATTAAAACAAAAAAATAAAATTACTTACTAGGTTGACGGCTCCCTCCAAGCAATATAGAACAGATCTGAATAATACTCCCAGCAATTCTGAATTTTATTGATTGAAAAGAGGCATAGGGTTTTACAATTTTCGATTACAATTTATAAGTAAACAGGAGAAATTAGGGTTACAGACTCTCGCAGATGTGCAATTACAGATTTGCCCTCGAAAAATCCCAACACCCGCACCGACGCACCGACAGGAGAAACATCCACCGACACGGGCATTATACGGCCGCGGAACCGCGGCAATTGGGCGCTTGGGCCGCGGTTCCGCGGCCCTTTGGTGGGCTTGGCTCACCATCTTTTTGGGCTTGGTTCAGGATTTCTTAGGCTTCCTATTTTTATACTTCTTTTCTCTGTTGGGCTTCTTAGTATTCTCCAGATCTTCAGTGAAAACTTGTAATGATCTTTTGACCGTTTCACTTTCGTATTTTTGGACCTTGCACTGTTCTTCGTCTCGGCTTGACTAGGATCCGTCTACTTGTTGGTCAAAAGTCCCTTTTCTGTATCAACTTTCGTCTTTTTCATTGTATTTGCTCCAAGAGCCTGTATCCTGTAACATGCAACAAACGTGCGTCAAGAGTACCTGTTTATTTATAAAACGGATAAGAATAGGGGGATGAAAAATGCAATATTATGGTCTGAACAAATACCCCCAAACTTACCTTTTGCTCGTCCTCGAGCAAACTTATTATTTTATTCTCTAAAATCCTAACCACACTTTCACAGGGAAAACGCGATTGCACTGAGCACGTGCAACAAGCCGTTAAACCTCTAGGTGTCCCTAGTAGGAGGAGTGTTGTCTCCTGAGGGTTTTCAGCGGATTACACCCACAAAATCCTATCAACTCGGCCCATTGACTTTTGTTCTCCAATTAGGTTTTCTAACAAGGAATTATATTATCGTCGACCCGTAAATTATCCACCCATATTCTTCACGCCTCCTTATTATTTAACATAAGATTATATATATCCTGTAGACTTACTTAGCTTTCGGCATTTCCTAAGTTTTCCTTCTAGGGTTTCATCTCCACTTAGGAATTTCTATCAACCCTACTAAAGATACAAGTTTTATTCTTCATTCCTTTCTCTCATCTAAACTCTAATCACATATCCCCACGTGTGTGTAAATATCACCCCTACACTTGGAAATTCAAATCAAGCAATCGTACTCTCGTCCATTGTCCAAAGCACTTATTATTTAGTGAATTTTTAAATGAAATTTGCTTACACATCTTTCATGCGACCGTTAATACTTCTTGAGGTACCAACGACCGATTACAAGATGTGTTTGCACTTTAAAGCGTACTTCCTAGTTTTGCAACACCCAAGGCTTTAGCAGTGACTCCCAAACCAGTTGGTCTAAGGCACTAGGTGATGAAGCACCCTCGCTAAATATTTTTCTATTTTTACAGCCTTAAGTAATCACAAAAACCAGTGTTCATTTTTTTTTCTTTATTCACCTTTTTTCTTTTATTTTAATTGTACTAAGGACTTTAGACAAGAGCATTTTAAGGTCTCTTCTACTATTCCAAGTTTCAAGGTGCGTGATTGTGCAAATTGTAGGGTATACATTTTCAGAATCTAGACTTAAGCTAGGAACTATTTTTCAAACTTATACTGTAATAAGAATATCAATACTCTTCCCTTGTTTCGACTTAGCCTAAGACGTGAACCCAAAATTTGCCTATTTCTAAATAAACTACAAGGCATATACTTTCTACCGTTAAACTTTAAGGAATGTTATTTTTAGGGTTTTTAATTCACTAAGTCTAAGATCTAGTTGTTCCTAGCCAGTTAACCTATTTGTCAAACTTAAGTCAATTAGCCAAAATTGAATACATTAATTTTTATAATTTTGAAATTTTTCAATTTTTATGGGTTTTCAAATAAGTATGAAAATGCAAAAATATGTACAAATGAAATGAATGCGAAGGAAGAAGACGTACCGAGCATACCCCCAAACTTGAACTTGACAGTGTCCTCACTGTCATGCTAAACCAAGAGGGTCAAAATGCCGATACTCCCATGTTTATTTATTTATAATTTTTTTTATTGTTAAGAAAAACAAAAATATATACAAAAAGGCCTTCCCCCAAACTTCATTTAAACTGTGTTAGACATTACTGCCAAACCTTGCATAGACCAAACGTCAACACCAACCAGTTGAAAAATTTATCAGTAAAGAGTATGAGTTGGTGGAAGAATAAGTTGTAGCGATTCACAAAGAATTGGGAAAGATAGAAGTGGTGGTATGGAGGGTGTGGAGGTGAATACACAGGAGGTGGTGATGCATCTAAACGAGAATGTGAATGATCAGCAATCAGTGGAATATTGGCATTCTCGTAGCTTAAAAGAAATGGGGGTGGTTCAACTTCTAAAGGAAGATGTTGACTAACCACAATATCCCCAAGATGTTCCTGTGGGTCCTCAATTGACTTGGCATCATCTATAAATTGCATATGATATTCAATTATAAGGGAACTGATCTCCTCGATATCCGCCATAGTCCAACCGAAAACTTGCCGCCTATCTTGTAAGACCTTTAAAATAGCGTTCTCTTGCTCGAAGGCTAGAGAGGCTGATATTATAATGGGAAAAGTCTCATTCTCACCTATGTAAGCATATTTAAGGTGAGGTGGCAAGGACATGAGTTCGAGTTTCGGAGGCGAAAGAATCATTGCGGAATCTACCTCGAACTCAAAGGACTCCAACACAGGTTCGAAATCACTGCAAACAACCGATTCGGATGGTTCGACTAACTCATCTAAAAATTCAAAAGACTCATATTCGGGCTGTGAGTCGTCATCATCCGAAAAAGTGAAACATTCATAATCAATGTCGGTTGTGTCAACGGTGGTAGGCTCAAGGAGGGACGCACTAGTGGCGTCAAAACTATTTTCATCAAATAGAAATCTTTCAAGCTCGTATTCCTCCTGCGTGATTTTGTGAATAGAGCAAACTTCTCGTGTACTAGTTTTAGGCACGGGGGCAGACTTCCCATCTTATAAATATTGAATTCACTAGACATCTTCCCAAAGGATAGAGTCATGGAGCCATTGCGACAGTTTATTACAGCATTGGAAGTGGCCAAAAATGGTCGACCGAGGATCACCGGAATTTGGTTTCTTGGGTTAGCAACAGGTTGTGTATCCATAACAATAAAATCAACGGGGAATATGAACTCCCCAACTTTGATCGACACATCCTCTAGCTGACCCCTTGGATGGGTGATTGATCGAGCAGCCATTTGGAGAGTACAACGAGTGGGTTTCAACTCTCCAACCCCTAATTGTTCATACACGGAGTAGGGAATCAGGTTAACACTAGACCCAAGATCTAAAAGTGCTAGATTAATTTTCTTATCCCCAATTGTGATTGAAATCGTAGGACAGCCGGGGTCCTTTCGTTTTTGGGGTAAGGTTTGATAGCGGTTAATAGCATTGCTCACTGCACTAGCCACTAGCACTTTTTTGGGTACTTGAGATGCTTTTCTCTTCGAGGTGCATAAGCCCTTCAAGATTTTCGCGTATGAAGGGACTTGTTGGATTGTATCCAAGAGAGGTATATTTATGCTAACCTGCTTAAATATCTCCACAATCTTCTCCACTTGTGCATTTGGTTTATTAGGACTCAACCTGTTTGGGAATGGAGCATTTTGAAAATTCGTTGAGTCAAATGTCTGTGGAGTAGAATGTGGAGTAGGAACGGATCCCGGTGTAGATGTGTTCATGTTGTGAGAAATGGGTCCGTTCGAGCTAGAAGAAGTAGAGTCATGTGAAGGGTGGAGAATTGGCTCTAAAGAAAAAGGTGAAGAAAATGAAGAAGGGGAAGATGACGAAGGAGAAAAAGAAGAAGAAGAAGAACCACCGGCGGGGATGTCATCACTAGTTCCCACATCATTTATAACACTCTTCCGGATCTCAACGTGGTCACCGCATTTACATTGTGATTGGGATATGCGTTTTGTGTGTGACCGGGATTTGGCAATGGTTGAGATGGAAGCTTTCCCTTTTCTCTCTCGCTCAACGCAGTAGTTAATTGTGCAATTTTTGCCTCAATAGATTTGATACTTTGATCGTGTGAGGCATTGTTATGCATCAAAGACTGAACATAATTTTCAAATCTTGCTGCGGATTCTTTAGATTGCTTGAGAAATGCATCTAGACTTTTTTCGAGCGAGATAACCTTATCATCATTTGGTTGAACCAAATTGTTCGTTTGATTTGTATAAGGTTGTTGTTGGAAAGGTTGCTGGTTTTGAGTTTGTGTAGGTGCTTGTTGTTGTTGTGGAGGAGGTCTTTGAAAATTGTTATTTCCTTGGAACTGTTGATTTGGGTGACTCCTCCACCCCGAATTGTATGTCGAAGAGTACGGATCGTTTCTTTGTCGTTGCTGAAATGCAGCAATGACTTGATCTTGTCCTTGAATTGGTGCATTATAAGGACACTCTTCGGTTAGATGCGATGGGTTCGAACAACAAGCACAAACAGTTCGCGTGGGTAAAGCAGGGGCAGGAGAAGACGATGAGATTTTGGTCTCAATGGCTTCTAGCTTTTTCATAAGTGCGGCCATCTCGGCCTTCATTGCAATCGACATATCTACTTGATGTATGCCTACCCTAGATTGACCAACAGAAGAAGATGATGTGGTCTTGGTACTTTCCCACTGAATTGTTTGCTCACTAAGATCCTCAAGAAACTGCCAAGTTTCGTCGCTAGACTTGGAAAGAAAATGACCTTGACATATGGTTTCTAGCAACTGCTTCGTTGCGGAGTTCAATCCCTCGTATAATGTTTGGTAAAGTTGCCAACTTTCGATCCCATGATGAGGGCATTGAACAAGTAGGTCTTTAAATCTCTCGAAGCACTTCCAAAATGGTTCGGAAGGAAGCTGTGAAAATTGTATAATCTCGTTACGGATTCTAGCAGTTTTGTGATGAGGATAGAACTTTTTCAGAAAAGCTCTCACAAACTCTTCCCAATTTCTAATGGAATGTGATGCGGTGCTGTATAGCCACTTCTCGGCTAGGTCACATAAGGTAAAAGGAACGACCCTTAGCCTTATAGCGTCATCACTTAATTGGGTCGTTTTCATCATAGCGCACACATTTTGGAATTTATTAATAAAAATATACGCATCTTCAGATTCCCAACCATGAAATTTTGGCAGCATATTGATGAAATGTGGTTTTATTTCAAAATTGTTCCCATTTGCCGGTGGGGGTGAAAGACATGTAGGTAAAGAAGTGCGGACGGGGTAGAAGAGATCCTGGAGCGCAACTCGTGCCGGCGCTACAACAAGCGGAAGATTCGGGTTATTCGCACCTGGCGGAGGTGGAATCATTCCCGTCGGTAAGGTATAGTTGGGGTTGAATCCCGACATACCTTCGAAAGAAGGATTTGAAGATGGAGGTAAGAAAATGGAGGGTATTTCGACTTCGGTGTCGAAAGGTTCGTCGGTCGGTACCAACGAAACACGGACTAATCGGGCGTTAGTATCCCTAGTCCAAAGTGACATACACTAAAAGGGATAGTGTAGTCAGAAAAATAGAAAAACAGAATGTGGGGGTAAGATAGCGTCAATGGATGGAAGTGGTGGAAGTGAGTTGCAAGTTTTCTTAGCGACAAGTTGCAAGTTTGAAAAGATTTTTCTTTTTTTTTTAAGTGAGAGTTTTGCAAAAGAGGTTTTTGAAAAGGGACTCGTGACACAAATGTATCAACCACACATGCACAATCAGGCCTAGATCTAAGGTCACCTAGGTCTGCTAGACAGCTCCTAACTAGGGCTAGAAATGGGACCTCAAACCGCCTCTTCACCGACAAGTACGGCCAGGTAAGTGGGAAGGAACCACAATAGTGGGCCTAATTAATAACCACTAGCCTAGACACCGCAAAGTCAGTTAGGATAAACGGTCGATGCCTATACTAGTCCTTTTCCTATTGGGCTCGATGTCCTTAGGTCTGAGTCTAGTATTTTTTTAATTAATTGTGGTCGATGCACATGCTTTAGGTGTTTTCTGGGGTCCTGGGAAGGGTGATGAAATCCCTACCCAATCTGAGTTTGGCCAATTAGCCCCTTAAAGTCCGATTAAATTATGCAAAACAATAAAATTCACTTGCAAGCAATTTTTAGCGCGGCGCAAAGAAAGCTGCAGAAAATCTGTTATTTAGAAGGGGAGAGAAGAATTTTTAGCGCAAAGAATTCCTGCAGAAAATGTTTACAGAGAGATATATGAGGTTGCAGAGGGAAGAACAAGGGAGCAAACCATGCAAAATTGATGTGCTGACGTGGCAGGAAGAGCGCGGAACCGCGGCGGGAGACCCGCTTATGCGGCGGAAACGCGGCTTCTCAGTGGGTTCAGCCTCTGGAAAATTTTTTGTATCTCCTGTTCACCAATTCTCCTCTGTTCTGATGTTCACTTTTCTGTTCAACCTTCTGTAAATTTCCAGATTCGCAATCCTTCGCTGTTCCCGCAAGATTCAAACAACAAAACCCTTCAAACAGATAAAAGTTGAAAAAAAATTTTAATTTTTTTTTATTTTCAGATTTTTATAATTTTTAAAATTTATATCAACCCGAAATCACACAAAAGAGAATTTACGCCATCCCCGGCAACGGCGCCATTTGATTAGTCCAAAGACTCGTATTTACTGTAATCAGAAACGGCGTCGCTTTGCAGCTAGCCGGTGAATACGGGTCGATCCACAGAGATGGGTAATTTCCTTTAATGTGTTTTAACGAGTTGATTCAAAATGATGTTTTGATTGGTTTCTAAAATCTATAAAAACTGGATCTATCACTAAACTAAATTAATCTAAATTAAAGTCTTGCTAGGGTTAGGTTTTGGGGAAGTTTGGAGATTAAAGGTTTCCTCACCGCTTTCATTGCCCTATTTTTGATCTATTAGATGTTGGTGTAATTATCAATAAAGTGGATTAGAATCTTTTGGGAAGATGTTTCTTCCTCTAGATTCTTTATCCTTCCTTTATCGATAATTACCCTAACCCCCATGGAAAACACGCGGAACCGGCCCTTTATACTACGGTTCATCGTTACCTCGAGGGGTAGGATGCCGTAGGGAGCGATTGTGCGTGCATGCATGGAGTTCTAACTCTTAGGTGTGGATGGCATGAAAGGGATGAGAGATCTCATCTCTCAAACCTTTCCCTAAGGCTAACCCTAACAAGCGAGGAGACTACCCGCTCATTAGGGGATGATAAGACATACTAATTAAAAGAATTAAAACAAAGAAATAAAATTACTTACTAGGTTGACGGCTCCCTCCAAGCAATATAGAACAGATCTGAATAATACTCCCAGCAATTCTGAATTTTATTGATTGAAAAGAGGCATAGGGTTTTACAATTTTCGATTACAATTTATAAGTAAACAGGAGAAATTAGGGTTACAGACTCTCGCAGATGTGCAATTACAGATTTGCCCTCGAAAAATCCCAACACCCGCACCGACACGAGAAACATCCACCGACACGGGCATTATACGGCCGCGGAACCGCGGCAATTGAGCGCTTGGGCCGCGGTTCCGCGGCCCTTTGGTGGGCTTGGCTCACCATCTTTCTGGGCTTGGTTCAGGATTTCTTAGGCTTCCTATTTTTACACTTCTTTTTTCTGTTGGGCTTCTTAGTATTCTCCAGATCTTCAGTGAAAACTTGTAAGGATCTTTTGACCGTTTCACTTTCGTATTTTTGGACCTTGCACTGTTCTTCGTCTCGGCTTGACTAGGATCCGTCTACTTGTTGGTCAAAAGTCCCTTTTCTGTATCAACTTTCGTCTTTTTCACTGTATTTGCTCCAAGAGCCTGTATCCTGTAACATGCAACAAACGTGCGTCAAGAGTACCTGTTTATTTATAAAACGGATAAGAATAGGGGGATGAAAAATGCAATATTATGGTCTGAACAGCGACCTTGTTGTTTAACTGTAATGTTTCTTGAGTGGGCTCGAGAGTGTACTGAGGTGACACTATAGAGTTATCGCTTTTGCTTCCCTATATTTGGAGGAAGTATGAGAAGGATGTTCCACTCATGATCTGGAGATGGCCGCGATGGTTTTGCGCTGGAGAGTTGGAGACACTATTTGTTCGAGAGTCGTGTCAGATTTTCACGAACCACCAGAGCTTAATGTACATCTTCCTGCAGTGGATTTTGATTGTTGTGATAATCTTCTGCAGATTTACAGTTCTTGTGCGATCGTTGAGTACAGTTTAAGTTCGTCTATACGGAGGGGACAACTTGCTCATGTCTGCGCCCGACCACTTTTCTTTAATCGTTTTCGCGAGACACTGCCCGCCGATACTCGTTCGTCAGAGATACTTGAGCATACTCGGCTGGGTAATGATTCGGAGTCCTTGATTTGTGACAATGGTGTGCTAAGTTAGGGACGCGTTTGTGTACCTGATATTATCTGGTAGAGACGTGAAATCCTAGAGCAAGCACATATGTCAACTCTCTATATTCATTCAAGTTCCACCAACATTGACGTGACTTGTGAGATAGTTACGGGTGGACAGGGATGTAAAGAGAAGTTTCATGGTTCGTTTCACGGTGTCTGTCTTGTCGTGTTCTTGGGTCGAGCATCTGAGGTCGGCTGGAGAGTTGCAACCTTTTACCGTTCCGAAGTAGGAGTGGGAGAAGATCTCCATGAATTTCGTTATGGTTTCTACCCAAGTTTAGTCAGGGTGTGACTCCATTCGGATTCTTGTCGTCCGGTTATATTCAGTTTGCTCAGTTGTTCCTTGTTAAGTTATGTGTATGTGTTAATTGTTGTCAGCAGTTGGGGATCGTCACTCGCCATCGTTAGGGTTCTCCTTCGATAGCTGCTATCAGGGGACACCCCAATTTGCAACCTTTAGGTTTAGGGGTTAGGTCGTGTCGATCACCAGTCTGTTCTTCTGACTCTGCGTAAGTAGGATTTTGGACCCCAGCTAGTCTAGAGACTTCGGAGATGATTCAGTTGATTCAGGTTAGGATGAGAGTAGCCCAGTGCAAATAGAGGTCTTATGCCGATTGTGTTGGTCGTAGACTTAAGTGCGCAGTGGCAAACCATGTATTCCTGCGGATTTTTCCGATAAATGACGTGTTGAGTTTTGGGAAGCTTATCCCAGGATTGTAGATCCTTTTGAGATCCTATAAGCGAGTTAGTTTCGTTGCCTTTAATTTGGCATTTCCGCCCAGATTATTGAGTTTTCACCCCGTATTCCTTGTGATGATACTTTACAATTACCTTCTTGACCTTTCTTACATGATTTAGCACCAGACCATGTAGCTTGGATGCGATCTTTCGTTCACCAGCAGCCAATTGTGTTAATGGCTCGGCAGGTGGAGAAGCGTTAGTCAAGGGTCTTGCCATCTGTGAAGGGTTTTCTTGGGCGTAGCCGTATAGTGAGGTAATCACTAGGGAGGCTGCGAGCGAGATTTGAGAGTTGTAATCTTCTCTTTGAAGGTACGCGTAGCAGTATATTTTTAAATTCGGGGACGAATTTCTTTTAAGGGGGGAGATTGTAACACCTTAGAATGTGTTTTGTGGCTAATTATATTTTAATATATGGTTTTTAATAAAAAGTTTACCAAAATGATTTCCAATTATTTTATCCTATTTAACGAATATTTTATTAGATTTTTCATAGGCTTGCACACACTTGTGCATGATAACTAGGGTGCTAATTTGGAGGTTAACCATGATTAGCAACATGGTGAGCTAACCATTTTTCCCTAATCTAGTTTTAATAATTATATTAGGTGCCTTTGGGTTTAATAGTTCATGGTAGTTCTTTAAAAGAAAAATGGATTTAAATAGGGTTTTAAATTTAAATTGACTTTCTTATGTTGACCTTGGTGAGAGAGAGAGAGAGAATGAGAATGGGGCATGATGGCTTTGCCATGCTTCATTAAATGAAGAGAGAAAGAGGAGGGGTTTTGACTTTGTCTCTCATTTCTCACTTCTCTTTTCACTCATTCACTCACACAAACACACACACACACACACTATCAGCAGCTTCAGCAGCCCCAGAAGCAGCACCAGCAGCAGACAGCCACAACAACAGCAACAATATCAGCAGCTTCAGCAGCAGAGGCAGCACCATCAGCATCAGCTCCAGCAACTCGAGAGGCAGCAGCAGCAAGCAGCTCGAGCAGCAGCTGAAGCAAGACGCAGCACCATCAGCATCAGCACCAGAAGCAACAGCAGCTTGTAGCAGCAGCAGCAACAACAACAGCAGACAGCAACAGCAGCAGCAGGAGCTCCAGCTACTTGCAAGCCCTCTTCTTCCCCCATTCACTTCTTCACCTGCTTCTTAGGGTTCATTAGGGTATAATTTCTTAACCCAATCCCCTAGTTGCTAAGCTTGTGTGTTAATTAGCTTCGATTAGTGTTAAATAGTGAGTTTAGTGCTAATTATGGTGAATTATGTGGAATTTTGGTTAGAATGTGATTGTGTTAGTTAACCTAGCTTATTTTAGTGTTGTTAGGGCTACTTTAACAAAGAATGGACCCAGATTACACTAAAATACCATAGGGTTTGTGTTTTTTGCAAATTGGTGTTTTATTGCGATATTTTGGCAATCTGTGATCTGCTTTTGACCCGGGCCCTTCAGGATAAAATTGAGAAAACTGGGGTATGCACACTAGGTCTAGAACACACCAACAGAACGAGCCCCTCATTCAAATTCTTGGCCGCAGATTTAATGCATCTGGCCGTAAATTGCGGCCAGGAAGGTGAGTGGGGTGTTGGGGTCTTGGCTAGGGTTCTCTGCAGTGTTGTCTAGTGTTTTGGCATGCATAGTTTTGTGAGATTTGACCTGTAGGAAAATCTGGGACAATATCTTGTATTGCATGTCCGTTTTGTTTGCGCGATATGCGCGATACGTGAGTGGGTTCTGCGATCCAGCGTGTCGCGGCGTGTCGCAGTAGTTTTAGACGCGTATACACACGTTTCAGCGTATCGTGCACACGATTGTTTAGTTCGCGACGCGAGTTTCTCGTTTAGTATCGATATCGCATTTTGCGAGATATTTGCTTATATATATGGTTTTCTTGTCTAAATTTCAGGTTTGCAGGCGGGGACTACGAACACTGCTACAGAGGGAGACAGGTGGTAGGATTCATCTAGCGTGGAGCGTAGGTGAGTAGATTTAACATCTACAGGGGAATCGCCCGCATGACGTTATGCGTCCGGGCTAGGATTCTAATACTTGTTGCGTATTCTACGTCATTGTTAGAATTGCGCCTTACCCTATTTATTAGATATAATAGTACTGTGACTAGCAGCCGTAGGACACTGCACATATTATTGACGGTTTATGTTGCACGAGCACGGATTGTATGCTACACCCACACCGTTAATAATTGCCATGTTACACACAAACCATTATAGATATCATATTGCTTGGTTAGGGATTTTACGACATCGATTCACATTACTTATCACTTTGGACATTTAGTTACCGATATGCTTTACTCACCTATTCCACTCATACCCGGAGGGGGTATACTTCATCAGTTCTTATAGGTAGATACCTATACATTGCTACACCTGTATGTTACACACTTCTTCAGTTGCAGTTACATAATTACCTTTACTGATGTTACTTAGCTGTACCTTATTGGTTTCGCATACATCTGGTTTCAACTACATATTCTCATTTATATGCTCGCATTTCAGATATATCGCATATATTTATTCCTGGATTTGCGCATTGTTTATTTGGATTTTACATGATGTTTTCTGGATTTGGGAACCGCGGGAGTTCATGAAATTATGCATACATTGAAAAACCCGGTTTTCTTGATATGATATTTGCGCAGCCACCATGAGATTTATCGGTTCTGATTATATACTCCATACGAGATGTGGTTGCCGTATGAGGGTATATGGTGGGGCCCGGTATGGTTCCCCTCGGCAAGAAGATCGATGGACTTTCCCGATTGAGCCTAGAGGCGGGCGAGTACCTACCGGTGACAGTACCAATGACTCGGCGGGGATCATGGAGATACCGTTGGGAGTCATGCACGTATGCATATGTCGAAAGGCGAGGGTCAGAGCTAGGCACTCGTGCTTTCGGGATAGCGTATGATACGTACCTATTAGGATTTCTGTGTCGATGCTTGGCACATTGTTTTCATGATATTTCATTTAAACACCTTTGTATATATAACAGGGAATTTAGCCGTTGTTATATATACCCTTACACCAATATTAGTGGAATGAGACGCTAATATATGTGTATTGACCCCATCATATTATTTCTGCAAATATATACCTTTAGGATGTTAGAATTCTACTTGAGATTTGATTTGGGATATTAGGTGATTCATTGAGATTGGATATTGGACATACATATGGGATTACTGATTTGTACATTCGGGATATAGGAGTTACTCGATATTGTACATTGAGGAGATGTGAGACTTATATGATGTGAGAGCCCAACTTGGGGGCTGATTTGAGGAATTGGGATTTGGGTGTCTTGATGGATTGTGATCCTACTATGATGACAGGATTCTGTGGGATGACACATTTCACTCCGTACCTCATACCTATTTGTTATGCACTGTTCCATGTATTAGGAGTACATGTTAGTTGCATATCTACATTCTCATATCCCTATTGCATGGTTATTGCATACTACTGTCATGTTATTATTGCTTCACATATTGATTGTACCTGCTAGTGTACTTTCCATTATTCCGCATTCACATTACCTGTTATTACTGTAAATTGTATATCTTAGATTCATGCTGTACGTACATTCCTGCAATTACCTGTATATGTTATCTACTATTCACGAGTTGGCAACTCACCCCCGTTGTGCCACAGGTGTTGCAGGTTGTTCCCCAGAATAGTCGAGGCAGGCTATTCAGCTATTCATCTAACACCTTTTGCTACAGATACCGCATCAGCTCACAGTATACTATTTTGGTTAGGTGGGTTTTGGTGGTTATCTGTATTTCATATTGTACATTCGTTGTATCTTGTACTCTCCATCTACTATTATGTTGTTGACTTAGAGACTTGGTAAGGACGTTATTGTATATTATTTGTGGATTTGTTGTTTTTATATACAGTTTCCTTCCTATTGTCTCTTATTTCTTCGCTACGGCGTCGTATATTTATGATGTGATTGTTTTCCGTCCTTGGGCTAGTTTTTACAAAAAGGGTGTTGCCAAATTTTAAAGAAAGAAAGTGGGGCTTTTAAGGAATTTGGATTGCGATTTCAAATGTTTCAAAAACTTTTATTTTCTTTTCCGTATTTTCATGGTTTAGATTTCTGGGTTTTGGCTTTCTTTTACTGCGTTATGTCTTCAGGCGTTGCGTAGTATTAGGGCCGCCACGTGCCAATTTCGGGTCATGACACCATCTTTGATCGCATAGCATACAGCCATTTCATAAAGTCTCCACTTGTGATGGCCTGTATGAACCTAGTTGGGCCATCATCTAACATGATGCAATCCTCGCTCCCACTGTCACTGAGAAGACCGCAATATCTCTCAAGTGGATGAGGAACCCTACCAGATTCGCGGAGAGGCTGAGGTTCGTTGGAGACTATTGAATCCTTTGGTTTCACCAAATCATCAGCTGTTAGTTTGTCTAGCTGGAACTCCTTCCAGTTTTATCTCATGACCACAAATTTCTTCACAAGAAATTCCTTTTCTAAAAAGGTGGCATGTTGAGAAACAAAACACCTTTTGCTCCTCAGTGTGGTAGAAGATATTCCCTTGCGAATGTTCGGGATATCCAACAAACTTATACAGAACTGACCTTGCCTCGAGCTTGTCCGGATTTTGCTTTTCAACATAGGCCGGACAACCCCATATCTTAACTCGTTTAAGACATGGTCTCTTCCCATACCATATCTCATATGGAGTGATAGGCACTGATTTGGATGGAACCCATTCAATAGGTATGCAACTTTTCAAGTGTATAACACCAGAAGGAAACAGGCAACTCAACAGTACTCGTCATAGAGCGCACCATATCTCATAGGGTGCGATACCTCCGCCCCGATACACCGTTGTGCTGTGGTGTATATGAAGGAGTAAGCTGAGACAGAATCACATTCTCTATTTAGAAAATCCAGGAACTCCATACCCAAGTATTCTCCTCCTCGATCACATCGAAGAATTTAATACTTCTACCCGTCTGGTTCTTAACTTCAGCTTATATTCCTTGAATTTCTCAAAAGTTTCAGACTTTTGTTTCAACAGGAACACATGTCCGAATCTTGAGAGATCGTCGATGAATGTAATGAAGTATAAAGAACCAACCTTGGCATTTGTAGACATAGGACTGTATACATCATCATGTATCTGTCCTAAGAGTTCAGTAACTCTTTCTCTGTTTCCTGTAAACGGAGTATTGATCATTAAACCTTTGAGACAAGACTGGCAAGTATCATAAGATGAAAATTTGAACAGATTCTCATATTCATCCTTATGTAACTTAGCTGGTCGTGTCGCATTGATATGACCTAGTCTACAATAACAAAAGAAGGATTCGTTCATTTTTGAACTACTCCTCTTGTGTGTGTTCTATATATTTTGAACTGTGGTTTGATTTAGAACGTACATGCCATTACATAACGTGCCTGATCCAATCAACTCTTGATTCAGGAAAATGTTCACAACATTTACCCAGCAATACAAAATCATATCCTTCTTTAACTTAATAAAGAAACTGATGTAATGTTGTATATCAGGTTCGGTATCTAATGATATTTGTTCAAAATCAATGTATTTACCACTTGGTAATACAAGGTGATATTTGCCAACTGACTCGGTTGCAACAATTGCACCATTCTCTAACACTTAGAGACATATCATCCAATT
Source organism: Agapanthus africanus (assembly GCA_030015575.1). Lineage (NCBI taxonomy): Eukaryota > Viridiplantae > Streptophyta > Magnoliopsida > Asparagales > Amaryllidaceae > Agapanthus > Agapanthus africanus. Next base: position 654,029,684 of record JASDDO010000014.1, read on the forward strand.
CCAGTTCTCTACCTTTCTGTAGCCCATGTAACATATTACATATGTGGGATCCTGATCCGGTATCTCATACCTAGAACGTAGAGGATACTAAGAAACAGTTCTCGGTAATGAACACATCCGAAGAAGATGCATCAACATGCACTTTTTTCGATTGGGTGGCATGGGAATCCGGAAATTTCCCTATTTCCTGTTCGGACTTATAAAAATTATAAGTTGGAGCGGAACCAACGTTCCCTAACTCAGTATAATAAGCAGGTTCGGTCAATGCATCCATATTATTATCTTGATTAAGGCGTGACATGGTCGCTACCTGGAGAGAGAGAGAGAGAAGAAAACACTCTACGTGCGCTCTTGCAAGATCAGATTGGTTATTATTTTATCTAATCAGGATGGCTCCCACTGTTTTGATCAAATCTTCCTTCAAACCCAAAAAGGTAAGACTAGCCGAGATTAATTACATCATACAAGTTTGCCAATTTTTCGGCCAGACCAGTGTCGGTACTTTGAGGGAGTTTACCCGTGCTTTCGCACGGACCTAATTAAAATAAACCACGTTTTCCCAGGGGTGCAACCCCGTTAACACCTTTCTAGACACTTACTTGATCGGCTAATTGTAATGTGTAAAACTCTTCCAGGAGTAACTCTTACTCGCAGTGGGTATCGGGATCCAACTATCTCATAGAAGGTATGCAATCTCATTGCAAATTTCAACACTTGAAATTCCCGATAATATTCTACCCCTAGCGTCCTATGACCTTGACGCAGGCCAACAAACCATAGTGCGCTAGTCAAGTTCAACCCGTACATTTCATGATTGAATTAAACCCACCCGCATCGAATGCAGCAGATAAGCACTAGTTAGCTACCGCACACTACGCCTTGACGCATGCCAAACTACCCTAGCACGAATACTAAGTAGTACTTATCTGAAATGACGGAGGGCTACGACATGGCTTTAAGAAAACCCTTTGCGTAATGAACTTGATATCGTTGTAGAATCGAGTGATTTTGAAAAGGGAATGTTTTTGAGGCTTTTACTAGTTTTGCTAAATAGGTCACTCCCGGTGAAGGGATCTCGGCTCTTTCCTCATTGAATGAGGTGCTGATATTTCACAAATACCACTATGCAAAGTATGAACTAAAAAAAGCAATCAAAAGACAAACCGAGTGGGTTGTAGCATCTGCCAGTTTCGCTAAAGAGGTCACTCCCGGTGAAGGGATCTCGGCTCTTTCCTTATCGAATAAGGTGCTAAATTCAAGGAATACCGCTATGCAAAGCAAGAACTAGAGCTACCAGTTTTTAAAACAGGATTCCACAAGATCTTTAAGTTTATTTTATTTCATTAATCTTATTAATGAAGTCCCATCAATTATGCTTCCTAAGCATCACAGAAGAAACGAAAGTAGTAGAAGATAACATATGAAATATTGGATACACTAGACATTCCGTGTTTTAAATTAAGCCAGTATAAAATACGGATTCCACGGTCGCGATGAATAGCCAAACCCACATCCTTAGACCCCTACGAGAGCGGCAAGCAACCCTACAAATTCTAGAGATAGGAGACTCGGACTCGACTCCCCGAGATGGTCTCCCACTTGACTCTAGAACCCGGTTACTTGTGCTCCCCACCTTGGGTCTATCCTAATGCGGAAAATTAAATAATATACAACAATGGTGACATCATCCTCATCCCGGAAGTGCCCCAATAAAAGAATATTACATACAATGAATTTTACATGAATGAAATAAAAACTCGCATCTCACATAAAACCCCCGGCTATTCAAAACACGACGATTCAATATAACATATCACAGCAACACATAACATCACATGTCATCAACGTAAGTAAATATGCGTATCCCAATTGTCGTTGACATAGAGCAACGAAACCAGCGATACACCACATATTACACTTACGGTCGCAGAAAAGAAAATGTCAAACTATAACATTTGGAATCCACAATCACCTTAGACATCATAAACCCGAAATATCACATACCTCGGATTTCATGCCTAACATATGAATTTCAAATATTGTGTCACGTTCCAGATAAAGCTAGACGATGTTAAACATTCCGATCGAATAACAAACATCCAAAATTTCCCAAAGAGCTCAACACTTGAACGTACTTTAAAAATACTCAGTACATACCACAGTACCTATGGACCAGCCATAGAAGGGTCAACCCTTGCCTCACCTATGGCGCCGCGGAACTACCGCAAACCCTAGGATTTGGTGGCGGTTCTTACGGTCATAGAATTGAGTTAGGGTTTTGTTCTTCTAGAGGGTCCATCGAATTACTTGCATGATTTTTGAATGTTCTTTAACTTGGAAAAAATCCAACTCTTGGAATATTTTCCGTCGAGGGAAAAATTGGGTTATTGATATCCGTTCGAACTTTTTAACGCCGTCTAAATAACCCGAAATAAATTTAGAATTACGACTACTAAACACTCCGAATTGCCTTTATAGAAAATTAACATCTCATGCAATTTTAAGAAAAACAAGCAACACCTGATACACCAAAACCCAGAGACCAGAACACAGAACAAAAACGAACCCCAGAAGCTTCAAATGGGCCGGCCAGCTCGGAATTTGTGGCCATGTCACCGGGTCAAATCCGGCCAAAAGTGTTCATTTTTGCACAGTGTTCATGTTACATCTCATATAACATTCTGCAGTTGCTTAAATTTTTTTTCGACGACTTAAAATTTTTGACAGAAACTGGGTTTTAGTTTCGAGTGTTTCAGAGTTATTTCGGTTTCGTAATTCTACAAATATCGTCTAAATCTCTAGGATGGCTCTGATACCACTGTAGGATTGCTTAGCATGACAGCAAGGTTTCGGGAGGCATCGTCCATGCCATTTTCAAAAAATTGCCATGCTAACCAATCATAACCCTAGAATCTTAACAAAAGATTTAGACAATACAAAATGTAAACAACTTTACATCTAAGTGAATATGGAATACAACCTTTGTAGACCGGTCTTTCACTTCAAATGCTCCGTATAGAAGTCCCTTCGTTCCAAGTAGTGGTGATCCGGACTCTCCGTAGGCTCCACTAGTCGAATATCTAATGCAAAACAAAATAGGTGGACTAAGTCAATGGTCATCTACAAGCTTCTCCAAGCTTCCAACCATGACAAAATTCCACTCAATTTTGAATTACTTAAATAAATAAAAATCTTAATATTATCTCAAGTATGGTGTAAGTCTCATACATCCATGTTGCATGTATAAACTAGCATAACATAAAAATATATATCACATATATATTTAGTGTACAAAAAGTGAGGAAAAAGAATGCTTAAGTGAGCTAATATTAGTTAATGTAAATTAGTATATCAAATATACAATTATACATTAAATTATCAAATCAACACTTGATTTAATAATCCGGCTATATCACATATAACCGACTAATATCATATGTATCTTCTTATCGAATCAACACTTGATTCGATAACCCAGCTATATCACATATAACCGACTGATACCATTATCGCGAGAATTGAATACGGTATCACATATTCGTATTAATCTCGGTCCCGCACATATCACATATGTGCTCCTACTTCGTTTCGCCTGAGCCAGGAAATCTTTGTGTAGGACTCTAAAGACTCGTCAATACGCCGGCAGTAGGTGATGATCATATCAAGCACTCACAAGCCGTCGGCGGTACTAGCTGGACGTAACGGCTACCCGGGTATTGAGCGATCAGAAGATCAACAAGCAAGCCTACTCATACTCCTGGAAAGTCTGTCAGTAACACTACCGTACAGTCCGGTCTCTTCGTCTGATATGTCGCATATCGTAGCCTGGGGGAGGTAATCGTTAAACCCTAATAGCCTGATAAGTCATGTCGATACAAGGTCCATAACGGTTCGAGAAACTACTGATAACACTTACCAGTAAATCTCAGCAAGCCTGACCAGGGATTTTCTGTTATGGCCAATCGAGCATAGCGCAACATCAACCCCCAATACCGGGAGAGACGAAATCCCCTCCTATCGCTCATTGCCTCCATGCGACTCGGGACTGTACCCAAAAAACACCGTTTTGCACGATCTCTTGAACGTGATAAGGTGGAAATCAAAGCACAGTGGGAATCACACAAGACTCTATGACGATCTCGGGTCGACAGACTAACCTGTACTGTTGTATCACAATCACAGATAACTAGCATGACACAAAAATTTATATCACACATATATTTAGTGTAACAAAAGTGAGGAAAAAGAATATTTAAGTGAGCTAATATTAGTTAATGCAAATTAGTATACCAAATATACAATTATACATTAAATTATCAAATCAACACTTGATTTAATAATCCGGCTATATCACATATAACCGACTAATATCATATGTATCTTCTTATCGAATTAACACTTGATTCGATAACCCAGCTATATCACATATAACCGATCGATACCATGATCGCGAGAATTGAATACAGTATCACATACTCGTATTAATCTCAGTCCCGCACATATCACATATGTGCTCCTACTTCGTTTCGCCTGAGCCAGGAAACCTCTGTGTATGACTCTAAAGACTCGTCAATACGCCGGCAGTAGGTGATGATCATATCAAGCACCCACAAGCCGTCAGCGGTACTAGCTGGACGTAACGGCTACCCGGGTATTGAGCGATCAGAAGATCAACAAGCAAGCCTGCTCATACTCTTGTAAAGCCTGTCAGTAACACTACTGTACAGTCCGGTCTCTTCGTCTGATATGTCACATATCGTAGCCCGGGGGTGGTAATCGTCAGACCCCAATAGCCTGATAAGTCATGCCGATACAAGGTCCATAACGGTTCGAGAAACTACTGATAACACTTACCAGTAAATCTCAGCAACCCTGGCCAGGGATTTCCTGTTATGGCCAATCGTGCATAGCGCAACATCAACCCCCAATATCGGGAGAGACAAAATCCCCTCCTATCACTCATTGCCTCCATGTGACTCGGGACTGTACCAAAAAACCCACCGTTTTGCACGATCTCTTGAACGTGGTAAGGTGGAAATCAAAGCACGGTGGGAATTACACAAGACTCTATGACGATCTCGGGTCGACAGACTAACCTGTACCGTTGTATCACAATCACAGATAACTAGCATGACCCAAAAATATATATCACATATATATTTAGTGTACAAAAAGTGAGGAAAAAGAATGCTTAAGTGAGCTAATATTAGTTAATGTAAATTAGTATATCAAATATACAATTATACATTAAATTATCAAATCAACACTTGATTTAATAATCTGGCTTTATCACATATAACCGACCAATATCATATGTATCTTCTTATCGAATCAACACTTGATTCGATAATCCGGCTATATCACATATAACCGACCGATACCATTATCGCGAGAATTGAATACGGTATCACATACTCGTATTAATCTCGGTCCCGCACATATCACATATGTGCTCCTACTTCGTTTCGCCTGAGCCAGGAAACCTCTGTGTAGGACTCTAAAGACTCGTCAATATGCCGGCAGTAGGTGATGATCATATCAAGACTCACAAGCCGTCGGCGGTACTAGCTGGACGTAACGTCTACCCGGGTATTGAGCGATCAGAAGATCAACAAGCAAGCCTGCTCATACTCCTGTAAATCCTGTCAGTAACACTACCGTACAGTCCAGTCTCTTCGTCTGATATGTCGCATATCGTAGCCCGGGGGTGGTAATCGTCAGTCCCCAATAGCCTGATAAGTCATGCCGATACAAGGTCCATAATGGTTCGAGAAACTACTGATAACACCTACCAGTAAATCTCAGCTGCCCTGGCCAGGGATTTCCTGTTATGGCCAATCGAGCATAGCACAACATCAACCCCTAATACCGGAAGAGACGAAATCCCCTCCTATCGCTCATTGCCTCCATGTGACTCGGGACTGTACCCAAAAACCACCGTTTTGCACGATCTCTTGAACGTGGTAAGGTGGAAATCAAAGCACAGTGGGAATCACACAAGACTTTATGACGATCTTGTCGACAGACTAACCTGTACTTGTAACGCGTGGAAATTTGATGAACGTCGAACGCGAAGCGTCTGTTTTGGCGGGAATCGATCGGCGTCGTTGGATGCACTTGCCGAATGCTATAAATAGAGGTGGGACCCTCTCAGGGTCCACACTTTGCTATAATTTCCTCATCGCCGCGTGTGTTAGCTCGGTGCTCTTCCCTTTAGGTCGTATTTCTCGCGTTTTTTTCCTCGGACGTCTCCTTCCTTTGCTCAGGTTAGATGTCTTCCTTTGGAGAGTTTGTTGAGGTAGTAGAGGTAGAGTCTAGGGAGTCTTCTGCCGCTTCTTCCTCTACCTCTTCCTCTTCCTCGTCCGAGTCGGAATCCCCCCAAGGAGTTAGGGTTAGTCTTGCCACCTGGGGTCGCGCGGCGTGGACGGCCCCCAAAGCGCGTGTCAGGAGTGTCCATGATGCGCCTTCCCTCCTGGGGCATGTGGACGAGCTCACCACAATCCGGGCTCGCTTCCACATTCCCCCCGGCTACTCGCTTCGCTTCACGGGGAGGGAGAGAGGGAAGACCAGGTACGGGGCAAGGAGATTTTCTTGTACTTGGAAGCCTTTTGGGCCGGAATGCGTCTGCCCTTCTCCCCCGAGGTGAGTGCGGCACCGCATTGCTTTCAATTAGCCCCGGGCCAGTTAGTGCCGAACTCGTGGAGGATTCTCCTCGGGTTCCTGGTTCGGTTGAGATTGCAGGAGATCCCTTTCAGCCTGAACCTTCTCCTTTACTCCCTCTGCTACAAAAATCACTCCGATATTCGTAAGGACGAGCCTAGCTGCGTATACGTTTCTTTTAGAAAACACAGAAGAGGGGCAGCTGGGTCGGGGGTCATAGCAGTACCTTCTTCCATTCATGAATGGAAGGAGAAGTTCTTGTTTGTCGGGCCACCCGAGGGTGAGGATTGGCCTGTGCCTGTCCAGTAGCATAGGGCCAACTGCCCACGGGTGAGGCGGTTGTCCGATCCCGATGCGATGGCAGTGTCGGCGTGAGAGCCTGTCCATCGGGCCGATGTGTTGCTGTCCGAGCAGGCCCTCAGTTTGGCCGGGCTCAGCCCCACTCAGTTTGCGGGTAAGTTAGGAGCTTAGGCGACATGTTTAGACTTGTGTATTTTTCCATTCTTTCTGGCATTGCTAACTCCCTATTTGTATTTTCGCCTTTTTTACAGAACCCATGGACCGATCTAAATTTCGAGCTGCCATGGCCGAGAAGAAAGGGAGGAAGGCCGGAGACGCCGGCCCGTCACGCCCCGCTTCGAGCCTGGCCCCATCGGCGGCCGCTTCGGCTAGGCGTTCCACTACTCCCCGGGCTCTGGAGACCAGCCACGGGGAGAGCCGCAAACATGCTCGGGAGCAGGAATCCCAGGTCCTGGAGTTGGCTGATGAGGCCGACCCTCCCGTGGTCCCCCTCAAGTGGCGCAAGAGGACGGCGTCCCGAGCCCCGTCTTCCCCCATCTTCGTGCAGGAGGGGGATCTTCGCTATAAGGTACCCTCGGGGCTTTCTGTCGCTGATAGCTTGCTCTCCGAGATGGAGCGGTCGGCTGGGGGCAGAATCCCTTGGGGGACCCTCAAGGCCCAAATCACGTCCATAGCTCAGGAGGCCGTGCATGTTAGTGTCCGCCTCCCATTCGGGTTTTTATTAAGCCTTTTTTTTGGCAGGATCGGATACCTTTTTAACCACTCCTTTTGTTTTCCTAAGGTCCTCCAGCACTGCGCCCTCTTCGCCAACATGGAGCACGATGAAATCGCCCCGGCGCTGCAGTTAGCGGGCATGTCTTCCTCGCGCGAGGAGAGCCTGAGCAGGGAGCTACGTTAGGCGAGGGAGAGGATCGCCGCCCTCAAAGACCGGGTGTCTGCCGAGGAGGGGGTGAACGCCAACTGCCGGGAGACCATCCGAGCTTTGATGGGGTCCAACAAGAGGCCAAGTTGTAGGATGCCAGGGTGATCGCCGCCACTCTGAAGAAGACGCGGGACACCCTAAAAAGGGAAAATGAGACGATGAAGGAAGGGATGAGGCACGCTGACCTCCAGGCTGCAAAGGCGGTGGAGAGCTATAAGACGTCGGATCAATTCTACGCCAACCTCACGGACGCCTCGGCCCTCGTCTGGCATGATGCCCTCGACGCCGTCAAGGCGCTGATGCCGGAGTTTCCCGACGATAAGCTCCGGCTCAAGTATCCCCTCGAGGGTAAGACGCAGGGGGATGCCGCCGGAAGAGCCTCCGGGGGGAAGGCCCTCGGTGGGGGCGTTGGGGATAAGGTGATCACCCCGGCTCCCAGTGCCGAAGCTCCTGCTGTGGGCGCCGACCCTCAAGCCGCCACCCCGGCTTCTGCCGCTGCTGCGGAGCACGTTGAGGTCCTCCCCGGCCCCGAGGCCTGAATCTCCCTGCCTTCTTTTTTATTCTTCTCTTGTTTTTTGTTTTGGAATTTTGTAAGCCTACGGACGATTTTGTAAGGCTGAAGAGCCCACAGTACCTTTGTCAAGACTCCCGAGTTGTAAATAAGCCCTTTTGCAGAAATTTGTATTGCAATGTTTTCATTTCGTGGTAATGTCAACATTTTTCTCGCCTGATGAACGCAAGGTCGGCGGCCGGTCCTTTAGTTGGCGATCGCTCGTCGAGTTAAATCCGATTGTTTGTCAAGTGTGCAAAGGCCGGTGTAAGGTCGCCGTCATTGTGGCCCCGAAGTCGAGGTGTCAATCGCTCGTTGAAGATACGTCGGTTGGTACCTCCGAGTAGATAGGTGTAGACTTGCCCATTCCCTAGAGTTAGACCGGCGACCACCTTTCTTAAGGCTGGTCGGCGTTGCCTAGGTTGAGGACTTTTGATCCTTAGTGCAGATGGGTAGGGAGTTACCCACTAAGGATGGACCGAACAGGGAAGCTGCTCAGTAGCCCCTCGGCGAGGGCTTTGATCCTTAGCATAGATGGGTAAGAAGTTACCCGCAAAGGATGGACCGAGCAAGGAAGCTGCTCGGTGGCCACTTGACGAGTGGTAGTAGACTACCATCCATGGCTGGACAGATCAGTGAAGCTGCTCGGCGGCCTCTTGGTGAGGGCTTCGATCCTTGGCGTTGGTGGGTAGTAGACTACCAGCCATAGATGGACCGAGCAGGGTAGCTGCTCGGTGGCCTCTTGGCGAAGGCTTTGATCCTTAGCGTAGATGGGTAAGAAGTTACCCGCTAAGGATGGACCGAGCAGTGAAGCTGCTCGGTAGCCTCTTGGTGAGGGCTTCGATCCTTGGCGTCGGTGGGTAGTAAACTACCAGCTATGGATGGACCGAGTAGGGCAGCTGCTCGGTGGCTTCTTGGCGAGGGCTTTGATCCTTAGCGTAGATGGGTAAGAAGTTACCCGCTAAGGATGGACCGAGCAGTGAAGCTGCTCGGCGGCCTCTTGGTGAGGGCTTCGATCCTTGGCATCGGTGGGTAGTAGACTACCAGCCATGGATGGACCGAGCAGTGAAGTTGCTCGGCGGCTTCTTGGTGAGGGCTTCGATCCTTGGCGTCGGTGGGTAGTAGACTACTGGCCATGGATGGACCGAGCAGGGCAGCTGCTCGGTGGCCTCTTGGCGATGGCTTTGATCCTTAGCGTAGATGGGTAAGAAGTTATCCGCTAAGGATGGACCGAGCAGTGAAGCTTCTCGGTGGCCTCTTGGTGAGGGCTTCGATCCTTGGCGTCGGTGGGTAGTAAACTACCAGCCATGGATGGACCGAGCAGGATAGCTGCTCGGTGGCCTCTTGGCGAGGGCTTTGATCCTTAGCGTAGATGGGTAAGAAGTTACCCGCTAAGGATGGACCGAGCAGTGAAGCTGCTCGGTGGCCTCTTGGTGAGGGCTTCGATCCTTGGCGTCGGTGGGTAGTAGACTACCAGCCATGGATGGACCGAGCAGGGCAGCTGCTCGATGGACTCTTAGCGAGGGCTTTGATCTTTAGCGTAGATGGGTAAGAAGTTACCCGCTAAGGATGGACCAAGTAGTGAAGCTGCTCGACGACCTCTTGGTGAGGGCTTCGATCCTTGGCGTCGGTGGGTAGTAGACTGCCATCCATGGATGGGCCGAGTGGTGCAGCTGCTCGGTGGCCTCTTGTCGAGGGCTTCGATCCTTGGTGTAGATGGGTAAGAAGTTACCCGCTAAGGATTGACCAAGCAGGGTAGCCGCTCGGTTTTGCGAGGCGTTGCCCGACCTTCCTGGGTGTGGGAATATCGGGAAGAGTGACCGTCGCGGGCGGCACATGGCAGAAACGCATAGGTGAGGCGAGGCGTTCCAAGATCCATGTCGTTCCGACTTTTGATTCGCCGAGAAATACGGGATTCCCGCCACGTGGCGGTACGGTATTTGATGAATTGAGCGAATCCTTGGATTCGCGCCCATGTGCACGCAAATTTGGACCCTTGGGGATTCTGTGGAGGCTATAAATAGAGAAGGAGATGCCAACTTTTCAGTATTACTTTTTCGAGATAGCCGGGCATATCTATGCGATCGAGGAGATCATTACTCCCGATGACATCTATCTATACGACCAGTCCGTTTCCGAGGAGAGGTACCGGGGTGTGGTCCAGCGCATCGAGGATCACATCGGCCGTCTACTCCTTCGCCAGTCACCCATCCACCAATTGCTAATGTACGCGATTTGGAGGAGGTCCCCGGGTTTGTACAACCCTCTTGCCGAGCAGCTGCTGGACGAGGCCCTCGACAAGGTCCGTACGATTTACGTCATCGGCCTCATCTCGAAGACTAGGCACGACCGATCTGTGGCCTTCATTTTGGAATGCTTTCAAAAGAGACAGATCGTGAGCCAAGGCTCGGCTGGTGGAGCGTCCGGCCCTTCCGTGGCGTCCCGGGTTCGCGTGCAGTATCAGCGGGAGCGGGCTGCAGAGGCCAGGGCTCGGCTGGCGGAGATCTCCTATGAGTATCATCAGGAATATTTCCTTGGCCCCGTTCCCCCTCAGTTGTAATAATTTTTTTTATATGTAAGGCTAGAGAGCCCACAATACCTTTTCATAAGTAAATAAAGCTCCTTTTTTGCGACGTTCTGATGTTTCCTATTTTTTCTTCTGAGTGCGTTTGAGTACTTTCACGAATTGAAATCCGTGGATTTTGAAACAAGGAAGAGGGAAACACATAGGAGAAGTTTTCTTCTTATTTAGAAAAAGAATTGAAAAAGTTTACATCGCTTTGTCAAAGAATAAACATGTACTCGTAAGTATACTTTTCAAAGGTACAACTTGAGCTTCTTGGAGTTGTAGGGCCGTGGAAACTTGCGACCTGCCGTGTCTTGTAAGCGAAAGGCCCCGCCGGGCAAGATTCCAGAGACGAGGAAGGGGCCGTCCCACTTCGGAGAAAACTTATGCAATTTTCCCTGATCAATAAACTCGATCCGTCTTAGGACCAAATCTCCGGTCTTGAAGGCGCGGTGCTTGACCCGAGCGTTGTAGTAGCGGGCAGTCTGTCATTGGTAAGTGGCAGCTCTGATCTGTGCCCGGTCCCGCTTCTCCAGCAAGACGTCCAAATTAGTCTGGAGGGCCGAGGTATTTGCTTCGTCGTCGAAGTGCTCGACCCTGTAACTGGGCAGCCTGATCTCTGCTGGGACCATCGCCTTGGTGCCGTAGCAGAGGCTGAAGGGGGTCTCTCTAGTGGGGGTCTTCTTCGACGTGCGCAAGGCCCATAAGACCCGGGGTAACTCGTCGACCCAACTGCCATGTCGTCCTTCCAGGTGAGCTCGAAGTCCTCGAATGACGTCCCTGTTAGCGACCTCGGCCTACCCGTTGCAATGGGGGTGTGCGACTGCAATGAACTTCATCAGTATATAGTATTCGCTGCAGAATCCTTTAACTCTTTCGTTTTCCAAATTCGTCCCGTGGTCGGTGATGATACACCTCGGGATCCCGAACCGGAATATTACGTTGTTCTACAGGAACATGATGGTTGTGGTAGCGTCCGGTTTTCTGATGGGGATGGCCTCGATCCACTTCGTAAAGTAGTCCACCGCGATGAGGATGTATTTGTGCCCGCCCGTATCTGTAGGGAGTTGGCCTATCATGTCTATTCCCCACTGGGCAAACGGCCATAGGGAGGTCAGGGTAGTCAGCTCGGTAGCCGGAAGGCGGGGTATGCTGCCGTGGAGTTGGAAACTCTTGCACCTTCTGACAAGCTTCTGAGCGTCATGATAGACGGTCAGCCAATAGTACCCTTGGAGGAGCAACTTCTTGACTAAGGTGCGGGCCCCTTGATGTGCTCCGCCGACCCCTTCGTAGACCTCATGGAGGACATAGTCGGCTTCGTGGGGGTCGACGCACCGAAGCAGGGGTTGAGTGAAGGATTTCTTGTAGAGGTTCCCATTTCTCCAGACGAAATGGCGGGATTTGGCTCGGAGGCGGTGGGCCTCCCCACGATCTCCTGGGAGCATACCCTCCTTCAGGAATTCTACGATGAGCTTCCTCCAATCTTGGTCCTTTTCCCGGGCCGTGTAAACTTGCAGCGATGTCTCTCTGTCTTCCACGCTGGGCCATGGAAAGACCTCAAAGAGGATATTTCTCTTGTTGTTGGCCGTGTAGGAGGAAGCTAGCTTGCTTAGGACGTCGGCCTGGGCGTTTAGGTGCCGGGGGATCTGCTCCACTTGAACTTCGTCGTAGTCCTTTCGCAGCCTTCTTACCTCGGCTAAGTACTCCACCATCAGGGGCTCTCGTGCTTCGAAACGACTGGTCACTTGGCCGGCGACCAGAGTGGAGCCGCTACGGATTCGGATCGTCTTCAGCTCCACTCCGGAGGCGATTCGTAGTCCAGCGAGCAGAGCCTCGTACTTCGCTGCGTTGTTTGGGGCTTTGAACCCGAGCTTCAAAGAATACTCCATCTCTGCCTCGTTCGGGCCCCGAATGATGGGGCCAGCACAACAGCCCTCCTCGGTTGATGACCCGTCGACGTAAAGGACCCAGTCGGGGACGGAGTCGGGCCTCTCTTCGATCGAGGGTTGAGATCCGGGGGCGGCACAGACACTGCCTCGTTGTTAGGGATAGTGCATTCGATGATAAAATCGGCCAGGGCTTGTGCCTTGATAGATTTCCTTGAGCGGTATTTGATGTCGAATTAGGACAACTCCCACCTCCACTTCTCCAAACGACCAGAAGACTCGGGGGAGGCGAGAATAGCCTCTAAAGGGCGTTCGGTGAGGACGAGCATGGTGTGTGTCTGGAAATTGTGCCGTAGTTTCCTCGAGGCCACGATGAGTGCTAAGACAATCTTCTCTATGGCCGGATACCTTGTTTCTGTTTCCTTGAAGACGTGGCTTACATAGTAGAACGGCTTCTGGACTTCTTCGACTTCTCGGACGAGCACCGAACCTGCAGATTGATCGGACACCGCCAGATGCAGCGATAGCTCATCTCCTTCAACTGGCCGGGTGAGTAGTAGGGGAGTCGCCATGTGCACTTTCAATTGCTCGAAGGCGATCTGACACTCCTCCGACCATTCAAATCTTGGGATCTTCCCTAGAGCTTTGAAGAACAGGAGGCACTTTTCCCCAGATCTTGACATGAAACGACTCATAGCGGCTACCCTCCCTGTGAGCCGCATGATTTCGACGTTGGCCTTGGGCGCTGCTGTTTCCCCCAATCAGAGCAAAGCTCTGTTTGAATTTCAAAAATTCAAAGCAACGCTTCAGATTCCTTGCGCTGCGCCCAGCGCGCCACGTGTCAAAAGCTGACACGCCAGCGTTGCGCCCAAGACAGCGCACCCAATCAGAGCAAGGCTCTATTTAAAATAAAAATAAAGGAAGCAACGCTTCAGATGATCTGCGCTCTGCGCTGCGCGACACGTGTCAGCGCAGTTGCGCTAGCGCAGTTGTGCTGCGCTACACGTGTCAGCGCAGTTGCGCTGCGCTCTGCGCTGCGCGACACGTGTCAAGCGCAGGTGCGCTTGCGCCAACTGTGCCAGCACTAAAACAGAATTAAAATTCCAGAAAGATCTTTCTAATCTTTTTAAAACAAGAAGATTATCTTCTGTAAAACAGAAGCCCTTGGATCAAAGATCCAACGGTGGGGAAAAATCCCTAAATCATTCAGAGAAAGATCTCTTTAACTGATTTAACAAATCAATTGGCACTATATAAAAGCTCCTAGACACCAAGTCTAAAACACATTGACATCAAGATAGAGAGATACAGAGCTCTTGAAAAGAAAACTTTGAGAAGAAACTCAGAGAGAGAAAAAAAGGCAAAAACCTTTGAAAAAAAAAGAAGAATTTCTTCTAAAAAGATCGATGATCTAAGAACAAGATCAAGATCTTTAATAAAAAAATAATAATAATAAAATAATAATAATAATAAAAAAAGAAGTAATTTACTTCTTTACTAGATCTTTTGATCTATATAAAGGCATTGCCTTTTGATGAACCACTAGTTCTTGAAAACAAGAAAAACTTGTTTTCTTTGATCTAAATTTGATCAAAATATTAAACAGTGCCTTGCACTTTTGAAATTTGCACTGTTGCGCTCCTTGGATTGGCGCAAGCCACCAAGGAGCTGTTGGATATAGTGCCCTCAAAGTTAATTATTGGATCGCAGGCACGTGATTGCAATGATTGCGGATGACCTATACCGGTAGGACAGTCTTACTCGAGATGATAGTATGATATCTGGTTTGCCTTTATCAGTCGTGTACAGGTTCAGGTGACTGATCACTGTTACACGTTGATAGAGCCCTTAGGATCTTGCTTGACTACCAACAGTATGATGGCAATCATATACGTGAGAGTTGGGTGGTCTATAAGCACATCCTTAAAAGTTGTACCTAGTCGTGGGAGTTTCGAGACAGGGCATCGATACTCCGGAGTAGACTAGTGTATACAGTCGAGATTCCGACGAGGGGCGGTGGCCGGTCTCACAAGCCACTGGTTTCAGTTGGATCACCTAAGATGTATACAGGTGCTCATTGGGTTATGAGTACACCGGACAGGACTCGCCGGGAACCTGTTAGTTGGTATTATACCTATCGTCAGATAGCAGTTCCCTGGTGACATGTGTACAGGTTAGCTCATCGACCTGAGGTCGTCATTTGTCTCGTGTGAGTTCCCACTGTGCTTTGATTTCTATCCTACCACGGCTCAAAGGAGTCGTGCAAACAGGTATTTTTTTAGTACAGTCCCGAGCCACATAGAGGCAGGTGAGCGGATCGGCAGGGGTTTCGTCTCTCCCGGTATTGGGGGTGAGATCGCGCTGTGTCCAGAAAAGCTATTACACCAAGTCCTTGGCCAAGGCAGGTGAGAATTACTGGTAGGTACTCCGGTAGTTTCTCAGGGTGTTCAGGGCTTGTCTCCGACACGACTTATACCGCTATTGGGGGTCTGACGTCACCAGCCCTCTATGCCCGATATGCGATACTCATAGACGAACGGACCGGAGTGTATATACATTGTCACTGTTAGGCTCAGTAGGGTTTCAGAATGATTTCGCTCATCGGCCTCCCTTGAGGTCAGTACATGGGAAGCCAATACGCATAGCTAGTGCCGCTGACGGCTTGTGGTTAAACCCACTGCCAGGGTACTGACGAGTCATTAGAGTCCCCCACAGATAGTTTCCCAAGTTCGGGCGAAACGTTGTAGAGGCCGTATGGTTTTATGGAAGGGTTCGGAAAATGCACGTGCGTTTACGCACGTGTCATATTTCGGGCAGATAATACTGGTGGGCTTTGGTTTAAGCCGGATCCATGTATTATACTTTGTAGATATAATATTTTTGTCTCAGTTGCATTTGTATTCGGTCGTAATACAAATGCGGGTATATTTATACAGTTACGGGGTTATCCTGAAATTCGTTTCGGGATCGCTTTTGGAAGTTGCCAGTTTCCAGTTTTCTATCACCCGTATTAAACATTCGGTTAAATACGGATTTATCTTTTCTTTGAGGATGAGTCATGAGAGGAAGCTTCTTGGATGATGACAAGGATTAGTGACTCATTGGTTTTGCATTAATGGTTGATGAGGTGTATTTATGAGTCACCATTTTCCATTAATGTGTTTTGTTCTTGCTAAGATATTTCTTCTTGATATTTTTGTGAGAAGCTTTTCTAATGGTCACCACTTGCTCCTACCCTCACCTCCCTCCTCCTATATTATGGTCGGCCCCTCCCCTCCTCCTCACTCACTCACTTGGTTGAAAAGATTATGATAGATTTGTGTATAGAAATTTCATAGCTCCTTTTATTCCATCTCCCGATTCAAATGGCAACTTCATTAACCGTTCGTCCATGGTTTTGGACGAAGTGAGACAAAGTGTTCTACTCATTCTCTACATCAATCTTGGTCATCTCTTTTAGCAAACTTGATGACCGAGTTGCCTCGGGTCAGAGGCGGGAGGCCGTTTAAAGATCCGATGACGTGGTGCCACCTGGACGAGCAGATCGGAGATCGACGAGATCGGAGCAGCCGCAATAGGAGCGTGGGATGATGGTTAAAGAACGAAGGACTCAGATCTTTCGGTATAACCTTTCTATCCTCTTTACAGTTTGTTAGTTTAGCGTTAATGGCAGATCCGGGTTATAGTATGCGATAGCGCCGGTTATAAAAGTTCTTGTTCCGCATTTGGCGTCAGTTTGACGGCCGGGGCGCTACCGTAGACTTAAATGGTATCAGAGCCACGCCATTATGCATTACTAACTTGTTCTAACGCGTTTAAAACATCGATCGAGCGGAATTTTCAAAATCGCAATTTCCATGTGTAAAGTTTCTGTCGATTTTAAAACTGGTCTAAAAATCTTTTTGACCATACCAGAAAATCGAGCAGGGTTTTTTAGGAAAACTGGAGAAAATTGGCCATGTGATATCACTGTTCCGCCGCGGATCCGTGGCCCAAGCTAGGTTTCGGCCGCGGATCCGCCGCCATAAAGTGAGATCAATTATCCAAATTTCTACAGTAGCTTCTACTTAGGAAATTGTGGTTTCTGGAACTGTTCTTTTGGGCCCAGTGTTTTTTACTGTACAGCAGATATACGTGGGGCCCACTTCGGGAAATTTTGTCGATCGAAATTTAAACGTGTTAGTTTGCAGTACTTACATTATATCTCCGACCGTGAATGTTATTCGAGCGATAAATTGCGTCTAATTGCTATAGTCCTTTTAGACGGATTTGCGAACGTGACATTCGCGTTGATGTTCTGTGTTGTGCTGTGATGTTGCGGATTTGTCGTGGTGGATAGCAGTGTGCAATGGTAGTGCAGTTTAGATTTATTTGTACATTTGATATTGCGGGGTGAGCGTCCAACATGTGGACTGCCGTCTCTGCCATTTTGTATAATATTCTTTTGGGGCACGACCGGGCTGAGGTCGATGTACCCGTTGTACATATTTTTCATTTATGTACTAGGTTTTACCCCGCTACGGAGTGCACGGATAGCCGGGTTCTGGAGGGCAACGGGTCCGCATCTCATGGCTTTGAGAGGCAGAGGGGCCTCACTCTAGAATTGGCAGACTATTCACCGCACTCGTAGGGGGCATAGGTTGACCCAAGGAGGGGTGCTCAAGTTATCGGATTCCGTAAAGTGCAGGGTGGTCCATTCACAAAGCTGTAGGGGGTTGCCTCGCTTCAGGTTTTGGCGGGTAACTTGCCGCACCCGTAGGGGTCTAGGTTTCATTGCACAGGCTATCCACACGACCAGGAGAACGTCGGGTTTCAGCAGCGGCTCTGTGAAACCCGGGGATCCCAGATTATTTGTATTGTTCTGTGATGCTTATTACTTTTCTGTAATATTGCATATTATCGCGCCTGGAGCGATTATTGTATATTGGTATATATACTATTAGATGTTGTATATGTTTTACACCCGCGCTAGTCCAGTCCCCGCTCTGTCGTAAGTTAAGTAACCTAACGGGTGATGGCGGGACCCAGAGACGAATGCGGATGGCATATACGTACATTTTATTTTCGTTCTTTTCTGGTGTGATTAATTGATGGGACTGCGTTGATTCTGATCAATACAAAGGAAAACAAACCTGTTTGGATATTGTTGGAACAGTTTTAAAAAGGTGTTATTACAAAGACATTTCCTTTTGCTTTGCATAGCGGTATTCGGTTGGAATATCCTGCACCTCATTCGACGAGGCAAGGGCCGATATCCCTTCACCGGGAATGACCCCTTGGGCAGAAGTTTGCGTCAGGGTAATAACTTCACTATAGACGATTACAAGTTGCTTTGCATCGCGGTATTCAGTGGAATATCCTGCACCTCATTCCACGAGGAAAGAGCCGAGATCCCTTCACCGGGAGTGACCTCTTTAGCGAAGGTTTTCGCCACTATATTTTATAAAAAGATATCAGGTTCCTGTAAGTCCATGTCACGCACCTCACGAACTTGCGGGGAGGCGGAATATATGAAAAACGATTATCAAAGCTTCGTAACACGGACTTGAGCGCATGAATCGTTATCTAAACCATTACTAACTAAAAGCTAGAGGTTTAACTACTCGGATACGAAGTTATACCTCACGTTACTTGTCCTTCGAGTCTTCATCACGGTCCTCCACTCCTCGTAGGCTCCTTGGAACATCGGCATCTCAACGGCCTCCTCGAATCAAAGACGATCCACCCGAAAGCACCAACGCCAAGCTTGATCTCAAACTTGAGATAACTAGGTTGCTTAAAGTGCTAATCTAAGCTACCTAGGGGATATAGAGTGAGGTTATGGATGTATTTGTCTAGATAACCCTTGATCTCAACACATGAGAGGTTAGGGTTAGGGTTTGAAGAGAGAGTGAGCTTGAGGAGAGAGAAGGTGAAGATAATAATGAAATGAGATAATGATCTTATCATGATATATATGAAACATTATTATTTATCCAAAAATCAAATAATGGAATTAACAACCATGCTTCACAAATATCTATGAGTGATTCATCTCCATGAGTCATTAAGCATTTATGATGCATTAATGACTTGGATGAATCACACAAATGAGTTACTAATCTCATTTAATGCAATGCCACCTTAACCCCTTAGTCACCACTCTTCAAGAAGCTTCCCGACAAATTACGAGAACGCCCCTCCAATCCGTGAAAACACGGAAAAACTTTAGACTGTATAAATTCAGTAACCCGATACTAGAAACTGGCTTAAACCAAAGCCGACTAGTAAAAACTGTCCGAAAAAGTCGTACGTGCGTAAACACACGTATGCGTCCGAACCCTTGTCGTAAAACCATACGACCTCTATATCGTTTCGCATGGAGCAGGGAAACTCTCTGTGTGGGACTCTAAAGACTCGACACTACGCTAGCAGTGGGTTTAACCACAGACCGCAAGCGGCACTAGCTGTACGTAATGGTCCCCAGGTAGATGTCGATAAGAAGGCCGATGAGGAAAATCATCCGAACCCCTACTGAGCCTGATGTGACAATCTCCGTACTGTCTGGTCTGTTCGTCTAAGACTATCGCATATCAAGCCTAGGAGGCGGCAAGCGTCAGTCCCCTAATAGCTGTATAAGTCGTGTCGGAGCGAAGCCCATTACACCCTGAGAAGCTACTGGATCCTACCAGTATATCTCGCGTGCCCTGGCCAGGGACTTTGCGTAATGGCTCTCTGACACAGCGCGATATCATCTCCCAATACCGGGAGAGACGAATCCTATCTAACCACTACTGCCTCCAAGTGCTCAGGACTGCACCCAACTTCTACCTGTTTGCACGACTCTTTTGAGCCGTGGTAGAGTAGCAATCTAAGAACAGTAGGACACACTCGAGGCGAAGCAGCAGTGTCAAGTCTGCGGACTATGCTGTACTCATGTCACCTGGGAACTGATAACTGACGATGGGTATAATACCAACCAATCTGTTCCTCGGCGAGTCCTGTCCGGTGTACCCGTAACCTAACGAGCACCTGTATAATATCTCCAGTACGACGTACTGATGGCTGTGGGACAAACCATCTCCCCAACTGGGATAAGAAGGGTATACACTTAGTCTACTCTGGAATATCGATGTCCTATCTCGATAATCCAACGACCAGGGACCTGTATAGGATGTTGCTTACAGACTACCCAGCCCCCACTGGTGTGACTGCCATCACGACGCTGGTAATCAAGCAAAGATCCTATGGGCTCTACTAATATGTATAAGTGATACGTTACAAGAAACATATGCATATATTAAAGTAGACTCAAACCAAGTAGCATACTACTATATTTAGCAAGACTGTTATATATAACTGTGAATATCCCAAGCTTCCATTAAGTAATATACAACCTAGTATGATACAATAATGGCCCCTAGGGCATATACACTAACAATCTCCCACTTGCACTAGGGCCATGAGCTGGCATATCGTAGACCTATCATCTCGAATAGCCTCTCGAACTGCGTCTGAGGAAGGACCTTTGTGAATGGATCAACAATTTTATGCTCCGTCTCTACTCTCTTCACCTCGATCTCCCGGCGATCTATGATCTCCCTGATCAGGTGATACCGCCTTAAGATGTGTTTGGACTTCTGATGGGACCTGGGTTTCTTCGCTAAAGCTATAGCGCCGTTGTTGTCACAATACAGAGGTATTGGACCAACACTGGTAGGAACCACCTGAAGTTCTGTGAGGAACTTCTTCATCCAGACTTCTTCTTTTGCGGCATCGCAAGCAGCTATGTACTCCGCTTCCATCGTTGAGTCAGCAACGGTCTCCTGTTTGGAACTCTTCCAACAGACCGCCCCTCCGTTGAGGGTAAAGACATAACCCGACATGGATTTGGAGTCATCTTTGTCACTCTGGAAGCCGGAGTCGGCAAAGGCCTCCAACTGGAGGTCTTTTCCGCCATATACCAAGAACATCTCCTTAGTCCTCCTCAGGTACTTGAGAATGTTCTTTACTGCTATCCAGTGTTTCTTCCCTGGGTTTGCTTGATACCGGCTTACTACGCTCAATGCGTATGCTACATCTGGTCTGGTACATAACATTGCATATATTATAGAGCCTACGGCAGAAGCGTTGGGTATAATCGACATGCGATCACTTTCCAAATCAGTCTTGGGAGACATCTCTTTGGAGAGTGTGATTCCGTGACAAGTCGGTGGGTTACCGCGCTTAGAATCATCCATACTGAATCTCTTCACTATGGTGTCTATATACCTGGACTGCGAAAGTCCCAACATCCTTTTTGATCTATCACGATAGATCCGGATCCCCAGAATGTAGGTGGCATCACCCAGGTCTTTCATGGAGAGTTTATGTGACAAGAATCTTTTGACTGACTGTAACATAGGAATATCATTCCCTATTAGGAGAATGGCATCCAGGTACAAGACGAGGAATGCTACAGCTCTCCCTACAATCTTACTATATATGCATGGTTCATCTGGATTTTTGATAAAGTTAAATTCTTTGACAGCATCATCAAAACAGATGTTCCAACTCCGCGATGCCTGCTGATTTGTTCGAAAAAGTGTGTTTGTAGTTAACCGCAATCAATAACGGTGTCGCGTGTAGCTAGACCGAGATGAGTACGGGTCGTCCTCAAGGAAACGTTGAATCTTTTACTCTAACTTTAGACGTGTTGAAAAAGAGAGGAGGAAATAAGAATTTTGTGAAAAGTTTCTAGATCTACGATAAGCAAGAATGCAAAAATATAGATCTAGATTATTTTAGAGATTTAGGTAATATAATAAGATGGCTTGTAGGGTTCGTTAGGATTTAGTAGTTATGGACGATTAATTAAAAGTTACCATTTTTATCCTTTAATAGATTTATAACTAGAACGACGGTGATGCGTGTAGATTAGGGTTTCTGGAGGGAAAATGAATCCCACTCTTAACCCTTACCTCGACACGGAACTCCGTTCGTCCATTAGCCTACCCTAATCCTACGAACTCTAACAAGCGGAGAATTACTCGCGCATGTTGGGAAAAGAAGATGAAAAGATAGAGAGGGAAAACATAATGTAAAATGAAAAAGAATTAAATAAAACAACTACCTTTATTAATCAACTTGAACAATCTACACTTTGATTCCTTAGAAAATGATTACAAAGACTAGTTTGCTTCTCGATCTCTTCTAAGGAGGTAGACGAACAGTTGATGATCAGCCTGGATGCGTGAGCCGTCTTGGACTTCGTGATCTCTTTGGCTTGATGACTTTTCCAAGAGGCTCTCGGTGCCTTTTTATAGTGCAAAGCCAGAATATTTAGATTGAAAACTTGGTAAAATTCAGCAGTGATTGATCTCCCAAAATTGTAGCAAAAGATCTCCCTAGATTGCCGCGGATCCGCGGCCAACAGGGGGGTTTGGCCGCGGTTCCGCGGCCAATGGTGGAGATCATTTCATCATTTTTCTTGGGCTTTGTAACTGTGACATGTGGCAATTCTAGACACCTTCAGAATTCAGAAATCTTCTCTTGGTTGCTTCCAGACTTGGTCTCCAAGTTTTGCTTCTTAATTAGGCAAGTCTTCTTCAACAGCTTGATTTCTTTGATATATTCTGCATAACAACTTGAAAAATTCTGCACAATAATCTTAAATAATATTTAGTAGGCTTATTTCTACTAGGATTTGGTCAATGGATTTATTTGCATACATTTTCCTACCAAATACTAATTAAAATATATTAACACATGGAAAATGATGTCTTTACACATAAACCCTCATATGTATAATATATCATAATAAAGTCCTTTTTTTAATATGAAAATGGTAGGAAAAATGTAATACAAACGTGCAGTTTTATCAACTGAACAGATACCCCCAAACTTATCATTGATCGTCCCGAGCAAACTAGTTTATTCAAGAGGAGAAAAGGAAAGGAGAAAACTAAGCACACTTTCGTAGGCAGAAACGATTGCACTGAGCACGTGCAACAAACCGTTAAACCTCTAGGTGTCCCTAGTAGAAGGAGTGTTGTCTCCTGAGGGTTTTCAGCGGATTACACCCACAAAATCCCATAATAAAAGAGAGATGGTGAAATTTACATATAATGATAAGAACCATAAAAGAAATACTTTGAAAATTTAGAGTTTTCAACTATACTAACTTTTCAGTTGTCATGAGCCCTATCTTAATAGTCATGAAAAAATGTTAGAAATCACATCATCCCTCAATAAAACATAGTCTTTATTTTTCATTCCTACCTTTCGTCCAAACATTGATCATATACCCCTACGTGTGTGTATAGAACATCCCTACACTCGGAGAATTCAATTCAAGCTATCATACTCTTGTCCATCTACCTTAGTACTTTTTAACTTGATGAATACTTAGGTTTGCTCACACCTTTTCATGCGACCGTTAATACTTCTTGAGGTACTAACCGACCGATTACTCATGTGCTTGCTGATTAGGTGATAATATTTTCCTCGTCTTGCACCACCTAAGGCTTTGCAGTAACTCCCAGACCAGTTGGCCTTAGGGCACTAGGTGAAGAGGCACCCTCGCTATATTTTTTTTATTGCTGCCTTGGCAATACAAAACCAGTGTTCATTTTTCTTTTCACCATCTTTATATTTTCTTCATTTTTTTTTTAATTTCCTTCATACTTTGGCTTTTAGACAAGAGCATTTCAAGGTATCCTCTACTATCCCGAGTTTCAAGACGTGTGTAAGTGCATATAGTAGGGTATCAACATTCAAATGTTTGGCTTCCAGAATAGAAACTATTTTTCAGACTTATTTTTATCCTCAGATTAGTGACTTCCTTCATCTTACTAACCCTTGGGACAACAGCTCATAACTACTTATTACTAGTTCGTTTAAGAAAACTTCTAATTTTCTTGATTTTCTTAAACTATTCCTATCTTTTGGATGTAATTTTTCACTTTCTACTCTTTTGTTATAAAAGAATTTTTTTTTTTAAAATTTTTGAAAATGTTGTGCTTATGCAAAATATGATGCAAATTGATGTGTAAATAAGCACAAACCTCCCCCAAACTTGTTTTCAACAGTGTCCTCACTGTTGCTATCCGCTGGATCATAAAAACCTGTAAGCTTGGAAGGACATTATTAATGGGGGCAAGAATATATAAAAGTAAAAATCCTCCCCCAAACTTATTTTTGGCTCACAAATTTGAGGACAAAAGTTATGCTCAAGAGCCAAAAATATACCCCCCCAAACAAGAGTTAGACAATATGAAGCATTTTAAGAGGGGGTGAGTCATTTGGTTAAAATAAAACTTTACAAAGATCGAAAGTTAACACCAACCATTCAAAATTTTTATCAGTATAGCGTATAGGTTGGTGGAAGAATGTGTTGTATCGAGTCAAGAAAAAGTGGGGAAGGGATAAGGGGTGGTCTTGAAAGGGTTTGAAATTAGAGAAAAGAAAGAATGAGGATGAATGTGAATGATTAGGAAGAAGGAATGGTGACGGTTCAACCTCTATTGGTGGAGATTGATCAATCACGAAATCCGTATTGTTTAAAAATTCAAGTTCGTCAGCAAAAAGTTCTTCAAAAATTTTATCAATGGTGTGATTGAACATTTTGCTGTTAAAGAGTTTTGTGCCGGAATTTATTCTACTTGATTCATAAAAAATCATTGAGGTAGAGGACTCGAAAAACTCATCTACCTCATTTTAAAAAATATCCAAATCAAGTTGAATTTCTGGTATTATTGAACTTGAATTAACGGATTGTGATTTATCAAAACTCACTGAAACTATAGGAACAGAAGAAGAACCGGAGAAAGTAGAAGGTGAAATGGGTAAACAAATTAGTGTGTCGAGTGTTGCTGAACCAGATGTGGAAGATGGAGGCTGTATTTCGGTCTGATCTTCGGGTATACCATTATAATCAACTTCAAGACATAAATGGGGTTCGGGAAGAATTAAAGGCTCAAGATGATGACCACAAGGAAGTGAAAGGATTTGATGAATTGGTGGGACAAAATCATCCAAAATTTCGGGTTCATCAATCAATATATCCCCAATGTCAATCACCTCATTCAAGTGAAGGTTAAAATTCTCAAACACCTTATCAAAAGTATGGTTTTCAATCAATTTTGGTTCAAGAGTGGAGGTGTAGAGATCACAAGGGTTGGGTATGGTTTTGTTAGTTATATGTATGCCCTAGAGGCCATTACTGTACATACGATGTATATTGTAGTGGATGCTATGACATATATAGGGAGGACTTTCTTGCTCGACATGATAGTATGCTATCTGGTTGTACTTTATCTTAACATGTACTCAGATTGTCTCTATGTTACATGTTGATAAAGCCCTTAGGATATGTACTCGACTACTGGGACTATGATGAGATCATACTAGTGGGGCCACAGTAGCCGACGAGTACATCCTATAACTGTTCCTAGTCGAGGGTGTATCGAGACAGGGCATCGATTCACCAGAGTAGACTAGCGTATACGCATCTTGACCCATATGATGGGCGATGGATGATCCCATATCCATCGGTGTTTGACATCAAGGATGGTGTACGGGTGCTCAGTGGAGACTGGGTACACTGGACGGACTAGCCGAGAACTCCCAGATGGTATTATACCATACGTCAGATGGCAGTTCTCCGGTGACACTGGTACAGAGTAGTCTGTCGACCCGAGATCGTCATTGAGTCTTGTGTGATTCCCACTGTGCTTTGATTTCCATCATACCACGTCCAAGAGGGCGTGCAAAAGGGTGGCTTTTGGGTACAGTCCCGAATCACATGGAGGCAATGAGCGATAGGAGGGGATTCGTCTCTCCCGGTATAGGGAGTTGATGTTGTGCTGTGTTCGATTGGCTATAACCGGAAATCCCTGGCCAGGATTGCTGAGATTTACTGGTAAGTGTTATCAGTAGTTTCTCGAACTGTTATAGACCTCAAATCGACACGACTTATCGAGCTACTGGGGTCTGACGTTTACCACCCCTAGGCGAGATATGCGACATATCAGACGACGAGACCAGACTGTACGGGAGTGTTACTGTTTGGATTCACAGGAGAATGTACAGGCTTGCTTGTTGATCTTCTGAGCGCTCAATACCTGGGTAGCTGTTACGTTTAGCTGACCGCTTGTAGCTTGTGGGTGTTTGATATGATCATCACCTACTGCCGGCGTATTGACGATTCGTTAGAGTCCTACACAGAGGTTTCTTGACTCAGGCAAAACGGAGTAGGAGCGCATATGTGATATGTGCGGGACCGAGGATAATGCGGTATGTGATACCGTATTCTATTCTCGCGATATATGATATCAGCCGGGTCATCGGATCAAGTGTTGATTCGATGAATCGGTACGGATAAATATTATTCTGTTATATGCGATATAGCCGGATTGTCGGATCAAGTGTTGATTCGATAATTTAATGTATAATAATATATATGATATATTAAATTATATTATCTAATATTTGCTCACTAAAAGATTCTTTTTCTCACTCGGGTAATACATTGATATATATGCGATATATGTTAATTATATTATTTTATTTTGTTACGATAAATATTATATATGTGATATATAATATTGTAACATGATATGATAAATAATGCAACATGTTTAGTAAAGATTAATCAAGATTAGGGTTTGATTTGGGTTAATGGTTTCTAGATGATTCTAGAAGGTTTTTGTTTTGTCATGGAAAAGATATTTACTTATGACTCATTCTTAACTCAACCCAAAACCCTAACCCTTGGTTAATTCTCTACAATGGTTAAGTGAACCATGGTTGCATAATTGATCATTATCTCCTTTTCCTATTCATCACAAATGGATTCAACAAATATTGTTCATCTTCTTCCTTCATTCTTTCATGGAAAAAAGCTTTCTTGATTTTTCCAAGTGATGAATAATTGTGAGAAAAAGATAAATAAAGAGAGCAAAAATCCTACTTCATCATCCTCATCTTCCCTTGCCATTTAGATGAGGGTGTTCACATCATTTCATGAGTGTTAGCTTGTGTTAAAGAAACTTCAAGGTAGATCATCTTAGTATCGAAGATCGGAAGCAAAGGTTGCGTCTTTCTCTTCGTGGAATCTCTCGAGAGTCCGGATCCCGATGATCGCAGTGAAGGGACCACAACACGGAGCATATGAAGTGAAGGACCGGATCTACAAAGGTTGTAATCCCTCTCACTTAGTGTTAAAATGTTTAGCATGCTTGTTTTCGCCTAATATCTACTTTAAAGTTCCGTATTCGGGTTGTTCGGCACGGCTAAATTTTAAATCGGGTATGGTTGATGCCTCGTAGACCCTTGTGCGCGTGCCTAGCAACCCTATAGGTTTCACTTGAAATGGACCCTTCACAGTCGGGTAAATCAAACACTACAAAGTCACACAACTTATCAGTCATTCTATTTGGTGTACTTGATGAATCTATGAAACTGGAGTTGTGGATTTCAGTTTGGAAAGGGGAGGTTTGATTAGGAAGGGTATATAATTCTGTCTCTCTACCCAAATTCTCATTTTGTCCGATGCCCGTATTATATACTGAAAAATTTTGGGTTGGTTCGGAACTCGTTGCCCTTTCATATCTAGCCATGCTTTCCTTCCATTCCTCTCTAATGCGGTTCATCATCACTATACCTTCTTCTAATTTCCGCTCAAGACTAGACTTTGGTTGATAAGGGGTTTCGGTATAAGATTGAAATTCCTGTGGATAATTAAAACTCCCAAATGACTGATTAGAAGAACTGTCTGGAGAAGGTGGAAAAGTCGGATTGGATTGATAGGAATAGAATGGTTGCGAAAATTGGGTAGGAGTAGGATTAAAATTATGATAAGAAGAATATTGATATGGGTTGGTTGGTTGGCTATCAAACTCTTCTTTGGAAAGTGGGGGTGATGGTTGATATTGGTCCGGGTTGAAACTTTGGCCTCTAGCCCTAGCTATGTGCTCAGCAATGGACATTCGTCTAGGGGCTTCCTCACTCTGGGTATCAACTGAAACATGTGTAGAATTAGGATACGGTTGATAAGACCTGGACTGAGGTGTCCAACCATTTCGTCCTGCTTGTTCTATATGATCTCTTAAGGACATGGAAGAGCCGGACGGTATACCGAAGGGATTACGAAAATAAGAGATATCTGGTTGTGGACAGCAAAGCTCGGCAAGTGTTCTTCTGTTTAGATCACCCATTATAAGAAGAGAAGAAGGGAGAAGGGGTAAAAAGGAGAGAAAGTAATTGGTTTGTTTTGAAAAATGACGGATTTAGACAAATCACACAAAAATGCACAACCCTAGAACTATGGTTACCTAGGTCCAGTCTCTAAACCGCTCCTAGACTTCCAAAGGACAAGCCGCATGATCAATCCTCTACCATCTCTGTACTACCCTTGTAGCCAGGTAAGTGCCAGGTAAGTGGAAAGGAACCACAGTAGTGGGCCTAATTAAAAACCACTAGCCTTTGACACACTTGCCTAGACACTACAAAAGTAATGCGGATAAGCGATAGATTACCCACGACCTTCCTCTGTCCTTATTGAGCGCGACAGTCCTTAGAGTCTGGTCCAGATATTTTTTAAATTAATGTAGGGTTGATGCAGATGCTCGGTTTGTGATTTGTGGGGCTTAGGAAGGGTGATAAAATCCCCACCTAATCTGGATTTGGTCTTGCCCCTTAAAAATCCGTATTAAAATATGCAAAAACAAACCGCAAAACAAAACTTTGCAAAAAGATTTTTGAGCGGCGATATTTTGCAAAGAATCCTGCAGAAAATAGATTTTATTGGATTTGAGAGGAGAGAGAAGGAGTTAAGAAAGATACCAGAGAAATATGAAACCCTAGATCTCCTGTTTCCTCAAGTCCGTGACTCCAGATTTCCTCGCAAAATTCACACAATAATCGTTAAATATACAATTTGCAGTTTTGTTTTATTTATGATATAGATCGTATAAGAATTCAACACAAATAGTAAGAATAAAAAATTACGCACGTTTCCCCGGCAACGGCGCCATTTGATTTGTTCGAAAAAGTGTGTATGTAGTTAACCGCAATCAATAACGGTGTCGTGTGTAGCTAGACCGAGATGAGTACGGGTCGTCCTCAGGGAAACGTTGAATCTTTTACTCTTACTTTAGACGTATTGAAAAAGAGAGGAGGAAATAAGAATTTTGTGAAAAGTTTCTAGATCTACGTTAAGCAAGAATGCAAAAATATAGATCTAGATTATTTTAGAGATTTAGATAATATAATAAGAGGGCTTGTAGGGTTCGTTAGGATTTAGTAGTTATGGACGATTAATTAAAAGTTACCCTTTTTATCCTTTAATAGATTTATAACTAGAACGACGGTGATGCGTGTAGATTAAGGTTTCTGGAGGGAAAAGGAATCCCACTCTTAACCCTTACCTCGACACGGAACTCCGTTCATATCTAGCCTTTACCAAAACAATCATTAATCTAATCTCTAATCGCGGTCGGAACTAACAAAGAATTGTTAGCGCGCCCGATTAGGATGTTAATAATTCTTTTGATAAAGTTCATAAACTTTATAGGACTTAAAAAGGGTTTAGAGATGTTCATCGTCCATTAGCCAACCCTAATCCTACGAACCCTAACAAGCGGAGAATTACTCGCGCATGTTGGGAAAAGAAGATGAAAAGATAGAGAGGGAAAACATAATGTAAAATGCAAAAGAATTAAATAAAACAACTACCTTTATTAATCAACTTGAACAATCTACACTTTGATTCCTTAGAAAATGATTACAAAGACTAGTTTGCTTCTCGATCTGTTCCAAGGAGGTAGACGAACAGTTGATGATCAGCCTGGAAGCGTGAGCCATCTTGGACTTCGTGATCTCTTCGGCTTGATGACTTTTCCAAGAGGCTCTCGGTGCCTTTTTATAGTGCAAAGCCAGAATATTTAGATTGAAAACTTGGTAAAATTCAGCAGTGATTGATCTCCCAAAATTGTAGCAAAAGATCTCCCTAGATTGTCGCGGATCCGCGGCCAACACGGGGGTTTGGCCGCGGTTCCGCGGCCAATGGTGGAGATCATTTCATCATTTTTCTTGGGCTTTGTAACTGTGACATGTAGCAATCCTAGGCACCTTCAGAATTCAGAAATCTTCTCTCGGTTGCTTCCAGACATGGTCTCCAAGTTTTGCTTCTTAATTAGGCAAGTCTTCTTCAACAGCTTGATTTCTTTGATATATTCTGCATAACAACTTGGAAAATTCTGCACAATAATCTTAAATAATATTTAGTAGGCTTATTTCTACTAGGATTTGGTCAATGGATTTATTTGCATACATTTTCCTACCAAATACTAATTAAAATATATTAACACATGGAAAATGATGTCTTTACACATAAACCCTCATATGTATAATATATCATAATAAAGTCCTTTTTTTAATATGAAAATGGTAGGAAAAATGTAATACAAACGTGCAGTTTTATCAACTGAACACCTGCTTTAGTCCATAAATGGACTTAAGCAGCTTGCATACTTTACCGCTGCTCCCACTCTGAATGAATCCCTCTGGCTGATCCATATAGACGCCCTCTTCTAAATTACCATTTAGAAAGGCCGTCATTACGTCCATCTGCCAGATTTCATAATCGTGGAAAGCAGCAATAGCAAGAAGGACCCGAATAGATTTAAGCATAGCTACTGGAGAAAAGGTTTCGTCCTAGTCCAAACCAGGTCTTTGACGGAAACCCTTTGCAACAAGTCTAGCTTTATAGGTTTCAACCTGTCTATCTACACCAATCTTCTTTTTGAAGATCCATTTGCATCCTACGGGCTTTACCCCATCTGGAGCAACGTCCAAAGTCCATACTTTGTTAGTGTACATGGACTCCATTTCGGTCCTCATTGAATCCAGCCATTTTACTGAGTCACCGCTCTGAATGGCTTGCTGGAAGCTAGTAGGCTCATCATAGTCAATAGTGCAATCTTCTCTATCCCCGTCTATGAGAAAACCGTAGTATCTCTCGGGCGGATGAGACTGCCTACTACTCCTGCGGAGTGGTGTCGGTATGTCCAGTTCTTCTTGAACTTCTGGTTCTACCATACTTTCAGTAACAGTTTGTGGTTCTAGAATTTCTTCCAGTTCTATTTCGCTCCCATTTATTCCTTTTTCTAAAAACTGATGTTCTAGAAAATGGGCATTACGAGAAACAAAGACCTTTTGTTCCTCTGCGTAATAGAATAGATACCCCCTGGAGTTCTTTGGATATCCTACAAACTTACACTGTACTGATTGTGCCTCGAGCTTGTCCACATGCTGCTTTCTAACAAAAGCTGGACATCCCCAAATCTTCAGATACTGAAGATAGGGTTTCTTCCCACTCCATATCTGATATGGTGTGGTAGGCACATTCTTGGTAGGAACTAGGTTCAAAAGATATGCAGCTGATTCTAGTGCATATCCCCATAATGATCGCGGTAACTCAGCGTTACTCATCATGGAACGAACCATATCTAATAGGGTTCGATTCCTCCTTTCCGATACACCGTTGTGTTGTGATGTGTATGGAGGAGTAAGCTGAAAGAGAATTCCATTCTCTTTTAAGTAACCCAGGAACTCGGCACTTAAGTATTCACCACCACGATCAGATCTCGGTGTTTTTATACTCTTGCCTGTTTGTTTTTCTACTTCATTCTTGTATTCTTTGAATTTTTCAAAGGCCTCGGATTTATGCTTCATCAAGAAGATATATCCATACCTAGAGAAATCATCCGTAAAAGTAATGAAGTAGGAATAACCACCTCGCGCATGTGTAGACATTGGACCGCACACGTCACTGTGTACGAGTCCCAAGAGCTCGCTTGCTCTTACTCCGTGTCCAGTAAACGAAGTTTTTGTCATCTTTCCTTTGAGACAAGATTCACAAGTAGCATAAGATTGATATTCGAACGGATTCAAATATCCTTCTCTATGTAACTTAGTCAACCTTCTCTCATTGATGTGACCAAGTCTACAATGCCATAAGAAAGCCTGATTTATTTCTGGAGACTTTCTTTTAAGTGTGTTCTGGACACTGAAAATCTGAGCTTGATTCAATACGTATATCCCGTTTTTTAATGTACCTGACCCAATCATAACTTGATTTAGGTGGATGTGAACCACATCTCTTACGAAAGTAAAATCATATCCTTCTTTAGAAAGTAAGGATACATATATGATATTACAAGTTGTACCTGGTACATAAAAACAGTTACGCAGAATCAATATCTGCCCAGTTGTCAGTCCAAGATGATACTCCCCTACGGATTCAGCGTCCATGCTCATCCCGTTAGCAACTGTGAGGGTCATGTCACCTATCCTGATAACCCTACGGTTTCTCAGAGCCTGTAAAGAATTACAGATGTGAGTTCCTGACCCGGTATCCAATACCCAGGAAGTAGGGTTAACTGACATATAGTTCTCTATTACAAACACACTTGAAGTCGAAGCCACAACATGCTTCGTATCCTGGCTACTGGCTTCAAAAGCCCTGCAATCATTCTGCCAATGTTCATTCCTGTAACAATAGGAACGTCCCTCTTTTACTATATCCTGTCCCGAAACTTTTGCCATTCTCTTTCCTTCTGCTTTCCTGGTTTCCTTCAGGGTAGGAGGCAGAGATTGTAGAATCAAGTCAGTATCTGACTCGTTTCCCAACGCGGTCTCCAGGTCCTGGAGCTCATCAATACAGCTAGTCATTGTAAGGACGTTGTCCCCTACAGATGACCCGTCAGCCAACCTCACTTGAATTAATTCGTTCGAGGTCTCATATCTTGCGATATGAGATTGCTCTCCATATAAATCTTTGTTTTGGAGAAGGATGGAAACTAAGTCCATCTTCTCGTGCTGCTTCTGGTATACACCATCAACTGAAGCTAACACGAGGCACTTAGCTTTCGCTTTATCTTTTTCCCTCGTCTGACGGATATCCATATCCGCGATAGTGGAAACTGGACCTGGGACGGCGGGATTTTGAGTAGTAATAGGGTGATCCAGCTTGTCATAGGCAATGGACATCTGGACAGACTTTTGCCACTCATATAAGTAAGATTCAGTCAAATTATTATCTAGATGTAACCTATGTGTGGTCACAAGGTCGCTGTAATTTAAGAAAGAGAAGAAAATACTATTAGCATGATGCACTTGCAAGTTTAGAGTGGTTTAATTTATCTAAACATGATGGCTCTCATTGTTTCTCGAATCCCTCCTCAAACCATAAAAGAAGAATTAGCTAGGACTATTTTCACCGTACAATTCTTACTTAACCGTTCAGCCAGGTCAGTGTCGATACTTCGAGGGAGGTTTTCCAACGCTTTCGCGAAGTTCCTTAATTAAATAACCTCTTTTCTCTGGGGGCGTAACCCCGCTGACACCTTTCTAGGCACCTACTTGGTTTATAGCATTGATCGTTAACTGACGAATCTCCTGATAAGTAGTATATACTCACAGTAGGATCGGAATCCAAAATATCATCGTATGATAATGTTGAAGGAATCCTACCAACATTCATCAAACTCCAAAATGGTATGCTTTCACTGCAAATTTCTGTTTCTTTAGAAATTCCCGATATAAATTTTTGCCCCATGCTCTTATAACCTTTGCGTTAGGTCAAAATGTCATTAGTCACATGTCAAGTTCTACCCATCATTGTCCTTGTTAATTTGAACCCATCCATACATATCCTTGACGTTAGGCCAAAATGATAATACGACTATCCCAAACTAACACATCTATCTATGCAACATATGAATACCCAGCAGCTACCAAATACTATGCCTTGGCGTTAGGTCAAAATACATAGCTTGAATACTACTGAATACCCAAATGAAATGACGGAGGGCTACGAATATTTTGGCAAAACCGTGAACGTAGTGAACTTGATGTAATCGAAGGAACCTGATACTTTCTAAAAGGAGTGGTTAAAGTTCCGCAATTAAAAAAATTCTGCTCTTTTAAAATAACCGAGTGGTTTCTTTTAAATTTGTTCCAACGATTAAACTTTGGTTTATTTTCTTTGCATTATAATAATGCGTCCCATCAATTATCCTATCATTGCAGAAAACAATGAAAATACCACGTCCTCTTATGCCATCCGCATTCGCCACGGGGTCCCGTCATCACCCGTTAGGTTACTTAACTAACGACAGAGAGGGGGCTGGGCTAGCGCGGGTGTAAAACATAAGTGAAGTCTAATAGCTATCATATATAGATATTGTACATTCATCAGACGCAATAATAAGCATTCCAGATCACAGATGAACTTTATTGGATATACTAGCATTCCGCATTTGCTTTGAGCCTGCAATAAAAGACGGATTATACAGTTGTGATGAATAGCCATTACCCCACCCAAGACCCCTACGGGTACGGCAAACTGCCCGCCAAGCACCCGAAGTGAAGCGGTCTCCCTCAACAAAGTGAGTAGGCCACTAAACACTTCAAAGTACCCGGTAGTTTGTGCACCCTACCTTGGGTCTATCCTAGGAGCAAAAACGGTAAAAAGAAATAATACAACGGTGGCTACAACTGCAACCTGGATGTGCCCCGCAAAAGAATATTACATCATATTACATTTACATCGAATGAATGAATATTAAACCCATCTCAAACCCCGGCTAATCATCACAACAGTCCAACACAATTCATATACACAAACAGTAAACATTTCAGAAATGTGCAACCCCCTGCCAACCGACATACTAGCAGTTAGGGGAGGTTTACGAACACATTAAACATTACAGATAAAAACCCAGTTAGCAAATATCTTAGAACATCGATCGAATACTATATTCCGTGTCTACCCCAAAAGCAAACCAGCACTGAAGTAACCTGGGAATAAACAGTATATACAGGAAGACAAAACACCACAAAAAATGAATAACAGTGAAAATACGAGTCAAAACCGAGTTGACTCGGCGGCGGATCCGCGGCCAAAAGCACTGTTTTGCCGCGGATCCGCGGCTGTCTTGTCGTTTTGTGCACTCGTATTTTCCCAGAATTCATAAAATTCCCTGCTGTGATTTTTAAGACATATCAAATAATTTTTCAGACAGGTTTAAATTTAACAGAAACTAGGAATTTTCAGGATTTTGTTTTCGTGTTTCCGTCGATCGAACTTCTAATTAGTTGCTAACAAGCTAGTAATGGTTTAGTTGGCTTTGATACCACTGTAAGTCCATGTCACGCACCCCATGAACTTGCGGGGAGGCGGAATATATGAAAAACGATTATCAAAGCTTCGTAACACGGACTTGAGCGCATGAATCGTTATCTAAACCATTACTAACTAAAAGCTAGAGGTTTAACTACACGGATACGAAGTTATACCTCACGTTACTTGTCCTTCGGGTCTTCATCGCGGTCCTCCACTCCTCGTAGGCTCCTTGGAACATCGGCATCTCAACGGCTTCCTCGAATCAAAGACGATCCACCCGAAAGCACCAACGCCAAGCTTGATCTCAAACTTGAGATAACTAGGTTGCTTAAAGTGCTAATCTAAGCTACCTAGGGGATATAGAGTGAAGTTATGGATGTATTAGTCTAGCTAACCCTTGATCTCAACACATGAGAGGTTAGGGTTAGGGTTTGAAGAGAGAGTGAGCTTGAGGAGAGAGAAGGTGAAGATAATAATGAAATGAGATAATGATCTTATCATGATATATATGAAGCATTATTATTTATCCAAAAATCAAATAATGGAATAAACAACCATGCTTCACAAATATCTATGAGTGATTCATCTCTATGAGTTATTAAGCATTTATGATGCATTAATGACTTGGATGAATCACACAAATGAGTCACTAATCTCATTTAATGCAATGCCACCTTAACCCCTTAGTCACCACTCTTCAAGAAGCTTCCCGACAAATTACGAGAACGCCCCACCAATCCGTGAAAACACGGAAAAACTTTAGACTGTATAAATCCAGTAACCTGATACTAGAATCTGGCTTAAACTAAAGCCGACTAGTAAAAACTGTCCGAAAAAGTCGTACGTGCGTAAACACACGTATGCGTCCGAACCCTTGTCGTGAAACCATACGACCTCTATATCGTTTCGCATGGAGCAGGGAAACTCTCTGTGTGGGACTCTAAAGACTCGACACTACGCTGGCAGTGAGTTTAACCACAGACTGCAAGCGGCACTAGCTGTACGTAATGGTCCTCAGGTAGATGTCGATAAGAAGGCCGATGAGGAAAATCATCCGAACCCCTACTGAGCCTGATGTGACAATCTCCGTACTGTCCGGTCTGTTCGTCTAAGACTATCGCATATCAAGCCTAGGGGGCGGCAAGCGTCAGTCCCCTAATAGCTGTATAAGTCGTGTCGGAGCGAAACCCATTACACCCTGAGAAGCTACTGGATCCTACCAGTATATCTCGCTTGCCCTGGCCAGGGACTTTGCGTAATGGCTCTCTGACACAGCGCAATATCATCTCCCAATACCGGGAGAGACGAATCCTATCTAACTACTACTGCCTCCAATTGCTCGGGACTGCACCCAACTGCTACCTGTTTGCACGACTCTTTTGAGCCGTGGTAGGGTAGCAATCTAAGAACAGTGGGACACACTCGAGGCGAAGCAGCAGTGTCAAGTCTGCGGACTTTGCTGTACTCATATCACCTGGGAACTGATAACTGACGATGGGTATAATACCAACCAATCGGTTCCTCGGCGAGTCCTGTCCGGTGTACCCGTAACCTAACGAGCACCTGTATACTATCTCCAGTACGACGTACTGATGGCTGTAGGACAGACCATCTCCCCAACTGGGATGAGAAGCGTATACACTTAGTTTACTATGGAATATCGATGCCCTATCTCGATAATCCAACGACCAGGGACCTGTATAGGATGTTGCTTACAGACTACCCAGCCCCCACTAGTGTGACTGCCATCACGACGCTGGTAATCAAGCAAAGATCCTATGGGCTCTACTAATATGTATAAGTGATACGTTACAAGAAACATATGCACATATTAAAGTAGACTCAAACCAAGTAGCATACTACCATGTTTAACAAAACTGTTATATACAACTGTGAATATCCCAAGCTTCCATTAAGTAATATACAACCTAGTATGATACAATAATGGCCTCTATGGCATATACACTAACAATCTCCCACTTGCACTAGGGCTATGAGCTGGCATATCGTAGACCTATCATCTTGAATAGTCTCTTGAACTGCGTCTGAGGAAGGGCCTTTGTGAATGGATCAGCAATGTTATTCTCCTTCTCTACTCTCTTCACCTCGATCTCCCGGCGATCTATGATCTCCCTGATCAGGTGATACCGCCTTAAGATGTGTCTGGACTTCTGATGGGACCTGGGTTCCTTCGCTAAAGCTATAGCGCCGTTGTTGTCACAATACAGAGGTATTGGACCAACACTGGTAGGAACCACCTGAAGTTCTGTGAGGAACTTCTTCATCCAGACTTCTTCTTTTGCGGCATCGCAAGCAGCTATGTACTCCGCTTCCATCGTTGAGTCAGCAACGGTCTCCTGTTTGGAACTCTTCCAACAGACCGCCCCTCCATTGAGGGTAAAGACATAACCCGACATGGATTTGGAGTCATCTTTGTCACTCTGGAAGCCGGAGTCGGCAAAGGCCTCCAACTGGAGGTCTTTTCCGCCATATACCAAGAACATCTCCTTAGTCCTCCTCAGGTACTTGAGAATGTTCTTTACTACTATCCAGTGCTTCTCCCCTAGGTTTGCTTTATATTGGCTTACTACGCTCAATGCGTATGCTACATCTGGTCCGGTACATAACATTGCATACATTATAGAGCCTACCGCAGAAGCGTAGGGTATAATCGACATGCGATCTCTTTCCAAATCAGTCTTGGGAGACATCTCTTTGGAGAGTGTGATTCCGTGACAAGCCGGTAGGTTACCGCGCTTAGAATCATCCATACTGAATCTCTTCACTATGGTGTCTATGTACCTGGACTGCGAAAGTCCCAATATCCTTTTTGATCTATCACGATAGATCCGGATCCCCAGAATGTAGGTGGCATCACCCAGGTCTTTCATGGAGAATTTATGTGACAAGAATCTTTTGACTGACTGTAACATAAGAATATCATTTCCTATTAGGAGAATGTCATCCAGGTACAAGACGAGGAATACTACAGCTCTCCCTACAATCTTACTGTATATGCATGGTTCATCTGGATTTTTGATAAAGTCAAATTCTTTGACAGCATCATCAAAACAGATGTTCCAACTCTGTGATGCCTGCTTTAGTCCATAAATGGACTTAAGCAGCTTGCATACTTTACCGCTGCTCCCACTCTGAATGAATCCCTCTGGCTGATCCATATAGACGCCCTCTTCCAAATTACCATTTAGAAAGGCCGTCTTTACGTCCATCTGCCAGATTTCATAATCGTGGAAGGCAACAATAGCAAGAAGGACCCGAATAGAATTAAGCATAGCTACTGGAGAAAAGGTTTCGTCCTAGTCCAAACCAGGTCTTTGACGGAAACCCTTTGCAACAAGTCTAGCCTTATAGGTTTCAACCTGTCTATCTACTCCAATCTTCTTTTTGAAGATCCATTTGCATCCTACGGGTTTACCCCATCTGGAGCAACGTCCAAAGTCCATACTTTGTTAGTGTACATGGACTCCATTTCGGTCCTCATTGCATCCAGCCATTTTACTGAGTCACCGCTCTGAATGGCTTGCTGGAAGCTAGTAGGCTCATCATAGTCAATAGTGCAATCTTCTCTATCCCCGTCTATGAGAAAACCGTAGTATCTCTCGGGCGGATGAGATTGCCTTCTACACCTGCGGAGTGGTGTCGGTATGTCCAGTTCTTCTTGAACTTCTGGTTCTACCATACTTTCAGTAATAGTTTGTGGTTCTAGAATTTCTTCCGGTTCTATTTCGCTCCCATTTTTTCCTTTTTCTAAAAACTGATGTTCTAGAAAATGGGCATTACGAGAAACAAAGACCTTTTGTTCCTCTGCGTAATAGAATAGATACCCCCTGAAGTTCTTTGGATATCCCACAAACTTATACTGTACTGATCGTGCCTCGAGCTTGTCCACATGCTGCTTTTTAACAAAAGCTGGACATCCCCAAATCTTCAGATACTGAAGATAGGGTTTCTTCCCACTCCACATCTGATATGGTGTGGTAGGCACAGTCTTGGTAG
This sequence comes from Agapanthus africanus, assembly GCA_030015575.1. Lineage (NCBI taxonomy): Eukaryota > Viridiplantae > Streptophyta > Magnoliopsida > Asparagales > Amaryllidaceae > Agapanthus > Agapanthus africanus. Next base: position 654,068,735 of record JASDDO010000014.1, read on the forward strand.
GAACTAGGTTCAAAAGATATGCAGCTGATTCTAGTGCATATCCCCAGAATGATCGCGGTAACTCAGCGTTACTCATCATGGAACGAACCATATCTAATAGGGTTCGATTCCTCCTTTCCGATACACCGTTGTGTTGTGGTGTGTATGGAGGAGTAAGCTGAGAGAGAATTCCATTCTCTTTTAAGTAACCCAGGAACTCCGCACTTAAGTATTCACCACCTCGATCAGATCTCAGTGTTTTTATACTCTTGCCTGTTTGTTTTTCTACTTCATTCTTGTATTCTTAGAATTTTTCAAAGGCCTCGGATTTATGCTTCATCAAGAAGATATATCCATACCTAGAGAAATCATCCGTAAAAGTAATGAAGTAGGAATAACCACCTCACGCATGTGTAGACATTGGACCGCACACGTCACTGTGTACGAGTCCTAAGAGCTCGCTTGCTCTTACTCCGTGTCCAGTAAACGAAGTTTTTGTCATCATTCCTTTGAGACAAGATTCACAAGTAGTATAAGATTGATATTCGAACGGATTCAAATATCCTTCTCTATGTAACTTAGTCAACCTTCTCTCATTGATGTGACCAAGTCTACAATGCCATAAGAAAGCCTGATTTATTTCTGGAGACTTTCTTTTAAGTGTGTTCTGGATACTGAAAATCTGAGCTTGATTCAATACGTATATCCCGTTTTTTAATGTACCTGACCCAATCATAACTTGATTTATGTGGATGTGAACCACATCGCTTACGAAAGTAAAATCATATCCTTCTTTAGAAAGTAAGGATACAGATATGATATTACATTTTGTACCGGGTACATAAAAACAGTTACGCAGAATCAATATCTGCCCAGTTGTCAGTCCAAGATGATACTCCCCTACGGATTCAGCGTCCATGCTCATTCCGTTAGCAACTGTGAGGGTCATGTCACCTATCCTGATAACCCTACGGTTTCTCAGAGCCTGTAAAGAATTACAGATGTGAGTTCCTGACCCGGTATCCAATACCCAGGAAGTAGGGTTAACTGACATATAGTTCTCTATTACAAAAACACTCGAAGTCGAAACTACAACATGCTTCGTATCCTGGCTACTGGCTTCAAAAGCCCTGCAATCATTCTGCCAATGTTCATTCCTGTAACAATAGGAACGTCCCTCTTTTACTATATCCAGTCCCAAAATTTTGCCCTTCTCTTTCCTTCTGCTTTCCTGGTTTCCTTCAGGGTAGGAGGCAGAGATTGTAGGATCAAGTCAGTATCTGACTCGTTTCCCAACGCGGTCTCCAGGTCCTGGAGCTCATCAATACAGCTAGTCATTGTAAGGACGTTGTCCCCTACAGATGACCCGTCAGCCAACCTCGCTTGAATTAATTCGTTCGAGGTCTCATATCTTGCGATATGAGATTGCTCTCCATATAAATCTTTGTTATGGAGAAAGATGGAAACTAAGTCCATCTTCTCGTACTGCTTCTGGTATACACCATCAACTGAAGCTAACACGAGGCACTTAGCTTTCTCTTTATCTTTTTCCCTTGTCTGACGGATATCCATATCCACGATAGTGGAAACTGGACCTGGGACGGCGGGATTTTGAGTAGTAATAGGGTGGTCCAGCTTGTCATAGGCAATGGACATCTGGACAGACTTTTGCCACTCATATAAGTAAGATTCAGTCAAATTATTATCTAGATGTAACCTATGTGTGGTCACAAGGTCGCTGCAATTTAAGAGAGAGAAGAAAATACTATTAGCATGATGCTCTTGCAAGTTTAGAGTGGTTTAATTTATCTAAACTGGATGGCTCCCACTGTTTCTCGAATCCCTCCTCAAACCATAAAAGAAGAATTAGCCAGGACTATTCTCACCGTACAATTCTTACTTAACCGTTCAGCCAGGTCAGTGTCGATACTTCGAGGGAGGTTTTCCAACGCTTTCGCGAAGTTCCTTAATTAAATAACCTCTTTTCTCTGGGGGCGTAAACCCGCTGACACCTTTCTAGGCACCTACTTGGTTTATAGCATTGATTGTTAAGTGACGAATCTCCTGATAAGTAGTATATACTCACAGTAGGATCGGGATCCAAAATATCATCGTATGATAATGTTGAAGGAATCCTACCAACATTCATCAAACTCCAAAATTGTATGCTCTCATTGCAAATTTCAGTTTGTTTAGAAATTCCCGATATAAATTTTTGCCCCATGCTCTTATGACCTTGGCGTTATGTCAAAATGTCATAAGTCACATGTCAAGTTTTACCCATCATTGTCCTTGTTAATTTAAACCCATCCGTACATATCCTTGACGTTAGGCCAAAATGATAATACGACTGTCCCAAACTAACACATCTATCTATGCAACATATGAATACCCAGCAGCTACCAAACACTATGCCTTGGCGTTAGGTCAAAATACATAGCTTGAATACTACTGAATACCCAAATGAAATAACGGAGGGCTACGAATGGTTTTGGCAAAACCGTGAACGTAGTGAACTTGATGTAATCGAAGGAACCTGATACTTTCTAAAAGGAGTGGTTAAAGCTTCGCAATTAAAAAAAAAATTCTGATCTTTTAAAATAACCGAGTGGTTTCTTTTAAATTTGTTCCAACGATTAAATTTTGGTTTATTTTCTTTGCATTATAATAATGCGTCCCATCAATTATCCTATTATTGCAGAAAACAACGAAAATACCACGTCCTCTTTTGCCATCCGCATTCGCCACGGGGTCCCGTCATCACCCGTTAGGTTACTTAACTAACAACAGAGCGGGGGCTGGGCTAGCGCGGGTGTAAAACATAAGTGACGTCTAATAGCTATCATATATAGATATTGTACATTCGTCAGACGCAATAATAAGCATTCCAGATCACAGATGAACTTTATTGGATATACTAGCAATCCACATTTGCTTTGAGCCTGCAATAAAAGACGGATTACACAGTTGTGATGAATAGCCATTACCCCACCCTAGACCCCTACGGGTACGGCAAACTACCCGCCAAGCACCCGAAGTGAAGCGGTCTCCCTCAACAAAGTGAGTAGGCCACTAAACACTTCAAAGTACCCGGTAGTTTGTGCACCCCACCTTGGGTCTATCCTAAGAGCAAAAACGGTAAAAAGAAATAATACAACGGTGGCTACAACCGCAACCTGGATGTGCCCCGCAAAAGAATATTACATCATATTACATTTACATCGAATGAATGAATATTAAACCCATCTCAAACCCCGGCTAATCATCACAACAGTCCAACACAGTTCATATACACAAACAGTAAACATTTCAGAAATGTGCAACCCTCTGCCAACCGACATACTAGCAGTTAGGGGAGGTTTACGAACACATTAAACATTGCAGATAAAAACCCAGTTAGCAAATATCTTAGAACATCGATCGAATACCATATTCCGTGTCTACCCTAAAAGCAAACTAGCACTGAAGTAACCTGGGAATAAACAGTATATACAGGAAGACAAAACACCACAAAAAATGAATAACAGTGAAAATACGAGTCAAAACCGAGTTAACTCGGCGGCGGATCCGCGGCCAAAAGCACTATTTTGCCGCGGATCCGCGGCTGTCTTGTCGTTTTGTGCACTCGTATTTTCTCAGAATTCATAAAATTCCCTGCTGTGATTTTTAAGACATCAAATAATTTTTCAGACAGGTTTAAAATTAACAGAAACTAGGAATTTTCAGGATTTTGTTTTCGTGTTTCCGTCGATCGAACTTCTAATTAGTTACTAATAAGCTAGTAATGGTTAGTTGGCTTTGATACCACTGTATGTCCATATCACGCACTCCACGAACTTGCGGGGAGGCGGAATATATGAAAAACGATTATCAAAGCTTCGTAACACGGACTTGAGCGCATGAATCGTTATCTAAACCATTACTAACTAAAAGCTAGAGGTTTAACTACTCGGATACGAAGTTATACCTCACGTTACTTGTCCTTTGGGTCTTCATCGTGGTCCTCCACTCCTCGTAGGCTCCTTGGAACATCGGCATCTCAACGGCCTCCTCGAATCAAAGACGATCCACCCGAAAGCACCAACGCCAAGCTTGATCTCAAACTTGAGATAACTAGGTTGCTTAAAGTGCTAATCTAAGCTACCTAGGGGATATAGAGTGAGGTTATAGATGTATTAGTCTAGCTAACCCTTGATCTCAACATATGAGAGGTTAGGGTTAAGGTTTGAAGAGAGAGTGAGCTTGAGGAGAGAGAAGGTGAATATAATAATGAAATGAGATAATGATCTTATCATGATATATATGAAGCATTATTATTTATCCAAAAATCAAATAATAGAATTAACAACCATGCTTCACAAATATCTATGAGTGATTCATCTCCATGAGTCATTAAGCATTTATGATGCATTAATGACTTGGATGAATCACACAAATGATTCACTAATCTCATTTAATGCAATGCCACCTTAACCCCTTAGTCACCACTCTTCAAGAAGCTTCCCGACAAATTACGAGAACGCCCCTCCAATCCGTGAAAACACGGAAAAACTTTAGACTGTATAAATCCAGTAACCCGATACTAGAATCTGCTTAAACCAAAGCCGACTAGTAAAAACTGTCCGAAAAAGCCATACGTGCGTAAACATACGTATGCGTCCGAACCCTTGTCGTAAAACCATACGACCTCTATATCGTTTCGCCTAGAGCAGGGAAGCTCTATGTGTGGGACTCTAAAGACTTAACACTACGCTGGCAGTGGGTTTAACCACAGACCGCAAGCGGCACTAGCTGTACGTAACGGTCCCCAGGTAGATGTCGATAAGAAGGCCGATGAGGAAAATCATCCGAACCCCTACTGAGCCTGATGTGACAATCTCCGTACAGTCCGGTCTGTTTGTCTAAGACTATCGCATATCAAGCCTAGGGGGAGGCAAGCGTCAGTCCCCTAATAGCTGTATAAGTCGTGTCGGAGCGAAGCCCATTACACCCTGAGAAGCTACTGGATTCTACCAGTATATCTCGCTTGCCCTGGCCAGGGACTTTGCGTAATGGCTCTCTGACACAGCGCGATATCATCTCCCAATACCGGGAGAGACGAATCCTATCTAACCACTACTGCCTCCAAGTGCTCGGGACTGCACCCAACTGCTACCTGTTTGCACGACTCCTTTGAGCCGTGGTAGGGTAGCAATCTAAGAACAGTGGGACACACTCGAGGAGAAACAACAGTGTTTCTTTTCTCTCACTCTTTGGCAGCGACCTTTGACCGACCCTAGACTATGACTCAGTGACCAAGTTGACCGAACCTTCTTAAAATACTGGCTTTTGGATTGTCTAAGTTGCATAAGTCATTGCCACTCCTTCTTTTACCCTTTGCTTTTCTCAGAATACCCCGTATTACTACGGACATCCACTTCCATTAGATAGATCCATCGTATGGTTATATACGAACTCGAAGGGACTTCTTCGAGGATGGATCAAGGTTCAAGAGAAATAGAATTGGTTTATTCAGTTGTCTTTTATTATCACCTTCTCTCAGGTTGCGAGAGCTCCTTAGTTTAGGAGAGTACACCTATTACGCTTATTGGATAGTCTTCTTCCAAACCATAGGCAGGTGCCGAAAGGTAGGGAATGAAGAAAACCAATTAGCCTAAGTAGGGTGTACAGAAGGTAATAACTAAAGACAAAATAAAGAGATTAGAAAGAGGGCAAAGTAAGTTGCGACTGCTATCATTCACGGCCAAACCGCGTACTTCATCGCCACTCCTATTTCACCTTTGCTTTTTTCCCCAGTTCGGGAGAAATAGAATAAGGTATTATTCAGTTGTCTTTTATCATCACCTTCTCTCAGGTTACAAGTACTCCTTGGTTTAGGAGGGTACACCTATTATGCTTACTGGATAGTCTTCTTCCAAACCATAGGCTGGTGCCGAACGGTAGGGAAGGAAGAAAACCATTTAGCCTAACGATGGTGTACAGAAGGTAACGACTAAAGACAAATAAAGGGATTTGGAGAGATGGCAAAGAAATATACGGTTAAAGTCATGAATTGGATTATGGAAGAGGCATTACTATGAATATCAGGATACCACTACGAAACATTTTCATGTTTCAGTGTTGTTAAAGGAAAATTGTTTTCCCGATTAGATACTTACTCTAGGGTATATATTTACCAGATATGATTCTCACATCTATATGGTTTTATAGATGATGAGTGGGAGTGAGTTATTGCGAATTAGGTGATCATCCTCATTATATAGGAATTCGTTGTAATTGGTGATATTTGAGGAAGTCGCCTGGGTTATTGCCGGACGGCATGTATTTGGTTTTGAGTATCCGTTGTTGTGCACCAATTTCAAAATGATATATCTGTACGTTTATTTTTATAAAGTGAGATATAACTTTTTGATATTATGTCGATGACATTTACCTATATCAGTTGGCGATTGGGTAAGGAGCATTGAACAACGGAGTAGTTCTTAACCATAAGTACAGTTTTCAACCTACGGTGCACAGGTTTTGAGTTATTCAAACTCAACCGACTTATACAGAGTATTGTATGTTGTCCAGTGTCCATCAGGACAAAGGGGTTGGTCCTCGTACTATGTTCTGTTTACTTATGACTTCTCTAGTTTTTAGACAAGTGTTTCGCTGAAATATAAGGTCTAAGTTTTGAGAAGTTGTGGGTATAAGAATAAAGTAGAGAACCAGATATCGCAAGTATCGGGATTCTTCAAAGAGATCGAAGATGTAGATTCTTGTGATAGGTATTCAGTTAATGGTTTTGAGAAACTTTTTTCTCTTTCAGGTTACTCATAATTGGATGGATTCCTAAGTTGAGTAATGCTGATTAGCCTCTCTCCATTAAGTTGATATGCACTGGAGACAGTTGCATGATTAGAATCTGGTTCCAATTAAATAAGTGCCAAAGTTTCTATATTGGATATAGAATGGTTCATATCTTAACGATGTTAAGGTACGGGGAGTTGTCCGGCTTATGCTTAAAACCAGACTCTGGATAACTCAGGGCACGTTTCTGTAATGACAGTTTGTGGGTTGACCTGGGCTATGTCGAGGGTTGACTTTCTACCATCTGGAAGATCAATAGTGATATTCTTCTTGACTCGCCACAGTTTTAGTAAAATAGATTTTTTCAGAAAACAGTAGTGGGAGTATGGTAGAACTGGAAGTGATTCCAAAACCGCAAACGATTACGGAAAATTTAATAGGACATAAAGATTCAATCAGGTTTGACATTCCAATAGCCACTCTGCAGATATGGTGGGTAACCTAAGACACCCGAGAGGTACTCCGGTAGCCTCAAGGACGGTGACAGGGAGGTTCCTGTTTACCCAGACTTGACACTACTGTTGTTCCATGCTATGAGACCCGGCAGGAGGTTAAGTATAGCGTCGTTCTAAACTAGCTTTAGAAGTGCACGTATATATTATTCTGCCAGAGGGTTGTTGTGGTCAGTGGGAGCAGTGGAAGCATAGTGGGCAAGTAGCTTATGTCTATTTATAGACTAGAGCAGATATAGCGGAGATAGATCATCTAGTTTTGATGTGGCAGTCATGGCTTTGATTTCATCAGAATAGGGGAGGGATCTGTTAAGAAGGTAGTAGGGTGTGATGTCCTGGTATTTGGATGACATACACAGAGTAGGAAGTAAAATTCCTATACTACGATCGGTTGTACTGTGGTCGTCACACAGTTGTTTCTCCAGACAGGATATGGATATAATATCAGACATTTTGGTTTCTAGATCTATGGTTTTAGATCTAGATTTGGGTAGTTTCCCAATGTGATTACTTTGACAGTATTCTAATAGTATTTTAGAATAGATGACTCATGGCATGGTGGTGTACTTGCAGGTGATGGAGTCACCTTTTCTAAAGGTGTCTTACAAACTAAAGGGGAGAGGGATGTGCATGATTGGCAGATCACTTGCTTAGGCAATTGAGTCGATCATGAGATGTCAAGTACCACACCAGATGTTGTTTTTGCACTAGATGCAATAAGTTTATATTAATCCAATCCTGAAGAAACATAAGGAAGCAGTTTTAGAACATAAGTGCATGTTCTACGGATTTGATGACGGCAGCCTCTTTCGGGAGACGGTTATCATTCCAGGCTTCAAAGGTGATATGGATGACAGAGTGATTGTCAGAGTTATAGTTTTTCCTCTGACGAAGGGGGAAGTATTATGGACAGGTGGTCCAAGAGGATACTGTGGGAGGCATGGTGCAGGATACTGATTAGGTTTAGTTATCGATACAGTCTAAGAAGTTTGGATTTGGAGTTCATTTATGAACTAGGTCCCATCAGATATCCAGACATATTCTAAGACAGGTATTACTCAATTCGGGAGATGGCTTTCTCCGCGAACTTGAGATTAAGAGAGACATAGAAAGAAACATCAGGACGGATCCACTCACTGAGGCTATTTCTCGAACACAATAGTTTTACAAACAGGCTTTGTGAAACTGATTAGTAGAGGAGTTGGATGTTCGGTATCACACGAGCTGTGAGTATGCGACATCGCAATAATTAGCCTTAAGTGCAAGTGGGAGATTGTTGGATATAGTGCCCTCAAAGTTAATTATTGGATCGCAGGCACGTGATTGCAATGATTGCGGAGGACCTATACTGGTAGGACAGTCTTACTCGAGATGATAGTATGCTATCTGGTTTGCCTTTATCAGTCGTGTACAGGTTCAGGTGACTGATCACTGTTACACGTTGATAGAGCCCTTAGGATCTTGCTTGACTACCAACAGTATGATGGCGATCATATACGTGAGAGTTGGGTGGTCTATAAGCACATCCTTAAAAGTTGTCCCTAGTCGTGGGAGTTTCGAGACAGGGCATCGATACTCCGGAGTAGACTAGTGTATACAGTCGAGACCCCGACGAGGGGCGGTGGCCGGTCTTACAAGCCACCGGTGTCAGTTGGATCACCTAAGATGTATACATGTGCTTATTGGGTTATAAATACACCGGACAGGACTCGTCGGGAACCTGCTAGTTGGTATTATACCTATCGTCAGATAGCAGTTCCCTGGTGACATGTGTACAGGTTAGCTCATCGACCTGAGGTCGTCATTTGTCTCTTGTGAGTTCCCACTGTGCTTTGATTTCTACCCTACCACGGCTCAAAGGAGTCGTGCAAACATGTATTTTTTGGGTACAGTCCCGAGCCACATGGAGGCAGGTGAGCGGATCGGCAGGGGTTTCGTCTCTCCCGGTATTGGGGGTGAGATCGCGCTGTGTCTAGAAAAGCTATTACACCAAGTCCTTGGCCAAGGCAGGTGAGAATTGCTGGTAGGTACTCCGGTAGTTTCTCAAGGTGTTCAAGGCTTGTCTCCGACATGACTTATACCGCTATTGGGGGTCTGACGTTACCAGCCCCCTAGGCCCGATATGCGATATTCATAGACAAACGGACCGGACTGTATATACATTGTCACTGTTAGGCTCAGTAGGGTTTCAGGATGAGTTCGCTCATCGGCCTCCCTTGAGGTCAGTACATAGGCAGCCGTTACGCACAGCTAGTGCCGCCGACGGCTTGTGGTTAAACCCACTGCCAGGGTACTGACGAGTCATTAGAGTCCCCCACAGATAGTTTCCCAAGTTTGGGCGAAACGTTGTAGAGGCCGTATGGTTTTATGGCAGGGTTCGGAAAATGCACGTGCGTTTACGCACGTGTCATATTTCGGGCAGATAATACTGGTGGGCTTTGGTTTAAGCCGGATCCATGTATTATACTTTGTAGATATAATATCTTTGTCTCAGTTGCATTTGTATCCGGTCGTAATACAAATGCAGGTATATTTATACAGTTACGGGGTTATCCTGAAATTCGTTTTGGGATCGCTTTTGGAAGTTGCCAGTTTCCAGTTTTCTATCACCCGTATTAAACATTCGGTTAAATACGGATTTATCTTTTCTTTGAGGATGAGTCATGAGAGGAAGCTTCTTGGATGATGACTAGGATTAGTGACTCATTGGTTTTGCATTAATGGTTGATGAGGTGTATTTATGAGTCACCATTTTCCATTAATGTGTTTTGTTCTTGCTAAGATATTTCTTCTTGATATTTTTGTGAGAAGCTTTTCTAATGGTCACCACTTGCTCCTACCCTCACCTCCCTCCTCCTATATTTTGGCCGGCCCCTCCCCTCCTCCTCACTCACTCACTTGGTTGAAAAGATTATGATAGATTTGTGTATGGAAATTTCATAGCTCCTTTTATTCCATCTCCCTATTCAAATGGCAACTTCATTAACCGTTCATCCATGGCTTTGGACGAAGTGAGACAAAGTGTTCTACTCATTCTCTACATCAATCTTGGTCATCTCTTTTAGCAAACTTGATGACCGAGTTGCCTCGGGTCAGAGGCGGGAGCCCGTTTAAAGATCCGATGATGTGGTGCCACTTGGACGAGCTGATCGGAGATCGACGAGATCGGAGCAGCCGCAACAGGAGCGTGGGATGATGGTTAAAGAACGAAGGACTCGGATCGTTCGGTGTAACCTTTCTACTCTCTTTACAGTTTGTTAGTTTAGCGTTAATGGCAGATCTGAGTTATAGTATGCGATAGCGCCAGTTATAAAAGTTTTTGTTCCGCATTTAGCGTCAGTTTGACGGTCGGGGCGCTACCGTAGACTTACAGGAGCGCCACGTGTCAATCACAGAATAGTTGCGCCTTGCGCTTATAAAAACAGAGTACTGCTCTCTTGGTTTGGCGTAAGTCACCAGAGCGCGCCACGTGTCAGCAGCGCGCTAGCACAGCGCACTGCGCTAACAGACTTGCGCTCACCAGAGCGTGACACGTGTCACCCCCACATGAGTTTGCGCCTTGCGCTCCTCAATTGGCGCAAAGCGCCTGACAAGCCACGTGGGGCACTGTCAGAACATTAATTGCAATGCATTATTAAAAGGGCAGAGTCCAATAAAAAGGTCTATCAGACCAAAATAAAAAATGCTATGCATTATTAAAGGGCAGAGCCCAATTAAAGGTCTAATAGGCCCAAACAAAAAATACAATGCATTAATAAAAGGGCAGAGCCCAAACAAAGGCCTAACAGGCCAAATGCGAATAAAATGTTGAACATTTTCAACTGGACTTAGCCCAATCCTTGCCGTAAGTCTTCAAATTAAATTGAACTGAGCACAACTGCTCTCTCAAATCAATTTACACCCGGTTCAAGGGTACATCTCTGAACTCCTCTGATATTTGTCATTGTAATCCTTCAACGTCGTCAGAGAGGTGACGGGTCCCGACAACCACACACAATACGGACTGTGGGGTCCTTAAACTCATGGACTAATGCGTCCTTAAACCAATATTCGTCCCCAAAACGGGAATGTTGGAGCACTATGTCCCTAAACCGGTAATATGGAATGTGGGGTCCTTAAACTCATGGACTAATGCGTCCTTAAACCAATATCCTTCCCCAAAATGGGAATGTGGACCACCATGTCCCTAAACTGGAGATGGACCACTATGTCCCTAAACTAGAACAATAGATACCAAATGCTCTTTTGTCGGATCTAAACGATCCCGCTAAGTTGATCTTAGTCTCAAATTAGACTAATGTATCCTTAACAAACGTTTGAGTTGATCTTAGCCTCAAATATGGTTAACGTATCCTCAAACCAAAACCCCAAACCCAAATCTAAGAAAATACGGATTTGGACTAATCCACGTCCTACGGGCGACGACATAAATTAGTCTCCGTATACAATCCACGGGCAACCACAAACAAAACGAACACCCACGACACGAAGTGAACATCTGGAGAAGGAGAAAGTTGTTACCGCTATGCGGTAGCGTAATTAACTGCAGAGGCTTGCACCTGCAGGGAAGAGCGTCCCCACAATCAAAAACCCCTCAAGCGAGGGGGAATCTGACAAAGTCTGCTACATCGGCCGCATCCGTCTAAACCGTCGATACATGGTGCCATAAATCAACTTGGCATTTTCGGAGAGGTGGACGGATAAAACCAAATAGCATCTGCCCCGAATTTCAGGCAAGACGTCTCTACGTCGCGCCGCCATTCGGCGGGGAACAGATTCTGGCACGCCCGGTGGGACCTTTTCCTCTTTCCACTCCACACTTCGTGCGTCGTATTCGCGAACGAATCGCGGTTTGTTAATGGTTGCCCTCGGGTTTCAAGTTACTAACATTTGGTCTCTTGCTTGGCGCAGAAATCAAACAGCAATGGCGTTCAACTGCTCAAACTGCTCCAACTGCAAGTGCAACCGATGCTCCGCCTCACCTGGAGGTGTAGCCTATGGACCGCAGGCTGCTTCCCTGTTCACTATGCCTGTGGAATAAGTGACTTAGGCTACCACCGGTCTGTTCTTTGGGACCATGCTCCCGCCAGTGAACATTAATATCCAGCTGCCGAAGGAAGCGCAAAAGAAGTCGGTCTTCGATCGGCTCACTACTACCACGACCCCTCTCAACGGGTCGTCCAATTCCTCAGTCTTCACCAGGCTGAACTCGGGCTCCAAAGGGCCTACCAAGAAGCCCGTAATACCTGAAGTGGCCATCCCAGAAAAGATAGCCATCCCTGCTCCTGAAGCCGTCAAGGCGGCTTCTCCTGCAAGAGGGTCGGTCTTCGCAAGGCTGACTGCTCCCGGTCCCGCTCAGAAATCTGTGTTTGACCGGTTGGGCACGACTTCTCAACGGACGTCAGTCTTTAAGAGGCTGACACCGGCAATAGCCACCCACTTGAACGAGGGGCAAGACAAAGCCGTCGCTGAACCAATCCCAACAACTCGTCACGCCCGACGTCGCCACTGGCGCCGGATAAGGAAGGCTAGAGGCAACTCCCCCTCTAGGCTAACTCCACCAGCTCCAACGGTGAAAGTTAATGCTGATGTTCTAACTGGGAACAGCTTTGAGCTGCTGAACAGGGTATGCAGAAATTCGCCAACTGCGGTGCTCAAAATATCTCCTCCACCGGTAGAGACCGCCGTGGAAGCAGATCCAGAAAAGCCGGAGCAGTCTCCTCAACGGCTGTCCTCCAGGATCTACAAGACTTGGCGACGAGTCCGAGAATCGGTGATTGATCCGAATTTCTCTCACCAGCATAAGAAGTCGAAAGTTCGGCAGGAAGAAAATCCCCCTGTCAAGCAACGAAAGACGACGACCACCTGGGTGCCCGAAGCAACGGCCCCCTCAACTTCGACAGCCCACAAGAGAAGAAGGCCGGAGAAAATCCCCACACCTGCGGCGAACGTCAAAGGCAGTGAACCCAAATGCCCTAAGTCCGGGGGCATTATGGTACATACCATCTATATGGCGTCCGGGAAAGAGGATAGCTGTATATCCACAGGTCATAGACCGCTTACACGATCGATGACTAAAGCTCAGGAGGAGGAGCAGAAGCTCCAAGAAATGATGACTACGATGGCCGCACTCACTGGGCCAAAAGAAAGCCCAGAAGCATCCTCGGATCAGCGCCAGGAGCAAGAAACCGACGCCGAATTCCTTCGCAGGATACTGGAAAAGAAGGACAAAGAGCCTGCAGAACAAGCGGCCAATATAAAACGAATTGCCCTTCTGTTCCAGGACATGGTAGGTATGATGATCCAGCAGGATCCTCCTGCTGAAGATCCTCCGATTGTCCTTGAAGATGGCAGAGGAGAAACGTCGAATCCACCGCCGGCTCTTTCAACAGCCAAGGAGGAAACAATTTCCAAAGCCGCCCTGGATGAATATATAGCCCAGCAGATACGAGTTCACCAGGCTACTGAGGCAGCCGTCAAGTCGTTAAAACGGGACGACCATATCCGAGCTGGTATGATCAGATCAAGTACCCGCCGGGCTACACGATCCCAAAATTTCATGTCTACAAGGGGACGGGCAATCCCCATCAACATGTTGCCCAGTTCAGGGCTCTTTGTGGCAACACCGGCGGCGATGATAAGCTCCTGCTTCGCCAATTCGTCGGCAGCTTATCAGAGATGGCGTTTGAATGGTACTCCGAGCTTCCGAACGACTCTGTTAAAACCTTCGCTGAAATGGAGTTGTTGTTTACCCAGCGTTTCGCTAGCGCCAGCGAGCGTACTCCAATAACAGCTTTGATCAATGCAAGAGTAAAGCCGGGCGAAACCTGGGTTCAATATGCAATCCGGTGGCGGAACTTGTGGTCGAAGTGCGAACAACGCATCGAAGAAGCGCCAGCGGTGGGCATGTTCGTGGGCAACTTAGATCCTCATGCAGCTATTTCACAGTTCATGATGTTCTTTAAACCAACCACGTTCCAGGCCCTGATCGGCAAGCTAACTCAAATAGACCAGATGGGCCATAGACCGTCTCCTCCAAAGCCGGACTCTCGAAATGTGAAGGGGAAAGGAAAAGCGATTGTCGTCGCCAATGCTCAACAACAGCCGAGCAACTTGAGGCCGGTTGGCCGTCAAAACAATATGCGTCCACGCGTATCCCTCAAGGAGAGGGTAGGACGTCCTTACTCGTTTCCTCAAGATAAAACGAGAAGACTGTTCGAGCTGGCATTGCGCAACAGACTCATCAATCTGCCGGATTCAAGACGCCCGTTGCAGCCAAACGACGTCAATGATCCTAATTACTGCCCCTACCACTGAGTATTGGGTCATCCGATCGAAGATTGCTACGTCTTCAAAAACTGGATTGAAGAACAATACCAATAAGGCAAGTTCGCGTTGTCTGAAAGATGGAAGGTGAACCCGCCGCAACCTCATACCCCTAAAAAGGTGAATATGCCGGGGGCAACGTGCTCCCTTGTTGAAGAAGCTCCGTGGGAGGTTGTGCTATCAGCCAAAACCAAAAGGATGCTGAATGATCTCAAGACATGCCCGACGATCAGATGGAAGAACCCGCTAGAACCCCAGATCATCGAAGGGATGCTGAAGCCGCGCCCAACTCCAAAGATCGGTGGTGATGGCCCAAGCACTCACGCCCAGCCGTCAAAATCTTCAAGGAAGAAGAAGAAGAGATCCAAAAAGCCCGTGAAACCTGGCGACAAGCGCACGGACTTACAGAACAGCGCTGGAGGAATATAATCAGAAGGCACGGACTCCCATTACGCTCCAAGAGTTCCTCAGCCACGTCTTTCAGGAGGAAGATGATGGAGAAAGCTCGTCAGATGAATCTGAGGGTTACGTGGCGAGTTGTCATATGATCTCCCACTCGTTTACAGACGATGAGAAAACTCCTTGCACTGAGAATCTGGCGGCAGATCCTAAACCGGAACTTCTGGGGCCATCGGATGAAACAATTGATGCATTCCTCAACGAAGCTCTTTTGAAAAATAAAGCTGATCGGAAACGCGAGACGGTCCTATTTGAAAGGGCCAAGCACCGGCGACTAGACGAAAGAGTTGAGATACCCCCGTCAAATCAAAAGACATCCGTTGCGGACAAAAGCAAGTTCAAAGCGAGGAAAAGGTTTGCTAAAGCCATATCAATGGGGATGAAGCTACCACCCTCTGAAGGAAACATAGCTGGCAAAGCAGAAATGCACCTTTCCTATTGCTTATATCATCAAAAGGTTTCGCACCCCACCGAAGAGTGCAAAGCTTTCAATAGATGGTGGCAGGGGTATGTTGTTCACCGGCAACATTTTAAGCAGGAGAAGCGCAAAACTCGTCGGGAGAGGAAAAGTACGACCGAGGAGCTTAGAAGAACTACCGGCGATTGTCGCATGGTTAACGCCGGGGAAGTGCAAATTCTCACATTCGGGAGCGACTCTGACGAGGAAATGGCTCTTAGCCCTCTCTTTAAAGAGTCTGCCTCAGGAAAAGAGGAAGAGCCGAAGGCCTGCGAAAATATCCGGCTGCGTAATTGTACGCTACCCGAAAAGAATCTCGGACCCTCAAATAAAAAAGATAAAGGAAAAGAAAAGGTCTCGGAGGATATCACCCTAGATGACCAAGTCATGGAAGAGCTAACCGCCAAAGACCCGTCAAAGAAAAATAAGATGGATTACAACATTCTGGCACACTTGAGAAAGTTACCCTCGCAACCTAGTATTCTCGATGCCCTCTTACTATCAAAAGAAGCAAGAGAATCATTGATCAAAGTGCTGCAGGAGCCAGAGCAATTCCAAGCTTTTCTCGCCGAAGAAAAGATGAAGGACGAGCTGGAAGAAGTGCACACAGCCGATGTCACTTTCGGTGATGAAGACATCCTCCTTGGGGCATGTGAACACAATCGGCCCCTCTATTTCTCAGGGTACTGCCACGATATAAAGATAGGCAAAATCTTGGTTGACAATGGGTCTTCCTTCAATCTCCTCAATGTACGGGTATTGAAGGAAATCTGCATGAACGTCCAGCACCTCGCTCGGGATAAGATCACCATCTCCGGGTTCGACTCTCAATCATCCAGGACTCTCGGGTCTGTGATACTGACGTTGCGCTTTGGGCTGCTCGTCACGGACATTAAATTCCACGTCATAGACGCCAAGACATGCTATAACGCTTTGCTCGGCCGACCCTGGTTACACGAGTACAACATCATCCCTTCTACACAGCATCAGTGTATGAAATATTTTAAGGATGGTCTCGAGTATACCGTAACAGGAGAGTTGAACCCATTCTCCGTGAACAAAGTCCGCAAATATGAAGATGCAAAATACTTCTTGCCAGATTTCGAAGACACGGAGAGGTGTCACAAGCCGGAGAATAAAGCTATCGCCACAATCCCTGTCTTCGGGAGCGATACCGAGGAGGACGAAGAGATAGTCTATTCTGGGCCGTCCCAATGCAACAAGCCAGGACCGTCCGCTCCCATGTTAATCTTTGGCAGTGACTCAGAAGATGAGGTCCATGCTATATTTTCCGCTCGACCATCAATACAAACTTTCGCTGATGAAGAGCATAGTCTGCAAGTCGCCATGGTTCCACTTAAACATCATAAAGAACTGGACGCGCTTGATACCTACGGTGTAGAAGATCTGCGGACGTTCTATGTCCCTCCCAGGTGAGAAGGCGAAAAGGCGATTCTATTCTACCGCTCCGGGAAAACCAAAGTAGAGAAAGAAATCTGGCACGGTGCAGATCCTACGCTTGACAGGCTTCAGCCCATCCGTCTGCCTAGATATTACACAGAAGGATTGAAAAGGCTGTTGAAGCGCCAAGGGATACCCTTCAAACAGACCGCTCGAAAAGCCAAGTTCTATGACAGGATCTGGAACGTTCCCGGAACTCAGCACAAATTGCCTAACGGGAGAATGGAAGCAATCGGGCTTGGATATGTTTGGTCCAAGAAACGGGAGCTACTCCGCGACTGCTATGTTGTGCATGACTTCAATAAAGAAGGGGATGCTCAATAGGAAGATGCTAATCCTGAGCCAGAAAAAGTCCCCGATGGAAAAATGCCCAGTCCTTCGTTCGAAGAACAAATGGACAAGCTTATAAGGGAAGCTGGTCAAAAAGTTCGAGACGACCACAACCGCGAAATGGCCATCTACGAGAAAGCCAGGACGCAACGTCTCCTCCAACAGACTGCGAAAGACGAAAATGCCGCTCCCTGCCAACCTGTTGCAAAAAGGGCCCGGCGCAGAGGTAGAAACAAGTCGAAAAGCGGAAAAGGAATTCAGCAACGACAAAGCGGGACCAAGAAGCCACGCAGTCGGGAATTGAGCGGTCCGGATTTGTCCCTTATGAAGAAGATGAATCGAGCATACTCTTTTCCTCAAGACAAGACAAAGAAGATACTTGACCTAGCTATAAAGCACCAAATGCTTACGCTTCCGGAGTCCAAGCACCCTGAACAAGCAGGCTATGTCTCACGCCCGAACTATTGCTCTTATCACAGGGTAATAGGACACCCTCTCGAAGATTGCTTCACCTTCAAGAATTGGGTCAAAGATCAGTATCAGCTCGGCAAGTTCGCTCTATCTGACAGCTGGAGGGTAACGCCGCCACAGAAGCATGAACCCAAAGCCATGAGAGCAGAACCAGATCCGCATCGGTCTTGGAAGCGAGCTTGTACTTGTCATATGATAACAATATCAAAAGAAGAGCCCGAGAATGTGGATGATCTTCCCTGGTGCTTCGAAAACGGCGATGACGGGGTGATCTCGGAATTTCTACCAGCTTCGAAAGAGCTGGAAGATGGAATACACACCACTGCAGATAACCTCAAGAAAATTGAGTTGGGGACGGCGAACGACCCGCGACCGACATTCGTTAGTGAGATGCTATCTGAAGAAAGGGTGGCTTCATTAAAAGACGTGCTTATGCAGTATAGAGATTGCTTCGCATGGAACTATTCTGAAATGCCAGGACTAGATCCAGAAATTGCTGTCCATAAATTGGCGATATCCCCGGACGTTAAACCAATCAAACAAGCACCGAGAAGAATGCGGATTGAGCTTGAGATGAGCATTAACGCCGAGGTCAAGAAGCTGATCGACTTTGGGTTTATCCAGGAAGTTCAATATCCTGACTGGATCGCCAACATCGTCCCGGTGATGAAGAAAAATGGGACGGTGCGCATATGTGTAGACTTTCGGGATCTCAATAAAGCCTGCCCGAAGGACGATTTCTCAGTGCCAGTCACCGAGCTGATGATAGATAACACGCCCACTCACAAGGTCTTCTCCTTCATGGACGGCTCATCAGGATATAATCAGATAAAGATGCATCCCGAAGACCAGAAGCATACCGCTTTCCGAACCCCTTTGGGTATATTCTGCTATAAGGTGATGCCCTTCGGTCTAAAGAATGCCGGTGCCACCTATCAAAGGGCCATGACAAAGATTTTCGATGACCTTATACATGAAATCGTCGAATGCTATATCGACGACCTCGTGGTTAAGAGCAAATCATATGAGGAACATTTAGAGCATTTGAAGACCGTATTTCAACGCCTTCGACAATACAACTTGAAGATGAACCCTCTCAAGTGCGCATTCGGAGTTTCCTCGGGCAAATTCCTGGGATTCATCGTCCAACACCGAGGTATCGAGATAGATCCGTCAAAGATCAAAGCGATCATGGAAATGCCTCCGCCAAGGACTGTCAAGCAATTGCGGTCTCTCCAAGGGAAGCTCGCGTACATCCGGCGATTTATAGCCAACCTTTCAGGCAAGTGCCGCCCTTACAGTCACCTGATGAAGAAGGGAACCCCTTTCGTTTGGGATCACAAATGCCAGAGCACGCTGGAAGAAATCAAGCAATACCTGCAGAATCCGCCAGTGTTGGCTGCTCCGGTCAAGGGAAAGCCTCTCATTCTTTATACAAACGCCCTCGAAGGTTCCTTAGACGCATTATGGGCACAAGAGATTGACCAAGGGAAAGAAAGAGCTCTCTATTACTTAAGTCGAGTTCTCCTAGGGGCAGAAAACAACTACTCCACATCGAAAAACACTGCCTGGCGTTAATCTTCGCAATAACGAAACTCCGGCATTATGCGTTGGCACATGAAGTCCATCTCATTTCGAAGGTGGACCCTCTCAAATATCTGATGTCAAAGGCCATATTGACAGGGAGACTCGCTAAATGGGCCCTACTCTTGATGGAGTTTTCAATAACTTATCAGCCTCTTAAGGCAGTGAAAGGCCAGGACGTCGCCGATTTCCTTGCTGAGCATCCGATACCGGCCGATTCTCTTCTGAATTGCGAGCTGCCAGACGAACATGCGTTTGATGCGATCGACGGTAGTGATACCCGATGGGAACTCTATTTTGATGGAGCGTCTTCCATGAAGAAGCGCAAACAAAACACCCCTATAATCAAATCGGGTGTGGGCCTCATCTTCGCAACTCCACAAGGAGGGATAATGCGCTTCGCTTTCTCCTTAATAGAGCCGAGGACAAACAATGAAGCCGAGTACGAAGCTTTGATAGCAGGCCTCGAGATCGCCATCGACATGGGAATTGAAAACCTCATCATATACGGAGATTCTCAACTGGTCGTCAGTCAAGTAAATGGCGACTACCAGACGTGCAAACCCGAACTGGTAAAGTATGGCGAGAGAGTACAGCAATTGCTGACTCAAATCCCCTCTTACATGCTGGAGAGCATACCGCGCGTGGAAAATAGCAAAGCAGATGCACTAGCAAAGCTCGCTAAAGAACTGGCCGACGAGAACCTCGATGACGTAAGAATCGTGGTCCAAAGCCGTCGGGTGCTTGCCCCAGCAGAAATATCTCCGGAATCATCCGAAGAAAAGGGAGCGACTGAGCAAATGGCTATGCAAATAAAAGATCAGGGAAAGGCTGAGGATTGGAGAGAAGCCTTTATAGACGACTTCAAATCCCGTCGAATGCCTGAAGATACGTCCTCAAGACATCAGCTCATGAAACGAGCTCTGTCTTTCGCCTTCGTCAATGATACTCTGTACAAGAGGTCGTTTGATTCTCTGTGGCTGAGATGTCTAGGACTTGACGAAGCGAAAAGAGTCGTTCAGGAAGTTCACGACGGACTCTGCGGTTCTCATCAAGCAGGCCCGAAGATGAAGATGAAGATTAAACGGATGGGCTACTATTGGCCCACGATGATTCAGGACTGCCACGAATATGCGAAGCAATGCCATTCATGCCAAATTCATGGGGACTTTATCCATCAGCACCCAAATCCTCTACATCCAACAGTGGCCAGCTGGCCGTTCGAAATATGGTGGACTGAAGTAATCGGCCCCATCGAACCAGTATCTTCCATGGGACATCGATTCATCTTGGCGACGACTGACTACTTCTCCAAATGGGCAGAAGCAGTACCGCTAAAGGAAGTGAAGACGGAGAATATCCTCCATTTCTTCAAGACGCACATCATTTATCGGTTTGGAACTCCGAGACGGATCATCTCCGATAACGGGCCAGCCTACAGAAGCCACAAGATTAGCCGCTTCGCGCAACAACACAACATAGACTGGAGATATTCCTCAATTTATAATTCCCGAGCTAACGGCCTAGCTGAGGCTTTCAATAAGACCTTGACGAACATCGTAAAGAAGACGGTGTCCCGAAATAAGAAGGACTGGCACGAGAGACTGCAAGAAGCTCTCTGGGCATATCGAACTACGTTCAAGACGGCCACGAACACAACGCCGTACGCGTTGGTATTCGGTACAGAAGCAGTACTCCCCCTCGAAATAGAATTACCCTCTCTACATCCACTACGAGCTGACGGACGAAGAAAATGCTCACCTTCGGCTTGAGGAGCTTGATGCCCTTGATGAAACCAGGCTCATAGCGCAACAAAATCTGGAGGCTTATAAAGCAAAGATGACGCGCTCATATGAAAGATTGACCAGGCCGAGGACATTCCGCCAAGGCGAACTCGTGCTAGTGGTCAAAAGACCCATGATCCCCAATCGCGCCAAGCGGGGAAAATTCGAGCCGAACTATGAAGGCCCGTACATTATAGACAAGGTCTACCAAGGTGGAGCCTATCTACTCATGGATATGCACGGTGAAAGGCCTTTCAGGCCAATAAACGGTCGCTTCCTAAAGAAATACTACGCTTAATGAGTCACAGCCTAGGTCAATGATAGATGACGACGACTATGTCCGCTCGCTATCTTCCTAAGCTCGAAACTCTATAAGTAGTAGCCGGCCTTCTTCAAATGACGGACCGAAACGTCCTTAAACTAATGATAGACCACTACGTCCTAAAACTAGCTGATGACCGAAACGTCTTTAAACTACTACCGCAGCATCCTCAGGCTGACGAGATAAAAAAAAGATAAAAAAAGAATAGAAAAAAATATATAATAAAAAAAAATAAAAACGGTATGTCCATAAGCAAAATGGGCACGGATGAAAACCCGAAAGGGCTCCGTGAGTAAAAACAGCAGGACTACCGGAGAGTGTTTGTGAAAACCCGAAAGGGCGCAACCTCGTTAAAAGACACTTACATGGTCCTTTCGGCCTTGTAAAGAGAAACCACCCGCGTGAGATCCTTACGACCCACAAGGGAGCAACACACTTAGGGATCCTCACGATTCGTAAGGAGAATTACACTTACGAGATCCTCACGACTCGTAAGGAGAATTCTCTTATGGGACCCTCACGGCTCATAAGATTTGAAAGTCTTAAGTTACAGAAATCTTAACCTGTTCTTAAGCAACCCCCACAACCTTCGATATGGCCCTACAAGTGGCTCAATACTGACCCTTGTATACAACCCACGAGCGCGAATAAACATTTCCCTGACCAAGTCCCACCCGTGGTTAGGGATATGTCAATATGGTGAACAACCCTTATAAGTCCTCTCGACTTATAAGGAGAAAACCCTTTTGTAAGATCCTTACGACTTACGGGGGAACATACACTTAGGAATCCTCACGATCCCTAAGGAGAAAACACACCTACGAGATCTTCACGACTTGTAGGGAGAAATACCTTTGTGAGACCCTTACGGCTTATGAAGTCAAAAGCTTTAGTCGACGGGATCCTAACCCTGTTCGCTAAGCCACCTTTGTTCGACATCGACAAAGGCAAATGATGATTCGCTCCTGGCAATATCCCAGTTGTAGCGATGCTGATGCCTAAACCGGTATTAAATTCCAAGCCCTTTCATGGCAAATGATGATTCGCTCCTGGCAATATTCCAGTTGTAGCGATGCTGATGCTGAGATTGGCACCAGATTCCAAGTTCTACACTCGCGATAAAAATCAGCGAGCTAAAAATGCATATGAAATAGCCGAAATGATGGGGCAACTTGCAATAAAAAGCAGCAAGTAAAAATGTATGCACGAAAAATAGCTGAAATGATTGGGCAACTCGCAATAGCAGCGAGTGAAAATAAAAGAGATAGCCGAAATGATTGGGCACCGCGGAAAATAGCCGAAATGATTGGGCAATCGCGACCTTCGCGATATAAAAGCTGAAATGATAAAGCATTGCGGAAATAAAATAATAATAATATAAAAAAAAATGAATGAAACTTATGCCCTACAGGCGATGTCACAGCAATCCCTGTATACAATCCAGGGGCGCAAACACGAAACATATCTTCCCTCCCCATGCTCCATCAAAAGACGGAACCAAGTCTTGACGGCAACTCATATAAAGCCCGAAGACAATCGGGGATCATCTCACCCCAGCGTGGAGTGATCACCACTTCGACGTTCGTCTCTACACAACAGACGAAATGTCACTACAGCGTCCCTCCTCCAACAAGATTCGGACACACCACAACAAGCGAAGCGAAGGCCAAATTCCTAGCTTCAGAGTCTTGACGGTAACTCATATAAAACCTGAAAGACTACCAGAGATCATCTCAACTCCGAGGAAATCGGTGTCCTTGGCAAATACCTCGATTCAGGGAAATCAGCGTCCTTGACGAGAACATCTTGATTCGCGTCGACCCGCAGAGAAATCAGCGTCTTTGCAGAAATACCTCGATTCTTCTCAACTCCGAGGAAATCAGCGTCCTTGGCAAATACCTCAATTCAGAGAAATTAGCGTCCTTGACGAGAGCATATTGATTCGTGAGGAAATTAGTGTCTTCGTGAGGACTTCTCGATTCGTCTCGACTTGTGAGATAAAGCCTTAGGTAGTGGGGATTAAAAAACCTGTTTCCTAAGCACTGGGACCCTGCAAGTAGGTCCAAAATGGACTCTTGCACACTATTCACGGGTCACACTCTCCAAAGTCGAATCTCGACAAGGAGGGAAACAACTGCTTACGGGTCCTCTCGACTCGTAAGAGGGAAAATTCTCTTATAAGATCCTTACGACTTATAAGAGAAAACGCACTTAGGAATCCTCACGATTCCTAAGGAGAAAATACACCTACGAGATCCTTTCGATCCGTAGGGAGAAAAGTCTTTATGAGACCCCCACGACTCATAAAGTTGAAAAGTCTTAGGCAGCAGACCTGAACCTGCCTCCTAAGCCATCATTACCTCTTGAAGAAGCCAAGACATGATGCTCTCTCTATCATCTGTCAACCATGTTCACTAAGGCAGCATACTGATAATAAAAGAAAGAAGAAAGCGGAGCAATGACACAAGACATTATGAAGAATGTATATATTTTATTCATAAATTTGATTGAGTACAAAATACATTGTGTTAAAAAAATAAAAGAAACAAATACATTTTTATTTACAATTACAAATGATACAAAATGTTCATGGAGAAGGAAGTGTCTTCAACAAATCCGCGAGCTGCTCTCGCACTTCCTTCAACGCCTCCTCCTGAGCGGCTGCCTCGGCCATTTCCGCTTTCACCTAAGCCCGCTACTGCCTCAGTGTTAGCCCTTCGGAGATGCATCGCAGAAAGCTTTCAAAGATAACCTTCAGTAGTGCAGCGTTTGCATCCACCTGAGCATGCAGTTGGGCAGATTTGCTCGAGGTTTCTCCGCACTCCTTACGCCTTAAAGCAACTTCCTGTTCGAGATGGCGGAAGTAAGGAGCGCTCTGCTCGATTCATGCCGCCCGTTGAGTGCTTGCGGCCAAGATCTTGGGGGCAGGACGCATAGACTCCAGTTGATGCAGGCGGGCCTCAATCTCCCTGCAGTGATTAACCCAAGACTCGACGACGCCTTCATTATGAAAATTTACAAGCGTCGCCAGCATCGGATTAACCTCCGCAGCGAAATCTGCGGCAGATGGGGGAGCGTTTGCGTCAAGCTCTTCGACGTATCCGCTCAGCATGCCCAAACTCATCGCAGCACCCTTTGAAGATGGACGTCTCAAGAAGGGGCCTTCCGGCATTGTAAGGCGAGACTCGAAAGGGGCCGGAATCGGAACGACGGCTGAAAAACAAAAACACGATCAGATGATGGTTAAAGAAATATAAGAAAGTCATCAATGGGAGAGTTTACTATACCAGCTGCAGCAGGAGGCAAAGCCGGGAGGGCCGGTGGCGCGACCGATCTTACATCTCCTCCTTCGATTTGTAGCACTGCAATCAGGGCGATGAAGAATCAGAAATAATTCCATTATTGAAAAAAGAAAGGGTATTAATTGAAAACTATACTCACCAGCGCCACTGGAGGAAGCGAGCTCCGGCGGGAAGGAGAAGTGTGGATGCAGCACCTGGTAGAGGTGATCAAAAAGCACTCCTGCAAAGACGCAATAGTACGACATTAGTACATAAATTATGCGGCCGAAAGATAAAACTAGTGGGTTATAAATCCATACCTTCCAACATTTGCGATGGCGCGAGAGAAGGTAGAGAGGTAGCCACCGTCAAGGCAGTGACTGACAGCGCTCCCTCGAGCAAGGGAGCATCAACAATGGCCGCACCTGCGTTAGAAACAAGATAAGCCCTGTCAGGAAAGGTTGCAGAATAAAAGAAGGAC
Source organism: Agapanthus africanus (assembly GCA_030015575.1). Classification (NCBI taxonomy): domain Eukaryota; kingdom Viridiplantae; phylum Streptophyta; class Magnoliopsida; order Asparagales; family Amaryllidaceae; genus Agapanthus; species Agapanthus africanus. The sequence continues at coordinate 654,093,974 of JASDDO010000014.1, forward strand.
GGTAACCCCAAATTTACCTGATGATGATCTGGCCGAAACGGCGGCGTCTCCCTCCATTGACATGAGACCACCTCCCGACGCCTCATCGCCAGACTCTACGGGAGCCGTCGTCGTGCTTGCGAGGCCAGGAGACGACGGAGGACCGTAGACGGGGAGAGCAATGATTGGAGCATTGCCAGACTCTTAAGTAAGAGCGGCTGGCTTGTCCTCGGGAATCATGCCCGTCTCACCCGCTACTCCCTCGGGCTCAGCGGACGCAGCTGTTTCGTCCACCGTTGCCATGGGCTCGTCGGTCTCAGGCGCTCCATCCGCTGCTGCCCCAGACCCAGCTATAGCAGCCGTCTCATTTGCCGCTACCTCGAGCTCGGCAGTGGTGGCCGTCTCGAGCATAATAGGCGGGACTGTCTCATCAGCTACTAGCTCAGGCCCGACGACTACGGCTGCACCACCTACCGTCGCCTCGGGATCAGCTGCCACCTTCTCCACCGTCCCTTCAGGCTCGACGGTTTCCGCCGCTCCTTCAGTTGGACTTGGCCCTGCAGGACAATATGTGTAAGAACCGATAGTTTTACAACTGTTGCAACAAAGTCTCGAAAAACAAATTACCTGAGGTGGATTGATCGTTGGCCTCCCGAGCTGCGCGCGCCTCCTGTCTATGAGCAGTGGACAGGACGACCGGAGACTCTTCCGAAGGAGTAGCAGCACGAGGAACGGTGCTTGGGCCCGCTCCCACGGCCAAAGCAGCTCTGCACTCCTTCGCCTCGCGCCTCAACCGCTTTCTCTCCTCCCGAGCCGACACGACGAACCTCTTTGAAGCTTCCTTCATCAAGGCGTCTTCGTCCGCGTTCAGAGTTGCCTCCAGAGCCTTCAAGGCATCCCTCATCGGCTTTTCAAGTCGGGTCTCTCGCGGCAGCCCCGAAGAGGCCGGGACCTCAGTAGCTGGCCCGGGAAGAGTCCCCGCATCGGCTTGCGCAGAAGATCCCGCGGCCCCTGCAAAAAGACAAAGAAAAGATTAGATTAGCCATAAAAGGGAGAATAAAGACTCAGTGAGCCGAGACATACCAACACCCAATAGAGTGCGTTTCATCTCTTCCTCCTGGAAGGTTTTCAGGGAAGCAGCGATGGCTTCTTCGGTAGAGACGCCTGTTTAAAAAAGAAAAGCATTAGTCGAAGACAATGATAAAAACACGATGAAATGACAAAGAATACGACTAGTGATTACCTGATTGACCAAGTTTAGCCAACCACGCTTCGAGCCTTGCCGATCACTCAGAAGCCTCAATGGCGGCCGCCAGGTCGGTGTCTTCTGGCTTTACCAAGAAACCCTCGTTGCTCCCGTATTCGATTAAGCCTTTGGTGAGAGGGGCCTGAGGCTCTAAGCCGAGGAAGGCATCCAGAGAAAGAACGGACTTCTTCTTCCTCTTTTGCGCGCGGGCCCCGGTCGCCGCCAAAATCATCTTACGCTTTGTGGGCACCTTAGGGCGGCGGGTCCCAATGTCCGAGCCCACGCCAGACTCAGGCGAAACCACATTCACCGTCTTCACTGGAGCACGGGGCGGTGGGGGCGCGTCCACGGTATCACGGGGCAGCAATCCACGCGGAGGGCTCAGCACGCATGGTGGCCCGGCTCCAGCATCTTTCAGCGGAGGAACGACCGGGGTCCTTGGCTTCAGGGGAGCCTTGCGGTCGCTGCCGGGAGGCGCACCCTTACAGTCAACCAACATGCGCTTCTCTTCTCGGATGACGGCACCCATCGCGTGCGCGTACCAAGCCACGTACACGTGGAGGATCCAGGGGACGCAGCTCGGCTCGCTGATAAAGAAATGGGAGCCCGTATTCAGCCGCATAAAATGGTGCAGCGCACTCTGTATCCCCTCCCTAGTGGCCGCGGGCTCTTCCAAAAACGCCTCCATCGGGACCCCCTGGTTATAGCTTGATTGTTGGGCGAACCGGTGGGGGTTGTATCTCATGAAGAGCGCCATGTCGTTTTGCCTGAACACCAGGAAGCCCGGCCGGATGGAGTAAAGGTGAAGAATCTCCCGGGCTTTCAGTACGGAAGCCTCGTCCTTAAAACCATCACGCAGCGCCAACACCGCCTTGGAGGTCCCTGAGCCGATAGTCACGACTTTGTCCATGAAAGAAATCCTCGCTCCGACCAGGTGCGGACGAAGGAGCAACCCCCTAGCCTCCCGCGGAGGAGGATTCACAATCGAGGCGCCAATCAGCCGCATGACTCTTGGGAGTCTGCACTTCTCGAAAAACGAGGGGCTCTTATGAATGCCGAATACCCCGAGCACATGCATTTCCATCCATGAAATGAAGTAGTGCATCGGGAAATTGGCAGGTTGCACCCCAGGTTCATTTGCGTCCGCCGCCACACTGAGTCCATGGTATAGGTGGGCCAACCCGGCGATTCGATCGACAACTGTATACCAGCCACCATCCGATGCGCTGGGTAGAAAACAGACGGCCTCATATAACGCGGGTGCATGAGGAGTGCGAACCAGCACAGCCACAACCCCAGAAACCCGAGGAAGAAGGTCTCCTCATCAATGCCCGGGGCGGCGATTTCTGATAAAGGCATGATGGCAGCATTGGGGAGATAGAAATCCTTTTGATCGTCTTCCGATAATAGTTGACGATCTAAGCCGAAGCCGAAGGGGCAGTCGAGCTTGGCGAACTTTTCACCCCGCTGCGATAAAATCTCCGGTCGAAGAAAACGGGCGATGAAATCTGCAAAACTGACTCCCCGGACTCCCGATTCCAAATAGAGACCTTCATATATATTCAGCACCTTCACCAGACTCGGAAACTGTTGCTGAATAGAATTCTCGGGTGTTAGGCCCATTACCAGTGGCTTGGTGGCGAAGACGTACTCGTCAGGAGGAAGCAGCTCCTCATAATGCTCCCCCCTCACCGGCAAACCCGAGATCTCAGCGAACTCTTCCAGGGAGATGGAGACTTCCCTGTCCGATAGAAGGAAGGTGTGGGTGGGGATGTTCCATTGTTCTATGAATTCCTTAACCCACCACGTCGGAGGAACAGGGTACTCGAACAAGGAGATGTAGACTGCGGAGTACAGACCAATCTTCATTAGATGCGTCCTCTTCGCTGATAAGATTACCTGGCCCACTGCAAATATCCGGCCAGTTGTCGAGGGGTCAATCCAATATTATAAGGTTGTCCCCAAGGGCGTGCCTCACCCTGGCACATGCGTCTCCCCAGAATATCCACGGCCGGCGGCGGCTGCACGGGAATGGCGGCAATCGAAGGCTGAAGAAGATCCTCCGAATTCCAGTTCACGACCTCTACGGCATACTTCACCGGGGGTTCATCCGCATAGGGGATCGACGAGATAGGCTCTGACGGCGTCGCGCAACCGAAGCTTCGGCGACCCTTGATGATTTCACTGTACCACCTACCCCACAGGTGAAGGTTCTTATACTCGGGTCATGATACTTAATGAGAGCGAGCACCTCTAGGTCCATCGGCGCCTCAGGAAATCCTCCCTCTGAGTGAACAAATGGGAAAGACAGATCAGCAGACATGATTGCCTTCAAAGAAAGACGAAATTCAGCCGTCAGTGTCATAATTAATTTTAAAAGTCTGACGCTTGATTCTACTCTGCAATACAGTGTAGGGGAGACCAAAGAGGGACCCACAAAATCCAGATGATAATGCATCAGTTAACAAGACAGCCTCATCATTGGATGGGACTGTCAATTAATGAGGAGATCCCCAAAAGAATATTCTTATTAAATGAGAAATCCCTTGAGACAAGGAGAAAATCTCCCTTTTCAGAGCAAAGCTCTGTCACAGAGTGACACTTGTCAAACTCTGGTCTTAAAGGAATAAAATTCCTTAAAAGAGCCTAGTTCTGTAATAATGATGGAAAAATCCATCAAAAGAAAAAATTGACTCATAAAAATTGAAAAAATTTGGGATCTTGAAGATCCAAGAAAACTCTTAAGAGTTCATCATCTTTGGATCAAAAGATCTTTATTTTTTGTCCATGAGCAAAGCTCTGTTCATGGGTTAAGAAACCCTGAAACAAGATCTCTTTAGATTTATGGATCCTTGAGAGCAAGGCTCTGTATGTGAAACCCCAAAGGGGTTTTCTTTAGATCAGAAGATCTATGAGAGCAAGGCTCTGTTGGTTAAGATTGATTTAATTTAAATTAATTTTTACCTAAAGTTTTTCTAAAAAGTTCTGATTTTGGAAATGAGAGCAAGGCTCTGAAGTTCTTGAAAACAAGAGCAAGGCTCTGAAACTCAAATTCTTGAAGATGATGAACATTTGAGGTGGACCAAGGGTCCTATTTATAGGCGCTTAAGCGCCCCTTCAACTCCTGAGTTGATCTGACGGTTGGGATCTTGCCACCGCTGCACTCACGTATGCACCACGTGAGCGCAACGGTGGGGGGGCATTTGTTTCCCCCAATCAGAGAAAAACTCTGTTTGAATTTCAAAAATTCAAAGCAACGCTTCAGATTCCTTGCGCTGCGCGCAGCGCGCCACGTGTCAAAAGCTGACACGCCAGCGCTGCGCCCAAGACAGCACACCCAATCAGAGCAAGGCTCTATTTAAAATAAAAATAAAGAAAGCAACCCTTCATATGATCTGCGCTCTGCGCTACGCGACACGTGTCAGCGCAGTTGCGCTGCGCGACACGTGTCAGCGCAGTTGCGCTGCGCTCTGCGCTAGCGCGTGCGCTTGCGCCAACTGTGCCAGCACTAAAACAGAATTAAAATTCCAGAAAGATCTTTCTAATCTTGTTAAAAAAAGAAGATTATCTTCTGTAAAACAGAAGCCCTTAGATCAAAGATCAAACGGTGGGGAAAATCCCTAAATCACTCAGAGAAAGATCTCTTTAACTGATTTAACAAATCAATTGGCACTATATAAAGGCTCCTAGACTCCAAGTCTAAAACACATTGACATCAAGATAGAGAAATACAGAGCTCTTGAAAAGAAAACTTTGAGAAGAAACTCAGAGAGAGAGAAAAAAGGTAAAAACCTTTGAAAAAAAAGAAAAATTTCTTCTAAAAAGATCGATGATCTAAGAACAAGATCAAGATCTTTAATAAAAAAATAATAATAAAAAAAAGAAGTAATTTACTTCTTTACTAGATCTTTTGATCTATATAAAGGCATTGCCTTTTGATGAACCACTGGTTCTTGAAAACAAGAAAAACATGTTTTCTTTGATCTAAATTTAATCAAAATATTAAACAGTGCCTTGCACTTTTGAAATTTGCACTGTTGCGCTTCTTGGATTGGCACAAGCCACCAGGGAGCGCCACGTGTCAATCACAGAACAGTTGCGCCTTGCGCTTCTAAAAACAGAGCACTGCTCTCTTGGTTTAGCGCAAGTCACCAGAGCGCGCCACGTGTCAGCAGCGCACTGCGCTAACAGATTTGCGCTCACCAGAGCGTGACACATGTCACCCCCACATAAGTTTGCGCCTTGCGCTCCTCAATTGGCGCAAAGCGCCTGACAAGCCACGTGGGGCACTGTCAGAACATTAAATGCAATGCATTATTAAAAGGGCAGAGCCCAATAAAAAGGTCTATCAGACCAAAATAAAAAATGCTATGCATTATTAAAGGGCAGAGCCCAATTAAACGTCTAATATGCCTAAACAAAAAATGCAATGCATTAATAAAAGGGCAGAGCCCAAACAAAGGCCTAACAGGCCAAATGCAAATAAAATGTTGAACATTTTCAACTGGACTTAGCCCAATCCTGGCCGTAAGTCCTCAAATTAATTTGAACTGAGCACAACTGCTCTCTCAAATCAATTTACACCCGGTTCAAGGGTACATCTCTGAACTCCTATGATATTTGTCGTTGTAATCCTTCAACGTCGTCAGAGAGGTGACGGGTCCCGACAACCACACACAATACAGACTGTGGGGTCCTTAAACTCATGGACTAATGCGTTCTTAAACCAATATTCGTCCCCAAAACGGGAATGTTGGACCACTATGTCCCTAAACCGGTAATACGGACTGTGGGGTCCTTAAACTCATGGACTAATGTGTCCTTAAACCAATATCCTTCCCCAAAATGAGAATGTGGACCACCATGTCCCTAAACTGGAGATGGACCACTATGTCCCTAAACTAGAACAATAGAGCCCAAATGCTCTTTTGTCAGATCTAAACGATCCCGCTAAGTTGATCTTAGTCTCAAGTTAGACTAACGTATCCTTAACAAACGTTTGAGTTGATCTTAGCCTCAAATATGGCTAACGTATCCTCAAACCAAAACCCCAAACCCAAATCTAAGAAAATACGGATTTGGACTAATCCACGTCCTACGGGCGACGACATAAATTAGTCTCCGTATACAATCCACGGGCAACCATGAACAAAACAAACACCCACGACACGAAGTGAACATCTGGAGAAGGAGAAAGTTGTTACCGCGATGCGGTAGCGTAATTAACTGCAGGGGTGTATATGCCCTAGGGGCCATTATTGTATCATACTAGCATGTATATTACTTAATGGAAGCTTGGGATATTCACAGATGTATTGACAGTCTTGCTAAATATGGTAGTATGCTACTTGGTTTGTATCTACTTTAATATGTGCATATGTTTCTTGTAACGTATCACTTATACATATTAGTAGAGCCCATAGGTTCTTTGCTTGATTACCAGCGTTGTGATGGCAGTCACACTAGTGGGGGCTGGGTAGTCTATAAGCAACATCCTATACTTGTCCCTAGTCATAGGATTATCGAGACAGGGCATCGATAATCCAGAGCAGACTAGTGTGTACGCTTCTCATCCCAGTTGGGGAGATGGTCTGTCCCACAGCCATCAGTACGTCGTACTGGAGATAGTATACAGGTGCTCATTAGGTTACGGGTACACCGGACAAGACTCGCAGGGGAACTGTTGGTTGGTATTATACCTATCGTCAGTTAACAGTTCCCAGGTGACATGAGTACAGCATAGTCCGCAGACTTGACACTGCTACTTCGCCTCAAGTGTGTCCCACTGTTCTTAGATTGCTATCCTACCACAGCTCAAAGGAGTCGTGCAAACAGGTAGCAATTGGGTGCAGTCTCGAGCACTTGGAGGCAGTGGCGGTTAGACAGGATTCGTCTCTCCCGGTATTGGGAGTTGATATCGCGCTGTGTCAGAGAGCCATTACGCAAAGTTCCTGGCCAGGGCAAGCGAGATTTACTGGTAGGTTCCCGTAGTTTCTCAGGGTGTAATGTGCTACGCTTCGATACGACTTATACCGCTATTAGGGGACTGACGCTTGCCGCCCCCTAGGCTCGATATGCGATAGTCTTAGACGAACAGACCGGACTGTACGGAGATTGTCACATCAGGCTCAGTAGGAGTTCGGATGGGTTTCCTCATCAGCCTTCTTATCGACATCTACCTGGGGACCGTTACGTACAGCTAGTGCCGCTTGCGGTCTGTGGTTAAACCCACTGCCAGCGTAGTGTCGAGTCTATAGAGTCCCACACAGAGAGTTTCCCTGCTCCAGGCGAAACGATATAGAGGTCGTATGGTTTTACGATAAGGGTTCGGACGCATACGTGTTTAAACGCGCATACGTGTTTAAACGCACATGCGACGTTCGGACAGTTTTTACTAGCCGGATTTGGTTTAAGCCAGATTCTAGTATCGGGTTATTGGATTTATACAGTCTAAAGTTTATCCGTGTTTTCACGGATTTGAGGGGCGTTCTCGTAATTTTCCAGGAAGCTTCTAGAAGCATGGTGACTTGGGGGTTAAGGTGGCATAAGCATTTATTGCTTATTGACTCATTTGTATGATTCATCCATGGTATTAAATGATGCATTAATTAGTTAGTGAGTCATATGATGAATCACACAAGGTGAATGAATCAACCATGATGATTAATTATTTATATTATTTATTTGATAAATTGTTATGGTTGTTAAAATTCAAATGAGCTCATTATTCATATTCATTCTTATCATCACCTTCTCTCTCCTCAAGCTCTCTCATTCTTGAAACCCTAACCCAAACCTCTCATGTGTTGAGATCAAGGGTTAGCTAGACTAATACATCCATAACCTCACTCTATATCCCTTAGGTAGCTTAGATCAACACTTTGAGCAACCTAATTATCTCAAGTTAGAGATCAAGCTTGGCGTAGGAGCTCTCGGGTGGATTGTCTTTGACTCGAGGAGGCCGTTAAGGTACCGATGTTCCAAGGAACCTACGAGGAGTGGAGGACAGCGATGAAGACCCGAAGGACAAGTAACGTGAGGTATAACTTCGAATCCGAGTAGTTAAACCTCTCTTAGTTTGCTAGTAACGATTTAGACACGATTCATGCGCTCAAGTCCGTGTTACGAAGCTTTGATAATCGTTTTTCATATATTCCGCCTCCCCGCAAGTTCGTGGGGTGCGTGACATGGACTTACAGTGGTATTAGAGCCAACTAAACCATTACTAGCTTGTTAGCAACTGATTAGAACTTCGATCGTCAGAAAACGCGAAAACGAAACCCCGGATACCCTAACAGTTCTGTTAATTTTAAACATGTCTTAAAAAATATTTGATATGCCTTAAAATTCACAGCAAGTAAATATAAGAATTCTGGGAAAATACAGAGTTCTAACTCGGCTTGATGGCCGTGGATCCACGGCAAGAGTGTGCTTTTAGCCACGGATCCGCGGCGGAGTCAACCCCGAGTTGACTCCGATTTGCTCTACAATTCATATATTTTGGTGTTTTGTTTTCCTGTATGTTCTGTTTCTATCCAGGTTACTTCTGTGCTGCTTTGCTTTTGGGGTAGACACGGAAAAAGGAAGTCGATCGATGTTCTAAGTTATTTGCTAATTGGGTTTTTATCTGTAATGTTTAATGTGTTCGTAAACCTCCCCTAACTGCTAGTATGTCGGTTGGCAGGGGGTTGCACATTTCTGTAATGTTTACTGTTTGTGTATATGGATTTGATTGGAATGTTGTGATGATTAGCCGGGGTTTGAGATGTGTTTTATATTCATTCATTCGATATAATTGTAATATGATGTAATATTATTTTGCGGGGCACATCCAGGTTGCGGTTGTAGCCACCGTTGTATTATTTCATTTTGCTGTTTTTGCTCCTAGGAAAGACCCAAGGTGGGGTACACAAACTACCGGGTACGTTGAAGTGTTTAGTGGCCTACTCACGTTGTTGAGGGAGACCGCTTCACTTCGGGTATTTGGCGGGTAGTTTTCCGTACCCGTAGGGGTCTGGGGTGGGGTAATGGCTATTCATCACAACTGTGTAACCGTCTTTTGTTGCAGGCTCAAAACAAACGCGGATTGCTCGTATATCCAATAAAGTTCATCTGTGATCTGGAATGCTTATTATTGCGTCTGAAGAATGTACAATATCTATATATGATAGCTATTAGAAGTCACTTATGTTTTACACCCGTGCTAGCCCAGCCCCCACTCTGTCGTTAGTTAAGTAACCTAACGGGTGATGACGGGACCCCGAGGCAAATGCGGATGGCATAAGAGGACGTGGTATTTTCGTTGTTTTCTGCAATGATAGGATAAATGATAGGACGCATTATTATAATGCAAAGAAAATAAACCAAAGTCTGTCCAGATAACAAATTGACTGAATCTGACTTATATGACTGGCAAAGGTCTGTCCAGATGTCCATTGCCTATGACAAGCTAGACCACCCTATTACTACTCAAGATCCCGCCATCCCAGGTCCAGTTTCCACCGTCGCGGATATGGATATCCGTCAGACAAGGGAAAAGGATAAAACGAAAGCAAAGTGCCTTGTGTTAGCTTCAGTTGATGGTGTATACCAGAAGCAGCACGAGAAGATGGACATAGTTTCCATCTTTCTCCATAACAAAGATTTATATGGAGAGCAATCTCATATCACAAGATATGACACCTCGAACGAATTAATTCAAGCGAGGTTGGCTGTCGGGTCATATGTAGGGGACAACGTCCTTACAATGACTAGCTATATTGAGAAGCTCAAGGACCTAGAGACCACGTTGGGAAACGGGTCAGATACTGACTTGATTCTACAGTCTCTACTTTTTACCCTGAAGGAAACCAGGGAAGTAGAAGGAAAGAGAAGGGCAAAAGTTTCGGGACTGAATGTAGTAAAAGAGGGATGTTCCTATTGTTATGGGATTCGGCATTGGCAGAATGATTGCAGGGCTTTGGAAGCCAGTAGCCAGAATACGAAGCATGTTGTGGCTTCGGCCTCTAGTGTATTTGTAATTGAGAACTGTATGTCAATTAACTCTACTTCCTGGGTACTAGATACTGGAGCAGGATCTCATATGTGTAATTCATTACATGCTTTGAGAAACCGTAGAGTTATAAAGGTAGGTGATTGGTCTCTCAAAGTTGCAAACGGAATGACAGTGAACGCTGAATCCGTGGGAGAATATCGCCTGGGTTTGACAAGTGGGCATATGTTGATTCTACGTAACTGTTTGTATATACCTAGTATGACTTGTAATATCATATCAGTATCCTCACTTTCGAGAGAGGGATATGATTTTACATTCGTAAGCGATGTAGTTAACATCCACCTAAATCAAGTTCAGATTGGGTCAGGTATATTAGATAACGGTATATACGTATTAAGTCAAGCTCAGGTTTTCAATGTCCAGAACACACTTAAAAGAAAGTCTCCGGAATTAAATCAGGCTTTCTTATGGCATTGTAGACTAGGTCACATCAATGAGAGAAGGTTGACTATGTTACATAGAGAAGGATATTTGAATCCGTTCGAATATCAATCTTATGCTACTTGTGAATATTGTCTCATGGGAAAGATGACAAAGACTCCGTTTACTGGACATGGAGTAAGAGCGAGCGAGCTCTTAGAACTAATACACAGTGATGTGTGCGGTCCAATGTCTACACATACGCGAGGTGGTTATTCCTACTTCATTAGTTTTACGGATGATTTCTCTAGGTATGGACATGTCTTTTTAATGAAACATAAATCCGAGGCCTTTGAGAAATTCCAAGAATACAAGAATGAAGTGGAAAACCAAACAGGCAAAAGTATCAAGACACTGAGATCTGATCGAGGTGGTGAATACTTAAGTGCCGAGTTCCTAGGTTATTTAAAAGAGAATGGAATTCTCTCTTAGCTTACTCCTCCATACACACCACAACACAACGGTGTATCGGAAAGAAGGAATCGAACCCTATTGGATATGGTTCGTTCCATGATAAGTAAGGCTGAGTTACCACGATCATTCTGGGGATATGCACTAGAATCAGCTGCATACCTTTTGAACCGAGTTCCAACTAAGACTGTGTCTACTTTACCATATCAGATGTGGTGTGGAAAGAAACCCTATCTTAAGCATATTAAGATATGGGGATGTCCAGCTTTTGTAAAGAAGCAGCATGCGGACAAGCTCGAGGCACGATCAGTACAGTGTAAGTTTGTGGGATATCCAAAGAACTCCAAAGGACATTATTTCTATTACGCAGAGGGACAAAAGATTTTTGTTTCTCATAATGCTCGCTTCTTGGAAACTGAGTTTTTAGAAAATCAGATAAGTGGGAGCACAATAGAACTGGAAGAAATTCCAGAACCACAAGCTATTACTGAAAGCTTGGTAGAACCAGAGGTTTCAGAAGAAAGGGACATCCCGACGCCACTCCGCAGGAGTGGTAGGCAGTCTCATCCGCCCGAGAGATACTACAGTTTTCTCATAGACGGGGATAGAGAGGATTGCACTATTGACTATGATGAGCCTACTAGCTTCCAGCAAGCCATTCAGAGCGGTGACTCAGTAAAATGGCTGGATGCAATGCGGACCGAAATGGAGTCCATGTACACTAACAAAGTATGGACTTTGGACATTGCTCCAGATAGGGTAAAACCCGTAGGATGCAAATGGATCTTCAGAAAGAAGATTGGTGTAGATAGACAGGTTGAAACCTATAAGGCTAGACTTGTTGCAAAGGGTTTCCGTCAAAGACCTGGTTTGGACTATGACGAGACCTTTTCTTCAGTGGCTATGCTTAAATCCATTCGGGTCCTTCTTGCTATTTCTGCCTTCCACGATTATAAGATCTGGCAGATGGACGTAAAGATGGCCTTTCTAAATGGTAATTTGGAAGAGTGCGTCTATATGGATCAGCCAGAGGGATTCATTCAGAGTGGGAGCAGCGGTAAAGCATGCAAGTTGCTTAAGTCCATTTATGGACTAAAGCAGGCATCTCGGAGTTGGAACATCTGTTTTGATGATGCTGTCAAAGAATTTGACTTTATCAAAAATCCAGATGAACCATGCATATACAGAAAGATTGTAGGGAGAGCTGTAGTATTCCTCGTCTTGTAAGAGGATGACATTCTCCTAATAGGAAATGGTATTCCTGTGTTACAGTCAGTCAAAAGATTCTTGTCACAGAAGTTCTCCATGAAAGACCTGGGAGATGTCACCTACATTCTGGGGATCCAGATCTATCGTGATAGATTTAAAAGGATGTTGGGACTTTCGCAGTCCAGGTACATAGACACCATATTGAAAAGATTCAGTATGGAAGATTCTAAGCGCGGTAACCTACCGGCTTGTCACGGAATCACCCTCTCCAAAGAGATTTCTCCCAAGACTGATTTGGAAAGGGATCGCATGTCGATTATACCCTACGCTTCAGCGGTAGGCTCTATAATGTATGCGATGTTATGTACCAAACCAGATGTAGCATACACATTAAGCGTTGTAAGCCGGTAGCAGGCAAACCCAGGGGAGAATCACTGGATAGCAGTAAAGAACATTCTCAAGCACCTGAGGAGGACTAAGGAGATGTTCTTGATATATGGCGGAAAAGACCTCCAGATGGAGGCCTTTGCCGACTCCGGCTTCCAGAGTGACAAAGATGACTCCAAGTCCATGTCGGGTTATGTCTTTACCCTCAATAGAGGGGCGGTGTATTGGAAGAGTTCTAAACAAGAGACCGTTGTTGACTCAACGATGGAAGCGGAGTACATAGCTGCTTGCGATGCCGCAAAAGAAGGTGTCTGGATGAAGAAATTCCTCACAGAACTTCAGGTGGTTCCTACCAGTGTTGATCCAATACCTCTGTATTGTGACAACAACGGCGCTATAGCTTTAGCGAAGGAACCCAGGTCCCATCAGAAGTCCAGACACATCCTAAGGCGGTATCACCTGATCAGGGAGATCGTAGATCGCCGGGAGATCGAGGTAAAAAGAGTAGAGACGGAGAATAACATTGCTGATCCATTCACAAAGGCCATTCCTCAGACGCAGTTCGAGAGGCTATTCGAGATGATAGGTCTACGATATGCCAGCTCATGGCCCTAGTGCAAGTGGAAGATTGTTAGTGTATATGCCCTAGGGGCCATTATTGTATCATACTGGCATGTATATTACTTAATGGAAGCTTGGGATATTCACAGATGTATTGACGGTCTTGCTAAATATTGTAGTATGCTACTTGGTTTGTATCTACGTTAATATGTGCATATGTTTCTTGTAACGTATCACTTATACATATTAGTAGAGCCCATAGGTTTTTTGCTTGATTACCAGCGTTGTGATGGCAGTCACACTAGTGGGGGCTCGGTAGTCTATAAGCAACATCCTATACTTGTCCCTAGTCGTAGGATTATCGAGACAGGGCATCGATACTCCAGAGTAGACTAGTGTGTACGCTTCTCATCCCAGTTGGGAAGATGGTCTGTCCCACAGCCATCAGTACGTCGTACTGGAGATAGTATATAGGTGCTCGTTAGGTTACGGGTACACCGGACAGGACTCGCAGGAGAACTGTTGGTTGGTATTATACCCGTCCTCAGTTAACAGTTCCCAGGTGACATGAATACAGCATAGTCCGCAGACTTGACACTGCTATTTCGCCTCGAGTGTGTCCCACTGTTCTTAGATTGCTACCCTACCACGGCTCAAAGGAGTCGTGCAAACAGGTAGCAGTTGGGTGCAGTCCCGAGCACTTGGAGGCAGTGGCGGTTAGATAGGATTCGTCTCTCCCGGTATTGGGAGTTGATATCGCGATGTGTCAGAGAGCCATTACGCAAAGTCCCTGGCCAGGGCAAGCGAGATTTACTGGTAGGTTTCAGTAGTTTCTCAGGGTGTAATGGGCTACGCTCCGACACGACTTATACCGCTATTAGGGGACTGACGCTTGCCGCCCCCTATGCTCGATATGCGATAGTCTTAGACGAACAAACCGGACTATACGGAGATTGTCACATCAGGCTCAGTAGGAGTTCGGATGGGTTTCCTCATCGGCTTTCTTATCGACATCTAACTGGGGACCATTACGTACAGCTAGTGCCGCTTGCGGTCTGTGGTTAAACCCACTGCCAGCGTAGTGTCGAGTCTTTAGAGTCCCACACAGAGAGTTTCCCTGCTCCAGGCGAAACGATATAGAAGTCGTATGGTTTTACGACAAGGGTTCGGACGCATACGTGTCTAAACGCACATGCGACGTTCGGACAGTTTTTACTAGCCAGATTTGGTTTAAGCCAGATTCTAGTATCGGGTTATTGGATTAATACAGTCTAAAGTTTATCCGTGTTTTCACGGATTTGAGGGGCGTTCTCGTAATTTTCCGGGAAGCTTCTAGAAGCATGGTGACTTGGGGGTTAAGGTGGCATAAGCATTTATTGCTTAATGACTCATTTGTGTGATTCATCCATGGTATTAAATGATGCATTAATTAGTTAGTGAGTCATATGATGAATCACACAAGGTGAATGAATCAACCATGATGATTAATCATTTATATTATTTATTTGATAAATTGTTATGGTTGTTAAAATTCAAATGAGCTTATTATTCATATTCATTCTTATCATCACCTTCTCTCTCCTCAAGCTCTCTCATTCTTGAAACCCTAACCCTAACCTCTCATGTGTTGAGATCAAGAGTTAGCTAGACTAATACATCCATAACCTCACTCTATATCCCCTAGGTAGCTTAGATTAGTACTTTGAGCAACCTAGTTATCTCAAGTTAGAGATCAAGCTTGGCGTAGGAGCTCTCGGGTGGATCGTCTTTGACTCGAGGAGGCCGATGTTCCAAGGAACCTACGAGGAGTGGAGGACAGCGATGAAGACCCTAAGGACAAGTAACGTGAGGTATAACTTCAAATCCAAGTAGTTAAACCTCTCGTAGTTTGCTAGTAACGGTTTAGACACGATTCATGCGCTCAAGTCCGTGTTACGAAGCTTTGATAATCGTTTTTCATATATTCCGTCTCCCCGCAAGTTCGTGGGGTGCGTGACATGGACTTACAGCGCCTGCAGGGAAGAGCGTCCCCACAATCAAAAATCCCTCAAGCGAGGGGGAATCTGACGAAGTCTGCTACATCGGCCGCATCCGTCTAAACCTTCGATACATGGTGCCATAAATCAACTTGGCATCTTCGGAGAGGTGGACGGATAAAACCAAATAGCATCTGTCCCGAATTTCAGGCAAGACGTCTCTACGTCGCGCCGCTATTCGGCGGGGAACAGCTGCCATGTTGAGGATAGAGCTGATTTTCTCCGGGTTAGCCTCGATTCCTCGGTGGGTGACCATGAACCCGAGGAACTTTCCACTAGTGACCCCAAACACGCACTTGGCGGGGTTCAGTTTCATTTTGTATTTGCGGAGGACGTCGAAAGCCTCGCCCAGATCTTTGGCGTGCTGATCTGACGAGATCGATTTAACGAGCATGTCGTCGACGCAAACCTCCATGTTCCTGCCGATTTGAGGCTTAAACATCCTGTCGACCAAGCGTTGGTACGTAGCCCCAGCGTTTTTGAGGCCGAAGGGCATCACTTTATAGCAGTGTACCCCCCTGTCCGTTGTGAATGCGGTGAGCTCTTCATCTGCCGGATTCATACGGATCTGGTTGTTGCCGGAGAAGGCGTCTATAAAGCTGAGTAGCTCGTGGCCTGCCGAACTGTCACGAGATGATCTATCCGAGGGAGGGGATAGTTGTCTTTCGGGCAGGCCTTGTTGAGGTCAGTGAAGTCGACGCACATGCGCCACTTCCCACTTGCATTTTTAACCATGACCACATTCGCCAACCACTCCGCGTTAGCCACGTTCCGAATGAAGTTGGCTGCGAACAGCCTGTCAACCTCGTCCTCGATTGCTTTTTGCTTGATCGGAGCGAAGCTATGTTTCTTCTGCCTGACGGATCGAACCGCCGGGTCGACCCCGAGCTTATGTGATATTATTTTGGGGCCGATCCCAGGCATGTCGGCGGGCGCCCAGGCGAACACGTCTGAGTTTTCTCTGAGGAAGTGGACCAGGTCGTCGCGCCGAGCCCCTGTTAAGAGTGACCCGATTTGGACGGTTCGTTCATCGTCCCCTTCGACGATGGGTACCTCCATTAGCGGCTCTACCGGGGTTCCTCGGATCTCTTTATGCTCGTCCTGAGTATCCAAAGACCCTCTGAAATCATCCGTGCTTTCAAGGTCATCGTTTCTCTCTTCGGGCATAAATGTCGATGTGAAGCAAATCTTCGCGGTTTGTTGGTTCCCGTAGGCCAGACCTATCCCGTCTTGGTCGAGTGGAAACTTGATTGCAAGGTGGTAGGTCGATATCTGGGCCCGGAGGGAATTGAGCGTCGGGCGTCCCAGGAGGATATTGTAGGCCGATGGAATTCTGGTGACGATGAACTCCACAGGCATGGTACGCGTGCGGCCGGCCTCCCCGATGTTGGGCAGGAGGGTGACCACCCCTTCTGCCAGGATGGAGTGGTTGGTGAACCCCGACAGGATATGGGCGGTCGGCCTCAGGTCCGACGGGGTAAGTCCCATACGTAGAAAGCAGTCGTAGAAGAGGATGTCTGTCGAGCTTCCCGAGTCGACCAATATCCTTTGCACTTCGTAACGATGGACCCGTGCTGTAATCACCAGGGGGTCGTTGTGAGGTAGGGATATCCCGTGGAGGTCCTCGTCGGTAAAGATGATGGGCTCAGCTGCTTTGACCATCTTCCTGGGTTGGCTGCTAGTCCCTTCGACCGGCAAGGGGCGCTGTGTCTTGTCGGCCTCAGGCGCACCCCTCGATGATACGACCATGATTTGGCCGATTGTCAACTCGCCGGGAGGGGAATGGTGCTTTTGCTCTCGGTCGGCTTGTCGCTTGTCCCGTAAGTATCTTGCCAAGTATCCCGAGCGAATCAACTCTTCGATGTAATCGCGGATCTGTTTGCAGTTCTCGGTGGGGTGTCCCTGTGACCTGTGGAAGGCGCAATAGGGGCCTCGAGTACGTTTGGCCGCCTTATTTGCGACCGGGGGGAGTTTGAAGAATCTCTCGCCCTTTGCTTCCTCCAACAGCTCTGTCTAAGAGATATTGAGCGGGGTATACTCCTGAAACTTTGGGGAGTAGGGCTTTGGCCGCTCAATCTTCTTTTTATCCTCTCTTGCCATCTTCTTCTGATCGGTCTGGTCTGTCCGAGGTAGGTTCGCGTTCACCTCGGACTCGAGCTGGATCTCACGTTCGGTCCAGGCTTTTACCTCGACCATGGTCCTAGGTTGCGCTAATGCAAAGGAGCGGAGCCATTCCTTGTTCCTAAGACCCGACCTAAGGGCAGTGATGACCGTCTTGTCCCGGTGCTCTGGGACTTCAAGGAGAGCGTTGTAGAAGCGGGTGACGTATCCTTCGAAGGATTCCTTGTCCCCGCTCTTTATGGTGAAGAGATGATCGACGATCCGCTTCTGCCGTCTGTTCCCGACGAAATGGCCGAGGAACTGGGTGGCCAGCTCATCGAAGGTAGAGATGGAGCGTGGCGTGAGTCCTCGGAACCAGTCTCGTCCAGAGCGGATGAGAGTGGCGGGGAATGCACGGCATTGTGCGGCGTCGGAGTTTTCCTGAAAGCTCATCCCTGCCGTGAACGCGTCCAAATGGTCCTTTGGATCGGACTTTCCGTCGAAGAGGGATACCTTCGGGGGCTTGTTCCTGGAAGAGACGTGGACAGCGAGCAGCTCTTCAGTGAAGGGCCTCGTAAGCGAGTCGGTGGCATATCTAGTCCCGTCACTTGAAGGACGACTCTCCCGATGTATATCCTCGATCTTCTTTTCGAGGGAATCGAGCCGGTCATGGTATCCCGAGGATTCGGCATACTCGGATTTATGGCCCCTGCTGTTGGCGACCTGCACCTGGCCGCGGTTCCGGTTCCGTTCGATGAGGTTCCTCAGGTCCCCTGGCAAGGTCATCCTCGAGCTACCGTAGTGAGTCCCGTCCGTGCGACCTTGTCGAGGGAGAGGGTGCCGCCATGCCTGGGAGCAGGCGAGCTGCCCGACACCTCCTCAGAGGGGAAAGGAGCACGATGGGCCTCAGGGCGGGGTGCTCTTTCATAAGACCTCGGCGTCGAGCTGTGAGGTGCCCACCGGGTCATCGAATTGGTCGCCACGGGGGATCTGTGGCCACCGGGGATAGCGAGGCGGTGCTCGGATGTGCAGGCGCGGGCATTGTCTTCTCTCCCTATGTGTCGCTCCCGAGGTGGGGGAGCGGCGACTTGGGGAGCTTGTCCCGCCGTTTGGACACGGACAAGTGCATCCATGACGGACGCGACCCGATCTATTCGCACAGACAGTGTGTGAATGACGTTCGGGAGAGGGGGGATCCATCCGCGCCTCCGTTGTGGGGAAGACGGCGGCTAGTGCTTGGATCGTCGCGATGATGACTCGCCATGAGTTCGAGATCGGAAGATCGACTTTCGTTGAGCGGAATTTTCGAACTTCCCACAGACGGCGCCAACTGATGGAGGTCTTGATCTCCTTCAGATGTTGTCTTCCGCTGATCTGTTGCGAGTGTTGATGGATGGCTGAGATTGGATTGTAGGGTTGCCTCCTGATGCGTGTGGATCTCAGTGGGCTTGGTTTGGAATGAAGCCGAACTACCTGCAAGGAAGTCCCGGGGTGGTTGTACCACCGTGGACCTTCCAACGATCAAGTTAGTCGAGGTATTTGGGCAGAGTAACTGCCTATTAGATCAGAATTGTCTTACCTGAGTCGTTTGAGAGGGGGTTTATATAGTGGCAGCCATGGGCTGGCAGACGCGAGATTTACGCCGGCCGTTACACCCTTGGAGCCGTGCCTGCGCGAATGGCGGGATCCTCCATTAATGGCGAGATATGCTCGTTAACGGGAGAACAGGATGGCGTGGAATGCGGGATCGTGGGGCGGCGGATATCTCGCGTATGGCGAGATTCGCGAAGCCATGTCCGGGTCGCTTATGATCTGCGCTCTAGGTCGGTCGATGACACCGAGGAAGCTTAGCTCGGCGGGAGGCTCGGAAGCGAGTGGGAGGCCGAGCAAGCTTGGTTCCATGTTAGCTCGGTGGCGAGTTAGGAGGGCTGAGGAGGCCCAGCATACAGGAGGGCTCGGAGGTGAGCCAATGGTTGTTTGTAGGACGAGCGCAGGAGTGTTATGGAAGGTCATCGAATGTCGAGAGCATTCTCGGATCGAAGGCCCGGGGTATGCCTCCAATGTACCATCCTTGCTCCTTTTCCGTAAGCCTTGGGACACGTCATCTGCCACATGTCATGATCCGAGGAGTTTTCAGTACCGAGCATCATCATATAGTTCCAGTTACGAGCCCTTTTCTATAACAAAACTCGATTTTAAAGCCGTCTGTTAAGAAGCAAGATATAGACTGTCGGTGTCCAAAAAGATGACAGGCTTGACTGTTGTCAATAGTATATTCTTTCAAGAACGTTAATTATAATTTAAGATTAAGAAATATAAATTTTTTTTCTTGGATAATGAAGACACGTTGAAGAAATTAAACTCAAAATTATCATCTTTCTAGGTTCGCAATAGAATGGTAATAAAAATAGGGTAAATTGCGCTAAAATCCCTCATTATCATGGGATTTCAGTAAAATACATCGATTTTTTATTACAGTAAAATACCTTAAACTAAAGTTTTTAAGGGAATATTTTCCACTAAAATACCCTCAAATATATCATTTAAGACACTTTATTGTAATCAAAGGACTTGAAGGTATTAGGCCCATGTTTGGATAGTTAGGATTAAAGTCCATAAGAATAACTTTAGGAATAAAATGTTTTGGAATGCATACGCATTCCAAAAATAAAATTCCAATGCATTTTGGTAACATGGCAATAAAAATCGGGATGACACATGGCCCCTTCTATCTTTAGTCATTTCAGTATATCACTATGCTGGATTAACTTAGGACAGCCTTTTCGGGTCTCAGGGGAAAATAAAGGAAAAATAAAGAAATTGGTGGTTTGCCAGTTCCATCTGATTAGAAATCGGTATTTTGATCATGATTCATGAACTTAAGCATGTACTGAAATTATGAGAATATTACTTGAATGAGAGAGATAAGTAGGTGCTAAGTTGTAGCTGGTTTAAATGAGAGAGATAAGTAGGTGCTAAGTTGTGCTAGTGTTCAAATGCAATCCTTGTATTCCTCTGCGCTTTTGTTGTTAAGGATGTGCATCTTCACATACACATGCGATACTAATTTTCATCACAATAAATTTATTAGGCTTCTTCTTCCCTTGATGATTTGCTATTATTGTCTGAACGTAGAACTTTGTCTTCTGAAGTTCAATCTTCTTTTAATATTGTTAATAGTTATCATGAATTTTTCTCAGGAATTAATGAAACGAGTTGACCAAGCTGAGGGCTGTTCAAACCATTATAATGCTTCTCTTCTCGCGGCTCAGGTATTACCTCTGGTTAAAAGCTTTACAATAAGATTATTTGTTTTTATTATTCTTTCAACTATATCCAGGTAACTAAAAAGACACCTAAACCAACGACTTGAAAATTTGGATGGAAAACTGGACGAACAAAAGGAAACATTTAAGCTGATCATGGATGAGGTTTGTAAAAATAGAAAGAAAAAACAAAAATCTGTTGGATTTGTTTGCAGTGTAAACATAAGCTTATCAGTTACCTGCTTGAATCTGCAGGCAACTGATGTGAAAACTGATCTTTCCCAAATCGGATTTGATATTGAATCGATTCAGAAGATGGCATCAGAAAACTTGGTTAATTTGTACATTGGGATTGGGGTTACATCCCCATAACAAACTCCTGCAAGGACCTCAAGCCCCTGCACACACAGACACTCCCTCTATACCCCATCTCCTCCTCCGCCTCCTCCGCCTCATCTCCTCCCCAACAAACCCTTTCACAAAGCTCCCCCAAACTCCTCGGAACCACGTCGTCCCCTTCAATTCTCTCCTCGGCAATGGCATCCAAGATCTCCTGCAGCGCAACGATCCTTCGGCTGACCCTCCTCCGCAGCTCCCTCACGTTGGGATCGAACCGCCCCTCGACGGCGTCCAGCCTCAGCAGAAGCGCCATCAGGCTCTCGCTCAGCCTCAGCCTCTCCTTCTTCTCGCTGCTGCTTCGGATTAGATCCACCGTCTCTTGTCGCTGGATCTGGGATTGGATCTCGTCGGCTTGGGAGGCGATGGATCTGATGGTTCGGGTTAGGGTTCGGATGAGGTGGGATCTGAAACGGGATTGGATCTTGGTGGCGGCGGCGGAGGAGGAGAGGATGGAGGTGGGGTCGTGGATCGGGGTCGGAGGAGTTTGGATGGGGATGGCGATGGGGATAGGGGTAGTTTGGTCATTATGGAAGGAGAAGAAGGATGATGAGAAGGGAAAGGAGGAGCACTCCATGGTGGTGGGGTTGAGAGTGTGTGAGTATGGTGCTCTGGAGTTCAAATATTTTTTTTTTGGATTTTTTTTATTTCTCACACCAAAATTTCAATGTTTCCAAATTTCATCTCAAAAATCTATTATTTCCAAATCTCACCCAGAAAAAGGAGTTGTCCAAATTTCACCACAAAATATAGTGTTTCCAAATTTCAAACTATTAAGTTGTATAAATTTCACACCTAAAATTTAGTATTTCCAAATCTATTATTTCCAAATCTCACCCAGAAAAGGTATTGAGTTGTCCAAATTTCACCCCACAATATAGTGTTTCCAAATTTCAAACTATTAAGTTGTATAAATTTCACCCCTAAAATTTAGTATTTCCAAATTTTATCCCCAGAACCATTAAGTTGTCCAAATTTCATCCTTAAAACCATAAATTTATCAATAATTAATGCTTCATTTTTCCATAAAAGTTTCTTAATTTTCTCCATTTAGCTCTCAACTCTTTTTCCAAGATTATTGAGCTCATCCTATAATGCCCAAGCCTCAAAATACTTGAATTAAACCACCACTTGTATAGGAGTAACTCTAACTTGTATTGTTGCTTCAAGTTGTCGTAATTGTTAGGCAAAGACACAAAGAAACTTGATTTTATCTATTAAAATGATAAATAATAGATTAAGGCAAAATGTCCTAAATTTCACTCTCAAGAGAATTCCTAATTTTGAAATTGTGAGAAATCTAAAACCCTGGTCCCTATTCAATATAAGAAAGAAGAAGAGGGTCATTTGGGTGAAATTTGGACAACTTAATAGTTTTGGGGTGAAATTTGGAAATAATAGATTTTGGAGGTGAAATTTTGACAATTTAATAGTTTTGAGGGTGAAATTTGGATAATTTAATAGTTTTGGGAGGGAAATTCGGAAATATTAGATTTTGGATGTGAAATTTGAAAATATTGAAATTTTTGGATGAGATATAAAAAAAACGCATGATTTTTTTACAAACTAAATTTCAACTTGCTATCATGAACTTTGGGAATGGTATCCTAAACATTTTAAAATGATGGATTGGTACCAAGAATTTTTAGAATATCGCAAAATTATTATAACAAAATTAAAGGAGAATTAGAAAATAACTATATTGCTGGTTTATATAAATTAGTAAAAAAATAAGGAATTAATTTTTTGGGGGATTACTTTCTTAATTTATATAAAACGGTATTATATTTAAAACGGCAAAAATAAATTCAAGAAAAAGATAATAATTATTTTTTGTTAATTTATTTAAAAAGGCAGTATATTCATTTTCTAATTTTTCGTTAACGACGTTATGTTAATTTTGTAATACTCTGAAAGTTCATTATAGCAATCTATCATTTTTAAAGTCCGGGTTACCATTGGTTGAAAATGCCCAAAATTTATGGTAGTGACGCGACCTGGATCACACCAAGATGTTACCTTCCATTGATCTGCTGATGACGGCGAGGAATAGCTGAGATTGGATCTGGAGGCGGGCTCCTGAAGCGTGTGGATCTCAATGGGTTTGAGGTTGGTTGTTGCCGAGCTACCTGCAAGAAAGTCCTGGGGTGGTTGTACTACCGAGGACCTTCCGATAAAGAGGAAATCCGAGCAGAGTAACGGCTTAGTGGAGTACAAATGACTTACTTGAACCGTCTGAAGAGGGGGTTTATATAGCGGTGGCAGCATACAGGGTAGGCACGAGAATCACGTCGGCCGTTACGCTCCCGACGTCACGCCCGCGTGATGAGCGGGATCTCCCATTAATGGCGAGACAGGCTCGTTAATGGGGGATCGTGATGGCGTGGAACCTAGGATGTGGCCGGCGGATATCTCGAGCACGGCAAGATTCGCGGGATGGCGGTTACGCCTGTGAGCGGTGCCGTTGGTCGGTCAATAAGACCGAGAAAGATGACCTCGGTGGGAGAGCTCGCGGACGAGTAGGAGAGCCGAGGTATCTTGGTTCTGCGGTAGCCCGGAGACGAGCTGCGAGGCCGAGGAGGCCAATTGCGCAGGGGGCTCAGAGGTGAGCCCGCGTTTGTTTATAGGACATGCATAGGAGTGGTCTGGTCGGCCACTGTAGGTCCTCTCTTGCATACTCTGGGACACGTCATCTGCCACGTGTCATGATCTGGGAGATCACCGATATCGAGCATCATCATTAGCCCCCTACTCTCGTCCCGACCAGCTGACGGGTCGGGTCGAGAGTGGTCTGCCGGGTGGAGCTCTTTTACGAAGATATCGTCGGGCGTGTACCCGGGTAATCTGTTGTATTTTCTGGATGATGCCAGTGAATCAGGGTGAGATCTTTGCATTACAGAGGGTGCGCCGGATCGTGTGTACTTTCGCTAAAGCGACAGCCCACGTGTCGGGCGCTGGTTGGCTGACGCGGCGGGCCGCAGACTTCTGGCATTTGATAGGATCCGGCCAATGTGTGTGCAGCAGGTGGAGCGATCGTGGCCATTGAATGCGAAGAGTTGTTTTTGGCGGGAGTCGACTGTCGCCGTCGAATGAGAACGCCGGTGGCTATAAATAGAGGTGGGGTCCGCTTCAGGACCCATCTCTCTTCATATTTTCCTCGTTCTTGATCATGAAAGTTCGGCACTCTCCTTCTTAGGTCGGATTTCTGCATTCCCAAGTACTTCTCCATCAGGTTAGATGTCTTCTTTTTCTCTCTTCTGCTTTTTCTCCTTCCGAGTTGAGTTTGCTTCTCCCTTTGGCAGGACCAATGGTTCGATCTTGGACTCTTGGTGCCCTCGGTGCTCAGTCTTGGAGGGGGGCCGTCGGTGCGGCCGTGCCTCCGGCTGAACCGAACCACGCACCAAATGTGCCGCCGACGGCTAGGCCATCTGCCTTGTCATGAGCTCTCGATGATTGTCCCGGCGGCGGCCAGAGGCTTCCACGGGTTCCCGAGCCCCAGACGAGGGATGCAGGAGAGGACGAATGTCACGCCCCGCTTCCCAAAATACGGAATACGAGGGGTAGACAAGGCCAGCCATGCTCCTACGGTCAAAGAAATGTCCTGTCGTAGTCACACTTCGGCTTCTAGTTTTTCATGGTAAACAGTAATTAATGCGCAGGTAATGAGAAATGCAGTTACTGGAACAAAACGGTAAAATGAACTGACCTGATGGGAAACAAAAGATATAACTCTGGATAGCTAAACAAGATGTCCGTGATGTGCGTCTAGTCCTGGTCCAGGCTAAATCTTCTCCTCACACTGAGCATGCATACTCAGGTCGTTAGAGCGACACAATAGCAATATAATATATATAAAATCATGTGACAATTCTAACAGTGATAATATATATATATATATATATATATATATATATATATATATATATAACAGTAGATCAATGGCAGTATGGGTATGAACATGCAGTAATCAATGCAGCGGAACGGTAAAAGCAGTAGAATGATATGCCACGTATGTCAACACAGTATGTATGTATATCGATGCCATCATCCCTATCAGTCTCTAAGTCTCACTGTACAGGTCACTAAACCTATCGTCAGTCCAAGTGTGAGAATCAACCACTCGCGAGTGTCCTCCACCCAAGGGTAGAACCCAAGGGCAAGGGACCACGGGCCCAACATGTATATCACGGTAATAATCACATACCCTGTAAATCTCCATATATCTCCCTAAATATATAAGCCGGCATGGGACTCCCGAGATTCTGTTGAACTCACACTTAAATTACCCCACACCCCGTGGTCTACATTAAACGCTAACCATAACCCTAAATACTAATCGGTCCGTGACAAGTCTGCGCGAGAACTGGAGGCAGGACCTCCATCAATCACGTCCCGACTAATACCTAAGATAAATGGCAGTGTCTGGTGCCTTATCTGTGACACCCGTGCAAGAGCTTCCATAAGTATCCCATACCACTTATAGTCACACATACACACATCCTACAGACGTCGACAATGCAATAGAATAATAAGGTTCACTGGTTGTGTACAAGTACGTATCAATTTCACTTAATCACTTATACACGAACACTAACGTACTTGCCACAATCATCACTAATACCTAACACTGGGTAATGCACGTTATCACTGGGTTATCGATGCAATGACATGTGTATGATATGATGCGTGAACAGTATATAAAGCATGTTTAGGATGTCATGAATTAGTAATGTACCACTTGAATAATGTATCATAAATCCTACGATTACAGTTTAGCAAAATGATAAACAGGTAATAATTAGTATGTTCAGTTATCTATCCATCGAATTTAGTTTCATGCCAATCGGGTTCCAGGATCATTAATTATAGCCATTTCATTTTAAGCGTTCGCGGCTGGAAATCCGGTTTCAGAATCGGAAGTCCGTTTCGCAACGCATTTTAATCCCAATTGGGATCAGATTTTAGCGACGCTACAGTTAAATGAAATCTAGGGTTTTTAGTAAGGTTGTCAACGCAGTAGACGGATCTTCAATCGCATCTGTACGTCAGGAGTTATACACTGTTTAACATTAATATGTCATCTCAGAATCTGTTCTGGACTGTTATACGTCCACATCTATTAAATTGCAGATTAAATAACAAACTATAACGAAATAGAATGAAACCACTTGTGTTGTCTAGATAACACATTCACCTATAATAAACAGCGGAGTTCTGCAACCTACGAGTTAAGGAAACAGGGTGGTGTTCATTACGGGACAGTAAACAACAACTGGAGTCGCTCTGGACTGCAGTCCAGAGTCGCACTCCGATCCAAATATTGACACAGTTTGAGTACAGAATTATTTGAAAACTAGCATGGGGTTATAGTTCGTCGAGTCGGCTTCGATTTGAGCCCTCGAACGCATCATTCCAGTGTGTATACAATTTATGGAGATTTTAACGGTTTTCAGGTGCAAGAAAATTCCAGTTTTACGAGTAAACTTGAGGGTAGTTGTTTTAGTCGTTAACGGTCATATTTTCCAGAAAAAATTGCACAAGGTATTCATCACAACAAGGGCCAATACAGACAATCTAATTCCGTCAAAATAGACAAGTATTTTCATTGGGAACACACCTCGAACAGGTATGACACATAATTGATCTAAAATTGTAACTTTATGATCTATGTAATTAAAGATTGTAACTTGAGTATATAGCATGTAAGCAAGTAAAATACTTGCCTGGGGACGTGTCGACAATAATACTGCAGTGGTATCAGCACGATCGCGCCACGAACGCAGTACCGGCTCAGTCCTTTGGAATCCGACAATTTCACTCGATCTAGCTACTTTTCGTGCCCTCCTTTTCTTCACTGCTTCACGCTGTTCCTTGATTTGATGTGAGGGAAGGTGAGACGCTGATAAAAGGAGAGAAATTTAGAGGGAGAGGAAGAGAGAATTAGAGAGAAAGAGAGAATTAGAGAAATTGAGAGAGAGAGGGAATTAGAGAGAAAGAATGTGGGTGAGATGAGAGAGGGGGAATAGAATGAATGAGAATTAAGTGGTGATTAATAGGATTTTAAAAGGGATTAATGGAGGAAATTAATTGGGATTAAAGAGGCATTAACTTGGTGGTTTAATAGGAATTTATAGAGGAGATTTGGGTTTGGATTTGAAGGGATTTAAAAGAAATGAGGTGGGATAATTGTTATTTTAATGGG
The DNA here is from genome assembly GCA_030015575.1 of Agapanthus africanus. Taxonomy (NCBI): domain Eukaryota; kingdom Viridiplantae; phylum Streptophyta; class Magnoliopsida; order Asparagales; family Amaryllidaceae; genus Agapanthus; species Agapanthus africanus. The sequence continues at coordinate 654,121,242 of JASDDO010000014.1, forward strand.
CAGGGGAGGGAAAATGGGCTCGGGCCAAGGTATAAGATAGTAGGGAAAAGAAAGGGGCCGGGCTTGGGGATTTTAAGTGAATGAGAAAAGGATTGGAGGAGTGGGCCGGCTCTGGGCTGAAGGAATTGGCTGAGGGTAAAATATAAGAGAAATTTTTTGATGGTTTTGGTTTTTTATTGATAAAAGAATAAATGGGGATTAAAATAAATAAAATTATAAATAAAATAAATAGAATTATAAATAAAAATAAATAGAATTCTAGAGTAACAAAATACAGGTTTTGGTACAAAAGGGGCTGGGTATTATATCATACCACCCTTACAAAAATTTCGTCCTCGAAATTTAAAATAAAAGATAAGTTATACAAACATATGCGAAATCTATTATATTGCAAACTAACACATAAAGATTTACTAGAAATACGTGGACGAAGAAATTCGAAGACATAAATATGTAAGAACGACATACGAAAGGATAGGTCTAAATATGTATAAGGTAGGAATAACTATAGTGACAACTAACTGTATACAAGAATAGCAATAACAACAATAACGCACAATGATATTCGAGGCGTATTCGATAAAATCGAAACTCAAATATGTACACGTATAAGTATATCAAAAGTAGTACGGCAGGAAAATAAGTATAAGGCACAATCATTTATAATAGTAAACGTGGGCACAAAACCCGAAAATAATGTAACGACAATAAAGTAGTGAAAATTAGTCGGTAGATTAAAACATTTTAGGATAATGTATCGATAAAATAGGTTTAAAATAATTTAGAAAACTTGTATAGTGAAATTAAGAAACATGGACCAAAAGTATGCGCGTTGTAAAGTTGCGCTACTGAAAACTGAGGGTAATAGTAGTGTGCTTATCATACATAAAACTAATTAGTCAATAACACGCACTCTTCGATAAATACAAAATACTGAAAACCAAATTTTGAATAATAAAGTCCCCAAATATATATATAGGGTAATAGGAAACCAGAAATGTATGGGCTAGCTAGGGTAATGATTACAAAGAAGTGTGACTCATTCATAAGGTCGGTGTGTGGCGGCTTTAGAGGAGATTGGGATAGGGTCAGCACAGGAAATAAGGGTGAGTAACAAAGGACTACTAGAAAAAGTATGTGGAGGATAACGGTCGGTACATCATATGAATCAAAAATTTGAAGGGTTAGCTAACTCGGAATTTCATAAGAAAGGTCCTCCTCCCAGAAGGATCTCAAACGGGGCAGAGACGAAGGATGATGGGTAGACCTCTAAAAGATCGGGTGTGGTACTGGTTAATCTCAGTGTGTGTTAAGACAATATAAGGAGTAGGGGTGGACAGATCGCAGTAGGAAAAATAATTGTATAGAAGAAATAATCAAACATCAAGGGAACTAAGAAGATCGATAGATTAGCGAACTCAACAATTTATTTCATTTCAAAAGATTTTAAACAAAGCATTCTCAAAGACGAAAAGTGGCCCTAAACTATACACAGTTTTATTTGGCCAGAATAGACAACATCTAAAAGAAATCCTGTCAGTTGCGGTTGTGGAGATTCAGCAGGTTGCGGTAGGCTCGCGCGCTCAGGTAGGGGCGTCCATTCCCATATCGCCTTGCAGGGATCGCCATTGGGAGTTCTTCCACAACAGGGTCTTGATCTTCTGGTTCTTCTTCCTCGGATGGAGCTTCTTCATCGAGGTCCGATTCCATGCGATTCTCTTCTTCTGGATTTTCTTCCACGGGATTTTCCTCCACTGGATTTTCTTCTATCGGGTCTTCCTCGGGATCTTCCTCTATCGGGTTCTCTTCCGGGTCTTCTTCCTCTTCGTCGGAATCGCTTATCATGTCAAACTCTGGGGCGGCTGCTCCTTCGTCCTCTGACTCGTTGTTTCCGAAAATGACCTGGGGACCGTTGATCTCATCGTCAGACTCATCAGCGTGCGGTCTAAGGAAACGCATGACTGAGCATCCTCATCTGGATGCGGCGCTGCTCCAGGGTGGGCCATGGCCTGAAAAGAAAGAGTCATGATTAGACAGTGGAATACATCAAGAAAATAGCTCAGGGTACAAAGTATAGGAAAATATGCGGTGGCAGGAACCGAAAAATCAGGATAATAATGTTGTGATAATGAATAGTATAAATAAGGGAAAGGACAAGAGAAAGATACATATATTACGATTCAAGTTTTATTGCATTCAACTAAAAGTTCAACGGATACAAGATTTCAAACGGAAAGAAATATTCATAAGGGGATGACAACATAATGCTGAAACTAGAAAACAAGAAAATTCTTCTTTGATTGCTAGGCCGCTGCATTCTCGTCACGCGAGTTGAAACCTGTGTTGGGTCCGCCTTATCCTCGAAATTCGAACTACGCAGTAATCCTCACTTGGCAGAAATAGCGAGTGTGAACGAGTCTCCTCCTTGTAGTTCTTTCCTTTCTGGGCAACCGTTGATGAGATATTTGTTGGACCCGCATATGAGACATTTCCCTTGGGCGCGGCGACAATCTCTCTGAAGGTGTCCTGGCTTCTTACAGTACCCACAACATGGGGTCTTATGCTGCTTCTGTCGCGGGAAAACAAATTGGCGCTTCATCTTCTTCTCTTTTCCTCGTTTAACGGGGATCCCTTTATGATTTGAGACTCCCGCTGGTGCCTGATTCATCTGCCTTCTCAGTCCTTCAGCTAACAAATCATTCGTTCACTCCTGGGCTTCATTCAAACCTTGCAGTACACTCAGAATCTGAACGGTCTGAATCTAGGGAGTGAAGATAGATGGAGAGTCGTTGGAAGACATGATCCTGAAACAATAATTTTGAGGATGATATAAAGCACAAGCTATAAGAATCAAGATATAATGTGGATTGGACAAAGATTCAAGAGTATCAGATATGATGAAATTCATTACAAGTGGAAAATCAACTGTATGACTCTAAGTTACTTAAACAGAGTATGGTAGTGTAATCGTGATGTACTTCACAATTACAACCACGAAACTTTGCCAAGTCACCTGAAACCCTAGCGAATGGATAGCAGGATACTCGATGTGAATATGGATCAAGAATGACAAGTTTACAATCTAAACCGAGGGATGTCTCAGATTGTCGAGCTATACACGGAAAACTTCAATCCCAATCGAAGCAAAACCTGGCTCTGATACAAACTAAACCATGTCACGCCCCGCTTCCCAAAATACGGAATACGAGGGGTAGACAAGGCCAGCCATGCTCCTACGGTCAAGAAAATGTCCTGTCGTAGTCACACTTCGGCTTCTAGTTTTTCATGGTAAACAGTAATTAATGCGCAGGTAATGAGAAATGCAGTAACTGGAACAAAACGGTAAAATGAACTGACCTGATGGGAAACAAAAGATATAACTCTGGATAGCTAAACAAGATGTCCGTGATGTGCGTCTAGTCCTGGTCCAGGCTAAATCTTCTCCTCACACTGAGCATGCATACTCAGGTCGTCAGAGCGACACAATAGCAATATAATATATATAAAATCATGTGACAATTCTAACAGTGATAATAGATATATATATATATATATATATATAACAGTAGATCAATGGCAGTATGGGTATGAACATGCAGTAATCAATGAAGCGGAACGGTAAAAGCAGTAGAATGATATGCCACGTATGTCAACACAGTATGTATGTATATCGATGCCATCATCCCTATCAGTCTCTAAGTCTCACTGTACAGGTCACTAAACCTATCGTCAGTCCAAGTGAGAGAATCAAGCACTCGCGAGTATCCTCCACCCAAGGGTAGAACCCAAGGGTAAGGGACCACGGGCCCAACATGTATATCACGGTAATAATCACATACCCTGTAAATCTCCATATATCTCCCTAAATATATAAGCCGGCATGGGACTCCCGAGATTCTGTTGAACTCACACTTAAATTACCCCATACCCCATGGTCTACATCAAACGCTAACCATAACCCTAAATACTAATCGGTCCGTGACAAGTCTGCGCGAGAACTGGAGGCAGGACCTCCATCAAGCACGTCCCGACTAATACCTAAGATAAATGGCAGTGTCTGGTGCCTTATCTATGACACCCGTGCAAGAGCTTCCATAAGTGTCTCATACCACTTATAGTCACACATACACGCATCCCACAGACGTCGACAATGCAATAGAATAATAAGGTTCACTGATTATGTACAAGTACATATTAATTTCACTTAATCACTTATACACGAACACTAACGTACTTGCCACAATCATCACTAATACCTAACACTGGGTAATGCACGTTATCACTGGGTTATCGATGCAATGACATGTGTATGATATGATGCGTGAACAGTATATAAAGCATGTTTAGGATGTCATGAATTAGTAATGTACCACTTGAATAATGTATCATAAATCCTACGATTATAGTTTAGCGAAACGATAAACAGGTAATAATTAGTATGTTCAGTTATCTATCCATCGAATTTAGTTTCATGCCAATCGGGTTCCAGGATCATTAATTATAGCCATTTCATTTTAAGCGTTCGCGGCTGGAAATCCGGTTTCAGAATCCGAAGTCCGTTTCGCAACGCATTTTAATCCCAATTGGGATCAGATTTTAGCGACGCTACAGTTGAATAAAATCTAGGGTTTTTAGTAAGGTTTTCAACTCAATAGACGGATCTTCAATCGCATCTGTACGTCAGGAGTTATACACTGTTTAACATTAATATGTCATCTCAGAATCTGTTCTGGACTGTTATACGTCCACATCTATTAAATTGCAGATTAAATAACAAACTATAACGAAACAGGATGAAACCACTTGTGTTGTCTAGATAACACATTCACCTATAATAAACAGCGGAGTTCCGCAACCTACGAGTTAAGGAAACAGGGCGGTGTTCATTACGGGACAGTAAACAACAACTGGAGTCGCTCTGGACTGCAGTCCAGAGTCGCACTCCGATCCAAATATTGACACAGTTTGAGTACAGAATTATTTGGAAACTAGTATGGAGTTATAGTTCGTCGAGTCAGCTTCAATTTGAGCCCTCGAACGCATCATTCCAGTGTGTATACAATTTATGGCGATTTTAACGGTTTTCAGGTGCAAGAAAATTCCAGTTTTACAAGTAAACTTGAGGGTAGTTGTTTTAGTCGTTAACGGTCATATTTTCCAGCAAAAATTGCATAAGATATTCATCACAACAAGGGCCAATACAGACAATCTAATTCCGTCAAAATAGACAAGTATTTTCATTGGGAACACACCTCGAACAGGTATGGAACATAATTGATCTAAAATTGTAACTTCATGATCTATGTAATTAAAGATTGTAACTTAAGTATATAGCATGTAAGCAAGTAAAATACTTGCCTGGGGACGTGTCGACAATAATACTGCAGTGGTATCAGCACGATCGCGTCACGAACACAGTACCGGCTCAGTCCTTTGGAATCCGACAATTTCACTCGATCTAGCTGCTCTTCGTGCCCTCCTTTTCTTCACTGCTTCACGCTGTTCCTTGATTTGATGTGAGGGAAGGTGAGACGCTGATAAAGGGAGAGAAATTTAGAGGAAGAGGAAGAGAGAATTAGAGAGAAAGAGAGAATTAGAGAAATTGAGAGAGAGAGGGAATTAGAGAGAAAGAATGTGGGTCTGATGAGAGAAGGGGAATAGAATGAATGAGAATTAAGTGGTGATTAATAGGATTTTAAAAGGGATTAATGGAGGAAATTAATTGGGATTAAAGAGGCATTAACTTGGTGGTTTAATAGAAATTTATAGAGGAAATTTGGGTTTGGATTTGAAGGGATTTAAAAAAAATGAGGTGGGATAATTGTTATTTTAATGGGCTGGGGAGGGAAAATGGGCTCGGGCCAAGGGATAAGATAGTAGGGAAAAGAAAGGGGCCGGGCTTGGGAATTTTAAGTGAATGAGAAAAGGATTAGAGGAGTGGGCCGGCTCTGGGCTGAAGGAATTGGCTGAGGGTAAAATATGAGAGAAATTATTTGATGGTTTGGGTTTTTTATTGATAAAAGAATAAATGGGGATTAAAATAAATAAAATTATAAATAAAATAAATAGAATTATAAATAAAAATAAATAGAATTCTAGAGTAACAAAATACAGGTTTTGGTACAAAAGGGGCTGGGTATTACAACGAAGACGGGGTTCCTCTTAAGAGGAAGAGGACGGTCTCTCACGTGCCACTGACGGAGATTCCGGAGGGGATTCCTGTGCAGGAGGGGGACGTTCATTTTGTGGTCCCGTCGGGGCTTTCCGTTGCTACCGGCCTGCTTGCTGGTATGGATGAGTCGGCCGGGGGTAAGATTCCGCGGGGGACCTCGAGGGCCCAAATGGCGGCTATCGCTCAGGAGGCAGTTCAGGTATGTACTTCCTCATGCGTTATTTCGAGCACCCTTTCTTTAGTTCGGGTGTCTCTAAGGCTCTCTGCTGTTTTCGTCAGGTCCTTCAGCACTGCGCCCTCGTTACTCGTATGGAGGCCGATGGGGCTATTCATGCTGCGAGGTTAGTAGGAGAGTCTTCTTCGGAGGCCGAGTATCTGCGGCTTGAGCTGCGTCTGGAGAGGGAGAGGATGGCCATCCTTGAAGCCCGATCGGCCATCGCGGAGCTCGCCGTCTCGAAGTGCCGGGAGTCCTATCACTGTCTGAGTGAGTCCCACCGAGTCATCGAGATGAAGTTGGTGGAACTGGCCGATCTCTTTCAGCCATGAAGAGGGCGAGGAATGCCAGCAGGCGGGATGCCGAGGCGGCGCTTCAGGCGGCGGAGGTTGCCGAGATTCGGGCTAGAAAGGCAGTGACTGATTACAATGGGTCGGACCAGTTTTACGTCGACATTGGCGAGGCCTCCGCCATTGCATAGAACAAAGCTCTTGATGCCGTCAAGGAACAGTGTCCGGAGTTTGCCGACGGTGAGCTCCGTGCTCGGGTCTCACTTTCAGTGGTCATGCCTCCGGCCGATGGTGATGAGGGAGGCGAGCTCTAGGGTGGGCTTGTGCCCCGAACTTTTGTTAGTGTATATGCCCTAGGGGACATTATTGTATCATACTAGTTTGTATATTACTTAATGGAAGCTTGGGATATTCACATGTATATATATACAGTCTTGCTGAAAATGGTAGTATGCTACTTGGTTTGTATCTACTTTAATATGTGTATATGTTTCTTGTAACGTATCACTTATACATATTAGTAGAGCCCATAGGTTCTTTGCTTGATTACCAGCGTTGTGATGGCAGTCAAACTAGTGGGGGCTGGGTAGTCTATAAGCAACATCCTATACAGGTCCCTAGTCGTAGGATTATCGAGACAGGGCATCGATATTCCGGAGTAGACTAGTGTATATGCTTCTCATCCCAGTCAGGGAGATGATTTGTCCTATAGCCATCAGTACGTCGTACTGGAGATAGTATACAGGTGCTCGTTAGGTTACGGGTACACCGGACAGGACTCGCAGGGGAACTGTTGGTTGGTATTATACCCATCGTCAGTTAACAGTTCCCAGATGACATGAGTACAGGATAGTCCGCAGACTTGACACTGCTACTTCGCCTCGAGTGTGTCCCACCATTCTTAGATTGCTACCCTACCACGGCTCAAAGGAGTCGTGCAAACAGGTAGCAGTTGGGTGCAGTCCCGAGCACTTGGAGGCAGTAGTGGTTAGATAGGATTCGTCTCTCCCGGTATTAGGAGATGATATCGCACTGTGTCAGAGAGCCATTACGCAAAGTCTCTGGCCAGGGCAAACGATATATACTGGTAGGTTCCAGTAGCTTCTCAGGGTGTAATGGGCTTCGCTCCGACACGACTTATACAGCTATTAGGGGACTGACGCATGCCGCCCCCTAGGCTTGATATGCGATAGTCTTAGACGAACAGACCGGACTGTACGAAGATTGTCACATCAGGCTCAGTAGGAGTTCGGATGATTTTCCTCATCGGCCTTCTTATCGACATCTACCTGGGGACCGTTACGTACAGCTAGTGCCGCTTGCGGTCTGTGGTTAAACCCACTGCCAGCGTAGTGTCGAGTCTTTAGAGTCCCACACAGAGAGTTTCCCTGCTCCAGGCGAAACGATATAGAGGCCGTATGGTTTTACGACAAGGGTTCGGATGCGTACGTGTGTTTACGCACGTACGACTTTTCGGACAGTTTTTACTAGCCGGCTTTGGTTTAAGCCAGATTCTAGTATCGGGTTATTGGATTTATACAATCTAAAGTTTTTCCGTGTTTTCATGGATTGGAGGGGCGTTCTCGTAATTTGTCGAGAAGGTTCTAGAAGAGTAGTGACATGAGGGGTTGAGGTGGCTTTTTCATTAATTGCTTTGTGTGACTCATTTATATGATTCATCATATCATTAATGCTTCATTAATGATCTAATGACTCACATGATGAATCACTCTCCTTGATTAAATGAAACATGGTGAATAATCAATTAATTGATATTATTTGATAATTCATTATGTATCATATATTCAAGTGAGAAGGATTTTTTGGGATTGATTATCATTCTCACCTTCTCTCTCCTCAAGATCACTTTCTCTTGAAACCCTAACCCTAACCTCTCATGTGTTGAGATCAAGGGTTAGATAGACTAAAACATCCATAACCTCACTCTATATCCTCTAGGTAGCTTAGATTAGCACTTTAAGCAACCTAGTTATCTCAAGTTTGAGATTAAGCTTGGCGTAGAAGCTTTCGGGTGGATCGTCTTTGATTCGAGGAGGCCGTGAAGTTGCCGATGTTCCAAGGAGCTTACGAGGAGTGGAGGACAGCGATGAAGACCCGAAGGACACGGTTCTTGAGGTATAATCACTTCACATAGTAGTTTAGAACTTCTATGATTGTTGTTAGTTATCGTTTAGCTTCGATTCATGCGGTTAGTCGATGTTTAAACAAAAAACAAGATCGTTTTTCATATTTCCGCCTCCCCGCAAGTCGTGGGGTGTTGCACATCGAGTTACAGTGGTATCAGAGCCTCGCTAAACAATAAATAACTCACTTGCATAATTGTATGAATTTCGAACGGAAAAAACAAACCGGAAAACCCCGATATCATGTGTATTCTGTCGATTTTTAAATATGGTCCAAAAAATTTTTCAGGGACCTTCAGAAAGCTCAAAATGATAGTATTAGAACACCCAAGAAAACTGGGCCCATGAATCGACTAAAGTGCCGTGGAACCGCGGCGGATCCCACCTATCCGCCGCGATTCCGCCGCCGAGTTGCCGATTCATCTGCCCCATTTTACTGTGTTGGTTCTCTGTGATATTTGGTATTTTCTGGAATTTTTTAATTTTTGCTCAGGTTTCAGATTTACAGAGAAGTATTGGAGCAAAATTAAATGTGTTTAATCGATCGAAATTATACGGTATTTGCTTGTTGGATTATATCTGTGTTTGTTTTATGTGTTCATAAACCTCCCCTAACTGCTAGTATGTCGGTTGGCAGGGGGTTGCACATATCTGTGATGTTATATATAACTGTTTGTGTATATAAACTGTATTGGACTGTTGTGGTGATTAGCCGGGTTTAGTGATGGGTTATTGTATTAATTCATTCGATGTAATTGTAATAAGTTGTAATATTATTTTGCGGGGCACATCCAGGCTGCGGTTGTAGCCACCGTTGTATTATTTCTTTTTACTGTTTTTGCTCCTAGGATAGACCCAAGGTGGGGTGCACAAACTACCGGGTATTTTGAAGTGTTGAGGCAGACCGCTTCACTTCTGGTACTTGGCGGGTAGTTTGCCGTACCCGTAGGGGTCTGGGGTGGGGTAATGGCTATTCATCACAACTGTGTAATCCGTCTTTCCTTGCAGGCTCAAAAGAAATGCGGATTGCTTGCATATCCAATAAAGTTTATCTGTGATCTGGAATGCTTATTATTGCGTCTGACAAATGTACAATATCTATATATGATAGCTATTTAGACGTCACTTATGTTTTACACCCGCGCTAGCCCAGCCCCCGCTCTGTCGTTAGTTAAGTAACCTAATGGGTGATGACGGGACCCCGTGGCGAATGCGGATGGCATAAGAGGACGTTGTATTTTCGTTGTTTTCTGCAATGATAGGTTAATGATGGGACGCATTATTTATAATGCAAAGAAAATAAACCAAAAAGTTGAATCGTTGGAACAATTTAAAAGAAACCACTCGGTTATTTTAAAAGAGCAGAATTTTTAATTGCAGAGCTTTAGCCACTCCTTTTAAAAAGTATCAGGTTCCCTCGATAATATCAAGTTCACTACGTTCACGGTTTTCCCAAAACCATTCGTAGCCCTCCATCATTTCATATAGATAGTCAATAGTATTCAAGCTGTGTTTGTTGACTAAAGTCAAGGCACAGTGTTTGGTAGCTGTTGGATATTTATATGCAGCATAGATAAATGCGTTGGTTTGGGACAGTCGTATTACCTTGTTGACTAAAGTCAAGGGTATGTACGGATGGGTTCAAATTAACCAGGACAATGACGGATAGAACTTGACATGTGACTTATGATTTGTTGACTAAAGTCAAGGTCATAAGAGCATGGGACAAAAATCCACATCGGGAATTTCTAAAGAAACTGAAATTTGCAGAAAGAGCATACCATTTTGGAGTTTGATGAATGTTGGTAGGATTCCTTCAACATTATCATACGATGATATTTTGGATCCCGATCCTACTGTGAGTACATGCTACTTATCAGGAGATTCGTCACTTAACGATCAATGCTATAAACCAAGTAGGTGTCAAGAAAGGTGTCAGCGGGGTTACGCCCCCAGAGAAAAGAGGTTCTTTAATTAAGGAACTTCGCGAAAGCGTTGGAAAACCTCCCTCGAAGTATCGACACTAGCCTGGCTGAACGGTTAAGCAAGAATTGTACAGTGAGAATAGTCCTGGCTAATTCTTCTTTTATGGTTTGAGGAAGGATTCGAGAAACAGTGGGAGCCATCCTGTTTAGATAAATTAAAACCAATCTAAGCTTGTAACAGCATCATACTAAAGTGTTTTCTTCTCTTTCTCTTAAAATGCAGCGACCTTGTGACCACACATAGGTTACATCTAGATAATAAATTGACTGAATCTGACTTATATGACTGGCAAAAGTCTGTCCAGATGTCCATTACCTATGACAAGCTAGACCACCCTATTACTACTCAAGATCCCGCCGTCCCAGGTCTAGTTTCCACTGTCACGGATATGGATATCCGTCAGACAAGGGAAAAAGATAAAGCGAAAGCTAAGTGCTTCGTGTTAGCTTCAGTTGATGGTATATACCAGAAGCAGCACGAGAAGATGGACTTAGTTTCCATCTTTCTCCATAATAATAAACATTTATATGGAGAGCAATCTCATATCACTAGATATGAAACCTCGAACGAATTAATTCAAGCGAGGTTAGCTGACGGGTCATCTGTAAGGGGCAACGTCCTTACAATGACTAGCTATATTGATAAGCTCACGGACCTAAAGACCACGTCGGAGAACGGGTCAGATACTGACCTGATTCTACTGTCTCTACCTTCTACCCTGAAGGAAACCAGGGAAGTAGAAGGAAAGAGAAGGGCAAAAGTTTCGGGACTGGATATACTAAAAGAGGGAAGTTCCTATTGTTATGGGATTGGGCATAGGCAGAAAGATTGCAGGGCTTTAGAAGCCAGTAGCCGGTATACGAAGCATGTTGTGGCTTCGACTTCGGGTATGTTTATGATAGAGAACTGTATGTCAGTTAACCCTACTTCCTGGGTATTGGATACCGGATCAGGAACTCACATCTGTAATTCATTACAGGCTCTGAGAAATCGTAGGGTTATCGGGATAGGAGATATGACCCTCACAGTTGCTAACGGAATGAGCATGAACGCTGAATCCGTAGGGGATTATCATCTTGGAATGACAACTGGACAGATATTGATTCTGCGTAACTGTTTTTATATACCAGGTACGACTTGTAATATCATATCCGTACCCTTACTTTCTAAGGAAGGATATGATTTTGCTTTTACAAGAGATGTGGTTCACATCCACCTAAATCAAGATTTGATTGGGTCAGCTACATTAGAAAACGGAATATACGTATTAAATCAAGCTCAGATTTTCAGTGTCCAGAACACACTTAAAAGAAAGTCTCTGGAATTAAATCAGGCTTTCTTATGGCATAGTAAACTAGGTCACATCAATGAGAGAAGGTTGACTAAGTTACATAGAGAAGGATATTTGAATCCGTTCGAATATCAATCTTATGCTACTTGTGAATCTTGTCTCATAGGAAAGATGACAAAGACTCCGTTTACTGGACACGGAGTAAGAGCGAGCGAGCTCTTGGGACTCATACACAGTGACGTGTGCGGTCCAATGTCTACACATGCGCGAGGTGGTTATTCTTACTTCATTACTTTTACGGATGATTTCTCTAGGTATGGATATATCTTCTTAATGAAACATAAATCTGAGGCCTTCGAGAAATTCCAAGAATACAAGAATGAAGTAGAAAAACAAACAGGCAAGAGTATAAAAACACTGAGATCTGATCGAGGTGGTGAATACTTAAGTGCCGAGTTCCTGGGTTACTTAAAAGAGAATGGAATTCTCTCTCAGCTTACTCCTCCATACACACCACAACACAATGGTGTATCAGAAAGGAGGAATCGAACCCTATTGGATATGGTTCGTTCCATGATGAGTAACGCTGAGTTACCACGATCATTCTGGGGATATGTACTAGAATCAGCTGCATATCTTTTGAACCGAGTTCCAACCAAAACCGTGCCTACCACACCATATCAGATATGGAGTGGGAAGAAACTCTGTCTTAAGTATCTTAAGACATGGGGATGTCCAGCTTTTGTTAAGAAGCAGCATGCGGACAAGCTCGAGGCACGTTCAGTACAGTGTAAGTTTGTGGGATATCCAAAGAACTTCATGGGATATTGTTTCTATTACGCAGAGGAACAAAAGGTCTTTGTTTCTCAACATGCCCGCTTCTTGGAAACTGAATTTTTGGAAAATCAGAAGAGTGGGAGCGCAATAGAACTGGAAGAAATTCCAGAGCCACAAACTATTACTGAAACCTTGGTAGAACAAGAAGGTTCAGGAGAACAGGACATCCCGACGCCACTCCGTAGGAGTAGTAGGCAATCTCATCCGCCCGAGAGATACTACGGTTTTCTCATAGACGGGGATAGAGAGGATTGCACTATTGACTATGATGAGCCTACTAGCTTCCAGCAAGCCATTCAGAGCGGTGACTCAGTAAAATGGCTGGATGCAATGCGGACCGAAATGGAGTCCATGTACACCAACAAAGTATGGACTTTGGACGTTGCTCCAGATGGGGTAAAACCTGTAGGATGCAAATGGATCTTCAAAAAGAAGATTGGTGTAGAAAGACAGGTTGAAACCTATAAGGCTAGACTTGTTGCAAAGGGTTTCCGTCAAAGACCTGGTTTGGACTATGACGAAACCTTTTCTCCAGTGGCTATGCTTAAATCTATTCGGGTCCTTCTTGCTATTGCTGCCTTCCACGATTATGAAATCTGGCAGATGGACGTAAAGACGGCCTTTCTAAATGGAAATTTGGAAGAAAGCGTCTATATGGATCAGCCAGAAGGATTCATTCAGAGTGGGAGCAGCGGTAAAGTATGCAAGTTGCTTAAGTCCATTTATGGACTAAAGCAGGCATCACGGGGTTGGAACATCTGTTTTGATGATGCTGTCAAAGAATTTGACTTTATCAAAAATCCAGATGAACCTTGCATATACAGTAAAATTGCAGGGAGAGCTGTAGTATTCCTCGTCTTGTACGTGGATGACATTCTCCTAATAGGAAATGATATTCCTATGTTACAGTCAGCCAAAAGATTCTTGTCACATAAATTCTCCATGAAAGACCTGGGTGATGCCACCTACATTCTGGGAATCCGGATCTATCGTGATAGATCAAAGAGAATGTTGGGACTTTCGCAGTTCACGTACATAGACACCATAGTGAAGAGATTCAGTATGGATGATTCTAAGCGCGGTAACCTACCGGCTTGTCACGGAATCACCCTCTCCAAAGAGATGTCTCCCAAGACTGATTTGGAAAGAGATCGCATGTCGATTATACCCTACGCTTCTGCGGTAGGCTCTATAATGTATGCGATGTTATGTACCAGACCAGATGTGGCATACGCATTGAGCGTTGTAAGCCGGTATCAGGCAAACCCAGGGGAGAAGCACTGGATAGCAGTAAAGAACATTCTCAAGTACCTAAGGAGGACTAAGGAAATGTTCTTGGTATATGGCAGAAAAGACCTCCAGTTAGAGGCCTTTGCCGACTCCGGCTTCCAGAGTGACAAAAATGACTCCAAGTCCATGTCGGGTTATGTCTTTACTCTCAATGGAGGGGCGGTCTGTTGGAAGAGTTCCAAACAGGAGACCGTTGCTGACTCAACGATGGAAGCAGAGTACATAGCTATTTGCGATGCCGCAAAAGAAGCAGTCTGGATGAAGAAGTTCCTCACAGAACTTCAGGTGGTTCCTACCAGTGTTGGTCCAATACCTCTGTATTGTGACAACAACGGCGCTATAGCTTTAGCGAAGGAACCCAGGTCCCATCAGAAGTCCAGACACATCTTAAGGCGGTATCACCTGATCAGGGAGATCATAGATCGCCGGGAAATCGAGGTGAAGAGAGCAAAGATGGAGGATAACATTGCTGATCCATTCACTAAGGCCATTCCTCAGACGCAGTTCGAAAGGCTATTCGAGATGATTGGTCTACGATATGCCAGCTCATGGCCCTAGTGCAAGTGGGAGATTGTTAGTGTATATACCTGATTGATTGATTTAGCGTGCTTGCGCTTTCTAAAAGATAGATCAAAAATATTTGTACCCACAATCAAGAACGGCGTCGCATGAAGCTAGCCGGTGAGTACGGGTCGGTCCACAGGGATTTTGTGAATTTCCGATTCGCGCTTACGAGTTAATTCCGAAGGGTGTTCGGATTGATTATTAAATCTAAAAACCTAATTAACCTAGGGCAATTATCTAGATCTACTCTTGCTAGGGCTAGGTTTAGGGATGGTTTGGAAATGTAATTAAATCTCAACGCTTTCTATACCCGAATGAAGATCTGTTAGGAGTTATGGTAATTATCAATAAAGGGGATTAGATCCGTTTGGAAAGGAGATCCTTCCTCTAGGTTCTTGTCCTTCCTTTAGAGATCCTTACCCTAACCTCCATGGAAAACATCACACCCGGGCCTTTATACTACGGTATCACCGCTATCTCGAGGGATAGAGTGCCGTAGGGAGCGGTATGTGCATGTATGCATGGAGTCCTATTGTAAATATTTGGTGGGTAAGAAAGGGATGAGAGATCTCATCTCTCAAAATCCTTCCCCAAAGCTAACTCTAAACAAGTTCCTAGGGCATGAAATTAAATCTACCTAGGGCAAGGAATTTAAATCTACACTAGGGCAAGAAATTAAATTACTTACAGATGCATCCCTCCAATCATCCATGCAGGTTTGTCAGATCTGAATTTCTGAATGGAGAAGAAACACCGATGCTCTCCAAAAGATTTCTAAATTTTATTCATTAAAGGGAGGCATAGGAAATTACAATGAGTAGAGTTCCTATTTATAGAGAATAGGAAACCCTAGGTTACAATTGATTTGCATGTCTACATTTACCAAAATATCCTTAGGAAGACCTAGTCAAAGTAGACTTCAAGCTTTGGTAAAATTTAATGTCTCTGTCTCTTTAAAGAAAGTATTGGGCCTTGGATCTTTGGGCTTCCTTACTATTTGGTTCTTTATTAAAATAGCTTCTATGTTTCTTCCAGATCTCCAGTGAATAATTGCGGTGGACTTTTAACCGTTCACTTTGTAATCTTGGACCTTGCATTGCCTTGTACTTTGTGAATTTTATCTTTGATGTAGGCTTGATCAAGAGTCTTCTGTTTGTTGGTCAAAGTCCACTTTTGCATCGTCTTTACATCGTTTTCACTGTTTTCTGTCTAAGAACCTGTAACCTGTAACATGTAGCATACATGCGTCAAAAACACCTGTTTATTTATAAAAAGAATAAGAATGAGGAATATAATAATGCAATATTATGGTGTGAACAAATACCCCCAAACTTATCTTTTGCTCGTCCTCGAGCAAACTTATTTTTATTCACTAAAATCCTAACCGCACTTTCGCAGGGAAACGCGATTGCACTGAGCTCGTGCAACAAGCCGTTAAACCTCTAGGTGTCCCTAGTAGGAGGAGTGTTGTCTCCTGAGGGTTTTCAGAGGATTACACCCACAAAATCCTATCAATTTGGCTGTTCGACTTTTGTTTTTCAATTAGGTCTTCTAACAAGGAATTCTATTATCTTCTACTTGTAAATTATCCACCCATATTCTTCACGTTTCCTTATCATCTAACTTAAGATTATATATATCCTGTAGACCTACTTAGCTTTCGGCATCTCTTAAGTTTTCCTTCTAGGATTCCATCTCCACTTAGGAATTTTTATCAACTCTATTAAAGATACAAGTTCTATTCTTCATCCCTTTCTCTCATCTAAACTCCAATTACATACCCCTACGTGTGTGTATAGATCACCCCTAGACTTGGAAATTCAAATCAAGCAATCATACTCTCGTCCGTTGTCCAAAGTACTAATTAGTTAGTGAATTTAAATGAATTTTGCTTACACATCCTTCATGCGATCGTTAATACTTCTTGAGGTACCAACAACCGATTATAAGATGTGTTTGCACATTAAAGCGTAATTCCTAGTCTTGCAACACCCAAGACTTTTAGCAGTGACTTCCAAACCAGTTGGTCTAAGGCACTAGGTGATGAAGCACCCTCGCTAAATATTTTTCTATTTTTACAGCCTTAAGTAATCACAAAAACCAGTGTCCATTTTTTTTATTCTTTATTCAAATTTTTTTCTTTTATTTTCTTCGTACTAAGGACTTTAGACAAGAGCATTTCAAGGTCTCTTCTACTATTCCAAGTTTCAAGGTGCGTGATTGTGCATTTTGTAGGGTATACGTTTTCAGAATCTAGACTTAAGCTAGGAACTATTTTTCAAACTTATACTCTAATAAGAACATCAATACTCTTCCCTCATTTTGACTTAGCCCAAGAAGTGAACCCAAAATTTGCCTATTTGTAAATAAACTACAAGGTATATACTTTCTACCGTTAAACTTTAAGGACGGTTATCTTTAGGGTTTTTAATTCACTAAGTCTAAGATCTAGTTGTTCCTAGCCAGTTGACCTATTTGTCAAACCAAAGTCAATTAGCCAAAATTGAATACAATAATTTTTATAATTTTTGAAAATTTTCAATTTTTTATGGGTTTTCAAATAAGCATGCAAATGCAAAAATATGTACAAATGAATGCGAAGGAAGAAGACGTACCGAGCATACCCCCAAACTTGAACTTGACAGTGTCCTCACTGTCATGCTAAACCAAGAGGGTCAAAATGCCGGCACTCCCCTGTTTATTTATTTATATTTTTTTTATTTTTTTAATGTTTTGAATTTTTTTATAGAAAAGAAAACAAAAAATATATACATATATACAAAGATTCCCCCAAACTTAAGCTTGGCCTTACACAAAACAAAGGTTAGCACCAACCATTCAAAAATCTTATCATGGTAAATGTATAGTCGGTGCAAGAATGGGGTGGAGATGAAAGAAATGAGAAACACGCGAGACCGTGTGGAAAGAAGAATGATAGAATATGGTCTCGGTGGGGGAGAAGAAGGGCGGAAAGGAGAAAGAAGGATCGCACGAACTTGAGGGTGTAAATCGAGTGAATAAATTAGCGCAATATGTGATGACCGATGTGTTATAAGCGATTGCGCTAACCTATCAACCCGTCTGGAAATGGGGTCAAATCCCTTAAGATTCGCAAGAAAACATGGGTACGCCGAACTTGGTATAGGAGATGAAAGCGTAACGGTCATTTGTACGGTCGGGACAATAGGAGAGACGAAAGGGAGTGAATTAGGGATAATATCTTTCTCACCGTAGTAAACTGCTTCGAACTTGAAAGATTCCATTAATGGTTCGAAACTACTATAATCAACCGAGTCTGATGGCTCATCTGAAAATGTAAAGGACTCAAACTCGGGCGGTGAGTTATCAACATCATCCGAAAAATTGAAACACTCGTAGGTGTTATCGTCTGTGAGAATTGTGTCAGATTCAAAGGAAAAGGTTTCAAGCTCACAGTCTTCAAGCGGGGTTGGAACGATAGGAAAGAGGGAGGGTGATATAACAGTCAAAGGTTCAGGAGGATGAATTGGAAAATCAGACACATCAAATAAAAATGATTCAACCTCAATATTATCCTCAAGACTCTCCTCAATACTATCCTCAATATTCAACTCATCCATGCCATTATCATCAAAATCTAGACGCATATGAGATTCGGGAGAAACATTTAATGACACAGGATGATGATTTGAACATAAAATTTCAAGCAAATCGACAGGTTCATCATCCGAAATATTCCCGGCGTCTATATCCTCAATCAAATGAAAATCAATTTCTTTAGACACCTCATCAAAAGCATGGATATCTATCGATTTAGGTTCTAGAGTAGAGGTGTAAAGATCGTAAGGATTAGGTGCGGTTTCACTCGAAAGGGGTTCCTCGCAATCTGGCAAATCAAACACTACAAAATCACACAACTCATTTTTATTTTCAACAGGTGAATCATTGAGGACATTTGATGGAAAACTGGAGTTGTGGGCTTCAATTGGGTAAGGGTAGGTTTGATTTGGAAATCCTCTCACATTCTCATTCTGTCCAACCGCCTCCTCATACATTGAAAAATTTGGAGCTAGTTGGAGACTAGCTACCGGTTCACTAGGTTGCATAAGGGCGGCCACGGACGCTTCCACATTCCTAACCATTTTGTTTGTTGCTGTGATATACGCTTCCAACGCCTCTTCCAAACTAAACTTTGGTGGTAAGGGGGTTTTGGCAAAAGATTCGAAATTGTTTGGATATGTGAAACTCCCAAAAGGCTGTGTAGAAGCAGTGTCTAGTGACGGTGGAAAAGTCGGGTAGGACAGGTAGAAAGTGGGTGATTGGACATGGGTAGGGTCAGCATATGGATAAAAAGGTGAATAGTCGTGCGGATCCCTAGAACTAGATGAGTGAAGAGGGGTGAAAGATCGGCTGCGAGATTGAGCAATATGCTCAGCAATAGACATCGGTTTAGGAGTGATAGAAGGACTTGAAAAAGTGGTATCAACATATGGAGGTGGTAAAGATTGACTTGGTTGACACAAAGTGGGTTGAAAAGTCGAATTGTTTCTCCTAGACGCCTTTATTTAATCTTTCAAAGATATTTTAGGCATGGAAGGATCGTCTTTAAATTGATCGAACAAATTGCCGAACGACGCAAAATTAGGTTCGGGATACCAAAGTTCGGCAAGTGATTTGTTATGTGGGGTACCCATGTTAGAAGAAAGGGAGAAAGAAAGAAAGTTTGTTGGTGCAAGGATTTATTTGCGGCAAAAGTTTGCAAGTTCTTGTAATAAAAATTTTCCTTATTCTTTTTCTTTATTTGAAAATTGTTGCAACAAGATTTTTGATAAAAGATATGCAACAGAAAAATATTACCTGCAATCAGTTATAATCTTAAGCATATCACAAAGAATCTTTATTTGGAAAAAAATGTTGCAAAAAGATTTTCGAGAAAAGATGTGCAACAAAAATATTACTTGCAATCAATTTCTATTTTAATCTAGGCGCAAAAATCCTGCACAAGATTGTTATTTGGAAAGAGAGATTTTTAAAGCACACAAAATCTTGCAGGAATTTTTCAGAAAATATATGGAAATTTTTGCAGAGGAGGAACAGAGAAACTTACAGAGCTCTTTTTTTTTCCGCGCCCTGAACCGACCAGGGCGCGGCGGTTCCGCGGCCAGAAAGAGCTGCCGGCGCCTTTTTTTTTTGGCACCAGATCGCGCGGTTGACTTGTTGACTCGGTCTTCTAAATTTTTTTCTGTTCCTCTGTTGTTGCAATCTTCTGTTGATAGGATCGTTTATTTGCTGTTTCGTTTTCTGTAGATTTCCAGATCCGAATTTGTGCGTAGATCCTGCAAAATTCACACAAAGATACCCTTTCCATAAATAACAGATGATATATTTTTATATTTTTTTGGATTTTTTAGATTTTTATGATTTTTTAAATTTAGATTAACCCGAAATTGCAAAAAGGAAATAACACGCCATCCCCGGCAACGGCGCCATTTGATTGATCTCAAAAACTATCTATTACCGCAATCAAGAACGGCGTCGCTTTGCAGCTAGCCGTGAGTACGGGTCGGTCCACAGGGATTTTGTGATTTCCTATTCGCTCAAACGAGTTAATTCTGATTGGTGTTCGGATTGATTATTAAATCTAAAAACCTAATTAATCTATATCTAAGTCTTGCTAGGGTTAGGCCTAGGTTAAATTTGGAAAGTCTATAAATCTCACCGCTTTCTATACCCATATGAAGATCTAATTAGGTGTTATGGTAAATATTAATAAAAGGGATTAGGATGATTGGGAAGATTGTTCTTCCTCTAGATACTTGTCCTTCCTTTAGAATTCTTTATCCTAACCTCCATGGAAAACCTTAAAATCCGGGCCTTTAGACTACGGTATCACCGCTACCTCGAGGGATAGAATGCCGTAGGGAGCGGAATAAGAAGGTATGCATGGAGTTCTATGAAAATATATGACGGGCAAGAAAAGGGATGAGAGATCTTCGTCTCTCAAACCTTCCCCAGATCTAACCCTAATAAGCGAGGAAACTACTCACTCATTAGGGAATTAAAATACATTTATCTAGGGCAGAGAATAAAAGATTAACTAGGGCAAGAAATTAAATTTATCTAGGGCAAGAATAGAAAATTAACCTAGGGCAGAAAATAAAGAACTTACAACTTGATGCTCTCCAAAAGAATTCTGAAATTTATTAATGAAGGTAGGCATAGGAAATTACAATGAGTAGAGTTCCTATTTATAGAGAATAGGAAACCCTAGGTTACAATTGATTTGCATGTCTACATTTACCAAAATATCCTTAGGAAGACCTAGTCAAAGTAGACTTCAAGCTTTGGTAAAATTTTATGTCTCTGTCTCTTTAAAGAAAGTATTAGGCCTTGGATCTTTGGGCTTCCTTATTATTTGGTTCTTTATTAAAATAGCTTCTATATTTCTTCCAGATCTCCAGTGAATAATTGCGGTGGACTTTTAACCGTTCACTTTGTAATCTTGGACCTTGCATTGCCTTGTACTTTGTGAATTTTATCTTTGATGTAGGCTTGATCAAGAGTCTTCTGTTTGTTGGTCAAAGTCCACTTTTGCATCGTCTTTACATCGTTTTCACTGTTTTTTGTCTAAGAACCTGTAACCTGTAACATGTAGCAGACATGCATCAAAAGCACCTGTTTATTTATAAAAAGAATAAGAATGAGGAATATAATAATGCAATATTATGGTGTGAACAATGCCCTAGGGGCCATTATTGTATCATACTAGTTTGTATATTACTTAATGGAAGCTTGGGATATTCACATGTATATATATATAGTCTTGCTGAAAATGGTAGTATGCTACTTGGTTTGTATCTACTTTAATATGTGTATATGTTTCTTGTAACGTATCACTTATACATATTAGTAGAGCCCATAGGTTCTTTGCTTGATTACCAGCGTTGTGATGGCAGTCACACTAGTGGGGGCTGGGTAGTCTATAAGCAACATCCTATACAGGTCCCTAGTCGTAGGATTATCGAGACAGGGCATCGATATTCCGGAGTAGACTAGTGTATACGCTTCTCATCCCAGTCAGGGAGATGATTTGTCCCATAGCCATCAGTACGTCGTACTGGAGATAGTATACAGGTGCTCGTTAGGTTACGGGTACACCGGACAGGACTCGCAGGGGAACTGTTGGTTGGTATTATACCCATCGTCAGTTAACAGTTCCCAGATGACATGAGTACAGGATAGTCCGCAGACTTGACACTGCTATTTCGCCTCGAGTGTGTCCCACCGTTCTTAGACTGCTACCCTACCACGGCTTAAAGGAGTCGTGCAAACAGCTAGCAGTTGGGTGCAGTCCCGAGCACTTGGAGGCAGTAGTGGTTAGATAGGATTCGTCTCTCCCGGTATTGGGAGATGATATCGCACTGTGTCAGAGAGCCATTATGCAAAGTCCCTGGACAGGGCAAACGAGATATACTGGTAGGTTCCAGTAGCTTCTCAGGGTGTAATGGGCTTCGCTCCGACACGACTTATACAGCTATTAGGGGACTGACGCATGCCGCCCCCTAGGCTTGATATGCGATAGTCTTAGACGAACAGACCGGACTGTACGAAGATTGTCACATTAAGCTCAGTAGGAGTTCGGATGATTTTCCTCATCGGCCTTCTTATCGACATCTACCTGGGGACCGTTACGTACAGCTAGTGCCGCTTGCGGTCTGTGGTTAAACCCACTGCCAGCGTAGTGTCGAGTCTTTAGAGTCCCACACAGAGAGTTTCCCTGCTCCAGGAGAAACGATATAGAGGTCGTATGGTTTTACGACAAGGGTTCGGATGCGTACGTGTGTTTACGCACGTACGACTTTTCGGACAGTTTTTACTAGCCGGCTTTGGTTTAAGCCAGATTCTAGTATCAGGTTATTGGATTTATACAGTCTAAAGTTTTTCCGTGTTTTCACGGATTGGAAGGGCGTTCTCGTAATTTGTTGAGAAGGTTCTAGAAGAGTGGTGACATGAGGGGTTGAGGTGGCTTTTTCATTAATTGCTTTGTGTGACTTATTTATATGATTCATCATATCATTAATGCTTCATTAATGATCTAATGACTCACATGATGAATCACTCTCCTTGATTAAATGAAACATGGTGAATAATCAATTAATTGATATTATTTGATAATTCATTATGTATCATATATTCAAGTGAGAAGGATTTTTTGGGATTGATTATCATTCTCACCTTCTCTCTCCTCAAGATCACTCTCTCTTGAAACCCTAACCCTAACCTCTCATGTGTTGAGATCAAGGGTTAGATAGACTAAAACATCCATAACCTCACTCTATATCCTCTAGGTAGCTTAGATTAGCACTTTAAGCAACCTAGTTATCTCAAGTTTGAGATTAAGCTTGGCGTAGAAGCTTTCGGGTGGATCGTCTTTGATTCGAGGAGGCCGTGAAGTTGCCGATGTTCCAAGGAGCCTACGAGGAGTGGAGGACAGCGATGAAGACCCGAAGGACACGGTTCTTGAGGTATAATCACTTCACATAGTAGTTTAGAACTTCTATGATTGTTGTTAGTTATCGTTTAGCTTCGATTCATGCGGTTAGTCGATGTTTAAGCAAAGAACAAGATCGTTTTTCATATTTCCGCCTCCCCGCAAGTCGTGGGGTGTTGCACATCGACTTACAACTTTTTGGCTTTTCCTCCTCTTTTTTTGTAAGCCTTTGGGTAATTTGATAAGGCTGGGGAGCCCACAATACCCTTGTAAAGACTTTTGGCTTTGTGAATAAAACTTTTTGCAGTTGTGTTTGCACGCGTATTTTCCTTTGTCGGTAAACACTTGTATTTGCACAGTACTGCCTTCGTGTTGTGTCGGTTCTTCGTCTAGCGATTACACGCCGAGTTGAATCTGTTCACTTGCCAAGTGTGCGAAGACCGGCGGGAAGACGGTATCTCAGTGCCCCCGAAGTCGAGGTGGAGATCGTGCAGACGTAGATAGGCCGGATGCCTCTTGGTGAGGTCATGTTCCTTAGTTGTTGGAGGGGCCGTAAGAGGCCTGCTAGGGATGGGCCGAGCAGGGTAGCTGCTCGGTCGCCTCATGGCGAGGTCTTAGATCCCTGGTGTTGTATGGTAAGGAGCTACCAGCCAGGGATAACCGAGCAGTGAAGCTGCTCGATTGCCTCTTGGCGAGGGCTTTTGATCCTTGACGTTTTGGGGTAATGAATTACCAGCCGGGGATAACCGAGCAAGTGCAGGCCCGGTTGCCTCTTGGTGAGGGCTTTGATCCCTGGTGTGTTGGGGTAGGGAGCTACCAGCCAGGGATAACCGAACAAGGACGGGCCCGGTTGCCTCTTGCGAAGGCTTTTGATCCTTAAGGATGGGCCAGGTAGGGTTGCTGCTATAAGTCGATGTACAACACCCCACGACTTGCGGGGAGGCGGAATAATGAAAAACGATCTTGTTTAAAGCGTAAACATCGACTAACCGAAAATCTTTGCATAAACAATAACTAACAACAAACATAGGGGTTAACAACTACTATGAATAGTGATTATACCTGTAGAACCGAGTCCTTCGTCTGGTCGTTCTCCACGTCCTCTCCGGCCTTCTCTAAGTAGTAGAAGATCCACCCGAGAGCTTTACTACAAGCTTCACCTCAAACTAGAGGTAACTAGGTTTCTTAAATCGCTAATCTAAGCAACCTAGGTGATATAGAGAATGGTTAAGGATTAAGTAGTCTAATTTAATCCTTGTACTCAACACATGAGAGGGGAGGATTAGGGTTTGAAGAGGGAGAGCTTGAGGAGAGAGAAAGTGAGCAAAAGAATGAGATGAGAAAATGAGCTATCATAATATATATCAAGCATTATGATTTATCCAAATAAAAGAAAATAAATGATTAATCATCATGCTTAATAAATATATGAGAGTGATTCATCTCCATGAGTCATTAAGCATTTATGATGCATTAATGACATGGATGAATCACTCAAATGACTCACTAATCTCATTTAATGCATATACCACCTTAACCCCCAAGTCACCATCTTCTAGAAGCTTCTCGCGCAATTACGAGAACGCCCCTCCTATCCGTGAAAACACGGAAAAACTTTAGACTGTATAAATCCAATAACCGGATACTAGAAACTGGCTTAAACCAAAGCCGACTAGTAAAAACTGTCCGGATGTCGTACGTGCGTAAACACACGTATGCGTCCGAACCTTTGTCGTAAAACCATACGACCTCTATATCGTTTCGCCTGGAGTAGGGAAACTCTCTGTGTGGGACTCTAGAGACTCGACTACTACGCTGGCAGTGGGTTTAACCACAGACCGCAAGCGGCACTAGCTGTACGTAACGGTCCCCAGGTAGATGTCGATAAGAAGGCCGATGAGGAAACACATCCGAACTCCTACTGAGTCTGATGTGACAATCTCCGTACAGTCCGGTCTGTTCGTCTAAGACTATCGCATATCAGGCCTAGGGGGCGGCAAGCGTCAGTCCCCTAATAGCGGTATAAGTCGTGTCGGAGCGAAGCCTATTACACCCTGAGAAACTACTGGAACCTACCAGCAAATCTCGCTTGCCCTGGCCAGGGACTTTGCGTAATGGCTCTCTGACACAGCACGATATCAACCCCCAATACCAGGAGAGATGAATCCTGTCTAACCGCCACTGCCTCCAAGTGCTCGGGACTGCACCCAACTGCTACCTGTTTGCATGACTCCTTTGAGCCGTGGTAGGGTAGCAATCTAAGAACAGTAGGACACACTCGAGACGAAGCAACAGTGTCAAGTCTGCGGACTATGTTGTACTCATGTCACCTGGGAACTGTTCACTGACGACTGGTATAAAACCAACCAACAGTTCCCTGTGAGTCCTGTCCGGTGTACCCGTAACCTAACGAGCACCTGCATTCTATCTCCAGTACGACGTACTGACGGCTGTGGGACAGACCATCTCCCTAACTGGGATGAGAAGCGTACACACTAGTCTACTCCGGAGTATCGATGTTCTGTCTCGATAATCCTACGACTAAGGACCTGAATAAGGATGTGCTTATAGACTACCCAGCCCCCACTAGTGTGACTGCCATCACAACGCTGGTAGTCAAGCAAGATCCTAAGAGCTCTATCAATACGTATACTCACATATTAAGATAGAAAAACCAAGTAGCATACTACCATGTTTAGCAAGACTGTTATATACATGTGAATATCCCAAGCTTCCATTAAGTAATATACAAACTAATATGATACAATAATGGCCCCTAGGGCATATACACTAACAATCTCCCACTTGCACTAGGGCCATGTACTGGCATATCGAAGACCGATGATCTCGAGTAGCCTCTCGAACTGAATCTGAGATAGGGCCTTTGTGAATGGATCAGCAATGTTCTCTTCAGTAGCAACTCTCCGAACCTCGATCTCCCGACGATCAATGATCTCCCTGATCAGGTGATACCGCCTTAAGATGTGCCTGGACTTCTGATGGGACCTTGGTTCCTTCGCTAAAGCTATAGCTCCGTTGTTGTCGCAATACAGAGGTATTGGATCAACAATGGTAGGAACCACCTGAAGTTCTGTTAGGAACTTCTTCATCCAGACTGCTTCTTTTGCGGCATTGCAAGCAGCTATATACTCCGCTTCCATCGTTGAGTCAGCAACGGTGTCCTGCTTGGAGCTCTTCCAGCACACCGCCCCTCCATTGAGGGTAAAGACATAACCTGACATGGACTTGGAATCGTCCTTATCACTCTGGAAGCCGGAATCAGCATAGGCCTCCATCCTGAGGTCTTTTCCGCCGTAAACCAAGAACATCTCCTTAGTCCTCCTCAGGTACTTGAGAATGTTCTTTACTGCTATCCAGTGCTTCTCCCCTGGGTCTGACTGATACCGGCTTACCACGCTCAGTGCGTAAGCTACATCTGGTCTGGTGCACAACATCGCATACATTATAGAGCCTACCGCAGAAGCGTAGGGTATAATAGACATGCGTTCCCTTTCCAAATCAGTCTTGGGAGACATCTCTTTGGATAGGGTGATTCCATGACAAGCCGGTAGATTACCGTGCTTAGAATCTTCCATACTGAATCTTTTCAGTACAGTGTTGATATACCTGGACTGCGAAAGTCCCAACATCCTCTTGGATCTATCACGATAAATCCGGATCCCCAGAATGTAAGAGGCATCACCCAGGTCTTTCATGGAGAACCTGTGTGACAAGAATCCTTTGACAGATTGTAGCATAGGAATGTCATTTCCTATCAATAGAATGTCATCCACGTACAAGACGAGGAATACGACAGTTCTTGCTACAACTTTACTATATATGCACGGTTCATCTGGATTTTTGATAAAGTCATATTCTTTGACTGTTTCATCAAAACAGATGTTCCAACTCCGCGATACTTGTTTTAGTCCATAAATGGACTTAAGCAACTTGCATACTTTCCCGCTGCTCCCACTCTGATTGAAACCCTCTGGCTGATCCATATAGACGCACTCTTCTAAATTACCATTTAGAAAGGTCGTCTTTAAGTCCATCTGCCAGATCTTATAATCGTGGAAGGCAGCAATAGCAAGAAGGACCCGAATGGATTTGAGCATAGCCACTGAAGAAAAAGTTTCGTCATAGTCCAAACCAGGTCTTTGACGAAAACCCTTTGCAACAAGTCTAGCTTTATAGGTTTCCACCTGTCCATCTACACCAATCTTTTTCTTGAAGATCCATTTGCATCCTATGGGTTTTACCCCATCTGGAGCAAAGCCCAAAGTCCATACTTTGTTGGTGTACATGGACTCCATTTCGGTCCGCATTGCATCTAGCCATCGTACCAAGTCGCCGCTCTGGATGGCCTGCTGGAAGCCAGTAGGTTCATCATCATCTATGATGCAATCCTCTCTATCCCCATCTATGAGAAAACCATAGTATCTCTCAGGCGGATGAGACGGCCTACTACTCCTGTGGAGGGGTGCGGTAATGTCCTGTTCTTCTTGAACTACCGGTTCTACCAAACTTTCAGTATTAGTTTGTGGTTCTGGAATTTCTTCCAGTTCTATTTCGCTCCCACTTGATTCCTTTTCTAAAAACTGATATTCTAGAAAATGGGCATTACGAGAAACAAACACCTTTTGTTCCTCTGCGTAATAGAATAGATACCCCTTGGAGTTCTTTGGATATCCCACAAACTTACACTTTACTGATCGTGCCTCGAGCTTGTCCACATGCTGCTTTTTAACAAAAGCTGGACATCCCCATATTTTCAGATACTGAAGATAAGGTTTCTTCCCACTCCACATCTGATATGGCGTGGTAAGCACAGTCTTGGTAGGTACCATGTTCAAAAGATATGCCGCTGATTCTAGCGCATAATCCCAAAAAGATCACGGTAACTCAGCATTACTAATCATGGATCGTACCATATCCAATAGGGTTCGATTCCGTCTCTCCGATACACCGTTATGCTGTGGAGTGTATGGAGGAGTAAGCTGAGAGAGAATTCCTTTCTCTTTTAGGTAACCTAGGAACTCGGCACTCAAGTATTCACCAACTCGATCAGATCTTAGTGTCTTGATATTTTTGCCGGTTTGGTTTTCTACTTCATTCTTATACTCGTAAAATTTCTCAAAAGCCTCGGATTTATGTTTCATCAGATAAATGAATCCGTACCTTGAGTAATCATCCGTGAAAGTAATGAAATAGGAAAAACCACCTCTTGCATGTGTAGACATTGGACCACATACATCGCTGTGTATGAGTCCTAAGAGCTCGCTCGCTCTTACTCCATGTCCAGTAAATGGAGTCTTTGTCATCTTTCCTTTGAGACAAGATTGACCAGTGTCATAAGTTTGATATTCAAAAGAGTCCAAATATCCTTCTCTATGCAACATAGTCAACCTTCTCTCATTGATGTGACCCAGTCTACAATGCCATAAGAAAGCTTTATTTAAATCCGGAGACTTTCTTTTTAGTGTGTTCTGGACATTGAAAATTTGGAGTTGGTTTAACACATATATACCGTTATCCAGTGTACCGGACCCAATCAAACCATGATTAAGGTGGATGTTAACAACACCACTTCCAAACGTGAAATCATAATTTTTATTTGATAACAAGGAAACAGATATGATATTACACATTAAGCTGGGTACACAAAAACAGTTATGTAAAACCAAAATGTGTCCACTCGTCAATCCCAGGTGATAATCCCCTACGGACACAGCTCCCACGCTAGCTCCGTTAGCAACCATCAGGGTCATATCACATTCCTTCAGCACTCTAGGTTTCTCAGTGCCTGCAATGAATTGCAAATATGAGATCCTGATCCGGTATCCAATACCCAGGAAGTAGAGTTGATTGACAGACAATTCTCAATTACAAACACACCTGAAGTCGAAGCCATAGCTTGCTTCGGTTCCTGGTTCTTGGCGTTCCACACCTTGCAATCCTTTTTCCAATGCCCTTTCCTGTGACAATGGAAGCACCCATCCTGGGCCACTAACGGTACCGTAAACTTTTTCTTTCCCTTCCCTGCCACCTTAATAACACCTCCTCTAGGTCTGTTGGCGGCCTTATTCTTCCTTCCTTTGGTTTTAGCCTTAGACCCGGAAGAAGAAGTACCGCGAACAAACATAGCGGGTGTTTCCCTTGCCTTTTGCAAGGTGCC
Source organism: Agapanthus africanus (assembly GCA_030015575.1). Taxonomy (NCBI): domain Eukaryota; kingdom Viridiplantae; phylum Streptophyta; class Magnoliopsida; order Asparagales; family Amaryllidaceae; genus Agapanthus; species Agapanthus africanus. The sequence continues at coordinate 654,150,678 of JASDDO010000014.1, forward strand.
CTCTGCACTCCTCAACATGTTAAGGAGTTCTGAAAGTTCAACTTCTTTTCTTTGAATGTTGAAGTTCAAAATAAATTGGGCGTAGGTGGGAGGGAGGGATTGGAGAATAAGGTCTGTATAGAGCTCATTATCCAAAGTCGTCCCAAGGTCTGCAAGCTCTTCTATATAGCCAATCATCTTTAGGATATGTTCTCCTACCGATGATCCGACGGCCAACCTCGCTTGAAACAGCTTCTTTGAGGTCTCGTATCTTGCTATACGAGATTGCTCCCCATACAGATCTTTTGTATGGAGAAATATGGAGTCAAGATCCATATCCTTGTGCCTCCTCTGATGTTCATTGTTCATCGAGGCAAGCACGATGCACTTGGCTTTCGCGCGATCTAAATCCCAGGTTTTGCGGATTTCCTTATCCGCATTACTGGATTTGGGACCTGGGACTTCAGGTGCCTTAGTGGTGAGGACATACCCCAATTTGTCATAAGTCAAGGCCATTTTGACATTCCGCAGCCAATTTTTATAGTTTGGCCCTGTCAGTATATTTTTCTCTAAAAGTAACTTAAGTCCAGTCATTTTCAGGGTCGCTGCAATTAGGAGAGAGAGAAGAAAACTCTTTAGCATGATGCTCTTGTAAGTTTAGAATGGTTTTTAATTTATCTAAACTGGATGGCTCCCACTGTTTCTCGAATCCTTCCTCAAACCATAAAAGAAGAATTAGCCAGGACTATTCTCACTGTACAATACTTGCTTAACCGTTCAGCCAGGCTGGTGTTGGTACTTCGAGGGAGGTTTTCCAACGCTTTCGCAAAGTTCCTTAATTAAATAACCTCTTTTCTCTGGGGGTGTAACCCTGCTGACACCTTTCTTGACACCTACTTGGTTTATAGCATTGATCGTTAAGTGACGAATATCCTGATGAGTAGCATATACTCACAGTAGGATCGGGATCCAAATACCATCGTATGATAATGTTGAAGGAATCCTACCAACATTTATCAAACTCCAAATGGTATGCAACTCTTTGTAAATTTCAGTTTCTTTAGAAATTCCCGATATATATTTTTGCCCCATGCTCTTATGACCTTGGCGTTGGTCAAAATGTCATAAGTCACATGTCAAGTTCTACCCATCATTATCTTGTTAATTTGAACCCATCCGTACATATCCTTGACGTTGGCCAAAATGATAATACGACTGTCCCAAACCAACTCATCTATCTATGCAACAAATGAATACCCAGCAGCTACCAAACACTATGCCTTGGCGTTGGTCAAAATACATTGCTTGAATACTACTGAATACCCAAATGAAATGACGGAGGGCTACGAATGGTTTTGGCGAAACCGTGAACGTAGTGAACTTGATATGACCGAAGGAACCTGATAGCTTTTTAGAAGGAGTGGTTAAAGTTCCGCAATTAAAAAATATCATATGTTTTAAAATTACCGAGTGGTTTCTTTTAAATTGTTCCAACGATTCATCTTTTGGTTTATTTTCTTTGCATTATAAATAATGCGTCCCATCATTAACCTATCATTGCAGAAAACAACGAAAATACAACGTCCTCTTATGCCATCCGCATTCGCCACGGGGTCCCGTCATCACCCGTTAGGTTACTTAACTAACGACAGAGCGGGGGCTGGGCTAGCGCGGGTGTAAAACATAAGTGACGTCTAAATAGCTATCATATATAGATATTGTACATTCGTTAGACACAATAATAGGCATTCCAGATCTCATATGAACTTTATTGGATTTGTAAGCAATCCGTGTTTGTTTAGAGCCTGCAGCAAAAGACTGATTACACAGTTGTGATGAATAGCCATTACCCCACCCTAGACCCCTACAGGTACAGCAAACTACCCGCCAAATACCCGAAATGAAGCGGTCTCCCTCAACAAAGTGAGTAGGCCACTAAACACTTCAAAGTACCCGGTAGTTTGTGCACCCCATCTTGGGTCTATCCTAGGAGCAAAAAACAGTAAAATAAAATAATACAACGGTGGCTACAACCGCAACCTGGATGCGCCCCGCAAAATAATATTACAACATATTACAGTTACATCGAATGAATGAATATAACAACCCATCTCAAACCCCGGCTAATCATCACAACAGTCCAATACAGTTCACAACCACAAACAGTAAAAACCATTACAGAAATATGCAACCCCCTGCCAACCGACATACTAGCAGTTAGGGGAGGTTTACGAACACATTATACAATTACAGATATAATCATATTAGCAAACATCATAAAATTTCGATCGAGCAAAACACTTTAGATTCTACTGCAAAACTTCTCTGTGCACCTGAGATCTTAGCAGAAAATAAAATATCCAGAAATATCACTGTTAACACAAAGGGGTTACTGGAAAAATTTGGGCCGACTCGGCCCTAACTCGGCCGCGGATCCGCGGCGGATCGCATGGATCCGCCGCGGTTCCGCGGTGAATTAGCCGAGTTGGGAGTCCAAATTTTTTCAGTTGCCCTATAATTTCATGCTTGTTATTCTGCAGGTCCGTGAAAAACCTGTTTTAAATTCGACAGAAACTGTGTTAAAACGATGATCTTTCCGGTTCTTTTTGCGTTCGAAATACTTACGACTTTGCTAATAAGTTAATTATTGTTTAACGAGGCTCTGATACCATTGTAATTCGATGTACAACACCCCACGACTTGCGGGGATGCGGAATAATGAAAAACGATCTTGTTTAAAGCGTAAACATCGACTAACCGAGAATCTTTGCATAAACAATAACTAACAACAAACATAGGAGTTAACAACTACTATGAATAGTGATTATACCTGTAGAACCAAGTCCTTCGTCTGGTCGTTCTCCATGTCCTCTCCGGCCTTCTCTAAGTAGTAGAAGATCCACCCGAGAGCTTTACTACAAGCTTCACCTCAAACTAGAGGTAACTAGGTTTCTTAAATCGCTAATATAAGCAACCTAGGTGATATAGAGAATGGTTAAGGATTAAGTAGTCTAATCTAATCCTTGTACTCAACACATGAGAGGGGAGGATTAGGGTTTGAAGAAGGAGAGCTTGAGGAGAGAGAAAGTGAGCAAGAGAATGAGATGAGAAAATGAGCTATCATAATATATATCAAGCATTATGATTTATCCAAATAAAAGAAAATAAATGATTAATCATCATGCTTAATAAATATAAGAGAGTGATTCATCTCCATGAGTCAGTAAGCATTTATGATGCATTAATGACATGGGTGAATCACTCAAATGACTCACTAATCTCATTTAATGCATATGCCACCTTAACCCCCAAGCCACCATCTTCTAGAAGCTTCTCGCGCAATTACGAGAACGCCCCTCCTATCTGTGGAAACACGGAAAAATTTTAGACTGTATAAATCCAATAACCGGATACTAAAAACTGGCTTAAACCAAAGCCGACTAGTAAAAACTGTCTGGATGTCGTACGTGCGTAAACACACGTATGCGTCCGAACCCTTGTCGTAAAACCATACGACCTCTATATCGTTTCTCCTGGAGTAGGGAAACTCTCTGTGTGGGACTCTAGAGACTCGACTACTACGCTGGCAGTGGGTTTAACCACAGACCGCAAGCGGCACTAGCTGTACGTAACGGTCCCCAGGTAGATGTCGATAAGAAGGCCGATGAGGAACCCCATCCGAACTCCTACTGAGTCTGATGTGACAATCTCCGTACAGTCCGGTCTGTTCGTCTAAGACTATCGCATATCGGGCCTAGGGGGCGGCAAGCGTTAGTCCCCTAATAGCGGTATAAGTCGTGTCGGAGCGAAGCCCATTACACCCTGAGAAACTACTGGAATCTACCAGCAAATCTCGCTTGCCCTGGCCAGGGACTTTGCGTAATGGCTCTCTGACACAGCGCGATATCAACCCCCAATACCGGGAGAGACGAATCCTGTCTAACCGCCACTGCCTCCAAGTGCTCGGGACTGCACCCAACTGCTACCTGTTTGCACGACTCCTTTGAGCCGTGGTAGGGTAGCAATCTAAGAACAGTGGGACACACTCGAGGCGAAGCAGCAGTGTCAAGTCTGCGGACTATGTTGTACTCATGTCATCTGGGAACTGTTCACTGACGACTGGTATAAAAACAACCAACAGTTCCCTGTGAGTCCTGTCCGGTGTACCCGTAACCTAACAATCACCTGCATTCTATCTCCAGTACGACGTACTGACGGCTGTGGGACAGACCATCTCCCTAACTGGGATGAGAAGCGTACACACTAGTCTACTCCGGAGTATCGATGCTCTGTCTCGATAATCCTACGACTAGGGACCTGAATAAGGATGTGCTTATAGACTAACCAGCCCCCACTAGTGTGACTGCCATCACAACGCTGGTAGTCAAGCAAGATCCTAAGAGCTCTATCAATACGTATACTCACATATTAAGATAGAAAAACCAAGTAGCATACTACCATGTTTAGCAAGACTGTTATATACATGTGAATATCCCAAGCTTCCATTAAGTAATATACAAACTAGTATGATACAATAATGGCCCCTAGGGCATATACACTAACAGCTGCCCGGTGCCTCTGGCGAAATCTTTGATCCCTGGTGTGTTGGGGTAGGGAGCTACCGGCCAGGGATAAACAAGCAAGGGCGGGCCCGGTTGCCTCTTGCGAGGGCTTTTGATCCTTAGCACGGGAGGGGCCGTAAGTAGCCTACTAAGGATGGGCCGATCAGGGTTACTGCCCAGTGCCTCTTGGCGAAGGCTTTTGGTCCTTAAGGATGGCCGAGCAGGGTTGCTGCCCGGTGCCTCTTGGCGAGGGCTTTGATCCCTGGCGTTGTGTGGTAGGGAGCTACCAGCCAGGGATAGCCGAGCGGGGTAGCCGTTGGGCTGCCTCTTAATGAGGGCTTCGATCCTTACCATGGAAGGGGCCGTAAGTGGCCTACTAAGGATGGGCCGAGCAGTGAAGCTGCTCAGTTGCCTCTTGGCGATGGCTTAGATCCCTGGCTTTCTGGGGTAGGGAGCTACTAGCCAGGGATAGCCGAGCAGGGTAGCGCTCGGCTGTCTCTTGGTGAGGGCTTAGATCCTTAGCACTGGAGGGGCCGTGGGAGACCTGCTAAGGATGGAACGAGCAGTGAAGCTTCTCGATTGCCTCTTGGCGAGGGCTTTTATCCCTGGCGTTTTGGGGGTAGGGAGCTCCAGGCCAGGGATAGCCGGGGACCGTAGGAGTCCTGCGTAGGACGGACCGAGCAGGGTTGGCGCCCGGTTGCACAAGAGTTTGTCCGACCCCCGGACGTCAGAACATCGGGAAGGGTAATAGTCATGGATGACACGTGTCAGGGACGTACGGGTGGAAAGCTGGAAGTTTCGGGAATTTGCATCAGTATAGCCACGTGGCGGCGTGGCATTGGAGTAGTTTCCGCGGTTCCCAAGATTCACGCTGGTACGCGCGAGAATCCGGGTCCTTGAAGATTTGCTTGGGGTTATAAATAAAGAGGGAGATGGCAGCTGCTTCGGCATCGCTTTCTTTGAGATGACTGAGCGCATGTATTTGATCGAAAAGATCATCTCTCTTGATGATGTCGCTTTGTATGACCAATCTCTGACCGAAGATGGGTACCGGAGGGGGTTCAGCGCCTAGAGGATCACTTTGACCGGCTTCTTCCTCGGTGGTCATCCCTGCTTCAGATGCTGATGTACGCGATCCGGAGGGGGTTTCCGGGTCTGTATAACCCCTTCACTGAGGACCTTCTAGACGAAGCACTCGACAAGGTGCGTCCGGTCTCCCTGTTCGGCCTCATCTCGAAGGCCAGGCACGATCGATCCTTCGCTCTCATCCTGGAGTGTTTCAAGATGAGGTACATCGTGGGCCAATGCTCGGAGGGCGGTGCGTCGGGTGCTTCTGTGGCGTCCCGGGTCTGCGCGCCCCGTCGGTGGGGGCGGGCTATGGCGGCGAGGGCCCGGCTGAGGGAAATCTACTCCGAGTACCACCAGGAGTACTTCCTTGATCTCGTTCCGCCTTTGTTGTAACCTTCCCTTTTTCTGTAAGGTTGAGGAGCCCATAGATTCTTTTAGGATGAATAAGACTCTTCTTTTGCAACGTTCTAGCGTTCCCTTATTGTTATTTGAATGAAATGACTTTTTAGAAAAATTTACACTGCCTTTGTGAAAGGAGAGGTGCACATTCGTAGGTATTCATTTTACTGGTACAGCTTGAGCTTCTCAGTGTTGTAAGGCCGTGGAAACTTGCGGCCGTCCGTGTCCTGTAAGCGGTAGGCTCCGCCAGGAAGTACTTCAGAGACGAGGAAAGGACCGTCCCACTTCGGGGAAAACTTATGCAGTCTGCCTTGATCGACGAACTCGTTCCGCCGTAGGACCAGATCTCCGGTCTTGAAGGAGCGACACTTGACCCGCGTGTTGTAGTATCCGGCAGTTTGCTGCTGATAGGCGGCATCTCTGATCTGAGCCCGGTCTCGCTTCTCCAACAAGATTTCCAGGTTGGTCCGTAGTGCCGTTGTTCCCCTTCGAAAGACGCGGGAAGACGCGATAAACATCTCGCCTGAATTTTAGGGCAAATGCTAATTGGTGCTATCCGTCCACCTCTCTGAAGATGCCAAGTTGATTTATGGCACCATATTTCAAAGGTTTAAACGGATGCGACCGATGTATCAGACTTCGTCAGATTCCCCCTTGTTTGAGGGGTTTTTGATTGTGGGGACACTCTTCCCTGTAGGCGCAAGCCCCTGCAGTTAATTATGCTACCGCATCGCGGTAACAACTTTCTCCTTCTCCAGATGGTCACTTTGTGTCATGGGTGTTTGTTTTGTGTTTGGTTGCCCGTGGATTGTATACGGAGACTAATTTATGTTGTCGCCCGTAGGGCGTGGATTAGTCCAAATCCGTATCTTTCTTAGATTTGGGTTTGGGGGGTTGGGTTTAAGGATACGTTAGCCTCATTTGAGACTAAGATCAACTTAAACGTTTGTTAGGGATACGTTAGTCTCATTTTAGACTAAGATCAACTTAACGGGATCGTTTAGATCCAACAAGAGAGTAATTGGGCTCTATTGTTTAGTTTAGTGACATCGCGGTCGATTAGTTTAAGGACATTACGGTCCATTGTTAGTTTAAGGACATCTCGGTCCATTGTTAGTTTAAAGACATCGCAGTCGAGATTAAGGACATCACAGTCCATGAGTTTAAGGACCCCACAGTCCAATGTTAGTTTAAAGACATCACGGTCGAGGTTAAGGGCATCATAGTCCGTGAGTTTAAGGACCTCACAGTCCAATGTTAGTTTAAAGACATCACGGTCGAGGTTAAGGACATCATAGTCCGTGAGTTTAAGGACTCCACAGTCCAATGTTAGTTTAAAGACATCACGGTCGAGGTTAAGGATATCATAGTCCGTGAGTTTGAGGACCCCACAGTCCGTAGTTTAGAGACGTCATAGTCTGTGAAGTGTGTAGTTATCGGGACCCGTCACCTCTTTGAAGACGTTGAGAGATTACAACGACAAATATCAAAGGAGTGAAGAGATGTACCCTTGAACCAAGGTTGATTGGGGATCAGTAGTCCAATTTGGAAATAAGATCAATTAATTAGATTATGAACTCATTGGCTCAGTTAAATCTGAATTAAGGACTTATGGCCAATTTGGACTAAGTCCAATTGGATTAGAAATATTGGCTCTTTGTTGGACCATTAAATATTTGTCTAGACTCAAACCCACATTATCTAGCAATGCTAAGCCAGAGTTTGAAGGCTCTAATACATTTTTGTCTTTGACCGAGTATTAAACATTATAGCTCTGAATTTTACTCAATTTTGAGATTTAGTTGGAGGGGAGACTTTTGCCTCTGGAAAATTAGCCAATTTGGCTAAAAATAGTGTTAAAGACTAGAGAACAACAGTGTTAAACACTGGAAATAAAACCCTCAAATTAGTGTTAAACACTAGAAGACAATAGTGTTAAACACTGGAAATCAAACTCTCGAATTAGTGTTAAACACTAGAAGACAACAGTGTTAAACACTGGAAATAAAACTCTCGAATTAGTGCTAAACACTAAAGAGGAAGGAATCACGTGGGGACACGTGAGGGCACCCAAAGGTGGGGCCATATCTCCTTAACTTTGTTCTGCGAATAAGCGTTAAACACTTTTGATTCTCTGGCCATCACGTGTTGGCACGTGATGGAGATTTGTACGCTGATTATTAAAGCATTTATCAAGGGGTCACGTGGTAACACGTGAGAGCGCCCAAGTTAAAATCTGCCTTTGCTTTTATTCTCGCTGTTTTGGAGGTCACGTGGGAGCACGTGAGGCATTGCCTCAGGGCTAATTCCTTCTCATTTTGGGGGATCTTTTTAGGGGTCACGTGGGGACACGTGACCTTAGTCTTTTGCATAAATGGAGATCTTCCAAATCTCTTTTATTTTTAAGAATTAAATTCTTTGTAGGGTTAAACCCTAATTTCGTTCTTAGAGGAATTAAATTCCCATGCATATGAAGAATTAAATTCTTATGTAAGGTTAAACCCTAATTTTATTTAGAGGACTTGAATTCTTTATGAGTTTTGGGAGAATTGAATTCTCATATAGGGTTAAACCCTAGCTTTGTCTGTCTTGGAGGAATTAAATTCCTTGTAAATTTAAGAGAATTAAATTCTCATATAGGGTTAAACCCTAGTTTTATCTTGAAGGAATTAAATTCCTGTGAGTTTGGGAGAATTAAATTCTCATATAGGGTTAAACCCTAATTTTATCTTGAAGGAATTAAATTCCTGTGAATTTGGGAGAATTAAATTCTCTAAACTCAATTCTCCCTCTAAGTCTTGGATCTGCATGGTAGAATCTCAACCCGATGAGAATTAAATTCTCAACCTATGGGGAGATTTGCTTCTGCAGATTTTTAACCAGAGGAAGAACTAAGTTCTTTTTGCAGAAGAGTTAAATTCTTAGATTGAGAATTAAATTCTCTTTTTGAAGTTTTGATCCTTTTCCCCTTTCTCACCTAGGGTTTTCTTTCTTGAGAATTAAATTCTCCTTTCTTTTCTCTCTGCTATTTACCTTTAGAAAATTTCAAGATCCCAAAATTCTATCCCTTTCTTCTCCTCTTGGCTCCTAGTGATAGGAGAAGGAAAAGAATCAATTTGTTTAGTAAATCCCTCATTGAAAGATTTTATTTGTTTTTCATAACTAATATGATCTTTTAGATCTCTCAGTGAATTTTATTCACCATTGGATTTTTAATCCAAAAGATATTTTGTTTGTTATTTTTGGTGCTATTTAGGGAAATCTTTCCTTGTCTAAAATCTTTCATCCATTGGTGATTTTTAATCACCCTTGGATTTTTAATCCAACGGTCCCCCGTAATCCTTTTTTTTGTTTGGAAAGATTTGGAGAAAAACTTTCCCAGTTAGGGTCTTTGATTTCTCTTAGTTAGAATTTAATTCTATTAATTCAGAAGGCTTTTAAAGCCTATCACATGTTGGCACGTGACTCCTCTTCATTCAGAATTTAATTCTGTATTTTACCTGGGCTAAAGACCATCACGTGTGAGCACGTGACCCTTGGTCACGTATGAGCACGTGACGCCCCATTGGAGTCTTTCCTTAGCCATTTGTTTACACTTCTGCTTGCTTAGAATTTAATTCTGTAAAAGAGATCACGTGTCAACACGTGATACCTCATTGAGGTAATTCCTGATTTTTAATCAGGGAACAAATGCCCTCATAGTGTTGCTCTCACGTGTCTGCACGTGAGTGCAATGCTGTCACCTTTGTGACCGTTGGATCTGTCTAGGAAATAGGGGAGATGAAACGTTTCCCATCATATCCTATAAATGCAGGGGTCTCTTCAGAAGCGCCTCCACTCTTTCATCTTCTTCCTTGCTAACTTTTCCCTTTGAGAATTTAATTCTCTTTCCCAGAGCTTAGTTCTCTGTCTCGAAAATCTTCAGAGTTTAACTCTGTTCAAGAAAGACCCTTTTCTTCAGGTAATGGCTTTGAACGACCGAAGAACTTTCACATATATATATATATAAAACTCTTTGGATTTTAAATCCACACCAAGGGTTTTTCCCTTTAAAGAACCCATCTTTTTTAAGTCCTTTAGAGATGTCCAATTTTAAAGAATAAACTCCTTTCGCTAGGGTTTCTCTGATCTTAAAGAATCGATGTTTGCGCTTGTCTTTTCTGTGGAATTTAATTCCACCTCAAAGAGCTTTGGCTCTAAAAAAATGTTTCTGGGAATTTAATTCCCATTTTTCAAAAGGAATTTAAATCCTATGAAGAACTTAGTTCTTCCCAGAGAACTCCTTGGGGTTTTCTTTCCCTGAGTTGTTTCTTTGCAACCAAGAAGAAGAGGTTTGCAGTGGTGTTTTCTGGGAATTTAATTTCCTAGCTTCTGTTTGATTTGTTGCAGAGTCCAAGATGGATTTCTTTTTGAGGAGTGTGTTGGGTCATTCAAAATCCACTGTTCATTTATTGAGAATCTTCTTTTTGTCTCATAGTAATTGCTTTGCCTCGTCATTAGCAAGTCGCCATATTGATTTTGTGGGACCCATGTGTTTTGTAACCAATGGTCCCATAAAACAAGTCCTCTGTTGCTTTCTTCCACTGTCTTTTTATATATATATACATTTATAATCATATATATATATATATACACTGTTGGCTTCGCTTTAACAGTTTTCCCTTTTTTTTATTTCAGGTATAATGACTTCCGTTCCGTACTTCCCTTTCACTCGCTCGGAGGCTGCTTTTCTTCAGTCACCGTCTGACGAGGAAGTGATGGCGATGATCGGGGCTCATGACCCGAATCGCACCAACTTGCTTTTGTGGGGGACCTGGTACGGTCATATCATCCGCGGTCGCCGAAATTTTCTTTGCGAGATACCGACGGAGCCTACCTATCCATTCCTGCCGATGGATCCTCCAAGGACTGTCTTTGCTGTGGAGATGCCGAATTGGACCCCTATGGGGCGGCTTGAGCCTTCAACGACTGGTATTCCGAACCATCCGGTACCGGCTATAGATATTTTGGGGCGCCGCATTTGCCAGGGCGAAGCCCAGCCATGGGGACAGATTTACAAGATAGGGCTTACCCCTCGACACCCCACGGGCTACCTTCTCTAGGCTTGTTACATCCTGTCCGCCCATCGCGCGCGACTGCAAAGGGTTGGACTCTATCAGGCGATATACGCGTCCCTCTTCCACTACCAATCTCCTCATGTCTGGTGGGTTAAGGCTTTCTTAAACCAATGGAATCTTTCCACCAACACCTTCCTTCTAGGGGACCGCAAAGTTTCGATTTCCTTAGAAGAATTTCGCGAGATCTCGGGGCTGCCGATCAGGAGGACACTTTATGAAGAATTGCTGCCTCCCGATGAGTATGTCTTTGAAACCGAGCCTGCAATGCTTGACGGCCTGTCTACCGAGAACGTCGTCCGTCACAACCGCCCGAGTTTGATCAAGACCTTGGGCATTTTTGACAAACTGTTCACAGAGTCAGAGGAGCAGGGCGTCACTTTTAAAAGTTTTATCGCTTGCTTCCTTCGCGAGGGTGTCCTATCGAAGACGGCTCCAAAGATCGCGAACATTAATGACCCTTTTGGGTTTGGTTTAAATAAGCGGCCGATTAAAGAAGAGGACCTGCCGCAGTACTACATTCCCATTATGTCAGCGGTATCTTTCGAGTCGATTGCAGCTCCTGGTATGGATGAGGAGACTTTCTTTGTGGGCTTCATTAGCGTTTGGCTTAGCTGGTTCGTCATTCCCTTGCATCGTCGTTTCATGAGAGCCTTGGTTATTTACCCTGCTCATCGTATTGCTGAGGGAACACGGCTAGCTGTGGGCATTCCGGGGCTAGCGCATATATATCATGGGTTAGGCGTTGTGGCTAATACCTTAACTCCAGATGTAGATGTGGTAAATTTCTCTCTTCATTACTTCACATCTTGGATTGAGATGCATGTGTTGGGGGCCTTTGCTGCGCACCAGAGACCCAAATTTTATGAAACTTACACTTTTCCGCGATTGATGCGGCTGGTGGACGCTTCTGCTCCTGACCCGACTCAGTTTGGGGCTATTCGTGTGCTGATTGCTCCCTATGCTAATACAGGCGGAATGGTATTCATCGATCGGGCCCTATCTTCTCCTTCAGGACCGATTCAACAGCTCCACGACTCATCGAAAGAGGGGGTAAATTCTCTGAAGCCCAGGGAGGCCATGCACCTGTACGCGATCAGACCAGGTTATCTGGTATTTCGTCAGAACAGTGTGGCCCTCTTTATACGGTACAACCCACACCGCTTTGCTCGGCAACTTGGATATGATCGGGGCGTCCCCTTCGAGGCATTTACAGTGGCGCCTAGCCCATCGCCTGAAGCTGTTCGTGACGCCGCTCATCACTTTATGCGGTTGAAAACTGGTTCTTACTTCATGATCCCTGAAGCTGATCATGTTCCTCGATGTGTGGGGTCTTTCACAGGCTGGTACCTCCATCGGGTCAGTCCAATTATTGCTGAGGAAAAGAGGGTGCTTCTTGGATACAACGCTCCCATTCCGGTTCAAGCCACGGGAGTTCCGTCGCGACCGCGTGCACCGGTTCTCTTTCCTCTGAGGGACACCAGTGTTGCGCTTATTCCGGGGGCGGCGGAAGTGGACTTCACTCCTACAGCTGGTATGCCACTGGGTACTCGGGCTCAATCGAGGGCTAATAGGGCACCGGTAGAAGTATCATCGTCCGCGGCGTCAACAATGGCCGTGTCGTCCTCGGTAGCATCGCCAAGCGAGGGTGTTGGAAGCGAGGGCGTTGAAGGTGAAGTGGGTCAGCGCCGCGCCAAAGCTCCACGGGGGAGGAAACGGTCATCTTCGGGGGTCGGTTCTGGATCCAAGCGGCGGAGGAAGACGGCTACAAATCTGCTCGACTCTTTAATAGAGTCTGAGCCTATTCTTCAGGATGAACCGTCGGCTATGCAAGAATCGAACGTTGGCCTACTTTTCCCGAGTTCATCTGCCGAGGAAGCCGCACAATTGGCTGAGGCTATAAGACGTTCGCAAGATGAATCGGAGAACGTAAGGATTCCGAAGAAGCCTTACCCTGCCGTCATATTTTACGAAGACCCTCCGTGGATTCGGCGACGATTCATCGGCCCTTTGGAAGAATGGGGCGAAAGGGCCCTTAAACAGGTTGTTTCGGCCGACGCCGAGGACGCGCTTTCACTGTGGACCGGTGGCCACGAGTCCACCCTCGGACCTCAGCGAGCACATCTCCTTAGGAAGGAGCGTCGGCTTGAACAAGCCATACTGGAAGCTCCCTTGCGCATCGGTATGTTCCTGTATTTCTTTGTAATATTTCATATTGTTTGCATATATATATATATGTATCCTTATCTTTATACAAACTTTGCAGAGACTTCGGCGGCGGCGGAGGCTCTAAGTCGTGCTTTGACCGTAGAGTCTGCTGATATCCCCAGTGAAGCACTAATCAGTGTGGAGGGGGTTGATGCAACCGTTGCTCTTGCGATAGAGTCTCCTTTGGTGGTTTCCGCTTCCTAAGCGCTTGCTCCCTCGAAGGAGGCATCTTCGTCGGTCGCCGTTCCGATGGATCTTTCTGGGGGCAGCTCGGAGATTAGGGGGCAGGTAGTCGAGGCTACTATCCTTCCGCTGGAGCCTGCGGTGGCAGCTGCTGCTCCTTGCTCAGAAGCCGCTACACTAGTCCGCGTCCCCGATGATGTGCCCGAGGCCACAGAGGAGGCCGTTGAAGCTGCTATCCCTCCGGCTCAGAATGGGAGGAGCGTCGAAGGTAGCTTTCTATATTTTAAATTAGTAGTCTTTCCATTATCTGAACCCTTCTGTCTTTTCAGAATTGCGCGGATTGGCGGCCTCTATTGCTGATCTGTCTCCCAGGCAGTCTTTTCAGTGCCTGTTGGAGATGGCTGCTCCGCAAGCGATATCTCCCAGCGCATCGTCCTCTCGTCTGGGCAAGGTTAGTGTTGTTTACCCTCTTTTTACAGTATTATCACTATTTCATAGAATGACATTGATGTCTTTTACAGTTCTGGAGGCCGACGACGAGGTTGAGATTCTTGAAGGGCTTGGGGAGCCTTCAGATCCCTCTTGCATGACCGTAGGTAAGTAAAGTCCCAACGTTGTTTCATTCGTTCCTTTGCTTACACGTTCAGCTGACTGTTTATAAATCTGAACAGCCCTACCAGTTCTCATCGCGCTGGAGTCACGCATCGCCATGCCTCCCGGCCCTTATCCTCTGCGTGCCTCGAAATGGATGGCCAATCTAAGCCTCGTCTCTCTGTCATCTCTAATCGAGGAACTTCACGCTGGCAGTCTAATCACGGCCGAAGCATTTGCTGCTGAAGCTAACGACTCTCTTCCTTTTCTTGCCACCTATCATAGTGAAGCAGTGGTGCAAGTCTGGGTTGAGTTTTGTCGGCAGGTGGAGGTTTGCTTGCATGTGTTAGAATGTACACACCTTTCTTCGGAGGTTGTGGCCGCGAAAGCGAGTTTACGGGGCCTAATTGAGTGGTGTGCGGCGAATATGATATCATGTGAGAAGAGGCTCGGCCGCAAGTTTTCAAAGAGGGAGCTGGCTTCTAAGGCGCTGAGGGAGCTTCAAGCCAACCTTACGCCCAAGGCCAATAAAGTATATGAACTATGGCGAGTGCTTCAAGAGGCCATCAAGGAGGTGGTAGCCATCGATAAAGCCGTCGTGTTCACTCATGAAGTGGTTGAGGCCCATAAGGCTACTGAAAAAGAGCTCGAAGGCCGTCTTGCCTCATACCAGGCCCAACAAGCTCAGGCGGAGGCCCGTCTTTTGGCGATACTGAATCATGAAGGCGAGGCCCAGCAAAAGAGGGATGAACTGGCAAATCTGCTAAATCGCCCGCCGACTTGAAGAATTGTATACATATTTTTTATTCTTCCTTTGTACATACTCCTGAATAAGAGTAGATTTTTTTGTTCTTTCACGAATTGTACTTTGTATTCATTTTGATTCATGAATAAAAGACATATTTTTCTTCACGATGGTGTGTCCCTTTTTATTGCATGTATTCTATGGGTAGTCTATCTCGATTTCTTTGCAGGACAATGATGGCTTAGGATTCAGGGTTAAGATCCGCCTCCTAAGACTTTTCAACTTTATGAACTGTGAGGGTCTCATAAAGAATTTTCTCCCTATCGGTCGAGAGGATCCCGTAGGTGTAATTTCTCCTTAAGAATCATGAGGATTCCTAAGTGTGTTTTCTCTTGAAAGTCGTAAGGATCTCACAAGAGAATTTTCTCCCTTATAATTCGTGAGGACCCGCAAGTGATGGGTGAGGTTGCCCTTATCCGCATTTCATGGAATGAGGAGTTGCTCTGGATGCTTCCCATGGGGTCATAGCCGTGTTCTGCGAGGACCAAGCTCCACTATGGATGCTTCACACGAGGTCATTGCCGTGCTCTGCGAGGACCAGGATCCGCTCTGGACATTTCTCACGGGGTCAGGATTGACATTATCCGCGTTCTACGTGACCAGGAATTTTTCTCTGGATGCTTCCCACGGGTTCACTGCCATGTTCTGCGAGGACCAGGCTCCGCTCTGGATGCTTCACACGGGGTCAGGATTGACATAAGCCGTGTTGCACGTAACCAGGAATTTTTCTCTGGATGCTTCCCACAGGTTCACTGCCGTATTCTGCGAGGACCAGGCTCCACTCTGGATGCTTCACACGGGGTCATTGCCGTGCTCTGCGAGGACCAGGATCCGCTCTGGACGTTTCCCATGGGGTCAAGATTGACATAAGCCGCATTCCACGTAACCAGGAATTTGCTCTGGATGCTTCCCACGGGTTCACTACCGTGTTTTGTGAGGACCAGGCTCCGCTCTGGATGCTTCACACGGGGTCATTGCCGTGCTCTGCGAGAACCAGGATCCGCTCTGGACGTTTTCCACAGGGTCAGGATTGACATAAGCCGCGTTCCACGTAACTAGGAGTTTGCTCTGGATGCTTCCCATAGGTTCATTGCCGTGTTCTGTGAGGACCAGGCTCCGCTCTGGATGCTTCACACGGGGTCATTGCCATGCTCTGCGAGGACCAGAATTCACTCTGGACGTTTCCCACGGAGTCAGTGCCGTGTTCCACGTGACCAGAAAGGGTTGACTTTATCCGCATTTCACGGAGTCGGGGTTTGACTCTCGGCCATCTGTGCACCGCCGAGTCATGGAACTGGGAGTTGCTGTTGTTCCGCTTTGCTTGATGTTGTGTCTGTTGTAATGAGATGAACGTTGAGATGATCTCCAGGCTATCTGTAAACCGTTGAGATTTGGCTTCTTCTTCTGGTGAAGCCTGGGGAGGAAAGGTGTGATCCCTTCTTTGTTTGCGCCCCTGGATTGTATACAGGGATTGGAGTGATACCACATGTAGGGCATAAATTTATATATATATATATATATATATATATATATATATATATATATATATTTTATTTCTTTCCGCGATACTTTATCATTTCAGCTTCTATATCGCGAAGGTCGCGATTGCCCAATCATTTCGGCTGTTTTTTGCGGTGCCCAATCATTTTGGCTATTTGTTTTGTTCTTACTCGCTGTTTTTTATTGCGAGTTGCCCAATCAGTTCGGCTATTTTACATGCATATATTTTTTTACTTGCTGATTTTGTTGCAAGTTGCCCCATCATTTCGACTATTTCATATGCATGTGTGGCTCGCTGGCTTCTTTGCTGCAAGCTTGAAATTGGACACCGATTTCGGCATCAGCACCGCTACAACTGGGATATTGCCAGGAGAGAATCATCATTTGCCTCTGTCGATGACGAACAAAGGTGACTTAGTAAACAAAGTTAAGATCCTGTCGACTAAGGCTTTTGACTTCATGAGCCGTAAGGGTCTCATAAAGGTATTTCTCCCTGCGAGTCGTGAGGATCTCGTAGATGTGTTTTCTCCTTAGGAATCGTGAGGACTCCTAAGTGTATGGCTTCTCGTAAGTCGTAAGGATCTTACAAGAGTATTTTCTCCTTCTAAGTCGAGAGGACTTACAAGGGCTGTTCACTGTGCAAACATATCCCTAGTCACGGATGGGACTTCGTTAGGGAAATGTTTATTCGCGCCCATGGATTGTATACAAGGGTCAGCATTGAGCCGCTTGTAGGACAGTATTGGAGGTTGTAGGGGCTACTTAAGAACAGGTTCAGATCCCTGTAGCTCAAGACTTTCAAATCTTATGAGCCGTGAGGGTCTCATAAGAGGGTTCTCCTTACGAGTCGTGAGGATCTCGCAAGTGTAATTTCTCCTTAGGGATTGTGGGGATCCCTAAGTGTGTTGCTCCCTTATGAGTCGTAAAGATCTCACGCAGGTGGATTCTCCTTACAAAGTCGAGAGGAACTTACAAGTGTCTTTTAACGAGATTGCGCTCTTTCGGGTTTTCACAAAACTCGCCAGTAGCCCTGCTGTTTTTACTCACGGACCCCTTTCGGGTTTTCATTCGTGCCCATTTCGCTTATGGACATACCGTTTTTCTTTCTTTTTTTTATTCTTATTCTTTTATTCTTCTTTTTTTTGTGTCAGCCTTGGGATGCTGCAATCCACAATAGTTTATCGACGTCTCGGTCAACAGCCAGTTTTAGGACATAGTGGTCTGTTGTTAGTTTAAGGACGTTTCGGTCCGTCGTTAGTTTAAGGACGTTTCGGTCCTTGGTTCGGCTACTACTTATAGAGTTTGGGCTTAGGAAGATAGCGAGTGGACATAGGCGTCGTCATCTATCTTTGACCTAGGCCGTGACTCGTCAAGCATAGTATTTCTTCAGGAAGCGACCGTTTATCAGCCTGAAAGGTCTTTCACCATGCATGTCCATAAGTAGATAGGCCCCACCCTGGTAGACCTTGTCTATGATGTACGGGCCTTCATAATTCGGCTCAAATTTTCCCCGCTTGGCACGATTGGGGATCATAGGTCTTTTGACCACCAGCACGAGTTCGCCTTGGCGGAATGTTCTCGGCCTAGTCAATCTCTCATATGAACGCGTCATCTTTGCTTTATAAGCCTCCAGATTTTGTTGCGCTATGAGCCGAGTTTCATCAAGGGTATCGAGCTCCTCAAGTCGAAGATGAGCATTTTCCTCGTCTGTTAGCTCGTAATGAACTGCCACTCGTAGAGAGGGTAACTCTATCTCGAGGGGGAGTACCGCTTCTGCACCGAATACCAATGCGTACGGCGTCGTATTTGTGGCCGTTTTGAACGTAGTTCGATACGCCCAGAGAGCTCCATGCAGTCTATCATGCCAGTCCTTCTTATTTCGAGACACCGTCTTTTTCACGATCTTCGTCAAGGTCTTGTTGAAAGCCTCAGCTAGACCGTTAGCTCAGGGATTGTAGACTGAGGAGTATCTCCAGTCTATATTGTGCTACTGTGCGAAGCGGCTGATTTTGTGGCTTCTATAAGCTGGCCCGTTATCGGAAATGATTCGTCTCGGAGTGCCAAACCGATAAATGACGTGTGTCTTGAAGAAATGGAGGATATTCTCCGTCACCTCCCTCAGCGGTACTTCTTCTGCCCATTTGAAGAAGTAATCAGTTGTCACCAAAATGAATCGATCTCCTCTGGACGATGCTGGTTCGATGGGGCCGATTATGTCGGTTCCCCACATTTCGAAGGGCTAGCTAGCCACCGTTGTATACAGCGGATTTGGATGTTGATGGATAAAGTCCCCGTGAATCTGGCACGAGTGGCATTGCTTCGCGTATTCAAGACAGTCCTGGATCATCGTGGGCCAATAGTAGCCCATCCTTTTGATTTTCAGCTTCATCTTCGGGCCGGCTTGATGAGAACCGCAGAGTCCGTCATGAGTTTCTTGGACGACCCTCTTTGCCTCTTCAGGTCCCAGGCATCTTAACCATAGAGAATCAAATGACTTCTTGTACAGAGTATTATTGATGAAGGCAAAAAATTGGGCTCGTTTCATGAGCCGATGTTTTGAGGACGCATCTTCAGGTGTTCGACGGGATTTGAAGTAGTCTATAAAGACTTCTCTCTAATCCTTAGCCTTTTTCTGGTCTTTTATTTGTATAGTCGTTTGCTCGGTCGCTCCTCTTTCTTCGGACGACTCCGGGGATACTTCTGCCGGAGCAAGAACCCGACGGCTTTGCACAACGATCCTCACGTCATCGAGGTTCTCGTCAGCCAGTTCCTTAGCAAGCTTGGCTAATGCATCCGCCCTGCTATTTTCCGCACGCGGTATGCTTTCCAAGGTGTAGGAAAGAATTTGAGTCAGCAACTGCTGTACTCTCTCGCCGTACTTTACCAACTCTGGTTTGCACGTTTGATAGTCGCCGTTTACTTGACTAACGACCAGTTGGGAGTCTCCGTATATGAGGAGGTTTTCAATTCCCATGTCGATGGCGATCTCGAGACCTGCTATCAAAACTTCGTATTCGGCTTCATTGTTTGTCCTCGACTCTGTTAAGGAGAAGGCAAAGCGCATTATCCCTCCGTGTGGAGTTACGAAGATGAGTCCTACCCCTGAGATTCTTTCTTTTCCCTTGTCTTTTCTATTCATGGGTCCGAGATTCTTTTCGGGCAGCGTATGATTGCGCAGCTGAATATTTTCGCAGGTCTTTGGTTCTTCCTCTTTCCCCGGGGTGGGTTCTTTTAAGAGAGGGCCAAGAGTCATTTCTTCGTCGGAGTCGCTCCCGAAGGTAAGAACTTGCGATCCCCCGGCGTTAACCATGCGACAGTTGCCGGTAGTTCTTCTAAGCTCCTCGGTCATACTTTTTCTCTCCCAACGAGTTTTGCGTTTCATCCGCTTAAAATGTTGCCGGTGAGCAACATATCCCTGCCACCATCTTTTAAAAGCGTTGCACTCTTCAGTAGGGTGCGCAATCTTTCGATGATATAAGCAGTAGCTAGGATGCATTTCTGCTTCACCAAGAATGTTTCTTTCGGAGGGTGGCAGCTTCATTCCCATTGATATGACTTTGGCGAACCTCTTCATCGTCTTGAACCTGCTTTTATTCGCGGTGAATGTGTTTTGATTTGGCGGGAGCGTCTCAACCCTTTCATCCAGTCGCCGGCGCTTGGCTTTTTCAAATATGGCCATCTCACGCTCTCGAGAAGCTTTGCTTTCAAGAAGCGCTTCATTCAGAAACGCATCAATCATTTCGTCTGATGGCCCTAGAAGTTCCGGCTTAGGATTTGCCCCCAGTTTCTCAGTGCAAGGAGCTTCTTCATCGTCTATCGACGAGTGAGAGATCACATGGCAGCTTGCTACATAATCTTCAGATTCATCCGACGAGTCTTCTCCATCATCTCCGTCCTCAAGGACGTGGCTGAGAAATTCTTTGAGTGTGACTGGAGGCCGCGCTTTCTGGTTATACTCTTCCAGCGCGTCAATTTGTTTTTGCAGGTCCGTGTGCTTGTCGCCAGACTTCACGGGCTTTTTGGTCTTCTTCTTCTTCTTCAAAGACTTCGACGGCTGGGTGTGAACGCTTTGGCTATCACTACCAATCTTTGGAGTTGGGCGCGGCTTCAGCATCCCGTTGATGATCTGGGATTCCAGCGGATTCTTCCACCTGATCGCCGGGCATGTCTGGAGATCGTTCAGCATTCTTTTGGTTTTGGCTGAAAGAGCGACCTCCCATGGAGCTTCTTCAACAAAAGAGCACGATGCCCCCAGTGTGTCCGCCTTCTTAGGAGTGTGCGGTTGTGGTGGGCTTACTTTCCACTTCTCAGATAGCGCAAACTTGCCTTGTTGGTACTGATTCTCGATCCATCCCTTAAAGACGAAGCAATTTTCGATTGGATGGCTTACCATTTGGTGGTAAGGGCAATAATTAGGACTATTAGCTTCGCCGGGTTGCAGTGGTCGCTTAGGATTTGGCAGATTGATGAGCCTGTTGCGCATCGCTAGTTCGAATTGTCTCTTCGTTTTGTCCCGTGGGAACGAGTAAGGACGTTTCATTTTCTCATTATAATAGCACCGTCTCTCTTCCAGTTGATCCGTTAGTTTTGGGGCACTGGGCTGTTGTTGGGTATTTGGAACGAAGGTCGCCTTCCCTTTACCCTTTTCGTTCCGCGGCTCCGGCTTCGGAGGTGATGGTCTATGGCCCATCCGGTCCATCTGGGCTAGCTTGTCGATTAAAACTTGGAACGTGTTCGGTTTGAAGAACATCATGAATTGTGAAATAGTTGCATGAGGGTCTAGGGTGCCCACGAACATGCCCACTGCTGGTGCTTCTTCGATGCGATGTTCGCATTTCGACCACAGATTCCGCCATCGGATTGCGTATTGAACACATGTCTCGCCTGGCTTCACCCTGGCATTGATCAATGCCGTTATTGGGGTGCGTTCACTAGCACTCACGAATCGCTGGGTGAATAACAACTCCATTTCTGCGAAAGTCTTGACGGAGTCGTGTGGAAGTTCGGAGTACCACTCAAATGCCGTCTCCGACAAGATGCCGATGAATTAGTGGAGCAAAAGCTTATCATGACCCCCGGTGTTGCCGCAAAGAGCCCTGAACTGAGCGACATGTTGATGGGGATTGCATGTCCCTTTGTACACATGGAATTTGGGGATTGTGTATCCCGGCGGGTACTTTATTTGGTCATACCAGCCTGGATACGGTCGCCCAGTTTTAACGACTTGGCCAGCCGCTTCATTTGCCTGGTGAGCTCGTATTTGCTAAGCAATATAGTCATCCAGAGCGGCCTTGGAAATATTTTCCTCTCTGGCTGCTGAAAGAGCCGGAGGAGGATTCGACGTCTCCCCTCCGTCGTCTTCAATAATGATCGGAGGGGCTTCAGCTGGAGGATCCGGCTGCAACATCATCCCGACCATGTCTTGGAAGAGAAGTGCCATTCGTTTTATGTTGGCAGCTTGTTCCGCAGCTTCTCTGTCATTCTTTTCGAGGACTCTGCGGAGAAAGTTAGCATCGGTTTCTTGTTCATGACGCTGCTCTGATGATGCCTCCGGGCTTTCTTTTGGCCCGGTAAGTGCGGCCATTTGCGTTAGCATTTCCTGAAGCTTCTGTTGCTGCTCTTGGGATTTTGTCACGGATCGGGTGAGCGGTCGGTGACCTGTCGAAGCGCGGCTTTCTTCTTTTTCGGAAGCTATGCAAACAGTATGGACCGTTATGCCCCCAGACTTGGGGCGTTTGGGCTTAGTGTCTTTACGATTTTCCGTAGTCATAGGGGCTTTCTCTGGCCTCCTTCTCTTTTGAGTAGTTGACGTTGAGGGGGCCGTTGCAGCGGGCACCCAGGTGGTTGTCGTCCTTCGTGGCTTGCCAGGACAGTTCTCTTCCTGCTGGACTTTCAGCTTCTTCTGTCGACAGGGATAGTCTTTGTTTCCTGATTTAAAATCAGGAAAGTTTATAGAGGAGGCATCACGTGCTAGCACGTGACCAGCGGTCACGTGTTGGCACGTGACATTTAAAAGCAGCGGCAAAGGCAAATCAGTTCCCTGATCAAATCAAGGAAAAGGCTTCAGAAAAGGTCACGTGCTCACACGTGACCAGGGGTCACGTGTTGGCACGTGACGGGTGAGCAGCGGCCAGAAAACAGAGCGCAAAAAGGAGAAGGAAAGCTAGTTCCAGGGGTCACGTGTTTGCACGTGACCAGGGGTCACGTATTTGCGCGTGACCAGGGGTCACGTGCTTGCACCTGACCAGGGGTCACGTGGCCACACGTGACCGGCTTTCAAAGCCTATCTATTTAACAGAATTAAATTCTGAACAGCATTCTAATCTTTCCAATGGGGAATGATTATTTAAAACCGATTGGATTAAAAATTTAAAGGTGATTAAATATCACCTATCTATGGAAAAATCTTGAACTTGGAAAGATTTCCCCTTAAAATCTAGCCGAAATAACAAAGGAATATCTTTGGATTCAAAATCCAATGGTGCATAAAATTCACCTAATAATCCAAAGGTCCAAATGAATGATGAATGCAAATCAAATCTCTAACGAATACAAATCAAATCCCTCAATGAATGATTCACTAAAACTAATTGATTCTGCTCCTTCTCCTATAAATAGGAGCCAAGAGAGACAAAGAAAGGGGGAGATCCATATACAGAGAGATAGAAAAAAAAAGAGCCTTGAGACTTTGGAAGAATTTGATCTTCTGCAAAAGAAAACCCTAGGTAAGAAAGGGAAAGCTTTTAAAGAAAAGAAAAAAAGAATTTAATTCTCGAGAGAGTTTAACTCTTATATTGAAAAGAAGAACTTAGTTCTCTCTTTAGCGGAGGATCTGCAAAGTGCACATCTCCCCTTGAATTGATAATTTAATTCTCGTTGGGTTGAGATCCTGCCATGCAGATCCAAAGCATAGGGAGGGAATAGAAGTTTGAGAATTTAATTCTCGTAGGAATTTAATTCCTTTAAAATAAAATTAGGGTTTAACCCTATGTCACATGAATTTAATTCCTTCAAATGAACAGAACTAGGGTTTAACCCTAGATTAAGAACTCATATCTGTTAAAATAACAGGAACCTAATTCCTCACATGTATGGGAATTCAATTCTCACAGAAGACGAGTTAGAGTTCAACTCTATCTAAGAATATGATCCTGCAGAAGAAAACAGGAAGTTTATTGCTAGGGTTTAACCCCATGAAGAATTTAATTCTTAAAAAAGATAAACACATCCTTAAACAGGCAAAGAAACAGGGTCACGTGCTACCACGTGACCCCTGAAAAGGTCCACAGAGAAGGGTTTTGAGACAACTCCTCACGTGCCCCACGTGACCCCTAGCAGAAGCTCTAACAGACGAACACTTAAATGCCCATCACGTGACAGCACGTGACGCTCCAAAATACTCAATACTCTCGGCAAAACAAATAAAGAGAGGGCGCTCTCACGTGCTACCACGTGACCCCTCTTGCCTTAGTATTTAACACTAAATCGAAACCTCTGTATCCAGTGTTTAACACTGATTTGCTTTAGTGTTTAACACTAATTAAAAAATTCTCTTTGCAGTGTTTAACACTAAATTTCTTATTGTTTAACACTAAATTAAATTTCGGTTATCATTAATTTGGAATCTCTCTTTCCAGTGTTTAACACTGATTTGCTTTAGTGTTTAACACTAATCTGAAAGCCCTGTTGCCAGTATGTGACGTGATTATTTTTTGGCGTTTAACATCAGTTTATCAAATCTCATTCCCAGTGTTCAACACTGTTGGTCTCTAGTGTTTAACACTAGCTTTAGCCCAATTGGCTAAGTTTCCAGAGGCAAAGCCTCTCATTCAATGGACCAACAGAGGGCCCATATCCTAAGCATGATTGGACTTAGCCCAAGCTGGCCATAAGTCCTCAATTCAGACTTAACTGAGCCAATGGGCTCATAATATGATTGATTGGTCTTGGTTCTAAATTAGGCCAAAGACTATTTAATCCATCTCGGTTTAAGGGTACATCTCTTCACTCCTTTGATACTTGGCGTTGTAATTCCTCAACGTCTTCAAAGAGGTGACGGGTCCCGATGACCACATATTGATACGGACTGTGGGGTCCTTAAACTCATGGACTATGAGGTCCTTAACCTTGACCGTGATGTCTTAAAACTAACATTGGACTGTGGAGTCCTTAAATCCACGGACTACGACGTCCTTAACCTTGACCGTGATGTCTTAAAACTAACGTTGGACTGTGGAGTCCTGAAATCCACGGACTACGACGTCCTTAACCTTGACCGCAATATCTTAAAACTAACATTGGACCGCAATGTCCTTAAACTACCTATGGACCGCAATGTCACTAAACTAAACAACAGGGCTCCCTTAATTTCTCTATTGTTGTATCTAAACGATCCCGTTAAGTTGATCTTAGTCTGAAAACTAGACTAACGTATCCTTAACAAACGTTTAAGTTGATCTTAGTCCTCAATGAGGCTAATGCATCCTTAAACCCAAAACCCCCAAACCCAAATCTAAGATAATACGGATTTGGACTAGTCCACGCCCTACGGGCGACGACATAACTCAGTCTCCGTATACAATCCACGGGCAACTAAACACAAAATAAACACACACGACACGAAGTGACCATCTGGAGAAGGAGAAAGTGGTTACCGCGATGCGGTATCGTAATTAACTGCAGGGGCTTGCGCCTGTAGGGAAAAGCGTCCCCACAATCAAAAACCCCTCAAGCGAGGGGGAATCTGACGAAGTCTGCTACATCGGACGCATCCGTTTAAACCTTCGATACACGGTGCCATAAATCAACTTGGCATCTTCGGAGAGGTGGACGGATAGCACCAATTAGCATCTGCCCCGAATCTCAGGCAAGACGTCCTCACGTCGCAGCCGCCATTCGGAGGGGAACAGTCTTGATCAATCACCGACTCTTGGACCCGTCGCCAGACTTTGTAAACTTTGGAGGGCAGCCGTTGAGGGGGCTGATCTGACTTTATTTATGTAACATTCTCCACCGGTGGAGAAGATCTTTTCAGTACAGCGAGAGTTCCTGTGCACCTTGTTCAGCAGTTCGAAACTGTTTCCGGTTGGAACAACAGCATTGACTTCCGCCATTGGGGCTAGCGGAGTTAGCCCAGAGGAGGAGTTGCCCCCAGCTTTCCTTACTCGGTGCTAGTGGCGACGTCGAGTATGTCGAGCTGCTGGGATTGTTTCAGCTTGAGGGGTGACTTCGTCATGCCCCATGTTTTGGTGAGGCGCCACTGGTACCAGCCTCTTGAAGATCGACGTCCGTCGAGAAGCAGTGTCTAACCGGTCAAAGACCGACCTCTGGGCGGGGGAAGTAGCTTTGAAGACTTCGACTGGAGCGGGAGCCAGAACAGTCAGTCTTGTGAAGACCGACCCTTTGGTAGGAGAAGCCGTTTTGACGACTTCGGGAGCATGGATGGCTATCTTTTTCGGAATAGCCTTTTCTTGAATTGCAGGCTTCATCATGGGCCCACAGGAACTTTGGCCCAATCTGGCGAAGACCGAGGCGCTGGAGCTGGACGACCCGTTGAGAGGGGCCGACGTGGTTGTAAGACGATCAAAGACCGACTTCTTGGGAGCTTCTTGTGTTGGTACAGGAGCGCTGAAGCTCGTTGGCGGGAGCATGGTCCCGAAAAAAAATCCAGTGGTGGCCTGAGTGACCTGTTCCACCGGCATCGTGAACAAGGAAGCCGCTTGGGGCTCGTAAGCTTTGCCTCCAGATGAGGCGGAACGTGAGTTGCAGTTGCAGCTGGAACACTCCGCGCAAGTGGACGCCATTGATCCTTCGCTTTCTGCACCAAGCAAAACGCCAAATCTTAGTACCTCGAACCCAAGGGCAACCGTTAGCAAACCGCAATTCGTTCGCGAACACGACACACAAAGTGTGGAGTGGAAAGCGGAAAAGGTCCCACCGGGCGTGCCAGAATCTGTTCCCCTCCAAAAGACGCGGGAAGACGCGATAAACGTCTCGCCTGAATTTCGGGGCAGATGCTAATTGGTGCTATCCGTCCATCTCTCCGAAGATGCCAAGTTGATTTATGGCACCATGTATCGAAGGTTTAAACGGATGCGGCCGATGTAGCAGACTTCGTCAGATTCCCCCTCGTTTGAGGGTTTTTTGATTGTGGGTACACTTTTCCCTGAAGGTGCAAGCCCCTGCAGTTAATTACGCTACCGCATCGCGGTAACAACTTTCTTCTTCTCCAGATGGTCACTTCGTGTCGTGGGTGTTTGTTTTGTGTTTGGTTGCCCGTGGATTGTATACGAAGACTAATTTATTTTGTCGCCCGTAGGGTGTGGATTAGTCCAAATCCGTATCTTTCTTAGATTTGGGTTTTGGGGGTTGGGTTTAAGGATACGTTAGCCTCATTTGAGACTAAGATCAACTTAAACGTTTATTAGGGATACGTTAGTATCATTTTAGACTAAGATCAACTTAACGGGATCGTTTAGATCCAACAAGAGAGTAATTGGGTTCTATTGTTTTGTTTAGTGACATTGCGGTCGATTAGTTTAAGGACATTACGGTCCATTGTTAGTTTAAGGACATCTCGGTCCATTGTTAGTTTAAAGACATTGCGGTCGAGATTAAGGACATCATAGTCCATGAGTTTAAGGACCCTACAGTCCAATGTTAGTTTAAAGACATCACGGTCGAGGTTAAGGACATCATAGTCCATGAGTTTAAGGACCCCACAGTCTAATGTTAGTTTAAAGATATCACGGTCGAGGTTAAGGACATCATAGTCCGTGGGTTTAAGGACCCTACAGTTTTTAGTTTAGAGACGTCATAGTCTGTGAAGTGTGTGGTTGTCGGGACCCGTCTCCTCTTTAAAGACATCGAGGGATTACAACGACAAATATTAAAGGAGTGAAGAGATGTACCCTTGAACCATGGTTGATTGGGGACCTGTAGTCCAATTTGGAACTAAGATCAATTAATTAGATTATGAGCTCATTGGCTCAGTTAAATCGAAATTGAGGAATTATGTCCAATTTGGGCTAAGTCCAATTAGATTAGAAATATTGCCTCTTTGTTGGACCATTAAACATTTGTCTGGACTCAAACCCACATTATCTAGCAATGCTAAGCCAGAGTTTGAAGGCTCTAATACATTTTTGTCTTTGACCGAGTATTAAATATTATAGCTCTGAATTTTACTCAATTTTGAGATTTAGTTGGAGGTGAGGCTTTTGCCTCTGGAAAATTAGCCAATTTGGCTAAAATAGTGTTAAACACTAGAGAACAACAGTGTTAAACACTGGAAATAAAACCCTTAAATTAGTGTTAAACACTAGAAGACAACAGTGTTAAACACTGGAAATCAAACTCTCGAATTAGTGTTAAACACTAGAAGACAACAATGTTAAACACTGGAAATAAAACTCTCGAATTAGTGTTAAACACTAAAGAGGAAGGAATCACGTGGGGACACGTGAGGGCACCCAAAGTGTCACGCCTCGCTTCCCATTCTACGGCGAAGGGGACGCGACTGGCCCGCTACGTATTTACTCAGAAGCAAATACGCTAAGCATAACTAAGCAATATAAAAGAAAATACACAAGAGGCAAGATATAATAAAAATAGTAACTTTTATTTATTAACATTCTTTTGTACAATGCATGAAAAGGAAATACAACTGAAATAAAAATGGTGCCTAAACAATGGCATGATAGGAAATGAAAAGTACTGAATGGAAAATGTACAATGAAACTAGAGCTCTGGTTCTTCAGCAAGCTGATCCAAGTCTTCTGCAGATGGCTCGATCTCTGTCGGGTCCAAACCACCCGACGATATTCAAAGAAGAAAGAAATAGAATGTTGTCAGCGAACAGATCGCTCGGTAAGTCCCAAAGATAAGGGAGAAGTAGAAAAGAAGAAAGAGAGAGAGAGAGTAGCTTTTAATGTTGTATTATATTATTGTAATATTGTATTAACGCTGTTGTTTGTAACTTGGTACAGAAGAATGCCAGTGTATACGAGAGGGGTCTCAGTATGCTAGAGACCAAGGCAAATGGAAGTACAAGGCTCCGTTATACAACCCGGAACAACGACAATTGGATTCATGTTAGGTGTCTTAATCTTACCGTCTCGTGCCACCTTTAACACCTTCCGTACCAATCTACCCCTTAAACCTCATAGTGTTTTATTTGTATTGTTTTGTACTGTAAATTGTTTTGAATGTATAATTGAAAGACTAACCGAAACCATGATATCAGTAAACGGATGTAACCGTAGAATCATGTAAATGGAATAACTGGAGAACCATGTAAATGGAATGTATATCCATGGTTCGGTTCAGTCAAGTTGTATAAATTGATAATTGGATTCATGGATTCATGTTGAATTGTAATATTGAAGATTGTAAATTGTACTTGAATCATATTCAAGTCAAATATAATCAGACTCAAACCCGAGTCAGACAATTAGAAATGTAAATCGAAGTCTTGATTAATTCGTACCTATAATTTTCTAGGGTCCTTAGAGAAATTTATAAAACTTGAGGGGGTTTTATGTAAAAATACTTTTATATACTTTTCAAAATACACCTCAAGTATTCGTTATTCGTCTTTAGAGTTGTAATGAAGGTGGATTTTATATTGTGATATTTCTAGTGAAAATATCCTAATTTCATAAATAAAGGTATTTATTTGTAAAGTTGATTTATTGGGAATTCATAGTATTTTAGTGTAAAATTTATTCTTGTGATTTTTAGAAAAAGGTGGAATATTTATATCATAATAAAATAGGTATTTTAATGATAAATATACATATATTTATACAAAAATAATTTTAATAAATATTTTATATTCTAAAAAATCTCATTTTCTTAAATGTCGTATTTTAAATCTTTCGAGACCGAATGCTCCTTACGTAGGTCTGAATCTCGCACTACTAAGCCCGAGGATGTGCGATAAACTGCACCATCCCGAACGGGTTCCCCAAAGTGGGTTGTAGCCGTGCTTTGCAAAGATTGTAAATACTAAATCCTTTAGAAAACGGTTTTATGAAGTAAATGGTATTTATTTGTAAAGGTGTATATTTTCCGTATTATATGTTCTAGATTCTCCTAAGTCAACTAGTCTATCCATAATTGGTCCAGACGACAAGTTGTGAGATGCCTCAAATCGCCTTTTCACCGCCAATTGTGGCCAGGTAAGTACAAGTGAGGAAATGAGGGATCCGCTCACGAATCACCATGAGTCGGGCCTTTTAAAGTTACCTTTCTCACTTGCCTAATCTAGACACCACAAAGTCAGGTTTAGATAAACGACCGATGTCCACAACTTATCGTATTTTCATAATAAGTGGTACTTTTTTTAAAAAGTGTATCAAAACTAAATCTTTTAGAAATAGTTTTATTAAATATATGGTATTTAAATGAAAATGTTTATTTTCTCGTATTCTAGGTTCTTGGGGGTGTTGTATATGAGTGTGTGAGGAGGTAGGTTGTTATCTCGTGATCTACTTTAAATGTATAGCAAGTTTGATGGGGTTAAATGAAGGATTGAAACAATGTTGTATTTAAGTGAAAAATACGATAAATTGAAAAAGCTATCATTTCAAGTGACGAAACTTGATCAAATTGTTTGATTAGTGTTTAATAGTCAACATGAGGAAGTTTAGGTATGATTGTATTAGTGAGAAGTGGAATTTTATAGAAAACCGAATCGAAAATCGGATTTGTTCCAATTCCGTCGGGTTTTGTAATTTCGTATTTTGAGAATGGAAAAGAGAGATAGAAAGAGACTTACGGGTTTTAGATTACTCAAGAGAGTGAGAGGGAACTAGAGGGATCGTCGGTATGTTGCGTCGTCGCCGATAGTTCCTAAAATGATCGCCGGAATTTCGTCGGAGCTTCGCCTTGAGCTTGTTTTCAAAGTACACGATCTTTGGAAAATTTTTGAGAGAGTGGGCTCAGGATTTTGGGGTGAGAGCGTAGTGTGTAGGGTTGGTATTTATAGGGTTAGGCTAGGGTTACGGTAGATGAAAAGTTTAAAATAAAAATGTGATAAAATGTAATAAAAAAGTATTAAAAGTGGAGTAATTAGGGTTTTAAAGAGTTCTGGAAATGGTCTGAGGCTGAAATTTTGCAGGTGCATAGAGAATATGAAAAGACACAAATTTCATGTTGGGGTCGTCGCCGGCCGACTCGGCCGTAACTCGGTCTGAGGACTGAGTCAGACCGAGTCAAGGCCGATTTGGCCGATCCCTGGCCGAGTCAGGCGGCCGGGACCCCCCGACGGTTCATCTAACTCCTGGAAATGTTACATCTTTGGGTGTAGTGGGGTTGTCATGCCCCGCTTCCCAGAGTACGCTAAGATGGGCACGTGACATAGCCAACCATGCTACCTGTGGATAGGAAATATCCTTCCACAGTCACATTACGGCTGTAGAGATATCAAGAACAATAATAAACTATCTAACACATGTCCATAAGCCAAAATAAAACGAGTCAAGAATAAAATAATGCGGAAGCAAAAGATCCAATACAATAATAAACTGGAATGTACGTCCTATAATGCGGGCTCACATCAGGAATGAAAATACCGGAAGTAAAATAAACTAACTACTAGCAAGTCCTCACTGCTCAGCCTGCTGACTGAAATACTCCTGCTCGGACTGCAGCAAAGGCAAGGAATCTGGGCCATGCAAAACCCAGACGTCAGAGTGTCATAATATCAAGAAATTCTATAAAAAGGGGTAGCAATACATGCATGTATGAGTTTAAATAATAAAACAGGCATAACAGTGATATAAGTAAGGACGGTGGGGTAATGTGTAGTGAGTAATCTAAACTGGTCTATTGGGTTAACTACTCTCAAGTCTTTGAAATCAATTTAATGAATCATCGATGTAACTCAATAGTATCCCGTGCGTGCCCGGGATCACGATGAAGATTCTCGGGCTGAAACCGAGACATGCCGCTAGGCACTAAAAGGAAAAGGGGTAACGATGAATGATGTCAACAACATCATCCCAAGGCTGGCCTAGCCTCTAAAGGTAGTGGGTAACGATGGATGATGTCAGCAGCATCATCCCAAGGATGGCCTAGCCTCTAAAACTTATCAGTAAAGGTATCGAACTGTCGAGTTACAAGTCAGGTTTCATCATTGATTTCCCCATACCCCCCAAGTTATATATTCAAGTCAAGTATTGATAAATCTAGAGCTAATGCCAACACAGGATCAGCAGGTAAAGGTTTGTCTGGATAGACAACAGGAAATGTCCGTAGGGACAACATATCAGGTTTGTTGGCATTAGTAATAAGACCAGGTAACAGGTAAAGCAATGGTACATCAGGTCAAGTCAGGTAGTACATAGGTATCATGTCATGTTAAGAGTTGCACGGTACCATGTCGTGTCAAGTAATAGGTGTAACAAGTCATGTCAGGATGAACCAAATGTCATGTGGGTGCTCATAATCAAACTAACATAAGCATGGGTATACAAAACAAGCATGGGGTACTAATGGAACAATAAAATGGAACATTGTAATGTTATATGCAAAAGGTACAGATTAAAGCATATGGATACACAGTTATTGATTAGAGTTTGGGTTGTGGTTCCAACATTAAGTAAAATACACTTAAACAAATATGGAATTGTTAAAATCTCGTTATTATGGGTTAAATGATCTAGGGATGCAATTATATATAAAAATAGGTTAAATGGATGAAACGGGTGTCCGGTGGGGTAGAAACTATTTAAAGGTACTATGGGCTATGCAGATAATTATTAAGTGATTTAAACACGGATGTGGGTACTATGTATAGTAAATCAAAATGCAATCTGGTATGTTCCAAGTTATGAATCTAAAATGATAAAATGGACATCGAATGTTAAAATGTAACATGAGACATTGGATTAAATCTATAGGTTTAACATATAATCAAATAAGTATAAAGTATTATGAATAGCATGTAGCAAGTTTCACTTGCCTCGACAGATCACGAAGCGGGTATACGGAACGTCACGCGTCGGCGGGAAAAGTCGCGACGCGCGCACGGTACACGAAATGAGTCCAAACAATGTACAAGGGGATCACACGGGTCAGAGATGCTTGCTGGGTCGTCGTGATCGTCGCCGGCACGGTCGGATTCCGGCAAACCAAGAAACAGTGAACAATTTAATGGAAGGAAAAATGCATGGAAAAAGAAAAAAAAGAATGGAAGAGATCTTACCGTGGATAGGTGCTCTAGGATTCCAGGGGACAGAGGAGTTGTGAGGGTGTCGACAAGGGTGACGGAGCTCCGGCGAAGCAAGAGTTTGGCGTTAGGGTTTCGGTTTAGGGTTTGGAGTCGGTTGTAGTCGGCTGGGTTTGGTGTGCAGGGTGTGTATGGATATTGGTGAGGTGAGGGTGCAGAGGAGAGGGAGAGAAGAGGAAGGAGATGGCGATGGCGATGAAAGATGGTCGGCGGCGATGGGAAGGTGGGTTCTTGGGTTGAGTTGGGTGTGTGTGCAGGGGGAGAGAGGCTCGGGGAAGAAGAAAGAGAAGAAGAAGATGGAGAGGAGGAGAGGAGATGAGGATGGAGACGAGGGTTGGGGAGCAGAGGAATAGGGTTAGGGTTGATGGAGGCGGCGGAGCTAGGATGGGTTTCTCGTGCTCGTGGGCTCAGGTTTAAAAGGAGAAGAGAGGGAGAAATAAGGAGGGAGGTGACGGTAAGCTCGCGCGGTGACCCGACTCGAGAAATGCACAGTAAACACGAGATGAGAGAGAGAGGCGTGAGAGGAGAGAGAAAGAAGAGAGAGAGAGAGTTGCGCCGGGGAGAGAGAGAAAAGGAGAAAGAGAAAGATTTTGAGGGGAGAGAGAGAGACGTGTGGGGCCCGGCGTCAGAATAGGGAAGGAATCTGATTGGCTCAGATGAGAATAGAGATATAAGGAAAGAGTTGGAAAAAATTTAAAAGATTTTAATTGTTAAAAATATTTTTGTTAGCTGTACAAGAAATCTTTAAGCTGTTAAAATATATATTAAACGAATTTAAAAAATTTAAAATAATTAGAATTTTGGCGGTATACAAAATATTTCAAAGTGCGCCCGGGTCGGGTCTAAAATTTCGGATTTGAAATACGAAAATTATTTGTAAGTTCCAAAATTTAAAATGAAAGATTATGTAACGAAAAAGAATACCCCCAAGAACGGATGCACGTACGTACGCGTAGCCATCCAAACACGTCCGTTTCACTAAACGGGACGAAAACGAGATGCACGGACGCTACCACAGGGTTAGGGGTA
Source organism: Agapanthus africanus (assembly GCA_030015575.1). Lineage (NCBI taxonomy): Eukaryota > Viridiplantae > Streptophyta > Magnoliopsida > Asparagales > Amaryllidaceae > Agapanthus > Agapanthus africanus. Next base: position 654,184,350 of record JASDDO010000014.1, read on the forward strand.
TCATGCAGGCCATGCTATGTATTTTTAAATTATTTTACGTGACTTAAGTTGTTATAGGTAAAAATACGCGATGCTAGGTGAATGTTAAAATGCAGAATACATGAGATGCACGTGTCTAATTAACAGGACAGGGTAGTTTAGGAATATGAATTAGCCAGTTCAAGCAAGCGGGTCGGGTCGAGTGCAATGTAAAAGTGTCAACTCCCATTCGCACCCAAACAAGATATATCAGTAAAATACCACAGATAAGAAATACTGAAACAGAAATTGGTATAACTGAACTCGGTTGTTACATTATACCCAACTACAAAAAGAATTTCGTCCTCGAAATTCCTAGAACACAAAAAGGATAAACGACCAAAAAACTACAAGAATAGATGGGGAAATTTCTGCCGGATTTCATCTTCTCGTTCCCAAGTTGACTCTCCATGTGAACGATTACCCCAAGAAACAAGTCCAAGAGGAACAACTTTGTTCTTAAGAACCTTTTCTCTTCGATCCACGATCGACACCGGTCGCTCCTCAAAAGTTAAATCTTCCCGTACAGTTAGCTCCGAATGATCTAACACATGTGTTTCATCTCGAACATACTTACGGAGTTGAGATACGCGAAACACGTCATAAACATTTGCCAAGGATTGCGGTAACGCCAATCGATAAGCTACTTCTCCAACACGTTCCAAGATCTCAAAAGGTCCAACGAATCATGGACTGAGCATACCTTGACTTCTGAAACGAATCACCCCTCTAGTCGGTGATATCTTTAAGAATACCAAATCACCCACGGCGAACTCTAGAGGTCTTCTCGACATATCTGCCCAACTCTTCTGTCGGTCTTGTGCCGCTTTCATATGGTTCCGGATAGTGTTAACCTTCTCAACCGTTTGCACAACCAAATCTGGTCCCAATAATTTTCGTTCACCGACATCGTCCTAACAAACAGGTGAACGACACTTGCGACCATATAAAGCTTCGAATGGAGCCATCTGAATAGTCGTCTGGAAACTGCTGTTGTAAGAAAACTCCACCAAATGTAGATGATCCTCCCATGAACCCTTGAAGTCTAACATTCAAGCCCTCTGTAACGTTTTGAAAATCGTTTCGGTGAAATTTCGGAAAATCGGTAAAATAAGGGGGTTTTCTGTAAAAAGCCAAAATACAAATATCTTTATTATAAAATTAAATATGCATATTCTAGCTATGAAATTACTAGTATTTGGTGTTTATTAAGCCACTGGTGAAATTTCTAATTTTCTGAAAAATTTTCCGAAATTAATTATTTTAATATTATTTTAAGCCGTCACTAATACATTTAATTAGGGAAAATTACAAATTGGTATGGGTTGATACAAATTTTATAATTCATGACACACTAAATTGGCATGCAAAATATTGTTTCTGAAATAAAATCGTTTGCCAAAACGGTTTAGAAAATATCGAAGAAAAATGGTTTTTTTTGGTGAAATTAGTGTAAATAGATATTGGGGTATAACATTTATCATTTTTCTATCACCCACACTCACCCACACCCTCTCTCCTCTCCCCAAATCAGCAGCCCAAGCTGTCCCCACTCCCTTTTTCCCCACTTGAAGTTTTGAAAAGAAAAGAAAAGAAAACAAAGGAAATGAAAGGAAATTGTTAAATGAGGTATGGGTATTGGTTTGACTTTGACAATTCCACACACTTACCCACACCACCAGACTCTCTCTCCTCTCTCTTTTTCCTGGCTGAAACAGCCCCATGCTGCCCCCAAAACTTTTCCACTTCAAGTTTCAAGATGATGGAAAAAAAAAGAATAGAATAAAGGAAGGATTAAACATGAAGGCATCGGGTGTTGACTTGTGTATTTGGAGGGGGTTTTCTTGGAATTTTGCATGCACCTCATACCCTTTTCCCCACTCCCAAGTTGCACCCGAGCCCTCCCCTTGAGCAGCACCCAAATTTCCCCACCTCCTTTTCACTCCAAAATCCTTCATTTTTGCCTCAAAAATCATTACAATGTCACATGAATTCATCATTTAACCCTATCCATTATTCTTGGATCAATCAAGCATGGATCTTGGAACATGAAACCATTGTTGGAGGCTAAGAATTTTGCAAGATAGATCTACATTTGTGAGGTATAATCTTACTCCAAATGTTACCTTATTAAAGGTTGTTGTAATCAACTTAATCAAGCATCTAGATTGGTTTAATTTTCAAGTTGAAAATTAAAAAGAGATGGGTTGAATGGGAAGCTAGAGTTTTGATAAATTGTTTATGGTTATGATGTGTATTCTTACACTCAAGACATGCAAAATGAAAATCTTGTTGCTAAATTTAAAATTTGTTACTTGAGAATTTGTCTAAATCACATGTTTATGCAAACTAGGTTTTGTAATATATATGTGTGTGTGTGTGTGTGTGTGTGTGTGTGAGAGAGAGAGAGAGAGATAAAATTTTAGTGAAGGTTTTTATCATTTGATTGTTGTTTTCATATGGAGATTAATATGTTAATGGAATGCTAAGACTAATTTAGTTGCTAGTTTACAAATTGTTGCTTTTATTGTGTTAAATTTGGGTATTTTGCAAACTAAAATGTTGAATTCAATGAAAATTGATTAGAGTAAAATCTAGTAAGGGTTTATATAACCTAGTTATGATATTTAGTAAATATTATGGCTATTAGTTTCGTTTAAATATCAAGATTTGTATTAAAACGGTTAACGACCGCTAACTAGATTTTTAGGAAATAAAACGATTTGTTTACTTTCATGGTCTTGATGAATTAAAACCTATTTCTTGTATAATTAGTGAGTTTTGAAACCACGATTGGTGCGTTTGAGTTTTTCGCGATCACTCGGCGTTTGTACCCCGATGTCGAGGGTTTTTGGTTGATTTGTGAAAGCAAACCATAGGTTTTGACATATGTGGGATTCGTGTGTCGTTTTGGTCATGAGTCGGATTTTAATGCGATACGGTGCGTTATGATATATAGGTACCCCATGTGGACTTCGAGACGATAAGCAAGCGCGTGGCGACATCGGCACCGGCGAGCGAGGACCATGTGAGTAGATTTATATCTACGGGGAGAAGTCGGGTGGATGGCGTATAGCACCCCCGCAGTTCGTGGTGATGTATACGAATACGTATACACACATATATATTGATTATATTGTTGAGTTTATTTATGATAAGGATAGATTTTAGGTGTGATTGGATATGTTTAGTGTTGCGAGACCCTATAGTAGAGGTTGCATCACATTTACACACTCACACCCATACTTGCAAACATTCTTCTTTCATATGTGCTTATATTGTTATGTGTTCATATGGGTATGGGACTATATGTTCACATACTGGATTTGAGGATAGTATTTGGGATTTGAGATGAGTCGATAAGATTTGATTGAGACCGCGAGAACGGTGATATGGCAGGATTCGTACTTGAGATGCGTCCTGATATTATAGCGGATCTTGGGACGACGTTACATGTGAATAGTGTTATACATTGAATGGTTGACATGTGATCGTGATATGAGATAAGATATATTAAGATATTTATAATAGGTCGCATTAGGCGATGCATACCTATTTATAACGATATATGATAATGATATCGGTTTGTTTGAGGCTGTAGATCAGCAGTCAGATCATAACTATATTGATGATATTAGTATCGTACTAGACGTAAATCAGTACCCAGATTATGATCTTGGATAAAGAGGATACCAGATGAATAATATGATATTGACCCGTACCCAGATTTGGGGATGCCGTACGACGGATTTACGTACGAGCTATATATTGATGATTGATCCGCACTCTTGACTTGGGATGTCTGATTATAGATATGGTAACGGATATGATATTATTGAGGCGGGATCACCGACTATATATATACATGTATGTATATGTATCGACTCAGATGTTAGGCGGTTTTCTTACCTGTAGTTCAGCTTGTTAGTTCAGCCGTATAGTTTAGTGTAGTTGTTAGACTAGATTAGACTCCTACCTATTTCAAAACTAACGGATCGTGGGTATTTTAAAAGACAGGTCAAGGGATTCTATAGATATTTCAAAAAGCGTATCTTTTCTTAAAAACACCGTAGCCCTTATTTCCAAAACTCCACGATTTGTGTTATTTCAAATGGCACCATAGTATGACGTATATATATATATATATATATATATATATATATATTAAATGCAGATTAGTTACCGTTGTGTCTAGTATTTAGCTCCCGCTCATTATTGCTGTTCGCCCCGCATCGCATACTTACATTGCTATTTCATATTGTATTGTTGATATTATGCTGTTAGGACACCGGCACCATTACCGATGATGCGTATGTACCACTTACACTTACTTACCGGCTCACACACATCTTCATCGGTAATTGCCATGTCACGTACACCTTAGAAAATATTATTGCTTGACTTAGCTTGTTAGTTAGTAGTTTGACATGATATTAGTGTACCTGCCTTATATGCCAGTTTAGACATTGTAGTTATTACTTGTCACTTCATGCATACTGTTATTCATTATTATGCCACATTCATAGATTTTCATGCATATATTCATGGTTTTACGTGCTATTGATGATTTGGATTCGGATTTCATGAGATTTCTTGGATTTGGAGGAAAACCGCAAAAACATAAATAAACTTCTTCTCTCTCTTTTAAATAAAAAGTGCGGTTTTCCCATGATGTATGAGTCGTCCACCATGAGTTTGCTGATGGATTTCGAGACCCGAGTTCGAGAAGTGGAGGAACCGTTTTGGGTACATGGTGGACCCGGTGAGGTACCCCGGGGCAAGAGGATCGCAGATGATGGCATTGAGCCTGACAGGGGAGCACTACCGACCGGTGATTTTACCCGACGCGTCGGATATCCGGAGAATACCGTCGTAGTCTTGAGATGGATGGTAGGGGCCGGTCTGGACTGACGGCGCCCTCGATATTGAGATTGAGACATCGAGATTTCGAGATATTGAGGTACTGAGATTTGATGATACAGGCTAGTCCGGATAGCCGGAGCCTGAGATTTTGAGACATTGAGATTTATGTTTTGTGTCGATGCTAGACACTGTTTATGCTGATTTCATTTATGATACCTCTTTTAAAAAGATACAGAAATCTCACTAATTTATGAAAGCAGTTTTCTCCAGTATATGCATTCTATTTCATGCATTCATACATCATCCATATGATACATTGCTACCTGAGGCACTGACACGAGCACTTGATATTACCATTGTTTAGAGGTATATCCTAGCCATTGTTATAGGCTGCTGGTTATATATTTAAGGATATATTATGATTGTATGACTTAGGATTGCGTTGTTCATACGATTTCTGTTCGTAGATGTTTCTATTCACGAGTTGGCAACTCACCCCCGTTGTGCCACAGTTTCTTGCAGGTTTTGCCGTACAGGTTTCATTACGGCTTTGCTGGCACTACTTCCATATCCGGGTGATTTGCTAGTTGGTGGGTTTATTGTATTGTACCCATCAGTATACTTTGTATATATTATTATTCAGTTGTATCTAGAAGTTCCATCAACCAAACATGTATTTATTTTTGAGATAGAGACCAGTGATGTTATTTTTTCGACCTTAGAGTCGCGTGTTATATTTCTGTGGATTTCTTGTTGTTTTGAGTTTCCTTTTGAGTTTTGATCCTCGCCCTTGGCGTTGTATATTATATTTCTTGTGTGGTTGTGACCGTCGTTTGACGAAAAGCTAGCTCCCGCTTGGGGATGCCTTTTTTTTGATTTCGTATACTATTCATGTTGTATCCCGTTTGGGGGGCCAGTATTTACAAAGGAGACTCTGCCGAAATTTTCAGTAAATATTTGATGTTTTTAAAAACGCATAATTCGGCTTATGCTATTAAAACTATTTGATTTAAATTGGTTTTCCTTCACTCTACTACTTTTCTTGGTTTGAATTTCTGGGTTTTCGGCTTACTTAGATTACGTACGCCTTAAGACGTTTCGTAGTTTAAGTGCCGGTCATGTTCCGTACTTTCGGGACGTGACACCCTCAACATGTCTTCAAGAGTTTGGATCGTTCTCTCCGACTGGCCATCTGTCTGAGGATGATAAACTGTGCTAAACTTCAAACGAGTTCCCAAACTTTCCTGTAAGCTCCCCTAAAATTGTGATAAGAAACGAGTGTCACGATCGGACACGATGCTCACTGGCACACCATGCAACCTTACAATCTCCTGCATGTACCGTTCTGCCAAAGTTTCTGTTGATTGAACAACCCAGAAAGGGATGAAATGAGTTGCCTTGGTCAAACGATCAACAATCACCCAAACTGTATTGTTGCCTTTTGGACTCCGCGGTAGAGCCGTCACGAAATCCATGGTTATATGTTCCCACTTCCACTGAGGAATCGGAAGTGGTTGCAATAAACCAACAACCCTTCGATGTTCAGCCTTAACTTGTTGACACACCAATCACTTTGCCACAAAGCGGGCAATCTCCCGTTTCATGCCTTCCCACCAGAAATGCTGTCGTATATCTCGGTACATCTTCGTGCCTCCTGGATGTACGGAATATACTGAACTGTGCGCCTCCTTCATAACCTCTTCACGAATATCTCCCTTTGGCACACACAAACGGCTACCATATCGCAACGAACCATCTTCATGGATCGGTAAGTCTGTTCGAAGTTCAGCTTCAACCTGTTCTCGAAACTTTTGCAATCTAGGGTCCTGTGACTGCACTGCTTTAATATTCTCGGTCAACGATGATTGTACTTGCAGCTGCATCAACTGTCCCGAAGAATACGGTAGCACAACCTCCAAATCAAATCTTCGAAAGTCTTCAATAAGTTCCTTCCGTGCAGTCAACATCTGAATTGCTGGTAACCGACTAAGCGCATCCGACATGACATTATATTTCCCCGGATGGTACTTAAGATCAAGATCGTAGTCAGCCATCAGCTCCAACCATCTGCGCTGCATCATATTAAGCTCCTTCTGCGTGAACACATACTTCAAGCTTTTATGATCGGTGAAAACCTCGACTCTTTCGCCCAAAAGGTACTGTCTCCAAATCTTCAAAGCGAAGATCACGGCTGCAAGTTCCAAGTCATGAGTTGGGTAATTATTCTCATGGGTCTTCAACTGTCTCGATGCGTACGCTATAACCATCCCAAGCTGCATCAAAACACATCCCAATCCTTTCCCAGATGCATCGCTGTGAATCACCAATCCTCCGGAACTGTCGGGCATGGTCAGAATAGGAGCAGTTATCAATATCTGCTTCAACGCCTCAAAACTTGACGCACACTTATCCGTCCACACAAATGGTACCTCCTTGCGCGTAAGCTTGGTCAACGGCTCCGCCAGACGAGAAAAGTTCTCCACGAACCTTCTGTAATACCCAGCTAGTCCAAGAAAGCTTCTTACCTCCGTAACATTCTTCGGAATCGGCCAATCTCGAACTGCTGCAATCTTTTCGGGATCAACAGCGATTCCATAGCCAGACACGACATGCCCCAAAAACTTCACTTCTTCAAGCCAAAATTCGCACTTGCTCATCTTTGCATATAATTTTTCTTGTCTCAAGCTCTGCAGTGCGATCTTCAAATGTTCTGCATGCTCTTCATTACTCTTCGAGTAGACCAAAATATCATCAATGAACTCCATAATAAACTGGTCCAAGAATGGTGAAAAGATTCGGTTCATCAAGTCCATAAATATCGTCGGTGCATTCGTTACTCCGAAGGGCATTACTAAGTACTCGTAATGTCCATACCGAGTTCGAAACGCCGTCTTGCAAATATCTTCTGTTTTAACTCGGACCTGATAATATCCGGATCGCAAATCCAGCTTCGAGAATACCCTCGCGCCACTAAGCTGCTCAAATAATTCGCCAATGCGAGGGATCGGGTACTTGTTCTTAATAGTCACCCGGTTTAATTCTCGATAATCGATGCACATTCTCCTTTTGCCATCTTTCTTCTTGACTAGAAGAACTGGAGCTCCCCAAGGCGAGTTACTGCTTCGAATCCAACCCTTCTCAAGTAATTCAGTAACCTGCTTCTTAACTTTTTCCAACTCCACTGGTGCTATTGGATAATATGCTTTAGAAACTGGCGCTGCACCAGGAACAAGATCAATCACGGACTCCACGTCTCGCTTCGGCGGTAAACCTGATATGTCTTCGAACACGTCCATGTAATCTCGAACAACAGCTGGCGCTTCATCTTTATCAACCTCCAACGACGAAAGAACACTAGTTGTCGGCCTAGCCCTAAACTCGACTGGCCCGACAGAACTCCTTCCTCCAGTAAAGATAAACTCTGGATGCCCGGGAATCTGGAAAATTACTTTCTTTGCCCTACAATCAATGTGAGCATGGAAAGTACCGAGAAAAACCATTCCCAAGACGACCTCATAGCTGCCTGTATCAATCACCAAGAAATCTGCAAAAAGCTCCCATCCGCAAACAACAACTGCACAATCCTTACATTCTCTACTAGATATGATCTTCCCATTCCCAGTGTGTATGTCCCAGAAACTAGACAGGGTCGTGCAAGTGATCGAGTGTGTAGCAATAAACTTGGACGACATAAAACAATAGGATGCACCAGAATCAAATAACGCTAATGCGGGAAAACCATGAACAAGTAGAATACCTGAAACAACTTCTCCTGAAGCTTTAGCTTCCTCAGCCATCAGGTTAAAAGCTCGAGCTTGATTGGGTCCCTGAGTCAGCTACTTCTGTCCCGAAAATGGTTTCTGTGGCGGCTTCTGAACATCATCCTTCGCGCGAAGCTTCGACGGACAAGCGTTGAGAGTATGATCCACCAATCCACAAACCAAACAGAGTCCTTTCCTCCTTCGACAATCTCTTTGCACATGTCCGGGTAAATGGCAGTAGTTACAAATTACGCTCCTTCTTTGATCAACGACAGCAGGCTTCTTCATAGGTGTTACGCCATGACGGTTCACTGGAATACCTCTGTGCCTATGTGCTCGGTTCGTGCAAATGCCGGCTTCCGTACTGTAACTGCTGTCTGCTGTGTACTCCCAGTCTTCACAAATAGGCTCTGCTGTTCTCGGGCCGCCGTAAGTACCTGTGAGAAAGTGGTCAAACCCAGGGAGACAATCTGCCTCTGGATGTCTACATCCAAATTGCGCATGAATCTCCTTGCCCTATCAGCATCGTTGGAAACTATAGGTCCAGCGAATCTACTGAGCCGCGTCCACTCAGCTGCATGTACATCTAGAGGTGTGCCGTTCTGCTTCAAACTGATGAACCTTTCTTCCATTTCCTCCCTTGCAGTCCGCGGGAAGAACTTCTCCAAGAAACTCTTCGAAAAATCCGCCCAACGGATCGGCTTGGGCAAGTGAGTTTCTTCCACCAGCCACCATTCACGGGCATAGTCCACCAACTGGATGCGTACCACATCCACCTTCTTATACTCTGGGATCTGTGCCGCGATGAGTAAATTCTTCGTGTCAACCAGCCACTGCTCCGCTGGCAACGGCTCCTCCAGGCCAGTAAAGACAGACGGACCCAGTCTCCTAAAATCCGCTATGGTTCCCACACGATCCACTGGTTTGGCTACAACATTGTTCACAGACTGCTGAACGGTCCGCAAACCTTCCTGTAAAGATTCAGCTTGCTGCTGGTTCAGCTCGGTCTGCCACCTTTGGTTCTCCAACATCCCGCGTATTACTCCAAGTATAGCGGCTTCGTCAACACTCCAAATGTAGGTTAAGGATATGAATCAAAGCTAGAACTCCAAGTTACTTAAATAGAGTACCGCATTGTAACCATGCCGCGGTATCATAGCTAAAATAACATAACTCCACCCAAGTCGCCTAAGTTCTAGAGATAATCAAAAGGAAACCAGGTTTCGAGGCGGTATGCAAAGGAGGTTTGCATATCGTAAAAGTAGGATCAGGAGGAGGTTAAGATTCAAAAAAATGGTAGGACGGTAAGGTGACAAGACATGTTTCCTATTCACGAGTATTCTGATTCATGTATTGGGTCCAATACCCCACTACAAAAGAATCAAACCCGATTAACCTATATCCTCTGTCTCTGATACCAAAAGAACCATGTCACGCCCCGCTTCCCAGAGTACGCTAAGATAGGCATGTGTCATAGCCAACCATGCTACCTGTGGATAGGAAATATCCTTCCACAGTCACATTACGGCTGTAGAGATATCAAGAACAATAATAAACTATCTAACACATGTCCATAAGCCAAAATAAAACGAGTCAAGAATAAAATAATGCGGAAGCAAAAGATCCAATACAAGAATAAACTGGAATGTACGTCCCATAATGCGGGCTCACATCAGGAATGAAAATACCGGAAGTAAAATAAACTAACTATTAGCAAGTCCTCACTGCTCAGCCTGCTGACTGAAATACTCCTGCTCGGACTGCAGCAAAGGCAAGGAATCTGGGCCATGCAAAACCCAGATGTCAGAGCGTCATAATATCAAGCAATACTATAAACAGGGGCAGCAATACAAGCAGGTATGAGTTTAAATAATAAAACAGGCATAACAGTGATATAAGTAAGGACAGTGGGGTAATGTGTAGTGAGTAATCTAAACTGGTCTATTGGGTTAACTACTCTCAAGTCTTTGAAATCAATTTAATGAATCATCGATGTAACTCAATAGTATCCCGTGCGTGCCCGGGATCACGGTGAAGATTCTCGGGCTGAAACCAAGATATGCCGCTAGGCACTAAAAGGAAAAGGGATAACGATGAATGGTGTCAACAGCATCATCCCAAGGCTGGCCTAGCCTCTAAAGGTAGTGGGTAACGATGGATGATGTCAGCATCATCATCCCAAGGCTGGCCTAGCCTCTAAAACTGATCAGTAAAGGTATCGAACTGTCAAGTTACAGGTCAGGTTTCATCATTGATTTCCCCATACCCCCAAGTTATATATTCAAGTCAAGTATTGATAAATCTAGAGCTAATGCCAACACAGGATCAGCAGGTAAAGGTTTGTCTGGATAGACAACAGGAAATGTCCATAGGGACAACATGTCAGGTTTGTTGGCATTAGTAATAAGACCAGGTAACAGGTAAAGCAATGGTACATCAGGTCAAGTCAGGTAGTACATAGGTATCATGTCATGTCAAGAGTTGCACAGTACCATGTCGTGTCAAGTAGTAGGTATAACAAGTCACGTCAGGGTGCACCAAATGTCATGTGGGTGCTCATAATCAAACTAACATAAGCATGGGTATACAAAACAAGCATGGGGTACTAATGGAACAATAAAATGGAACATTGTAATGTTATATGCAAAAGGTACAGATTAAAGCATATGGATGCACAGTTATTGATTAGAGTTAGGGTTGTGGTTCCAACATTAAGTAAAATACACTTAAACAAATATGGAATTGTTAAAATCTCGTTATTATGGGTTAAATGATCTAGGGATGCAATTATATATAAAATAGGTTAAATGGATGAAACGGGTGTCCGGTGGGGTAGAAACTATTTAAAGGTACTATGGGCTATGCAGATAATTATTAAGTGATTTAAACACGGATGTGGGTACTATGTATAGTAAATCAAAATGCAATCTGGAACGTTCCAAGTTATGAATCTAAAATGATAAAATGGACATCGAATGTTAAAATGTAACATGAGACATTGGATTAAATCTATAGGTTTAACATATAATCAAATAAGTATAAAGTATTATGAATAGCATGTAGCAAGTTTCACTTGCCTCGACAGATCATGAAGCGGGTATACGGACCGTCACGCGTCGGCGGGAAAAGTCGCGACGCGCGCACGGTATACGGAATGAGTCCAAACAATACACAAGGGGATCACACGGGTCAGAGATACTTGCTGGGTCGTCGTGATCGTCGCCGGCACGGTCGGATTCCGGCAAACCAAGAAACAGTGAACAATTTAATGAAAGGAAAAATGCATGGAAAAAGAAAAAGAAGAATGGAAGAGATCTTACTGTGGATATGTGCTCTAGGATTCCAGGGGACAGAGGAGTTGTGAGGGTGTCGACAAGGGTGACGGAGCTCCGGCGAAGCAAGAGTTTGGCGTTAGGGTTTCGGTTTAGGGTTTGGAGTCGGTTGTAGTCGGCTGGGTTTGGTGTGCAGGGTGTGTATGGATATTGGTGAGGTGAGGGTGCATAGGAAAGGGAGAGAAGAGGAAGGAGATGGCGATGGCGATGAGAGATGGTCGGCGGTGATGGGAAGGTGGATTCTTGGGTTGAGTTGGGTGTGTGTGCAGGGGGAGAGAGGCTCGAGGAAGAAGAAGATGGAGAGGAGGAGGAGAGGAGATGAGGATGGAGACGAGGGTTGAGGAGAAGAGGAATAGGATTAGGGTTGATGAAGGCGGCGGAGCTAGGATGGGTTTCTCGTGCTCGTGGGCTCGGGTTTAAAAGGAGAAGAGAGGGAGAAATAAGGAGGGAGGTGAAGGTAAGCTCGTGCGGTGACCCGACTCGAGAAATGCACAGTAAACGTGTGATGAGAGAGAGAGGCACGAGAGGAGAGAGAAAGAAGAGAGAGAGAGAGAGAGAGTTGCGCCGGGGAGAGAGTGAAAAGGAGAAAGAGAAAGATTTTGAGGGGAGAGAGAGAGACGTGTGGGGCCCGGCTTCAGAATAGGGAAGGAATCTGATTGGCTCAGATGAGAATAGAGATATAAGGAAAGAGTTGGAAAAAAATTAAAAGATTTTAATTGTTAAAAATATTTTTTTTAGCTGTACAAGAAATCTTTAAGCTGTTAAAATATATATTTAACGAATTTAAAAAATTTAAAATAATTAGAATTTTGGCGGGATACAAAATATTTCAAAGTGCGCCCGGGTCGGGTCCAAAATTTCGGATTTGAAATACGAAAATTATTTGTAAGTTCCAAAATTTAAAATGAAATATTATGTAACAAAAAAGCATACCCCCAAGAACGGACGCACGTACGTGCGCGTAGCCATCCAAACACGTCCGTTTCACTAAACCGGACGAAAACGAGATGCACGGACGTTACCACAGGGTTAGGGGTATCATGCAACCCATGTTATGTATTTTTAAATTATTTTACGTGACTTAAATTTTTATAGGTAAAATACGCGATGCTAGGTGAATGTTAAAATGCAGAATACATGATATGCACGTGTCTAATTAACAGGACAGGATAGTTTAGGAATATGAATTAGCCAGTTCAAGCAAGCGGGTCGGGTCGGGTGCAATGTAAAATTGTAAACTACCATTCGCATCCAAGCAAGATATATCAGTAAAATACCACAGATAAGAAATACTGAAACAGAAATTGGTATAACTGAACTCGGTTGTTACAGGGGTTTTTGTGAGATATGCACGTGTAAACTCTTGGTATTCTAAAGGTTTTAAAAAATTCAATATTAAAAATAATGTGGGGTATGGGATTTGAACTCTGATGGCTTGGTTCAGCAGTGCAAAGTATTACCAATGAGCTACAAGCTCCTTCTTGTAATTATGGAGCTAATTAATTACTTAAACTAATAATAGTAAATGTAAATATCCCAAGTATACATTAATTTTAAAGCAAATTTTTGTACACTAAAAATGGAGTTGTTACATTTTTTTAACTTGTAATTAAAAAGCAAAATAATTACTTATAACATGTGCTCAGGCTAAAATACCCATTTATGGATTTTTTTTGTAAAAACTTGTATTGGAAATTTGGGGTTGTTACACAAAGGTGGTGCCAGATCTCCTTAACTTTGTTCTACGAATAAGCGTTAAACACTTTTGATTCTCTGGCCATCACGTGTTGGCACGTGATGGAGATTTGTGCGCTGATTATTAAAGCATTTATCAAGGGGTTACGTGGTAACACGTGAGAGCGCCAAATTAGAATCTGCCTTTGCTTTTATTCTCATTGTTTTGGAGGTCATGTAGGAGCACGTGAGGCATTGCCTCAGGGTTAATTCCTTCTCATTTTAGGGGATCTTTTCAGGGGTCACCACTACTACAATAGGGGGTTGCCCCTACGGATATTGAAATCCGTAGGGGCAGATTTATGTTGGCCCTACGGATTAAGCCGTAGGGCTAGAAGGTTGCCCCTACGGTCCAAGACGTTCAAGAGTAAAAATATTAATTCTTAATTTGGTGTTTGCCCCTACGGAGCCGCAAACTAAGGACCTACGGACAAATCCGTAGGGGCAACTAAATAGCGATTTAATTAAAAAGGCACAGATCGCCTACGCTGATTATCTCTTTCTCTCTCTCTCGATCGCGCGCGAACCAAAATCCCCAAATCATTCCCGCCGCTCTCGTCGTCGCCACCGCCGTTCTTGTCACCGTTCTTCCTCGTCGCCGTTTTCGTCGACGCCACCGATCGATCGTCTCCTCCATCGCACATGTTAGTAAATCTTCAACTAAACAAATTTTTGATTATTTAGGGCTAGGGTTCATGGCTGGGGCTGGGGTTGCGGTTGGAGTTGGGGTTCGGCAGGGGTTACGGTTGGGGTTGGGGTTAGGGTTAGGGTTGGTGTTCGGCTGGGGCTGGGGCTGGGGTTAGGGTTAGGGTTAGGGTTTAGCTGGGGCTGTGGCTGGGGTTAGGGTTAGGTTGGGGCTGGGGCTGGGGCTGGGGCTGGGGCTAGGGTTAGGTTGGGGTTGGGGTAGGGCTGGGCTGGGGCTGGGTCTAGGGTTAGGGTTAGGTTAGGGTTGGGGTTTGCTGAATTTGGCAAACCTGAGAGGAATTTCCAGCAATTTTAACCTAGTTTGATTACTAAAATTATTGTTGATCGAGAAAATCTTGGGTCCTTCTAATCAAACATTGTTTGTTACTATATGTCAACGAGTACTGATAAAAGAAAAAACCGATTTCAAGTGGAAATCAGGTATGTACAATGTTCTAATATAATTTGTATTTCTTGCCATCATCAAACATATACAAGTACTAATATGAAATGGAAAATAAATAAATAAATAATCAAAGCTTTGGCATGTATGTAAAATCCCTTGTTACTTTTTCTTGGTTGTCCAACTTTGAAAATTCTATCTATTAAATTAGACATACGCTAAAAAGAATGATATTGCAAGAATTTGACTTGGTGGAGACTTGGATCATTAATAGAAATATGAAAGTGTAAGGACGTTCTTTACCTTCGATAGGGTTCGGTTGGGGTAGGGCTGGGGCTAGCTAGGCCTTGGGCTTCATCACCTGATATAGCGAAATATAAAGCGTACTTCAGTACACCCGACCTCATTGAGTTTCCTATTGAACTTCCCGGTCAAACGGCATATGCATATTTTTATTCGCCATGATAACCCAATTATCAAGCTACCGAGGACGAAAAGCCACCTTTGTTAGTCGAGAGTCATGGTAATAGACTTGTCATTATAGATCATAGTCAATTGTTTTTCCTATTATTTTCTTGATCCAGATGCTAATCAACTTGTTAATTAGTTACTGTTTTTATGACGTATTTGTCTATATTTAATGACAGTGGCCTTTCATTTGGATGAACATGTTTTTTTATGCATGTTTCAGTCATGTGAATTCATATGTTGCGTATAACGCTTTATGATATCAGTATCCTACATTTGTAGTTTTAATTGTTAATTGTTATAGATGAAAGCCATTGCAATAATAGTTTTTGGTTGATGAATGCCATTGCAATGTAGGATGATCAGTTCTATCAATCTTGATCCCAATGGTTTAAAATCATGTTACACATATAACAAGAATACACACAAACGCATCATTAGAGAGTGATTCGAGATGTTCAAGTTAAAACCAATATATGATACTCGATGATAATATGAAACCTTCATATTCTCATCGATACTCATATATGAAACTAAAAGCGCCACTTAGTCCCTGGCTATCGGTTAACATACGTGCGATGCTCGTCGTGACATAGAACTATACGAAGATTGTTAAATATCGGACGGTATAGCTCGATACTAACAACCATCGTATAGTCTACGCGATGAGAAAATTCAATCGTATGGTAACCCATAGATTTGTCCCGTGTGGACAAGTTAAGAATGTATAAAGCAAACGCCTTCATTCACTTGTGTTTTCATCCGTTTCGAGATATTTCGTCGGTACCTTTCCGCTGGTTCTCCGTGTACAAAGATAGATTAGATGTTCATTTCAACGTTGTTTCACAGTTTTGAAATGATTATCTATTCTATTACAGTGTACTCGGAGAACAGCGGGGAGGTGCTGCCGAAATTTACTCGAAACGGTTGAAAGCACAAGTGATGGGCGTTCGCTCTATACATTCTTAATGGGATAGAAGCCTACCCCCGACAGCCGGAACACACACATACAACAAGAATACACAACAAACGCATAATTAGAGAGTGATTTGAGATGTTCAAGTTAAAACCAATATATGATAATATGAAACCTTCATATTCTCATTGATACTCATATATGAAACTAAAAGCGCCACTTAGTCCCCGTCTATCGGTTAACATACGTGCGATGCTCGTCGTGACATAGAACTATACGAAGGTTGTTAAATATCGGACAATATAGCTCGATACTAACAACCGTCGTATAGTCTACGCGACGAGAAAATTCAATCGTATGGTAACCCATAGATTTGTCCCGTGTGGACAAGTTAAGAATTTATAAAGCAAACGCCTTCATTCACTTGTGTTTTCATCCGTTTCGAGATATTTCGTCGGTACCGTTCCGCTGGTTCTCCGTGTACAAAGATAGATTAGATGTTCATTTCAACGTTGTTTCACAGCTTTGAAATGATTATCTATTCTATTACAGTGTACTCGGAGAACAGCGGGGAGGTGCTGCCGAAATTTACTCGAAACGGTTGAAAGCACAAGTGATGGGTGTTCGCTCTATACATTCTTAATGGGATAGAAGCCTACCCCCGACAGCCGGAACACACACATACAACAAGAATACACAACAAACACATAATTAGAGAGTGATTCGAGATGTTCAAGTTAAAACCAATATATGATAATATGAAACCTTCATATTCTCATCGATACTCATATATGAAACTAAAAGCGCCACTTAGTCACCGTCTATCGGTTAACATACATGTGATGCTCGTCGTGACATAGAACTATACGAAGGTTGTTAAATATCGGACGGTATAGCTCGATACTAACAACCGTCGTATAGTCTACGCGACGAGAAAATTCAATCGTATGATAACCCATAGATTTGTCCCGTGTGGACAAGTTAAGAGTGTATAAAGCAAACGCCTTCATTCACTTGTGTTTTCATCCGTTTCGAGATATTTCGTCGGTACCTTTCCGCTGGTTCTCCGTGTACAAAGATAGATTAGATGTTCATTTCAACGTTGTTTCACAGTTTTGAAATGATTATCTATTCTATTACAGTGTACTCGGAGAACAGCGGGGAGGTGCTGCCGAAATTTACTCGAAACGGTTGAAAGCACCAGTGATGGGTGTTCGCTCTATACATTCTTAATGGGATAGAAGCCTACCCCCGACAGCCGGAACACACACATACAACAAGAATACACAACAAACGCATAATTAGAGAGTGATTCGAGATGTTCAAGTTAAAACCAATATATGATAATATGAAACCTTCATATTCTCATCGATACTCATATATGAAACTAAAAGCACCACTTAGTCCCCGTCTATCGGTTAACAAACGTGCGATGCTCGTCGTGACATAGAACTATACAAAGGTTGTTAAATATCGGACGGTATAGCACGATACTAACAACCGTCGTATAGTCTACGCGACGAGAAAATTCAATCGTATGGTAACCCATAGATTTGTCCCGTGTGGACAAGTTAAGAATGTATAAAGCAAATGCCTTCATTCACTTGTGTTTTCATCCGTTTCGAGATATTTTGTCGGTACCTTTCCGCTGGTTCTCCGTGTACAAAGATAGATTAGATGTTCATTTCAACGTTGTTTCACAGCTTTGAAATGATTATCTATTCTATTACAGTGTACTCGGAGAACAGCGGGGAGGTGCTGCCGAAATTTACTCGAAACGGTTGAAAACACAAGTGATGGGTGTTCGCTCTATACATTCTTAATGGGATAGAAGCCTACCCCCGACAGCCGGAACACACACATACAACAAGAATACACAACAAACGCATAATTAGAGAGTGATTCGAGATGTTAAAGTTAAAACCAATATATGATAATATGAAACCTTCATATTCTCATCGATACTCATATATGAAACTAAAAGCACCACTTAGTCACCGTCTATCGGTTAACATACGTGCGATGCTCGTCATGACATAGAACTATACGAAGGTTGTTAAATATCGGACTGTATAGCTCGATACTAACAACCGTCGTATAGTCTACGCGACGAGAAAATTCAATCGTATGGTAACCCATAGATTTGTCCCGTGTGGACAAGTTAAGAATGTATAAACCAAACGCCTTCATTCACTTATGTTTTCATCCGTTTCGAGATATTTCGTCGGTACCTTTCCGCTGGTTCTCCGTGTACAAAGATAGATTAGATGTTCATTTCAACGTTGTTTCACAGTTTTGAAATGATTATCTATTCTATTACAGTGTACTCGGAGAACAGCGTGGAGGTGCTGCCGAAATTTACTCGAAATGGTTGAAAGCACAAGTGATGGGCGTTCACTTTATACATTCTTAATGGGATAGAAGCCTACCCCCGACAGCCGGAACACACACATACAACAAGAATACACAACAAACGTATAATTATAGAGTGATTCGAGATGTTCAAGTTAAAACCAATATATGATAATATGAAACTTTCATATTCTCATCGATACTGATATATGAAACTAAAAGCGCCACTTAGTCCCCGTCTATCGGTTAACATACGTGCGATGCTCGTCGTGACATAGAACTATACGAAGGTTGTTAAATATCGGACAGTATAGCTCGATACTAACAACCGTCGTATAGTCTACGCGACGAGAAAATTCAATCGTATGGTAACCCATAGATTTGTCCCGTGTGGACAAGTTAAGAATGTATAAAGCAAACGCCTTCATTCACTTGTGTTTTCATCCGTTTCGAGATATTTCGTCGGTACCTTTCCGCTGGTTCTCCGTATACAACGATAGATTAGATGTTCATTTCAACGTTGTTTCACTGCTTTGAAATGATTATCTATTCTATTACAGTGTACTCGGAGAACAGCGGGTTGGTGCTGCCGAAATTTACTCGAAACGGTTGAAAGCACAAGCGATGGGTGTTCGCTCTATACATTCTTAATGGGATAGAAGCCTACCCCCGACAGCCGGAACACACACATACAACAAGAATACACAACAAACACATAATTAGAGAGTGATTCGAGATGTTCAAGTTAAAACCAATATATGATAATATGAAACCTTCATATTCTTATCGATACTCATATATGAAACTAAAAGCGCCACTTAGTCCCCGTCTATCGGTTAACATATGTGCGATGCTCGTCGTGACATAGAACTATACGAAGGTTGTTAAATATCGGACGGTATAGCTCGATACTAACAACCATCGTATAGTCTACGCGACGAGAAAATTCAATCGTATGGTAACCCATAGATTTGTCCCGTGTGGACAAGTTAAGAATGTATAAAGCAAACGCCTTCATTCACTTGTGTTTTCATCCATTTCGAGATATTTCGTCGGTACCTTTCCGCTGGTTCTCCGTGTACAAAGATAGATTAGATGTTCATTTCAACGTTGTTTCACAGTTTTGAAATGATTATCTATTCTATTACAGTGTACTCGGAGAACAGCGGGGAGGTGCTGCCGAAATTTACTCGAAACGGTTGAAAGCACCAGTGATGGGTGTTCGCTCTATACATTCTTAATGGGATAGAAGCCTACCCCCGACCGCCGGAACACACACATACAACAAGAATACACAACAAACGCATAATTAGAGAGTGATTCGAGATGTTCAAGTTAAAACCAATATATGATAATATGAAACCTTCATATTCTCATCGATACTCATATATGAAACTAAAAGCGCCACTTAGTCCCCGTCTATCGGTTAACATACGTGCGATGCTCGTCGTAACATAGAACTATACGAAGGTTGTTAAATATCGGACGGTATAGCTCGATACTAACAACCGTCGTATAGTCTACGCGACGAGAAAATTCAATCGTATGGTAACCCATAGATTTGTCCCGTGTGGACAAGTTAAGAATGTATAAAGCAAACGCCTTCATTCACTTGTGTTTTCATCCGTTTCGAGATATTTCGTCGGTACCTTTCCGCTGGTTCTCCGTGTACAAAGATAGATTAGATGTTCATTTCAACGTTGTTTCACAGCTTTGAAATGATTATCTATTCTATTACAGTGTACTCGGAGAACAGCGGGGAGGTGCTGCCGAAATTTACTCGAAACGGTTGAAAGCACAAGTGATGGGTGTTCGCTCTATACATTCTTAATGGGATAGAAGCCTACCCCCGACAGCCGGAACACACACATACATCAAGAATACACAACAAACGCATAATTATCGAGTGATTCGAGATGTTCAAGGTAAAACCAATATATACAGTGGCGGGAGCAGTGAGGGGCGGCAGGAGCTCCAGCCGCGGCAGAGGCAGAGGCAGAGCGGTTCTGCCGCGCGGAGAGCTCCGTAGGGAGCTTCAGAGGGCCGGTCTTGCACCCAGATTGGAGACCCCTTCGGATGCCTCCTTCCGTGTGGATTTTGCCACACCTCCAGGTATACTGCACGCATATCCATTTTGAATATAATATTACAGATATTCATGCCTGTTTATGTCAAAATTACTTATATTGTCAATGTTTGATTGTCTAGTTGTTGGTGATGCGTTCACATCTGGGACAGAGGCCACTCCCGCTCCTCCAGGTATGTTTATATATCATATAGTGCATGTATATTGATTTAGAATGCTATATCATAAATACACACATTCCTTTTGCTCTTACTTAGCAATTTTTTTTATTGTCTAGCTGTAGGTGGTGACACCACCGCACCTGCGGGTATGTTTATAAATCCTATAGTGCATGCATATTGATTTAGAACGTTATATTATTGATCTACACATTCTTTTTGCAATTACTTATATAATCTATTTTTAATTGTCTAATTATAGGTGGTGCGTCCACATCTTCCGCAGAGGCCACTCCTGCCGCTTCCATACCCTCCGCATCGTCTGCAGGTTAGTATGAATAAATATAAAATATTTATTCATTTTACATATGCTCTATAGAATAAATATGAACTTCATGGAAATTTAGCGTCAATGTTTATTTTCTAGTTGGAGGGGATGCGTCCGCATCCGGGACCCCGGTTGTTCTTCACCGGAGGAACTATCGTCCCGCTCGTGCTGCTGCCCGGGCCCAGGCTCGTGCGATAGTCACCGGAGGTATATATCACACTTCAATTTTCATTTAACCTTGATTTCTTAATACAACTTTGTCTTAATATTGATTGTCTTGATATTTCTTGCAGACGCAGGGCCTCCCCATCCCCAGAGGGGGACTCGAGGCCCGAATCAGTCTCATAGGCTGAGGCCTGACAGAGCTAGGGGGAGGCAGCATTCCCCATCTTTTTTACCCTTGACTATCGCTATACCGGTCCTCATGCCAAGGGTTCGGCCGGTATATAGGGGACGAGAGCTGGCTCGTGAAGAACTATCCACTTCACGTTGAGTGGGGCGAGCAGCACCAGCGCTCATTCGCCCTCTTCTTTGATTAGGCTCGGGTACGTATTACTATATATTTTCATTTGATCTATCCAATATATTTATTATTAACACTTGCAACCTAATAACAATATTTTTTTTGTATTTTCAGTTGGATTACGATTTTCAGCCTGTAGCCGACCCTGATCACCCGGGGAGGGTGCTCGACCTTCATGCTCTGTACAATGGCCTGATGAAGAACATGCAGGCCAAGGTACGATACAACAGGAATGAGATGAAGGCCGACTGCTACTCCCTGTGGATGGCGACCTCCGAGGCAGAGAGAGCGGCCCTCCTATCTACTCCGGCGTTTGCGAGAGTCGACGTAGAGACATGGCCTCTATTGTGCGAATATTTCGACTCTCAACGCAAACAGGTATGTATTTTAAATGTAATTCATTGTTTAGGATATAATTTATTTCTTTGTGTTCCTTAATTAGAAAACTAAATGTTAATGCGTTGTGCAGAAACAGGCCACTCAGAATACAGACGACAGGAAGTCGGCGAAGAGGGGTCGCCCTACTTACACAGGTGGCTCGAGGAATATTACTCGAGCCATGGAGTTATCGGTAAATTACAATAGACCGACCTTTGTGATATTCTGCAATATTAAGAGTTATTTTCTAATATTTCTAATATTAAGAGTTATTTTCTAATATTGCAGACAGCTCGGACCGTGGCGTCAGGTGGTACACCGAGCGTGCTGTCCGCATATTTTGCCGTCCACGGCACCTCGACAGATCCCACCACGGGCGAGCTTCGATATCCCAACGTCGCTACCCAGGAGTATTGCGTAAGTGTTAATATTTATTCTACCCATATTTGAAATTTTAGTTTTGGAAGGTTCAAGTTTAAATTTTATACTTATACTTTACTGTTTAATGTGGGTGTAGGAGCGGGTGGTTGAGCAGGCCGAGGCCTCGGGGATCAATTTTACCGGACAGAGCAATCTGAAGCTGCTGACCCCAGTTCTGGACGCCGCACACGGAGGGCACCACGGAGGTTGGGAGAGAGACCGGGGACTGGGCCCTAGCAGGGCCCATATAAGGTTGGACTCCATCCCGGCGGTTACTTCCTCCGTCTCCAGTGAGCGACGTGTCCAGCAGGAACTGGAGAGCTTGAGGGCCACCGTTCAGGAGTTGAAGGAGATGCTGGTATGCATACTACTTTATAATAAAATACCATGTCATATTATAGATATCAACATATCCATAATTAGTACGTAGCTTGAGCTTATTTGGTTTTAGACTTAGGTTTGATTAATCATACATACATATGTAATTAAAATAAACAACGGTTTTCCAAACTAGATATCCAAATGGGGTTTCGAAATAACTTGATAATGATACGAATTCGAATAATACACAGTTCTTACACGCTTCTTACACACGTTAGGTCCAGACGCGACAGGGTACATCGGCCGAGCCTCCACATGCATCTCCTTCGGCTGCGGCTCCGCAAGCCACTACATCGGCTGCGGTTCCGCAGATAGCCCCTATAGCTCCACCGCCCGCTCAGACTCCCGCAGCCGCGGTTCCGCAAGCGACTACCTCTACGGCGGCTGCGCAGACCACATCGCCAGCTCCACAGGCCGCTCAGACTCCCGCACGTGCCGAATTGCATGGTTTATTGACCGAGGAGCAGGCGCGCTTGATTCTATCGTTTATCAGAGGTGGAGCTGGACCGAGCTAGGATAGCTTTTTGATTCATATTTTTTGAAACATGTATTTATTTATATCATACATATTGTACTACATTTTGAAATGATATTGATATTGATATTGGTTTATATTTATATCATATTCAGTTTTTTGGTTTCTTTTGTATATTATATGCATGAGATGTGATTATGAATACTGCGATATATGTTGTGTGATGATTAATTTTATATTTTATTGATATATATATTATTGTGCACATGGCGGGAAAAAATCAGGCAGCCCTTTTTTTAAAAAAAAATACAGATAATGTGTACCTACGGATTAATCCGTAGGTACACATGTTGCCCCTACGGATTAAACCGTAGGGGAAAAATATCAGCAGTAACTGATATTTCCCCCCTGATCTCAGTACCAGAGGGTTGGGAGTGCCCCTACGGACATATCCGTAGGGGAAAACAAAGGCCCCTACGGATAAGTACCTACGTAGATATCCGTAGGGGATAGTACTTGGCCTTACGGATATCTCCGTAGGTACAGTTAATATATTTAAAAAAACCGTAAACAAAATAACTTTTTTTACCCTACGGCCTACTCCGTAGGTGAAACTAGTCTTACACAGAACTCCGTAGGGACAAGAGTTTGCCCGTAGGGGCAAGTTCAGGTCTTCAACTTGCGCCTACGGCGTTTGCACCTACAGGTTATTTTTTCTCCCCTACGAAAGTATCCGTAGGGGCAATGGTTTGTCCCTACAGATAAATCCGTAGGGACAACCCTTATTTATAGTAGTGCACGTGAGGACACGTGACCTTAGTCTTTTGCATGCATGGAGATCTTCCAAATCTCTTTTATTTTTAAGAATTAAATTTTTTGTAGGGTTAAACCCTATTTTTGTTCTTAGAGGAATTAAATTCCCATGCATATAAAGAATTAAATTCTTATGTAGGGTTAAACCCTAATTTTATTTAGAGGACTTGAATTCTTTATGAGTTTTGGGAGAATTGAATTCTCATATAGGGTTAAACCCTAGCTTTGTCTGTCTTGGAGGAATTAAATTCCTTGTAAATTTAAGTGAATTAAATTCTCATATAGGGTTAAACCCTAGTTTTATCTTGAAAGAATTAAATTCCTGTGAGTTTGGGAGAATTAAATTCTCATATAGGGTTAAACCCTAATTTTATCTTGAAGGAATTAAATTCCTGTGAATTTGGGAGAATTAAATTCTCTAAACTCAATTCTCCCTCTAAGTCTTGGATCTGCATGGCAGAATCTCAACCCGATGAGAATTAAATTCTTAACCTATGGGGAGATTTGCTTCTGCAGATCTTTAACCAGAGGAAGAACTAAGTTTTTTTTGCAGAAGAGTTAAACTCTAAGATTGAGAATTAAATTCTCTTTTTGAAGTTTTGATCCTTTTCCCCTTTCTCACCTAGGGTTTTCTTTCTTGAGAATTAAATTCTCCTTTCTTTTCTCTCTGCTATTTGCCTTTAGAAAATTTCAAGATCCCAAAATTCTATCTCTTCAAAATTCTATCCCTTTCTTCTCCTCTTGGCTCCTAGTGATAGGAGAAAGAAAAGAATCAATTTGTTTAGTAAATCTCTCATTGAAAGATTTTGTTTGTTTTTCATAACTAATATGATCTTTTAGATCTCTCAGTGAATTTTATTCACCATTGGATTTTTAATCCAAAAGATATTCTGTTTGTTATTTTTGGTGCAATTTAGGGAAATCTTTCCTTGTCTAAAATCTTTCCATACATTGGTGATTTTTAATCACCCTTGGATTTTTAATCCAACGGTCCCCCATAATCCTTTTTTTTTGTTTGGAAAGATTTGGAGAAAAACTTTCCCAGTTAGGGTCTTTGATTTCTCTTAGTTAGAATTTAATTCTATTAATTCAGAAGGCTTTTAAAGCCTATCGTGTGTTGGCACGTGACTCCTCTTCATTCAGAATTTAATTCTGTATTTTACCTGTACTAAAGACCATCACGTGTCAGCACGTGATCCTTGGTCACGTGTGAGCACGTAACGCCCCATTGGAGTCTTTCCTTAGCCATTTGTTTACACTTCTGCTTTCTTAGAATTTAATTCTGTAAAAGAGATCACGTGTCAACACGTGACCCTTGGTCACGTGTGAACACGTGATATCTCATTGAGGTAATTCCTGATTTTTAATCAGGGAACAGCCGTGGTGTTCGCTTCGTCGTCGAAGTGTTTGACCCGGTGGCTAGGTAGCCCGATCTCCACTGGGACCATTGCCTCGGTCCCGCAGCAGAGGCTAAAAGGGGTTTCCCCGGTGGGGGTCTTTTTTGACGTGTGCAGGGCCCATAATACCCGGGGCAATTCCTCGACCCAACTGCCTTGGCGTCCTTCTAGGCGGGTTCGGAGATCTTGGAGGACGTCCCGGTTAGCAACTTCGGCCTACCCGTTGCATTGGGGATGTGCAACCACGGCAAACTTCATGAGGATATGATATTCATTGCAGAAATCCTTCACTTTCTCGTTTTCGAAGTTCGTCCCGTAGTCGGTGATGATACACCTCGGGATGCCGAACCGGAGTATCAGGTTGTTCTGCAGGAACTTGATGGTCGTGGCGGCGTCCGGTTTCCTGATGGGGACGGCCTCGACCCACTTCGTGAAGTAATCTACTGTGAAGAGGATATACTTGTGCCCTCCCTTACCGGTCGGGAACTGGCCTATCATGTCCAATCCCCACTGGGCGAACGGCCACGGGAAGGTTAAAGTGGTTAGCTCGGTAGCTGGAAGGCGAGGTATGCTTCCATGGAGCTGGCAACTTTTGCATCTCCTGACGAGCTTCTAGGCGTCTTCATGAATAGTGGTCCAATAGTACCCCTAGATCAATGCCTTCTGGATTAAGGTTCGGGCCCCTTGGTGCGCGCCGCCGACCCCTTCATGGATTTCACGGAGGACGTAGTCGGCTTCGTGGGGGGTCAACGCACCGGAGCAGGGGCTGAGTGAAGGATTTCTTGTAAAGGTTCCCATTGCTCTAGACGAAGTGACGGGCTTTGGCTCGGAGACGGCGGGATGCTCCTCGATCTTCTGGGAGCGTACCATCCCTTAGGAATCCCATGAGGGGCTTCCTCCAGTCTTAGTCATCTTCTTGCGCTGTGCATACATGGAGCATTGTCGCCCTGTCTTCCACGCTGGGCCGTGGCAAGGTCTCGAAGAGGATAGATCGCTTATTGTTGGCCGAGTAGGATGGGGCCAGCTTGCTCAGGGCGTCGGCTTGGGCATTGAGCTGCCTGGGTATTTGATCCACTTGGACTTCGTCGAAGTTCTTTTGAAGTTTTCTTACTTCGGCTAGATATTTTACCATTAGAGGTTCCCGAGCTTCGAAGCGGCCATTCACTTGGCCAACGACTAAGGCTGAGTCACTGCGGATTCGAATTGTTTTCAGCCCCAACCCGGAGGCCATACGCAGTCCAGCCAGCAGGGCCTCATACTCTGTCGCGTTGTTTGAGGCCTTGAATCCGAGCTTTAGAGGATACTCCATTTCTTCCTCGTTCGGGCCCCGAATGATGAGGCCGGCGCCACAGCCTTCCTCTGTTGGGGAACTGTCGACGTAAATGACCCACTCAGGGACCGAGTCGGGTCTCCCCGTGGTCGGGTGTTGAGCTGCGAGGGTCGGCATGGACTCCGGTTCTTTGCTGGGGATGGTGCACTCAACGATAAAATCGGGCAGGGCTTGTGCTTTGATGGCCTGCCTCGGGCGGTATTTTATGTCAAACCTGGATAGCTCCCACCTCCACTTCTCTAAGCGGCCTGAGGATTCGGGTGAGGCGAGGATAGCCCCAAGTGGGCGCTCGGTGAGGAAGAGGATGGTGTGCGCTTGGAAGTAGTGTCGCAGCTTCCTTGAGGCCACAATGAGTGCCAAGACAATCTTTTCTATGACTGGGTATCTCGTTTCTGCATCTTTGAAGACGTGGCTCACGTAGTACACCGGCTTTTGCGCTCTGTCGACCTCTCGTACGAGCACTCAGCCTGCCGCTTGGTTGGATACCGCTAGATACATTGATAACCCATCTCCTTCAACTGGTCGGGTGAGCAGCGGTGGCGTCGCAAGGTGCTTTTTTAACTGGTCAAAGGCGGTCTGGCACTCTTCTGACCACTCGAATCTCGGAATTTTCCTTAGAGCTTTGAATAATGGGAGGCACTTTTCCCCAGACCTCGACATGAAACGGCTCAGAGCGGCTACCCGCCTTGTCAGTCGCATGATCTCGACGTTGGTCTTGGGCGCGGCCATGTTGAGGATAGCGTCGATTTTTTCCGGGTTAGCCTCGATCCCATGGTGGGTGACCATGAAACCGAGGAACTTTTTCCCGGTGACCCCGAATGCGCACTTGGCGGGGTTCAGTTTCATCTTGAACTTGCGGAGTACCTCGAAGGCCTCGTCGAGGTCCTTGGCGTGGTCGGTCGACGAGACTGATTTGACGAGAATATCGTCGACGTAAATTTCCATGTTCCTGCCTATCTGTGGCTTGAACATGCGGTTGACCAACCGTTGGTACGTAGCCCCGGCGTTCTTAAGGCCGAAGGGCATCGCCTTGTAGCAGTATACCCCCCGGTCCGTTGTGAATGCGGCGAGATCTTCGTCTGCCGGATTCATACGGATCTGATTGTAGCCGGAGAAGGAATCCATGAAGCTCAACAGCTCGTGTCCTGCCGAGCTGTCGACGAGCTGATCTATCCGATGTAGGGGATAATGTTCTTTGGGGCATGCCTTGTTGATGTCGGTGAAGTCGACGCACATGCGCCACTTCCCGCTTGACTTCTTGACCGGGACTACATTCGCTAGCCACTTCGAATAGGGCACATCCCGAATGAAGTTGGCGGCGAGGAGCCGATCTACCTCGTCCTCGATAGCCTTCTGTTTGACTGGGGTGAAGCTTCGCTTCTTCTGTCTGACGGGTCGGGCCGTAGGATCTACCCCGAGCTTGTGAGATATAATTTTGGGGTCGATCCCAGGCATGTCAGCAGGCGCCCAGGCAAACACGTCGGAGTTTTTTTCTGAGGAAATGAACCAGGTCGTCTCGCTGAGGTCCTGTCAGAAGCGACCCGATCTGAACGATCTTTTCGTCGTTCCCTTCTACGAGGGGGACCTCTGTCAGAGACTCCATCGGGGTCCCTCGGACCTCTTTTTGCTCGTCTCGAGTGTCCAGAGAACCTCTGATGTCACCCTCACTTTCGACATCGTCGGCCGGCTTCTCCAATGAAGATGTTGCGGTGAAGCAAACCTTTGCAATTCGTTGGTCTCCATAGACCCGACCTATCCCGCCCTGGTCGAAAAGGAACTTCATCGCTCGGTGGTAGGTCGATATCTGAGCCCGGAGGGAGTTCAGCGTGGGGCGGCCGAAGAGGATGTTATAGGCTGATGGAATTCTCGCTACGATGAATTCCACCGGCACTGTTCGCGTATGGCCGGCCTTCCTGACGTTGAACTGTAGAGTGATTACTCCTTCCGCCGGGATGGAGTGGTTGGTGAATCCTGAAAGGACGTGGGAGGTTGGCCTCAGGTCTGTTGCGGTGAGCCCCATGCGCAGAAAGCAGTCGTAGAAGAGAATGTCTGCCGAGCTTACCGAGTCGACCAGGATCCTGTGCACCTCGTATTGATGGACCCAAGCCGTAATCACCAGGGGGTCATTGTGGGGCAGGGATATGCCGTGAAAGTCCCCGTCGTCAAAAGTGATCGGCTCGGTCTCCCTAGACTTCTTCCTCGGCCGGCTGTCGGCTTCCGCGGCTGGCGTGGGGCGCCGAGTCTCGTAGGTAATCGACGTACCCCCCGCCGTCATGACCATGATTTTGGACGAGCATCGGTTCCCTTCGGTGAGGTTCCTTACTCCCCCTGGTGGGGTTGTTTTTGAGCTGCCGTAGAGAGTCTCGCGTGTGCGACCCCGTCGAGGGAGGGGGTGCCGGTCATGCCTGCAAACAGGCGAGTCGACCGCCACCACCTCTGAAGGGACAGGGGTGCGACGAGACTCGGGGCGAAACTCTCTGGCGTAAGACCTCGGAGTTAAATGGAGCGGGGCTCACCGGGTTATCGAATATGTCGGCCCAAAGACCTGCGGCTGTTGGAAACGGTGAGGCGACGATCGGCCGTGTCGGCGCGTGCGGAGTCTTCTCTTCCCCTGTAGGGGTCCCGGTCCCGAGGTGGGGGAGCGGCGACCTGGGGGTCTTGCCCTGCCATTTGGACGCGGGTGAGCGCCTCCATGACGGACGCGAGTCAGTCTATCCGGCCGGCAAGGGCGTTGATGGCATTCGGCAGAGGAGGGTCGTCCGCGCCTCCGTTGAGGGGGAGGCGGCGGCTAGTGTTTGGATCGTCATGATGATCGCTCGCCATTAG
This sequence comes from Agapanthus africanus, assembly GCA_030015575.1. Taxonomy (NCBI): domain Eukaryota; kingdom Viridiplantae; phylum Streptophyta; class Magnoliopsida; order Asparagales; family Amaryllidaceae; genus Agapanthus; species Agapanthus africanus. The sequence continues at coordinate 654,213,996 of JASDDO010000014.1, forward strand.
ATTGGGATCGGAAGATGAACTTTTATTTTTGTGGAATTAAGATTTCCCACAGACGACGCCAGCTGACGCGACCTAGATCACGCCAAGATGTTACCTTCGGTTGATCTGCTGATGGCGGCGAGGGATGGCTGAGATTGGATATGGAAGCAGGCTCCTGAAGCGTGTGGATCTCAATGGGTTTGAGGTTGGTTGTCGCTGAGCTACCTGCAAGGAAATCCCGGGGTGGTTGTACCACCGAGGACCCTCTGACGATCAAGTTAGAAAGGAAATCCGAGCAGAGTAACAACTTAGTGGAGTAAAAATGACTTATTTGAGCCGTCTAAAGCGGGAGTTTATATAGCGGTGGCAGCAGGCAGGGCAGGCTTGAGAATCACGCCGTCCGTTACGCTCTCAACGTTACACCCGCGTGATGAGCGGGATCTCCCATTAATGGCGAGACAGACTCGTTAATGGGGGAACATGATGGCGTGAAACGTGGGATGTGGCCGGCGGATATCTCGAGCACGGCGAGATTCACGGGATGGCGGTTGCACCTGTGAGCGGTGTCGTCGGTCGGTCGATGAGACCGAGAAAGATGACCTCGACGGGAGAGCCCGCGGACGAGCGGGAGAGCCGAGGTTTCTTGGTTCTGCGGTAGCTCGGAGACGAGCTGTGAGGCCGAGGAGGCCAATTGCGCAGGGGTCTCGGAGGTGAGCCAGCGTTTGTTTGTAGGACGGGTATAGGAGTGGTCTGGTCGGCCACTGTAGGTCCTCTTTTGTATGCTCTGGGCCACGTCATCTGCCACGTGTTATGATCTGAGAGATCACCGATATCGAGCATCATCGGGTAGCAATTTGGAATTTAGCTATCTTGCCTCCAAAGTTTTGGTATTTTGGTATGAAAGGACGATTTTACTCATAAAACGAAGTGGAAAGGCTTTGGAAATATCCATTATCTTTTGAGGATCGTTTTTCAAATTTAAGGATTGTTTTCCCAAAAATCTAATCTTTCGAGGTCCTATATGAAAAAGAAAAGCTTTTATATTTTTTGGGGTGAGGAGAAGTATGGAAGAACCTCAGGGGGAATGGGCTTGGAATTTTTATCAATCTTTATATATTCCTTAATTTAAGCTTCATTATCAACAAGATTAAGCCCTATTTTATATTGACTTGTTTTCTAAATGACCTGTGATCAACTCGAAGTGTCCACGGTTATTTGCTTAATTCACAGGCTGACATGGAAATCATAAGTTATGAGTTAAAGTTTTACTGCCTGTCAAAATATTACCTGAGCAAGTCGATCCATTAGTAAGTATTGCTTTTTGTTAATTTTCTTAGACAGTTGGGTAGGAGAATAAATATTTTATATTTAATTGCATTTATTATGAGTACTAAGTTTTATTTTCATAATGTATATGTTGGCTTATTAATACTAAGTTTTGTTTTATATAATGTATATACTGGTAAGTTTACCATTAATTAAGATTATTAGTCTTCATACTCCAGAAAACCTATGCACATAATTCTCTTTAAATTACACAAAATATTCTATTATACTCTAATTTATTATGCATACATGGATGATCTGTTTATCTTTCCATGGTTTATCCATACAGCCGTCCGTCTGTAATGGTTCGGATGATGGCCATGAAATATAATACCTGTTAAAATCTGAGTATTGTTATCCACATCCGTTTTACTATCTACCGGTAATTATCTATCCAGATATGATCGATGATACGTGGATTGGACACTTCTGAGGACCTTTTGTTTACCATGGCCGGTCTACCCACAATATTAATTCATTTGTAATAGTTGTTGATTTGGTGGGTTTTATGACATGGTCTATTGATTTCTCACACCTGTAGCCCAAGAGTTGCCAGCTTTCAAAATTAATTTTTATGATAAAATATATAAAAATCAGATATTGTATACATGTGACAGTTAATTATCCTTTTCTGTTCAGTATTTTCTTAATTTTCCATGTTCTCACTGTCAGAAAAACATCTTTATTGATTATTAAATTTATTTCAAAATATTTCTTCATTGGGAAAACCTCGAGAAACATCATCCAATCGAAGTAAAGCATAACTATTTCCCCTTGCATACACGGTATAAGTATAACCTAACTATTGTACTACCATCACCGGTATCATAAGACATAATTTCCAAAAAAGTTGTTAGTTTTCTCCAACATCTTAAATTGTTAACTTCCAACAAGAAATTATCACTAAAGGTTGCATCTAGATTGTTCGTATATATAACATGAAAAATTAAAATTTACTTCTTTTACATTGCATCATCCTAGCTATAAGACTGATAGCTAGGGGCATGATTGTATGAGTGATCACACTAAACTTTCTAAGTAGGCATGCAATTATCGTGACAACCTGGAGCAAGTAATTACTATTGTTGTTTCAGCATTATATGAATTAATTAAACTGCATTAATATTAAATTTATTAGACAAATGATTATTATCTTCAAAATTTCTTATGTATACTCCTTGGTACATTAATTTTGAGAGGAAGCAGGTGCTGCAGGAGCATTCCAGGCTTATAACTGCAGGTCTTATGAGGCCCAGACACTTTTTTACACATAGCTTTGTGGACCCTATGGGGCCTGCAGTCTGGACACTACAGATATGGGCCAGCAGTGTCCCAACATGCCCCTTATAGTCTAATTCTAATCATATTGCAAGCCATATGGAATTATGCAAATTAAGGGTCTTATCAAGTGTTTTGATGTCTTTTAATTATATATGAAAACTCAAATTTACTTATATATACCTCAAACGCTATCTGCACTGAAGCGTCCATAGATAAATATTTGCAATTAAATAGCTGACAAAACCTAATTCTACAAAAATCAATCTTCTCAATTTAGATGTTTGAGTTGAAGTTTGAGTTGAAGCATTTCATTGAGGAGAAATGTGAGTTGAAGTTTAGGTTCAGGAGCTAGCCTATGTAAACATTAAATAATAAAGAAACCATGATTCTACTAGTTTAATTGCAGTGAGATTAGCAGCGCATAATTTATTTTTTCCTTTCTTCTAAATAGATAGAAGGATTTTCTTTCATTAGCTGACGATGAATTGTAATAATTGTAATATGCTTGTAATATGCGATGGGTTCGTTACGCGGACAATGAATCGAAGCACGCGCTTGTCTTAAATCTTGGGCCTTCGGGCTTTTTCTTGGGCCTTCATCTTGGGCTAATCATTTGGCTTCAATTTTGCAATCAATTGCAACAATCTCCACCTTGATTCAAAATTCGTCAACATATCTACACTTCTATGAAAAAACTTGGAATTTTGCAATTCGTCGTTACCGGCCTTTATTAAGCAAGCACGCATATCTATCCAAAAGCGTTTCTAGTTTGGCAACCTATCTAGAAGTCTTAAATTACAAGAAACTACAATGAGTAATGGTAACAATTAAGCACTAATAATGTCGTGTGGTTACCATATCAGCACTGTTAATGTTAATGTTAATGTTAATGAGGTTGCCATGTTAGCAAAAAAGTGCAAATCACCGAAGATTAAGATTACCCTTCATCTTCATCCTATCATATCCCTATTCCTAACCCTAAACTAGCCCCGGCGTCGCTGCCGCCATACTCCTCCTCCACAGTCAACTGCGTCGCCCTCCTCCCCTTCATCTTCATCTTCCATTTCTTCCCCTCACCAGGAAACTCCGCCTCCCTATTAACTTGGTCCTTGCCCTCGCCGACGGTACCGGAGCTGCCTTGCCGCCTCCTCTTCAATCTTCATCATCATTGCCTAACCCAAACCGTAACCCCTAATTCTATCCCTAACCATTTGGCCGTCTTTATCTATCGCCGCCTCCTCCACCCTAGTCATCTCTGCCACCCTCCTCTCTTGCCACCACCGTCAACAACCTCCTCCATAATTAACAGTAATTAGCAATAATCATCAATGAGATAATCAACAATTATTTTATACAACTAGAACCGTAAAGCGTTGATTGGCGTTGACCGTTAACCATGGAAGTTTCTCATAATTTTGATCTTTTCTGTAGTTTGTTGCCAAATTGGTAAACTTTTTGGCAGTAATTATTGGGAATTAAGCATCGAAGAAACATATAAGAGGTTGCTAGCTAGTTATATATATGTACATATATTTAGCAACCTATATAGATATCAAGTGTAGATGCACTTATATACAATAAAAGTCTATACTTGAAATCAATATTACATATATAACTGAAAGAGGTCCACAGTAAAGTTGAATTCATCCATGTTCACATACAATCACTGCAGACGTAAACAAATCTGCATATATCATATAAATTTACAATCAAAATTGTTACAGATTCATTTACAAAAATACTTCGATGAAAAACATTCTTACTCAGATTCATGATTTGCAATATAAGATTCCCGACTCTCATCGAATCTCATGACTCAAGATTGATATATAAATTACTTACCCAGAAACAAATTCAGCTAAACAAAAAGAATTGACATTGCCATAATTAACTATAAAAAGAGAAGGCATAAATTCCAACTACATACAAATTAATAATCAATTTTGTCATTGATCAAGTAGAAAATTTCGCTCCATCCCACTGTTTATCAATTATAGCAACAATTCTTGAAGGTTTTGCATATAAGCACAGTGTGATGAAATTATACTTGAAGAATTAGATATGCATGGATTTTGAGATCATACCTGGTAGATTTTGGATGAGTCAACATGTATATATTCATTTAGGTATACCCATGATTTCCCACAGCTTTCTTGAACTTTGGGCAAATTATATTGATACATGATTCCAATTTTTTTCTTTTTTTAATGCAAGTTCAAGAAAGCTGTGGAAAATAATGAGACAACCCCGCATTCATCCCCTTACTCCCATCTTTTCAAACCTCAATAATGAAACCTATATATATATCATGAACCAATTAATTAAACCATGCATGCAAAACCCTAACCCTAACATTCTTAATTATATCAATATATATATGCATGAAAAGGAAGAGCAAAAGCCTAGCTAGCTAGAACTATATAAATTGTTGAAATGAAGAGATAAGGGGGTGGCGAAAGGAGGAGGAAACCCTAGAAAATTAAGTAGACGAAGGTTTGAAAGGGAGGGGACAAGAAAGGCTGACATGAGGCATGTTCATGAATGGGGTTTTGTATAGGGTATGGGTGTCCATATGTGGGGACCCTGCAAACAAAAAGGCTGGCTAGATCTACATTTTGTATGGTCACTGCAGTCTGTGCTTCAGACCTAGCAGCTCAATTTTAATCTCTTCTTGTGACATGTGGGGAGACCTCTATAGGGCACCAAGGATTTTGGGTGAGAGTTTTGGATCTGGGCATGTTCTAGGCTTCAACTTATTTTATGTTTTTAATTTCCCTCTGATGATGCTCGATATCAGTGATCTTCCAGATCAGGACACGAGGCAGATGACGTGTCCCAGGGTTCACAAGAAAGGACCTACAGTGGCCGACCAGACCACTCCTGTGCCCGTCCTACAAGCAAACGCGGGCTCACCTCCAAGCCCCCAGCACAATTGGCCTCCTCAGCCACACAGCTCGTCTCCGAGCTATCGTGGGCCCGAGCCTCCTCGGCCCTCTCAGCTCGTCCCCCGGGCTCGAGCAGAACCAAGATACCTCGGCTCTCCCGCTCCTCCGCGAGCTCTCCCGCCGAGGTCATCTTCCTCGGTCTCATTGACCGACCAATAGCACAGCTTGCAGGCGTAACTGCCATCCCGCGAATCTCGCCACACGCGAGATCTCCGCCGGCCACATCCCACGTTCCACGCCACCACGATCCCCCATTAACGAGCCTGTCTCGCCATTAATGGGAGGTCCCACTCATCACGCGGGCGTGACGTCGGGAGCGTAACGGCCAGCGTGATTCTCGCGCCTGCCTCGCCTGCTGCCACCGCTATATAAACCCCATTTTCAGACGGTTCAAGTAAGCCATTTTTACTTCACTAAGCCGTTACACTGCTCGGATTTCCTCTCTAATTTGATCGTCGGAGGGTCCTCGGAGGTACAACCACCCCGGGACCTCCTTACAGGTAGCTCGGCAACCACAACCTCAAACCCATTAGGATCCACACGCTTCAGGAGCGACAGCCTCCAGATCCAATCTCAGCCACCCCTCGACGCCATCAGCAGATCAACGGGAGGCAACATCTGAAGGAGATTCACGCCCTCCATCAGCTGGCACCTTCTGTGGGAATCATTGAGGGACCGGCGTCTGATGGAAAGAGCTGGCCCCTCCAGCCTTTGACCCCTTCTTCGGCTTGCGCATGGCTGCTTGGAGGAGGTCCGCGTCCATGGTTTCTGCACAAGACAAGATATAATGGAGTCAGTGACACAAACAAAGTAAAAACAAATACAAGATCCTAACTTACCGACGAACTGGGCGGGGTTGAGCCCGGCCCAACTGAGGCCCTCTCAGAAAGCAGGACATCATCCCGAGGAATAGGCTCCCACGCCGCCACTCTCGCCGCGTCGGGTTTCCCTGCCAGCACCTATCCCTGGACCACTGGACGGATTTCCCTGCCAGCACCTATCCCTGGACCACTGGACGGGTATGGGCCAGTCCTCACCCTCTGGCGGTCCGACGAAGAAAAATTTCTTCTTCCAATCATGGATGGAAGAAGGCAGGACGACAACTCCTGACCCGGCTACACTCCCCCGCTGCTTCCTAAAGGAGAGGTAAACCCACCTCGGGTCGCCCGTGCGAGTTCCGGGGTGACTTTTGTAAACAAGAGAGGAGGCAAGGATGGACAGACTAAAGGGGATCATCTGCAGCTTCAGCCGGACCAGGAACCCAAGGAGAATACTCCAGGAGTTCGACACTAGCTGGCCCGGGGCTAACCCAAAGTAATTTAACGCAGCTGTAACCTCGGGAGAGAAAGGCATGCGCATTCCGGCCCAAAGGGCTTTCAGGTACAAAGTGATCTCTCTACCTCTCACCTGATCTGCCCTCTCTCCTTTCTCGGCCAATCGTAGCGTGTAGTCGGAGGGAATATGGAAACGAGCTTGAGCGGTGACAAGCTCGTCCTCATACCTTACTGAGGACGACGCACCAGGGGCGTCCGCCGCCACCGCTCCAGGAACCGCCCCAGATGCGCGACCCCGGGAAGAGGATCGGACCCCAACTTCCCGAAGGGGATCCAACCCGGGGGAGAATCCCTAGTATCTACCCCTACGACATCTACAAACTCCTTAAAACAAGACATCTAATCTGATGGGAGGAAGTCCTCGAGAAGAGAAAACGCTGAGATCCGATCTAAAGGGGAGAGCGCCGAGCTAACAAGACTCGGAATGAGAAAAGTAGGAAGAGAGAGAGAGACCCCGAATCAGGCCTCCCCTCGATTTATACAGCCAGTGTCCTCATCCAGCGGCGACGGTCAACTCCTGCCAAAACGATTCAGTGCACTCGACGACCACGATCACTCCACTTGTCGCGAGCGCATTGGCAACATCCCATCGGATGCCAGAAGCCTGCGGCACGTCACATCAGCCAACCGGCACCCAACACGTGGCTTGTCACTTCAGCAAAAGGGCACACGATCCGGCACACCCTCTTTAATGCGGAGATCTCACCCTGATCCACTGACATCACCCGGAAAAACAACCGATCTCCCAGGGACACGCCCGACGATATCTTCGGGTGACTCGGCAAACCGCTCTCGACCCGACCCGTCAGCTGGTCGGGATGAGAGTGGGGGGCTAATGACGATGCTCGATATCGGTGATCTCCCAGATCAGGACACGTGGCAGATGACGTATCCCAGGGCTCACAAGAAAGGACCTACAATGGCCGACCAGACCACTCCTGTGCCCGTCCTACAAGCAAACGCCGGCTCACTTCCGAGCCCCTAGCACAATTGGTCTCCTCGTCCACACAGCTCGTCTCCGAGCTATCGCGGGCCCGAGCCTCCTCGGCCCTCTCAGCTTGCCCCCCGGGCTCGAGCAGAACCAAGATACCTCGGCTCTCCCGCTCCTCCGCGAGCTCTCCCACCGAGGTCATCTTCCTCGGTCTCATTGACCGACCAACAGCACAGCTTGCAGGTGTAACCGCCATCCCGCGAATCTCGCCACGCGCGAGATCTCCGTAGGCCACATCCTACGTTCCACGCCACCATGATGCCCCATTAACGAGCCTGTCTCGCCATTAATGGGAGGTCCCGCTCATCACGCGTGACGTCGAGAGCGTAACAGCCGGCGAGATTCTCGTGCCTGCCTCGCCTGCTGGCACCGCTATATAAACCCTTTCTTCAGACGGTTCAAGTAAGCCATTTTTACTCCACTAAGCTGTTACTCTGCTCGGATTTCCTCTCTAACTTGATCGTCGGAGGGTCCTCGGTGGTACAAGCACCCCGGGACTTCCTTGCAGGTAGCTCGACAACCACAACCTCAAACCCATTGAGATCTACACGCTTCAGGAGCGACAGCCTCCAGATCCAATTTCAGCCACCTTTCGCCGCCATCAGCAGATCAACGGGAGGCAACATCTGAAGGAGATTCACGCCCTCCATCACCCTCAAGGGTTTTTTTCTTCTGAAATAGGGTATAATAAAATTAAAATTACTAAAATAAAATATTTTTTTAATTTATCAAAATAGGACGATTTCGAACCCGGTCCCACCCTCTAATTATGAGGATGGGTTCTAGGAACCCGCCACTCTTTTTAATAAAAAAAATTAAAAACAGAAATTAATTAAATATCGACTAAAATGATAAACAATAATATTAGTGCTGTTTTGGTTCCGGACAATTGTTATTACAGTTCATATAGAATTACTATAAATATGAATCTTGTATACACTCTAATAGCAAAATGAATAAGTCAAATTTAAAATACAAAAATCTTATATCTGTTTGTAAAAGGTAAATTGTACAAGTTTCTTTACAAGCGCTAACCGATTTTCTTCCGGTGCACTTGTTACGATCTCGAAGGTCCCGCCCCTGTTGACTGTCCTGAACATCTGGTTCTATAATGACTTGGTTGTTTGCATAGGGTACATCTGTCGTGCCTTTGCTGAGAATCAGCATCCATTTTCATTCGATCTCGACGCACCTTAGGTCTTCCGGACCCTATATTTTTGTCTGGCGGTAATACTGTCGGTGTTTGTCTGTTCTCAGTATAATAGTGCCAATAGCGACTGTCTGGTATAGAATAAAATTTTGGATCGTATGCGCCTTGGTAATTAGAAACTGTATAGTAACGGGAAGCAAAATTATAATGTGAGTTATGCATGCTGCTCACAGCAGCAATTGCGTAGGCACAAGGTAAATATTGTTGCTGGAAAACACCGCATATGCACGAAGAGAGCCCTTCATCTCTAAAATTTATGGTATATTGATTCCCATTACTCCCCGTTGTTTCCCCCAATCAGAGAAAAACTCTGTTCAAGTTTTCAAAATTTGAAATGAGCAGCGCTTCATAAGAGTGCCAGCGCTCTGAGGCAGCGCTCACGTGCAAAGCACGAGTGCGCTAACGCAAAGAGCGCCGACGCAAAGAGCGCCGACGCTCTGAAGCAGCGCACACGTGCAAAGCACGAGTGCGCTAGTGCAAAGAGCGCCAACGCTCTGAAGCAGCGCACACGTGCAACGCACGAGTGCGCTAGTGCAAAGAGCGCCAGCGCTCTGAAGCAGCGCTCACTTGCAAAACACGAGTGCGCTAGCGCTGGAACTAAATGTTTCCCACCGTCGGATCAAAGATCCAATAAACATGATAAATCATCAATTGACCAAAATGAAATTCTGTTAAGGAAAGATTCCTCAAAATCTTTTCAAACAAAAAGATTGTGCTCTATAAATCAGAGCACCGTTGAATCAATGATCCAATGGTGATTAAAAAATCACCAAAATACAGAATAAATTCTGTATGGGAAAAGATTTCCCAATCTTGTTAAAAAACAAGAAGATTGCCTTCTGTAAGAAACCCTTGGATCAAAGATCCAACGATGGGAAAATCCCCAAATCAATTGGAGAAAAGATCTTCTTAACCGATTGAACAAATCGGCTTGCCCTATATAAAGGCCCCAAGACTTTGAGTCTCATATAGAGGAACCCCCCTATAAACTTTGAGAAATTTCAGAAAGAAAAGCAAGCTCTCGATAGAAGAAGAACTTTTCTTCAAGGTAAACAAAAACAGAGATAAGAAAAATCTCATTAAATAGGAAGAACATAATTCTTCTCACAGATCATAGATCTATAAGACTAAGGTCTTTTTACAAAAAGATATTATGAACATCTCATTATAAAAGGGGGGGGAATAATTCAATTCTCTTAGAATCACAGATCCATAAAGGCAAAGCCTTTCACCAAAATAAGAGATTGAAACATCTCCTATAAAATCAGAACTTTGTTCTTAGAACCTTGAGACAAAGTCTCTTATAAACGAGAATTTATTTCTCAGATCATAAAACTGATCAATAGCGCTTTGCGCTCATGGACTGGCGCACAGCGCCAAGCGCACCACGTGCTCCTCACGTGTGCGCCACTTAACAAATAGCGCTTTGTGCTCTTGGACTGGCGCTAGCGCCAAGCGCGCCACGTGCTCCTCATGTGTGCGCTATATCACAAATAGCGCTTTGCGCTCTTGGACTGGCGCTAGCGCCAAGTGCGCCACGCACTCCTCACGTGTGCGCTATATCACAGAAGCGCTTTGCGCTCATTAACCGGTGCTAGCGCCAAGTGCGCCACGTGTTCCTCACGCGTGCGCTGATAAAACATAAACTGTTCTTTAAATAAATCTCTAGAGCTATGATGAATGCTCAACATTCAATAAAAGACAGAAAGGCTGTCAGAACCCAAATCAATTCTCAGCATTATCAAATGTTTAACATTTTAACCGAGTGAGCCGAGCCCAAGTTGGCCACAAACCCCTCATTCAGATTAATTGAGCCCATATGCTCATAAATTTCAGATCTTAGTCCCAATTGGACTACAGATCTCCCAACCAAAATTGGTTCAAGGGTACATCTCTTCACTCCTCTGATATTTGTCGTTGTAATCCTTCAACGTCTTCAGAGAGGTGACGGGTCCCGACAACCAGACATTCCATGGACTATGATGTCCTTAAACTTTACAGACTATGACGTCTATAAACTACCACGGACTGCGGGATCCTTAAACTCATGGACTTTGGGGTCCTTAAACCCATGGACTAAGATGTCCTTAACCTCGGACTGTGGGGTCCTTAAACCCATAGACTATGATGTCTCTAAACTTTATAGACTATGACGTCTTTAAACTGGACCGTAATGTCCTTAAACTAATTATGGACTGCAACGTCCTTAAACTAAAACAATAGAGCTCAAATGCTCTTTTGTTAGATCTAAATGATCCCGTTAAGTTGATCTTAGTCTAAAAATTAGACTAACCTATCCTTAACAAACATTTAAGTCTATCTTAGTCTCAAATGAGAATAACGTATTCTTAAACCCAACCCAAACCCAAATCTAAGAAAATACGAATTTGGACTAATTCACGCCCTACGGGCGACAACATAAATTAGTCTCCGTACAATCTACGGGCAACCAAAAATAAAACAAACACACACGACACGAAGTGACCATCTGCAGAAGGAGAAAGTGGTTACCGCGATGCGGCAGCGTAATTAACTGCAGGGGCTTGCGCTTGCAGGGAAGAGCGTCCCCACAATCAAAAACTCCTCAAACGAGGGGGAATCTGACGAAGTCTGCTATATCGGCCGCATCCGTCTAAACCTCCGATACACGGTGCCATAAATCAACTTGGCATCTTCAGAGAGGTGGACGGATTGAACCAAATAGTATCTTCCCCCAAATTCAGGCAAGACGTCAGTCCTCCTGGTCTTTCGGCAGAGAACAGATTCTGGCACGCCCGGTGGGACCTTTTCCTCTTTCCACTGCACACTTCGTGTGTCGTGTTTCGCGAACAAGTCGCGGTTTGACATGGTTTCCTTTGGATGTGAAGTACTAAGATTTGGTATCTTGCTCCATGCAGAAAAACAGAAGATCAATGGCTTCAAACTGCACTAATTGCAACAACTCCCGTTCCGCCTCATCTGGAGGAGTAACCTACGGGCCCCAAGCGGCCTTTCTTTTCACAATGCCGGAGGAACAAGTGACCCAAGCCACCACTGGGCAATTCTTCGGGACAATGATCCTACCAACGAGCTTCAGCGTTCAGATGCCAACACAGGAAGATGCGAAGAAGTCAGTTTTTGATCTGCTTGCAACCACCACGGCCCCTCTCAGCGGGTCGTCCAACTCCAATGCCTCAGTATTCAACAAGCTGGGTCAAAGCTCAAGTGGGCTCGCAAAAAGGCTTGCAATACCAAAGAAGGACACTCCAACTCCTGCTACAGTTGAGGTCGTCCAAGTTGCTCTCCCTACTCAAAAGCCGGCTTTCGACAGGTTGACCATTCTCTCTCAGCGGACGTCTGTCTTCGACAGGCTAGCGCCAATAACAGCCTCTCCTCAAAACAGGGGGCATGGAAAAGCTAATCCAACAGCGGAGGTGATCCCGACCGCTCGTCATGCTCGCCGTCGTCACTGGCGCCGAGTAAGGAAGGCTGGGGGCAGCTCTCCTTCTGGATTAACTCCGCCAGCTCCAACGGTGGAAATTGATGTTGCTGTTCCAACTGGGAACAGCTTTGAACCACTTAACAGGGTGCGCAAGAATTCGCCGATTGCCATGCTGAAAAAGTCTCCTCCGCCTCTTGAAAAGATCACAAAAGCGAAGCCGGAGCAGCCCCCTCAGCGGCTGTCCTCCAAAATTTACAAAGTCTGGCGACAAGTCCAAGACTCCGTGATTGATCAAGACTACCCCCGCTGACAGAAAAAGATGAAAGCTCGGCGAGAAGGGGATCATCCTGTCAAGCCACAGAAGGTGTCATCTGTTTGGGTACCCGCTACAACGGCTCCCTCAACTTCGACCGCCTACAAGAGGAGAAGACCGGAGAAAATTCCCGTGTCTGCGACAAATGTCAAGGGCACTAAGCCTACACGCTCTAAGTCTGGGGGCATGGTGGTGCATACCATCTATATGGCATCCGGAAAAGAGGATAGCCGTATCTCCACAGGTCATCGACCGCTTACGTGATCAGTGACTAAGGCTCAGGAGCAGCAACAACAAAAGCTCTAAGAGATGCTAACAGCTATGGCCGCACTCACGGGACCAAAAGAAAGCCCGGAAGCGTCGTCGGAGCAACGTCAAGAACAAGAAACTGATGTTGAGTTCCTCTGCAGAATTCTCGAAAAGAAGGACAAAGAGGCAGCGGAACAAGCTGCCAACATAAAACGAATGGCGTTCTTATTCCAAGATATGGTCGGGATGATGTTACAGCCGGATCCTCCAGTTGAAGATCCTCCAATTATCCTCGAAGACGACCGAGCGGAGACGTCAAACCCTCTTCCGGCTTGTTCAGCAGCAAGGAAGAGACCATTTCTAAAGCCGCCCTGGATGACTATATCGCACAACAGATACCTGCTCATCAGGCGAGCGAAGCTGCCGGACAGATTGTTAAGACTGGACGACCCCATCCGGGTTGGTACGACCAAATAAAATACCCGCCAGGATACAAAATTCCTAAATTCCATGTGTACAAGGGGATAGACAATCCCCATCAACATGTTGCTCAGTTCAGGGCTCTCTGCGGCAACACTGGAGGGGATGATAAGTTACTGCTTCGCCAGTTCGTCGGTAGCTTGGCGGAATCGGCCTTTGAGTGGTATTCGGAACTTCCCAACGACTCCGTCAAAACTTTTACGGAGATGGAATTGCTGTTCACCCAACGTTTCGCAAGCGCTGGCGAGTACACCCCGATCACCGTGTTAATTAACGCCAGAGTGAAGCCGGGCGAAACATGAGTGCAGTACGCGATACGATGGCGGAATCTATGGTCAAAGTGCGAGCAACGCATCGAGGAAGCGCCCGCGGTAGGCATGTTCGTGGGTACTCTTGATCCGCAGGAGACCATTTCGCAATTCATGATATTCTTCAAGCCAATTACTTTCCAGGCCTTGATTGACAAACTGGCCCAAATGGATCAGATGGGTCATAGGAGATTTCCTTCGAAGCTGGAATCTCGAAATGAAAAAGGGAAAGGGAAAGCGACCTTCATCGCCAATGCTCAGCAGCAACCCAGTGGTCCAAAACCAACTGATCGCCAAGATGAAAGACGGCGATTCTTCAATGAGAAACTGAAGCGCCTTTATTCGTTTCCCCAGGATAAAATGAGGAGACTGTTCGAGCTGGCGGTGCGCAACAGGTTCGTCAATTTTCCGGATCCAAAACGCTCATTGCAACCCGGTGAGGCTAATAATCCCAATTATTGCCCCTATCACCAAGCGATAGGCCATCCAATCGAAAATTGCTTCATCTTCAAAGGGTGGATTGAGAACCAATACTAACAGGAAAAATTCGCACTGTCCGAGAATTGGAAAGTAAACCCGTCCCAGCCGCACGCTCTCAAGAAGGCGGACACACCGGGGGCATCATGCTCTTTTGTAGAAGAAGCTACATGGGAGGTCGTTCTTTCAGCCAAAGTGAAAAGAATGCTGAAGGATCTCCAAACATGCCCGGCGATCAAATGGAAAAGTTCTCTGGAATCCGAAGTCATCAAGGGAATGTTGAAGCCTTGCTCAACGCCAAAAATTGGTAGGGATGGTCAAAACCCCCATACCCAGCCGTCAAAGTCTTCGAAGAAGAAGAAGAAGACCAGAAAGCCCGTGAAGCTTGGTGATAAGCACACGGACCTGCAGAAACATATTGACGCATTGGAAGAATACAACCAGAAGGAGCGAACCCCGGTCACGCTTCAAGAGTTTCTCAACCACATCCTTGAAGATGGAGACGGCGACGAAGATGAGGGAGAAGACTCATCAGATGAACCTGAGGATTATGTGGCAAGCTGCCATGTGATTTCTCACTCATTAATAAACAGTGAAGAAGCTCATGACGCAGAGAAACTAAGGGCAGATCCTGAATCGGAGCTCCTTGGACCGTCAGACGAGATGATTGATGCATTCCTGAACGAAGCTCTTCTGAAAAGTAAGGCTGATCGAGAGCGCGAAACGGTCATATTTGGAAAAGACAAATGCTGGCAACTGAACGGAAAGATTGAAGCACCCCAACCAGATAAGAGCACTTCGGCCACCAGCAAAAGCAGGTTCAAGACAAGGAAAAGGTTCGCTAAAGCCATATCGATGGGAATGAAGCTGTCACCCTCCGAAGGAAACACTTCTGATGAGATACACCTCAATGAAGAGGATGTGCATCCTAATTACTGTTTATATCATCGATGGATTGCGCACCCCACTGAAGAGTGCAACGCCTTTAAAAATTGGTGGCAAGGGTATGTCGCTCACAGGCAACACTTCAAGAGGATGAAGTGTGAAGCTCGTCGACAGCGGAAAAATGCGACAGACGAACGAGGAAGAGCTGCCGGCAACTGTCACATGGTTGATAGCAAGGAATCGCAAGTTCTCACCTTCGGAAGCGATTCTGAAGAAGAAATGACTCTCGGCCCTCTCTTCAAAGAATCCACCCCAGGAAAAGAGGAAGAATCGAAGAGCTGCGAGAACATTCAGCTGCGTAATCGCACGCTACCTGAAAAGAATCTCGGACCCGCAAACTAGGGATCGAACAAAAAGGATAAGGGGGAAGAAAAGGTCCCTGGGGATATCGCCCTTGATGATCGAGTCGTCAAAGAGTTGACAGCCAAGGACCCACCAAAGAAAAATAAGGTAGATTACAACGTTTTGGCACACCTGAGGAAGACACCCTCGCAGCTAAATATTCTCGACGCCCTTCTGCTATTTAAAGAGGCGAGAGATTCCCTAATCAAGGCACTACAAGAGCCCGAACAGTTCCAGGCTTTTCTCGCCGAAGAAAATATGAAGGACGAGCTGGAAGAAGTGCACACAGCCGATATCACCTTCGGCAATGAAGATCTCCTCCTCGGGACGTGCGAGCATAACCGTCCCCTTTATGTCTCCGGATACTGTCATGATATTAAGATAGGCAAGATTCTGGTTGACAATGGGTCCTCCGTCAATCTCCTCAATGTAAGAGTGTTAAAGGAAATCTGCATGAGCTTTCAACACCTCGCTCGTGATAAAATCACCATCTCCGGGTTTGACTCCCAGTCATCCCGGACGCTCGGGTCTGTGATTCTGACTTACGCTTTGGGCTGCTCGTCACCGACATCAAGTTTCACGTCATTGATGCCAAGACTTGCTACAACGCTTTGCTCGGCAGGCCTTGGTTATACGAGTACAACATCATCCCTTCTACACAACATCAGTGTATGAAGTATTTCAAGGATGGTCTCGAGTATACTGTGACAGGGGAGCTGAACCCATTCTCCGTGAATGAAGTCTACAAATATGAGGACGCAAAATACTTCTTGCCAGACTTCGAAGACACGGAAATGTTCCATAAGTCGGAGAATAAGAAGAAAGCTATCACCACTATTCCGGTCTTTGGGAGCGATACCGAAGAGGAGGAAGATATAGTCTATTCAGGGCCGCCCCAATGCAACAATCCGGGACCGTCCACCCCTATTCTGGTCTTCGGCAGCGACTCGGAAGATGAGGTCAATGCCGTATTTTCTGTTCGGTCATCAATACAGACCTTCATTGGAGATGATCAGAGTTTACAGATCGCCATGGTTCCGCAAGAGCATTACAAAGAGCTCGACGCACTTGATACCTACTGTTTGCAAGAATTGCAGACGTTCTACGTCCCTCCCAAGCGAAAAGATGAAAAGGCAATCCTCTTTTATCGATCCGTGGAAACCAAAGTGGAAAAAGAAATCTGGCATGGTGCCGATTCTACGCTTGACAGACTTCAACCCATCCGTCTGCCCAGATACTACACAGAAGGATTAAAAAGGCTATTGAGGCGCCAAGTCGTACCCTTGAAGCAGACTGCTCGACAGGCTCAGTTCTACAATAAAATCTGGAACGTTCCCGGAACTCAGCGAAAGTTGCCCAGTGGGAGAATGGAAACGATCGGACCGGGGTATGTTCGATCCAAGAAACAAGAGCGATTCCATGGCTGCTACGTCATACATGACTTTGATGAAGAAGGAGATGCTCTGTGGGAAGACGCTAACCCCGAACCAAAACGAGGTCTTGCCATGAAAGTGCTAAGTCCGACGTTCGAAGAACAGATGGACAAGCTAATAAGGGAAGCAGGTCAAAAGGTCCGGGATGATCATAGCCGCGAAATGGCCATCTACGAGAAAGCCAGGACGCAGCGCCTCCTTCAGCAGGCTGCGAAAAATGACGATGCCCTTCGCTGCCAGCCCTTCATACGGAAGACTCGGCACGGAGGCAAAAACAAACTAAAGAATGGAAAAAATGTCCGACAGCGGTCGAGCGGGTCTAAGAAGCCACGCGATCGAGAATTGGGCAGCCTGGACTCGTCTCTTGTAAAGAAGATGGGTCGAGCATACTCTTTTCCCCAAGACAAGACAAAGAAGATATTCTATCTTGTCATAAAACATCAGATGATGACACCCCCGGAGTCCAAGCACCCTGAGCAAGCAGGCGAGGTCTCTCACCCAGACTATTGCTCCTATCACCGAGCGATCGAACATCCTCTCGAAGACTGCTTCACATTCAAAGACTGGGTAGAAGACCAGTATCAGCAAGGCATGTTCGCTTTATCCAGCAGTTGGAGGGTAACCCCGCCACAGAAACATGAACCGAAAGCCACATATGCAGCATAGAGCCGGATCAACATCGGTCTTGGAAGCGATCTCGCACCTGTCATGTAATAACACTAACAAGAGATGGAGTACGCGAGGATATGGATGACCTCTCCTGGTGCTTCGAAAATGATGATGACGAGGTGATCTCAGAGTTCCCACCGGCACCAAAAGAACTGGAAGATGGGATACACACTACTGCAGACAACCTCAGAAAAATTGACTTGGGAATGGCAAACGACCCACGGCCGACGTTCATCAGTGAGTTGTTGTCTGAGAAAAAGGTGGCTATGCTCAAGGATATACTCACGCAGTATAAAGACTGTTTCGCATGGAATTATTCCGAGATGCCAGGATAGATCCAGAAATAGCCGTACACAAATTGGCGATTTCTCCGGACATCAAGACAATCAAACAAGCGCCAAGAAGAATGCGACTCAAACTTGAAATGAGCATCAACTCTGAATTCAAGAAGTTAATCGACTCCGGCTTCATCCAAGAGGTTCAGTACCCTGATTGGATTGCCAACATCGTCCCAGTGATGAAGAAAAATGGAACAGTACGCGTCTGCGTAGACTTTCTGGACCTTAACAAAGCATGTCTGAAGGATGACTTTCCCGTGCCGGTCACCGAGCTAATGATAGACAACACGTCCACCCACGAAGTCTTCTCCTTCATGGACGGCTCATCAGGTTACAATCAAATAATGATGCATCCCGAAGACTAAAAGCATACCGTTTTTCGGACTTCGCTAGGCATGTTCTGCTACAAAGTGATGCCTTTCAGTCTGAAGAACGCCGGGGCCACCTATCAGAGGTCCATGGCGAAGATTTTCGATGACCTCGTACATGAAGTCGTCGAATGCTATATCGACGACCTCGTGGTAAAAAGAAAATCCCACGAGAAGCATTGGGAGCATCTAAAAATAGTGTTCCAACGTCTTCGGAAATACAGCTTGAAGATCAACCCTCTGAAATGCGCGTTCGGAGTTTTCTCGGGCAAATTCCTAGGATTCATCGTACGATATCGAGGCATCGAAATAGACCCGTCGAAGATCAAGGCGATTATGGAAATGCCCCCGCCAAGAACTCTCAAACAACTGCGGTCTCTCCAAGGAAAGTTCGCGTATATCCAACGGTTCATAGCTAATCTTTCCGGCAAATGCCGTCCCTACAGTCATTTGATGAAGAAGGGAACCCCGTTCGTTTGGGATCGCAAATGCCAAAGCGCACTGGACGAAATCAAGCAATACTTTCAGAATCCGCCGGTGCTGACCGCTCCGGTCAAGGGAAAGCCTCTCATTCTATATACAACCGCCCTTGAGGGTTCTCTAAGCGCATTATAGGCACAAGAAAATGACCAAGGGAAGGAGAGAGCCCTCTACTATTTGAGTCGAGTTCTTCTGGGGGCAGAAAATAATTACTCCCCCATTGAAAAACACTGCCTAGCATTAATCTTTGCGATAACGAAGCTCAGACACTATGCTTTGGCGCATGAGGTCCACCTCATATCAAAGGTGGATCCTCTCAAATATTTGATGTCAAAAGCCATACTAATAGGATGACTCGCTAAATGGGCCCTGCTCTTAATGGAATTCTCGGTAACATACCGACCTCTCAAGGCAGTGAAAGGCCAAGCCATTGCCGACTTCCTCGCTGAGCATCCAATACCTGCCGACTCACCCCTAAATTGCGAATTGCCGGACGAGCACGCCTTTGAAACGATCGACAGGGAGAAAGAAAAGAGTGATACCCGATGGGAACTCTACTTCGACGGAGCATCTTCCATGAAGAAGCGAAAGCACAACTCCCCCATAATCAAATCTGGGGTAGTCCTTATCTTCGTGACTCCACAAGGAGGGATATTGCGCTATGCCTTTTCCCTAACAGAGCCGAGGACAAATAATGAAGCAGAGTATGAAGCTGAGTATGAAGCTTTGATAGCAAGTCTTGAGATCGCCGTCGATATGGGAATCGAAAATCTTCTCATATACGGAGACTCCCAGCCGGTCGTTAGTGAAGTAAACTATTGGAGATAATGCCCTCAGAGTCAATTATTGGATCACAGGCACGTGATTGCGATGATTGAGGGAGGGCCTATCCCGGTAAGACAGTCTTGCTCGAGATGATAGTACGCTATCTGGTTTACCTTTATCATCGTGTACTGCTTTAGGTGACCTGACATGTCGCTATTGCACGTTGATAGAGCCCCTAGGATTCTTGGTTGACTGCCAGCAGTGTGAGGGCGATCATATAAGTGAGAGCTGGAATCTATAAGCACATCCTTAAAAGGTCCCTAGTCGTGGGAGTTTCGAGACAGGGCATTGATTCTCCAGAGTAGACTAGTGTATACAGTCGAGACCCCGACGAGGGGCGGTGGCCGGTCTCACAAGCCACTGGTGTCAGTTGGTTCACCTACGATGTATACAGGTGCTCATTGGGTTATGAGTACACCGGACAGGACTCGCCGGGAACATGCTAGTTGGTCTTATACCTGACGTCAGATAGCAGTTTCCAGGTGACATGTGTACATGTTAGTTCATCGACCTGGGGATCGTCATTTGTCTCGTATGAGTTCCCACTGTGCTTTGATTACTACCCTACCACGGCTCAAAGGAGTCGTGCAAACAGGTTTTAGTTGGGTACAGTCCCGAGCCACATGGAGGCAGTGAGCGGATCTTCGGGGGTTCGTCTCTCCCGGTATTGGGGGTGAGGTCGCGCTGTGTCTAGGAGAGCCATTACACGAAGTCCTTGGCCAAGGCAGGAGATTTACTGGTAGGTATTCCAGTAGCATCTCAGGGTGTTCTGGGCTGCACTCCGACACGACTTGTACCGCTTTTGGGGGTCTGACTTTTACCAACCCCCTAGGCCCGACATGCGATGCTCATAGACGAACGGACCGGACTGTACGGATATTGTCACTGACAGGCTCAGTAGGGTGTCAGGATGAGTTCACTCATCGACGTCCCTTTTAGTCAATAGCTGGTGGCCCGTCAAGTATTGGCTTATACCTCTGACGTGCTAGTGGTTAAATCCACAGCCATAGTATTGACGAGTCTTTAGAGTCCACCACACTTTCAGTTACTCAGCTTTCGAGCGAAACGCTGTAGAGGCCGTATGGAGATATGGCAGGGTTCGATCAGATACGTGCGGTATTGCACGGATCGTGATCGGACGGTTTTTACTAGCCGGCTTTGGCTTAAGCCGGATCCTAGTATTTTGATAGTGTAGTTTTGTCTCATTGCATTTGTATCCGGACGGAATACAGATACGGGTGTGTATGCACAGTATCGGGGTTTTCCTGTAATTTATTACGGGACCAGTTTTCTGGAGTTGCCAGTTTGCATTCCGTTCCGGCCGGTTTTCCTTTGTTCTTTCCCGGCCGGACTTTTCCGATGGAGGGGGTTATTTGCAAGTTTGCAAATAACACATTGTGGAGGATTTATTTGCAAGATGATTAATTATGAAAGCATCTTTTGATACCATTCTTTTCAACCATCATTTTGATTCTTTCTTAGTCTTTTCCTTTGCTTTAATGAGATGAGAAAGGATTAGGATTGATGTGTGTTTTGTGATGATGATGTTTAGATGTGGTCACCCTTTATGCTCTCCTACCATCACCTCCCTTCATGCTTGATATTCATTCCTCCACCATATTCTTCTCACTTGATGGAAAAAGTTTTTCATGGTTGAGAAAAAGAAAATGAGAGAGTTTCATCTTTGAGAGTGTTTCATTCTTGATCTCTTTTCATGCTAAGAAAAATGCAAGCACCATTTTTCTTATCTTGTTTTCCTCCATCATCTTCAAATGGCAACAAACCCCAAATGAGACTAGCATGATCTACACCACATTCTACAGCAAATCTTGGACGCGTCGACTCGCCAGCTTCGCGCCCGAGTTGCCTCGGTATTGAGGTGGGAGCCCGTAAAAGATGCAGGCGATGTGGTGCCCTTCCGGCGAAGAGGCGACAACGAGGAGATGAAGGACGAAGCATCCGCGGGAGATCGGAGTGGAGACGAAGACCGAAGGACTCGGATCATTCGGTATATCTCTTCCCCTTCTTGTTAGCTTAGACTAGTTTAATGGCACGATCCGGGGTTTAGTGCACGGTGGTGCCGGTTTGCTAAGTTCGCAAAATTAAAGTTTATCACCGTTTCCGCATTTGGCCGTCGGATTGACGGCCGGGGCGCCGCCGTGCACTTACAGCGGTATCAGAGCCTCGCCATTAACTTCGTCTAGCTTCGTTTGATGTGTTTTGCATTTCCGATCGACCAAAATCTACATTTTTCCTCACATCAGTTTTCTGTTGAATTTTTTCTTGCTCGAAAAATTTTTCAGGTTGAAGAAAACTAATGTACTGGAAATTCTAAGACTACTGGGAAAATTCGACACATTCAGTCGACCATCTAAGCGCGGAACCGCGGCCAAACCCTCCCTTGGGCCGCGGTTCCGCCGCACATTGATGTCTTCACTGCGTCGTATTTTTCCAGTGGGCTTCTGGGCTATTTTTAGGGGTTTTAGAATATTAAAATTGGGCCCAGGTTTTCTGTGAGTGCTACAGTATTGATTGGGGGCCCACTTGTTAATTTTTGATCGATCGGATATTTTAAACACATTATTTCACAGTATTTACATTATATCTGCGACCGTGAATGTCACTTGATAGGTAAATCCGGTCTAACTGCGATAGCCCGGTTAGACGGATTTGCGAACGTGACTTTCACGTTGATGTTCTGTGTTTTGCTGTGATGTTGCGGATCGGTCGTGGGGGATAGCCTGGATGCAATGCTAGTACTGTTGTGGTTGTATTATGTACATTTGATATTGCGGGGCGAGCGTCCGACATGTGGACTGCCGTCACTGCCTGATTGTATTATTCTTTTGGGGCACGGCCTGGTTGCGGTCGATGTACCCGTTGTATGTATATTTTACTTTCTGTACTAGGATTACCCCGCGGAGGGGTGCACGGATAGCCGGGTTCTGGAAGGCAACAAGCCCGCATCTCATGGCATTGGGACGGAGGGGGCTTCACTCTAGGATTGGCGGGCTATTCGCCGCACTCGTAGGGGGTACAGGTTGACCCAGGAGGGGTGCCCAGGTTACCGGATTCCGTGAAGTGCTGGGTGGTCCATTCACGGCGCTGAAGGGGGCTGCCTCGCTTCAGGTTTTGGCGGGTAACTTGCCACGCCCGTAGGGGTCTAGGATTTCATTGCACAGGCTATCCACACGACCAGGGGAACGTCGGGTTTCAGTAGTGGCTCTGTGAAACCCGGGGATCCCAGATATCTGTATTGTTATGTGATGCTGTACATTTCTGTGATGTTGCATTTCTTATCATGCCTTGAGCGAATATAATATATTGGTATATATATTAGTAGATGTTGTATATGTTTTTCATCCGCGCTAGTCCAGTCCCCGCTCTGCCGTTAGTAAGCTAACCTAACGGGTGATGACGGGACCCAGTGGCGAATGCGGATAGCATATACGTACGTCAGTATATTTTCGTTCTTTATTGGTGTGATCAATTGATGGGACTGCGTTGATTCGGATCAATGCAAGTTAAAACAAACCTATTCTGATGTTGTTGGAACACTTTTCAAAAAGCTGTTATTGCAAGGACGTTCTCTTTTGTTTTGCATCGTGGTATTCATTTGGAATATCCTGCTCCTCAGTCGACGAGGCAAGGGCCGAGATCCCTTCACCGGGAGTGACCCCTTGGACAGAAGTTTGCGTCAGGGCATTAACTTCACTATAGCCGATTGCTTTTGCTTTGCATCGTGGTATTCATTTGGAATATCCTGCACCCCATTCTACGGGGAAAGAGCCGAGATCCCTTCACCGGGAGTGACCTCTTTAGTAAAGGTTTTTGTCACTATATTTTCTAAAAAGCTATCCGTTCCTTCAACGATATCAAGTTCATTACGTTAAAGGTTTTCGCCAGAAACCATTCGTAGCCCTCCGTCGTTTCATATGGGTAGTCAATAGTATTCAAGCTGTGTTTGTTGGCCAAAGTCAAGGCACAGTGTTTGGTAGCTGTTGGTTATTCATATGCAGCATAGATAGATGCGTTGGTTTGTGGCAGTCGTATAGCCTTGTTGTCCAAAGTCAAGGGCTTGTACGGGTGGGCTCAAATTAACCTGGAGAATGACGGGCAGAACTTGACATGTGACTTATGATTTGTTGGCCAAAGTCAAGGTCATAAGAGCATGGGGTAAAAATCACATCGGGAGTTTCAAAAGAACTGAAACTTGCCAGATATGCGCATACCTTCTGGAGTGTGATACCGTGAGCGGATTCCGTCACGTTATCATGCGATGATAGTTGGATCCCGATTCCCACTGATGAGTTGGTTTACTCCTCGGGTGACCCCGACTAATTCTTCTTTCAGGTTTGGAGGAGAATTTGAGGTACAGTGGGAGGTTTCCAGATTAGATAAATTGGTAACCATTCTGATCTAGGATAGAGTGCACGCTGAGTGTTTCTTCTCTCTCTCTTTGGCAGCGACCATTGACCCGACCCTAGACTATGACTCAGTGACCAAGTTGACCGAACCTTCTTAACACTGGCTTTTGGATTGTCAGAGTTGCTAACCTCATTGCCACTCCTACTTTTACTCTTTTCTCCAGGACACCCCGTATTGCTACGAACGTCCACTTCCATTGGACAAAACCATCGTATGGTTAGATACGAACTCGAAGGAATTCGAGGATGGTTTCTGGTTCTGGAGAAAACGGATAGGATTATTCAGTTGTCTTTTCTTTTCACCCTCTCTCAGGTTGCGAGTACTCCTTGGTTTAGGAGTAGTACACCTTTTGTGCAAATTGGATAGTCTTCTTCCAAACCATAGGCTGGTGCCGACCGGTAGGGAATGAAGAAAACTAATTAGCCTAAACGGTGTACAGAAGGTATTAAGTTAAGACAAATAAAGGGATTAGTAAGAGGGCAAAGTAAGTTGCGACTGCTATTCACGACCAAACCAAGTATTTCTTCGCCAATCCTAAATCACCTTTGTATTTCTCCAGGACACTCCGTATCACTACGAAGATCCCATTTTATTGGATAATCCATCGTATGGTTATATACGAACTCGAAAGGAACTTGTTCCAGTTCGGGGATGGATCCTGGTTCAGGGGCAATAGGAATAAAGTACATTCAGGTGTCTTTTATCTTCACCTTCTCTCGCATTGCGAGTGCTCCTAGGATTAGGACAGTACACCCTTTATGCTTTTTGGATAGTCTTCCTCCAAACCATAGGCTGGTGCCGAACGGTAGGGAAGGAAGAAAACCATTTGGCTTAAAGGGGTGTACAGAAGGTAATGACTAAAGACATATAAAGGGATTTGGAGAGGTGGCAAAGAATTATACGGTTATAGTTGTGAATCTGGATAATGGTAGAGGCATTACTAGGAATACCAGGATACCCCATCGAAACATTTCAATGTTTCAGGTTCACTGTGTACTGTTAAAAGAAAACTGATTTCTCAATTAGACACTTGCACCAGGGTATGTATTTACCAGGTTGGATTCTCACATCTGTATGGTTTTACAGATGATGAGTGGGAGTAAGTTGTTGGGTATTGGGTGATCATCCTCATTATATCGGGATTCGTTGGAATTGGTGATATTTGAGGAAGCCACCTGGGTTGTTTGCCGGTCGGCAAATATTTGGTTTTGAATATCCGTTGTTGTGCACCAATTTCAAATTGATATATCTGTACGTCTATTTTCATAGAGTGAGATATACCTTTTGATATTATGTCGATGACATTTACCTATATCAGTGGATGGTTAGGTAAGGAGTATTGAACAGCGGTGTAATTCTTCTTAACCAAAAGTACAGTTTTCAACCTACGACACACAGTGAATGAGTCACTAGACTCAGCGGACTTATACAGAGTATTGTATGTTGTCCAGTGTCCATTAGGACAGAGGGGTTGGTCCTCTTACTATATTCTGTTTACTTTTAACTTCTCTAGTTCTTAGACATGTATTTCGTAGAAACACAGGGTCTATGTTTTGAGGAGTTATAGGTATTTGAATAGAGTAGAGAACCAGGTGTAGAAAGTATCAGGATTCTTCAAAGTGATCGAAGATGTAGATACTTGTGTATGGTATTCAGTTGATAGTAATGATAAAGAGAAACTGCTTCTCTTTCAGGTTACTCATAATTGGAAGCATTCCTAAGTTGAGTAACGCTGATCGGCCTCTCTCCATTTAGTTGACATGCACTGGAGACAGCTGCATGATTTGAATCTGGTTAAATTAAATCAGTGCCTCTGGTTCTATATTGGATATAGAACAGTTCATATCTTAACGATGTTAAGGTACGGGGAGTTGTCCGGCTTATGATTAAAACCAGACACTGGACAACTCAAGGCACGTTTCTGTAATGGCAGTTTGTGGGTTGACCCAGGCTATGACGAGGGTTGATTTTCTACCATCTGGCAGATCAATAGAAATATTGTTCTAGACTCGCCACAGTTTTATTAAAAATGGATTTTTTCAAAAACAGTAGTGGGAGTATGGTAGAACTGGAAGTGATTCCAGAACCGCAAACGATTACTGAAGATTTGATAAGGAACCTAAAGATTCAATCGGATTTGACATTCCATTGGCCACTCCGCAGATAAGGTGGGTAACTTCAGGCACCCGAGAGGTACTCCGGTAGCCTCAAGGACGGTGACAGGGAAGTTCTTGTTTACCCACACTTGCCATTGTTGTTGTTCCAGGCTGCGAGACCCGGCATGAGGATGAGTATAGCGTCGTTCTAAACTAGTTTTAGAAGTGCACGTCTATATGACTCTGGCAGAGGGTTGTCGTAGTCAGTTGGAGCAGCGGAAGCATTGGTGGACATCAGGCTTATGTCTGTTTATAGACTAAAGCAGATGTAGCGGAGATAGATCATCTATTTCTGATGTGACAGTCATAGGTTTGACGTTATCAGAATAGGGGATGGATCTGTTGAGAAGGTAGTAGGGTGTGATATCCGGATTTTGGATGACATACGCAAAGTAGGAAGTGACATTCCTATACTACGATCGGTTGTACTTTGGTCGTCACACAGTGGTTTCTCCACAAGGGACTTGGACATTATATCAGACATACTGGTTACTAGATCTATGGTTTTAGATCTAGATTTGGGTGGTTTCCCAATCAGGGTACTTTAACAGCATTCTAAGAGTATTTAGAATGGACGACTTCTGGCATGGTAGTGTACCTGCAGGTAATGGAGTCACCCTCTCTAAAGGTGTCTTACAGACTAAAGGGGAGAGGGATGTGCATGATTGGCAGATCACTTGCTCAGGCAATTGAGTCAATCATGAGATGTCAAGTACCACACCAGATGTTGTTCTTGCAGTAGGTGCAATAAGTTGATATTGATCCAATCCTGGAGGAACAGTCGGAAGCAGTTTTAGAATATAAGTGAATGTTCTAGGGATATGATAACGGCTGCCTCCTTTGGGAGACAGTTATCATTCCAGGCTTCCAAGGTGACATGGACGACAAGGAGGTTGTCAAAGTTATAGTTTTCCTTCTGACGAGGGGCAGTATTTTAGACAGGTGGTCCAAGGGAATACTGAGGGTGGCATGGCGCAGGATACTGATTAAGTTCAGTTGACGATACAGTCTAAGAAGTTTGGATTTGGAGTTCATTTATGAGCTCGGTCCCATCAGACATCCAGACATTCTAAGACAGGTATTGCTCATTTCGGGAGATGGTTTTCTCCGCGAACTTGAGATATAGAGAGACATAGAAAGAAACATCAAGGCGGATCCACTCACTGAGGCTATTCCTCGAACGCAAGAGTTTCGCAAACAGGCTTTATGAGACTGACTAGTAGAGGAGTTGGGTGTTCGGTATCACACGGGCTGTGAGTATGCGACATCGCAATAATTAGCCTTGAGTGCTAGTGGGAGATTGTTGGAGATAATGCCCTCAGAGTCAATTATTGGATCACAGGCACGTGATTGCGATGATTGAGGGAGGGCCTATCCCGGTAAGACAGTTTTACTCGAGATGATAATACGCTATCTGGTTTACCTTTATCATCGTGTACTGCTTTAGGTGACCTGACATGTCGCTATTGCACGTTGATAGAGCCCCTAGGATTCTTGCTTGACTGCCAGCAGTATGAGGGCGATCATATAAGTGAGAGCTGGAATCTATAAGCACATCCATAAAAGGTCCCTAGTCGTGGGAGTTTCGAGACAGGGCATCGATTCTCCAGAGTAGACTAGTGTATACAGTCGAGACCCCGACGAGGGGCGGTGGCCGGTCTCACAAGCCACTGGTGTCAGTTGGTTCACCTAAGATGTATACAGGTGCTCATTGGGTTATGAGTACACCGGACAGGACTCGCCGGGAACATGCTAGTTGGTCTTATACCTGACGTCAGATAGCAGTTCCCAGGTGACATGTGTACAGGTTAGTTCATCGACCTGGGGATCGTCATTTGTCTCGTGTGAGTTCCCACTGTGCTTTGATTACTACCCTACCACGGCTCAAAGGAGTCGTGCAAACAGGTTTTAGTTGGGTACAGTCCCGAGCCACATGGAGGCAGTGAGCGGATCTTCGGGGGTTCGTCTCTCCCGGTATTGGGGGTGAGGTCGCGCTGTGTCTAGGAGAGCCATTACACGAAGTCCTTGGCCAAGGCAAGAGATTTACTGGTAGGTATTCCAGTAGTATCTCAGGGTGTTCTGGGCTGCACTCCGACACGACTTGTACCGCTTTTGGGTGTCTGACTTTTACCAACCCCCTAGGCCCGACATGCGATGCTCATAGACGAACGGACCGGACTGTACGGATATTGTCACTGACAGGCTCAGTAGGGTGTCAGGATGAGTTCACTCATCGACGTCCCTTTTAGTCAATAGCTGGTGACCCGTCACGTATTGGCTTATACCTCTGACGTGCTAGTGGTTAAATCCACAGCCATAGTATTGACGAGTCTTTAGAGTCCACCACACTTTCAGTTACTCAGCTTTCGGGCGAAACGCTGTAGAGGCCGTATGGAGATATGGCAGGGTTCGATCAGATACGTGCGGTATTGCACGGATCGTGATCGGACGGTTTTTACTAGCCGGCTTTGGCTTAAGCCGGATCCTAGTATTTTGATAGTGTAGTTTTGTCTCATTGCATTTGTATCCGGACGGAATACAGATGCGGGTGTGTATGCACAGTATCGGGGTTTTCCTGTAATTTATTACGGGACCAGTTTTCTGGAGTTGCCAGTTTGCATTCCGTTCCGGCCGGTTTTCCTTTGTTCTTTCCCGGCCGGACTTTTCCGATGGAGGGGGTTATTTGCAAGTTTGCAAATAACACATTGTGGAGGATTTATTTGCAAGATGATTAATTATGAAAGCATCTTTTGATACCATTCTTTTCAACCATCATTTTGATTCTTTCTTAGTCTTTTCCATTGCTTTAATGAGATGAGAAAGGATTAGGATTGATGTGTGTTTTGTGATGATGATGTTTAGATGTGGTCACCCTTTATGCTCTCCTACCATCACCTCCCTTCATGCTTGATATTCATTCCTCCACCATATTCTTCTCACTTGATGGAAAAAGTTTTTCATGGTTGAGAAAAAGAAAATGAGAGAGTTTCATCTTTGAGAGTGTTTCATTCTTGATCTCTTTTCATGCTAAGAAAAATGCAAGCACCATTTTTCTTATCTTGTTTTCCTCCATCATCTTCAAATGGCAACAAACCCCAAATGAGACTAGCATGATCTACACCACATTCTACAGCAAATCTTGGACGCGTCGACTCGCCAGCTTCGCGCCCGAGTTGCCTCGGTATTGAGGTGGGAGCCCGTAAAAGATGCAGGCGATGTGGTGCCCTTCCGGTGAAGAGGTGACAACGAGGAGATGAAGGACGAAGCATCCGCGGGAGATCGGAGTGGAGACGAAGACCGAAGGACTCGGATCATTCGGTATATCTCTTCCCCTTCTTGTTAGCTTAGACTAGTTTAATGGCACGATCCGGGGTTTAGTGCGCGGTGTGTTAGTAATTTGTATGCCCTAAAGGCCATTATATGGATAGTGGAAACTTGGACATATTATCTATGGAGATAGATGAATTTCTTGCTCAAAATGATAGTACGCTATCTGGTTTACTTTATCTGTACATGTAGATTTAATCATTTACACATGTTGATAAAGCCCAAAGGATATATGCTTGACTACTGTGATTATGATGCGGATCATACTAGTGGGGCACATGTAGTCTATAAGCATATCCTTGAACTGTTCCTAGTCGAGGGTGTATCGAGACAGGGCATCGATATTCCAGAGTAGACTAGCGTATACTATTCTTGTCCCATATGATGGGCGATGGATGATCCCATATCCATCTGGTGAGGAGACACCAAAGATTGTATGCGGGGTGCTCAGTGGAGACTGGGTACACTGAACGGACTCACAGAGAACTCCTATGTGGTATTATATCTATCGTCGGATAGCAGTTCTCAGGAACACTGGTACAGGTTAGTCTGTAGACCCAAGATCGTCATAGAGTCTTGTGTGTCCTCCCACTATACTTTGATCTCCACCCTACCACGGCTCTACTGAGTCGTGCAAACAGGTGGTCTTTGGGTACAGTCCCGAGGCGCATGGAGGCAATGAGCGATAGGAGGGGTTTCGTCTCTCCCGGTATTTGGGGGTTGATGTTGTGCTATGCTCGATTGGCTATAACATGAAGTCCCTGGCCGGGGCTGCTGAGATTTACTGATAAGAGTTATCAGTAGTTTCTCAATCTGTTATGAGCCATACACCAGCATGACTTATTGAGTTACTGGGGTCGACGATACCATCCCTAGACTTGATATGCAGCATATCTGACGAAGAGACCGGACTATACGGTAAGTGTTGCCAGTTGGCTCGACGGGAGTTTTTACAGCTTCGCTGGTTTTCTTCTGATCGTTTCAATACCCGGGTGGCCGTTATGTTTAGCTGACCTCTTGCGGCTTGTGGATGTTTGATATGATCATCATCTACTGCTGGCGTATTGACGAGTCTTAGAGTCCCACAATGAAGTTTCCTGGCTCAGGCAAAACGATGTGGTGTGCATATGAGATATGCGCGGGACCCGATTAAATACGGTTATGTGATAACGTATATTAATCGGGCATTTTCTATTTGTCCGATCGTATGAGATATGACCGGTTTGGTAAAATCAAGTATTGATTTAACTAATTACATTTAGATTAATCCTTTAAGTAAATCCTTTTGTATGCATGCATGTATGCACATGATGATGTGCATGGACTCATACATGCATACATAGTATCATGGTTGATGATACAAGAATGATGGCAATATAAGACTTATATTGAAGCTTTTAATTTGTATTTATCATTTTAAGTTAATATAAAGAATATCCACTAATGCTCCATTATTTCTTAGTGGGTAATCTTTATTTAACTTAGTAAAAAGAATTTCCACCATGCTTAATTCTTTAGGAAAAGAATTTCCACTCATAATTATGGTGGTAATGGAATAATGGTGATTATTCCTTTATTATCACTATAAATAGCTTCATATGTGATATGAAACAAGAAGCACACAACAAGGAAAAAAATTGAGTGCAAGGGTGTGAAAAATACAAGTTATCATATGTGATATGAAAGAAAGCTCAAGCCACCATTATCTTCTTCTTCCTCTCTAGATTTCTCTCTTGAGTGAAGATTGACAAAAGAAAGGATTTTAATTGAAGAACATAAACCACATCATCATACTACACACCTCTAGCCGATTTGTGTAGGGTGTTTACTCTACTTCGTTTGCGAAACAAGTAAGGTAAGGAGCTTTGGGCAAAGGGACTTCGGGTGGATCATCGTGGACAAGGAAGGCTACCATCGATCCGTTCCAAACTCTCATAGTGCCAAGGAGTCACCGAGGGAGATCTACAAAGGTTGTAATCTTTCCTCTTAGTGATAGTTTTACAATTGCATGTGATGTTTAGTTGTATAATCCCTAAAACTTCTAGTTTCGATTCTTGTCGGGTTAACTTAACACCTCTAAATTTTTGATTATGGCATGTGTGATGCTAACGAACTCTTGACGAGGTGCTAGGCAAGCCCTACAGTGGTATCAGAGCCAAGCTAGAGCATTAGGCGATGCGTAGGCGAAATTAAACGTCCGATCGAACCGCAAAACATCAATTTTGACAGCTCTCTGGAAATTTTTTGAAAATTGGATTTTTCCAAATTAAAATGTCCTAAAAAAATCAGCAGGCAAATCTAAGAATTACCATGAAAAAATTTTTGAACGATCTCTCTAAAGCGCGGCGGAAGGGCGGCCAAAACATGGTTTTGGCGGCGCTTTAGCGGCCGTACTGTAGCATCATGAAAAAAATTTTATTGCAGAATACCTGATTTAATTAGTACATGCCTCTGGAATATTTAAAAACATACTCAAGTGTTGAGTATTCTGGAGATAAATTGGTTTTGGTGATTCGATTGGAAAAAGTTTAACTTCGTTCAGATTTTCAGATTTTTAGAACTTGTTAAAATGTTTGAACGAATATTACAAACACAGTTTTTCCCGTATTGGAAAAATTCCAAGTGTTGGATTTTTCCCTAGTTCAAAACCTTCGAAAAACATGCAAGCGCATCTATGGACACTCTAGAAGAACATAACCATAACTCGATTATGTGACCGTCAAAACTATCACCGAACCTTAGGGTTTTTGGTAGTTTAGCGTTGCCACATGTGAGGCGTTGGTTTGGCCCTTCTACGGTTGGTCCATAAGGGGCTGTGGCATGTTCTAGAAATTTTTGAACTCGGCTCAAGTGTTGTGCAGTTTGGGAAATCTAGGGCGTTTGTTTATTCGATCGAAGAATTTAACATTGTTTATTTATCTGAAATGTGATACAATATGTGGAATTCATATAGTTAGGCATGAAATACGAAGTATGTGATATTTCGAATTTATGATGTCTAAGTTGATTGTGGATTCCAAATGTTGTAGTTTTTCATTTTATTTTCTGTGACCGTAAGTGTAGTATGTGGTGTATCGCCGTTTTCGTTGCTATACGTCAACCACAATCGGGACACGCATACTTACTTACGTTGATGATATGAGATATTATGTGTTGCTGAGATATGATGAGCAGGATTGTCGCGATTGAATAGCCGGAGGTTTTTATGTGAGATGAGAGTTTTATTTTTCATTCATGTAAAATCAATTGTATATTATTTACTTTTCCGCATTAGGATAGACCCAAGGAGGGGAGCACAAGTGACCGGGTTCTAGGGTTCAGTGGGAGGCCATCTCGAGGAGTCGAGACCGGGTCTCCTAAACTCTAGAATTGGCGGGATCACTTGCCGCTCTCGTAGGGGTCTAAGGGTGTGGGATTGGCTATTCATCACGACCGTGGAATCCGTATTTTCTATTGTTGGCTCGATACAAAATACGGACGTCCTAGATATCCTTTTATATGCTTCTGCTGTTGATATTCTGTAATGTGATTACTTAGTATCTGAGACGAATGGATTATTATTATATATATGATATATAATAAACGTTGCTTATATTTTACACCCGTGCTAGTCCCGCCCCGCTATGCCGTTAGTTAAGTAACCTAACGGTGCATAACGGGACACTGTGGCGAATGCGGATGGTATAAGTATACGTTCTATTCTGTGATGGCTTAGGAACTTAAATGATGGGATCACATTAATGAGATTAATGTAAAGAAAAGAAACCTAATGATGTTGTAGAATCGGATTTGAAACAAACTCGGCTTTTTATGAAAAATGCAAGTTTCAAGAATATGCGGAGCTTAAGCCACTCCTTTTCTTAACCGTTTGATTCTACAACGAGATCAAGTTCAAAGCGTTAAAGGTTTTCTTAAAAACCATCCGCAACCCTCCGTCATTTTAGGAAGCAGAGTACTTAGTATTCGTGCTACGTATGTCGACCATAGCCGAGGCGTAGTGTACGGTAGCTAAGTGATGTCTTCCTACAAAGCATATGATGCGATTAGTTAGGACATTCATGTGATTATGTTGATCATAGTCAAGGGTCATATGGGTGGGTCTAGTTAATCACGAAATGACGGGTAGAATTTGACTAGTACTTATGATATGTTGACCATAGCCAAGGTCATAAGTGACTAGGGGTAAAAACCATATCGGGAATTTCAAGAGTTGAAATTTGCAATGAGATTGCATACCATCTATATGATAGTTGGATCTCGATCTCACTGTAAGTAAGTGTTACTTCCAG
Source organism: Agapanthus africanus (assembly GCA_030015575.1). NCBI lineage: Eukaryota > Viridiplantae > Streptophyta > Magnoliopsida > Asparagales > Amaryllidaceae > Agapanthus > Agapanthus africanus. The sequence goes on from JASDDO010000014.1 coordinate 654,247,910, forward strand.
GAAAACTTTCCTGGCTAGTTTTCTTTTCAGGTTTTGAAAGAAAATTTGATTAAAAGCAGTGGGAGACATTGATTAGATAAAATAATAACCAATCTAATTCTTTGAAAGAGCAATTCGCTAAGTGTATCTTTTTCTCTCTCCGAATGACAATTACAGATGTCAGGACTTAAGCTTCTACTTGAGAAAAATAAACTGACAGGACCAAATTATAAAGAATGGTTGAGGAACTTGAACATTGCACTCTCATATGATAAGGTATCATATGTTCTCAATACTGAAGCCCCACCCGTCCCAGGACCTGAATCATCTGTCGCGGATAGGGAGATCCGGAAAACTTGGGAAATTGACTGCAACACGGCCAAGTGCCTCGCGCTTGCTTCTATGGACAATATCCATCAGAAGCAACACGAGAATATGGATGTGCAATCCATCTTTCTTCACACAAAGGAGTTGTATGAAGAGCAAACTCGTACCTTGAGATACGAGGCATCTAGAAAGCTGTTTCAGATGCGAATGGCCGCTGGTACATCAGTTGGAGACCATGTAAGTCCATATTGCGACCCCCGGTGCTTACGGGGAGGCGGAAACGGTATAAAAGTCGAATTTTTATCGCAAGAGGCAACATGGACTAAACTATGTCGGGATCGTTGTCTAAACTAAAACTAGTATTCTAGCTAAAGAGAGTTAGCTACTATGGAAGATGGTTATACCTAAACTTGAACTCCTTCTTCTTCAAACCTTGTAGAGGTTGATGGTTCTCTTTACGTCGCCTTCTCCCGTCGAAGATGGATCCACCTCGAAGGTTCGACTTTGGGCTCTTCCTCGATCTTTGAGTGAACTAGGGTTTCCGGTTTGCTAAACCTTCATCCTAGAATGAGTAGAGATAGATTAGGGTTTGCTTTTCTTTCTAAAGAGAATGATTCTCAACACATGAGAAGGTTTCTCTTTTCAAGAGGAAGAAGAAGATGAAAATGAGGAGAGAGAGAGGTTATGATAGAATGAGCTCAATTATTTCTTTCTTGCAACCATATTGCAAAAGAAATGAATTATCTAAATGATAATAATTGAAAATGAGAATAGTTGATGGTAGTATTTTGAATGACCACAACCATGCTTCATTTAATGAAAAGTAAGCATGAATCAAGGAAGACTTTCAAGGCATGAAAGTGGTCAATGGTCAACAAGTCAACCAAGGTCAACAAGTCAACAAAAACAACCATAACATAATTCTCATTTAATTATTATTATTAATAGATAATATATACAAATCCATTAGGGTTTGGAAAATGAAGACTGTCAATTGTGCATACGCACCCGTTCCGAAACCCTAATGAAAAACCTCATTCTCCGCCTCAAGCAACTGTGCATACACACCTGCATTCTCGTTCCGAAAAACAAGAATACCAAGATATAAAAGCAACCCCCAAAACATATACCAGTATCTGGCTCAAACCAGAGCCTGCCAGTATAATCCGTCCGGACTCCAAACGTGCACAAGTGCGCGGATGAGAACGAACCCTGTCGCAAAACCATGCGACCTCTACTCAGTTTTGCCCAGAGGCGAATACCCTCTGTGTGGGACTCTAAAGACTCGACACTACGCTGGCAGTGGGTTTAACCACAGACCGCAAGCGGCACTAGCTGTGCGTAACGGTCCCCAGGTAGATGCCGACAAGAAGGCTGACGAGGTGAAACCCCATCTGAACTCCTACTGAGTCTGAATGTGACATTCTCCGTACAGTCCGGTCTGTTCGTCTGATACATCGCATGGCGGGCCTAGGGGGCGGTAAACGTCAGTCCCCCAATAGCGGTACAAGTCGTGCCGGAGCGAAGCCCAAAATACCCTGAGATAACACTGGAAACCTACCAGTATATCTCGTTTGCCCTGGCCAGGGACTACTCGTGTAATGGCTCTCCTAGACACAGCGCGATGTCAACCCCCAATACCGGGAGAGACGAATCCTGTCTAACCGTCACTGCCTCCAAGTGCTTCGGGACTGCACCCAACCACCACCTGTTTGCACGACTCCTTTGAGCCGTGGTAGGGTAGTGATCAAAGTGCAGTGGGAACACACTCGAGGCGAAGTGCCAGTGTCAAGTCAGCGGACTAAGCTGTACTCATGTCACCTGGGAACTGACGACTGACGATAGGTATAATACCAACCTGTCAGTTCCCGACGAGTCCTGTCCAGTGTACTCGTAACCCAACGAGCACCCGTATACTATCTCCAGTACGACGTACTGATGGCTGTGGGACAGACCATCTCCCACACTGGGATGAGAAGCGCATACGCTAGTCTACTCCGGAGTATCGATGCCCTGTCTCGATAGTCCTGCGACTAGGGACCTGTATAAGGATGTGCTTATAGATTACCCAGCCCCCACTAGTGTGACTGCCATCACAACGCTGGTAATCAAGCAAAGATCCTAAGGGCTCCACTAATGCGTATAAGTGATATAGTAAAATAAACACAAGTACACATTGAAGTAGAGACAAACCAAGTAGCATACTACTATTTTGAGCAAGATTGTATATACAAGGCGAATATCCCAAGCATCCATTAAGTAATATACAAACTAGTATGATACAGTAATGGCCTCTAGGGCATATACACTAACAATCTCCCACTTGCACTAAGGCCATGTACTGGCGTATCGAAGACCTATCATCTCGATCAGCCGCTCGAACTGAGTCTGGGGCAGGGCCTTGGTGAATGGATCTGCAGTGTTGTCTTCTGAAGCAACTCTCCGAACCTCGATCTCCTTGCGATCCACGATCTCCCTGATCAGGTGATACCGCCTCAAGATGTGCCTGGATCTCTGATGGGACCTGGGTTCCTTCGCTAAAGCTATAGCCCCATTGTTGTCGCAATACAGAGGTATTGGATCAACAATGGACGGAACCACCTGAAGTTCTTTCAAGAACTTCCTTATCCAGACAGCTTCTTTTGCGGCATCAGATGCAGCGATGTATTCCGCTTCCATCGTCGAGTCTGCAACGGTTTCCTGTTTGGAACTCTTCCAACACACCGCCCCTCCATTGAGGGTAAAGACAAAGCCCGACATGGACTTGGAATCATCCTTGTCACTCTGGAAGCTGGAGTCAGCAAAGGCCTCGATCTGGAGGTCTTTTCCGCCATACACCAAGAACATCTCCTTAGTCCTTCTCAGGTACTTGAGAATGTTCTTTACCGCTATCCAGTGTTTCTCCCCAGGGTTTGACTGATACCGGCTTACCACACTCAGTGCATAAGCTACATCCGGTCTGGTACATAACATCGCATACATTATAGAGCCTACCGCAGAAGCGTAGGGTATAATAGACATGCGATCCCTCTCCAAATCAGTCTTGGGAGACATCTCTTTAGAGAGGGTGATCCCGTGACAAGCCGGTAGGTTACCGCGCTTGGAATCTTCCATACTGAATCTTTTCACTATGGTGTCAATGTACCTGGACTGAGAAAGTCCTAATATCCTCTTGGATCTATCACGATGGATCCGGATCCCCAGGATGTATGAGGCATCACCCAGGTCTTTCATGGAGAACCTTTGTGACAAGAACCCCTTGACAGATTGTAGCATAGGAATGTCATTTCCTATTAAGAGAATGTCATCCACGTATAAAACGAGGAATACTACAGTTCTCGCTACAAATCTACTATAGATGCATGGTTCATCTGGATTTTTGATAAAGCCAAATTCTTTGACCGTCTCATCAAAACAGATGTTCCAACTCCGCGATGCCTGCTTTAGTCCATAGATGGACTTAAGCAACTTGCACACCTTTCCGCTGCTCCCACTCTGAATGAAGCCCTCTGGCTGGTCCATATAGACACACTCCTCTAAATTTCCATTTAGAAAAGCTGTCTTTACGTCCATTTGCCAGATCTCATAATCGTGGAAGGCAGCGATGGCAAGAAGGATCCGAATGGATTTCAGCATGGCTACTGGAGAAAAGGTTTCGTCATAGTCCAAGCCAGGTCTTTGACGGAAACCCTTTGCTACCAGCCTAGCTTTATAGGTCTCAACCTGTCCATCTACACCAATCTTCCTTTTGAAGATCCACTTGCATCCTACGGGTTTTACCCCGTCTGGAGCAATGTCCAACGTCCATACCTTGTTGGTGTACATGGACTCCATTTCGGTCCGCATTGCATCCAGCCATTTCACCGAGTCAACGCTCTGAACGGCCTGCTGGAAGCTAGTAGGCTCATCATAATCTATGATGCAATCCTCTCTATCCCCGTCTATGAGAAAACCGTAGTATCTCTCGGGCGGATGAGACTGCCTACTACTTCTGCGGAGCGGCGTAGGAATGTCCTGTTCTGTTGAACCCTCTGGTTCCACTAAGCTTTCAGTAACAGTCTGTGGTTCTGGAACATCTTCCAGTTCTACTGTGCTCCCACTAATTTCCTTTTCTATGAACTGGTGTTCTAGAAAGTGGGCATGACGAGAAACAAGAACTTTTTGTTCCTCTTCGCAGTAGAAGAAATATCCCTTGGAATTCTTTGGATATCCCACAAACTTGCACAGTACTGAGCGTGCCTCGAGTTTGTCCGCATGCTGCTTTTTGACAAAAGCCGGACTTCCCCATATCTTAATGTGATTAAGATGGGGTCTCTTCCCACACCACATCTCAAATGGCGTAGTAGGCACAGTCTTAGTGGGAACTCGGTTCAAAAGGTATGCGGCTGATTCTAGCGCATATCCCCAGAATGATCGCGGCAACTCAGCGTTACTCATCATGGACCGAACCATATCCAATAGGGTTCGGTTCCGTCTCTCCGATACACCGTTATGTTGCGGAGTGTATGGAGGAGTAAGCTGAGAGAGAATACCATTCTCTTTTAAGTAATTCAGGAATTCGGCACTTAAGTATTCTCCACCTCGATCCGATCTTAGAATCTTAATACTTTTGCCGGTCTGTTTCTCTACTTCATTCTTATACTCCTGGAATTTTTCAAAAGCCTCGGACTTATGTTTCATTAAGAAAACATAACCGTACCTTGAGAAGTCATCCGTAAAAGTAATGAAGTAAGAATGTCCGCTTCGGGCATGTGTAGACATTGGACCGCACACGTCACTGTGTACGAGTCCCAAGAGCTCGCTCGCTCTTTCTCCATGTCCAGTAAACGGAGTCTTTGTCATCTTTCCCTTGAGACAGGATTGACAAGTGGCATACGACTGATATTCGAACGTATTCAAATACCCTTCTGTATGTAACTTCGTCAACCTTCTCTCATTGATGTGACCCAATCTACAATGCCATAAGAAAGTCTGGTTTATTTCTGGAGACTTTCTTTTGTGTGTATTCTGGACATTAAAAATCTGTGGTTGGTTCAATACGTATATACCATTACTCAAAGTACCTGACCCAATCAAAACTTGATTAAGGCGAATGTTTACAACATTACTTACAAACGCAAATTCATAACCTTCTTTAGAAACTAAAGATACAGAAATGATATTACAAGTTGCGTTGGGTACAAAAAAGCAATTACGCAAAACCAAAACATGTCCATCTGACATTCCCAGGTGATAGTCCCCCACGGCTTTAGCATCCATGCTCGCTCCGTTTGCAACTCTGAGGGTCATGTCACCTGCTTTCAAAACACTACGGTTTCTCAACGCCTGCAAAGAATTACAGATATGAGATCCTGATCCGGTATCCAATACCCAGGAAGTAGAGTTTATAGAAAGACAGTTTTCAATAACATACACACCTGAAGCTGAAGCTGCAACCTGCTTCAATTCCTGTGTTCTGGCCTTCCAGGCCCTGCAATCATTCTTCCAGTGTCCTTTCTTATGACAAAAGAAGCATTCTTCCTTATCCACAAGCTTCCCAGCTATCTTTGTTGCTTTTCCTTTTCCCTTCGTATCCACTTTACTAACACCGCCCCTTGGTTTGGCGGGGGCTTTCTTCTTCTTTCCCTTGGCTTTCGCCTTGGACCTAGAAGAAGATGATCCTCCTACAAACAAAGTGGATGTTTCCCTACCTTTCTGTAGGGTGCCCTCTGCGCTCCTCAGCAGGTTGAGGAGCTCTGAAAGTTCAACCTCCTTTTCTTGTAGGTTGAAATTCATTATAAACTGGGCGTAAGTGGAAGGAAGGGACTGGAGAACTATATCCGTATATAGCTCACTCTCCAATGTGATCCCTAGGTCAGCGAGCTCCTCAATGTAACCGATCATCTTTAGCACGTGCTCGGCTACTGATGATCCGACGGCCATTCTTGTCGAAAACAACTTTTTCGACGCTTCGTATCTTGCGATACGTGATTGCTCCCCATACAGTTCTTTTGTATGAAGCAATATGGACTCCATGTCCATATTCTCATGCCTCCTCTGATGTTCGTTGTCCATCGAGGCAAGCAAGAGGCACTTGGCCTTCGCGCTATCAATCTCCCAAGTCTTGCGGATTTCCTTATCCGCGACGCTGGAAGTTGGACCAGGGACAGGGGGAGCTTTGGTGGTAAGAAGATACCCCAGCTTGTCATAAGTGATTGCTATCTTGACATTCCTGAGCCAATCTTTGTAGTTTGGCCCTGTCAGCTTGTTTTTATCTAGGAGTAACTTAAGTCCAGTCATGTTGATAGGTCGCTGCAATTAGGAGAGAGAAGAAGAAACACTCAGCTTGATGCTCTTGCAAGTTTAGAGTGGTTTTTAATTTGTCTAAACAGGATGGCTCCCACTGTTTCTCGAATCCCTCCTCAAACCATAAAGGAAGAATTAGTCAGGATCAATCCCACCGTACAATACTTGCTTAACCGTTCAGCCAGGCTGGTGTCGGTACTTCGAGGGAGATTTTCCAACGCTTTCGCGAAGTTCCTTAATTAAAGAACCTCTTTTCCCTGGGGGCGTAGCCCCGCTAACACCTTTCTAGGCACCTACTAGGTTTATAGCATTGATCGTTAAGTGAGAAATTTCCCGAGGAGTAGCATATACTCACAGTAGGATCGGGATCCAAATATCATCGCGTGACGAAACTGAAGGAATCCTACCAGAATCACCACACTCCAAATGGTATGCAAATCTAGCAAGTTTCAGTACTTATGAAACTCCCGATGTGGATTTTTGCCCCATGCTCTTATGACCTTGACTTTGGCCAAAATATCATAAGTCACATGTCAAGTTCTACCCGTCATTATCCAGGTTAATTTGGATCCATCCGTATCTACCCTTGACTTTGGCCAAAATGGCAGTACGACTGTCCCAAACCAACGCATCTATCTATGCTACACATGAACACCCAACAGCTACCAATCACTGTGCCTTGACTTTGGCCAACATACACAGCTTGAATACTATTGACTATTCATGCGAAACGACGGAGGGCTACGGATGGTTTTGGCAAAACCGTGAACGTAGTGAACTTGATTTGGTCGATGGAACGAGATAGCTTTTAAATGGAGTGGCTCAAACTCCGCATTTAAAAATTGGTTTTGAAAAGAACCGAGTGGTTTTTCGAAAGTGTTCCAACGACTTTAACTTGGTTTATTATCTTGCATTAGTTCTTTTAATGCGTGATATTCTTGCATTAGTTCTTTTAATGCGTCCCATCATTTAAATCCTACCATTGCAGAAAACAACCAAAATATGACGTACGCTTATGCCATATGCATTCGCCACGGGGCCCCGTCATCACCCGTTAGGTTACTTAACTAACGACAGAGCGGGGGCTGGGCTAGCGCGGCTGTAAAACATAAGCAACGCCTAAATAGAAAGCAATGATAGACATTACAGATCACAGATGAATACATTGGATATACTAGCAATCCGCATTTCTTTCGAGCCTGAAACGAAAAGCGGATAACACGGTCGCGGTGAATAGCAAATACCCCACCCAAGACCCCTACGGGTGCGGCAAACTACCCGCCAAGTTCCCGGTAGTTTGTGCACCCCACCATGGGTCTATCCTAGGAGCAAAAACAGTAAAAAGAATTATACAATGACGGCTACAACCCCGACCCGGTTGTGCGGCCAAACAAATAATATAATTACATCAATTTACATTTACAAATGAATGAAAGAAAAACAAAAGCTCATCTCACATCCAACCCCGGCTATTCACCCGCGACAGTCCAACACATTCATATACACATTCCAGCACATTACAGATCATGTATAACCCCGACTAATCGACTTATAGCGATTAGCCGACGTTCAATACATGCAAACATCACAGATATAACCAATATAGCCAAAGTGCAGTGAAGTTCGGAAAAAATACGGAATTATAGGACCCCAAAAGGAAATTTCTTTTCTGGAAAATCTGGGCATATAATTTATATCATAAAAATCCCAAAATCAACAACTACAGACACTGCACGAAAAACGACACGCAGAAGACGACAAAGCGCGGCGGTTCCGCGGCACGAGCCTACCTCGTGCCGCGGATGCGCGGCGCTTTGAGCTCAACACTGGATCGTTTTTCATGGGTGCTTTTAGAAAACCCTGAGATGATTTTACAAATATAAATTTTTTCATTTTGAGCCAAAAAAATTTCAACAGAAACTCAGGTTTTGGAAAAATACGGTTTTTGGGTTTTTTACGGTTCCGAACTTCGTTACACTTCACTACCAAGCTAGTTTAAGTTTAGTTAGGCTCTGATACCACTGTAAGTCCATATTGCGACCCCCGGTGCTTACGGGGAGGCGGAAACGGTATAAAAGTCGAATTTTTATCGCAAGAGGCAACATGGACTAAACTATGTCGGGATCGTTGTCTAAACTAAAACTAGTATTCTAGCTAAAGAGAGTTAGCTACTATGGAAGATGGTTATACCTAAACTTGAACTCCTTCTTCTTCAAACCTTGTAGAGGTTGATGGTTCTCTTTACGTCGCCTTCTCCCGTCGAAGATGGATCCACCTCGAAGGTTCGACTTTGGGCTCTTCCTCGATCTTTGAGTGAACTAGGGTTTCCGGTTTGCTAAACCTTCATCCTAGAATGAGTAGAGATAGATTAGGGTTTGCTTTTCTTTCTAAAGAGAATGATTCTCAACACATGAGAAGGTTTCTCTTTTCAAGAGGAAGAAGAAGATGAAAATGAGGAGAGAGAGAGGTTATGATAGAATGAGCTCAATTATTTCTTTCTTGCAACCATATTGCAAAAGAAATGAATTATCTAAATGATAATAATTGAAAATGAGAATAGTTGATGGTAGTATTTTGAATGACCACAACCATGCTTCATTTAATGAAAAGTAAGCATGAATCAAGGAAGACTTTCAAGGCATGAAAGTGGTCAATGGTCAACAAGTCAACCAAGGTCAACAAGTCAACAAAAACAACCATAACATAATTCTCATTTAATTATTATTATTAATAGATAATATATACAAATCCATTAGGGTTTGGAAAATGAAGACTGTCAATTGTGCATACGCACCCGTTCCGAAACCCTAATGAAAAACCTCATTCTCCGCCTCAAGCAACTGTGCATACACACCTGCATTCTCGTTCCGAAAAACAAGAATACCAAGATATAAAAGCAACCCCCAAAACATATACCAGTATCTGGCTCAAACCAGAGCCTGCCAGTATAATCCGTCCGGACTCCAAACGTGCACAAGTGCGCGGATGAGAACGAACCCTGTCGCAAAACCATGCGACCTCTACTCAGTTTTGCCCAGAGGCGAATACCCTCTGTGTGGGACTCTAAAGACTCGACACTACGCTGGCAGTGGGTTTAACCACAGACCGCAAGCGGCACTAGCTGTGCGTAACGGTCCCCAGGTAGATGCCGACAAGAAGGCTGACGAGGTGAAACCCCATCTGAACTCCTACTGAGTCTGAATGTGACATTCTCCGTACAGTCCGGTCTGTTCGTCTGATACATCGCATGGCGGGCCTAGGGGGCGGTAAACGTCAGTCCCCCAATAGCGGTACAAGTCGTGCCGGAGCGAAGCCCAAAACACCCTGAGATAACACTGGAAACCTACCAGTATATCTCGTTTGCCCTGGCCAGGGACTACTCGTGTAATGGCTCTCCTAGACACAGCGCGATGTCAACCCCCAATACCGGGAGAGACGAATCCTGTCTAACCGTCACTGCCTCCAAGTGCTTCGGGACTGCACCCAACCACCACCTGTTTGCACGACTCCTTTGAGCCGTGGTAGGGTAGTGATCAAAGTGCAGTGGGAACACACTCGAGGCGAAGTGCCAGTGTCAAGTCAGCGGACTAAGCTGTACTCATGTCACCTGGGAACTGACGACTGACGATAGGTATAATACCAACCTGTCAGTTCCCGACGAGTCCTGTCCAGTGTACTCGTAACCCAACGAGCACCCGTATACTATCTCCAGTACGACGTACTGATGGCTGTGGGACAGACCATCTCCCACACTGGGATGAGAAGCGCATACGCTAGTCTACTCCGGAGTATCGATGCCCTGTCTCGATAGTCCTGCGACTAGGGACCTGTATAAGGATGTGCTTATAGATTACCCAGCCCCCACTAGTGTGACTGCCATCACAACGCTGGTAATCAAGCAAAGATCCTAAGGGCTCCACTAATGCGTATAAGTGATATAGTAAAATAAACACAAGTACACATTGAAGTAGAGACAAACCAAGTAGCATACTACTATTTTGAGCAAGATTGTATATACAAGGCGAATATCCCAAGCATCCATTAAGTAATATACAAACTAGTATGATACAGTAATGGCCTCTAGGGCATATACACTAACAATCTCCCACTTGCACTAAGGCCATGTACTGGCGTATCGAAGACCTATCATCTCGATCAGCCGCTCGAACTGAGTCTGGGGCAGGGCCTTGGTGAATGGATCTGCAGTGTTGTCTTCTGAAGCAACTCTCCGAACCTCGATCTCCTTGCGATCCACGATCTCCCTGATCAGGTGATACCGCCTCAAGATGTGCCTGGATCTCTGATGGGACCTGGGTTCCTTCGCTAAAGCTATAGCCCCATTGTTGTCGCAATACAGAGGTATTGGATCAACAATGGACGGAACCACCTGAAGTTCTTTCAAGAACTTCCTTATCCAGACAGCTTCTTTTGCGGCATCAGATGCAGCGATGTATTCCGCTTCCATCGTCGAGTCTGCAACGGTTTCCTGTTTGGAACTCTTCCAACACACCGCCCCTCCATTGAGGGTAAAGACAAAGCCCGACATGGACTTGGAATCATCCTTGTCACTCTGGAAGCTGGAGTCAGCAAAGGCCTCGATCTGGAGGTCTTTTCCGCCATACACCAAGAACATCTCCTTAGTCCTTCTCAGGTACTTGAGAATGTTCTTTACCGCTATCCAGTGTTTCTCCCCAGGGTTTGACTGATACCGGCTTACCACACTCAGTGCATAAGCTACATCCGGTCTGGTACATAACATCGCATACATTATAGAGCCTACCGCAGAAGCGTAGGGTATAATAGACATGCGATCCCTCTCCAAATCAGTCTTGGGAGACATCTCTTTAGAGAGGGTGATCCCGTGACAAGCCGGTAGGTTACCGCGCTTGGAATCTTCCATACTGAATCTTTTCACTATGGTGTCAATGTACCTGGACTGAGAAAGTCCTAATATCCTCTTGGATCTATCACGATGGATCCGGATCCCCAGGATGTATGAGGCATCACCCAGGTCTTTCATGGAGAACCTTTGTGACAAGAACCCCTTGACAGATTGTAGCATAGGAATGTCATTTCCTATTAAGAGAATGTCATCCACGTATAAAACGAGGAATACTACAGTTCTCGCTACAAATCTACTATAGATGCATGGTTCATCTGGATTTTTGATAAAGCCAAATTCTTTGACCGTCTCATCAAAACAGATGTTCCAACTCCGCGATGCCTGCTTTAGTCCATAGATGGACTTAAGCAACTTGCACACCTTTCCGCTGCTCCCACTCTGAATGAAGCCCTCTGGCTGGTCCATATAGACACACTCCTCTAAATTTCCATTTAGAAAAGCTGTCTTTACGTCCATTTGCCAGATCTCATAATCGTGGAAGGCAGCGATGGCAAGAAGGATCCGAATGGATTTCAGCATGGCTACTGGAGAAAAGGTTTCGTCATAGTCCAAGCCAGGTCTTTGACGGAAACCCTTTGCTACCAGCCTAGCTTTATAGGTCTCAACCTGTCCATCTACACCAATCTTCCTTTTGAAGATCCACTTGCATCCTACGGGTTTTACCCCGTCTGGAGCAATGTCCAACGTCCATACCTTGTTGGTGTACATGGACTCCATTTCGGTCCGCATTGCATCCAGCCATTTCACCGAGTCAACGCTCTGAACGGCCTGCTGGAAGCTAGTAGGCTCATCATAATCTATGATGCAATCCTCTCTATCCCCGTCTATGAGAAAACCGTAGTATCTCTCGGGCGGATGAGACTGCCTACTACTTCTGCGGAGCGGCGTAGGAATGTCCTGTTCTGTTGAACCCTCTGGTTCCACTAAGCTTTCAGTAACAGTCTGTGGTTCTGGAACATCTTCCAGTTCTACTGTGCTCCCACTAATTTCCTTTTCTATGAACTGGTGTTCTAGAAAGTGGGCATGACGAGAAACAAGAACTTTTTGTTCCTCTTCGCAGTAGAAGAAATATCCCTTGGAATTCTTTGGATATCCCACAAACTTGCACAGTACTGAGCGTGCCTCGAGTTTGTCCGCATGCTGCTTTTTGACAAAAGCCGGACTTCCCCATATCTTAATGTGATTAAGATGGGGTCTCTTCCCACACCACATCTCAAATGGCGTAGTAGGCACAGTCTTAGTGGGAACTCGGTTCAAAAGGTATGCGGCTGATTCTAGCGCATATCCCCAGAATGATCGCGGCAACTCAGCGTTACTCATCATGGACCGAACCATATCCAATAGGGTTCGGTTCCGTCTCTCCGATACACCGTTATGTTGCGGAGTGTATGGAGGAGTAAGCTGAGAGAGAATACCATTCTCTTTTAAGTAATTCAGGAATTCGGCACTTAAGTATTCTCCACCTCGATCCGATCTTAGAATCTTAATACTTTTGCCGGTCTGTTTCTCTACTTCATTCTTATACTCCTGGAATTTTTCAAAAGCCTCGGACTTATGTTTCATTAAGAAAACATAACCGTACCTTGAGAAGTCATCCGTAAAAGTAATGAAGTAAGAATGTCCGCTTCGGGCATGTGTAGACATTGGACCGCACACGTCACTGTGTACGAGTCCCAAGAGCTCGCTCGCTCTTTCTCCATGTCCAGTAAACGGAGTCTTTGTCATCTTTCCCTTGAGACAGGATTGACAAGTGGCATACGACTGATATTCGAACGTATTCAAATACCCTTCTGTATGTAACTTCGTCAACCTTCTCTCATTGATGTGACCCAATCTACAATGCCATAAGAAAGTCTGGTTTATTTCTGGAGACTTTCTTTTGTGTGTATTCTGGACATTAAAAATCTGTGGTTGGTTCAATACGTATATACCATTACTCAAAGTACCTGACCCAATCAAAACTTGATTAAGGCGAATGTTTACAACATTACTTACAAACGCAAATTCATAACCTTCTTTAGAAACTAAAGATACAGAAATGATATTACAAGTTGCGTTGGGTACAAAAAAGCAATTACGCAAAACCAAAACATGTCCATCTGACATTCCCAGGTGATAGTCCCCCACGGCTTTAGCATCCATGCTCGCTCCGTTTGCAACTCTGAGGGTCATGTCACCTGCTTTCAAAACACTACGGTTTCTCAACGCCTGCAAAGAATTACAGATATGAGATCCTGATCCGGTATCCAATACCCAGGAAGTAGAGTTTATAGAAAGACAGTTTTCAATAACATACACACCTGAAGCTGAAGCTGCAACCTGCTTCAATTCCTGTGTTCTGGCCTTCCAGGCCCTGCAATCATTCTTCCAGTGTCCTTTCTTATGACAAAAGAAGCATTCTTCCTTATCCACAAGCTTCCCAGCTATCTTTGTTGCTTTTCCTTTTCCCTTCGTATCCACTTTACTAACACCGCCCCTTGGTTTGGCGGGGGCTTTCTTCTTCTTTCCCTTGGCTTTCGCCTTGGACCTAGAAGAAGATGATCCTCCTACAAACAAAGTGGATGTTTCCCTACCTTTCTGTAGGGTGCCCTCTGCGCTCCTCAGCAGGTTGAGGAGCTCTGAAAGTTCAACCTCCTTTTCTTGTAGGTTGAAATTCATTATAAACTGGGCGTAAGTGGAAGGAAGGGACTGGAGAACTATATCCGTATATAGCTCACTCTCCAATGTGATCCCTAGGTCAGCGAGCTCCTCAATGTAACCGATCATCTTTAGCACGTGCTCGGCTACTGATGATCCGACGGCCATTCTTGTCGAAAACAACTTTTTCGACGCTTCGTATCTTGCGATACGTGATTGCTCCCCATACAGTTCTTTTGTATGAAGCAATATGGACTCCATGTCCATATTCTCATGCCTCCTCTGATGTTCGTTGTCCATCGAGGCAAGCAAGAGGCACTTGGCCTTCGCGCTATCAATCTCCCAAGTCTTGCGGATTTCCTTATCCGCGACGCTGGAAGTTGGACCAGGGACAGGGGGAGCTTTGGTGGTAAGAAGATACCCCAGCTTGTCATAAGTGATTGCTATCTTGACATTCCTGAGCCAATCTTTGTAGTTTGGCCCTGTCAGCTTGTTTTTATCTAGGAGTAACTTAAGTCCAGTCATGTTGATAGGTCGCTGCAATTAGGAGAGAGAAGAAGAAACACTCAGCTTGATGCTCTTGCAAGTTTAGAGTGGTTTTTAATTTGTCTAAACAGGATGGCTCCCACTGTTTCTCGAATCCCTCCTCAAACCATAAAGGAAGAATTAGTCAGGATCAATCCCACCGTACAATACTTGCTTAACCGTTCAGCCAGGCTGGTGTCGGTACTTCGAGGGAGATTTTCCAACGCTTTCGCGAAGTTCCTTAATTAAAGAACCTCTTTTCCCTGGGGGCGTAGCCCCGCTAACACCTTTCTAGGCACCTACTAGGTTTATAGCATTGATCGTTAAGTGAGAAATTTCCCGAGGAGTAGCATATACTCACAGTAGGATCGGGATCCAAATATCATCGCGTGACGAAACTGAAGGAATCCTACCAGAATCACCACACTCCAAATGGTATGCAAATCTAGCAAGTTTCAGTACTTATGAAACTCCCGATGTGGATTTTTGCCCCATGCTCTTATGACCTTGACTTTGGCCAAAATATCATAAGTCACATGTCAAGTTCTACCCGTCATTATCCAGGTTAATTTGGATCCATCCGTATCTACCCTTGACTTTGGCCAAAATGGCAGTACGACTGTCCCAAACCAACGCATCTATCTATGCTACACATGAACACCCAACAGCTACCAATCACTGTGCCTTGACTTTGGCCAACATACACAGCTTGAATACTATTGACTATTCATGCGAAACGACGGAGGGCTACGGATGGTTTTGGCAAAACCGTGAACGTAGTGAACTTGATTTGGTCGATGGAACGAGATAGCTTTTAAATGGAGTGGCTCAAACTCCGCATTTAAAAATTGGTTTTGAAAAGAACCGAGTGGTTTTTCGAAAGTGTTCCAACGACTTTAACTTGGTTTATTATCTTGCATTAGTTCTTTTAATGCGTGATATTCTTGCATTAGTTCTTTTAATGCGTCCCATCATTTAAATCCTACCATTGCAGAAAACAACCAAAATATGACGTACGCTTATGCCATATGCATTCGCCACGGGGCCCCGTCATCACCCGTTAGGTTACTTAACTAACGACAGAGCGGGGGCTGGGCTAGCGCGGCTGTAAAACATAAGCAACGCCTAAATAGAAAGCAATGATAGACATTACAGATCACAGATGAATACATTGGATATACTAGCAATCCGCATTTCTTTCGAGCCTGAAACGAAAAGCGGATAACACGGTCGCGGTGAATAGCAAATACCCCACCCAAGACCCCTACGGGTGCGGCAAACTACCCGCCAAGTTCCCGGTAGTTTGTGCACCCCACCATGGGTCTATCCTAGGAGCAAAAACAGTAAAAAGAATTATACAATGACGGCTACAACCCCGACCCGGTTGTGCGGCCAAACAAATAATATAATTACATCAATTTACATTTACAAATGAATGAAAGAAAAACAAAAGCTCATCTCACATCCAACCCCGGCTATTCACCCGCGACAGTCCAACACATTCATATACACATTCCAGCACATTACAGATCATGTATAACCCCGACTAATCGACTTATAGCGATTAGCCGACGTTCAATACATGCAAACATCACAGATATAACCAATATAGCCAAAGTGCAGTGAAGTTCGGAAAAAATACGGAATTATAGGACCCCAAAAGGAAATTTCTTTTCTGGAAAATCTGGGCATATAATTTATATCATAAAAATCCCAAAATCAACAACTACAGACACTGCACGAAAAACGACACGCAGAAGACGACAAAGCGCGGCGGTTCCGCGGCACGAGCCTACCTCGTGCCGCGGATGCGCGGCGCTTTGAGCTCAACACTGGATCGTTTTTCATGGGTGCTTTTAGAAAACCCTGAGATGATTTTACAAATATAAATTTTTTCATTTTGAGCCAAAAAAATTTCAACAGAAACTCAGGTTTTGGAAAAATACGGTTTTTGGGTTTTTTACGGTTCCGAACTTCGTTACACTTCACTACCAAGCTAGTTTAAGTTTAGTTAGGCTCTGATACCACTGTAAGTCCATATTGCGACCCCCGGTGCTTACGGGGAGGCGGAAACGGTATAAAAGTCGAATTTTTATCGCAAGAGGCAACATGGACTAAACTATGTCGGGATCGTTGTCTAAACTAAAACTAGTATTCTAGCTAAAGAGAGTTAGCTACTATGGAAGATGGTTATACCTAAACTTGAACTCCTTCTTCTTCAAACCTTGTAGAGGTTGATGGTTCTCTTTACGTCGCCTTCTCCCGTCGAAGATGGATCCACCTCGAAGGTTCGACTTTGGGCTCTTCCTCGATCTTTGAGTGAACTAGGGTTTCCGGTTTGCTAAACCTTCATCCTAGAATGAGTAGAGATAGATTAGGGTTTGCTTTTCTTTCTAAAGAGAATGATTCTCAACACATGAGAAGGTTTCTCTTTTCAAGAGGAAGAAGAAGATGAAAATGAGGAGAGAGAGAGGTTATGATAGAATGAGCTCAATTATTTCTTTCTTGCAACCATATTGCAAAAGAAATGAATTATCTAAATGATAATAATTGAAAATGAGAATAGTTGATGGTAGTATTTTGAATGACCACAACCATGCTTCATTTAATGAAAAGTAAGCATGAATCAAGGAAGACTTTCAAGGCATGAAAGTGGTCAATGGTCAACAAGTCAACCAAGGTCAACAAGTCAACAAAAACAACCATAACATAATTCTCATTTAATTATTATTATTAATAGATAATATATACAAATCCATTAGGGTTTGGAAAATGAAGACTGTCAATTGTGCATACGCACCCGTTCCGAAACCCTAATGAAAAACCTCATTCTCCGCCTCAAGCAACTGTGCATACACACCTGCATTCTCGTTCCGAAAAACAAGAATACCAAGATATAAAAGCAACCCCCAAAACATATACCAGTATCTGGCTCAAACCAGAGCCTGCCAGTATAATCCGTCCGGACTCCAAACGTGCACAAGTGCGCGGATGAGAACGAACCCTGTCGCAAAACCATGCGACCTCTACTCAGTTTTGCCCAGAGGCGAATACCCTCTGTGTGGGACTCTAAAGACTCGACACTACGCTGGCAGTGGGTTTAACCACAGACCGCAAGCGGCACTAGCTGTGCGTAACGGTCCCCAGGTAGATGCCGACAAGAAGGCTGACGAGGTGAAACCCCATCTGAACTCCTACTGAGTCTGAATGTGACATTCTCCGTACAGTCCGGTCTGTTCGTCTGATACATCGCATGGCGGGCCTAGGGGGCGGTAAACGTCAGTCCCCCAATAGCGGTACAAGTCGTGCCGGAGCGAAGCCCAAAACACCCTGAGATAACACTGGAAACCTACCAGTATATCTCGTTTGCCCTGGCCAGGGACTACTCGTGTAATGGCTCTCCTAGACACAGCGCGATGTCAACCCCCAATACCGGGAGAGACGAATCCTGTCTAACCGTCACTGCCTCCAAGTGCTTCGGGACTGCACCCAACCACCACCTGTTTGCACGACTCCTTTGAGCCGTGGTAGGGTAGTGATCAAAGTGCAGTGGGAACACACTCGAGGCGAAGTGCCAGTGTCAAGTCAGCGGACTAAGCTGTACTCATGTCACCTGGGAACTGACGACTGACGATAGGTATAATACCAACCTGTCAGTTCCCGACGAGTCCTGTCCAGTGTACTCGTAACCCAACGAGCACCCGTATACTATCTCCAGTACGACGTACTGATGGCTGTGGGACAGACCATCTCCCACACTGGGATGAGAAGCGCATACGCTAGTCTACTCCGGAGTATCGATGCCCTGTCTCGATAGTCCTGCGACTAGGGACCTGTATAAGGATGTGCTTATAGATTACCCAGCCCCCACTAGTGTGACTGCCATCACAACGCTGGTAATCAAGCAAAGATCCTAAGGGCTCCACTAATGCGTATAAGTGATATAGTAAAATAAACACAAGTACACATTGAAGTAGAGACAAACCAAGTAGCATACTACTATTTTGAGCAAGATTGTATATACAAGGTGAATATCCCAAGCATCCATTAAGTAATATACAAACTAGTATGATACAGTAATGGCCTCTAGGGCATATACACTAACAGACCATGTTTTGAAAATGATTGGTCTTATTGAAGAACTTGAGGGTCTGGGATGGACCATGGATAATGAGCAATATACGGATATTATTCTTCAGTCTCTCCCCCCTGCCTTTGCTCTGTTCATAGTAAATTTCAATATGAATGGTTTGGAGAAATCATTGCCTGAACTTCTCAATATGTTGAGAAGTGCAGAGAACACATTGAAAACGGCAAGGACTCCCGCTCTGGTTGCTGGGCCATCTTCCTCTTCATTCCCAAAAGCTAAGGCCAAGGGAAAGAAGAAGAAGAAGTCCATCAAACAGAAAGGTGGAGTTAGAAAGGCGAAGGGGAAAGACAAAGTGGGGGCTATGGGAAGTGGAAAAGGAGAATGTTTTTACTGTAAAAAGTCAGGACATTGGAAACGCAACTGTGCTGAATATCTTGCTGATCTCAAGAAGAAGAAGCATGCTGATGCTTCCACTTCAGGTGTGTTTGTAACTGAAAACTGTTTTTCTTTAAACTCTGCATCCTGGGTATTGGATACCGGTTCTGGTTCTCACATCTGCAATTGTATGCAGGGATTGAGAAATAGTAGAGTTTTAAAAGTTGGAGATCATACTCTGCGGGTTGGAAATGGTTCCAATATACATGCTGTATCCGTGGGAGAGTATCATCTAGGGTTGCCTTCAGGAAGTATTATGGTTTTGAATCCGTGTTATTTTGTACCAAGTATGCTGTGTAACATTATATCCGTTTCTTTGTTGGACAATGAAGGATATCATTTTATGTTGCAAAATAATGTTATGAACATTAACCTGCATCAAGAGTTGATTGGGTTTGGTACATTAAATAACGGTATTTACATCCTGAACCAACACACAGTTTTCAATATACAACATACTAGTAAAAGAAAGTTTTCAGATATAAATGAAGCTTTTCTTTGGCATTGTAGACTTGGTCATATTAACGAAACAAGACTAAACAAGCTACATAAAGATGGATATTTGAATACGTTTGAATATAAATCTTATGCGACTTGCCAGTCTTGTATCAAAGGTAAAATGACCAAAACTCCGTTTAGTGGACACGGAGAGAGAGCTGGTGAACTCTTAAGCCTCATACATAGTGATGTATGCGGACCAATGTCTACACTTGCAAGAGGTGGTTTTTCATACTTCATCACTTTTACTGATGATTTCTCAAGATTCGGACACGTCTTTTTGATAAAGCACAAATCTGAAGCTTTTGAGAAATTCAAAGAGTATAAACTTGAAGTAGAGAAGCAAACAGGCTTGAGCATCAAGAAACTTTGATCGGATCGAGGTGGAGAGTATTTAAGTACAGAGTTTCTAGACTTCTTAAAAGAGAATGGGATTCTCTCTCAGCTCACTCCTCCTTACACACCGCAGCACAATGGTGTGTCAGAACGGAGGAATCGTACCCTATTGGATATGGTACGATCCATGATGTGTGATGCTGAGTTACCGCTTTCCTTTTGGGGACATGCATTGGAGACAGCAATGTATCTATTGAACAGGGTGCCAACCAAGACCGTGTCTACCACTCCATATGAGATGTGGAATGGAAAGAGACCATCTCTTAAAAGGTTTAGGATTTGGGGTTGTCCGGCTTTTGTTAAAAAGCAGAATCCAGACAAACTCGAGACACGATCGGTCATGTGTAAATTTGTGGGGTATCCAAAACATTCATATGGATATCTATTCTACCACAAAGAGGAACAAAAGGTGTTTGTTGCTCAGCATGCCACATTTTTGGAAAATGAGTTCTTTACGGAAAGTACTAATGGCAATGTGGTAGAACTAGAAGAGGTTCTAGAGACACAAATTGCTCAGGAGGAATTGGTTGAAACTGATGTTGCAGTAGAACTTCAAGAACCTCAGCCGCTCAGGAGGTCTAGTAGAACTTCTCACCCACCAGAGAGATACTATGGGTTTCTCATAGATGGTGATAGAGAAGATTGCATCATGGATGATGATGACCCTACTAGTTTTCAGCAAGCTATCACGAGTGGTGACTCAGTGAAATGGCTGGAAGCAATGAGATCTGAAATGGAGTCAATGTACACCAACAAAGTATGGACTTTGGACGTTGCACCTCCTGGGATAAAACCCGTTGGGTGCAAATGGATCTTTAAGAGAAAGATTGGTGTAGATGGACAGGTAGAGACCTATAAAGCAAGGCTTGTAGCGAAAGGTTTTCGTCAAAGACCAGGCTTGGACTATGATGAAACTTTCTCTCCGGTAGCAATGCTTAAATCCATTAGGATCCTACTTGCTATTGCTGCTCACTATGATTATGAAATATGGCAGATGGACGTGAAAACTGCATTTCTAAATGGTGATTTAGAAGAATGCGTTTTTATGGATCAGCCAGAGGGCTTCATTGATAGTGGGAGCGGCGGGAAAGCATGTAGATTGCTTAAATCCATCTATGGATTAAAGCAGGCCTCAAGGAGCTGGAACATCTGCTTTGATGATACAATCAAAGAGTTTGATTTTGTCAGAAATGAAGATGAACCATGTATTTATAAAAAGATTGTAGGGAGTACTGTCACATTCCTCGTATTGTATGTTGATGACATTCTCCTGATAGGAAATGATGTTCCTATGCTACAATCGGTCAAACTATTCTTATCACAAAGGTTCTCCATGAAGGACCTGGGTGATGCCTCGCGCATTTTGGGCATTAGGATCTATAGAGATAGATCCAAGAGGTTATTGGGACTGTCCCAATCAAAGTACATAGACACCATTCTAAAGAGGTTTAGTATGGAAGATTCCAAGCGTGGTGCCTTGCCTGCTAGTCATGGAATCACTCTCTCTAAGGATTACTGTCCGAAGACTGATGAAGAGAGAGCTCGCATGAGCATTATACCCTACGCTTCAGCCGTGGGATCTATAATGTATGCGATGTTGTGTACCCGCCCTGATGTGGCTTATGCACTGGCTGTAGTAAGCAGGTATCAATCCAACCCAGGGGAGAAACATTGGATAGCAGTGAAGAACATTCTTAAGTACTTACGAAGGACTAAAGAATTGTTCTTGGTGTATGGTAATGGGGATCTCCAGATGGAGGCCTTTACCGATTCAAGCTTCCAAAGTGACAAGGATGACAGTAAATCAATCTCAGGGTTTGTATTTACCCTAAATGGAGGAGCGGTTAGTTGGAAGTGTTCCAAACAGGACACCGTTGCAGACTCCACGATGGAAGCTGAGTATATTGCTGCAAGTGATGCTGCTAAGGAAGCCGTCTGGATGAAGAAGTTCATTGCGGAACTAGGAGTAGTTCCAACCATTGTTGATCCAATACCATTATATTGCGATAATAATGGAGCTATAGCATTAGCTAAAGAACCAAGGTCCCATCAGAAATCTAGACACATCCTAAGGAGATATCATCTGATCCGGGAGATAGTGGATCGCCAGGAGATCGAGATTCGGAGAGTAGATACAAAGGATAACACAGCGGATCCATTCACCAAGGCACTTCCACAGCCGCAGCATGAGCGACTGTTTGAAATGTTGGGTATGAGATACGCCAATAACTGGCCTTAGTGCAAGTGGGAGATTGTTAGTAATTTGTATGCCCTAAAGGCCATTATATGGATAGTGGAAACTTGGACATATTATCTATGGAGATAGATGAATTTCTTGCTCAAAATGATAGTACGCTATCTGGTTTACTTTATCTGTACATGTAGATTTAATCATTTACACATGTTGATAAAGCCCAAAGGATATATGCTTGACTACTGTGATTATGATGCGGATCATACTAGTGGGGCACATGTAGTCTATAAGCATATCCTTGAACTGTTCCTAGTCGAGGGTGTATCGAGACAGGGCATCGATATTCCAGAGTAGACTAGCGTATACTATTCTTGTCCCATATGATGGGCGATGGATGATCCCATATCCATCTGGTGAGGAGACACCAAAGATTGTATGCGGGTGCTCAGTGGAGACTGGGTACACTGAACGGACTCACAGAGAACTCCTATGTGGTATTATATCTATCGTCGGATAGCAGTTCTCAGGAACACTGGTACAGGTTAGTCTGTAGACCCAAGATCGTCATAGAGTCTTGTGTGTCCTCCCACTATACTTTGATCTCCACCCTACCACGGCTCTACTGAGTCGTGCAAACAGGTGGTCTTTGGGTACAGTCCCGAGGCGCATGGAGGCAATGAGCGATAGGAGGGGTTTCGTCTCTCCCGGTATTTGGGGGTTGATGTTGTGCTATGCTCGATTGGCTATAACATGAAGTCCCTGGCCGGGGCTGCTGAGATTTACTGATAAGAGTTATCAGTAGTTTCTCAATCTGTTATGAGCCATACACCAGCATGACTTATTGAGTTACTGGGGTCGACGATACCATCCCTAGACTTGATATGCAGCATATCTGACGAAGAGACCGGACTATACGGTAAGTGTTGCCAGTTGGCTCGACGGGAGTTTTTACAGCTTCGCTGGTTTTCTTCTGATCGTTTCAATACCCGGGTGGCCGTTATGTTTAGCTGACCTCTTGCGGCTTGTGGATGTTTGATATGATCATCATCTACTGCTGGCGTATTGACGAGTCTTAGAGTCCCACAATGAAGTTTCCTGGCTCAGGCAAAACGATGTGGTGTGCATATGAGATATGCGCGGGACCCGATTAAATACGGTTATGTGATAACGTATATTAATCGGGCATTTTCTATTTGTCCGATCGTATGAGATATGACCGGTTTGGTAAAATCAAGTATTGATTTAACTAATTACATTTAGATTAATCCTTTAAGTAAATCCTTTTGTATGCATGCATGTATGCACATGATGATGTGCATGGACTCATACATGCATACATAGTATCATGGTTGATGATACAAGAATGATGGCAATATAAGACTTATATTGAAGCTTTTAATTTGTATTTATCATTTTAAGTTAATATAAAGAATATCCACTAATGCTCCATTATTTCTTAGTGGGTAATCTTTATTTAACTTAGTAAAAAGAATTTCCACCATGCTTAATTCTTTAGGAAAAGAATTTCCACTCATAATTATGGTGGTAATGGAATAATGGTGATTATTCCTTTATTATCACTATAAATAGCTTCATATGTGATATGAAACAAGAAGTACACAACAAGGAAAAAAATTGAGTGCAAGGGTGTGAAAAATACAAGTTATCATATGTGATATGAAAGAAAGCTCAAGCCACCATTATCTTCTTCTTCCTCTCTAGATTTCTCTCTTGAGTGAAGATTGACAAAAGAAAGGATTTTAATTGAAGAACATAAACCACATCATCATACTACACACCTCTAGCCGATTTGTGTAGGGTGTTTACTCTACTTCGTTTGCGAAACAAGTAAGGTAAGGAGCTTTGGGCAAAGGGACTTCGGGTGGATCATCGTGGACAAGGAAGGCTACCATCGATCCGTTCCAAACTCTCATAGTGCCAAGGAGTCACCGAGGGAGATCTACAAAGGTTGTAATCTTTCCTCTTAGTGATAGTTTTACAATTGCATGTGATGTTTAGTTGTATAATCCCTAAAACTTCTAGTTTCGATTCTTGTCGGGTTAACTTAACACCTCTAAATTTTTGATTATGGCATGTGTGATGCTAACGAACTCTTGACGAGGTGCTAGGCAAGCCCTACACGGTGGTGCCGGTTTGCTAAGTTCGCAAAATTAAAGTTTATCACCGTTTCTGAATTTGGCCGTCGGATTCACGGTCGGGGCGCCGCCGTGCACTTACATAAACGACGACTATCAAACGTGCAAACCGGAGTTGGTGAAGTATGGCGAGAGAGTGTAACAATTGCTGATGCAAATCCCTGCCTATGCCCTGGAAAGCATACCGCGTGCGGAAAATAGCAAAGCAGATGCGTTAGCCAAACTTGCTAAAGAACTGGTTGACGAAAACCTCGATGACGTAAGGGTCGTTGTGCAAAATCGTCGGGTTCTCGTACCGGCAGAAATATCTCCGGAGTCGTTTGAAGAAAAGGAAGCGACCAAGCGAGTGACCCTACAGATAGAGGACTGATTTAGAGATGTTTTGTCGATCAAAAATATTTACCGCAATCAAGAACGGCGTCACATGAAGCTAGCCGGTGAATACGGGTCGGTCCACAGGGATGTTGTAAATCTCCTTTAAGTTCTTACGAGTTAATTCCTAATGGTGTTGGGTCTTATAAATAAACCTAAAAATTGAAGTTGTATGACACTAGGATTAGAAACTTGCTAGGATTAGGTTTAGGGAAAATTTGGTAAACAAAGATCTACATCTCTTTCCATTGCCTTTAATTAAAGATTTCATATTAGTGTTATGGTAAATCTTAACAAAGGGGATTAGGATGATTGGGAAGATTGATTCTCCCTCTAGATCCTTGTCCTTCCTTTCTTAATCTTTACCCTAACCTCCATGGAAAACCTTAAAATCCGGGCCTTTAGACTACGGAATCACCGTTACCTCGAGGGTAGAGTGCCGTAGGGAGCGGGATAAGAAGGTATGCAAGGAGTTCTAATGTTCATAAAAGATTGGCAAAGAAAAGAGATGAGAGATCTTCATCTTTCAAATCCTTCCATATTCCTAACCCTAACAAGCGAGGAAACTACTCGCTTATTGAGGGGATGAAGAAAGACATGATTTTATTAAAGAGAAGAAACATTTATTGCAAGTTAATAAAATTCTTAAACTAAATTAAACTAAGGCAAGAAAATAATTTACCTAGGGCAGATATGAAAAACTATAACTAGGGCAAGAAAAATAACCTACTTACGATTGATGCGCTCTAACTTCAAGAAAACAGAATTTTATTCATGAATAGAGACATAAGAAAATACAAGGGTTTGGGTTCTATTTATAGGACATAGAAACCCTAGGTTTTACAATTGACCCGCATGTCTAAAATTACAAATATACCCCTAGAAAATCTTTCCAAAGCCGCCAAAGAATTATGGTACAATTTTCACCAAATTAGGGCTTCATACGGCCGCGGAACCGCGGCTTGGGCGCGCTTGGGCCGCGGTTCCGCGGCCCTTTATTGTGATCATTTGATGGGTTTTTTCTGGGCTTCTTCAGGTTCTTCTGGGCTTTTCATTTCTTTAGTTATTTTTCCATTTGGGCTTCTACAGTAATTCCAGATTTTCAGTGAACTCTTTGCAATGGATCTTTTAACCGTTTTCCTTGATAATTTGGATCTTGCGTTGCCTTGTTGATGGTGAACCGTTCTTCTTCTAGGCTTTACTAAGATCTTCCCATTTGTTGGTCAAAAATCCTTCTTTTGTGTCGTCTTTTGTGTTTTTCACTGTTTTTGCTCCCAGATCCTGTAACCTGTAACATGTAGCAGACATGGGTCAAAAGCACCTGTTTTTATTCTTAAATGCATAAGAATGGGGAATACAAAATGCAATATTATGTTATGAACAAGGACCAGGGAAAGGTCAAGGATTGGAGAGAAGTCTTTATAGACTACTTCAAATCCCGTCGGACACCTGAAGATGTGTCCTCAAGACATCAACTCATGAAAAGAGCCTTGTCTTTCACCTTCGTCAATGACACTCTATATAAGAGATCATTTGATTCCCTATGGCTAAGATGCCTGGGACCTAAAGAGGCAATGAGAGTCGTCCAAGGAACTCACGACGGACTCTGCGGTTCTCACCACGCCGGGCCAAAGATGAAACTGAAGATCAAAAGGATGGGCTACTATTGGCCCACAATGATCCAAGACTGCCTCGAATACGCGAAGCAACGCCACTCATGCCAGATTCACGGGGACTTTATCCACCAGCATCCAAATCCGCTACATCTAACGGTGGTTAGCTGGCCGTTCGAAATGTGGGAAACTGACATAATCGGGCCCATCGAACCGGCATCATCCAGAAGACATCGGTTCATATTGGCGACAACTGATTACTTCTCCAAGTGGGCAGAAGCAGTACTACTAAGAGAAGTGAAGACGGAGAATATCCTCCATTTCTTCAAGAAACACGTCATTTATCGGTTCGGCACTCCGCGACGAATTATTTCCGATAACGGGCCGGCCTACAGAAGCCACAAAATCAGTCGCTTCGCACAACAACATAATATAGACTGGAGATACTCTTCGGTCTACAATCCCCGAGCTAACGGTTTGGCTGAGGCTTTTAACAAGACCTTGACGAAGATCGTGAAAAAGACGGTGTCTCGAAATAAGAAGGACTGGCACGAGAGACTACATGAAGCTCTCTTGGCGTATCGAACTACGTTCAAAACGGCCACAAACACAACGCCGTATGTATTGGTATTCGGCACAGAAGCGGTACTCTCCCTCGAGATAGAGTTACCCTCTCTACGAGTGGCGGTTCACTATGAGCTAACCGACGAAGAAAATGCTCACCTTCGGCTTGAGGAGCTCGACGCCCTTGATGAAACCCGGCTCATGGCACAACAGAACCTGGAAGCTTACAAAGCAAAGATGACGCGCTCGTATGAGAAATTGACTAGGCCCAGAACATTCTGCCAAGGAGAACTCATGCTAGTAGTCAAGAGACCTATGATCCCTAATCGTGCCAAACGGGGGAAATTCGAGCCAAACTATGAGGGCCCGTATATCATAGACAAGGTCTACCAAGGTGGGGCTTACTTGCTCATGGATATGCATGGCGAAAGAACCTTCAGGCTAATAAACGGCTGATTCCTAAAAAAATACTATGCCTGACGAGTCACGGCCTAGGTCAACGATATATGACGACGCCTATGTCCGCTCGCTATCTTTCCAAGCCCAAACTCTATAAGTAGTATCCAGCGAAACCGTTGTCTCCAAAATGGAAACAACGGACCGAAATGTCCCTAAACTAACAATGGACCGAAACGTACCTAAACTAACGATGGACCGCAATTCCTAAAACTTGCAACTGACCAAAACGTCTATAAACTACTACAAACCGCATCATCCCAAGGCTGACACAAAAAAAAAGAAAAAGAAAAAGGAAAAAAAAAACAAAAAAAAAACGGTATGTCCATAAGTGAGATGGGCACGGATGAAAACCTGAAAGGGCTCCGTGAGTAAAAACAGTAGGGCTACCGGCGAGTTTTGTGAAAACCCGAAAGGGCGCAATCTCGTTAAAAGACACTTGCAAGTTCCTCTCGACCTGGTGAGGAGAAAATACCTGCGTGAGATCCTTACAACTCACAAGAGAGCAACACATTTAGGGATCCCCACGATTCCCAAGGAGAAAATACACTTACGGGATCCTCACGACTCGTAAGGAGAATTCCCCTTTGAGACCCTCACGGCTCATAGGATTCAAAAGCCTTAAGTTGCATGGATCTGAACCTGTTCTTAAGCCATCATAACCCACAGACTGCCCTACAAGCGGTTCAATGCTGACCCTTGTATACAATCCACGGGCACGAATAAACATTTCCCCAATAGAGTCCCACCAGCGACTAGGGATATGCTCACATGGTGAACAAACACATGTAGGTCCTCTCGACTTGTAAGGAGAAAACACTCTTGTAAGATCCTTACGACTTATAAGAGAACACACACTTAAGAATCCTCACGATTTTTAAGGAGAAAACGCATCTACGTGATCCTCACGACTCGTAGGGAGAAACACTTTTATGAGACCCTTACGGATCACAAAGTCAAAAGCCTTAGTCGACAGGATCTTAACCCTGTTTTCTAAGCCACCTTTGTTCGAACTGACAAAGGGAAATGATGATTCGCTCCTGCCAATATCCTAGTTGTAACGATACTGATGCCTAAATCGGTATCAAATTCCAAGTCCTTTCAAGGCAAATGATGATTCGCTCCTGGCAATATTCTAGTCGTAGCGATGCTGATGCTGAGATTGGCACCAGATTCCAAGTTCCACACTCGCGATAAAAATCAGCGAGCCAAAAATGCATACAAAATAGCCGAAATGATAGGGCAACTTGCAACAAAATCAGCAAGTAAAATATATGCATACAAAATAGCCGAAATGATTGGGCAACTCGCAATAAAAAACAGCGAGTAAAAAAAATATAGCCGAAATGATTGGGCACCGCGAAAAATAGCCGAAATGATTGGGCAATCGCGACTTTCGCGATACAAAATGCTGAAATGATAGAGCATCGTGGAAAGAAAACAAAAAATATATATATGAAATGAAACTTCTGCCTTACAGGTGAGATCACATCGATCCCTGTATACAATCCAGGGGCACAAACAAACAGGGAACCATATCATCCCACCAGACTCCATCAGAAAGAGAGCCAAGTCTCGATGACAACATCTACAACCTGGAGACCCACAACAGCGTTCCTCCTCATTCCAGCAGGATACGGACGCGATATCCACCAAACGGAGCCTAGCAAAGTCCCTAGTTCCAGATTTCGACGGCGACATCTACAGCCTAGTGATCATCAACAACGTTCCTCCTTATTCCAGCAGGATACGGACGCGACATCCACTAAACGGAGCAATGGCAAAGTCCCTAGTTCCAAATCTCGACGGTTCATAGACAGCTTAGTGATCACCAACAGCGTTCCTCCTCATTCCAGCAGGATCCAGACGCGACAATCAACCTTGGAGCCATGGCAAAGCCCCTGTTCCAAACCTCGACGGTTCACAGACAACCGAGAGAGCACATCCTGGTCCCGTAGAACACGGCCAAAGTCAATCTTGACCCCGTGGGAAACAGCCAGAGCAAATCCTGGTCACGTAGAACACGGCCAAAGTCAATCTTGACCCCGTGGGAAACAGCCAGAGCAAATCCTGGTCATGTAGAACACGGCTAAAGCCAATCTTGACCCCGTGGGAAACAGCCAGAGAAAATCCTGGTCACGTAGAACAGGACCAATGTCAATCTTGACCCCGTGGGAAATAGCCAGAGCAAATCCTGGTCTTGTAGAACACGGCCAAAGTCAATCTTGACCCCGTGGGAAACGGCCAGAGCGAATCCTGGTCCTGTAGATCACGGCTAAAGTCAACCTTGACCCCGTGGGAAACGGCTAGAGCAAATCCTGGTCTCGTAGAACACGGCTAAAGTCAATCCTGACCCCGTGGGAAACGGCCAGAGCAACCCCTGACCCCGTACGGCTAAATGTCAATCCTGACTCCGTATGGCCAAAGTCAACCCCTCCTGGCCCCGTAGAACACGGCCAAAGTCAATCCTGACCCCGTGGGAAACAGCCAGAGCAAATCCTGGTCCCGTAGAACACGGCTAAAGTCAATCTTGACCCCGTGGGAAACGGCCAGAGAAAATCCTGGTCCCGTAGAACACGACTAAAATCAATCCTGACCCCGTGGGAAACGGATAGAGCAACCCTTGACCCCGTATGGCTAAAAGTCAATCCTGACTCCGTATGGCCAAAGTCAACCCCTCCTGGCCCCGTAGAACATGGCTAAAGTCAATTCTGACTCCGTGGGAAACAGCCAGAGTAAACCCTCGAACTCCCCGTCAAAACAATGCTTTGACTCAGGAGCATGTCAACTCATCAATCACTTACGAGTCCTCTCGACTTGTAAGGAGAAAATTCTCTTGTGAGATCCTTACGACTCTCAAGAGAAAACAAATCTAGGAATCCTCACGATTCCTAAGGAGAAACCACACCTGCGAGATCCTCTTGACTCGTAGGGAGAAAAGATCTTTATGAGACCCTCACGGCTCATAAAGTTGAAAAGTCTTAGGTGGCAGATCCTAACCCTGTCTCCCAAGCCATCATTGCCTCACGGAGAGGTCAAGGTAGATTTTCTACAGGCCACACTTTCCTAAGTCAAACATTGACAAGAAAAGAAACAATCACTTACAAGTCCTCTCGACTTATAAGGAAGAAAATTCTCTTGTGAGATCCTTACGACTCTCAAGAGAAAACGCACTTAGGAATCCTCACGATTCCTAAGGAGAAACCACACCTGCGAGATCCTCTCGACTTGTAGTGAGAAAGATCTTTATGAGACCCTCATGGCTCATAAAATTGAAAAGTCTTAGGCGACAGATCCTAACCCTGTTTCCTAAGCCATTACCACCCTGCAAAGAGTCCAAGATGGACAGCTACATACTATTTACAGGCCACACTTGCTAAAATCACATGGCAACAACACAACAAAGAGAAGAAAGCAATAGTGGGAGACAAGAAATGTGTATCTTATATTCATAAATTCAATGGAATACAAGACGAATCATATAAAAGAATGAAAAATGAATACATGTTATTCAAATATTACAAATGTTAATTGATACAAAGGCAGCTACTGAGAAGGAGGCATTTTCAATAAGTCATCAAGTTGCTCGCGCGCTCCTCTCAACTCCTTTTCTTGGTTAGCCGCCGCGGCCAGCTCCACTTCAATTCGAGCCCGCTGCTGCAAGCACGATGAAACCTTCTCATCGATTTCTCGTCGGGCAGCTTCGCGACTCTGCGTAACCCGCTCAATGAAGTCAAGCTTCCGCCTCAATGCCAGCCCGTCTGAAATACATCGCTGCAAATTATCAAAGACGGCCCTCAGTTGCGAGGCATTCGCTTCAACTTGGGCGCGCAGCCGAGAAGATTCACCTGAAGCCTCCTCGCGTTCCTTCCGCTTCAAGGTCGCTTCTTGTTCAAAATGGCGGAGGAAGGACACGCTTTGCTCGACCCATGCAGCCCGCTGGGAGTTCAAAGCCAAAATCTCAGGAGCAGGACGCCTAAGCTTAAGCTCATGCAGGCAGGCCTCAATCTTTCTGCAGTAGTTAACCCAAGACTCAATGACGCCTTATTTATGGAAGTTCACAAGCATCGCCAACATTGGATTAACCTCGACAGCAAAATCTGCAGCGAATGTAGGGGCCTCCGCGTCAAGCTCCTTGATGTATTCGCTCAATATACATAGACTGGTCACAACGCCTTTTGAAGATGGACATCTAGAAAAGGGGCCTGCCGGCATTGTGATGCGAGACTCGAACGGAGCTGGAGTCGGTGTGACCGCTGCAAAACAAATCATAGTCAGATGTTGGCTCAAGGGATAAAGAAAATGCACAAACAATAGAATCTACCATACCAGCTACGACAGGGGGCAGAGTTGGGAGTACCGGTAGCATGACGATTCCCTCGTCACCTCCTCCAATTTGTAGAGCTGCAATCAACTCAAAATTAACAACGGTCGGGTCACCCATTAAAGAAAAGAAAAGACATCGGTTAGAGAAGATTACTCACCGGTACCAGCAGGCAGACTAACTTCCGACTGGAAGGAGAAGTGCGGGTTCAACACTTGATACAGATGATCGAAGAGAACTCCTGCAAAGTTACGATGATATATAGTTAGTACACGAAAGATGGTGTCCCTGATTTAAATTGATCGTAAACCCATACCTTCCAGCATTTGAGAGGATATAAGAGGAGACGAAGGGGCAGCGACCGTCAAAACAGCAGCTGGTGGTGCTTCTTCAGGGGTCACAACTTCAGCGCTCATCACACCTACATTTGAAAGGAACAAAATGTCATCAGAAGGGATTGCAAAACGAAAAGAATGCAGCGACCCAAGACCTACCAGACAGGTCATCAGCCAAAACTGTGACGGAAGCATCGCCAAGCATCACGACTTCTTCGATCTCATTCAGGGGGATGGTTTCGCCGACCGTGGCTTCGTCCCCCGATTCCACGAGGGCCGTCGTGACACTCGCAATGCCAGGCGATGGCATGGAACTGCAAGGGGAAAGAGCGGCAATTGGCGCAGTCCCGGACTCCTGGGAGAGAGTAGCCATTTCAGGCCCAGCGGTTGCCGTTATCTCACCAGCTGCTTCATCGCCAAGACTTGGCCCTGCAGTATACGATATATGAGAATCTGAAGATCAAACTCTAATAAAAGGACCCAGTGTTACGTTACCTTGGGACGACTTTTCAATTGCTTCCCGAGCCGCGCGTACCGCCTGTCTATGAGCGGTAGACAGGGCGGCCGGGGCACCCTCTGAAGAAGCAGGGACAAGGGAAGCGGTGCTCGAGCCTGCACCAACAGCCAAGGAGGCATCACGGTCTTTCGCTGCACGCCTCTTGCGCTTCCTTTCAGCCTGTGCCGCTGATTAATCCAAAAATTGTAGTTTACCGTAATCAGAAACGGCGTCGCTTTGCAGCTAGCCGGTGAATACGGGTCGATCCGCAGGGATGTGTTAGTTTCTGTTTTTGTGTTATAACGAGTTGATTCAGATTGTTGTTTGGTTTTTGTCGATTGAATTAAAAACTAATTTATGTGATATGAAAGAACTCGTTAGGGTTAGGTCGAAGGTAGGGGTGTTGAGATCAATGTTTTCACCTCTTTCAATGCCGTTGATTTAAGCTTTTTAGAAAAATCACAACAATTATTAGCAAAGGGGATTAGGATGATCGGGAAGAAACAAAGTTTCTTCCTCTAGATCCTTGTCCGTCCTTTCCTATTAATTGATGTGATCTTCATGGACGTCATATATGTCCGGCCTTTTATACTACGGTTCACCGTTACCTTGTAGGTAGGGTGCCGTAGGGGGCGGATCATATATGCGTGCATGAAGATTTCGTTTTAAAAATAAGTCGGCATTGAAGGAGGTGAGAGACATCCATCTCTCACTTACTCCCTTGTTCCTAACCCTAACGAGCGAGGATTTTACTCGCTCATTAGGGAATTATTACAACGAGACATTTTTATGTTTATGTTTTAAAGAATTACCTTACGACAAATTAAACTAGCTAACGAGTGAACTATAGCAAACAAATGATTACTAGGGCAAGTAAAACAATTAAACTAAGGCAGGAATTTAAAAACTTACAAGAAAGATGATGCTCTGAATTGTCCAACAAATCTCACTTTTATTGAATATAAAGAGGCATAAGTTTTTACAGATCTAGATTACAATTTATAAGTAAACAGAAGAGTTAGGGTTTCAGAGTCTCGCGCATGTTAAATTACAGATTTCACCCCTGAGAATCCTAACATCTTCACTGACACAACGGCACAGAAGAAATCCACCGACACGGGCACATAACGGCCGCGGATCCGCGGCAATTGTTGGCTTGGGCCTCGGATCCGCGGCCCACTGGTGGGCTTGGGTCCACCAATTTACTGCACTTGGGTTGTATTGTCTTGGGCTTCCTATTTCCATATGTATTTTCTTCTTTGGGCTTCTATATCTTCTCCAGATCTTCAGTGAAAGCTTGTTCGTATCTTTTGGCCGTTCTCTCGACATTTTTGGACCTTGCACTGTTCTTCGTCTCGGCTTGACTAGGATCCGTCTAAATGTTGGTCAACAGTCCATTTTTCTGTTGTTTTGTGTCTTTTTCACTGTATTTTCTCCAGAAACCTGTATCCTGCAATATGCAACAAACGATCGTCAAAAGCATCTGTTTACTTATAAAATGCACGAAAGTGGGACGTATGAATTGCAATATTATGATGTGAACAAATACCCCCAAACTTACCTTTTGTTCGTCCTCGAGCAAACTTATTATTTTATTTTAACCTAGCCACACTTTCGCAGGGAAACGCGATTGCACTGAGCACGTGCAACAAGCCGTTAAACCTCTAGGTGTCCCTAGTAGGAGGAGTGTTGTCTCCTGAGGGTTTTCAGCGGATTACACCCACAAAATCCTATCAATTCGGCCCATTGACTTTTGTTCTCCAATTAGGTTTTCTAATAAGGAATTCTATTATCTTTTAACTCGCAAATTATCCATCCGTATTCTTCACACTTCCTCATTATTTAACTTAAGATTACATATATCCTGTAGAATTACCTAGCTTTCGGCATCTCTTAAGTTTTCCTTCTAGAGTTCCATCTCCACTTAGGAATTTCTATCAACTCTATTAAAGACACAAGTTCTATTCTTCATTCCTTTCTCTTATCTAAACTCCAATCACATATCCTTACGTGTGTGTAAGTATCACCCCTACACTTGGAAATTCAAATCAAGTAATCGTACTCCCGTCCATTGTCCAAAGCACTTGTGAGACTTCGCTTTCACATCCTTCATGCGACTGTTAATACTTCTTGAGGTACCAACAACCGATTACAAGATGCGTTAGCACTTTAAGGCGTACTTCCTAGTTTTGCAACACCCAAGGCTTTTAGCAGTAGCACCTTCGCTAAATATTTTTCTATATTTTTTTTTTCAGCCTTAAGTAATCACAAAAACCAGTGTCCATTTTTTTCTTTATCCACTCTTTTTTTTCTTTTTCATTGTGCTAAGGACGTTAGACAAGAGTATTTCAAGGTCTCTTCTACTAATCCAAATTTCAAGGTGCGTGTTTGTGCATTTTGTAGGGTACATGTTTTCAGAATTTAGACTTAAGCTAGGAGCTATTTTTCAAACTTATACTCTAATAAAAGTTTTAATACTTTTCCTTCGTTTCGACTTAGCCCAAGAACTGAACCCAAAATTTGCCTATTTCTAGATAACCTACAAAGACATATATTTTTTACCGTTAAACTTTAAGGAAGGTTATTTTTAGGGTTTTTAATTTACTAAGTCTAAGATCTAGTTGTTCCTAGCCAGTTAACCTTTTTATCAACTCAAGTCAACTAACCAAAATTGAATACAATAATTTTTTTTTTAATTTTTGAAATTTTCTCAATTTTTATGGGTTTTTTAGTTTTCTAATTTTTTTTTATTTTTTTCAAATTTTTAAATTTTTATGATTTTTATAAAAATGCAATGCAGAAATAACTATGCAAAAGGAAAACAAAAATATATACAATATGCAATGCAAGGATAACTATATACATCACCTCTAATACCCCCAAACTTGAGCAAAGCAGTGCCCTCACTGCCCGGCCCCACGTCGCGCTCGTGAGCGTGAACGTGATCTCTCCCCCCTAGCCAACAGTGTTTGTATCCCCCTCTCAATCTCCGTCAACCGACGGTCGTGCTCTCATGCCGATGCCCGAAACTCATCCCGCAAAGAGTCTAATCTCCTCACTGTTCTTCTCATTAATCGCGCATGTTCTTGGGGAGTTAGCTCTTCCCCGCTCGAAGTCGAGCTCGAGCTGGGGGTGTGTGCAGGTATGTTTTCTCCCGGTTCTGTCCGTGTCCAAATATCCGTCAGTCTAGAGTAAGACGACGAGACGCCCTCTAAAAGTGGTCGAACTACGGTACCGTCTATCAAATAAGAGTCAAATTCCTCGGCCGGGAGGAAATAACGGCAGAGTTGGGTAACGAGCATGGGACAAGGATATACACTACCTCGTTTACCCGAACCTATGGATTGCAGCAAAACCGTGTACATGTCGAACCTAGGGTTTTTCGTCATTAAAGTATGAACGACATGTAAGGAAGGGGTGAAAAAGGTTGTGTTGTGAGAACTTCCAAAAATATTGTTTTGTGCCCACCGGCACACAGTTAAAACATTTGCGAAAAGGGTCCGTGCTTGGATCCCCTTACGCGGTTCTCGCGCACAGTCATTACCCATTAACGGAATATAGTCTTCAAAGCGAAGGGGGTGTTCATGTGCCGGTACACGTGGTATTAGTGTAACTTCGTGTATCATATCCCTATCAATGCGAATTTCATTATTTCCCCAAATCAGTTTCATATAACCTAAGTTGTCTAGGCTATTCTCTTCCATTGACTCATAAAATTGGGCAACTAAGTTAGGGACAGCAAATGCAGATCCATGGTTATAGAGGAGGAAATTCCATCCCCTCTGTGCGATTTCGTGTGGGAAGTATGAACCATAGATCTCGTGTGCGAACACCGGTGAAAAATCTCTCTCGTACTGCATTATGGGCCATCACAAGTTTACAGAGAAAAGTCTATGCATAAACAGAGAGTATGGGTTCAGGTTTACCTCCCCTGAAAATTTCAGGGGGTGACGAGGCAGATCGGCGGCGGAAGCGCGGCGGGAGACGGCAGGAGCGGCGGATGCGCGGCGCTCTGGTGGAGTTGCGGCGAAAATTTTCTGCAGGAGCTTGAGGGTGGCGGCTAGGGTTTTTATGAGGAGAAAATGTTTTCGGGTGAACAACAGAGGGGGCTCAGTTCATTTAAATAGGGGTTGAGAGGGTTATTTACACAAAACACCCTATAAGACGAGGGTTTTATTTGTAAAAACAGCTTGTAATCTGCAAATTTGCAATTTGGTCCAAAAAATTATTTTTATTTTTATTTTTTTATTTTTATGTATTTTTTATGGTATTTTGGAAATATACACACAAATGATATACACACCCCCAAACTTATTTGAAATAGTGTCATTGGGAAACAAAGTTTGGGGTGAAAGCGGAGGAAGATCAATCAGTGTAAATCGGCTCCTGCAAAAACAGGAGCTCCTCCGAAGGATCCGCAGCGAAGAACGGTTTTAGTCGATGCCCATTTACCTTAAATAAGGTACCGTCTTCAGGATTCTCAAGATCAACCGCACCGTGCGGATAAACGGTGCGGACTACAAAAGGTCCTCTCCATCTGGACCTGAGCTTACCAGGATGAAAATGTAACCGAGTGTCATAAAGTAGAACCTGTTGACCAGGTTCAAAAGTCTTTCGTAAAAGGTGTTTATCGTGGAACACCTTGGCTCGGTTTTTAGCAGTTATGGCATTTTCAAAAATTTGCTTCGCAGCTCAGAAACGGCGTCGCTTCGCAGCTAGCCGGTGAGTACGGGTCGATCCACAGAGACGGGTAAATTCCTTTTATGTGTTTTAACGAGTTGATTCAATTTGTTGTTTTGATTGGTTTATAAAAATCTAGAAAAAACTAGATCTAATTAATCTAATTTAAAGTCTTGCTAGGGTTAGGCTTAGGGGAAGTTTTGAAGATTAATGTTTCCTTCACCGCTTTCAATGCCTTCTTTTTTTTAGATCTATTAGGTGTTAAGTTAATTATCAATAAAGTGAATACAAATCTTTTGGGAAGATGTTTCTTCCTCTAGATTCGTATCCTTCCTTTGTTGATAATTACCCTAACCCCCATGGAAAACGCGCGCAACCGGCCCTTTATACTACGGTTCACCGTTACCTCGAGGGGTAGGGTGCCGTAGGGAGCGGATGTGTGCGTATGCATGGAGTTCTAACTCTAAAGTGAAGATGGCATTGAAAGGGGTGAGAGATCTCATCTCTCAACCCTTTCGCTAAGGCTAACCCTAACAAGCGAGGAGACTACTCGCTCATTAGGGGATGATAAATTATACTAGAAAATAAAAGCAAGGAAATAAATTACCTACAGATTTGATGGCTCCCTCCAAGTAGAAGACAGAATAGATCTGAATGTCACTCCCAGAAATTCTGAATTTTATTTATTGAAAAGAGGCATAACATTTTACAGATCTAAAACTACAATTTATAGGAAAATAGGAAACCTAGGGTTACAGACTCTCGCACTTGCGCAATTACAGATTTAACCACGAAAAATCCTAACACTAGAACCGTCGCAACAACCCAGAGATTTTCCACCGACATGAGAGCTTGATGGCCGCGGATCCGCGGCGCCAGATAGGGTTTGGCCGCTGATCCGTGGCCAAACTGAGGAGTTGGGCTCTGAAAAGTTTGGGCTTGGTTCAGGGGTTCTTGGGCTTCTTGTTTCCATATGTTGTTTCTCTTTTGGGCTTCTTATTCTCTTCCAGATATTTCAGTGAATACT
Organism: Agapanthus africanus; assembly: GCA_030015575.1. Taxonomy (NCBI): domain Eukaryota; kingdom Viridiplantae; phylum Streptophyta; class Magnoliopsida; order Asparagales; family Amaryllidaceae; genus Agapanthus; species Agapanthus africanus. Next base: position 654,286,202 of record JASDDO010000014.1, read on the forward strand.
TGTAGCGGGCTTTTTAACCGTTTCACCTTGACATTCGTTGCCTTGCACCTATGTGAACTGGGCTTGACTAGGATCCGTCTACTTGTTGGTCAAAAGTCCTTTTTCTGTTGTTTTGTGTCTTTTTCACTGTATTTGCTCCAGAAACCTGTATCCTGTAATATGCAACAAACGTGCGTCAAGAGTACCTGTTTATTTATAAAAGAGTAAGAAATAGGGGAATGAATAATGCAATATTATAGTCTGAACAAATACCCCCAAACTTACCTTTTGCTCGTCCTTGAGCAAACTTATTGTTTTATTCTCTACAAAAAACCTAACCGCACTTTCGCAGGGAAACGCGATTGCACTGAGCACGTGCAACAAGCCGTTAAACCTCTAGGTGTCCCTAGTAGGAGGAGTGTTGTCTCCTGAGGGTTTTCAGCGGATACTACCCACAAAATCCTATCAACTCAGCCCATTGACTTTTGTTTTCCAATTAGGTTTTCTAACAAGGAATTCTATTATCTTTTGACTTGCAAATTATCCACCCATATTCTTCACACTTCCTCATCATTTAACTTAAGATTATATATATTATGTAGACTTACTTAGCTTTCGGCATTTCTTAAGTTTTTCTTCTAGGGTTCCATCTCCACTTAGGAATTTCTATCAACTCTACTAAAGATACAAGTTCTATTCTTCATTCCTCTCTCTCATCTAAATTCCAATCACATACCCCTACGTGTGTGTATAAGTCACCCCTACACTTGGAAATTCAAATTAAGCAATCAACCCCTTGTCCGTTGTCCAAAGTACTAATTAGTTGGTGAATTTAAATGAAATTTGCTTACACATCCTTCATGCGACCGTTAATACTTCTTGAGGTACCAACGACCGATTACAAAATGCGTTTGCACTTTAAAGCATACTTCCTAGTCTTTGCAACACCCAAGGCTTTAGCAGTGACTCCCAAACCAGTTGGTCTAAGGCACTAGGTGATGAAGCACCCTCTCTAAATATTTTTCTATTTTTGCAGCCTTAAGTAATCACAAAAACCAGTGTCCATTTTTTTATTCACACTTTTTCATACTAAGGACTTTAGACAAGAGCATTTCAAGGTCTCTTTTACTATTCCAAGTTTCAAGGTGCGTGATTGTGCAAATTGTAGGGTATACATTTTCAGAATCTAGACTTAAGCTAGGAACTATTTTTCAAACTTATACTCTAATAAGAACATCAATACTCTTCCCTCATTTTGACTTAGCCCAAGAAGTGAACCCAAAATTTGCCTATTTCTAAGTAAACTACAAGGCATATACTTTCTACCGTTAAACTTTAAGGAAGATTATCTTTAGGGTTTTTAACTTACTAAGTCTAAGATCTAGTTGTTCCTAGCTAGTTGACCTATTTGTCAAACTCTAGTCAATTAGCCAAAATTGAATACATTAATTTTTATAATTTTTCAAATTTTTCAAATTTTTATGGGTTTTAAAATAAGTATGCAAATGCAAAAATATGTACAAATGAATGCGAAGGAAGAAGACGTACCGAGCATACCCCCAAACTTGAACTTGACAGTGTCCTCACTGTCATGCTAAACCAAGAGGGTCAAAACACCGATACTCCCCTGTTTATTTATTTATAATTTTTTATGTTTTGAATTTTTTTTTTAATTTTTTTATAGAGAAAGAAAACAAAAGGATATATACATATATACAACAAGATTCCCCCCAAAGTTAAGCTTGGCCTTACACAAGCCAAATGTTAGCACCAACCATTCAAAAATCTTATCATGGTAATGGTAGAGTTGGTGCAAGAATGGGATGGAAAGAAAAGAGATGTAAAGCACGCGAGACCGTGTTGAGAAAAGAATGGTAGAATAAGGTCTCGGTGGGGGAGAAGAAAGACGGAAAGAAGAAAGAAGTGGAGTGCGATCTTGAGGGTGTAAATTGAGTGAATAAATTAGCGCAATTTGTGATGACCAATGTGTTAAAAGCGATTGCGCCAACCTACCAACTCGTCGTGCAATGGGGTCAAATCCTTCAAGATTCGCAAGAAAACATGGGTACGCCGAACTTGGTATAGGAGATGAAAGCGTAACAGTCATTTGTTCGGTCGGAACAATAGGAAGGAGGGAGGGTGATATAACAGTCAAAGGTTCAGGAGGCTGAATTGGAAAATCCGACACATCAAATAAAAATGGTTCAACCTCGATATTATCCTCAAGACTCTCCTAAGTACTATCCTCACTATTTAATTCATCCATGCCATTATCATCAAAATCTAGACGCATATGAGATTCGGGGGAAACATTTAATAACTCAGGATGATGATTTGAACATAAAATTTCTATTAAATCGACAGGTTCATCATCCGAAATATTCCCGGCGTCTATATCCTCAATCAAGTGAAAATCAATTTCTTTAGACACTTTATCCACAGCATGGATATTTATCAATGTAGGTTCTAGAGTGGAGGTGTAAAGATCGAAAGGATTAGGTACGGTTTCACTTGAAAGGGGTTCCTCACAATTTGGCAAATCAAACACTACAAAATCGCACAACTCATTTTTATTTTCAACTGGTGAATCATTTGGAACAATCGATGGAAAACCGGAGTTGTGGGCTTCAATTGGGTAAGAGTAGGTTTGATTTAAAAATCCTCTCTCATTCTCACTCTGTCCAACTGCCGCCTTATACATTGAAAAATTCGGAGCTAGCGGGACACTAGCTACCGGTTCACTAGGTTGCATAAGGGCGGCCATGGAAGCTTCCACATTCCTCATCATTTTATTTGTTGCAGCAATATATGCTTCCAATGACTCTTCCAAACTAGACTTAGGTGGTGAGGGGGTTTCAGTAAAAGATTCACAATTGGTTGGGTATGTGAAACTCCCTAATGGCTGTGTCGAAACAGTGTCTAGTGAAGGTGGAAAAGTTAGGTATGACTGGTAGGAAGTGGGTGGTAAGACAGGAGTAGGGTCAACATATGGATAAGAAGGTGAATAATCGTGTGGATCCCTAAAACTAGATGAGTGGAGAGGGGTGAAAGATCGACTGCGAGATTGAGCAATATGCTCAGCAATGGACATCGGCCTAGGAGTGACAGAAGAACTTGAAGAAGTGGTGTCAACATATGTAGGTTGTAAAGGTTGACTCGGTTGACACAAAGTGGGTTGAAAAGTCAAACTATTTCTCCTAGACGCCTCTATTTGATCTTTCAACGAAATTTTTGGCAAGGAGGGATCGTTTTTAAATTGACCGAAACAATTGACGAACGACGCAAAGTTAGGTTCGGGATACCAAAATTCGGCAAGTGATTTGTTATGTGGGGTACCCATGATAGAAGAATGCAAGGATTTCTTAGCGACAAAATTTTTGCAAGTTTTTAAAAGATTTTTCCCTTTTTTTTATTTATGTGAGAGTTTTGCAAATAGGTTTTTGAAATGGGACTCGTGACACAAATGTATCAACCACACATGCACAATCAGGCCTAGATCTAGGGTTGCCTAGGTCTGCTAGACAGCTCCTAACTAGGGCTAGAAATAGGACCTCAAACCGCCTCTTCACGGACAAATACGGCCAGGTAAGTGGGAAGGAACCACCACTACAGTGGGCCTAATTAATAACCACTAGCCTAGACACCGCAAAGTCGGTTAGGATAAACGGCCGATGCCTATACTAGTCCTTTTTCTATTGAGCTCGATGTCCTTAGGTCTGAGTCTAATCTTTTTTTTAATTAATTGTGGTCGATGCAAAATGCTTTAGGTGTTTTCTGGGGTCCTGGGAAGGGTGATGAAATCCCCACCCAATCTGAGTTTGGTCAATTAGCCCCTTAGAGTCCGGTTAAATTATGCAAAACAATTAAAATTTCACTTGCAATCAGAATTTTTTTTTTAGCGCGGCGCAAAGAAACCTGCAGAAAATCTGTTATTTAGAAGGGGGAGAAAGATTTTTTTTTTTTGCGCAAAGAACCCTGCAGAAATTTTTTACAGTGGATATATTGTAGGTTACAGAGGGGAGGAAAAGAAAACAAACTAGCAAATTTTCAGGTGCTGATGTGGCAGTCAGAGCGCGGACCCGCGGCGTGGGGGCCCCATATGCGGCGGAAACGCGGTCCTTTGAGGGGATCAGGGTCTAAAAATTTTTGTACTGTTCTGTGATCAATTTTCCTTTCTGTTCTGATTTATAACTTTTTTGATTGGCCCTCTGTAAATTTCCAGATCCGCACTTCTTTGCTGTTCCTGCAAAATCCAAAAGATACACCCTTCAAACAGATCAAATTTGATTATTTTTTTTTTATTTTTTTTATATTTTCAGATTTTTATAATTTTTAAAATTTATATCAACCCGAAAATTCACAAAAAGAAAAATTACGCCGTCCCCGGCAACGGCGCCATTTGATTAGTATGAAAACTTGTAATTACCGCAATCAGAAACGGCGTCGCTTCGCAGCTAGCCGGTGAGTACGGGTCGATCCACAGAGACGGGTAAATTCCTTTTATGTGTTTTAACGAGTTGATTCAATTTGTTGTTTTGATTGGTTTATAAAAATCTAGAAAAAACTAGATCTAATTAATCTAATTTAAAGTCTTGCTAGGGTTAGGCTTAGGGGAAGTTTTGGAGATTAATGTTTCCTTCACCGCTTTCAATGCCTTCTTTTTTTTAGATCTATTAGGTGTTAAGTTAATTATCAATAAAGTGAATACGAATCTTTTGGGAAGATGTTTCTTCCTCTAGATTCGTATCCTTCCTTTGTTGATAATTACCCTAACCCCCATGGAAAACGCGCGCAACCGGCCCTTTATACTACGGTTCACCGTTACCTCGAGGGGTAGGGTGCCGTAGGGAGCGGATGTGTGCGTATGCATGGAGTTCTAACTCTAAAGTGAAGATGGCATTGAAAGGGGTGAGAGATCTCATCTCTCAACCCTTTCGCTAAGGCTAACCCTAACAAGCGAGGAGACTACTCGCTCATTAGGGGATGATAAATTATACTAGAAAATAAAAGCAAGGAAATAAATTACCTACAGATTTGATGGCTCCCTCTAAGTAGAAGACAGAATAGATCTGAATGTCACTCCCAGAAATTCTGAATTTTATTTATTGAAAAGAGGCATAACATTTTACAGATCTAAAACTACAATTTATAGGAAAATAGGAAACCTAGGGTTACAGACTCTCGCACTTGCGCAATTACAGATTTAACCACGAAAAATCCTAACACCAGAACCGTCGCAACAACCCAGAGATTTTCCACCGACACGGGAGCTTGATGGCCGCGGATCCGCGGCGCCAGGTAGGGTTTGGCCGCGGATCCGCGGCCAAACTGAGGAGTTGGGCTCTGAAAAGTTTGGGCTTGGTTCAGGGGTTCTTGGGCTTCTTGTTTCCATATGTTGTTTCTCTTTTGGGCTTCTTATTCTCTTCCAGATATTTCAGTGAATACTTGTAGCGGGCTTTTTAACCGTTTCACCTTGACATTCGTTGCCTTGCACCTATGTGAACTGGGCTTGACTAGGATCCGTCTACTTGTTGGTCAAAAGTCCTTTTTCTGTTGTTTTGTGTCTTTTTCACTGTATTTGCTCCAGAAACCTGTATCCTGTAATATGCAACAAACGTGCGTCAAGAGTACCTGTTTATTTATAAAAGAGTAAGAAATAGGGGAATGAATAATGCAATATTATAGTCTGAACAGCCGCCAGAGCTGACCTTCTCAAGACCTCCGCCAAGGAGACGTCATCGTCTGAACCAAGTTCTGCCTCTGGAACCTCTACGACGTCCGTCATCGGCTGTTTAAGCGAAGTTTCTTTCGGCGATATCGAGGGAGCTGGGACTTCGGCAGCTGGCCCTGGAAGCGTTACAGCACTACCTTGCAGGATCGACACTGCATTTGGGATAACTGGAGTCGAGGTAGTCCCTGCAAAAAGATGAAAAAGAAGGGTCAGATTACCTATAAAAGGGGAATGGAAACATAGTAAGCCGAAATATACCAAAGCCCAACGAAGCACGAAGCCTTTCCTCCTCTTCGAAAATCTTGAGAGAAGCCATGAGAGCTTCTTTAGTGGAGATGCCTGTTGAAAAAGAAGTGTCAGTCAAAACATTATGAAAAAATGCGTGTGATGAAACCACGCAAAGATATGGCATAAGTATACCTGACTGTGTGAGGATGATCAGTCTTGCTTTGTGGCTAGCTAGTCACTCGGAAGCTGCGATGGCGACCTCTAAATCAGTATCATCCGACGCCATAAATAAGCCTTTGTTGGTCCTATATTCATTTATGCCCTCACTGTAAGGAGCAAGAGGCTCTTGGCCGAATGCAACATTTACAGAGAGTATTGACTTCTTTCTCTTCTGTGATCGTGTGCCCGTAGCCGCTAGCACAAGCTTATGCTTGGTGGGCACCTTTGGACGACGAGTCCCGATATCTGAACCCACGCCAGACTCGGTAGATGCCACAGTCACTGCTTTCACGGGAGCATGGGGTAGCGGTAGCTCAGGCATCTCACGTGGTACCACAACCGCACCAACCTCTCTCAAAGGAGGACGAACGATGGTCCGTTGCTTCAAAGGAATAGCTGGATCCACATAAAAGAGCTGCATAGCTAAATAACATCATACTTACGTGCATCATTAACCACTGAGATTGTAGAGCAGGTACTAATATTGCCGATTGATGCATTTCACTTAAAAGACCTGATGTGGCGAAACCTTGGGTAAAAATGGCACTTGGAGCGGTTATTGCGCTTAAATCATTTTTATGATTCCAGATCTTGGAAATCATATGAATAATGGAAAAACTCCACGAAAGGAAAATTAATGACTCGTATAAATTACTTAATGGAAAATGTCTCGAAGAAATCCAACGAGTAACTAATAATCCTGTTATAGATAAAAAAGTAACTATCATTCCCTTTTCCGACGAATCACGTAAACCTATGATTTCCAGCAGGGGCTGCACCCTTACGATCAAGCAACAACTTCTTTTCCTCCCTGATGACAGCACCCATCGCATGCCGGTACCACGCCACGTACACATTCAACACCTTTGGGACGCAGCTTGGGTCACTGATAAAAAAGTTAGAACCGGTGTTGAGCCTCATGAAATGGTGTAACGCGTTGCGGATGCCTTCTTCTGTGGCGGGCGTCTCAGCTAGAAAGGTCTCAAGCGGAACACCCTGATTGTAGCTAGATTGTTGGGCGAAACGATACGGGTTGTATCTCATAAACAATGCCGCATCATTCTGCCTAAACACCAGAAAGCCCTGCCTGATCGAATATAGGTGGAGAATCTCCCGAGCTTTCAAGGTAGAGGCGCCATCTTTAAAGGTGTCCCGCAGCGGCTGCACCGCTTTCGCGGATTCTTTGCCGATACTTAAGACCTTATCAAGAAAGGTCATGCCATCCCTGACGGTACGCGGGCGAAGGAGCAAGCCCCGAGCCTCTCATGGATTCGGTTCCAAAATAAAAGCGTCAACCATCCGCAGTAGTCGAGGAAAGTTATATCTTTCATAAAAAAAGGGGGCCTTTTGTGAATTCCAAAAGCGCCAAGCACATGCAACTCGAGCCACGAGGTGAAGTAATGCATTGAGAAGTTCACGGGATGCACCCCCGATTGAGTAGTATCTGCCGCTAGGCTAAGGCCGTGATACAAATGGGCTAACCCAGCGACCCCGACGGCCACTTTCACCCCAATAACCATTCGATACACTGGGTAGAAGACGGACGGCCTCATACGGCGAGGGTGCATCGGAAGCACAAACCAGCTCAGCCATAGCCCCAGAAACCCCCAAAAAGAACGTTTCTTCATCGATCCCAGGAGTTGTAAGCTCTGCAAAAGGGACGACCGGGGTGTAAGGGAGAAAGAAACTCTTCTGATCCGCCTCCGTCATCGGCAGGTTGCCCAAACCTAAGCCAAAAGGATCGTCAAGTTTGGCGAATTTTGCAACTTCCTTCTATAGTACTTCCGAGCGGAGAAAACGAGCGATAAAATCCGTAAAATTAACCCCACGGCTCCCAGACTCGAGAAATAGGCCCTCGTAGATATTCAACACCTTAATCAAACTTGGTGATTGATATTGAATGGCGTTGTCCGGGGTAAGGCCCATCATCACCAACTTGGCGGCAAAGACGTACTGATCATGAGGAAGTAGTTCCTCATAATGCTCCCCTCTAACAGGCAAGCCAGAAATCTCCGCTAACTCCTCTAAAGAGATGGAGACTTCCTGTAATACCTAGTTCTTTTGCGCACTAATATCCGTATTTTTATAAAATGCTACTTACAAAATTTAATTATTTATATTTAAAATTATTTTGTTTTGTTTTTTAAAAACCTAGCCCTAAATTATCTAAACCCTTTTATTTTCTTCCTTTTATTCTTTGCCCCCAAACACCCAAATACTTTCCCCATTCTTTTTCCCGAGCCCAACTCCCATTCCCTTTTTCCTTATTTTCTTTCCCTTTTCTTATTCCGGCCCACACTTCCTCAGCCTAAAGAAAAATAAAAATCAGATTAAACAAATAAAAACCACTCCTCGGCCCAGCCGAACTCTAAGACGCGCCCAAACACCCGCTCCAAACCCGACCCGACCCGCTCCAGCCCTTCTTCTTCCCCACGATCTTTTCCCGCTCCTTTTCCTGCGCGTTCCCATGTTGCCAACGTCGCCACACACCCGCGTCGCCGCCCCCACGTCTCTACGCTCCTCGACCCCGACCGTGCACGCGCGCTTCACCCCCTCCTCGTCTCCCTGGTTCTCTCATTTTCCCCCTGCTCACTCTCGATCTCTCTCAAACTTCTCCTCTCCCGTCTCCAAAACTCCCAGTTTCACCCCACTGCGTCCCACCACCCTCTTCCCGAGCACCGCGCTGTAACCCTTCTCCATCACCTCCTCTCTTGCACCGCACGCCTGCAACCTCCCGCGCCAGAGCTCTCTCCTTCGCCGGCCGAGTCCATCGCCGACTAACCCTCCGGCGCCCCTACTTCTTCCCCACTGCCCGACCACCGTACATCTCCCTCCATCGTCTGCACCGAGCTTCTCGAACCCTCGCCCAGACCCCGCTCTCTGGCCGACCACCTTCTCTTGGCTGAGCACTCGTCGTCGTCGGCCAACAACATCGTCGGCTGCCTCTTTCCACTGCGAGCTCCCCTCCAACCCAACTCCGGTCGTCCCGGGCTGCAGCTCCAGGCCAGCCTCTCATTCCCAAAGCCAAACCATCACCGGCGGCCACGCTCTCCATAGCCGAGCCCTTGCCACCTCCTCATCGACGCAAGCGAAGCCGTCAGAACCCCAACGACCAAGCCTCTGCTGCCAAGAACCCCTTTTGGACGAGCACCCCTCGCAACTACCGAACCATTAAGCAATATCGAGCTCCATCGCCGAGGCCAAGCTCGAATTCCAGCCGTGTGTAGCAGTGTGCTTGTCGCTGTGCTAACCGTGCCGTCGCTGTAGGCTGCCGCCATCCCCGCCTTCGTGACCATCGACATATCTTCAGGCAAGTTTAATACTTGCTTCATGCTACTTGTATATGTTACAATTCTAGTTATTAATAATTGTCGCATACCCTTTTATGTGAACCGTATAATTCGAGTGTTCGATGCACGGTCCGAATGGAAACCCCCGTTAAATTGACGGCAACATATAACCTGCGATGGCCCGAGTTTTAATGAATACCCCTTAAGATTTTGGTTACAAAATAAGGTCGTTTGCCCACGTAAAATGGCGTCCTAATTTCTGTCGTAAAACCTGAAAACCTTCGTACATGCTAAATTATAAAATTGATATTAAATTATGTACAAACCGGATTTTAGAGTTCGATGGTTCGTATAGAATCTAACTGTTTAACCTACATTATTTTATTGTTTATCACTGAATTTCAATAAACTATGATAGAGATAATTGTGGAGGATTACGATTCTGGACTGCAGTCCAGAATGGAAATCCCGACTAACCCCTGTTTCTAGACCCCTGTATTTTTCCTGTTCAACTATGAGAATGCGCGGAACCCTTTATTGTCACGTAGGAAATTTAATTATATTTCTTACTTGACTGGTCTCACTGGATTCCTCAACCGTTTGATATTTTTAATTCATTTTACAATGTCGACACGTCTTGCTGAATTCTGCAGAAGCAGATTTTACACCTCAAACATAATCTGTCCATAACTCCCTGTAGACATAGTGTATTACTGATCCGCCAATTACGGGGGAAACCTAACTGATAACCCTAAATTTTGTTCAACTATAGCGTCGCCTAAATACGATCCCAACTGGGATTAAAATGCGTTACGAAACGGACTTCCGATTCTGAAACCGGATTTCCAGCAGTGAACGCTTAAAATGAAATGGCCATATCTAGTGATCCTGAAACCCGATTAACGTGAAACAAATTTTGATGGATAGATAATTAAACATGATGTTCTCCCCCTTTTCTTTGTTTCGCTAAATTTTGCATGTATGATTTATGATAAATTATGCAAGTGGTAGGACACCGACTGATGACATCTTAATCATGCCTGAATTATCGTATTCTCATCACATTACATATATGTTATTGCATTGGTAACCTAGAGATCACATGGATTACCCAGTGTTAGGTATTAGTGATGATTGTGGCAAGTACGTTAGTGTTTGAGCATGAATGGATAAGTGAAAGTGACACGTACTTGTACACAATCAGTGGATCCTATTGATTTATTGCATTGTCGACGTCTGTGGGACGTGTATAAGTGTGACTATAATTGGTATGGGACAATTATGGAAGAACTTGTATGGGTGTCACAGGTAAGGCACTAAACACTGTCCATTTATCTTGAGCATCAGTCGAGACATGCTTGATGGAGATTCTGTCTCCAGTTCTCGCGTAGACTTGTCATGGACCGACGGGTATTTGAGTTTATGGTTGGCGTTTGATGTAGACCACGGGGTGTGGGATAGTTTGAGTGTGAGTTCAACAGAATCTCGGGATTCCCATGCCGACACATATGGAGATATATGGAGATATATGGGGATATTACTGATTATTATCGTGCGTGTTTCGGGCCCGTGTTCCCTTGCCCTTGGGTACTACCCTTGGGTGTGGGATACTCACGAGTGGTTGACTCTCACACTTGGACTGACGATAGGTTTAGTGACCTGTACAGTGAGACTTAGAGACTGATAGGGTTAGTGGAATTGACATGCATTGTTTACTGATTTAATATACCCACTATACTATTTACCGCGTTACTGTTTACCTGCTCTATTAGCTACCTGCATTGGCTGCTTCATGTTCGCGTCATTATTCCTTGTTTATTGCTCCATATTCATTATTATTGCACGAGTTCCCATTTGTGTGTGTGTGTGTATACATATGTGGGTGTGTGTGTATATATATATTGCTATCGTGTCGCTCTGACGACCTGAGTATGCATGCTCTGAGTGAGAAGTGGATCTAGCTTGGACCAGGACCTGACGTACTTCGAGGATATCGCGGACATCTTGATCAGTGACCCAGAGCTATACTCTCTTGATCCCCATCTGGTTAGTTCTTTTGATTTTGTTAATGCATTTCTCATTACCTGTGCATTGTTTACTGATTACCACGTAAAGCTAGATGCCGAAGTGTGACTATGGAGAGATATTTCCTCGACCGTAGGAACATGGCTGGCCATATCAACCCCTCGTAATCCGTATTTTGGGAAGCGGGGCATGACACTTCCCGATCCAACAAAAGGAAGGTGTGAGTTGGAACGTTCCATCGTTCCAAAAAGGCTTTTACCCACCATGTAGGAGGCGTGGAGTACTGAAAGAGAGAAACGTAAACTGCGGGATACAACCCGAGCCTCAGCAACTGCAACCTCTTAGCGGACAGAATGTACCGGTCCCACTGCAAATATCCGGCTGGGTGACGGGGAGTCAAGCCTATGTTGTATGGCTGTCTCCAAGGTCGCGACTCACCCTGGCATATACGCCGCCCTATGATATCCAACGCCATTGGAGGCTGTACGGGTATCGCAGCCAAAGAAGGCTGAAGGAGACTATCTGAAGTCCAATTAACCTCCTCCACGCATAGTTCACCAGGGGTGGGTCGGCGTAAGAGATCGCCAAAATGGGCTCCGAGGGTACCGCGCAAGAAAAGATCCGTCGACCCCTGATGATTTGGTTGTACCATGTTCCCCATAGATGAAGATTCTTGTGCTCCGGATCATGGTCTTTGATCAGTGCAAAAACTTCTCGGTCTACGGGCGCTTCGGGGAATCCGCCTTCCGAACGGACGAATGGGAAGGAAGTGTTGAAAGACATAGTACCTGCGCGGAAAAGAACAAATTTTCAGCCGCCAATGCTACAGATTAAGTTCCATCACTAGGTACTTTAAATCCGTACCGCACTGCAATGCAGTGAAAATGGACCAAAGGAGACCCACATAATCTAGATGACAGTTCATCATTAATGAAACAGTCTCATCATTTGATGAGACTGTCATTAAAAGGGAAAATCCTCAAAAGATTCTCATTTAATGAGAACTTCTCGGGCCAAGGAGTAAATCTCCCATTAACAGAGTGACATCTGTCAACCCTGATGATGAGAGGAATAAAATTCCTCAAGAGCCTTGCTCTGTAAAAATGATGGAATAACCCATCAGAAAACTTAAAATAAATTTTTTAATGAATTAAAATTCTGGGATCTTCAAGATCTATGAACAAACTTTAAGAGTTTTCATGAAAGATTAATAAATCTATATGATTTAAAAAAAGCAAAACTCTGTTGATGGGTTAGGAAACCCTAAGAAAGATCTAAGATCTAACAAGAGCAAAGCTCTGTTGAGAAACCCTAAAAAAGTTTTTCTTGAAGATCTATGATCTAAGAAGAGCAAAAGTTCTGTTAATGGGTGAAACCCTAGTTTATTGACTAATCTCTTTAAAAATTTGATCTTTTAGCTAAAAATTTGACAGAGTTCTGTCTTTAAGGGAGTTATTAAAACAGAGAGCTATGCTCTAAAGAAGAAATTGATTCTCAAAAAACAAGAAAGAAGATGAACAAAAGTCATTTTAAGGGCCAAAGGCCCTATTTATAGGCACCGAGAGCCGTTTCGACTTCAAAGTTGATCTAATGGAGGAGATGCTGCCACCGTTGCATTCACGTGTGAGCTACGTGAGCGCAACGGTGAGGGGGGGCATTTGTTTCCCCCAATCAGAGTAAAGCTCTGTTCAAGTTTTCAAAATTTGAAATGAGCAGCGCTTCATAAGAGCGTTAGCGCTCTGAGGCAGCGCTCACGTGCAAAGCACGAGTGCGCTAGTGCAAAGAGCGCCAGCGCTCTGAAGCAGTGCTTACGTGCAAAGCACGAGTGCGCTAGCGATGGAACTAAATGTTCGTCACCGTCGGATCAAAGATCCAGTAAAGATGATAAATCATCAATTGACCAAAATGAAATTCTGTTAAGGAAAGATTCCTCAAAATCTTTCCAAACAAAAAGATTGTGCTCTGTAAATCAGAGCACCATTGGATCAATGATCCAATGTTGATTAAAAAATCACCCAAATATAGAATAAATTCTGTATGGGAAAAGATTTCCCAATCTTATTAAAAAACAAGAAGATTGCCTTTTGTAAGAAGCCCTTGGATCAAAGATCCAACGATGGGGAAATCCCCAAATCAATTGGAGAAAAGATCTCCTTAACCGTTTAAACAAATCAGCTTGCCCTCTATAAAGGCCCCAAGAATTCAAGTCTCATATAGAGGAACCCTCCTATAAACTTTGAGAAATCTCAGAAAGAAGAGCAAGCTCTCGGTAGAAGAAGAACTTTTCTTCAAGGTAAAAAAAACAGAGATAAGAAAAATCTCATTAAAGAAGAAGAACATAATTCTTCTCACAGATCATAGAACTATAAGACTAAGGTCTTTTTACAAAAAGTGATCATGAACATATCATTATAAAAAAGGGGGGAGAATAATTCAATTCTCTTAGGATCACAGATCCATAAAGGCAAAGCCTTTCATTAAAATAAGATATTGAAATATCTTCTATAAAATAAGAACTTTGTTCTTCGAATCTTGAGACAAAGTCTCTTATAAACGAGAATTTATTTCTCAGATCATAAAACTGATCAATAGCGGTTTGCGCTCATGGACCGGCGCACAGCGCCAAGCGCACCACGTGCTCCTCACATGTGCGCCACTTAACAAATAGCACTTTGCGCTCTTGGACTGGCGCTAGCGCCAAGCGCACCACGTGCTCCTCACGTATGTGCTATATCACAAATAGCGCCTTGCGCTCTTAGATTGGCGCTAGCGCCAAGTGCGCCACGTGCTCCTCATGTGTGCGCTATATCACAGAAGCGCTTTGCACTCATTAACTAGCGTTAGCACCAAGAGCGCCACGTGTTCCTCACGCGTGCACTGATAGAACATAAACTGTTCTTTAAATAAAGCCCTAGAGTTATGATGAATGCTCAGCATTCAATAAAAGACAGAAAGGCTGTCAGAACCCAAATCAATGCTCAGTATTGTCAAATGTTTAACATTTTAACTGAGTGAGCTGAGCCCAAGTTGGCCACAAACCCCTCATTCAGATTAATTGAGCCCATATGCTCATTAATTTCAGATCTTAGTCCCAATTAGACTACAGATCTCCCAACCAAAATTGGTTCAAGGGTACATCTCTTCACTCCTCTGATATTTGTCGTTGTAATCCTTCAACGTCTTCAGAGAGTTGACGGGTCCCGACAACCAGACATTCCATGGAGTATGATGTCCTTAAACTTTACAAACTATGACGTCAATAAACTACCACGGACTGTGAGGTCCTTAAACTCATGGACTATGGGGTCCTTAAACCCATGGACTATGATGTCCTTAACCTCGGACTGTGGGGTCCTTAAACCCATAGACTATGATGTCTCTAAACTTTATAGACTATGACTTCTTTAAACTGGACCGTAATGTCCTTAAACTAATTATGGACCGCAACGTCCTTAAACTAAAACAATAGAGCCCAAATGCTCTTTTGTTAGATCTAAATGATCCCGTTAAGTTGATCTTAGTCTAAAAATTAGACTAACGTATCCTTAACAAACGTTTAAGTCGATCTTAGTCTCAAATGAGACTAACGTATCCTTAAACCCAACCCAAACCCAAATATAAGAAAATACAGATTTGGACTAATCCACGCCCTACGGCGACAACATAAATTAGTCTCCGTATACAATCCATGGGCAACAAAAAATAAAACAAACACACACGACTTTAAGTGACCATCTGGAGAAGGAGAAAGTGGTTACCGCGATGCGGTAGCGTAATTAACTGCAGGTGTTTGCGCCTGTAGGGAAGAGCGTCCCCACAATTAAAACCCCCTCAAACGAGGTGAAATCTGACGAAGTCTACTACATCGGTCGCATCCGTCTAAACCTCCGATACACGGTGCCATAAATCAACATGGCATCTTCGGAGAGGTGGACGCATAGAACTAAATAGCATCTACCCCCAAATTCAGGCAAGACGTCAGTCTTCCCGGTCTTTCGGCGGAGAACACCCGTAACTTGAAACTCCGCTTTGTCAAACCTTTCAAATCTGTAGTATTGTGCTCTGTGCTCTCTTTTCCGAAATATATTTTCGTAATACGCGGTGAGTGGAGTCTCCATCGCCATGGACTTTTCCCTTATTTGCACAAAATAAGTATTCACGCTGAAAAAGGTTCGAACAATCACCCCCTGTATCGGTAAGCCTCTAACACCTTTAAGGACCCCGTTGAAGTTTTCAGACATATTAGTGGTCATTAGTAGATATCTGCATCCATTATCATGTGCTTGTGACCACATGCGTACTAGATACTCATCTAACCACGCTTTCGCGGCTTGACTCATCTCTCCAATTTTCGTCATGTACATGTCATGAACATTATGGTCAGACGCTTTACCGGCTTTGTACATAAGCTTATGTAGATCTTAATTTTTAAATTTTCTATCAAAATTTTACCTGAAGTGCCGCAGGCAAAACCTATGTGGGGTCGTCGGAAATACAACTCTCATTACAGCTAGTATTCCTAGATGTCTATCAGATACGATGTATAAATCTGTTTTATCAATAACAGATAGGATACATTTGAATTGATGGAAAAACCATGACCAGGATGATGTATTTTCACTATCGACAATAGAAAATCCCAACGGAAATATACCGTTATTAGCATCAACACCTGTAGCAATTAATATGCAACCTCTGTACTTACCATATAGATACGTCCCATCCACGTACAATACCGGCCGACAGTGTGTGAAACCAGCCGCACAAAGAGCAAAACACCAGAAAATTCTTCGAAACCTGACACAGCCATCGACATCTGTTTCTGTGGTTTTTAACCGGTATACGGACCCCGGATTTGATACTTTCATGGCTTCCATAAAATGGACTGGTGAGTTGTATGAGTTTTCCCAATCCCCAAATATCTTGCATAAAGCCTTTTTACGAGCATCCTATGCCTTCACATACGAAATCTGAATTTTGTGCTCTCCGCTGATGTAGAGCCGTATCTCTCGGAGAGTCATCGCCACATCTGTATGGATTAGTGGCATGATTAGTGAGCGAATGTAAGATGAAGTGCAATTCCTGTGATCTTTTAAAATAATAGAATTGATACAAGTATGTTCTTGGTTGTATTTCGTGACCTTCCAAGTTTTGGCTCTTTTGGAACAACATGCATGCAATCTCCACTTACATTGAGGAGCTTTCGTACATACCACGGTATAGTACATCTTATTTGACTCTTCGGTTTTAAATGTAACATTTTTTTTAATAGCCCACGACTTCAGCTTAGAAATAAGATCTCCTTTTTCCTGAAATACATCTCCAACAGTGACGCAATTTTCGCTTGCTACGGCCGCTTCCAAATAGGGTTCAGTATTTACTTCTGCCACGGCTAAGTCTACCCAACTATCATCTTCTAGCGGATTGAGGCCGGAATCTTCTAGTTCGACAAAATCATTATTCACAGCCATATCATCAATCAATACTACTTCATTCAATCCAGCGACATATTCCACGCTATCCTCCCCTTGATGACCTTCATCAGTTTCATCATCATCACTGCCACACATATCAATGTTACCCGTAGCAACATAAGGCTCGGGTGCAATATATGATGGTTGAGGTCGGTGTAACGTGGATGGTTCGGGGTGAAAAGACTGGAAAGATGTGGACGGATATGCTTGGAATGCGCTACTTGGATCGTGTTGGAATGATGCAGAGGTATGGGAAAATCTGCGTTTAGTATATAAATTGTTTTTATATAATTTTTCCTTAATATTTTCGTATTACGAAGAATATAAATATAATCACCATTTGTTTTAGATTTATTTACCTTTGGAAGGTTGTATGTGGTAATCCTTGCTGTTCTTCAGGGGTGCATGTAACCGCAGCAGTCGATTGGGAAAATCTGTAAACAATATATAAAATATATTAGTATTTTGGTATTATAAAAAGTGGATTTATAAAATATTTACCCTTGAGTTTGAAGGTTTGAATAATGTTGTATATAGCCGTATCCACTAAGACTAACGGTATCATCGTTAACCATGAGACAGTACCCCCAGGAACTATCTCCAGCATTACCATCAAAATTACCCGTTGAAGCAACATCTAATACTTCCAATTGTTCCTTCTGAACTAAAAGTTCAAAAGAATGCTGGGCATTTGCCAGACCGAAATCTATCATAGAAGATATTGATGCATCGTCTATAATTTCAACCAATGCATTTCCACTAAACATAGGCTATATACAACTTAACTTAAGCTTAATTTCACGGGGATTGTATTTCGTGATTTTAAACACTTTAATCTCGATTTCATTATAACTCGTTGATGGTTCTAGTCGCATAATTCTTGCGCACCCGCCCATATACTCGGGACCTTGTGCACTTGTGACAATCTGGCCATCGTATTTACATACAACAAATAAACTTGAACTTGCCATTATCTGCATCAAACAATATCAAGCCAACAATAAAAAAAACGTTAACAACTTATATAATGATTATATTCATTGAAAAATAAATAAACGTTAAAATAAATTTTCGTACATTTGAAGGGGTGCATATGAGATTTTGTAGGAGGTGCAGATGCAAATCGGAGCAGGATGAGATTTTGTAGGAGGTGTAGATGCAAATCGGAACAGAATGGAGAGCAAATGGGAAGAGAGTGTAGATGCAAATTAGAGCGGAATGGAAAGCAAATGGAGAGGGGAGGGAGGGAGGGAGGGGGAGAGAGAGAGAGAGAGTTGTTTGGTGGTAAAGAGGTCACGGGTTTGTCGTAGATTAATTAAAATTATTTAAAATATTAAGGAAGATGGGTTCTTGGAACCCGCTGGCATAAAATTATTGAAGGGGGCGCTTTTTAAGAACCCGCCCTCTTCTTTGCAAAATGATATGACCACACATAATTATTAGCAGAAGAGATGAGGGCGGGTTCTTGGAACCCGCTGGTATAAAATTATTGAAGGGGGCGCGTTCTAAGAACCCGCCCTCTTCTTTGCAAAATATAATTATTATCACTAAGATTTGATAACACGATTTAAGAAAAAAACAAAAGATTTGACAGGAAAAAACAGAAAAGATGAGAACGGGTTCTTAGAACCCGCTGGCATAAAATTATTGAAGGAGATGCGTTCTAAGAACCCGCCCTCTTCTTTGCAAAATGATAATTATTATCAGTAAGATTTGACAACACAAAAAAACAGAAGAGATTTGACAACACAAAAAACAGAAATGATAATTATTATTGAAGGGGGCGCGTTCTAAGAACCCGCCCTTTTCTTTGCAAAATGACAATTATTATCAATAGGATTTGCCAACACTAAAAAACAGAAGAGATTTGACAATACAAAAAAACAGAAATAATAATTATTATTGAAGGGGACGCGTTTTAAGAACCCGTCCTCCTCTTTACAGAATGATGTGTTCATTGTTAAAAGTGAGATTTGACATTGATTTGACAACATGACAACACTGAATTGACAACACAATATGGAAAAAATTGTATCGTTCTGTTTGCAAAAATGAGGGCGGGTTCTCGGAACACGCCCTCATTTCCCTATAAAACCCCGTCCTCTTCACTCTGATTTTCGCTATTTTTATTTCGCTATTTTTATTTCACTATTTTTATCCAAATTCCCTTCTAAAACCCTATCTCATATCTAAATCTTTCAGTGATTATAATATCTAAATAATTTCAATAGAGAATCAACCATTCGACAAATCACTGCTCGTAGATCAAAACGAACATAGATCTTTCAGTATATTACACGGGGAGGAAAGATTCAAAACTTATTCAATTTGTTTTAATTCCCCATTTCTTTTAATTCTAATAGTTGAAAATAATATGATTAAATTTTGCAGGATGAAGATAATCTTACAGTCGTCAGTCATAGTTCTGACAAGTGGCAAGTTGCCGATTATCGTATAATCGAGCGGATTCAAAGAGCCGGATTTTATGAAGCTTCATTGCTTCGTCATATCCAAATCGACCACAGTCTCGTTACCTCTCTTGTTGAGCGTTGGAGAAAAGAGACCCACAATTTTCATTTTAGATGGGGTGGGGCTACTATCACACTCCAGAATATTGGCCTCTTACTTGGTTTACGAATGAATGGGTTTGGATTGGTCGGAGGTAAAATTGTGGGTCCAGATACCGAGCACCCATACTGGGATACATATGCCGAGTCTGCTCTCGGACAGGTATAATTCGTAATTTTTTAAATCAAAAGTTTAAGTATGTTACAGTGATATTAATTAACAATTATTTGTAAAATTCAGGCACCAGAAGGCTATACTAAGGGGTATAAGATCAGTTTAAACTGGTTCAAAAATACATTTACTAATATCCCTGATGAAGCTACCGATGAAGTCTTGGATAGACATGCACGTTCCTACATTCTGTACATGATCGGTTCTTGGTTGATATCGGACCAATCGGCAACGCATGTCCATCCTTTATACCTTGGGTTTCTTATAGACTTTGATGTGTGTGGCCAGTATGCTTGGGGAGCAGGGGTCCTGGCCTATCTTTACAAGGAACTAGATAAGTCATGTGCTCCTACGAAGAATAAAATTTGTGGTTGCATTACATTACTTCAGGTACATTCCTTGTTTTTAACAGCTAGACATTTGCAAATTTTTAATATTGATTATTTCTCTTATTATCTGACACTTTATATATAAATTTGGTCATGAGAGCACATGTGTATAAGAAGACCAGATCGCATTAATATTTCTGCCATGGATACCCCTGGAAAGCCTCTCGGCTCTTGGTGGAGTGGTAAGAAATCTTATAAGGCTTCTCGTCGAGTACTTAAGTATTATAGAGATGAGTTGGATCGCATGGAGACGACTCAGGTAACCATAACTTAGGTAATTAATTTTGTTTGAAAATTTTAAATTAGTTTCATTACAATTTTGTACTATGTTATTTGCACAGTTCACGTGGATGCCTTATACAGCATATCATCTGCAAGGATTACCCGGCATTTGTATCGAAGGAGAGCCGGTTTGGCGGGCTCGATGCCCACTACTCTACATTAATATCGTGGTCATGCACCTACCGGACCGGGTGTTGCGACAGTTCAGTAGATTGCAACATATTCCTGTTCCGCCGCCTGCGTCTATGACAATAGAGGGAGACGTGCGAGGAGGAAAGGCGGAGCGTGATTGGAGGGAGCATCATCATCAATATTTGCTGAGATGGGAGGATAGACAGCGTAATATTGCCTTACAGCAAATAGGTGACCAAATAACCACCGACGCTACAGAAACATATCTACAATGGTATAATCGTGTCACTATAAGATATCTTTATGCTCCCCCTAACGACTTTCCAAACATCCGGCAGTACGAGCCTAGAGGCCACGTGGAACGAGAACTGATAAGTTAAATTCTTTAAATTATATTAGTTTTTAACATCCGGCGATATGAGTCAATAATTATTTCTTATTTTTAATGTAACGACAGGCTCGTGGGTTGCATCATATACAATCAATGATGCAAGATTCATATCCGACTGATGCTGGTCCAGATACTCAGGCTTTAGTTTCAAATGTAGACTCATATATTGGTGGTATATTCGGTTCATATAATATGCTTCCATATTTATCGCTATCGCGAGAGCAGCAGCATGAGCCGGCACCAGAGTAGCAGCATGAGCCGGCACCAGAGCCGCAGCATGAGCCGGAACCAGAGCCGCAGCATCAGGGAGATCCAGAGCAGCGGGATCAGTGATTTGGAACACCATACTTTCAGCAGCAATCTTGGCATACTGAACAAGCGCAACAATCGGAGGAACAAAAATTTTGGGGGATAGGTTTTGCGCAACAACAGCAGTCTTGGGGGTCAGGTTTTTCGCAACAACAACAGTCTTGGGGGTCAGGTTTTGCGCAATAACAACGGTCTTGGGGATCAGGATTTGCGCAGCCATGGGTCCAGGTTTTGTGCAGCAGCAGCAGCATGAAACCATGAAAGGTTCTTCGCAACAACAGCCCAGTTGGGAGACGGATTTTTCGTCCTACATACAGTTGTTGGGAGGCAGCACATATCTAACACCTGTCCCACATTAAGGATTTACGGAACAACAGCCTGTCCAAAACGATGCTGAAGACGAAGTAGAAGAGCAGCCGCCGCCGCCATATACCCAAGAAACATGAGGATCGTCCAGTCATCCCAAGAGGCATAGGCTTATGTCAAGCCTCTTCGGATTGGGAAAGGGAAAGCGATAATTGTATACTTTTACAAACAGATGATTTTTTTGTATTATAAATTTGACGGATTCATTTTGTTATTAGAGTGTATACAAAATTCATATTTAAACAACACTAATATTATTATGTATTTTTTAGTCGATATTTAATTAATTTATGTTTTTAATTAATTAATTAATTTTATTAAAAAAGGGACGGGTTCCCAGAACCCGTCCCTACCCTCTCCTATAGAGGGCGGGTTCTCGGAACCCGCCCTCTTATTTAGAGGGTGGGCCCGGGTTCCAAATCGTTCTATTTTGATAAATTAAAAAAAGTTTATTTTATTTTAATAATTTTAATTTTATTATACCCTATTTAAAAAAAAAACTTCCCCCTAAATGTTACATGTCCTGTGATAAAAATTTTGATTTAATGAAAAACACAACCGTTGTCTATCCCAAGTCTGGATGAGAAATGATGAGGTTTGTTGTAGATTCAGCGGCGGAACCAGGAATTTTTTTTTTGCGTGGGACAAGTTAAAATACATTATAGCAAAAATATATTTATATATTAAAAATATTTATAAAACCAAATGCTGACTTTAATTTTTCAAAGCTAGCTAGAAGTAGGAGTTTGAACCCAGGTCTTTATTTGATCAACTTTAGACTTGTCTTTACCACTAGAGCAACTTTAGAATTGTTAAATTATGCCAAATATACATATTTATAGTAGGTACATAAGCAAACCGATTATAAACCATATACCAGACGCTTGCCGGGGCCAAGGCCTCGCTAGCCCCCCCAGATTCCGTCCCTGGGTAGGCATATGACAGCCATCAATTTTGTCATATTTTATGACATGAACCACAATAAGATATATTGTAGCCTAAATTTGAACCTGCTACCATAAACCATTGGCTTTATCTGCTTTCATTATGCTAAGCTTTCTAAAATAATGAATTGCTATCCTAAACTTCGAACAAAACTACCACAAGCTAACCTACTGTTAACCCTCGTTTCCATGTCAATTTTTTTTGACGAAAATGCCCCTGACCCCCTATTTAATAACTCTCTTCCCCTTTCTTCTTCACTATATTTAAATTCTTCAACGTACTTAAATAAATAGTAGTAAAATTTTCAAAATCAACAAAAAGGCTTGATTCTTTGCAAAGAGAAAGAAGAACTATGAAAAAATATGCCTTTTTTAAAACGTATACGTATTAGACTTCAAAGAACACAATAGAAGATCGCAACTACTACTTCCAAGCACTCAAGTAGAGTTGAAGAGGATGGAGGGAGGCAGTTTATGTCATTCTCCAGTATGCGGAAGATACTCTTTTGTTTGGAACCGGGGACCGCACTAGATTTTTTTTTTTCGAAATAGGGTGAATATATTTTAAAATTATTAAAATAATATAATTTAAATTATATTTAGTGGAATAGGACGATTTATCGAAGGCGAGACCGTCCTCTAAACCCTCACCCGTACCCACCCGTCCCATCAAAGGAGAGGACGGGTTCGAAGAATCCGCCTAAGAATTTTTAAAATTTTAAAAAATTAAAATAAATCAAAGAAGAATTTAAAAAATCTCCGTTTAAAAAACCCTGAATAAATAATAAGATTGTTGCTTTTGTTACGGACGAGTGACAAGTGTTATTACAGTTCATATAGAATTACTATAAATATGAATCTTGTATACACTTCGTTAACAAAATGAATCCATCAAAATAATAATACAAAAAAATCATATCATACAAAAATGTAAATTGTACAAGTTTCTTTACAAGCGCTAACTAATTTTCCTCGCGTGCACTTGTCACGATCTCGAAGGCCCCGTCCTCGTTAACTGTCCTGGACATCTGGTCCTATAATGACCAGGTTTGCCGTACTTTTGCTGAAGATCAGCATCCATTGTCATTCGACCTCGACGTACCTTAGATCTTCCGGGTCCTATATTTTTGTTCAGCGGTAATACAGTCGGTGTTTGTCTGTTCCCAGTATAATAGTGCCAATAGCGACTGTTTGGTATAGCATGAAATTTTGGATCATATGCGTCTTGGTAATTGGAAACTGTATAGTAACGAGAAGCAAAATTGTAATGTGAGTTATGCATGCTGCTCGCAGCAGCAATTGCGTGGGCACAAGATAAATGTTGTTGCTGGAAAACACCGCATGTGCACGAAGAGAGCCCTTCATCTCTAAAATTTATGGTAAATTGATTCCCATTACTTCCCGTAACTTGAAACTCCGCTGTGTCAAACCTTTCAGATCTGTAGTATTGTGATCTGCGCTCTCTTTTCCGGAATATATTTTCGTAATACGCGGTGAGTGGAATCTCCATCGCCAAAGACTTTTCCCTTCTTTACACAAACTAAGTATTCACTCTGAAAAAGATACGAACAATCAACCCCTGTATCGGTAAGCCTCTAACACCTTTAAGGACCCCGCTGAAGTTTTCAGACATATTAGTGGTCATTAATAGATATCGGCATCCATTATCTGTAAGTCGATGCTATGCATCCAGCGGAATCGCGGGGAGGCGGAAGGTGTAAAAAACGAT
This sequence comes from Agapanthus africanus, assembly GCA_030015575.1. NCBI lineage: Eukaryota > Viridiplantae > Streptophyta > Magnoliopsida > Asparagales > Amaryllidaceae > Agapanthus > Agapanthus africanus. Next base: position 654,310,429 of record JASDDO010000014.1, read on the forward strand.
AATTTTAGTATCATAACACTGACTTTAAATCTTGATCGTAATCTAAACCGTATCTAGCAAAATCAAAAGAGGTATAAACTAAGTACAGAAATTATACCTCAAGAAATCTGGTCCTTCTTCTCCCTATCTCGCTTTCCTCCTCACCTGCACGAACTCCTCGAAGTGGTACGGATGTCATCTCCTCATCGGCCTGCTCGAATCCTAGATGATCCACCCGAACGTTTGTGCACCAAGATTATCTTCTAAACCAAAGAAACTAGATCAAGTAGATTGCTAATCTAAATGATCTAGGGTGTGTAGATGATGTAGATGGATTGAGGAGTCTAATTTAGCTCAAGATTACTCAACTCATGAGTGTTCTTGAGCTTAAGGGAATTGGAGATGGTGAAAAGAAATGATATGAGCTAAGAGATGAAGAAGGTTAGGGTTTTCTCTCTTTTGTTCTAAACTGAACTCTTCTCTATTATCAATTAGAAAAACTAATTCAATAATAGAAAATAGGTTCAATGGTCAAACAAATGACTCATGGGTCAATTGATCAACATGTGTCCTTAAAACCCAAGTTCTTATTCAAGCATAATACACATCATTTCTTAATTACCTAAAATGTATTAATTATTTAAAACTAAATGATTAATACAATTAGGTCATGCCATCTACAAATACATTTTGTACAAATTACGAAAACGCCCCTCGTCCGTATATACTTACTTGTATTCGTATTCCGAAAAATACGAATACCGAAGACGACAATCCATCAGTACAATACAAGGATACGGCTTAAACCAAAGACCACTAGTATTGTCCGTCTGACTCATCGTGCATGCACGAGTGTACGCACGTGATCGAACCCTTTCGTAAAACCATACGATATCTACACGTTTTGCCCGATGCAGGGAAACGCTCTGTGTGAGACTCTAAAGACTCGACTCTACGCTGACAGTGGGTTTAACCACAGACCGCAAGCGGTACTGGCTGTACGTAACAGTCCCCAGGTATTGTCGATAAGAAAGCCGATGAGCATAACTCATCCGAACTCCTACTGAGTCTGTATGTGACAATCTCCGTACAGTCCAGTCCGTCCGTCTAAGAGTACCGCATATCTGGCCTAGGGGGGCGGTAAACGTCAAACCCCTAATAGCGGTATAAGTCGTGTCGGAGTACGGTTAAATACACCCTGAGAAACTACTGGAGTACCTACCAGTAAATCTCGCTTGCCCTGGTCAAGGACTATGTGTAATGGCGTTCCGAACACAGCGCGATATCAACCACCAATACCGGGAGAGACGAATCCTATCTAACCGCCACTGCCTCCAAGTGCTTCGGGACTGCACTCAACTACTACCTATTTGCACGATTCAGTAGAGCCGTGGTAGGGTATTAATCTAAGAACAGTGGGAACACACTTGAGGCGAAACAGCAGTGTCAAGTCAACGGACAAAGCTGTACTCATGTCATCTGGGTACTGCTATCTGACGATAGGTATATTACCAACCAGCAGTTCCCAATGAGTCCGTCTAGTGTAACTCACAACCTAATGAGCACCTGCATACTATCTCCAGCACGACTTACCGATGGCTGTGGGACAGACCATTTCCCAAGCTGGGAAGGGAAGCGTATACACCAGTCTACTCTGGAGTATCGATGCCCTATATCGATAATCCCGCGACTAGGGACCTGTATAAGGATGTGCTTGTAGATTACCCAGCCCCCACTAGTGTGACTGCCATCTCAACGCTGGTAATCAAGCATAGATCCTAAGGGCTCTACCAATATGCATAGGCGATATGTTAAAAGAAACATATGTACATATTGAAGTAGAAACAAACCAAGTAGCATACTACTATTTTGAGCAAGAATGTTATTACAACTGTGAATATCCCAAGCTTCTATTAAGTAATATACAAACTAGTATGATACAGTAATAGCCTCTATGGCATATACACTAACAATCTCCCACTTTGCACTAGGGCCATGTACTGGCATATCGCAGACCTATCATCTCGAATAGCCTCTCGAACCGCGTCTGAGAAATAGCCTTTGTGAATGGATCTGCAGTGTTATCCTCTGTAGCAACTCTCCGAACCTCGATCTCCCGGCGATCCACGATCTCCCTGATCAGGTGATACCGCCTCAAGATGTGTCTGGACTTTTGATGGGACCTGGGTTCCTTTGCTAAAGCTATAGCCCCGTTGTTGTCACAATACAGAGGTATTGGACCAACAATGGACGGAACCACCTGAAGATCTATCAAGAACTTCCTCATCTAGACTGCTTCTTTAGCGGCGTCAGAAGCAGCAATATACTCCGTTTCCATAGTTGAGTCAGCAACGGTATCCTGTTTGGAACTCTTCCAACATACCGCCCCTCCATTTAGGGTTAAGACATAACCCGACATGGACTTGGAGTCATCCTTATGGCTCTGGAAGCTGGAGTCAGCAAAAACCTCGATGTGGAGGTCTTTTCCGCCATATACCAAGAACATATCCTTAGTCCTTCTCAGGTACTTGAGAATGTTCTTTACCGCTATCCAGTGGTTCTCTCCTGGGTCTGACTAATACCGGCTTACCATGCTTAATGCGTAAGCTACATCTGGTCTAGTACACAACATCGCATACATTATAGAGCCTACTGCAGAAGCGTAGGATATAATAGACATGCGATCCCTTTCTAAATCAGTCTTGGGAGACATCTCTTTGGAAAGGGTGACTCCGTGACAAACCGGCAGGTTACCGCGTTTGGAATCTTCCATACTGAATCTTTTCAGTATGGTGTCGATGTACCTGGATTGTGAAAGTCCCAACATCCTCTTTGATCTATCACGATAGATCCGGATCCCCAGTATGTAAGAGGCATCACCCAGGTCTTTCATAGAGAACCTTTGTGATAAGAATCTTTTGACAGATTGTAGGGTAGGAATGTCATTTCCTATTAAAAGAATGTCGTCTACGTATAATACGAGGAACACAACAGTTCTCCTTACAATCTTACTATATAAGCATGGTTCATCTGGATTTTTGATAAAATCGAATTCTTTGACTGTTTCATCAAAACAGATGTTCCAACTCCGCGATGCCTGCTTTAGTCCATAAATGGACTTAAGCAGCTTGCACACTTTCTCGCTGCTCCCACTCTGATTAAAACCTTCTGGCTGATCCATATAGACGCACTCTTCCAAATGTCCATTTAGGAAAGCCGTCTTTACGTCCATTTGCCAGATTTCATAATCATAGAAGGCAGCAATGGCAAGAATAATCCGAATGGATTTGAGCATAGACACTGCAGAAAAGGTTTCATCATAGTCCAAACCAGGTCTTTGACGAAAACCTTTTGCAAGAAGTCTAGCCTTATAGGTTTCAACCTGTCCATCTACACCAATCTTCCTTTTGAAAATCCATTTGCAGCCAACGGGTTTTACCCTTTCTGGAGCAAAGTCCAAAGTCCATACTTTGTTAGTGTACATGGACTCCATTTCGGTCCGCATTGCATCTAGCCATTTTACCGAGTCTCTGCTCTGAATGGCTTGCTGGAAGCTAGTTGGTTCATCATTGTCAATGATGCAATCCTCTCTATCCCCGTCTATGAGAAATCCGTAGTATCTCTCGGGCGGATGAGAAAACCTACTACTCCTGCGGAGTGGTGCGGGAATGTCCTATTCTTTTGAATTTTCTGGTTCCACTATGCTTTCAGTAATAGCTTGTGGTTCTGGAATTTCTTCCAGTTCTATTGCGCTCCCACTTATCTGATTTTCTAAAAATTCAGTCTCCAAGAAGCAGGCATGACGAGAAACAAAAACCTTTTGTTCCTCTGCGTAATAGAAAAAATACCCCTTAGAGTTCTTTGGATATCCCACAAACTTGCACTGTACTGAGTGTGCCTCGAGTTTGTCCGTATGCTGCTTTTTGACAAAAGCTGGACATCCCCATGTCTTAATGTGCTTAAGATAGGATTTCTTCCCACTCCACATCTGATATGGTGTGGTAGACACCGTCTTAGTTGGAACCCGGTTCAAAAGATATGCAGCTGATTCTAGTGCATAACCCCAAAAAGATCGCGGTAACTCAGCATTACTCATCATGGAACGAACCATATCCAATAGGGTTCTGTTCCTCCTTTCCGATACACCATTGTGTTGTGGAGTGTATGGAGGAGTAAGCTGAGAGAGAATTCCATTGACAAGTTGCATAAGATTGATATTCGAACGGATCCAAATATTCTTCTTTATGCAACTTGGTCAACCATGTTTCATTGATGTGACCCAGTCTACAATGCCATAAGAAAGTATGATTAATTTCTGGAGACTTTCTTTTGTGTGTATTCTGGATATTGAAAATCTGCGGTTGGTTTAATACGTATATACCGTTGCTTAATATACCCGACCCAATCAAATCAAGATTAAGGTGAATGTTTACAACATTGCTTACAAATGCAAAATCATAACCTTCTTTAGACATTAAAGATACAGATATGATATTACAAGTCGAACTGGGTACAAAATAACAGTTGCGCAAAACCAAAACATGTCCATCTATTAATCCCAAGTGATAGTCCCCTACGGACTCAGTATTCATGCTTGCTCCGTTTGCAACTCTGAGGGTCATATCACCTGCCTTCAAAACTCTACGCCTTCTTAGTGCCTGCAAAGAATTACAGATATGAGATCCTGATCCGGTATCCAATACCCAGGAATTAGAGTTGATTGACAGACAGTTTTCAATAACATACACACCTGAAGCCGAAGCCACAACTTGCTTCGGGTCTAGGTTCTCCAAGCCCTGCAATCTTTCTTCCAGTGGCCTTTCTTGTGACAATAAAAGCATTCTTCTTTCCCTACAGTCTGTCCCGCTACCTTTGCTTTTCCCTTGGCTTTCACCTTACTAATTCCGCCCCTTGGTTTGGTGGGGGCCTTCTTCTTCTTTCCTTTGGCTTTCGCCTTGGACCTAGAAGAGGAAGTTCCCCCAACAAACAAAGCGGGTGTTTCCCTTACTTTCTGTAGGGTGCCCTCTGCACTCCTCAACATGTTGAGGAGTTCCGGAAGTTCAACTTCTTTTCCTTGAATGTTGAAATTCAGGATAAACTGGGCGTAGGTGGAAGGAAGAGACTGGAGAATCAAGTCAGTGTAGAGCTCGTTCTCTAACGTGGTCCCGAGGTCCGTTAGCTCCTCAATGTAGCCAATCATCTTAAGCACGTGTTCTGCTACAGATGATCCGACGGCCAACCTTGCTGAAAATAGCTTCTTTGAGGTCTCGTATCTTGCGATACAGGATTGCTCTCCATATAGTTCCTTAGTATGGAGAAATATGGATTCTAGGTCTATATTCTCGTGCCTCCTCTGATGTTCATTGTCTATAGAGGCAAGCACGAGGCACTTGGCCTTCGCGCGGTCAATCTCCCAGGTCTTACGGATTTCCCTGTCCGCGACACTGGAGTCTGGGCCTGGGACGGGGGAGGGGGGATTTTGTAGTAAGAACAAAGCCTAACTTGTCATAAGTGATTGCCATTTTGACATTCTTGAACCAATCTTTATAGTTTGGTCCTATCAACATGTTTTTATCTAATAGCAACTTAAGGCCCGTCATGTTTGGTCGCTGCAATTAGGAGAGAGAGAAGAAATTCTTTAGTATGATGCTCTTGCAAGTTTAGAATGGTTTTTAGTTTATCTAAACAGGATGGCTCCCACTGTTTCTCGAATCCCTCCTCAAACCAGAAAAGAGAAATTAGTCAGGATTAATCTCACCATACAATTCTTGCTTAACCGTTCAGCCAGGCTAGTGTTGGTACTTCGAAGGAGGTTTTCCAACGCTTTCGCGAAGTTCCTTAATTACAAAACCTCTTTTCCCTGGAGGTGTAGCCCCGCTAACACCGTTCTAGACACCTACTTGGTTTATAGCATTGATCGTTTAGTGAAAAAATCTCCCGAGGAGTAGCATATACTCACAGTAGGATCGGGATCCAAATATCATTGTGTGATAATACTGAAGGAATCCTACCAAAATTATCACACTCCAAATGGTATGCAACACTAGAAAGTTTCAGTTTCTTTAGAAACTCCCGATGTGGATTTTTGCCCCATGCTCTTATTACCATGACTTTGGCCAACAAATCATAAGTCACATGTCAAGTTCTACCCGTCATTCTCCAGGTTAATTTGAACCCACCCGTACCTACCCTTGACTTTGGCCAACAAAGCAGTACGGCTGTCCTAAACCAACACATCTATCTATGCTTCATATGAATATCCAATAGCTACCAATCACTATGTCTTGACATTGGCCAACAAACACAACTTGAATACTATTGACTATTCATATGAAATAACGGAGGGCTACGAATGGTTTTGGTAAAACCGTGAACGCAGTGAACTTGATATAATCAAAGGAACTTGATAGCTTTAAAAAGGAGTGGTTTAAGCTCCGCATTTAAAAGTTTGCTGTTTTTGAGAAAAAAAAAACCTAGTTTTCAAATTTGTTCCAACGATTTAACTTTGGTTTATTTACTTTGCATTAATTTAATGCAGTCCCATCATTTACTCCTATCATTACAGAGAGAATTGAAAAAAAAATATCACGTCCTCTTATGCCATCCGTATTCGCCACGGGGCCCCGTCATCACCCGTTAGGTTACTTAACTAACGACAGAGCGGGGGCTGGGCTAGCGCGGATGTAAAACACAAGTGACGCCTACTATATACCATATATAGATATTTTACAATCATCTCATGCAATAATAAACATTCCAGTCACAGATAAACATTTCAGATATGCTAGGAATGCCGCATTTCGTTTAAGCCCGCAATGAAAAACGGATCCCACGGTCGCGATGAATAGCCAAACCCCACCCCAGACCCCTACGGGTACGGCAAACTACCCGCCAAATTCTAGGAGTGAAGCAGCCTCCTTCAGCAAAGTGAGTAGGCCACTCGGCACTTTAAAGAACCTGGTAGTTTGTGTACCCCACCTTGGGTCTATCCTAGGAGCAGAAAACAGTAAAAAGAAAATAATACAACGGTGGCTACAACCTCAACCCGGATGTGCCCCGCGAAATAATATTACATCAATTTTACAATTTACATGAATGAAAGATAAAAAACGCTCATCTCACATCCCCAGCTATTCATCATCGACAATCAGAAAATGTTTATATACACAAACCAACAGATATGTGCAACCTCGACTAACCGTCGTATAGCAATTAGTCGACGTTTAAAAACACATACAACAATACAGAAGAATCAATTAGCTAAGTACAATAGGAATTCGATCGAAACTTATTTTCCGTATCTACCCCAAATGCAAACCAGCACTCAGAAACATACTGGGTAGAAACCAAATATTCCAGAAATTATAATACCAAAAATAAGATATAACAGAACAAATCCGAGTTGAATCGGCCACGACTCGGCCGCGGTTCCGCCGCAGAGAGACGATTCTGCCGCGGATCCGCGGCTGTCTTGGCGATTCAGAGGCTCGAATTTCTTGTGTCATCTTAGAAAACCCTGCATGTATTTTTCATGATACTGAAATAATTTTTAAGACAGTTTTGAAAATCGACAGAAACTGGGGTTTTCGGTATTTAGTTTTCCGGTTTTTCCGACGATCGAAATTCTACTACTTGCTAATCTGCTAGATTAGGTTTAGTTGGCTCTGATACCACTGTAAGTCGATGCTATGCACCCCGCGGAATCGCGGGGAGGCGGAAGGTGTAAAAAACGATAATTTTAGCATCATAACACCGACTTTAAGCCTTGATCGTAATCTAAACCGTATCTAGCAAAATCAAAAGAGGTATAAACTAAGTACAGAAATTATACCTCAAGAAACCTGGTCCTTCTTCTCCCTATCTCGCTGTCCTCCTCACCTGCACAAACTCCTCGAACTGGTACGGATGTCGTCTCCTCGTCGGCTTGCTTGAATCCTAGATGATCCACCCGAACGTTTGTGCACCAAGATTATCTTCTAAACCAAAGAAACTAGATCAAGTAGATTTCTAATCTAAATGATCTAGGGTGTGTAGATGATGTAGATGGATTGAGAAGTCTAATTTAGCTCAAGGTTACTCAACTCATGAGTGTTCTTGAGCTTAAGGGAATTGGAGATGGTGAAAAGAAATGATATGAGCTAAGAGATGAAGAAGGTTAGGGTTTTCTCTCTTTTGTTCTAAACCGAACTCTTCTCTATTATCAATTAGAAAAACTAATTCAATAATAGAAAATAGGTTCAATGGTCAAACAAATGACTCATGGGTCAATTGATCAACATGTGTCCTTAAAACCCAAGTCCTTATTCATGCATAATATACATCATTTATTAATTACCTAAAATGTATTAATTATTTAAAACTAAATGATTAATACAATTAGGTCATGCCATCTACAAATACATTTTGTACAAATTACGAAAACGCCCCTCGTCCGTATATACATACCTGCATTCGTATTCCGAAAAATACGAATACCGAAGACGCCAATCCATCAGTACAATACAAGGATCCGGCTTAAACCAAAGACCACTAGTATTGTCCGTCTGACTCATCGTGCATGCACGAGTGTACGCACGTGATCGAACCCATTCGTAAAACTATACGATATCTACACGTTTTGCCCGATGCAGGGAAACGCTCTGTGTGGGACTCTATAGACTCGACTCTACGCTGGCAGTGGGTTTAACCACAGGCCGCAAGCGGTACTAGCTGTACATAACGGTCCCCAGGTATTATCGATAAGAAAGCCGATGAGCATAACTCATCCGAACTCCTACTGAGTCTGTATGTGACAATCTCCGTACAGTCCGGTCTGTCCGTCTAAGAGTATCGCATATCTGGCCTAGGGGGGCGGTAAAGTCAGACCCCTAATAGCGGTATAAGTCGTGTCGGAGTATGGTCAAATACACCCTGAGAAACTACTGGAGTACCTACCAGTAAATCTCGCTTGTCCTGGCCAAGGACTATGTGTAATGGCGTTCCGAACACAGCGCGATATCAACCCCCAATACCGGGAGAGACGAATCCTATCTAACCGCCACTGCCTCCAAGTGCTTCGGGACTGCACCCAACTACTACCTGTTTGCACGACTCAGTAGAGCCGTGGTAGGGTAGTAATCTAAGAACAGTAGGAACACATTTGAGGCGAAGCAGCAGTGTCAAGTCAATGGACTAAGCTGTACTCATGTCATCTGGGTACTGCTATCTGACGATAGGTATATTACCAACCAGCAGTTCCCAATGAGTCCGTCCAGTGTAACTCACAACCTAATGAGCACCTGCATACTATCTCCAGCACGACGTACCGATGGCTGTGGGACAAACCATCTCCCAAGCTGGGAAGGGAAGCGCATACACCAGTCTACTCTGGAGTATCGATGCCCTATATCGATAATCCCGTGACTAGGGACCTGTATAAGGATGTGCTTGTAGATTACCCAGCCCCCACTAGTGTGACTGCCATCACAACGCTGGTAATTAAGTATAGATCCTAAGGGCTCTACTAATATGCATAGGCGATATGTTAAAAGAAACATATGTACATATTGAAGTTGAAACAAACCAAGTAGCATACTACTATTTTGAGCAAAAATGTTATTACAACTGTGAATATCCCAAGCTTCCATTAAGTAATATACAAACTAGTATGATACAGTAATGGCCTCTAGGGCATATACACTAACATTATCATGTGCTTGTGACCACATGCGTACTGGATACTCATCTAACTACGCTTTTGCTGCTTGACCCATCTCTCCAATTTTCGCCATGTACATGTCATGAACATTAGGGTCAGACGCTTCACCGGCTTTGTACATAAGCTTATGTAGATATTAATTTTTAAATTTTCTATCAAAATTTTGTATGAGGTGCCGCAGGCAAAGCCTATGTGGGGTTGTCGGAAATACAGCTCTCATTGCAGCTAGTACTCCTAGATGTCTATCAGATATGATGCATAAATCTGTTTTATCAATAACATATAGGATAATTTTGAGTTGACGAAAAAACCATGACCAGGATGATGTATTTTCACTCTCGACAATAGAAAATCCCAACGGAAATATACCGTTATTAGTATCGAACACCTGTAGCAATTAACATGCAACCTCTGTACTTACCATATAGATACGTCCCATCCACGCACAAAACCGGCCGCCAGTGTGTGAAACCATCTGAACAAGGAGCAAAGCACCAGAAAATTCTTTGAAATCTGACACAGCCATCGATATCTGTTTCTGTGGTTTTTAATCGGTATACGGACCCCGGATTTGATGCTTTCATGGCTTCCATAAAAGAGACTAGTGAGTTGTATGAGCTTTCCCAATCCCTAAATATCTTGCATAATGCCTTTCTACGAGCATCCCATGCCTTCACATAAGAAATCTGAATTTTGTGCTCTCCGCTGACATAGAGCCGTATCTCTCGGGGAGTCATCGCCACATTTGTACGGATTAGTGGCATGATTAGTGAGCAAATGTAAGATGAAGTGCAATTCCTGTGATCTTTTAATATAATTGAATTGATACAAGTATGTTCTTGGTTGTATTTCGTGATCTTCCAAGCTTTGGCTCCTTTAGAACAACATGCATACAATCTCCACTTACATTCAGGAGCTTTCGTATATACCATGGTATAGTACGTCTTATTTAACTCTTCAGTTTTAAATGTAATATTTTTTTGAATAGCCCACGACTTCAGTTTACAAATAAGATCTCCTTTTTTCTGAAACACATCTCCAACAGTGACGCAATTTTCGCTTGCTACAGTCGCTTCCAAATAGAGTTCAGTATTTACTTCTGCTATGGCTAAGTCTACCCAACTATTATCTTCCAGCGGATCGAGGCCGGGATCTTCTAGTTCGACAAAATCATTATTCACAGCCATGTCATCAATCAATGCTACTTCATTCAATCCAGCGGCATAATCCATGCTATCCTCCTCTTGACGACCTTCACCAGTTTCATCATCATCACTGTCACCCATAGCAATATCACCCGTAGCAACATAAGCTTCGGGTGCAATATATGATGGTTGAGGTCGGTATAATGTGAATGGTCCGGGATGAAAAGACCGGAAAGATGTGGACGGACATACTTGGAATGCGCTACTTGGATCGTGTTGGAATGATGCGGAGGTATGGGAAAATCTGCGTTTAGTATATAAATTTTTCTCATATAATTTTTTCTTAATATTTTCGTATTACGAAGAATATAAATATAATCACCACTTGTTTCGGATTGATTTACCTTTGGAAGGTTGTAGATGGTAATCTTTGTTGTTCTTCAGGGATGCATACAATTACAATAGTCGATTGGGAAAATCTGTATTAAATATATAAAATATATTAGTATTTTGGTATTACAAAAAGAGGATTTATAAAATGTTTACCCTTGAGTTCGAAGGTTTGAATAATGATGTGTATAGTCGTATCCACTGAGACTAAAGATATCATCGTTAACCGTGGGACCGTATCCCTAGAAACCACCTCCAGCATTACCATCAAAATTATTGAAGGGGGTGTCTTCTAAGAACCCGCCCACTCCTTTTGAAATGAGAGAGCGGGATCATGGAATAGAGGGACTGAGATTCTTTTTTAAACATAGATTTGACAACACACATATGATTACTTTTACAAAAACATAGATTTGACAATACAAGTTTTGTATTATCACATCTACTTTTTTAAAGTAAAATTTGACAACACATTTGAGAATATGTTTTAAAAAAAACAAAAGTATGATTTGACAACACACTTGACATTATATTTTAAGAAAAAACAAAAGCTTTCTGTGGGCAAATGTGAGGGCGGGTTCTTGGAACACGTCCTTCTTTCCCTATAAAACCCCCGCCCTCTTCGTTATGATTTTCATTATCTCTATCCAAATTCGCTTCTAAACCCACCAACTTTCCCAATCTTTTAGTAATTTTAATATTAAAAAAATTTCAATGGAGAATCAACCATCCGATAAATCACTGCTCGTAAATCAAAACGACCGTAAATCTTTTAGTATATTATACGGGTAGGAAAGATTCAAAACTTATTAAATTTGTTTCAATTCCCCATTTCTTTTAATTCTAATGGTTGAAAATAATATGATTAAATTTTGCAGGGTGGAGATAATCTTATAGTCGTCAGTCATAGTTCTGATAAGTGGCAAGTTACTGATTATCGTATAATCGAGCGGATTCGAAGAGCCGGATTTTATGAAGCTTCATTGTTTCGTCATATCCAACTCGACTACAGCCTCATTACCTCTCTTGTTGAGCGTTAAAGAAAAGAGACCCACACTTTTTATCTTAGATGGGTGAGACCACTATCACACTCCAGAATATTGGCCTTTTACTTGGTTTATGGGTGAATAGCCTTGGATTGGTTGGAGCTACAATTATGGGTCCAGATACCGAGCATCCATATTGGGATACATATTTTGAGTCTGCTCTCGGACATGTATAATTCGTAATTTTTTTAATCAAAAGTTTAAGTATATTACAGTGATATTAACTAACAATTAATTATAAAATTCAGGTACCAGGAGGGTATATTAAGGGGTATAAGATCAGTTTAAACTGGCTCAAAAATACATTTACTAATATCCCTGATGAAACTACCATTGATGTCTTGGATAGACATGCACATGCCTACATTCTGTACATGATCGGTTCTTGGTTGATACCGGACCAATCGACAATGCATGTCCATCCTTTATATCTTTGATTTCTTACGGACTTTGATGTGTGTGGCCAGTATGCTTGGGGAGCAGGGGTCCTGGCCTATCTTTACAAGGAACTAGATAAGGCATGTGCTCCTACGAAAAATAAAATTTTTAGCTGCATTACATTACTTCAGGTACATAATATTTTTGAATAGCTAGGCATTTGTAAAATTGTAATATTGGTTCTTTCTAATATTATGACACTTTATATATAGATTTGGTCATGGGAGCACATGTGTATGGGAAGACCAAATTGCATTAATATTTCTGCCGTGGATACCACTGGAAAGCCTCTCGGCTCTTGGTGGAGCGGCAAGAAATCTTATAAGGCTCCTCATCGAGTACTTAAGTATTATAGAGATGAGTTAGATCACATGGAGGCGACTCAAGTAAGCATACATTAGGTAATTAACATTGTTTAAAAATTTTAAATTAGCTTCATTACAATTTTTGTACTATATTATTTGCGCAGTTCACATGGACGCCTTATACAGCAGATCGTCTGCAAGGATTACCCGGCATCTGTATGTTAGTTATATGTATGCCCTAGATGCCATTACTGTACATAGGATGTATATTGTAGTGGATGCTCGGACATATATAGGGAGGACTTTCTTGCTCGACATGATAGTATGCTATCTGGTTACCCTTTACCTTAACGTGTATACTGATTGTCTCTCTGTTTCATGTTGGTAAAGCCCTTAGGATGTGTACTTGACTACCTGGACTATGATGCAGATCATACTAGTGGGGACATGGTAGTCTATAAGTACATCCTTCAAGGTCCCTAGTCGTGGATGTATCGAGACGGGGCATCGATATACCAGAGTAGACTAGCGTATACCTTCTCGACCCATACAGATGGGCGATGGATGATCCCATATCCATTGGTGTTTGACATCAGAGATGATATACGGGTGCTCAGTGGAGACTGGGTACACTGGACGGACTCGCCGAGAACTCCCAGATGGTATTATACCTCAAGTCAGATGGCAGTTCTCTGGTGACACTGGTACATAGTAGTCTGTTGACCCGAGATCGTTATAGAGTCTTGTGTGGTTCCCACTGTGCTTTGATTTCCACATTACCACGTCCAAGAGGGCGTGCAAAATGGTGGTTTTTGGGTACAGTCCCGAATCACATGGAGGCAATGAGCGATAGGAGGGGATTCGTCTCTCCCGGTATAGGGAGTTGATGTTGTGCTGTGTTCGATTGGCTATAACCGGAAATCCCTGGCCAGGGTTGCTGAGATTTACTGGTAAGTGTTACCAGTAGTTTCTCGAACTGTTATAGACCTCAAATCGACACGACTTATCGAGCTATTGGGGTCTGACGTTTACCACCCCTAGGCAAGATATGCGACATATCAGACGACGAGACCGGACTGTACGGTAAGTGTTACTGGTTGGATTCACAGGAGTATGAGCGGGCTTGCTCGTCGATCTTCTGATCGCTCAATACCCGGGTGGCCGTTACGTTTAGCAGACCGCTTGCGGCTTGTGGGTGTTTGATATGATCATCATCTGCTGCCGGCGTATTGACGAGTCTTTAGAGTCCTACACAGAGGTTTCCTGGCTCAAGCGAAACGAAATAGGAGCGCATATGAGATATGTGCGGGACCGAGAATAATACGTGTATGTGATACCGTATTCCATTCTCGCGATGAATGTATCGATTGGTTGTATGCGATATAACCTAGTTATCGAATCAAGGGTTGATTCGATAAATCGATACATTTGATATTAGTCGGTCATATACGATATGACCGGATCGTTAAATCAAGTATTGATTTGATGATTTAATGCATAATAATATATTTGATATATTACTTTGCATTAACTAGTATTGGTTCACTTTAAATGGTTATTCTCACTTGTAGTACACAAGTTGTATATGTGATATACTTTTGTGCACTTGATTGTATCATGATTGATGATACATGCTTACTTGATTTTGTGTAAAGACTTATACCATGGTTATCATAATGGTTAGGGTTTTGAATTATTCATTTATTTGTTTATCCATTTATTTTTTTGGACAAATAAAGAGAGAAGAAAACAAAATGGTTGCTTGAATATCATGATGCTTGTTGAAGTTTCAAGAAGGTTTGACCATTTTGTCTTCATCTACTAAACCTAACCATTCACTAACCCTAGTAAATTCTCTACACTTAATCATAGTTAGGATATGATAAGTATTCAATTATTTTATTATTTTGAAAGAACACTTATCATATTCTTGCTTCTTCTTCTTCTTCTTCACATGAAGAAAGCTTTCTACCAACAATGGTGAAATGTGAAAAAGAGTGAGAAATCCAATTCTAAAGTGAACCCACATCCTATTTCTTCATCCTCTACCTCTTGCCAAGTAGTATAGGGTGTTTTCTTCACAAGTTTCATGACTTGGTGAAGTGGGAGCTTGATCTTGTGATGCCTCGACGTAGATCATCTTCGGCATCGACGTCGACGACATAGCCCGCCTATTTCTCCGATGAAGCCGATGCTAGAGTCATGGATTCGATTTGGAAAGCGAGGAGACTTCATCGCGGAGCCATGGAGGTGGAG
The DNA here is from genome assembly GCA_030015575.1 of Agapanthus africanus. Classification (NCBI taxonomy): domain Eukaryota; kingdom Viridiplantae; phylum Streptophyta; class Magnoliopsida; order Asparagales; family Amaryllidaceae; genus Agapanthus; species Agapanthus africanus. The sequence continues at coordinate 654,325,685 of JASDDO010000014.1, forward strand.
AAATGGATCTACAAAGGTTGTATGTTCGTTCACTTAGTTAAGTTGTTAACTAGTTTCTTGTTTCGCCTAAACTTCTAGTTAACGATCCGTATTAGGGTTTCTCGGCACTCATAAAATTTGAAATTGGAATGGTTGATACCTTGTGAGACTTCATTAGCGTGCCTAGGAACCCTACAGTGGTATCAGAGCCTAGCTAGAGCCTTAGGCGAAGTCTAGACGGAGTTTGAAGTCCGATCGAACCGAAACCCCAATATTTCCATACTCTCTGGACATTTTCTGAATTTGTGGATTTTTTAGAATTAAAAATATGCAGAAAAATCAGCAAGAATATCTAAGAGTTACTGTAAAATTCGAGTTGCCAATTCGACTAAGTCGCGGCGTAACCGCGGCAGAAGCCTGGCTTCTGCGGCGGTTCCGCGGCCAAATAGTCACATCACGTTTTAAAAATTGCACAGTAATTCCTATTTTGCAGTGCTGATTTTCCTGGGAATTTTTAAATCTGACTCAAGAGTTGAGTTTTCTGGGTTGTATTGGGGACTCGGTGTTTCGATCGGATTGTCTAATTTTGTCTATGTGGCTTTCCGGGTATTTTTGAATATGTTAAAAAGTTCGACCGGATATAAATACCCACTTTTTCCCCTGTCGGGAAATTTCCAAGTGTTGGATTTTTCCATGGTTTAATAACGTTCTAAGTAGTGCAAGTAATGCAATGGACCCTCTAGAAGACAACAAACCTTAACTCGATTATGTGACCGTCTTGAACTGCCCTTTGAACCTTCGGGTTTGGGGCAGTACGGCGTGCCACATGTGAGACGTTGGCTTGACCCTTCCACGGCTGGACCGTTGGTACCGAGGCATGAACTGGATGTTTTTAAACTTGTTTCATGTGTTGATCTGTTTCGGGAAAACTTGGGTGTTCGATTGTTCGATCGGAAAGTTTAACATTTTCTATTTATCCGGAATGTGATACAATAATTGGAATTCACAAATAGTTATGAGATAACTGATATGAATGTTATAAACATAGTAGTTTAGTCTCACTTGATCGGTTGCCATGGAATTTTGATGTGATCAAAAGTCCGTCGCAATCACGTAGCGTACGCGGATACTCGCCGGGTAAACTTAATAGACAGCCTCACTCCATAGCCCCGACCAAGTGACTGTAGGAGAACCCCGTCGCCGAAAGCATCCGTTTGGGTGCTCGCGGCAGCGGTGTTCCGCCTTGGTGCACTTCGTCGACGGTATCGGGGGTGCGGCCGCCTACTAAAGTTTGCGACGAGCATTCGATCAGTTTTTCGGGAATCTTGTTGAATTGCCCGAACTTGATATTGAAAAGAGTTTTCGATAAATGAGACTAAAATGCGGGGTTTATAATTGTTAGGCATGCGATGTCTAAGGAATTCATTTGATTAGGCATGCGATGTCTATGCAAGTTGCGGATTCCAACTGTTGTAGTTTTACACTTTCTTTTCTGTGACCGTAAGTGTAATATGTGATATCGCCGGTTTCGTTGCTATATGTCAACGACAATTGGGATGCGCATATTTACTTACGTTGATAACATGTGATGTTATGTGTTGCTGGATATGTTATATTGGATCGTCGTGTTTGAATAGCCGTGGGATTTTATGTGAGATGAGTGATTTTCATTTTCATTCATGTAAAAACTTGTATGTAATATTCTTTTATTGGGGCACTTCCAGGTTGCGGAAGTTTTCACCTTTTGTATATTATTTACTTTTCCGCACTAGGATAGACCCAAGGAGGGGAGCACAAGTAACCGGGTTCTGGAGTCCAGTGGGAGACCAACTCGAGGAGTCGAGTCCGGGTCTCCTAACTCCAGAATTGGTAGGGTTGCTTGCCGCTCTCGTAGGGGTCTATGGGTGTGGGTTTGGCTATTCATCACGACCGTGGAATCCGTGTTTTATACTGGCTCGTATTGAAAACACGGACGTCCTAGTATATCCAATATTTCATATGTTTCTTCTGCTGCGATATCTGTGATGTGATCATGTGATGTTCTATGATAGATACAGTATATAGTATATATGATATATTATATAGACGTTACTTATGTTTTACACCCGTGCTAGCCCTGCCCCGCTCTGCCGTTAGCTACCTAACCTAACGGTGCACGAGGGGACATCGAGGCGAATGCGGATGGCATAAGTGTACGTCGTATTTATTTGTGATGTTTAGGTACTTAAATGATGGGACTTCATTAATGTGATTAATGAAAGAAAAGAAACCTAAGATGTTGTGGAATCGAATTTCAAAATAAAACAGGTAGCTACAGTTCTTGCTTTGCACAGTGGTATATATGATATATCCTGCACCTTATTCGATAAGGAAAGGATCGAGATCCCTTCACCGGGAGTGACTCCTTTAGCAATAACTGGCAGATGCTACACACTCGGTTTGTCTTTTGATTGCTTTTAAGTGTTTTTTGCTTTGCACAGTGATATATATGATATATCCCGCACCTCATTCGACGAGAAAAGGACCGACGATCCCTTCACCGGGAGTGACTCCTTTAGCAAAACTAGAAAAGCCTCAAAAACACTCCATTTCAAAATTCATTCGATCCTACAACGATATCAAGTTCATTACGCAAAAGGTTTTCTTAAAAACCTGTCGTAGCCCTCCGTCATTTCAGATAAGTACTATTTAGTATTCGTGCTGCGGTAGTTTGGCATTCGTCAAGGCGTGGTGTACGGTAGCTAACTAGTATTTATCTGCTTATGCATATGATGCAGATTGGATTAGGGTATTCGTACGGCGTTGTTTGGCATTCGTCAAGGGTCGTGCGAGTGGGTTTAATTCAATCAAGAAATGTACGGGTTGAACTTGACTAGCGCACTATGGGTTGTTTGGCATTCGTCTAGGTCATAGTACGTTAGGGGCAAAAGTATTATCGGGAATTTCAAGTGTTGAAATTTGCAATGAGATTGCATACCATCTATGAGATAGTTGGATCCCGATACCCGCTGCGAGTAATTGTTACTCCTGGGAGAGTTTTACACATTACAATTAGCCGATCAACTAGGTGTCTAGAAAGGTGTCAACGGGGTTACGCCTCTGGGAAAATGAGGTTTACATTAATTAGGTTCGTGCGAAAGCACGGGGGACCTCCCTCAAAGTACCGACACTGGCCTGGCTGAAAGATTGGCGAACTTGTAGCGTGTAATTAATCCCGGCTAGTCTTTCCTTTTAGGGTTTGAAGGAAGATTTGATAAAAAGCAGTGGGAGCCATCCTGATTAGATAAAATAATAACCAATCTGATCTTGCAAGAGCGCACGCTGAGTGTTTTCTTCTCTCTCTCTCCAGGTAGCGACCATATCACGCCTTAATCAAGATAATAATACGGAATATTGACCGAACCCGCTTGTTTTACTATGCTGGGGAACGTTGGTCCCGCTCCAACTTATAATAGTTATAAGACAGAGCAGGAAATAGGGGAATACCAAGATTCCCATGCCGCCCAAACGAAGAGAGTGCATGCTGATGCATCATCTTCGGGTGTGTTCATTATACAGAACTGTTTCTCAATGTCCTTTACGTCCTGGGTATATGATACCGGATCAGGATCCCAGATATGTAATCTGTTACATGGGCTACAGATAGGTAAAGAACTGAGAACGAGTGATAAGTTTCATGAGGCAGAAAACGGGGCAAGTGTTGCAGCCAAGTCTGTCGGTCACTGTCACCCTGTATTACCAATACATTGATTCTGAACGAATGTTATTAGATACCGAACCTGATATACAAAATCATATCAGTCTCTTTATTAGTAAAGAAATGATAAAATTTTGTATTGTTGGATAATGTTTTGAACATTTTCTATATCAAAAGTTGATCGGTTCAGGCACGTTATCTAAAAACATTGACGTTCTAAATCAAACTACAGTTCTTAGTATACGGAACACACACAAGAGGAAGAGTTCACATATGAACGAATCCTTCTTGAGGTATTGTAGACTAGGTCATATCAATGCGACCCGACTAGCGAAAGTTACATTTAGATGTATATTTAAATCAGTTTGAATTTACATCTTGTGAAACTTGCCAGTCATGTCACAAAGATTAGATGACCGTAGCTCTGTTTACTCGAAACAGAGAAAGAGTTAGTGAACTCTTGGGATGATACATGTTGATGTATGTAGGTCCCCAGTCTACACATGCTAAGACCAGTTCTTTGTACTTCATTACATTCTCTGATAATCTCTCGAGATTCAGACATATGTTCCTGTTGAAACACAAGTCCGAACCTTTTGAGATATTCACAGAATATAAGTTAGAAGTAGAGAACCAAAATACGGGTATAAGTATTATGTCCTTTGATGAGATCGAGGAGGAGAATACTTGAGCACGGCAATCCTGGACTATTCTAAAGGAGAATGAGATTCTCTCTCAGCATTACTCCTCCGTATACACCATAGCACAATGGTATATCGGGGCGGAGCAGAAACACCCTATTTAATATGGTGTGCTCTATGATGAGTACTACTGAGTTACCTTTTTCCTTTTTGGGGGTTATGCACTTGGGAAGTTGCATACCTATTGAATAGGGTTCCAATCAAATCAATAGCCTACCGCTTCATATATGATATGGAAAGGGAAGAGCCCATCTCTTAAGTTAGTTAAGATTTGGGGTTGTCCGGCCTATGTCTAAAAGTAAAATCCGGACAAGCTCGATGCAAGGTCTGTTATGTAGAACTGGAAATGTTCCAGCTATACAAACTGCAGCTGATGATTTGCTAGAACCAAAGGATTCAATAGATTCCAACGAACCTCAGCCTCTCCGCCGATCTAGTAGGGTTCCTCACCCACCTGAGAGATACTTCGGTTTCTCTATGACAGTGGGAGCGAGGAATACATCATGAGATGATGACCCAACTAGTTTCGAGCTAGCCATCAGGAATGAAACTCTGTAAGAATGGCTGGATGTTTATCGATCTGAGATGGAATCCTTATACACCAGCAAAGTATGGACTTTGGCTGCTATATCTGAAGGGTTAAATCCCCATCAGGAGCAAGTATATCTTGAGAAGATTACTTGGTGTAGATGGAAAAGTTGAGATTTTCAAAGCTAGACTTGTTAAAAGTTTGCATCATTTACCAGGCGTGGATTATGATGAAACCTTTTTCAAGTAGCTATGCTTAAGTCCATCCAGATCCTACTTGCCATGGCTACATACCATGACTATGATATCTGGCGGTTGGGTGCCATGACTGCTTTTCTAAATGATGTTTTAGAAGAGTGCGTCTATAAGTACACAGCCAGAGGGCCTCGTAGACAGTGGGAGCAGCGGAAACGTGTGCAAGATGTTTTATGTGATAAAGCAGGCATCGCGGAGTTGGAACATCTGTTTTGATGAGTTAGTCAAACAGTTTGACATCATCAAAATGGTAGATGAACCTTGTATATACAAAAAGGTTGTAGGGAGTATGGTAGTGATCCTCGTAGAGTACGTGGATGACATACTCTTGATAGGGAAGGAGTTTCCTATGCTACGCTCGGTCAATCTCCGCTTATCACATGGATTCTCCATATAGGATCAGAGTGATACCTCCTAAATCCTGAGTTTTCATCTATGAGATACATCTAATTGGATATTAGGATACTCACTAGTTGTAGTGAGATGGTATCAATCGATCCTAGGGAGAATCACTGGAAATGTTCCAGGCTGATAAGGACGACTGAATGTCAGTCGCGGGCATTGTCTTTACCCTCAGTAAAGGGACGGTATGTTGGAAGAGTTCCAAGCTAGATACCGTGGCATACTAGACGATAAAGGCTGGATACATCGCTACTTAAGATGCTACCAAAGAGGCAGTCTGGATGTATACATGTTCATGAAATGAACTTGGTTCCTCCCATTGTGTGACAATGGAGTTGTGGCTTATGCCAAGGAACGTCCGTCCCATCAGTGATCCAGACATATTCTAAGGCAGTATCACCTGATCATGGAGATGGTTGATCTCCAGGCTGATCGAGGTTAGGAGAGCAGACTCAGAGGACAACATGGCGGATCCACTCACAAAGGCCTATTCCCAGAGAGAGACCATTATGGGATGGTTGAGTATGAGATACTGCAACCACTGCTACAGATGGCCCTAGTGCAAGTGGAAGATTGTTAGTTATATGTATGCCCTAGAGGCCATTACTGTACATAGGATGTATATTGTAGTGGATGCTCGGACATATATAGGGAGGACTTTCTTGCTCGACATGATAGTATGCTATCTGGTTACCCTTTACCTTAATGTGTATACTGATTGTCTCTCTGTTTCATGTTGGTAAAGCCCTTAGGATGTGTACTTGACTACCTGGACTATGATGCGGATCATACTAGTGGGGACATGGTAGTCTATAAGTACATCCTTCAAGGTCCCTAGTCGTGGGTGTATCGAGACGGGGCATCGATATACCAGAGTAGACTAGCGTATACCTTCTCGACCAATACAGATGGGCGATGGATGATCCCATATCCATTGGTGTTTGACATCAGAGATGATATACGGGTGCTCAGTGGAGACTGGGTACACTGGACGGACTCGCCGAGAACTCCCAGATGGTATTATACCTCACGTCAGATGGCAGTTCTCTGGTGACACTGGTACATAGTAGTCTGTTGACCCGAGATCGTCATAGAGTCTTGTGTGGTTCCCACTGTGCTTTGATTTCCACCTTACCACGTCCAAGAGGGCGTGCAAAATGGTGGTTTTTGGGTACAGTCCCGAATCACATGGAGGCAATGAGCGATAGGAGGGGATTCGTCTCTCCCGGTATAGGGAGTTGATGTTGCGCTGTGTTCGATTGGCTATAACCGGAAATCCCTGGCCAGGGTTGCTGAGATTTACTGGTAAGTGTTACCAGTAGTTTCTCGAACTGTTATAGACCTCAAATCGACACGACTTATCGAGCTATTGGGGTCTGACGTTTACCACCCCTAGGCAAGATATGCGACATATCAGACGACGAGACCGGACTGTACGGTAAGTGTTACTGGTTGGATTCACAGGAGTGTGAGCGGGATTGCTCGTCGATCTTCTGATCGCTCAATACCCGAGTGGCCGTTACGTTTAGCAGACCGCTTGCGGCTTGTGGGTGTTTGATATGATCATCATCTGCTGCCGGCGTATTGACGAGTCTTTAGAGTCCTACACAGAGGTTTCCTGGCTCAAGCGAAACGAAATAGGAGCGCATATGAGATATGTGCGGGACCGAGAATAATACGTGTATGTGATACCGTATTCCATTCTCGCGATGAATGTATCGATTGGTTGTATGCGATATAACCTAGTTATCGAATCAAGGGTTGATTCGATAAATCGATACATTTGATATTAGTCGGTCATATACGATATGACCGTATCGTTAAATCAAGTATTGATTTGATGATTTAATGCATAATTATATATTTGATATATTACTTTGCATTAACTAGTATTGGTTCACTTTAAATGGTTATTCTCACTTGTAGTACACAAGTTGTATATGTGATATACTTTTATGCACTTGATTGTATCATGATTGATGATACATGCTTACTTGATTTTGTGTAAAGACTTATACCATGGTTATCATAATGGTTAGGGTTTTGAATTATTCATTTATTTGTTTATCCATTTATTTTTTTGGACAAATAAAGAGAGAAGAAAACAAAATGGTTGCTTGAATATCATGATGCTTGTTGAAGTTTCAAGAAGGTTTGACCATTTTGTCTTCATCTACTAAACCTAACCATTCACTAACCCTAGTAAATTCTCTACACTTAATCATAGTTAGGATATGATAAGTATTCAATTATTTTATTATTTTGAAAGAACACTTATCATATTCTTGCTTCTTCTTCACATGAAGAAAGCTTTCTACCAACAATGGTGAAATGTGAAAAAGAGTGAGAAATCCAATTCTAAAGTGAACCCACATCCTATTTCTTCATCCTCTACCTCTTGCCAAGTAGTATAGGATGTTTTCTTCACAAGTTTCATGACTTGGTGAAGTGGGAGCTTGATCTTGTGATGCCTCGACGTAGATCATCTTCGGCATCAACGTCGACGACATAGCCCGCCTATTTCTCCGATGAAGCCGATGCTAGAGTCATGGATTCGATTTGGACAGCGAGGAGACTTCATCGCGGAGCCATGGAGGTGGAGAAACGGATCTACAAAGGTTGTATGTTCGTTCACTTAGTTAAGTTGTTAACTAGTTTATTGTTTCGCCTAAACTTCTAGTTAACGATCCGTATTAGGGTTTCTCGGCACTCATAAAATTTGAAATTGGCATGGTTGATGCCTTGTGAGACTTCATTAGCGTGCCTAGGAACCCTACACTGTATCGATGGAGAGCCAGTTTGGCGGGCTCGAAACCCACTACTATGCATTAATATCGTGGTTATGCACCTACCGGACCGGGTGTTGCGACAGTTTAGTATATTGCAACATATTCCTATTCCGCCGCCTGCGCCTATGACAATAGAGGGAGACATGCGAGGAGGAAAGGCGGAACGTGATTGGAGATAGCATCATCATCAATATTTGCTGAGATGGGAGGATATGCAGCGTAATATTGCCTTACAGTAAATAGATGACCAAACAACCACCGATGCTACATAAACATATCTACAATGGTATAAGCATGTCACTATAAGATATCTTTCTTCTCCCGCTAACGACTTTCCAAACATCAAGCAGTACGAGCCTAGAGACCAGGTGGAACGAGAAATGGTAAGTTAAATTTTTTAAATTAAATTAGTTTTTAACATCCGGCGGTATGAGTCAATTATTATAGCTTATTTTTAATGTAACGACAGGCTTGTGAGTTGTATCATATACAATCATTGATACAAAATCCATATCCGACTGATGTTGGTCCAGATACTCAGGCTTTATTTTCTACTTTAGACTTATATATTGGTGGTATATTTAGTTCATATAATATGCTTCCACATTTATCGCCATCTCTAGAGCAACAGCATGAGCCGGCACCAGAACAACAGTATGAGCCGGAACCAGAGCCACTGCATCAGGGAGATCCAGAGAAGCGAGATCAGTGGTTCGGAGAACTATACTGTCAGCAACAACCCTGGCATATTGAACAAGCTCAACAACTGGAGCAACAACAGTTTTAGGGGACGGGTTTTGCGTAACAACAGCAGTCTTGGGCGTCAGGTTTTGCGCAACAACAACAGTCTTGGGGAACAGGTTTTGCGCAGTCTTGAGGGCCAGGTTTTGTGCAACAGCAGCAGCATGAAACCGGGACAGGTTCATCGCAACAACAGCCTAGTTAGGAGACGTATTTTTCGTCCTACATACAGTTGTCGGGAGGCAACACATATCCGACACATGTCCCACATTCAGGATTTGCGGAACAACAGCCTTTCCAAGACGATGCTGAAGACGAAGCAGAAGAGCAGATGTTGCTGCCACCTCCATATACCCAAGAAACGGGTGGGTCGTCCAGTTACCTCAAGAAGCATAGGCTTATGTCAAGCCTTCTTGGATTGGGAAAGGGAAAGTGAAAGGGAAAGCGATAATTGTATAGTTTTACAAATGGATGTCAAAGTGTCTAATTCTTTTAATGGATTCATTTTGTTAATAAAGTGTATACAAGATTCATATTTATAGTATGATCTAAATATTGAATTAATTCTATATAAACAATAAGAACACTTGTCAGCACGTCCGAAACAATAACAACAATCTTATACTTTAATCGTGGGGGAAGAAACGGTTGTTTAACCGAGGATTTAAAAAATCTTTTTTAAATTTAATATTTGATTTATTTTTTTAAAAATTTTAAAAATGAAGGGTTCTAGGAACCCGCCCCCACCCATCTACTAAAGTGGGCGGGTTCTAGAACCCGCCCTTTTCTCTATGAGGGTGGGGGAACCCGCCCTTTTCTCTATGAGGGTGGGGGCGGGTTCTAGAAACCCGCCCTCTCCTTTGATGGGGCGGGATGGGTACGGGTGAGGGTTTACAGGGCGGGTCCCACATTTGATAAACCGTCCTATTCCACAAATATAATTTAAAGTATATTATTTTAATAATTTTAAAATATATTTACCCTGTTTCGAAAAAAAACCACCGCACTAGCGTGATTATCCTTAAATGGTTGTAGATTTTTCAATTTTGGTCGGGGTTAAAAATTAACTTTCATAAGAGTGATATCTTGAGTGTGGATGGGGAACTACCAAACTTAAGGGAGTGCACATCGATTTTTGGGTGTAAGATTGGCCGATTTCCATTAAAGTATTTGGGGCTCACTTTGAGATCGAGGGCTTTAAAAAAGGAGGATTGGAATGTGATGATGGAAAAAGTGGATAAGAAACTTGCGGGTTGGAAAAGAAGTTGCTTGTCCCTAGGTGGTAGGTTGATACTAACCAATTCGGTACTTTCGGCTGTCCCTTTATACATGATGTCGGTCTTTAAAGCCCTGAAATATGTTGTTAAATCCATTAATAAGATTGGCAGAAATTTCTTTAGGAAAGGTCAAAGAGAGGATAATAAAGGTCTTTGCTTGGTTTAGTGGGGTCCTGCTTATAAGAAAAAGAAATTTGGGGACTTAGGTATCCTTGATCTTAGAGACATGAATTTCGCATTACTCGCCAATTGGTGGTCTTTTTTTACAAAACCATATGGGAGGGTTTGGGAACCATTGATTGATATATATAGGAGACAAGTAAGATTTAGGTTTGGGGAGACTCCGAGAGTATCAAGGGTCTCCTTCTTTTGGAAGGGGGTCTCGGAAGCGGGTAGATTCTACTTTGCTAACACAAGGTTGAATGTGAGAAATGGGCGAGGTACGAAATTTTAGTTAGATGTGTGGTGTTCGGATATTCCGTTATGCTGTGAGTATCCGGATATTTTTGCAAGGGTTGTAATAGTCGCTCGATCAGTCCAAATGTCTAGATCAAGGACGGGATGGAAATTGCCGTATATATTGAATACTATCACCTCTAGTCAAGAAACAGAGTTGGTGGAGAGATTAGATTTGGTTCCACATGCGCATGCTACATAGGATCTCAGAGTTTGGAAGTGGAAACTCATGGCAAGTTCTCGGTGAAGTCAACATATTCCATTATTAACCGGGAGGGTTATATCGTGTGATGCGGCGGTGATTTGGAACTCTCTACTTCCATTAAGAGTTAAAGTTTTTATATGGTTACTTTCCGAAAAGGCGATTCTAACAAAAGATAACTTAAGGAGAAGGAACATAATGATACGTACCCTTCGTGTTCCGTGTGGGGAAAGCGATGAAACAATTGAGCAACTTTTCTTTTCATGTCCAATAGCCGTTAGGCTATGCGCACTTGTTTGGTTTAACGGGGAGAGATTGTAATTGTGTTGGTTTTTGTAGAGAAAATGGTGAACAAATAATATTACACATTCACGGAGGAAAGATTGGGATGTTATTGTTGCATCAGTCCTTTGGTCAATCTGGATTCTACGTAACGATGTTTGTTTTAATAACTATCATAAGGAGTTCGACTAGGATCCTGAGGGAAGGATTTGGAAACAAATCTTCCCCACTTTTCACCATTAGATTAGCTTTAAAATTTGTACATTCAATTATGTTATATTTGGTAATAAATGAAAGATTTTATTCATAATTGTTAGCGCACATCTCAAAGTTAATCTAATGGTGGAAAAATGGTAAGGATTTGTTTTGAAATCCTTCCGATAGGACTCTAGTCGAACTCCTATCATAAACTCTTTAATGATTTCCCTAATGCCCTTTAACACAACTGCTTATTTTTGTAAGGCATTGCAAAGAAACAAGGAAACCTACAGCCAGGGAAATTGTTTAGGGATGCTCCTGGAGCGGAGCCGGCGGTGATAGGTTGGCTGATGGTGGAAGTAAGGCTTTTTTAGCTGCTGCGATCAATGAGCAGATGATACTACTTGAGGCAATCCGAAACCTTCTGGAAGGACTGCAGCAGCAGACTGCTATATTGTTGAACCAACCAGAAACAGAAGCAACCGGTATAAAGCACTCTGCCATCCAGATGGCAGGAGGAGCCTACCCTATACAACCTTCAAAACCTAAGAGACAGAAAGAAACAATTAACCAGTCAAGTCAAGGGTTTTGTTTCTACTGCAAGAAGGATGGACACTTGTGGTGTTGGGATACGGCAGTGCCCCGGCCGTCAATCCGAGACCAAATGCGGAACAAAATTTTTTTAAACTCGGCACTACCGCAACCAAAAATCCGGATCGTTCCATTAACCGTTAACTAGCAATCTATAAAGAAGTTAGAATGGCTATACCGATCGATCCGTGTCCTTCGGTCTTTAGCCACCATCCCTAGCTCCTCGCGGCATCTCCGATCTCGCTCGATCTCCGGACTCCTCATCGAATTGGCACCACATCAAGAAGTATTTTTACGGGCTCCCGCTTCAAACCGAAGCAACTCGGACATGAAGTTTGCTAGCCGACATGTCCAAGGTGAAGTAGAGAATACGTGTGATAACTTTGTCTCATGACACTCTAGGATTCTCAACACATGAGATGGATAGAGTGGAGGTAGAAGATGATGCCATTGATGAGGAACTTGTGAGCTCAAGAGAAGAAGAAGAAAAAGGCTTATGTTGTTGTGAGATCTTTTGAGAGAGAGATATATATATATCAATAATACCAAGCCCCAAGCCATCACATGGCTGCCCCTCTCTCCGCAAAATATCCCCACTAACCATAATTAGCCACAAAATCAATCTATGTCACATTAAATGGCTACACAAACCAATACTATGAGTCACCATGTACATGTGGCATGAAAAGATGCTTGTGGACAAAACTTGCACTCACATTTTCCTCCATCAAACATTTAAACCAAAATGTTTAATCCAACTGTAACAACCGAGTCCAGTTATACCAATTTCAGTTACCGTATGTGTTGTTTGTGGTGTTTATTTCATTTACCATGTTTGATTTTGAGTGGTAGTTACTTTATATTCGACCTGTTTACATGAGCTTGTTGTTTCCTAGTTATAGATTACCCTAACATTATATATTGTTGCATATAACAATTTAAGTCTCTTAAAATAATTTAAAAATACATGACATGGCCTGCTTGGTACCCCTAACCCTGTGGTAGCGTCCTTGCATCGTGTTCTCGTCCCGTTCAGTGAAACGGACGCATTTGGATGGCTACGCGCATGTACGTGCATCCGTTCTTGGGGGTATACATTTCTATTACAAAATCCTTCATTTTAAATTTTGGAACTTGCCAATAATTTTCATATTTCAAATCCAAATTTTTAGACCCGACCCGGGCGAAATTCTGAAATATTTTGCATCCCGCCAAATCCTATTTATTTTAAATCTTTTTTAAATCAGCTTAAAATATTTTGCAGCCTACCATAAAATTTTCTAAGCCAGCGAGATTATATTTAAATCTTTTCTAAATCTTTCCTAAACAATTCCTAATCCATGAGCCAATCAGGCTCGAGTACGCCGGGCCCACACACACCTCTCTCTCTTTCTCTTTCTCTCTCATCCCGCTAAACAACAAATTTATATCTCCTCACACCTCTCTCTCTTCCTCTCTATCTCTCTCTTCCTCTCTCTCCTCTCGCAACTTCTTTCTCTCTCTTCCTCTCAGGATTTCACTCTCTCTCTCCTCTCACAAATCTTTTCTCTCTCCCCCTTAATATATTTCTTCTCCCTCGTCTCCTTTTCACGAACCCATACTCGAAGCCTAGTCTTCGCCGCTCCATCTCCACCGACCTTACCTCGTCATCGCCACCATCGTCTCACCCTCGTGACCGCCATCTCCACCTCCACCTCCTTCCTCTCCTCTCTTCATTCCGATGATCCACGAGAACCCACTGCACCCGACGAGGCCACCTGCTGCAACCTCCCGCGAGCCCAACCTCGCCGGTGACTTGTTCATATCAGATTTTTGCATTTTTATACCGCCCAATTTTTATCACATTGCTTATCGGTAGGTACTCTTGAGCCGTGTTTGCTAGTTAATTGAAGGATACAGGTTCTCAGCTCTAAACAGTGAAATTCATGGAAAAACACAACAAATTCCGGATTACTACCAACCACAGATAAAACACGGGTCTCCGCTCTCTATCCGTATGTTGCCGCACACCAGTTTAAGGGACAAAATGGCAAATCAATGTCATTTTCATACACAAAGCTCAATGTCAACACAAGATCCAACATATCTACGCAGAGATCAAGAAAAATCATGGCAAAAGATCCACATCACATCACCTTTTGATCAGCAGAAATTCTGGAAAAATCGTGAAGAAATTCTGAGAAACAACATATACCAGACAAAAGGAATGAGCAAACCAGAGAAACCCACAAAAACACATGAGCCAAGTCCACTTAATGGCCGCGGATCCGCGGCCAAAATGGGATCTAGGCCGCGGATCCGCGGCCATATAGGGTTGTCAGTTGATCAAATTTCAGGGGTATATGAGTCTTTTCATGAAGGGTCAGAATGCGGCCCTAGGGTTTCAGTTTCGTGCCTATAAATAGCCCAAAACTTGCCAAGCCAAGTGTGCTTATTCTTGTGTAAAATTTAGGATATGTTTTGTAGTTCTTCTTCCTCTTTTCATCTTTTCTCCATTAAAACTTTATAGTGAGCTTTTTATGAGTGAAGGATGAATAAAAGAGTTCTTTTTGTTACCATACTTGTCTTGTTATGTTGTTAATGATAATTGCATGTATTTTTCATTTGCTAATCTAGTTGTTGTTATTTGTTGTTTGTTTTTTTCTTGTTCTCTTTTTCTTTATCCTTAAGAACAATGATGCTTAAGTTTGATCCTTGCCAAGGTGAGGTCTCAAATAGCTAGTTGTAATCTTCTAACCTCCTTCTTTCTATCTTCCTCTTTTTATTGTATTTTCTTTTTCTTATAATGGGTGAGTAGTTTTCTTACTTGTTAGGGTAGGATAAGGAAAGTTTGAGAGAAGGAAATCTCTCCCTCTTTCCTTGCCCAACATCTTAATTCGGACTCCCGTTAATTGAACCACAATCCGCTCCCTACGGCACCCTATCCTACATGATAGCGGTGATTCCTTAGTGAGACCGGTTGTGGTTGAATTAACCGGAGGTTAAGGCTAAGAGCCAAGAACGGACGGACAAGCACCAAAAGGAAGAACTTAAGCGTTGGAAAGCCTAGCTTATACTCGTAAGTTCCTTCCTAGTCGTGCTAATCCCCGTTGTTGCCGATTACCGTAACACCGATATTAAGAGTGGCAACGAAAGAAATGAGCGACTCCTAACTCAAACTAACCTAATCCTAACCCTAACAAGCTCTCTTTATATATCATTTTAGCACATAGTTAATCTCAAAACCAACCTGGACATTTGGACTTAACTCGTTAAAGCACATAGAAAAAGATTCCCATCTCCCTGCGGACGACCCGTACTCAACCGGCTAGCTACAAGCGAAACCGTCTTGATTGCGGTAATTAACTAAGCACGTAAAAACTTTACTAATCATTACTCGCCGTCGTCACCCTCGTCACCTCCTTACATCCATCTCCACGTCCCGACCTTACAAACCGCTACCACCACCCGCTGCAAACCCCACGACCACAACTGCACCCTAGTAACCCACTGCCCTTCGCCAGAAAATCACCACGCCGGCAACCCTCATCGTCGTCGCCCCGTGCCGACTCCCCTGAAATCCCAGAACACCCTACCACAGTACGATCTTCTTCTTCTCCTTCTCTTCTTCACTTTCCTTATGAAAATTTTTCTTAATTGTTCACTGTCGTTGTGTTTGCCGGAATCCGGCTGTGCCGTCGACTACCCCGACGATCCAGCTAGGTTACCTGACCTGTGTGAGCCCACTGTGCGTTGTGTGGATTCGCTCCGTATACCGTGCGCGCGTCACGACTTTTACCGCCGACACGTGAGACGTTCCGTATACCCGTTTCTTGATCTGTCGAGGCAAGTGAAACTTGCTACATGCTATTCATACTATTCCTATATTTATTTATCTACTTTCATATTAAATCTATCGATAGAATCTAAAGTTAAGAATTCCAAGTTAACAGTGCGATATTTTCGTTTACATTTAGATTCAAAACTTGAAACCTACCCGTTGCATTTACTTTACTAAACCTAATAACCACAGTTATATGTTTTAATCACATTTTAACTATTGACATAACCTATGGTACTTTTTTCTATAGTTCTAATCTATCGGACACCCGTGTGCATTTTACCTGTTTTAGTTATGATTGCATCCATTGAACATATTATATATATCATTGCATCCCTAAATTACTTAATACTTATTAACACGATTTTAACATCCATAATTGTCATACTGTATGCATGTAATGTTGAAACTATCTCTTAACCTCAAACTGGTAACCGTACATCTAATAATTTAACCTGTACCTATTTGCATGTCATATTATATGTGCCAGTTTATTGTTCTGATAGTATCCATGCTTGTTTATTTATAACCATGATTATTCTAGTTGATTATGAGCACCCACATGATATCTTGTATACCCTGACATGACTTGCTACACATATTACCTGACCCGACATGGTACCGTACGACTCTTGATATGACATAACACTTATATCTACTACCCGTCTTGACCTGACGTACCATGGCTTTACCTGTTACCTGATCTTGCGTCTAATGCCAACAAACCTGTCCTGTAGTCCTCACGGATCGTTCCTGTTGTCTATACAGACAAACCTGTACCTGCCTGATCATGGGTTGGCATTAGTGCTAGATTATTTTATACTTGACTTGAACATATATAACTTGGAGGTATGGGGAAATCGGTATTGTAACCGAACGTAACTCAAAGGGTCACCCGATTGTTTGCCATTTTTCCGGGCGTTACGGAATACCCATTGTTTGCCGTTTTTCCAGGCGTTGTGGAATACCCATTGTTTGCCGTTTTTCCGGGCGTTACGGAATACCCATTGTTTGTCGTTTTTCCGGGCGTTACGGAATACCTATTGTTTGCCGTCTTTCCGGGCGTTACGGAATAACCACCGACAAGTTACGATGAGGATTACATTACTTGGTTTCGAAGACTTTAGAATAGATGACCCCGTAGCACAGTTTAGATATCTCTGCACTTCACTTATACTGACACATTCACCGTTATATATTCTCATTATATTCTCGCTCATACTTATACCTGCATGTCGTACTATCCCTGTTAGTATTATTGCTTGATATTATGATGCGCTGACGTCTGGGTTTTGCATGGCCCAGATTCCTTACCTTTGCTGCAGTCCGAGCAAGAGTACTTCAGTCGGCAGGCTGAGCAGTGAGGACTCGTTAGTAGTTAGTTCTTTTATTTTTTCAGTACTTTCATTCCTGATGTGAGCCCGCATTATGGGACATACATTCCAGTTATTCTTGTATTGGATCTTTTGCTTCCGCATTATTTATTCTTGACTCATTTTATTTTGGCTTATGGACATGTGCTAGATAGTTTTATTCTTTGTTCTTGATATCTCTACAGCCGTAATGTGACTGTGGAAAGATAATTTCTATCCACAGGTAGCATGGTTGGCTATGTCACATGCCTACCTTAGCGTTCTCTGGGAAGCGGGGCGTGACACGGTTTTTTTGGTATCAGAGACATAGGTTAATCGGGTTGATTCCTTTGTAGTTGGGTATTGTACCCAATACATGAATCAGAATACTCGTGATTAGGAAACGTGTCCTGCTACCTTGCCGTTTTACCGTTCTTGAATCTTAACCTCCTCCTGATCATACTTTTATGATATGCAAACCACTTTTGCATGTCGACTCGAAACCTGATTCCTTGTTATCTCTAGAACTTAGGCGACTTGGGTGGAGTTATGTAATTGTAGTTATGATACCGCGACATAGTTACAATGCGGTACTCTATTTAAGTAACTCGGAGTTCTAGCCTTGATCTATAATTTTGAATCCGTTATCATGCTAATCCTTGGGTGTTTTGATTTCAGGAATATGGCAGACAAGAATCTGAAGACGTACCAAAGGCGTGTTGAGGAAGCCGCTATGCTTGGAGTAATACGTGGGATGTTGGAAAACCAAAAGCGACAGAACGAGCTGATCCAACAACAAGCTGAATCTTTTCAGGAAGGTTTGCGGACCATTCAGCAGTCCATGAGCAATGCTGTGGCCAGACCAGTGGATTGTGTGGGTAACGTGGCGGATTTCAGGAGACTGGGTCCGTCTGTCTTTTCTGGCCTGGAGGAGCCGTTGCCAGCAGAGCAGTAGTTGGTTGATATGGAGAATTTACTCATTGCGGCACAGATCTCAGAGGATCAGAGGGTGGATGTGGTACGCATCCAGTTGGTAGACTACGCCCGTGAATGGTGGTTTGTGGAAGAGACCCGCTTGCCTAAGCCGATCAGTTGGGCGGATTCCTCGAAGAGTTTCTTGGAGAAGTTCTTCCCGCGGACTGCACGGGAGGAAATGGAGGAAAAATTCGTCAGTTTGAAGCAGAACGGCGCACCTGTAGATGTACATGCAGCTGAGTAGACGCGGCTCAGTAGATTCGCTGGACCTTTGGTTGCCAGCAATGCTGATAAGGTAAGAAGGTTCATGCGCAGTTTGGATGTGGACATCCAGAGGCAGATTGTCTCCCTGGGTTTGACCACTTTCTCACAAGTACTTACAGCAGCCCGAGAGCAGCAGAGTCTATCTATGAAGACCGGGAGTACACCGCAGCCAGCAGTTACAGTGCGGAAGCCGGCATTTGCACCGAACCGAGCACATGGACACAAAGGTATTCCGGTGAACAGGCGTGGCATTGTACCAATGAAGAGGCCAGTTTTTCCCGAGCAAAAGGGAAGGGTGTTGTGCGATTACTGCCAACGACCGGGTCATTATCGAAGAGATTGTCGTAAGAGGCTTGGACTGTGTCTTATTTGCGGATCAGCTGATCACACCATTGATACTTGTCCATCGAAGTTACGGTTGAAGGATGACACTCAGAAGCCACCGCAGAGATAGTTTCAGGAGCAGAAGCTGATAACTCAGGGACCCAATCAAGCTCGAGCCTTTACCCTGACGGCTGAAGAGGCTAAAGCTCCAGAGGAAGTCGTTTCAGGTACTTTACTTGTTCATGGTTTTCTCGCATTAGCGTTTTTCAGCTCTAGTGCATCCCATTGATTTATGTCGTCCAAGTTTATTACTATACACTCGATGACTGGCATGACCCTGTTTAGTTATTGGGACATACACATTGGGAATTGGAAAATCTTAACTAATAGAGGGTGTAAGGATTGTTCTGTTGTTGTTGGCGGACGAGAGCTAGTGTAGATTCCTTGGTGTTTGTTACCGGCAGTATGAGGTCGCCTTGGGAATGGATTTTCGGCACTTTCCATGATCACAGTGAGTGTAGACCAAAGAAAGTGAATTTCCAGATTTCCGAACAACCAGAGGATGTTAAGTATTAGCAGTTCTGTCAGGCCAGTCGAGTTTAAGGCTAGGTCGACAAACAATGTTCTTTCGTCGATGGAGGTTGATAAAATGAAGCGCCAGCTGTTGTTCGAGATTTCATGGACGTGTTCGAGGACATCTCGGGTTTACCGCCAAAACGAGATGTGGAGTGCGCGATGAATCATGCTCCTGGTGCAGCGCCAATCTCAAAGGCGTACTATCCAATGGCACCAGTGGAGTTGAAAGAAGTTAAGAAGCAAGTTACTGAATTACCTGAGAAGGGTTGGATTCGCAGCAGTAACTCGCCTTGGGGAGCTCCAGTTCTTCTAGTAAAGAAGAAAGATGGCACAAGGAGGATGTGCATCAATTATCGAGATTTAAACCGGGTGACTATTAAGAACAAGTACCCGATCCCTCGCATTGGCGAATTGTTCAAACAGCTTTGTGGCGCAAGGGTATTCTCGAAACTGGATTTGCGATCCAGATATCATCAGGTCCGAGTTAAACCAGAGGATATTTGCAAGACTGTGTTCCGAACTCGGTATGGACATTACGAGTATTAGTGATGCCTTCGGAGTAACGAATGCACCGGCGATATTTATGGACTTGATGAGCCGAATCCTTTCACCATTCTTGGACCAAATTTATAGTGGTATTTATTGATAATCTTCTGGTCTACTCCAAGAGCAGTGAAGAGCATGTAGAATATTTGGTGATCGCACTGCAGACGTTGAGGCAAGAAAGTTTGCATGCAAAGTTGATCAAGTATGAGTTTTGGCTTGAAGAAGTGAAGTTTTGGGACATGTCGTGTCTGGAGACAGAATCACCATTGATCCCGAAAGGATTGCGACAGTTCGAGATCGGCCGATTCCGAAGAATGTTGTAGAGATCAGAAGCTTTCTTGGACTTGCCAGGTATTACAGATATTCGCGAAGAGCTTATGAAGAAGGCACACAGTTCAGCATATTCCGTACATCCAGAAGGCACGAAGATGTACCGAGACTTACGACAGCATTTCTGGTGGGAAGGCATGAAACGGGAGATTGCCCGCTTTGTGGAAAAATGCTTGGTGTGTCAGCAAGTAAGGCTGAACATCAAAGGGTTGCTGGTTTATTGCAACCACTTTTGATTACTCAGTGGAAGTGGGGATATATAACCATGGATTTCGTGACAGCTCTACCGCGGAGTCCGAAAGGCAACAAGGCAGTATGGGTGATTGTTGATCGTTTGACCAAGGCAGCTCATTTCATTCCTTTTCGGGTTGGTCAATCGACAGAAACCTTGGCAGAACGGTACATGCAGGATATGGTAAGATTGCATGGAGTACCGGTGAGCGTTGTGTCCGACCGTGACACTCGGTTCTTATCACACTTTTGGAGGAGCTTATAGGAAAGTTTGGGTACTCAATTGAAGTTTAGTACAGCTTATCATCCTCAAGCAGATGGCCAGTCGGAGAGAACGATCCAAACTCTTGAAGATATGTTGAGAGCTTGCATGTTGGACTTCAAGGGTTCATAGGAGGATCATCTACATTTGGCGGAGTTTTCCTACAACAACAGTTTCCAGGAAACTATTCAGATGGCTCCATTCGAAGCTTTTTATAGTCGCAAGTGTCGTTCACCTGTTCGTTGGGACGATGTCGGTGAACGAAGATTGTTGGGACCAGATTTGGTTGTGCAGACAATTGAGAAAGTTAACACTATCAGAAATCATATGAAAACAACACAGGACAGACAGAAGAGTTAGGCAAATACGTCGAGAGGACCTCTAAAGTTCGCCGTGGATGATTTAGCATTCTTGAAGATATCACCGACTAGAGGGATGGTTCGTTTCGGAAGTCGGGGAAAGCTCAGTCATCGATTCGTCGGACCTTACGAGATCTTGGAGCGTGTTGGTGAGGTAGCGTATCGATTGGCGTTACCGCAATCCTTGGCGAATGTGCATGACGTGTTTCTCGTATCTCAACTCCATAAGTATGTTTGAGATGAAACACATGTGTTGGATCATTCGGAGCTGACTGTACGAGAAGACTTGACTTTTGAGGAGCGACCGATTGCGATAGTGGATCGAGGGGAAAAGGTTCTTAAGAACAAGGTTATCCCTCGTGTACTGGTTTCTTGGAGTAATCACTCACATGGAGAGTTAACTTGGGAACGAGAAGATGAAATCCGGCAGAAGTTTCCCCATCTTTTCTTGTCGGTTTGTTGGTCGTTTATCCCTTTTGTGTTCTTGGAATTTCGAAGACGAAATTCTTTTGTAGTTGGGTATAATGTAACAACCGAGTCCAGTTATACCAATTTCAGTTACCGTATGTGTTGTTTGTGGTGTTTATTTCATTTACCATGTTTGATTTTGAGTGGTAGTTACTTTATATTCGAACCATTTACATGAGCTTGTTGTTTCCTAGTTATAGATTACCCTAACATTACATATTGTTGCATATAACAATTTAAGTCTCTTAAAATAATTTAAAAATACATGATATAGCCTGCTTGGTACCCTTAACCATGTGGTAGCGTCCTTGCATCGTGTTCTCGTCCCGTTCAGTGAAACGGACGCGTTTGGATGGCTACGCGCATGTACTTGCATCTGTTCTTGGGGGTATACATTTCTGTTACAAAATCCTTCATTTTAAATTTTGGAACTTGCCAATAATTTTCATATTTCAAATCCAAATTTTTGGACCCGACCCGAGCGAAATTCTGAAATATTTTGCATCCCGCCAAATCCTATTTATTTTAAATTTTTTTTAAATCAGCTTAAAATATTTTGCAGCCTACCATAAAATTTTCTAAGCCAGCCAGATTATATTTAAATCTTTCCTAAACAATTCCTAATCCATGAGCCAATCAAGCTCGAGTACGCCGGGCCCACACGCACCTCTCTCTCTCATCCCGCTAAACAACAAATTTATATCTCCTCACACCTCTCTCTTCCTCTCGATCTCTCTCTTCCTCTCTCTCCTCTCGCAACTTCTTTCTCTCTCTCTCTCTCTCCCCTCTCACAAATCTTTTCTCTCTCCCCCTTAATATATTTCTTCTCCCTCGTCTCCTTTTCACGAACCCATACTCAAAACCTAGCCTAGCCTTCGCCGCTCCATCTCCACCGACCTTACCTCGTCGTCGCCACCATCGTCTCACCCTCATGACCGCCATCTCCACTTCCTTCCTCTCCTCTCTTCATTCGATGATCCCCGAGGACCCACTGCACCCGACGAGGCCACCTGCTGCAACCTCCCCAGAGCCCAACCTCGCCAGTGACTCGCCGTCGTCACCCTCGACACCTCCTCACATCCATCTCCACGTCCCGGCCCTACAAACCGCTACCATCACACGCTGCAAACCCCACGACCACAACTGCACCCTAGTAACCCACTGCCCTTCACCAGAAAATCACCACGCCGGCAACCCTCGTCGTCGTCGCCCCGTGCCGACTCCCCTGAAATCCCAGAACACCCTACCACAGTACGATCTTCTTCTTCTCCTTCTCTTCTTCACTTTCCTTATGCAAATTTTTCTTAACTGTTCACTGTCATTGTGTTTGCCGGAATCCGGCCGTCCCGTCGACGACCCCGACGATCCAGCTAGGTTACCTGACCTGTGTGAGCCCACTGTGCGTTGTGTAGATTCGCTCCGTATACCGTGCGCGCGTCGCGACTTTTACCGCCGACACGTGAGACGTTCCGTATACCCGTTTCTTGATCTGTCGAGCTAAGTGAAACTTGCTACACGCTATTCATACTATTCCTATATTTATTTATCTACTTTCATATTAAATCTATCGATAGAATCTAAAGTTAAGAATTCCAAGTTAACAGTGCGATGTTTTCGTTTACATTTAGATTCAAAACTTGAAACCAACCCGTTGCATTTACTTTACTAAACCTAATAACCACATTTATATGTTTTAATCACATTTTAACTATTGACATAACCTATGGTACTTTTTTCTATAGTTCTAATCTATCGGACACCCGTGTGCATTTTACCTGTTTTAGTTATGATTGCATCCATTGAACATATTATATATATCATTGCATCCCTAAATTACTTAATACTTATTAACATGATTTTAACATCCATAATTGTCATACTGTATGCATGTAATGTTGAAACTATCTCTTAACCTCAAACCGATAACCGTACATCTAATAATTTAACCTGTACCTATTTGCATGTCATATTATATATGCCAGTTTATTGTTCTGATAGTATCCATGCTTGTTTATTTATAACCATGATTATTCTAGTTGATTATGAGCACCCACATGATATCTTGTATACCCTGACATGACTTGCTACACATATTACTTGACCCGACATGGTACCGTACGACTCTTGATATGACATAACACTTATATCTACTACCCGTCTTGACCTGACGTACCATGGCTTTACCTGTTACCTGATCTTGCGTTTAATGCCAACAAACCTGTCCTGTAGTCCTCACAGATCGTTCCTGTTGTCTATACAGACAAACCTGTACCTGCCTGATCATGGGTTGGCATTAGTGCTAGATTATTTTATACTTGACTTGACCATATATAACTTGGGGGTATGGGAAAATCGGTATTGTAACCGAACGTAACTCAAAGGGCCACCCGATTGTTTGTCGTTTTTCCGGGCGTTACGGAATACCTATTGTTTGCCGTTTTTCCCGGCGTTACGGAATACCCATTGTTTGCCGTTTTTCCGGGCGTTACGGAATACCCATTGTTTGCCGTTTTTCCGGGCGTTACGGAATACTCATTGTTTGCCGTTTTTCCGGGCGTTACGGAATACCCATTGTTTGTCGTCTTTCCGGGCGTTACGGAATAACCAACGACGAGTTACGATGAGGATTACATTACTTGGTTTCGAAGACTTTAGAATAGATGACCCCATAGCACAGTTTAGATATCTCTGCACTTCACTTATACTGACACATTCACCGTTATATATTCTCATTATATTCTCGCTCATACTCATACCTCCATGTCGTACTACCCATGTTAGTATTATTGCTTGATATTATGACGCGCTGACGTCTGGGTTTTGCATGGCCCAGATTCCTTACCTTTGCTGCAGTCCGAGCAGGAGTACTTCAGTCGGCAGGCTGAGCAGTGAGGACTCGTTAGTAGTTAGTTCTTTTATTTTTTCAGTACTTTCATTCCTGATGTGAGCCCGCATTATGGGACATACATTCCAGTTATTCTTGTATTGGATCTTTTGCTTCCGCATTATTTATTCTTAACTCATTTTATTTTGGCTTATGGACATGTGCTAGATAGTTTTATTCTTTGTTCTTGATATCTCTACAGCCGTAATGTGACTGTGGAAGGATAATTCCTATCCACAGGTAGCATGGTTGGCTATGTCACGTGCCTACCTTAGCTTACTCTAGGAAGCGGGGCGTGACACCAACAAAAAGATATGGCATCAACTAAAGTAAACTCATGACGGATCACAAGGACACCCCTCACCTGTATATACATACCTGCATCCGCATTCTGACTGAATACGAATGCAATGAGACGAAAGTAATCCAACAAATCTAATACTAGGATCCGGCTTAAACCTAAGCCCACTAGTATGATCCATCCGATCATGATCCGTGCACAAGTGCACGTATATGATCGAACCCTGCCATAAAACCATACGGCCTCTACAACGTTTCGCCCGAACTAGGAAAACCTTTCTGTGGGGGACTCTAAAGACTCGTCAATACGCTGGCAGTGGGTTTAACCATAAGCACGTCAGTGGCACTAGTTGTACGTAACGGCTACCCATGTATTGACCAAAAGGGAGACCGATGAGCGAACTCATCATGAAACCCTACCGAGCCTGTCTGTGACAATATCCATACAGTCCGTTCCGTTCGTCTATGAACATCGCATGTCGGGCCTAGGGGGCTGGTAAACGTCAGACCCCCAAAAGCGGTACAAGTCGTGTCGGAGTGTAGCCCAGAACACCCCGAGAAACTACTGGAATACCTACCAGTAAATCTCACTTGCCTTGGCCAAAGTCTTCGTGTAATGGCTCTCCTAGACACAACGCGATCTCACCCCCAATACCGGAAGAGATGAACCCCCTGCCGATCTGCTCACTGCCTCCATATGGCTCGGGACTGTACCCAACTAAAACCTGTTTGCACGACTCCTTTGAGCCGTGGTACGGTAGTAATCAAAGCACAGTGGGAACTCACACGAGACAAATGACGATCTCAGGTCGATAGACTAACCTATACACATGTCACCTGGGAACTGCTATCCGACGATAGGTATAATACCAACTAGTAGGTTCCCGGTAAGTCCTGTCCGGTGTACTCATAACCCAATGAGCACCTGTATACATCTTAGGTGAACCAACTGACACCAATGGCTTGTGAGATTGGACACCGCCCCTTGTCGGGGTCTCGACTGTATACACTAGTCTACTAATGGAGTATCGATGTCGCATACTCACAACCCGTGTGATACCGAACACCCAACTTCTATACTGATCAGTTTCACAAAGCTTGTTTGTGAAACTATTGCGTTCGAGAAATAGCCTCAGTGAGTGGATCCGCTCTGATGTTTCTTTGTATGTCTCTCTTTATCTCAAGTTCGCGGAGAAAGCCATCTCCCGAAATGAGCAATACCTGTCTTAGAATATGTCTGGATATCTGATGGGACCCAGTTCACAAACGAACTCCAAATCAAAAAAACTTCTTAGACTGCATCGTCAACTGAATTTAATCAGTATCCTGCGTCATGCCTCCCTTAGTATTTGCTTGGACCACATGTCCAAACTACTGCCCCTCGTCAGAGGGAAAACTATAACTCTGACGGTCACTCTGTCATCCAGGTCACCTTGGAAGCCTGGAATGATAACCGTCTCCCGAAGGAGGCTGTCGCTATAAAATCCCTAGAACATCCACTTATGTTCTAAAACTACTTTCGAACGTTTCTCCAGGATTGGATTAATATCTCAACTTATTGCATCTAGTGCAAAAACAACATCTGGTGTAGTACTTGACATCTCATGATTGACTCAATTGCTTATGCAAGTGATATGCCAATCATGCACATCCCTCTCCCCTTTAGTCTGTAAGACACCTTTAGAGAGGGTGACTCCATCACCTGCAGGTACACTACCGTACCAGGAGTCGTCCATTCTAAAATACCTTTAGAATACTGTCTAAGTACCCAGATTGGGATACTACCCAAATCTAGATCTAAAACTATAGATCTAGTAACTAGAATGCCTGATATTATATCCATGTCCTTTGTGGAGAAACCACTATGTGACAACCATAGTATAACCGATTGTAGTATAGGAATTTCACTTCCTGCAACGTGCATATCATCAAAATAGCAGGACATCACACCCTACTACTTTCTTAACAGATCCATCTCCTATTCTGATGAAGTCAAAACCTATGACTGTCACATCAAAAATAGATGATCTATCTCCGCTATATCTGCTTTATTCTATAAATAGACATAAGCTACTTGTCCACTATGCTTCCGCTGCTCCCACCGACTACAACAACCCTCTGGCAGAGTCATATACACGTGCACTTCTAAAGCTAGTTTAGAACGACGCTATACTCATCCTCCTGCCTGGTCTCATAGTCTGAAACAACAGTAGTGTCAAGTCTGGGTAAACAAGAACCTCCCTGTCACCGTCCTTGAGGATACCGGAGTACCTCTCGGGCGTCTGAGGTTACCCACCATATCTGCAGAGTGGCTAATGGAATGTCAAACCTGATTGAATCTTTAGATTCTTATTAAATTTTCAGTAATCGTCTGTGGTTCTGGAATTACTTCCAGTTCTACCATACTCCCACTACTGTTTTCTGAAAAAGTCCTTTTTACCAAAACTGTGGCGAGTCAAGAACAATATCACTATTGATCTTCCAGATGGTACAATGTTAACCCTCGTCATAGCCCGGGTCAACCCACAAACAGCCATTACAGAAAGGTGCCTTGAGTTATCCAGAGTTTGGTTTTAAGCATAAGCCGGACAACTCCCCGTACCTTAACATCGTTAAGATATGAACTATTCTATATCTAATATAGAAACAGAGGCACTGATTTAATTGGACCAGATTCAAATCATGCAGCTGTCTCCAGTGCATGTCAACTAAATGGAGAGAGGCCGATCAACATTATTCAACTCTGGAGTGCATCCAGATATGAGTAACCTGAAAGAGAAACAAGTTTCTAAAAACCATTACTACCTACTGAATACCAAACACAAGTATCTACATCTTCGATCACCTTGAAGAATCCCGATACTTGCAACACCTGGTCCTCTAATTTATTCTTATACCTATAACTTCTCAAAACCTAGACCTTGTATTTCTACGAAACACTTGTCTAAAAACTAGAGAAGTCATAAGTAAACAGAATATAGTACGAGGACCAACCCCTCTGTCCTTATGGACACTGGACAATATACAATACTCTGTATAAGTCCCCTGAGTTGAATAACTCAAACCCTGTGCATCGTAGGTTGAAAACTGTACTATGATTAAGAAGAATTACATCGCCGTTTAATGCTCCTTACCTAACCATCAACTGATATAGGTAAATGTCATGGACATAATTTCAAAATGTTATATCTCATTTTATAAAATAAACGTACATATATACCAGTTTGAAATTGGTGCATAACAATGGATATTCAAAACCAAATATTTGACGTCCGGCAAAAACCCAGACGATTTCCTCAAATATTACCAATTATAACGAATTCCGATATAATGAGGATAATCACCTAATTCCCAATAACTTACTCCCACACATCATCTGTAAAACCATACAGATGTGAGAATCAAACCTGGTAAATACATATCCTGGAGCAAGGTCTATTTGGGAAATCAGTTTTCTATTAACAATGCACAGTGAAACTGAAACATGAAAATGTTTCGAAGGGGTATCCGGGTATTCCTAGTAATGCCTCTTCCATTATCAGATTCACAACTGTAACCGTATATTTCTTTGCCATCTCTCCAAATCCCTTTATTTGTCTTTAGTCGTTACCTTCTGTACACCATCGTTAGGCTAAATGGTTTTCTTCCTTCCCTACCATTCGGCACCAGCCTATGGTTTGGAAGAAGACTATCCAATAAGCATAATAGGTGTACTCTCCTAATCCTAGGAGTACTCATAATCTGAGAGAAGGTAATGATAAAAGACAACTGAATAAACCTTATTCCTATTTCTCCTGAACCAGAATTCATCCTCGAACTGGAACAAGTTCCTTCGAGTTCGTATAAAACCATACGAAGGAGTATCCAATAACTGTGGATCTTCGTAGTGATACGGGGTGTTCTGGAGAAATACAAAGGTGAAGTAGGAGTGGCGATGGAATACGTGGTTTGGTCGTGAATGATAGCAGTTGCAATTTACTTTGCCCTCTTTCTGATCCCTTTATTTGTCTTTACTTAATACCTTCTGTACACCGTGTAGGGTGTTTTTCGTCCCCCCATTGAGATGGGAATACGCACACGCTTGTCAGGCACATTACAGATTCCCCCTGCCTAGGGTAGGCTGGGGTTTATTGATTGTGGGGATCCGAATCTCCGGCAGCCGGGAACTAAGCTGCCGTTAATTACCCCTCGCCTTTTGGAGCGAGAGAACCTCCGATTAACGGGTTAAACTGGTCATGCGAACTCAATGTGCAGTGTTGTGTTTTGAAGGTGTTTTGGATATATTGGGGGGCCCGCAGAGTTTTTACGGGGGTCCCGCTACCCGGATAGCGGGCTGGGGGTCAAGGAGGCTAGCAGCCCCCTTGCGAGGTGCGGGGCAGCGTCCCGGCCTAAATTTTTTTGAGAGGGACAATGTTGTAGAGTGTGTGTATGTGTGTGTGTGTGTATGAAAAAGGGAAAGAGCATCCAAAGGATGCGTGGGAAAAAGTGCCATCGCTTTTGGGTGCTAGCGCTCTGAGCACAAGAGCGCTAGCGCCCCGCGTGCCAGACACGTGGGCGCTCGGGCGCTAGCGCCCAAGCTTTAAGAGCAAGAGCACTAGCGCTTTGAACGCTAGAGCCCCACGTGCTAGCACGTGGGCGCTCGGGCGCTAGCGCCTAAGCTCTGAGAGCAAGAGCACTAGCGCTTTGAGCGCTAGCGCCCCACGTGTCAGCACGTAGGCGCTCGGGATGCTAGCGCTTTGGGCGCAAGAGCGCTAGCGCTTTGAGCGCTAGCGCCCCACGTGTCAGCACGTGGGCGCTAGCGCTCCGAGCACAAGACCGCTAGCGCTTTGAGCACTAGCGCCCGACGTGTCAACACGTAGACGCTCGGGAGGCAAAGGGGACTTGGTCCCTGCAATGGGAGTTGTACTCCCAGAAAGGAGCACTTATTATTCTGTATATATGTATATATATGAGAAGTTAAACTCCTAGGATATTTTGAAGCTGATGAAGGGGCTTCCCCTTGAGCCCTAGTTCTTCCCCAAAGTGGGGTGTCTGGAGATGGGTCTCCTTCTTCTTCCTGTCGTTTGGCCGGATCTTGGAGAAAGGGGGTGAGACTTAAAAATCTTCCATTTTTGAGATCTAATGACAGATCCAAGTTCCCCTTTGTGAGTTTTGTGGTGAAAAACTATTTAGTTTTTGAGAAGGAAGAGTAAAACTCTTGATTTAATTCAAAGAAATGAGAAGGTTTAAAACCTTCAGAAAGGGGAAAGAGGCACAAACCCTAGATTTTTAGGGGGAATGAAAAGTATATGCTTTATTCATCATCAAGTTGCCTTATATAAACATACATATTTACATATAGCCCCTTGGGCTTTACAAAATGGCATTTTTCCCATCCCATGTCTCATGTGCTATTTCTTTTTGCACATAAGCCATGGGCTTACAAAAATTTGCCTTTATGCCCATTTTGTTTACATTCATGCATAAAAAATTACATAAAAATTATTTATTACATGATTTCATTTTGGCATGGGGGAGGACCGACCGCTTCATGTTCTGACTCGACCTGGACATGGGCCCACTTGGCTTAGGGTTGAATTTAACTTTGACTTGGTCAACCGGGGTGCAATTTTCGACTTCAACATACCCAACTTAGGCTAATTGGTTTTCTCCTTTCCCTACCTTTCGGCACCAGCCTATGGTTTGGAAGAAGACTATCCGATAAGCGTAATAGGTGTACCCTCTCCTAATCCTAGGAGCCCTCACAATTTGAGAGAAGGTAAAAGGAAAAGACAACTGAATAGTCCTATTCATTTTCTCCTAAACCAGAATCCATCCTCGAATCTGGAACAAGTTCCTTCGAGTTCGTATATAACCATACGATGGATTTATCCAATGGAAGTGGATGTTCGTAGTAATACAGGGTGTTCTGGAGAAATGCAAAGGGTAAAAGAAGGAGTGGCAATGATGTATGCAACTCAGACAATCCAAAAGCCAGTGTTTTAAGAAAGTTCGGTAAACTTGGTCACTGAGTCATAGTTAAGGGTCGGGTCATGGTCGCTGCCAAAGAGAGAGAGAGAGAAAAGAAACACTCTGCGTGCACTCTAACCTAGATTAGAATGGTTAATCACTTTATCTAATCAGGATGTCTCCCACTGTAACCTCAAATTCTCCTCCAAATCTGAAAGAAGAATTAGTCGGGATCACCCGAAGAGTAAACCAACTCATCAGTGGGAATCGGGATCTAATTATCATCGCATGATAACTTGATAGAATCCACTCAAGTCGCTACACTCCAGAAGGTATGCGCATGCCTGGCAAGTTTCAGTTTCTTTAGAAACTCCCGATGTGTGTTTTTACCCTTAGGACCCAAGTGACATTGACGGAGTCAACAAATCAAAGAGTCCTAGTCAAGTTCAACCCGTCATTATCTTGATTGCATTAAACCCACCCGTACGTGCCCTTGACGGAGTCAACAAGGCCGCACGACTGTCCTAACCAATCACATATCCATGCTACAAACAAGCACCACTTAGCTACCGTACACTACGCCTTGACAGAGTCAACAAACGCAGCACGAATACTAAGTACCACTTGTAGGAAACGACGGAGGGCTACGAATGGTTTTTGGCGAAAAACCTTTAACGTAATGAACTTGATATCGTTGAAGGAACCGGATAGCTTTTTATAAATATATAGTGGCGAAAACCATTGCTAAAGAGGTCACTCCCGGTGAAGAGATCTTGGCTCTTTAACCGTAGAATGAGGTGCAGGATATTCCAAACTAAATACCGCGATGCAAAGCAAAAAGTAATCGACTATAGTGAATTTATTACCCTGACTGTAAGTGCACGGCGGCGCCCCGGCCGTCAATCCGACGCCGGAATGCGGAAACGGTGAATAACTTAAATTTTGCGGACTTTGCAAACCGGCACCACCGCGCACTAAACTCCGGATCTTAACCATTTACAAGTCTAAGCTACAACAAGAAAGGGAAGAGATGTATACCGACGATCCAAGTCCTCCGGTCTTCATCTCCACTCCGATCTCCTCGCGGGATCTCCGTCCGTCTCCTCCTCGTTGGAAAGGGCACCACGAAGCCGGGTACTTTTACGGGCTCCCACCTCAATACCGAGGCAACTCGCGCATGAAGCCGGCAACTCGACATGCTCAAGATATGCTGTAGGAAGTGTAGTGTAGAGTGGATGTCTCACTTTGGGGTTTGTTGCCATTTGTAGATGATGGAGGAAACAAGATAAGAAGAATGGTGCTTGCATTTTTCTTAGCATGAAAAGAGATCAAGAAAGAAGAAAACTCTCAAAGATGAAGCTCTCATATTCTTCTCACTCAACCATGGAAAAAACTTATGCATCAAGTGAGAATAATGGTGGAGGAAAATCTATATGAAGCAAGAAGGGAGGTGAGTGTAGGAGATGTAGAAAGGGTGACCACATCAAGAGACAAAGAAACATACACCATGCTTCATACTATTGAACCCATACCCTCACTTTATCACAATCAAATCTCATAAAGCAAAAGCATGGTTGAAAAGAAATGAAAGCTATCATAATCAATCTTTTACAAGAAACCCCCTCCACAAAAGTTATTTGCACAATTGCAAATAACCCCCTCCATCGGAAAAGTCCGGCCGGGAAAGAACAAAGGAAAACCGGCCGGAACGGAATGCAAACTGGCAACTCCAGAAAACTGGTCCCGTAATAAATTACAGGAAAAACCCCAATACTGTGCATACACACCCGCATCTGTATTCCGTCCGGATACAAATGCAAAAAGACAAAATCTACACTGTACTAAACTAGGACCGGCTTAAACCAAAGCCGGCTAGTAATATCCGTTCGATCCTGATCCGTGCAATACCGCACGTATCTGATCGAACCCTGCCATATATCTATACGGATACCAGTATAAACCGTCCGATCCTGATCCGTGCAATACCGCACGTATCTGATCGGACCCTGCCATATCTCCATACGGCCTCTACAGCGTTTCGCCCGAAAGCTTGAGTAACTGAAAGTGTGGTGGACTCTAAAGACTCGTCAATACTATGGCTGTGGATTTAACCACTAGCACGTCAGAGGTATAAGCCAATACGTGACGGGCCACCAGCTATTGACCAAAAGGGACGTCGATGAGGAAGCTCACCCCGACACCCAACTGAGCCTGTCAGTGACAATATCCGTACAGTCCGGTCCGTTCGTCTATGAGCATCGCATGGCGGGCCTAGGGGGTTGGTAAAAGTCAGACCCCCAAAAGCGGTACAAGTCGTGTCGGAGTGTAGCCCAGAACACCCTGAGATACTACTGGAATACCTACCAGTAAATCTCCTGCCTTGGCCAAGGTCTTTGTGTAATGGCTCTCCTAGACACAGCGCGACCTCACCCCCAATACCGGGAGAGACGAACCCCCGAAGATCCGCTCACTGCCTCCATGTGGCTCGGGACTGTACCCAACTAAAACCTGTTTGCACGACTCCTTTGAGCCGTGGTAGGGTAATAATCAAAGTACAGTGGGAACTCACACGAGACAAATGACGATCCCCAGGTCGAGGAACTAACCTGTACACATGTCACCAGGGAACTGCTATCTGACGTCAGGTATAAGACCAACTAGCATGTTCCCGGCGAGTCCTGTCCGGTGTACTCATAACCCAATGAGCACCTGTATACATCTTAGGTGAACCAACTGACACCAGTGGCTTGTGAGACCGGCCACCGCCCCTCGTCGGGGTCTCGACTGTATACACTAGTCTACTCTGGAGTATCGATGCCCTGTCTCGAAACTCCCACGACTAGGGACCTTTTAAGGATGTGCTTATAGACTCCAGCTCTCACTTATATGATCGCCCTCATACTGCTGGCAGTCAAGCAAGAATCCAAGGGGCTCTATCAACGTGCAATAGCGACATGTCAGGTCACCTAAAGCAGTACACGATGATAAAGGTAAACCAGATAGCATACTATCATCTCGAGCAAGACTGTCCTCCCGGGATAGGTCCTCCCTCAATCACTGCAATCACGTGCCTGTGATCCAATAATTGACTCTGAGGGCACTATCTCCAACAATCTCCCACTTGCACTCAGGGCTAATTATTGCGATGCCGCATACTCACAGCCCGTGTGATACCGAACACCCAACTCCTCTACTAGTCAGTCTCACAAATCCCGTTTGTGAAACTATTGCGGTCGAGGAATAGCCTCAGTGAGTGGATCCGCCTAGAAGTTTCTTTCTATGTCTCTCTATATCTCAAGTTCGCGGAGAAAACTATCTCCCGAAATGAGCAATACCTGTCTTAGTATGTCTGGATGTCTGATGGGACCGAGCTCATAAATGAACTCGAAATCCAAACTTCTTAGACT
Source organism: Agapanthus africanus (assembly GCA_030015575.1). Taxonomy (NCBI): domain Eukaryota; kingdom Viridiplantae; phylum Streptophyta; class Magnoliopsida; order Asparagales; family Amaryllidaceae; genus Agapanthus; species Agapanthus africanus. The sequence goes on from JASDDO010000014.1 coordinate 654,359,830, forward strand.
GTATCGTCAACTGAACTTAATCAGTATCCTGCGCCTTGCCACCCTCAGTATTGCCTTGGACCACCTGTCCAAAATACTGCCCCTCGTCAGAAGGAAAACTATAACTCTGACAACCTTCTTGTCGTCCATGTCACCTTGGAAGCCTGGAATGATACCTGTCTCCCTAATGAGGCTGTCGTTATCATATCCCTAGAACATCCACTTATGTTCTAAAACTGCTTCCTACCGTTTCTCCAGGATTGGATTAATGTCAACTTATTGCATCTAGTGCAAGAACAACATCTGGTGTGGTACTTGACATCTCACGATTGACTCAACTGCCTGAGCAAGTGATCTGCCAATCATGCACGTCCCTCTCCCCTTTAGTCTGTAAGACACCTTTGGAGAGGGTGACTCCATTACCTGCAGGTACACTTCCGTGCCAGGAGTCGTCCATTCTAAATACCCTTAGAATGCTGTCTAAGTACCCTGATTGGGAAACCACCCAAATCTAGATCTAAACCATAGATCTAGTAACCAGTATGTCTGATATAAAATCCATTTCCTTTGTGGAGAAACAACTGTGTGACGACCAAAGTATAACCGATCGTAGTGTAGGAGTTTCTTTTCCTACTCTGTGTATATCATCCAAATACCAGGATATCACACCCTACTACCTTCTCAACAGATCCATCCCCTATTCTGATGAAGTCAAACCCATGACTGTCATGTCAGAAATAGATGATCTATCTCCGCTATATCTGCTTTAGTCTATGAATAGACATACGCCTGATGTCCACCAATGCTTCCGCTGCTCCCACTGACTACGACAACCCTCTGGCAGAGTCATATACACGTACACTTCTGAAGCGAGTTCAGAACGACGCTATACTCATCCTCCCGCCGGGTCTCGCAGCCTGGAACAACAGCAATGGTAATTGTGGGTAAACAAGAACTTCCCTGTCACCGTCCTTGAGGCTACCGTAGTACCTCTCGGGTGCCTGAAGTTACCCACCTTATCTGCGGAGTGGCCAATGGAATGTCATATCAGATTGAATCTTTAGGTTCATTATCAAATCTTCAGTAATCGTTTGCGGTTCTGGAATCGCTTCCAGTTCTACCATACTCCCACTGCTGTTTTTGAAAAAATCCATTTTTAATAAAACTGTGGCGAGTCTTGAACAATATTTCTATTGATCTCCCAGATGGTAGAAAATCAACCCTCGTCATAGCCTGGGTCAACCCACAAACAGTAATTACAGAAACGTGCCTTTGAGTTATCCAGAGTCTGGTTTTAAGCATAAGCCGGACAACTCCCCGTACCTTAACATCGTTAAGATATGAACTGTTCTATATCCAATACAGAACCAGAGGCACTGATTTAATTGAACCAGATTCAAATCATGCAGCTGTCTCCAGTGCATGTCAACTAAATGGAAAAAGGCCGATCAGCGTTACTCAACTTAGGAATGCTTCCAATTATGAGTAACCCGAAAGAGAAGCAAGTTCTCTTAATCATTACTATCAACTGAATACCATACGCAAGTATCTACATCTTCGATCACTTTGAAGAATCCCGATACTTGCAACACTTGGTTCTCTACTTTATTCTTATACCTATAACTTCTCAAAACTTCGACCCTGTGTTTCTACGAAACACCTGTCTAAGAACTAGAGAAGTCATAAGTAAACAGAATACAGTACGAGGACCAACCCCTCTGTCCTAGTGGACACTGGACAATATACAATACTATGTATAAGTCCCCTGAGTCTTGCGACTCAATCACTGTGTGTCGTAGGTTGAAAACTGTACTTTTGGTTAAGAAGAATTACACCGCTGTTCAATGCTCCTTACCTAACCATCCACTGATATAGGTAAATGTCATCGACATAATATCAAAAGGTATATCTCACTCTATGAAAATAGACGTACAGATATATCAATTTGAAATTGGTGCACAACAGCGGATATTCAAAACCAAATATTTGCCGACCGGCAAACAACCCAGGTGGCATCCTCAAATATCACCAATTACAACGAATCCCGATATAATGAGGATGATCACCCAATTCCCAATAACTTACTCCCACTCATCATCTGTAAAACCATACAGATGTGAGGATCAAAGCTGGTAAATACATACCCTGGAGCAAGTGTCTAATCGGGAAATCAGTTTTATTTTAACAGTACACAGTAGAACTGAAACATTGAAATGTTTCGATGGGGTATCCTGGTATTCCTAGTGATGCTTCTTCCATTATTCAGATTCACAACTATAACCGTATAATTCTTTGCCACCTCTCCAAATCCCTTTATATGTCTTTAGTCATTACCTTCTGCACACCCCTTAGGCCAAATGGTTTTCTTCCTTCCCTACCGTTCGGCACCAGCCTATGGTTTGGAAGAAGACTATCCAAAAAGCATAAAGGGTGTACTGTCCTAATCCTAGGAGCACTCGCATTGCGAGAGAGGGTGAAGATAAAAGACACCTGAATGTACTTTATTCCTATTTCTCCTGAACCAGGATCCATCCCCGAACTGGAACGAGTTCCTTTCGAGTTCGTATATAACCATACGATGGATTATCCAATAAAATGGGATCTTCGTAGTGATACGGAGTGTCCTGGAGAAATACAAAGGTGATTTAGGATTGGCGAAGAAATACTTGGTTTGGTCGTGAATAGCAGTCGCAATTTACTTTGCCCTCTTACTAATCCCTTGCTTTGTCTTAACTTAATACCTTCTGTACACCGTTTAGGCTAATTGGCTTTCTTCCTTCCCTACCGGTCGGCACCAGCCTATGGTTTGGAAGAAGACTATCCAATTTGCGTAATAGGTGTACTACTCCTAAACCAAGGAGTACTCGCAACCTGAGAGAGGGTGAAAAGAAAAGACAACTGAATAGTCCTATCCGTTTTCTCCAGAACCGGAAACCATCCTCGAATAAATCCCTTCGAGTTCGTATCTAACCATACGATGGTTTTGTCCAATGGAAGTGGACGTTCGTAGTAATACGGGGTGTCCTGGAGAAAAGGGTAAAAGTAGGAGTGGCAATGAGGTTCGCAACTCTGACAATCCAAAAGCCAGTGTTAAGAAGGTTCGGTCAACTTGGTCACTGAGTCAAAGTCTTAGGGTCGGGTCAATGGTCGCTGCCAAAGAGAGAGAAAAGAAACACTCAGCGTGCACTCTAACCTAGATCAGAATGGTTATCACTTTTTCTAATCAGGAAACCTCCCACTGTACCTCAAATTCTCCTCCAAACCTGAAAGAAGAATTAGTCGGGGTCACCCGAGGAGTATACTAACTCATCACTGGGAATCGGGATCCAACTCTCATCGCATGACAACGTGACGGAATCCGCTCACGGTATCATACTCCAGAAGGTATGCGCATATCTGGCAAGTTTCAGTACTTTTGAAACTCCCGATGTGATTTTTTACCCCATGCTCTTATGACCTTGACTTTGGCCAACATATCATAAGTCACATGTCAAGTTCAACCCGTCATTCTCCAGGTTAATTTGAATCCACCCGTACATACCCTTGACTTTGGCCAAAATGGCAGTACGACTGTCCCAAACCAACGCATCTATCTATGCTGCATATGAATACCCCAATAGCTACCAATCACTGTGCCTTGACTTTGGCCAACATACACAGCTTGAATACTATTGACCACCCATATGAAACGACGGAGGGCTACGAATGGTTTCTGGCGAAAACCTTTAACGTAAAGAACTTGATATCGTCGAAGGAACGGATAGCTTTTAAAAATATAGTGACGAAAACCGTTGCTAAAGAGGTCACTCCCGGTGAAGGGATCTCGGATCTTTCCCCGTAGAATGGGGTGCAGGATATTCCAAATGAATACCGCGATGCAAAGCAAAAGTAATCGGCTATAGTGAAGTTAATGCCATGACGCAAACTTCTGTCCAAGGGGTCACTCCCGGTGAAGGGATCTCGGCCCTTGCCTCGTCGACTGAGGAGCAGGATATTCCAAATGAATACCACGATGCAAAATAGAAGTGAACGTCCTTGCAATAACAGTTTTTTGAAAAGTGTTCCAACAACATCAGATTAGGTTTGTTTTTAACTTGCATTGATCCGAATCAATGCAGTCCCATCAATTGATCACACCACAAAGAACGAAAATATACTGACGTACGTATATGCCATCCGCATTCGCCACTGGGTCCCGTCATTACCCGTTAGGTTAGCTAACTAACGACAGAGCGGGGACTGGACTAGCGCGGATGTAAAACATATACAACATCTACTAATATATATACCAATATATTATATTTTGCTCAAGGCGTGAAAAGAAATGCAACATCACGGAAATGTACAGCATCACAGAACAATACAGATATCTGGGATCCCCGGGTTTCACAGAGCCACTACTGAAACCCGACGTTCCCCTGGTCGTGTGGATAGCCTGTGCAATGAAATCCTAGACCCCTACGGGCGCGGCAAGTCACCCGCCAAAACCTGAAGCGAGGCAGCCCCCTTCATCGCCGTGAATGGACCACCCAGCACTTCACGGAATCCGGTAACTTGGGCACCCCTCCTGGGTCAACCTGTACCCCCTACGAGTGCGGCGAATAGCCCGCCAATCCCAGAGTGAAGCCCCCTCCGTCTCAATGCCATGAGATGCGGGCTTGTTGCCCTCTAGAACCCGGCTATCCGTGCACCCCACCGTGGGGTAATCCTAGTACAGAATGTAAAATATACATACACCGGGTACATCGACCGCAACCAGGTCGTGCCCCAAAAGAATAATACAAACAGGCAGTGACGGCAGTCCACATGTCGGACGCTCGCCCCGCAATATCAAATGTACATAATACAATAACACAGTACTAGCATCGCAACCAGGCTATCCCCACGACCGATCCGCAACATCACAGCATAAACATAGAACATCAACGTGAAAGTCACGTTCGCAAATCCGTCTAACCGGGCTATAGCAGTTAGACAGGATTTACCGATCGAGTGACATTCACGGTCGCAGATATAATGTAAATACTGTGAAAAATGTGTTTTAAAATATTCCGATCGATCAAAAATTAACAAGTGGGCCCTCAATCAAAACTGTAGCACTCACAGAAAACCTGGGCCCAATTTTAATATTCCAAAACCCATATTTTAAGCCCAGAAGGCCTCTGAAAAAATTTGGTGATGTGACATGAATAGTGCGCGGCGGAAGGGCCGCACGAGGTGGGGTTTCGCGGCGGATCCGCGCTCCAACTGTGGAATTACATCGTCAAATTTTTACAGAACCCTTAGATTTCCCAGTACATCAATATTTTACAACCAGAAAAATTTTTCGAGACCAAAAATTTTCAACAGAAACTGATTCGAACTAAAATGCAGTTTTGGAACATTCGATCGATCGAAATAGAAAAACACATTACACCAAGCTAGACTATGTTAATGGCGAGGCTCTGATACCACTGTAAGTGCACGGCGGCGCCCCGGCCGTCAATCCGACGCCGGAATGCGGAAACGGTGAATAACTTAAATTTTGCGGACTTTGCAAACCGGCACCACCGCGCACTAAACTCCGGATCTTAACCATTTACAAGTCTAAGCTACAACAAGAAAGGGAAGAGATGTATACCGACGATCCAAGTCCTCCGGTCTTCATCTCCACTCCGATCTCCTCGCGGGATCTCCATCCGTCTCCTCCTCGTTGGAAAGGGCACCACGAAGCCGGGTACTTTTACGGGCTCCCACCTCAATACCGAGGCAACTCGCGCATGAAGCCGGCAACTCGACATGCTCAAGATATGCTGTAGGAAGTGTAGTGTAGAGTGGATGTCTCACTTTGGGGTTTGTTGCCATTTGTAGATGATGGAGGAAACAAGATAAGAAGAATGGTGCTTGCATTTTTCTTAGCATGAAAAGAGATCAAGAAAGAAGAAAACTCTCAAAGATGAAGCTCTCATATTCTTCTCACTCAACCATGGAAAAAACTTATGCATCAAGTGAGAATAATGGTGGAGGAAAATCTATATGAAGCAAGAAGGGAGGTGAGTGTAGGAGATGTAGAAAGGGTGACCACATCAAGAGACAAAGAAACATACACCATGCTTCATACTATTGAACCCATACCCTCACTTTATCACAATCAAATCTCATAAAGCAAAAGCATGGTTGAAAAGAAATGAAAGCTATCATAATCAATCTTTTACAAGAAACCCCCTCCACAAAAGTTATTTGCACAATTGCAAATAACCCCCTCCATCGGAAAAGTCCGGCCGGGAAAGAACAAAGGAAAACCGGCCGGAACGGAATGCAAACTGGCAACTCCAGAAAACTGGTCCCGTAATAAATTACAGGAAAAACCCCAATACTGTGCATACACACCCGCATCTGTATTCCGTCCGGATACAAATGCAAAAAGACAAAATCTACACTGTACTAAACTAGGACCGGCTTAAACCAAAGCCGGCTAGTAATATCCGTTCGATCCTGATCCGTGCAATACCGCACGTATCTGATCGAACCCTGCCATATATCTATACGGCTACCAGTACAAACCGTCCGATCCTGATCCGTGCAATACCGCACGTATCTGATCGGACCCTGCCATATCTCCATACGGCCTCTACAGCGTTTCGCCCGAAAGCTTGAGTAACTGAAAGTGTGGTGGACTCTAAAGACTCGTCAATACTATGGCTGTGGATTTAACCACTAGCACGTCAGAGGTATAAGCCAATACGTGACGGGCCACCAGCTATTGACCAAAAGGGACGTCGATGAGGAAGCTCACCCCGACACCCAACTGAGCCTGTCAGTGACAATATCCGTACAGTCCGGTCCGTTCGTCTATGAGCATCGCATGGCGGGCCTAGGGGGTTGGTAAAAGTCAGACCCCCAAAAGCGGTACAAGTCGTGTCGGAGTGTAGCCCAGAACACCCTGAGATACTACTGGAATACCTACCAGTAAATCTCCTGCCTTGGCCAAGGTCTTTGTGTAATGGCTCTCCTAGACACAGCGCGACCTCACCCCCAATACCGGGAGAGACGAACCCCCGAAGATCCGCTCACTGCCTCCATGTGGCTCGGGACTGTACCCAACTAAAACCTGTTTGCACGACTCCTTTGAGCCGTGGTAGGGTAATAATCAAAGTACAGTGGGAACTCACACGAGACAAATGACGATCCCCAGGTCGAGGAACTAACCTGTACACATGTCACCAGGGAACTGCTATCTGACGTCAGGTATAAGACCAACTAGCATGTTCCCGGCGAGTCCTGTCCGGTGTACTCATAACCCAATGAGCACCTGTATACATCTTAGGTGAACCAACTGACACCAGTGGCTTGTGAGACCGGCCACCGCCCCTCGTCGGGGTCTCGACTGTATACACTAGTCTACTCTGGAGTATCGATGCCCTGTCTCGAAACTCCCACGACTAGGGACCTTTTAAGGATGTGCTTATAGACTCCAGCTCTCACTTATATGATCGCCCTCATACTGCTGGCAGTCAAGCAAGAATCCAAGGGGCTCTATCAACGTGCAATAGCGACATGTCAGGTCACCTAAAGCAGTACACGATGATAAAGGTAAACCAGATAGCATACTATCATCTCGAGCAAGACTGTCCTCCCGGGATAGGTCCTCCCTCAATCACTGCAATCACGTGCCTATGATCCAATAATTGACTCTGAGGGCACTATCTCCAACAGACACAAACCTCTGTCCAAGGGGTCACTCCCGATGAAGAGATCTCGGCCCTTGCCTCGTCGAATGAGGTGCTGGATATTCATAACCGAATACCACTGTGCAAAACAAAAGAGAACGCCCTTGTAATAACAGCTTTTTGAAAATTTGTTCCAACAACATCAAAAAGGTCTGTTTTCCTTGCATTAATCTGAATCAACGCAGTCCCATCAATAAATCACACCACAAAAGAACGAAAATATAATGTACGTATATGCCATCCGCATTCGCAACTGGGTCCCTTCATCACCCGTCAGGTTACTTAACTAACGACAGAGCGGGGACTGGACTAGCGCGGGTGTAAAACATATACAACATCTACTAGTATATATATCAATATATAATAATCGCTCAAGGCATGATAAATTCAACATCACAGAAAAGTAATAACCATCACAGAACAATACAGATAATCTGGGAGCCCCGGGTTTCCTTTGAGCCACAAATAAAACCCGACGTTCCCCTGGTCGTGTGGATAGCTTGTGCAATGAAAATCTAGACCTCTACGGGCGCGGCAAGTTACCCGCCAAAACCAGAAGCGAGGCAGCCCCCTTCAGCAAAGTGAATGGGCCACCCAACACTTCATGGAATCCGGTAACTTGAGCACCCTACCTTGGGTCAACCTATACCCCCTACGAGTGCGGCGAATAGCCTGCCAATTCTAGAGTAAATCCCCCTCCGTCTCAAAGCCATGAGATGCCGGCTCGTTGCCCTCTAGAACCCGGCTATCAGATTACCCCACTGCGGGGTAATCCTAGTACAAAAAAGAAAATATGTACAACGGGTACATCGACCTCAACCCGGTTGTGCCCCAAAAGAATAATATATAAACAGGCAGTGACAGCAGTCCACATGTCGGAGGCTCGCCCCGCGATATCAAATGTATAAATAAAACTAAACTGTACTACCATTGCACGCAAGCTATACACCACGACGAATCCGCAACATCACAGCACAACACAGAACATCAACGTGAATGTTACGTTCGCAAACCCGTCTAAAAGGACTATAGTGATTAGACAAGATTTACCGCTCGAATGGCATTCACGGTCACAAATAGTAATATAATGCACTGCTAAACTTTAAACAATGTTAGAAAATATCGACTTCGAAATAACCCCGAAAAGCCCTAAACAACTAGATAAAACCATATCCAAAATGGGCTTAACAAACAATACCACTGAACCAAGATTCCAGAGACCAAACCACACCCCCAAAACGAAACCCAAATGCCCTAAAATGGCCGGCCTCCACGGATTTGGGAGCCATGTGCTCGGCCAAAATCCCAGGGGTTGGTGTCATTTTTGGGGTGTAGGTTATAGGTCATGTCAGTAGTCTTCTGCAGGTGTTTGAAAATTTTTTGAAGACACTTTTGAAATCGACAGAAACTGAAATCAGCAGTGCTGAGTATCGGGTTTGTTTCGATTTCGATAGTTTAACATTGTCTAAACAAGCTAGCTAAGGGTTAATGGGGTGGCTCTAATACCATGTTGGGATACGGCAGCGCTCCGGTCGTCAATCCGAGGCCAAATGCGGAACAAAAACTTTTTAAACTCGGCGCTACCGCAACCAAAAATCCGGATCGTTCCATTAACCGTTAACTAGCAATCTATAAAGAAGTTAGAATGGCTATACCGATCGATCCGTGTCCTTCGGTCTTTAGCCACCATCCCTAGCTCCTCGCAGCATCTCCGATCTCGCTTGATCTCCGGTCTCCTCATCGAAGTGGCACCACATCAAAAAGTCTTTTTACGGGCTCCCGCTTCAAACCGAAGCAACTCGGACATGAAGTTTGCTAGCCAACATGTCCAAGGTGAAGTAGAGAATGTGTGTGATAATTTTGTCTCATGACACTCTAGGATTCTCAACACATGAGATGGATAGAGTGGAGGTAGAAGATGAAGCCATTGATGAGGAACTTGTGAGCTCAAGAGAAGAAGAAGAAAAAGGCTTATGTTGTTGTGAGATCTTTTGAGAGAGAGATATATATATCAATAATACAAAGACCTAAGCCATCACATGGCTGCCCCTCTCTCTCCAAAATATCCCCACTAACCATAATTAGCCACAAAATCAATCCATGTCACATTAAATGGCCACACAAACCAATACCATGAGTCACTATGTACATGTGGCATGAAAAGATGCTTGTGGACAAAACTTGCACTCACATTTTCCTCCATCTAACATTTAAACCAAAATGTTTAATCCAACAAAAAGATATGGTATCAACTAAAGTAAACTCGTGACGGATCACAAGGATACCCCTCACCTGTATATACATACCTGCATCTGTATTCTGACTGAATACGAATGCAATGAGACGAAATTAATCCAACAAATCTAACAGTAGGATCCGACTTAAACCAAAGCCCACTAGTATGATACGTCCGATCATGATCCGTGCACAAGTGCACGTATATGATCGAACCCTGCCATAAAACCATACGGCCTCTACAACGTTTAGCCCGAACTAGAGAAACTTTTCTATGGGGGACTCTAAAGACTCGTCAATACGCTGGCAGTGGGTTTAACCACAAGCACGTCAGTGGTACTAGCTGTACGTAACGGTTACCCATGTATTGACCAAAAGGGATACCGATGAGCGAACTCATCCTGAAACCCTACTGAGCATGTCTGTGACAATATCCGTATAGTCCGGTCTGTTCGTCTATGAGCATCGCATGTCGGGCCTAGAGGGCTGGTAAACGTCAGACCCCCAAAAGCGGTACAAGTCGTGTCGGAGTGTAGCCCAGAACACCCTAAGAAACTACTGGAATACCTACCAGTAAATCTCACTTGCCTTGGCCAAGGACTTCGTATAATGGATCTCCTAGACACAACGCGATCTCACCACTAATACCGGGAGAGACGAGTCCCATGCCGATCTGCTCACTGCCTCCATATAGCTCGGGACTGTACCCAACTAAAACCTGTTTGCATGACTCTTTTGAGCCATGGTAGGGTAGTAATCAAAGCACAGTGAGAACTCACACGAGACAAATGACGATCTCAGGTCGATAGACTAACCTGTATACATGTCATCCGGGAACTGCTATCTGATGATAGGTATAATACCAACTAGCAGGTTCCCGGCGAGTCCTGTCCGGTGTACTCATAACCCAATGAGCACCTGTATACATCTTAGGTGAACCAACTGACACCAATGGCTTGTGAGACCGGCCACCGCCCCTCGTCGGGGTCTCGACTGTATACACTAGTTGTAGGGTGTTTTTCGTCACCCCATTGAGATGGGAATACGCACGCACTTGTCAGACGCATTACAGATTCCCCCTTCCTAGGTTAGGCTGGGATTTATTGATTGTAGGGATCCGAATCTCCGGCAGCCGCAGACTAAGTTGCCGTTAATTACCCCTCGCATTTGGAGCGAGAGAACCTCCGATTGACAGGTTAAACTGGTCATGCGAACTCAATATGCAGTGTGGTGTTTTGAAGGGGTTTGGGATATATCGGGGGCCCCGTAGAGTTTTTACGGAGGTCCCACTACCCGGATAGCGGGCTGGGGGTCAAGGGGGCTAGCATCCCCCTTGCGGGGTGCGGGGCAGCGCCCCATTAGAAATTTTTTTCCTAACAGGGACGGTGTTGTGGAGTGTGTGTGTATTTACATATATATACATGTATACATATATATAAAAAAGGGAAAAGCCCCTTTTCCTCGCCGGCGCCCAAGTGCCCGAGCGTCGCCCAGCGCCCACGTGCCGGGCACATGGTGCGCTAGCGCTCGAGCGCTTGGGGCGCTAGGCGCTCGGGTGCTTAAGCGCCTGTGAGGAAAATGGGCTTTTAGCCCCAGAAATGGGATTTAAACTCCTGAAAGAGAATTTAGAGTGGAGTTAAATTCCTAAGATGTTTTTGGAGATGCTGAAACGGGTTCCTCCCTTGAGCTCTGGATCTTCACAAAGTAGGATTTTTAGGAGATGGGTCTCCTTCTTCCTCCTCTTTTGGCTGGATCTTGAAGAAAAAGAAGTATGAGATTTTAAAAATCTCTTATTTTTAAGATCTGATAGGAGATCTGAGTTCCCCTTTGTGGGTTTCGTGGTAAAAAAACTATTTAGTTTTGGAAAAGAAAGAGTAAAACTCTTGATTTAATTCAAAAAGAGAAGAAGGTTTTTGGAACCTTGAGGAAGGAGAAGATCACGGATCTTGATTCTTTTTGGAGAGAGAGAAAAAGTTGTTGGGATATTTTCATTATCCTTTCCTTTATAGGCTATACACTTTACATATAGCCCCTTGGGCTCTACAAAAATGGCATTTTGCCCATCCCATGGCTCATGTGCCATTTCTTTTTGCACATTAGCCATGGGCTTTACAAAAATTTGGCTTTATGCCCATTTTTCTTACATTCATTCATAAAATAGAATAAAAGTAATACACCAAAATAATTTATTACAAAATTTTTATCTTGGCATGGGGGGAGGCCGGCCGCTCCATTTTCGGGCTCGACCCGGGCATTGGCCCACTTGACCTGGGCTTGGGCCCACTTGGTTTGGGGTTGACTTTGATTTTGACTTGGTCAACCGGGGTGTAAATTTCGACCCCAACAAATTTCCCCCCATTAATAAGTGCACACCACATATGTGGGTTGTGTGCACGAAATTGATGGATCTTCTTTCGCGTGGAGGTCGACTTGATCTGGGTCCCGTTTTAATGACGTGGAGGTCGATGCTGCCATTTTAGAAACTTGGAAGGTCGGTGCTGCCATTTTTGCGACTTGGACGGTCGGTGCTGCCCTTTTTGCTACGTGGACGGTCTGTTCTGCCCTTTTTACGACTTGGACGGTCGGTTTTGCCCTTTTTGCGACCTGAACGGTCGGTGCTCCCTTTTTGCGACTTGGATGGTCGGTTCTGCCCTTTTTGCGACTTGGACGGTCGGTGCTGCCCTTTTAGCGACGTGGACGGTCGGTTCTACCCTTTTTGCGACTTGGACGGTTGATGCTGCCCTTTTAGCGACGTGGACGGTCGGTTCTGCCCTTTTTGCGACTTGGACGGTCGGTGCTGCCCTTTTAGCGATGTGGATGGTCGGTTCTGCCATTTTTACGACTTGGACGGTCGGTGCTTCCCTTTTTGCGGCTTGGACGGTCGGTGCTACCCTTTTAGCGACGTGGACGGTCGGTTCTGCCCTTTTTGCGACTTGGAGGGTCGGTGCTGCCCTTTTTGCGACTTGGACGGTCGGTGTTGCCCTTTTAGCGACGTGGACGGTCGGTGCTGCCCTTTTAGCGACGTGGACGGTCGGTTCTGCCCTTTTTACGACTTGGACGGTCGGTGCTGCCCTTTTTGCGACTTGGACGGTCGGTTCTGCCCTTTTTGCAACTTGGACGGTCGGTGCTTGATTTGACTTGCTCCATTTCTTGCAGTGTCAGGGTTGAAGTTGACTTGCTGATTCGATGTGATTTGGGTTGACATCAACACTGCTGCACTGGAATATGGTACCACGAGCGAATCATCATTTGTCATGAGGTGATTTCCCTCATTCCCAATTTAACGACTTAGGGGTCATCTGTTCCCAGTTTAATGACTTAGAGGTCATCTGTTCCCAGTTTAAAGACTTAGGGGTCTATTGGATTGGAGTTTTTGGATTTTGAGGTTAGGGTAGCCATTAGCGTTGCTAACACTGAAGCACACGTGCTAGGAGCAATTCATCATTTGCATTTTCCTGTTGGGGAGCGATGGCTTAGGAGACAGGTTTAGATCCCTATCACCTAAGGCTTTTTAATTTTATGAGCCGTAAGGGTCTCATAAATGCATTTTCTCCCTACGAGTCGAAAGGATCTCGTAGGTGCACTTTCTCCTTAGGAGTCGTGGCGACTCCCAAGTGTGTTTTTCCTTTGTGAGTCGTAAGGATCCCACGAAGGTTTGTTCTTCTCATGTATCGTGAGGACACATGAGTGAGTCTTCCCAAATGGAGCATAATTCCGAGGGCGGAGACCAGCCGCGTAACTGGTGATTGCGGTGGGGCATGGGTATGCTGAGAATTATTTGAGCCCGTGGATTGTATACGGCTGTCAATTTGGGGACTAACCGTAGGGCCGGGAGAATTTTGAGAAATTGGATTTTGGTTGGCGTCTGCATCGCTACACTGGAATATGGTACCGGGAGCGACTCATCATTCTCCGTTTGGGGACTTGGAATTTGGATCTTGTTTTGCATCAGCATTGCTGCACTGGAACAATGCCAGGAGAAACTCATCATTTGCCACGGAAGGACTTGGGATTTGGGTTTTGGTCGGCATCAGCACCGCTAACACTGAAGCAAAATTCCAGGAGCGACTCATCATTTGCCATTTCCCGTTAGGGAGCGATGGCTTAGGAGACAGGTTTAGGTCCCTGTCACCTAAGACTTTTCAATTTTATGAGCCATAAGGGTCCCATAAAAGCATTTTCTCATTGCGAGTCGAGAGGATCTCGCAGGTGTATGTTCTCCTTAGGAATTGTGAGGAATCCTAAGTGTGTTGCTCCTTTGTGAGTCGTAAGGATCTCACACAGGGATTTTCTCCTCACAAGGTCGAGAGAACTTTGCGAGTGTGTTTTATCTCTTTTCACGAGTTTGCGCCTTTTCGGGTTTTCACAAACTCGCCGACAGTCCTGTTGTTTTTACTCATGGAGCCCTTTCGGGTTTTCATCCGTGCCCGTTTTGCTCATGGACATACCGTTTTTTTCACGCTGGTGGGACTTTGAAAGTAGTCTCACCGGCAGGACTTGGGAGAGACATGGGTTGTTTACGCCCATGGATTGTATACGGTTTTACAGGATGTATGATCTAGACCGTAGGGCCGGTGTGCTCAATTCGCCTGCGACTTGGAGCATTCACGCATAGTATTTCTTAAGATATCGGCCATTGATGGGTGGCATGGGCCTTTCTCCCTCGGCACTTATCAGTTGGTAGGATCCTCCGTCGAACACTTTCTCGATGACGTATGCTCCTTCCCAGTTTGGCTCGAATTTTCCCTTGGCATGTCGATTGGGGATGATCGGTCTTTTGAGGACCAACACCAATTCACATTTCTTGAAAGCGCGGAGACGGATTATCTTGTCATAAGCCCGTGACATTTGGGCTCGGTATAGCTCCAGATTTTGCTACACCGTGGGCCTCTTCTCTTCTAGGGCGTCGAGCTCTTCAAGCCGAAGGAGCACGTTTTCCTCCTTCGTCAACTCGTGTTGAACGACCATTCTTAAGCTTGGAACTTCGACTTCGAGGGGGAGGACTGTCTCCATTCCGAAGAGCAATAAGTATGGAGTGGACTAAGTTGGAGTACGGTGCGTGGTACGATATGTCCATAACGCCTCGCGAAGTTTGAGATTCCAGTCTCTCTTGTTGGATGAAGCATTTTTCCTTATGAGCTTGCATAGAGTCTTATTGAAGGCTTCGGCTAGCCCATTGGCTCTTGGATTATAGGTGGAGGAATATCTCCAGTCTATCTTGTGCTGAGTAGCGAACCTTGAGACTTTGAAGCTCTTGAAAGAAGGCCCGTTGTCAGAAATGATTCTTCTTGGTGTACCGAAGCGGTATAGAATATTATGCTGGAAGAATGTCAGAATATCTTCTGTCTTGACTTCTTTTAGCAGGACAGCTTCAGCCCATCTGGAGAAGTAGTCTGTTGCGGCCAGTATGAACCGGTGGCCTCTAGGTGACGAAGAATCAATTGGGCCAACTATGTCGGTTCCCCAGACTTCGAAGTGCCACGACGCCACCGTAGGATGCAATGGATTGGGATGCTTGTGAATGAAATCACCGTGAATTTGGCAGATATAACATTTCTTTGCATGCTCTCCGCAATCCCGTATCATGGTGGGCCAGTAATACCCAAGCCGTTTAATTTGAAGTCGCACCTTGGGGCCAGATTGGTGAGCACCGCAAACGCCTGAGTGAACTTCTTTCATGACCTTTTGGGCTTCGGCCAATGACAGACACCTGAGCCAGAGTTGGTCATATGACCTGCGGTATAGCGTGTCATTTACAAACACGTATCGGAGAGCTCTCTTCTTTAGCTGAATCCTTGCAGATTTTCTTTCGGGCAGCTTGTCGTATCGGAAGTACTCTATGAAGGGTTCTCTCCAATCGGCCTCATCTTGGATGATCGAAGCTTCTTCGGCAGGATTGTTCTCTTGTTCTACACTTTCTTCTTCGCGCAAAGAGGCTGGAGGCAGAATTTGCTGGCTTCTGACCGTGATTAGAATTTCTTCCATGTCAGGATCAACTAGCTCTTTAGCTAGGCGAGCGAGTATGTCGGCTTTTCCGTTCAACGCTCTAGGGACTCTCACTAGTTCAATGTGAGTGAACCATTTCATGAGTTCCACCACTCGGCTTCTGTACCGAGCTAACTCGGGTTTGTATATCTTATAGTCGCCGCTTACTTGGTTGACGACAAGCTGGGAGTCACCGTAAACCCGTAGCCGAAAGATTTCCATTTCTATGGCGAGCTCCAAACCAGCTATCAGAGCTTCATACTCAGCCTCATTGTTTGTACGAGGCACGGTGAGAGCAAAAGAACGTCGCAGGGTTCCCATCGATGGCGTGATGAACACTAATCCTGTCCCTGCTTTTATCTGCGAGATGCTTGATTTGCCGGAGCTCCTCATTGATGAGGCCCCATCGAAGTAGAGCTCCCAATATGGCTCATCTTCTTCGAGGTGCAGCACTTGTTCATCGGGTAGCTCGCAACTAAGCGGTGACCCCTCTGACATAGGATGAGCAGCAAGGAAGTCTGCAAGAGCTTGCCCTTTTACTGCTTTCTGAGGGGTATAAACTATGTCAAACTCAAGCAGCATGACAGCCCATCTCGACATTCTACCAGCTAGGCTTGCTTTGGTCATTAAGTGTTTGAACGGGTCGACCTTAGAGATCAGCATAACCCGATGAGCGAGCAGATAGTGTCTCAGCTTCTTCACAGCAAACATCAGAGCCAAGCATTGCTTTTCGATCGGGGAATAGTTGTGTTCCGCCCCGACTAAAGTTCGACTGAGGTAGTAGAGGGCATTCTCTTTTCCCTCTTCGTTGTCCTGGGCAAGGAGCGCATCGAGTGACTCATCTAGCGCGGCAGTGTAGAGAATCAGCGATTTATTTGGAATGGGAGCGGCCAGCACTGGAGGGTGCAACAAGTACTGTTTGATGCTTTTGAATGCTTCTTGACATTCGGTATCCCAGACAAAAGGAGCTCCTTTCTTCATGAGCTTTGAGAGGGGCCCACATCTCCCCGATAAATTTGAGATAAACCTCCGTATATAAGCAAGCTTTCCTTGAAAAGATCTTAGTTGCGTCAGACTCTTCGGAGGAGGCATCTCTATGATGACCTTTATCTTTGATGGGTCAACTTCGATCCCTCGATGTTGGACTATGAAGCCCAGGAATATTCCCGATGGCACGCCAAAAGCGCACTTCAGAGGATTCATTTTCAGATCGTACTCCCTCAGTCTGGTGAGAACGGTCCTAAGATCTTGGATGTGATCGGCCTTGGCTTTAGTCTTGACGACCAGATCATCAACATAACATTCGACGACCTTATGGATTAGGTCATCAAAGATATTGGTCATTGCCTTTTGATATGTAGCTCCTGCGTTCTTCAGTCCGAACGGCATCACTTTGTAGCAGTATATTCCGATCGGGGTTCGAAATGCTGTGTGTTTCTCATCCTCAGGCGACATCTTGATCTGATTATATCCAGACGAGACATCCATAAAGGTGAACAGCTCGTAATTTGAGGTATCATCAACCATCATTTCCATGATCGGTAACGGGAAGTTGTCTTTAGGACATGCCTTGTTGAGGTCCCTGAAATCGACACAAACTCGGATCTGCCCATTTTTCTTCTTCACTGGGACTATTCATGCGATCCAGTCCGCATATTTCTCTTCCCTGATGAAGCCGGCATCGATGAGTTTCTTGGTTTCCTCGATGACCTTTTCTTCCAGTTCCCTTCTCATTCTTCGAGGAGCTTGTTTGACTGGCTTAGTATCAGGAGATATAGCCAGCTTATGCACAGCCACTTCAGGGGAGAGGCCAGGCATTTCTTTCTACGCCCACTCGAAATAGTCGACGAACTCATGCAGCAGGGCGATCATCTGCTCTTTCATTTCCTCTGACAAAAGTGAGCTGATGTAGGTCGGCCTTGGATTATCGGGCGTTCCTAAGTCAATTTCGGTTAGCTCGTCAAAGGTTGCTTGTCCGCCATCTTCGAGCTCTTGAGGAGATTCTTCTGGCTCGGCTAGCTCGTCATCATCATTTGACCTTTCGCTGGCTTCACAAACATGGATCATATAGCATACTTTGGAATCAGGTTGAACGAAGCCTATGCCCCGTCTATTTAGAATTCGTCCATCGATGAGTGCTCGGACCTGAGACGGATGCCATAGCCCTTCATAAAACTTTGCTTCGGACTCCGTTTGATATAACCGGCATCCGAATCTTTTGAAGTATTCCCGCATCTCAGGCACATAATATCTGGGATTGAGGACAACCCTTATGCCTCTCTCGTATGGAAGGTATGCGACAGACAAATCGTCCAGGTGCACAACAGGATTTGACCTATAAAACAGGATGCCTTTCTCCACTTTTGCTTCCGGGAACGTAGAAAGTTTTCAGCTGGTCCACGGTGGAGACTGACAATGCATCGAGCTCTTTGCACATCTGCTCCGGCACCCTTGTGATGGCCAGGGACCCTTCTGCAATTTCGAAGGTCTCTCGTAATTTCGCTTGTTGCGTGGGGGTCCAATCTGCACAGCTGTTGCAAGACAGCTCCTCTTCCTCTGACTCTTCAGTGTCGCTGCCAAGATGAGGGCGGACTTTGCTGCTAGATGGGCCTTCAGCATCAGATTCGTCCGTGTCGCTACCGAAACGAGGACGAGTTTTACGGAAGGACGGACTTCCAGTATCGGACTCATCAGTGTCACTACCGAAACACAGGCGCACTTGGGTGTTTTTGCTTTTGAAAGTGACAGCTGGCTCAGATTTGCTTCTAAGTCTTAGGGCCGCTCTGTCCTCAGTCGGTTGTGGCTTAGCATTTTGTTGGTTCATAAAGTACCGAGAATCCTCATATCGGACTTCATGCACACCGAACGGTTGGATGTCTCCGTCAATGCGTCTTTCTTCGCTATTTTTAGTATACTTCATGCATTGATGGAGAGTTGACGGAACGATGCCATAATCGTGGAGCCACGGCCGCCCCAAGAGAATTTTATAAGATGTGTCAGCGTCGATCACGTATATCTTAGCTTCAGTTTGCAGATCCCTAAATTTGATTGGCAAATCTATAAACCCCAGAACTTGCTGGCAGTTTTGATTGAAGCCTTGAATGACAATCCTTTCCGTTGACAGGTGTCGGACATCCATTGACAAACTCTTCAGAGTCCGCAAGTTCATGATGTTAACTGAGGACCCCGGATCAATCAATATGCGATTAATCCGATCTCCATCGCTGTACCCGGTCACGTAAAGCGGCCGATTATGCTCAGCCGTTCCCAGTAGCAAGTCTTCATCCTTAAACGTGACTGCGGCGGCTTGCAAAGTGTACTGAGCTTCTTTCATATTAATTTCCGCAAAGCGAGCCTGATACCGCTCAGGGTTTTGTAGAGCATGAATGAGAACATCTCTAAGCTCTTGAGATAGAACCAAGGCATCGTAGATGCTAAGAAAAGACGGAAGCTTTCGGAGGTGAGCCA
This sequence comes from Agapanthus africanus, assembly GCA_030015575.1. Classification (NCBI taxonomy): domain Eukaryota; kingdom Viridiplantae; phylum Streptophyta; class Magnoliopsida; order Asparagales; family Amaryllidaceae; genus Agapanthus; species Agapanthus africanus. Next base: position 654,379,206 of record JASDDO010000014.1, read on the forward strand.
AGACATTATAGTCTACTGGGGAAGGACTCGAATCTTCATGAGCAAGTTCTCTGCCATCTTCTTCATTAGCGACTTGTTTTTCCTTCCCTTTTGGGGCGTTTCTCTGATTTGGCGGTAGAGCCCTGCCGCTTCTAAGCTGGATTTGGTTGGCCTTTGTGGCGAGCTCCTCGTCCTCTTCGGGAAAACAGAGCTCCTCCTCAGAGTCGCTGCCAAGGTGGATGGCGTAGCAGGTCACTACTGGGATCTCTTCATTGGATTCTTCTTCTAACTCCTCCAAAATTTCAGCCGCTCATACAGGGAGGAACTCCTTCAACTGGATCAGAGTTCTTTCCTTCTGTTCATATTCTTCGAGGGAATCGATATATTTTTGAATGGTCGATCTCCCTGCAGACTCCTTTTTGCGCCGAGCTGCACTTTTCTTCTTCTTGAGCTTTTTGTATTTTGAGCCTGATGTAGCCGCATTGGCAGCTGGAAAGGTAGGCTTATTCTGCCATTCCCATTCCGTCCTGGGCTCTTTCCGAAGTATCTTTATCATCTTCTTATTATTATTAGATATGTGCGTACTCCACGGAGGCCGCGGTGAGTCCGTTTCATTTCTCAGGGCAGCGGGTTCGGTTGTCTGCTCCCAGAAGGCTTCAGCTTCTGTCTGTATAAAGTTGGTGGTTGCAACTTGATTGTTCACCAACACGCTTTTGGATAGCTCGATCTCTCCAGCCTTGTACTGCTTCTCGACCCAGTCTTTGAAGATATAGCAATCCTCAATCGCATGGCTCACTACTCGGTGGTACGGGCAATACATGGGATTTTCGGTCATTTTTGCTTCTTGAGGTCTTTTCGACTCTGGCAATTGTAGACCGTTGTTCAAGGCATCTTTAAATATCTTTCGGACCTTGTCCCTCCTGAAAGAGTAAACCTTGTTCTTTTTCTCCTCTAGGGAAGGCCCTTCTCCTCCTAGCACTGGCTTTCGAGACCAGTTGGTTTTTGATTCGCCCGCCCTTCGCTTTTCTTCATTGTCAGACGCATTGAAGACATTGGTACTACTGGAACCCCCGCTTCTACGGTTGTCGTCCCGCTTGCTTTTCCAAGCCTTGTCTCTCTGAGAGTCCGGGGTAGACTCTTGCTTCGAGCATTCCAGCATTTGGACTTTCTTGGTTAACTCTTGAAATGTCTTGAGGCCTGCTGTACACAAGAATGGGACCATCCAATTGCTGAGGTTCCCAACGAGAAGGCTGACGGACTGGTCCTGCTCCAGCGGCGGTTCGCACTTGACCGTGAGATTACGCTATCGGGCGATAAAGTCGGTGTTGCTTTCATTCTTCCCCGGCTTGGTCCTCACAAGGTCGGCAATGGAGATTTTATCACTGACACTCACGAACCTTTGCCAAAACAGAGACTCCATTTGGGCAAAGGTAATGACGGACCCGTCTGGTATACTCGCATACCAGTCAAAAGCGATACCGGTCAGGCTGTTGACAAACTGACGAAGAAGGAGCGCATTATCGCCCCCTGTATTTCCGCACGATTCTTTGAAGTGGGCGACGTGCTGATTTGCATTTCCCGTTCCGTCAAATCTTCCGAACTTAGGAATGACGTAGCCGCTCAGGAACTCGATCAAATCGTACTGTGCAGGATATGGCCGCCCACTACTGCCAATTTCTTTCTGAGCTTCAGCTTCGGCTACCAATATTTTAACTTTGCTGGTGACCAAATCCATTATCCGATCTTGTGTTAGCGGGATAGTGCTATCTGGGGCCAAGGCGTCCTCAGAAGCAAAATGTGGCCGGCTTTCGTGCGGCTCGACCAGTCTTAGACCCAATGGAACAGGCATTGGCTGCTTCGGATTGTCATCACCCGGCTGATGAGTAGCGACTTATGCTTGATTGGGAGGCGCTCGAGCAATTTGAGCCTAAGCTGCATCACAACGTTCGTTAGGTCATCGATTTTCGAATAGATCTTAGCCATCTCTTTATCTTTGCTCTTGAGCTGTTTTCGAAGATCTTGAAGCGTCTCTTGCTCCGCGGTCCTGGGACGGAAAGTCGGCTCTTCCTCGCTGTCCGAGCTTGACTTTGCCTGGACCGAAGGGTCCTTCTGCCTATCTTCCTCATCGAGAGGGTTTTCATCATCCAGTAGAGGCGGCTGTTCTTGGGAAGCGGCAACCACATTCAAGCCAGATTGGGCTTGGGATGTGGTGGCCCCATCCTTGCTTTTGCTGCGAAGGTTGTTGCTGGGGCGCCCGCCTGCCATATAGACCGTATGGATAACATATCCAGCTGTCTTTTTATTATCGGCGACTGATTTCTCAGATCGCTGTCTTGAGCCCCCTCTTTCGGTAATGGGCAGTCGATCGAAGGCGGCTGGCCTGGCCGGATTCTTGAATGGTGCTGACGCTTCATTTCTGGATTTGCCCCGCTGCTTTCGCGCTGCACAGAGCGCCTGATAGAATCTTGAAGAAACAGTGTCATATTTTTTCTGTTGGGGCCGGGACACGTCTCTTTGTAGCGACGTTCGGACCGCTGTCTTCTTGATTCTGGCAGTCATGGCATTTTTCTGAACCCACTTCAGAGGTTCGAAGGAATTGCTGATTTTAATGGCCGATTCAGCCGTCGTCGCAGGATGACTCTGCTCTTGGAATCTCACAAGATTCCACCTGGCCGGAGTCCTGGCCCTCTTGTTGGCTCGATACCTGAGTCGCTTCTGTCTCATCTTTTCTGTTTTGAGCACTTGGCTGGTCACGGTTCCTCGGGAAGCCGCCGTACACCGGGAGATGGAGGGCTTTAGAGATACGCCCGATTGTGCATTTGTTGGAGTCATCGCCTGAGCTCGTCCGTAACGTTTGATGTTGCCCTTTGTACCGGAAGTCTTGCCCCCAGCCGGAGCACCAGGGAGCCTCTCAGACATCATCTTAAGTTTCGGTTAAGATGCCTTAGCGATCACAATATTCGGCCTCTTTCCCCTTGAGACCGGCTTGGCCGCCTGCTTTGCCGGGATTTCTGCCAGATGAGCGCTTCCGGTAGGGTAGATTATGACGGAGCCAAACTGGCGGGGCGGTTCCTCCCACTGTCGACTGAGGCTTGCGGGGAGAACCACACGAGCATTGACCTTGACTACGTATGGGATCGGGGTCCCGTCGGAAGCTGAATTCATCTTGGGAGACATTGTCGTTGAAAGTTGATTGCTGCACGGAAAAAAAATATCATTTCAGTACAGGCAATTGATATGTTTATTGATTGAGTTCGCATGAACGTTTAACCCGAAATATGGGAGGAAAGATAAGTCTCACCGGGCATGCCAGAATCTGTAGGGTATTTTTCGTCACCCCATTGAGATGGGAATACGCACGCGCTTATCAGGCGCATTACAGATTCCCCCTGCCTAGGTTAGGCTGGGGCTTATTGATTGTGGGGATCCGAATCTCCGGCAGCCGCGGACTAAGCTGCCATTAATTACCCTCGCATTTGGAGCGAGAGAACCTCCGATTGATGGGTTAAACTGGTCATGCGAACTCAATGTGCAGTGTTATGTTTTGAAGGGGTTTGGGATATATCGGGGGCCCCACGGAGTTTTATGGGGGTCCCGCTACCCTTATAGCGGGCTTGGGGTCAAGAGTTCTAACAGGGACGGTGTTGTGGAGTGTGTGTGTGTATGTGTATATAAAGGGGAAAAGCGCCCAAAGGACACGTGGGGCTAGCGCCTCACGTGCCTAGCACTTGAGCGCTGGGCGCTGGGCGCTCGAGCGCCAGCGCACCACGTGCCCGGCACATGGGCGCTGGGCGCTTGAGCGCTGTGTGCTTAGGCGCAGTGCGCTTAGGCGCTAGCGCACCACGTGGCCGGTACGTGGGCGCTGGACGCTTGAGCGCAAGGCGCTCGAGCGCTAGCGCACCACGTGCCCGGCACGTGGGCGCTGGGCGCTTGAGCGCAAGGCGCTCGAGCGCGAGCGCACCACGTGCCCGGCATGTGGGCGCTGGACGCTTGAGCGCTAGGCGCTCGGGCGCTTGGGCGCCGGCGAGGAAAAGGGGCTTTTAGCCCCAAAAATGAGATTTAAACTACCGGAAGAGAATTTAGAGTGGAGTTAAACTCCTAATATATTTTTGGAGATGCTGAAACGGGCTTCTCCCTTGAGTTCTGGATCTTCCCAAAATGGGATTTTTAGGAGACGGGTCTCCTTCTTCCTCCTCTTTTGGCTGGATCTTGAAGAACAAGAAGTATGAGATTTTAAAAATCTCTTATTTTTAAGATCTGATGGGAGATCTGAGTTCCCCTTTGTGGGTTTCGTGGTAAAAAACTATTTAGTTTTGGAAAAGGAAGAGTAAAACTCTTGATTTAATTCAACAAGAGAAGAAGGTTTTTAGAACCTTGAGGAAGGAGAAGATCACGGATCTTGATTCTTTTTGGAGAGAGAGAAAAATTTGTTGGGATATTTTCATTATCCTTGCCTTTATAGGCTATACACTTTACATATAGCCCCTTGGGCTCTACAAAAATGGTATTTTGTCCATCCCATGGCTCATGTGCCATTTCTTTTTGCACATAAGCCATGGGCTTTACAAAAATTTGGTTTTATGCTCATTTTTCTTACATTCATTCATAAAATAGAATAAAAGTAATTCACCAAAATTATTTATTATAAAATTTTTATCTTGGCATGGGGGGAGGCCGTCCACTCCATGTTCGGGCTCGACCCGGGCATTGGCCTACTTGACCTGGACTTTGGCCCACTTGGTTTGGGGTTGACTTTGATTTTGACTTAGTCAACCGGGGTGTAAATTTCGACCCCAACACTAGTCTACAAATGGAGTATCGATGCCCAGCCTCGAAACTCCTACGACCAGGGACCACTTTAAGGATGTGCTTATAGACTACCCAACTCTCACGTATATGATCGCCATCATACTGCTAGTAGTCAAGCAAGAATCCTAAGGGATCTATCAACGTGTAATAGTGATCTGTAATATCACCCAAAGCATGTACACGATGATAAAGATAAACCAGATAGCATACTATCATCTTGAGTAAGACTGTCCTACCGGTATAGGTCCTTCCTCAATCATTGCAATCACGTGCCTGCGATCCAATAATTGACTTTGAGGGCACTATATCCAACATGTGGAAGGACTGTAGGCACACAAAAGGCCTGTGTTTAGTTTGTGGCACATCCAATCAGGAATTGGAACCTGTCCTTAAGAACACAACTCAACTCACACACCCACCAACTACCCGCAACGGCCAGCTATCCTGCTTCTGCACCTCACCTTGCACTCCCTGCTCCACCACCTGCACAGCCTACTTGCCAATTCCATCAGGCACTGAGAAACATGCCTCGAGGGCAGAGAAACATGCTCTAAGGAAAGATGAATGTGCCTCCAGTTAGGAGGAATGTACCACAGCGTCAAGTTTTCCTTTTAGCGGCCGAAGAAGCAGAGGCCGTAGACCAAGGTAACCCTGGAAATTTCCTCAACTCTTTTCAAATCTCTCGCATTCTTTCGTTCTCTCACATATTTTTCAGACACTACCAATAGTTCTATCACCAAACTTTCCTTGAATCCGTTACACTTTCCTTTTACAAATTTCGAGGACGATTTTTTTAAGGAGGGTAGAATGTAACAACCCTAAACTTTCTGTACAAATTTTTTAAAAAATACAGAAAGGGGTACTTGAGCCTGAGCACAAGTTATAAATTTAATTTGCTTTTGAATAGCAAGAAAGAGCTTGTAGCTCATTGGTAAGACCTTGCACTGCTGAACCATGGCACTATAGTTCAAATCCCATCAGCCACATTATCTTTTTAATTATTTTTCTTTTAATCTTCTAGAAGCCCAAAGGTCTACACGTGTACAACCCGTAAAACCAAGAGTCACAGCCTAAATAAACATGTCCACGAGGCTAGACCAAGCGTCTGGGACACGTGGCACAAAGATGAGCCCCGACTCGCCCGACTCGGGCTGGCGAAACCCTCGACTCGGCCAGCGCCGCCGGTTCAACTCGATCCAAATCCTAGTTTTCTTTAACCCTTGCGACTCTTGGACTTCCCCATAACTCCTGTATTATTTGTTTTTCCCGCACATTTACAGAGCACATTAAAACACGCATTTAATCCATTTTAATACAAATTTTTAATACACCATTCACTACCCTAAAACCCTAATTTTTCCTATAAATACCACCCTCAAATCACCCCTCCTCACTCCTAAATCCCTACCCAAACTCTCAAGAAAATTCCCAAGTCTTTTGTGTGCAAGTGGAGTTAGCAAAAAGGCGAAGCTCCGACGAACATCCGATGGCAATCCGAGGAGTTTGCGACGATGAAACGACGCACCGGCAACTCCTACCTATTCCTCTTTCTCTCCTTTAGCCAATAATCCAGTAAGTCCCTACTTCTCCTTCTTTTCTCTACTTTAAAAACATTCATAACTAAAATCCGACGGAAGCGGAGTTAGTCCGACTTCCGATTCGGTTTTCTTTAAAAACTACAAATCTTAATCAAGATACCTTCATATTATCATATATTGTTCATTAAACATTAATAAACTTCTTTAACAAGTTTCATCATAAAAGATTGTTATATGCATCTTTTATCGCAATTTTACATTAAAATACCACAAACTTTAGTTTCCGACATAAACTCTATTATACTTTTATACCTTTAGATAACTCATGAGGTAATGACCTACCTCCTCACAACACACATATCTAACATAGCACGATAGAATTTGGGAACATAGATTTGGGAAAATAACGACATTACATATAACTACCTTCAACTTATAAAACCTTTTTCTAAAAGAAGTGTATTTAACAAATCTTTGCAATTGTGCCTCTACAACCCATTTCGGGGAATCCGTTCAGTATGGTGTGGATTATCGCACATCCTCGGGCCTAGTAGAGTGAGATGCAGACCTCCGCAAGGAGCATACGATCTCGAAAGATTTAAAATATAATTTTCTTTAGAAAATATGATTTCTATTATAAGTAAAACTTATATTTTTAATAAATATATATATATATGTAATTAATACCAAAATATCTATTTATAATATTCCACATTTCCAAAATTCAAGAAAAATATCTCATTTACAAGAAAATACCATACAATTCCAATATTACAAATAAATACCATATATTATGAAATTAGGTTTTATTCACTAGAAATGTCACATTGATAAAATATACATCAAGGAAAAAGACGATAATAAAATACTTGAGGTGTATTTTGAAAATTATACAATATTATTTTTACATAAAATCCCCTCAAGTCATACTAAATTACAATAATGACCCTATTAAACATAGGTTTAAGTGTGACCAGTCTCTTGAGCCTCAGAGAGCCGGAGATATGGGTGCTTGCCTATTTAAGGTAGAAAACTTAACAAACGGTGTTATCAACATGACAATTGTCTTTGAAAAAGACACAAATCCTGCCGTCCATGTGCAGTAGTTTCCGATAGCACCAAAATATAATTCAGGATTCAATTTCTTTTCTAATTGTCTGACTCGGACTGAGTCTCAATCAATCTGACTTGAATATGATTCAAGTATCAAACTTCAATACAATATGGATTTATGAATCTGTTTATTTAATCTAATCAATTTATATTGACCGAACCGAACCATGGATATAGTCCATCTACATGTTCATCCATTATATCTGTTCCATCACTGATATCATGGTTCCGGCAAGTCATCCATCTATATAAATCAAGACAATACAATACAAACAATATCATCAAGACATCGCGGGATTTAAGGGATATATTAGTACGGAAGGTGTTAAAAGTGGCACGAGACTGTAACCATAATATACCTAACCTGAATTCAATTGTCGTTGTACCGTGGCTGAACGGTTCCTTGTGCTCCATATACCTTAGTCTCCGGAATAGTGGGACTCCTCTCGTATACACTGGAATTCTTCTATACCAAGTTACAAACAACAGCGTTAACACTAAATACAATATTATAATAATATATACTCTATTCTGTCTATTCCATTCTTATCTATTTACGGGACTTACCGAGCAATTTGTATGCTGACGACAATCTCTTTCTTATTCTCTGGAATGTCGTCAGGAGTTTCGGACTCACTGGAGATCGAGCCCACCTTCGAAGACTTGGATCATCTAGCCTTCGACCCGGATCTCTAGTTACTTGTACACATTTACATTCTGTATTTTCCATTTCTGTTATGCCACTATTTAGGCATTACTTTCCATTACATGTATTTACTTTTCAGATGTATTGTAAAAAGGAATGTTAATAAATAAAGTTGTTGTTCATTTACATCCTGTCTCTTGTGTATATTTACTTTTATATTGCTTAGATACACTTAGTGTATTTACTTCTGAGTAAATACGCAGCGGCCCGTCGCGTCCTCTGCCCGTACACTGGGAAGGGGGGCGTGACACTTGTTGTTACGTGTCGCTAATATATAATGATGAAGCCCGTAGGATTCTTGCTTGACTACCAATATTATGATGGCGATTATATACATGAGAGCTGTGTAGTCTATAAGCACATCATTAAATGTCCCTAGTCGAGAGAGTATTGAAACTGGATATCGATATTCCGGCGTAGACTAGTGTATACGTTTCTAGACCCCGACAAGGGGCAGTGGCCGGTATCATAAGTCATTGGTGTTTTGTGACATAAGATAGTATACAGGTGCTCACTAGATGTGAGTACACTGGACGGACTCGCCAAGAATTTCTAGATGGTATTATACCTATCGTCAGATAGCAGTTCTGTCACGTCCCGTTTCCCAAAATAGTGGTAATAGCACGTGACGAGACCCACGACGTATTTATTCCAAGAAGGTCATTTCTCGAAATAAATACGCTAAGCATTTATAAGCAACATAAAGTAACAAGAATAAACAAAAAAATGAAATCCAACTTTAATTTATTATATTCAAGATTCACAATTGACAAAATATTTGAATATAAGATACGATAACATAACAAGCCTTAATAAGGAGGCATACATAAATAAGCGAAAATGAAATGAAAAGCCGAATGAAACTAGACGTCCATTTGTGATGCGAACTGATTGTACTCCTCTTCAACCGCTTCTATCTATTTTGTTTCAATACCACATGACGAACATTCCAAGAAAGAAAGAAAAGATAGGAAGAATGCCCGTCAGCAAACTAGCGCTCGGTAAGTCTCCAGAAAGGATGAGAAAGATATATGATGCATAACAGGTACAAAATGAAATAAAATATGGTATATATAACATAACATGTAATAAGTGTGTGTGAGTGAACATGAGGTATGTGCCTTAATAGGTCTCTACAAGGTAATCTAACTGACGTAAGTTTAAGTGTGAATGCCAACCAATCTCAAGAGTATTCTCGAACCCAAGTCTATTGTCCAAGGGTAAGAAATCACGGGTCTAAAAGTAACCGGGACTTCAATTATTATTGAAGTATTCCAAACCCAACAGATATCGTCCAGGGGTTTGGATACACGGGCCCTTATTAGTGAATTCATGATATACCGTTTCAGCTCGGTACCACAACATCATGATTTGTACCATTTCAGCCCGGTACCACAGCAACATGATTTGTATTAATGGGACTCATGAGATTCCGTTGGATTCATACTCAAACTACCCCAACACCCCGCGTATATTAGATTGTAGTTAAACTCATAAGTCTTGTCCGAATCTATGAATACATCAAGTTTTCAAGATTGAGTTCATGTCAAAATCAAGTATTCATGTCACGTTTCAAGTATTCATGTCATGTTGTATTCATGGTTCGGGTCAAGTCAAGTCTAGTATTTAATTGGATTATGTCAAACATATAATATCTAATTATATATTTATGTACATGCAACTATTTAAAGATCAAGATAAACAAGATATACATGTTCGAATAGCATGAAATGAGTTAAGTATATCATTCAAGTAACGAGCATAAACAATGCTGTAAAGAAGTGTTGTATACGACTAATCAATCAAGTCAATAAATTTCAGAATATAAACATAAATATAGATCTAAGTGTTGTGCACGCGTGAGTTCCAGTCTCTTCTAAATACGACTACTGGTTTGGGAGTGTTCCCCTCCGAACGGCGGCGTACAGGACCGCGATGTCCTGACGCTGAGATTCGGGACAGATGCTATTTGGTTTTATCCGTCCACCTCTCCGAAGATGCCAAGTTGATTTTGGCACCGTGTATCGGAGGTTTAGACGGATGCGGCCGATGTAGCAGATTTCATCATATTCCCCCTCGCTTGAGGGGTTTTTGATTGTGGGGATGCACTTCCCTGCAGGCACAAGCCCCTGCAGTTAATTACGCTACCGCATAGCGGTAACAACTTTCTCCTTCTCCGGAATTTCACTTCGTGTCGTGTGTGTTTGTTTTGTTTGTGGTTGCCCGTGGATTGTATACAGAGACTGAGTAATGCCGTCGCCCGTAGGACGTGGATTAGTCCAAATCCATATTTACTTAGATTTGGGTTTGGTGTTTTAGTTTAAGGATACGTTAGCCATGTTTAGGCTAAGATCGACTTAAACGTTCGTTAAGGATACATTAGTCTTGTTTGGGACTAAGATCGACTTAACGTAGTGATATATGGCCGTCAGGACTCGTCACCTCTCTGACGTCGTTGAAGGATTACAACGACAGGTGTCAGAGGAGCTCAGAGATGTATCCTTGAACCAAAGTTGATTTGGAGTTTTATCATTCATTTAAATGTCTAAGGATACGTTAGCCGTATTTGGGGCTAAGATCAACTTAAACGGGACCGTTTAGATCCGGCAAAAGAGCATTTGGAGGCTCTATTGTTCCAGTTCAGGGACATAGCGGTCCATAGGTAGTTTAGGGACGTTGCGATCCATGCTCCAGTTTAGGAACGTGGTGGTCCATATTCCAGTTTAAGGACGTGGTGGTCCATATTCCAGTTTAAAGACGTGGTGGTCCGTTATTAGTTTAAGGACGTTTCGGTCCAATATTAGTTTAGGGACGTTTCGGTCCGATATTAGTTTAAGGACATCTCGGTCCAACATTAGTTTAAGGACGTTTCGGTCCGATATTAGTTTAAGGACGTCTCGGTCCAACATTAGTTTAAGGACGTTTCGGTCCAATATTAGTTTTAAGGACGTTTCGGTCCAATATTAGTTTAAGGACGTCTCGGTCCAATATTAGTTTTAAGGACGTTTCGGTCCAATATTAGTTTAAGGACGTCTCGGTCCACGAGTTTAAGGACCCCGCAGTCCAATATTAGTTTAAGGACGTCTCGGTCCAATATTAGTTTAAGGACGTCTCGGTCCAATATTAGTTTAAGGACGTCTCGGTCCAATATTAGTTTTAAGGACGTCTCGGTCCAATATTAGTTTAAGGACGTCTCGGTCCACGAGTTTAAGGACCCCACAGTCAATATCGATGTGTGGTCGTCGGGACCCGTCACCTCTCTGACGTCATTGAAGGATTACAACGACGGGTGTCAGAGGAGTTCGGAGATGTACCCTCGAACCGGAGGCAAATTGATTTAAGAGAGCAATCTTGCTCAGTCAATTTAATTTAAGGACTTACGGCCAAAATTGGGCTAAGTCCAGTTGAAAATGTTCAACATTTTATTTGCTTTTGCATTGCATTTCTTCTTATTTTTATTTGGGCTTTGCTCAGAAAGGATGCAGAGCATCAATTTGTTTTGGGCTCTACCCTTTATAAATGATGCAGAGCATCAATTTTATTTGGGCTCTGCCCTTTTATTGCTTTGCAATTTATTTTGGCCTGCTTGGTCTTTTTGATTTGGGCCTGGCCCTTTTAGGAAATGCATTGCATTTATCAGGCGCTTTACGCCAATCAGAGAGCGCAAGCGCTTATGACGACGACACGTGTCATGCAAGCGCAGTGCGCTGCGCTAGTGCGCTGCGCTTGCGCTGCTGACACGTGGCGCCCTCTGGTGAATTGCGCCAATCACAGAGAGCAAAGCTCTATTTCAAAAGCGCATAGCGCGATTGGTTCAGATGCTGACACGTGGCGCTCTCTGGTGGCTTGCGCCAATCCAAGAGCTCAACAGTGTAGTTTTGCAAGTGCAAGGCACTATGATTTAGGAATCTTTTAGATTCAATGAACAGAAGTGCAAAGCACTGTTAGATTTTTTGATCTAATTTAGATCAAAGAAAAAGATAAGTTTTTTCTTATCTTAAAGAACCAAAGGTTCATGAAAAAGTGCGAAGCACTATTTTTATTTATCCCTTTATTTAGTTATGTTTAAAGATCAATGATCTTGTTTTTAGATCACTGATCTGTTCATAAGAGAATTTTCTCTTCTCTCAAAGGTTTTTACCTTCTGTTGTTCTTGAGGAGTTCTCGAGAGTTCTCTTCTCTTTTCTTTTTCTTTTTTTTAGAAAGATGTTGATGCCTTTTGAATTGAGGCCTGGGGTCCTTTTTATAGTGCTCATAAATTAGTTAAATTTGTTAAAGAGATCTCTTTCTGAGTGATTTGGGGAATTTTCCCCACCGTTGGATCTTTGATCCAAGGGCTTCTGTTTTACAGAAGAAAATCTTCTTGTTTTAACAAGAACAGAAAGATTTCTTTAAATCTCCATTCTGTTTTGTGCAACTCCCCAGCGCTTGACACGTGTCGCGCAGCGCAGTTGTGTTTGCGCAACTGCGCCGACACGTGTCGCGCAGTGCAGCGCTTGCGCGAATGAAACGTTGCTTCCTTTACCTTTTTTTTGTTTTAAACAGAGCTTTGCTCTGATTGATTGCGCTGCCTCGGGCGCTGTGCCGATGCGTCTGCGCCAGACACATGGCGCCCCGCGCTCAGCGCAGAGGATCTGAAGCGTTGCTTCATTTATTGAAATTTAGATTTTGGGCAAATCGGAAGCGTCACTTCTCCTGAGATATCTTTTCATCTCCTTTTTTCAAGTCAAACTCGTATTTCCAAAATTCTGATTTCCCGGGACTTGGAGATGATTTCATTGTGCACAGAATCTTCTGCGCCTGGGTCTATATATATAATTCGAGACTGAGCCTTTTCTTCTCTCATTTTCAAAGAACTTCTTCGATCATGGCTTGCAATCGCCCTCATGCCCGCCGACAACCATGGGAGGTGCCGATTCGGGACATTGTTCCCCGCTTTGCTGCGCGCCTGGTGGATTCTTCTCTCTCGGACGAGCAGTGCGATGCTGCACTGCACGAGCTTTTGACTCGTGTGGGGTCTCCTCTCCCTCCGAATTCCATTTGGCTTCGGATGATCCTTGCCTCGGTGCTCGCCGACATTCTCCCTCCTCCAGCAGAGATGTCCTCGGCAATGCTGGATACCGCCGAGGACAAGATTGAGTGCTTTCTTAAAGCGCACTTGCTCACCAAAGCCCTAAGGGACTGCTCTCTCCACTTGCTGAGCCAGATACGGGCTCGTCGGGTTGTCATCGCCACTCTTTCCCGGGAGTGTGGCGTCGACCGTTGGATGGCTACCCCTCGGGAGGATCGCCATTTCGACATGATGGAGAAGACGGAGAGAGAACTGAATAATCTCCTCTTTCTTTTTGTGAACCCTTGTCTCTCTGATCCCGTATTCGGTGATCTTTTCTAAATGTAATAACAATAATAATGAATAAGTATTTTTCTTTTTAATCAAGTACTTCATTGTCTGTTAAGGGTTCTTTTATTTCATTTCTCTGTTGCGCTTGTGCATCGTATAATTTTAATTTGTTATTATTAAATGCATGTAATTTCGCGAGGGTAAATTGCCTTTAGCACTTAACCTTTTCCTTTCTACGAAATGGTGCATCTGCGCTGATACGTGTCACGCAGTGCAAAGCGCAGCGCAACTGCGCTGACACGTGTCACGCAGCGCAATACGCAACGCAACTGCGCAAGCGCGTCTGTGCTGACACGCGTCGCGTAGCGCACCGCTCGTGTAGCTGAAGCGTTACTCCCTTTAACATAGCTTTGCTCTGATTGAGCGCGCCTTTTTGGACGCCGCGCTAATGCATCTACACCAGGCATGTGGCGCGTTGCGCGCAGCGCAAAGGATCTGAAGCGCTGCTTTATTTATTGAAGTTTAAATTTTTAAAGCAAAGCTTTGCTTCTGATTGGGGGAAGATGAAGCGTTGCTTCATCTTCCGCCTCGGAATTTGATCAGAGCTTTGCTCCGATTGGGGTAAACAAGTGCCCCCCACCGTTGCGCTTACGTGGCCCTGAAACGTGAGCGCAACGGTGACAGAATTCCAACCGTTGCAGTAACTTTTGGAAGTTGAAAGGGCACTTGGTGCCTATAAATAGGACCTTTGGTCCTTCACAGATGATCATCATCTCCAAAAATTTTATTTTCAGAACATCAGAGTCCTGCTCTTGTTTTTAAGAACTCTTAGATTTTCTTTAAAAGGAACTATTTTGGTAAGAATTAGTCTTGAATTAAATCAATTTTAATTAATAGAGCTTTTCTCTTATAGATCTTTGATCTAAAGAAACCCTTCTGGGGTTTCACCAATAGAGCCTTGCTCTCAAGAATCTGTTCCAAGGTTTCTTGACCCATGAACAGAACCTTGCATCTTTGTCAAAACATAGATCTCTTTGATCTAAAAATGATGAACTTTTAAGAGTTTGAATATGAATAATGAAAATTAAAAATGGAGTTTTGTATTTTAATAGACTATATCATCTTTTAATAATAGTGATCTCAGAATCTTGGGGGGCTTTTTTTTTAAAATTTCCCTTATTAGGATTTTGATAGTCACTCCTGTTCGTAGAGCATTGCTCTCGAGGAGTTTAACTGTCTGTGCTCGTTTTTTAACAAGAATTCGCTTAATCAGTCGATCTGCTAATTCTGTTGATCTTCTTCCACAGGAACCATGAACGCCCACATGTATGCCCTTAACGAGATCATCTCGTATGGGGACATCCGCCGACTTGGCCGTTCTCAAAATCGGGAGTTCACAAACGAGGAGTGCGCTGAAATAATGAGTCGCTTCGACGTGTACAATGGTCCACTACTCCCCCGACGTTCCTCCCTTCTTAAGCTTATCGTGGGAGCCATCTGGGAAGCGTTTCCCCTCTTCTGTTCCGGCGTGCCGCTTAGGGCGTTGGATGCTGCTGAGGACAAGGTCCACTCGGTGTACCTGTTGAACTTTATCTCGAAGAGACGGCGAGACAGTCTTATCGATCTCTTACACGAGGTCTTTCAACAGTCCGCCATACTTGCTGCTTATCGGAGGGTGGAAGACATCAGGGGGGACCCTGACGCTTGTGCTCGCGAAAGAAAGCATACTAGGATGGTCCGCAAGGCCTGGAAAGTCATAGATAGGGTTGCTTTCGAGTTCCTCAATCCATGTCCTGGGTTCGAGGTTATTCCCTTGTAATAATGTTTTTCATTTATTGCTTTTATGAATGTAAGAACTATTGGCCATATTAATGGTAAATTTTTATCCAGCTTGTCTTTATTTTTCGTTTTGAGTCTTTTGCTTGTGCATGAACGAGTGTGTCTCGAACGCTTGATCAAACATAAATTGGATGTTCCTTCTGTAGCTTTCTTCTTTCTCTTATTATCGGCATGCTATCTTAATAAACATGGTCGACGGATAATAGAGCACGCATCTTGACTTTCTTAAGAAATAGCGATGGCTTAGGCCGCAGGTTCAGATCTGCTGCCTAAGACTTTTCAACTCCATGAGCCGTGGGGGTCTCATAGAGACTTTTCTCCCTACGGATCGAGAGGATCTCATAGGTGGGTTTTTCTCCTTAGGAATCGTGAGGATTCCTAAGTGTGGTTTTCTCTTATAAGTCGTAAGGATCCTATAAGAGAATTTTCCCTCTTACGAATCGAGAGGATTCGTAAGCGGTTGCTTCCCTCCTTGTCGAAACTCGATCTTGGAGAGTGAGACCCGTGAATAGTATGCAAGAGACCATTTTGGATTGACTTGCAGGGTCCCATTGTTCAGGAAGCAAGTTTTTTAGTCCCTGTTGCCTGAGGCTTCATTTGCAAGTTGAGACGAATCGGGAATTTCCCGCGGAGACACTGGTTTCTCTGCGAGCCGACGCGAATCAGGAGGCTCTCGTCAAGGAGTGTTTGTATCCGTGAGTCGAGGAGTTTGCAAGGGATTATTTGTTTCCCAAGCGCCAAGGATTATTTGTTTCCTTGGGGTTTGAAACGAGTTGAGGATTTCCTACGGAGGCACTGGTGGCTCTGCGAGTCGACGCGGATCAGGAGGCTCTCGTCAAGGAGTGTTTGTATCCGTGAGTCGAGGAGTTTGCTAGGGATTATTTGTTTCCCAAGCGCCAAGGATTATTTGTTTCCTTGGGGTTTGAAACGAGTCGAGGATTTCCCACAGAGGCACTGGTGGCTCTACGAGTCGACGCGGATCAGGAGGCTCTCGTCAAGGAGTGTTTGTATCCGTGAGTCGAGGAGTTTGCTAGGGATTATTTTTTTCCCAAGCGCCAAGGATTATTTGTTTCCTTGGGATTCGAAACGAGTCGAGAATTTCCAACGGAGGCACTGGTTGCTCTGCGAGTCGACGCGAATCAGGAGGCTCTCGTCAAGGAGTGTTTGTATCCGTGAGTCGAGGAGTTTGCAAGGGATTATTTGTTCCCCAAGCGCCAAGGATTATTTGTTTCCTTGGGGTTTGAAACGAGTCGAGGATTTCCCACGGAGGCACTGGTGGCTCTGCGAGTCGACGCGGATCAGGAGGCTCTCTTCAAGGAGTGTTTGTATCCGTGAGTCGAGAAATTTGTTAGGGATTATTTGTTTCCCAAGCGCCAAGGATTATTTATTTCCTTGGGGTTTGAAACGAGTCGAGAATTTCCCACGGAGGCACTGGTGGCTCTGCGAGTCGACGCGGATCAGGAGGCTCTCGTCAAGGAGTGTTTGTATCCGTGAGTCGAGGAGTTTGCAAGGGATTATTTGTTTCCCAAGCGCCAAGGATTATTTGTTTCCTTGGGGTTTGAAACGAGTCGAGGATTTCCCACGGAGGCACTGGTGGCTCTGCGAGTCGACGCGGATCAGGAGGCTCTCGTCAAGAAGTGTTTGTATCCGTGAGTCGAGGAATTTGCTAGGGATTATTTGTTTCCCAAGCGCCAAGGATTATTTGTTTCCTTGGGGTTTGAAACGAGTCGAGGATTTCCCACGGAGGCACTGGTGGCTCTGCGAGTCGACACGGATCAGGATGCTCTCGTCAAAGAGTATTTGTATCCGTGAGTCGAGGAGTTTGCTAGGGTTTATTTGTTTCCCAAGCGCCAAGGATTATTTGTTTCCTTGGGGTTCGAAACGAGTCGAGAATTTCCCACGGAGGCACTGGTGGCTCTGCGAGTCGACGCGGATCAGGAGGCTCTCGTCAAGGAGTGTTTGTATCCGTGAGTCGAGGAGTTTGCTAGGGATTATTTGTTTCCCAAGCGCCAAGGATTATTTGTTTCCTTGGGGTTCGAAACGAGTCGAGAATTTCCCACGGAGGCACTGGTTGCTCTGCGAGTCGACGCGGATCAGGAGGCTCTCGTCAAGGAGTGTTTGTATCCGTGAGTCGAGGAATTTGCTAGGGATTATTTGTTTCCCAAGCGCCAAGGATTATTTGTTTCCTTGGGGTTTGAAACGAGTCGAGGATTTCCCACGGAGGCACTGGTGGCTCTGCGAGTCGACGCGGATCAGGAGGCTCTCGTCAAGGAGTGTTTGTATCCGTGAGTCGAGGAGTTTGCTAGGGATTATTTGTTTCCCAAGCGCCAAGGATTATTTGTTTCCTTGGGGTTCGAAACGAGTCGAGAATTTCCCACGGAGGCACTGGTTGCTCTGCGAGTCGACGCGAATCGGGAGGCTCTCGTCAAGGAGTGTTTGTATCCATGAGTCGAGGAGTTTGCAAGGGATTATTTGTTTCCCAAGCGCCAAGGATTATTTGTTTCCTTGGAGTTTGAAACGAGTCGAGGATTTCCCACGGAGGCACTGGTGGCTCTGCGAGTCGACGCGGATCAGGAGGCTCTCGTCAAGGAGTGTTTGTATCCGTGAGTCGAGGAATTTGCTAGGGATTATTTGTTTCCCAAGCGCCAAGGATTATTTGTTTCCTTGGGGTTTGAAACGAGTCGAGAATTTCCCACGGAGGCACTGGTGGCTCTGCGAGTCGACGCGGATCAGGAGGCTCTCGTCAAGGAGTGTTTGTATCCGTGAGTCGAGGAGTTTGCAAGGGATTATTTGTTTCCCAAGCGCCAAGGATTATTTGTTTTCTTAGGGTTTGAAACGAGTCGAGGATTTCCCATGGAGGCACTGGTGGCTCTGCGAGTCGACGCGGATCAGGAGGCTCAAGGAGTGTTTGTATCCGTGAGTCGAGGAATCTGCCGAAGACAGTGGTTTCTTCGGAGTTGGACTGAACCGTCGAGATTTGGCTTCGTCTTCTGGCGGAGCCTGTTGTGAAAGTATGGTTCCCTCTTTGTTTACGCCCTTGGATTGTATACAGGGATCGATGCAATCTTAACTGTAGGGCCAAAGTTTTATCATCATTTTTTTTGTTTTATCTCCGCGATGCTCTATCATTTCAGCTTTTATATCGCGAAGGTCGCGATTGCCCAATCATTTCGGCTATTTTTCGCGGTGCCCAATCATTTCGGCTATTTATTCTATGTTTACTCGCTGCTTTTTATTGCGAGTTGCCCAATCATTTCGGCTATTTTGCATGCATACATTTTTACTTGCTGTTTTTTATTGCAAGTTGCCCAATCATTTCGGCTATTTTGCATGCATACATTTTTACTTGCTGCTTTTTATTGCAAGTTGCCCAATCATTTCGTCTATTTTGCATGCATATATTTTTACTTGCTGTTTTTTGCTGCTTTTTATTGTAAGTTGCCCAATCATTTCGGCTATTTTGCATGCATACATTTTTACTTGCTGCTTTTTATTGCAAGTTGCCCAATCATTTCGTCTATTTTGCATGCATATATTTTTACTTGCTGTTTTTTATTGCAAGTTGCCCCATCATTTCGGCTATTTCGTATGCATGTGCGGCCTACTGGCTTTTCGCCGTAAGCCTGAAATTACACACCGATTTCGGCATCAGCACCGCTACAACTGGGATATTGCCAGGAGCAAATCATCATCTGCCTCTGTCAATGTCGAACAAAGGTGGCTTAGCGAATAGGGTTAGGGTCCTGTCGACTAAGGCTTTTAACTTCATGAGCCGTAAGGGTCTCACAAAGGTATTTCTCCCTACAAGTCATGAGGATCTTGTAAGTGTATTTTCTCCTTAGGAATCGTGAGGATTCCTAAGTGTTTGTTCCTCTGTAAGTCATAAGGACCCTGCATGAGGGTTTTCTCTCTGTAAATCGGGAGGATTTACAAGGGTTGTTCACCACGCGAACATATCCCCCGTCACGGATGGGACTTGGTTGGGGAAATGTTTATTCGCGCCCGTGGATTGTATACAAGGGTCGGTATTGAGCCACTTGTAGGGCAATATCGAAGGTTGTGGGGGTTGCTTAAGCACAGATTTAGGTCTCTATAACTTAAGACTTTCAAATCTTACGAGCCGTGAGAGTCCCATAAGAGAGTTCTCCTTACGAGTCGTGAGGATCTTGTAAGTGTATTTTCTCCCTAGGAATCGTGAGGATCCCTAAGTGTGTTGATCCCTTGTGAGTCGTAAGGATCTCACGCGGGTGATTTCTCCTTACAAGGTCGAGAGGACCCTATAAGTGTGCTTTAACGAGGTTGCGTCCTTTCAGGTTTTCACAAACATTCGCCGGTAGCCCTGCTGTTTTTACTCACGGAGCCCTTTCGGGTTTTCATCCTTGCCCATTTTGCTTATGGACATACCGTTTTTTTTTAATTCTTTTTATTTTATTTTTCTCTTTTTTTTTACGGGTCGCCCCCTTTCGGGTTTTCACGAACACTCGTTGGTAGCCCTGCTGTTTTTACTCACGGAGCCCTTTCGGGTTTTCATCAGTGCCCTTTTTGCTTATGGACATAATGTTTTTATTTATTATATTTTTTTTATTTATTATTTTTTTTATCTCGTCAGCCTAAGGATGCTGCGGTATTAGTTTAAAGACGTTTCGGTCTGTTGTTAGTTTAAGGACATTTCGGTCCGTCACTAGTTTAAGGACGTCTCGGTCCGTCATGGAGAAGGCTGGCCACTGCTTAGAAAGCTTAAGCTTAGGAAGATAGCGAGCGGACATAGTCGTCGTCATCTATCGTTGACCTAGGCTGTGGCTCATTAAGCGTAGTATTTCTTTAGGAAGCGAC
Organism: Agapanthus africanus; assembly: GCA_030015575.1. Classification (NCBI taxonomy): domain Eukaryota; kingdom Viridiplantae; phylum Streptophyta; class Magnoliopsida; order Asparagales; family Amaryllidaceae; genus Agapanthus; species Agapanthus africanus. The sequence continues at coordinate 654,399,364 of JASDDO010000014.1, forward strand.
CGTTTATTGGCCTGAAAAACCTTTCACCGTGCATATCCATGAGTAGATAGGCTCCACCATGGTAGACCTTGTCTATGATGTACGGGCCTTCATAGTTCGGCTCGAATTTTCCCCGCTTGGCGCGATTGGGGATCATAGGCCTTTTGACCACTAACATAAGTTCGCCTTGGCGGAATGTCCTCGGCCGGATCAATCTTTCATATGAGCGCGTCATCTTTGCTTTATAAGCTTCCAGATTTTGTTGCGCTATGAGCCGGGTTTCATCAAGGGCGTCAAGCTCCTCAAGCCGAAGGTGAGCATTTTCTTCGTCCGTTAGCTCGTAATGGACTGCCACTCGTAGAGAGGGTAACTCTATCTCGAGGGGGAGTATTGCTTCGGTGCCGAACACCAACGCGTACGGCGTTGTGTTCGTGGCCGTCTTGAACGTAGTTCAATATGCCCAAAGTGCTTCTTGCAGTCTTTCGTGCCAGTCTTTCTTATTTCGGGATACCGTTTTCTTTATGATTTTTGTCAAGGTCTTGTTGAAGGCTTCAGCTAGTCCGTTGGCTCGCGGATTATAAACCGAGAAATATCTCCAGTCTATATTATGCTGTTGCGCGAAGCGACTGATCTTGTGGCTTCTGTAGGCTGGCCCGTTATCGGAGATGATCCGTCGCGGAGTTCCAAACCGATATATGACATGCGTCTTGAAGAAATGGAGGATATTTTCCATCTTCACTTCTCTTAACGGTATCGCTTCTGCCCATTTGGAGAAGTAGTCAGTCGTCGCCAGGATGAAACGATGTCCTCTAGACGATGCTGGTTCGATGGGGCCGACTATATCAGTCCCCCACATTTCGAATGGCCAGCTAGCCACCGTTGGATGTAGTGGATTTGGATGCTGATGGATGAAACATCTTTATCTGGTTATACCCTGATGAGCCATCCATGAAGGAGAAAACCTCATGAGTGGACGTATTGTCTATCATTAGTTCGGTGACTGGCACTGGGAAATCGTCCTTCGGGCAGGCTTTATTGAGATCCCGGAAATCCACGCATATGCGTACTGTCCCGTTTTTCTTCATCACCCGGACGATGCTAGCGATCCATTCAGGGTATTGAACTTCCTGGATGAAGCCGGAATCGATCAGCTTTTTGACTTCAGCATTGATACTCATTTCAAGCTCGAGCCGCATTCTCCTCGGCGCCTGTTTGACTGGCTTAATGTCCGGGGATATCGCCAATCTGTGTACAACAATTTCTGGATCTAGTCCCGGCATTTCGGAATAGTTCCACGCGAAGCAATCTCTATGCTGTAGAAGCACGTCCTTTAACGCAGCTACCATTTCTTCAGATAGTAACTCGCTGATGAATGTCGGTCGTGGATCGTTTGCCGTCCCCAACTCAATTTTCTTGAGATTATCTGCAATGGTATGGATTCCATCTTCCAGCTCTTTTGGCGCTGGTGGGAATTCTGAGATTATCTCGTCGTTGTTGTTTTCAAAGCACCAGGGAAGGTCATCCATGTTCTCGGGCTCTTCCCTTGATATCGTTATCACGTGACAAGTGCGAATTCGCTTCCAATCCCAATGCGGAACTGGTTCTTCTTTCGTGGCCTTGGGCTCGTGCTCTTGTAGTGGTGTTACCCTCCAGTTGTCGGACAGAGCGAACTTGCCAAGCTGATACTAATCTTCGACCCAATTCTTGAAGGTGAAGCAGTCCTCGAGAGGGTGCCCTATTACTCGATGGTAAGAGCAATAGTCCGAGTGTGAGACTTCGCCCGCTCGTCCAGGATGTTTAGACTCCGGCAATGTAAGCATTTAATGTTTTAGAGCAAGGTCAAGTATCTTCTTCGTCTTATCCCAAGGAAATGAGTACGCTCGACCCATTTTCTTCATGTGGGATAGATCAATGACGCTCGACTCCCGTTTGCGTGGCTTCTTAGCTCTGCTTTGTTGTTGTTGAGCGCCTTCTTGGCCTTTCGACTTATTTCTGCTTTTGCGCTGAGTCTTCTTTATAACAGGTTGACATGGAGCGGCCTTTTCATCTTTCACGGCCTGTTGGAGAAGGCGTTGCGTCTTGGCTTTCTCATAGATGGCCGTCTCGCGGTTGTGATCATCTCGGATTTTTTGACCAGCTTTCCTCATAAGTTTGTCCATTTGTTCTTCGAACGACGGACTGGGCACTTTTGCATCCGGAACTTCCATTGTCTCAGGATTGGCGTCCTCCCATTGAGCATCCGCTTCTTCATCGAAGTCATACACGACATAGCAGCTGTTTAGTAGCTCCCGTTTCTTTGACCGGACGTATCCAAGCCCAATTGTTTCTATTCTCCCATTGGGCAGTTTGCGTTGAGTCCCGGGAACGTTCCAGACTTTATCATAGAACTTGGCTTTTTGAACGGTCTGCTTGAAGGATATCCCCTGGCATTTCAGCAGCTTTTTCAAACCCTCTGTATAATATCTGGGAAGAAGGATAGGCTGAAGCCTGTCGAGCGTAGGATCCGCGCCATGCCAGATTTCTTTTTCCACCTTGGTTTCTTCAGAGCGGTAGAAAAAAATTATTTTCTCGCTCTCTCGCCTGGGAGGGATGTAGAATGTTTGTAGCTCTTCTACATTGTAAATATTAAGTGCGTCCAGTTCTTTATGGTGTTTAAGCGGCACCATGGCGACTTGTAGACTTTGTTCTTCGTCAGCGGACTTTCGTATTGAAGGTCGAGCAGAGAATACAGCGTGGATCTCATCTTCCAAGTCGCTACCAAAGATCAACGTAGGAGTGGACGGTCCTGGCTTACTGTGCTGGGGCGGACCTGAATACACTATCTCCTCTTCCTCCTTGGTATCACTGTCGAAGACAGGGATGGTGGCGTTAGCTTTATTCTCTGGTTTGTGACACTTCTCCGTATCTTCGAAATCTGGCAAGAAGTATTTGGCATCTTCGTATTTGCGGACCTCGTTCACAGAGAACGGGTTCAGTTCTCCCGTCACGGTATACTCGAAACCATCCTTAAAATACTTCATACACTGATGTTGCGTAGAAGGGATGATGTTTTACTCGTGTAACCATGGTCGGCCGAGCAAAGCGTTGTAGCATGTCTTGGCGTCTATGACGTGGAACTTAATGTCCGTGACGAGTAGCCCGAAGCGTAGCGTCAGTATTACAGACCCAAGAGTTCTTGATGACTGGGAGTCGAACCCGGAAATGGTGATCTTGTCCCGAGCAAGGTGCTGGACGCTCATGCAGATTTCTTTTAACACCCGCACGTTGAGTAGGATAATAGACGACCCGTTATCGATCAGGATTTTGCCTATCTTAATATCGTGGCAGTATTGTTCAGTTGATAAAACTGCACATTTGTATTACATTTTTCCTACCATTTTCATATTAAAAAAGGACTTTATTATAATATATTATACATATGAGGGTTTATGTGTAAAAACACCATTTTCCATGTGTTAATATATTTTAATTATCATTTGGTAGGAAAATATATGCAAATAAATCTATTGACCAAATCCTAGTAGAATTAAGCCTACTAAATATTATTTGAGATTATTGTGCAGAATTTTCCAAGTTGTTATGCAGAATTTATCAAACAAATCAAGTTGTTGAAGAAATCTTACCAAATTAAGAAGCAAAACTTGGAGACCAAGTCTGGAAGCAACCGAGAGAAGATTTCTGAATTCTGAAGGTGCCTAGGATTGCCACATGTCCCAAAGATAGAGCCCCAGAAAAATGATGGAGGGATGAGATCAAATGGCCGCGGATCCGCGGCCATACCCCCCCCCCTTTGGCCGCGGATCCGCCGCAATATTATGGAGTTGGAAGGAAAGATTTTGGGGCATGATTCTCTACTATATTTTACCAACTTTTGAAGCAAAAGATTCTGGCTTTGCACTATAAAAAGGCACCGAGAGCCTCTTGGAAAAGCGATCAAACCGACGCGATCACGAAGCCCCAGACGCTCACGCATCCAGGCTGATCATCAACGGTTCATCTACCTCCTTGGAAGAGATCGAGAAGCAACTAGTTTTGTAATCATTTTCTAAGGAATCAAAGTGTAGATTGTTCAAGTTGATTAATAAAGGTAGTTGTTTTATTTAATTCTTTTGCATTTTACATTATGTTTTCCCTCTCTTTCTTTTCATCTTCTTCTCCCAACATGCGCGAGTAATTCTCCGCTTGTTAGGGTTCGTAGGATTAGGGTAGGCTAATGAACGATGAAAATAATTAAACCATTTTTAAGTCCTACAAAGTTTAGGAACTTTATCAAAAGAATCATTAACATCCTAATCGGGCGCGCTAGCAATTCTTTGCTAGTTCCGACCGCGATTAGAGATTAGATTAATGATTGTTTTGGTAAAGGCTAGATATGAACGGAGTTCCGTGTCGAGATAAGGGTTAAGAGTGGGATTCCTTTTCCCTCCAGAAACCCTAATCTACACGCATCACCGTCGTTCTAGTTCTAAATCTATTAATGGATAAAAGGGTAATTTTTAATTAATCGTCCATAACTACTAAATCCTAACGAACCCTACAAGCCTTCTTATTATATTTACTATATCTTTAAAATAATCTAGATCTATATTTTACAATCTTGTTTAACGTAGATCTAGAAACCATTCTATAAAATTCTTTATCCCTCCTTTCTTTCTCAACACATCTAAAGTAAAAGCAAAAAGTTCAACGTTTCCCAGAGGACGAACCGTACTCATCTCGGTCTTGTTGAAGGCCTCAGCTAGACCGTTAGCTCGCGGATTATAAACTGAGGAATATCTCCAGTCTATATTGTGCTGCTGTGCGAAGCGGCTAATTTTATGACTTCGGTAGGCTGGCCCATTATCAGAGATGATCCTTCTTGGGGTTCCAAACCGGTATATGACATGCGTTTTGAAGAAATGGAGGATGTTCTCCGTCTTCACTTCCCTCAACGGTACCGTCTCTGCCCATTTAGAGAAGTAATCAGTCGTCGCCAAGATGAAACGATGTCCCTTTGACGATGCTGGTTTGATGGGGCCGACTATGTCAGTTCCCCACATCTCGAATGGCCAGCTAGCCACTGTTGGATGCAGTGGATTGGGATGCTGATGGATGAAGTCCCCATGAATTTGGCATGAATGACATTGCCTCGCGTATTCCAGGCAATCCTGCATCATCGTGGGCCAGTAGTAGCCCATCCGTTTTATCTTCAACTTCATCTTAGGGCCTGCTTGGTGGGAACCGCAGAGTCCGTCGTGAACCTCTTGGACGACCCTTCTCGCTTCGTCAGGTCCTAGGCATCTCAGCCACAGAGAATCGAATGTCCTCTTGTATAGAGTATCGTTGACGAAGGCGAAAGACAGAGCTCGTTTCACGAGCTGATGTCTTATGGACGCTTCTTCAGGCATTCGGTGGAACTTGAAGTAATCTATGAAGACTTCTCTCCAGTCTTCGGTCTTCTCATGGTCTTTTATTTGTAGGGTCGCCTGCTCAGTTGCTCCCTTTTCTTTATATGATTCTGGATGTATTTCTGCTGGGGCGAGCACTCGACGGCTTTGTATCACGATTCTAACGTCATCGAGGTTCTCGTCAGCCAATTCTTTAGCAAGTTTGGCCAGTGCGTCCGCTTTGCTGTTTTCCGCGCGCGGTATACTTTCCAACGTGTAGGAGGGAATTTGGGTTAGCAGTTGCTGCACTTTTTCACCGTACTTTACCAATTCCGGTTTGCATGTTTGGTAATCGCCGTTCACTTGACTGACGACCAGTTGGGAGTCCCCATATATGAGGAGGCTTTCAATTCCCATATCAATGGTGATCTCGAGGCCTGCTATCAAAGCTTCATATTCAGCTTCATTATTCGTTCTTGGCTCTGTTAAGGAGAAGGCGAAGCGCATTATTCCTCCTTGTGGAGTCACAAAGATGAGTCCTACCCCCGATTTGATCATTGGCGTACTTTGTTTGTGCTTTTTCATGGAAGATGCTCCATCGAAATAAAGCTCCCAACGGGTATCACCACTGTCGATTGCGTCAAACGCATGTCTGTCTGGCAAATCGCAATTTAAAGGAGAATCGGCAGGTATGGGATGCTCAGCAAGGAAGTCGGCGATGGCCTGGCCTTTTACTGCCCTGAGAGGTTGATATGTTATCGAAAATTCCATCAAGAGCAGGGCCCATTTAGCGAGTCGCCCTGTCAATATGGCTTTTAACATTAGATATTTGAGAGGGTCCACTTTTGAAATAAGACGGACCTCGTGCGCCAACCCATAGTGCCTAAGCTTTGTTATTGCGAAGATCAACGCCAGGCAGTGTTTTTCAATGGGAGAGTAGTTGCTTTCTGCCCCCAGCAGAACTCGACTTAAGTAGTAGAGCGCTCTTTCTTTCCCCTGATTGTTCTCTTGTGCCCATAATGCGCCTAAGGAACCTTCGAGGGCGGTTGTATAAAGAATGAGAGGCTTCCCCTTAACCGGAGCAGCCAACACCGGCGGGTTCTGCAGGTATTGCTTGATCTCATCCAGTGCGCCTTGGCATTTTTGATCCCAAACGAATGGGGTTCCCTTCTTCATCAGGTGACTATAAGGACGGCATTTTCCTGAAAGGTTGGCTATAAATCGCCGTATGTATGCGAGTTTCCCTTGGAGAGACCGCAGCTGTTTGAGAGTCCTCGGCGGAGGCATTTCCATGATCGCTTTAATCTTTGACGGATCTATTTCAATACCTCGGTGTCGAACAACGAATCCCAGGAATTTGCCCGAGGAAACCCCGAACGCACATTTAAGAGGATTCATCTTCAAGTTGTATTGCCGAAGGCGTTGAAATACAGTCTTCAGATGTTCGAGATGTTCCTCGTATGATTTGCTTTTAACCACGAGATCGTCGATATAGCATTCAACGATTTCGTGTATAAGGTCGTCGAAGATCTTTGTCATGGCCCTCTGATAAGTAGCACCGGCGTTCTTCAAACCGAAGGGCATCACTTTATAACAAAATATACCAAGAGGAGTCCTGAAGGCTGTGTGCTTCTGGTCTTCTGGATGCATTTTTATCTGGTTATACCCCGATGAGCCGTCCATGAAGGAGAAAACTTCATGAGTGGATGTATTGTCTATCATCAGTTCAGTGACCGGCACTGGGAAATCATCCTTCGGGCAAGCTTTATTAAGATCCCGGAAGTCTACGCATATGCGCACTGTCCCATTTTTCTTCATCACTGGGACGATGTTGGCGATCCATTCAGGGTATTGAACTTCCTGGATGAAGCCAGAGTCGATTAACTTTTTGACTTCGGTATTTATGCTCATCTCAAGCTCGAGTCGCATTCTTCTCGGCGCCTGTTTGACTGGCTTGATGTTCGGGGATATTGCTAGTCTATGTACAGCAACTTCTGGATCTAGTCCCGGCATCTCGGAATAGTTCCATGCGAAGCAATCTTTATGCTGCACAAGGACGTCTTTTAACGCAGCCACCCTTTCTTCAGACAGCAGCTCGCTGACGAATGTCGGTCGCGGATCATTTATTGTTCCCAACTCGATTTTCTTGAGGTTATCTGCAGTAGTATGGATTCCATCCTCCAGTTCTTTCGGAGCTGGGGGAAATTCTAAGATTACCTCATTGCTGCCGTTTTCAGAGCAACAAGGAAGGCTGTTCATGTCCTCGGACTCTTCTTTTAATATTGTTACCACATGGCAAGTGCGAATTTTCTGCCAATCCCAATGCGGAGTTGGTTCTATCCTTGTGTTTTCGGGTTCGTGCTTTTGCGGCGGCGCTACCCTCCAGTTGTCAGACAACGCGAATTTGCCAAGCTGATATTGGTCCTCAACCCAATTCTTAAAGGTGAAGCAATCTTCAAGCGGATGCCCTACTACTCGATGGTAAGAGCAATAATTTGGGTTGGAGACTTCGCCCGCTTGCTCAGGGTGTTTAGACTCTGGCAGTGTAAGCATTTGATGTTTTAGAGCAAGATCAAGTATTTTCCTTGTTTTGTTCCGAGGAAATGAGTATGCTCGACCCATTTTCTTCATGAGGGCTAGGTCAATAACGCTCGACTCTCGGATGCGTGGCTTCTTAGCTCTGCTTTGTGGTTGTCGAGCGCCTTTCTTGCCTTTCGACTTGTTTTTGCTTTCGTGTTGAACCTTTTTTGTAGTAGGTTGACAAGGAGCGGCATTTTCATCCTTCACCGCCTGTTGAAGGAGGCGCTGTGTCTTGGCTTTCTCATAGATTGCCATTTCACGATTGTGATCATCTCGGGCTTTTTGACTTGCATCCCTTATAAGTTTGCTCATCTGGTCTTCAAACGACGGACTGGGCGGTTTTGTATCAGGAACTTTTGCTGGTTCAGGATTAGCGTCCTCCCATTGAGCGTCTGCCTCTTCATCGAAGTCATACATGACATAACAGCTGTTTACTAGCTCCCGTTTCTTTGACCGGATGTACCCAAGCCCTTTTGTTTCTATTCTCCCGTTAGGCAGTTTGCATTGAGTCCCGGGAACGTTCCAGACCTTGTCATAGAATTTGGCTTTTCTAACGGTCTGTGTGAAGGACATCCCCTGGCGTTTCAGCAGTTTCTTCAAACCTTCAATATAATGTCTGGGAAGACGGATAGGCTGAAGCCTGTCGAGCGTGGGATCCGCGCCATGCCAAATTTCTTTTTCCACCTTGTTTTCTTCAGAACGGTAGAATAGGATTGCCTTCTCGCCTTTTCGTCCGGGAGGGATATAGAATGTCTGCAATTCTTCTACGCTGTTGGTGTCGAGTGCATCCAGTTCTTTGTAATGTTCAAGCGGCACCATGGTCATCTGCAGACTTCGCTCTTCATCAGCGGAAACCCATATTGAAGGCCGAGCAGGGAATACAGCATGAACTTCATCCTCTGAATCACTGCCGAAGATCAATGAAGGAACGGATGGTCCTGGCCTGGTGGCTTGGGATGGGCCTGAATAAATTATATCCTCCTCCTCCTCGGTGTCACTGCCGAAGACAGGGATGGTGGCGTTAGTTTTGTTCTCCGGTTTGTGACACCTTTCCGTGTCTTCGAAACTCGGTTAGAAGTATTTGGCATCTTCATACTTGCGAATTTCGTTTACGGAAAACGGATTCAACTCTCCCGCCACTGTGTACTCGAGGCCATCCCTAGAATACTTCATGCACTGATGCTGTGTAGAAGGGATGATATTGTACTCGTGTAGCCATGGTCGGCCGAGCAGAGCATTGTAGCACGTCTTGGCATCTATAACATGGAATTTGATGTCTGTGACGAGCAACCCGAAGCGTAGCGTCAATATCACAGATCCAAGAGTTTTTGACGATTGGGAGTCGAATCCGGAGATGGTGATTTTGTCTCGGGCGAGGTGTTGGACACTCATGCAAATCTCCTTTAACACTCGCACATTGAGTAAATTAACAGACGATCCGTTATCGACCAAGATTTTACCTATCTTTATGTCATGGCAGTACCCTGAGACATAAAGGGGACGATTGTGTTCACACGTCCCAAGGAGAAGGTCTTCATCACCAAAAGCAACGTCGGCTGTGTGCACTTCTTCTAATTCGTCCTTCATCTTTTCTTCGGCTAGGAAGGCTTGGAACTGGTCCGGATCTTGTAGGGCCTTAATCAAAGAATCCCTCGCCTCTTTTGATAGTAATAGGGCATCGAGAATGCTGAGTTGTGAGGGTAGCTTTCTCAGATGCGCCAAGACATTGTAATCCACTTTATTCCTTTTTGGCGGGTTCTCGGCGTTTAGCTCTTCCAGAACTTGGTCATCTAATACGATGTCTTCAGAGACCTTTTCTTTCCCTTGATCTTTTCTATTCGAGGGTCCGAGGTTCTTTTCAGGCAGTGTCCGATTCCGCAGCCAAATATTTTCGCAAACCACTGGCTCCTCTTCTTTTTCCGAAGTTGACTCTTTAAAGAGAGGGGCAAGTTCTAGCTCCTCATCAGAGTCGCTCCCAAATGTAGGCACTTGTGACCCGGTAGTGTTAACCGTGTGACAATTGCCGGCAGTTCTTTCAAGCTCTTTGGTCGTGTTTCTTTGCTCCCGACGAATCTCACGCTTTTCCCGTTTAAAGCGTTGTTGATTAGCGACGTATCCTTGCCACCATCTATCGAAATCCTTGCACTCTTGAGTAGGATGCGAGACCTTCTGATGATATAAGCAATAAGATGGGTGCATTTCCACCACACCAGTCATTTTTCCTTCAGAGGATGGTAGCTTCATGCCCATTGATATGGCCTTAGCAAACCTCTTTTTTATCTTGAATTGGCTTTTGTCAGCGGTGGAGGCATTTTGCTCCGGCGGGATCATCTCAGCTCTTCCCTCAAGTCGCTGGCGCTTGGCCCTTTCGAATATAGCCGTCTCGCGTTCTCGATCAGCTTTACTTTTCAATCGAGCTTCACTAAGAAACGCGTCAATCATTTCGATTGATAACTCCGGAACCCTTGACTCAGTATTTGCCCCCGGCGTTTTAGTGCCAGAAGTCCCTTCATCGTTCGTGGTCAAATGGGAGATCATATGACAGCTCGCCACATATTCCTCGGATTCATCCGATGAACTTTCCCCCTCATCTTCTTTTTGAAAGACGTGATCAAGGAAATCTTGGAGCGTAATGGGAGTCCGCGCCTTTTGGTTGTACTCATCCAGTGCGTCGATTTGCTTTTGTAAGTCCGTGCGCTTGTCGCCAGGCTTCACGGGCTTCTTAGATTTCTTCTTCTTCTTTTTCGAAGATTTTGACGGCGGGCTATGAACGCTTGAACTACCACCATCGGTGCTCGGAGTCGGACGTGGCTTCAACATCCCCTCAATAACCTGCGGTTCCAAGGGGTTCTTCCACTTGACCGCTGGACAGGTCTGAAGATCATTTAGCATTCTCCTCATTTTGGCTGATAATACAACCTCCAAGGAGCTTCTTCAATGACGGAGCATGTTGCCCCTGGCGTATTTGTCCCCTTAGCGGTGTGGGGCTGCGGAGGATTCACCTTCCATTTGTCAGATAACGCAAATTTGCCCTGGCGGTACTGGTTTTCAAGCCAATTTTTGAAAACGTAACAGTCTTCGATCGGATGTCCTAGCACTCGATGGTAAGGGCAGTAATTGGGCTCGTTGACGTCGTTCGGTTGCAACGGACGTTTTGGATCTGGCAGATTTATGAGTCTGTTGCGTAACGCCAGCTCGAATAGCCTCCTCGTTTTATCGCGGGGGAAGGAGTAAGGACGTCCCATCCTGTCCTCAAGGGGTACGTATGGGCGTGTATTGTTTGGACGAGCAACCGGCTTCGAGTCGCTCGGTTGTTGTTGGGCATTAGCGACAATGATCGCTTTTCCCTTTCCTTTATCGTTTCGGGAGTCCGGCTTCGGGAGAGGGGGTTTATGGCCCATCTGGTCCATCTGCGCTAATTTTTCGATCAAAGCCTGGAAGGAAGTCGGCTTGAAGAACATCATAAACTATGAAATGGTTGCTTGTGGATCAAGGGTTCCAACAAACATTCCCACCGCAGGGGCTTCTTCTATGCGCTGTTCACACTTAGACCACAGATTACGCCACCGTATAGCGTACTGAACCCATGTCTCGCCGGGTTTTACCCTGGCATTAATCAGTGCCGTCATCGGGGTACGCTCACTGGCACTTGTAAAACGTTGGGTAAAGAGTAGCTCCATCTCCGCAAAGGTTTTAATAGAGTCGTTGGGGAGCTCAGAATACCATTCGAACGCCGTATCTGATAGGCTTCCAACGAACTGGCGAAGCAAAAGCTTATCGCCGCCGGTGTTACCGCAAAGCACCCTGAACTGGGCAACATGTTGATGGGGATTGCCGGTCCCTTTGTAGACATGAAACTTGGGAATTGTGTAACCCGGCGGGTATTTGATTTGGTCATACCAGCCTGGATACGGTCGCCCTATTTTTACGACGTGGCGGGCTGCTTCGGCCGCGTGATGAACCTTTATTTGCTGGGCTATATATTCGTCCAGATCAGTTTTAGAGATTGTATCCTCTTTAGCCGTTGATAGAACGGGCTGAGGGTTTGATGTCTCTCCCCTATCATCCCCAAGGACAATCGGGGGTTCTTCAGTCGGGGGATCTTGTTGTATCATCATCCCTATCATGTCCTGGAAGAGGAGGTCCATACGCTGTATATTGGCTGCTTGTTCAGCAGCCTCTTTGTCTCACTTTTCCAGTACTCGGCGGAGGAACTCGGCGTCGGTCTCTTCCTCTTGGCGTTCGTCTAAGGACGTCCCAGGGTTCTCTTTTGGCTCCGTGAGTGCAGCCATTGTAGTCATCATCTCCTGGAGCTTTTGTTGCTGCTCCTGAGCCTTGGTCACTGATCGGGTAAGCGGTCGGTGACCCGTAGAAGCACGACTTTCTTCCTTTCCAGAAGCCATATAAACCGTATGAACTGTTATGCCCCCTGACTTGGGGCGTTTAGGTTCACCGCTTTTAAACTTTGTCAGTGTCACAGGAGCTTTCTCTGGCCTTTTTCTTTTGTGGACCATTGAGGTTGAAGGAGCCGTTGAAGTGGGCATCCTAGCATTTGTTGCCCCCTGCTGTTTAATGGGGCGGTTTTTGTCCTTTTCCACCTTTGCCCTTTTCTGGCGACGGAAGTGGTCTGAGTCAATCACGGAGTCTTGAACCCTCCGCCAAACTTTATAAATTTTTGACGACAGCCGCTGAGAGGGCTGTTCCTGCTTTGTCTCCGGAGCTTTTTCCATAGGCGGAGGAGATCTTTTCAATGTAGCAATTGGAGAGTTCTTTCTCACCTTCCCTAGCAATTCAAAGCTGTTCCCAGTTGGAACAGCAGCGTTGACCTCCACCACTGGAGCAGGTGGGGTTAGCCCTGAGGGGGAGTTGCCCCCTGCTTTCCTTACCCGTTGCCAATGGCGACGTCGCGCACGACGAGCCGTTGGGACTGGCTCGGAAGTCGATATGGTTTCTTGTTGCCCCCTGTTTGAGTGTGGGGTAACTGCCGATGTCAGCCTATCGAAGACTGATGCCTTTTGACCAGCTGGAGGAGGAGTGGGAACCGTCAATCTTGGGAAGACCGACTCTCTGATAGGAGAAGCCGCTTTAACGACTTCCAAAGCAGCGGCCGTTGCCCTCTTTGGGACGGCCACTTTATAGTTCTGACCTAGCCTGGTGAAAACGGAGGCTGTCGGTTTAGTAGCGGGCGACCCGTTGACAGGGGCTGTCGAAACAGTGAGCCGGTTGAAGACCGACTTTTTACCCACCTCCGGTGCAGGTATTGGTGCAGAAAAGCTTGCAGGTGGGATCATAGTCCCGAAGAACAAGCCGGTGGTGGCTTGGGTCACCTGGTCTACCGGCAGAGTAAGGAAGGAAGCTGCTTGGGGCCCATACGTCACACCTCCTGGTGAAGTGGAGCGTCTGTTGCAGTGGCATTTCGAGCAGTTGGTGCAGTTAGTGGCCATTGGATCTTGAATTCTGCGCCAGGCAAAAGAGCAAATCTTAGTACCTTGAAATCCGAAGACAACCATTTAACAAACCGCGATTGGTTCGGGAAGACGACACACGAAGTGTGGAGTGGAAAGAGGAAGAGGTCCCACCGGGCGTGCCAGAATCTGTTCCCCTCCGAACGGCGGCCTGGACGTTAGGGCGTCCGTGCCTGAGGTTCGGGGCAGATGCTATTTGGTTTTATCCGTTTATCTCTCCGAAGATGCCAAGTTGATTTATGGCACCGTGTATCGGAGGTTTAGACGGATGCGGCCGATATAGCAGACTTCGTCAGATTCCCCCTCAGGATGAGGGGTTTTTGATTGTGGGGACGCTCTTCCCTGCAGGCGCAAGACCCTGCAGTTAATTACGCTACCGCATCGCGGTAACAACTTTCTCCTTCTCCAGAATTTCACTTCGCGTCGTGTGTGTTTGTTTTGTTTGTGGTTGCCCGTGGATTGTATACGGAGACTGAATAATACCGTCGCCCGTAGGACGTGGATTAGTCCAAATCCGTGTTTGCTTAGATTTGGGTTCGGTGTTTTAGTTTAAGGATGCATTAGTCGCGTTGCGGCTAAGATCGACTTAAACGTTCGTCAAGGATACGTTAGTCCTGTTTTGGACTAAGATCGACTTAACGTAGTGATTGATTTAATATCTGGCCGCCGGGACTCGTCACCTCTCTGACGTCGTTGAGGGATTACAACGACAAGCGTCAGAGGAGTTCAGAGATGTACCCTTGAACCAAAGTTGATTTGGAGTTTTATTTAAATATCTAAGGACACATTAACCGTATTTGGGGCTAAGATCAACTTAGACGGGACCGTTTAGATCCGACAAAAGAGCGTTTGGGCCCTATCGTGCCAGTTTAGGGACGTGGTGGTCCGATATTAGTTTAGGGACATCTCAGTCCATTATTAGTTTAAGGACGTTTCGGTCCGATATTAGTTTAGGGACGTTTCGGTCCGATATTAGTTTAAGGACGTTTCGGTCCACGAGTTTAAGGACCCCGCAGTCCATATTGATGTGTGGTCGTTGGGACCCGTCACCTCTTTGACGTCGTTGAGGAATTACAACGATGGATGCCAAAGGAGTTCGGAGATGTACCCTCGGACCAGATGTAGATTGATTTAAGAGAGCCATTTTGCTCAGTCAATTTAATTTAAGGACTTATGGCCACGATTGGGCTAAGTCCAGTTAAAAATGTCCAATAATTTATTTGCGTTTGTTTTTATTTTTATTTGGGCTTTGCCCAGAAAAGATGCAGGGCATCAATTTGTTTTGGGCTCTGCCCTTTATAAATGATGCAGAGCATCAATTTCATTTGGGCTCTGCCCTTTTTATTGTTTTGCAATTTACTTTGGCCTGCTAGGTCTTTTGACTTGGGCCTAGCCCTTCAAATAATGCATTGCATTTGTGCAAAGCACCAAGAATCTTTTAGTTTCAGGAAAAGAAGTGCAGGGCACTTTTTAATTTCTTGATCTAAATTTAGATCAAAGAAAAGAAAAGAAAGAAATCTTTTCTTTCTTTCTGTTTCAGAGAACCAGAGGTTCATAGCAAGTGCAAGGCACTATTTTTATTATTTTTATTTATTTATTTATCTGAGAACCAGAGGTTCATAGCAAGTGCAAGGCACTATTTTTATTATTTTTATTTATTTATTTATCTATTGAAGATCACTGATCTTGTTTTCTAGATCAATGATCTATTCTTTAAGAGAATTTTCTCAAAGGTTTTTACCTTTCTTTTTGTGTTCTTCAGAAATTCTCAAGAGTTCTCTCCTCTTTTTTTTTATCCAATTGTCTATATCTTTGAAATGGGGTCTGGGGTCCTTTTTATAGTGCTCAAAGATCAGTTAAATTTGTTAAAAAGATCTTTTCTGAGTGATTCGGGGAATTTTCCCCACCGTTGGATCTTTGATCCAAAGGCCCCTGTTTTACAGAAGAAATCTTCTTGTTTTAACAAGAACAGAAAAGATTTCCTTAAATCTTCATTCTGTTGTTGCGCAACTCACCAGCGCGTGACACGTGTCGCGCAGTAAGGCGCTTGCGCAACAGCGGTTGCGCAACTGCGTAGACACGTGTCGCGCAGCCGTGCGCTTGCGCAGTTACGCTTGCGCAACTGCGCAGACACGTGTCGCGCTGCCGTGCGCTTGCGCAACTGCGCAGACACGTGTCGCGCTGCCGTGCGCTTGCACAGTTGTGCTTGCGCAACTGCGCAGACACGTGTCGCGCTGCGGTGCGCTTGCGCAGTTAAGTGTTACTTATGTTTTTAAAGAGCCTTGCTCTGATCGGACGTACCGCCTTGGGCGTTGTGCTGCCGTGTCAACTTCTGACACGTGGCACATTGCGCGCAGCGCACGGGAACCGAAGCGTTGCTTCAAAATTTGAATTTTCAAAATTCAAACAGAGCCTTGCTCTGATTGGGGGAACAGTACCCTCGAACCGGAGGCAAATTGATTTAAGAGAGCAATCTTGCTCAGTCAATTTAATTTAAGGACTTACGGCCAAAATTGGGCTAAGTCCAGTTGAAAATGTTCAACATTTTATTTGCTTTTGCATTGCATTTCTTCTTATTTTTATTTGGGCTTTGCTCAGATAGGATGCAGAGCATCAATTTGTTTTGGGCTCTGCCCTTTATAAATGATGCAGAGCATCAATTTTATTTGGGCTCTGCCCTTTTATTGCTTTGCAATTTATTTTGGCCTGCTTGGTCTTTTTGATTTGGGCCTGGCCCTTTTAGGAAATGCATTGCATTTATCAGGCGCTTTGCGCCAATCAGAGAGCGCAAGCGCTTATGACAACGACACGTGTCATGCAAGCGCAGTGCGCTGCGCTAGTGTGCTGCGCTTGCGCTGCTGACACGTGGCGCCCTCTGGTGAGTTGCGCCAATCACAGAGAGCAAAGCTCTATTTCAAAAGCGCATAGCGCGATTGGTTCAGATGCTGACACGTGGCGCTCTCTGGTGGCTTGCGCCAATCCAAGAGCTCAACAGTGCAGTTTTGCAAGTGCAAGGCACTATGATTTAGGAATCTTTTAGATTCAATGAACAGAAGTGCAAAGCACTGTTAGATTTTTTGATCTAATTTAGATCAAAGAAAAAGATAAGTTTTTTCTTATCTTAAAGAATCAAAGGTTCATGAAAAAGTGCGAAGCACTATTTTTATTTATCCCTTTATTTAGTTATGTTTAAAGATCAATGATCTTGTTTTTAGATCACTGATCTGTTCATAAGAGAATTTTCTCTTCTCTCAAAGGTTTTTACCTTCTGTTGTTCTTGAGGAGTTCTCGAGAGTTCTCTTCACTTTTCTTTTTTTTTTTAAAAAGATGTTGATGCCTTTTGAATTGAGGCCTGGGGTCCTTTTTATAGTGCTCATAAATTAGTTAAATTTGTTAAAGAGATCTCTCTCTGAGTGATTTGGGGAATTTTCCCCACCGTTGGATCTTTGATCCAAGAGCTTCTGTTTTACAGAAGAAAATCTTCTTGTTTTAACAAGAACAGAAAGATTTCTTTAAATCTCCATTCTGTTTTGTGCAACTCCCCAGCGCTTGACACGTGTCGCGCAGCGCAGCTGTGCTTGCGCAACTGCACAGACACGTGTCGTGCAGGGCAGCGCTTACGCAACTGTGCTTGCGCAGTTGTGTTTGCGCAACTGCGCCGACACGTGTCGCGCAGTGCAGCGCTTGCGCAACTGAAACGTTGCTTCCTTTACCTTTTTTGTTTTAAACAGAGCTTTGCTCTGATTGATTGCGCTGCCTCGAGCGCTGCGCTGATGCGTCTGCGCCAGACACGTGGCGCCCCGCGCTCAGCGCAGAGGATCTGAAGCGTTGCTTCATTTATTGAAATTTAGATTTTGGGCAAATCGGAAGCGTCGCTTCTCCTGAGATATCTTTTCATCTCCTTTTTTCAAGTCAAACTCGTATTTCCAAAATTCTGATTTCCCGGGCCTTGGAAATGATTTCATTGTGCACAGAATCTTCTGAGCCTGGGTCTATATATATAATTCGAGGCTGAGCCTTTTCTTCTCTCATTTTCAGAGAACTTCTTCGATCATGGCTTTCAATCGCCCTCATGCCCGCCGACAACCATGGGAGGTGCCGATTCGGGACATTGTTCCCCGCTTTGCTGCGCGCCTGGTGGATTCTTCTCTCTCGGACGAGCAGTGCGATGCTGCACTGCACGAGCTTTTGACTCGTGTGGGGTCTCCTCTCCCTCCGAGTTCCATTTTGCTTCAGATGATCCTTGCCTCGGTGCTCGCCGACATTCTCCCTCCTCCAGCAGAGATATCCTCGGCAATGCTGGATACCGCCGAGGACAAGATTGAGTGCTTTCTTGAAGCGCACTTGATCACCAAAGCCCTAAGGGACTGCTCTCTCCACTTGCTGAGCCAGATACGGGCTCGTCGGGTTGTCATCGCCACTCTTTCCCGGGAGTGCGGCGTCGACCGTTGGATGGCTACCCCTCGGGAGGATCGCCGTTTCGACATGATGGAGAAGACGGAAAGAGAACTGAATAATCTCCTCTTTCTTTTTGTGAACCCTTGTCTCTCTAATCCCGTATTCGGTGATCTTTTCTAAATGTAATAACAATAATAATGAATAAGTATTTTTCTTTTTAATCAAGTACTTCATTGTCTGTTAAGGGTTCTTTTATTTCATTTCTCTGTTGCGCTTGTGCATCGTATAATTTTAATTTGTTATTATCAAATACATGTAATTTCGCGAGGGTAAATTTCCTTTAGCACTTAACCTTTTCCTTTCTACGAAATGGTGCATCTGCGCTAGCGCATCTGCGCTGATACGTGTCACGCAGCGCAACGCGCAACGCAACTGCGCAAGCGCGTCTGTGCTGACACGCGTCGCGTAGCGCACCGCTCGTGTAGCTGAAGCGTTACTCCCTTTAACAGAGCTTTGCTCTGATTGAGCGCGCCTTTTTGGACGCCGCGCTAATGCATCTACACCAGGCATGTGGCGCGTTGCGCGCAGCGCAAAAGATCTGAAGCGCTGCTTTATTTATTGAAGTTTAAATTTTCAAAGTAAAGCTTTGCTTATGATTGGGGGAAGATGAAGCGTTGCTTTATCTTCCGCCTCGGAATTTGATCAGAGCTTTGCTCCGATTGGGGTAAACAGGGAGATATATCCGTTTTCGTATCGTCGAGCAAAACAAATCAGAATCTGTTCTGCACCGTCATATATTTTTAAAACGCAGTTTGAGTTAATTTCCGTCGGATTCAGGTTACAAAAATTATCATAAAATTGTAGGTCTATCGGAGTAATTATCCAAACAACTAAGTTTCGTGCGATTTGGATTTCTGAAGCTCTAGTTATGGTTATTTTAACGTCAGGGTTTAAAACAGAAATTCAGATTTCTGGACAACAACTATATGTTATATTGCAAAGCCTATATCTGGTCGTTTCATGTGTTTTTAAGTAATCTAATATACAGGAAATTATAGCTCTATTAATTCTGCATATATACATCTAAATTTTATCATGAACGGATATCAAGAGTTCGGGTTATATCCTATTTAAAAAAGTGTGCGAATCAGGACAGATCTTGTCCAAATTCGTCGCTTAATATTGTAACGTTGTTTTCTATATTTTACTTCTTTTTTAAATAAAAACTTAAAACTAATAAAATCCAGATTTTTAGATGTAGATATCTAAAACACCCGATTTTGCTCAATTTGGATATCGGTATACCAAATTATTTGTCCTAGAAATTGACCGTTAACTGCAGTTTTCTATATTATGAACAGTAAATAAAAACGATATAATTCCTAAACCGTTACACGGTTTGATCTGAAATTTTTATAGAATATACAAAAATATATATTCTATCATATGTAAATTTCCTGAAATTTTCAGAAGTGGGAATTAATTTATAAAATTATTTTAAAGATAAACGTTTTGTAAGATCGTATTTGAAAATGATAAATTTATGATATTTATTTATAACTTTATTTTCTTGTATGCAAAAGTAAATATAAATAATTAAAATTTCAGTGATAAATAACATGAGTTAACACATGTGAAGCAAACATATGATCCGGTCATAATTAACCGTCTAAAATAACAATACTTAACATGTTATCAACCATTGCATGCAAGATTTTATAACTAAATATTTATACTTTATTCCAACCATTTTTTAATTTATTAAAAAACTTTATCTTGGGACCAACTAGCTATCTCAAGACTCGGCATGACGGAGGTATGGTAAGGCGGTGAATTTCAAATAGAGAAAAGGAGGAGGATAGGGGATTTACATGCACAAGTCGGTATCATCACCGAACTTGTCTATGTGACGATAGTCTCGCGTTACTACCGAGACTATTTTGAAAACATCTTTGTGTTCTTCTTCTAGGACTCTAGGTGAAGAGAGAGAAGGGAGAGAAAAATGTGATGAAGAAAAAGAAAGAGGAGGACAAATAAAGATGGTGTAATGGTGAATTATCTCTAATAAAATATGTATTCAACATGGGAATTAAAAGAGAAATGAAAGGTCACCATTCATTTTGGGAATGAAATGTCTCATTTGTAAGTTATGAGAAAGATAAAAATTGATAAAAAATAATTGCAAGAATGAGGATTGAACATGTGACCTATGGAATAATAATATAAAAACTTAATCAATGAGCTACAAGGTTATTCATGCATATATTTAACAAGAATTAAATATATACCGTACCTTAAAAAGAAAGTGGCCTTAGAAATAGAAAAGAAAGAAATCAAACGGAATAGTCTTGGTTTGGGTTTTGGGTTTTGAAAATTATAGAATGGATAAAATAGATGAAGTGAGAAAATAATTATTTACTAGAAAACAAAATATACCAAAAATAAATAATTGCAATATTTTATTAAAGAAATGATACGCGAAGGTATAGGGATTTTAGGATCGTTACAAGTTCTCTAGTAGCGTTAGTACATGTTGGTCTTTTGATCTAAGATCATCATTTGTCTCATATGAGTTCTCACTGTACTTAGATTACTACCCTACCACGGCTCAAATGAGTCGTGCAAACATGTTTTAGTTAGGTACAGTCCCGAGCTACATGGAGGCAGTGAGCGATTGTCAGGGATTCGTCTCTCCTGGAATTAGGAGTTGATGTCACGTTGTGTTCGGTTGGCCATCACCTTAAATCCATGATCACGGTGGATGATATTTATCGATAGGAGTTCAGTATTTTCTCGGTTGGTGATGAGCTTGATTCTGGCGCAACTTATCGGGTTATTAGGCGTCTGACGTTATCCACCCCTAGACCCGGCATGCGATACTCTTAGACGAAGAGACCGGACTGTACAGAGATTGTCACATTTAGGGTTAGTAGGGTACGGACGGACTTGATTGTCGACCTCCATTTCGGTAAATATCTGGGTAGCCGTTACGTACAGGTAGTGCCGCTGACGTGCTTGTGGTTTTGGATTTATCCAGTAAATCACTGCCAGTGAATTGTCGAGTTTTTAGAGTCCCACACAGAGGGTTTTTCCGGTTCAGGCGATATGATGTAGATGTCGTATATTGATACGAGCAGGGGTCCGATTAAATACGTATACTGGCTATACTGACTTTAATCGGACAGTTGATAATACTAGCCGGCTTAGGATTACTATATCCAAGAGATACTATAATATCCGGCAAAAGAATGACTATAACTTCTTTCTAAATGAGAATTTAAAAGTTCATGTGTATTTGACTCTACCAGAGGGTTATCGCAGTCAGTGGAAGCAGCGGAAGGTGTGCAAATTGCTTATGTCTATTCGTAGACTAAAGCATGCATAGCGGAGAAGGATCATCTGTTTTGATGTGATAATCAAGATGATTGATTTCATCAAAATAACAGATGAACCTAGTAAGAAAGATGTAGAGATTATTTCCTAAGATTTGGATGACATACTCCTGATAGTAAGTGATGTTCATATACTATAATCGGTCAAATTTTGATTGTCACGGATATTTCTCCACATAAGATCTGAATAAGATATCAGGAATTCTGGTGACTAGATCGAGATTTAAGAAGCGTCATAATTTGGGTACTTAGACACCATTCTAAAAGTGGTTTAGAGTGGACGACTTCTGGCGTGGTAGTGTACCCGCAGGTGATGGAGTCACCCTCTATGAAGAGATGTATTCTAGGCTGATGAGAAGAGGGACTTGTATGAATGACATGTCACTTGTTTAGGCAATTAAGTCAATTATGTGATGTCATGTACCAAATCAGATATTACTTTTGCACTTTCTGAGATATCAGGGATTTTGTCACGACCCGAAAATACGGAACATGACCGGCACTTAAACTACGAACGTCTCGAGGCGTACGTAATCTAAGTAAACCGAAAACCCAGAAATCCAAACCAAGAAAATAGTAGAGTGCAGGAAAAACCAAATCAAAGCAAGTAATTTCAATAGCATAAGCCGAATTATGCGGTTTTTAAAACATCAAAAATTTACTGAAAATTTCGGCAGAGTCTCCTTTGTAAATACTGGCCCCCAAACGGGATACAACATGAATAGTATACGAAATCAAGAAAAGGGCATCCTCAAGCGGGAGCTAGCTCTTCGTCAATCGACGGTCACAACCACACAAACAATATGATATACAACGCCAACGGCGAGGATCAAAACTCAAAAGGAAACTCAAAACCACCAGAAATATAACGAGCGACTCTAAGGTCGAAAGAATAACCAACACTGGTCTCTATCTCAATAAATACATGTTTGGTTGATGGAACTTCTAGATACAACTGAATAATAATATACAAGATATAAGGATGGGTGAGATACAAATAACCCACCTACTAGCAAGCCACCCGGAATGGAAATAGTGTCAGCAAAGCCGTAATGAAACCTGTACGGCAAACCTGCAAGAAACTGGGGCACAACGGGGGTGAGTTGCCAACTCGTGAATAGAAAAACATCTACGCACAGAAATCGCATAAATAACGCAAGCTAGGTCAATGATCATAATATATCCTCAAATATATGTATAACAAGCAGCCTATGACAATGTCTAGGGTAATATCTAACCCGAGTGTAATCACATGTGCCCGTGTCAGTGCCTCAGGTAGCAATATATCATATGAGTGAGGTATGAATGCATGAAAACAGCATACATGTAAATGAAGAAACTGTTTTCATAAATTAGTGAGATTTCCTTTGTATTTTTTGCAAATGAGGTATCATAAGTGAAATCAACACCAACGGTATCTAGCATCGACACAAAACATAAATCTCAATGTCTAAGTCACAATATCTAGGGCGCCGCCAGTCCAGACCGGCCCCTACCATCCATCTCAAGACCACGACGGTATCCTCCGGATATCCGACGCGTCGGGTAATATCACCGGTAGGTAGTCTCCCCCTGCCAGGCTCATCGTCATCACCACGAGCTTCTTGCCCCGGGGTACCTTACCGGGTCCACCATGTACCCGAAACGGTTCCTCCACTCCTCGAACTCGGGTCTCACATGTCGCTCTCAGCACCGAGAAAACACATGGTGGACGCACTGAAATATCATATCCAGGGTAACCGGGTTTTTAAAACAATTACATATTCCCTTTTGAAATCTCCACGGTTCCCAAATCCAGAAATATCAAGGAAATCCGAGTCCAAAACCTCAATAGCACATAAACTAGTGAATAAAGGCATGAGAATCCATGCGTGCGGTATAACAATGAATAACAATATGCATGAAGTAGCAAGTAATAACTGAAATGTCTAATATGGCATATAAGGAAAGTACACTAATATCATGTCAAAACTACTAGCTAACAAGCTAAGTCAAGCAAATATATTCTCTAAAGTGTACGTGACATGGCAATTACCGATGAAGATGTGTGTGAGCCGGCAAGTAGGTGTACGTGGTACATACGCATCATCGGTAATGGTGCTGGTATCCTAACAGCATGATAGCAATAATGGAATATGCAGCAAAATAAATATGCGAGGCAGAGCGAACAGCAAAAATGTGCGGGAGCTGAATACTAGACACAACGATAACTAATCTGCAATAATCTAATATAAGTCCTACGACTGGTGCCTTTTGGAATAACACGAATCATGGGGTTTTGAAAATAGGGGCTACGGTGTTTTTATGAAAAGATACGTCGTTTTTGAAATATCCGTAGATTCCCTTGAGCTGTCTTTAAAAATGCCCACGATTCGTTAGTTTTTGAAATAGGTAAGAAGTCTAATCTAATCTAACAACTATACTAAACTATACGGCTGAACTAACAAGCTGAACTACAGGTAAGAAAACCGCCTATCATCTGAGTCGATACATATACATACCTGTATATGTATAGTCGGTGATCCCGCCTCAATAATATCATATCCGATACCATATCTATAATCAGGCATCCCAAGTCAAGAGTGCGGATCAATCATCAATATAGCTCGTACGTAAATCCGTCGTACGGTATCCCACTCTGGGTACGGGTCAATACCACATTCATCATACTATTCACCTAGTATCCTCTTTATCAAATATCATGGTCGGGGTACTGATCTACGTCTAGTACCATACTGATACCGCCTACGTATGCATGGACGTGTGTGAAACACTACGTCAAGGACCCGCTACAACGTCATGTCGTATCTAAGATACGAACCCTGCTATATCACCGATCTCACGGCCTCAAATCAAATCTCATCGACTCAGCTCAATCCCAAGTATCATCCTCAATCCGTATGTGAACACATAGTCCCAAACCCATGTGAACACATAACTATAAAGAATCCCATGAGCACATATCAATAGGAATGTATGCAAGTATGTATGTGTGTATGTGTGTGTAACACTACCCTAGGGTTCGCAACACTAAAGTAATCCAACACACCAATATCCATCCTAAGCATCGTTATTAATCCCAAATAACATATAATAAATGTTGGTGTGTATACGCATCCGTATACACCACCACGGACTGCGGGGGTGCTATACGCCATCCACCCGACTTCTTCCCGTAGATATAAATCTACTCACCTGAACCTCGCTCGCCGGTGCCGACGTCGCCACGCGCTTGCTTGTCGTCTCGAAGTCCACCTGGGGTACCTACATATCATAACGCACCGTATCGCATAAAAACCCAATTCGAAATCGAAACGTCATAAGAAAACCAAATCGGCACGCGTATCACGCATAGGTCCAAACCTATCGCCTACGCATGCAAGAATAGTCAAACCAACCCTCGATGTCGATGTACAAACGTCAAACCATCGAGAAAAACCCAATCACACTCATTTGCACAATAACAAGCACTAATTATAATATAAAATAGCTTAAAATTCCCAAAAACCCCAATTTCACTTAAAAGGTCGTTTTTCCGAAAATCTAGCAAGCACAATTCGCCGTTTGTACAAAACATGATGTTTAAATGAATGTATCGGCCAATATACTTATTAAATATCTTAAATAAGTCATAGAAAAAATTTCCAGAATTTAATCTCATTAAATTCCAAAAACCCTAATATTCTAGTTTACAAAATACCCTTTTTACAATTTCATAGCAAAAATGCACAAACTACAATTTATGTTGGATTTCCATGAACTAAAGTGTTAAACTACACTTAATAAAGTTAATAATATGATAAAAACCCTAACCATATTTTAATTCTCAATTTAACACAATATTTACAAAAACTAGTTTGCAATTTTAACCAATTTCGACCATTTTAGATGCAACAATTTACAAATTATCTTCTAGATTAGGTTTAACATGTCTTAACATGCTAACTACACCATGCAACCTTAAACAAGTGACAACAACCCTATTGAATTTAAAACCCTAACTTTTCAATTCAAACTCCTTCTCTTTAGATTTCCAAACTTGCAATTAAACCACATTTAAGCACCTAATAAGATACATTAAGGAATTTAACCCAACAATTGAACAATAGGTTAGGATTTATACCTTAAAACCATCTTGAGATCAACATGAAACTAGACCTCCAAATTGAAATCTTTGCACCAAGATCCATGCTTAAAGAGATAAGAGAAAATGTGTAGGGCTTTGATTTGCATTTTAGCTTTGATTTTTGATGGAAATGGGTGAATTTTTTGATGGAAAATGAGAGGAGAAAAGGGAGGGAGGGGCTGCTGTTTTGGGCTGAGAATTTTCGGCCAGAAATGGGAGTAAGGAGAGAGAGGGAGGTAGAGAAAATGGGGAGGGGGGGACAAAGTCAAGGTCAAAGCAAGTCAAAAGTCTAACTATTTTATCCATTTTCTATTCTTTTCTTCATTTCCTTTCATTTGAAAATCAAGTGGGGAAAAAATAGGGTGGCTGCTGATTTCAGCCATGGGGAGGAGTAAGTGGGTGTGTGTGGGTGTGGGTACGGGTGTGGGGTGATGAAAAATGATAAATACAATACCCCAAACATCCATTTACGCTAAAAAAAAGCCTTTTTTCTTCAATAATTTCTAAACCGTTTTGGCAAATAATTTCGTTCCAAAAACCACATGATAAAATTTTATTTAATGTTTTATGATGCACAAAATTTGTTTCAACTCATTCCAATTTGTAATTTTCCCTAATTAAATGTATTAGTGACGGCTTAAATAATAATAAAATAATATTTTTTTCAGAAAATTTAAAATTTCACCAGCGGCTCAATAAACACCAAATAATAGCAATTACATAGCTAGAATATGTATATTTAAGTTTTATAATAAGATATTTGTATTTTGACTTTTTACAGAAAACCCCCTTATTTTACCGATTTTTTCGAAATTTCACCGAAACGATTTTCAAAACGTTACAGATTTTGATGACTAGATCTATATCGATAGATCTAGATTTGGAAAGTGTCCTAATTCAGGTATTTGGACACCATTCTAAAGTAGTTTAGAATGGACGGGTCTTAGCGTGGTGGTTTACCAGCAGGTAATGGAGTCACTCTCTCTAAAGAGATATTTTCTAGACGATGAGAAGAGAGATTTGCATGAATGACATATCACTTACTTAGGCAATTGAGTTAATCATGTGATGCCATGTACCAAATCAGATATTGTTTTTGCACTTGCTGTAGTAAACAGATATTAATCAAATCCCGAAGAAACAAAGGGAAGCAGTTAAGAACATAAGAGAATATTCTTAGTATATGGTAACGACAGCCTCCTCCAGGATGCGGTTATCTGTTCAGGCTTCTAAGGTAACTTGGATGACAGAGATACTGTCAGAGTTTTGAGTGTACTCTCTTCTGAGAAGCAGTAAATTGGAAAGGGTTACAATAGAGATACTGAGGTTGACACGGTGCAGGATACTGGTTATGACTTAACCGAGTATACAGCCCAAGAAATTTGTTGGATAAAATTGTTCATTTATGAACTTATTCTCATCCAGTATCTAGACAAATTCTTAAGAAGGGATATCGCTCGGATCGGGAGATTGTTGTTCTATATGTAAGTTGAGATTTAGAGAGATGAAGTTCGAATATTGTAGCAGATCCACTCGCTAAGACTATTTCTCGAACACGGATATTTCTTAAATGAGATTTGCGAAACTGATTAGTAGAGAAGTTGGGTATTTGGTAGCACAAGAGTTGTGGGTATGCAATACCGTAATAATTGGTCTTAAGTGCAAGTAGGAGATTATTGGATATAGTGTCCTCAAGATAATTATTGTAATTGCTGGTAGACGATTATGATAATTGAACTAGGACCTATACAGATAGAACAATTTTACTCGAAATGATAGTATACTGTCTGGTTTGTCTTTATCATTGATGTGTATACGTTTTACTTGTTATTACGTGTCGCTAATATATAATGATGAAGCCCGTATGATTCTTGCTTGACTACAAGCATTATGATGGAGATCATATACATGAGAGCTGGGTAGTCCATAAGTACATACTTAAATGTCCCTAATCGAGAGAGTATCAAGACCGTGCATCGATATTCCGGAGTAGACTAGTGCATACGTTTCTAGACCCCGACGAGGGGTAGTGGTCGGTCTCACAAGCCATTGGTGTTTTTTCCACTTAAGATAGTATATATGTGCTTATTGGAGGTGAGTACACTGGACGGACTCGCCGAGAACTTCTAGATAGTATTATACTTATCGTCAGATAGCAGTTCTCTAGTGGCATGAGTACAGATTAGTCCTTTGATATGAGATCGTCATTTGTCTCGTGTGAGTTCCCACTATACTTAGATTACCGCCCTACTACGACTCAAAGGAGTCGTGCAAACAGCTTTTAGTTAGGTACAGTCCCGAGCCACATGGAGGCAGTGAGCGATTATCAGGGATTCGTCTCTCATGGTATTAGGAGTCGATGTCGCTATGTTTTCGGTTGGCCATCATCTTAAATCCGTGGCCATGGTGGATAAGATTTACTGATAGGAGTTCAGCAGTTTCTCGGTTGGTGATGAACTTAACTCCGACACGACTTATCGGGTTATTAGGGGTCTGACATTATCCTCCCCTAGACCCGGTATGCGATACTCTTAGAAGAAGAGAACGGACTGTATGGAGATTGTCACATTCAGGCTCAGTAGGATACTGATAAACTTGATTGTCGACCTCCCTTTCGGCAGATACCTGGGTAGCCGTTATGTACAGCCCGTGCCACTGACGTGCTTATGGTTTTGGATTTATCTAATAAATCACTGCCAACGTATTGTCGAGTGTTTAGAGTCCCACATAGAGGGTTTTTCTGGTTCAGACGATATGATATAGAAGCCGTATATTGATACATATAGGGGTCCAATTAAATACGTATACCAGCTACACGGATTTTAATCGGACAGTTGGTAATACCAGCCGACTTAGGATTAAGCCGAATTATTAAATCAAGTTGATATATATATATATATATATTCTAGTATTATTGTTCATTATCATTCTCTCTCTTTTGGCTATCCATATTTTTAAATGGATACGCGTATATATATTTCGATACGTATGTCGGAGTTGTATTCCGTATTTATACGGAATACTTCTAGATGGAGGACATCTCATTTGTGAATATTCATTTATGAATATTCAAGAATATGAGGTGGAGAGTGAGATGGCCTTGGGTATGGTTGAGAGCATGTAAAGAGGGATGGACTTCCATTGTTTATAGAAAAATTGTTGTGATATTTTTTTGATGGTTGAAAATAGAATTGAAGCCATTGTCTCATTCATTCCACAACTTAGCTCATTTTGTATTATGGCCTGCTCTTACTCCTCATTCACCTTCATTGTTTTTTTGAGCATGTGAGATGAGTGAAAATGATAGTGGAAAAATCCTACATCCCCATACCCCATTTCTAACAAGTTTAGAGTGTCGGTTGCTTTACTTGGTGAACCTGGAGCTTGGATCATTTTCCCTCAGGTGGATCATCTTCGGCAAGGATGGTCTCCTCTCAAACTTGTTCCCGACTACAGCTTACAAGAAATTTGGAGAGGTCTTTCATGATTTGGTGGACATGCATCAAAAGTTGTAATGTGTAAACCTTGCATGCTTGTTTTCTAGTTTAGTGTTTGGAACGATCGCTAGGAATTAGTTTTCCCGTAAAAAATTTGTTTTTCGATTCCGAATTGGCCGCGGTTGCGGTGGCAAAGTCCCTAGGAACTTTCAGAAAATGCCAATAGTTCATGGTAGCAAGTTAATAATTAACTTATGTAATAATACACATAGCTACTACTTCCTTAGTATATTTGATAGCAAACAAATTAGTCTTCGCTACTCTTTTATAACTTCATTTTCTTGCTGCTGCTTTCTCACTTTCTCACTTTCCTATCCTTTTTAATTTGCCAAACATATACGTATGAAAGTTGGAAGATCCCTCTCATTTCTTAAATGAGAAAACAAAAACAACATATTTAGTCTTCTCTTTTAAGAGATGCTTCCCAACATTATTTGCAAATATTGAAAATAACGTATCCATATTAATTGCCTCCCCAAAATGTCTTGCAAGGATTGGTTCTGCGACTGCTCTAATATATTTTGCCACATTTTCTCCACTCCTGAGGTTGTCAAATTTTGTGTCGTCATCATCATCATCAAATGGATCCCAATTGAATTCAAATGTGTGAACACTCTCCAAATATGATGATGCTTCATTTTTAATCACTGCCATAACTTCTTCCATTGAAGGTGCAAAGAATGGTAAGTTGAATCCTTCCGCATCCTTCTCATGCACGAGTCCCTACATGGCAAAGCAATATGAACAAAATGCATAAAATAACTAAATATATATTAGATCCGTGTGAAATGTAATTTTCACTGCACCAAAACTCTGAAATTGTGATGAGAGTTGAGCGAATATATTTTATATTCTAATACACCCTCGCAGGTCAAAGGCCTTCAGTCCGAAATCTGGGCATTTGTCGGTATTATTAATTTAAAATAAATCCGCATTTAATTACATGCAAGTCCGGTGAGAATCGAACCTGAGTTACTCTAATAACATATGAAATGTCTCTACCACTGCACCAAAACTCCAAAATTATGATAAGAGTTGAGAGAATATATTTTATATTTACAATAAGAATTTAGAAATAAATTTTAGATACGGCATTGAAAAGGCAATAACTTCGGCTGTTTTCCCAGCGCCTTTGCCAAAGAAAACGCGATAGAAATTTGTTTCCAGGCCCAATGCAGCCCAAATAAGGAAATGTACATATTTGTTCATTTATTTTTTTCTTAAAATGAGGACCCACATGTGTAGAGATATATTTTATTTTCGAAACACAATACTACCCTTCTTCTTTCATTCAAAACACATATGAGAAGATATATATTAGAGACGTAATCTTAGATTTATAATTCTTTAGTTGCTCTATTTTTATTTATTTATCATCACATACTCTTCATGCTCACATGCTATTTTCTTCACTATCCTCGATCATAATAGTTTTTACTAAGTTATGGCATGTTTCGTATGATTTAAATATCGGTTTTTTTTCTTTTGATAATTTTAAAAATACGCAGATTTAAATATACCATCTTCCAACATTGGCTCCAGAAACAGAATTTCTCACTAAGTTTGTCATCAAAATTAATTTAATTTCCCTTTTTTTGGAAGAAAAAGTTAGAATCATACCTGCAATACCATAGAGCTCAATGCATCTGCCAACAATCCCCAAAGATAGCTTAATTCTCCACATGATGCATCCAAATTTTTTCTTCCTAAAAATGTCAAAACCATGCTTCCTCCCACTACAAGTTCTTTAAGCCTTAAATTGAGAAAGGTTGAGAAGTCAGCTTGAAACTGTTCCAAATATGATTTGATCACACTTGGTGGAGTTGTCTTTGAAATGTAGATGTTCCTTCTATTTATGGAAATGCCAGTGTCACTCTCAAGTCCTGCAGGTACCTAATTAACATTTTTTTAAAAATAAATTCTAAATCTTGGAGCTGCATTAATGTTGACTTAGAATTTATGCTCGCTGCGTGTTAGTTTAAAAAAGTTTGAGAAGAGAGAAGACGGGGAAGATGCGGAGTATTCTAGAGTTTTATTTATTTAATTAAAAAAAAAAGAGGATTGATGATGTGGTGAATTCTATATAAACAATTAATTGTTTTATGGGAGTAGAGAGAGATGATGATGTGGAGGACTTAAAAGGTGTGAGAGATGATGTGGAGGGTCTGAGAGGTGATGATTTTTCTATCTTTTTTTATTTTTCAAGAAAAAAGGAGAAGGATAAAACTCTAACCAAGGATATTTGCATTATATATTACATTATATATAGAGAGAGATAATCGTAATGAAATATGCAAGCCATTCATATTTAATTGTAAAGACAAGGCATATAGAAGTGATGAGAAGATGTCAATCTGCAGATTTTCCTGATATATATGAATATCAAAAGAAGAAGAAAAATGATTAGTGAGCAAAAATCAAGTAAATATGTAAATTATACTCTACAAGATAGCAAACACAGTTGAAGTAAATAGTAATCTAACCATCACCATGCGGTTGCATGTAATTACAGTAATTTTGATGATAATTTTATTTTATTGATTTAACTACTGCATCGCACTTATAAAATAATAATGACATAGTAATTTAATTATATGCATCGCACTTGTAAAATAATAATGGTATGGCGTTTAATTGCGTCCATTGCACATAAATCAATGGTGATTTTTTGTTTGATTTCTTTAAAATAATAAGAAGCTACATAATCAATCAATTTCAAAATCAAATGACGCCCTTCCTTTTACCCTATAATAGTTGAGAGAATACATATATACTTAATTTCACTAAACTGTATTTTAGTTTACCCAAATCTTAAAATACTCCCCTATAGTTTTAAATGCGAAGAAAACTACCCTATTTGACGGTTCTATAGTAACACAGTTAATGACAGCTTAAAAAATCCCCAAAATGCCCTTTATTCACTTTCTCTTTCTTTTTTTGTTACAAATAAAAAAATATATCATCTCTCTCTCTATCTTAACATTAGCGTATTTGAATCTTTGGTGGTGATAGTTCTGAGAATTGGGAGAACGAAGAAGATTGTGGTGGTGGTGGTTGATGGTGGGAATTTGGAGGAAGAAAATGGCGGCAGCGGTGGTAGGGATTTGGAGGAAGAAGATATGATGGTGATGGTGATTTAGAGGAAAAAAGCGATGGTGGTTTAGGGAAAGGATTTGAAGGAGGAAAATGATGGTGACGGTGGTGGTGACAAGGATTTGAAGGAGGAAAATGGTGGTGACGAGGGTGGTGACGAGAATTTGAAGGAGGAAGAAAATGGTGGTGACGAGGATTTGAAGGAGGAAAATGGTGGTGACGAGGATTTGAAGGAGGAAAATGCTAGTGGTGGTTTGAAGAAGAGGAAGAAGAAGATGGTAATGACGGGGTTCGACGACGGCGGGGATGACAGATGCGGAATTGTGGATATAAGATATAAGATGTGACAAATCTTAACAAGGTTGGAGTCTTATTGATAAAACCCATTTATATCAAAAGCCCGTGTACGTACTCATATGTAAAGATATATAATTATCCCCTCGAAATTTAACATAGTATCAGAGTTCGCTAGGTCAAACACATCTGAAAGAGATCCGTCTACATGCCTCTGAGAGACGCCTCTACACGTGTTGTACGATCCACATGCAACGCCACCATGTTGCACGTAAGATATAAGACAAACCTCAACAAGACTTGAGTCTTATTGATGGACCCCACTTATATCAAAAGCCCGTGTACAATCATATGTAAAATAATATAATCACCCTCTCGAAATTTAACATGGACCCACTTGTTTGATATTATCTAGGTGTTGTGGGTCTTACCATTTTGTTTTTTGGATAGATTGTGGTAGGATTTCGAGATGGTAGGTAATGCATGTATTACTTGGAAAGAAAAAGGCGCAGTGAAATTGATCCATCACCCGTGAGAGCCACATGAGAGAATAAGAAGAATGGAAGAAGTGAACGCTCTCTCTAGCAAACAACCTCCCATAGAAAGAACCAGGCACCCCAGCAACATAGCAATGCACCTCCTCCTCCAAACCATTGAGCTTCTTCTTGAACGGCTCAGAGTAGTATCGGAAAAGCGTGTTGAAGTCGTTCCCTGGCAGATCATTGAGGAAGCACGAGAGCTCCGGCGGGTCCCGACCCAATATCCGGCAATGGCCTTTGATCACATCGACGATCTCGGCGATTAAAAGAAATGTGTTGGGACCAGAAGAGCAGCCTAGGTCGGCTATCACCAAGTTTTCTGGTGGTGAGGTTGAACATACTTCTTTTATGGCCTTCTCTACTATGGGCTTGGTTCTATAGATTACTTTCTCCTAAATGAGAAGATAATTAAAAGTTCGTAAAATATTGGCTACATATATATACATTGTAGGAAATAGGAATTAACCTCTCTTGTTAGCCTCGGTGTACCGACATATACCGTCTTTTAAAAGATAGAGTTGTATGACGCTATGATCGACAACAGCCAACTCGCTGCGCCCCAAAGAGGATAAAGCAGGGAGTATATATGGGTCTCCTGATTAAGTAGTGAGTGAGAGACCCAAGGAGGTTGTTTTTGTCGACCTTAGCTATCAACTGGCTGTGGTCGACTGCAATCCCATTTTTCTACTAAAAATATACGATTATTTGTTTGTTATTTTCTATTCTGAACATGCCCATATTAGGGTATTTTTAAAAAAGAAATTTAACGAAAGGGACAGTAAACAATTTTTTTTAATAAAAAAGACAATATTCCGCCATAGAGGCAAAAGTGAAAAGTGATGAGATATATGTGTTTCCTACAATTTAGCCAAAAGCATTTCATTTGTTTATTGAGAAATTGTAAAGATTAAGTAATTAGGAATATTGAGAGACAAACTTGAAGCCTTGAGTTTGTGGCATAGCTAGTTACTCCAATGCCTCCAACCATGTGAAGAACTTGCTCTGCTTTGTTCCTACCCATGCTTCTTTTCTCATGTGGTACTTTGGGCTACATGCCATATTTATAGGCAAACAATTTGGTGAGTAATGTTTGATGCAAGCTTTGATAATGAATATATATTGTGTTGTTGAAAATCAAACTACTTACGTCACAATATCTCAAATATAATAACATTAATTTTCATCAAAAAATATAATAGGATTTTTCTTATATCTCACCCCAAAACTTTCATATTTCTAAATTTCACTCCTAAGAATTCATATTTTCAAATCTCACCCCTAAAACTTCTCCGTGAACAAAGAAATAAACCATGTTGTCTATACTCCGTCCGAATCTAACTAGGGTTAGTTTGTTTAAATCAGGATTTGAGTTATAAGTGTGTTTCCTCTTTCCATGTCTTCAAAATTCATGAGACTCCTTCCTTTCCTTTTTTGCATCTTCAACCTCATTATAGGGTATCATTTTTTTCATAGAACTTGAAATGTGAGATCATTTCTTCAAGAGTTATCAAAATTGGTAAAAAAGAAGCATAATCTAATCTGCATATCTACAACTAATGAACGTGTAAAGAGAAAAAGCCATAATTTTTTATGTGAAGAAAAAGCCTAATTTTCAATTGAAGAGAAACCTTAACCCCAACCTTAAATTGAAAAGGTAGAAGATGACTTTGAAGGATATTTTTATCACTCAATGGTATGTTAACTAAAGTAGCGGAATATTTATATAAGATACTTTGTAAATCTAATCAGGGAGAGATTTACGAACAATTTAAAGGGTGTAGGGATGAAATTTAAAAATATGAAGTTTTTAGAGGTGATATTTAGAAATACCAAAGTTTTTAGAGAGAGAAATAAAAAAAGCCCAATATAATAGCATTAATAGGAGTGGCTCGTGATACGATGGGATAGTACAGGTTGGATGTGGATCGAGTCATTAACGGTGCAACAAAATATATTTTAAAAAAAACGGAGTCAGTGGGAAGAGTTTGCTGATATCGTTCAAAACTTTTGAATGAAAATTTGATTCTGTTTTCGAGTTTGAATATGAATTCTAAATATCAGGCATGGGCAGATGAGATCGTGATATGCATACATTATTAATAAATCTTTCAAGCAAAGTTTTAGGTGTAAATTAATATTTCGGTAAATGACAAACCGCCCAAGTTTTGTCTTTTAAAATTTTGATTGTCCCTTTTCAATGTTCGTACGTGTACACTTCTCCTCCATAGTTTGATACACGATCATATAAGTATTTGGTTCGAATGCCGCTTTTATAATTGTATATTATATTATTTTTTAAAAGTAAAAACGAAATAAATGTATAAAATGTTGGTTGAGTGTATATAATTTAAAGTGAATCCCACAGAGTTACAACGAAAGTAATTAAGAATAAATATAAAAAATAGCATACATGCATATTAAGTCCACTGTATATGACTAAAGGATACCATATCTTATTTAATTATTATAATAAAGCTTTTTCTTATATCCACTAGTACAAAGATGACTTGTTCTTACTGATAATAAAAGCCGTAGGCGCAATTAACTAATGCCCCTATAAATTACTCCGTAGGGACAACTAATACCACTATGGATAAGACTGTAAAGGCATATATAAATAAAAAATTGTTAAAATTTAACTTATACAGTCGCCTCTACAGTGCCGCAAGATAAGACCTTACGGATATATCCGTAGTGGCAAATTTCAAATTAAAAAAAAACCTCAAAGATTATCCTCCTTCGTCACCACGTTACTCTAACTCTCCAATTCCCTCTAAAGTTTTCCCGCGCGCTCGTCACCTCTTCCCTCGTCGCCTCCTCCGACCGCGTCGCCTCCTCCCTCGTCGTCTTCTTCGACCTCCTACAACCTCCAGCTCCGTCCTCTTCATCAACGTTGAGCTCCTCCCCGGCTTCCTCATCACTGTTGAAATCGTTATCCAGTTAGTTAATTTATTGATCAATTTAAAATTTTATTTTCGTAAATTGATTTTGATAGGTAGGGCTTCAATTTGGGGATTTTGAATTGTAGTGGTGGCTGTGGCGGCGGCTATGGTTTAAGGATGTCGGTTGCGGCGGCGGCGGCTGCGCTTCATTTTTGGGCCGTGTGGTGACTGTTGTAACGATTTTGAATTTACTGTACGGAATTTTCCAGTTTAATGTACAGAAATGAGTTTACAGTCTGATTGAGTTATAAATCAATTTTGTTAAAAAACAGCAACAAGCCACTTGTAATTTATTGGTAAAGCCTTGCACTGTTGTGAAATAGCTTGTGTGTTCAAATCTCATCAGACACATTATTTTTTTTAATTTTTTTTTAAAAATTTTGGAAGCCCAAAAGATTGCACGTGCAATACACGGGTAAATGAAAAGTTTAGAAAAATCAAATATGCACAAAATGGTTTAAATACTGAATAATCCACGTGGCACAAATCTAAAGACCAGAAGCTCTAGATCGACCGGCCAAATATGTCTACAGGCCGACACCGACGGTCAAGATGGGGCCAAATTGCCCCGGACTTTGCACCCCCCCCCCCTTCATCTACCCCTAACTCCTTTACACTATTTGATTTCTCTACAATCAAACAGAGACATTTTGTTTCACAATTTATCACAATTTTAATGCATTTTAATTCACTATTTTAATTCCCAAAGCCTAATTCTTCACTATAAATACCATCTTACGCTTTGGCTCAGCATCATTCTAAAATTTCTAGCCAAAACTTTCAAAAAATTTCTAAGTAAAAGTAGAGTAAATAGGAGTCAACAAGCGGTCAACTTCCGGCGAAGAATCGAAACAACATCCGGAGCTCCCGCGACACCACGACAACACTCTCATCTTCTTCTACCTTTTCTTAGCATAATCAAATAGTAAGTCCCTTCCAAACTCCCTTTCTATTCTTTGAATTTCTTTTTAATCAAAATCGGTAAAAGTGAAGTCAATACCGATATCTTTTTTCTAAACTCTAGAAACTCCACTTTTTCTTATATATTGTTCATCCATATTCTTACACAATACTTGTAACCATAATACCAATATTTAAAATAAATTTTAATCAAGAATATCATGTAAAATAATTTTAATTTAACTTTTTCATTAAAACACCAAGAACTTTAATATCATCTCTTTTAGTTTTGTTAAAACTATACCATTAGAAAAAACTTCACGGGGTAACGACCTACCCCTCACGTACATTCTTATTTCACAGCACGATACCTTTTTGTATGAATTTTTTAATGAAAAGAATATTACATTAAAATACCACTTACTTTAAAAACCGGTTTTCTTTTAAAACAGTATTTCGATTCCTTTGCGATTATGCCTCTACAACTATCTTTAGGGGACCCGCTAATGGATGGTGCTGATTATCACACATCCTTGGGCTAGTAGAGCGAGATGCAGACCTCCTCATGGAGCATTCGGTCTCGAAAGGTTTTAAATACTGTTTTTAAGAAAAACGAATTTTCTAAATAAATAAATAAATTTAATTTTTAATAATTATATAAAAATTACAAATTCTTATTTTCAATATATAATAAACTTATTTTCTAAAAATGAAAGATTAACAAGTTTCAATAAAAATACCATCAAGTTACCAAAAGTCAACTCTTTTCAATAAAATATCATGAACTTCCAAAGTTAATTGTTTATCACTAAAATACCTCAAATTCTTAAAACCCATGCTTATGAAAAGCCTAATAATATAAATAACCCCTCGAGGTTTACTTTTAACTATATTATAATATTTTTCATAAAACCCCCTTGAATTATATAAAACAATATTTAAGGACCTTAGTAAATATAGGTTTAAGCGGGATCAATTCTCTTGAGCCCCAGGGAGTCGGAGAAAGTGAGTGCTTGCCTATTTAAGGTAGAAAACTTTACGGAGTTATCAATGGTAATTGTCTTGGAAAAAAACAAATGCTGTCGTCCATGTGTAGCAGTTACCGATGACTTTCGAACCTAATTCAAGATCCAAATCTGTTTACAAGTGTCTGACTCAGTTTGAGTCCAATTCAAATCTGAATCTAATATCAAACATGAATAATTGAACATGAACATGTATATTTGAATCAAACACAATATCAAATATATATACTTGACCTGACTTGACCGAACCATGGTT
This sequence comes from Agapanthus africanus, assembly GCA_030015575.1. NCBI lineage: Eukaryota > Viridiplantae > Streptophyta > Magnoliopsida > Asparagales > Amaryllidaceae > Agapanthus > Agapanthus africanus. The sequence continues at coordinate 654,437,216 of JASDDO010000014.1, forward strand.
ATAATTTGACTTGACTACTTGATTACATCCTGAACATGACTACTTGAACAAATTGTATCCATGATTTCAGCAAGACTTGCAAACAAAATCTATACAATACATTACGCGGGGATAAAGGGGTAGATTGGTACGGAACACATATCATAGCATGAGAGGTCACTTAAAAGACACCTACATGAATTTTTGTACCGTTGTTCCTTGGGTTATGACGGAGCCTTGTATTACTTGTTACCATAGTCCACGGGGTAAGATGGACTCCTTTCATATACACGAATACCTTCTGTATCAAGCTACAAACAACCACGTTATAATAATCATCATATATCAGTAACCAATCATACACAATTCATTTTATATACCGTCTTCTCATTCTTCTTTTAGGACTTACTGATCGCTAGTTCGCTGACGACATTCCTTTCTATTTCTTTCTTTGGAATGTTCGTCAGGAGCAGGAGATCGAGCCCAAGCAGGAGGACTTGGATCAGATTGCGGCACAACCAGACTTCTAGCTCTTCTTGTACTTACTTTTATTCTGTATACTACTGTTTAGGCACTACTTTATTCATTATATCTTTCCTTTTCAAAACAGTTGCATGTAAATAAATGTTGCTGTTTATTTTAATTCTCTTATCATTCTTGTGCATTTTATATATATTGCTTAATTACGCTTAACGTATTTATTTATTAGTAAATACATTGCGGCCTGCCACATCACCGTTTTCGTCTACTGAGAAGCGGGGTGTGACAGTTATGGTAGGTGGTGGTGGTGGTGGTGGTGGGGAAAGGGGCCGGGGAAGGTCGACGGGGACTGGATAGGTCGGGTGAGGGGCCAGGAAAATTAAGTTTAGATGATATTGGTGGTGATGGTGAGGGGAAGAAGAAGAAGATTAGTTGTGGGTTAGTATTTTGTCTGGTTTGCTTAGGGATATGATTAAGGTTAGGGCTAATGGTTAGGGATAGGTTTAGGATTAAGGTTAGGATTAGGGTTAGATTTAGGATTTAGTGAAAAAAACAATAGCTAAAGGTAGTTCAGTGAAGAATTTATAGGAGGTTAGGGTTAATTAGGTCTAGGTTGGGGTTAAGGTAATTAGGGTTGGAGTTAAGGGTGGGGGTTATGGTTAGGGTATTTTAGTGTTAGTGTAAGTGTATGTGTGTGTTTATGATATATATGATGATATGTATGGGTGTGTGTGTGTGTGTGTGATAATGTTGATGATGATATGTGTGTGTGTGTGTGTGAGAGAGAGAGAGAGACAGAGATAATGTTGATGATGATGATGGTGTGTGTGTGTGTGTGTGTGTGTGAGGGGGGAGAAATAATGATGATGTTGATCTCTCATATTAAATAAGGCCAAACCCTAATTTTAAACTTAATACCAGAACTAAATCCAAAATTTTAAACTTAACACCAGAACCAAATCCAAAATCTTAAACTTGATTAAGAAAAAGCTTAATTTTAAAAAACTTACCCTAAACTAAAAACTTAAAACCCTTGAAATTGAAACGTAAACGTAAATTTAATTCAAGTTAAATCTTATAATAAGTGTATATATGATAATCGATGATAATATGAAATTTTCATATGCTCATCAACAGTCAAATATGAAAATCAAAGCGCTTCGTAGTTCCCATTTGTCGGTTAACTGTAACGACTCTGATTTTTACTGTACGAAAATTTTTAAGTTAATGTACATAATGGAGTTTGTAAGCATGAGTACAAATTATAAGTTATTTTTGTTTAAGAACAGTAAGAAACAACTTGTAGCTCATTGGTAAACCCTTGCGCTGCTGTGACGTAGTCCTATGTTCGAATCCTATCAGGCACATTATATTTTTTCTGAATTTCTTTTAAACTTTTTGGAAGCCCAAAAGTTTACACGTGCACTGCACATAGAAATGAAAAGTCAGAGAAAACTAACATGTGCAAAATGTTGTGTATACTGAACTGAACACGTGGCCAAGATCCAACGGCTCCCCTCCACCATTGGACCGGCGAGATTGCCTTGATGGCCGGCGCCGACGGGCCTCCGTAGGTGAAAAGTCCTCGTGCTTTTCCCACATGACTCTTCCCCTACCTCCATCACCTATGCACTGTTTGATTTCTCTGAAATTAAAGAGAGAATTCAATTTCACCATAAAATCAAATTTAAATGCATTTTAATTCATTCTTTCTGTCACGCCCCGCTTCCCAAAATACGGAATACGAGGGGTAGACAAGGCCAGCCATGCTCCTACGGTCGAGGAAATGTCCCGCCGTAGTCACACTTCGGTTTCTAGTTTATCATGGTAAACAGTAAATAATGCACAAGTAATGAGAAATGCAGTAACTGGAACAAAACACTAAAAATGAACTGACCTGATGGGAAACAAAAGATGTAACTCTGGATAGCTAAACAAGATGTCCGTGAAGTGCGTCTAGTCCTGGTCCAGGCTAAATCTTCTCCTCACACTGAGCATGCATACTCAGGTCGTCAGAGCGACACGATAGCAATATAATATATATAAATCATGTGACAACTCTACAGTAGTAACAGATATGTATAACAATAAATCAATGACAACATGGATATGAATGTGCAGTAATCAATGCAGCGGAACAGTAAAAACAGTAGAACGATAAGCCACGTATGTCAACACAGTAAATAAGATATCTCAATGCCAGTATCCCTATCAGTCTCTAAGTCTCACTGTATAGGTCACTAAGCCTATCGTCAGTCCAAGTGTGAGAATCAACCACTCGCGAGTGTCCTCCACCCAAGGGTAGAACCCAAGGGCAAGGGACCACGGGCCCAACATGTATATCACGGTGATAATCACATACCCTGTAAATCTCCATATATCTCCCTAAATATATAAGCCGGCATGGGACTCCCGAGATTCTGTTGAACTCACACTCAAACTACCCCACACCCCGTGGTCTACATCAAACGCTAACCATAACCCTAAATACTAATCGATCCGTGACAAGTCTGCGCGAGAATTGGAGGCAGGACCTCCATCAAGCACGTCCCGACTAATACCTAAGATAAATGACAGTGTCTGATACCTTATCTGTGACATCCGTGCAAGCGCTTCCATAAGTGTCCCATACCACTTATAGTCACACGTACACGCATCCCACAGACGTCGACAATGCAATAAAATAATAGAGTCACTGATTGTGTACAAGTACGTATCACTTTCACTTATTCACTGATACACGAACACCGACGTACTTGCCACAATCATCACTAATACCTAACAATGGGTAATGCACGTTATCACTAGGTTATCAAATGCAGTGACATGTGTATGATATGATGCATAAGCAGTATATAAAGCATGTTTAGGATGTCCTCAATCAATAACCTACCACTTGCACAAATTATCATAAATCGTACGGTTACAATTTAGTGAGACGATGAACAGGTAATAATTTGTATGTTCAGTTATCTATCCATCGAATTTAGTTTCATGCCAATCGGGTTTCAGGATCATTATTTATAACCATTTCATTTTAAGCGCTCGCGGCTGGAAATCCAGTTTCAGAATCAGAAGTCCGTTCGCAACGCATTTTAATCCCAGTTGGAATCAGATTTTAGCGACGCTACAGTTGGATGAAATCTAGGGTTTTCAGTAAGGTTTTCAACGCAATAGACGGATCCTCAATCACGTCTGTACGTCAGGAGATATACACTGTTTATTATTAATATGTCAATTCTGATTCTGTTAGGACTGTTATGCGTCCCGGTCTTTTAAATTACAGAATAAATAACAAACGATAACGAAACAGAATAAAACCACTTGCTTTATCTAGCTAACAGGTTTACCTACAATAAACAGTGGAGTTCCGCAACCTACGAGTTTAGGAAATAGGGTGGTTTTCATTACGGGACAGTAAGTAACAATTGGAGTCGCTCTGGACTGCCGTCCAGAGTCGCACTCCGATCCAAATATCGACACCATTTAAGTACATAAACTATCCTAAACTTACATAGGGTTAAAGTTCGTCGAGTCGGCTTCGATTTGAGCCCTCGAGCGCATCATTCCAGTATGAATATAATTTATGGTGATTTTAATAGTTTTCAGGTACAAGAAAATTCCAGTTTTACGGTTAAACTTGGGGGTAGTTGTTTTAGTCGTTAACGGTCATATTTTCTAGCGAAACTTGCACAAGGTATTCATCACAGCAAGAGCCAAAGTAAGTAATCTAGTTCCGTCAATTTAGAAAAATATTTTCTTTGGGAACACGCGTCGAGCAGGTATGGCACATAATTGGTTTAAACCTGTAACTTTATAATCTATGTACTTAGCGATTGTAACTTAAGTAAATAGCATGTAAGCAAGTAAAATACTTGCCTGGAGGTGCACGGCAGCGAGGTACAGTACGGGCGCACGACGAGCTAGCACCGCGACGGCTACGACTCCGAGTGAGCTCGGGTCTGTTCTCGGCCAGTGGGGGCTCGGGGCGTCGTCGGGGTGTCTGCGGTGGTCGCAGCTCCTGATGGTGGGGCTACAGTGGGTTGGGTGAGAAGAGGGATCAAGAGAGAGAGAGAGTAGTGGAAGAGAGAGAGAGTTAGAGAGAAATAGAGTGTGAGAGAGAGAGAGAGAGCTGAGAGAGAGATTGAGTGAGAAAGAGACAGAGATTAGAGAGAGAGAGACGAGTAGAAAGGGAGATGAGAGAGAATAGAGAGAGAGAAGCAGGGGAGAGATGGTAGGCAGAGAGAGAGAGTGAGGGAGTAAGCAGAGAGAGAGAGTGTAAGCAGAGAGGGAGAGAGAGTGAGAGGGGGAGACAGAGGAATTGAGGGATTGAGAGAGAGATTGAGAGAGGGGAAGAGGCAGAGAGAGACAGGAGGGAGTGGGAAAGAGAGAGAAAGAACTGAGATAGATAACGATGACGACGACGACGATGATGATGATGATGATGATGACGACGCGGGAGAGTTGACGAGACGTAGAGGGGCTCACCGGCGAGAGCGCAGGTGCTTGTCGAGATGGGTGCAGGGATCGGGGTTCTGTAGTGGGGTGATGGAGGTCGCGGTGTTGGGAGAAGGAGGAGTGGGTGGTCGGTGGTGAAGGGGAGCGCGAGAGAAGCTTGGGGCGGCGATGGTGGTCGGCGAGTCGATGGGTTCCGGGACCGTGGGCGAGAGAAAGGAGGAAGAAGACGAGGGGGAGCGGTGGTGAGTTCGAGGGAGTTAGGGGAGACGAGGGGTGCGCGAGTGGATGTAACGGCGCTCGAACGTGGCCGACACGAGCGCGGGCGTGGGCGGAGGAGGCGGCGTGGGTTGAGGCGAAGGAAAGGGTCGCGAGCGGGAAAAGAGGATGTAGCCGTTGGGGAGATGCACAGGAGCGGGCCAACGAGTGGGCTTGGGGTTTAAAAAAAATAATTCTTTATTTAAAATTTCTGGGCTAAGGAGCTAGGCTGGGCCAGAATTAAAAGAAATTGGATTTAAATTTAAAAGAACAGTGGGCTGGGGGGATTTAATAGTAAAGAGAAAAATGGTGTTGGGTTCTAGGGTTTAACTTTCAAATAAAAGAAATAGGGGAGTTGGGCTGGGTTTAAATTTTAATGAATAGAAGAAATAATAATGGAGAGGGGCCCGGGGCTTATTAATGGAAAAATAGGCTGAAGAAATATAAGTTTGGGTTTTATTGGTAAAAGAAAAATAGGGTTTTGAAGAATTAAATTTCTAAATAAAATAAATGAAATTATAATTAAAATAAATAGAATTCTAAAGTACAAAATACAAATTTGGTATAAAAGAGGCTGGGTATTACACTTTCAATTCCAAAAACCCTAATTTCACACTATAAATACAACCTCATGCCCTAGCCCTTCCTCATTCTGAAAATTCTAGCCAGAACTATCACATTTTCTCAAGTAAAAATGGAGTAGAAGTGGAGTTAGCCAACGACCAACTTCCGGCGAGGAATCGAGGCTATTCCGACGACCCCGCGACGACCAAGCAATCTTCTTCAACCTTTCCCTAAACCCAGTCACTAGTAAGTCCCTTCCAATCTTTCTTTTTCCTTTTTAAAATCTCTTTTCAAAACGAATATCTGTAAGTGAAGTTAATACCGATGTTGATCTTCTAAACCCTAAAAAACACTTTTTTCTTACATATTGTTCATTCAACTTTCACACAATCTTTGTAACACTAATATAAATGTTTAGAATAATTTGTAACCTATAATTCCATGAAAAATAACTCTAATTTAACTTTTTCGTTAAAATACCATGAACTTTACATATTACCTTTTAGTATGTTGTTAATACCTGTAACAACCCTAATTTTTCTATACACTTTTCTATACCATTTTTTTTTTTCAAAATCCATAAAAGAGTATTTTAATCTGAGCATGCTAAATCCAACCCGTACCAATAAATCGTCATATAACTCCGAAGGCAGAATACTCATGTCCAACAAATTAATGTGAATATAATATTTGGTAGATGCATTATAAAGTTACCACAACACTCGCATGACTTTATCACACACACTCGCCTTCTTTAACTATACATTTTCTAGAGCCAATCCTGCTCGAGTGTAACTCGTTGACGGGCTTCCTTTCCTCTTTCTTCTATCTCTGAAATATCTGTTAGATGAGAACGAGTTTGATCAAGAAGACGGAGGAGTGAAGCCCACCGAGGAAGACTATGCAGAGCTGACGCCTGATTATTAGATAGCTCTTTATTTTTTAGTTGCCCACCTGTTAAGGCTTATTTTTCCATTGCAGTTGATATAATAAACAATTTATTTACCTTCAGTACTTTGGGATGTAATAAAGTTTTTGGTTAATGGAAATAATTGCATTGGTTTTTATTTATTTGTTCTAGTACATTACCTGCATGTTTATATACGCTTAACGTAACTACATTGAGTTAGACCACCCTCAATACAATTAGGTTGCAGACCGTGCCACGTCTCCTTTTCTGTCCTTTGGAAGCGGGTCGTGACGCCGGCCGTTCCTCACTGGAGGAACCATCGTCCCTCTCGTACTGCTGTCCGAGCCCAGGCTCGTGCTGCTGTCGCCGGAGGTATATATCGCACTTCAATTTTCGTTAATCCTTGATTTCTAAATACTATTTTGTTTTGATATTGCTTGTCTTGATATTTCTTGTAAATGTAAGGCAGCCCCATCCCGAAAGGGGGACTCGAGGGCCGAATCAGTCCCGCAGGCTGAGGCCCGATAGAGTTAGTGGGGAAGCACCATTTCCCCTTTTCTTTACCCTCGATTATCGTTATACCGATGATTATACTGAGAGATTCGGAAGGTATATGGGGATGAGAGCCGCATCTAAAAGAAGTATCCTCTTTACGTTGAGTGGGGCGATCGGCACCGGCGCTCCTTTGCCCTCTTTTGGGATCAGGCTCGAGAATTAATATATATTTTCATTTGACTTATCAAATAATTTTTTTATTATTTAACACTTATAATTTAAATACATTATTTTCTTGTATTTGCAGTTGGATTACTACTTTCAGCATGCACCCGACCCTGATCATCCTGACAGAGTGCTCGATCTTCACACTCTTTACCCGGGCCTCAAGAAAAACAAGCAATCTAAGATCCAATATAATAGGAATGAGCTGAAAATCGATTGTTACATGCTATGGCTAGCGACCCCCGAAGCGGAGAGAGCGGCTCTCCTATATTCTTCGACCTTTACTAGAATCGACGTAGATACATGGCCTCTGTTGTGCTGGTATTACGAGTCTGAGTGCAAACAGCTTTGTAATTTAAATGTAATTCATTATTTAGTATATAATTTATTTTTTTGTGTTGCTTAATTAGAAAACTAAATCTGATTGTGTTGTGTAGAAACAAGCCGATCAAAATAAGGAGAATTGAAAGTTGGCGAAGAGGGGTCGCCCCACTTACACAGGTGGCTCGGGAAACATTACTCGTGTCATCAAGGCATCGGTAAATTACAATAGATCTATTTTGATATAATACAATATTAAGAGTTATTTTATAATATATATAATTTTTTGTCGAATCGCAGAGAGCTCAGACCCTGGCGCAAGATGGTACACCGAGCGTATTGATGGCGTATCTTGTCATCCACGGTATCTCGACAGATCCCGCCACGGGAAAGCTTCAATTCCCCGACACTGCTATCTAGAAGTATTGCGTAAGTGTTAATATTTATTTTAATTCGAATGAAATTTTTGTTTTGATAAGTTCAAATTTAAATGACCTGTATACTTATGTTTTAATGCTTAACGGGGGTGTAGAAGCGGGTGGTGGAGTAGGCGGAGGTATCGGGGATCGATTTTAGTGGACATACCGATCCGATCATACTAACCCCGGTCCTAAACGCCGCACACGAAGGGCACCACGGAGGTTGGGAAAGAGGCCAGGGACTTGTCCTAGCAGGGCCCATATAAAATTGGTTTCCACTCTAGCGTTACTTCCCCTATCCCCCGTGAGCGACATCTGAAGTATGATGTTGCCGCATTGAAGACCACCATCGAGGAATTGAAGGACATGCTGGTACGTATATTACTTATTAGTAAAATATTATATCACATTATAGATAGTAGTATTTGCAATATTAGTAGTCTGAGCTTATTTGGTCTTAGACTTAAGTTTGATAATCAGGCTTACATAAAACTATCTAATTAAACTGAACTCTATAATCATAATCTTTCCAAATCTTTCTTCATTTTGGAGTTTAAAAAGTTATGATTATCCAAACTCAAAACTTGAGAAGAAAACATTGCTTTGTAAATTAGATAACTCCAAAACCAGGTATACAATCAAAGCTAAACAATTAAGGAGAGATATGGGCTTATAAGTTAGAGTAAGCATTATTTCTACCTCCATTTAAAATAAACTACGATTTTCCAAACTAGATATCCAAACTAGATCTAAGTCCCCAAGTATTCTTAGATTGAGGAAAAAAAGTATAGCCCCGAATGTGTGGAATTTCAATATATATAAATTATCATACATAACATATGAATTTCAACAGAACATGTGAAATTTCAATAAAGTATATATAAATTTGTGGTTCCGCAATAATTCGATAATGATACGAATTCGATTAAAATCTAATACATCTTTCTTACCCGTTTATTGCACAAATACAAAATTTTACAGATTCGGCAGACTATTTCGGCTGCGGCTCCACACGCCTCTCCTTTAGCTGCGGCTCCATAAGCCACTACCTCGGCTGCGGCTGCGCAGGCCACTCTTATAGCTCCATAGCCCATTCAGACTCCTGCATAGACCACTTAGACTTCTGCACATACCGCTTCTTCGTTAGTCGAGTTTTTGACGACCCAGAGCTGCACCGAGAAGCAGATGCGCCAGATTACGGCGATTATTAGAAGTGGAGGAGCTGGACCGAGTTTGGATAGGTTTATTTATAGTTTTGAGGAATGATGTACTTATTTGATATATATTGTATGTTTTGGACGATATCGGTGGTTATTAGGATGTTTACGATGATTTTATATCGATTTCGTATTCTGTTTATTTATTTCTATTATATATTATACGTGAAATGTTGTTTATGAATATTTTTGTATTTGGCTATATGAAATATATATTATTGTGCACAAGATGGAGAAAAAACATGAAACCCTTTTTTTTTTAAAAACCTGATATAATGTCCTGACGGATTAATCCGTAGGGGAAACGATTGCCCCTACACATTTATCTGTAGGGGCAAAATTCAAAATATCTGATATTTTGCCCCTATGAACTCAGTAATATGGACAAAACTTGTCATTACGGAGTAATCCGTAGGGTCATTTAGAAGGCCTTACGTATAACTCCGTTATGGGCAATTATTTTATTTTATAAATAGATAAATTAAAAAAAGATTATGTCCCTACGGAATAATTTATAGGGCTAAATGGCCATACGGATTACGCCGTAGGGACATATTCAGGACAAATACTTATACCTGCGGTCTTAGGACCTACGAAGCTATTTTATGTCGGCTACAGTTTGCCCCTACGGCTAAATCCGTATGGCAAGTGGATACTGTAGCAGTGAGTATTTGGAGATCGAGCACGAGTAGGTGAAATGGTGGATGTGTGTAATATATATGTACTTTAAAGTTTGCTGTTTTGAGTGTGCTTGTTGTTGCCGCAGAGAATAAAATCATGTATGCTTATGAAAGAAAGGGACTTCTTGTTATGCTTATATCATTCAATTTTAATTTGTGTGGGCTTGCCCAACACAAATTGGCTAATTGTTGTTCATGGCCCTATGGCCTTTAGCCTAAAATCAATAGGGCCAAAACCAAAAGCCTAATTACAAATTGGGAGATCTTGTTTATTTGTGGGTTTAGATAAATATTTTCCCTCACCATCCATTCATGTATTTTTATAGATCAATTTTCTATTTTGCCCCTAATCATTTTATCAATTTCCAGCATTTATAGTTGGTTGCTTGCTTTTCTATTAATGCTATCACTAAGAGTATATTGAGAAAGCCCATACAAAAACTATAGCGGACGTCATATTAAATAAGTTTTCTTAATGCTTGTGTAAAACTAAACGCCTTTGAACTATGGCGAAATATTAGAATATAAAAATATATTCCCGCAGTGGTGCAGTGGAAGTGACATTTAATTTGAAATAAAAGCTACACAGATTCCATTCCCAATGAACCTAAATTGAATACGGATTTTTAAAATTTAAAATATCGCTACACAAAACCCCAAGGGTCCGGCCTTACCTTCGACCAACCACGAAGTGTTTCCATGCATTCATGTTTACATGAAGTAATAGCTACATTATTTTCCATCCATTTCGACTTTCTATTTGTAAGCAAATACAAATTCTAATGTACCTCACATACAAAGAGCACCAAATCTTTGCATAATTAAGTATTCCTTGTGAAATTGAAATCTGAGCTAATTAACTTGACCTATTCTTTAAAAAGGTTCATGATTTTAGAAGGATCCATTTAAAACACAAAAATCTGTTCATTTCACTCCACTGCTAAGTTTAGAACATTAATTAATATAAGGTGATGTGACCCAAGAAATTCTTTCTAAATATGTAATCATCTTTGAATATGAAAGATTAAGAATTTATTCGTATACTGCAGTTCGTACTTTTATATCAATTTCTTGTTGTATTCACACAAGTGGCAGAGGATTCAATTTTGTGTGTTTAAAGAAGAAGAGCACACAAAGAAAATGCTCCATCTCTTGGAAACAAAAAAGAAAAAGGCCTGCCTTTGGGACCCACATGTTATTCAAAAGGGAAAAATGGCCGGGGAAATACCCGATAAATTTCTCCGTTGTCAAAAAACATCCGGTCTAAGGAATCTTCTCAAAATACCCTTAACAAACTTTTCCAATGTCAAGAACACCATGATCGCAATATCTGTATGGTTTTCTGCAATGCTCTTGTTAGCTGCATATCTGTATAGTTTCCTACAATATGTATGCTGCTGACTTGATATTGCAGGAAACTCTGCGGATTTTGAAGCACGGGGGCTCTTTGACAGTGGAATAGTTTGTTAGGGTTTTTTTTACTAGATTCTTTGGGCTATGGGGTATTTTGACAACAGAAAAGTTTGTCGTTTTTTTGGGGCAATTTACCCTATTCAATAAGTACTTAATAGTAAACTAGTATGCTAATTGCATGAAACCCCCTCGGATTTTGATTGTCGAAAAATCATCATTTGTTTTAAGAACATGTATTTTACCTCCTACGACTCTAATGTTCTCATTATTTCCTCGAAGTCAAAATTTGTTTTTTCTGTTTCTGAAGTCCCGTCGGTTTGTTTGGATTTTATTTTTACGGTGTTTAATTAATATTTTAATCAAGTATTTCACAAAAAATATCTTATAATAACAGCGGAAAGTGTATGTTTTTGAAACAGAGATCTATCCAAAAGTGGAGGGGTTTATATGCAATTTAGCCTACTTAATATAAAAATAAAACTATGTTTAGCTCTCATTTGACATTTATATATTGCGTTTCCTTTCATGCTCCCCTCTTCTATTCTCTCCTCTTCTCTTCTTTACTTCATGAGCAATATGAAAGTAGTTTCATGGCATTTGTTCCTCAACGAGGCATTTCCACCATTAATTCTCTCTTCTTCTTCCTCTTCTTCTTCTTGGTGAAGAACTGGTGGTGTTAAAAGAATCGTTGTGCGATGAACAAATTCATCGATAGTCGGCGTACAAGGGAAAGCCAGGCATTAATCTTCCTCACTTTTTTTCGCCGTGTCAGTCGTATATATGTTTTAGTTTAATTAGTTTACTTTTTGTTATTCTTAGTGATTAATAAAGTTGAGAGAAATATGTAATATGATCATTAATCACTTGCTAATTTCCTTTTGTCACTCTTTTAATGTGTCCTTTATATGTGTTTTCATTTTCTCATGTACTCTTGGTTTCTTTTCTTTTTGTTCTTCTTAATTTCTTTCTTTTTACCTTTTTGTGTGTGTTGTTTGGAATTTGCGCCTTTTTGTGTTCAAATTACTTTAGTTAATTTGTACAAGTTTTTTTAAATTACAAAGACATGGAGGAATCTATTAACATCTTGTCACCATATATTCTTATTGCATGATCACAAAATGTTCGCTATATTAATAAAAGGTTTTGATCTCATCATAATTTATATACTTATTCATTAAATTAGGCTATTCAGTGGATTATTGAATATAAATCTTATCTTATTTAATGTGATTGCAAAATATTATGAACAAAAATCCTTGTAATTAATTAATTTGTTGGTTGTTGTCAAATGGTTGGTGATGATAGTTTATGTCTAAATTAACAATGTGATCATCATTAATTCATTAAGCTTATAATTATCCAACTAACGCGGTATATATAATTATTAAATTAGATATATAAACATTTCATCATTAATATATAAAAGCTATTAATTAGATAAAACTAAAGAAAGAATTTATCTATGAGCTGGTCACTTCATAATCATAATCAAATCTTTGTTTGGAACCTAATTAAGTGTGAGGCATAGGGGGGAATTTTTCGTCCAGCTACCTACCTACATGCAGCTCATGAAATCAAATATTGGACCTTTTCCCCCTCAATAAACATTAATTAAATTGATATATATATATATATATATATATATATATATATATATATATATAGGAAAGGCAAGATCAACTCTTTTATGAAATACTACTAATAAAAAGGCCGGGTCTCATGTGGATCATGAGGAATTCTTCAGTTTACCAAGTATACATATGTTCGGTTATGAAAAAGATAAAGAAATAAACATATGGACCCCATAAAGCCGTCTGAGAGTTGACAAGAAAAATATATTTATTTATATTTCTTCTTATGAAAATAGAAAGTTAGATAAATTGGTAGGGGTGTTTTTGTCACTTCACAGGTGATCCATAAAGTACGGGCATCGTGCCTGACATTGGAAACCCGACAACATCGGTCGGGTCCAACCCGGTTTGGTGGCATGTGGGTCCCACAAAGCCAGGACTCAAATCCCAACGCCTCATAATCTTCAAGCCCTCATTTTAATGCAGAGTAATCTACAAGATTCGTTCTAGTGTACGCAACTTAAATTACACTAAAATACCATGACTTTTTTTTTTACTCAAAGAGGCTAAATTGGACTGATATCTCTCAATGTTTCACCAGGTTTAATACCTTAATTTTCTTTTTCCAGCACTTATATACAACTGTAGTTTTCTCCGTTTAGCATTTTGCTTCCTTCTGTTAACCTGGCGTTTGTATATATATTCCTTGTAAGATACTCGTGGGGTTGTGATATGATATGTTTATGACGATTATAGTCTTGTTGTAATAATTTAAATCTATTTCAAGGATTAAGCCCTAAATATGCCTTAGCTCTAATCTCTCTTATATTTCTCATTCAATAAACTCTAGCATTTCAAGACATTCAATAAGAAATGAAGAAAACAGCTGTTGCAATTTGAGGAAGAGCCTTAGAACATCATGGACGGGCCGCCATCGCACTTGGCACTTGCTTATCAACAGCGAACTCGAGACCTAGGTTTTTATTGCTGTAAAATTGGGCTTTAACCACATTAATTTGGGAGCTCGGGTTTTATTTTGGGGAAGATAGCGAAGAGATGGAGTGCGGGTGATATTTGGTGATGAATGAGAAAGATACAGTGGGGTTAGGGCCGTTTTACTTAAGGGTAAATTTGTCATTTCACATCCACCGTTAGCTCTGTTAGATGAAAATTAACAGAGGATACTATAGGGTACATAAACGCTGCAAAGATACATTAAGATGAAAATGAACAGGTTTTAACACTTTCTTTTAATTTCACTTTCTTACTCTACTACCTTTCTATTTTCTTCCCTTACAAAACACCTTCGCTTTTCATTAAAATATACTTCAACAAATCGAGTCGAGCATCTAGAATTTCAAAGCAGTTATACGAAAATTTTAGAAGAATACAATGTATACTCATTGCCATCTAACAACAATATAACAATAAAGATTTAGTTCCGAACACATCAATTTCTGTTCCTGTCAACATGAATACATGCATATGCTATAACTACAACTATATATTCTTTGGGTTCATATTTGATAAAAGAAAATAAAACATGCAGGCTGATCAACAATAAATGCCTAAGCTGAATAAACCTCAACAATAAAAGAAATGAAACAAATGGGTTGTCCTTTCACCAGCTGCAGAGTCTGAAGGCTCACAAGGATTAACAAAAGGCCACAAATCTTTGATTACTGGTTTTTCTCGCATGAGTCTGATGGTGTCGCGGATGATTAATTAGCTGGAAGTAGATGCCCAGTCTTTACGGATGTCGAAGGTGTAATTCATCTCCAAGTAGCCTTTGCCGTCATCATCAACAAACTAATCACAAAGAAACGAATATCATTAGAATGTTAAAAAAAATACAAGAAGAAGAAGAAGAAGGAGAAGGAGAAGCAGCAGAAGCGTTTATCCCAAATTTTTGGGGGTCGGCTTAAGAGCCGTATATTTTTATTTGCCACTATCCATGTTCGTTTTAATCTACCTCCTAGCCCTTGTTACGCCGTTAACTACAATTTTGTTATTTCCCCTACCTAGAGCATTTACACCAAATAGGTATTAGCTCATGCGGTTAAACTTTACTTTCCTGAGTGAGAGGTCGCCGGTGCGATTTCCAAAAGGGTCGCATACCAAAAAAAGATACGCGGAGCATTTATATTTATACATCTCCCCTTGCACAAGTGCAAACCATCTCAATCGATTCTCTCTCAATTATACTCTATGGAAGCGACCTCCAACTTAGCACGAAACCCGCTTGCAAAAAATACAACTAGATCACATGATAGGTTATTTGACACTATGATGCAAACGAACGAAAATTTTAATATCAATATTAAGATCAAACGCCATATAAAAAATAATTGACATGATAAGTGGAGCACATGTTTGGCACACATTGGATCTGTATGATTCAAATCAACGCCATAAAAATGATAAAATTAATCATAGCTCCAGCATAATCAAGAACAATTCTCTACTGACACTAGTTAGTTGCCTGAAGTTTAATATCAAAATAAGCCTCCAAATGAAGACATGAAGGGGTCGAAAAGAGACGGAAATTTTTGGTGAACGGAGAATTAGGGATAACCAGGAAGACAATGATGAGAGAAAAGTTTAGCTACCTTCTTATGTTTGCGAAGGTTGCGCCATATAAGGAAACGTTTTGATAAACACGTAAGGTTTGTACTAGGTTCTTGTTCAAGTTACTTAGGAGTAATAAAATTATTCACGACCATGTCGGGGTATCAAAGACCCTAGAATTTGAATCCACACCAAATATTGAGGATCGGAATGATGGTACTGTCGGATTGGTTGATATTAATTTGGGCGTTGGTCAAGGAGACCGTATATTTGCAGCATATTTTATTACGCTAGCTGTTAACATAATCATGAAATCATAAAAGTGTTGATATGGCCATTTCGCACCCAAAATGCCAATGACATTATGCTCGTGAATCATGCAAAAATATTAGCAAGCATACCCTTGTTCTTGCCGAATAGGCTCCTCTGGCAAATATACCAGAAGGAGTCGTCTCTTCTGGTGTCTCATAAACATAAGGCTCGAGCTGAGGGCTGAATGTACCCAGCATCTCCTTTGTACTATCCACTGAAATCGGAATCGAACCAAGTTAGCACCAATGCAATTCCAATACTTGGCAACACGTTAAAAAAGAAAAGAAAAGAAAAGGCGACCCTCGACATGTAATAGCAACGGGCAGCAAATAAATAGAAGCATCACATTAATTCCTTCAAAAATCCGAAAGAACCATCTTCATCTAGCTTATTTCTCTATTTCTGACTTTCATAAAGCTGGATACTCTTCAAGATGACCAAATCAAATCGCAGTAACCGTTTGTATTGGCATATAAAAACTAAATCTAGTGTGTTAATTGAAGGGCACCATCACATAGGAATAAGTTAGTACTAAATGAAGTGTGAAATATTTGAGGAAGGAGACCTCACCCTTAACACCAGTTTTCCAGACGGTGTTTGTGTATCTCAGGCCAGAGACGATATTGTTGCTGACTGACAAGGAGAACTTGAGCTTATAGGGGCTGCCTTCTTTCAAAGTAAACCACACCCCCTTTGAATTAGGCGCCACGGGAATTGGGAGGACCATGTCGGGTCTACCAGGAGATAGTATTGAAAGGCTAAGGATCTTAACCTCGGGATCCAAAGTTTCTATGTCATTGAAAAAAAAAATAAGTTCTAGAAATTAGACACAAATTCCATTTCATTTAGAAGGTAGATTTTCATTAAACTACCTTTAACTATGATCATTATTCAGTCAACCAGATTAATTTTTTTTATTACAGTAAGCTCTTTCGCAGGGATATATTTAAGCGTATTTAGTGAAAAAGTATAGGCTAAATGGCAGATAAATACCCATGTTTCAAAAGGTGACACTTTAATACCTGAAGTTTTCTTTTTTGGCACTTTGGTATCTACCCATTCTTCAGAAATGTGTAAAATCCTTCTACATATTTCTGAAGAACGGGTAGGTAGCAAAGTGCCAAGAAGTAAAACTTCAGGTATGCTATATTTTGAAACATGGATATTTATCTGCCATTTAGATGAAGCAATATGTATTATATGCCATTTAGTCAAAACTCTATTAAAATTAAAGTGCAAGGAAGTTTCCTATAGTTTTTAAAGGAAAAACTTGACGTATTTTATCGAGAAAAGCGAGGGTAGTTTAGTGAAATCTAGTCATACACGGTGTTCTAAAAAATGGAATATTCGGCCGAATATTCGATTGAATATTCGGATTCGGTGGCTAACCGAGTAGAAAATGCATGCGGTCAAACCGAATATTTGCAGCATAAACCGAATATTCGCTGCACAAATCGCATATTCGATCGAATACCACGAATATTCAGCCAAATATTAGGCCCAAAACAAAAAAACCCAAAACTAAATAATACAAATGGGATCCACAAATTAAATAAAAAATAAGTAGGACCCACACTTAATAATAATATACTCACGATCTTCCGATTTAGTTCGGACGCATTACCATTGGACCACGGGTATATTAGTATTCTATGTCTTTATTATTTTTTTAATTTTTTATATGTAATATTTATATAAAAATATTATTGGCCGCATAATCCAAATATTCACCGAATAAACCGAATATTTCATATTCACTGGCCGACAGAACAAACTCCGAATCCGTTGTTTACAACATTGATCATACTTAAAACACAATGACAAAACCACACCTGACTGCTAAGAAATTAGTTCCTTTGACCAAAAGATGAGAGGGAAGAGGTCAACAAACTAAGGACCGATGTCCAAAGTAGAAAGTATGTTGGGAACTATGATGTTAAGTGGAAATGGAGCTACAGCAGCAAATACTTCACAATACCATTTCTAGTGTTTGGATTACTACAGTACAAGAATGAAATAAAATAAAACTAAAGAGATGATACCAAAAAAAATGACCTTTGTTATTCAATTATATTTCATTAGTGATGAGAAAGGTTTTAGTAAGCACATGCCACAACAACCAATTATTAGTTAATTATAGTTTTTTTCATAACAATAGCATGTGACATACCAACCAAATATATATATTCAATAGCAAAAATTGTTGCATCCTATACACAAGCCAACCAGCCCTTAATGAGATGTAGTGTAAACGAGCAAGGAATTCTTTCCTTTGGATTGAAATAAGTCTAAACGATTAATTTTTAGGATCAACTCCTAGAGCCCCTAACTTTTGATATCTATTTCAGAATAACTGCTCCCTCCATTTCATTTTAAATACCTGTTTTAGCTTGTTGCACCTTAATTAAGAAAATGCGTAAATGTACTTTAATAGAGAATGATAAGAATGGAGAATCTCTATATTACCTTCATATTAAAATTTGGAAACGGATAAAGGGCTAATTTCAAAAGGTTAAGGATTATTTTTGTTAATTTGCATTAATTATGAATATAGATTATCATTATGGATATAGATTTTTCGGGGTCAATTTGGATGACCGAAATCCTCGAGATGGTGGAAGAGCCTTTTGAAGTTACTTCCTAAAAATTTAATGGAAGTAGGTTTGAAATATTCTTTATGTTTATTTGCACAATTTGAAGAAAAATACTAACGAAATAACTTTTCATGAGCAAAACAATAAAAAAATAAATCGACTGATAGTAATTAATTCTTACTTTTTAAAACCAATTATGAAAAACAATTAAAATATTAAATTTTTTTAGTCCCTTATGCTCCATGGTTAATTCCAACACAAAATGACGGAAATAAAATTTTGGAAGTGTTCATGCCACATAGGATCCATATCTATCCACATGAAGGAACTTCCAAACGCTACTTCCATCACACCTGACACTTGAAGTACTTGAAATAAGTCTATTTCAATTACTTTCATTGGACTTCATGTCATACGGATATTTTCTAATAATATATATCTAGTAATTTTTTTCATCAAAAAATAAGATTTATAGTAAATTTACACCTTTAATATTTTTTCAAATTATTAGTCCTTTTAGAATAAACATATATTAGGCATGTCAATACATTAAGTCTAGACCTAGATCCAACTCGGCCGATAAAATACTTGTTTGGTATAGATGTGTTTTGACCCAGACCCATTTAATGGCTTTAATTATGATTCAGGTTTGGATCTCTTCAGTCCAAATCGTTTTTTACCCGACCCATTTATCCTTTACCTACATAGTAATTTATAAGGCAGTTTAACACCTGTGGACTATAGACTAAAGTTAATTTAGATGTGAAATATAGTTTTAGGATATGGTCGTCATAAATTTCAAAAATAAGATATTAATGGTTTTAGTCGATTTTCTATTATGTGTGAAATTTACTCATAAGTTTCTAAATTAGAATAATGCATATATAATAACAAAAAGGAAATAAATGTATCCGACCTGATTATTAATAGGTCTAAGTTAGGATCCATTACAGTTATACATTCGTTGGGTAAATAAGAGGGTCTGGATCCACAAAATTAAATAAGCCTAGGTTTGGAACTTGCTAGACCTGATCCGACCCGATCTATTTACAAGCCTAACATATATTCTCAGTGGTTCATGTTTCTCCGAACCATTCATTGGACTGGTTCCAATTGGTGTCTCATAAAAATTTAATTACAGTTGGTTGGAGAAGTAGTGGAAGAGAACTCATTGATCGTATACAACGGTTTCTAAACCAACATTTCATGATTATCTATATTAAATGTGTATGTTTGCTCTAAAACCTTTTTTAAATATTAGATGTTCACATTTTTTAAAATTGGATTTGCAAGGTGTGACATGGAATAGATCCTATACATTTTTGCCATTTCATAGCTATGGGATATTACAACGGTATAAATTAGTAATGTTTATGTGGTATCTAAAAATTGTTGGATTTAAATTTCATTTCTGATGGGATATGTACAAAAATATGCTTCACCTAATAATCTTATAATAAGCAATTGTGATACCTTATTATATGTATAATTTTCTTATTTTATTTTGTTTAAGTTTGACATGTATAGAGAGGATTGATAATTATGAGTATAATTCATGAATTAGAACTTGTATAAATGCTTTTGTTATATATCTGATTTACTAATATTGACCATTTAATGAATCAACTCAATTTATGATTTCTTATTTAAAACGTCAACTTTGAAGGCTTAGTGTAGATTTTTATTGCTTTCGGTCTGACCAAGGAACGCAATTTACCAAAAATTTCATAGTTTTTAATTTTTTTTAAAGGGTGATCTATCATGCATGTATCATCTAACAGACGACCACCAACGGACATTTCCTAATAGACTACAACATTTAACATCTACCTAGTTATATTTTTTCATAATGATGATACTTTAATAATTGAACTCAATCATGTTGTACGAATACATCTTTTGTATGGCATATGCAATATGCCAAAGGTAAATTATAATGATACTAAATGGACCGCCGATAAAGTAGATTAAAATTTGCTAAGCATTACTTATTAATTTGAATGGAAATAAATTTTTATTTGATATTATTTTCATTGAAGATATAACATTCTTTTGTATCATTGATATAACATTTTTTTGTATCTTTGAGATAATTTTACAAGTTTTATCAATTGTTTTACGGATGTTTTAACCAAACTTTTATATGGTAAAAAGATAATAAAACCCAGGAATATATAAAACTAGTACCACACTAAGAGATATGCTTTACAACGCTATTGAATATCCAAGAAATATAAGTAGTAGTTTATATTTCAAAGTAATTATATAAAATGATGGGGATGCTTCACTATTTCAATAGTCTAAGTTTAGGCATAAGTCTAACAAATTTTGAACAGTGAAATAGGGTCGTGAACACATGGATTTGCTTTTGCAAGTAATAAGATGTTAAGATGCATGTTACTTCCAAGAGGGTAATTGATAAGACCTTAAATACTGCTAAAATGGGATCAATGCATGGCCCAGCAGATGTTGCCGTGGAGATCAAATATCAATATACAAGTGTGAACATTTATTTATTTTATATTTTGGCATTTATGATTAATTTCTCAATTTGTCTAACTACCCAAAAAATTATGTAATTTTTTATTTGACTTTTATACTCTTCGTGTTAATTTATATTTATACTATCATCACAGATATTTTCTAATAATAACATCAAAACAAAATAAGATATAAGGGATTGGACTGTATTTCCTAATAATAACATCAATAATAAATAAATTATAAGGGCGGTGAATGTATGACGAATAACACATCTTTTCACTTAGAGACATGTATATATGTCTATATAATGCATGAGGATGATAACGAAATACAAAGAACACTAAGAATTTATTTTATCATATGCTTTTGTTTTTGTTAAATCTGGATACTCGGTTTTTGAAGTTATAAAAGAGTGCAAAATTTATAGACTTCAAAAAACTAGTTGGACATTGCATCCTAGGGTAGAATTTTTGTTGAAACCATCTACATCACGATGGGAAAATCATTGTCTTAATGTTAGTGAGTGTCTTGCCCAACGAATTGTTTTCTTCTTTTCCATTCTAATCTCGATAATCATCCCCAACAAAACATGCCAACATATTATTGATATTTAAAGGACAACTAATTTGAAACACAGAAAGATGGCCAAAGGCATCATCTAATTGAAACAGAGTATAGGCTACTGAAATATGTGGTCGACCGAACCCAATCAACAAAAGTTCATTGGGGCCTACGGTCAAAGATGTATTCTCTTATCTCTATAAAGTGATTATCATTTCCTGAAGAATGTGGGTGAAATATTCCTATAAATCTTATGTTCAATAAAGGTATAAAAACTGAAATAGAACTTAAATAAAAGGAGAAGAATAAAATTTCAAGTAGCAAAAGAAACTCATTAAGCACATAGACAACAATGTATCATTCAGTTATAATTTTCTCAAAAAGAGAAAATTATTATATCCTCAATAAAGGTATGTGATTGTCCTTAAACAAATTCAACATTACACATTTTACATAGTACCCTATCTTAATCTACAACCACAGCAAAGCGCTAACTGCCATGCCAAAAAGGGTTCCTTTAACAAAAGGATGAGGGGAAAAGCTTAAGGTGACACATTTTCAAAGTAAAGTGATTATCTAAATGATTATATGTTAAGATTGCAGTCAAATTCTTGACCTCTAATTCTCTTTTTTTCCATCAAAAAAGAAATTCAGAAACAAGACAAAACCTCAAAGACAAAATGAACTGTTGTCAAGAAAGTCAAGGCTCAAAATATTCTAAGCATACATGCTTACATATACAATCCACACACCAGAAAAAAGCTTTTATAATGAGGACAAATTCCTTCAATTTAAATAAAACTTAAAGAACAAACATTTGATATCCTCGTTTGAATTTTAAAAGAAGATCTCAATCTCACAATCAAAACAGATCCAGACGTAAGCAAAAGAGCATCCAAAGAAACTTTATGCGAAAATGTTCAAAAAGCAAAATTGAAGCTTGTCATTTCTCTATCTTTAAATTTCACTAGGAACAAAAACTTCATAATTCTCGAGAAATTATTCCCTATGCCGGATGTACATCCGGGTAGGGGTTGATAGGGGGGAGAATTTCGGGTAACATTGGGCAGCGTGTGGAGCCCGCCCTTCTATTTCTTCTCTGTCTTATCCGGATATATACGGCCGGTAGGGAATAATTTTCCATAATTCTCAATGAAAGGCTTATTAAAGAATCTAACAAGGGCATGCATTCTTCAATTGATCAACAACAAGCTTCACAATACACAATCAACAAACAATTGACAGGTAGCAAAAGATGAAAGCTTTCACAAAAAAGGGGGCAGAATTACCTCCAACAGAGTTCAAATCCACACTTCCCAAAAGTTGCTCCTTCCATTTCCTCAAACTCTCATCGTCCTAACAAAAACAAGAACCCAAATCTTTAAATTAAACAATAATAAACATAAAGAAATTAAGGGGAAAAGGGAAACAAAAATCAAACCTTGTCTTTCTCAAAGTGGTGCCTGAGGCTAACTTGAGGTCCCAAATCAATCAATTTCCCAACTTTCCCTTCATCATCATCCTCCTCCTCCTCAGTTGCAGAAAGAGAAGCCTCACTCATGGCCCTCTTCATCCCTTCTACCGCCTCCACCTCAACCTCAGCATCACGATTCTTCTCAGAGATTTCCTTCTCATCCAAGCCCATCTCCTTAGAACAGCTAGAAGGAGCTCCAATGGCCAAAGACATTGCCCCAAAAAAAATACTTCAACACATCAAAAGATCCCAACTTTAATGGTACCCAAATGGCAAAATGAGATAGAGGTTGAAATGACAAAGACCCAGATGAGGGATTTGGAGATGAGAGAGAGAGAGAACCCAAAAAGGATATGGCACAGAGACAAGAAAAGGATCGATTTTTGTGGTGATTGTTGCAGAGAGACAGACAACAGAGGGAATGAATTAATTTTGAGTAAAGATCCACTAGAATTCCTATTTCATGCAGAAAGGTAAAAGCTGATCATCCACCGTCTATGATGTGATACATGGATGATTGAAATTAAAAAAAATTAATTTCGTCATTCTTTTTCTTTTCAAATCTCAACTGTTCACGTATCATACCATGAGCGGCGAATTATCGATTTCTACCTTTTTGCATCAAACGGGGAGTATAACTGGATCTTTATTCTTTGGTTTTAGAGATAGAGAGAGAAGTGGGGAGAAGGTGAGGATCAAGAGACATAGATTTTGACTAATTCTTTAAAAATTAATTAATTAATTAGTGATTCATAAATTGAGTGGGATTATGTTGAGTATGGGATATGAGGGAGGTGATCATGGGACCCATGAACGTGTCATGGCTTTAAATTTTATTGTGGATTTTATGTGGGAATGATGGTACACATTTTGTAGAGGTTTTTTATTTCCAAGTAAACTTTTATTTATGTCTGTTTTTATGTCTGTAGCCATCAACCTGCAAAAACGAAAGACAAGAAAGCTACAAATAAGGCAAAGTCCGGCTTAGCTAACCAGAATCGCCATCCGCGTCTAAACTCGGGAAAGAGAGAGGAGAGGGAAGGAAAAAAGAGGAGTGGGGTGAAAACCAAAGAATGGATAAGTAAGGAATCACAAAATCCCCGTCGAAACTCAACGGAATAGGCTTCTCAAGAGGAAGTCCCAATCGGGCACGACTCAGTTTTGCTTTGGAGAATTTAGCGTCGGAATACACACATACAACGTAAGTGTGCACGTATGGAGGTATGGGGGGCACGATAACAGAGGAAGAGACCAAAAAAGACGAAACTGACGCGAGAGGACCCTTGCAGACAGAGACTGGCTTGTCTGCAACTCTGGGTATGTGGGCGCCTTCTGAGAAGGCGCCTGGGTACCCGAGAACTTGGGTGCCTTATAAGAAGACGCTTGGATACCCTGGGAGTTTGGGCTCCTTCTGAGAAGGCGCATGGGTATCCCAAGAATTTGGACGCCTTCTAAGAAGGTACCTGGGTACCCCGGGAGCAAATCTTTGAATTTTTCTTTCTGTTTTTTCTCGGGTCTTGATCAAAAAGAGGTTCACGGTAGAGGGTCCTCGGATATAATTCTATCATCTTTACTCTTCTTGGCCAAAGTTCGCCAAAAAGGTCGAAACGAGAGATCAATTAAATAACTAAACCATTTTTTAAACTTTTGAGATCTTTTTTTGGGTTTAAGAGAGATTCTAATCTATGAAGAGAATCTTAGAATGAATTCTCCTCTTTATTGAATAGACCCCAATCTCAAGGAAGTAGTAAGAAAGCCAACAAAAAAACACAAAGCCCAAAAGAGAAGCTACTCCACTTGCATAAACAAGAAAAACGAGCTAAAATAGGGTACGTGAAATGAATAAAGTGCAAAGAGGGGATCTTGGATTCCCGTTTTTTCAAAGTTTGTTGTTGTTTGAAGTGTTCAAAACTTAACTAGGCGATCTAAAATCGAGAAGTAGGGTCTTCAATCCTAAACCTATTCCTAAAAAAAAGTTCATGTCTTTCTTTCTCTAGTTTGTAGTTTTTCGAGATTTTTTTAGTTTTTGGTTTTTTTAAGGGATTTTAAAGCTAATATAAGGGTATGTTTTTTTTAGGGTGGAGGATTAAGCTCTTGGAGAGATCAAGTAATGGGTTGAGAGAGTTAAGGAGGTGAGAGATGGAAGAAGGATCAAACCCTCTTCTTATGAGCATGAGAATGCTCATTTATATAGGGAGTGGTTAAGATATGAAATGAAGAGTTGTAATTGATTGTAACGGGTAAAATAATTGAGATTTTGTAGAGATGAACTGATCCCTATTAATACCTAAGCTTATTTCACTCTAAAATACTTAGTCTCTGTGTAATTTCCTAATAAAATAAAAGGATGTAAGTTAGGTATGATTTTAGGTAGAAAATGCCACGCTCCGCTTCCCAAAATACGGAATACGAGGGGTGACAAGGCCGGCCATGCTCCTACGGTCAAGATAATATCATGCCGTAGTCACACTTCAGCTTCTAGCATTACGTGGTAATCATTAGTCATAGCACGGTTAATGAGAAATGCAGTCATTAAATACTACCAAAACAAATACAAAACTAACCAGATAGAAATCAAGGAAAATACAGTGCTGGCGTGGCTGATCTAGATGTCCGCAATATCCTCGAAGTACGGCAGATCCTGAACCGAGCTAAGTCCACTTCTCACTCTGAGCATGCATACTCAGGTCGTCAGAGCGACACAATAGCAACATATATATATATATATATATATATATATATATATATATATATATATATATATATATATATAATATGCAATGATGATAAACATAAAGCAGTAAGAATAGAACAATGACACGAGCATGAAATAATCAGTACATGTAACGATAAAAACAAGTGTATCATATCATTAGCCAACGCAATGTCCATGCCACTAAAATTATCCGTCTCTAAGTCTCAAAGTCCAAGTCACTAAACTTATCGTCAGTCAAAGTATAAGTGTCAACCATCGTAGAAGTATCCCTAACCCAAGGGTAGGCCCCAAGGGTAAGGGAACACGGGCTCGAATCATGCTTGCTAATAATCAGCAATACCATCCATACAACTCCCGAAATCGCTATATATGCCGGCAGTGGGACTCTTGAGATTCCGTCGATTGAACTCACACTCAAACTATCCCACACCCGCGGTCTACATCAAACACCGACCATGAACCCAAATACTAGCCGTTCCATGACAAGTCTACGCGACAACTGGAGACAAGATCTCCATCAAGCATGTCTTGACTGATATCCAAGATAAATGGACAGTACTCGAGTCTTACCTATGACACTAATATAAGTGCTTTCATAATCGTCCCATACCAGTTATAGTTACACTTATATATGCCTCATAAACGTCGACAATGCAATAATTAACTGGTTCCGCTGACACGTGTCACTTCACTTATTCAATCATGCTTTTACACTAACGTACTTACCACAATCCAATCACTAATATTTATGACTTGATAATATAACACGGTCACTATGATATCAATATATATGACCACTATTCACTGAGGGTATAACCGCTACATGATATGATAAGAATGCAATTAATTATGATACGAATAAAAATATAACATCCAGTGCCATACCACTTGCAAAATTTACTATAAATCACACGTGCAGAATTAAGCAAAACAATATAAAAGGGGTGAGCAGTATGTTTAATTATATGTCCATAAAAATTGGTTTCGCGTCAATCGGGTTTCAGGTTCGCTAGTTATGGTCATTTCATTTTAAGTGTTTACTGCTGGAAATCAAATTTCTGAATTGGAAGTCCGTTTTGTAACACGCTTTACTCACAATTTGAAGCATAATTAGGCGACGCTACGGTTAAATAATATGTAGATTTTTCTGTTATATTTCCAACGCATCTAACGGATTAACAATAGTCATCTTGGTTTAGCAGTTATGATTAGATTACTGATGAATGGTGCAAACTGAAATGACAGAAAACTGTCGTACAAGTCATCCGTTAAAATATGATTTAAATACCGAATGATACTGGAATTTAGTAAAACTGGTACCATTGGAAAGATAAAACAATTGTCTACGCATCGGTAATTGGCTCCGCACAATATCACAATTAAACATTAAGGTTTCAGGTGTATAAAAGCAAGTCAAGGGGTAAGTTCCTGCACTGGACTGCGGTCCAAGGTCAGGTAAGTTCTTTGTTTTCGATATTCAGAGGATACATCTGACAGTAAAGCTATACGTCATGTTAAATATTATGCAGTACTCTTCGCAACGAACCCAGACACGCTGCGATTGGATTTTTCTGGAATTAATTATGAAGTTAACGGTATCAAGTGTTCGGTAAAACGCAAGTTTCGGTATTAAAGTTAGGGCGTCATTTATGTGTGAAAATGATATCGATTTGCCACCAAATTTGTTCATAGAGTTTGTTAACAGTGTTAGGGTCTAAATATTATGAGTTCCGCCATTTTAGATTTTATTTTGCTTAAGGCTCGCATCAAGCACTTAACACATCATTTCGAAACTATAGCGGAATTGGTTTGTCTCACAAATATGAACGGTATTCGATCTTTGTGAACTATATACACCAACCACGGGATATTATACTCATTATTTTTTCATATCGTCGTGCGACGCACGAATACGGGTCGCCACGTTTATCAGACTCCAAAAATATAATTAAAATTCGATTATATACACACACATGGTATAAATAGCATGTAAAGCAAGTGTTTAACTTGCCTTGATGATGTAACAATGGTGATGAAAACGCGGTAGTACCTATGACGCAGCACAGCACGGGCACGGCAACTATGACGAGCGCAGCTCGGGCACGATCACGGCACGACGACAACACGCAAGCAGCAGCAGCAACAAGCTACGTCTCAGCTCTGGCCCAAGCTTGTGGCGCGGTTTCGGCATAGCGTGAGCTTGGCCTCGATGATGGAGACGAGGCTTGACGACCCGGAGTTCGACGGTGGCTGACGACGCATAGACGAGGAGCCGAAGGTGATGGCGCGGCTTGGGGGTGCGGCGGTGAGAGGAGCTCGAGTCGAAGGAAGCGAAGGCGGTAGGGTGGAGTCAAGGGTTTTGATGGGTCTCGGCGAAGTGGTGGTGCCGGGGGCACAAGATGAGGAGCTAGGTGGTTGCCATGACAACTAGGGCTCGTCGGCCCGGAGCCAGGCGAGGGGCTCATGGAGGACGAAGGCGAGGGTGTAATGGGCGGCTATGGGTGTTCAGGTGTGGGTTGGTCGAGGTGACGAGGTGGAAGTAAGGAGGAGGTGCAGTGATGGGTGCTTGGAGTCGATGTTGAGTTGGGTTAGGCTGTGATATGTTGGCGAGGGTCTCGGGGAAAGGAAGTCGGCAACAGTGAAGGCTAGGGTGCGGTTGGGAATGAGCAGAAGATAGGATCGGCAATGGTGTCGGTGGGTTTTATGGTGAGGTGATGGTCGAAGTTAGGCTCTCGGGTGCAAGAGGAAGAGGGAGGAGTCGATGGGGATGAGGTTGAAGGAAGAGCTCGTTGTGGGTGAGCGCGGGTCGTACGGGGGTTGTTGGGATCGTGGGCTTCGTCGTCGTGGAGGTGCGCACGGGATTCGTGGTTAGCGCGAGGGAGTGGAGGACATGGGGCGAGGACGAGAGAAGGAAGCCGTTGGGGGGAGGAGATTTGGTAGAGGGGATTGCGGGGAGTTCGTTGGCAATGGGGCGCAGTCGTCGCGGCGTGGGCGCGGGTCTCGTGGCGCGGACACGAAGAGCGGGAGAACATTGGTGGGGAAAAGGAAGCGGGGAAGGAAACGAGGTGAGGAAGAAGAAGAGAAGAAGTGGGGTGAGGGAGTTGGGTCGGGTTGGGCGTGGGTTGGGTTGGATAGGTTTAGGATTGGGCCGAGGGAGTTGGGCCGGGGTTAAGAAAAGAATTAGGAAAAATAAATAAATAAAAGGTTAGGGTTTGGATTTAGGAAAAGAATATAATAAGGGTTTAGGGTTTAATTAGGATAAAGGTTCAGAAGTTAGATTTTAGAAAAATATAGAAAATTATGTAGGAAAATTTGGGGGAAATTACTTGAAAATTATTTATTAAAATACGGTCACGGTATATCAGAACTGGGTATTACAGAAAAAAGTGCATGTTATGGCATTCATGAGATGCAAGTTAAGTTAATGGTTCGCTAGGAGTAGAATCATATGTCATAGGTTTGACAAGTCAAGTGTAGATTAATTATCACTAATCAAGTGCTTGATAATAATGATCAGCTTAATTAACCCCTAATCGCTCATGTTCAAACCAAATAGAAAATGATGCTTAAATGACTTAAAATTTTGTGTGGAGGATCATCTGAGTGAGTTACGAGGATCCATTAAGAAAAATTGACAGTTTTACCTTTCTGGACCCACCATATTATTTTAATAATAAAATAATAAGAAAGCTTTGGCTTGTTGGGTAAACGTTGTTGATTTTAGTTGAAGTTTTTATGGCATGTCCTTATAAACATACTAAGATGATCTGGAAAATTTGACATCATTTGGCTCAAAATATCATGAGATATGGATATTTGAACGTATTGAAAAGAGTATTTCGGTCATCTGAACGAATCTTGAACTATGCATTTAAATTGCCTCTATATATACCAAACAGTTATTTTTATGCAGAAATGAGGTGAATGACATAATGCACTGGCGAGATGAGGATGCAAGGTTACGATGTGACAAATGATGCAGAGGTAAAAGGGTAAATTCGTAAATCGCTGTTTTGCTGCGTGTCTACAATGCCTTTTCTTCACTAAACAAGCATAAATTGTCATAAAGATTATTAATCAATTATATAAAAAATATATATTCTTACATTTCTTAGCGTTTGATAATGATGGTGTGTAAATGGAAAAAAAATATATTCTTACATTTCTCTCTGTTTCGTTTTGCTGTTCCTTTTGCCCCCCCCCCCCACCCCACCCCACCAATTACCCCCCCCCCCCCACCCCACCCCACCAATTACTAGTCCTTCGGAATATCAATAAGCTTGTTTTATGCTTTTACCCTACATTTCTAAAACAAATGCATTTTTATACGAGTAATATTTTTTTAATCGGTGGAGTGAAATCCACCTACGCTGATAAGGCTTTCATTTGATACAATGTGAGGTATGAGGTACTCTACCTAGGTACTTATACGTCATACCTCACCTTGCAACCTATGTGGATTCCACCGCACCGGTAGGAAAAGTATATATAATGGATAAATGTTAAACCTACCAGGCTCTACATCCACCACAATCCATCCAAGAGACAAAAACCATGAGCTCACTTGTTTAGCACTAGTATGCAGGCGTTTGTGGGTCTCACCATTTTGTCTTGGGTGGATTGTGGTAAGATTTCAAGCCCGGTAGGTAAAGTATTACTCTATATAATGTTCCAATATCATTCCTATTTAAGAGAGTTAATATATATTATCATAAGCTTAAATTTAGAATTTTATTTATTACATTTTAGATTTTAGAATAGTTATACCTATGCATTAAGTATGCAAGAGGAGAAAAAAAACCCAGTAAAAGAAACTGAGGGAGTAGTGACATCATGAAACACTAATGTTTTGTATGTCGGCTGCAGCACGTATTTAGTGAATTAGATTATTTTAGAGAACAAATAAGTTACCTTATGAATTTGATTTGATTTTTAGAATATTTTAGTTGATTTATCTTGCAAATAAGAAAGTCACATCTCTAAATTAAAAACCCCATTCCTTTTTCTTTTAATAGCAGAGATAATTGTAGAGATGTATGTTTAATGAAATTTGTGTATAAAATAGTTGAATATATTTTCATTATAATATGATTATTCTCTTGGGAAAGAAAACATTTTCCATGAATCTCTCCATTGAATGCAATGATAAGGTTGGAACTTTTTGTTTAATTAATCAAGGAGTATCCCAATAAAAATAAATTGAAAACCAAAAGCGAGTCGACAATTATTAGAACAAGAAAGAAATGTTTAGGCCTCGATGTTTGTACAATGATGGATGTTTCCTTGGCCATTATTGGGTTATTAATTGCCCCGAAAGCTTTAGCCACTTTCCCTCTTAGGTTTCTTGGGTTTCGAACCTCGCATGCTCTCCAGGAAGAGGAGTGTCCATACCAACTGAGTGTTAAAATTGTTTTAGCAAAGATTATTTCGGCTACTGATTGAGAACAAGACAACATTAAGCTGTGCCGCAAATCTTCTGAAATATTTTTTATAGCAAGCTAAGTAATAAATTTTGGCATGTTAGGAAAATTCACTAATTTTTATCACATGAAAGGATCAATATGGCATTGCAATGCGTTTGGTTCCATTCCAAATATTGGTTGTATAAAAAAAATCCAATATTTTACATCACATGAACCGAACCGAATTTACTCGGTTCAGTTTGGTTCTAGCTCTCTGTTTTTTTTTCCTTGTATAAATATTTTTATTTATAGTCTCCAAATCCCTAGACTTGAGATCCAAAACTCCTGCACAAACGTTAACCTTGCAAAGAATAAGCAAATGGAGAAGAATAGGTGCATAAGAAATTTAAGGTGAGAATAATTTTTAGTGTTAGAATAAATGTCCGCTCAGCGCTCGTCATAATTTTGAAGTTTTGATACAGGGGAATTAAGGGACATTTCACATGGTATAAGAGTAATGCAGGCTTGATTTCCACCGGCGTGTAGTAAATACGTATTTATTTAAATTAAAAATATCGCTACCCAAAATACTATGTTTGGACCCAAAATGGCATTTCACACTTGCTCTAAACGACTTTCAATCATTCGTGGAGTTTCAAGACTACCTTGGAACAAATAGTTCAAAGAAAAAGCCCACATTTAAAGAATGAAATTCAAATAATAAATATTACGTAGTTGTCTCACCAAATTTACTTTGCATAAATACTACTATACTAGATCTATGGCGCCTGAATATGTATATATAGAGGTTAACGGAGGAAAGGTGCCATAGCAGGGAATTTCCTCTTATGGCGTCGGAAATATGCATTCTCCATGATTTTTTTCGACGATCGGCATACATCATATCCATCTTTATCATCTAAGATGTGGATACACCAAATTTCATATGATTATATCATTTTTTCACCGTTGATTTAGTTGGTGCAAAAATTAATGGTTTACCGACAATAGAACTTTTTACATTGAAAAAATGGTGGAATCACATGAAATTTGGTTTATGCATATCTGAGATGATAATAGGTGCCGATCATCGGAAAAAATGATGGAGGTTGTATTTTTTCGACGCCATAAGAGAAAATTCCTTCCTATGGACTCTTTCCTCCATATATATATATATATACACACACACACAAATTACCCGCTTTAACCTATTAATGTTCATTAGTTTCTTGGTATTTGAATAAGGCTAAATTGCACAAATGTACCCAACAACTGTCACGTTTTTTGCAATTGATAACATAAACTAATTTAATTACAAATAAATATCATAAACTATCACCCTCTCTTGCAACTAGATATGATCAACTTTCCTTCCGTTTGCAAACGTTATATTTAACTGTCACGTCATCAATTTTTGACTTGTTTTTCCCATTTTACCCTTATGTTCTCAATCAACTCCTAAAATTTCGAGAGGTATAATGGTCTATTAAGACACAAAAGTTAA
Organism: Agapanthus africanus; assembly: GCA_030015575.1. Classification (NCBI taxonomy): domain Eukaryota; kingdom Viridiplantae; phylum Streptophyta; class Magnoliopsida; order Asparagales; family Amaryllidaceae; genus Agapanthus; species Agapanthus africanus. Next base: position 654,469,818 of record JASDDO010000014.1, read on the forward strand.
CGTCGTATTATAGTTTTGTCAAAAAAAAATGCATGGTACTTATTTCTAATTATTAAACTTCAGGGTATCAATCACAAAAATATGAAAGTTGATTGGAATATTTGTGCAATTTAGCTTTTAAATAAACATGAAGCTAAATAAGGAATTTATTGAGGGTTAGTTTAGGAAAGTAAGTGGTAAAATTGTCTTGCTAATGAAAAAAGTTCTTGATGCCCGTAGAAGGATTAGCAATTTGAAACCAATAAAAAAAAGATCAAAAATGGATGGGCTTGCATTTTAAAACGTAGGGAACATGTTTTAGGCTTGCTGTCAGTATAAAACCTCTCAAATCTCAAATCTTTTATTGGCACTTCAAATCTGAGAAAAGTGAGGGGGTTTCCTGCCATTCATTCTCAATAAAGTAATTGTGTTTGTCTGAATGTAATTAGAGACAATTATGCCGACTTAATTAGACCTTTTTACATAATCAAATTTCGATAACTTCTCATTCATCCTAAAATTTGCAGAGAGAGAGAAAAAAAAGTAGAGAGAGAGAGAGAGAGAAAGAGAGAGATCATTGATGGGGGATCATTTGATTTCATGTATTTCTTAGAAGGAAGGCCTCTGTGTTCGTTCTTTTCACTCGGTTTCAACTTGACTTTATTTCACTCCATGTATTTCTTAAAAGTAATTTATATTTTTATGACATAATAAAGTTGAGATGTCTTAGGACACAGAAACTTGTCGTGAAAATTATAATGCAGAAAATAACACCACAAGCTTACGGTGGTTGTAGTACGCGTTACGGGTCGATCCACGGGGATAATGTGTTAATACCTAATTTTCGTAACTATTCAATCAAGTTATGAGGAGTTTAAATCGAAAACATAAATTAAAAATCTAATTTTTAATTTAATTGATAAAGTTTTGATAATTAAATAGTATTATATCTAGGTTGAATCCCCTAGGTCAAACATATGTTAATGAATCATTAGATCAATCTTTTGTAATTAACTAATGAATAATTATAGAAGATTAAAATTAAGAATAGATCGAATTGAATAACAATATTAACCTATCAAAATCTGAAAACAGTCTTAGAGAGGGGTTGAATAAGGCTTCTATACGTTCTATGGAAAATTTTAAAATTCTAACTATTATATTAAAGTGATTACCAAGTTTCTGAGGAAATTATTTAAACAAATTTTAACAAAGAAACTTAAAATGACAATCAATCATAAGAACTGAAAATAAAGAGTTAGAGCAATGTGAATATAGAGAATTGTTCACTAGGGTTCACCACTCTCCTATGGCTAATTCCCGCCTGAGAGTCCTTCTCAGGATTTCTGGACTATATTTATAAAGTACACGAATCCTACTTCACAGGGATGCGAAGAACAACAATCCCTCTTCACAAGGATCACACTCTTGAACTTGCGATTCTCTAGAAAACAAATCTTCGTTTTCTCTAGCCCATGATTCTCTACGAAAGCCGCACTTTTCTCTCTAATCCACGTCTCTCTAGAATGATCTCTTTTTCTACTCCCAATCCACACAATTTAAACAATGAGAAGCACTCCTTTCGTGGGTTGAAAAGCACCCCTTCTCGTAGGTTAAGAGACTCTTTCGTGGGTTGAAAAATATCGAACCTTTTTCGGGGATTTACAGTTGTTTTACAAACAATAAATTTGCTTTTTCAATTTTATGATCTCAATAGATTATAACCGGTGTTGCATATGGATTTATTTGAGAGATAATATCATGTTTTAGCTCTGAGGAAATGGAAAGGATTTGGACAAGTTAAGCACGAGAAGAACAAGAAGATTTCTTAATGGATTTGCAATGTCTTCTTCTTTCTTAAGAGAAGTGTTTGATCTCATATGGTATTTATAGAAATCAAATGAGAAGTTATTCTAACTCCCAATAAATGCCAATGACTGTCATAAAACAGTTAAGGACCATTGGAGGCAGTTACGACTGAAAAGGCGCAAGTGTCAAATCGATTCGAAATTCAAATTTCAAATTTTAGAAAACAAAACTGCTCGTGGAGATGTCTGTACAACCGTCTGTCCATTGATTAAATTCCTACTAGAGACGTATGTATAGCCCTCACTGAAATTTGTCCGGTATTGTGATTTTGGGAATTTGAGCTAGAGACGTCTAGGTAGAAGTTAGGTGTTTAAAATGATTTAAGCTACAGATGTCTGGGGAGACGTCAGGTGTTCAAAATAATTTGAGCTAGAGACGTCTGGGGAGACGTTAGGTGCTCAAATTTTTTGAGACAGATGTCTGTACAAGATGTCTGTTTTATGACATGAATGAATATCAGATGTTAAAACTTGACAGTTTGAATTCTAACGGATAAGCTAGACGTCTCACGTCTCTAAAAGAGAAGGAGACATCTTGAGCATTAGAAACAAATTGGAATGATGTTTCTAACCTTATGAGATCATCACCAAACAAAAGTATAACACTCATAACTTCTATTTTCGTCTTGATTCTTCTTTTAGCTTCATTTCCTTAAATCCTTACGCTGAGATGTCATTGAATCTTGATTAGGCCTGCATCATGTTGTCGCTTGCTTCAAGTTGTCATGCCATATCACCCTTTTGAACGCGTATCGTATTGTACGCAATCTTTCTTGATGTTTGATATGTTGTGCGTGTTGTACTCAAGATATAAACCTGGAAACGTCATCAGTAACTTATGAATTCGTTTAAATAAGGTTTTGCATTAAATAATCGAAAATGAGAATCGTGTGACACAGATGTCAACAAAATCCACCTTTTTATAATCATTAAAAGTTGTATTTTTATTATACTACATCTTAAACTATTGATCCAAATCTTGTATTTCCTAAGAATAGATTATAAGTTAGATGACTTTATAGTTTATCAAAGTTATTGCAAGAATTAAGAAAAACAATTGTAAAACCTATTCAATTAAGCACATCAAGAGATTAAGAACATGATCCAATTAACACATTGATCTAGGTTCATCTCCCAGATATAACACAGAGAAAATTACCTACTCATAATTATGCATGAAAACCAACACACAAATAAAAGGAACATGATAAATAAAGCAAAACAAAGATAAATTTAATTAAAACTTACTAATATTCAGATATGAAAATTCCTACAGACGCTCCCCACCAAGAACAGAATAAAAACTCTATTTTTAAAATGAGAATAAAAGTAGGGGGGAGTTTTAGGGCTCTGTTATATAATGTTATACTAATTTCAGAACCCTAACCCTAATTAGATAATAGCCTCAAAAGATTAGATCGAACAGTCAAAATGGGCCGGCGGAATCGGTGAGAAAACCCTAGAAACCGCCGAATTTTTGTGGAATCTCGGGCCTAATTTTGTTGTGCTATCTTCTGGATCTCTGCTTGATTTTTAGTTATAGTTTCGTGAAATCTTCAACTTTGATGCGACGAATCCATAGTGGTCTTAATTAGGCAGTTGATTTGCAATCGGGAAGATTTGACAATTATGTAATTTATTTTCGAATTAAAAACTGATTTATCGTTGACTTGGAATATGTCTCTTCACAATCGCCGGTTTTGGGCTTCTTTTGGACCAGATTCACATGTTTTAACCACAACTTGATTTTGTACCTGTTAAATATCACTCAACAAAAGATTAAATAGCACTTTATTGAGAAAAATATGAGGGATTAAAAATGCACTAAATTAGACCGATCAAAATACCCCAACCTATCTTTTACTAGCCCTCGAGCAAAACCAAGAAAAGAAAATCCCATAAAAAAAAAAGAAAACCTAGATAAAATCCTAGCTCACTTTCGCAGACATCGCGGAGGATGTTGCCTCCTGAGGGTTTTCAGTAAATTACACCTACAAAATTCATAGAAAGAAGGAAAGGAACAAGAAAATGGTAGATTACGAAAAACCTTTCAAAAGTATCTTGTAAGTTTGTAAAGTCCTAAGCTTTCTTGAGTTTTCATCCTAAAACTTAGTCTCTACTCTAGAATTTCAATCATCATTAATTAAACACTTAGTTTTATATTTTACTCCACCTTCCACCGATTTTAGTTCCTACACACCTTCGAGCTCGTGTAATAGTCTTATAGTTATAAAATTCCTATTCAAACCATTATATCTTCATTTACTTCTCTAGCTCAAACTTTACAACTGATAATTTTTTTTGGCTATATTGTTGCTGTACTCGAGACTAATCCTTTAGCCGACAGCTAATAGGAGTCGAGGCCAAGATTATTCTCCCACCTAGGACTGCTAGAACTTTTAACTCGGAGAGAACACTTGGCGGGGGTTGATTGAAAGAGACATATTCACACATTTACTCCCTGACTAGTTCGTAGAAAAATCAATATATTAATCTTTTTATATTTATTTTTTTAACTTTTTTTTCTTTTTTCACTTTTCAATCACTTTTCGACGTGAGAATCCAATGCCTCTTGAGGCATGAATTCCCAGCTACTTAGTGAAGAAAAGATTTTTTTCTATATAATATATATATATATATACATACATACATATTATTATTATTATATGTATCATTTGGAATAGAAAATTCACGAAGATATTTCTGGTTATACTATTCATCTTATAACCGAAGACGGGTATGTGTAGATAGAGTGAATTAACTACAATCAAGTTCAAGATGGGTTGTTCTTCAGATTTAATATCTATTAAAGATTTCAATACTCTTCCTTCATATTAACTTCACTTAAAGACTGGACTCAAAATTGCTCATTTTTAAACAAACCAATTTAATCTTAAGAAACTTCTAACTTTTTCTTTTCTTTTCTTTATCTCTTTATCTCCTTTTTTATTATATTTTTATATTTTTTATTTTCTTATAAAAATAACTCTAAAAATCAAAAAAAATGCTAAACAAAAGATAAACTAATTTTTTTTTTAAATGCCCCAACTTAACTGGTAGACCAATCCCTAGGTTCAACTCTTTCTTCTTTTAATCTTTTAATTTCTGCCTTGTACTCACGACATGAATTATCTAACCATTTTTATTCCCCTGTAAATCATCGATCCAATATTCATACAAGTCGACGTTAGGTATTAATTCATCCTTTTCTCTTTTAAGGCTAGTAATTTCTACTTTGTAATCACGACACGAATCAGCTAACCATTCTTTATCTGGTTTTAAAGAATCTATCATATATCCATATAAGTCAACTTTTGCAATTAATTCATCGTTTTCCTTCTTAAGGTCAGTAATTCCATCGCTCAAAGTTTTATTGGCCGAGACCAATTCATCATTTTCTATGCTTAAACCCTCGATGTATCTAGCTTGAATATCTACTTTTGAGGCTAAATTCTCCTTTTGAGAGTCTATTTCTACTTTCTCCCGCCCCAATGTTGTGTTACTAACCTTGAGTGCATTACATCTAAATGCAAGTGTCGTGATTTCTTTATGGATATCAAGCGGCACATGTGTAAATGGTGTATCCATGATAAAAGAAACTGAAATAAACTGAAATGATAAGAAAAGAAAACCTTCAAAAGATTCCCCAAACCTAAGTTTGTCAAGCCCTGCATTACACATTTGCGCTCTCCTGACACTATAAGTTTGAAACAAGTGGGGAAATATCCATTATTGTATATAGATAAAAAAAATTGTTTGTTTTTATCATTTTTTTATATAGAAACAAAAACAAATAAAAACTAGAAAGCAACCTAAAAATTTCTAACTATACACGCTCCCAAACCTATTTCCGACACTGTCCTCAGTGTCATCCTCTTCTCCTACTCGGACCCTCAGAATATGATCGACTCAAAGGAGGAAGATGCTCCTTAATTTCAGCTATATCTTTTCGCAAGCCTCTAGTCTCCTTAAATATTTTCTTCATTCCCTTCCACAATTTCTTACCAAAAGATGGTGTATCAGGAGATAGCGGTGCATTGGAAAAATTTCATTGTCCCCAGATTCCCCTGACGATGAAGATGACTCAGCTGGAACATTTTCGGGTTGCGCGAATGGTGTCCAACACTAGTGTAAGGAATCGCGGTACCCGGCTGTGATCCGTTCTGTTTTAACCTGAATTGTCACGGTCATGCATGTAAATGTCAAACACTTCCTCTCTTAACCACAGTCTACAAATTTGTGTTACTAGTGCGGCAAGAAAAAGAGGATGTGTATTTCTAGTTTTAGATTCCTCGATTGTGTTGAGGGGTTGTCTACACATGCAATATCGTCGATCTCTTGTCATGAGTGCGTGCACAATGTTTAGGAGTTGAGTGTGAAAACTTGTATGGTGCGAAGTTCCTAACACATTTTGATGCAAAAGTCTACACGTTGCGTACACGTTCTTATATACCATTGAGGCTAAAATCACCCCATTGTGTGCTAATTCATAGTTAATTCCCATCTAAGGTAAATAATTTGTGATTGGGAGTGAGTTAGGGCACCCAACAGATATTGGAATAGGTGTAACTACCGAAATAGATTCTAAATTAAGCGCAACCATCTCTCCTCTCCATAATACATCAATATATTCCTCCTCTATATGAACATTATTCTCATGAAATCCTTCATAAAATTCCTACACTGGCGAGGGGATTATCACTAAATCCTGATCATAAATTAAATATCTCAATTGTCTAGCTAATATCTCGTGGTAAAAATAAGTTCTACACAATTCATCACGGAATACATTAGCAAAATTGGTTTTAAAATGTAATCTAGCTATGAGTGCAGATTTATGAAAAAATAACTGAAAATGCAAAGCAAGGGTGAAGAAAAGTTCACGGCCTCCAAAATTTGGAGGGATTAAGTGCAGGAGGCCGGCGGTTTCTGGGTTTTTTCCTCAGTTTTCGCCGAACTATGGAGAGATCTCCCCTTTGGTTTTGTGGTGGCAGCGCATTTTGAGAAATGGAGGAGTTTCGTGGGAGAGAATCGGCTGAAGATGAGTGAGGATGTTATTTATAATGAAGGGAAAAGGGTTTTGATCGACAATTTTACCCCTTAAAAGAGGAAGGAAACTACAGAGAAACCTATGTACGTATTTACAAAGATCATATAGAACGTGATTGGATCAAGTGTACTGCGGCTCGTGGAGAACCATGAGCACTTGCTCCGAACCGTCGGTGTAATCTAAAAAAGGTTTTAATATCCGTCCGTTCACTTTAAAGCTTTGTCCGGTTCTCGGATCCTCGAGTTCAACTGCACCATAATAAAATACCCGTTTCACAGTATACAGGCCCGTCCATCTAGATTTGAGTTTATCCGGAAACAGATGCAATCTAGAGTTATGGAGGAATTTTTGTCCTATATGGAATATTTTTTGCAAGATACCATTATCATGGAACACTTTGGTTTTATCTTTATAAATTTTTGCGTTCTCATAGGCATCGTTCCTAATTTCCTCCAACTCATTAAGTTGCAATTTTTCTAATTTCACCGGTCTCATTTAAATTAAAATTCAATTGTGTTTTAAAGGCAGTAGGTATGCCCACAATGCGTCCATTAATTTGAATAACCAATCTTTTCGGTTATGTATCACAGTTATTTCTAAAATTTGTTTGATTTGTCTATTAATAGAAACTTCGACTTGTCCATTAGTTTGGGGATGATATGGTGTCGTCAACTTGTGGGTAATCGAATACTTACATATAAGCGTCTCAAATGAGCGATTATAAAAATGTGTACCATTATCATTAATAATTCACCAGTAAAAACTGTACACCTTAAGGACCGTGCATTAGAGACCGTATTAAAAAAAGGTCTCTAATGCACTAGTAGAGACCGTATTAAAAAACGGTCGCAAAAGGACGGTCGCTAATACATTGACGACCGTTCAAGTATCAGCGACCGTTCTACAAGGGTCGCTAATGCTTAGCGCTGATAAAGAGTCGCGGACTCATCTTCTTTCTCCCATATTCTTCAGTTGCGGCCGTGAGAGGCAATTCCTCACCATTTTCTCATTTTTTTCCAATTTGCTTCAAAATTTTTGTCAATTTTAACCAATTTTTGTTTTTAAGGTGGTGGTGGTGTTGTTCTTGCTGTTAGAGCTTGCAATCGCGGTTCTCCATTCAAAATCCAGTCCAAGGTAAGGGGTTTCCTCCTTTTACTAATTTTTTCAATTAGGTTATGCAATTGTGAATAGATAGTGGTTATAATGGTTGATTTTCTGTGAAAGTTGATAATATGAATGTGAAAGTTGATAATTTGAAACCCTAAAAAATTTATAAACCCTACTTAACAAATACTGAAAAACCTTAATGAAAATTTATAAACTCTAATTAACAACCCTTAAAAAGTTATGATTAGAAATTAACAAACCCTAAAGTCTCTAATGAAAATTTATAAACCCTAATTAACAATCCCTACAAAACCCTAACGACAACTATTTATAATCCCTAATCAACAAACTAATTAAAAGCGCCTTAATTACAAACTATTAAAATCGTAACTAATTATAAAAAAAACTCAATGTTAACACTAATTAATATATAACATTAATTAATTACACAAATTAAGAAACCTTAATTAGTTTGTGATATATTAGTGAACTGAGACCCTAATTTAAAACGATTAAATAGAAACTTGAGGAATACCCTAAAATTATGATTAGAAACTTAACTGGGGTTTTATTTTTCATTTAATTAGTAAGTTTTAGATCGAAAGGTCTTAAACTTGTTTAGGCTCGATCTATAGTTTCCCGTCTAACAATTGGTATATGTTAAATCTTTTAACCGTCGAATTGATAGGATCACATTATATGTTTGTGAGAGTTGAGCTTCTTGTTCAATTTTTTTAAACGTATGTGTAGTATTCAACGAGGGGATTTGACATACAGTAATTGTTGGATTTTTTCAGTTTGGACATATTACGAATGCAACAAGACTCACATCTCACATCCTCCTGTATTTTCGTCAATTTCGAGAAGTTTCGATGGTGCTTTCCACTTGTTCTCTATGTACAGATTTACGTACGAACACGGTGAACATGAGGAAAGTGCTACCAAAATTTTCTCGAAATGGACGAAAAATGGAAGGAAGTGAGATGTGAGTGTTGCATTCGTAATGGGAATTATGACCTTTAGCCCTTACAGCTGTGAAACTAATTATCTATCCCGACCATTTGCCCTGACTTACACCAACCTTAAATGATATCTGATGCTTTGATGCGTCCACACGGTTGAATATAATTTAAGACTTGAATATTTATTTAATGATGATCTTGTAATAAACTCCTAAGATATGCTAAACTCGTTATTATCTGTATGATAACATATGAGAATTCTTCCGGATAAATCGTTTATGCTTATGGGGAGAAAAAATAGATATAGTATGGGTGACACCCGATTTAAAAATGGACTTAAAACCTTTTTAGACTACGCGGAGATGAACCCAAAGCATAGCATAGACGGACTAATGTTCTGTCCTTGTAAGAAATGTATGAATAGAGAACGTCTTCGACATGAAAAGATAGAAGAACATGTGTATGTAGACGGTTTTGAACCAAACTACATATATTGGATTACCATGGCGAGTGAATACTTGACGAGGAAGTGAGGACGTATAATGAGACCGCAGCTTCGCAATCTGAGTTGCCGATGGGTGACAGGATAGATAACACGGATGAGATGTTGGAAGATTTATTTGCCGGCAAGAAAATGAATGGCGTCGAACCATCTGAAGACACCGCTGGAGTAGAGAAATTGAGAAAGCTTCTGGAGAAAAACGAACAAGATCTGTACGAAGGCTGTATGGAATTTCGTAGACCGTCCTTTGCAATAAGGCTCCTCCATCTGAAGATGATTAGCGGTATGGGTAACGAGCACTTTGACGTGCTTCTTGATCTCATACGCAAGGTAATTCCCGAAGGAAAGGAGAGCATTCCAAAGAATCATTACCAGGAAAAAAAGATTGTCAAGACACTTGGTTTCTTGTATGAGAATATCGATGCATGTCCCAACGGCTTTGTGTTGTATCGCAAGGATTATGTGTCTCTCGATGAGTGTCTCACCTGCAACTTGTCTAGGTGGAAAAATGTTAAGCGGAATTTAATCGCAGAAACGTCTGATGTCAAAAAAAGAGCAAGAAAATCGCAACTAAAGTCCTTCATTATTTTCTACTGGCTAAAAGGTTACAAAATTTATATATTTCAAAATACATGGCAAAGAGCATGCAATATCATTCCGATCGTCGGATCAAAAACGGGAAGCTGAGGCACCCGGCTGATGCAGAAGCATGGAAGCGATTAAACAGTGTTGATCCTTTTGGGGATGAGTCGAGGAATGTATGTCTAGGTTTGGCAACCGACGGGTTCTTTCCTTATGAACTCATGAGCTCTAGTTGGTTTACATGGCTGGTCTTGCTTATGCCTTATAATCTGCCTTCCTGGATGTGTATGAAGCAACCGTATATGATTCTTTCCTAATTAATCCTTGGAAATTATTTACCTGGTCAGAATATCGACGTCTATATGGAATCTTTAATTGAAGAGCTGATAGAACTCTGGGAAAATGGAGTAGAGACATATGATGCATAAGCCGAAGAGAAGTTTAGAATGCGAGCGGATGTTATTTGGAAAATCAACGATTTTACAACATACGACAAGATATATGGATGGTCTACCTACGCGTTGTATGCATGTCTATCGTGTGATCTTGATTACAATGCCAAGCAGCTTAAGACACGTATGTTTTGCTACCGGTTTTATAATAGGTGGCTATCGGCGTATCATCCATACAGAAAGATGGCAAATAAGTTTGAACATTAGAGGTAGGTGAAACACCAAAACAGTTGTCAGGGATAGAGATTTTTGAGCAGATATTAGCGTGTCAATTCCAGCAAGTATTTAATCATTTTAACTCAAATGGTTTCTTGAATAAACAAGAAAAACGGAAGCGGTCCGAAAATAATGAATTGTTGAATATGTGGAAGAAGAAAAGTATATTCTGGAATCTTCCTTACTGGAAACATCTGTTGGTTCGTCACAACATTGATGTCATGCATGTAAAGAAGAATATGTTTAATAATATTTCTGGCACATTGTTATATGACAATTCTAAATCCAAGGATAAGATGAGTGCTTGTGAGTGTTTGGAGGAGCTTGGAATCCGACAGGAATTACATCCGATACTTCGTGATGACGGAATCTATGAATTACCAGTTTCGAGCCACATAATATTAAAATTGGCTATGATAAGATTTTGCGAGGTGCTGAATAGCGTCAAAACCCCAGATGGTTACTCCTCTAACATATCAAAGAATGTGCAGATCGATCCACCGAAGCCCTTAAACCTTAAAACTAACGATTGTCATGTCCTTCTGCATCAATTGCTTCTAGTGGCTCTTCGACCTAATTTGCAGTCGGATGTCACTAAGGCTTTGATAGAGTATTGTGAATTTTTCAACAAACTTTGTTCTAAAGTGATAGATATAGCCGAATTCGAGGAGTTGTAGAAGAGTGCTGTTGAAACACTCTGCAAGTTGGAGATGATATTTCCACCATCTTTCTTTACAATCATGGTTTATCTTACGGTGCATCTAGCCACAGAAGCAATGATTGCTGGACCAGTCTTATATCGGTGGATGTATCCAGTAGAAAGGTAATTAATTTTTAAGTTAATTTTGATATTTAATTCATTATAATATCCACATTCGTCTAAAATATTTGTTAACGTTTCGGATATTTGGGATTCTTGAAACGGCAAGTGTGCAATCGAGCTCGACCGGAAAGGTCAATAGCCAAGAGTTATTGTGCCAACGAATGCATCAATTTCACTTCTCGTTACTTGCATGGAGTTGAAATAAGATTAATCCGTCTTTCTTGAATTTATGAGAACCATCTGTCCCATCCTCAAGGGGAGGATCGATCATACCGAAAGGATTGGCTCGACCAAACGCATACGTATATTCTTTAGAACTTTAAAATTACTGCTGATCACAGAAGGTATATAAATTAAAACTTTTAATCGCGTCAATATTTTGTAATTCTTTTAGCCGACATATTCAAGAACTTACGACCGTGATTACCAAAAAGGGCACTAATTGGAAGATTAATCAAGAACATAAGAACCACTTTCCACGGTGGTTCCGTACACACGTATGTATCTCTTATAGATTTCATGTATCATATGCATATATCACATATAGCTTATATATTTTACGGGTAAATGCATTGTAGATTGAAGATGGCATAACAAAATGGATGCAATTCCCGGATGTAATCGTGCGAGTATTTAAAGGTCCTAGTGCAAAAATGAATCGATACGGTTCATATTGTATTAATAACATACAATTCCTTACAGCCGAGAGTTTGACTACCCAAAATAATGGTATTTATTATCCATTTGAACGAACGTGCTTCTTAAGTTCCCGTGATCAAAGACCGCGGGATGGAAAAAAAAGAATACTACAGTCAAGTGGAGGACATATTAGAGATAATCTATGGGAGTAACGAGCAAGAACGATTTGTTATGTTCAAAGTTCGTTGGTGCGCCTGCATTCAGAAAGATGAGTATGGTTTTCAGCTTGTCAATCTTAAAAAAGAAGTTTACCGAGACGACAAGTTCATGTTAGCTTCACTAGGTGAACAATGTTTCTATGTCAAAGATCATAATCGTGAAGATGCTTGGATTGCACCGCAGGCATCGTCTAAATTCTTATTCCATAGTTCTATCGATGATGGTGACATTGAGGATGTAGATCCCATTGACATGTGAAAAAAATTTACGGTTATATATATATATATATATATATATATATATATATATATATATATATATATATATATAAACTCTGCAGTTGCAAACACTTATAATCAATTGATATATGGAGTTCTAATCACTTGTAATCTATTGTTATGTTAGTTTAATGATTTATGCATTTTATATGTTTTGTATCGTCCTAACTTTCATGAAACAGACGCGAAAAGGCATGTTCAACAAATTTGCCAGAATTATATCAGGGAAGAAAAGAGATTGATATGCTTTCTCTTCGACATAGCCTGATCCTGAGATCACAGAAGGTATATATTATGAGTTTTAAATAAGCGTATTCAAATTGTTTTTTCATATAACTATTGATTAATTATAATATATTAAAATGTGCAGATACATCTGATCAGGAACCTGCAGGTGCATGAGTGTAGGATGATCCGTATGCACATCTAGATGAGCAGTGCACGACCGGATAGCGAGGAAGGTATGTTCACGGATCCCGTCACAGATGAGTTTACTCATTCATTGCCTCTTCCAAGAGATTTGCAAAATATAAAAACTTCTCAAGATAGGGACAATGCGAGGGTACGGGCAAGGTGGGATGCTGCTCGTCCTTAAATGGATACGACGATAGAGACAACATTAGCGAGTTTCGCTCAGGCAAAGGCTGCGGGGGATAATTTGGCCCGGTTTGAACACCACGGAAGAGGTGTTGCCAACGAGAATGCCAAATTCGATATGAAGGGAAAAAGGATAATTCTCTTATCGGAATGTGGGAAGCCTGTAGGTCTAGGTAAGTAGGCCACCCGGTTATATTGGTATTTTCGCCCGAAATACGGACTGGTGAAACGTGGGGTTCACGTTTGCAGATAACCCCTAGGAAGCCTACGTATAGGCTTGGCGCTCACTCTTGGTAATGCATAACTGAATTAAACATATGTCGGCATTACATGCATACTTGTTATATGGTATTAATATAGTAATCAATATACTTATTAATTTGTATTACAGAAACATTTCTTCTTTGAAGACGACATGGACGGATATTGGAAGCATGTACGGCATGAAATGCGTGGAATATTAAAGAGATGGCGTTAAAGATTGAAAAAAAGGTTTTTATGAGTATGATAGATTTACGTTGGATTAGGAACAGTTTGCTGATCTTCTCTCTGTCATCCCTAGGGTGCAGTTTGCTTTTCTCCAAATTTATTGGGATACACCCGATGCGAAGGTAATTAAAAATATACTTAATTGATTTTAAAACCGCGAATTTAGATTAGTTTACTTTATATTATGATATGCTGTCTTCTAAATATGCAGGCAGAATCAGGAAGAAATAAGCAGAACCGAGAGAAATACACAGAAGAGTATTATGGTGGATCGGTTCCTATTGATCAGTATAGGTCTACTTTGATGAGTCCATCTTTAATTACACATATGTTCGATTTTTAAAGTTTATCGTTGTATATAATCACATATAAATAAATCTTACCTCCGGTACAGAAGATGGGTGGAGAAAGTCAAGACTTGTTGAGATCTGGGAAGCGGTGCGCACTAAGGAAGGCATGATAGAAGAAGAATTGGAAATAGCGTCTCAACATATGGTGAGATTGCATTTATAAATTCTTTTAAGTAATTACACTCAATTGTTAACTTCTCAATAAAAAGTAATTTTTACTTTTTTATTTATCGAAGTCAGGGCTTGAGGAGGCGAAGTGGAGCTATCAGGAATCAAATACTGATTTTCCGGCCGACGATCCTCTTCCTAGGGATACCGAGCTATTTATATTAGATCGGATTTTCCCTCGCTCAAGAGAGCAAGGCTGTTATCCCGTTTTAGGTGGTCTTGTGTGGTCGGGTTCCGCCAAAGAAACTTCAAATTCATCGACCGCTTGCTCCAACCCACCTCCTACTGAAGCACCGAAGGTGATGGCGCTATGTGAGGAGCTTAGGAGAGAGTGTGAAGAAAACGTGAAATGGAAAGCTGATATGGATGCCTGGAGGAATCAATTCTCGCAACAACACAGTCTGCCTTCGCAACCGTGGTCAACACAGGGTCCATGGCCATCACAGCCAACATATTAACCTCCTTCGACGCAGCGTGCGTATTATCCACCTCCATCACAGGGACCGTCGCCGTCGTACTACTCTCCGCCTCCGCAATAGGGGTACTACCCCCAGTCTCCGCCTCCACAACAGGGTTACGACCCGCCGTCGCCGCAACAGGGAGGCTACTATTACCCTCAGCATCGTCTTTGCCACAGGAACCACTTTACCCTCAACATCCGCCACAGGGATGGATGTGGACATTTTTGTACGCAAGAAGACATCGACCAAATGAATCGATGTTTTGCAGTGCAAGGTTCGGGTGTTGATTTGAAGTGTTTTTCATATCGTTGGACGTATTGTACTATTTATTACAATTGTAATTCATGTGTGTGTTGTTAAGATGGTGAAATTGTTGGATATTGGAGCTTGTATCGTTTCTATATTTGGTTTGTGATCGAACGCTATTTTTAGTGTATTATATTGTAATTGAATGTATTATTGTATGCAGTTTGGGTTTATCTGTAAATTTTTTTCACGGTAAAGGGGTGTTAGCGACTATTTAAGCTACAGTAACGGACGGTAGCGAATACCCCTATTAGCGGCCGTAGTTTATCGTTAAATTTCATTGCAATGCCATGTGTCCAAACATTTTGGACCCTGTGATAATGTCGCTTATATCTATATTAGCGACCGTTTTTTTAAAGACTGTTTAAAAACAGTCGTTCATACACTTTTCAGCGACCATCTTGTTAGCGACGCTGTATTAGCGACCGTTTTATTAAAAAACGGTCCCTAATAAACATTAGGGACTGTATACTTATTTTTAGATACCGTTCTGAACTGTCTCTAATGCGTACAATATGGAATAGTGATTGATTGAAGTGTGCTGAATTGCGAAAAAATATTTTCTTTCAAGAACTCGACAACAAATTTGTTGTCATTTGTTTTGCACGGAACAACCTCCTCCCATTTAGACACATAGTCCACAGCCAGTAAGATATATATATTTCCAAACGAATTTGGGAATGGATCCATGAAATCGATGCCCCAAGCATCAAAAAATTCTACAACCAAGATTGGACGTAAGGGCATCAAATTCTTTCTAGTTATTTTACCCATACGTTGGCAATTATTGCACATTTTGCAGTATTTAACAGCATCTTTAAAAAGTGTGGGCTAATAGAACCCACATTGCAAAATCTTTTTTGCGGTCTTTCTAGGCCCAAAATGATCCCCACAATCTTGATCATGACAAAAAGATAGAACACTTTTTACTTCAGAATTGGGGATACACCTCCTTATGATTTGGTCGGGACGTCACTTGAATAAGTATGGATCCTCCAAATAGAAATGTTTCACTTTCGACTAAAAGGATGGTGTCTCACCAGTCACTAAGTAATTAACTATGTCGGTGTACCAAGGCTCGACCGATATTGTAAAAAGTTGTTCATCTGGAAAGTGTACATTAATTGGTGTTTCAACATTGGGTGCATTTGAAAGACGCGACAAATGGTCGGCAACTACGTTGTTTATCACTTTTTATCTTTAATTTTCAAATCAAATTCTTGCAAAAATAGAATCCATCGTATTAATCGTGCCTTTGCGTTTTTCTTGGCCATTAGATGCCTTAGTGCAGAGTGATCAATGTATACAGTAATTGGTGATCCAATCAAACATTGTCGAAATTTCTCAAGCGCAAAAATGACAGTCAAGAATTCCTTCTCGGTTGTAGAGTAGTCGAGTTGTGCGTCGTTGAGAGTTCAACTTGCATAGTCGATGACATGTGGAATTTTATTGATACGCTGTCCTAAGACAGTGCCTATAGCGTAGTCAGATGCATCACATATTACTCGAAATGCTCTCCCCAAACTGGTGCATGAATGATAGGAGCAGAGCTGAGTTCCTTCTTTATACGTTCGAATGACTCAAGAAATTTAAAATCGAATTGGAAGGATAAATCCTTGGCCAAGAGAGTAGTCAATGGTCTAAAAATTTTGCTAAAATCCTTGATAAATCTTCTATAAAAATCTGCATGGCCTAGGAATGATCTTGTGTCTTTCACAGTCTTGGGAGGAGGTAAGTTAGATATCACATGGACCTTTGCCTTATCTACCTCAAAGCCTTTACTCGAAATGATGTGACACAAAACAATACCCTGTTTTACTAAATAATGGCATTTCTCCCAATTAAGAGTCAAATCCTTTTCTTTACATTGATTTAAGACTAACTCCAAATGGTTTAAACATTGCTGGAAAGAGTCACCCTAAATCGAGAAGTCATCCATGAAAATTTCTAAAAAACGCTCAACCATGTCCAAGAAGATAAAGATCATGCACCTTTGAAAAGTAGCCGGCGCATTGTATAGCCCAAAAGGCATACGATGGTATGCAAATGTGCGAAAAGGGCAAGCGAAGGTTGTTTTCTCTCAGTCTTCCGGAGCCATGACAATTTGGTTGCATCCTGAATAACCGTCAAAGAAGCAATAAAACTTATGGCTGGCTAAACGTTCCAACATTTAATCAATAAATGGAAGAGGAAAATGATCCTTCCTAGCGGCTGCATTTAGCTTCCTATAATCTATACAAACTCTCTAACCTGTTTGGGTTCGAGTTAGAGTGGGTTCATTGGCTTCATTTGTGATAACAGTTATTCCAGACCTTTTGGGCACCATGTGGATTGGACTAATCCACAAGCTATCGGAAATTATTTACCTTTGATGGGAATTAACTGTAAATTAGCACACAATGGGGGGATTTTAGTCTCAACGGTATATAAGAACGTGTATGCGATGTGTAGACTTTTGCATCAAAATGTGTTAGGAACTTCGCACCATACAAATTTTCACACTCAACCCCTAAACATTGTGCACACACTCATGACAAGAGATTGATGATATTGCATGTGTAGATGACTCCTCAACACAAATGGGGAATCTAAAACTAGAAATACACGGCCTCTTCTTGCTGCACTAGTAACACAAATATGTAGACTGTGGTTAGGAGAGAAAGTTTTTGACATTTACATGCATGACCGCAAGACAATTCAGGTTAAAATAGAACGGATCACAGCTGGGTACCACGGTTTTTTACACCAGTGTTGGACCCCATTTGCGCAACTCGAAAATGTTCCAGCCGAGTCATCTTCATCTTCAGAAAAATCTGGGGGACAATCAAAAAAATTCAATGCACCACTACCTCTCGATACACCATCTTTTGGTAAGAAATCATGGAAGGGAATGAAGAAAATGTTTAAGGAGATTAGAGGCATGCGAAAGGATATACCTGAAATTAAGGAGCGTCTTCCTCCTTTGAGCCGATCATATTCCGAGGGTCCGAGTAGGAGAAGAGGATGACACTGAGGACAGTGTCGGAAATAGATTTGGAAGGATGTATAGTTTGTTAGAATTTCTTAGGTTGCTTTCTAGTTTCTATTTGTTTATGTTTCTATATAAAAAAAAATGATAAAAAACAAACAATTTTTTTATGTATATATGTATATGCAATAATCAATATTTCCCCACTTGTTTCAAACTTATAATGTAAAGAGAGTGCTAATGTGTAATGCAGGTTTACAGGGCTCGACAAACTAAGGTTTTGGGGAATCTTTTGAAGGTTTGCTTTTCTTATCATTCCTGCTTATTTCAGTTTCTTTTATCATGGATACACCACCTACACATGCACTGCTCGATATCCAAAAAGAAATCATCACGGCACTTGCATTTAGATGCAATGCACTCGAGGTTTGTAACACAACAATAGGGCAGGAGAACGAAGAAATAGACTCTCAAAAGGAGGATTTAGCCTCGAAAGTATATATTCAAGCTAGATACATTGAGGGTTTCAGCATAGAAAATGATGAATTAGTCTCGGCCAATAAAATTTTGAACGATGAAATTACTGACCGTAAGAGGTAAAATGATGAATTAACTGCAAAAGTTGACTTATATAGATATATGATAGATTCTTTAAAAACGGATAAAGAATGGTCAACTGATTCGTGTCGTGATTACAAAGTAGAAATTACTGACCTTAAAAGAGAAAAGGATGAATTAATAGCTAAAGTCGACTTGTATGGATATTGGATCGATGATTTAAAAGGGAATAAAAAATGGTTAGATGATTTGTGTCGTGAGTATAAGGCGGAAATTAAAAGATTAAAAGAAGAAAGAGCCGAACCTAGGGATGGGTCTAAGAGTTAGGTTGGGGTATTTAAAAAAAAATTAGGTTACCTTTTGTTTATGATTTGTTTCTTTTGAATTTTAGAGTTATTTTTATAAGAAAATATATATATATATATATATATATATATCCTTTTGTTTATGATTTGTTTCTTTTGAATTTTAGAGTTATTTTTATAAGAATATATATATATATATATATATATATATATAATAAAAAAGGCATAAAGGAAGAAGTTTCTTAAGATTAAGTTAGTATGTTTAGAAACGAGCAATTTTGAGTCTAGTCTTTAAGTTAACTTAATATGAAGAGAAAGTATTGAAATCTTTAACAGATATTAAGTCTGAAGAATAACCCATCTTGAACTCGATTGTAGTTAATTCACACCCTATCTACATAGCACGTCTTCGGTTATAAGATGAATAGCATAACCTGAAATATCTCTGTGAATTATCTGTCTCAAATGATAAATCTAATAATAATAATCATAAAATATATATTATATAGAGAAAAAACTTTTTCTTTACTAAGTAGTAGGGAATTCGTGCCTCAAGAAGCATTAGATGCTCATGTTGAAAAGTGATTAAGAAGTGAAAGAAGAAAAAAAGTATAAAATAAAATAAAATGGTCAGTATATTGTTTTTTCTACAAACTAGTCAAGGGGTAAATGTGTGTAGATATGTCTCTTTCAATCATCCCCGCCAAGCAAGTGTTCTCTCAGAGTTAAAAGTCCAAGCGGTCTTTTGTGGGAGAATAATCTTGGCCTCCGACTACTATTAATAGTCAGCTAAAGGATTAGTCTCGAGTACAGTAGCAATATAGCAAAAAAAAATTATTATCAATTGTAGAGTTTGAGCTAGAGAAGTAAGCGGAGATATGATGGTTTGAATATGAGTTTTATGACTATAAGACTATTGCACGAACACAAAGGTGTGTAGGAACTAAATTGGTGAAAGGTGGAGTGAAAAATAAGACTAAGTGTTTAATTAAAGATGGCAGAAATCATAAATTAAAGACTAAGCTTTAGGATGAAAACTCAAGAAAACTTAGGACTTTACAAACTTGCAAGATACTTTTGAGAGATTTTCTAATCTTCCATTTTCTTGTTCCTTATCTTCTTTATATGAATTTTGTGGGTGTAATTCACTGAAACCCTCAGTAGACAACACTCCTCCTCTAAGACAACCTAGAGCTTTAACGGCTTGTTGCACATGCTAAATATAATCGCGATGCCTACGAAAGTGAGATGGAATTTGTCTAGTTTTTCTTTTTAGTTTTTTTCCTTAGTTTTGCTTGAGTACTTGCAAAAAATAAGTTAGGGGGTATTTTGATCAGTCAAATTTAATGCATTTTTAATCCCTCGTATTTATCATATTTTTCTTAATAAAAGTGCTATTAATCGTTTGTTGATTTCAGAAAACAGGTACAAAATCAAGTTGCGATTAAAACATGTGAATCCAATCCAAAAGAAGTCCACAATGCGCGATTGTGAAGAGACGTATTCCAAGTTAGAGATAAATCAGTTTTTAATTCGGAAAGCAATTGCACAACAGTCAAATCTTCTTAATTGCAAATCAACTGCCTAATTAAGACCTTTCTAGATTCGCCGCATCAAAGTTGAAGATTTCGCGAAACAACTATACCAAAAAATCAAGCAGAGATCCAGAAGATAGCACCAAAAAATTGGGCCCGAGATTCTATAAAAATCCGACGGTTTCTGGGGTTTTCTCACCGACTTCGTCGGCCCATTTTGACCGTTCGATCTGATCTTTCGTGGCTGTGATCAAATTAGGGTTAGGGTTATAAAATTAGTGTAACATTATCATTATATATATATATATATATATATATATTGTTTTTCCAGAACCTTATAACTCTCTCGCCACTTTTATTCTCTTTTAAAAAATAGGGTTTTTATTCTGTTCTTGGTTGGGAGCGTCTGTAGGAATTTTCAGATCTGAATATTAGCATGTTTCAATTAAATTTATCTTTGTTTTTCTTTATTTATCATGTTCCTTTTATTTGTGTGTTGGTTTTCATGCATAATTATGAGTAGGTAATTTTCTGTGTTATATCTAGACGATGAACCTAGATCAATGTGTGTTAATTGGATCATGTTCTTATTCTCTTAATGTGCTAATTGAATCTAGGTTTTACAATTATTTTTCTTAATTCTTGTAATAACTTTTATAAAGTATAAATTCATCTAACTTATATTCTATTCTTAGAGATTACAAGATTAGGATCAATAGTTTAAGATCTAGTATAATAAAAATACAACTTTTAATGATTATAAAAAGGTGGACTTTGATAGGCACTAGTAAAATAGGGGGTTGCCCCTACGGATAGTGTAATCCGTAGGGGCAAAAATAACTTGGACCTACGGATATATCCGTAGGGCTAAATGGTTGCCCCTACGGGCAAAGACGTCCAAGAATAAAAATATTAATTCTTAATTAGGTGTTTGCCCCTACGGAGCCGCAAACAAAGGACCTACGGATATATCCGTAGGGGCAATTAAATATCGATTTAATAAAATCCCAGATCTCGATCGCCTACGCTCATTTCCCTCTCTCTCTCGATCGGGCGCGAAAATAAGGTTAGGGTTTCGTCGCCACTGGAGTTCGATCGCCTACCCCAATGCGCCACGCCGTCGCCGCCAAGGTTGTTCTCCTCGTGGCCATCGCCGGTTTCGTCGCCACTGGAGTTCTCGTCGCCACCGCGGTTAAGGTCGTCGCCACCGCCGTTCAGATCGTCGCCCCTGCCCCAGCAGCCGTTCAGGTGAGTAAATCTCGAGGTAAGTTAAAGAATTTATTGGATTATTTTGGGCTTAAGGTTCATGGCGCGCGAGTTGGCCTGGGTTGGGCTGGGGTCACGGTCGCAGTCGCGGTCGGGTTAGGGTTGGGGCAGGGGCTGGGCTGCGGGGTCGGGTTCGGGGTCGGGGTCGGGGAAGGGGAAGGGGAAGGGGAAGGGTTAGGGTCGGGGTCGGGGTCGGGGTCGGGGTAGGGTTAGGGTCGCAGTCGGGGTCGGGTAGGGTTAGGGTCGGGGTCGGGGTCGGGGTCGGGGTAGGGTTAGGGTCGCAGTCGGGGTCGGGTAGGGTTAGGGTCGGGGTCGGGGTCGGGGTCGGGGCCGGGTAGAATTTATCAAATTTTTTATTGGGGGTGCGGCTGGGGCTGCGGGCTGGGGCTAGGGCTGGGGAAGGGGAAGGTCAATTTATCAAATTTTTAACAAGATTTGTATTAGTTTGCAAGAACACTTAAGTTTATCACAAAATATTGTTTGGGTTTTCGATTTATATCTTGAGAATAATGGAGGAAAGATGCCATAGTAGGGAATTCCCTCCTATGGCGTCGAAAAAATACCCCCTCCATGGTTTTTTCCGACGATCGGCACCCAACATCTTCATTGTCATCATCTAAGATGTGGGTATACCAAATTTCAAGTGATTCTACAACTTTTTCACCGTTGATTTAGCAATGTAAAAAGTTCTATTGTCGGCAAATCGTTAATTTTGAACCCACTAAATCAACGGTGAAAAAGTTGTAAAATCACATGAAATTTGGTGTACCCACATCTTAGATGATGACGATGAAGATGGTGGGTGCCGATCGGCGGAAAAAATTAGGGAGAGGGTATTTTTTCGACGCCATAGGAGGGAATCCCCTCCTATGGCCTCTTCCCTCCATTAATCTCTTATATCTTTTAGCGGTATGTATCCGTTGTCCCAAATTTTGAATTATCTTATACTAGTATTTATGCATGTGCAGATCTTCTTTATCCTGACAAAAGATCCATATCCATTATCTTAACTTAAAATCCTTTAGAGGGTGCTAATCCTAAATAACAACAAAATGATGTTAAATATTTCATCCGATTTTCACAAGATCATACTTGAAAAAAATGCAACTACTTTCACAATTTCACAATCCTAACCAACTCCCAATTTATTATGGTATTCGATCATAACTTGAGAACAAATTCTCTTTTCTATTGCCATCCCATATCAAACCCTAGAATCGTGGGCCATTTCAAATTACACCAAATTGAGGCAAGAATTGGATGAAACCAACATAACCAACAATAAAGAGCTTTATTTGGTAATATATATTGATGAACAATGGTTGCTGTGTTAAATCCAACCCTCACATCACATGCATATCAATAAAGGAGAGGACTGACCAAAATGTTGAATTTTAACAATTGTGAAAGTTCTTCGGTCAGGATGTAACAGAAATAAGGAAAAAAAACCTAAAATATTTTTCACAAAAAAGAAAAAGCAAGCTTCTCTCCCATATCATTAACAAAGCTTATCACTTTTGATTCTCGAAATTATTTTACATTATATTTTCATTCAAAACGTTTTGCTAGTTTGCTCACCAGCTGTTTGATAAAATTCCTAAACTATTTTTACTTTCCTTGCTCACAATTGCTCTTGACTACGTACAAATCTTGAAAACCCATTAACGCTCTTGCAATAATATGCAAAATCACATGAGGATTCACATTCATCACCACCACCTAAGGCTAGGGTTTGGGCTGGGGCTGCGGCTAGGGTTGTGCGTCCTCAAGAGGGCGATCATAGGATCGGTGAAGTGAGGTGGCTGGATATGAGATACGATGGATTTCCATGTGTTCAATGGAATGCTGAGGGTCAGAGTCGGTTATTTATATATCTCCCAAAAAAGAATGAGTTTGTTATCAAAGGTGTATTGATTTCTACATCAAGGAATATCAGTTATATGTCATTCAGTGACTAAGTCTGTTTCTGGCCCAACCATATTTATGAATCCTTTCTTCTTTTTCCTTCTTACGTATATTTACTAGTTCAGACTGTATGCACCTCTGCAATCAACGCCGAGAACTTATACATTATAGGTTAATAGACATATGCTATGAAATCACGGTGCATATCGAATTCATGATATGTTATAGTCCCTCATTATTTTTACTGTGGTGAGAAAGCAGTCGCTGGTGGCCACAAGCCATAGAATTAGCAGTTGTCCTACCTAAAATAACAACTTTTATACTAAAAAATTATGTATGCCA
The DNA here is from genome assembly GCA_030015575.1 of Agapanthus africanus. NCBI lineage: Eukaryota > Viridiplantae > Streptophyta > Magnoliopsida > Asparagales > Amaryllidaceae > Agapanthus > Agapanthus africanus. Next base: position 654,493,745 of record JASDDO010000014.1, read on the forward strand.
TTAGTTAGTAGTTTATGTTTTTTAGACGCAAAAGCCATTTGAGAAATACTTTTCCAACCCACTATTAATCCATATTCTCAATATAGTCATTGAATTTGCACGCGCACATAATAAGAAGGAGAAGACAATAATGTGGCAGAAGAAGAAGAAGAAGACAGTAATGTGGCAGAAGAAGAAAAAAATGACATTCCTCGTTCTCTGTTTCAGCATCAATCTTCTGATATGAACTAATGATGGCTTTCACATAGGCTTTTCCCTTTAGAGACTTCTTAGTGTCAAATGGAAAGCATAAATCAGATTTTTGCAGGTCGGGTTCTTCTATGACTTTCAAGAGTCTCAACTGATTCTGTTAATTATACTCTAGTTGGATGGTACTTTTACAACTTCTCACTGCAGGTGCGCTCTCTAATATCCATTTTGAATGTAATATTATCGATATTCAAAATGGATATTAGAGAGCGCACCTGCAGTGAGAAGTGAGAAGTGGTAAAAGTATCACCCAACTAGGGTGTAATTTACAGAATCAGTTGAGACTCTTAAAAGTCATAGAAGAACCCGACCTGCACAAATCTGATGTATGCTTTCCATTTGACACTAAGAAGTCTCTAAAGGGAAAAGCCTATGTGAAAGCCATCATTAGTTCATATCAGAGGATTGATGCTGAAACAGAGAACGAGAAATGTCATTTTTTTCTTCTTCCGCCACATTACTGTCTTCTCCTTCTGCCACATTACTGTCTTCTCCTTCTTATTATGTTCGCGTGCAAATTCAATGACTATATTGAGAATATGGATTAATAGTGGGTAGGAAAAGTATTTCTCAAATGGCTTTGGCGTCTTAAAACCATAAACTACTAAGTAATGACATACATAATTTTTTTAGTATAAAGGTTGTTATTTTAAGTTTTTCCTTATAGAGATATGATCTAACTGCATCTATCAACTATAAGTGTGCAGAAAATTATGATAAGAAATCATAAGAAAGGGTCGTAGCCATGCATAACCTTGAATCTACATACCAAATCATGCAAAAGCATGCACTTATTGTCATCTTGCCTTGGAATATAAAATATCTTGGAAGACTATAAGCGAGCATTTAAATCTTGTTAGCTTTTGACTTCAACATATATTTTTCTCAAGTACCATGAAATATACTTGCTCCGTATAAACCGTTTTCAGGAAGATGGATTAATAATGACAAATTATCCATTGTGACTCACTAGGTTAGAATTTTCTCTTCTATTAACCATCTTTCTAATCAGCTTGGTAAATTTATTCGGAACCGGCTGCGAATCATTAAAAGACATGCATAAGAAAGAAAACTAAAATACAGATATATAGTATACCGATACATCGAAACTTCATAGTTGCGATGGCAATCCAGAAATATTTATTTCTACACACGTGGTGCGCGTGCGAATGCGTCAGGCATCATGGACAAATATTTCAGAACATGAAAAGTATTATTCGTATAAAGTAATTAAAATTTTTAAACACCTTGGGTAGATATTTTCTTAGTTGATACAATCATATCATGATGACTAAATTTAAGCTATTATACATATGCTTATGTATTTTTCTAATCTAATATATCACACACACAGAGAGAGAGAGAGGGGGGGAGAATACCAGGTAGATAGAGAAATCAGTTAGCAGGATCCTGAAGAAATGGAGTCCACAGCATTGCTCATCATCATCATCCGTGATCCCTTTGAAAAAATATTATCAAAGGGATCATGGATGATGATGATGAGCAATGCTATGGACTCCATTTCTTCAGGATCCTGCTACCTGATTTTTTTACCTACCAGGTGTTCTCTCTCTCTCTTTCTGTGTGTGTGTGTGATATTTTAGGTTAGAAAAATACATATGCATATATATAATAGCTTAAATTTAGTCCTCATGATATGATTGCATCACCTAAGAAAATATCTCTACCCAAGCTTTTTAAAAGTTTTAATTACTTTATACGAATAATACTTTCCATGTTATGAAATATTTGTCCATGTTGCCTGACGCATTCGCACGCGCACCACGTGTGTAGAAATAAATATCTCTGGATTGCCATCGCAACTATGAAGTTTCGATGTATCGGTATGCTATATATCTGTATTTTAGCTTTCGTTCTTATGCTACTCTTTTAATGATTCACAGCCGGTTCCGAATAAATTTACCAAGCTGATTAGAAAGATGGTTAATAGAAGAGAAAATTCTAACCTAGTGAGTCACAATGGATAATTTGTCATTATTAATCCATCTTCCTGAAAACGGTTTATACGGAGCAAGTATATTTCATGGTACTTGAGAAAAATATATGTTGAAGTCAAAAGCTAACAAGATTTAAATGCTCGCTTATAGTCTTCCAAGATATTTTATATTCCAAGGCAAGGTGACAATAAGTGCATGCTTTTGCATGATTTGGTATGTAGATTCAAGGTTATGCATGGCTACGACCCTTTCTTATGATTTCTTATCATAATTTTCTGCACACTTATAGTTGATAGATGCAGTTAGATCATATCTCTATAAGGGAAAACTTAAAATAACAACCTTTATACTAAAAAAATTATGTATGTCATTACTTAGTAGTTTATGGTTTTAAGACGCAAAAGCCATTTGAGAAATACTTTTCCTACCCACTATTAATCCATATTCTCAATATAGTCATTGAATTTGCACGCGAACATAATAAGAAGGAGAAGACAGTAATGTGGCAGAAGGAGAAGACAGTAATGTGGCGGAAGAAGAAAAAAATGACATTTCTCGTTCTCTGTTTCAGCATCAATCCTCTGATATGAACTAATGATGGCTTTTCCCTTTAGAGACTTCTTAGTGTCCAATGGAAAGCATACATCAGATTTGTGCAGGTCGGGTTCTTCTATGACTTTTAAGAGTCTCAACTGATTCTGTAAATTACACCCTAGTTGGGTGGTACTTTTGCCACTTCTCACTGCAGGTGCGCCCTCTAATATCCATTTTGAATGTAATATTATAGATATCCATGCCTGTTTATGTCAAAATTACTTATATTGTCAATGCTTGATTGTCTAGTTGTTGGTGATGCGTCCATATCAGGGACAGAGGCCACTCCCGTTCCTCCAGGTATGTTTATATATTATATAGGGCATGTATATTGATTTAGAATGCTATATCATAAATATACACACATCTCTTTTGCTCTTAGTCGTCCAACTCATTATCATGGGCTGCTTGATGAGATTAGATTTGCGCCTGATGATCTACAAGAGCTCCTTCACTCCCTGTCATATGTGTAAGCAGCGCTATATGCGAGTTTACCTTGTTAGTATGTATGTACTGAAATTAATTAATATTATTCAAATTTTGATACATGCAGATACCAGAGGAGCACATCTTCTATCTCTGTAGGTAAGGCTTTGAATTTGTTGATTTTGGTGTTTCTTGTCAATTTTATAGACCCGTATGTGCTAAATATAATGTTCTGACAGTTGCTAGGAGAAGGCAACATTCGAGGCTGCTGACCCCAGTCCTGGACGCCGCACACGGACGGCACCACGTAGGTTCCCAGAGGCCGAGGACTAGGCTCTAGCAGGGCCCATATGAGGTTGGACTCCACCCCGGTGGTTACTTCCTCCGTCTCCAGTGAGCGACGTATCCATCATGAACTGGATAGCTTGAGGGCCAGCGTTCAGGAGTTGAAGGAGATGCTGGTATGTATACTACTTTATAGTAAAATATCATTTCATATTATATACATATCAACATATCCATAATTAGTACGTAGCTTGAGCTTATTTGGTTTTAGACTTAAGTTTGATTAATCATACATACATATGTAATTGAAATAAACAACGCTTTTCCAAACTAGATATCCAAACAGGGTTTCGAAATAACTTATAATGATACGAATTCGAATAATAAACAGTTCTTACACGCTCATGTAGCACACGTTATATCCAGACGCGACAAGGTAGATCGGCCGAGCCTCCACACGCAACTCCTTCGGCTGCGGCTCCGCAAGCCACTACATCGGCTGCGGTTCCGCAGACAGCTCATGTAGCTCCACCGCCCACTCAGACTCCCGCAGCCGCGGCTCCGCAAGCGACTACCTCGACGGCGGCTGCGCAGACCACATGCCGCTCAGACTCCCGCTACCGACAAATTGCATAGTTTATTGACCGAGGAGCAGGCGCGCGTTATTCTATCGTTATTCAGAGGTGGAGCTGGACCGAGCTAGGGTAGATTTTTGGTTCTTTTTTTTTGAAACATGTATTTATTTATATCATACATATTGTACTACATTTTGAAACGACATTGATATTGGTTTGTATTTATATCATATTCAGTTTTTGGGTTTCTTTTGTATATTATATATATGCGTGAGATGTGATTATGAATACTGCAATATATGATTTGATTGATGTATATATTATTGTGCACAGGGCGGGAAAAATCAAACAGCCCATTTTTAAAAAAAAAATTCAGATAATATGTACCTACGGATTAATCCGTAGGCCAACATGTTACCCCTACGGCTATAGCCGTAGGGGCAAAATATCAGCAGTAACTGATATTTCCCCCAGATCTCAGTACCGGGGGGTTGGGAAAGCCCCTACGGATATATCCGTAGGAGCCACTGACTATCCCCTACGGCTTTAGCCGTAGGGGCTACATATCAGGAATCCTGAATTTATGCCCCTACGAAATCGTACCTACGCATATATCCGTAGGGGATAGTACATGCCCCGACGGGTATATCCGTAGGGCAAAGTAATTTATTAAAATAAACCGTAAATAATATAAAATCTTATACCCTACGGCTTAAGCCGTAGGGGCAACTGGACCTACACAGATATCCGTAGGGGCAAGAATTTGCCCGTAGGGGCAAGTTCAGGGCCTCAACTTGCACCTGCGGCCTTTGCACCTACGGGGTATTTTTTCGCCCCTACGTATATATCCGTAGGGGCAGTGGGTTGCCCCGACGGATAAATCCGTAGGGGCAACCCCTATTTGTAGTAGTGAGGTTAATATTGTTATTCAATTTGATCTATTCTTAATTTTAATCTTCTATAATTATTCATTAGTTAATTACAAGAGATTGATCTAATGATTCAGTTTGACCTATGGGATTCAACTTAGATATAATACTATTTTATTTTATTAAAACTTTATCAATTAAATTAAAAAATAGATTTTTTTATTTAGGTTTTCAATTTAATCCCCTCTCATAACTTGATTGAATAGTTACGAAAATTAGGAATTAACACGTTATCCCTGTGGAGCGACCCGAAAAGAATACTACAGCCACCGTGCGCTTGCGGTATTATTTTCTGCATTATAATTTTCATGACAAGTTTTTGCATTATAATTTGTGTGAGCTTAAAAATGCCTAGTGATCCTTAATTGGGTCACTAAGAATTAGATTCATCGCCTCAGACATATCTACAGCAATTGGGTCAAAAACTTGTTGAGAATATTTTAATACCGCAAGCGTACGGTTTTTTTTAGTATGTGTTTACCCATCACTAAGAATTAGATTCATCGCCTAAGACATATCTACAACAATTGGGTCAAAAACTTGTTCTGCATTATAATTTTCACGACAAGTTTTTATTCCCGTCATAAAAATAAGGTGTTCATCAAATACTCCCACACCTATCTTTTGCTAGTTCTCGAGCAAAACTAAGAAAAGAAAATCCCTAAAAAAAGGAACCTAAATATATCCAAGCTCATTTTCGTAGGTATCGTGATTGCACTTAGCATGTGCAACAAACCGTTAAACCCCTAGGTGTAGTTGAGGAATGTTGTCTCCTGAGAAGTTTTAGTGAATTACACCCATAAAATTCATAAAAAGAAAAAAATGAAGAAATAAGAAAATGAAGCATAAGAGAAAGCTTTATAAAAGTATCTTGCCAGTTTATGTAGTCCTAAGTTTTCTTGGGTTTTCATCCTAAAGTTTAGTCTTATATCCGGAATTTATATCATTTAAACTAACAACTTAGTCCTATTTTTCACTCCGCCTTATTTATGATTTTCGATCCTTTACATCTTTGTGATTGTGCAATAATCTTCTGACCTTGGAATTTCAATTCAAATTTTCATCTCTGCTAACTTTTCGTCTCCTGAAAATGTACTAAAAAGAAAGAAAATATTATTATTAATTTTTTTTGCACCTTTCAACGTGATAGTTAATGCTTCTTGATGTACCAACAACCAGTTACTCAATGTTTTATTCCAATGCCTTATTTTATTAGGCTCTAAGCTACCCATTATCGAGCTTTGAGTTAATGACTCCCAAACTAAATGGCTTTAGGGCATAGGTGTAGAAACACCCCTAGAACTTAATTACTCAAGTAACCAAGGCCACAAAACAAGACTTACTAAAAAAATTATTCTAGCCCTTTTTACAACATGAACAATAATGCTTTCTGAGGCACAAATGACCAGTCTACTTAGTGGTTTTTTTTAATAAAAAGACTACACATTTTAAGATAGAAAAATCAACGGAGATATTTCAATCATCCTATTCATTCCAAAATTAAAGATGGGTGTGTAGATTAAGGTATGTATTCACTATAATCAAACTCAAGATAGGTTTATTATTTGGACTTAGTCATTACTCATGATCTCAATACTTCTCCTTCAAATCGAGTTTAACTTATTGGATTTGGACTCAAAACCATATATTTCTAAACAAGCTAGCTTGATCTTAAGAAAACTCCTTCCTTTATCTTTTATTTTCTTTATCTCCTTTTCTCTTCTCTCTTTTTTCCTTTTTTTATAGCAGTAAAACAAAGAAAAGAACATCTAAAAAGAAAGAAAACCAAATAACAGACCCCCCCCACACACACATAAGCTAGACATTGTCCCCGGTGTCTTCGTGTCCTAACCATTTTTTCCCGTTTTTTCCACTTCAGTATCAAATAATTTTCATTATTTAATATAAGAACCCATTTAAGGAGGGGTAAACATAAATTATTAAAAATGAGAAACTTATCCTGAAGATTCCTCAAGAACCTTTCCTTCCATGAATTCATCAATAGTTTAAGCCCCAACCTGAATTGCTTTTCAATGTATAAAAGTAATTGACTTTTAGTAATGAAAGGTGCAACATGATGTTCCATTTGAATGTGTGAAATTTGAGAACTGTGGTGATCTATTGTATCTAAAAACATAAGCGAATCATAATCGGACCATAATTTCTCAACATCAGAATCAATCATTCAAAAATTACATCATTATAAAAATTTAACTGGTCATATTTATCAATATTTGTTATGAGTATTAACCATTCAAAAATTTTATTTGAGTATGTAAGAATGGTTATATCACAACTAATGTGATGAACATGATTTGAAAGTTGTGGATGATATAGTTGTTGGCTATAGTGCCTTTAAGGCAAATATTGTAATTACAGATAGGCGATTATGATAATTGAGGGAGGACCTATACAGGTAGAACAATCTTACTTAAGATGATAGTATACTATCTGGTTTGTCTTTATCATCATGTACATGTCTTATGTGGTATTACGGATCATTATTACATTTTGATAGAGCCCATAGGATTCTTACTTGACAACCAGGGTTATGATGGCGATTATACTAGTGAGGCTTGGGTAGTCTGTAAGCACATCCTTAAATGTCCCTAGTCGTTGGATTATCAAGCCCGGGTATCGATACTCCGGAGTATACTAGTGTATACGTTTCTTATTCCCGAGAGGGGAGGTGGCCGGTCTCGCAACCATTGGTATACAGCACTAAAGATTGTATACAGGTGCTCATTAATGTATGAGTTACACTGGAAGGGCTCACCAAGAACAGCTAGTTGGTATTATACCTATCATCAGATGGTTTTTCTCTGATGACATGAGTACAGGATAGTCTGTTGACCTAAGATCGTCATTTTTCTTGTATGACTTCCCATTGTACTTTGATTACTACCCTACCACGGCTCTATTGAGTCGTGTAAATAGGTTTTAGTTGGGTACAGTCCCGAGCCATATGAAGACAGTCAGCGGATCGAAGGGATTCGTCTCTCCCGGTTTAGGTAGTCGATGTTGCGCTGTTTGTGATTGGTTAATACCAGTCCCTGGCCATGGCAGATAATATTGATTGACATAAGGTTAGTAGTTTGTCGGTTGGTATGGAGCTTAATATCGGCATGACTTTTTAAGTTATTAGGGGTCTGACCTAGTCCACCTCTCTAAACCCGGTATGCGATACTTTCAGACAAACAGACCGTACTGTATGGTTAATGTCACTTATAGGCCCAGTAAAGGTTCAGACGAGTTTGCTTGTCAATCTTCTTTTCGACAGATACCTGGATAGCCGTTACGTACAGCTAATACCACTAATGTGCTTGTGAGCTTGGGATATTATCCAGTAGCTCACTACCAATGTATTGTTGAGTCTTTAGAGTCCCACACAGAGGGTTTCCGGCTTTGGCGAAACAATATAGAAGCAGTACTGGTATGTGAAGGAGTCCGATTAAAACTAGTGTATTGGATACACTGACGGTAATCAGACGGTCAAAATACTAGCAGGTCTTTTGGAAAGACGGATATTAAATCTAGTTTGGATTTAATATATTAATACATTTATTGAATATATGTATTTACTAGTATTTTCTCACTATTAATATGTCTCTTTTATGTATTTTAAATACATAAGAAAATAATTACAAGTATATATATAATATATGTTATGTTACACACACACACATTGTAATTATTTATTTCTTTTTCTTTGGTTCTCTCTTGGTTATGTTGTGCCATGGAATTAGCACATGTTGCCCACTCTCATACGGTGGACAAGTGGAGGGGAGGGAAGAAGGCGCACACTTGGAATGAGATGGAAATCTAATGGTTGGATTTATATTTCCTTATAATAAATTAATACTGACCATTTGGTTATGTTTCATAACTTGGTATGTTTTCTCTCTCATCTCAAGCTCCGAGCTCTCTTTTTCCTCCTCATTTTTCCAAGAGAAAAAGAAAATTAAATGAGAAAAATATTATAGTGAAGAAAAATACATCCCTTAATTCTTTTAGTTAGCAGCTACTAGATCTAAGTTAGCTTCAAATGTGAAGATTGGAGCTCTTAAGGTGGATCCATCTATGACAAAGGGAGGTTTTCACCAACCTTGTTCTCTCATCCTAGGAGCCTAGCTAGAATTCAATACAACAATGGAGCATATGAAGATACTACAAAGGTTGTATGCTCTCTATCTTGTATGGAAACACCTATGGCTTTATTGCAAGTTCAATTCTTTAGCTAAGATTCTATGTTTGGAACTTATTGTTTTCCTGATTTTTGAAAACTCTATTAGACAAAGTTTTAAAATTGCATGCAAGGGGGAAAAAGTTCCATCTGTGGTGCAGAAACATGAAGATGAAGATTTGCTTTTTCAACTTTTTTCCGCACTAAAGCATCTCGATGTCGACTTATAGGATCAAATTTTGATGGATTCCGCAGAAATAAGGAATAAGGGTATAAAGAGATTCAAGCAGATTTTGGAATGATGAGGAGTTGTCGACAAGAGAAGAAGAATCGTGTAGTGACTAATTAGAAAGTGTATCAATAAATGGTGGAATCACATGATCTTTAATAACGAGTTCAAGATAAGGTTCTGATTGCAAAGTTAGAGAGGTTGAATAATCTAATTCATTTAAGAGAATGAATTCCTCTTTAAAAAAATTCTCTAAATAATAATCCTCAAACTCCTTGTAAAATTAGAGAAATGGGTTGATGTATGTCACGCCCCGCTTCCCGGTATACGGCGAAGGGGACGCGACTGGTCCGCTACGTATTTACTGTGAAGTAAATACGCTAAGCGTATCTAAGCAATATAAAAGTAATCACAAGAGACAAGAGATATAAAAATAACAGCAACTTTATTTATTAACATTCTTTTGTACAATGCAAGAAAAGGAAATACAACTGAAGTAAAAACGATGCCTAAACAATGGCATAACAGGAAATTAAAGGTACTGAATGGAAATGTACAATGTCTAGAGCTCGGGATCTTCGAGGAACTGATCCAAGTCTTCACTGGCGGGCTCGATCTCTGCTGCGTCCAGATCACCTGACGAAATTCAAAGAAGAAAGAAATAGAATGTAGTCAGCGAACAAGTCGCTCGGTAAGTCCCAAAGTTAAGGGAGAAATAGAAAAGACAGAATAAGAAGGTATCTTTTAAAGTTGTATAATATTGTAGAATATTGTGTTAACGCTGTTGTTTGTAGCTTGGTACAGAAGGATGCCAGTGTATACGAGAGGGGTCTCTATATGCTAGAGACCAGGGCAAACTGAAAGTACAAGAAACCGTTATGCCACGGTACAACAGAACAGGATTCATGTTAGGTGTCTTAATCTTACTGTCTCGTGCCACTTTTAACCCCTTCCGTACCAATCTACCCTTTAAACCCCGTAGCGTTTTGATTGTATTGTTATATTGTATTGTATAAGTTGTATAGTTGGATGACTAACTGAAACTATGATATCAGTAACGGATGTAATGGATGTAATCTGGATTCATGTACATGGAAAGTATATCCATGGTTTGGTTCAGTCAAGTTGAATAGATTGATAACCGGATTCATGAATTCGTGTGTTCATATTGAAGTGTAATATTGTAGATTTATATAGTACTTGAATCATATTCAAGTCGGATTATAATCAGACTCAAACCCGAGTCAGACAGTAGAAATGTAAATCGAAGTCCTATATTTACTAGGGTCCTTAGGGCAATTTATAAAACTTGAGAAGGTTTTATATAAAAATACTTTATATACTTTTCAAGATGCACCCCAAGTATTTATTATTCGTCTTAGAGTTATAATGAGGGTGGATTTTATATTGTGACATTTCTAGTGAAAATATCCTAGTTTTTTTTATAAATAAAGGTATTTATTTATAATATTGATTTATTTGAAGTTCATGGTATTTTAATGTAAAATTTATTCTTGTGATTTTTAGAAAAAAGTGGAATATTTATATCATAAAAAAATAGATATTTTAAATGATAAATATACATATATTTATACAAAAATAATTCTAATAAATATTTTATATTCCAAAAAATCTCATTTTTCTTAAGATGTCGTATTTTAAACCTTTCGAGACCGAATGCTCCTTGCGAAGGTCTGAATCTCGCACTACTAAGCCCGAGGGTGCACGATAAACCGTACTATCCCGAACGGGTTTCCCAAAGTGGGTTGTAGCGGCGCTTTGCAAAGATTGTAAAATACTAATCCTTTAGAAAACGGTTTTATAAGGTAAAAGTTATTTATTTGTAAAAAGTCAATTTTCCGTATTTTAGATTCTAGGGTTTTCTAATTCAACTAGACTATTCCTAAATGGTCTAAACAACAAGTTGTTAGATACCTCAAATCGTCTCTTCACCGCCAATTGTGGCCAGGTAAGTACAAGTGAAGAAAGGAGAGATCCGCTCAAGAATCACCGTGAGACGGGCCTTTTAAAATTGCCTTTCTCACTTGCCTAGCCTAGACACCATAAAGTCAGGTTTAGATAAATGACCGATGTCCCCAACTTATCGTATTTTTCTAATAAGAGGTATTTATTTAAAAGTGTATCAAAGCTAAAACTTTTAGAGATGGTTTTATTAAGAATATGGTATTTAAATGAAAGTATTGTTTTATCGTATTCCAAGTTTTCAAGATAGCGTGTTATGTTTGCATATGAGTGTGTGAGGAGGTAGGTCATTACCTCATGATCTACTTTAAGGTATAGCAATGTTAAGAGGGTTAAATGTGAAAACGAAACATTGTGGTATTTAAGTGAAAAAAATACGATATATTGAAAAAGCTATCATTTCATGTGAGGAAACTTGTTCAAATTATTTGTAAAGTGTTTAATAGTCAACATAAAGATGTTTAAGCATGATTGAATTAGCGAGAAGTGGAATTTTATAGAAAACCGAATCGGAAATCGGATTTGTTCCTATTTCGTCGGGTTTTGTAAATTTGTATTTTTAGAGAATAAGAAAGAGAGATAGAATGAGACTTACGGGTTTGGACAACACTAGAGAGTAAGAGAGAAGTAGAGGGTTCGCCGGTGCGTCGATTCGTCGCCGAGAGATCCTAGCACGATCACCGGAAGTTTGCCGTCGATTCGTCGGGGCTTCGCCTTTTTGCTTGTTTCCAAAGTACACAAAGTTTTCTTGAGATTTTGAAAGAATGGGCTCAGAATTTTGGGATGAGAGGGTAGGAGGTAGGGGTGTATTTATAGGGTTAGGCTAAGGTTAGGGTAGGTGTAGGGTTTTTAATTAAAAAATGTAAAAATAATAGGAAAAATGTATTAAAAATGGATTGAATGAGAGTTAATGCGCTCTCTGGAAATTATTACAGAATTTAGAGTTTGCAGGGGAGTGTGGGAGGTGATGGGGCAAATTTCTTCTGTTGATGACTCGGCCGACCGGCCGAGTCCGGCCGGCGGCGCCGGCCCGAGTCGGCCGGTCCGCCGGCCGAGTCAGGTGCTCGGGAGGTGGGGGGGTCGCCGGGGGTAGCTACTGGAGCATTTAACTTTTCATGGGTAGTGGGAAATTCTGGGGTTATGGCTGTTGGACTGTTGGGCTTCTATAAAATTTAAAACAAAAATAATCTAAAAATAATGTGGGGCAGGGGATTTGAACTCTGGTGGCTTGGTTCAGCAGTGCAAGGTATTACCAATGAGCTACAAGCTCCTTCTTGTAATTATGGTGTGAAATAAATACTTAAAGAGATATCAGCAACATTAAATACTCCAAGTATACTTTGAATTTAAATCAATTCTTTGTACATTAAAAATGGAGTTGTTACAGTCTACCCTCCTTACAAAAATTTCGTCCTCGAAATTTACAACTTTTATTTGAGGACTAGTCTATAAAGAGGTGTGGATATCTAGTACGCATTTCATCCTCCCTTTCCCAAGTGGACTCTCTTGGAGTGTCTTTCCTCCACATCACTCGGACCAAGTTAACTTCCTTGTTCCGAAGTGTCTTCACTTTCCTGTCCAGGATCTCCCCAGGCTGTTGCTCACAAGATAAATCGGGCTGTATAGTGAGCTCGGAATGTTCGAGAACATGGCTAGGGTCACTCACATACTTTCTGAGTTGGGATATGTGGAACACGTTATGCACTCCTTCCAATGAAGGTGGAAGTGCTAAGCCGTATGCCACTTCACCGACTCGTTCGAGTATGTCGAACGGTCCAATATATCTCGGACTTAGCTTACCCCGTCGTCCAATTCGGATCACTCCACTGTTCGGAGATATCTTCAAGAATACGTGATCTCCTGGCTGGAACTCCAAGTGTCGTCTCTTTGCATCAGCCCGGTGCTTCTGTCGATCTTGGGCTATGCGCATCTTTTCCCTAATAGTACGAACCACATCAACAGTTGCTACTATCATTTCTGGTCCAAGAAGTTCCCTATCTCCGATGTCGTCCCAACTTAATGGTGATCGACACTTCCTTCTATACAATGCTGCAAAAGGTGCCATTCCTATGCTTGCTTGGTAGCTGTTGTTGTACGAAAACTCCACAAGATGTAGGTGATCTTCCCATGATCTTTTGAAGTCTAACATACATGCTCTAAGCATATCCTCCAAAATCTGAATAGTTCGTTCCGACTGACCATCTGTTTGTGGATGATAAGCCGTGCTGAAGTTCAGACTTGTTCCCAAGCTTGCTTGTAGGCTCTGCCAAAATTGCGATCGAAACCCGGTGTCACGATCGGAGACAATGCAGACCGGTACTTCATGAAGTCTCACAATTTCCTGTATGAGTTCATGGGTATTAGAGATAGTACATTATGAAGAGTTTAAATCTTTAAATAGATAATTACCTCCATGTACTTCTTTGCTAGTGTCTCAGTACATTGGCCAACTTGAAATGGGATGAAGTGAGCCGACTTTGTGAGTCGATCCACAACGACCCATACGGCATCGTTACCCTTTGTGCTGCGAGGAAGAGCAGTCACAAAATCCATCGTGATGTGTTGCCACTTCCATTCTGGGATTGGTAACGGTTGAAGTAATCCAGCAGTCCTGTGATGTTCAGCCTTTACTTGCTGACACACTAAGCATTTTGCGACGCTTCTGGCTACTTCACGCTTCATTCCATGCCACCAATAATTTTGACGTAGATTTTTGTACATTTTGGTACCTCCAGGGTGTACTGAGTAGGGAGAGTTGTGAGCTTCTTTCATTAACTCTTCCCGAACAGGACTTTTTGGTACACACAATCTGCCGCCGTATCTTAAAGATCCGTCTTCATGGATGATGAAGTCTGTTCTGAGTCCATTCTCCACTTGTTCTCTGATCTTTTTCAACTTAGCATCACTTGCTTGAGCTGCTTTGATCTGATTGACAATGGTTGATTGAACTTGTAGATTCATCAAACTTGAAGCATTACCGGGCGTGACTACTTCAATCTCCATCTGATTCAAGTCTTGTTGAAGCTTCCATTGAGCGGTGAGATTCATTGCTAATGGTTGGCGACTAAGTGCATCAGGTGCCACATTCACCTTCCCTGGGTGATATTGCAAGTTGATGTCAAAGTCCGCCATGAGTTCTAACCATCTTCTCTGCCGCATATTCAACTCCTTCTGCATAAACACGTACTTCAAGCTCTTATGATCTATGTAGATGTTCACTCGTTCACCAAGTAGATAATGGCGTCAAATCTTGAGAGCAAAGATGACGGCTGCCAATTCCAAATCATGCGTCGAATAATTGTGCTCATGAATCTTCAGCTGTCTTGAAGCATAAGCCACAACTTTACCGTGCTGATGTAGAACACATCCTAATTCCTTACCGGATGCATCACAATGCACTTCGAATCCTCCAGATTGATCCAGTATAACGAGAATAGGTGACCTTGACTTGAGCTTTACGAAAGCTTGTTCGCATTCTTCTGACCACACAAATTCTCCATCCTTACGTGTGAGCTTGGTCAGGGGTGTTGCTATCTTCGAAAATCCTTCAATGAATCTTCTATAATATCCAGCTAGACCTAAGAAACTCCGAATGTCCTTCACTGACTTTGGTGTAGGCCATTCGCTAACTGCTGAGACTTTTACTGGATCCACCAAGATTCCTTCTCCTGATACGATATGTCCAAGAAAACCAACTTGCTTTAGCCAAAACTCGCATTTGCTGTACTTGGCATAGAGCTGATGTTGTCGAAGAGTTTCCAGGACAATTCGTAGATGTTCTGCATGCTCTTTCCGATTCTTAGAATACACCAGGATTTCGTCGATGAAGATGAAAACAAACCTGTCTAAGTACTCCCGAAAAACTTGATTTATTAGGTTCATGAATATTGCGGGTGCGTTAGTCACTCCAAATGGCATCACGAGAAATTCGTAATGTCCATAGCGAGTTCTGAAAGCTGTTTTGTGAATATCAGTTTCCTTGACCTTCACCTAATGATAACCTGAACGAAGATCCAATTTAGAGAAAACATAAGATCCACTTAGCTGATCGAATAAATCGTCGATGCGCGGAAGTGGATACTTGTTCTTTATAGTGACTTCGTTCAAGGCTCTGTAATCGATGCACATTCTGTATGAACCTTCCTTCTTCACAAGTAGTACAGGTGATACCCAACTTGAAGTGCTGGGACGAATCCATCCTTTCACCAGTAATTCGTCCAACTGTGTTCGGACTTCCTTCAAACCTTCCGGACTTAAACGATAGGGTGCTTTGATCACCGGTTGTGCTCTTGGTACTAAATCAATACTGAATTCAAGAGCTCGATCGGGAGGCAAACCTGATATATCGTCAGGAAATACATCGTCGAACTCTCGAACCACATCTGGCCTTGATTCTTCCTCCGCTTGAGCTGCTGCAACTACTGCTTCTCTTGGCTTCGCTTTGTAGGTACTTGGCTCCAGTGTACGGTCTTCGCTTTTGAAATAAAAGACCGGATGGTCTGGAATCTCGAATACTACCCTCCTTTGACGACAGTCGATGGTAGCATAAAAAGTTCCAAGCCAATCCATTCCTAGAACCACATCGAAGTTCGGTATGTCCAGCACTTTGAACTCAGCATAAAACTCTCTGCTGCAGACGACGACTGGACACAAACGGTATCCCATGGTTGCCTTTAGAACGCCATTTCCTGAACTGACATTCCAGCTGGATACAAGCGGTGAGACTGGAATCGCATGGGTTCGGACAAACCATTGCGACATAAAGCAGTGCGATGCTCCAGTATCAAACAGTGCTAGTGCAGGTAGTGAGGCTACTAAGATTGTACCTAAGGTATGTGGGGTATGTTTTAGGTATAGGAAAAATATGTAGCTAATTAGCAGGATAGAAAAGCAAAGTTTGAAAAGAAAAGTTACCGGTGATGACTTGTCCAGTGGCCTCAGCTTCTTCCACGGACATCGTGAAAGCCTGGTGCCTTGGTACATTCCTCCTGGCCTGAGGAGCATTCCTCGGAACGTTCCTTTGAGCTTGATGGAACCGACGAGGAGGTGGTGCAGCTTGTGGTCCTCTGGGTGGTGCAGGTAGTGCAAGCTGGGAGCAGGTGCTTGAAGAGCTGGTCGCTGCGGATAGGTAACTGCTGGCCTGGGTGCAGCAACTGGGTTTTGCTTTTAGGGACAAGACCCAATATCATGAGTAGCTGAGCCGCAGATCAAGCAAAGATGGTTGGCTCGCCGGCAGTCTTTCATCATATGTCCAGTTCTCTTGCAGTAGGTACAAAAGGCTGGGCTAGGACGGTTGTTATATACTCCGGGCCGCCTTGGCACAAAAGATGGTCTGGACGAGGCTCCTCCTGCCATCTGGTTGGCAGGATGCTTAAATCCAGCAGACTGAGGTCTTCCCCTCGCCTTTACCACTGCCTCATAACGGCGGGCAGCTTTCAGAGCCGATTCATGAGTCGGAAAATCTCCTGTGGCCAATGCAGCCTGGATTTCCGAATCCAAACCTTGTTGAAAGCGACGGGCTCTGATCTTATCCGTCGATATAAGGTGTGCTGCAAATCTGTAAAAATATTGTGTTAGCTGTGTAATATGTGATATAAAAATTTCGAATTATTGAGACATATCTTACCGACTGAGCATGGTGAACTTAGCGTCATACTCATCTACTGACTTGGTCCACATCGAACCTTGTTGCAGATGGATGAACTGCTGTTCCATGTCGAACCTGGCAGTCTCAGGGAAGTACTTAGCGTCGAACATGTCACGGAAAGTCTTCCATTCGATAGGCTGTTCAAGACGGCTTTCTTCCGCCTTCCACCAGTTGCGAGCATTGTCCGTGAGTTGCAGTTTCGCCACACGAACCCAAGCTATGTCTGGCACTTGTGCTGCCACTAGATCATCCTCTATGCTCTATGCCCATTCCTCAGCTTCAAGTGGGCTTCCCTTTTCGGAGAAATATTTAGAGTGTAAAGCCCTAAATTGCTTTACCCCAGGTGTGTCTGCCTCGGAACGGTTCATCAAAAGAGCAGTCTGCTGCTGCTGCCCCTCTAGGAGGCTTCAGATTGCCTCAAGTAGAACCGTCTGCTCATTGATCGGAGCAGGGACGGCAGGTGTGAGTGGTAGGGCTGGAGGTGTGTTGTTGACATTGGTGCTGGTGTTGTTCGGGGAATCCATAACCTTGAAGAAAAATTTGGGTTAGGACAGATTCAAAATATTTGAAATGATAAGATTCAATGAATATGAAATTGTAAGATTCAAGGAACATGAATTGTAAAGAATGTTTTAGTTGCTGGTTCTTGTGTTATATTGCTTAGTTTGTTCACGCAGAACAGAACTGCATAGTATGATTCTATACAGCTCTGATCTGCATGGGCCACCAATAAAACCTGTCACGCCCCGCTTCCCGGTATACGGCGAAGGGGACGCGACTGGTCCGCTACGTATTTACTGTGAAGTAAATATGCTAAGCGTATCTAAGCAATATAAAAGTAATCACAAGAGACAAGAGATATAAAAATAACAGCAACTTTATTTATTAACATTCTTTTGTACAATGCATGAAAAGGAAATACAACTGAAGTAAAAACAATGCCTAAACAATGGCGTAACAGGAAATTAAAGGTACTGAATGGAAATGTACAATGTCTAGAGCTCGGGGTCTTTGAGGAACTGATCCAAGTCTTCACTGGTGGGCTCGATCTCTGCTGTGTCCAGATCACCTGACGACATTCAAAGAAGAAAGAAATAGAATGTCGTCAGCGAACGGGTCGCTCGGTAAGTCCCAAAGTTAAGGGAGAAATAGAAAAGACAGAATAAGAAGGTATCTTTTAAAGTTGTATAATATTGTAAAATATTGTGTTAACGCTGTTGTTTGTAGCTTGGTACAGAAGGATGCCAATGTATACGAGAGGGGGTCTCTATATGCTAGAGACTAGAGCAAACTGAAAGTACAAGGAACCGTTATGCCACGGTACAACAGCAACAGGATTCATGTTAGGTGTCTTAATCTTACTGTCTCGTGCCACTTTTAACACCTTCCGTACCAATCTACCCCTTAAACCCCGTAGTGTTTTGATTGTATTGTTATATTGTATTGTATAAGTTGTATAGTTGGATGACTGACCGAAATCATGATATCAGTAACGGATGTAATGGATGTAAACTGGATTCATGTACATGGAAAGTATATTCATGGTTTGGTTCAGTCAAGTTGAATAGATTGATAACTGGATTCATGAATTCATGTGTTCATATTGAAGTGTAATATTGTAGATTTATATAGTACTTGGATCATATTCAAGTCGGATTATAATCAGACTCAAACCCGAGTCAGACAGTAGAAATGTAAATCGAAGTCCTATATTTACTAGGGTCCTTAGGGTAATTTATAAAACTTGAGGGGGTTTTATGTAAAAATACTTTATATACTTTTCAAGATGCACCCCAAGTATTTATTATTCGTTTTAGAGTTGTAATGAGGGTGGATTTTATATTGTGACATTTCTAGTGAAAATATCCTAGTTTTTTTTATAAATAAAGGTATTTATTTATAATATTGATTTATTTGAAGTTCATGGTATTTTAATGTAAAATTTATTCTTGTGATTTTTAGAAAAAAATGGAATATTTATATCATAACAAAATAGATATTTTAAATGATAAATATACATATATCTATACAAAAATAATTTTAATAAAGATTTTATATTCCAAAAAATCTTATTTTTCTTAAGATTTCGTATTTTAAACCTTTCGAGACCGAATGCTCCTTGCGGAGGTCTGAATCTCGCACTACTAAGCCTGAGGGTGCACGATAAACCGTAATATCCCGAACGGGTTCCCCAAAGTGGGTTGTAACGGCTCTTTGCAAAGATTGTAAAATACTAATCCTTTAGAAAAGGTTTTATAAGGTAAAAAGTATTTATTTGTAAAAAGTCAATTTTCCATATTTTAGATTCTAGGGTTTTCTAATTCAACTAGACTATTTCTAAAAGGTCTAAACAATAAGTTGTTAGATGCCTCAAATTGCCTCTTCACCGCCAATTGTGGCCAGGTAAGTACAAGTGAAGAAAGGAGGGATCCGCTCACGAATTACCGTGAGACGGGCCTTTTAAAATTACCTTTCTCACTTGCCTAGCCTAGACACCACAAAGTCAGGTTTAGATAAACGACCGATATCCCCAACTTATCGTATTTTCCTAATAAGATGTATTTATTTAAAAGTGTATCAAAGCTAAAACTTTTAGAGATGGTTTTATTAAGAATATGGTATTTAAATGAAAGTATTGTTTTATCGTATTCTAAGTTTTCAAGATAGCGTGTTATGTTTGCATATGAGTGTGTGAGGAGGTAGGTCATTACCTCGTGATCTACTTTAAGGCATAGCAATGTTAAGGGGGTTAAATGTGAAAACGAAACATTATGGTATTTAAGTGAAAAAAATAAGATATATTGAAAAAGCTATCATTTCATGTGAGGAAACTTGTTCAAATTATTTGTTAAGTGTTTAATAGTCAACATAAAGATGTTTAAGCATGATTGAATTAGCGAGAAGTGGAATTTTATAGAAAACCGAATCGGAAATCGGATTTGTTCCGATTCCGTCGGGTTTTGTAAATTCGTATTTTTAGAGAATAAGAAAGAGGGATAGAATGGTACTTACGGGTTTGGACAACACTAGAGAGTGAGAGGGAAGTAGAGGGTTCGCCGGTGCGTCGATTCGTCGCCGAGAGATCCTAGCACGATCACCGGAAGTTCGCCGTCGATTCGTCGGGGCTTCGCCTTTCGCTCGTTTCCAAAGTACACAAAGTTTTCTTGAGATTTTGAGAGAGTGGGCTCAGAATTTTGGGATGATAGGGTAGGAGGTAGGGGTGTATTTATAGGGTTAGGCTCGGGTTAGGATAGGTGTAGGGTTTTTAATTAAAAAAATGTAAAAATAATAGGAAAAATATATTAAAATGGATTGAATGAGAGTTAATGTGCTCTCTGGAAATTATTACACAATTTAGAGTATGCAGGGGAGTGGGGGAGGTGAAGGGGCAAATTTCTTCTGTTGATGACTCGGTCGACCGGCCGAGTCCGGCCGGCGGCGCCGGCCCGAGTCGGCCGGTCCACCGGCCGAGTCCAGTCGGCGGCACCGGCCCGAGTCGGGCCGAGTCAGACGGTCGGGAGGTGGGGGGTCGCCGGGGGTAGCTACTGGAGCATTTAACTTTTCATGGGTAGTGGGAAATTCTGGAGTTATGGCTGTTGGACTGTTGGGCTTCTATAAAATTTAAAACAAAAATAATCTAAAAATAATATGGGGCAGGGGATTTGAACTCTGGTGGCTTGGTTCAGCAGTGCAAGGTATTACCAATGAGCTACAAGCTCCTTCTTGTAATTATGGTGTGAAATAAATACTTAAAGAGATATCAGCAACATTAAATACTCCAAGTATAATTTGAATTTAAATCAATTCTTTGTACATTAAAAATGGAGTTGTTACAATGTAATTCTTTCAAAAGTACATATTTTTCTTTGAAAAATTCTCATAAATCAAAGTCAAATGTTTTATCCTCCAGCTCTTCTAGAAGCACAAATTTTTCATTATAAATTTCTTCAAACGAATCATCAATGGGAAATGTTTTTTATGTAGACTCTTCATCATTTTCATTGACTTGTATGATCAAGGGTTCAAAATTAGGTTCCCATGGTGTATTTGAAACTTGAGAATCAAAGTAATCTAACTCATTTATAAATTTGGTTTTTTTTAAAGAATACTCATCAAAGTCAAATGTTTTTTCCTTCGACTTATCATTAAAAGCATTGACGTTAGGAATATGGTCAAAAGAGTCATTACATTGGCTTCCTAATTTAGCAATATTGAGATCAAGAATTTTAGGCTCTAACCTTGGTGATTCCTCAATATTATGCTCCCTAAGTTTAACTTTCTCCTCCTGAGACACTTCTTCTAAAATTTTTTGATCATTTGTTTCACTCCAATTATCCATAGGTTCAAACTCAAAGTGATATCTAAACTCAGAAGAATGTGTTTGTGAATGTGGCTCGATTAAATTGTTAGGTCTGTCACTGCGTGTATTAACTTCTAAGCTGGACCTTAAAGTTAGGGAATTTGCAAAATTAATTGGGTCCAATTAAAACATTTTGGTTTGACTCGAACTATCCCATTGATCCATAGGGTTTTGACTAAGTTGGTTAGGAAAATTCCCCTCTTCCTTTTCACTAATTTGTGCAATTAACTGTTCCATTTGAATTTTTAACCTAGCAAAAGCTTGAGTGTTTTGTGCACAAGTTTGAATAAAAATTTCCAAATTTTTCTCTAAATTGGTCGATCCCTCATCTACATTAGTTATGTTGGGATCAACTTGAATGGAGGACTGGGCAAAAGTTTCTAACGTATCTTCTGAAGTGGAAAACTGCTTATCATTCTCATCACAAAAATCTGGTAGGGTAAAAGTAGGGTTCAATTGATTAAGTTGACCAGTTGGTTGGATGAAATTGGTTAGGTTTGAAGTATTTTGATTGGTTACCCTAATAAACTCTTCCAACGCTTCTAAACTGGACAACTGCCTATTACTCTTATGAGCTAAATCTAATGGATTGCATATTGGATTTGGTTGATTAAGATCAGAATATCAACCTACTGCATAGTTTTGGTACGGTTGAGATTGATTGTTATAGCTAAGGTCAGGAACATCTTGTTTCGATTGAAAATAATAGTTTGAGCTGAAGTTAGGAGTGTTTTGGTTCCAAAAAAAATTGGGATAATCTGGATCGTAAGTTGAAGCATAATTATCATTCCTAGGCCAATAATATGTTGCATTTTCTTGATTATAACCTACGGGACCAGTGAAATCGGGAGGCATATTCTTGTAATTAGGATTGATCTCACAATAATTGCCATTAGTATATGAGAAATTTATATTAGAAGGGGGGCTGTTCCAAAAAAATTCTTTTTTTTGCTTTGTTTTTTTTTTATCTGGCAGAAATATAAATAAATAATTAACTATTGGACTTGGCTTTACACAAAGAAATCCTGCAGAAATACAGTGGAATTATTGGAGATCCGAGAAGGATATAGAGAAGAAGACTTACAGAAAAAATCTGGGAGCCAGACACCTAAAAATTTCAGCGGAAATCGTGATCAAACCTCAGAAACCGCCGACCTTTCATCTCTGCTCTGCTCCAAACTTCTCTGCTAGCTTCCTCCTTCCTTGATTTCCTGTTTTCTACAGTCTAAAACTCAACTAAAAAAATCAACTTTTTTCTAAATAAATAACTCGAAGAATAAAAAAACTAACTATTAGCCGTTTTCCTCGGCTATGACGCCAAAAACTTCTTGAAAAATTTTTAATACCGCAAGCGCACGGTTTTTTATAGTATGCGTTTACAGGTGTCGATTCCATAAGGAAAACGTTAACAGTTTAAGTTCCTTATTCAATCAAGTTATGTAAAAGATCCAGATTAAAAACCTTAATTAAAAATCTAATTTTTAATTTAATTAATAAAGTCTTGATTAAAAATAGTATTATATCTAGGTTGAATCCCCTAGGTCAAACATATGTTAAAGAATCATTAGATCAATCTTTTGTAATTAACTTGTTTACCGCCGAAAACAGAGACAAACTGGGATTGAACGTCTTGCCTGAATTTAGGGGTAGATGTTTTTTGGACATATCTATCCACCTCTTCGAAAATACCAAGTTTATTTATGACACCGTATATCGGAGGTTTGGATAGATGCGACAAATATAGCAGACTTTATCAGATTCCCCCTCATTTGCGAGGGGTTTTTTTTATTGTGGGGACGCTCTTTTCTGCAAGCGCAAGTCTCTACAGTTAATTACGACACCAAAACAGGTATCTCTGCTGAGGAGGCTCTCCAGACATCAATTAAGACATACGAGGAGGAGGAAAGGCTTCATGCTTCTTTGGGCCTTGGTATGAATTGTTTTATGCGCTTTAGAACATCAAATTTATTTTGCCTGAACCTTGACTCCTTTCTCTTTATTTTTTTATAGGAACCTTTGCAGCCAGCGCTATTTTGAGTGGGGTGCAATCCTCAGGAGAAGATATTCTTCTTTCAACAGCCGCGTCAACTGTTGTTCAGGCCTCTCCTGCATCACTACGGGAAGTATCATTGAAGCAGCCGACGATGGATGTTATAGCAAATCCTGAGGCCGGATTCGATTCCGATGAAGATCTTCCTCTATCGGTTGTCTTAGAGAGATCTCTGCATACGGCTAAAGCGGAGGAGAAACGCCGGAAGCATGCAAAAAAGGAGCGCCTGGCCGCAGGTGCAGGCTCAAGCGAGACGCGAACCTCTAATGCTCCTACAGAGGATATCCCTGTGGCCTTATCAACTGCTCGCAGGAACATTGCGCGTGCAGCTCATGAGGAGGCAGAGCATTTGATTCAGGGGGAAGCAACTCATGATACCTTGACAAAACCTGGTAGGATTTACTTATTTTCCAGGTTTCCTCACATAGCAACTTATTCAAATATTAACATTCCCCTTCTTTGATGATGTCATCTGATACAGTAGGGACAAGTTTAGATCCTGGAGCAGCGAATGAAGTAGCGGCATCTGGAGATTCTGGGACGGAGGACCTTAATCCCGCGTCTAATATTGCTCTAACTGCCACTCCTTCCCCCAGTGGATCTCCGGTATCCGCAGGTGATGCTAGCATAGTGACAACCTTGATTGATTTAGGAGATGAGGGGGTGGATTTTGAATCCGTTTCCTCTATGGCAATGGAAACTGAAGAAGCTGTCGCAACTAGTAATGATCTGGACACAATCACAGTTCCTACATCGCCGGTTCTCATGAGACCCACGGGTATTTTACGTGTTATCACTTTCAAATTCTTATTTCCGCTAGACATATTTGCTAACATTTTCTTCATTTCTAGTGTAGGTGTAACAACTATTGTATCGGCCGTAACATCCATAAACCCTGGAGTTTTATCGGTTGAGGAACCCCCGTTGGCTGGTACCATGACCGTCGTCGCTCCACCTATCTCTTTTGCACTTCCATGAATCTTTTCGGGCTTTGCGATGGAAGGTAATCTTTTCCTTCGATTTCTTTGTCATTCCTTCATATTACTCCTTATGCTAATTGCTTGGCGCATACTGTCGCAATTTTGCAGGAGTGCTTTTTAACCATCTGTGCCAAGTATTAACTTCGCGCTTTGCCCTCCAAATGGGACTTGCCCCTCCTTCTGGCGTTGGTTAGTATATCTTTCATTTCTTATTTCAACTTTCTACAAGTAATCCTTTCCTAATAAGATTTTTTCTTGTATTGACTACAGTCTTATGGCTCGAAGGAGAAGATGAAGAAATTGCTGAGCCCTCTATGCTACTAAATTTGTCGCTTCTAACTATTGGTAGGTTAAATCTTATTCCTTTTTCCTTATTTGAACAGAGATTTGACCCATCTTTATGTATGTTTTATTTTGTAGCAGCTCCGCTGGTTTCGATTCCCTTTAAATCTCGCATAGGTATGCCTGCGGGCCCATTCGCTAAACGCTAATCTTCTAGAGGTGTGGAAAATAGCAGGCGCATGCTAAGCAAATTTATTGAAGATCTTGATGTTAGGCCCTCACTACTACTATGGACTTTGCGGATGAAGTCAACCCTATGCTGGCGACCCTTATGACTTTCCATAACAAAGATTTCATCCGCATTTGGGTTGATTATTGCAAGCAGATTGAGGCTTGCCTCTATGAGATTGAGCGCAAGCGTTTCCCGCCTGAAACTTTATTTTCAAGGGCCCAATTGAGTGCATGAATCAAGCAGTGTGCCGCTCTTGTTCAACGTTACGGGAAGAAGCTAGCCAGGAAGCAAGAGGCGGCTTCCAGAGAGTCAAGACAACTGCGAGCTCAGATGGAGGCTAATGCTGCATGGCTCCAAGTCATCTTCCAAAATCTTCAACGCTGTATTTCCAGAAGAATGGAGCCGAAGAGGGACCTTGATTTTACTGAACATGGAATGCGGGGCCATGAGGTTGCTAAACAGGAGCTTTCTAAGAAGCTTAATTCGTGCCTACAACAGCAAGCTCAAACCGAAATGAAGCTAGTTACACTAGTGGAGCGTGAAGATGAGCTCCGGCAGGAGAATGAGCGGATCACCGTTTTGCTGAAAACCCCACCTTCTTAATGGTTGTCATTGTATCCCCTTTTCTTTATAGATTGTATCTTTTAGAAATTTGACTTGTGAATAAAAGATATTTATTTTCAAATTTGCGCCTTTATTTCTGGATTGTCCTAACCTGGTATGGACTAGTTTATTCACTCATTTCTGAGTTTCTAGTTTATTCACTCATTTCGGAGTTTCTAGTTTATTCACTCGTTTCAGAGTTTCTAGTTTATTCACTCATTTCAGAATTTCTAGTTTATTTACTCATTTCGGAGTTTTTAGTTTACATTTCCCTTAGGTTTATTGGCAAACTCATCCTAACGTTGAATGTAGATAACCCCCACTCTTTCATGACAAGGGTCCATTAGCTTTATGGTACGAGGTTAAGTCCATCGTACCGTCGCGTTGGCTGATATATTCTCAAAATGCAATCCCTTGGGTTGCGGCTTGAGTAGCCTCGCGACTGTCGTGTCTCTGATTCCTTCGGAGGCTGGACAAGACGTCTTCAAGTAATCTTCTTAGATTGGAATATCTATATTACAATCGAAAAATCAAGTGTTAGGTATTGCCGTGGTGCTTTTTACTTAAGGTTAGGCCTAATTTGAAGCCCCGATGAGTCATAACCGTACCCTTCTGGAGTGGGATGATCTCCAATGGTCACTAGGCTTGCTGTCAAGCCCCGGAGCTAGGAATATGCCGTCACTTCATGTCTTTTTTTTTGTTTTGGGCGAACTGGGATTCAACGTCTCAGTCCAGTCTTCGGCGGTAAACATAACTAATGAATAATTATAAAAGATTAAGATTAAGAATAGATCAAATTGACTTGCAATGTTACCCTATCAAAATCCATCTTTTTATAACTATTAAAAGTT
This sequence comes from Agapanthus africanus, assembly GCA_030015575.1. Classification (NCBI taxonomy): domain Eukaryota; kingdom Viridiplantae; phylum Streptophyta; class Magnoliopsida; order Asparagales; family Amaryllidaceae; genus Agapanthus; species Agapanthus africanus. The sequence goes on from JASDDO010000014.1 coordinate 654,520,161, forward strand.
GTATTTTTAATATATTAGATCTCAAATTATTGATCTTAATCTCATGCTTCCTAAACATAGATGGTAATTTGATTTATCTTTATAATCTATCAAAGCAAACCACAAGAATTAAGAAAAACAATTTGAAACCTAGATCTAATTGTAGAGCATATACTAATGATCCTAATCTCACATCCCCTAAGCATAGATCATAAGTTAACTTGATAACATATCAAAGTCTCTACAAGAATTAAGAAAAATATCATAGACATCTACACCATTAAGCACATCAAGAGATTAATAACATGATTCAAATAACACATTGATCAAGGTTCATCGCCTAGATATAACACAAAGAGAATTAACTATTCATGATCATGCAAGAAAACCAACACACAAATAAAGGGAACATGATAACTAAAGCTAAACAGAGATAAATTAAATAGAAACTTACTGAAAATCGGATTTGAAAATACATACAAATGCTCTCCACCAAGAACAGGAAAAAACCTAGTTTTAGAATAGAATAAAAATGGCGAGCCTCTTTTCGGGTTCTGGAAAAATAATATTTATAGAGGAACCCTAAAATCAGAATCCTAACCCTAATTAAATCAAGGCTGCCAAATCTGAGATCAAACGGCCTAAATAGTTCGGCGGAATCTGGGGAAAACCCCCAGAAACCGCTGAAATCTTCAATCCAATCTCGATGTGCTTTCTTGTGCAATCCCCTATCTTTTCCATTGATTTTCTGATATCTTCATTTATTCAATTAGTTGACCCGATCATGAATTTATGTGGGTTAGGTTGCTACTTTCCTAATTTGGCTCAGTTTCTTGATTAGCTTGATCTGCAAATCATTATAATAGCGAATTGAACTCCTAATCAGATCAGAATTGACCTAATTGTTGCAGATAAACCTGTGATCTGCACTTACACTCAACACATGTGTTTAGTAGCACTTTTATTTAAAATGATTAACAAAAGATAATAGTGTAGTGATAAAATAAATGCAATAAAATGTGTTCATCAAATAAGTGTTGAGAAAATTATAATGTAGAAAATAATACCGCAAGAATTAGATTCATCGCCTAAGAAATTGAGAACATAAATGTCTTGAGAAAATTATAATTTTTCAGAGTTATTTTTATAAAAAAAATAAATAAAATAAAATAAAAAAATAGATAAAGAAAAGAAAAGATAAAGGAAGAAGTTTCTTAAGATTAAGTTTGTTTAGAAATGAGCAATTTTGAGTCTAGTATTTAAGTGATGTTAATATGAAAGGAGAGTATTAAAATATTTAATAGATATTAAGTCTGAAGAATAACCCATCTTGAACTTGATTGTAGTTAATTCGCACCCTATCTACACATACCCATCTTCGGTTATAAGATGAATAGTATAACCTGAAATATCTCCATGAATTTTTTGTCTCAAATGATACATCTAATAATAATAATAAAATATATATTATATAGAAAAAAAACTTTTTCTTCACTAAGTAGCTAGGAATTCATGCCTCAAGAAGCATTAGATGCTCACGTCGAAAAGTGATTGAAAAGCGAAAGAAGACTTTTTTTTAGAAAAAGGTTAATATATTGCTTTTTTTATAAACTAGTCAGGGGATAAATGCGTGTGGATATGTCTTTTTCAATCACCTCCGCCAAGCAAGTGTTCTCTCCGAGTTAAAAGTTCTAACGGTCCTTTGTGGGAGAATAATCTTGGCCTCCGACTATTATCAGTAGTCGGCTAATGGATTAGTCTCAAGTACAGTAGCAATATAGCAAAAAAAAATATTATCAGTTGTAAAGTTTGAGCTAAAGAAGTAATCGGAGATATATGGTTTGAATAGGAGTTTTATGACTATAAGACTATTGCACGAGCACGAAGGTGTGTAGGAACTAAAATCGGTGAAAGGTGGAGTGAAAATAAATGTTTAATTAAAGATGATAAAAATCCTAGATTAGAGACTAAGCTTTAGGATGAAAACTCAAGAAAACTTGGGACTTTACAAATTTGCGAGATACTTTTGAAAGGTTTTTCCTAATTTTCTGTTTTCTTCTTTTCATGAATTGTGTGGGTGTAATTAATTCACTGAAAACCTCATGAGACAACACTCATCTTTTAGGGCAACCTTGGGGCTTAACGGTTTGTTGCACGTGCTTAGTGCAATCGTGATGCCTGCGAAAGTAAGATGGAATTTATCTAAGATTTCTTTTTAGGATTTTCTTTTCTTTTTGCTCGAGGACTGGCAAAAGATAGGGTTGGAGGTATTTTGATCAGTCTAATTTCGTGCATTTTTAAACCCTCATATTTATCATATTTTTCTTAATAAAAGTTCTATTTAATCATTTGTTGAGGGATATTTCAGAAAATAGGTACAAAATCAAGTTGCGGTAAAAACATGTGAATCTAGTCCAAAAGAATCCCAAAACCCGCGTTGTGAAGAGATATATTTCAAGTCAGAGACAAATCGGTTTTTAATTCGAAAATCAATTGCACAACAGTTAAATCTTCCCGATTGCAAATCAACTGCCTAATTAAGACCTCTCTGTATTCGTCGCATCAAAGTTGAAGATTTCACGAAACATCTATACCAAAAAATCAAGCAAAGATCCAGAAGATAGCACAAAAAAATTGGGCCCGAGATTCCATAAAAATTCGACGGTTTCTTACCGATTCCACCGGCCCATTTTGACCGTTCAATCCGATCTTTTGCGGTTGTGATCTAATTAGGGTTAGAGTTCTGAAATTAGTGTTACATTATATATATTGTTTTTCCATAGCCCTAAAACTCTCTCATCACTTTTATTCTCTTTTAAAAAATAGGGTTTTTATTCTGTTCTTGGTGGGGAGCGCCTCTAAGAATTTTCAGATCTGAATATTAGTAAGTTTTTAATAAATTTATCTCTGTTTTGCTTTATTTATCATGTTCCTTTTATTTGTATGTTGGTTTTCATGCATAAGTATGAGTTGGTAATTTTCTTTGTGTTATATCTAGGCGATGAACCTAGATCAATGCGTGTTAATTGGATCATGTTCTTAGTATCTTGATGTGCTTAATTGAATCTAGGTTTTACAATTGTTTTTCTTAATTCTTGCAATAACTTTGATAGACTATAAAGCCATCTAACTTATAATCTGTTCTTAGGGAATACAAGATTAGGATCAATAGTTTAAGATCTAGTATAATAAAATTACAACTTTTAATGATTATAAAAAGGTGGACTTTGATAGGTTAATATTGTTATTCAATTTGATTCATTCTTAATTTTAATCTTCTATAATTATTCATTAGTTAATTACAAGAGATTGATCTAATGATTCATTAACATATGTTTGAACTAGGGGATTCAACCTAGATATAATACTATTTTTTTTATCAAAACTATATCAATTAAATTAAAAATTAGATTTTTAATTTAGGTTTTCAATTTAAACTCCTCTCATAACTTGATTGAATAGTTACGAAAATTAGGTATTAACACGTAATCTCTATGGATCGACCCGTAACGCGTACTACAACCACCGTATGCTTGCGGTATTATTTTCTGCATTATAATTTTACAAGTTTTTGATACAGATAAAGCTAACACACATTGATCTAGGTTCATCATCTAGATATAACACTCTTTTCAATCAAGACTTTATTAATTAAATTAAAAATTAGATTTTTATTTTAGGTTTTTAATCTGGATCTTTTTCATAACTTGATTGAATAAGGAACTTAAACTGTTAACATTTTCCCTATGGAATCGACACCCGTAAATGCATACTACAACAAACTGTGCGCTTACGGTATTAAAATTTACTCGTTTTCATGCAAACAACTGGTCAAGTTATTAGTTCGAATAGTCAGGCTATAGCTAGGCAAGAAATACGAATAGGTCAGTTAGCTGCACAAATGAGTGAAAGGGGGAAGTTCCCTAGTCAAGCTATTCCAAACCTTAAGGAGCAAGGAGCAAGTTCGAGTCAAGCCAATGTGGTTAAAGAGAACCAAATTAAGCATGTCAATTCCGTAATAGCTTGAAGGTATGGTAGGCAAGTTGATAACCAAGTGATTATACCTACTGATTCGATCGAGCCACATTCTCATACACGGTCCTTAGAGTTTAATTCTAAGGCTAATCCTGTAATTGACTCAAGTCAAAATTCTAAATCAGATTTTCCAGTTACTCGGTTAGACAAACATTTTGAGCCAAAAGCTCCTTATCCTAATCAATTAAGATCTAACAAACAATCGGCACGGATGGAGAAGGTTTTAGAAATTTTTAAGTAAGTTCAAGTCAACATCCCTCTTCTTGATGTAGTCCAACAGGTCCTTATGTATGCAAAATTCTTAAAAAGACTATAACTCAAACTTGTTCAAGTCATATTCTTTAATGGGTTCCTACATATGGAAAAGGATGGTATTATTTGCCGGGCTCAAACGTGTCCGGAAACGGCGCTAAAAACTTGTCGTGAAAATTATAATGCAGAAAATAATATCACAAACGCTCAGTGGTTGTAGTACGCGTTACGAGTCGGTTCACAGGGATAACGTGTTAATACCTAATTTCCATAACTATTCAATAAAGTTGTGAGAGGGGTTTAAATTGAAAACCTAAATTAAAAATCTAATTTTTAATTTAATTGATAAAGTTTTGATAAAAAAATAGTATTATATCTAGGTTGAATCCCCTAGGTCAAACATATGTTAATGAATCATTAGATCAATCTCTTGTAATTAACTAATGAATAATTATAGAAGATTAAAATTAAGAATAGATCAAATTGAATAACAATATTAACCTATCAAAGTCCACCTTTTTATAATCATTAAAAGTTGTATTTTTATTATACTAGATCTTAAACTATTGATCCTAATCTTGTATTCCCTAAGAATAAATTATAAGTTAGATGACTTTATACTCTATCAAAGTTATTACAAGAATTAAGAAAAACAATTGTAAAACCTAGATTCAATTAGCACATCAAGAGATTAAGAACATGATCCAATTAACACACATTGATCTAGGTTCATCGCCTAGATATAGCACAGAAAATTACCTACTCATAATTTTGCATGAAAACCAACACACAAATAAAATGAGCATGATAAATAAATCAAAACAGAGATAAATTTAATAAAAACTTACTAATATTCAGATATGAAAATTCCTACAGACGCTCCACACCAAGAACAGAATAAAACCCCTATTTTTAAAAGAGAATAAAAATGGCGAGAGAGTTTTAAGACTCTGGAAAAACAATATATATAATGTTACACTAATTCATAACCCTAACCCTAATTAGATCACAGCCGCAAAAGATCAGATCGAACGGTCAAAATGGGCCGGTGTAATCGGTGAGAAAAGCCCAGAAACAGCCGATTTTTTTTGGAATCTCGGGCCCAATTTTTTTGTGCTATCTTCTGGATCTCTGCTTGATTTTTTTGGTATAGTTGTTTCGCGAAATCTTCAACTTTGATGCGACGAATCCAGAGAGGTCGTAATTAGGCAGTTGATTTGCAATTGGGAAGATTTGATTGTTGTGCAATTGATTTTCAAATTAAAAACCAATTTATCTCTGACTTGGAATGTGTCTCTGTCACGCCCCGCTTCCCGGTATACGGGCAGAGGACGCGACGAGGCCACTACGTATTTACTCTGAAGTAAACACGCAAAGCATATCTAAGCAATATAAGTAAAATGTACACAAGAGACAAGATGTAAATGAACAACAACTTTATTGATTAACATTATTTTTACAATACAATGAAAAGTAAATACATGGAATGAAAGCAATGCCAAAACAGTGGTATAACAGAAATAAAAAATACAGAATGTAAATGTATACAAGTAACTAGAGCTCCGGGTCAAAGGCTAGTTGATCCAAGTCCTCGAAGGTGGGCTCGATCCCCTGAAGGTCCGAATCACCTGACGACATTCCAAAGAAAAGAACGAGAATGTCGTCAGCGAACAAATCGCTCGGTAAGTCCTGAAGATGAGGCAGAAGTGGAATAAACAAAGGGAGAGTATAATTTTATAATGGTTTATTATAATGTTAGTGCAGTTATTTGTAGCTTGGTACAGAAAATGCCAGTGTATACAAGAGGAGTCCCACTTACACCGGAGACTTTGGTAACCCGTAGTACAAGGCTCCGTTGATAATACCACAGAACAACGGCATGGATGTAATTACGTCTTAAGTGACTATCTCATGCCACCTTTAACATGTTCTGTACCAGTCTACCCCTTAATAACTCCGTAGTGTTTATGTATTGATTGTATTGATTTTATTATATTGTCTTGTATTGTAAATTGTATAGATGGATGACTTACCGAAACCATGATATCAGTAATGGAACGGATATAATGGAGGAACATGTAAATGGAATATATCCATGGTTCGGTTCGGTCAATATAGATTGATATGGATTGAATAGATAGGTTCATATTGAATCATGTTGTATTATAGTTTGTACTTGAATCATATTCAAGTCAGATTGATTATATTGAGACTCAGTCTGAGTCAGACAATTAGAAAAGAAATTAAAGTCCTGAATTAGAGTTTTGATGTTATCGGTATCTGCTGCATATAGACGGCATGATTTGTGTCTTTGTCCAAGACAATTACCGTGTTGATAACACCGTTTGTTATATTGTCTAGCTTAAATAGGCAAGCACCCATATCTTCGGCTCTCTGAGGCTCAAGAGAATTGGTCTCACTTAAACCTATGTTTACTAGGGTCCTTATTGTAATTTAGTATAACTTGGGAGGTTTAATGTAAAATAGTTTTGTTATACTTTCAAAATATTCCTTAAGTATTTAATTATCGTGTTTAGAGTTTTCATAGATGTTTCTTTTATTCAATGTGAAATTTCTAGTGAATATGGCCTAGTTTTAAAGTATAAGATATTTATTTGAAATATTGGAATTGTATGGTATTTTCTTGTAAATAGAATGTTTTTCTTAAATTTTGGAAATGTGGAATATTATAAATATTAAAAATAGATATTTTGATATTAATTATATATATATATATATTAAAAATATAAGTTTTATTTATAACAGAAATCATATTTTCTAAAGAAAATTGTATTAAAATCTTTCGAGATCGTATGCTCCTTGCGGAGGTCTGCATCTCAATCTACTAGGCCCGAGGATGTGCGATAATCTGCACCATCCCGAACGGGTTCCCCAAAATGGGTTGTAGAGGCGCAATTGCAAAGATTTATTAAAATACACTTCTTTTAGAAAAATGTTATATAAGTTGAAGGTAGTTTATATGTAAAATCGTATTTTTCCCAAATCTATGTTTCCAATTTTCATCGTGTTATGTTAGATATGTGTGTTGTGAGGAGGCAGGTTATTACCTCATGAACTATCTATAGGTATAACAAGGAATTATGATGGTTTATATCGAAACTAGATTATATGGTATTTTTCTGAAAAAATATAATAAAAGTTACAAAAATGATTAGTTTGATGTGCAACTTATTTTATTAAGTTTGTTAATGTTTATTAGTCAACATATAAGAATATGGTTTTATTTCGTTAAAGAAAAGTGTAGTTTTTTAAATAAAACCGAATCGGAAGTCGGACTAACTCCACTTCCGTCGGGTTTTAGTTTTGAATATTTTTAGAATAGAGAAAAGAGAAAGAAGTAGGGACTTACTGGATGATTGGCTAAGGGAGAGAAAGAGGAAGCGGTGGGAGTTGCCGGTGCATCGTTTCGTCGCCGGAAACTCTTCGGATTGCCGTCGGAAGTTCGTCAGAGCTTCGCACTTTTACTAACTCCACTTGCACACAAAAAACTTGGGAATTTTCTTGAGAGTTTTGGCAGAGAATTATGAGTGAGGAGGGTTGGTTTGAGGATGGTATTTATAGGAAAAATTAGGGTTAGGGTGTGATAAAGAATGTATTTAAAATTTGTATTAAAATTTGGATTTATTGGTGTTTTATTGTTCTCTGGACAATTGCAGAGAAAATAAACAATGTGGGGTTAGTGGGGGTAGTTGAAGAGGTGCAGGGGTTAAATTTTGGAGAGCATTGGGTACGAGGGGCCTGACCTCGCCGGATTTTCATGCCTTCTCGCCGGCCCAACACCGACGGGTGTGCATGGGGTTTTGGCCACGTGTCGGGGTCGGTTGGTCCACTGCAGTGCACTTGTTTGTTTTATGTGTGACTCTTCAGTTTACGTGTTGTGCTCGTGTAGACTCTCGGACTTCTAAAAGATTAAAAGAATTTAAAATAAAAATATTGTGGCGGATGAGATTTGAACTCTGGTGATTTGGTTCAGCAGTGCAAGGTCTTATCAATGAGCTACAAGCTCCTTCTTGCCGTTCAAAAGCAAAACAAACTTATAACTCGTGCATAGGTTTAGGTGACCCTTTCTGTATTTTTGAAAAAATTCAGTACAGAAAGTTTAGGGTTGCAGCAGTCTCTTCACAATCGTGGGTTCTTGGCGTCTTTTGGACTACATCCACATGTTTTAACCGCAACTTGATTTTGTACCTGTCTTATGAAACATCACTCAACAAACGATTAAATAGCATTTTTATTGAGAAAAATATGATAAATATGAGAAATTAAAAATACACTAAATTAGAATGATCAAAATACCTCTAAACTTATCTTTTGCTAGTTCTCGAGCAAAACTAAGAAAAGAAAATCCTGAAAAGAAAAAGAAAACCTAGATAAATCCTACCTCACTTTCGCAGGCATCGTGATTACACTTAGCACGTGCAATAAGTGGGGAAAGATCGATTATTGTATATACATATATACATAAAAAAATATGTTTGTTTTCTAATCATTTTTTATATAGAAACAAAAACAAATAAAAACCAGAAAGTAACCTAAGAAATTCTAACAAACAATACACCCCCAAACCTATTTCAGACACTGTCCTCATTGTCATCCTCTTCTCCTACTCGGACCCTCAGAATATGATTGGCTCAAAGGAGGAAGACGCTCCTTAATTTCAGCTACATCCCTTTGCAGGCCTCTAATCTCCTTAAACATTTTCTTCATTCCCTTCCGCAATTTGTTACCAAAAGATTGTGTATCGGAACGTAGCGGTGCATTGAAAAAAATCGATTGTCCCCAATAGATTCCCCTGACGATGAAGATGATTCAGCTGGAACATTTTTGGGTTGCACGAATGAGGTCCAACACTAGTGTAAAGAACCGCGGTACCCGGCTGTGATCCGTTCTGTTTTAACCTGAATTTTCTTGCGGTCATGCATGTAAAATGTCAAACACTTCCTCTCCTAACCACAGTCTACAAATTTGTGTTACTAGTGCAGCAAGAAGAAAAGGTTATGTATTTCTAGTTTTGGTTCCCCGATTGTGTTGAGGAGTCATCTACACATGCAATATCGTCGATCTCTCGTCATGAGTGCATGTACAATATTTAAGGGTTGAGTGTGAAAACTTGTATGGTGCATAGTTCCTAACACATTTTGATGCAGAAGTCTACACATTGGATACACGTTCCTATATACTGTTGAGGCTAAAATCCTCCCATTATGTGCTAATTCACAATAATTCCCATCAAAGGTAAATAATTTGCGATTGGGAGTGGGTTAGCGCACCCAACAGATAATGGAATAGATGTAACTGCCGAAATAGATTCTAAATTAAGCGCAGCCATCTCTCCTCTCCATTACACATCAATATATCCCTCCTCTATATGAACATAATTCTCATGAAACCCTTAATAAAATTCCTGCACTAGTGAGGGGATTATCACTAAATCTTGATCGTAAATTGAGTATAACATTGCCTACCTAAAATCTCGTGGTAAAAATAAGTTCTACACAATTCATCACGGAATACATTAGCAAAATTTGTTTCAAAATGAAATCTAGCCATGAGTGCATATTTATGAAAAAATAACTGAAAATACAGAGCATGGGTGAAGAAAAGGTCACGGCCTCCAAAATTTGGAAGGATCAGGTGCAGGAAGTCGGCGGTTTCTGGGGTTTTCCTCAGTTTTCGCCGAACTCTGGAGAGATCTCCCCTTCGGTTTTGTGGTGGCGGCGCAGTTTGAGAAATGGAGGAGTTTTATGGGAGAGAATCGGCTGAAGGTGAGTGAGGATGTTATTTATGGTACCGGGAAAAGGGTTTTGGAAGGAATTGAAAATTTAACCCCTAAAAGAAAAAGAAAACTACTGAAAAACCTATGTGCGTATTTACAAAGATCATACAGTACGTGATTGGATCAAGTGTACCACGGCTCATGGAGAACCATGAGCACTTGCTCCGAACCGTCAGTGTAATCTAAAATGGTTTTAATCTTTGTCTGTTCACTTTAAAGATTTGACCGGTTCTCGGATCCTCGAGTTCAACTGCACCATGATAAAATACTGCTTATACAGTATACGAGCCCGTCCATCTAGATTTGAGTTTATCCGAAAAGAGATGCAATCTAGAGTTTTAGAGGACTGTTTGTCCTATATAGATTATTTTTTGCATACCCTTATCATGGAACACTTTGATTTTATCTTTATAACTTTTTGCGTTCTCATAAGCATCATTCCTAATTTCCTCTAACTCTTTAAGTTGCAATTTTCTAATTTCACTGGCCTCATCTAAATTAAAATTCAATTGTTTAATAGCCCACATGGCTCGGTGTTCCAATTCAACGGGTTAGTGACAACCCCTCCCATAGATCAAACGATATGGAGACATCCTAGATTAGTTTTAAAGGCAGTACGGTATGCCCATAATGTGTCCATTAATTTGAATGACCAATCTTTTCGATTATGACTCACAATTTTTTCTAAAATTTGTTTGATCAGTCTATTAGAAACTTCGACTTGTCTATTAGTTTGGAGGTGATATAGTGTTGACAACTTGTGGGCAATCGAATACTTACGCATAAGTGCCTCGAATGAGCGATTACAAAAATGTGTATCATTATAACTAATAATTGTTCGAGGTATGCTGAATCGCGAGAAAATATTCTTTCAAGAACTTGACAACAATTTTGTTGTAATTGATTTTGCACGGAACGGCCTCCAGCTACTTAGACACATAGTCCACAGCCAGTATATATATATATATATATATATATATATATATATATATTTCCAAACGAATTTGGGCATGGACCCATGAAATCGATGCCCCAAATATCGAAAATTTCTACAACCAAGATTGAGTGTAAGGGCATCATATTCCTTCTAGTTATTATACCCATGTGTTGGCAATTATTGCACATTTTGCAGTATTTAACGGCATCTTTAAAAAGTGTGGGCCAATAGAACCCATGTTACAAAATCTTTTATGCAGTCTTTTTAGGTCCGAAATGACCACCACAGGCTTGATCATGACAAAAAGATAGAAAACTTTTTATTTCAAAATTGGGGACTCACCTCCTTATGATTTGGTCGAGACAGCACTTGAATAAGTATGGATCCTCCCTGTAGAAATGTTTCACCTGGGAGAAATTTTTTAATTCATCATGTTTTGATCAAATAGATGGTGTCTCACCCGTTACTAAGTAACCAATGAAAACTTGTTGAGAAAATTAACAAAAGGAGGTGCGTTATTAGTTGCCTAAGAAATTGCAATTTAGTCATTACTAGAAAAATAATACCGCAAGCGCATTAGTTGCTAGTGAAAGAAAAGTTTCTCAACAAATTTTTGGCGCCATTGCCGGGATACTTAGATCTATTTGATCGGACTCGGTGGGAGAATCTTTCTTTTTCTTGTAATGACTAAATTGCTAAATTGCCCTCAGGCTGTGTCATGGATATTTGTTCCCTCATAAAAAATAATAATAATAAAATAATAAATAAAAAGCGATGGGAAAATTTCCACCAAGTGGAGCATCACGTGCCCACATGTGATGCGCCTCGGAGCAAGAATATAACCATTGCGCTTAAACAAATAAGGCTGAAATTGAGCCTCACGTGCAGGCACGTGAGAATCTATATACAAAGTATATAAGCGCCTTCTTAAAACAAATAACAGGCCAGAGAAGCTCACGTGTCAGCACGTGATGCTCTTTGTTGGGCTTAACTTCGTGGGGGTCACGTGCCACACGTGACATTCTTGAACATCAGCTCACGTGCCAACACGTGATGTCTTTCTCTGTGACTGCTGCATATAAGAAAACCAATTTAAATGCCATGGGGGTCATGTGCCACACGTGAGGGTTCCTAATGCATTCTGAGCTGATAGAATTAAATTCTAAATAAGAGGAATCAAAACCCTATTTGGAAAATATTTCCTTAGATCTTTCTAAACAAGAAAGATCACGCTCTGTAAAACAGAGCACCGTTGGATTAAAGATCCAATGATGATTAAAAATCACCAAGCTACAGAATAAGCTATGTATGGGAAAATATTTTCCCAATCTTTCTAAACAAGAAAGATTACGTTCTGTAAAACAGAGCACCGTTAGATTAAAAATCCAATGGTGATTAAAAACCACCAAGCTACAGAATAAGCTCTGTATGGGAAAATATTTCCCTAATATTTCTAAACAAGAAAGATTACGCTCTGTAAAACAGAGCACCGTCGGACTAAAGATCCAATGGTGATTAAAAATTACCAAGCTACAGAATAAGCTCTGTATGGGAAAATATTTTCCCAATCTTTCTAAACAACAAAGATTACGTTCTGTAAAACAGAGCACCGTTAGATTAAAAATCCAATGGTGATTAAAAATCACCAAGCTACAGAATAAGCTCTGTATGGGAAAATATTTCCCTAATCTTTCTAAACAAGAAAGATTACACTCTGTAAAACAGAGCACCGTTGGATTAAAAATCCAATGGTGATTAAAAATCACCAAGCTACAGAATAAGCTCTGTATGGAAAATATTTTCCCAATCTTGTTAAAAACAAGGAAAATGTCTTCTGTAAAATAAAAATCCAATGGCGGATAAAATCCCCGGATCAAAAATCCAATGGCGGATAAAATCCCCGAATCAATTAAAAAATCTCTCAACGAGAGATTTCCTTAATCAATCAACAAACTTGCCTCTACTATATAAAGAACTCAAGACTGAAAAGAGAAACAGAGGAGACCCCCCATAAGATTTGAGAAAACAAAGAAGAAGAGGAGTTCTCTTTGAAGAAAAAGAAACCCTATGTGAGAAAAAGGACCTAGAGATCATTTTATCTCCTCTTATAAGAGTTTAATTCTTCCAAATAAGAACTTAGTTCTTCCTCTGGTTGAGCTCTGCAGAAGTAGATATCCCCACAAGTTGAGAATTTAATTCTCATCGGGGAGATTCTGTCATGCAGTTCCAAAACTTAGAAGAAAGAACTAAATTTGAAGAATTTAATTCTTCTAAACGATATAGGAATTTAATTCCTCTGACAAAACTAGGGTTTAACCCTGCATAAAAAAAAAGAGAACGACTGAGATCGAGTCATGCGATTCCACGTGACCCCCCTAATAGTGCTTAGCACTTTCAAAAGGAAAAGGGAATAAATCCAAAGACTGTCCCCATTTTAGGGCGCCTCACGTGCTCCCACATGACCCCCAAACAGTTGTTCAACACTCATATGAAAAGAGGGAAAATTCCAAAGACAATTCCCATTCTGGAGCGCCTCACGTGATCCCACGTGATCCCCAATAGTGCTCATCACTTTTAAAAGGAAAAGGGAATAAACCCAAAGAATCAGTGCCCAACTCTGGGGCGCCTCACGTGTCCACACGTGATGGCCACGAGATTTAAGTGTTTAACACTTATATGTATAGACGGGGATTTGAACCCCAAGGATACCACACCAACCCTCGGGTGCCTCACGTGCCACACGTGAGCGCTCCAAATTGCAGTGTTTAACATTGCTTTAGAGCATCATGTGGGAGCACGTGAGCGCTCCAAATTGCAGTGTTTAACATTGCTTTAGAGCATCATGTGGGAGCACGTGAGCGCCAAGCAAATGTTAGTGTTTAACACTATGAGAAGTCGACCTTAGCCTAAACATAGCCAAGTCTCCCGAGGCCAAAACCCTTTTTCAACTGAGTCGCCTATGCTCAGGTCTCCCCAAATCGATCTTAGTTCCAAATGATGTCCTAACAGATGGTATCTAAAATGGTGTTCATTACACCATGATCTTTCCCTTCAATTTGGAGTTCGGTTCAAGGGTACATCTCTCCACACCTCTGATGCATGTCGTTGTAATTCTTCAATGATGTCAGAGAGGTGGAGGGTCCCGACAACCAACAGCACTTGGATGCACCCTCAAACCCATGAGCATACTCCAATGGACCGTAATGTCCTTAAACTAGCTGTGGACCATAATGTGCTTAAACTAAACTATCATCCCAAAAATGGTGACCTGTGGACCGCAATGTCCTTAAACTAGCTGTGGACCGCAATGTCCTTAAACTAGCTGCGGACCGTAACGTCCTTAAACTAAAATGATAGTGTCCAAATGCTCTTTCGTTGGATCAAAAATGATCTTGAACCCCCGTTGAGTAGATCTTAGTTCAATATCGGATTAACGTATCCTTAACAAATATTTAAGTTGATCTTAATCTTAAATAAGGTTAACGATCCTTAAATCAAAGCAAACTCAAATCTAAGAAAATATAGATTTAAACTAATCCACGCCCTACGGGCGACAACACAAATTAGTCTCCGTATACAATCCACGGGAAACCAAAAATCAAACAAACACACACGACACGAAGTGACCTTCTGGAGCAGGAGAAAGTGGTTATCGCTACGCGGTAACGTAATTAACTGCAGGGGTTTGCGCCTGCATGGAAGAGCGTCCCCACAATCAAAAAACCCCTCACAACGAGGGGGAATCTGACGAAGTCTGCTACGACGGCCGCATCCGTCCAGACCTCCGATACACGGTGCCATAAATCAACTTGGTATTTTCGGAGAGGTGGACGGATAAAACCAAATAGCATCTGCCCTCAAATGCAGGCTAGACATTTGTCTTTCCTGGCTTTTGGCGGTAAACAATATCCTACGGAATTTGCATTCTACTTCCATTACTGTCGTTCCCTGCGTTTTGATGATAAACCCGATTATGCATACCTAAAAAAGTTGTTTCGCGACCTTTTTATCCGTGAGGGTAGGTCATTCTTGTAGTACATGCTTGTAATAGAGATGATGAAATTGAGGCTCTTAAATTGATGATTGCATACTTAGGATATCATAGATTTACCAAAAGCTTAAGCTATTGGGTTGTGAGAAAACTACGCACATCAAGCTAACACAACACTTAGGCCTTGTAAAGACGGAATTAATAGAAGTAAAAAATATGTTTTTAGAACCGACAATAGGTTTGAACGAAGAACTCTTGAATCGATGGCATATCAAGAACTAATCTACCCAAAAGCTTCAGCTCTTGGGTTTTTGGGCTAATATGATAATCAACCTAACATGACACCTAACAAGAGGTAACTGATGTGCATTGTCATTTGCAGGATTTCAGTTTGATTGTGTGTTCGACTGGACCATTTTGAAGTACCAGCAATCACAGATCGCTAGCACCCCCACGGCCTCTTGTAAGCAATATGAATGTATATATTTGGTTTTCTTTTGAATCCCTTCTTTCACATTGCGTCAACTTGCTAACTATCCTTTTCCTATGTAGGGTCCTGGTGCTGGACTTGGCCCTGGATTGGCACTAGCTACTGCCAATGTGGAAAGGCCGTCGGGTAATTGATTATTGCAACATTTTTATTTCGATAGTACATGTTGTAAATCCCCAGTTCCATGGTACATCTTGTATTTAAAATTTTAATCCCAAAAAATTTTCCGTTTAAACCCAAAGTTAATTTCCTAAGTATTTTCTCAATATTCTTTTCTTTAAACCTTAACCTAATTTTTCCAAAATTTTCTATTTGTAATATTTTCTTTTCCTAAACCCCAATCTCCAGCGCAACCCAAACCCACGCTCCCCCACGACCCGACCCGACCCATTCCCCATCTCTTCTTCTTCTTCTTCTACTCATTTCTCCTTTTCCCGACACATCCCCCAATGACTCTCCACCTCTCTCGCACTCGACCCCAACCCGGCTCTCGTCGATACCGCTCCTGATTCCAACGACCCGAGACCTCTCCTCCACCTCCCAACTCCTTTCCTTTCTCTTTTCACCGAGCCCCCACGTCTCCTTCTCCTTCCTTCTTGCCCACATCCTTCGCGGGACCCGCTCCTCGCCCAACGGCCGCGACCTCATCCACAATCCCATCCCCGAGATCCCCTTGCCGACGAACTCTCTCGTCTCTCTCAACGTCTCTCTCTCTCTAAATCTCTATCTCCCTCACTCCTCCTATCCAACTCGTTCTCTCTCTCTCTCTCTCTCTCTCTCTCTACCCACCATTGAAACCACTTTCACTACCGACGACCACCCAGCACCCCCACAAGGTCACCGCCACCGCCAACTTCCTCTACAGCCTCTCTCGCCCAGCAGCTCCTCCACTTCCACCTTTCTCTCAACTCCTGAAAACCCTATGGCCAAGGCAACCACCGAGCCTCTGCTCCATCGCCGGCCATCCACGCCACCGGCGAACACTCCGAACTCCGAGCAACCCCTCCCTGCTTCGCCGTCGACCACCTCCTCACAACACCGAGCATCATCACCTTTCCTCTGTCCAATCTTCAGCTCCTCCATAAACCGCTGCTGCACCGATCCACCAATCACCGCCGGAGCTCCCTGAAACCACCACGAGCCCCTTCTCGTCATCTCCACCAACTCTTCCAGCATCTTCCCTATCGTAACCCAACTCCCAAGCGACACCATCACCGAGGCAATCCACATCCAGCACCCACCGCCGCCGCCTCCGTTAAGCACACCTCCATCTCCAACACTGAGCCATCACTTTCCTCTAAGAAGGTTGAGCCCTCTGCCTCTCTCCCTCTCTCCTCGAGATCACCGACGAGCCACCTTCACTGCCCGGCCCATGCCGCCTGCATGCCCAGACATGCCACGGCTCATGTCCGCTTCGTACCCGGCACTGCACCACCCTCGTTCCCACTCACGTGTTACGCCGTATCACACCCGTACCACGCACTGAGCCAAGACCGTGCTCAGTATCGTGTCACGCCCGTGTCATCACCAACCTCACTACCGTATCACGCCCGCGTCGCCACCGTGTTCAGTACCAGGTCACCACGCATTGCGCACGCGCCACACACCGTGTCCAGCATCGCACACACCGTGTCCAGCATCGCACCGTCTCGTGTGTCGAGACGAATCATGTACGTTATGTCGCTTCTATATCAGCGACCGAAGGCAAGTGAAACCTCACTTGATTTAACATGCTGCGAACATAGATCTATAGATTCATGTTAACATTATACTAGTTTTATTATTGCGAATCCGTGTTACGTAGAATGCTATCACATATATTTTTGTAGGCCATCATCGTATTAATTCTAAAGTGTTAGTTTTGAGCACAATCGGATCTAAAATGTCATATTAATATCGCATGAAAGTTGTAAATATTAGATACCGTTTTCACAAGTTAGGCAAAACCAAAGTTAATTCGATAATTCTCGATATTGTGTGTTAGTCCGATGCGGAGAACTAAACTAAAACCCCGTCGATCATGCTCAAACCTTTTACCCATATTTCCTTTTGCGGCTTACGAATATCGTATAGAAAACTGAACTCAAAATAACGAAGTATCGCACGAGAAACGATGTCCCAAAAAAGCGACGTCAATTCTGGTTTTATTGTACATGTCGTGGTATTAAATTAATATAAAATTAGATACATATCGGAATGTAGAGTTCTATGGCTCCTATCGAAGAAGACTCGATAAGCTAGAACCCCCTATAGTTTATACTTCGATACTGATATAACAAAGAAATGAAAACTGACTTGGAATGCGGCTCTGGACTGCAGTCCAGAGCCGCATTCCATTTTGACACATGATTTTAAGTGAATGTGTAGCGCTGTATGAACATGGAATTATGTGTAACCCTATACCGTTATAAATATAATCCTGTTAGCTAACTATAGGTTTTGGTTTTGTTTGATTTTACTGCCGTTTGATATTTTGATTGCTATTTAAATTGTCGAAGTGTACTGCAGTCCTAAGTAAGGACAGAACGGATGTCCTGACCTTGAACAGAAAGTATCTCCCAACACACATAGGATATTGTCAATCGTATGGTGAGTTGAAAACCTAATTGATAGATTTAAATATTACTCAATTGTAGCGTTGCCTAATTATGATCCCAACAAGGTAAAAAATGTGTTAAGAATTGGACTTTCAGTTCAAGAACTGAATTTCCAGCGATGAAAACTTAAAATGAAACGGCCGCATCTCACAAACCTGAAACCCGATTGATATGGATCCAATTTTGCTGGAGCGCTGGTTGAATCTACTTACTTCCACTTTTGTAGCATCTTTTCTAATTATGATCATACGAATTAATATTTTTTTCTGAACTCGTAATGCACATTGTGTTTCACATCATACATGACTTGCTATATTGCATCACTCCCGTATTTTTACCGGCCGTGATACCTTTAGTGATAGCGAACATTCATAGTAATTTATAACGAACTTTGCATTGTCGATTGTGAGTGGTATCGGATTAGTTGTGTCAAGTACGTCAGCGATAAGTGATTGAATCGTGAAAGTGAACAATGCAATGAAAGCGAACAAGACCGTGATTTGGCGCGTGCTTGTATACAGCTAGTCCTATATATATAGTTATTATAACCTGGGAAAATCATGGTGGAATCGAACTCGTATTTTGCAAGGTACAGTGACTTCGAGGATCATTCGATATTAGTGATACACACACATTATCGTAGGCCTAGCGACGCGGCTGCAGGGTTATGTCCCGGGCAACAGTGGACCGTAATCTTGGGCATGCACGAGACCCTTATTAAACACGAGCATCCTTTTCCACCGATTGATTTCAACTGACTTAGTGACCGATAAGTAGTGATATACACATTGCCTGGTTTGCTGACATATACCGCATAGTTCATTTCACTTGATATTTCTTATTCTCATGTTACTGTATTTTGTCGTGCATTTCATGTTTAATAACATAGTACACACACTATATATTTATTGTTATATTTGTCGCCCTGATGACCTGAGTGTGCATACTCAAAGGATGAAGTGGATCCAGCTTAAGAGCTGCCATTCGAGATCGCGGAGGTTTAGACCGCGACATCAGCGCTATCGCCCTTTTGCGTGCTATAAGAACACTGATATTTCTTTAGTTAGTTATTTCTTCCATGCAACTAAATGTATCATGAACTCTGTTATTTAAATGTAATAAAGTTATGAACTGTGATTTCCTTTACTCTAGTGTTGTGTTTACTGATTACCATGTAATGCTAAAAGCCGAAATGTGACTACGACGGGATTATTTCTTGACCGTAGGAGCATGGTTAGTCTAGTCACCCCTCGCATTCCATATTTTGGGAAGTGGGGTATGACATGGTTTTATTGGTATCAGAGTGTCAAGTTAGGATGAAATTACAGTTCAGTCGAGAGATCCCAAGATTGAGTTATACCCTTGGCTTATGCTTTATTACATTTCATTTTCACTTTTTCTAATCCTCATTGAATCATCCTGATTCCTTTCCTGAATCTGATTCCTTTCCTTGATCATCTTTCATAGATATGGACTCCTCAGGAAACTCCTCAGGTGCCGGTTCCTACGATCGTACGGAGAAGATCCTCAGTACACTGACGACCCTAGCACAGGCTCAGGAAAGGAAGGTCGATATCTTAGCTGAGGGATTGAAGGCGGTGCAAGAGACCGCAATTACCGCTCTGGAGAGATCTACAGCTGTCCCCATCTCCACGGAGGGCGCCCTCGTACCGGCTACACGGGTTAGGGCTGGTACCGTTTCTGATTTCAGGAGAATTCACCCAGCGGTTTTCACAGGAGCAGCAGATCCACTTGAGGCCGAGCAATGGATAATAAATGTGGAGAATCTTTTGACAGCCGCTCGGGTCCCTGATGATGACAGAGTGAGCGTGGTGAAGATCCAGTTAAAGAACGAGGCTCGTACATGGTGGTCTGTAGAGGAAATCCGCTAGAGAAACCTATCGGATGGGACACATTCTCCGCATACTTTCTAGATCACAATTTCCTGGCCATTGCCAAGGCCGAGATGGAAGAGAAATTCATCATGTTGAAGCAAAATGGACGCTCAGTGGATGTCTACACCGCAGAGTTTAACCGGCTGAGTCGCTTCGCACCGTACATGGTAGCCACCGAAGCCGCCAAGGCCAGATGGTTTCAGCAGGGGCTCGATATCGAGCTGCAGCAGCTTATCGTGTCTCTTGACCTGCAGACCTTCGCACAGGTGTTGAACGCTGCTCGAGTACAGGAAAGGTTGGCGGAGAAGGCTAAGGGCCAGCGATTAGTGGACAGGAGACCCCATGTAGTTCCATCACGAGCTACCATTTCCCCTCGTGGAGCGATCCCATTTCACAGACCGAGTGTTATGCAGATAAAGCGTGCTTTCTCACCTCAGCAGACGTAATGGAGGGCTCTGATTTGCGACTATTTACAGAGGCCAGGGCACATGCAGAGAGATTGTCGCAGAGCCAAGGGGCAGTGTTTGATTTGCAGATCCAGCGAACATAGGGTCAGCGGGTGTCCCCAGAGATCTAAGTTGCAGGGAGGGTCCGGGTAACAACAGCCGTCGTACAGCACTTCGGCTTAGAGGGGTCCACCTCTGGTATCCCAGCGGCGATTATTCGATCAGAGGCAAACTGATACGAGTCGGAGTTAGGAGCAGGCTTTCACCCTGACCACCGAGCAGGCAGAGGCTTCTGGAGAAGTGGTTGCAAGTACTCTCCTTGTTTATTTTGTACTAGATAGAGTTCTTTTTTATTCAGGTGCTTCGTATTGCTTTATTTCTGCACGGTTTATTGACATACACTCTATACCTCACGAGCCGTTGACCAAGGGTTGGGAGATACATACGAGTAACGGAATTATTGTGTCCAGCCAAGAGTGTAGGTTATGCCCTGTGGTGATTTGTGACAGAGAATTTTATGCAAACTTTCTTTTGATTGGGACCGGTAGCTACGATGCTATTCTGGGGATGGATTGGTTGAGCGCGTTCCATGCTGTTATCAACTGCCGGGTTAGGAGTGTGACATTTCGCATTCCTACTCATTCGGAGTTCGTGTTCATGGGCGGTAGTGAATCTTTGAAGCCGGTTAGGTTCCGAGCAAAGCCGAAGACCTTGATCGCTATGGAGATAGACGAGAAGCTAGAACCGGAGGTAGTTCGAGAGTTTCTTGATGTGTTCGCTGAAGATCTACCTGATTGATCCCCGGCTCGCATATTGGGCTTCTCGATCGACCTGATTTCAGGGACGGCGCCAGTTTCCAAGGCTCCTTACAGGATGGCACCAGTTGAGTTGGCGGAATTGAAGAAGCTGATAGAAGACCTACTGGACAAGGGATTTATCCATCCAAGTGCATCCCCGTGGGGTGCTCCTGTGTTACTGGTAAAGAAGAAATACGGTTCTTTGCTCATGTGCATCGACCACCATGAGTTGAACAGGATGACCGTGAAGAACAAGTATCCTATTCTATGCATCGACGACTTGTTCGATCAACTAGGTGGTGCTTGGGTATTTTCTAAGATGGATTTTCGGTCAGGGTATCACCAAATCGGGGTTAAAGCAGAGGATGTATGCAAGACGGCTTTTCGGACACGATATGGCCACTATGAGTTTCTGGTGATGTCGTTCGGTATTACCAATGCACCTGCCGTATTTATAAACTTGATGAACAGAGTCTTTTCCAAATACTTGGACCAGTTTGTCATTGTATTCATCGACGACATTCTAATATATTCCAAAAGTCGAGAGGAGCACACTGAGCATCTACGAATTGTATTGCAGATTCTACAGGAGGAGATGCTCTATGCTAAGCTAAGCAAGTATGAGTTTTGGCTCGACAAGGTAAAATTTCTGGGGCATGTCGTTTCGAGTGACGACATTTCAGTGGATCCGGCGAAAATTGAATCTATCAAGGACCGGCCGACCCCGAAATCGATAGCTGAGATAAGGAGCTTCTTGAGATTGGCTGGGTACTATCGACGGTTTGTCTAAGATTTTTCCAGAGTAGCAGACCCCTTGACGAAACTTACACGGAAGGAGCTGCCTTATATTTGGTCAAAGGAGTGCACCCAGGCGTTCGAGCTGTTAAAACTGAAGTTGACCATGGCCCCAATCCTGACTGTGCCAGACAGCTTCGGTGGCATGGTTGTTCATAGTGATGCGTTGGGAAAAGGTTTAGACTGTGTTTTGATGCAACACGGACGAGTGGTGGTATACACCTCTCTTTGGCTGAAGACTCACGAGAAGAACTACCCCACGCATGACCTGGAGTTAGCGGCAGTTGTGTTCGCCTTAAAGATATGGAGGCATTACTTTCTAGGCGAAAGAATGGAGTTGTACACTGATCATAAAAGTTTGAAATACGTGTTCACTCAGAAGATGTTGAATATAAGACAACGCAAATGGCCGGAGTTGATGGCAGACTACGATATTGATCTGTAGTATCACCCGGAGAAGGTGAACGTCGTTCTTGATGCTCTCAGTCGCAGGCCGTCAGCCATGTTGCTGACCTGTCAGAAGGGGATTCTCAATGGCCTTCAGAGACTCGAGTTAGAGGTAATTACACCGGGTGTGCCCGGACAGCTCTGGCAGTTGCAAGTTCAATCATTGCTTATAGATTGCATTAAAGCTGCACGGGCTGGAGAGTCTCAGTTGCAGAAATTTAGAGGGTTAGTTGAGGCTGGTTTGAGGACGGATTTGCAGATTCACGAAAATGGTTCCCTAAGATTTGGCAGTCGGCTGTGTGTTCCAAAAGGGGGTATTCGAGATGAAGTTCTGGCTGAGGCACACAGTTCCACTTACTCAGTGCATCCAGGAGGCACCAAGATGTATAGAGATCTGAGGCAGCACTTCTGGTGGAACGGAATGAAGAGGGAGATTGCCCGTTTTGTCTCCAATTGTCTTGTATGCTAACAGGTGAAAGCCGAGCATCTGAGAATAGCTGGGTTGTTGCATCCGCTTCAAGTGCCAGAGTGGAAATGGGAACACATCACCATGGATTTTGTGATGGCACTACCTCGAAGTCCAAGGGGCAACAATGCTCTCCGGGTTATTGTTGATCGTCTTACGAAGGAAGCACATCTCATACCTTTCCGAGTCGGACAATCGACAGATTCACTTGCGGAGAAGTATATGCAGGAGATTGTGAAACTGCACAGAGTGCCCGTTAGTATCGTGTTTGATCGAGACATCAGGTTCATTTCCCATTTTTGGAAGAGCCTGCAGAAGAGTTTGGGCACTCATCTCAAGTTCGGCACGACCTATCATCCGCAGACGGACGGGCAATCCGAGCATACTATTCAGACGCTTGAGGATATGCTAAGGGCATGCATACTTGATTTTTAGGGCTCTTGGGAAGATCACCTCCATTTGATAGAATTTTCGTATAACAGCTATCATGCTAGCATCCAGATGGCACCGTTCAAAGCTCTTTACGGACGAAAGTGTCGATCCCCTCATTGTTAGGATGACGTAGGTGAACAAAGGTTGCTGGGCCCTGAGCTTATAGTACAGATGGTTAGCAAGGTTCAGACGACCAGGCAACGTATCAAGACTGCTCAGAACCGACAGAAGAGTTGGGCAGATGCTGGCAGAAGGTCGTTGGAGGTTGGTGTTGGTGACCATGTATTCCTGAAGATATCACCTATTCGGAGAGCGATCAGATTTGGTAGTCAGAGAAACTCAGTCTCCGATTCATCGAACCTTTTGAGGTGCTAGAGCGAGTAGGAGAGGTGGCTTATTGACTTGCTTTGCCTCTATCACTAGATGGTGTGCACAATACCTTCCATATATCTCAGTTGAGGCGTTACGTTTGGGATGACAGCCATATCTTAGACTATTTAGAGTTAACGTTGGGCACCGCTCTGTCTTACGAGGAGCAGCCTACCACCATTCTCGATCGTCGGAAAAAAGTGCTAAAGAACAAAGCCATTCCCTTGGTTCGAATTTTTTAGGGTATTCATTCCCCAGGCGAGTCAACCTGGGAATGCGTGGAGGACATCCGTCCCGATTTCCGCACTTGTTTGAGGAGTTGTTGTTGTTTGTTCCGTAATTTTTCCGTTCTTTAATTTCGAGGACGAAATTTTTTTAAGGGGGTGTGATATAAATCTCCAGTTCTATGGTACATCTTGTATTTAAAATTTTAGTCCCAATAAATTTTCTGTTTAAACCCCAAGTTAATTTCCTAAGTATTTTCTCAATATTCTTTTCTTTAAACCTTAACCTAATTTTTCCAAATTTTTCTATTTCTAATATTTTCTTTTCCTAAACCCCCAATCTCCAGCCCAGCCCAAACCCACACACCCACATGACCTAACCCAGCCTGTTCCCCACCTCTTCTTCTTCTACTACTTCTTTCTCCTTTTCCCGCTTCATCCCAACAACTCTCCTCCTTTCTTGCACTCGACCCCGACCCGGCCCTCGTCGACGACGCTCCCGATCCCAATGACCAGAGATCATCTCTTCCACCTCCCAACTTCTTTCCCTTCTTTTTTCACCGAGCCCCCACGTCTCCTTCTCCTTCTTTCTCACCCACGTCCTCCGGGAGACTCGCTCCTCGCCCAATGGCCACGGCCTCGCCCACGATCCCCTCGCCGAACTCTCTCATCTCTCTCAACGTCTCTCTCTCTCTCTCTCTCTAAATCTCTATCTCCCTCACTCACCTTATCCGACTCATTCTCTCTCTCTACCCGCCATTGAAATCACTTTCACCACCGACGACCGCCCAGCACCCCTACGAGGCCATCGCCAACTTCCTTTACAACCTCCCTCGCACAGCAGCTCCTCTACCTCCACCTCTCTCTCAACTCCTGAGAACCCTACGGCCAAGGCAACCACCAAGCCTCTGCTCCATCGCCGGCCATCCACACCACCGGTGAACCCTCCGAACTCCGAGCAACCCCTCCCTGCTTCGCCGTTGACCACCTCCTCATAACACCGAGCATAATCACCTTTCCTCTCTCCAATCTCCAGCTCCTCTACAAACCGTCGCTACACCGATCACTGCCGGAGCTCCTTGAAACCACTACGAGCCCCTTCTCGTCATCTCCACCAACTCCTCAAGCATCTCCCCCATCGTAACCCAACTCCCAAGCTCCACCATCGCCGAGGCAATCTACCTCCAGCACCCACCGTCGCCGAAACTCCTCTGCCGCCTCCGTCAAGCACACCTCCATCTCCAACGCCGAGCCATTACCTTCCTCTAAGCAGGCCAAGCCCTCTGCCTCTCTCTCCCTCTCCTTGAGATCACCGACGAGCCACCTTCACTGCCTCATGTCGCCTGCGTGTCCAGACATGCCATGGCTCGTGCTCACTTCGTGCCCAGCACCGCACCACCCTCGTTCCCATTCAGGTGTCACGCCGTGCCACACCCATACCACTCACCGAGCTAAGACCGTGCCGAGTACCGTGTCACGCCTGCGACATCACCACGCCCACTATCGTATCACGCCCGCGTCGCCACCGCGTCCAGTACCGGGTCACCACGCATCGCGCATGTGCCACGCACCGTGTCTAGTATTGCACCTCTCGTGTGTCGAGACGAATCCTGCATGTTGTATCGCTTTTATATCAGTGACCGAAGGCAAGTGAAACCTCACTTGCTTTAACATGCTACGTACATAGATTTATAAATTCATGTTAATATTATACTAGTTCGATTATTGCGAATCCGTGTTACGTAGAATGCTATCACACATGTTTTTGTATGCCATCATCGTATTAATTCTAAAGTGTTAGTTTTGAGCACAATCGGATCTAAAACGTCATATTAATATCACATGGAAGTAGTAAATATTAGATATCGTTTTCACGAATTAGGTAGAACCAAAGTTAATTCGATAATTTTCGATATTGTGTGTTGTTAGTCCGATGTGGAGAACTGAACTAAAACCCCGTCGATCATGCTCAAACCTTTTACCTATATTTCCTTTTACTACTTACGAATATCGTGTAGAAAACTGAACTTAAAATAACGAAGTATCGCACGAGAAACGATGTCCCAAAGAGGCGGCATCAATTCTGGTTTTACTGTACATGTCGTGATGTTAAATTAATATAAAATTATATACATATCATAATATAGAGTTCTATAGCTCATATCGAAGCCGACTCGATAAGCTAGAACCCTCTATAGTTTATCCTTCGATACTGATAGATCACAGCAACGAAAACTGACTTGGAATGCGGCTCTGGACTGCAGTCCAGAGCTGCATTCCATTTTGACACCTGACTTTAAGTGAATGTGTAGCGCTGTATGAACATGGAATTTTGTGTAACCCTATACCGTTGTAAAGATAATCCTGTTAGCTAACTATAGGTTTTGGTTTAGTTTGATTTTACTGCCGTTTGATATTTTAATTGTTATTTAAACTGTCAAAGTGTACTGCAGTCCTAAGCAAGGACAGAACGGATGTTCTGACCTTGAACAGAACATATCTCGCAACATAAAGCAGATATTGTCAATCCGTCTAGTGTGTTGAAAACGTAATTGATAGATCTAAATATTACTCAACTGTAGCGTTATCTAATTATGATCCCAACAGCGTGAAAAATGTGTTACGAATTGGACTTTAAGTTCAGGAACTGAATTTCCAACGATGAAAACTTAAAATGAAACGACCGTATCTCGCAAATCTAAAACCCGATTGATATGGAACCAATTTTGCTGGAGCGCTGGTTGAATTTCATTACTTCCAGTTTTGTAGAATCTTGTCTAATTACGATCGTACGAATTAATATGTTTTTCTGAATTCGTAATGCACATTGTGTTTCACATCATACATGACTTGCTATATTGCATCACTCCCGTATTTTTACCCGACCGTGATACTTTTAGTGATAGCGAACGTTCATAGTAATTTATAGCGAACTTTGCATTGTCGAACGTGAATGGTATTGCATTAGTTGTGTCAAGTACGCCAGCGATAAGTGATTGATTCGTGAAAGTGAACAATGCGATAAAAACGAACAAGATCGTGATTTGGCACGTACTTGTATACAAGTAGTCCTATACATATAGTTATTGTAATCTGGGAAAAATGGGAAAATCAAGGTGGAATCGAACTCGTATTTAACGAGATACAGTGACTTAAAAGGATGATCATTCGATATTAGTGATACACACACATTAGGTCGTGAGCCTAACGGCACGGCTGCAAGGTTATGTCCCGGACAACAGTGGACCGTAGTCTCGGGCATGCACGAGACCCTTATTAAACACGAGCATCTTTTTCCACCGATTGATTTCAATTGACTTAGTGACTGATAAGTAGTGACATACACATTGCCTGATTTGCTGACATATACCGCATAATTCATTTCACTTGATATTTCTTATTCTTATGTTACTGTATTCTGCCATGCATTTCACGTTTAATAACATAGTACACACTATATATTTATTACTATATGCGTCGTCCTGACAACCTAAGTGTGCATGCTCAAAGGACGAAATAGATCCAGCTCAAGAGCAGGACCTGCCATTCGAGGTCGTGGAGATTTAGACCGCGACATCAGCGCTGTCGCCTTCTGCATGCTATAAGAACACTGTTATTTCTTTGGTTAGTGATTCTTCCATGCAATTAAATGTATCATGTACTCTGTTATTTTAATGTAATAAAGTTATGAACTGTGATTTTCTTTACTCTGGTGTTGTGTTTACTGATTAGCATGTAATGCTACAAACCGAAGTGTGACTATGGCGGGATTATTTCTTGACTGTAGGAGCATGCATGGCCTGGCCACCTCTCGCATTCCGTATTTTGGGAAGCAAGGCGTGACACATGTTGATGTCAAATTCGATCTAACTATTTACTTTATAGGGACTAAACTCTTGTCAATTTTGTTTCATTACTTTCTTTATGCATCATTACGGACCATGTGATGTCATTCAGTTCATTCACTGAATACAACTACATTGCCTATATGCCATATCAGGATGACATTCACAATATTCTGCTGTATCACTCTTTGTAATCCTTTCTACTAAAGTTTTCTTTGTTTGTTTTGATGACTAGCGGATTATTCGTACCTGTTTAAAAATTGTCTTTTGGTGCAGCAGACCCTTCTCGTCGTCGCGTGTCAAACACCGCCTGTAACTGCAGGCAGCTTATTAAACCAGAAGAATCCAGAAGGCAACGATTCGGCTTCCTGCAGAGAAGCTATGGTGAGCCACCAGTTCTATATGTTACTGTTACTGTTGTTATCCTAACCTGGCCTCGTCATCTCAACATCTCTTTGCATCTTTATATGCAACTTTCGCTGAAGTGTTTGCAACTTTCGCTGAATTAAACTCTCAGGTTCATGCCTGGGAGTAAAAGATAGAAACCAATGCGCGCCTATCCTGAGGCCTTCTTTTAGCATCAAATATAATGAATCTCCCAGCATTGGTTATATTTTAAATTCAACTACTGTCCATTTGTTTAAGTGTAGCGTCTTTTTTTGGTTGTTTCTTTTAAAATAGATTCCTAACCATGATTACAGTTTTGGAAAGGGGAACATAATATGCTTGAGTCGAATTCTTATACTGCGGTATTATGGCCTATAGATACAGTTTCCCTCCTTAAGCCATCTTCCGGCAACTTTTAACTTAATGGATCTCAACTAAACCTTATGTAATTAGAAACATAATTCAAACCGGTGTTCATTAAAGGTGTTGCTAATAAGACCTCATGATATGTTTGGTTGTCATAACCCCAGCTTGGACATGAAAGTTCAATTCACCGGCAGCATATTTATCCCAATTTATAAACAGTTCAGCAAAAGCTGCACCTACTATATGAGACACAAGGTGATGTTGAAAAGGGAAATGAGTTGGGCTCGGTTGTGATAATTTTAAGATGGGAGAAATATATCGGACCCAAATTCTGATAACAAGAGTACTATCCACAAGTGAACAAATACCTGATATGAAAATTAGGTTGCAATGCTGTCTTAATTGTGATCTCCCTCTGCTTTCACTTACGTTAAATGCAACCAAATTTATGACCCTTTACTTGCTAGTTACAAGTTCTTGTCATAGTTCATTCCTGGAAAAAAAATTATAAATATCATCCTGATAGAAAACAAGATATATGAATTTAAACACTTCTACGCTCCAAGAGCTCTTTTAGTAGACCTAACCTAAAATGAGAATTGATTAGAATAAAAGCGGGGAAAAAGAACTTGAGGCAGATCATATTTGGCTATCATGCGGTTGTTTCAACTCGATAGTCATCGTTACTTTATTGTCGGTGATATCTCCAACTACATACTGATTCTAATTCACCTATGTAGATCATATCCTTTTCAAATGCTAATTCATGATTGATCTTGAATTCATGCTCCTCTTGTAGATATCCGGTTCAACTTTTTTGGGGAGATTGAGCGGACCCTTAAGGCGAACTGCCGTTTCTAGCAACAATCCAGATCCTTCATCCCTATCATGTAGCCGTATTACAATGGACACGAATTCTAATGTTCTCTGAAAAGCTCCGAGCGCTCAGAGGAATTTACCGATTGGACAATCTAACATTAATAATTATGAATCCGCCCTTTAATGCATCGAAGGTCTCCGTTTCGACAAGGAAGAGAAGGTCTGAATGGTGAAAATCATATTTATCAGAGATCAACACCCTTGACTTGTGATAGAGTTGACAAATTGCTCCATTGACTCCATGACACTAAGAGATATGGCTATGATAAAAGCCTGTTTGTAAATGTTGTTTTTCGGATTTGGCCATGCACTGTCTCTATTTTGAGATCAGTCATGCTTAATATTTAATTTTATTCTTTTAGTTCTGTTATTATTATTATTTCTTGAAGCCCATAGATATTTTAGGGTATTTTTGTTTTGCCGTTGTTTTACCTGAAAATATGGTTCTTGGAGAATGATGATATGGTATTGGTTAACTGATGGCTTGAGGTAGTTAGAAGGAATAAAATTTTAGATTTAGTCATTGGTATTCAAATGCCTATTTATTTAAATTTTATCAAATCATTTTTCTTTACGTGTTTGTTTTCGGACAATCAATATCGGACAGAAGATATCTTGCAAGAAGTAGGTGTTCTAGCCCTCAAGGGAACAGATTAGTTTCTGTGTAGACATATTTGTGCATGAAGATGATATCAGAATATTTGCTCTATCTGACTCGATATCCTGATATCCTGTAAAGTTACGTGTTCACCTTTTCTACATAAGGGAAAAAAGAAGAGAAAAAGAAGAGAAGATACTGCATTCTCTATTAGTGATCGTAAGTATGATTTACATTTCTAGTATTGTTATAATTCTATGTTCGATATAATTGAACTCACTTATTGCTTGGTATGTTAAATTTTTTTAAGAATATGACATTTTCTAGGGGTGTAAATATATATATGTTCATGACTGTTTGGTGATGATTTAAGAAAAAACTTCATTTTTCCAGCAAGATTTTGGTGAATGTGGATGATAATTGATAGCTGTTGCAATAAAACCTATTTCTTGATCATATATACAGAAAGGAAAGGGAAAGCGGCTGCAAAATGTTACTAAAACTGAATAAAAAATTAAAGGGATGGTCTACCTAGGTTCATTTCATAAATAACAACTTTGCTATATGAGGAGAAAAACAAGGCTACTGATAAAATTATGGATGTTTCATGAAATAAACTGCTGTTCTATAATTCCCTGGAAAAAAAATCAACATTGTATCAACAAGCAGACCTCTAACTTAAACATATCAACAAACAAATGCATGTAATCTCAAAAAGCACTGCCCTCTGAAGCAGCAGCAAATGAATTCGTTCTCGATACAGGCAACGACCTCGGCGTCCTCGGATGGTAATTCCTCATCTTATTCCCATCACAATCATAAGCTTCCTCCTCCCCATCGCTCGGAACTTTACACCTCTCTCCTAATATTATTGTCTTTCTCCAAACCGACGACTCCGGTTCCTCCTCCTCACCAACCTCATTCGCATGCCGCTTGTCCTTGTTTCTACTCGTCCGGATCTTCGATAGCCCCGGGCCTGTTATGACTTCATGAACTTGTATTGATGGCGTCTTGAGAGCTTCTGTTGACGGTGTTCCTGATTTCTTGGATGAATTGTTCGATGGAGACGAGGTTTGAGGTTTTGAGTATGAGGATTTGCGGTGGTGAGAGACGCAGAGAGTGAAGAGGACAGCGATGGTGGCGAAAACGCTTACGATGATGAGAGAGAGGGAGAGTGGTATTGAGGTTGTAGAGATTAATGAGTTGGTCTTCGAATAATAATGCAATGTTCTTGTCATTGTAATTGATAATAAAATATTTGCTTTTTCCACTTTCTTTTGTGTGTTTTAGAACCTGATCCGAAACAAGAGGGATGTTTTAGGTTCTTGTTTCTTATTTTGTGGACATGTTTTAGTTCCAATTGATTTGGCATCAAGTGTGCTAAATTTAGGTTTTTGTTGTTAGAAGGTCTTAGGGATAAGTTGGCACTCATAACTGAATGGTTGTTTTGGTTGTTAGAATTTTTTTACTATTACACGGTTTCAAAAAACGCATTGCTCTTGTGCTAAAAACTTTCTATAGAGATTGATGAGAAATAAAAATAATTAATTAATGGTTTCTATAGCAATGAGAGAAGCAACTCCATATGTCATATCATCATTCATAACCAGCAAATTGCTTTTTAATCAATTTTGGTTGATCCGATTAATGAAATGCAGCGAAACCTTTATGATTACTTTCTAAATCCGTAAAAAGAGAACATCTAGAATCCGAATAATTCATGTGCTAAGATCAAAGAACATGGATTAAGCTATCAACTTCATACTGATTCTTGTGATTTTGATATTAAAAAAAATCATGTTAGGTTTCCCAAAAGTTGAGAGCACCACCACTCGTATGATCATTGTTGCAGTCACCGAGGAGATTAACAAGAGAGTGGGTTCTATGGGCAAAGGATTCCAAAGAAGAGCCGATTCCTGTAGTTTCATTCTCTCACTTTTATTCACTTATTATTTTTTATTATTTGGCCCATTTGGGGAAGGAAAGTTGATGTATTCTGTGTTTTCTACTAGTAAAATAAATTTCATACCTATACAAGTTGATTTCATGATTTCGGAAGTTTTTCAATTTCTCTTTTGACCATTACATCCAAGATAATTAAGGAAACGCTTAGCAAAACTATTAATATAACACGTGTATCTATGTAAATTAATTAATCTGCAGTTAAGAAGAATATAATATTAAAAAACAGTTCTTATTATGTGCTTCATTTCTCTTTCAATTTCCTCCAAGGTATCAATTTTTTTTTAAATTCGACAATATAAACAAACCAGGCAGGGGTAGAGATAGATATATTGAACAAAAAATATTGTATGGAGACACATATTGAAACCGTTATTATGTGCACAATTTACAAGCAAGTCATATGATTTGCATGAAAACAAATCAAATATTTCATGATCATTGATTAAACAATAGGTAATAGTTTTTCTTATGAAAAAAAAACCCCGGTGGATCCAGTAAAAGCATGAGATGCATGAGCATTTTAACCATAAAAAGCTACTTTAAGAAAAGAAAATATACAACCAAACTACAACTATAGGGAATACATAAAATCTTCTAACTATGAAATCAGAACAATGGTGAGTGGTCCTAAGGAAGGAAGTAATATCTAGGAATCATTTATAGAATCGTTGTCGGGTTTTTAATTTGTTAAAACCAAAATTTGAACTTTTCATGCGGATTCTCTGAAGGGGATTTTTAAAAGAAATATAACCCTCCACTTTCCATTTCGTCATGTATACCCGAATTGGGATTCCTGAATTAGGACGGACATGTTAGGACGGATTTAGGGTGCAGACCACGTTTCATGTATCCAGGCCTTGGCGGGTTTTATCACTCAAACTACAAGAAAAATAGCTAACCTAAATCTAGACATGCAAATTTGCAATAATGATCCAAAGAAACAATACAAGTTTATTACACCCTTGGAAAAATATACTCCTAAGCAGCTATTGCCCTATTACATAACTTCATTTCAGTCATTCCGGGGTCTTTGCTTTATTTGGGCCCCCCTGCTATTCCTGCTAGTATATTCAAGGCTGGAATAGGGTAAAACAGAAAGCCCCGTAGATATGGTGTTTTTTGATCTGAGATCAAGGGCAAGGATCTTAAACGAGCACCAAGGGATTTGAATCCATTCGCTGAATCCCATCCAACCATCCATTTAAGATTCAACTAGTTCATGCCGTAAAACAAATAAACTGCAGGGCCTAGTATATTTCTCAGGTCAATTGTTCACCGAATCCCATCAGAGAAGCAGGTCCGAATCTCAAAAAATAGCCGAGCCCCCAAGTTAAATGCTAGGGTATGGGTTAAATGACTCAATTGACTTGAAGCCCATCCTACAGGGGGCAACTTTTTCAAAAGCTTTCAAACATTAAAACCCAAACATAGATAAATGAGCATATGAAAAGCTTTCAAACATTAAAACCCAAACATTGATAAATGAGCATATGAGCACAACTGTGGGGCAAAATTTAAGAAACCACCAAGAAATTATTAATTATACAGCCAAATGATTCTCATTAATGATCGATATATCGACCGAAACAGTCAGAACATGAAACCAAGAGTATATAAAGCTTATACAATATAAACGATGAGGGGGTCATCTGCACATATGATAGTTCCGCTATCAATCTTGAAGCCTCCGAACAAAAACGAGTATAGTTCCATTTCTCTACAACAGCAGCACGATGAATACGAGCAGCTTAGGGTTCTTGAAACCCCATGATGCACAATTAACACATTATATTTACAATCATGATCAGGCATAACAACCAACCGGCGATCTCCAATATAAATTATGAGTAGTACTGCTTCCTCTCCTCCTGTATAGACCTGAATATCCGAGCCGCTGACTCGGTCGCGAGCCTCGCCTTACAAGGAACAACCCTAATCACACGGTTTGGGTTCTCTTGATCATCTGAATTCGAAGACGCAGGAAACAAAGGCAATCCATCGCTACTCTCCGATAACAAAGGATAACTCGGATAAGCAGAACTTCCACAGAAAGGAGCAATGTAGCCGGCATTTGAAGGACCGGGGCCTGGGTATGGTTTGTAAATAAGTCCTTCAGAAGGGGGCATCACCGGAATCAACCACTGGTTAGTATTCGGTTGAAAACACCATGGATTCAATCTATTATCAGAAGCCAAATTGTTTGAATTTTGCGGTGATGGTTCTTGTATAACAGCTGGTTGTGGAGATTTCTTGATAGTTTCAGGCGGCGAGTCCTCTGCGACAAGTTTCGCTTGCAGGTTCCTTATGGAAAGATCGATTTTGACGACATCTGGGGATGCAGATATCAACTTTTATACCTGCACGACGAAAAATCATTAACCGTGGTTAATGAGTTGCTGCTTTATACCATTTGGCTTGAAATTGACTGAGGGCAACAGACCTTTATCAATCTATGTAGCTCAAACACTTATATTGCAAAAATTCTCTGCTGACTGCAAGAAAATAAAGATTGTGGCCATTTGACCACCAGAAAAAGGAACGTTATTCAAAATTCAAGCAATAAAGTTTCATAAATGTATATTTATATTTTAACCAGCCAAGAAAATATTGTTTACTTGCTTGGCTATGGCTCTTCTTGCTTTCCAAAACTGTTTAGGACCAATGGCTCCGACGACATCATTAGGGCTTATCACTACGCCTGATATAGAACTAGGCAATGAAGACTCAGAGACCTCATTTCTCTCATCACCTCCATGCTCCGGAGACTCGCTAGCATTAGGAGTAATCAGAGTGAGTGATGCTCCAGAGAATGATTTGCCGACTCTTGAATTATCTCCATCGTCTACAACATCAATGGAAGCATCCGAAACAGAATCTGCTTCTGCATTATCATAACGTGGAGTTATAGCGACAATCGTAGAAACGTTCATCCTTTTAGGACCATCGATAACTGAACCTGTGGTATGGTTTTGTTCACCATGCGTTTGCTCAATGTTTCTTGACCTCATATTGTTCGTGTATGTTCCTTTAGATTGTTTGTCACTAGAATTTGGAGAAAATGAAGAGCTTTTTTGAGAATTTTCAGCACAAGATGTATCTAATCTCACTGTCTCAGTTGCAGACAAGTTATAATTCGACTGAACAAAGGTAGGAACCAAAAAAATCATGATAATCATCATGGTTCTTCTGCTGAGAATTGTTTGCGGAAGCTTCGGGCATGCGATGTGAGCTACGAGCAGGCTCGTCATCAATAGACAAAACACTGCAGGCTCTCCTTTAAGAAGATCTTTTAAATTCTACCCCTGTGGAATCGAGCGTCGAATTGTTTGAGGACTGAGAATGAAAATTTTCAGATAAACGAACAGATGGCTGATCAGGTACATCTGATGTAGCAAAAGTACTCCTCTGCTGCCGATAAACCTGCAACCACGCTATCAATCCTTAAAATCAAGCTTTGCAACTGTCATCTGGAAATGTAAGAAACAAATAATAGCACGCATGAATATAGTTTTTCAAGAAAATCATAGTACTTGCAGCTCATAGTCACCTAATGCTACAATGAAGAGACTCAAGTATATCGTCATCCAAGCCCAACGTAGGTCAACTATGAAGACAAACTTCAGGAAAAATCTGACAGATTTACCACTGGTTGTCGACCCTCTATTAATTAGTGACAAATTCCTGATTGAGGAAACTATGACAAGAGAGGAGTTTGCCGTGATCGTAGACCAGTTGCCGTCTTCCAAATTTAGAAATTCTTCCAAGACTATGGGACAGGCCTAGAAGGAGAAAGATGATACATTTCACTGTGGAAAATATGAGGGTGTATACACCAAATTCAAACATATGGATGCACAAATACACATGCAACCCGGCCAGTTTAACACTGGTCTTTATGGAAAGTTTACTTCGATTGCTGACGGAGGCGTGAATCTCCTTCAGATGTTACCTTTCGTTGATCTGCTGATGGCAGCGACAGGTGGCTAAGATTGGATCTGGAAACTGTCGCTCCTGAAACGTGTGGATCTCAATGGGTTTAAGGTTGAGCTTGCCGAGTTACCTGCAAGGAAGTCCCGGGATGGTTGTACCTCCGACGGTCAAGTTAGACTAGAGATTCGAGCAGAGTAACGGCTTAGTAGAGTAAAAATGGCTTACTTGAACCGTCTGAAGGAAAGATTTATATAGCGGTGGCAGCAGGCGAGGCAGGCGCGAGAATCACGCCGGCCGTTACACTCCCGACGTCATGCCCGCGTGATGAGCGGGACCTCCCATTAATGGTAAGACAGGCTTGTTAATGTGGGATTGTGGTGGCGTGGAACGTGGGATGTGGTCGGCGGAGATCTCGCGCATGGCGAGATTCGCGGGATAGCGGTTACGCCTGCAAGTGGTGTTGTTGATTGGCCGATGAGACCGAGGAAGATGACCTCGGCGGGAGAGCTCGCGGAGGAGCGGGAGAGCCGAGTTATCTTGGTTCTGCTCGAGCCCGGAAGCGAGCTGAGAGGGACGAGGAGCCTCGGGCCTGTGATAGCTCGGAGACGAGCTGTGGGGCCGAGGAGGCCAATTGTGCTGGGGGCTCGGAGGTGAGCCGGCATTTGCTCGTAGGAAAGGCACAGGAGTGGTCTGGTCGGCCACTGTAGGTCCTTTCTTGTGAGCCCTGGGACACGTCATCTTCCACATGTCCTGATCTGGGAGATCACCGATATCGAGCATCATCATTAGACCCCCACTCTCGTCCCGACCAGTTGACGTGTCGGGTCGAGAGTGGTTTGCCGGGTCATCCGAGGTGAGCTTCTTTTTGAAGATATCGTTGGGTGTGTCCCTGGGCGATCGATTGTTTTTTCGGGTGATGTCAGCGGATCAGGGCGAGATCTCCGCATTAAAGAGGGTGCGCCGGATCGTGTGCCCTTTTGCTGAAGCGACAGGTCACGTATTGGGTGTCGGTTGACTGATGTGACGTGCCGCAGGATTCTGGCGTCCGATGGGATGCTGCTAATGCGCTTGCAACAGGTGAAGTGATCGTGGCCGTCAAGTGTACTGAATCGTTTTGGCGGGAGTCGACCGTCGCCACTGGATGAGGACACCGGATGTATAAATCAAGGGGGGCCTGATTTGGGGTCTCTCTCTTCCCACTTTCATCATTCTGAGTCTTGTTAGCTCGGCGCTCTCCCCTTTAGGTCGGATCTCAGCGTTTTCTCTTCTCGAGGATTTCCCTCCATCATGTTAGATGTCTTGTTTTGAGGAGTTTTTAGATGTCGTAGGGGTAGATACTAGGGATTCTTCCTCCGGGTTGGAGCCCCTTCGGGAAGTTGGGGTCAGATCCTCTTCCCGGGGTCGCGCGTCTGGGGCGGTTCCTGGAACGGTAGCGGCAGGTGCCCCTGGTGCGTCGTCCTCAGTAAAATATGAGGACGAGCTAGTCACCGCTCGGGCTCGTTTCCATATTCCCTCCTACTACACGCTACGATTGGCCGAGGAAGGAGAGAGGGCAGATCAGGTGAGAGGTAGAAAGATCGCGTTGTACCTGGAAGCCCTTTGGGCCGGGATGCGTCTGCCTTTCTTTTCCGAGGTTGTAGCTGCGTTAAATTACTTTGGGTTAGCCCCGAGCCAGCTAGTGCAGAACTCCTGGAGGATTCTCCTTGGGTTCCTGGTCCGGTTGAAGTTGCAGACGATCCCCTTTAGTCTGTCCATCCTTGCCTCCTCTCTTATTTACAAAAGTCACCCAGGAACTTGCGCGGCGACCCGAGGTGGGTTTACCTCTCCTTTAGGAAGCAGCGAGGGAGTGTAGCCGGGTCAGGAGTTGTCGTCCAGTCTTCTTCCATCCATGATTGGAAGAAGAAGTTTTTCTTCGTTGGGCCTCCAGAGGGTGAGGACTGGCCCGTACCCGTCAAGTGGTCTAGGGATAGGTGCTGACAGGGAAATCCGTCCAATGACCCCGACGCGGCGAGAGTGGCGGCGTGGGAGCCTATTCCTCGGGCTGATGTGCTGCTTTCTGAGCGAGCCCTCAGTTGGGCCGGGCTCAGCCCCGCCCAGTTCGTCGGTAAGTTAGGAGCTTGTATTTGTTTTTACTTTGTTTGTGTCGCTGACTCCGTTATATCATGTTTTGTGCAGAAACCATGGACGCGGGCCTCCTCCGAGCAGCCATGCGCAAGCCGAAGAAGGGGTCGAAGGCTGGAGGGGCCAACTCTTCCTGTCAGATGCCGGTCCCAGCTTTCCCAGCGGCCGTCCCGCCCCAGCGCTCAAGTGCGAATCGCGCCCCGGGGCCCAGCCAGGTGCCGAGCAGAAAAAGGGCTCGGGGAGAGGACGCCCGAGCTTCGAAGGTGGAGACGAGCTCTCCACCGTCATCTCTCAAGAGGTTCCCCCGAGTAGTTCTGCGGACCCCGGCCTCTCCGATCCTGGTGGACGAGGAGGAGCTGCGCTTTGAGGTGCCCTCGGGGCTTTCCCTTGCTGACAGCTTACTGCACGACATGGAGAGGTCGGCCGGGGGCCGGGTCGCTGGGGGACGCTGAAGGCACAAATGGCGTCCATCGCCCAAGAGACCCTGCAGGTTAGCGCTCGTATATCGTCTCATTTCTTGGGAGATTTGGTGCCCCTTTTCCTTTCTGACCTCCCTTCTGATTTCTTCAGGTACTCCAGCACGTCGCTATCGTCGCCCGGATGGAGGAGGAGGAGATAGCCCCGGCGATGCAAGCCGCGGGCGAGCTCTCCTCATTAGGGAAGAGCTCGAAGCGGGAGCTGGAGACGGCGATGGCGAGGGTCGCTGTCCTCGAGGACGAGGTGGCTGCCGGGAGGCAGGAGGTGGCGGCCATGAAGCAGGAGGTGGCGTCCTCGAAGCAAGAGGTGGCCAGGTTCCACGAGGCCGCCCAGGTCGCCGAGGCCAAGCTTCAGGGCTCCAAGGTGCTCGTCGGAACCATGAAGAAGTCAGTGAGCACTCTCCGAAAGGAGTTGGGGGCTGCGGTAGAGGCAGCGAAGAGAGCCAACCTCTGGGCGGAGGAGGCAGTGGAGAACTTCCAAAAGTCGGAGCAGTTCTACACCGTCTTAGCCTCGGCCACCACCCTCATCTGGCACGAGGCTCTCGACGCCGTCAAGGCCCGGGTGCCGAAGTTTGCTGATGAATAGCTCCAACAAGAATATCCCCGCGGGGATGACGAGCAGGGGGATGCCCCCGGGAGCACTGCCGGGGAAGGGACTCTCGGCGATGGCGACGCCGAAGCTCCTGTAACGGACGCATCCCCAGTCGCGGTGGACATCGAGCTCATCGATATCGCGCCCGGCCATAGGGCCTGAAGCCCCTCGTCTTCTCTTTGTATTTTCTTTTGTAGGCCTCCGGTCATTTTTGTAAAGCTGGGGAGCCCACAATACCCTTGTAGAAGCTTTGACTTTTTGAATAAAGATTTTTGTTTTTGCAGTAGTGTTTGTGCTTGTATTTCCTTTTGTTGGTAGATACTTGTATTTGCACAGACTGCCTTCATTTTATATCGGTTCTTTGTCTAGCGATCACACATCGAGTTGAATCCGTTCATGTGCCGAGTGTGCGAAGACGGTATCTCCTTGGCCCTGAAGTCGAGGTAGAGATCGCTCAAATGTTTATAGACTGGATGCCTCTGCTTGAGTTCATGTTTCTTAGTTGTTGGAGGGGCCGTAATTAGCCAACTAAGGATGGTGCCGAGCAGGGTAGATGCTCGGTGCCTTTTGGCGAGGGCTTTGATCTTTAGCGCGGGAGGGGCCGTGAGTGGCCTACTAAGGATGGCTGAGCATGGTAGCTGCTCGGTGCCTTTTGACGAGGGCTTTGATCCCTGGTTTGTTGGGGTAGGGAGCTACCAGCCAGGGATAACCGAGCAAGGGAGGGCCCGGTTGCCTCTTGCGAGGGCTTTGCTCCTTAACGCGGGAGGGGCCTTGAGGGGCCTAGTAAGGATGGCCGAGCAGTGTAGCTGCTTGGTGCCTCTTGACGAGGGCTTTGATCCTTAGCGCGGGAGGGGCCGTGAGTGGTCTACTAAGGATGGCCGAGCAGGGTAGATGCTCGGTGCCTCTTGGCGAGGGCTTTGATCCCTGGTTTGTTGGGGTAGGGAGCTACCAGCCAGGGATAACCGAGCAAGGGCGGGCCCGGTTACCTCTTGCAAGGGCTTTGATCCTTAACGCGGGAGGGGCCGTGAGGGGCCTAGTAAGGATGGCCGAGCAAGGCAGCTGCTCGGTGCCTCTTGGTGAGCGATTTGATCCTTAGCGCGGGAGGGGCCGTGAGTGGCTTACTAAGGATGGCCGAGCCGGGTAGCTGCTTGGTGCCTCTTGGCGAGGGTTTTGATCCTTAGCGCGGGAGGGGCCATGAGTAGCCTACTATGGATGGCCGAGCAGGGTAGCTGCTCGGTGCCTCTTGGCGAGGGCTTTGATCCCTGGTTTGTTGGGGTAGGGAGCTACCAACCAGGGATAACCGAGCAAGGGCAGACCCGATTGCCTCTTGCGAGGGCTTTGATCCTTAAGGACGGGCCGAGCATGGTTACTGCCTGGTGCCTCTTGGCGAGGGCTTTGTCCTCTGGTTTGGTACGGAGGTACCAGCCAGGGATAACCGAACAAGGGCGGGTCCTGTTGCCTCTGTGAGGACTTTGATCCCTGGTTTGTTGGGGTAGGGAGCTACCAGCCAGGGATAACCAAACAAGGACGGGTTCGGTTGCCTCTTGCGTGGGCTTTTCATCCTTAGCGCGGGAGGGGCCGTAAGTGGCCTGGCCGAGCAGGGTTACTGCCCAGTGCCTCTTGGCGAGGGCTTTTTTCCTTAAGGATGGCCGAACAGGGTTGCTGCCCGGTGCCTCTTAGCGAGGGCTTTGATCCCTGGTTTTGTGGGGTAGGAAGCTATCAGCCAGGGATAGTCGAGCAAGGTAGACGCTCGGCTGCCTCTTGGTGAGGGCTTTGATCCCTGGCGTTGTGAGGTAGGGGAGCTACCGGCCAGGGATAGCCTAGCAGGGTAGCCGCTCGGCTTCTTCTTGGTGAGGGCTTTGATCCCTGGCGTTGTGAGGTAGGGGAGCTATCGGCCAGGGATAGCCGAGCAGGGTAGCCACTCGGCTGCCTCTTGGTGAGGGCTTTGATCCCTGGCATTGTGAGGTAGGGGAGCTACCAACCAAGGATAGCCGAACAGGGTAGCCGCTCGGCTGCCTCTTGGTGAGGGCTTTTGATCCCTGGCATTGATAGACCGGATACCTCTTGGTGAGGGTTTTGATCCCTAGCGTTGCAGGGTAGGGAAGCTACCAGCCAGGGATAGCCGAGCAGGGAGCTGCAGGGCTGCCTCTTCGTGAGAGCTTCGATCATTGGCGCTGGAGGGGCCGTGGAAGGCCGGCCAAGGATGAACCAAGCAGTGAGGCTGCTCGATCGCCTCTTAGTGAGGGCTTAGATCCCTAGCATAGTGGGGTAGGCGAACTACTAGCCAGGGATAGCCGAGCAGGGTAGCTGTTGGGCTGCCTCTTCGTGAGGGCTTCGGCCCTTGGCGCTGGAGGGGCCGTAGGAGGCCCGCCAAGGATGAACCAAGCAGTGAGGCCACTCGATCGCCTCTTAGTGAGGGCTTCGATCCCTGGCATAGTGGGGTAGGTGAGCTACCGGCCAGGAATAGCCAAGCAGGGTAGCTGCTGGGCTGCCTCTTTGTGAGGGCTTCGATCCCTGGCATTGTGAGATAGGGAAGCTACCGGCCAGGGATAGCCGAGCAGGGTAGCCGCTCGGCTGACTCTTGGTGAGGGCTTTGATCCCTGGCATTGTGAGGTAGGGGAGCTACCGGCCAAGGATAGCCGAGCAGGGTAGCCGCTCGGCTGCCTCTTGGTAAGGGCTTTGATCCCTGGCGTTGTAAGGAAGGGGAGCTACCGGCCAGAGATAATCGAGCGGGGTAGCTGCTGGGCTGCCTCTTCGTGAGGGCTTCGACCCATGGCGCTGGAGGGGCCGTGGGAGGCCCGCCAAGGATGAACCAAGCAGTGAGGCTGCTCGGTCGCTGATTCGTTCAAAAATATTTGTTAACCGCAATCAAGAACGGCGTCGCTTGGTAGCTAGCCGGTGAGTACGGGTCGGTCCACAGGGATTTTGTGTTTTCCTAATTGCACTAACGAGTTAATTCCGATGGGTGTCGGATTGATTTATTAAATCTAAAAACTACCAAATTAAGTTATACTAAGATTATCTAGATCTAAGTCTTGCTAGGGTTAGGTTTAGGGGAAGTTGAGAGATTAAACGTTTCCTCACCGCTTTCAATGCCCTATTATAGATCTATTAGGTGTTATGGTAATTATCAATAAAGTGGATTAGAATCATTCGGGAAGATGTTTCTTCCTCTAGGTTCTTGTCCTTCCTTTATCGATCCTTACCCTAACCTCCATGGAAAACACGCGCAACCGGTCCTTTATACTACGGTATCACCGTTACCTCGAGGGGT
Source organism: Agapanthus africanus (assembly GCA_030015575.1). Lineage (NCBI taxonomy): Eukaryota > Viridiplantae > Streptophyta > Magnoliopsida > Asparagales > Amaryllidaceae > Agapanthus > Agapanthus africanus. The sequence continues at coordinate 654,562,543 of JASDDO010000014.1, forward strand.
AAGGTGCCGCAGAGAGCGGTGTGTGCGTGTATGCATGGAGTTCTAATTCTTATGTATGAAGGAGCAAGAAAGGGGTGAGAGATCTCATCTCTCAAACCTTTCCTTAAAGCTAACCCTAACAAGCGAGGAGACTACTCGCTCATTAGGGGATTAAAAGACATTCTAAATTAAAAGTAAACTAAGGCAAAGAAATAAAAGGAACTTACTAATTTTTATTGATGGCTCTCTCCAAACATGAACGCAGTACAGATCTGAATTTATGGAATGAAAAAAGGCATGCCTCATACAGAATTTAGAGTTCCTATTTATAGAGGATAGGAAACCCTAGGGTTACAATGACTCGCACATCTGCTGTTACGAAAATACCCCCTAAGAATCCCAACAAATGCACCGACGCACCGCCAGAAGGATTTTCCACCGACACGTGCAACACCTGGCCGCGGATCCGTGGCCAAAGGCATGCTTTGGCCGCGGTTCCGCGGCCAAAGTATGAGATTGATTTCTGAAAATTTCTGTAATGCTTCTTGTTGACTTTTTATTACTATTTCTTGGGTTGGTTCTCAGATTGGCTTCCAGGTTGCTTCCAGATCTCCACAGTGAACAATTGTAGTGAAATTTTGCCGTTGCTTCGTGACGAAGTCTTGAACCTTGCACTGCCTCGTACTTTATGAATTAATCTTCGTGTAGGCTTGATCAAGGTTCTCCCATTTGTCGGTCTTAGTCTCACTTTTTGCATCGTCTTCTATCTTTTTCACTGTTTTTGTCCAAGAACCTGTAACCTGTACTTATGTAGCAGACATGGGTCAAAAGCATCTGTTTATTTGTAAAATACATAAAAATGGGGAATATAATAATACAATATTATGCTATGAACAAATACCCCCAAACTTATCTTTTGCTCGTCCTCGAGCAAACCTAGTTTTATTCTCAAAAAAAACCTAACCTCACTTTCGCAGGGAATCGCGATTGCACTGAGCACGTGCAACAAGCCGTTAAACCTCTAAGTGTCCCTAGTAGGAAGAGTGTTGTCTTCTGAGGGTTTTCAGCGGATACTACCCACAAAATCCTATCAATTCGGCCTTTCGACTTTTATTCTCCAATTAGATTTTCTAACAAGGAATTCTATTATCGTCGACTCGTAAATTATCCACCCATATTCTTCACACTTCCTCATTATTTAACTTAAGATTATATATGTTCTGCAGACCTACTTAGCTTTCGGCATCTCTTAAGTCTTCTTTCTAGGGTTCCATCTCCACTTAGGAATTTTTATCAACTCTATTAAAGATACAAGTTCTATTCTTCACTCCTTTCTCTCATCTAAACTCCAATCACATACCCCTACGTGTGTGTATATATCACCCCTGCACTTGGAAATTCAAATCAAGCAATCATACTCTTGTCCGTTGTCCAAACCACTTATTAATTGGTGAATTTTTAAATGAATTTTGCTTACACATCCTTCATACGACCGTTAATACTTCTTGAGGTACCAACAACCGATTACAAGATGCGTTTGCACTTTAAAGCGTACTTCCTAGTCTTGTAACACCCAAGGCTTTTAGCAGTGACTCCCAAACCAGTTGGTCTAAGGCACTAGGTGATGAAGCACCCTAGATAAATATTTTTTCTATTTTTTGCAGTCTTAAATAATCACAAAAACCATTGTTCATTTTTTTCTTTATTCACACTTGTATTTTTTTTATTTTCTTCGTACTAAGGACTTTAGACAAGAGCATTTCAAGGTCTCTTCTACTATTCCAAGTTTCAAGGTGCGTGATTGTGCAAATTGTAAGGTATACGTTTTCAGAATCTAGACTTAAGGTAGGAATTATTTTTCACACTTATACTCTAATAAAAATATCGATACTTTTCCCTTGTTTCGACTTAGCCCAAGAAGTGGACCCAAAATTTGCCTATTTCTAAATAAGCTACAAAGACATATACTTTCTACCGTTAAACTTTAAGGAAGGTTATTTTTAGGGTTTTCAATTTACTAAATCTAAGATCTAGTTGTTCCTAGCCAGTTAACCTATTTGTCAAACTCAAGTTAAATAGGGCCAAAATTGAATACATTAATTTTTATGATTTTTGAAATTTTTCAATTTTTTATGGTTTTTAAAATAAGTATGCAAATGCAAAATTATATACATGAACGCGAAGGAAGAAGGGTTACCGAGCATACCCCCAAACTTAAACTTGACAGTGTCCTCACTGTCATGCTATACCAAGAGGGTTGAGAATGTCGGCACTCCCCTGTTTATTTATTTACAAAAAAAAATTATTTATTTTTTTTATTGTTAAAAGAAAAACAAAAATATATATACAGAAAGGCCTCCCCAAACTTCATTGACACAATATTAAACGTCATTGCCAAACTTTGCAAAGACCAAACGTCAACACCAACCAGTCGAAAAATTTATCTGTAAAGAGTATCGGTTGGTGGAAGAACATGTTGTACCGATCCAAAAAGAATTAGGGAAGATAGAAGTGGTGGTATGGAAAGTGTGGAAGTGAATAGATGGGAGGTGGTGATGAATCAAAACGAGAATGTGAATGATCAGCAATCAGTGGAATATTGGCATTCTCGTAGCTTATTAAAAGAAAAGGGGGTGGTTCAACTTCTTCAGGAGGAGGTTGACTATCCACACTATCCCCAAGATATTTCTATGGATCCTTTATCGACTTGGCATCATCCATCATATGCATATGATATTCAATTATGAGGGAACTAATCTCCTCGATGTCCGCCATAGTCCAGCCGAAAGCTTGCCGCCTATCATGTAAGACCATTAAAAGAGTGATCTCTTGCTCGAGGGCTAGAGAGGACGATATGATAACGGGAAAGGTCTCATTCTCACCTATGTAAGCATATTTAAGGTGAGACGGCAAGGGCGTGAGTTCGAGTTTCGGAGGCGAAACAATCATAGGAAAAATTTGGAAATCTACCTCGAACTCAAAGGACTCCAACACTGGTTCGAAATCACTGCAAACAACCGATTCGGATGGTTCAACTGACTCATCCAAAAATTCAAAAGACTCATATTCGGGCTGTGAGTCATCAAAATCATCCGAAAAAGTGAAATATTCATAATCAATATCGGTTGTGTCAACTGTGGTGGATTCAAGGAGGGACGCACTAGTGGCGTCAAAACTGTTTTCATCAAACAAAAATCTTTCAAGCTCGCAGTTCTCCTGCGTGATTTCGTGAATAGAGCAAACTTCTCGTGTACTAGTTTTAGGCACGGGGGGCATACTTCCTAACTTGTAAATATTGAACTCGCTAGATATCTTCCCGAAGGATAGAGTCATGGAGCCATTGCGACAATTTATTACGGCATTGGAAGTGGCCAAAAATGGTCGACCGAGGATCACCGGAATTTGGTTCCATGGGTTAGCAACAGGTTGTGTGTCCATAACAATAAAATCAATGGGGAATATGAAATCCCCAACTTTGATCAACACATCCTCTAGCTCACCCCTAGGATGGGTGATTGATCGATCAGCCATTTGGAGAGTACAATGAGTGGGTTTTAACTCTCCAACCCTTAATTGCTCGTACACGAAGTAGGGAAGCAGGTTAACACTAGATCCAAGATCTAAAAGTGCTCGATTGATTTTCTTATCCCCAATTGTTATTGAAATCGTAGGACAACCGGGGTCCTTTGGTTTTTGGGGTAAGGGTTGAGCTTGGTTAATAGCATTACAAATGCACTAGCCACTAGCACTTTCTTGGGTATTTGAGACGACTTTCTCTTTGAGGTGCATAAGCCCTTTAAGATTTTCGCATATGAAGGGACTTGCTGGATTGCATCCAAGAGAGGTATATTTATGCTAACCTGTTTAAATAACTCCACAATATTCTCCATTTGTGCAGTTGGTTTATTGGGACTCAACCTGTTTGGAAATGGAGCATTCTGAAAATTTGTTGAGTCCAATGTCTGTGGAGTAGAATGTGGAGTTGGAACGGATCCCAGTGTGGGTGTGTTCGTGAAGTGAGAAGTGGGTCCGTTCGGATTAGAAGAAGAAGAGCCTTTTGAAGAATGAAGAATAGGCTCTCGCAGAGAAGATGAAGGTGAAGAAGAGAATGGAGACGAAAAAGAAGGAGGAGAAGGAGAAGAAGGAGAAGATGAAGAAGATGGAGAACCACCGGCGGGGGTGTCATCACTAGTACCCATATTATTTTGCAACACTTTTGCAGATCTCAACGTGGTCACCGCATTTACATTGTGATATTCATGTGCGTTGTGTGTGTGACCGGGATTTGGCAATGGTTGAGATGGAAGCTTTCCCTTTTCTCTCTCGCTCAACGCAGCAGTTAATTGTGCAATTTGTGCCTCAATAGATTTGATGCTTTGATCGTGTGAAGCATTGTTGTGCACCAAAGACTGGACGCAATTTTCCAATCTTGCTATGGATTCTGTAGATTGTTTGAGAAACGCATCTAGACTTTTTTCTAGCTAGATAACCTTATCATCATTTGGTTGAACCAAATTGTTTGTTTGATTTGGATAAGATTGTGGTTGGAAAGGTTGCTGGTATTGAGTTTGTTGGGGTGCTTGTTGTTGTGGAGGAGGAGGCCTTTGAAAGTTGTTTCCTTGGAATTACTGATTTTGATTCAAAGCAAAATTTGGGTGACTCCTCCAACCCGGATTGTAGGTCGAAGAGTAAGGATCATTTCTTTGTCGTTGCTTAAAGGCAACATTGACTTGATCTTGTCCTTAAACAGGTGGATTGTAAGGACACTCTTCGGTAAGGTGTGATGGATCCGAACAACAAGCACAAACAGTTCGTGGGGGTAAAGCAGGGGCAGGAGAAGACGATGAGATTTTGGTCTCAATGGCTTCTAGCTTTTTCATAAGTGCGGCCATCTCGACCTTCATAGCAATCGACATATCTAATTGATGTATGTCTGCCCTAGATTGACCAATAGAAGAAGATGAGGTGGTCTTTGTGCTCTCCCACTGAATTGTTTGTTCACTAAGATCCTTGAGAAACTGCCATGCTTCCTCACTAGATTTGGTTAGAAAGTGACCTTGACAAATAGTTTCTAGCAACTATTTCGTTGCCGGGTTCAATCCCTCGTATAATGTTTGGCAAAGTTGCCAATTTTCGATCCCATGGTGGGGGCATTGAACAAGTAGGTCCTTGAATCTTTCAAAACACTTCCAAAATGGTTCGGAAGGAAGCTGGGAAAATTGTATTATCTCATTGTGAATTCTCGCGATCTTGTGATGAGGATAAAACTTTTTAAGAAAAGCTTTAACAAACTCGTCCCAATTTCTAATTGAATGTGATGATGTGCTGTATAGCCACTTCTCGGCTAAGTCACATAAGGTGAAAGGAATGACCCTTAGCCTTATAGCGTCATCACTTAATTGGGTTGTTTTCATCATGGCGTAAACGTTTTGGAATTTATTGATAAAGATATAGGCATCTTCGGATTCCAATCCATGAAATTTTGTCAGCATATTGATGAAGTGGGGTTTTATTTCAAAATTGTCCCCATTTGCCGGTGGGGGTGAAAGACAGGTAGGTAAAGAGGTGCGGACAGGGTAAAAGAGATCCTGGAGCGCGATTCGTTGGGGCGCTACAACAGGCGGGAGATTCGGATTATTCGTACCTAACGAAGGTGGAATCAGTCCTGTGGGTAAGGTGTTGTTGGGATTATATCCCGACAAACCTTCGGAAGAAGAATTTGAAGGTGGAGGTAAAGAGGTGGACGGAATTTCGACTTTGGAGTCGAAAAGTTCGTCGGTCGGTACCAACGAAACACGGACTAATCGGGCGCTAGTGTCCCTAGTCCAACCGGACATACACTTAAGGAGGTAGTGTAAAAAAAATGAAAAACAGAATGTGGGGGGAAGAAAATGTCAATGAGAAGAAAGTGAGTGGTGGTGGGGTGCAAGGATTTTTTTAGCGACAAGTTGCAAGTTTTTAAAAGATTTTTCCTTTTTCCTTTTTTTTTATTTGGAACTTTTTTGCAAAAATTTTCGATAAAGGGCTAAGACACATTTTCGATCAACCAAAAATGCACAATCAGGCCTAGATCTAGGGTCACCTAGGTCAGCTAGACAGCTCCTAACTGTTCCAAAGGGCTAGAAATAGGACCTCAAACCGCCTCTTCACCGCCAATTGCGGCCAGGTAAGTGGGAGGCTCCCCGCTACAAGTAGCGGTCCTAATTAAGTAACCGCTTGCCTTAGACACACTTGCCTAGACACCGCAAAGTCAAGTTAGGATAAAGGTCGATGCCTATAACTAGTCCTCTGTCCTATTGAGCTCGAAGTCCTTAGGGCCGAGTCTAGTATTTTTGTAATTAAAGATTGGTCAATGCAAATGCCTTATGTGATTTCTGGGGTCCTGGAAAGGGTGATGAAATCCCCACCCAATCTGAATTGGTCAAAAACCCCTTAAAGTCCGATTAAAGATATGCAAAACAGTAAATCACTTGCAATCAAATCTTTTTTATTTTATTCGCGGCGCAAAGAATCCTGCACAAGATTTGTTATTGAGAAGGGGGGAGATTTTTTATTTTTTTAGGCGCAAAGAATCCTGCAGGAGATTTGACAAAAGATATATTTTAGGTTGCAGAGGAGAGAAAGAGAAAGATTACAGTGGGATTTCCTCGTGATGACGTCACCTTTCAGCCGCGTTTTCCGCTGCGAGATGGGGGGTTTTGCCGTGTTTCCGCGGTTGGAATGTCGGTTCGCGTCCAGAAATTTTTTTTCACGTGCTGATTCGCCTAGGTCGCCGCGGTTCCGCGGTTTTAAGCTCCTCCCGCCGCATTTTCGCGGTTCGTTGTGCTGATCAGACCCCGAGAAAATTTCTACTCCTCTGTTTTTGTGATCCTCTGTCGTTCAGATTTTTATTTTTCTGTTTTGCTCTCTGGATTTTTCCAGATCTGTCGATTCTGCAAAGATTCACACAAAAATACCCTTCAAACAATAAATGATAAAATTTTTATAATTTTTTCTTTTTCTGTTTTTATGAATTTTTTTAATTTAGATTAACCCGAAATTGCAAAAAGGAAATACTACGCCATCCCCGGCAACGGCGCCATTTGATTCGTTCAAAAATATTTGTTAACCGCAATCAAGAACGGCGTCGCTTGGTAGCTAGCCGGTGAGTACAGGTCGGTCCACAGGGATTTTGTGTTTTCCTAATCGCGCAAACGAGTTAATTCCGATGGGTGTCGGATTGATTTATTAAATCTAAAAACTACCAAATTAAGTTATACTAAGATTATCTAGATCTAAGTCTTGCTAGGGTTAGGTTTAGGGGAAGTTGAGAGATTAAACGTTTCCTCACCACTTTCAATGCCCTATTATAGATCTATTAGGTGTTATGGTAATTATCAATAAAGTGGATTAGAATCATTCGGGAAGATGTTTCTTCCTCTAGATTCTTGTCCTTCCTTTATCGATCCTTACCCTAACCTCCATGGAAAACACGCGCAACCAGTCCTTTATACTACGGTATCACCGTTACCTCGAGGGGTAAGGTGCCGCAGAGAGAGGTGTGTGCGTGTATGCATGGAGTTCTAATTCTTATGTGTGAAGGAGCAAGAAAGGGGTGAGAGATCTCATCTCTCAAATATTTCCTTAAAGCTAACCCTAACAAGCGATGAGACTACTCGCTCATTAGGGGATTAAAAGACATTCAAAATTAAAAGTAAACTAAGGCAAAGAAATAAAAGGAATGTTGGGGTAAAAATTTACACCCCGGTTGACCAAGTCAAAATCAAAGTCAACCCCAAGCCAAGTGGGCCCAAGCCCAGATCCAGTGGGCTCATGCCCTGGTCGAGCCCGAACATGAAGCGGCCGGCCTCCCCCTATGCCAAGATAAAAATTTTGTAATAAATAATTTTGTTGTATTTCTTCTATTTTATTTTTGGATAAATGTAAGAAAAAAATAGGCATAAAGCCAAATTTTTGTAAAGCCCATGGCTTATGTGCAAAAAGAAATGGCACATGAGCCGTGGGATAGGCAAAATGCCATTTTGTGAAGCTCAAGGGGCTATGTGTAAAATGTATGGCCTATAAAGGCAAGGATAATGAAATATCCCAACAACTTTTTCTCTCTCCAAAAAAAAGTTTCAGATCTGAGATCTTTCTTCCTTCTTCAAGGTTCCAAAACCTTCTTCTTTCTTTTGAATTAAATCAAGAGTTCTACTCTCCTTTTTATAAAACAAAATAGTTTTTCACCACAAAACCCATCAAGGGGAACTCGGATCTTCCATTAGATCTCAAAAAGGAGTGATTTTTAAAATCCCATATCTCTTGATCTTCAAGATCCAGCTAACAGAGGAGGAAGAAGAAGAACCCCTTTCACTAAACCCTTAAAAAAAACACTCAGGAGTCCAACTCCTCTTTGATTTCTCATCAGAAAAATCTTTTTAGGCTAAAAGCCTCTTTTTCTCGCCGGCGCTCAAGCGCAGAGCGCCCACGTGCCGACAAGTGGCGCGCTTGCGCTCCGGCGCAAGCGCCCGAGCGCAAGTCACCCTGGTGTCGACACGTGGCGCGCTTGCGCTCGAGCGCAAGCGCTCGAGCGCAAGTCGCCCTCGTGCCGACACGTGGCGCGCTTGCGCTCCAGCGCAAGCGCTCGAGCGCAAGTCGCCTACGTGCCGACACGTGGCGCGTTGCGCTCGAGCGCAAAGCGCCCACGTGCTGACACGTGGCGCGCTCGCGCTCAAGCGCCTAGGCGCTGGCCCCACGCATCCTTTGGATGTCTTTTCCCCTTTACTTATATATACATGTATATATATACATATGTATACAAATGTACACATACACATACTCCGCGACACTGTCCCTGTTAGAAAAAATTTCTAACGGGGCGCTGTCCCGCACCCCGCAAGGGGGCTGCTAGCCCTCTTGACCCCCAGCCCGCTATCCGGGTAGCGGGACCCCCGTAAAAACTCTGCGTGGCTCCCGATATATTCAAACCCCCCCTCCAAAACAACACACACGCACACTGCACATTGAGTTCGCATGACCAGTTTAACCCGTTAATCGGAGGTTCCCTCGCCCCAAAGGCGAGGGGTAATTAACGGCAGCTTAGTCCGCGGCTGCCGGAGATTCGGACCCCCACAATCATTAAACTCCAGCCTACCCTAGGAAGGGGGAATCTGTAGTATGCCTGACAAGCGTGCGCGTATTCCCATCTCAATGGGGTGATGAAAAACACTCTACAGATTCTGGCACGCCCGGTGGGACCAATCTCTCCTCCCATATTTCGGGGCATGCGAACTCAATCAATATACATATCGATTGCCTATACTGAAATGATGTTCTTTTTTTCCCTGCAGCAATCAACCTTCGACGACAATGTCTCCCCAGACGAATTCAGCTTCCAACGTGACCCCGATTCCGTACGTGGTCAAGATCAACGCTCGTGTGGTTCTCCCCGCGAGCCTCAGTCGACAGTGGGAGGAACCGCCCCGCCAATTTGGTTCCGTCATCATCTACCCTGCCGGGAGCGCTCATCTGGCGGAGATCCCAGCGGAATAGGTGGCCAAGCCGGTCTCACGGGGCAAGAGGCCGAATGTCGTGATCGCCAAGGCACCACAACCGAAACTTAAGACTGTATCTGAACGATTCTCTGGTGCTCCAGCGGGGTGCAAGAACTTCGGTACAAAGGGCAAAATCAAATGTTGCGGACGAGCTCAGGTGATGACTCCAACATATGCACAATCGAGCGTATCTCCAAGGCCCTCCATCGCCCGGTCTGCGGCGTCTTCCCAAAGAGCTGAAGTCTGCCAGGTGCTTAGAACAGAAAAGTTAAGGCAGAAGCGGCTCAGGTATCGAGCCAACAAGAGGGCCAAGTCTTCGGCCAAATGGAATCATGTGAAGTTCCAAGTGCAGGGTTGCCCCGCGACGACGGCTGAGTCGGACGTAAGAATCAGCAATTCCTTCGAGCCTCTGAAGTGGGTTCAGAAAAACGCCATGATCGCCAGAATCAAGAAGACAGCGGTCCTAACAGTGCCACAAAGAGACGTGTCCCGGCCCCAACGGAAAAAGTATGACACTGTCTCATCAAGAGTCTATCAAGCACTCTGTACCGCACGAAAGCAGCGGGGAAAACCCAGAAAAGATGCGCCAGCACCATTTAAGAACCTGGTTAGGCCAGCCGCCTTCAATCGACTACCAGTGTAACACCCGAGCCCAATACTACTATTTTCTATTATTGGTTGAGCATTAGATATTACTCATTTTATTTATCTTGCTTATTTGGGTCTTACTGTAAAATTTTATCTGGCTAAGTCATTCTGCATATAACAAATTTTAGCACCTAAAATAAAATTGAAAATATTCATCTTGGCCTACTTGACACCCTTAGCCTCGTGGTAGCGTCCGTGCATTGTGTTCTCGTCCCGTTCAGTGAAACGGGCGAGTTTGGATGGCTACGTGCACGTGCGTGTGTCCGTTTTGGGAGTATGCTTTTTTAATCATAAAACATTTCATTTTAAAATTTGGAACTCGCTTAAAATCCTATTATTTGAATTTCGAATTTTTGGACCCAACCCGGACGCAATTTGGAAATGTTTCATTTGGCGCCAAAATCCCAAATTTTAATATTATTAAAATCTTCGCATATATTTTTTCTAACTAATCTGATATCTTACTGTTCATTACCTATCTTTTAAATCTTTAAGTTAACCATATAATATTTTTACAATCTTTTATATCCTTCTCAATTTATTCTCTCAGCCAATCGCAACCTCTCCTTTAACCCCGTGGGTCCCACTTTCTCTCTCTCCACTTTTTCTCTCTCTCACATATATCCTCTCGTACTTCTCTTTATCATTCTTCTCTTCTTCCTTCATGTCTCGTTTCTCATTTTTTTAAACTGTTCTTTTGTTGCCGGAATTCCGTCGTGCCGGTGACGCTTCTCAACGTTCCAGCGAGGTACCCCGACCCGTGTGGTTCCTTTGTTCGTCGTTTGGGTTCATTCCATGAACCGTGCGCCCGTCGCGAGTTTTCCCCGTCGACGGTTAACGTTCCGTTTTCCCGATTCGCGACCCATCAAGGCAAGTTAATCTTGCTACATGCTATATAATTCATTTTATACCTATTTAAATAAATACCATACCTATAGTTTAAATCTAGTGCCCATGTTTAATTTTATAACGTTTCGATGTTCCGTTCGCATCCGTTTAAATCATATTAAATCTAGATCATGAAAACTTATCTTGTGACATACTAGATTACATTATACTGCATCCATATCAATTAAAATATACATCGTCGTAATATTTCTTATTATTATCTTTAATTAGTTTATAATCTGCATTTTATGATATTATATATTTAAAATATTATAGTTTACACATGAAACGTCGTTGAAAAATCGGATATGACAAATCTGAAATTTACTGTACACCTTACCTTATAAAATTCATTATAAATCATAGAAAAATTATTAGTATATGTTCTTTAGTTCGTTACGAAGCTAACTCAGAATACTATAACTCTATAAAATATTTACTTGCAAAATAAATTGTTTAAATAACGTAAAATGCAAATTAAAATGTCTCCAAACTGCTGTCCAGGGAAATTCCAGCAGCAAACTTTCAACTTCGAATATTCATAACTTTTTTTAGGGACAAGATGAGATGCTTATACTTATAAAACTGAAAACCTTATTGAATTATCTTCGATTTGGTATAAGACACGTCCCTTTTGGAGAACGTTTGTTATTTTTTAAGCTATTTTACAAATCAGGGTGACGCTGAATTTCTGAACGGAACTTTCTTGTGCATGTTTAATCAATACCACTTTTATAGTTATTAATCGCTTTGAATATGCTATCCATATTAATATTTATATCACATATTGCTTAGTTGCACATCCCACATTACCATTTTATAGTTTTATAACTTTTCGGATACCCGTTTGCATCCATCGCATTTAAGATAAATATAATTGCATTCATAGATCACATTACTACATAATAATGTGATATTAACACTCCATGTTTAATAAATTGCATCCTAATTAATATTGGAACTATAAATGTAACCCTAATCGATAACTGTGCATCCATATCCTTGAAATTATATCTATTTGCATATCATATTACATGTTCCAGTTTATTGTTCTGATAGTACTCATGCTTGTTTATCTATACACATGTTTATGATAGTTTGATTATGAGCACCCACATGACATCTTGTGCTTCCTGACATGACCTGTTACACTTCCTACTTGACATGACATGGTACCGTACACTCTTGACATGACATGACACCTTTATACATTACCTGGCTTGACCTGATGTACCATGACCCGACCTGTTACCTGATCTCGTACCTAATGCCAACAAACCTGACTTGGGGTCCTCATGGACCATTCCTGTTGTCTATCCAGACAAACCTGCTTTTACCTGATCCTGTGTTGGCATTAGTTCTTGATTACTGAATACCTGACCTGACATACATAACTTGGGGGTATGGGGAAATCAAAGGTGAAACCGACTTGTAACTCAACAGTTCGATACTTGTTCTGATCAGTCTTACGGGCTCGGCCAGTCCGGGAGTGATGATTCTGACATCACTCGTCCATCCTGCTACCTGTTACTGCCTAGCGGCACGTCTCGGATTCAGCCCCGAGGGTCTTGACCATGGTCCCGGGCATGCACGGGATACTATTGAGTTACATCGACGAGTCATCAATTGATTTCAAAGACTTTAGAATAGAAACCCGATAGAACAGTATAGTTACCCACTGCACACTACCCTGCACTGTTATTTCATATTATTGTTTTATTCATGTTCATCTCTGCATTGCTTATTACCATGTTCATATTATATTACTGGTTGACGTGACGCGCTGACGTCTGGGTTTTGCATGGCCCAGATTCTTTACCACTGTCGGCGACTGAGCAGGAGTACTTCAGCCAGCAGGCTGACCTGTGAGTTCTATAGTGATTAGTTTATTTATTTCATTCCATTTCCAGAGGTGAGCCTGCATTATGGGACGTACTATTTATTTATTGTATTGGATCATTTGCTTCCGCACTTATTGTTCATTGACTCTTATTATTATGGATTTGGACATGTGTTAGATTAGTTTATTTATCTTGTTCTTGATATCTCTACAGCCGTAATGTGACTGTGGATGGATACTTCCTACCCACAGGTAGCATGGTTGGCTATGTCACGTGCCCAATCTTGCGTACTCTGGGAAGCGGGGCGTGACAACCAGCTACCGAAACAAGGGGGTCAAGACAGCGATCCATGAAATCAGCTGCCAATGATAGAAAGACGTCCGGATATACCATCCATACGGTCTATATGGCGGGCGGGCGCCCTAGCGACAACCTTCGCAGCAAAAGCAAGGACGGGGCCACCACATCCCAAGCCCAATCTAGCCTGAATGTGGTTGCCGCCGCCCAAGAACAGCCGCCCCCGCTAGATGAAGAAAACCCTCTCGATGAGGATGATAGGCAGAAAGACCCCTCGGTCCATGCAGAGTCAAGCTCGGACAGCGAGGAAGAGCCGACTTTCCGCCCCAGGACTGCGGAGCAAGAGCTACTTCAAGAGCTTCGAAAACAGCTCAGGAGCAAAGATAAAGAGATGGCCAAGCTCTATTCGAAGATTGACGACTTAACGAACGTGGTGATGCAGCTTACGGCTCAAATTGCTCGAGCGCCTCCCAATCAGGCACAAGCCGCTACTAATCAGCCGGGTGATGACAATCCGAGGCAACCAATGCCGATTCCTTTGGGACCGAGACTGGTCGAGCCACATGAAAGCCGGCCACACTCCGCTTCTGGGGACGCCTTGGCCCCAGATAGCACTATCCCGCTAACACAGGACCGGATAATGGATTTGGTCACCAGCAAGGTTAAAACATTGGTGGCCGAAGCTGAAGCTCAGAAAGAAATCGGCAGTAGTGGGCGGCCATATCCCGCGCAGTACGATCTGATTGAGTTCCCGAGCGGCTACATCATTCCTAAGTTCGGAAGATTTGATGGAACGGGGAATGCAAATCAGCACGTTGCCCACTTCAAAGTATCGTGCGGAAATACAGGGGGCAATGACGCGCTCCTTCTTCGTCAATTTGTCAACAGCCTGACCGGTGTCGCTTTCGACTGGTACGTGAGCATACCAGACGGGTCCGTCATTACCTTTGCCCAAATTGAGTCTCTGTTCCGGCAAAGATTCATGAGCGTCAGTGATAAAATCTCCATTGCCGACCTTGTGAGGACCAAGCCGGGGAAGAATGAAAGCAACACTGACTTTATCGCCCGATGGCGTAATCTCACGGTCAAGTGCGAACCGCCGCTGAAGCAGGACCAGTCCGTCCGCCTTCTTATTGGGAACCTCAGCAATTGGATGGTCCCATTCTTGTGTACAGCGGGCCTCAAGACATTTCAGGAGCTAACCAAGAAAGTCCAGATGCTGGAACGCTCGAAGCAAGAGTCCCCGCCGGACTCTCAGAGAGACAAAACCTGGAAAAGCAAGCGGGACGACAACCGTAGAAGTGGGAGTTCCAGCGGTACCAATGTCTTCAATGCGTCCGAAAATGAAGAAAAGCGAAGGGCGGGCGAATCCAAAACCAACCAGTCTCGAAAGCCATTGCTGGGAGGAGATGGGCCTTCCCTAGAGGAGAAGAAGAACAAGGTTTACTCTTTCAGAAGGGACAAGGTCCGTAAGATATTTAAAGATGCCTTGAACAACGGCCTACAATTGCCGGAGTCGAAAAGACCCCAAGAAGCAAAAATGACCGACAATCCTCTGTATTGCCCGTACCACCGAGTAGTGAGCCATGCGATCGAGGATTGCTATATCTTCAAAGACTGGGTCGAGAAGCAGTACAGGGCTGGAGAGATCGAGCTGTCCAAAAGCGTGTTGGTGAACAATCAAGTTGCAACCGCCAACTTTATACAGACAAAAATTGAAGCCTTCTGGGAGCAAACAGCCGAACCCGCTACCCTGAAAAATGAGGCCGACTCGCCGCAGCCTCCATGGAGTACGCACATATCTAATAAGACGAAGAAGATGATAAAGCTACTTCGGAAAGAACCCAGGATGGAATGGGAAGAACAGAAGAAGCCTACCAGTCCAGCTGCCAATGCGGCTCCATCAGGCTCAAAATCTAAGAAGCTCAAGAAGAAGAAAAGTGCAGCTCGGCGCGAAAAAGAGTCTGAAGGGAGATCGACCATTCAAAAATATATCGATTACCTTGAAGAATATGAACAAAAGGAAAGAACATTGATTCAATTGAATGAGTTCTTCCCTGTACAAGCGGCTGAAATTCTGGAGGAGTTAGAAGACTCCAATGAAGAGATCCCAATAGTGACCTGCTACGCCATCCATCTTGGAAGCGACTCGGAAGAGGAGCTTTGTTTTCCCGAAGAGGATGAGGAGCTCGCCACAACGACCAATCAAATCCAGCTCAGAAGCGGCAGGGCTCTACCGCCAAATCAGGGCAACGCCCCAAAAGGGAAGGAAAAACAAGTCGCTAATGAAGAAGAGGGCAGAGAACCGGCTGATGAAAACATAAGTCCTTCCTCGGTGGACTATAATGTCTTGGCACATCTCCGGAAGCTTCCGTCTCTCCTGAGCATCTACGACGTCTTGGTCCTATCTAAAGAGCTTAGAGATGTTCTCATCCATGCTCTACAAAACCCCGAGCGGTACCAGGCTCACTTTGCGGAAATTGATATGAAAGAAGCCCAGCACGCTTTGTATGCCGCCGCAGTCACATTTAAGGATGAAGACTTGCTACTGGGAACGGCTGAGCATAATCGGCCGCTTTACGTGACCGGGTACAGCGACGGAGATAGAATTAATCGCATATTGATTGATCCGGGGTCCTCAGTGAACATCATGAACTTGCGAACTCTGAAGAGTTTGTCAATGGACGTCCGACACCTGTCAAGGGAAAGGATTGTCATTCAAGGCTTCAACCAAAATTGTCAGCAAGTTCTGGGGTCCATAGCTCTGCCAATCAAATTCGGGGATCTGCAAACTGAAGCTAAGATATACGTGATCGACGCCGACACGTCATATAAGATTCTCTTAGGGCGGCCGTGGCTCCACGATTACGGCATCATTCCGTCAACTCTCCATAAATGCATGAAGTATACTAAAAATGGCGAAGAAAGACGCATTGACGGAGACATCCAGCCGTTCGGTGTGCATGAAGTCCGATATGAAGATTCTCGGTACTTTATGAACCACCAAAATGCTAAGCCACAACTGACTGAGGATAGACCGGCCCCAAGACTCGAGAGCAAATCCGCGCCGGCTGTCACTTTCAAAAGCAAAAATACCCAAGTGCGCCCGCATTTCGGCAGCGACACTGATGAGTCCGATGCTGGAAGCCCGTCCTTCCGTAAAACTCGCCCTCGTTTCGGCAGCGATACGGACGAATCTGTTACTGAAGGCCCGTCTAGCAGCAAAGTCTGCCCTCATCTTGGCAGTGACACTGAAGAGTCAGAAGAAGAGGACCTGCCGTGCAACGGCTGTGCAGATCGGCCCCCCGTGCAGCAAGCGAAACTACGAGAGACCTTCGAAGTCGCAGAAGGGTCCCTGGCCATCACAAGGGTGCCGGAACGGATGTGCAAAGAGCTCGACGCATTGTCAGTCTCTACCGTGGACCAGCTGGAAACCTTCTACGTGCCCGGGAGGAAAAATGGACAGAAGGGCATCCTGTTTTACAGGTCAAACCCCGTTGTGCACCCGGACGACCTTTCTGTCGTGTGCCTTCCCTATGAGAGAGGCATAAGAGCCGTCCTCAATCCCAGATACTATGCGCCCGAGATGCGGGAATACTTCAAGAAGTGCAGATGCCGGTTATATCAAACGGAGTCCGAAGCAAAGTTTTACGAAGGGCTATGGTATCCGCCCCAGGTCCGAGTACTCATCGACGGACGAATTCCAGATAGACGGGGCATAGGCTATATTCAACCTGATTCCAAAGCGTGCTACATGATCCATGTTGGTGAGGCCAGCGAAAGATCAAATGATGACGACGAGATAGCCAAGCCAGAAGAAGCTCCTCAAGAGCTCGATGATGGCGGACAAGCAACCTTTGATGAGCGAACCGAGATTGACTTAGGAACGTCCGATAATCCAAGGCCGACCTACATCAGCTCACTCTTGTTGGAGGAAATGAAAGAGCAGATAATTGCCTTGCTGCGTGAGTTCGTCGACTGCTTCGCGTGGACGTACAAAGAAATGCCTGGCCTTTCCCCTGGGGTAGCCGTGCATAAGCTGGCTATATCTCCTGATGCTAAGCCAGTAAAACAAGCTCCTTGAAGAATGAGAAGGGAGTTGGAAGAAAGGGTCATCGAGGAAACCAAGAAACTCATCGATGCCGGCTTCATCAGGGAAGAGAAATATGCAGACTGGATCGCATGCATAGTCCCAGTGAAGAAGAAAAATGGGCAGATCCGAGTTTGTGTCGATTTCAGGGACCTCAACAAGGCATGTCCTAAAGACGACTTCCCGCTACCGGTCATGGAAATGATGGTCGATGACACCTCAAATTATGAACTGTTCACCTTTATGGACGGCTCGTCTGGATATAATCAGATCAAGATGTCGCCTGAGGATGAGAAGCACACAGCATTTCGAACCCCGATCGGAATATATTGCTACAAGGTAATGCCATTCGGACTGAAGAACGCAGGTGCTACATATCAAAGGGCAATGACTAATATCTTTGATGACCTAATTCATAAAGTCGTCGAATGCTATGTTAATGATCTGGTCGTCAAAACTAAAGCCAAGGCTGACCACATCCAAGATCTTAGGACCGTTCTCATCAGACTGAGGGAATACGATCTGAAGATGAATCCTCTAAAATATGCTTTTGGAGTGTCATCGGGAAAATTCCTGGGCTTCATAGTCCGACATCGAGGGATCGAAGTTGACCCATCAAAGATAAAGGCCATCATGGAGATGCCCCCTCCGAAGAGTCTGACGCAGCTAAGATCTTTCCAAGGCAAGCTTGCTTATATACGGAGGTTTGTCTCAAATTTATCGGGGAGATGTAGGCCCTTCTCAAAGCTCATGAAGAAAGGAGCTCCTTTTATTTGGGATGCCGAATGTCAAGTAGCGTTCGAAAGCATCAAACAATACTTGTTGCACCCTCCAGTGCTGGCCGCTCCCATTCCAAATAAACCGCTGATTCTATACACTGCCGCGCTGGACGAGTCACTCGGTGCGCTCCTTGCGCAGAATAACGAGGAGGGAAAAGAAAATGCCCTCTACTACCTCAGTCGAACTCTAGTCGGGGCGGAACACAACTACTCCCCAATCGAAAAGCAATGCCTGGCTCTAATATTTGCTGTGAAGAAGCTGAGGCACTATTTGCTCGCTCATTGGGTTATGCTGATCTCCAAGGTCGACCCGCTCAAACACTTGATGACCAAAGCAAGCCTAGCCGGCAGAATGGCAAGATGGGCTGTCATGCTACTTGAGTTTGACATAGTTTATACTCCTCAGAAAGCAGTGAAAGGGCAAGCTCTTGCAGACTTCCTTGCCGCTCATCCTATACCAGAAGGGTCGCCGCTAAATTGTGAGTTACCCGACGAACAAGTGCTGCACCTCGAGAAAGATGGGCCATGTTGGGAGCTCTACTTCGATGGAGCCTCATCAATAAGGACCTCCAGTAAATCAAGCGCCCCGGAGATAAAAGCAGGGATAGGATTGGTGTTCATCACACCATCAATGGGAACCTTACGGCATTCTTTTGCTCTCACCGAGCCTCGGACAAACAATGAAGCTGAGTATGAAGCTCTGATAGCTGGTTTGGAGCTTGCCGTAGAAATGGAAATCCGTCGGCTACGAGTCTACGGTGACTCCCAGCTTGTCGTCAACCAAGTAAGCGGCGAATATAAGATATACAAACCCGAGTTAGCTCGGTACAGAGGTCGAGTGGTGGAGCTCATGAAAAGGTTCACTCATATTGAACTAACGAGGGTCCCTAGAGTGTTGAACGGAAAGGCTGATGTACTCGCTCGCTTGGCCAAGGAGCTGGCTGATCCTGACATGGACGAAATTCTGATCACAGTCAGGAGCCGGCAAATTCTACCCCCAGTCTCTCTGCGAGAAGAGGAAAGCGTGGAACAGAAGAGCAGTCCTGCGGAAGAAGCTTCGATCATCCAAGACGAGCCCGGTTGGAGAGAACCCTTCATAAAGTACCTCCGATACGACAAGCTGCCCGAAGAAAAATCTGCGAGCATTCAGCTGAAGAAAAGAGCTCTCCGATACGTGTTTGTAAATGACACGTTATACCGCAGGTCATACGACCAACTCTGGCTCAGGTGCCTGTCATCGGCCGAAGCCCAAAAAGTCATGAAAGAAGTTCACTCAGGCGTTTGCGGTGCTCACCAATCTGACCCCAAGATGCG
This sequence comes from Agapanthus africanus, assembly GCA_030015575.1. Classification (NCBI taxonomy): domain Eukaryota; kingdom Viridiplantae; phylum Streptophyta; class Magnoliopsida; order Asparagales; family Amaryllidaceae; genus Agapanthus; species Agapanthus africanus. The sequence goes on from JASDDO010000014.1 coordinate 654,581,912, forward strand.
ACTGCAAATTAAACGGCTTGGGTATTACTGGCCCACCATGATACGGGATTGCGGAGAGCATGCAAAGAAATGTTATATCTGCCAAATTCACGGTGATTTTATTCACAAGCATCCCAATCCATTGCATCCTACGGTGGCGTCGTAGCCCTTCGAAGTCTGGGGCACCGACATCGTTGGCCCAATTGATCCTCCGTCATCCAAAGGTCATCGGTTCATACTGGCCGCGACAGACTACTTCTCCAGGTAGGCTGAAGCTGTCCCGCTAAAAGAAGTCAAGACAAAGGATATTCTGACATTCTTCCAGCATGATATTCTATACCGCTTCGGTACACCAAGAAGAATCATTTCTGACAACGGGCCTTCTTTCAAGAGCTTCAATGTCTCAAGGTTCACTACTCAGCACAAGATAGACTGGAGATATTCCTCCATCTATAATCCAAGAGCCAATGGGCTAGCCGAAGCCTTCAATAAGACTCTATGCAAGCTCCTGAGGAAAAATGCTTCAGCCAACAAGAGAGACTGGAATCTCAAGCTTCACGAGACATTGTGGGCATATCGTACCACGCACCGTACTCCAACTCAGTCCACTCCATACTCATTGCTCTTCGGAGTGGAGGCGGTCCTCCCCCTCTAAGTCGAAGTTCCAAGTTTAAGAATGGCCGTTCAGCATGAGTTGACGGAGGAGGAAAACGTGCTCCTTTGACTTGAAGAACTCGATGCCCTCGAGGAAAAGAGGCTCGCGGTGCAGCAAAGTCTGGAGCTATACCAAGCCCAAATGTCACGGGCCTATGACAAGATAACCCGTCTCCGCGCTTTCAAGAAAGGTGAATTGTTGTTGGTCCTCAAAAGACCGATTATCCCCAATCGACATGCCAAGGGAAAATTTGAGCCAAACTGGGAAGGACCATACGTCATCGAGAAAGTGTTCGACGGAGGATCCTACCAACTAATAAGTGCCAAGGGAGAAAGGCCCATGCCACCCATCAATGGACGATATCTCAAGAAATACTACACATGAATGCTCCAAGTCGCAGGCGAATTGAGCACATCAGCCCTACGGTCTGGATCATACATCCTGCAAAACCGTATACAATCCACGGGCATAAATGACCCTTATCTCTCCCAAATCCTGCCGGTGAGACTACTTTTAAAGTCTCACCAGCGGCCAAAAAAAATAAAATAAAATAAAAGAAATAAAAAATAAACGGTATGTCCACAAGCAAAACGGGCACGGATGAAAACCCGAAAGGGCTCCGTGAGTAAAAACAGCAGGACTACCGGCGAGTCTGTGAAAACCCGAAAGGGGCGCAAACTCGTGAAAAGAGATGAAATACACTCGCAAAGTCCTCTCGACCTTGTGAGGAGAAAACCCCTGCGTGAGATCCTTACGACTCACAAAGGAGCAAAACACTTAGGAATCCTCACGATTTCTAAGGAGAAAATACACCTGCGGGATCCTTACGACTCGTAGAGAGAAAATGCTTTTATGAGACCCTCACGGCCCATAAAATTGAAAAGCCTTAGGTGGTAGGGACCCAAACCTATCTCCTAAGCCATCGTTCCCCAACGGGCAACGGCAAATGATGAGTCGCTCCTGGCATTTCGCTTCAGTGTTAGCGGTGCTGATGCCGACCAAAAACCCAAATCCCAAGTCCTCCCAAGGCAAATGATGAGTTGCTCCTGGCATTATTCCAGTGCAGCAATGCTGATGCCAAACAAGATTCAAATTCCAAGTCCCCAAACGGCGAATGATGAGTCGCTCCTGGTACCACATTCCAGTGCAGCGATGCAGACGCCAACCAAAATCCAATTTCTCAAAATTCTCCCAGCCCTACGGTTAGTCCCCAAATTGACTACCGCATACAATCCACGGGCTCAAATAATTCTCGTCATACCCATGCCCCACCACAATTACCAGTTACGCGGCTGGTCTCCGCCTTTGGAATTATGCTCCATTGAGAAGACCCACTCATGTGTCCTCACGATACATGAGGAGAACAAACCTTTGTGGGATCCTTACGACTCATAAAGGAAAAACACACTTGGGAGTTCTCACGACTCCTAAGGAGAAAATACACCTGCGGGATCCTTACGACTCATAGGGAGAAAATGCTTTTATGGGACCCTCACGGCCCATAAAATTGAAAAGCCTTAGGCGATAGGGATCTAAACCTGTCTCCTAAGCCATCACTCCCCAATCCCCAAATGGCGAATGATGAGTCGCTCCTGGTACCATATTCCAGTGCAGCGATGCAGACGCCAACCAAATTCCAAATCCCATACCCCAACGGCGAATGATGAGTCGCTCCTGGTACCATATTCCAGTGCAGCGATGCAGACGCCGACAAAGTCCCGAAATTTTTCCGGCCCTACGGTCTGGATCATACATCCTGCAAAACCGTATACAATCCACGGGCGTAAAACAATCCCAATCTCTCCCAAATCCTCTCGGGGCAAATGATGAGTTGCTCCTGGCATTATTCCAGTGCAGCAATGCAGATGCCAAACAAAAACCAAAATCCCAAAATCCTCTCAATGACAGATGATGATTCGCTCCTGGTACCATGTTCCAGTATAGCGATGCTGATGTCAACCTAAATCAAAATCAACAAGTCAACTTCCACTCCGACACCGCAGAAAGCGGAGCGAGTCAGAATCCAATCTCGACACCGCAAGAAGCGGAGCAAGTCAAGTCTACCCCTGACACTGCAAGAAGCAGAGCAAGTCAAATCAAGCAACGACCGTCCAAGTCGCAAAAAGGGCAGCACCGACCGTCCAAGTCGTTAAAATGGCAGCACCGACCGTCCAAGTCGTTAAAATGGCAGCACCGACCATCCACGTCGCTAAAAGGGCAGCAACGACCGTCCAAGTCGCAAAAAGGGCAGCACCGACCGTCCAAGTCGTTAAAAGGGCAGCACCGACCGTCCACGTCGCTAAAAGGGCAGCAACGACCGTCCAAGTCGCAAAAAGGGCAGCATCGACCGTCCAAGTCGCAAAAAGGGCAGCATCGACCGTCCACGTCGCTAAAAGGGCAGCACCGACCGTCCAAGTCGCAAAAAGGGCAGAACCGACCGTCCATGTCGCAAAAAGGGCAGAACCGACCGTCCAAGTCGCAAAAAGGGCAGAACCGACCGTCCAAGTCGCAAAAAGGGCAGCGTCGACCGTCCACGTCGCTAAAAGGGCAGCACCGACCGTCCAAGTCACAAAAAGGGCAGCGCAGGATTCCTACAAAGCGGGAACCAGATAACTCCGGGCCAGGGAAAACGTCTATCACGGACACTCCGTCTCGGAGACATGTCAAGCAACGACCGTCCATGTCGTAAAAAGGGCAGTGCCAGCTTCCCAAAAAGCGGGAACCAAATCAAGTCGCCTCCACGTGAAAGAAGATCCATCAATTTCATGCACACGACCCACATATGTGGTGTGCATTTATTGATGGGGGGCAATTTGTTGGGGTAAAAATTTACACCCCGGTTGACCAAGTCAAAATCAAAGTCAACCCCAAGCCAAGTGGGCCCAAGCCCAGATCCAGTGGGCCCATGCCCTGGTCGAGCCCGAACATGAAGCGGCCGGCCTCCCCCCATGCCAAGATAAAAATTTTGTAATAAATAATTTTGTTGTATTTCTTTTATTTTATTTTTGGATAAATGTAAGAAAAAAAATAGGCATAAAGCCAAATTTTTGTAAAGCCCATGGCTTATGTGCAAAAAGAAATGGCACATGAGCCGTGGGATAGGCAAAATGCCATTTTGTGAAGCCCAAGAGGCTATGTGTAAAATGTATGGCCTATAAAGGCAAGGATAATGAAATATCCCAACAACTTTTTCTCTCTCCAAAAAAAGGTTTCAGATCTGAGATCTTTCTTCCTTCTTCAAGGTTCCAAAACCTTCTTCTTTCTTTTGAATTAAATCAAGAGTTCTACTCTCCTTTTTATAAAACAAAATAGTTTTTCACCACAAAACCCATCAAGGGGAACTCAGATCTTCCATTAGATCTCAAAAAGGAGTGATTTTTAAAATCCCATATCTCTTGATCTTCAAGATCCAGCTAACAGAGGAGGAGGAAGAAGTACCCCTTTCACTAAACCCTAAAAAAAAACACTCAGGAGTCCAACTCCTCTTTGATTTCTCATCAGAGAAATCTTTTTAGGCTAAAAGCCTCTTTTTTCCGCCGGCGCTCAAGCGCAGAGCGCCCACATGCCGACACGTGGCGCGCTTGCGCTCCAGCGCAAGCGCTAGAGCGCAAGTCGCCCTCGTGCCGACACGTGGCGCACTTGCGCTCAAGCGCAAGCGCCCGAGCGCAAGTCACCCTGGTGTCGACACGTGGCGCGCTTGCGCTCCAGCGCAAGCACTCGAGCGCAAGTCGCCCTCGTGCCGACACGTGGCGCGCTTGCGCTCGAGCGCAAGTCGCCTACGTGCCGACACGTGGCGCGTTGCGCTCCAGCACTCTGCGCTCGAGCGCAAAGCGCCCACGTGCCGACACGTGGCGCGCTCGCGCTCAAGCGCCTAGGCGCTGGCCCCACGCATCCTTTGGATGTCTTTTCCCCTTTACTTATATATACATGTATATATATACATATGTATACAAATGTACACATACACATACTCCGCGACACTGTCCCTGTTAGAAAAAAACACACACGCACACTGCACATTGAGTTCGCATGACCAGTTTAACCCGTTAATCGGAGGTTCCCTCGCCCCAGAGGCGAGGGGTAATTAACGGCAGCTTAGTCCGCGGCTGCCGGAGATTCGGACCCCCACAATCATTAAACTCCAGCCTACCCTAGGCAGGGGGAATCTGTAGTATGCCTGACAAGCGTGCGCGTATTCCCATCTCAATGGGGTGATGAAAAACACCCTACAAGGAACTTACTAATTTTTATTGATGGCTCTCTCCAAACATGAACGCGGTACATATCTGAATTTATGGAATGAAAAAAGGCATGCCTCATACAGAATTTAGAGTTCCTATTTATAGAGGATAGGAAACCCTAGGGTTACAATGACTCGCACATCTGCTATTACGAAAATACCCCTAAGAATCCCAACAAATGCACTGGCGCACCGCCAGAAGGATTTTCCACCGACACGTGCAACGCCTGGCCGCGGTTCCGCGGCCAAAGTATGAGATTGATTTCTGAAAATTTCTGTAATGCTTCTTGTTGACTTTTTATGACTATTTCTTGGGTTGGTTCTCAGATTGGCTTCCAGGTTGCTTCCAGATCTCCACAGTGAACAATTGTAGTGAACTTTTGTCGTTGCTTCATGACGAAATCTTGAACCTTGCACTGCCTCGTACTTTGTGAATTGATCTTCGTGTAGACTTGATCAAGGTTCTCCCATTTGTCGGTCTTAGTCTCACTTTTTGCATCGTCTTCTGTCTTTTTCACTGTTTTTGTCCAAGAACCTGTAACCTGTACTTATGTAGCAGACATGGGTCAAAATCACCTGTTTATTTGTAAAATACATAAGAATGGGGAATATAATAATACAATATTATGCAATGATCAGTCGTCTCTTAGTGAAGGCTTAGATCCCAGGCGTAGTGGGGTAGGCGAGCTACCGGCCAGGGATAGCCGAGCAGGGTAACTGCCGGGCTGCCTCTTCGTGAGGGCTTCGATCCCTGGCGTTGTGAGGTAGGGGAGCTACCGGCCAGGGATAGCCGAGCAGGGTAGCCGCTCGGCTGCCTCTTGGTGAGGGCTTTGATCCCTGGCATTGTGAGGTAGGGGAGCTACCGGCCAGGGATAGCCGAGCAGGGTAGCCGTTCGGCTGCCTCTTGGTGAGGGCTTTGATCCCTGGCGTTGTGAGGTAAGGGAGCTACCAGCCAGGGATAGCCGAGCAGGGTAGCTGCTGGGCTGCCTCTTCATGAGAGCTTCGACCCTTGGCACTGGAGGGGCCGTGGAAGGCCCGCCAAGGATGAACCAAGCAGTGAGGCTGCTCGGTCGCCTCTTAGTGAGGGATTAGATCCCTGGCGTAGTAGGGTAGGCGAGCTACCGGCCAGGGATAGCCGAGCAGGGTGGTCTTGGAAGCTCATTCCCGCGGTGAATGCATCCAAGTGGTCCTTCGGGTCAGATTTGCCATTAAAGAGGGAGACTTTTGGGGGCTTGTTGCGGAAGGAGACGTGGACGGTGAGCAGCTCCTCGGTGAACGGTTTTGTGAGCGAGTCGGTGGCATACTTAGCCCCGTCGCTCGAACGGTGACATTCCCGATGCAGACTCTCGATCTTCTTCTCGAGGGCGTCGAGTCGGCCATGGTACCCCGATGACTCGGCGCATTTTGATCCCAGGCCTCTGCTGTTGGAAGCCTGCGTCTGGCCGCGGCTCCGGTTCCTCTCAATGAGGTTCCTTAGATCCCCCGGCGAGGTAATCTTTGAGCCGCCGTGGTGAGTCTCGTTCGCGCGACCCCGTCGAGGGAGGGGGGTGTCGGTCAGGCCTGGTAACAAGCGAGCTGACAGACATCTCCTCGGGAGGGACAGGTGCTCAGAGGATCTTGGGACGAGGCGCTCTGGCGACAGACCTCGGCGTTGAACTATGAGGCGCCCAGCGGGCCTCAGAACGTATTGACCCGGGAGATCTGCGGCCGTGAGAGGTAGCGACACAGTGGTCGGCAGTGCCGACGCGGACGGAGTCTTCTCTCCCCCTGTAGGGGTCCTGGTCCCGAGGCGGGGGAGCGGCGACTTGGTGATCTTGCCCTGCCGTTTCGAAGCGGACGAGTGCTTCCACGATGGACGCGAGTCAGTCTATCCGGCCAGCGAGGGCGTTGATGGCATTCGGCGGAGGAGGTTCGTCCGCGCCTCCATTGAGGGGGAGGTGGCGGCCGGTGCTTGGATCTTCGTGATGATCACTCGCCATTTGATTGAGATCGAAAAGTGAACTTTTATTTTTGTGGAATCAAGGAGTTCCCACAGACGGTGCCAGCTGACAGAGGCGTGAATCTCCTTCAGTTGTTACCTTTTGTTGATCTGCTGATGGCCGCGACGGATGGCTGAGATTGGATCTGGAGGCTGTCGCTCTTAAAGAGTGTGGATCTCAATGGGTTTGAGGTTGAGATTGCCGAGCTACCTGCAAGAAAGTCCCATGGTGGTTGTATCACCGAGGACCCTCCGACGGTCAAGTTAGACTAGAGATCCGAGCAGAGTAACGGTTTAGTAGAATAAAAATGGCTTACTTGAACTGTCTGAAGGAGGGGTTTATATAGCGGTGGTGGCAGACGAGGCAGGCGCGAGAATCACGCCGGCCGTTACGCTCCCGACGTCACGCCCGCGTGATGAGCGGGACCTCCCATTAATGGCAAGACAGGCTTGTTAATGGGGGATTGTGGTGGCGTGGAACATGGGATGTGGTCGGTGGAGATCTCGCGCATGGCGAGATTCGCAGGATGCCGGTTACGCCTGCAAGCGGTGTTGTTGGTTGGCCGATGAGACCGAGGAAGATGACCTCGGCGGGAGAGCTCGCGGAGGAGCGGGAGAGCCGAGGTATCTTGGTTCCGCTCGAGTCCGGAGGCGAGCTGAGAGGGCCGAGGAGGCTCAGGCCTGTGATAGCTCGGAAACGAGCTGTGGGGCCGAGGAGGCCAATTGTGCTGGAGGATCGAAGGTGAGCCGGCATTTTCTCGTAGGACGGGCACAGGAGTGGTCTGGTCGGCCACTGTAGGTCCTTTCTTGTGAGCCCTGGGATACGTCATCTGCTACGTGTCCTGATCTGGGAGATCACCGATATCGAGCATCATCAATTACACAAGAGATATAACACATGTACACACAGTTCTATAACCATGATAATTTGGGTAACTAACCAAATACCCGCATTTCAATCAAGAACAGAATATTTCAGTCGATCCAGGGATACAGTCGACCAAGCAAGTAATTTCTTATAGTGGCCATAAATATAGAGTTATATCAGATAGCCGTGGCGGTTCGATTGCAATGATATCATGATGTATGCCAAGTATAGGACCACTGATGCATTTCTCTGATTATACCATCTGAAGTGTACTACAACGTTAAGCTGAGAAAGGAATATTTTGTTTAAGGCACATTTTTTCTTTCTTAAATTATCCTTCAAAATATTTATGATGATTGGAATTTATTTTGTTGTTAATTAAAATCATGCAGACACTCTTAGCAAAGGCTAAATGTAATTTTGGTAATATATTTAGCAGTTATCTTTCAAGGTACCTGGATGGACGAACTTCTCGTAAGTCGAGTTTTAAAGTGCAAATCGATGCTGATCAAAGTCAAAATCAAAAGCTAAACATCAAAAATGGTCGAAGTTATAACCCTAAATTGCTCAAAACCTTGGTTTTGAAATCAAGTCCTAAACTCGAAAACGATAGCGGCTTGTTCCATTCGGAAAAAAATTGATTCTCCTCAACCGTCAGAACATACTAAATAGAAGAAATATAGCATTATAACTACAACAAAACAAGCACGTGTTCCTAAAACACGGTCAAAACTACAACTTTTTTAAACATAATAAAATGGTTTAACTCCAGTTCGCCTCGCCTCGCCAGCAGAATATTAAGCGAGAAGCGGTGTAGTTTGGCGTACGACACTATGGGGTGTATGATTTGTTCGCAAGATTGGGAAGCAGCAGCTGTCAGTAAACAAAATGCAATCAGTTTGGACTCGGATTATCGACTTGAGGAGTTTACGGGATTGGGAGAGTCCAACACCGAAAGAGGAACCATAACCAGTGGCGACGAGTAGTGAGTAGGAACTGTAATAGTAAAAAAAGAACTACATAGAACTGATTCTCTCTCATTGAGCTCAATATTTAGGAGGGATACGTAGGCAGACAGAGTGGGTTCTTTCTCTAATGTAAAAAGACAAATTGTATTATTTAATTGTAAAATAATCGTTGGATTCAAACTTTTTTAATTTTCTATGTGATTTCAAAATCCATCCTACTGCAGACGTCTGGCCCAGATGTCTGCTTAAGAAACTTTTGAAATATAGACGTCTGGCTTAGACGTCTGTTGAAGGAATTTTCCATTTTTCAAATCTCTATTTTTACTGCAGAGACGTCTAAGCAGATGTCTTCTTAAGAATTTTATGAACCGCTGACGTTTGTAGTTCAAAAAAAGAGTAAAAAATCCAGAATCATGTGAGTCGGCTCGTCTCACTCACGCGGATCACTTCGCCTCGCCTCATGATTCGCCTAAATGAGGCGGCGAGGCGAGCAGGGTCGGCGACGGCTACTGTTGAACTTGCCTCACCTCACCAACTCGTCTCATCAATGAAGCGAGTCAGACGATTCGCAAAACGAATTGGCCAGGCCTACTAATAGTACATGATTATATTGACATTTAAATGATTGCAATATTCTTCCCTTGCTACTCTATCAACTATGGGTATACAAATTTTCAACAATTCAACATGTTTACATTGGATTTTTAAATGATTCGATATTGTTTGCTTAATGGTCAAAATTTGTAAAGTGACATGGTGGGGAATTTCATTTATTGATGGATAAAAATTCAATTATTCGTTTATATCATGTGCACCGGTCAGGCCCATAGCAATCTCCATATTCTAAATTGTAGGTATACCGTTTTTTTTATATCGACGGCATCGTAAAATGTTATATTATTAAATAACTGTGAATTTTGCGATCATTGGATGCAAGGGCAAACAATATCCAATTCACATGAAATTTTGAAATTTTACAATGAATCGTGCTTAAGGATATGATTATCAAGTTGGCCAGTACCACTAGTAAAAAAACCGATGGATGTTGATTTGTATACATACCAATGTAGAAAATTTTCAGCCATGTCATTTTTTGCCGTTTTCTCATTTAAAACGTTTGTTTTGGAAAAAATGTTAATAATTCTTGCAATCATCAACATATGCACACAACACATATCACATCCACGCACACCGCACATAAGCACACAATACACCATGAGACCCACGATTTGTCCCGAAAGCGTTAATTTGTGTCCACTTCTCCTATTGAGATGCCTGAGATTCGAACTCCGTACCCTCTAAGAGGGTAGGTGTCCATACCAACTGAACTATTGCTCATTGGTAAGGTTGAGTTTGTGTTAGTTCTTAAAGCCAGGTTTGTTAGGTAAGGAGGAGGAAAGAGGTGGGACCGAAGAGAAAAAAGGTCACGGCGACACCGGAGCCCGTAACCGATGGAGGAGGGAGGAGAGTATGTATAAGATTAGGATTAGAAAAGAACAAGATGGAGGATGAAGAAGGTATTTTATTATTATTATTGTTATTTGAATATATTAAAATGACGTGACAACTTATATGATAAGAGGGTGATATGATGCCGTTAATACTAACATGACTCCGCCGGTCAAAATAATTTCTTTAAGATTACAATCCTGATAGGTTTTTTCATTTTTTTTGAGATATTAAACCTTCGGATAATTTCTTAACAAACTGAATTATTTCGATAATTTTTTGTTAAAATTACTAAAACAAATCGAGAATCGAATAATTGATCATATTCTAAATGTATAGCATTTGATTATATGAATAGAACAACAGATCCACAATCTATTTTTTTGGAGCTTCCTCTCGTTAACCTTTAGTCCAAACTTCAATATATACTTGAAAACAAAATTTTACCGTATAAGCTATCTTTTATCGGTAACAAACATCATCTATACAGGTGTCTACAAAGTCCATATGTTTCTTGCATATCATGCTTACGAATTGCATGGTCTACAATACATGTGGATACAAAAAGCAACTATCTTCTTGGATCACCATGGTTTGTTTAATTCAACGGAAAGTGTGTGTATATATATATATTATATATATAGAGAGAGAAAGAGTTTAATGGAGGAAAGAGATCATATGAGGGAATTTACTCCTATGGCGTCGGAAAAGTACGTCCTTCTTTATTTTTTCCGGCGATCGGCACTTATCATCTTCATCGTTATTATCTAAGATGTGGGTACACCAAATTTAATGTGATTCTACGACCTTTTGACCGTTGATTTTGCAATGTAAAAAGTTATGTTGTTGGTAAACCGTTAATTTTGAACCTGCAAAATCAACAGTGAAAAAGTCGTAGAATCACATGAAATTTGGTGTACCCATATCTTAGATGATAACGATAAAGATGATGCGTGCCGATCGTCGAAAAAAATATAGGAGGGTCCCATGACATCTTTTCTCCATTATTCTCGTATATATATTACCGATTGTGCACGGCAAATGTCGTTAACCCATCTTATTTTATCCAAGAGAGAACTAAAAGACAAAAGTACAAAAATTTCTTACATTATGGCCCTCTTTTGTATTTCACAATTTTACAAAAAATATTGCATCAATGCAAGCAAACAACCCCCTACGTCCTCCTTCACTCTCTCAGACCCCTAACCCTAGCCCTAGCCCTAACCCTAATTTGGCGAGCTCGAGGAGACCCCGATGCCAAAGGGAATCACATAGGAGGCGACGGATAGGGCAAGGAGGGGGAGTGAAGGTTGGGAAGCGAATGGGAGCCCCAAAGCAGAAGTGGACAGCTGAGGAAGAAGAAGCGCTCCGTGCCGGCGTCGTCAAGCACGGCGCCGGGAAGTGGCGGACCATTCAGAAGGACCCCGAGTTCAGCCATTGCCTCGCCACGCGATCCAACATTGATCTCAAAGTGAGCAGCTTTCCTTTTATTTTTTGCTTTGAATTCTAGGGTTTAGCTCAATGTGTGTAGATTTGTGAAGCAATGTTGCTTTCTCGGCGGAGATTTAGTTGAAAGGTTCGCTCTTTTGTGGCTTAATTTCACTGAAATAGCAAAAGATTCGGAAGGTGATTTTAGTGGAAAAATAATAAGAACATGTTAGTTTGGAAGTTGATGAGATTAGGCTGGGATATCAATTATCAAGTGATTAAAATAATTTAGTGAAATTAAGCCTTCTTTTAATTCGTTAGGTGACAGAGCTGAGGTTTTTATGAATGGGGGATTTGATGGGTGACTACCCCTTTCTAGCTATTTTTTTGAAGGGGATTGTGATTAATTAGTTTTTTGTCCTTTTGATTGTTGTGAATACTTGGTTTTGCAACTTCTCTTCTCAAGAATTTGCATACTTCTGCATGATCAGAGTATATGTTGATTTTGTAGTATCTTTCTGTGGCAGCGGAATGATATTTATTTGTTTATATACTTATTTAATGACCTTGTAAGATATGATGAGTGGTTGCCTCTCATCAGGGTAGAGATAACTGGATCACGATAGCATCGATCTTGTGCTTTTGGTTTTTATCTGCTCTTATAATGTTTGCTTTCACTTTTAGGACAAATGGAGGAATCTGAGTGTCAGTTACGGTGGTGGGTCGAGAGAAAAGTCGAGAACACCAAAACCAAAAGCTCTTCCTGAGATTCCAGAGTCTAGCGGCCCAAGAACTCCTGCTTTAGTCTCCCTTAAAGATGATGGAGCTTCAATTGGCACGGATACCACAAAAATTTCACAAGATAGGAAAGCTCCAGGGTTTGTCTCACACTTGTTTTCTCTTGTTCTGTAATGTTAGCGAGACAATGGCTATTATTTAACTTGGGTTAATTGCACAAAAACCAATCTAGTTTACCATGTATAGCACTTATGCCCTCTCAAGCAAATTATTAGCGCAAACACTCCCTCTACTTGCTTGTCGACCAAAACATTCGAGTCCTACTCCAAACAACACAAACATAAAGTTTCCAGAGGAGGCCGAACTAACTATGAGCTAGTGGCCTTTTGACTTTCGGGTATAATCGCTATGCGAGGTAAACTAAAGGAGGGCTATGTGCAAATACCACTTCTAACTACAATTGCTAATGATGCTTTTGTAATTTCTGATCTTCTCGGTGGATAATTGCTAATGATGGATACAGAGAAAAAAAATAAGACATGAATTATTGCTACAAAAGATAGAAGTGCTTTTTGTGAGATATTTAGTCATAGGTAGAAGGGTATAATGACGTAGCCACTACGGCATATTATGTTTAGACAAGGATATGCTCTTATATTATATTTTATAATATATTTATCTTAGGGATAGCTGATTTTTCCTTGTGAGTTGTGACATGATAACTATATTTCCAGATATATTCTCTTTAATTCTGTTAATGAGATTCATAATTGATTTGAGTACTTTGGCTCTGGTTTGTTTACCAGGTATGGTGCAATGATAATTGAAGCCCTTAGAGCATTGAAAGCTTCTAATTGTTTATAAATTGAAGTAGGCGCAATTCGCAGCTTCATTGAGGTTACTTCATACCATTCTCCTCTTGCTATTTTCTTTTTTCACTTTATAATTTTATATGTCATTAGAAGCAGCAAAATCAAAGTCCATAATTTTTTCCCTTTCTATTATGCCTGAATCTGTTATGAAATGGATATATCAAGAACTGCATTGTCAGTTTCTCTTTTCATTTTTGCCTATATTATGGGAAACCTTCATTATTGTTGCTCTACTATTATAGACACCGCTCAGAACCTGCACTTTGCCCCTTACTTTAAAGACAAATAACCGTTTTTCATTGTTTAATTTATCCCATAAATACCCCTGATTATGAGTGCCGTGCAGAGTTATTAAGGAAATGTTAATGGTCACGCAGGCTCAGATATGATGTAAATGATATACATAACCTGAGAGAGCAGTAAAGTAATCCTAGGCAAAGCCTTAATAAATGCACTGCGCTAGGTAAAGATGATGCAAAGCAGGAAATGATTGAAGATGCAATATTCTCCCAACGATTACACATACATGTGATTCCTAGCAATCAACAAGATCCGCAAACGATGTACATATGAAACAAGGAACCGTTTTCAGCAACAAGAATAGCAAGACCTCAAGAAATATTAATGTTTAGGACTAGGGTTTGATTCGTGAAGTATTAATTTGATATGACAAGTCACTGACCTGAACTTTCTTGGGGCATTCTTTCCCTGAAATATGATTAAAAGATGATTATTTCAGGAATATAAGTTGAACTAGGTGTTTGAAGGAGAAAACTAGTTACTGCTTTTCTGTGTTTACACGTATTTTGACCATTTTGTTGTTATATACAGCAAAGACATGAGGTCCCAGTTAACTTCAGAAGGATACTCAGCCCTAAGTTAAGACGACTTGCGCGACAGAATAAAATAGAAAAGGTGAGTGGTGTTTCTCATTCAAACTAACCAGAAATTTCTTGCTTGATAATGCTCATATTATCTAGCATATTTTGTTCATCCTTGATCTGCCAATCTTTTCAGTTCAATCAATATGCAAAATGTAAGACTTTTTTTGGGAGATAAACAGAATGTAAGACTTGAATCTTGGAGAATTTAATTTTCCAACTTCAGATTATTTGCCGATACAAAAAATGAGCAAGCTTGATCTTTTGTAGTCTAAGCTTTTATTGTGAAGTTATTATCAATATCAGTTCTATTCTATAGTTAAATTAGACAGAGGGTGTTATGCTAAGGGGGGCTTTGCGCAATTAGACCTAAAACATTGCAAACGACGCCAAATCCCATAAAATTTACCATAACATCTTGATTGATAGTTTTTACTGTCATATTTAAGATTATATACTGCTAAATGTGTAATTCTGTTGAGAATAAGAGGAGTTTGGATTGCTTGAATGCAGGGCCAAAAAGGGTATAGGCTAAAAGAATCAAGCTCTTCAACAAAAAGACCAAACCCGAAACACAAGAACCTGAGCCAACGATCAAAGATGCTTCATAGCTCTGGATTTTGCAAGTCACCTCCAGATCGAATGGAGGCGGATCCAGATATGATGGCTTTCAAAATAGCAGAGGCAGAGGCAAAATCATTTCTAGCATCCGAAGCAGCCAAAGAGGCCGAAAAGGTGTTCAGTATGCAAGAAGAGGAAGAATCTTTGCTAATGTTGGCAGAAGAAATATATGAGAGATGTAAGGAAAGAAGTAATCCTTTTTCTTACTTTATATATGTTTCTTTGCCTTGTACTTTCTTTTTAATGTTCTCATGATGTTAAATGCTACAGGTAAACATGGCGAAATCGTGACCCTGGCAAAAGCTTAGAATTTTGGAGCTCGATCGATCATTAGGCAAAACTGTTTGTAAATTTTGTAGCAATTTCTTTGTATTCTTGTATCGCATCTGGGTGCACAGGAGACGAGATGGTGTGTATGGAGTGTGATTTCTCATTAACATTAGTGGTTGTTTATATGCAAGGTAACTTATATGTTGTAGATTCTCTCAAAGGGGTTTGTGATGCTTCTGCTGGTGCACAGTTTGATATCAGTTCTCTGAGGAACATGGAGTTTGGAATCTTCAAGGCTTGGAAATAGAGCAGACTCAAAGTCACTGTACTGCCTTAAACCTACACTACTCACTGTGAAAATTCAATAATTCAATGTGGTGGTAGTTTGATTATTAGGCATTTAACCATACACAATAGAATGATACATGACCAAAACCATAAAGCATGTAAAATCAAAGGATAAAATACCCAAAAAAAGATGAATAATACTGTATTTAAGGCAACATTTGATGAAACATTCAGTAATCTGTACTATTAAGTGGCAACCACAATCCTTTCCACATTGTACACAAGAAAACCCATTTTGTATGCTTTTCATGAAGGGCAAAGCAGGTCAGCTTAGCAGTAAGATTTCTAGCAATTGCCATGTGAGAAAATGAACATAAAACCAAAAAAACCCCACCAAATTTTTAAATGATTAGATCTTTTACAAATACAACAGGGCAGGCCAACACTATAGTCGAGGGAATGAAGACTAGGTCTTCTCCTTCGCTGGCGATGGAATTAAATGGTGAAGCGTGGATGTGTGGATTACTGTGCTTGGGTTTTGTTCTTTGGCATTACGCACGGATGCAGACCGCCTGAGAATTTGGTTTCTCTCGTAGCTGCTTCTTAAAATGCGACGTAGCGGCCTAGGAAGAAGAGCCAAGATACGAGAGGAACTCACGAGAAGAATCACACCGACAATGATAAATAACCTGCAAACCATAGGTTTTATGTCTCCCCACAACAATAAAGACCATTTTTTTATATAAAAAAATACAAAATATAAATCTATGCCAACGGAAAAGGATTTAAAACCTAAAAATGATGGTTTACTGTTGTTCTATGCGTGTGTTTTTTAATATTTCCAAAAAACGCCAATTAACTTCATGGCATATATTCAACCAGCACAAAAAAATGTAGGGCTATCAATTTTTGAGATAGTGATGGCCACAGCCTGCAAAAGCAGGCTTCTGTTAGTTTTCATTGATTACGATGCATGGACCCCTGTGTATGCGCAGGTAAAGCTTTGCAGTTTCAGAAAATAGTTAGTGCGTGCATATACACTGGATTAAACCTGCTAAAACCTATTTATAAAAAGAGTTGGGATAGAACCTTACAAAACCAATCAACAGTTCGATCATCCTAAACCATATATGTGGTCATGTGATCTCATGTCTTGTCATTCGATGGTATAGAATTATGTTTAGATTTTATTATGGTTCTGAACTTGCTCTAATTTTTCTAAACGTACTTGTCTGAATCCATCTCGTTACACTCTAAAATCCAAATTCAAACCAGATTGATTTCAAAAAAATTTCCCTAGGAACAATCCTAAAAAAATTAAGGTTTAGAGAAGCTTAGCCTTTATCAAGCTAGTAAAAAAAATTATCCCTGATTCCATATGAGGGGGCTAAATGAAATTTGAAACCAAGAGTGGGGCATAATGAACTACATGAGGGGCTTAATAAAATTATAAACCAAATGTGGGGCCTAGATGAAGATTTGCAGCCCAAAGCAGGAATGAACATGTGATAGGAGGAAGAAGACAAAATTGAGCTGGAAGTTGTCCTCTTCCGCCTAGCTTTAGTATATATGTATGTAATTGTAAATGTAAATTGTTGGAATATTTCCCACGGCACAATAATCGGGCTGGAATGGATTGTAAGGAGTCCCAAGTTCAAGTCCTACAATCAGCAAAATGCAATGTTGGTACAGTTTACCACGTGAGCAAAAATTCAAGTCTAATATTGTTGTCTAGGTCACAGTTAAAATGGCATAAGCCTAATCAATATCAAGGCCAGCTCAAATAAAGCCTGCATATCAAGTTATGTTTTGGTGAATTACAGTTGATCATGCAGTTGACCACGTGCGGTTGATAGAACATTTGTGCAAAAATAGTGTAACATTTTGTAAGCAAGCTTTCATATGATCAGTAGTATATGAGATGGAAACGGGGATAATATAGGAAGAAATAAATGGAACAATCTAGACGCTACAAGTAGAAAATAAGAAGGTGAAGCTATACCATCCAAGCAAGAGAAAGAATCGAGCCAGAGGAGCAGAAGGCAACTTTTCTCCCAGAGCGAGCATCCCAGCAAACACTCCTGTAACAATTGATGCCACAGCAGCACAAGTAGAAACCACAATAGCCCTCCCATGCTTTAGGCCCCGAGTCTGCCAAGAAAACATACCAATATGTTTCAGCTGAATCAATCCAGAAAGAGGGAAAGGTGATGAGCTAGAAGTAAAACATCTATCTAGCAATCTGCCAATGTTTATTCACACATACACACACGACACAACTTGTGTTTCTCTTAACTGGTATTTCTGTTGTTCAGAGCAGACACCAACACAAATGAAGATACTATAAAATGGCAATGAACAATAAATATAATTGGAATAATGTTATGTTAATTACTCTTGCGCTGGACGAAATGTGCAAATATGTGTACCTGATAAACAAATCCGGTGGCACTACAACATATACTAATTGAAATGCATACAGGAACAAGAATCTTAGAGAAGCCCTGCTCTGAGAACACAAAACCCATCTTTGATATCACAGATGCCATCCTGTAAATCATAAGGGGCGGCATTAGAATGGAATACCTTTTACACGAACAAATAAGCTTAATATTGGAAGTAGTATAGGGGCAAAAGGATGCCATATCCATTTCAACATATAAAAAAGCACATCTACAATATATCATAAATGCACCATCTCTTTTTTCTTGCCTTGTCAACCAGCTTAGAGTACATGTTACCATTACGTTGAAATTAACATGGTATGCATCTAGGACTGATGTGACTATCAATTGGGGAAACAAATTGTTTAAAATATGGAAGCTTGTTACAGGAAGGGAAAATGTAACCAACCCAAATAATATGCCTGATTCCAAGCCAAATATAATTTCTTCCACAACATCTGACTGCATCTGCAAGTGACATGAATGATCCCAAATATTACAGAGTTAATGTATAAAGCTTTTTACAAGGGAACAATCTGAATCAAGAAACCATAAAAGAGAGCGTTAATAGACTTCATGAGCTTTTTAATAGAAAAAACCGCGTATGAGAACCTTACCAGCTCCTGTTCACGCCGTTGACTTTTGTAGATGTGAAGCCATGCATTCAAGAGCACCTGAATCGCAATCATACATATGCCAGATGTCTTAAGTTTATTGACAATTTAAATGCAAAAGCACGGCCATTAGCTGAATAGGAACTAATTTTCAGGATGGAGGGGAAAACGATAGGTTATTATTAATTGCATTCAACCCTAAGCCGCCAATAAAACTGAAGACAAACAAAATACATCAAGAATAAAGGCTTGCTAATAGGAAACTACATCCCATTTCATAGATTAACTGCACATAGAGTATGATACCTACAAACAAGATGGAAGCACACAGAACCAGCCAAGGAAGGTGAAAAAGAGATATAGCCGGAACATCTTGCTCCTCTCCTCCGATACCAACTCCTGCAAGAAGTGTACAAATCAAACTATCACATAAAAGGTATTAGGAAGTTACAGATCATAGAGTGCTTAAGCTATACAAAGCACCTACTATATGCAGCATTCTTTTTCTATGGAACCGAAGCTGTGTTTTCTAAAGGAAAACATTATTGACAATACTATGCTATCAAATATAAATAGAGGCAACTATTGCAATGTGCATACATTATATAACCTATGAAGCATAGGCATGGCACGGACATGACAAATTTGTAAAAAAGTTGAAAACAGCCTTAGAGGGGGACGGGGTGAATAAGGTTTCTATACGTCCTATGGCAAATTTTAAAAATCTAACTATTATATTAAAGTGATTACCAAGTTTCTACGGAAAATATTTAAACAAGTTTAAACAAAGAAACTTAAAATGACAATCAATAACAAGAACTGAAAATAAAAAGAGTTAGAGCAATGCAAATACAGAGAATTGTTGATTAGGGTTCACCACGCTCCTGTGGCTAATCCCCACTTGAGACACCTTCTCAGGATTTTTGCACTGTAGTTGTGAAGATCACGAATCCCTCTTCACAGGAATATGAAGAACAATCCCTCTTCATTAGGATCACTCTTGAACTTACGATTTCTTAGAAAACAAATCTTCTTCCTCTCTAACCTGTGATTCTCTAGGAAAGTCGCACTTTCCTCTCTAATTCACGACTCTCTAAAATGATCACTTTTTCCACTCCGAATCCACACAATTCAAATAATGAGAGACACCCCCTCTTGTGGGTTGAGAAGCACATGTTGACCCCAAGAGCTTCACTTATTATTGGTTTTGATGATTAACAAACATATAGTTGTGATCACATTAAAAATTGTGATAATATTTTTGCTCATATAATTAATGATTTATCTTTTTGAGCTAACCCTATATTGTGTACAAGTATAGTTTACACATTTCAGATATACACGATATACAATAAGAGATGGCAAAGATGGCAACTTCACGAGCTTGAATATGCTACAACCACTTCATATCAAATGGCAAAAGAAACTTGAAGAATTCAAAACTCAAGAATTAAAAGTGATTGTAATTTTCGTTAAGTTTTGAATGAGGAATGGGTATGACTTGTAAAACTCTTTTTGATTTTTGCAAATACAGAAGTTAAGAGCCTAATTTACAAAACATCATTTTATAAAAATGTGATATTTTAAATTATGACAGAGTTTTTAAACTTATATTTCCTATAATTAAGTTTTAAAACAAAACACTTTGTTGCATTTTTTTAGAGTTTTTTTTGAAATAAAAATCTCATGCACAAAGTGAGTTTAAGAGATGTTGCTTTGCAAAATTACTTTTACGTCTAATGAAAAATTTTTTATGAGAATTTTTGTGAGAATTTATGGAATTATATTTTCATAAAAATGACATTTCAAATTCTTTCAATAAAATTATTTGATTGAGAGATTTCATATTACTTCCATTTTGATTGAATGTTTGATTGAAGAAAATCCAAATTATTTCCAGGAATATACAAATATTTTCCTTATTAAAATATATGATTGAATATTTAATTCCATGGATATTTGATTGAGACTTTTCAAATATTTTCCTTATTAAAATATTTGATTAGATATTTCATTGAAAGAATTCAAATATTTTTCATATTAAAATATATGATTAAATTAATTCCACTGACATTTGTGGAGATTCACATTTGGAATTATGTTTTAATTAAATCTCTAATCTGATTTAGTCCCAAAATATTTCCTTATTTTAAATAAATCTTTGAGAAAATCAGTTTGCAAAATCTATCATTTTTGTGCTGTTTTGCACTGAGCGGACGACTGGCAGTCAACCAGTCACTCGACCGCTAGCAAACTGCGCTTTAATTTGAAAATCCAGAGACGGCTGAACAGCCGACTGGCCTCTTTTGAGCAGTCGACCGCTTTAGGAGTCAGTCGACTGGTACACTCGACCGCGCGACTTACTGGATGTATTTTTCTACAGTTTTTCCTTACGCAGGTTTTTATGTAACCATGTTTGCTCAAATAAATTTCCACACACTTTCAAATTTAAATTACAACGGCTAGTTTTGTTTTATATGGAAATTTGATTTATTCTAGTGCACAAAATATCAACTTTTTCATTATTTATAAAATGAGAAGAGCTTTTCATGTTTTATCATCCATTCCCTTTTGATTAAGTTTTAAACTTGAAATCTTTTTTACTCTTCTGTCAAAAACTTACACTTGAATACTCTACAAATCAAAAGCTTTTAACATGAAGTATTTGCTCAATCAAGGAGTTATAGCGTGTGATCCATCTCTCTATATTGTACTTCTTTGGTGGTAATTCAAGCTCTACTTGTGAAGTTGGGATGTGTGCTTGAATCTCAGGTATAAAGATTCAAGGAGAGCTAAAGACCATTATACTTTGTCCAAATTTGATTTCTATCAGCATAAAGAGATCGGTTTTAGTGAAAAAATCTTCACGGCGGTGAAATAGTAGTGGAGGACAGGATTAGGCAAAGTTACTGAATCTGAATAAATTCCCTGTGTTTGTTTCTTCTTAGCTTGCATTTTTGTTTTTAATTAGCTTTGTGATAATTACTTTTATTTATCTCTGTGTTTGATATATTAGTGTAAACATCATACTAGCTAAAACTGCATATGTGGGGTATTATTTTTAAATAGTTGCCTTCACTCTATTCACCCATTTCTAGGGTATTATTTTTAAATAGACCAGTATTATGGCCTATAGATATAGTTTCCCTCCTTAGGCCATCTTCCGGCAACTTTTAACTTATAGACCTCAACTAAACCTTACGTAATTAGAAACATAATTCAAACCGGTGTTCAATAAAGGTGTTGCTAATAAGACATCGTGATATGTTTGGTTGTCATAACCCCAAGTTTGGACATGAAAGTTCAATTCACCGGCAACATATTTTTCCCAATTTATAAACAGTTCATCAAAAGCTGCACCTACTATATGAGACACAAGATGATGTTGAAAAGGGAAATGAGTTAGGCTCGTTGTGATAATTTTAAGACAGGAGAAATATATCGGACCCAAATTCTGATAACAGAAGTATTATCCATAAGTGAACAAATACCTGATATGAAAATTAGGTTTCAATGCTGTATCAATTGTGATCTCCCTCTACTTTCACTCACATTAAATGTTACCAAAATTTATGACCCTTGCTAGTTACAAGTTCTTGTCATAGCTTCTTCCCGGAAAAAAAATTATAAATATCATCCTGATAGAAAACAAGATATGGTATTAAACACTTCTACGCTCCAAGAGCTCTTTTAGTAGACCTAACCTAAAAGGATAATAGACAAGAATAAAAGCGGGAAAAAGAACTTGAGGCAGATTGTATTTGGCTATCATGCGGTTGTTTCATCTCGATAGCTATCGTTACTTTATTGTCGGTGATGTCTCCAACAAGATACTCATTCTAATTCATCTATGTAGATCATATCCTTTTCAAATGCTGATTCATAATTGATCCTGGATTCATGCTCCCCTTGTAGATATCCAGTTCAACTTTTTTGGGAAGATCAAGCAGATCCTTAGGGCGAACTGCTGTTTCTAGCAACAGTCCAGATCCTTCATCCCTATCACATAGCGGTATTACAATGGACACAAATTCTAGTGTTCTTTGAAAAGCTCCGAGCGCTTATAGGAATTCACCGATTGGACAATCTAACATTAATAATTATGAACCTGCCCTTAAAGGCATCAAAGGTCTCCGTTTCGATGAGGAAGAGAAGGTCCGAATGGTGAAAATCATATTTATTCTGAGATCAGATACACCTTTGACTTGTGATAGAGTTGACAAATTGCTCCATTAACTCCAGGACACTAAGAGATATGGCTGTGATAAAAGCCTGTTTGTAAATGTTGTTTTTCGGATTTGGCTATGCATTGTCTCTATTTTGACATCAGCCATGCTTTATATTTAATTTTATTCTGTTAGTTCTGTTATTATTATTATTTCTTGAAGCCACAGCTACATCAGATATTTTAGGGTATTTTTGTTTTGCCGTTGTTTTACCTTAAAATATGATTCTTGTAGAATGATGATATGGTATTGGTTAACTGATGGCTTGAGGTAGTCGGAAGGAATAATATTTTGATTTAGTCATTGGTATTCAAATGCCTATTTATTTAAATTTTATCATATCATTTTTCTTTACGTGTTTGTTTTCGGACAATCAATATTGGACAGAAGATGTCTTGCATGAAGTTTGTGTTCTAGCCTCCAAGGGAACATATTAGTTTCTGTGTAGACATATTTGTGCATGAAGATGATATCAGATAGATGATATTTTGCTCTATCTGACTCGGTATCCTAATATCCTGTAAAGTTACATGTTTACCATTTCGACGCAAGGGAAAAAAGAAGAGAACATATCGCCTGCTCTATTAGTGATCGTAAGTATGATTTACAAGTATTGTTATAATTCTATGTTCGATATAATTAAACTCACTTATTGCTTGGTATGTTAAAATTCTTTAAGAATGGCATTTCTAGGTGTGTAAATATATATGTTCATGGCTGTTTGGTGATAATTTAATAAAAAAACTCCATTTTTTCCGGCAAGATTTAGGTGAATGTAGATGATAATTGATAGCTAATGCAATAAAAGCTGTTTCTTGATCATAGATACAGAAAGGAAAGGAAAAGTGGCTGCAAAATGTTACTAAAACTGAATAAAAAATAAAGTGATGGTCTACCTAAGTTCATTAAATAACGTTGCTATATGAGGAGAAAAACAAGCCCACTGATAAAATTACGGAAGTTTCATGAAATCAACTGGTGTTCTATAATTCCCTGGAAAAAAAATATCAACATTGTATCAACAAGCATACCTCTAACTTATGGCCTATAGATACAGTTTCCCTCCTTATGCGAGGTATTATTTTTAAATAGGCAAGTATTATGTGAGGCTTCTATACGTCCTATGCTGTCAAATATAAATAGAGACAACTATTGCAATGTGCATACATTATATAGCTGTCACCTATGAAGCATAGGCACGAACACTGACACTGACACGGACATGACAAATTTGTAAAAAAATTGAAAACAGCCTTAGAGGGGGACGGGATGAATAAGGTTTCTATACGTCCTATGGCAAATTTTAAAAAACTAACTATTATATTAAAGTGATTACCAAGTTTCTGCGGAAAATATTTAAACAAGTTTCAACAAAGAAACTTAAAATGACAATCAATAACAAGAACTGAAAATAAAAAGAGTTAGAGCAATACAACCACAGAGAATTGTTGATTACGGTTCACCACGCTCCTGTGGCTAGTCGCCACTTGAAACACCTTCTCAGGATTTCTGCACTATAGTTGTGAAGAACACGAATCCCTCTTCACAAGGATATGAAGAACAATCCCTTTTCATTAGGATCACTCTTGAACTTGCGATTTCTTAGAAAACAAGTTTTCTTCCTCTCTAGCTTGTGATTCTTTAGGAAAGTCGCATTTCCTCCCTAATTCACGACTCTCTAAAATGATCACTTTTTCCACTACGAATCCACACAATTCAAATAATGAGGCACATGTTGACCCCAAGATCTTCACTTATTATTGGTTTTGATGATTAACAAATATATAGTTGTGATCACATTAAAAATTGTGATAATATTTTTGCTCATATAATTAATGATTTATCTTTTTGAGCTAACCCTACATTGTGTACAAGTATAGTTTACACATTTCAGATATACACGATATACAATAAGAGATGGCAAAAATGGCAACTTCATGAGCTTGAACATGCTACAACCACTTTATATCAAATGGCAAAAGAAACTTGAAGAATTCAAAACTCAAGAATTAAAAATGATTGTAATTTTGGTTAAGTTTTGGGTGGGGAATAGGTATGACTTGTAAAACTCTTTTTGATTTTGCAAATACACAAGTTAAGGGCCTAATTTACAAAACATCCTTTTATAATAATATGATATTTTAAATTATAACAAAAGAGTTTTTAAACTTATATTTTCTATAATTAAGTTTTAAAACAAAGCACTTTGTTGCATTTTTAAAGAGTTTCTTTGAAATAAAAATCTCATACACAAAGAGAGTTTAAAAAATGTTACTTTACAAAATTACTTTTACGTCTATTGAGAATTTTTTATAAGAATTTTTGTGAATTTTTTTTTATGTAATTATATTTTTCGTAAAGATGACATTTCAAATTCTTTCCATAAAATTATTTAATTGAGAGATTTCATATTACTTCCATTTTGATTGAATGCTTGATTGAAAAGAATCCAAATTATTTCCATGGATATTAAAATATTTGATTAAATATTTGATTGAAAGAATTCAAATATTTTCCTTATTAAAATATATGATTGAATATTTGATTCCATGGATATTTGGTTGAGACATTTGTGAAGATTCACATTTGGAATTATGTTTTTAATCAAATCTCTAATCTTATTTAGTCCCAAAATATTTCCTTATTTTAAGTAAATCTTTAAGAAAACTAGTTTGCAAAACCTATCATTTTTGTACTGTTTTGCACTGAGCGAACGACTGACAGTCGACCGGTCACTTGACCGCTAGCAAACTGCGCTTTAATTTAAAAATCCAGAGACGGCTGAACAGCCAACGACCTCTTTTGAGCGATCGACCGCTTCAGGAGTCAATCGACCGGTACACTCGACCGCACAACTTACGGGATGTATTTTTCTGCAGTTTTTCCTTTAATTTTTTTGTTACCATATTTGCTCAAATAAATTTCCCTACACTTTCAAATTTAAATTACAACAATTAGTTTTGTTTTATATGGAAATTTGATTTATTTTAAAACAAAAGATATCAACCTTTTCATTATTTATAAAATAAGAAGAGGTTTTCATGTTTCATCATCCATTCTCTTTTGATTAAGCTTTAAACTTGAAACCTTTTTTACTCTTCTCTCAAAAAATTACACTTGAATACTCTACAAATCAAAGGCCCTTAACATGAAGTATTTGCCCAATCAAGGAGTTATAGCGTGTGATCCGTCTCTTTATATTGTACTTCTTTAGTGGTAATTCAACCTTTACTTATAAAGTTGGGATGTGTGCTTGAATCTCAGGTATAAAGATTCAAGGAGAGCTAGAGAGCATTATATTTTGTCTAGGTTTGATTTCTACCTACATAAAGAGACCGGTTTTAGTGAAAAAATCTTCACGACGATGAGATAGTAGTGGGAGGGCAAAGATTATGCAAAGTTATTGAATCTGAATAAATTTCCTGTGTTTGTTTCCTCTTAGCTTGCATTTTTGTTTTTAATTAGCTTTGTGATAATTACTTTTATTTATCTTTTTGTTTGATATATTAATGTAAACGTCATTCTAGCTAAAACTGCTTATGTGAGGTATTATTTTTAAATAGTTGCCTTCACCCTATTCATTACTCTCTAGGGTGATTTTCAATTGATATCAGAGTAGGGGCTCATTTTTATTAAAACTTAACCGTTTTTTAGTAGATCATATGGCAACTCACATTTTACTTGAGACCTCTATCAAGGAAGGTATCTCATACACACGGGCACCTTATTTTGATGGGAATGAATATCATGCATGGAAGGATAGAATGTCAATTTACATTAGAGCATAAGGTCATGAGGTTTGGGTTATGGTTCAACAAAAATATGTTCAACCTGCTGAAAGAGAACCAAATTAAATGGTCTGCTAATGAACTTAAGTCTTTAGACTTAAATGCAAAGGCTATGAATTTAATCTTCAATGCTTTATTTACCACCGAATTAAATCGTGTTCTCACTTATACTACTGCATATGATATTTGGCAACTGTCGAGCTATCCCATGAAAGTAATTCAGAGGTGATGGAGGCTAAGATAGATTTATGGTCCATTAAGTACGAGAATTTTAGAATGCTTCCAAATGAGCCTATTGATGATATGTTTACTCGTTTTTCTACTATCATAAATAATCTCACTGGTCTTGGAAAGGTTTTTCTGATGCAGAAAAGATACGAAAAGTTCTCATATCCTCGCAAAAGAATTAGGAAGTTAAAGCGGCGACTCTCAAGAATATCTATCAAGTAAGCAAAATGACTTGCAATGAACTTCAAAAAATGCTCAAAACTTACGAGATAGAACTCAAATCCTACAAAGAAGAAGAAGCAAAACAAGCACCAAAGAAATTCATTATCTGCCAGTAATGGGCAAATCAAATGAAGAAGAATAGAGTTATTCAGAGGAAGCAATGACATTCATTACTAGAGGACTGCGAAGGGCATTTCAATGGAGAAAAAACCACATAGGTAAGACATACAAAAATAAAGGTAAAACCGACTCACTAATCTGTTTTAAATGCTGGAAGCCTGGACATATAAAAACCGATTGTCCGTTGATGGAAAAAGAGTACAACAAGAATCCAAGAAAAGGTCTCTCAAATTCAGAAATTGGTCAGATTCAGAAGCAAGTGAAAGCGATTCAGAAGGTGATACAGCCAACATGTGCTTTATGGCAAAAGAGGTAGAATGCGAATTTTCTTACAATGATTTACAAGAAATTATCACTGAATATGATGAAGCTTTTAGTAAACAAATGGAAAAATATAAATAACAGAAAAAGGCTTTAAAGATTGTTTCTGATAAGAAAAAAAAGCTGTTAAAATTAAATGCCCTCTCTCAAGCTTGATAATGTTGATACTTTGTTTAAATTTGAAATGGATATATTATCGAATGATCTTTCTGCTATTAAACATGTTCATGATAATCTTGTAGTAAAACATGATAAATTAGTTGTTGATCATGACAAACTTATTAACACTCACAACACTCTTGTGCACACTCATGATTTGTTTAGTGATATGAATGATAAAAAGTTTTTTTGATGAGTAAGTTGTTGAGAATAATTCTTTAAGAACTAAGGTTGATCTTGAATATGTGTTAGTTAAGTTTACCAAAGGTAAAGATAGTTTAGACCTCTTACTAAGAAAGGCGCAAGGGATTCAAACTAGAAAGTGTATTGGATATGAAGGTGTTAGTGCTCCTATTTCTACTAGAAAACATGCTCATATTCCTTGGCGGTGAGATAGTAGTGGAGGACACGATTAGTCAAAGTTGCTGGATCTGAATAAATTCCGTGTTTGTTTCTTCTTAGCTTGCATTTTTGTTTTTAATTAGCTCTGTGATAATTACTTTTATTTATCTCTGTGTTTGATATATTATTAGTATGAACATCATTCTAGCTAAAACTGCTTGTGTGAAGTATTATTTTTAAATAGTTGCCTTCACCCTTTTCAACCCCTCTGCGGTGATTTTCAGCACCCCTTCTCGTGGGTTGAGAGAAATCCTCTCATGGGTTGAAAAATATCGAACCTTCTTCTGAGATTTACAATTGTTTTATAAACAACAAATCCACTCTCTCAATCATATGATCTCAATAGATTATAACCGGTGTTGTACATTGATTGATTTGAGAGATAATATCATGTTTTGGCTCTGAGAAAACAGAAAGGATTTAGACAAATTAGACACGAGAAGAACAAGAAGATTTCTCAATGAATTTGCAATGAATGTCTTTTTTTTCTTTAGAAAATATTTGATCTCATAGGATATTTATAGGAATCAAATGGGAGGTTATTCTAACTCCTAATAACTGCCAATAACTGTCATAAAACAGTTAATGACCGGTGGGAACGGTTAGAAATGAAAACGGTATAAATATCCCTTCGATTCAAAATTCAAATTTGAATTAACTGCCAAAAACTGTCCGTGGAGACGTCTGCTCCAGGAATAAAATCCTTCTAGAGACGTCTGTATAGCCGTCTCTGAGAAGTATACAGAAGGATGATTTTTTGGAGATTGAACTATAGACGTCTGTGAAGACGTCTGCTGTTTCAAAAGTGTATTGTATAGACGTCTGTGGAGACGTCTGATTTCTGACATCGGTGAAAATCTGTTTTGAAACAATGGCAAATTGAATTCCAACAGATATGTTAAACGTCTATAATGAGAAGAAGGCGTCTTGAGCATTAGGAATAAGTTGGAATGAGCTTTCTAATCTATGAGATCATTACTAAGTACATATACAACGCTCATAACTTCAATTTTTGTTTTTGTTTTTCTTTGAACTTCATTTCCTTGAATCGTTATGTTGAGACGTCGTTGAATCTTGATTAGGCTTGCTTCACGTTATCGCTTGCTCCAAGTTGTCATGCCATATCACCATATTGAGTATGTATCGTATTGTAGGCAATCTTGCTCGATATTTGACATATCGTGCATGCTGTACTCAAGACAAAGACTTGAAAACGTTATCAGTAACTTATGAATTCGTTTAAATAAAGTTTTGAACTAAATAATCAAAACTGAGAATCGTGTGACACGGATGTCAACAATTTCCCTCTTTTTGATATTTAGCAAAACTTATTTAAGGAATTCATGATATATAAAAAAAATATAAATTCGATTTAAATACTCCTTAATTCATGCTCGATTGAAAAAAATCTTTGAACTCATATCAGTGTCTCGTACCACAGATACTATTTTTCAAGAAGTATTGCATGAAGGCGAGTGATATAATTCGAATTTTATTACCATTAAAAAACAAATTTAAGATATCCATGAATATCTGCCAAAAACTACTATAGTGTACGTTTGGTGGAGACGTCTGCTCTAGAAAAAGTCCTTTTAGAGACGTCTGTATAGCCGTCTCTGAAAAGTATATAGAATGATGATTTTTTAGAGATTGAACTATATACGTATGTGGAAACGTCTGTTGTTTCAAAAGTGTATTGTATAGACGTTTGTGGGGGACGTCTGTTTTCTGACATGGGTGAAAATCTGTTTTGAAACAATGGAAATTTGAATTCCAACGGATAGGTTAAGACGTCTTAAGGATTAGGAATAGGTTGGAATGAGGTTTCTAACCTCATAACTTCAATTTTCATCTTGGTTCTTCTTTAATCTTCATTTTCTTGAATCGTTACGTTAAAACGTCATTGAATCTTGATTAGGCTTGCATTACGTTATCGCTTGCTTCAAGTTGTCATGTCATATCACCGTTTTGAGTGCGTATCGTATTGTAGGCAATCTTGCTTGATGTTTGACATATTGTACATGTTATACTCAAGACAAAAACTTGAAAACGTCATTTGTAACTTATAAATTTGTTTAAATAAAATTTTGAACTAAATAATCGAAACCGTAGATCGTGTGACACGGATGTCAACAATCTCCTCCTTTTTGATATTTAGCAAAACTTATTTAAAGAATTCATATTATATAAAAAATATAAATTCGATTTAAATACTCCCCCTTAATTCATACTCGGTTGAAAAAATCTTTGAACTCATATCAGTATCACATACCACTGATACCATTTTTCAACAAGCATTACACGAAAGCGAATGAATAATTCGAATTTTATTACCATTAAACACAAATTTAAGATATCCATGAATATTTTCTCCCCCTGTTGAAAAATATCAAAAAGTTTCATAAACAGAGTAAGGGGGCGAAAACACAGAGAAATTTAAGTTCATGGAAAAAATGAGTCGTGATTAGGGTATATGAAATGAACATTAAGTTTGATGAACAGTTCAGAATAATAACCATAATAACATGAGATTCAAAAATGACAAAGTAGTTAAAAAGCACGGTTTTTTTATTAAAAACAATGACATAACAGTAGAAAACTTATATCTTGGCGTTTATAATGATTAATACAACTTCCTAGCATGACGCCAAGATTGTCCTTAGTGTTAGTAAATTTAAGAAATATATTATCTTTAATTTCAAAAAAAAACATTTTTTAAAGTTCCTATTAAATTAAGTGTATTTATATAAGATTCTTTTAAGACTAATTTTTCTTTTAAATCGGTATTTTTCTAAAATCTACACATTGTAAAAATATTTTCATTTTTAATTTTCCAAAACTGAAAATTATTGTCATTAAATAGTGAAGATGGTGTGATGGATTGATCCTCTAGTTGGTTTGCAATAATGGATCTAAAAACTCAAGATATTAATCTTTTAAAATAGAGCAATCTGCTCTGATACCAATTGAAAACAGCATTTGAGGGGGTGAATAAGCTTTCTATACGTCCTATTATAAATTTTAAAATACTTGCTATTATATTAAAGTGATTACCAAGTTTCTGCGAAAAATATTTAAACAAGTTTAAACAAAGAAACTTAAAATGGCAATCAATAACAAGAACTGAAAATAGAAAGAGTTAAAAGTAATGCAAACACAAAGAATTGTTGACTGGGGTTCACCGCGCTCCCGTGGCTAATCCCCGCCGGAGACATCTCAGGATTTCTGCACTATGGTTGTGAAGAACACAAACCTCTCTTCACAGGAATGTGAAGAACAACAATCTCTCTTCGCTAGGATCACTCTCTTGAACTTGCGATTCTTTAGGAAACAAATTTTCTTCCTCTCTAACCCGTGATTCTCTATGAAAGCCGCACTTTCCTCTCCAATCCACGTCTCTCTAGAAAGATCTTTTTTTCTACTCTGAATCCACACAATTTAAACAATGAGAGGCACCCGCTCTCATGGGTTGAGAATCACCCGTTCTCATGGGTTGAGAGACGCTCTCTTGTGGGTTGAAGAATATCGCACCTTCTTCGGGGATTTACAATTGTTTTACAAACAACAAATTCACTCACTCTCAATTCTATGATCTCAATAGATTATAACCGGTGCTGTACAAGGATTGATTCGAGAGATAATATCAGGTTTTGGCTCAGAGGAAATGGAAAAGAATTGGACAAGTTAAGCACGAGAATAACAAAAAGATTTCTCAATGGATTTGCAATGAATCTCTTCTTTTTTCTTTAGAAAAATGTTTGACCTCATAAGGTATTTATAGGAATCAAATGAGAAGTTATTATAACTCCCAATAACTGCCAATAACTCTATAAAACAGTTAATGACCGTTGAGAACAGTTAGAAATGAAAACAGCGTAAATAACTCTTCGATTCAAAATTCAAATTTGAATTAACAGCCAAAAACTGCTCGTGGAGACGTCTGCTCCGGGAATAAAATCCTTCTAAAAACGTATGTATAGTTGTCTCTGAAAAATATACAGAATGATGATTTTTTGGAGATTGAATTATAGACATCTATGGAGACGTCCGCCATTTCAAAAGTGTATTGTATACACGTTTGTGGGAGACATGTTTTCTGACACAGATGAAAATATGTTTTGAAATAATGACAGTTTGAATTCCAATGGACAAGTTAGACGTCTCTAAAAGAGAAGAAGACGTCTTGAGCATTAGGAATATGTTGGAATGAGATTTCTAACCTTATGAGATCATTACAAGGTACATATACAACGCTCATAACTTCAATCTTCATCTTGGTTCTTCTTTGATTTTCATTTTCTTAAATCGTTACGTTGAGACGTCATTGATCTTGATTAGGCTTGCATCACGTTATCGCTTGCTTCAAGTTGTTATGCCATATCACCATTTTGAGTGCGTATCGTATTGTAGGCAATATTGCTTGATATTTGACATATCATGCATGCTGTACTCAAGACAAACTTGAAAACGTCATCAGTAACTTATGAATTCGTTTAAATAAAGTTTTGAACTAAATAATCGAAACTGAGGATCGTGTGACATGGATGTCAACAAAGGTGGACACGGCTATATTATTATTTTAATATATTAAATAATATATATTAGACAAAATATAAGGCACTACGTGAGAAAACAAATACTAGTTTATCATTAAAAGCACAATAAAATAAAAATAATGTTAAAATTTTCATTCAAAACCATAAGTTGTTTTAAGCACAAACAAAAACATATATAAAGCTGATAGCCAAACACATAAAAATACAATCCATAAGTGTCGGACCCGTCCAATATGGGTGGACATGGCCTAAGTGTGTCGCACACGTGTCGGGCAGAGTGTTCGAGTGTCTGATACGTATCGGACACGGGCACGGCGAGCAAGTAGAAGTGTCCATACTTCATATGCTGTCACTCTTGCCAGCTGATATAATACCTCCTTTAATAGTAGAAACCCCACACACACGCGCGCGTCAAAAAAAGAAAAGAAAAGAAGACCAAAGAGGAGAAGAAGAAGAAGAAGAAGAAGAAGAAGAAGAAGAAAGGAAATAAAACACGCATGCGTGCCCAAACACTACACACAAATTTGCACTCACTCATGTTTGCTCAAGTTTCAGATAATGACATGAGAAAATTGTCAAACACTGAAGTTGCAGACATGCAGTTATTGTTCAAAAACCTAAAACAGTAAAACTAAGAAGATGGTTATGAACTTACATTACCTATTGTGCCAATACCAGCCAAGGTAATCCCCATCCAGTCCATAGCATTCATAATTTCCTTGAGATAAAAATGTGAGAAGACAGAAAGTACGGCAAGTCCACAACCAGAAACCGGTTGTATAACGGAAACCTGTCAAAAAACAATCATCAATGCTCTGAGTGCAGTATATTTAAGCTTAAAGATACTCAGCAAATTATAACTCCAAAGATCATTTCCTAAGCTCTACAAAGCATCAATATGACTATGAGCGGTAACAATGAAATATTACAGAAATTTGGGATGTATTATATAGGAAGATATATACATTGCTCCTCTGATAGCAAGCTACATTATGCTTAGCGATATACATAACACTGATTAGCTAACAATTAAATGGTTGTTCCTCAACAAAGAAAGAAGCATAATGCATTTTGCTATCAGAGGAGCATCGTATATATCTTCCTATATAATACATCCCAAAGGCTAATTTCATAATATTTGATACAAAAAGGGGGGGATCACTCTAATAACTTTGTAATTGCTTTCTGTTTGACATGGAAAAATGGAAGAAAACATCATAGCACACTGTATACAGTTCATATGGAAATGCGGAGACAAAGTGTCAGAAAGTCGGTTCCAATCAAGTGCGAGAAATCTGTCTGACTGCGATCAAAGAGTCCAAAACTAAAATTATTTATAATATAAAAATAAATGTTCAATAATGCATCTAGCAGGCATCCAATCCGCAAATGCCTTTGTATTATTTAGCCACCTTTTTGAGTGGTTATTAAAGAACCACTAAACAAATATATTAATCATATTACAATTTGTTCTCAAACTAACAAGTGCATGTTCAATTAGTCGTATTAGACACCCAAGCATTTATTTTAGATCATCCGCTATGCCCAAAGATGATTGAAGAAGCACTTATTTGCAGGCTAATATCCTCTACCAACATGTATCGAAAACTAAGATTCAAGATGCACTTCTAGCTTAACAAGCAGCAAAGCATATTCTCCTCCACA
Organism: Agapanthus africanus; assembly: GCA_030015575.1. Lineage (NCBI taxonomy): Eukaryota > Viridiplantae > Streptophyta > Magnoliopsida > Asparagales > Amaryllidaceae > Agapanthus > Agapanthus africanus. Next base: position 654,615,892 of record JASDDO010000014.1, read on the forward strand.
GGGCTCATCATAAAAAATGGCCCTATTAGGTTCGATCCCAGTATCAACCCCATGTTTCAGGTCAGATAAATGAAAACGTTATCCAAAAAGTGCATCTCAGCCAAAAAATTGAATCTTTCTACGAGCATCTATAATAACTATCTCAACAATCTGGATGCTCAATGCTGCAAGTTTCTCTCTTTTCTATATTTCATCTTCTCAGGGAATGAAAAAGGGCGAGGAGATGAGCATTGCCCGAGTTCCCCTCATCATATTGTCATATGTTATAATAATATAGAAAAGGTTAAGAGCTAAGATGCTGTGATAGAAATAAAACATGTGATAACATAAAAATGAAAAATTCAGGATTTCCCTCTACATAAACACGACATAAAATATAAAGAGCGACTCACCGGAGCTTGAGATAGAGCCCTTAGCATCAAAAGAGCACCAAATATATCCAAAAGGAAACCAATAACCCAAAGTTTGTTGAAAGCATAAGCCCTAATCACCTAAAACAAAATGGTTTAAATAAAGCAGGCTATAAAAATGAAATTGCACAAAGTAAACAAGAGTAGCATGGTAGTCAAATATATTGTGGTTTTTAAACGTACAGTATGCTCCATTTTAAATCCCATCAAGTAAAAGAGTTTGTGTACACCTCAAGCATGTGCAATTTAAACTTTGCAATGCACATAGAAACTAAAATAGACATTGTAGAAAAATATTTACTAGCATACTGCGATACACATGTACATTCGTACTACACTTGTGGATGCTCGTGTTCATGTATGTATATCCACACATTCTGCAAGGCAAGGATGGGTAATATGGAAAAGAGAGAGTTCCATAGGTTCTGTAAGAATCCATATAGTGCAAAGTCACTCACTGCAAAATTCCTACTTTGAAACCCACATGAATACAGCAGGAGGTGACATGAGACAGGATGCAATTTAAAACAGAGGTTGCTAGTAATAAAACACGCTCCAATTGTCAACAGTTATGGAGAGAGATGAGGAAAACAAGCTATTCTTGGCATCATTCAGTGGTTATCTAGCATTATATTATAATATGAGGAATATAATTGCTAGATAAAAGTAGAGGAAAAATCAGAAACAAGAGAAAATAATCATTGATCAGGAGATGAAAATCATATACGTTAACTAACAAGCCCCCATGGCCTTAGACTTTTAGATATCGCTCCTTGAGATTGAATTGCTAGTATGCATTGCGTGAGCTATTAGCCTATTATCATATATTCATAGTCGTTTCTATACTTCCCAATCACTAGACAAACACATTAGTTAACCAATTACTCCTTAAATATTGACAATTTTCACACTTTGATTGGAGAAGCAATGCCATTTCCAACAAGGAAAATACTTTTCCTACCCAGTTAAACTCCTACCGGCATGTAACCAAGAGATAAACACCATGGGTCCCATGTATGCAATTAATTTTCATCGATTTTTAGATGATGTGAGCCCCACCTCTTCTATCTCTCGGGTACATGCGGGTATGAATAATTAACGGGTAGGAAAACTATTTCCGTTACAAACATCCTCCTAGTTAACCAATTGCTCCTTCATAGAGACAGTTTCCAGACTTCGAATAAAGAAGCAATACACTTTCGGCCATTCCCTATTGCTTTCGACTCTTCTACCTATGTGCCCCATGTGTCTTTTGCAATCATCACTTACGTTACCAACCCAAAACGACTCTTTGCTCCCTAAATAACATATAACGATCTTCGTTCCTACCGTTGATAATTAATTTGTAACCGAACTCCATCCTTCCTTTATCTTCCAAAATAAACTAAAAATTATTATTCTACGCATCTTTTATATCCGTTATGAAATTATTTTCTTGTCGCCATCTGCATCTTTGCATTAACCAGTGTCTATAACCATTACTCATAGATCTAAATGAATAGCTTCGATCGTAACTTTCAAAAGATTAAAAAATAAATTTAAAAACCTATCAAAAATAATTAGAGAATCGGATCTCGATAAAGATCATAGGCCAAAAAACAAAAAGAACATCAATCTCAGATCAAATGAAGGGAGAAAAGGGGGAAAGAAGCTACCTTGAGCTTGAAAGAGAGAGGAGGGAGGATGATGGTCCCTTTTTTCTGAAGAACCTTGCCGATGTTGTTGCCGGCGGTGGCCATTAGGGTTAAGATTATCGATTCCCACATTTTTTTTGATCCCCTTAGCTCTTGTTCGATGATTTGATTTCTTCTTCTTTTTCTCGATGAAGAAAAGGAAGGGAATTTTATTTTTTATTTTTTGGCTCTCTTTTCCTTGATCTCTTCTCTCTCTAGGAGAAACGCAGAGAAAGAGAGGAGGATTGTTTTCTGGTCTAAAAAATTATATATGAAACAAGCCAGGTCTTTGTTTTTGTATAGAACCCCTAAAATTTCAGGAATTCTAAATATAGCCTCCAAGATTTAGAATTTTACATGTGGCCTCGCATTGGCTCTGCATGCGACTCTAAAGCCTGGATTGGCAATAAGGTTCCCGGGCCGTGGTTGCGATCAGGTTAGACCGAAACTATAATCGATGGTTTTGTATAATTGAAGCTTCCCAGAGTTTATGGTCATTTGGGAACGATAGATTATGAAATGAAGGTTTTGTTTTATCTTGACTTATTTTCAGAGAGAGGGGGGGGAGAGGCGGTACCGAACTTTATGAAATTTCACTCTTCTTAAAGGTTAAAAATGGATGCTCTTAAAACTTTTTAAAACTACGGTTTGGATACACTGTTTTGATTGTCGGATGAGTATAATTTCAATTTTTTGAGAGTAATGTCGAACTGCCACCAAAACCGGGGCTTCGAGAACTCTGACCTTTGTTGCGAGATGAGACCTAAACCAAGTTTAATGTGATCGTGAATTGCCTCAGACAGTACCTTTAAGCGATTGGATAGGATGCATTATCTGTGACCGTGTCGTTGATGAGCGTGTGGCTTAAGGCACAGCCGCAATTGTGCGCTGTTGTATTCGGATTCGGAGCGGCTGCTATTATGGGTATAATAGCACTCATGCTATTTCATCCAAGGGTCCAGATCCATCCAAAACAGCAATGGACGATCGAGATTTCTGTGAAACAGAGGGCCGTTGGTGTTGGTGTATCCTGCGTGCTTTGCACATAGGATGCATGACCAAGATTCCTTAAGAGCCCTCGTGCAAGTATAATCCACACAGCAGATATTCTTTTTCCATTGTATTCAACTCAATCAGTAAATCCTCATACATTAGTAACCCATGGTTGTTTGGCTATTGAGCTAAACGTCTTTCAAACCCCTAAATTAACGCTTTTCTCTTTGATTCGTGAAGTCAAAAACAATCTAGAAGCACCGGCCTTGCTTCTTACTATTTTGTTATTCAGGTGCTGCAAGCAAAAAAGACTCAACGGATGAGATTATATCACATCGTATATAATCATTAGAATATGCATCTTTTTCTATAGAAAATTTCAGATAACCACCCTTGAAAGCAATGTTTTCTGCATGTTAAGGATTGTCACAAGCAAACCAAAGTGCATGTTGCATTTTGCAATGTTAAGTTTCGCAGCCCCGTTTCCCAACTCCATTTTCCGACTGTAGAACACATGCAATGCACGCGGGAGCGTGCGTTCAAATTTCTTTTATGCAAGTCATTTGCATTAAAATACCTGAACCATCATGGGCTTTCGCTAAAATACCTAAAAGTATTTTTATTACATTTATGTAACCTAAACTATTCAGTAGATTTTTCATTAAAATACCTAAAAAAGCAACGCTTACCGTAATTTTCTGTAATTAAAAAATTTAATGTAATTTAGCGATAAATCCTAACAGTTAAGGGTATTTTAGCGTAATGTACGCGATTGGGTTTTTCTACACTCTCTTTTCATTTCGCTTCATTCACAAACCTCCAGCATCAAACACTGAAAAAAAATCTCCAGCATCAAACCCTAGAAGAAACGGCGTTCTATCTGCTGACGATCTACGCCGATCTCAAGAACCTCACCGACCTCCAGCCTCGTGGTGGCTGCGACGATCCCAACCACCGATACTTCTTCAAGGTTCGCTCGATTCCGATCCTCATCGTTTTTGTTCGAATCTAGGGTTTTGCTTTCTAATTTTAGGGTCCTTGATGATTTTTTCGCGATGCGATCAGCTGAAATGCGGGAGATGCGGGGAGATCTCCCAGAAGCAGACCCGCGTCACCTTTTCGGAAACCATTCATCTCTCTAATGGCAAAGCCATTGCGAATCTCGTGCAAAAGGTATAATCTCTTCTCTTTTGTTGATCATCGTCTCAAGTGATATTGATTTGTTAGCTTATTTTTGCTTAGTTACCTCGTTTTTGCTGTCTAAAGCGATATTGATTTGTTTGCTCAATCATTGATTTGGTATTAGATAGTTGTAGCTATCTCTCTAGGCCACAAAATTTTATATTGTAACATACCCCCCTCTTTTCCCCCTGCTGGCAAGACCTATGTTAAAATGTCAGCAGTTTGCTTATTTGTTCTTTGTTATGATCTTTTACTAGACCCAATCAAGTTCTTGATGAATGATGATGGGTCTTATTATGACTTGTTCTAGCATATTGCAACTGTTTTTATGCATATGTGATGCCTGTGCAATGAAAGAAGTTTTCGTTGCATATAATTTAACGTGTGAATATTGATTTAATTTATCGAGCATGTAAATCATAGCTTGATGTCATTCAATATAAAGATATGATAATAAATAGTATAAGGCTTTAGGTTTACAGAGGAAGTTTGTTTATTTATTTATCGTTCTTTAGGTACATGATTCATTTATTGAGTTTGATACGATTATAGAAAAATAGGTGTGATTAAGTATATTGGTTTGCATTCATTTTTTTCCAATCTTTAAAATGATCTTTTATAATGTTTGTGGACTTTGTGTGTGTGTGTGTGTGTGTGTGTGAGAGAGAGAGAGAGAGAGAGAGAGAGAGAGAGTATTATCAATAATTTATATGAGAATGGATGACATGGATAGCATAGGATGGGGGAAACCTTTGAGAGGGTTTTTCGCTTTTTTGATAATTTATTCTCACAAAAGTAGAGGCCTGGTACATTTACAAAAAGAAGACGAAATCAATTTGGATACCAACAGGGTTTGCATTAGAAAGCATAGACGATTTCTTTTCCATTGCTGGAACACTTTGAATTGTTGTTGGACCTTCTTGAGTTTGTTGGAGTTTTGAAATGATCCTTCTCAGCCACACTGCTTCTGCTAATGATAAAGTGAAAATCCCACTATTTACCAGTTCATTTTAACCTTTAGCTCTCCAAAGCTGTCTCCATGATCACTTTAAAATACACAGTAGGTATAATAATTCCTGACATGTAGATAACAAATCTCATGTCAACCAATATCATATTGTTTGTAAGTTAATGCAATAAAGGAGTAAATACCAAATTCTTTTAGCCAGCTAACCCTTTGAAAGAAGTGAGAATCTGTAACAATTGCTATGAAAATATCTATATATAGTAAGAATAAACACCAACATGCCAATTTGAAATAGAGAATTATTTCTCTTGTCCTTAATTATAATTATTTCATCCACGAATGGTGAAAAACATCCTGTTTAAAGATAGACTATTGTATAGTCCTGTTCATGACTTAATTTTCGTAAGTTGACTTTTGTGGCCATTAATGATAAGCTTTACTTTTGACCTTTTGCAAGCTAGCTTCATATTCCTTATTTATGTGATCTCAAAGACTTAATTTAAATATTCTAATCTTTTGGCATGCAATCTATATATAGTTCATATCCTATAGACTGTTATGTTCCTTTTTCGCAAATTTTAAGGACCCTCTCTTGAAAGTGTCACTCTTAGCTAGAATTATGATATTATTGATGTTCTAAATACATATGGAAGCATGCATTTATAACTTATTCGGCGAATTTGTCACGTGACTCATGTGGCCCCCCCAGACCAGAATTATATTGCAAAATACCCCTTTTTTCCTTGTTGGCGAGACCTATGTTAAAAATGTCAGCAACTTCCTTTGTTGGTATAAGCTTTTACTAGATCTTATCAAGCTCTTAATTAATGATGATGGGTCTTATTATGCCTTATTCTAGCAGATTATACTAGATTTTTTTGCATGTGTGATGCATGCTCAAACGAAAGAAGTTTCGTGTATAATTATATAGACATTGATTAAATTTATCGAACGTGTACATCATAACTTGATGCTGTTCAATATAAAGATATGATAATAAATAATATAAGATTTTAGGTTTTTAGAGGAAGTTTGTTTATTTATTTATCGTTCTTTAGATAGATGATTTATTTATTGAGATTTGTTATAATACTATTATATTACAATAGTTGTCATTAAGTATATAAAGTTGGTTCTCCAATCAATTTTCATTTTCTAAAATGATTTTTTAATATGCTTTTTTTGCTCTTTTTTTGGTTGAGGGGATTAGAAAGTACCATTTAAAATTTATATGAGAATCGATGACATGGATTGCGTAGGTTTTTTTGGGTGGGGGACTTTCCGGGATTTTTCTTTTTTGATAACTTTTTCTCACAAAAGTAGATGCCCTTTGCATTGACAAAAGGAAGACAATCAAGTTGGACCCTAAAATGGTTTGCATTATAAGAGTAGAGACGATTTCTAATTCATAGCTGGAAGACATGTTGTGACATTGAATTGTTGTTGGAGCTTCTTGAGTGTATTGGAGTTTTGATTATAAGAGTAACAATGTTTTATATGTCAGATATCAGTGTCATGTCGGTCTAAAGGTTTTGATATCGGATATCTGAGAAATTTCGGTGATATTTGCTAAATATCGGTTTTAAAGTTTGTACTATAAATGTCATCGATATAACTTATGTTTTTAACAAAAAATGTCTATCATTATAACTTAAATTAAATTATTAGTTCTATTAAATGAATCTATTTCTCGATAGCTCAATGGTAGAGCAGTCGTCTATTAAGCTAATGGTCGTAGGTTTGAACTCGAAAGCCCTTGTCGAGGATGGACTCGAAAGCCCTTGTCGACAACCTGTAGTTGATGTTGAAGTCGAACTTCAACTCGAAGCCCTTTAAGATGTGAAGTCGAACTCGAAGCCTTTGTCGATGAGGACCATCTTGAGTTGAGAGAAAGGACGAGGACAAAGTCGAGCTTGAGTCGACGAGGATAGTCTTCACTAATGAGTTGAGTTGTCTCCTTTTTTAGGAATCGATTGGTGCGTATGAGTGGATCTGATCGGATAAATAAGGCTTATTACAAAACGGGTCAAATAAGTTGTAATGGTTTATAACTTTGAGGCATAAAATCTTGGCAAGTAACTGAAATTTCGCCCGATATCTGAAAATTTCGGCGAAAAAGAACTATCGGCCAATAAGCAACAATATCGGCCGATATATTCTCAATTTTGGAAAAAGATAATTTTATAACTTTGTGTCGATTACAAACCGAAATCATATATATATATATATAGAGAGAGAGAGAGTGAGAGACATTTAAAACACCGAAGAGTAAAGATCTCTTTTTCATAGCTGGAAGACATGTTGCCATATTGAATTGTTGTCGGAGCTTCTTGAGTGTATTGGAGTTTTGAAATGATCCTTCTTAGCCACACTTGCTTTTGTTGATGATAATTTGATAATCCTACCGACTGCCTCTGCGTTGCAACCTTGAGCTCTCCAAAGCAGTCTCATAGATCACTTCGAAGTGTACATTAGATATAATTTATGACAGGTAGGTAACCAAATCTCATGTCAACCAATCTCAAAGTTTTTGTAAGTTGATGTAATAAAGGTATAAACCTCAAATATTCTAGCCAAGCTAATTGAACGGAAAAAGGGAGATTATGTAGTGTTTGCTATCAAAATGTCTATTTATAATAAGACAGTATGTACACCAACATGATAATTTGAACTGGAGAACCACTTCACTTGTCATTAAAACATCATGTTTATGATCTACCGGTGTTTTAAAAGCGAAAGACGACTTTAAGGCGACGAAGGTAGCCTATCGTTTGAGGCGAAAGGTGCTAAAAAGGCGACCGGCTTGTAAAGTGTTTTTGCCACCCTATTGAATGCGCTCGTTTGTCAGGCATCTACAGATTTTCCCTGTCTAGGGTAGGCTGGGTTCATTGATCGTGGGGATCCAAATCCGCGACAGCCGCGGACAAAACTGTCGTTAATTCCCCCTCATTTTTGAAGCGAGTGAACTTCTGATTAACCGGTCGATCGAGTCATGCGAACTCAGTGTGCAATATGGCAGTGTTGTGTTTTGGAAACGATTTTGAGGATGGTTTGGACTTATCGGGGGCCTCACAGAGTTTACGAGGTCCCGCTACCTGTTAGCGGTCAAGGGGCAGCGTCTCGTTAGAAATTCTTTTGAAGAGGAAGTCTTTTGAGTGTGGAATGTTTGTTTTAGCGGAGCTGGCGTACCTGGGATGTGGCGCAAGTGTGCATGTGTTTGGCTCTGCACGTGGTTGGTGGAGCATGCGCTCCTTGCGCAAGTGCTCTTAGGGTGTAGCGCTGCGCCATGTTTTTTGCACGTGTTTGCATGGGGCCGCCACTGGCGCAAACAAGGGGTTGGTGCTTGTGCCACAGGTTGTGGAGCTTAAGCTCCTGGGGTTTGGCACTGGTGCAAACAAGGGGTTGGTGCCAGTGTTTTTGAAGGCGCGCCTCAGGACAAATGGTTGGGATTTCGTCCTGGAGCACAGAGGAGAGGCGAGACCTTCTCTTGAAGCGTACGCTTCATTCATGAGGCTCTATTGGGGCGGACGAAGCGTACGCTTCAATCGTGAAGCGTCTTGAAGAGGATGGAGTCTCAAAACAAAGGTACAACACAAATTTATAATTTAACAGGAGGTGATTTTTTCTGCATTTGTAATTTAACCATAACTTCTTAAATTTTAGGCAAATGCAAGGAGATTGCACTTGAAGTCGTAGAAGACGAAGAGGAATATGTTGATGGCAGCATTGGAGACTCGGGCGACGAGTCGATGGCCAATATTAACGATCTAGTAAAAGATTATGATAATTGATGAAGATTGAAGGCGTCATACTGATGTTTTTGTTTTGATTTTAACATTGGCTTCTAAAAATTCTGTTAAGGACATCTTTGTTTTGGCATATGAGTGAAGCAAGACTATAATATTATCTTATATTCTGAATTTTCTCTATTTATTTATATTTATAATTAATAAAAATATAAAATCATGAAGCTCACGCCTCGAGACCTAACGCCTCGTCTAGCCGAGGGTCGAATGCTTCGCCTCACGCCTTCGCCTTTAAAACACTGGTTGGCGCTTGCGTCACATGTTGCGGAGCTTAAGCTCATGAGGGATTGGCGCTTGTGCCACTGGTTGCAGAGCTTTAGCTCCCAGGGTTTCCTCAAGGGAAACCAAAATCCCAAACAGATTTCCTTTGATGGGGTCATCTCAAATCTTCTCCTATTTTGGTCCAAAAATGCTCTCTTGAATCTTCAAAACTTTGAATCTGGAGTCTTGAATAGTGAAAAAGGGTCTCTTTTACCTTATCCTTTTCCTTTTCCAAGCTTTGGATCTTATCTTAATGAGGTTTTTGGAGATGATTCTCCTTCCTCTTTCCTTTTTAGATCTCGAGAAGGAAAAAGGGTGGCAAAAATCTCATCTTTTTGGGATTTGATGCACTCTTTTTCAATGGATTTGTGGCCTAAATCTATTTATTTTGGGGAAGAAAGGGATTTTTCCCTTGATTTAATTAAAAAAATGAAGAACCATGAGGAGAGAGGAGGCTCAAAATTCTAGATTGATTTTGGAATCAAGTTACTGATTGCTTCATATACTTGCCTTTTATAGGCTCTACATTTACATTTTCCTCTCGGGCTTCACAGAATGGCTCTTTGCCTCTCGCATGCCTATGTGCTCATTTCTTTTTGCACATAAACCTAGAGTTTTTTTTTACATATTATGATTTTTTGCCCATTTTCCTTGCATTTATTCTTAAAAATTATATGAAATCTATCGATCTCATAATTCCTTTTTTGGCATGGGGCCGGTCCTTCATGCTTGGGCTTGAGTTGGGCTCAGGCTCGCTCGCTTGGGCTCAGGCCCGCTCGCTTGGGTGTTGATCTTAACCCTTTTGATTTTGACTTTTTGGACAAAAGGGATGTAAATTACAAAGTAACCCCATCAATGAATGCATACCGCATGTATGAGTTGTGTGCATGAAATTTTGATAGATCTTCTTTCGTGTAGAGGTTGTTTCGATTTGGTTCCCTTCTGACGACATGGAGATTGATGCTGCCCTTTTTGCGATTTAGAAGGTAAATGCTGCCTTTTTTGTGACGTGAACGGTCGATACTTGATTTAACTTGCTCCGCTTCTTACGGTATCGGTATTCGATTTGACTTGCTCCGCTTCTTGCGGTGTCGGGATTTGATTTGACTAGTCTGCTTTTTGCGGTGTCGGGATTTGATTTAACTTGCTCCGCTTCTCGCGGTGTCGGTTGATTTATTTTTGTTTTGGAAGTTCCCTCTCTGTCCAGCGAGACTTTTTAGCTTAGAAGCATTGTCGGATGGGATGTTAATTTGACTTGTTTGACTCTTGCCTTGTTTGGCAGGATTTTTGAGCTTGGAAGCACTGCTGAATGGGATTTGGAATTTTGATTTTGTTCGGCACCAACATCGCTACACTGGAATGGTGCTAGAAGTGACTCATCATTTACCGTTGGAAGATTTGGAATTTTGGTTTTATTTGGCATCAGCATCGTTACACTAGAATGGTATCAGGAGCGACTTATCATTTGCCGTTGGAGATTTTGGTTTTGGTTTTGGTTTGGTGTCAGCATCGCTACACTGGAATGGTGCCAGGAGCGACTCATCATTCGTCGTTGGAGGGTTGTATTTGTTTCCAGTTTAACGACTTAAGGGTCATCTGTTTCCAGTTTAACAACTTAGGAGTCATCCATTCCCAGTTTGACAACTTAGGGGTTTGCTTGGGCTTCATTTTCTTGTTTGGCACTTTTGGCGCATCTTTGCGAGGCTGTGTGGGATTAGCTTATCCGCGATTTGGAGCATTCATGCATAGTATTTCTTGAGACATCGGTCGTTAGTTGGTGGCATGTGCTTATTTTCCTCAACACTTATTAGTTGGTAAGATCTTCCGTCAAATATTTTCTCGATGACCTATGACCCTTCCCAGTTTGGCTCGAATTTTCCTTTTGCATGTCGGTTGTGGATGATCGGTCTTCTGAGGACAAACACCGAATCTCCTTTCTTGAAAACACGAAGGCATGTCATCTTGTCGTGGTCCATGACATTCGGGCTTGGTATAACTTCAGATTTTGTTGTACTGTGAGTCTATTTTCATCGAGTGTGTCGAGCTCTTCAACCCGAAGGAGAGCATTTTCCTTTTCTGTCAGACTGTGCAGGCCGGCCATTCTTAAACTTGGAATTTCAACTTCGAGGGGATGATTGCCTCCACCCTGACAAGCGGTGGGTATGGGGTAGATTGGGTTGGAGTGCGATGCGTGGTACGATATGCTCACAGCGCCTCGTGGAGCTTGGGATTCCAGTCTTTTTTGTTGGCTGAAGCAGTTTTCTTTAGGAGTTTGCATAGAGTTTTGTTGAAGGTTTCGGCTAGCCCGTTGGCTCTTGGATTATAGATGGAGAAATATTTCTAGTCTATCTTGTGGTGAGTAGCGAACCTTGAGATTTTGAAGCTCTTAAAGAAGTCTCGTTGTCCGAAATAATCCTTCTTGGTGTGCCAAAACGGTATAGCACGTTATGCTTGAAGAATGCCAGGATATCTTCTGTCTTGACTTCTTTTAGTGAGACGGTTTCGGCCCATCTAGAGAAGGACGGTTTGCGGTAATATGAACCGGTGGCCTTTAGATGACGGAGGATCAATTGGGCCAACTATGTCGGTACCCCATATTTCGAATGGTCATTACTCCACGGTAAGATGTAGCGGATTGGGATACTTGTGTATGAAGTTGCCGTGTATTTGACAGAGGTAACATTTCTTCGCTTGTTCTTCACAATCCGTTATCATGGTAGGCCAATAATATCCGAGCCGCTTGATTTGGAAGCATTTTGGGGCCAGACTGGTGTGCTGCGCAGACGCCTGAGTAGACTTCTTTCATGACTTTTTAGGCTTCGGCCGAGAACAGACAGCTGAGCCAGAGCTGGTCGTATGATTTTCGATACGGTGTCATTTACGAACACATATCGAAGAGCTCTCTTCTTCAGTCGAACCCTCACAAATTTTTCTTCTGGTAGCTTATCATATCGGAGATACTCTAAGAAGGGTTCTCTCCAATCGGGCTTGTCTTTGATGACCATGGCTTCTTCAGTATGATAGTTCTCTTCTACAATTTCTTCTTCCCGTAGAGAAACTGGAGGTAGAATTTGCCGACTTCTTACCGTGACCAGAATTTCATCCATGTCAGGATCAACCAACTCTTTAGCTAGGTCAGCGAGTATGTCGGCTTTTCCGTTCAACGCCTTAGGAACCCTCATCAGTTCAATATAGATAAATTGTTTCACGAGTTCCATGACCTGGCTTCTGTATTGAGCCAACTCGGGCTTATATACTTTGTAGTCACCGCATGCTTGGTTAACGACCAGCCGAGAATCTCCGTAGACATGTAGCCGAGTGATCATCATTTTTACGGCGAGCTTGAGACCAGCCATTAGCGTTTCATACTCGGCATCGTTGTTTGTGCGAGATCGGTAAGAGCGAAAGATCGTCGTAGGGCCTTCCGATGGCGTGATGAACACCAATCGTACGCCAGCTTTTATCTGCAAGATGCTTGATATGCTGGAGGACCTTATTGACGAGGCTCCATCGAAGTAGAGATCCCATCATGGCTCTTTATCTTCGAGGTGCAACGCTTGTTCATCGGGTAACCTGCAATTTAGCGGCGACCCTTCAGGTATGGGATGCGCAGCGAGGATGTTGGCTAGAGCTTGACCTTTTACTGCTTTTTGAGGAGTATAGATGTCAAATTCGGGCAGCATGTCGGCCAAGGCTTGACCCTTCAAGTAACATCTGTTTTCTTACCCGGGTGAAAATCCGTTGAGATAGAAATGTCCCACCGAAAATGCCATAATCTATAGAGTGTTTTCGCCATCCTATTGAGATAGTAATGTGCTCGCTTATCAGACATGTACCGATTCTCTCTGCCTAGGGTGGGTTAGGTTTTATTGATCATGGGGATCCAAATCTCAGACAGCCGTGGACAAAACTGCCATTAATTACCCCTCGCTTTTGAAGCGAGAACCTCTGATTAACTGGTCGAATGAGTCATGCGAACTTAGTGTGCAATATGCGTGTGTTGTGTTTTGGAAACAAATCTAAGGGCATTTTGGGCATATCGGGGGCCTCATAGAGTTTACGGGGTCTCGCAATCCGGTTAAAGGGTTAGGGGTCAAAGGGGATAGCAGTCGCCTTGCAGGGTGCGGGACAACGCCCTGATAGAAATTTCTTTGAAGGGAACTCTTTTGAGTGTGGAATGTGTGTTTTAGCGAAGCTGGCGCTCCTGGGATGTGGTGCAAGTGCGCATGTGTTTGGCGCTACACCAAGTGCTTTGCGCATGGTTTGGTGGAGCATGTGCTCCCGGCGCAAGTTTTTCTAGAGCGTGGCGCTGCAGTACGTGCCTTGCACATGTTTGCGTGGGGCTGGTGCAGGCGCAAACAAAGGGTTGGCACTTGGGCCATAGATTGCGGAGCTTAAGCTCATGAGGGTTTGGCGTTGGCGCAAATAAGGGATTGGCGCTTGCGCCACTGGTTGTGGAGCTTGAGCTCCCGGGGTTTCTTCACGGGAAACTAAAAACCTAAAGGGGTTCCCTTCGATGGAGTCATCCCAAATCTTCTCCTATTTTGGTCCAAAAATGCTCGCTTGAATTTTCAAAACTTTGAATCTTGAGTTTTGAATGGTGATAAAGGGTCTCTTTTACCTTTCCTAAGGTATGGATCATGTCTCAATAGGGTGTTTGGAGATGGGTCTCCTTCATCTTTCCTTTTTAGATCTTGAGGAGGCAGAAGGAGGGAAGCAAAAATCTCTCATTTTTGGGATTTGACGGAAGATTCATACTCTTTTCAATGGAAAAAGAAGGATTTTTCTCTTGATTTAATTTTAAAAAATGAAGAAGAACCTTGAGGAGAGAAGGAGGAGGTTCAAAACCCTAGAATGATTTTGGAATCAAAGTTATTGATTTGTTCGTATGCTTGCCTTTTATAGGATTTACATTTTGCCCTTTAGGCTTTTACAAAAATGGCTCTTTGCCTCTCCCATGCCTATGCCTATGTGCTCATTTCTTTTTCCACATAAGCCATGAGTTTTTTTATACATATTATGGCTTTTGCCTATTTTTCTTACATTTATATATAAAAATTATATGAAATCTATTTATCTCATAATTCCTTTTTTTGGCATGGGGCCGGCCCTTCCCCATGCTTGGGCTTGATTTGGGCTTAAGCCCACTTGCTTAGCTCGGGCCCACTTGTTTGGATGTTGATCCCATTTGATCTTGACTTTTTGGACAAAAGGGGTGTAAATTTTGAACCCAACACGCCTGAGTGAGGTGAGGCGACAAATATTTAGACCACCGACATAATTTTATTAAGTTGATTTGAGGATTAGAGAGGAATGTGAAAGAAAAGAGTAAGACTTCAATTTGGAATCAAAACCTATTTTTCGTCATTTTTTGTTTAATTCCATTCTCATAAAAGACTTCTCTATGATTAAGGAGAAGGCAAGATTATATAAATAAAAATGGGATTGAAATGACAATTTTTTTTTTTTAAAAATAAAATTCACTTAAATGCTCACCTCAAAGTCTCGCCTTGGACATTGAGGCGATTGCCTGGGCATTTGAGGCTATAGGTTTTGTCCAGATGCCTGAGGCGCCAAGTGCTCCGTCTTTAAAACACTGTAATCTACCATTGTATAAATATCAAGCCATGTTCATGACTTGATTTTCATAAGCTCACTTATGTGTCAATAAATGATGAGCTCTTTTTTTCGTGTGTTTTTTGTGGGGCGGGGGCTGGGGGATCTTTTTGCAAGCTGGCTTCATGTTCCTTGTCTTCCTTGCAATGTGATCTCAAAGACTTTAATTATGGCACGAAATCTATATAAAGCTTATTAGCTTTACCATATAGGTTATTATGTTCTTTTTTTGTAACTCTAAAGGTTTCTCCCCTGAAACATAATTCTTAGCTTTAATTATGATATTATTATTGATGCTCTAAATATATTTGGGAGAATACAGTCGTAAGTTATAACTTATTCTACAAATTTTCATCTGAATTGAACCCCTTGACCCGAATTGGTATACCAACACTATTTTGACCCTGACGGAAATGTAATATAACATGAGCCATTCTATCTGACGTCTTTTTGCAATATTCTTACAAAGGAGCCTGACAGCAATCGTAGGTCTCTTCCTCTGCCATCACAGGTTAGATGGTTTTGTTAATTTTGGGTGGTAACACTAGAGGATGATAGAGATGGGATCTGTTTACCTTGCTTGCTGGTTTGCCTCATACTTGCCACGATTTCCAAGAGATATCTTACCTTGGGAGAGGCTAGTACTATTAGTGTTCGTTGATGGTTCAAGATGCAACCAAGGATCTGGTGTATCTTGTCTCTTGCAGAGTGGACAATCTACATCAATGGCACCCAACATATCTGGCTATGATTGCTGGACTGCTTTTTTTCCATGTATCATTGGATTTTTATGGTCATATCCATGATGATATATGTATTTGTCCATGGCAACATAGATCTGGCCATAAGATCGAGTGATAAATGTGGATTTGGGACATAAGCTACACAGCTTCCAAGTTGTGCAAGATTCTTAGTTCGAACTGTGCTTTATCTCTTTTTTGATTTGTTTTCAACTTGCTTTAGTTATATTTGTGTTTGTGTTTTCAGATCTTCAGATCATTTTGATCAAGGAAAAAAAATGAGTAGGCCAAAATCTCACACCGTAACATTCTCTAAAGTCTACAACATTTGTTAGCACATATATGGTCCGGATGTAATCTGTTTATGCTCGGAGCAGATCAGCCAACCATTTGT
Organism: Agapanthus africanus; assembly: GCA_030015575.1. Taxonomy (NCBI): domain Eukaryota; kingdom Viridiplantae; phylum Streptophyta; class Magnoliopsida; order Asparagales; family Amaryllidaceae; genus Agapanthus; species Agapanthus africanus. Next base: position 654,631,934 of record JASDDO010000014.1, read on the forward strand.
GTTTGCTGTTATGTTCACGTTATCTTTTGATTTGTACCGATCCTGATGTAAATCAAACAGTTTTTAAGCTCAAACCGAAGGAAATTCTGGGACATTGTCGAACACCCCCCCCCCCCTCCCACACAACACAAACAAGAAGGGGTGGGAAAAAGAAAAGTAAAGAATGTTAAAGTTCAGAAGAAAAAGGGAGAAGAAAACAAAACAAGGACTGTGTGACCCCTTAATGAATCCATTTGAAGTTAAAGAAGATGTGTGCCATCTTGTGGATATGTTATTTCTAAATGTACCATCCCCCCCCCCCTCTGAGTAAGGATGATCCTGATGTAAGCTCACTTATTCATGGTCATAACAAACCGGAGGCAGTTCTGAGTCTTCTGACACTTGTCCAATCCATTGTTCCACCCCTAAAATTCATCTAAAAGATGATGCTGCCCATCTCTTACATATGGGTTTCTAGTATTAGTTATCAGTGGTACATTTCATAAAGCACCATCAAACTTTCAAGTGTTTTGGGATAACACCTTTGAACTTAAAAAATGCGATAGACCTTTGAGCACCATCAAACTTGCAAGGGTTCTGAGATAGCGCCATTGAACTTCAAAAATGACATAAATTCCTGCTTGAAGGGTATTTCTGCAGGGATATTTTCCCCAAATTGCCATTCAGTTCATTTTGGGCCTCAATCCATGTACAGATATCATTTTGGATTATATAATCAACTCATGCCTTAAACGAGATAAAGAAACCAACATTTTCATACAATATTGCTAGTTCAAGTGGGGTTAAAGACATTTTTAAATACAATGGTGCTATCCCAAGAACCCTGAACGATCAATGGTGCTTTATAAAATTTCATGTAGTCATCAGCATTTCTGTTATTTTCTTTTGGTAATTGTATCTCATTGAAATGGTTTGCTATTCCTTCTTGGGGCATCTGATTGAAATGCTTGCTGATCCTTCTTCATGATTTTATCTCATTGAACAGTTGGAGTGTAGGTAATGAAAAAGGCAAGTGTTTAGGTGACTTTTGAAGGGGGCCTAGGGCTCGCTACTAAGAATTTGTCACAAGGGAAAAGAGGATTTCAAAAATAAAAAACTAGAGATCTCTAAAGTCATCAACCATGAATCATGCTATAGAATTACAAACTAGAAACAAACTAGAGAGCTATATGCTAAGAGTTAGTAGCCAACAACCTTTTAGCATCTTCATATGCTCCATGTTGGGTTGAACTCTAGCTAGGCCCTTAGTGTGCACAAGCTTGCAAGCAACCTCCATCTCCATCGATGGTGATCCACATCGAAGAAAACCGGCTTCTAGCTTCATCTCCACCATTTGCCTCAAGCATTTGTGAAGAAACTCACCAATTGAAGTTGCTAGGAACAATCGGAGAGGGATGTGGTCCATGGTCACAATATTTATTCTCATTTTTCCTTTTACTTGCTCTCTTTTATTTTAATTGGAGGAACAAGAGAAAAACTAAAGCTAGGGAGCTTGTTTACTCCCTAGAATAATAACCATACCCTTTTATTAAATGGTTTAAATTTTTTCCATACAATTAGAAACAGTCTTAAACTATTTAATTCCATCTTTAAGCTAAGTGCTATCCTTCTTGCCTCCCTTCCACATGTCACCTTAGTGCAAATCCAAATGCATAAGTTGACCTACAGGAACAACATAGCCTTAAAGAGAGCCCAAAAAGAAAACTAAATACATAATCATATTGTATATATATACATATATGTATATATATACATATATGTATATAACATGGTATATATACTTAATATATAATTCAATATATTTATCCTAATGTTTCAAAAACACATAAATGAGACATAAATAAATAGTGATATAATACTAGAGAATATATATGTATATATATTAATACTAAATCATTACTTCATTAAGTACCCGTCTTTCCATAAGACCGGCCAGTATCATCAGACATCCGATTACAGTTAGTGTATGCAATACACATATTTTAATCCGACTCCGGTACGTATCTAACACATACATCCACATCAAATTGCTAGAGCCGAAAAAATCCCTGTGTGGGACTCTAAAGACTTGACAATACGCTAACAGTGAGTTTAACCACAAGCACGTCAGCGGCACTAGCTGTACGTAACGGTTATCCATGTATTGATCGAAAGAAAGATCGACAAGCAAGCTCGTCCAAACCCCTACTGAGCCTATAAGTGATGGTCCCTGTAAAGTCCGGTCTGATCGTCTAAAGAGTATTGCATACCGGACCTATGGGGTTGGATAAAGTCAGATCTCTAATAACGCGATAAGTCGTGTTGGTGTGTAGCCCACACTCATCGAGAAACTACTGATCTGCAATCAGTAATTCTCATCCACATTGTCCAAGGATTTCTGGTGATGGCCACCCGTTCACAGCGCATAGGGCTGAACATCGGTCGGTTCGGTTCGGTTTTTTCCAAAAAAATCAAACAGAACCGAACCGACCCAAACACATAACCGAACAGAGTCGGTTCGGTCGGTTTATTGATGCTTAGTTGGGGCGGAAAAAATTGGGAAATCCACCTTTCAGGGCTTGAAAAAGATATGGAAATCCACCCTTTAGATCAATCAAAATCGAGATCAATCAAAAAAATTGACAAATCCAGGAAATCAATCAAAACTGGATGATCCTAACACTATAAGGATCATTTAAGATCAATCAAACACAAAATCAATGTCTCATTAAATGAAATCTGTAAATTTTATATGAAAAGTGAGATTCAAAATACTAACCTAATTAGAAATGATTGTAGAAGAAAAGGATGATTGTTCGAGTTGCCGCCGTCATAAATCTATCATCGAAGCGACAGGTCGGTTTTCCGGCAATCACTGTGGATGAGCAAGAGGCCGCCGGTAACCGCAAAAGGAATCGATTGAATGTCATGTTGGAGCTACACGCCGAAGTAGACGATGGTGGGGATCTCGCGCTTCGACTCATAGTTGAGGATGACGTTGATGCTTCACTGGAGAGCGACGACAATGATGTCGCTTTTGTTCCTGATGTCGAATCCGACCATGCTCATCATTGAATCGAGTGTTAAGCTTTGATCGAAAGATCTAAAGAACAAGCGAAAAAAGTTAGGTATTTTTTATGGATTTAGAAGAGAAGAGATGGAATATGGAATGAATGAATTAGGTCTTGGGTTTTAATAAAGAGGCAGGAGTGAATTTTCTAGAACTCTCGATCAGAAGCGTTGGCTTTAAAATGGACGGCTGAGATCTGTCGATTCGGTTTGACCAAAATTTTAATTTTTAAAACGGAAGTGAATCGGTCCAGAGACAAAACCTACGAATTCGGGCCGGGTTGGTTTGGGTTGGTTTCGTCGGGCCGGTTCGGTGCTGCTCACCCCTAACAACGCGACATCTACCCCCAATATCGGGAGAGGTGAATCCCCGACAATTGACTCACTGCCTCCATACGGCTCGGGATTGTACCTAACTAAAACCTGTTTGCATGACTTAGTAGAGCCGTGGTAGGATAGTAATCAAAGCACGTTGGGGAACTTACACAAGACAAATGACGATCTCATGTCAACAGACTAACATGTGCTCATGTTATCAGAGAACTGCTACTCGACAATAGATATAATACCATTTAGCATGTTCCCGGCGAGTCCGTCCAGTGTAACTCATAGCCTAATGAGCACCTGTATACAATCTTTGGTAACCGACTGACACCAATGGCTGTGAGGCCATCGTCTCTCGTCGGGGTCAAGAAACGTATATACTAGTTTATTCCGGAATATCGATGCTAAGTCTCGATACTCTTACGATTGGGGACATTTAAGGATATGCTTATTGACCATCCAGGCTTCATTAGTATGATCGCCATCATAACCCTTGTGGTTTAGCAAAAATCTTATCTGCTCTATCAAATGTAATAGTGATCCGTAATACCACATAATACATGTACACGATGATAGAGATAAACCAGATAGCATACTATCGTTTCGAGTAAGATTGTTCTTATCTGTATAGGTCCTTCCTCAATTATCATAATCGTTAGCCTATAATTACAATAATTGCCTTGAGGGCACTATAGCCAACAATCTCCCACTTGCACTTAAGGCTAATTATTGCGGTGTCGCATACCTATAGCTCGTGTGCTACCGAACACCCAACTTCCCACTAATCAGTTTCGCAAAGCATGCTTGCGAAACATTTGCGTTCGAGAAATAGCCTCAGTGAGTTTCTATCTTTATCTCTATATCTCAACTTCACGGAGAACGACCATCTCCCGAAATGAGCGATACCTATCTTAGAACTTGTCAAGTTCATAACATGAACGCCATATCCAACAAACTGATTAGACTGTATATTCTACTGAATTTAATCAGTATCCTGCGCCATGTCTTCAATATCCGTTTGGACCCCTGTTCAACATACCACCCCTCAAAAGAGGGTAAACTTCTAACTTTGACAGCCAATTTGTCATACAAGTTATTTTGGAAGCCTGAAATGATAACCGCCTTCTGAAGAAGGCTGTTATTATATACCAAGAAAATTCTCTCATGTTCATAACCGCTTCTCAATGTTTCTTCAGTATTGGATTAATCCGCCTCATTTTCTTGAAAAGATATTAGATCACCGTGGGAAACTTTGAAATGAGTAATGCTTACCAGTCCATTATTCACACAAACCCTTCGATGACTTATCGGCTGTCTTGCTTGAGGAAGAGTCTTACAAAAATGTCCGGTGTGGTACTTGACATCTCATGATTGACTTAATTGCCTAAGTAAGTAATATGTCAATCTTACAAAACATTCTCATCAGTTTAGAAGACATTTCTTTAGAGAGGGTGACTCCATCTGCGGGTACATCACCACGTCAGGAGTCGTCCATTCTAAAATACTTAGTGTCAAGGTACCTGAATTGGGACACTTCTCAAATCTAGATCTAAAGCCATAGATCTAGTCACCAGAATCCCTGATATTTTATCCAGATCCTATGTGGAGAAACACATGTGACAACCACAGTTTAACTGATCGTAATATAGGAACACTACTTCCTATCAGGAGTATGTCATCCAAATACTAGGACAATAACTCCCTACTACCTTATTACCAGGTTCATCTTTTGTTCTGATGAAGTCAAACACTATGACTATCACATTAAAATGGATGATCTATCTTCACTATACCAGCTTTAGACTATAAATAGACAAGCATACTGCTCATTACGCTTCCGCTGCTCCCATTGACTACAATAATTCTCTGGCTGAGTTATATACGCGTGTACTTTTAAATCCAAGTTAGAACGACGTTATAATCATCCATTTGCCAGATTTTATAGTTAAGGACACCAGCTGTGGTAAAGCCAGAGTCATTATCATGATGCGGGTCTCCCTGTCACCGTCTATGAGGATACCAAAGTACCTCTCGGGTGGCTGAGGCCGCCGACTAAAACTGCGGAGTTGCTAATGAGTTGTCAAATCCAATCGAGACTTTTGGTTCTACTAAATTTTCAGAAACTGTTTGTGGTTCTGAAATCATTTCCAATTCTATCATACGCTCACTTATGTTTTCTGAAAAGAATGCATTTTACTAAAAATGCGGCGAGTCAAGAACAAAACAAATTTTGATCTTGCGAGTAGTAGAAAGTTAAACTCTCATTAATGTCCGGGATAACCCACAAACTGCCATTACAAAAATGTGCCTTTGAGTTTGTCCGGATTCTGATTTTAAGCATAGTCCGGAAAACTTCATATGCCTTAACATCGTTAAGATATGAATCCATTCTATATCCAAGATAGAAACAAAGACACCAATTTAAAAAAAAACAGATTCAATTGATTTGTAATTGTACCCAATGTGCGTTACCTAAATGGAAAAATGCCATATAGTATTACTCATCAAAGAGCGCACCCATGGATGAGTAACTTAAAAGAGAATATCATTCTCAAAATTACTTTGACGGAATACTTAGCATAAGTATCTACATTTTCGATTATCTTGAAGAATCCTGATACTTCCAATGTAAGGTTCTTTATTTTATTCGTGTACCTATAAACTTCTCAAAATTTTAGACCATTTCAACGAAATATAAGTAACCGGAATATAGTATGAGTACCAACCCTTTGTTCGTAAGGATACCGGACAATATGCATTACTTTGTACAAGTCTCTTGAGTTTAATAACTCAAACCATGTGTGTCGTAAGTTGAAAACTGTGTTATGGCTAAGAAGAATTATACCGTTATTGAATGCACCTTACCCAATCAACCGATAAAGGTAAATGTTAACATAATTTCAAAAAATTATCTCACTTTATAAAATAAACGTATAGATATATCAGTTTGAAATTGTTGCATAACAACGGATATTCAAAACCAAATGTTTGTCGTTAGGCAAACCCAGATGATTTCCTTAAATATCACCAATTATAAAGAATTCTGATATTGAATATCTAATCATCCAATTTTCAAAGTCTACTTCCACTCATCATCTATATCGCCATACAGATGTAAGAATCTAAACCGGTATATATATATACCCTGGAGGCGGAATAAATTGGGAAAGCAGTTTTTATTCACTACTACACAGGAATGTTGAAACATTAAAAATGTTTCGAGGGGGTGGCCAGGTATTCTTAGTAACGCCTCTTCCATTGTCCAGATTCATGATGCTAGTTGCAATTCCATTGCGCTCGTTGCAGTCCCATTATGTCTCTACTTAGCTTCTGAACACCGTATTTAGGCTAATTGGTTTTCTTCCTTTCCTACCTTTCGGCACCAGCCTAAGATTTGGAAGAAGACTATTCAATAAGCGTAATAGGTGTACTCTCCTAATATAATGACCTATCGCAACCTGAGAGAAGGTAAAGAGAAGAAACAACCGAATAATCCTATTTTTTTCTTCAGAATCCATGGTCATGCTCGAACTGAAATAAATTTCTGCGTGTTCGTATGTAACTATACGAGATGGTTTTATCTATTCTATATGGATTTTCGTAGTGTTACGTTATGTTATGGAGAAAGCAAAGGGTAGAGTAGGAGTGACATAGACATGCGATTTTGTCATGAATCTAGACGATCCAAAGCCGAATGGTAAAAAGTTTAGTTAACTTGATTATAAGTTTTAGTTTAAGGTGGGTCAAGGTCGCTGCCAGAGAGAAAAGAAATACTAAGCGTGCACTCTAACCTAGATTAGATTGGTTTTTAATTTATTTAATCAAGATTGCTCCCACTGATTTCTCGAATTCTCCTGCAAACCCTAAAAGAACTAGTCGGGATCATCTGAAAATCACCCGAGGAGTAAAACCTATTCATTAGTGTGAATCGGGATCCAACTATCATCGCGTGATAATTTGATGGAAGCCACTTAAGTCACCACACTCCAGAAGGTATGCGCATACTTGGTAAGTTTCCCTTATGTTTGAAACTCCTGATATGGTTTTTACCCCTAAGACCTAAGTGATCTTGACTGAGCCTACATATCAAAGAATCGTAGTCAAGTTCAACCCGTCATTACCTTGATTGCATTAAACCCATCCGTACGAGTCCTTGACTGAGCAAAAATGATCGTGCGACTGTCCTAACCAATCGCATCTAATACACAGAAATACACCATTTAGCTACTGCACACTACGCCTTGACTAGGTCAACATACACAACACTAATAATGAATACTACTAATTTGAAATGACGGAGAGCTACGGCTGGTTTTTGGCGAAAAACCTTTAACGCAATATACTTGATATCGTTGAAGGAACTGTATAGATTTGCAAATATATAGCAACACAAATTTTTGCCAAAAAGATCACTCCTTGTAAAGGGATCTAGGCTCCTTCCTAATGAAATGAAGTGCAGGATATTCCTAACCGAATATCTCTATACAAAGCAAAAGACTACGACTATAGTGAAGGTTTTACATTGACACAAACTTTTGCCCAAGAACGAAATCCTCATGAAGGGATCAAGGTTCTTCCCTCAAATGAGGTGTGGGATATTCCTAAATGAATACCGCTATGCAAAGCAAAATATTACGACTGTAGTTTTTTAAACCGAGGTTCCGACATCTTATAGGTTTTGTTTTCCTGCATTAATTTTAATTAACGCGTGTCCCTTCAATTAAATTTATCACGCCAGAAACGAAAATAAAATGTACGTATATGTCATCCGCATTCGCCATAAGGCCCGAGGACTTAACCGTAAGGTTACATAACTTACGGCAGCGCATGGGCTGGACTAGCGCGGATGCAAAACATATACAGCATCCATTATATGTATATAACATTCGTCTCAGGCTTGATAATATCTCAAACACAGTAGAAGCAATAACAATATGGAAATGCAGATAAACTAGGAAAAATACATTTCAATGGTGCCAAATATGAAATGCAATTTTTCCGGTCTTGTGGATAACCCATAGTATTAGATCCTAGACCCCTATGAATGTGGCAAGCCACCCGCCAATCCCAAAAGTAAGGCAACCCCAATCATACGTGATTGGGCCACCCAACACTTCCAAAATCCGGTGACTTAGGCACCCCTCCGCGGGTCATGCCTATACCCCTACGAGAGCGGTGAATAGCTCGTCAAATCTAGAGTAAGGCATTCCAGTCTCAACACCATGAGATGGTGGCCCGTTGCCCTCTAGAACCCGGTTACTTGAGCATTCCGCCTGGAATAATCCTAGTGCATGTAATGAAAACCTGAATATACAACGGTGATTACGTCCGCAACCGGACGCGCCTCAGAATAATATACATGAAACGGAAACGGCGGCTATATGTTGGAGCCCGTTCCGTAAAATGAATATACATTACATCACAGAACATTCAATACTATATACACCGGGCTATCCATCGTGACAATCCAACACAACCATAACCAAGCCAATCACCTCATAGCAATTTGCACACAACGTAAGTAAAATATGCGTAACCCTTAAGTCATCGACATATAGCAATGAGAATGAGATATACCAACACATATTTACACTTACAAACATTACAGAACATGCACACAAGAGGTTACGACGTTAGAATCCAGCAAACAAATAGTGAACACATAAAATTTTAAAGTGCCGAAAATTTAGTGCATACAAAACCCTAAAATTCCACATTTAAGAGCCATTCTGAGTGTCGAAACGAACTCGAAATCCGCCCAAACCGACGCTGGGTCGAAGGGGGTAAAATTAGGGTACACTTGTGGGGCTTAGGGGGGTGCCACCCCTCAGGGCCACCATGAGGTAGCCCCCCCCGACTATCCTTGCTGGCAGTTTCGGGTCCCCATCCCCTTAGGTCACCTAGTGGTGGTCTAAGGGGGTTGGTCCGACCCTAGGTCCCTTCGGGATAGCCCGGGGTACCTGTGTATCACCCTGCGGCTTCTCGGTTCAAACCGTGAGCCCGCGAGACGCACAAACAACACAAACAAGGAATTATTGGGACAGTTTTTGTGACAATATTTCCATTGAAAAACCGTAGGATTCAAACATCGCAACGAGCTAGTTTAATTCTGTAACCTGGCTCCGATACCATTGAAGGGGTTATAGGGCTCTACTAAGAATTTATCACAAGGAAAAAGGGGATTTCAAAAAAAACTAGCTCTAAAGTCATCAACCAGGAATCCATGCCATAAAATTACAAACTAGAAACAAACTAGAGAGCTAAATGCTAAGAGTTAGTAGCCAACAACCTTTGTAGCATCTTCATATGCTCCATGTTGGGTTTAACTCTAGTTAGGCCCCTAGGTAGTGTGCGCAAGCTTGCAACCAACCTCCTTCCCTTGAAAATGATCCACCTTGAAGAAAACCGGCTTCTAGCTTCATCTCCACCATTTGCCTCAAGCACTTATGAAGAAACTCACCAATTGAAGTTGCTAGGAACAATTGGTAAGGGATGTGTCCAGGGTCACAATATTTATTCTTATTTTTCTTTTCCTTTTACTTGCTCTTTTTTATTTTAATTGGAGGATGAAGAGGAGAAAAAATGAAGCTAGGAGATGAGCTTGTTTACTCCCTAGTATAATAGCCATACCCTTTTATTAAATGGTTAAGTTTTTTCCATACAATTAAAAACAATACTAACCATTTAATTCCATCTCTAAGCTAAGTGTCATCCTTCTTCTCTCCCTTCCACATGTCACCTTAGTGCAAACCCAAATGCATAAGTTGATTCATAGAAACAACATAGCGTTAAAGAGAGCCTTATAAGAAAACTAAATACATAATTATATAGTGTGTATATATATATATATATGTATATGTATATGACAGTATATATACTTAATATATAATTCAATGTATTTATCCTAATGTGTCAAAAACACATAAATAAGACATAAATAAATAGTGACATAATACTAGCGAACACACGCACACACAAAGTCGGTACTTGATTAAATATCCGCCTTTCAATAAGACCGGTTAGTATCATCAGACATCCGATTACAGTTAGTGTATACAATACCGGGAGAGACAAATCCTCGACGATCCGCTCACTACCTCCATGTAGCTCGTGGTTGTACCCAATTAAAACCTGTTTGCACGACTCGGTAGAGCCGTGGTAGGGTAGTAATCAAAACACAGTGGGAACTCACACGAGACAAATGACGATCTCAGGTCAACAAACTAACCCGTACTCATGCCACTAGAGAACTGCTACCTGACAATAGGTATAATACCATCTGGTATGTTTCCGGTGAGTCTGTCCACTATAATTCATAACCCAATTAGTACATGTATATAATCTTTGGTGACTGACTAACACCAATGGTTGTGAGACAGGTCATCGTCCCTCATCGGGGTCAAGAAACGTATACACTAGTCTACTCTGGAATATCGATGGTCAGTCCCAATACTTCTACGACTAGGGACATTTAAGGATATGCTTATTGACTACCCATGCCTCACTGGTATGATCGTCATAACCCTGGTAGTCTAGTAAAATCCAATGGGCTCTATCAACATGTAAATAGTGATTCGTAATACCACATGATACATGTATATGATGATAGAGATAAACCGGTTAGCATACTATTAATTCGAGTAAAGACTGTACTATCCGTATAGGTCCTCTTTCAATCATCATAATCGCCAACCTGCAATTACAATAATTGCCTTGAGGGCACTATAGCCAACAACTTTAGTCCTAGATCTAAATACGCGTGTACCATTTCATTTACTGAACTATAATCCTCACTAGTACTTCATTCCAAAATTTTATTTCCAAAAAGTAGAATATAAAGCATTTATGAGGAATTAGTTGTCACCTGTAGTTCTGTACTTTCTGTACCAAGTTATATCCGAATCTGGCTAGCAGTCATTTATGCACTATGGTCTCGCTTTTTTTTGGCACTGGTATGGTCTTTCACTTAAATGCCTCTAATATAATGCTTCTTAGATAAGTGGATCATAATTCAATAGCATTCATAACGTGCAGCAAATCGATTAAATGATGTTCGCTACTCAATATTATTCATCACAGAAATATAATCTTCTCTGCTAACCTTCACGTTTATGAGTTTGCTTTCCACAAATCATTATCATATAAATTCTAATTCTACAGTCAACTTATGGTAGCCTTGTTTGACTTTTTATTAGTGCAAGGGGGGTGAGAGGGTGGGATCTGTTCAGATGATTCTTCGACAGGTTCAACCTCTGACTCTTGAACAGAGTCAGTCCAATATGTATTCGGGTCTGGTGTTTGATTGCAGTGGCTTCGAGCCAACTGGATTCTCCTTTGGCAAAGGTTGGAAAGCCGAATCGGTAAGTATTATCATCTAACTTCCCCCCCCCCCCCCCCCTCTTACCTACAACTACTATCAGTTGCAATAAACATTTTCTTATTTCCATATGTTCTAACTTCTGTATCTAATCTGAAATTTGTGTATGTTTGGACTGAACTATAATTTATAGCATCAAAAGAACTAATATCCTTTGGTAGTTCATGCTATGGGTATGTGGTTAGTAAGGTTGGTTGTTAGTGGACATAAAAATTTAGTCTTCGTTATAGAATATATGTTTTCTTCTAAAACAGATTTGTGTGATGTGCTTTATCATAGTTCTAGCCTCAGCCTGTTGTGTCGCGCGTGTCAGTTTGGGTTGGGGGGGGGGGGGGGGGTTAATTTAAAAAACACGATACAATCTCTTAATTTGATATGAGGGTTGACAGCCATAGGATTTTGTTATATTTTTCATGAGGCATTGCGTCCAAGACAACTCTATTTTGAAGGGGGAAATAACAACTTACACGATGAAAATAATTTATGACTGCAGGTGTGTTAAATAACAGGTAAACTAAAGTCATGATCACCAAATTACGCGTGGACTGTCTCCGAAATTTCTCTTTAATAGGTTTTAACTTTTTGTAGTTTGTATTGCAGATAAGCGGGCACTGTTTTCTACATTGAGCTCTCCGAAGAGGAGTTTGCAGACTATGATGAGAAGGGAGAATGCCCTGTCACGATTTCTAATCTCAATCATAAGTTCCTGGTGGTAAGCTGTAAACTATTTCATCATGTCGAGAAGCAGTCATGTAATTTATGGGTATTTGCGGTTGCGTTTATATGTTTGTTTAACATGGAATACTTGCAGGTGACGAAACAAGGAAGATATGGCAGGACATTTTACGCTTGATGGCGATTCGTGCTGGGTTATTAGAGTTGTGGTCTATATGCTATACTGACAATTATGATCATATATGTTTCGTCTTCGAAGAATCTTCATCAGTTTAACTTACTGTGGTCTCCAGAAATTTGCATATTGGTTGGATTTTGTGTTTGTTGCTGCCATCAATTCCGGGATTTCTCGTCTTCGGCACAAATATACATGAAATGCAGCTTATGCCCATCAATGTATAATTCTTTAGTGCATTCGCCCAAGATGTATATTCGAATCTGTATCTGGATGTTCATGCCATAAGATCTGCATCGGATTTACATCCTTGGCCTTTAAAGTTATTTTCTAATATTTGCATTTGAATTTTACCGAGTGAAAAGGTAATAAGAGGATGGCACCAAGTTATAGGGTAAAGATATTGTTATGGAAATATACAAGCGTCCCCTTGAGATTAACTTTCAAAACTGCGGGTTTTTTAGCTAAAAACCTTATCTAAATATATTGTCTGGATAACGACCTAAATTTGGATTTTGTGTTGTAAGGCTTTCTGCCAGGACCTAGATGGTGGAAAATATGCCGGCCATATGCATTCATGCAAGAGAAGAAATAGAAGTGTGAGGGATGTATGCATTATGTGAAAGAGAAGAAATAGAAGTGTGGGGGATCCACACGTTGTTGGAGACTGCTCGAAATTCCCTCTCTCGATCCTCTCTCGCAATCCTTGCTTGCGTGTAGTACACCTAGCCTCTGCTCAGGTTTACTACATCCGATGATTCGAGATGACTAATCTCCATGTAAAACAATTTGATAAAACACACTTTTGAGATTTTCATTCATTTCTTTCTTACACTCCTTGCAACCAAATTATATAGAAAACAAGTACTAGTGGAGAGAGATTCCGTTAAAATAGAGGAAACAAAAAGAAAATGCAAGCATGACATAGATATATTTTTTTCTGGCTAAAATAGCATTTTTGGGATTTTCCATCCATTGTTCTTTACAATTACTCACTATTTGAGTGGTATCTTCTCTTATCAGTTGTCTTGGGTTTCCGGAGACAATGATACATCACTTGCCTTTCCCTAAATATATATCGTAATCTTATGGTGGAAATTATCAAATGACAACCGTCTTTGAAAAAGACACAAATTCTGTCATTCATATGCAGCGGTTGTCAATATTTACCAAACTCAAGAAATTCACAAGATTAAATCTATTAATAAGATATGACTATTATATATGATAAAAACAAACACAAGCAGTGGAGACATATTCTCTTAAAATAACATAAAATGCAAATAAACATAGGTCTAAATTGAGAACAGTTTAGTGGAAATGTGGAAGAGCCTATTGGAAACATGAATTTCATGCACACAATCATTGGACTCGTTTTTCGCGACCAAAATAGAGTTTTCCAAAGTGTGATTGCATTAAAGTCTCAAGGGCTAAAACCCCCATCTTCCTAAACTACGAAAGCATTCTTAAAGTTTTGTGCCGTGTTTCTTTATATTCTCTCTGACACTTAAAATTTAAAGTTAACTAAAATGTTTCATGTGTTGCTGAAGAACCTCAAACTTTGTGAAACCTAAGTATCATGAAACAACAATTTGCACACATACAACTCATAATTTAATTTTAACTTAATTAAGACCGTGATATAGGAAACCTCTTTGCCAACCTGGGCCAGAGATTAAAATATAAGATCAGTTGCAACATATGTAAGCAGAGAAGACAATACATAACACATCAATAGAGAAAAATGTGGTGTGAATGTTACAGCCAGCCATGGCTGTGAACACACTCACAGCCCTCAGGGTGGGCTCCCGCACAATTTAAACATGGTACCCATCTCTTCCTAACTCTTTATTCACAGTTAATGAGATTGTGAATGTTCACAGCCTATTATGATAAGATTTATATTGTATTTGTACTATAGCCAGAAAAAAGAAGATTACAATATAATACTATTCAGTCCATGTGCAACTTACAACACTATATTATATTTCATAACAGGGTAGAATTAAATAAAAACATTTACCAAAAGTCCTACACAAATTTTGTGTGGAAAATTTGTGTAATGGCAAGGTACATATCTCTGCGAACCGGAAAGATTGATATGGTTTTATAAAATGAAGAGATAAAACCTAGAAATCTTAGACAAGAGAAACTCTCCAAGGATACTCTCTAAAATTTTATTACACCAAATACTTTATACAAAATAGTTACGATAAAATATTTTATCCAGGCATAGACACTCTCAAAATTCATAGGACTTGAATAAAATTAAGCTTATCAGGCTAAATAATTTATTCTCCAAAACAAAAACAAAATAAAATCTATTTTAATAATACCATACGGAATAAACCATTTAGGGAAAAAATTTGAATATTTCTAAACCCAATACTAAAACATAAAATTAAATCCTAAGCTTCGACAAATTGACTCTCATATCAAAAAGAGTAGTAGGTTATACATAATATTAGCCAAACAACTCAGACAGTCGAACATACTCTTCAATACAAGCGTACTGTTTGGTGCCATGTATAGTACTTGATTTTCGGGCTAATCATGCAACATCTTTCCGCTTCTCTGGTCTTCAGATCATATGATAACACGGTATATTCCATCTTGTCGAGCGTGCCAATCCTCATGTACAATATCTCTCCACCTTCAAATGGCAAGGGCCAAACATCCGAGGCCGTCCTTCATGTCCTTATCCTCAACGTGTGCCTTAAACTTGAAAAGACGTCTCGATTTTCTTCGATCATCTCATCTAGGACCATCATGTATCTTCTTTCCCATCCTTTTCTTTCCAGCCCTCGTCATCCATACTTTCATAGTTTTAGTATCAATCCTTGTACATGTGACGTAGCCATTGTATGCTCCAATTTCATGATGAAGGCGCGCTGCAAGGTCATTCCGAACACCATAAGATAGTAAATAATCGGCACAATCCCAATACAATACTCCATCCGCATAAATAGGCTTTCCACATCTTTGTGTACTTTTTATCCCGGTGATCTTTTGGTTGGATTTTACCCGCTCACCAGTAGTCGATGAAAAAACATCGAACATATATTCACTAGTTGAGTACTGTGTTCCCCAGCGATCAGGATGGACTAACTTGTAACAGTTTGGCGAGATTAAAGGATCAAATGCCAAGCCAACCGAATGTCGTACTGTATTTTCACCATCCATGAGGACACAAACCCTCCCTAGTTGCTGGATTGCAAAGGAAAACAAAATAAGACCCATTATGGTCCTTGCATTGGAGACAGAAAAGACCGTTGCGTATGCGACAACCCTTTTCGACTTATAGCAATTCAAGAAACTAAGACAAGGGTTCGGGATTTCGACAGGAACTCGAGACGTCGGGAAAAAAAAGAGATTATTTTCACGGATACTAGCGAAGACTGCAGCATGAGAGATTGAATACCCGTGAAGAAACCAGTCGAGCGTGAAAATTGGATCATTTGAGATGAGTTCGCACCAACTTTTATTGACACACTTGAATTTGGTGAGGGATTTGAAAGGGAGAAAGGGAAGTGATGATGCTCAGAAATGGGAATTCCCCAGATCATGACACGAAGCAGATGACGTGTCCCGGAGGCTACGTAGCTGGAGTAAATATGATACTTTGGGGACGTACCTCGGTACCACGTCTCCGAGGACACACCCGGCCTATCAGAAACCTCCCTGAGTATCTTCCATACTCACTTAACAAGCGGCCAACAGCTCGCCTTCGAGCAGTCCAGCAAGCTTCCTCGCCCTTCCGGCTCGTCTCCGAGCCTCCTAACATGCCGAGCTTCTTTGGCTCTCCGGCTCGTCTCCGAGCCTCCTGACATGCCGAGCTTCCTCGGCTCTCCCGATCAACCGAGAACGCGGAGCCTAAGCGCCTCCGCAACGACTCCGCGTATCTCTCCAAGACGAGATATCCGCCGCCCCACGCCCCGCATCCCACGCAGGCTCGTTCCCCTATTAATGAGCGGATCCAGCCATTAACGCGGTCGTAACATAAGGGCGTAACTGACGGCGAGAATCTTGTACCGGCCCGCTTCATACGACCACTATAAAAAACCCTCTTCCAGACGACTCAGGTAACGCAATTTGGATTCCAATAAGCCACTACTCTGCCAATATTCCTCGGCTTTAACTTGATCGTCGGAGAGTCCTACGGTGGTCACCCACCCCGGGACTGACTTGCAGGTAGTTCAGCTTCTACCTCAGACTCTACCCATTGAGATCCACACACTCTAGGAGACAACTTTCAACTCAAATCTCAACCGTTCAACAACACTCGCTACAGATCGACGGAAGACAGCATCTGAAGGAGATCATACCCTCCATCAGTTCCGAGGAGTCTGTAGAGATAGTAAGGGTAAAGTCGGACGATAGTTAAGTGTAGGAAGGTTGGTATCCTCCCTTTCCCCGGAGTCGAGATGGCGACCGCGTATCGAGTATGGATCGAACAATAGCTAAGTTTTCACAGGTCGGCATTGCTCGATTCTACGGCCGCGTGAGGAGGGGATTTGGACCCTTAGCGTAGTTGGGTAGGAAGTTACCCATTGCGGTTGGACCGAGCAGGAAGCTGCACGGTGGCCTCTTGAGGAGGGCTTCGGACCCTTAGCGTAGTTGGGAAGGAAGCCACCCGCTAGGGATGGACAGGGCAGGGAAGCTGCTCGGTGACCTCGAGAGGGGGGCTTTAGATGCTTAGCATAGATGGGTAGGAAGCTACCCGCTAGGGATGGACCGGACAGGGAAGCTGCTCGGTGGTCTCGAGAGGAGGACTTTAAATCCTTAGTGTAGATGGATAGGAAGCTACCCGCTAGGGATGGACCGGATAGGGAAGGTGCTCGGTGGCCTCGAGAGGAGGGCTTTAGAGACTCCTTTGCGCCTTTGTGGGGGCGTCGTTCAACCTTCCTCGGCCCGCATAGGCGGGAGTGATGGTGTCGTTCAACCTTCCGAGGGTATGATCTCCTTAGCGTTCCGACCTATAGGCGGGAATGATGCCGCTCTGGATCTCCTTCAGATGTTCCGACCTATTCAAAATTCGGGTCGAGAGTGGCATGCTCGGTTGCCTCGTGAGGAGGGCTTTTGATCTACAGCGTTGTTGGGCAGGAAGCTGCCCACTGTGGATGGGCTAGCAGGAAATTGCTTGGCGGCCTCGTGATGAGGGCTTTTGATCCACAATGTTGTTGGGCTGGAAGTTACCCACTGCGGATGAACCGAGCAGGAAGCTGCTCGGTCGCCTCGTGAGGAGGGCTTTCGATCCACAGCGTAGATGGGGAGGAAGCTACCACTGCGGATGAACCGAGCAAGAAGCTACTCGGTCGCCTCATGAGGAGGGCTTTCGATCCACAGCATTGTGGGGAAGGAAGCTACCTACTGCGGATGGGCCGGCAGGAAATTACTCGGCGGCCTCGTGATGAGGGCTTTCATCCATAGCGTTTTTGGGCAGGAAGCTACCCATTGCGGATGAACCGAGCAGAAAGCTGCTCGGTTGTCTCGTGAAGAGGGCTTTCGATCCACAACTTTGTGGAGCAGGAAGCTACCCACTGCGGATAGGCCAGCAGGAAATTGCTCGACGGCCTCGTGATGAGGGTTTTTGATCCTTAGCGTTGTTAAGAAGGAGGCTACCCGCTAGGGATAGTCCGAGCAGGAAATTACTCGGCCGTCTCGTGAGGAAGGCTTTAGATCCACAACATTGTAGGGAAGGAAGCTACCCACTGTGGATGGGCCAGCAGGAAATTGCTCGGCGGTCTCGTGAGGAGGGCTTTTGATCCATAGCGTTGTTGGGCAGGAAGGTACCTACTGTGGATGAACCGAGCAGGAAGCTACTTGGTCGTCTCGTGAGGAGGGCTTTCGATCCACAGCGTTGTGGGGGCAGGAAGCTACCCACTGCGGATGGGCCAGCACGAAATTGCTCGGCGACCTCATGAGGAGGACTTCGATCTACAACGTTGTTGGACAGGAAGCTACCCACTGCGGATGAACCGAGTAGGAAGCTGCTCGTTCGCCTCGTGAGGAAGGCTTTCAATCCACAACGCTGTTGGGTAAGAAGCTACCCACTGCGGATGGGCTAGCAGGAAATTGCTCGGCGGCCTCATGATGAGGGCTTCGATCCACAGCATCGTTGGGTAGGAAGCTACCCACTGCGGATGGGCCAGCAGGAAATTGCTCGTCGGCCTCATGATTAGGGCTTTTGATTCTTAGCGTTGTTGGACAGGAGGCTACCCGTCAGGGATGGTCCGAGTAGAAAGCTACTCGGCCACCTCGTGAGGAGGGCTTTTGATCCACAGCATAAGTTGGGCAGGAAGCTACCCACTGCGGATGGACTGAGCAGGAAGATGCTCGATGGCCTGGTTAGGAGGGCTTTAGATGCACAGCGTTGTTAGACAGGAAGCTACCCACTGCGAATGAACCGAGCAGGAAGCTACTCGGTCGCCTCGTGAGGAGGGCTTTCGATCCGCAGCGTTGTTTGGCAGGAAGCTACCCGCTGCGGATGAACTGAGCAGGAAGACATTCATCGGCCCTGCAGGGAGTTTTAGCATGGAAACAAAAAGAAGTAGCTTAGATTGCAAGGAAACAAGAATCTTTATTATTAAATAAAATACAGATTAAGTGATTCAGTTTAAATTCTCCTGCATTGAATAACCGGTTTCGGTAGGTGTCCTTATTGCTTGGACTTAGGTCAGTTGGAGACGACCATGATCTGTCCGATTGTCAGCTCTCCGTCTTTAATTTGATCGGCTTGCCCCCTATCTGCTTGACGTTTATCTTGCAGGTACTTTGCTAAGTGACCGGAGCGGATCAGCTCCTCGATGTAATCGCGCAGCTGTTTACAATCCTCGATCGGGTGTCCTTGCCTCCGATGATAGGCGCAATACGGGCCTCGAAGCCGTTTGCCCGTCCATCAGGAAGCTGGCGGAAGCCCGAAGAATTCTTCGCCCTTAGCTTCCTCCAGCAGCTCGGTCTGGGAAATGTTTAGAGGAGTGTATTCCTGGA